>CM028132.1:948647500-953447500 GCA_016271365.2 Neoceratodus forsteri
GTGGCCCCAGAATGGAATCCTGAGAGATGCCCGTGTTGACAGGGAGCACATTCCAGGATGAGCCACATATCCTCACAAGTTTATCACGGTCAGATAGGTAGGATTGAAGGCAGTTTGGGGGGGGGGCACTGATGCTAGTGGCCTAATGCTTACAGAGTAGCAGAATGTGGTCTACAGCGTTGAAACCTTTGGCCAGATCCCTTAGTTGATACCAGTTTTCCAGCTGTTTCGACTAAACCCACTGATAACGTGAAATGACACAGAAAGAAGAAATTTAACATAATTTCTTTTTCTGCTAAGTTCCAGCATTTTCCTCAGCAGAGAGTATTTTCTGCGAAAATAATACAGTAAGAAACGTTTCTGATTGGTTGCGCTGAGTTTTGTTTCCTTTATTCATTTAGTAAAAGCCTGGACTGAATCATCAAGCAAGTGCTCATTCTCAGTACAATAATAAGGAGAGCTAGTCCAACTCTTGCATCATCAGCCACTCCAGAATGGTGCCCCACAATTAGGAATATTGTTTTAAATGAAAACTATCTCTGGGTCTTGCACTACCCGATCTTTATTTTCCACAGAATCGAGCGGTCACCCTGGCTGGCGCTCCTACAGTTTCCATGGCAAAGTCTGTTCCTTTAACTTATTTGTTCAAATGTTCAGTAGTTTGGTATGTTTATCACTATTTACTCTATTTGTTCTGTGTGTTAGAGAAATTTTTGTATACAATCATCATTTTTTTTTCCAGTTCTCATTCCAGGGAACCGAGAAGTAAGCTTCGCTTTACATGTTAAAGTGGTTAACATTTAAAGCCTTGTGGTTCCATTTATGGGATCTGCTTTGATTTTAAGCCATTTTCCCCTAGTTTAGAGATGACATTTTAAAAATACTGAGGCTTTGTAACATATTTTGAGCGGCTTACAGCAACTGCCCATTCTTTTACAGAACTATCTCACAAGAATTTCATAACCTTCTCTCAGGTCTAAGGCCAGGCTGCTTATAGTGGTGCGTCTTCTGGTCTTATGTCTCAGTCGGAAAAACCCAAAAAGAAAACTGGGCCCACTGGTAAAATTCTGTACTTGGAGACACTCAAGTCTCCATCCTCCCACCCAGTCATCCCTTTCCCTCCCTCCTCTTCCCATCAGATAACTCCTTTGTATGCGTCCAACTTCCTTTTGAATCCCTCTATAGTCTTTGCCTCCACAACCTTTGTTCCACATCCTCCCCACTTTCCAGGACTTCCTGTTGTCTTTCTTGAACTTCCTACCCCAACTTGATTTTCTTAGTCTTGCTGTTGTCAGTCTGTTTAACCCTTTCATGAACTTGAAAGTCTGTATCATGCCGCGCCCCCACCCCCCCCAACCATTCTGTAGTGAATACATATTGAGACTTTTCTGTCTCTCCTAACATATGCTATGCCCTGCTGGTCGAGGATCATCTTCATAACCCTTTGTTGCACTGTCTGTAATCTGTCATTGTCCTCATTAGGTGCGGGCCCCACACCTGGGCACAGTATCACAGATGCACTCTCACCAGTGGTCTGTACAGAGGTAATATTGCCTCTCTTCTTCTGCTAGTAATCTCTCTCCCTTTGACCCCCAACATTGTTAGTCCTCCCATTTGCCCTTTTTTGACCCCTTCAAGTTATTTTTTCCCCTATCCACAGATTGCTCACCTTCTTAACCAGTCTCTTATGTGGTTTTAAATAGTATCTCTTTAGTACCTGGAGATGTTTTTTGAAGTCCAGGCTTTCAATTGCGTAATCTTAATACAGAACTGGTATAGTGTAGATTCAGATTCGGATTTTATTAGAGGGGAAGTTGCAACCCCTCCCCCCATCCCCCATTTTTCACTCTGGTCACCAGATCCTGAGGCATCCCTCAGAAGACACCTGCTTGTCCCGCCCTGTCTGAGATTCCCTTTGGCCCAGATCCCCCCGGAACCTCGACCTAGCACCCTGAGTCCCCCACCGGTAGACCCCGACTTGTGTCTCTCAGGGTGGGGCCGCCCTCACCTATCATGGGTGCTCCTTCAATTTAATCCGGTGGTGGACCTCAGGTGCAGACCGAGGGATATCAGCACCATGTGAAGGCAGAGTCTGGCAGTGGGATGTAGGGCAGGTGCTCCATTGTCTCCTACAGCGCCGGGGTTTTTCCTTTCTGCATGATCGTGAGCAAGACCTCAGAGGCGTAGATGTGCAGTGACATCCAGCGTGATCTGGGCGTGCTTCCAGACCCTTCTTGCAGATGTCTGCCAAAAGCTCCACCCCTGCGTACGCAATTCCCCCCCCAGCTGTTGCACCCCCAGTCTCCACTGGGAATTGCTTCTGCCAGGGAGTTATCAACCTACCCTCCCCAGGAGAGGAGAGCTGTCCCCTGGACGCTCAATCCTGTCATCCCCGGCTGACCCCTGGCTACATGAGCTCGCTCCCATGCCCAAGTCGCTGGCATGGTGCTAGGTATGGCGTCCAGCGCCTCAACCCTCTGCACCACCAGCCTGGCCTGGGAAGTTGCAACTTTACAGTTCAAGTATTGCACAGGAAATGGGCTAACATAAGTACAAAATTGGAAGTTATTCAAACACAATTAATAAGAAAAACAGAAACTTGCGTAAGAAAACCACGTATACTGTAAATACACAGTTGTACACACTCCCACACAGCACATAGTCAATCTGCTACCTGGCCTGTGTCTGCCATTTGTGTCACTGCACTAAAAAAGTCTTGGTGTAACACGATTGGCCCTTGGTGAACACATGCTAGTTCCCATTCAACTAAACCCTTTTCCTCTAAGAATACGAATATCCTCTCCATGATAATTGTCTCCGGAAGTTTTGCCTCCATTAGTGTTGGATTTTCCAGTCTGTAATTTCCCAGAATTTAAAGGTTTTGGGGAGAGACCACAGCCAGAGTAAGCAGTGCCAGGTCAAAAAGGAATAACAGTGTCAATGGCTGAAGAAACCGGCACATGCTAAGGGTTCAGAGTTCAGTTTTACTCCAAATACCACAGACATCCAGTGAGTAATATCCGAAAAACTTTTCCTTCATATACCAAGAAGTGTTGGAATAAAGACTCGCATTCAAGAACTAGTAGAAAAAGATAATCATAGATCCAAAGGCCCACAAGTTCAGTTCCTGGCATGTACAACTAAAGCAGCTCGCTCACAAGATTAGTCACCTAGTCTGATATCACCGGACACGTTTCACTCCATTGAGTTTTCTCAAAGGTGGACGTGAAGGATCCCTAGTGCTTATTTTTTGTAAAAAAAAAAAAAAAAATTCTTAGAGACAGTACATTATAAAAACAAGTTTGGTTCTCAGCATTGTGACACATAAAGAAGAGCTAAGGACTTTTAATTTCTGATTGTCTCTCAGTGTTTTGTATCATGCTCAGAAGCATATGTCATCAAGTAGAGACGATTAAAAACAACAAATCCCACCAAGAACAAGGTCAAGAGGCACCGGGGAGGTCAGTTATGCACAATGTAAAACAAAGTCAGCAGGGTGTGCTCTCAATGTTAAACATTCAGTCAACTCCCAAATTCTTGTAGTGGTTGAATGGCGCTTATCTGTAAAGAAAGAAATAAGGAACAGTTTGTGCAATACAGATACAACATGTATACATATGTGTGTGTGTGTGTGTGTGTGTGTGTGTGTGTGTGTATTTTGACAACCAAAAAAAAACCCCAGTGACATCAGTACATATTTATATATGTATATACTTTCATGTTTTCTTCTTTTTCAGGAAGGGACCCACTTCTGTTCTATCATTTAGGCCTTTTTTATCCATGTCCCTGAGGGTGAAAATCCAGTGTTGTTCTCTACAGTTGTCATAGTCTCGTCCCCACCCCCCCCGCGGGGCAGCACCATGTTTTCAGTCCCACTGAATTTGAAGTGGTGTCCCCCATCCCTAGATTCCATATCTGTTGCAGCCATCACCTCTGGGTGGGATCCAGGTGCATTGTTTGTCCAGCAGTGGTTGCAGTGAGTGTACTACCAGGTCTTTAATATTCTTCCCCCTATGGTACGTGATTCTGGGTTAACCAATGTTTAGATCATTTAAACCCGGGTTTTTGGCCATCAGGTGCCAGTGTTTATTCAGGATAGACCTGATTTGTTGTGATTGTGGGCTATAAGTGGTGACAAGTGTGGTTTGTGGGTCACATTTATCATCATTCCTTTTCTCTTTCAGAAGGTCCTGTCTAGGTATTTCACTAGCTTCATCCATAGCCCCATCAATCAATGTGTGGTTATAACCCCTTTCACCCAGTCTGTTGGCCAGTTCACTTGCCCTTTCCTGATATTTGTTGGCATTGCCAGAGTTCCTTTTAGTTCTTATGAACTGTCCTTTGGGGATGGCTGAGATAATGTGTCTCAGATGGCAGCTGTTTGCAAAGAGTAGAATGATAGGATCGATGGACTTTCTAAAAAGATCAGTGGTCAGACCCCCCCTCCCCATACTTCTTAATAATAAGATCTAGGAAGGATATTTGTTTTACTGAAGTGTACACTAAAGTTACTGAGTTCCAAATATTGCACAAACTTAAATAGTTCCTCCTCAGTACCCTTCCAGATCAAGATCCCGTTGTGTGCGTACCTTCTCCAGAGGTCTGTTTGTTTAAGAAAGGTGTTTTTAGCCTTGTCATGTATAGTTTCTAATTCCCACTTTCCTATGAACAGATTGGCGTAATTGAGCACAAAACTAGCGCCCTTGACTGTAGAAATCCCCCTTACAGAAGAATGTATTAATTTCTAATACAAATCGGAATAATTCTGTTAATACCTCAGTGGGTATGGTTTTATCTTTGCTGGTCTCTAGAAAGTATCCCCCAACCCCCAGTCCCACGTCATGGAGTATGTTTGAGTACAGTGACGTGACATCTAATGTGACTAGCAAACTATCCTTTTCTACATATACTGTATATCCTCCAGGACACGTAGAATCTCACCTGTGTCCGTAATATATGAAGGTAACATTTTTGCTAGTGGGGCAGTGTGAAAGTCAGCATATTTGGGCCAATAGTTTGGTCAGAGATTCATTCCCAGACACTATTGTCCTACCGGGAGAGGGGTTGACTAAATCCTTATGGGTTTTTGGCAGGCAATAAAACATTGCCCGGACCGGAAAAATCCACAGTCAGAAATTCAGTAACTTGTTTTATAAGCCAACAATTTTCCTTTGCAAGCATCAAAAACTGATCAATTCTATTAAAAAAATTGTCTTATTCCCAGACAGTTTCTTGTAGTAACTTATATCATTAAGTTGTCTGTACACCTGCTCATCATATTTTTTGGTGTCCATGACAAGTGTAGCCCCGCACCCCTTATCCACAAGTTTAATCACTATAGATTTATTATTACTTAAATTATGCAGAGCCTGCTGTTCCCCCATTGCTTAGGTGATGGAAATCATTTTTACCACATTCTTCACTTAATGTAACAATGTTGTCTTCACAGCATTTAATGAATACTTGTAATGCTGGAGACAATAGGGGACAAAATTGTGAGTTGGGTTTAAAAATGTCATATTTAGTAATATTGTTATCGGTAGAGGAGTCACTTATAGGTATCTCACCCATCCCTGTTTGGTCCCCAGTCATGTAACTGCTATTGAAGAAAGATTTGAGACTCAGGTTCCTTGTAAGTCTGTGGAAATCAATGATTGTCTCAAAAGTATCGAATTTCTTACTGGGAGTAAAGGACAGGCCCTTGCTTAAAACAGATACTTCATTCTCCTCCAGATGGCGGCTTGACAGATTGATAATGTTTATCGCTGGCGTCATTCCCTCAACTGTTGTCCTTTCCATGCTCTGTCGCAGTAGTTTCCCCTTCCAGCCATGTTTTCTTCCACCACACTGCGTTCGTTTGTCCCTCCTCTGCCGAGTTCATTCCTCCTCTGGCTCTGTCTGGGGTGAAGTGCGGTGTTGGTGGCAAAGCGGCACATATTTCCTCTTCCCCTTAAAAAAACAACAACTTTGGGCTCAGAATCACAATTTCCACAGGCTTATGTAACAAAACCACATATACTGTAAATACACAGTTGTACACAGTCTTGCACAGACCATGGTCTACTACCTGGCCTGTGTCTGCCATTTGTGTCACTACATTAAAAAAGTTAAGCTAAAAGCTAAACCCTTTTCCTCTAAGAAAACGAATATCCCCATCATAATAATTGTCTCCAGAAGTTTTGCCACTATTGGTGTCAGATATACCAGTCTGTGGTTTCCAGAATTTCCCCTGTTGCAACCTTTGTGTGAGGGAACTACATTTAGTGCCCTCCACTTCTCAGGCGCAACACCTTTTACTGACTGATTCTCCAAGAGGACTACCGTTAGCTCTACTGGTATATGCCTTGTTTCCTTTGGACCCCAAGGGTGAACCATGACTGGCCATGGTGTTTTATTGATTGTTAGAGAAACATAGAATGTGTTAGCAGATGGGGTCTGGTAGACCATCTCGTCTGCCCATGTATACTACCGCCCCACATGGATCAGGCTGCTGTGTTAAGTTTTCCACACTGTCTGTCCCATCATGCCAGTTTGAATTCTCTGACCGTCTTTGACCCCACCACCTGTTGGGGGAGGCCATTCCAAGGCTCCACCACGCTTTCCGTAAAGAAGAACTTCCTTGTGTTGCTCCTGAACCTGCTCCCCTTTAGGCACATATCATGCCCCCTAGTCCGGGTGCAGTTGTTTACCTGAAGGAGATCCTGTGCCTGTACCTTGTTGATATCCTTCAGGTATTTGAATGTCTCTATCATGCCCCCCATCTCTTCTTTGTTCCAGGGAATACATGTCGAGCTGTTTTAGCCTTGCATAATATGGCTCGTGATGCAGACCCTGTCCCATTTTTGTTGTCCTTCTCTGTATAGTCTCTAGTCTGTGTATTTCTTAAGGTGAGGCCTCCAGAACTGGACACAGTACTCCAGGTGAGGCCTCACCAGGGACCTGTACAGTGGCATAATCACCTCCCTCTTTCTACTGGTAATCCCCCTTCCTGTGCAACTCAAGGTGCAGCTGGCCTTTTGTACTGCCTTGTCACATTGCTTGCCAACCTTCAGATTGTCTGCGATGATAACGCTCATGTTTAGTTACCACCAGCTGTACCCCATTAAGAAAGTAATTCCACCCAGGGTTGCATCTTCCTAGGTGCATAACCCTGCATTTTTTGGCTTTGAACTTCAAGTGGCAATTTCCTAACCATTCTTACAATTTCTTACAGTGTGATTCCATCCTTTGAGTCCCATCAGCTAAGTCCACACTTTTGGAGAGCTTTGTTTCATCCACAAATAGGCACACCTTTCCATTTAGGTCATCAGCTATGTTGCTGATGAATACATTGAAAAGTATTGGTCCCAGCACTTAACCCTGTGGAACACCACTTGTAACTCTACCCTCCTTTGATAGTGTACTATTTACCAATACCCTCTGGGTCCTCCCATTGAGCCAGTTTTGGATCCAGGTTACAATTTTTGGCCCAATGCCCGTGTGCTCCAGTTTGTTTATTAGTTTCCTGTGTGGAACTGAGTCGAAAGCCTTGCTGAATTCTAGGTACACCACGTCTACTGCACCCCCACTGTCAAACCTTTTTGTGACCCAATCAAAGTATTTGATTAGGTTAATCTGGCAGGTCCTTCCTGCCGTGAATCCATATTACTTTAGGTCCAGCTGTCCACTATCTTCCAAGAATATCACTGTCCTCTCCTTTAGTAGGGATTCCATCCGCTTCCCTACTACCGAGGTGAGGCTGACTGGGCGATAGTTTCCTGCTTCTTCCCTACTGCCACTCTTGTGTAGGGGCACTACTGTAGCCCTTTTCCAATCTTCAGGGACCTCCACGAGTTCCAGTGATTTGTTAAAGAGCTTCGCCAGTGGGGCTGCTAATTCCTCCCCAAGCTCCCATAGTATCCTTGGATGTATTTCATCTAGCTCCATTGTTTTTTCTAACTTCAGTTTCTTGAGTTCCTCCAGGACTCTTGCTTCCGTGAAAGGATTTGTGTCGGCTCCCTTGATAGGTGTGCCCTCCTGCGGAACAGTGGTCCTTTGCCTGCGTCCTCCTGTGTAAAAACTGAGCAGAAGTATTTGTTCAGAACCTCTGCTTTCTCCCCATTGTCTTCTGTTTGCTGGTTCTTGTTTTTAGTCGTCAGTCTAACTATTACCCTTTCTCTCTCATGTACTGGTAGAAAGTTTTGTCACCTTGTTAGACTCCCTTCATTATCCTTTCCTCTGTTTTAGCTTTCACAGTTCAAATTGCCTTCCCGAATCCTGGGCTCTTCTCTATTTTCATAAACCAGATTGTAAATGATAACCCTTTATGTTCGTCCCTCCTCCACGCGGATGATCTGGTGCTGTATTTAAGCTTGAATGACGTTTCTGAGATTAATCTCAATCTCTCAGCTTCGTTTCATACCATTCAAACCTGGCTCCATACCAAGAAGCTTGTCCTCAACATAGCCTAAATGAAAGCCATGTTATTTGGCTCAGCAACCAAACTCAAAACTAGGCAAAACTCTGAAAGTCTCTTGTCTCAGTGGCTCTGTACTCAAAACAGTAAGCTCCTTTAAATAGCTGGGGATTCTGCTGGATGGGCCCTTTGACTTTCATCAACATATTCTAGTCATCTGCAAATCTGTCAACTCAAAATTGGAGAGGCTTATAAAACGTGCTATGCCCTGACCCCCTCAGCCAGGCTGTCTATCGCTAGAGGCATCTTACTCCCATCCTTTATTTATGGTGCTGCAACCTATGCTAATGCATTCAAAGCCTCTCTCCACAAGTGGGATATTATGTACAATAATATCTGCTGATATGCCTCAGCAGCCCCTTAGCTCAAGCACCACTGTCAACTCTACGCCAACCTTAATTGGCCTCCTCCTTCTGGTGTCAGGAATCTGGCTCTTGGCTTCATTACAAACAGAGTTATGAGATCTAACACTCCTGCCTCGGCATGCCTCCTTGCTACTCCCCCAGTCCTTCTCCTGTAGCCTCAAGTCTGCTGATCATGCCCTGCTTCAAATATCTAGATGTAAAACTTTCAAGGGTGCTAGCACTTTAGCTCATGCAGCCCCAATATACTGGAATGCACTTCCTCTTGATCTACAGCTCACACCCACTCATACCTCTTTTAAAAAGAATCATCGTTCTCTACTTCTCACTAATGCACAGTGCAAATGTTTCAATCCCCCTTGAACATACTGTCTTCATTCACCATCACTTGTTTATCCCCTTCTTCCTCCCTAGTTAACCTTTCTCTCTGTTGCTATACTAAAACATGGTTCTGCCCTGTTACAGTAGCACTTACCTTATACAACATGTATGCTGGCTAATTCCATTATTTTGTTTCTTATTTACCTTACCTAGTGTATTAAAAATTGCTCAGTTCTATTGTATTAAGAATTGCTCAGTTTGATCTGCAGTTATCTTTGTTCTGGATTGTTTTGGATCCTGCTATGTTTTCTGTACTAATTCTTAATTTTGTCATGTATCCTGTACCACTACTTTGTAACACTTACTTGCTTTGATTATGTTCATGTACACTGCTCCGCTACTTTGAAACCTACCGGGTCATGTTTGAAAATCCTCTTTCTTAGCATGCTTTGCCAAGTTAATAAAAACAAATGAATAAAATAAGGGAAAAAAATTTCTCTGTAAGTGGTAGAAGTATATACTAGCCACTTCACAGGCTTGGTGGTAGTCCTGTAGGGAGAATATCAAGCTATAAGTCAAACTCAAACATCAGTTTGCTATTAACCACTTGTGCAGACTAGAAAAAAGGAGGCAGTATAGCACAGTGGTTTAAGACTCTGAGCTGCAAATCTGGTGACATCCAGCAGACCAGACCTGGGTTTGAATCCCACAGCTTCCACTTGCATACTGTGTGACCCTGAGCAAGTCACTTAACTTCCCTATGCTCCCAGGTCGCACCTATGAAAAAGCTTTCAGCTTAGTGTGCTACCTCTGGTTAAACAACTAATTCCCTCTGTTATGTTCTTCAGTTCCTTTAGTACCCATTCCCTTTTCTCATCCTCCCCATCACAAATCTGTCCCCTGTAGCTTGCTTCCTCTCCCGTGAACACCGAACAAAAGTATTCATGTAGTATACCTGCACTCTTCCCATCATCCCCTGCACTCACCTCATCCTTCCTTATCCTTTCTGTTTTCCTTTGTCTTTTTCCTTTGATTAATGTATGTAAAGCACAATTTGCAGGGTATTAAATAACTCAAAATATTAATTAGCCATTTTGCACGAGAAAGTGCTAATCATCTCTGAAAACCGCAGAGTGCTTGGCACGGATTGATGAGCAAAATAAAGAAATGCTTTATTTTAAATTTTTTTTGTGTGTTAAAGTGAGAGAACAATTTACATCCTTCTACAGAGCTACTAAACTGTACTAACTGGAACATTAAATATGCTGTTGGCCAAGAAGATTTGATATACAACAGTTGAAGGCTTTGCAGTCTTTTACAATAGAAGTGGGGGCCCAAAAAATTTCTCTGTAAGTGGTAGAAGTATATACTAGCCACTTTACAGGCTTGGTGGTAGTCCTGTAGGGAGAATATCAAGATACAAGTCAAACTCAAACATCAGTTTGCTATTAACCACTTGAGCAGACTAGAAAGAAGGAACAGTTCTCCTGAATCCCAGTACCCCCTCCAATCCCCCTAACTGAACCACAACATCTCTTGCTATATAAGATAAGAAAGAACAGCAATACATTATAATAGGAGATAACACAGGCATGGGCAAAAGTCCTGCAAGCAAATAATGCACACTGCAGCACTTTTTATTTTTTTATAAAACACTTGAGAGTGTACCCCCTCCCCAACATGAGATACCGAAGTGGCAGATGTCACATGGAAGCAAGTAGCCTACACGCAGTCTCCTGTCGAATTAAGTCCCCAGACTGTCTCATCATGGTGAGCACAATGTTACAAAAGTCATTGCCAAACATTAAATGCAGAAGCATAACCATTTCCCAGCCATGACATATGGACAGGGTCAGTTAAGGAAATAGTCACTGCAGTCCCTTAAATACAGATCACTGGTCAAACCTTATTTCAGTCCTGTCCAGTAGAATCTTCTTCGCTCAGTGGGTCAGATCTTTCCTGAACTGTGAATTCTACCTCAGTTTTCTCCAGCCAACAGCCTACATCCCTGGAGTCAGAGAATTGCCAGCTTTTATCTCCGTAGACTATGTGGAGTCATGCTGAGAGAAGAAATGAGTGGGCGATCCCCATGGTTCTGAGGCACTGTTTGACCCCATTGAATTTCTTTCGGTGAGCCCTAATCTGGGAAGATAAAGCCAGAAAAACATTGATGTCCAAAACATTGATAGCCAATAGGTAAATTGCTGTTCTACCACGAGCAACAAGTCCTGAACATCAGGGCCAAGTGTATGTACCAGAAGAGTCCAGGGTTGTGAAGTATTTTAAGAGCAAACTCTGGGATTAACCAAGTAGGCTCTTTTAAGGGAGTCCCACTAACAATTTGTGGAGACGGCAAGTGTGTGTTTCGGCCAGTCTTTGATGTACAGTAGGTAGACAGATCAGTGCCCTCCACTCCCTCCTAGACACCTACCAGCTGACGACTGCCTACCCGCACTCATGTTCAGGTGCCTCAAGTTGCCCACAGAGCTGGGCATTTTCTTGTGTTAATGTGGCCATCCCTGCATGCATTGAAATTAATGGCTTGTCCTTTTCTGTCACAGATCCAGTCAGGGTCATGATGGCCACATCATGAGTCTCTAATTTATTCAGAATTTTCTCAGTTTTTGTGTCCAATCTCTTCCAAAGTTTCTACCATGGCATGCCATGGATGCTATTTCACCCTGCTGCTGCTAGGCCCTGCTGCATTTGTGGCATGTCCTGCTCTACCACCAGCCTGGGACTGTTTTTGCTGTCCCTGTTGATTCTTTGGCTGTACTATCATCAAAAGTAGTATAGTTCTTTTCCTCAGGACTTCAGGATATTGAATCTGAAGGAAAGAGGGTTGTTTTATAAAATATTACTGGTATTGTGGTAATTTTGCAGAGATGGAAGGGAGTGCCAAAACCAGAAGTGTCCATCCTGGGGGCTGGCTCTCCAGCTCTCCCCCAAAATACTTAATTTTTTATGCGTTTTAAATGTGTAAAAACATTAAAAATATTTAGCATGATAGTGATATGCTGTTCAGAAAATGGATAGCATCACTATCTAATATGTGTAGCATTTTGCTATGCTATTCCAGCTATTACCCTAATTTGTCATTCTCTTTGACCTTTCCGCTAGCCTCATAAAAATATTAGAATTTGCCCTCAAAAGGGGACCTCTTGATCCATCTAGTCTACCCAGAATACCTACCCCCCCTTAGACTATTTCCTTTTTTACGCATAGTGTTTATCACACTCAAGTTTGAATTCCCTTACATTTCTTTAGTCTACTACCTCTTGCGGTAGGCTATTCCAAGGGTTGACCACCCTCTTGGAGAAAAATACTTCCTGGTGTTTCCCCTAAATTTGCCTCCTGCCAGTCAGAGAATGTGGCCTCTTGTACAACTCTCTGATTTCATCTGAAACGGGACTTCCTTCTGTGCCATTTTAATTTCCTTCATATACAGTACTTAAACATTTCGATCATGTCCCCACGTCTCTTCTCTGTTCAAGTGAGTACAGCTGTATGTCAGCCAGTCTGGTTTCATATGGCTCCTGGTGCAAACCCTGCACTATCTTTGTAGCCCTTCTCTGCACCGCCTCCAGTCTGTTGACATCCTTCTTCAGGTGTGGCCTCCAAAACTGGATGCAGTATTCCATATGTGGCCTGACCAGTGATCTGTAGAGTGGCATTATCACCTCTCTCTTTCTGCTAGTCATACCCCTTCCAATGTATCCAAGGATGCTATTTGCTTTCTGTGCTGCCCTTTCTGTCTTTGCTTCTCTGATGAACATTTTACTTATATCTAGGTTCATCTTATACCTCTCTCTTTGCTTCACTCTGATCTTTCTTGTAAGTCTTAAGTGTGCCCCCCTTTTGTTCCTCCAGTTACATGATGTACCTGTCCATCTAATCATGTGTGTGCCCTATATTTTTGAAATGTTTTTATTACTCTAATGCAGCCTTTTGTGTGACCTATAGCCTTCTTTAATGCTACCTAGCTTCCTTCCACTCTCTTGATCTCGTTAAATTCCTCGAGTCTGTTCGGATTTCTGCTTTCCTAAAGTCCAGTACCCTTGTGTCAGGTTTCACTGTGTTACCATCTTCATGCTGAATTTCACTGTGTAATGAACAGTCTAGCCAATTGGAACTTCCGCTTTAATATTCCTAATAATGATCTGATGGGACATCACTAGGTCTAGTACTGCCTTCTCCCTTGAATCCTCACTTCCCCACTGTGAGATTGTAGTCCTGAATGAGATTTACCAATCTTTGCCCCCACTGGCTTCTAACCAGTGGCATTCCCAAGTCTGTCTGGAAGGTCAAAGTCACAAAGTAAAACTATTTCTCTCAGTCCTGTTGCTTTCCTGTTCTCTTTCCCCAGAACTTCATTCGTCTGCACTGTTTGATCTGATGGCCTGCCCACTGCCCCTTCTGTATCCCCCTCATCACCTATAGCCACAAAAACTTATAACACCCACGATTGCTTTATTGTCCGTTACCGTAATATCTTCCCTTATTTATATACTGCCACCCCTTCTGTTATCCTTGCCCTTTAGGAAAAGCTTGTATCCTGAAACAGTTGCTTGAACTAGCCTAAGTTTTTTTAATGACCACTGTGCCTATTTCCTTTGTAGCCATTACCACCTGTGCGTCATCCATCTTGTAGCCCTGACTTTTGGAATTTACGTACAGCACATTCCGTTTTCCATTTGTCCCCTTTTTTGGATTCCATACTTTTCCTCCTCTGCTTTATTACTTCTCTTTCCCATTTTCCCCAATCCCTCTTATAGTCCCTACTGTCAGCTTGTTATGGGGAGAGGCAGTTAGGCTCACACAATGATCCTTTTCGGTCCTGTACCCTATTGCAGTCATTTTCCATCTCTAGTTTAAACTCATTCTTTTTTGTTTTGCTTTGTTTATGTAGCTTTTTGCTTCTCCATGGCAAAATGCTCCTGTCTTCAGGCCCCTCTTCTGCTCCCAACCCCATCAGCCTCTCCCCCCACTGTCTTACCAGTGGGGATCCGTAAGGAGCATGGTTCGAAACAGTGGGGAGCATCACATGTAGCCACGGACAGACATGGGTTTTCTGTGACTTTCTCTCACCCCGGACAATGTCAAACACAGTGAGTGCGTGTACGTGGAGGCGGGCATGCAGTCCCGGAAACAGAGTTCTCCTTCCGCCCTCCCCAAAGTTACATCAGCCCTGGTCTCTGCTCTAACACCTGGCCTCCACTGGGTGTCCGCAGAGATTGAGGACCTTTACCTCCCCAGTCCAGGACATAAGAGCAGTCTAGCGGCTGCCTCAGTCATCTCTCAGCATCCCACCCCAGCCACCCCCTTTGGCCCATGGTCCCACTGAACTCTGGTCACTGGCGTGGCGCAAGGTGTGGTGTCCAGCGCCTCAACCTTCAGTGGCACAGGGCCAGCTCATTTAAACTCGTTCTAGTGAAAACATCCGAGTTCTGCCCAGCACACTGGTGCCCCCTTGATCAGATGGAGACTGTCCCTTTCTTTCCTTTTTTTTTTTTTTACTTACTTTTTATCCTCGCCTCTACTGTCCCCAGCTCTTCACTCAGTTGGACCCCTACAATGCATCTCATACGCATCTACCCTCCCGACCACATTGTCTGCCCTAGAGTGCACAGCTCAACTCCTGAGGGTCCCTGATGGCCCAGTGCCCAGGCGAGTGAGAAGAATCCTCATACCTTCCCTCTGAATGTTTCAGGAGAGGCTTGCACAGTGGTGTCTGCCCGTCAGTCGGTGGTGGCATGCATGCTGCTCGAGAAGTCATTGCCTAGGAGAGGCAAAGGTTGTTTTCTCCTTGTTCTGTTCCCAATGCTGGTGTGCAGTGGGAACAAGGAGTCAGGTGCACGCTGAGACGTGTGCTCGCCCCAGTCCCCTGCCAACGTCAACCCTGTATTGCTGCCTCCCCCAACTGCACCGACATTCCCCCCCCCCCAAGTTCCCCAGGAGGCGGCAGTATCGCGGCAGGGAAAGCTTCCCATCCCACCCCAGAGAAGGAGAGCAAGCCATTGGGCGCTCAATTCTTCTCTCACCGGTCAACCCCCCAGCGGCTTGAGTCCGTTCCCAAACCTGGGTCGCCAGCGTGGAGCGAGGTGTGGCGTCCAGCGCCTCAACCCTTAGCACCACCGGGTCGGCGAGACTGTCCCTTTCAAACGGCTTATCATTCCTGGAGAAATCCCAGCTCCCCACAAACCTGAACCTCTCCACTTCTTACCAAACCTTTAGCCACGTGTTAGACTCCTAAGACGTGCCCTTTCTACTCTGCCTGAGACGGCTATTGTGTTTGCAAACGGATTGCGCATTGCAATAAATTACACTAAATGTTAAAAAAAAAAAAAAACTAAAATACAGATATTTGTTTCTCCTGCTGTTATTTTTTTTTGTTTGATTAGGTCATTGAATATTTTTTTTTTTTTTTTAAATTGCAATGTTTTATTTTCAGTTTTTCAGTCGACAGTACATACAAAAATACTCAAGCAGGAAAAACATAAAAAGGGTGAAAGAGAATACAACAAATTCAGCAAAGAATCATTGACTTCATGTTACAGGCTAATAAAGAAAGAAAAAAGAACAAACAAAAATACATTATTAAACCTCCCACCCTACCCACCCTCCTTGGCAGCAGATTCAGAATGCAACATAATGAGTTCATCGTCCAAATTAGTTTGATATATAACACATACTGTATTAGTCATTGAATATTTTGATTGCTTAAAGAGCTTCTGATGCCTCAAGGAAAACTTAAAACATCGTATTTATGTACAATTAGGCTAGTATTCCACACATCTTCTATGGATCTCTGCTTCCCATTATTTATTACTGAGGAAATGTGCAAGAAAACAAGATCTTTATAGCTTAGAGTGCATCTGCCTGCATAGCTGACTCCCTGCTTCATGTCATAATCCTGTTGCGGCATCTAACTGTGATATCACAAGCAGAGCATTATGACCTAAGATTGGGATTAAGCAACAGGAATTGATGAACTCGTCAGCAGCTGCAGTACTGTTTTTATACAGATGACCTCAGTAATAAATTTTGAGAAAGAGAAATGCAGAACTAATGTGAGATATAAACTGAACCGTCTAAATATTATTTGTGTTTAAATTCTTCTGAAGGCATTGGCTGCTCTTTAAGACTTATTATCTTTGTGTGTTAAGGTAAGATTTGTTGTTACATATAGGATAAAGAATGAGGTGCAGTGTGTTACGGGAATTTAATATATACCCGAGTTGTTGGATGGCACATAAACCCAGAGTGTGAAGCCCGAGGGATTTATGGTAGCTACCTAACAACGAGGGTGTGTGTTAAATTTGAGTTAAACACACTGCACCCTGTTCTTTATTTTATATAATTCAAGGGGTTGCGTTTTTTCGCTGACTTCCTTCTGGTCCTGCGTACGCTCTGCCGTGAGGAAATAAAATAGTTTTTATTTATTTTGATTCAGGCAGTCAGCACCTGGTCAGTGGTGCTACTGCCTACTCGGCCCGCTGGGCCGGCCTTAACCATTCTGGGCCCCTGTGCAGCCTTCTGTTGGGCCCCAGCACTCTATTCCCTGTGGGCCCCCCACTGCCTGTGGGAGTGGCTCTAGAGCCTGGCCCTAATTTGAACTATACCGCAGGAGCAGCTGCTTTGTCTTGTCCCAGTCAGGCCTTCTAAGTTTACTGCGAGGAGCAGTTCTTTTCTCTGGTCTCCTTCAAGCTTTTCTTTAAACAGCTACGGCAGTCTACAGCCCTTGCTCCCACCAAGACCAGAAGTTGGAGTCATGGCAGGCAGCTGCACCAGCCATAGTCATTGCTATACCGCTACCAGAAGAGTTGCTCTCTCCCCAGATGTCCTTGCTGGGGCAGGGGACAGAGGTGATCAAGCCATTGGAAGAGAACACGTGCCCCCCGCCATGATTGTTGTTTGGGAGTGTTAGAGATGTGGCTGTCTGATCCTCTCGATATGCCCCCTTCCAATTTCCTGGCTCAGCTGATGATGATGAAAGAATGTGAGCACTGAGGCCAGAAAATGTACCCTTCTCTCTGCTTCCTTGGCCCTGGTTGGGGGGGGGAATGGATCATTGCTCAGAATTTGCTGCACTCTCATTCTTTTTCAAAGAAAATACTTCTTTGTCCCTCAGTCCAACTCCATCCTATCCTAATAAAGCAGTACCAGGTCTACTAGTTAAACTAGTAGACCTGGTACTGCTTTATTAACGTAGGACAGGAGGGACAAGGAAGGAAATGTTTGTTTTCTTTTAAAGGATAGGACAGACACCTATATTAGTTATCAGACACCCCACAGTCCCTGCTTCTGAGTCTGGATTAGTAATCAGTAATCACCCAGAGAGGTCAGGAGAGGGGGTGAGGCTAGCAGTACTGGCTCAGGCTGCCCTGGTGTTTCTTTTATTCCCTCTCACTCAGCTGTGTACAGTGCGAATGATGACCTACAGGCCTTTGGATCCCTTGACTGAGCAGATAAATCATTGCCTTTTAACAGATGGCATCACCACTCTGATTAACAGACTTCCTCATTCTCATGCCAAAAATCAAATTAATGTTATTACTCATCTAAAACTGCATCAAGTCTAGCCTCTTCAATAAGACTAAAGAGACACATATTTATGAAAATAAAGAATGTGTGTGCCCAAGTTATCTCCCAATTAAACTGCACCCATCCATTTCCCATTGTGAGCCTGTAGTGGTGAAGTTAGAACAGAAACATTAGTGGTAATACCCAAATATACAGTTTTGTCTTTTCAGGTCCGATTTCATTCATTTTACATTTTCTGTCTTGTATGTTCTAGGCTAGCAGCAGTGCAAGTTGCAACATGATGATGCACCAGCCTCATTGGGCAGGGACACCAAGCATCACATGGCATGTACCCCGAGTTTCACTTTCTGACCTCCAAGTCACCTTTTTTAATTTATTTTTTTAGCCAGCCTCTTCTGTTCGTGTGATAGACTGCATCTGCCTGCCCTTGAGCTAGTACTGAGTTAAGTATGGTAATACCGTTATGCCTTGATTTCTGACTAAGGCCATCTGTAAGGGACATCATAACATCACAGGAGGACACTCATTCACACCTCCGATAATCCAGTTTGGAGAAACAAGTTAAATAATTGAGTTATTTTCTCAGGTGTGAGTGAGGAAGAATAGAGTCTGGGGAACTGATAATCGTGGGGCACTTAACATCTAATAAAAACTTTGTTAAACGACCACTCAGTAAGTATTGAGTAATTTACAGCAGCACCGAGCAATGAGCGGTCCGATTCACGGTAATTCAGCAGCACTTTTGTTGTTGGCTGCAAGAATAAAGAAAAACAAGCTGGGACTGCCAGATGGAACAGAAGCACTTAATTTACTTAATTGCCCGCTGTAATCAGTTTAATAGTGTCAGTGGCTCCGTAGGTAGCATACTCGCCTCTGAGGCCGGGAGATCAGAGGGCTGTGGGTTCAGTTCCCACATCTAGCACTTGGGTTAATATCCCAGTATTGACACTGTAGTGCAGCACGAGAGGGGTGCTGCACTTCTGAGGCGCCGTCTTTCAGATGAGACGTTAAACCGAGGTCCCATCTGCCTTGGTTGGTAGTAGTTCAGGTGAATGTTAAAGATCCCATGGCACTTCAAACAACATGAAGTCTTGCTATATTATGACAGTAGCAGTTTGTCCCACCACTAGAACTGCTCCGGAGGTGAAATGGTTAATACCATTCCAAAATAGAACGTTGAGCACGAGCTCTAAGAAGCAGCTCTATCTGTGTAATTTCAAACCTGAACTGTCAGATTCTTTACTCCGCCTCTGTGAACAGTCGCTCCGGAGATTTCTCCTACTGCTTGGTTCATTTCTCGGTTTAAACAGTGTTTTCTCGGTTCGATTCAACCGAGAATAGTTTTATTTTAACCTCAAAACCGTTCGGTTCAAGGTCTGTCTGTGGTAATCATAAGTAAATTAAAGGTTTTGTCTGTGTGGAACTTGTAAGTTTATCGGTTTGGTTTTGAACCGATCAGCTGGGTTTAAAACTTATTAACTGTAAAGTTTAACATTTTAGAGTGCGGTTCCCGGTTCTTATCGGTTCTAAAAAAAACGGATTTTATTACGGTTTTTTCCAATACCCGTGACACGGTTAGGAACCGATAAGGGTGTCTTGCCTGGCACTGCCGTTTAAAGGGCAAGTTTTTCTGGTTAGGCTGGCATTATGTCTGAGAAACCCAAAGAAAAACTGGCCCACTGGTTTCAACACTGTGATGTCTGTGGGGAAGTCTTTGCCAAGGCTGACCACACACCACATTGTCTATTGTCTGGGGTTTGACCACCTCCAGTCAGACTGCCAGATATGTAAGAATTTCCCTGCAGCCACCCTGGAAAGAGATTGGGCAGGCTCAGGGCGAGAGGCCAAAAAGTCCGCTGACCGGATGGCCAGCCGGTTCGGTGCCAACCGAACGGAGGATACTCCCTCTGACCAGGCGAGACTTCCTCGGGCAAAGAAAAGCTGGTTCTGAGGAACCAATTCCAGTAAAGAAAACAAGAAAGTCAGCAGGTTTGGAGTCCAAACCCTTCTCCAACTGCTGCAGAGATAGCAACGCCATACAAATTGTCCAGTCACTGTCTCAGGTTCCGTCCGAACCGCCACTATCTGGCAAAAGGTCGGTTCGTCCGGTTCCAGTGGTTCAGGAATATGATGTTGAGGAATTTTATGAATCAGAGGAGGAGGATGATTATGAACAGTATGAATGTGGCTGGGAAGGTCTGGGTGTGCCCATTGAACCGGACATTTCCCCAGACAGACCTCTAGAATCTCCCCCTATGCTATCTGAGTCCCCATCTCATTTTATGTTTTACAAAAAAGTTGCTGAAACCCTCCAGCTTCCCTTGGAAGAAGCTGTGGATGGGCAAGAGGAGCCTGATTTTGTAGAAATGATGGATATTCCAGAGTCTAGGAGATTGTCTGTCTATTCCTTTGCACAAGTCTTTTAGGAAGCAAACAATAAAAATTTTAAAAGCTCCTAATTCTGTGCCTCCTGTAGATAAAAAGATGGACAGAAGGTACACATTGTCAGGTCCTGATACAGAATTCCTTTCTCAGCAATGCAGTCATGTTGGGGTAGTTCAGGCTGCAGCCTGTGATAAAGCTAATATCCCCCTGGCTTCACATCCTCCTGACAAGGATTCCAGGAAGATTGATGCCATGCGAAAAACAGTATATGGCAGCCTCTCTGGGACTCAGGCAAGCAAATTATATGGCTTATGTAGCTAGGTATCAGAAATCTAGATGGGATACTGTTATGGAATTAGCAAACAATCCCATGGCCAGCTGGCTAGCGAACTAGAACAGGTGGCTGCTGATGGCACTGAGGCTTCTAAGGTACAGTTTCATGCCTGCTGTGGATGTTAATGATGTTTCCTCTAGGGTCATGGCCACATCTGTAGCTTTCGAGGTTGGCCTGGCTCAGTGTACTAGTCTGTCACAGGATACCCAGACTAAGGCTATGGATTTTCCTGTGGTGGGAAATTCTCTGTTTGGGGAGCAGACAGAGAATTACATGAAAAAGATGGATGAATATAGGACTACTTACAAAAGTGCCCAAGCTAAGGAGCGGCAAGCCACTCCTCAGAGGCATACCCCCAGGGGTAGGGGTAGGCCTTTTCACAGGCCTTTTTACCAGACTCCGGCCTCCTCTGCCTATGCTCAGAGGGGCTTCTTCAGAGGCAGAGGCAGACGAGGGGTGGGCAGGCCTGCTCCCACCCCTCAGCCTAAAGCTCTTGCTAAGCAGGCACCCTGATGGGGTGCCCAGGGCGATTCTCCTTTACGGTAGGGGGCAGGCTGGCTTACTTCAGTCAGAACTGGCTCTTTAACCTCAGACAAGTGGGTTCTGGAAGTAGTAAGCCAGGGTCTGGTTCTCAGCTTCAAAAGTTTCCCAAGTTGAGAACCAGACTTCTACCTACAAGTGCCTCAGGACCCTTGCTCTGGAAGCAGAGGTCTCAACCCTGTTGCTCTCAGAGCAGTGGAAAGGGTTCCTCCTGCACCAGGGCAGGGGTCTGTATTCCAGATACTTCCTTACCCCAAAAAGACAGGAGAATGGCGGCCCATATTAGACCTCAGATATCTGAACAAGCATCTTTTGAAACCAAAGTTCAAAATGGTAACTCTGGCAATGATTTTACCCTCCCTAAGGCCAGGGACTGGTTAGCCTCCCTGGACCTCAAGGATGCCTATTTCCACGTCCTAATCAAAGCTCCCATGAAAGTACCTCAGATTGAACTACCCTCAGGTCATTACCAGTTCAGAGCAATGCCCTTCGGCCTTACCTCTGCCCCAAGGGTATTCACAAAGTGTCTAGCAGTGGCAGTGGCTCACTTAAGGAGGCAAAGGATTGCTGTTTTTCCCTATCTAGACGATTGGCTCATTGTAGGCCAGTCCCCAGAACAGGTAAAATCTCACCTGCAAGTTACCCAGCAGCTTCTCACCTCCCTGGGCTTTCTGCTAAATCTACCAAAGTCGGTTCTGGAACCAGTCCAGGTACTCACCTTTATAGGGGCAGAGTTGGACACAAAGCTAGCCAGAGCTTTTCTTCCCTTAGAAAGGGTGACAATTTAGTGACTCTGGCCTCCTCCTTCACCCTGCAGGTCTCGACCAGCAAGACACTTCCTGCAGCTCCTGGGACACATGGCTGCATCCACAGCTGTTGTGCAGGGAGCAAGATTTCAGATGAGAGACATTCAGTTTCACTGAGAACCTATTGGTCTCAGAGAAGAACCCCTTTCCAAGTTGGTCCCAGTGACTCGAACCTTGATCCAGGCCCTCCAGTGGTGGCAGGATCAGAGCAATTTAAGATTGGGGTCCCTTCATTCCCCTGCTCACAATTTGACTCTCACTACAGATGCTTCCCTTCTGGGTTGGGGAGCCCACATGGCGACCTTTCCACTCGAGTGTGGTCCCCAGGGAATCTCTGCTCCACATCAATTTGCTGGAACTCAGAGCTGTCTTTTTAGCTCTTCAAGCATTTTCTGCATCTGTCCAACAAGGTGATACAAGTCAGAACAGACAACACCACAACAATGTGGTACATCAACAAACAGGGGGCACTCGGTCTTGACCTTGTGCACCGAGGCAATGAAGTTATGGTCTCTGGCCTATTCCTGAACACTTCCCTCATAGCAGTTCATCTTCCAGGGAAGGACAATGTCCTAGCGGATGCTCTCAGCAGGATTTCCCAGGGTCATCACGAATGGTCCCTGGATCCTCAAGTGCTGGGATAGTCTTTGCCAGATGGGGCACCCCTCAGATAGATCTTTTGCAGCCCAGACAATCCGAACTTCCTCTGTTCTGTTGCAGACCCCCAGTGTTGGGCTCAGTCCCCTGGATGCCCTTCTCCTGGATTGGGAGGAAGTTTCTTTATGCTTTCCCTCCCTTCCTCTCCTATTCAAAGTATTAGTCAAAATCAGATCTCAGCCTTGCAGGGTGATTCTGATTGCCCGGATGAGGCCAGGCAGCCCTGGTACCCACTCCTTCTGTCACTGACAATCCATCTTCCCTTTGCCTCCCAGGATTCACAACCTGTTAACTTGTGCCCAGGGAAGGGTTTGGTATCCGTCCTCAAATCCCTCAACCTCAGGCCTGGCTCTTGAGGAGTTAGAGTTGCTGATTTACACCTCTCTCAAGGTGTTCTTGAAATCCTAAAGGCTTCCAGAAAGCCTTCCACTAGAGCTACTTATAGTTCTAAATGGAAAAGGTTTTCCATTTGGTGTGCTGGGAAAAATATTTCCCAGAATCTGCTGATTTGCCCATTGTATTAGATTACATGGTCCATCTTAATTCCTTGGGTCTCAGACCAGCTACCCTGAGAGTCCATTTGGCAGCTGTATCTGCTTTTGTGTCAGCAGGAAAGTCATCCCCTCTTTCCACTCACCCTGTGTTTTCCAAGTTTTTTAAGGGATTACTCCATACTAATCCACCCTTTCGGGAACTGGCCCCTGCCTGGGACCTTAATGTTTGTATTGCCCAGTTAATGCAACCCCCTTTTGAACCTCTGTTTTCTGCAGAGCTTAAGTATCTAACTTGGAAAACTGTTTTTCTGGTGGCTATCACTTCTGCTAGACGCATAAGTGAGTTGCAAGCCTTGTCAGTGGAAACTGACTTTATTTCTTTCCACAGGGATAAGGTAGTCCTTAGGACTAATAGGAAGTTTTACCTAAGGTGGTTTCAGATTTCCATCTTAACCAATCTATCTGCCTTCAGTATTTTCACTGATCACTCCTCTTCTGGTGAGAGGAGGTTGCACAGCCTGGATGTTAAGAGAGCTCTTAGTTACTATATAGGCTGACTAAAGGTCACAGGTTCGAATCCTCCAAATTTTCCTTACCTATGGTGAAGTTGGGAAAGGCAAACCTGCCACTAAGAGATCAATTGCCAGGTGGATTGTCTCTTGTATCAATTTGTTATCAGAAACTGGGCAGAGATCCCCTCTGGCTTGAGGCTCATTCTACCAGGGTACACCTCGTCTCTAGCTGCTGCCAGAGACATCCCTACATTAGAGATATGCCAGGCTGCTACTTGGAAGCGGTGCACACTTTTACCAAGCATTACTCCCTGGATGTCCAGGCCAGGAGGATGCTCGGTTTGGCACAGCTGTTCTTCAGAGCCTATTCCCTAAGTAGGTTCTGCCCTCCTCCATGGAGGTACTGCTGTGTAGTCTGCTACTGTCATAATATAGCAAGACTTCATGTTGTTTGAAGAAAAAATTACTCACCTTAGTAATGTTGTTTCTTCTAATGGAGTCTTGCTATATTATGACCTCCCCAGCCTGCCCCTCTCAGAACTTCTACTTGGGTGGGGTGCGGGCAACTTAGTGTGGGCACTATTTTATGCCCTTTTAGCGTTTCTCCCTTTTGGGAGTTTGGGTGTGTGTGTTTTATTATACTGTTGTTTTATTCTCATGTTGTTAGAATTGTGTTAGTAGTTCTGGTCCCCTGACTTGAGTCTTGGTGTTGGGACCAGCAATGGTTAATATTTAGGTAGCCATTTGGCTAGTGTAGGTTACAGCTTCCACACAGACCTTAGTGAGTTTTGCTCGTAAAGATCTGACAGTTCAGGTTTGAAATTACACAGATAGAGCTGCTTCTTAGAGCTCATGCTCAAAGTTCTATTTTGGAATGGTATTAACCATTTCACCTCCGGAGCAGTTCTAGTGGTGGGACAAACTGCTACTGTCATAATATAGCAAGACTCCATTAGAAGAAACAACATTACTAAGGTGAGTAATTTTTTCTTATCGAAAAGAGTAGGGGAATTTCCCCGGTGTCCTGGCCAAATTTCCCTCATTCAGTACAAATACCATCAACAGCTTAATCTGGTTCAACGTCAGTTGGCATTCATCTGTATCCCCGTCCCCCAGGTCATGCCTGAAAATAGGCAGGATTTGTCTAGTGCACTTACCCAGTCAAAAAAACTAAATAAATAAATCAATCGTAAACTCATTCACTCATCAAGGGAGCTGTCACTGAGCCAGGTCAGCAAGCACACAAACACTTTCAAGATAGAAGCACTTCAATGGATAATAAGATTATCATATGGGGGGCAGAGTTCTTGTTGGGGAAGGAGTATGTTGTGAGGAGAGGACCAGGTAGGGGTGTCAGCTGTACACAAAAAACATTTTTTTTTCAATAGTCATGAAGCTGAACTTCCTGCCTTTCTCTGAACTGATTTAATTCCTTGTAGCCTTCAGCCTGACAGAGAAAGGGAGCATGTCAGAAGGTTGCTTTTATAATTAGACTGTCAGATTCTCCAAGAGGTTTTCAGCGTTTAATAGATAAAACTTAGTGGTGCGCCAACATCCTTCTGCATATGTTACAGCTTTAAGATAAACTCCTTCCACTCTCGAAGGTCACAAGTGGGAGCAAGTCTAAGTCCCACATTCTTCAGGATAGCAGCCACTGCACGCGTGCATGCACGCTGCTTATATTAAAAAAAAAAAAATTAAACAATGTTACAGCTTGCCTACTGCAGTGCGGTTGTCGACTCCTTCATCGCGGCGGGTTTCGGTGCTAAGGCTCGATCGCCGGTGTGGTAAAGAAGAGGGGAGGCAAGAGATGGTGGCTCGTGGAAGGTGCTGGAGACAGGCAGTTTGAGGGATGACTTGGGGGCTTTGCTGCTCTCGACGCTTCTGTCTCATCCAGCATGACTAAGAGTGTGAACTGAGAATGTGGCTTCCGTTGTGGGCACCGCCGCTGAGGGACCAAAGCTATATTTAAAATAAAAAAAAGAAAGAAACATTAGCACACAGCAGGAATCTGGACCACTTGCTCTTCTGAGGTATCGACATCAGTCTGACCGAAAAGAGCTGTGTGATTAAAAAAATAAATAAATAAATACCGTAATACACATACGTGTATTATGGCATTTAATACACAGCTTTTTAAATGGGGAAAAAATACAACCCATTAATTATTGACTGTTAACAGTTCAACATTTGTTTATACTATGCAAAAGAATAAGGAATTTGAGTACCCTCTCAACAGCTATCTCAAAGTCCCCATGATGATGTCTCACAGCTTTGAAAATCCACCTCTGCTGGTAGGGATGACAGTACCCAGCAGTAATGACCAAACCCAGTGACAACAATGGAACTTAAAATTTTTTGTTTAGTAAGTGGAAAACTATCCATTTTTTTCTGGGGTTTGCCCCCAGGCTTACAATATCCAGTATTTACAGTGTGAGAACAAAACCGTATGTAGCCAGTGATTGCTGTTAGAAAAAAAGTTTCTTTCATCAGATTTTCTGTGCTAACATCAGTTCATTCTTTGTAACAATTTTTTTATGCCCAGATGGTACATTCAAAACGGGGTCACTGTGCTGATTCTTGCAAGCATTTCAGAGATACTGATGCCTATTTCTGTGTCTTCCAGATTTTGAATCGATGTTTATGGATGTGCCTTCTAACGGTCTCACAGTACTTACTGTAACCCAGAAAACAAAAAATGATATGACAGTATGGAGTGGCGATGTTGAACAGGAGAGGGAACTGCTTTTAGAAAAAGTAAGTAACTGAAACATTGTAAAAAGGCTTGCTACCAAACAGAATTAGCATTTGTACATTTCTAGAGTCTTCCATGATCTCATAGTAATATGATATTGGAGAGTACACTGGATAACAATTCCCATTTGCAGGAATGATCTAACCAAAAAAGCAAGTCACAAAAAAAAAAAAAAAATAGTATGCATTTGATCAGGTAAGAGTAACCGGCACAGGTACAAAACAGCGGTGTACATAGAGAGAAACATAGAATTTGCTAGCTGATAAGGACTGTTTGGCCCAGTTAGTCTGCCCAGTTTTTCACTGCTTACAGTATCACTGCAGATCCTATTTGCTCTCCGGTCCATTATCTGTCCTCCTGCTCCATTCCCTAAAGATATCCTTGTGCCTGTACCATGCATTCTTGAACCCAACCACTGTTTTTGCTCCCACCGCCTCTGCTGGAAGGTTGTCCTAGGAATCCACCACTCTTTCTGTGAAGAAGTGCTTCCTCACATCTCTCCTGAATTTACCCCCTCCAGCTTCATATCATGTCCTCTTGTTCTTGAGCACCTTTTTTCCTGGAAAATACTTCACTCTTGTACTTTGTTATCCCCTTTAGATATTTAAAGTATCTAGCATATCTCTCCCCCCATTCTGTTTACATATTCAGGTTCTTAAAGAGCAGGTAGCTACTTGTTTTTGGTGGTCTATAAACTGAGAGGTGTTTGTGCTGTTAAAAAAATATTTTTCTACCAAGTTTCTTTGTCTTGCCTCTTTATTTACTGTGCCCTTTGTTTCCAACGCTGATGTGTAATGTACCAAAGTAGGAAGTCAGCAGCATTGCAGACCCCTTGTCTCACAGTGCCGTGAAGCCTGAGTATCACCTACATCAGTTCCAGAAAGAACTCTGGCTTCACAAACTCCACTTCCACTGCTGACAATCTTTTACCATGACAGCAATGCTCAGGCTTGTTCACTATCTCCTGCTACCTGTTCCATCTGCTTGCATTATCCCAACAACAACATTTTCTTATCTTGAGTGGGAAGCAGAGTTTGCAACAAACAGCTAAGCTGACAGAAGTTGAGACTGACAGTCGAGCTGCCTTTACGGCAACTAGCCACATATTTACACTAAGGAAATCTTTATTTTAGACACCCTCTGCACTCAGTAGGCAGCTGTCAAGATACTACTTTCCTATTCTTGTTAGTAAATTAAATATAGAAACAAATCTCGAGTGTAAAATGTTACAGTAGCAGACATCAAGTGACAGAATCAACAAGACTGTGGCACTTTTTAAGGTTGGTGAACACGATCGGCACTCCTGTCCAGCATGTTAACAGCTGATCAGCTCCATCTCTCATTGTATTATGCTCGCCGATTTAAACAGATTTCCTGTTATTTTTTTTCTGTTGTGCCCTTCCCCCTATTGCAAGTAGTTATTGTAGCCAATACAGACATTATAAATGTCTTTTGAGTGAGTTATGGGATTTTTTCTATGACTAGGTGATTGGTTTTATTTGGGTGTGGAGAGGTCTGAAATAACATTTCCTCACTGTAAGTACAGTATATGGCAAGTTGCCAAAAAGGCAGCTTCACTGTCAGTCTCACAACTTCTGTCAGCTCAGCTGTTCATGGCAAACTTTGTTTCCCACTCAAAATAAGGAAAGTACTCTATTCGGGGTGATGCGAGCAGATGGAACAGCTGACAGGAGATAGTGAACAAGCCTGAGCGCTGCTGTCATGGCAACAGAGATTGACAGCTCTGGAAGTGAACCCCCCTTGACAGCTCTGGAAGTGAACCCCCCCTTTTTTGTTACTCAGACAAGGCAACAACCACAGTTTGCAGAAAAAGTACAGGGGCCGAAATACGGATTTGGCAGGCAAGAGACATGAATAGCTCCTGGGTAGTGGAAATTTTCCAGCAGACCGGGATCTACTCAGGCAAAGCCAGGAGCTGACATTAATACAGATAAAAATGCATTGGAATGTCGTAGAAGGGGAATAAAATGGAAGGACATCACTAATAAAAAAATTCAATTCTCTATAGAAATCTTGTATAAATATTAAATATCTGTAAATCTGCCAGTTATATACACTTTAATAACAATAATTACATTAACACATTCTCTTGTAAAGCTGCTCATTGGAAAAAGTGCAGTTGGTTTAAACAGACATGCAAAAGGAGGTACTTTGCCAATTGTCTTATACATTTGCTAATTAATTCAAAGAGGAGGAGAGAATCTGTTAATTGAAAACCACACTAACAGAGTCTCTCTTTTTTAAATAATTGACAGAGGTACAAGACAAATGGCAAAGTGTCTCCTCATGTATGTCTCAGTTTAGACCAACTGCGTCTTTTCCAATGAGCAGTATTACTTCTGCATAGGTGGACTATGTAAATTCTTCTCTTGCTTTTTTTTTCTCCATTTGTTTTGCTTCAACTGATGCTGTTTTTGTTAGCTCCGAGTTTACAACTCTAAAAAATATTTTAAAAGACTAAATTAAAGTTTACTCAAAGGACAGAAAGGTATGGCGGGTCATAGCGCCAATCTTTTATTTCAGGACTGGTCTGCTGCAGCTTCATAAGACAGGATGTAAGACATTTCCCACCTGCCTGCCCATTCGATATCTCACTACACTAGTGTGAAAGTGATACTGTATTTTGCAGCTAGACCACTGCAGCTGCAGGCCCTCCTCCATCTCCAGATGACATGCAGAGCATCTCCAGTTGATGTTTTGAGAAGGGTTACTGTTATGTTGCTGAGACGCTCTCCCTGCCCTCGCTGTCTAAGCAGCTCCAAGACACCACTCTATCTCCAGTACATGATGCAAGTGCTGAAGCTAGCAACACTGATTATCTTTTATTGAGAGAACCAGGTGCTACTATGGAATTTGCAGGTGGTAATTAGCACCCAGCTCTCCCTTATTTCGAACCCTGATGTATCACCCCTGGAATTAGTGCAACACCTGGTTTGGGCATCTTAGAGGTCATGAGGAAGGGCACAAAACAACATTTCTATTTTTACCCAGGTTCGGGGGAGAGGCATCAGTTTTATGGTGTGTCACCTATCTGTGGGGCCTCAAAAATTCACACAGGTACTCAGAGGTGGAATGTCCACAACCAGAAATGTGTGATTTTACTGCATGGCTTTATTCCTGACAGTGTTAACAGAAATCGGTGGTGCCCCCAGGGCTTGTAGCTGTACAGAACAGATGGCACACTTGTAGCATGCAAAACATCCTACAACTCTTTCAGGCAATATTGAGACTTCTGACAAGAACCTTCCCATGGACATCCATCCCTTTGATTAGGGACCTCTGGACTTTACCAGTGCATTTATAGTGGTTGATGCCACAGCACTAAATTCGAGCACCACTAGGTGAACTTAGTTAACACCTTAGACCCTTCCTTGTAACGAGTTAGATCCCTTTGAAATCTGGAGTGAGGGGTGAGCTCACTCTGGCCAAAGCTAAACTCTCGCTACCATTACACTTTAGGAAAACCAGATTCTCTAGCCACACAGGGGACACAAGAGACATCCCTACAGCACATTCTTTGTACAAAGGTTCCGAGTACCTGCATCTTAACCTTGTTGGACTCCTAGCAAGGCACCAGCCAATCCACAGTCGAAAAACAAATGAACCATGTACTTACAGGATGATATGCCCCCAAGGCATTTGTAAAAAACACTTGAAATTCCACAGTTCTCACACAAAATCCATAGCTTTTGGTTTGTAAACACACAGTCTCTACATTCTGGGCAGTTCTGATACTTCTCAGTCTTTTGGGGGTTGCCCCAAACTACTCACTGAACCTTCAGTCCCATTTCTCCTTCTATGAAAAAATCTTCACCCTCTCGGGACTTCACAGGATCTGGTAGCCACCACATCCCACAAAACTGGCCCCTGGTTACTGTACTAGGGCATAAAATATCAAGCTGAGTTCCTTCCCTCTGACAAGTGGCCTTTTATAAAGCACTGCTTGCCTGCAGAACTCTCAACTCCACTCTCCAACTTCAGACTAACTCACAGAAGACCAGCAACAGCAAAGCACAGATGCTTGTGCTGCTGTGAGTTCTAAATTCCGTGACATCATCACCTGCCTTAGCAGAGCTGAGTAAATAATGTAATGTGTTTCAAACCCTCTGGAACTGCCCAGGGTATCTGCCTGATCTAAAACTGATGGGATCCTAGTAACCCCAGGAACTGGCTGGTTACACTCACCACCACCTGATAAACTTGCTGTCCACAGCAAGAGCTTTGGACTGCAACACAGGCCATTCTACCCCTGGGTGCCCTATGAAGAGGGTTGCGCACCCCTCCTCTACCTATGACCAGCATATGCAGGTCACTCCAAGGACACGGAGCCATGCTGAAGCATCTTCAGCCTTACCTGACAAACTAGATTGAGATCCTTACACAGCATAAAGAAGCCTCCTGAAGCACGCCCTGACAGGACAGGCCGCCCACTACCTGGGTTAGGGCCACCAGCCTATCTAACATCTAGTCCACTAGGGGAAAGCTATATATCCACTACACTACCAAAGGGGTAGCCTATACCCATACATATTTCACACTCCACATTGCTTTAGAAACATACATATGACATTGCTATGCATTTCCCAAACTTAATGCGACACACTTTACACTTGAAAAATAAAATGTCTAACATTTCCTAGTTAAAACATTTTAAAACCCCCACAAGAGCTTCGGCTGAGCCTCAAATCCTCCTCTTTTCTTCTGTTCTTCCAGCCGCACCTGTAAAAGAAAACCTGCAACAGAAAACAGCAACAAACCTCCAACCAGCAAGATAAAATACAATCCCAAACACTTCTTAGTGCATTTTCTACACAAGGCAGTATAAAAGTACAAAACCAATACATGCAAAACCCTTATTTTTTTGGGGGCCCTTTTAGTCCATTTAAGGATGTAATGTCCCGAGTGCACAAGGCACTCACACTCAAAGTCTGGAGGATTATGGCTAAAGCCAGTCCTAGAACAGTTCTTGCAAGCAGGCATGAGGCCTGCTGGAATTGTCCAGACCAGGTGTCCATTGGACCAAGGTGGTAGGGCATCACACCATTAATATATGTTTATTCAAACAGAAAAATAAGGGAAACTTTGCCCTACCAGTTCAGAAGTGCAGGCTGACTTTTCTGCATCATCTCCGTCACTGCTCAGGATCTCTTCTCTCCTCAGGCTGAAGACAAGTCTTCGGATCAAACTCTTCCACGACACCTCTGGATCTGGTTTTTGCTGACCAAAAAAAAAAAAACTGCACCTACGACATCCCTCATTGCTCCCAGGTGGGGACGATTCACTTCAACCTTCCGGATCTTCGTTCTTCGACTGATTGCCGGCTGATCTTGTGACCCACTGACCACAGCTTATTGTCTTTTAGGGTTACTTGTTCATGCTAGATCTTCCAGGTACTTTTTAGGGTAGTAACACTGGGGACGAGGACCTCAAATGATCATTCCATCTGGACGGGTCATCCTTACTGAGTGCACCGTTTCATGCTTTCTTGATCAGTTACAGTTACTGAGTCCAGGTGGAGGGTGCAGTCCACCTTCCAGGAATTAACTTTGTCTTTGGAAATGTTATCTCTGCCAGACGGTTTGTCCTTTCATCCAGTACCAAAGCTCACTTGAAGATGCCCTGGCGTCCTCCAGCAACCATTCCTCTCTCCGCTCCTCAGTTTCTTCACACATCCTCCTTGGCATGAATAGATACTGTAATCCAAACTCCTCCTCCTCAGCACTCCTCCAGATCACTCTCTTCGCCTTACTGCTCTTTGCAGATGCAGGCCCTCAGTCTGGCTTGGGGGCGGCCAGGTCTAATACAACCATGCATGTCTGTTCCACACATTTAAAAAAAGGCAGTCCATTACTGTGTCCTCCTCTACCTCTCGCACACTGGAACCCCTCCCTTCTGCTGAGGACTCCAAAATTTTAAGTGCTGCATCTGATTGCCCAGTCTCACCATCAGACGCCTCCAGTGCTTCCATATGGGCCACCCAGGAGCCAACTATTGGTTCGACCCCTGCGAACACCCATTCTTCACTGATGCCAGAGGCATGGACCACCCATGTGATGAGGTCCTCCAGCTCCTCATCCTCCTGGAGCACACTCTGACTTGGATCCTCTGCGCAAGGGTCCACAAGTTCTAGTTCTGCCATTGCCAAACCCCTCTCAGCCTCTTCCTTGGCCGAGGACCAATTGCTGCTTGCACCTCCTGGCTGTAGTGTCACACCCTCAGAAAATGTATTGAGGAAGTCCTCTGCTTCCTACTGCTCACACTTGGCACCATTCTGTCTCTCACAGCTATGCTCTGCACTGAGGGGCCACGTAGGGGCCAAACAGACACATCAGACAGTCTCTCCGGGAGGGCCACTAACCATGCACATACCAAAATTTATCCTATCGTCCTGGCAGTGGAGGACAGCTGTGACATCTTTTCCAACTTTTAAGCATACTGCACACACGCTAACTGGATAGCCGTTGAGCGCTATGTTGAGGGGAGCTCCCACATAGTCATACTCCTCTTCAAACTTACTTAGCTCTTGCTCTTTCTGTGCCACCCATGTTTTAACATGCAATGGATACTGCTTGCTTCCACTTGCCATGTTTACACTCTGCAAAACATTTCCAGAACAATTGCTGTTGTACATAGTTCTCACTTTTTTGTCACTTGCACAGTCTTTCCTGTAACCTGCCCACTTTATCTGGTGACCTGCGGTTTGCTTTTACTTTGCTGTTACTTTTTACTCTGACCCCTGCCCTAGCATAGCTTGCTGCACTCTCCACTGTGTCACTACTCAGTTCACACTGCATTTCCTTTACTCTCTTTACTTGCATAGTGACGTTTTACTTTTCTGGCTGCCCAGAATACTTTTTCTTTGCACCCGAAGGTTTTGTTGGTACTTACAGAAGCTGCTTTCTCCACTTTCATTGCTGTGGCCTACACATTAGTCAACGGCAATCACACTCGTGCTGTGGGCAGTCCTGCCCGATGACCAGCAGGGAAAACATGAGGGTGGCTACCAGAATAATCGATTCGCCTTTTTACGGGAGAACACCTGACTTTTGTTTCACTGTTTCCAGCACTTTTGGCTTAAAATCCACAAGTCCATCAATGAAGCACCTTTACTAGGCCTGCTGTCTTACATGCTGCTACTCTCCCTCTCCTCCTTAAACACTGAACAGTCCACAGAACTCTAGCCAGGGGGAGGAGCTTCAAGGAGAGAGCCAGTCACTCGACGCCATGCAGTTGAGCTAGTGGCACTTTCTCGCTCCCCTTGGCGATCCTTGAGTCATGAGAACCAGTTTTAAAATGCATCTGACTTTTTTCTTTGCGGTTTCTGCTCACAGTCCCAACAAGTGCTTACACTGAGTTTTTCACCTAAAGCACGTTTCTTTACAGCAACTTTAATACTTTCCTCCTCAAGCGTGGGGAAAATTGTATTCACAGCAAGCAAGCATTTCTTTGCCCAAAATCACTCTGTAGCTGGCAGTTTTGACCATTTTAAACAGTTTTAAGCACTTTTAAAGCACAGGTTCATAGTTCCACTAAAGCACTCCATGCCAACACATATTTTCCAGAATCTCACACTGTAGTCCACTCTCTCTCAAAACTTTATATATGCAGGTTTCATTTCTCTTGGCAGATTGCCACTTTTTCTCTACAAAAATCAGTCCTTTGGTGGGTGCACCGCCACCAGACAGAAAGACCACAACCATACCCTCTGCATGGCAACCTTTTGCTCTCCTCCAAAATCCCGGACGAGCCCCCATTTTTGTAACCCCAACCCTCCTTTTTTGTTACTCAGACAAGGCAACAACCACAGTTTGCAGAAAAAGTATCACCCCTGGCATTAGGGCAACACCTGGCTCGAGCATCTTGGAGGTCTAGGGGAAGGGCACAAAACAACATTTCTATTTTTACCCAGATTCGGGGAAGAGGTGCCAGGTCTGTGGTGTGTCTCCTATCTGTGGGGCCTCAAAAACTCACACAGGTACTCAGAGATGGAATGTCCACAACCAGAAATTTGGGATTTTACTGTATGGCTTTATTCCCGACAGAGTGCTAACAGAAACTGGTGGTGCCACCAGGGCTTGTAGCTTTACAGAATAGATGGCACACTTGTAGCACGCAAAACATTTCACAACTCTTTCAGGCAGTACTGACACTTCTGACAAGAACCTTCCCATGGACATCCATCCTTTTGATTAGGGACCTCCGTACTTTACCAGTTCATTTATAGTGGTCAGTGCCACAGCACTAATTTTGAGCACCACTAGGTGAACTTAGTTAACACCTTAGACCCTTCCTTGTAACAAGTTAGATCCCTTTGAAATGTGGAGTGAGGGGTCGGCTCACTCTGGCCAAAGCTAGACACTCTCTCTGCTATTACTTTCACTAGGATCCCCACTTGAGCTGGTTGATTCATTCAAATATCTAGTTGTCACCCTTGACACATCTCTCACCTACCATGCACATATCCAACAGCTGTCCTCCACGATCAACTCCAGACTTGGGCTTCTGTACCACCACAAACACTGCCTTTCCCCAGTTGCTATCTGCCTGGCTGTTACCTCTTCAGTCCTCTCCCTGGTAGATTACGGCATTGTCATCTATGGCACTGCTGACCCCACGGCATTGCAAAGCATCAGTCGCCCTAAACAAAGCATGCAGACTGGTCACGGGTTGTGACAGATGAACACACTCCTGTGATCTCTACAAGCCTGCCAAATGGTTGCCATATGACCCCTGTCTTAGGTATCATACCTGCCTCCTGTCCAAGAAAATCCACCTTGGTCAAGCCCCGCCTGGTCTGTATAACCTCACCCAACCCATCCCATTGGTCAGAACCTCCCGTAGCTCTGCTGGGGCCGCACTACTAGTCCCCCACTGCCAAACTTCCCTTGGACAAAGAGTCTTTCCCTACAGAGCCCCCCATTGGCTGAACAGCCTCCCCCCTTGTCTCCTGGAGCCCAGGATCGGTCCCTTCAAGACCAGTCTGAAAGCTCATCTGCTTGAATCTTCAGCCTGTGACTGTCCCTAACCCTCTCTTCCACCTGCTCCCTCCTCTTGACGGGGCTCTGTAGTATAGATCTACCTCATAAATGTTATGATATATATGAAAAACAAAATGTATATTCATGCACTACCTAAATCTTATGCATATTATGGATGATGCTGGGTTCTCCTCTCCCAAAGACTATTGTTTCAGTATCCCACATCTGTGTGTTTTTGTGCATTATCTTTCTTCCATGATCACTGTACTTATTGTATAATTTTTTTGTATGCATAACTTCCTTTACTTGTTTTCTTTCTTGTTTCTGTTACCTGACTACTGTACTGCTTAATACTGTATTTATGTCCTTAATGTTGTTTGACATGGAGCCTTTGTAAAGGAGTCTATGATTCAAAGGGTTGTAATTCCGAATGTTATTAAATAAATAGAAAATAAATAAAACTAGATTCTCTAGCCACAGAGGCCACAAGAGACATCCTTACAGTGCATTCTTTTTGCAATGGTTCTAAGTACCTGCATCTTAACCTTGTTGGGCTCTTAGCAAGGCACCAGCCAACCCACAGTCGAACAACAAATGAACCGTGTACTTACAGCATGATATGCCCCTCAAGGTATTTGTAAAAAAAACACTTGAAATTCCACAGTTCTCACACAAAATCCATAGATTTCGGTTTGTAAACACAGAGTCTCTACATTCTGGGCAGTTCTGTTAATTCTCACAGCCTTTTGGGGGTGGACCCAAACTGCTCACTGAACCTTCAGTCCTATTTCTCCTTCTGTGAAAAATCTTGACTTTCTCAGGACTTCACAGGATCTGGTAGCCACCACATCCCACAAAACCGGCCGCTGGTTACTGTCCTAGGACGTAAAACAACAAACTGAGTTCCTTCCCTCTGACAAGTGGCCTTTGGCAAACACCACTTGCCAGCAGAACTCTCAACTCCACTCTCCGACTTCAGGCTAACTCACAGAAGACCAGCAACAGCAGAGCACAGAGACTTATGCTGCTGTGAGAGTTCTAAATTCCATGACATCATCCCTTGCCTCAGCAGAGCTGAGCAGGTGATGATGTAATTTTTTCAGAGAGTTTGACACCCTCTGGAACTGCCCAGGCTATCTGCCTGATCTAAAACCGATGGGATCCTAGTAATCCTAGGAACTGTATTTATCCTACTTTAATAAATGCAATTTCAGTATAGACTGAAACAACAAGCTCTCCTTTATAAGCCTATGGAATAATTAAAAATAAATGTGTAGAAATTATGAATTAAGTGTCCTTTAATCATTTGTTGACTACATGCTTTAGTTGATTCTGCACACAAAACTATTTTCACCAGGAAATAACACTTAAGAATAAAATTGCTGGAATTCCTACAGTGCATGGAAACAGAGTTCACCCCTGTAACCACTTACATAAATTAAATTCACTTTTTCCAGAATTAAGATCCGAATGTATCTTGGTTGATTTTCTGTCTAGAATATTACGCAAAAATCTGCCTCAGTGCTTGGTCAAGCTTCTAAAATCAGATGATAATGGTTTCCATTCCTGATCTGTTTGTCAAAATTTGTTGCAAGTACCTTTCTATATTGTGCCATGCTGTCAGTGGGGAAGGTAGTTAATATATATGTGTTAATGTGCTCCCCATTGACAACGTTGGAGCCAACAGAAAAGGAAATTTCGGTAAGTATGATGGAATTTCTCCTTTTCATGCATACTTACATGGGGCATCAGTCCTTCAGATATTGAGCAGAATAAGCATGACATTCTGTTCTTGTATCTTAGCAAAATGCCTCTTCTATTGGTGTTTTACCTCATCTGTGAAACAATCCTATTTTATTATTAATGTTATGTTCATGTTTTGATTAATTTTGTTTCTATTTTGATAGTCTGTATTTTTGGAACTGTTTGTCATATTGTATTTTAACTTGACTTTGTGCTGTATATACACATTGGTGCCTGAAAAAGGATCCAATGACTCCAGTGCACCTACATGGATAACAAAATAATTAAACCATAAACTAAACTACTGTTAATAATCTACATTAATCTAAGCCTCTTTGAGATTTCATGTGACACATGAAGCAGTTAATATCTTTTGAGAACCACCACTTTCAAGAGAGCATTAACATAGGGGTCATGGCAGAGGCACTGAACGGCTTTTTTGTGTCAGAATTCAACAAGTAGACCATGGGCCATAACCAGCTGCGGGTGGAAGTTGAGTCATGCAGGCCACATTATGGGCAGTGCTGATCATGTCAGAATCGGTAGATGAGCCGCTGTGGGGTGGGAATCTTGAAAAATACTGGGAGCCAGATGGTAGCAGTATGAAGCTAATAGTGGAGTTAAATGGAGTTCTGGCTGGCCCTTCGCTGATATGTTTAAGGGACTTCTTGCATATTAGTATAGTGCTAGAGGAGAGGAAAATGACTAATGTTATCCCTCTGTTCAAGAAGGGAATGAGGTAGGACCCAGGTAACTACAGACCAGTGAACCTTACCTCTGTACATGGGAAGGTGTTTGAGTCCATCATCAAACTTGTGGTAGTTCTGTACATGGAAAACAAAGGGCTGTTCTTGGAACAATAATTAGAATAACAAGTCCAACTCATTGCATCATCTCCATCTGGAATCTTTTCAAAATGAAAATTCTTTTTTTGTTGTGTTCTCATTTAGTTGCCGGCCTTTTTTGTTAATTGTAATCATTGTTTATTGAGTTTCTGACAGAGAGAAACAACATCAGAACAAACTTTACATTGTCAGCAGTTGTGAACAGTTACAGGACAGGATAATTCAATGGAAAGCATTATACAGCGTCAGTTGTACAATGGCTTAATGTCAGCTTTCTGTGCCTCTGTGTTGTGCAGTATATATATGCCTGTGAAGAGGGGGCTGGGTGCTGCCCATACTCCTTCTGTCTCCCTTCCAGCCTAAAGGACAGAGGTAGGGTCAGATTCCAGCATATAACCCACCCATCTCGCCCACCTATTTATGCATTTAAAAAAGCACTGGAAATATCCGCACAAGGCTGGGGTGCTCACAATGATTAAGTCAAAAACAGTTAAAATCGTGCTCTCTCTACCTCAGAAAAATAAAATAAAGAAGCAACACTATGCCATTAAGCTAAAAAAATGAATACTTTCTTGCCATGCCATGTGCCTGGCACACAGGTTTACACTTGATGCGTTTTGGACATAGAAATGCCCTTTATCAAGTGTGTCAGGTGTAGATCTGTGTGCCAGATACATGGCATGACAGTAAAGTATTTATTTCTTAGCTTAATGGCATAGTGTTGTTTCTTTATTTGATTTTTCTGAGGTGGAGCATGCCCGATTTTAACTGTTTCTATTTATGCATTTATCTACCTGCTGCCTAAGTGAAAAAGTTACTTGCTCCAGGTCATAAACACCATTAACTTCCTGATTCCTCTCCAACAGAGTAGGTGGGTCCTGTGACAGACATTTTTTTAGTAATGCATTTAGGAACATAACCAGCTGCAGGTGGAAGTTATGAGAGTCATGTGGGCCACAAACTGAAAAAAAGTGTCTTTTCAAGTAGTCGTACCTGTTAAGTCCACTCCACACAACACATGCTGGGTCTGATAGCCTCCTCAGTGTTCATATTGCCCTTGGCATGTTGACACATGAGAGCAGCTCATTGGATGCTCAGTATTCGGTGGTCACAAGTATCGCATTCTCAGACTTACGCTATAGAGGGGACCAAGCCCATGGTCCAGTCACTCATGGTAGTCAATGGAGGACAGTTTCCCCAAGGCTTTCCCTTCTCCCAGCCGGAGCCTCTGGTGACTCTCATCATGGATGCCTCCTTGATGTGGTGTGGCGCCCACTGCCAAGGCCTCCAAATACAAGGTGTCTTGGAACCATCTGAGACTCATCTCCACATCAGTGTGTTGGAGATGCAAGCTGTGTACAGTTTGCGAGCCGTAGTGGATCTCGTGAGCCACAATATGGTATTTTTCTACGCAGACAAAAGTCTGTCATGAATAACATCAACAAGCAGGGAGGAGCATACTCTTACTCTTTCTGCAGAGAAGTGATGAGTGTGTAGGAATGGTGTCTGGAGCAAAGGATCCTGTTCCAAACCATTTATCTGCCAGGAGTTCAGAATGCTCTGGCAGACGAACTCAGGCGAACAGAGGCCACTAGCTCCAGACTTCATAAGATTGCTGTTTGATGAGTGGGGATTCCTAGATGTGGACCTTTTTTGCATCCCCACTCAATGCCAAACTGCCTTGATTCTTCTCTAGAAATCCAGGACCTGCCATTTTCTGTCAGGATGCATTCAGACTGCAATAGCAAGATTTATTTTCTGTACGCATTCCCTCCAGTTCCTCTAGTGTAGAGGGTTTTGCTCAAAACTGGAGGTGCACGGGAGCAAGATGATACAGGTAGCCCCCCCTGCTGCCATGGTAAATATGGTTTCCTGTGTTGAACTGACTGTCAGCAAATCAATGATCCTTCCACTTTGGACGGACTGACTGACTCGGGTTCACCTGGCCCATCCCACCCTGTGTTCCCTACATCTTCAGGCCTGGCTTCTGAAGAGATAGAAGTGAACAGGCACAAGGTATCTCAGAGGGTCTCTGAAACAGGCTGCCCATAAAACTTCCACTAGGAAGACTTACACAGTCAAGTAGAAATCATTTTCCATCTGGTGCTTCAAGATCCACATGGACCCCTTTTGGTGCCCACCTGATAAGGTTCTGGAGTACTTGCTGGACCATACAGATTATAGCTAGCCGTTTTCCACAGTCAGGGGTTCACTTGTGTGCTATTTCTGCATACCATGAGCTCTTTGATGCCCTCTACCTGGCACAACTGCCACTCTTCAAGAGGTTTCTTAAGGGCATTTTACATACAAGGCCTCCCTTCAGGAAGTTAGTGGCTGCCTGGGACATCAACCTTATGCTGGATTTGCTCCCCCACAGACCCTTTGAGCTCCTTGTGGCATGCTAAAGGTTTTGACTTGGAAAGCAGCATTTCTAATGGCCATCACCTGCTCATCCACTAGCTGTAGCCCAGGGTACTCAAACCTGTCCATGAGGTGGTCTGTGGTGGTTAGTTGGGTGTCTGTTTCATTAGCTTGTTTTTTGAGGTGTTTTAATGTCCTGACCTACATCATCCAGCATTCTAGAATGTCCATTTGAAAATTGCTAAGCTCTTTTAGATTAATTTCTAGATTTTAGCCATTTTTAGTGCTCTTGCGTAGGAGGTCCATTCCGGCCTGATGGCTGAGATGGGCTCGGAGGCCTGCAAGGCATCCGATTCGGCCAGGCCGAGTTGTCATCTGACTTCTCCCGGGTCACTTTCTGTCTGTCTGCCCTACATCCTGGATTGTTTGCCCATTATCAATGTACAGAATTGTGACTGAAGGACGTTTTTAGTTAAGCGAAGGGGAGAGCTGAAAAGCTAGGCAGCCATAATCTTGCTGACATCACCAGAAGTCCTTGGCACTCCATCCATTTTAATGGCTACAGTTTTAACTTTTACTATTTAAAGTTTATTTTATTATATTTAATTACATATGGATTATGCTTCTCTCCGATTTATGTCTTAGTGGAAATTTAGTGAAGCCAGGGAACCACAAAATAGGCCACAGATCAGGTTCTGCTCATAATAACTGGCAGGGAAGCAGTTCTTCTCAGCCTGACAGTTCTGTTTAAACGGTTTCATGTTGGAAAAATATCCATAATTTTTTCATTTCTGTAGTGCTCCACATTGTCAATGGGTAGTGAGTACAGATGAATAAATGTGCACCCCCTACTAGGAGAAATGGCACAACCCAAGGCTGTTAACAGCATAGAATCCTGGGCACGTGAACTTTGCGGACAGCTGTAACTGTCAAGTCTTTGCTGTGCCATTGTAGGGGAAACAGCATAGGAAGTTTTCTGAAGAAGTTTTCTTTTTGGTGTATATTCTTTGGAGTTGCAATTCTGCAGAGCAGGTTGGGGCTACCTGATCACAGGGAGCACCCCTAAATTTAAAATTTGTACCTGTAAAGCTGCAGCTTTCAAACTGGCTAACCCTTTTTCCCCATTTCCACTGTCTGTCTGTGCTTGGATTGGGGGCCACGTCTGCCACACTTTCCTCAGGTGTTTAGTTTTTGCGGTTCTCTAATTTCCATCTACTATGGTGCCTCAGGTAAGTACCCTGTTTTCTTTGGGGTTTATTTAGGTCATTCCCTGATCTTCGTCAGGGGTATCTCAGTTATCAGGTCACACTGTAAGAACTTCACCGTCGGTGAAGCAGGGTCCACATGGAAGATTTCCAGCAGTACAACTGGGGCCACCCATGCCATTGATGTCATCAACCCTTTAAAGATGTGAGCAACCCTGCTCCCTCCTCAGTTCTTTCCCGCTGTCGAATCGCTCGCATGGGTCTCTGCGGAAGCTCCAACGCAGTATTCTCACCTTTTTTGCCTACGGCTTTTTCTTCAGTTGTTTTTCAGAATCTTTTTTATTTTTTTATCTTTTTTTACTTTCTTTTTATCCCCTCCTATCGCCCCGTCATTCCACTCCTTTGGACTTGCTCATGCTACCCACCCAACACTGAGTCTGCCCCTAGAGTGCCCATGGGTGACTCCTACCTTTCCTCCCATCTTACGTGGAGCACCCTGGCACAGCGGGGTCTGCCCGTGGTTCCTGGACTGGGCAGCTGGGCGGCCGTCATCTAGGACCCATGAAGGTTGGTATCCGTTTTCTGTGCTTCCGTCCCCTCCCCTGGGGCGTTGGCTCGGGCAAGTGTGTGCTGACGCACGCCTGCCAAGTGCCTAACAACGTCCTCCCCTCCCCGACTCCAGCCCTTCTGAGGCCGCCAGTGCTCCCATCGGCCCCCAGGGACATCGGCTGCGTATAGCACCCCTGGTAACCCACCCCGAAGGAGGAGAGCATCCATTGGGATGCTCAGTCCTCCTTCCCTCTGCCGACGACCCGAGTCCGTACTCTAACCTGGGTCGCCAGTGTGGTGCGAGGTGGGACATCCAGCGCCTCAACCCTCAGCGCCACCGGGCCGGGACAGAATCTCTTTTATTAAAGAAATTTCTCCAATTTGTTTATGTCGAGAGTTAATCCATCGACTTCTCTCTTCCGTTGTTGCCGCTGCAGAAAGAAGATTCCCTCCACAGAAGAACACTTTCTCAACGTCTGCTGTCTTGGGCCTGACCACGAAGTTTCTGATGGTGAGCTCTGCCAGAAGTTTAACCAAACAACCCTTAGGCAATGCAGAAAGCCTCTTAAAAATGTCCTGATGGATCAACAGGTGGCCACTTCTGGGCAGGGGTCCTCCGGGGTCCCAGCCTCTCAGTCGCTGACGGGGTTGACAAGCTTCCAGACCTCCAAGGCATGAGACAACTCCTTGGGGAAATGTAATAAAAAAGACAGCAATCACGACCACTCCCCCCAGCTTTGATCTTGTTCCCCGATGGCCTCTTCTCCTTCTTCTGGGGTATCCTCATTGGCTGCACCAACACACAAACCTGCTGTCCAGGTGTCTGGGCCCTCCAGACCCATACTGACAGCACCCCCCTACCTGATTCATAGGGTGGCCGGCTGCCGACCTCCGAGTCATCGGCCCCTCATCATTAATGACACTCCCGTCGAGGCCTGCCCCTTCTCCATCCAGGGATACATGCTTTTTGGGTTCACAGGACCCAGCAGTTGGGTCGTTGACACCCATGCCATTGACCCACCCCCATCAATGAATATCATCGACCTGAACTAAATTCTGAGCAAATTTATTTTGGTCATTGTGCAACAGCTGGGCACATATAGGCCCATCTCACCAATGTTTTCGACGGCAGCTTCATCGTTGATGCCTACTTAAAGGCCGCAGGAAACTCCCCACAAGCCGTTGTCAGCACATCAGACACCGGACCTGGTCGACGTTGAGGAGGAGTACCATCCAGACCTTATTCTTCTTGATGATGAGGAGGAAGATGAGGAAGAGATCTTGGTCTCTGACTGGTCCACAGGTTCCTCTGTCAGTGAGGATTCATTATACAATGGCAAGAAAGAATGCTTGCCTCTGGTCAGTCTGGGACTGGACCTGTGATGTTATCCCAGTACAACATCACGGGTCTAGTCCCAGCACACAAACAACCATATCAAATGTAAAAAAAATAAAAATAAAATGAATTATTCCACAGCCGTGATTGCTTGCCCTGCTGACACCACTATCTTTTTCACTTCCTGGTCTGCCCCGATGCAAAGGACAGAGTAAAACACTCTGATTAATTTCAGTAAAAGAAAGTGTTTCTCGCTACCGAAAAAAAATAAAAGAAACAGTAAAACATCCCGATACCTTTCAGTTCACACTGCACAAATTCCGCCTTCACATCAGTGCTCTCCCGCTCATAACGCACACAGCCTTGCGCAGTAACTGCGAGGCGTGAAACTACAACAAACATTTTTACCCGGAAACTGTGGCTCCGTGACACAAATTAAAACATTTACGGAAGTCCTCGGCTCAGTGTGCTACCAGGTCTAACTGCACCACTCACGGCATTCTTTGCTGACAACCCTACACACTAACGGCAAGTGTGAGAGCATGCTTCCTCAGTGTCTTACCTAATCGTTGTCACTCGTTGTTTTTAATACCACAGGACCGACAGATGAGGAAAGACTTAAACAGAAAATAAAAAAAAAGAAAGCTGAAAAAAAAAAAAACACTGGGCTTAATAGTAAACCTGACCAAAGCAATGACACGAAAGAAAAAAACAACACAAAGATTGATGTGCAGACTCAGGACTGCAGAGCCACAGATAAACAAGTCTGCTCCACCTACTGACAAGAAAACAGCACTATTTTTTTAAACAGTACACCTCCTCAATAAAAAAAAAAAAAAGCAAACAAACTAGTTTTAAACATATTTCTTCATCTTTTTTTTTGACTCACGAGCCATTGTATAATTGCAGTAATGCACTCCAGGGTGTGTGTTGTGCTGGGATAATGTCACTTCTGGGGTAATTAGTCATACTCTGCCTGTGGCCTTGTGCCTAATCACCCCAGCACAACACACACCCTGTTGTGCATTATTGCTTAAGTTACTGTAAGCATATTCCTAGTTCTCCTGAGTACCCCACATTTTTCAGTGTGATGCAGCAGTTGTCCTCAGCCATGGGCTTCCACACTGAGGAAGAGTATGTCACCGGGAAAGTGCTGGTGGACATCCTAGAGATCCCAGAGTCTCCCCCAAAAATCATTCCTCCAATATTGCCTGTCTTGAGGAATGTAGCCACGGCAGCCTGGCACAGACCAGACATGGTGCCAGCTCTGCCCTGCAGGACGGATAAACTTTACCATGCCCCTCAGGGTTCCCTGTTATGCTGCCCAGCCCGAAACGGACTCTGTGGTTATTAAAATCCAGAGACAGGTGTGCTCTGCAGTGCGGGTCCCGGTGCAGAGAAGCGGTTGCAAGCCCCAATGTTAATCAAATGGTCCAAGGTAGTTCAAAGTACTCTCTGGTGAAGATGGTACTCTTGAAGTCGGCAAATAAACACAAAGCAGAAGCTGCAAAAATAAACATTTATTTCAGCACTGTAGTGTACATGAACAACCTGTAGCTACAAATAGCCAAATACAGTTTTTATTAAAAATTAAGACACACAAACTGTGTTGCAGAGTATAATGAAATATGGTGTATAAACACCTATATGTCAACAGTTGGTAACCCAGGAAGACAGTCTCTCACTTCTTTGTTAACAATATCATTTAGTCCCTAAATACAGAAGTATAAATTTTACCTTGTTACCCAAACATCCTTCCCCCTTCTATAGTAGGAGCAGCACCTCCCCCAGAGAAACAGGACATGCTTTATGGGGGAAAGTCTAGATTTGTGCCATTTACCAGAGCCATTTTTGCCATTTTGCTGTGAAAGATGGTGATCGATCATGTATGGCAGCTGTCATTTTTTCTAATTGGTAAATATTCAGAACAATTGCTCTCTATTCAGTTACTGTTGGAATATGAGACGTCATCCATTTACGGGTAATTGCTTTTTTGGATGCAATTAAATATAATGGTAAATGAGTTTTCCCCAATTTTTTGCATAATTGAAAGCAATATAATTTCTGCAGTTAATCCAACATTTTCTCCTAGACAGTCCTGTATCTCATTTTGCATTATACACCAAAAAGGCATTAATAACGGACAGAGCCAAAAAATGTGGCCTAAATCAGCTGGCTTGAGCCAGCATATATTTTCTGAGCACTGCTGGTGATCTGAAGTATCTGGAACAACACTTCTACATGTGTTCCCTCCAAATTGTGGATTGAGTTATTTTTATAGCTGGAAGAGTATATTTGTGCCATTCCTCCTCTAACACTTCTAAGTCTAATTCAGCATTCCATTTATTTAGAATGGTCAGTGTTGTTTCTCCCAACAAGTCACATAAAATCCGATATAAGTGACCAATGAGATGTCCTCCCAGACTACCCCAGATGGTTTCAAGTAATAGCTGTAACAAAAGTGGTTTTGGATGGGGGAATGCTGGCCCTTTCTGGGTTCTATCTTTTGATATAAGCCTGAATTTGTAGGAACCGAATATTGTCCCTTTGAGGGATACAGTATTCCCTTTGTAGGGCTTTGAGCAAAGTAATACCTACCATGGAGAGAAATTGGAAAATAAAGTGGATACCTTATTGGCGCCACCTTCGGAATGTTAAATTCATTTGGGCTGGTTGAACATACTCATTAGATGAGATGAGTTGAAAATAAGAAAATATGTTCAAAAATGTGGGGTGACATTTCAACTGGTTCCAAATTTTCAAATCTCCACCAGTAATTTTAGTGAAATTGCGGAGAGGAATGGAATTACTCAGAGTTGAAAACAAAATTGGCGCCAAGTCATACAAGTCATTTAATGTGTATTCAGTGTCTTTCCAAGGGGCAAGATATGTAGGAGACAGCCATTGGATAACAATTTTAAGAAAGGCAGGTCTTGCATACCATTCTACATTAGGAACGTTAACTGCCGCCAAAGCTATTTGGTGATGTAAAAGCAAGTAGCGCACTCTAGGTCACTGTCCACACCAAATGAAATTTAATACAGTTTTATTCCATGAAGAGAAATAATATTGAGGGGGGCATATTGGTACATTTTGCAATAAGTACAAAAAGTGAGGGAGAATATTAATTCTGATTGCCTCAGTTTTTTGAAAGAAGGATAGATATAATTTATTCCAGGCAGGTAAGTCCTGTTCAGTGGTTTGGGTGAGGGGTTCATACTTTACCAAATCTAAATTTAAAATATCCTGTCCTATATTTATTCCCAGATATTTTATTTTGGTCAGTTTCCATCGAAGAGGGAGGAGATAATTTAAATGAGAAGAAGGTGAGAAATTGAGGGTCAATACTTCAGTTTTAGCAACATTAAGTTTAAAACCCACGTTAGCTTCAGATTTATTAAGGATTTCCCATAGTTTGGATATTTGATTTATGGGGAAAGAATTGTGAGCAAAATGGTCGTTGGTGAATAATAACACCTTATTCTGTGTCTGTCCCAGAGGTACTCCCTCATTTCCCTCTTTCCTTTGTAATGATATAGCCAGAGGCTCTGTGTATAAAGCAAAGAGGATAGAGAATGGGCAACCCTGACGAGTGCCTCGTTGAAGAGAGATTGGGGAGGTTGTGGCACCATTAATTCTAATATGATCCCATTGTATTTCATAGATATTTTGAAGCCAGGTTATAAAAGATTCTGGGAAGCCGAATGACAACAGGATGTCCCATAAAAAAGCCCAGAACACCCTATCAAAGGCTTTCTCAGCATCTAGGTTCAATAGGATTGCTGGGATTTTACGTTTGGATGTGTTCTAACAAAAGTAATGTTCTTCGAATATTATCAGTGGTGTTCCCAGCTTTAAAAAAATTGATCAATCAGGATGAATAGTAGTTGGTACCACTCTCTCTAGTCGAGATGCCCAAATGGCCATGTATAACTTATAGCCCATGTTTAAAATGGAAATGGGACAGTAAGAGGAGGGGTCCATTAAATCCTTACCCGACTTTGGTATGGCCACAATTACCATGTACGAACAGGGTTGGTGGGGAGATTCACCGTTTTCTACCTCACAGAACATCTGCAAAAGAGTGGGGAGGAGTAATCCTTGAAATCTCTTCTACCAGTCGGCTGGGAAGCCACCTGGACATTTCTGCAATTTAGCTGATGAAATCTGATATATGACTTCCTCAGCCGTAATTGGTGCCTCAGTAGTCTGCTTCTGATAATTGAAGTAAATTTAAGGAACGTAGGAAGGGTTTACAGTCCTTCGATGTAGATACAGGACCTGCAGTATATAAGGATTGATAGTAATTAGCAGAGATTGTTTGAATTTCCTCATCCTTGTGAGTTAAATGTTTGGTTATGGGATGCTAAATTTTAAGTATTGTTGCTGTTTTCTTTTCTTACGTAACTTTAGGGCCAATAGGCAGGCCTCCCTTACCCCCCTCCCTTCATGATTGCTTTGTTTCAAGACACTGTGATTTATCTTAGCTCAGCACTGTTAACTGAGCGCAGTCATTTTTACTTCAGCCTTTTGTTATCTCTGTAGGCTGGTAGCTACGTTTTTGCTTCTGTTTGTCCTCTCTTATGGGGGTCATGATCAGAATAGGCAGCATAATGTACTGATCAAGAACAGTGAGCTGCAGACCTAGATTTATGGATGTGAATCCCACAACCTTCACTTGCATACTATGTGATCATGAGCAAGTCATTTAACTCCTTGCATGACAATCACTTAGCCTGTCCCTTGGCTTGCAGCACTCCTTGGCTATATCTAAATATATATAATTATATATCTGTATAGCTATATATGTGGATGTGTATATGTGTATATTTATTATATGTATTATATAACAACTCCAGACTTTCCATAGTTTTATTCTTTGTCTTGGCCATTTATTGCCACAATATATTGGCACCATGGTTTATCAGAGAGCCCTAGTGTGCCATGACGTAAGTACTGCAGAAGGGTAATGTGACCCTTTTCACTGGGTTTCTATTGCCCTTATTGTGTTCCCCAATTTGATATGTCTTTTACAAGTCCCCCCCCCCCCCAAGTCAGAACCCTGAGCGTGGGGGGAGGGGGGCTGTACCTGGTATACCAGTTGACAGTGGGAAAGAATTGCATAAATCTTTATTGTGCTGTCTCGTAAGCTTTTGAGCCCTGATGTTCCACAAGAAGCTATGTGGTTTTTACTGTATTTTTCAGTTTAAAAATTGCTTTGTTTTACGTTAATATAGGTGATTGTGAAAGATAACCCTGTAGGCTCCAGTAAGATATGAAATTTGTGTGGTAGATATTGGTTGGAAGTTAGAAGGATCACCACATTTGTTTAATGTGATCTTTCAACTCTGATGTGGTTAATGTTATTACTATCCAGTAGTTTAAACCATTTCTGTATGTGCTTTTGGTAGTGTCTGATATTGAGGACCTAAGTGTCATTTGTGGGTATTCTGTGATGTTTTGGTAGGTACTTTATTTGTCTCTGTTAAACAACTGAGTACATCTATTGCCTGATACTTTACAGTACATTATAGCTTGTTGCGCGGTCTCTGATTTTTTTTTCTTCTTTCTCCAGTCTTTCAGAGCTGGTTACTGTGGCAGCCTGTCAGTGGTATGGTACTATGTTCTTACTTGTAGTTTGAGGTGCTTTTTGGGCTGCTAATTTCTACTGTTTTAAAAAGATCACATTTTTATGTTGCTTGCACGCATGTGCAAGAAACACATTGCGTCTGCAGTTAATGAGCATGCCACAGTGCGTAAAGAAATTTGGTCATGTCACCATGCAATCTGCTGTTTTGGTACATTGCAAGCTACCAAAAAAGCTGTTTGCATGGTGTCCCCATGGCGATGGCTTCTCCGTCGGCCTCTCACAGTCCCCAGGAAGCCGACAGAAAGCCGCCACCTGCCGTTCAGTGTGCCTTCCTGGTGAAACATTTCAGTAAATAAAAAAAAAAATAAATAATAAAGCCGACAAGGCCTAAGCCCTGTCAGCATGACCCTCCCCAGTTCATTTGCTGTATGGGGTAGCCCAAACCCTGTCGGCATAATGCAGCTCCCCCATTTGTTGTTTACTGAGGGGTTGCCCAATCCCCCCAAGGCTCATGTGTGTCCCCTCAGCACACTATATGGCCGCCAGGGGATGCCAAGTCCCGTCTGCTCCACTGCCCTCCCAATAAACTTCCATCTGCCATGCTGGGGCCCACCCCAGCATGGCAAAAATCTCTTTGGCCAACAGGGTGCCCAGTCCCCCGTCGGCTCCACTACCCCCCCAACAGACTTCCATGTGCCACAATGGGAGCCCACCCCAGCATGGCAAAAGTCTCCTTGGCCCACAGGGGTGCCCAGTCCCCCGTTGGCTCCACTGCCCCCACTCCAAATAAACTTTCTGGTGCCATACTGGGAGCCCACCCCAGCGTAGCAAAAGTTCCCAGTCATCTTTGAATAAAAAAAAAAAACTAGAAGGAGAAAAAAGCCCTCGTTGATTTTCTTGCTCCTCCCTAAGCCGTGCCTAATTCTCCCACAGATGCCACCTCCCCACACCCCCGCCTCACTCCATACATACCTCCGGAGTCTGGCGCAATGATCTTCTGTGGACTTGGAACACGTCTGCACTTTTCAAAGCCGACCATGAATTGAAGAATATAGGAAGTAACTCACTGGATCTGCTGTTCCTCCTGGGGATGGAGATCAATGACTTGGGGGTGGAAGCAGTCCATTGGTCTGATCATCACACCATAGGGTTCAGTTTCAGGGCCCCCCCAAAATGGACCTACCCCTTCAGAGATGGTCCTGTACCACCCTTTAAGGGGAGTTACCCCAGATGGTCTGTCGGCGGTGCTGGACCTATCGGGATTGCTGGGTGAAAGCACAGGTCCTGGGGATCTCGGTCTAACCTATAATAAGGCAGTGGGAGATGCCATGGACTTGATTGCTCCTGTTCGTGTTCGACCACTCACTCTTGGCCCAAGGTCCCCGTGGTATTATGGGGACTTGAGGGAGTTGAGGCAGGTTAGTTGAAGGCTGGAGAGAGCATGGCGGAAGGCCGGCCTGGATGCCGACAGGCTTAGATTGATGGAACATTATAAGGGCTATCAATCAGAAATCACCTGTAAGAAGGCAGAGTTCCTGTCCAGGGAGATTTCTGCTGTGCAGAACCGACTGGCTCGGCTTTTTCGAACCGTTGACAGATTGTGCAGTCTAATCTGTCTCCAGTCCAGAAGAGATTTTTCACAAATTAAGTGTGAGCTAGCTCAGTTTTTCATAGATAAGGTTGCCAGCATCAGGTCCTAAATCGGCCCGGCTCTCTCCATGAGGGTCTGCAGAGATCGATTGGAGGTGATGGGCACCCAGTCTATCTGAACGGATTTCAGCCAACCGGAATTCATGGACATTGTAAAGATTGTCCAGACTTTGTGCCTTACCTGTGGTAGTTTGGATCCGGGCCCTACCTCCCTTTTTAGTGGGATGTGTAGATGTTATCTGCCCAATCCTATATGAAATTGTTTGGAGATCCTTGGAGAGGGGAGTCTTTGCAGATCCCTTATAGGAAGCGGTCATTCGACCACTCCTTAAAAAGCCTTCCTTGGATCCTGACGATCTAGCTAACTACCGACCTGTCTCTAACCTTCCCTTTGTGGGGAAGGTTATTGAGAACGTGGTTGCGTTGCAACTGGACAGTCATCTTGTAACCTACAATGTCTGTGAAGCTCTCCAGTCTGGGTTTAGGAAGAGGCATAACACGGAGACTGCCCTTGTTCGGGTATTAAATGACCTCCTAATGGTGAGAGATTGAAAGGCTCGTACCATCTTGGTCCTTCTTGATCTCTCAGCAGCCTTTGACACTGTGGACCATGAGGTGCTTTTGGAGACCCTGCGGTTCCTTGTGGACTGTCAGGTACAGTCCTCGAATGGTTTCAATCTTTCCTCATAGGCAGGTCTCAGAGGGCGGTCACTGGAATTTATTCCTCTGATGCCCCCCCTTTGTCCTGCAGGGCTCCATATTGGCACCCATGATGTTTGCAGTGTATATACTGCCATTGGGAGATATTATCAGGCAATACGGCTTGAGTTTTCACTGGTGTGCTGATGATACTCAGCTGTATATGTCCTTTGTGCCCAGACAGGTTGATGCAATCTCTGTGCTAAATAGTTGCCTCTCCGAGATCAAAGACTGGATGAGCTTGAGTTGGTTGAGACAGAATCCAGATAAGACTGAGATGTTGTTTGTGGATCTGGGTCGTCCAGTGGCGGGTTTTGGGGCTGGGCATATTTTTGATGATGGCTTGACCCTAAAGACTCAGGTGTCGGCTGTGGTTAAATCTTCATTTTACCATCTGAGGAATATCGCCCGGGTGAAATATCTGATTCCACCGAGCTACCTTACAATATTGGTCAGCGCCTTCATCACCACCCATCTTGACTACTGCAGTGCCCTCTACAGCAGTATCTACAGACATTGCCAGTTATTTCCTGAAATTTCTGTGATATTTCTGGAGAAATCTCCTGCTTTCTGCATTTCCATAGTAGGGGCAGCAGAGAGAAACTCTTGAGCAATTTCACGAAATATCTGGAAATAGCTGGCAATGTCTGTGGCTACTACTGTACCTAGGGCTGTCTGGGGTTGATATCCACCATTTGCAGCTGGTGCAGAACACTGCGGCCAGGCTCTTGACTGGTACTTCTAGGACCAGTCACATTATGCCTGTGCTGCGCGAACTGCATTCGCTGCCAGTTCAGTGGCGGATCACCTATAAGGTAGGCTTGCTTACCTTTAAAATTCTACATGAACAGGGACCCAACTACCTGTAAGATCTCCTGACTCCCTACTCCCCCAATCGCCCTCTCCAATCCACCAACGAGGGATTGCTAAAGATTCCCAGGGTTCGTCTTAAAACATCTGGAGCGCTTGCTTTCTCATTTGCAGCACCAACCCTGTGGAATTCTCTACCTCATCGGTTAAGAGAATGCCTGCCCGTTAGTAGTTTTAAATCCATGTTAAAAACGTATTTATTTTCTTTGGCCTTCCCTGTTTAACTGTTTAATTACTTCAGTGTTTTAAATAATTTATACTATTATTTGTTTTATTGTGGTTTTATTATGTAAAGCTCATTGATTTCGAAAGGCGCTATATAAAGTATTGATTGATTGAAGAAATGCTGGTAAGCTGTATAATGGCATAAATAGGATTTTTTCAACTTTGGTGCATATCTCGGCCATTTTGGGGAATTTTTTCACCAAATTTTCAACATGGGCTTCTTGGGACCCCACCTCATGAACTCAGTCACTGTCATTTTGTTATTCGGTCCCAAAAGGTGATTTTGCAGTCACTGCGCAGAACCACCTTTTGAGACTGATTAATGAAACGACAGTGTCACAGTTCATGAGATAGTCCCCCAAAAACCCTATGTTGAAAATTTGGTGAAAAAATTCCAAAAAATTACTGTTTTACGAGCGTGTGTTGCGCAGTTCTTACGCATGCATGTAACTTCGAGCATTTTTAATATTTTCACTCCAGATTTTCAACATTGCCATTTTACCACACCTCCTTATAAACGGTACAGCTGTCATTTTTCACATCTCCTCAGAAATTTGTTTTTGCACCTGTAGCGCACAATGGCATGGTCGGTGTGCAAAATCAATGTTCAGGACAGATTAAGAAAATCAAAGTGACACTGTTCATGAGTAGAGGTCTTAAACTGGCTATGTTGAAAATTTGGTGACAAACATCCATAAAATGACCGTTACGAGTGTGCATTGTGCAATGTCCATGCACCCTCACAAGTTCATGAATTCATAATATTTTCAGTCCAGATTTTCAATATTGGCATTTTTCCACACCTTCTTATGAACAGTACAACTATCTTTTTTTTTTTCACACCGTAGCTGAAATGTGTTTTTGCACCTGTGGTGCCAAGTGGCGCAGTCGCTGTGCAAAATCACCTTTCAGCTAACAAACTGATAGTGTCACTGTTCATGTGGTGGGGTCACAAAGAGCCGATGTTGAAAACTTGGAGTAAAAGTACCAAGAAATGCCCAGGGTGTTAGGGTTTTTGACCATAACGCCCTACCTTGTAGGGGCTGACTGGCATCAGGGGTGTAATTTGGGATTGTCGACAGTAATGCTTATGCTATTCCACCCCACCCTGCTGCCAGTGGCAGGCATTGAGGTGTGCCTTGGACCCTTTGGCCCCAGAGTTCACCCCATTCTCCTATACTGCACTTATTTCAGCATATTTCCTTATGGAATGAGGTGAGTGTAAAGCCTGAACACTCCAAAGCACACCTCGACACTTGTAAGTTTCGGCAGGGTAGGGTGAGGTGAAATGTCATGACCATTATGGGCGATGACCCAAAGACACACCCCAATGCCTGTCCATCTGTGCAGGGTGGGGATAGAGTTGGCATCAGTTCAATACTTCACTGCCATTCCAATACTGCCTCTGTCCAACTCCTGCACTTCCACTGCTAATAACAGCAAGCAACACTTGGCATTGACAAATGCTTGCTTTTTCTATTTTTAAAAAGCTACATCAGCTTGGTATGTTGTCACCTGTTTGTTGTTGCTTAGTAGCAGATGCTTTTTGCATTGTGTTCTGGTTCTGTGATAGAATCTGTATTAGTAGAAGGGTTAGTAAGTCTTACTAAGTGTAACCCCTAGGTGGCGCTATCCCTTGGGCTACTACCCCTTCCTGCTTGGCTACTAACAGGTTGAGGGGCCTGAGTTCTAAAATGAGTGCCTCCACCCAAAGGTCAGGGTTGGTTGTGACTAGTCTAACCAGGACACAGCCCTCTGGGACACTGTGACCCCCCTTTTCTCCCACTAGCGGCCCACACAGTACACAACAGTAGCTTTCCCAGTACCCCAGATACGCAAACCACATACACTTGTGCTTGGCACTTACCCCAGGACTGGTTCCTTCAGCTAGACTCTGGGGACCCCCTGTAAAATAAGATGATGCAGTGCAATAGCCACAATACAATACTTTCAACATAAACTGGCACCACAGTCAATGTAAATTTGCAGAAACAAACGGATCTGATTTATTCAGGGGAGCTGTAACAAGGAAAGGGAAAATCAGGTTAATTTGTTTAAACACAATAATAATCACAGCACTGTGCATGCAGTTAGAGTCCCACAGTCGCGTTCTCTGGGTACCCAGGATGGAGAAAGGGGCTGGCCAGGTCTGGTGCAGCTGGTTGGAGCCCTATGATGGAATAAGAACATGCACACACACACAGTTTGTAATCCGGAGCTGGATAGCTCAGTTCGAGAAAAGAAAAGCACAAACAATCAGATTAAACACTTTGATTAAACAAAAGTTGCAGGGAGCTACCCTGATAATTACGATACCCAGGCTAAACACGGGAGGGCTGATGGAGGATCTCTCTGGATTGTCAGAGGAAGCTTGGCCCCTCGACGATGGATCTCTGTGCAGCAAGGTAGTGAGGCAAGACCCTCGTGACAGGGCCTATCTGTGCCAAACAACTCAGACCGAGTCCAATTCTGACTGACAAAACAACTCCCAGCGCTAGCACACAGTTTGTAGCAAATGGGGAAACCAGATTGCGATCCCCTTCCAGCACATAGCACATTTATATGTAAAAGAAAGTTTACTGTACCAGGCAGGTGACTCCTCGGTCCTGATCGCAAAACACACTGCAATTACCCGGGAGCACTACGGTAGCTAAAGTCCAGACAAGCCGATCGCTTTCAGCAAAATCTTCGGTCTTCTACAGGATAAGCCTGGTTCCAACAGCAACAGCTTGCTTTTTCCTCACAAATTCTGATTCAGTCCGAAAACACCTTTTTCCTCTTCCTCTTCCTTTCCCAACAGCAAGCAGGCCGAGATTTGGGCCTCCCGTTCCCGCGCGCGAACTGCCATGCCGCTCGAGCAGAGCAGAGCTGAGCTCCTTCACTTTTCACTCTCTACAGGGATCTGGCCTCCGAACAGACAGCCCAGGGTCTTTCACTTAGATCAGAAACGTTCAGTTGTCAATCACAGCAGAGCTCCCTCTACAGGTGCAAAAAGGCACCAAGGATCCAAAACTACATTACCCAGAGACACCTTCCATCCAGTCCCATTTCCTCAGGCCTAACTGAGAGTCCCAGTCCCAATTGGCCCAAAGCAAGCTCCATCTTAGAGTCCTCACATACTGATTGGTCCAATTCAACAGTCTGGGACCAAAATGGAGGGCTTAACAGAAACAGTTCCTGCTGCAGGAGAAACAGGTTAGACAAACTGCATTTCCATTAAAACTCTGCATTTCTCCCCCAGAATTAGTTACATCTTTCAGGAGTGCTCACTCTGCCCACTAAGCAACAGCAGAAATGGAGCAATTTGTCAGCAGCTCGAGCAGGGAAACACACAGACCCCCCATTCAGATTAAGGGCTGCCTGTTTGCAGTCATAATTAAAGAGACAGTACTTGGAGGCTTTAAAAGCGCTCACTGGGAATCACAATTAAACGCATAGATGCCAAACACCTCCAGGCTCTGAGCAATTAGGCAAGCTTTTGGAAACCCCCATTTGCAGGGGAATTACATAAGTACTTGCTGATTTGGATAAGATATGATACAAATGAAATATAAATTTATGTATTTTTTGTATATTTATGTAAAGTTAAGGGAGTAAAGGAAGTGTAGGAAGTACACCATATATTTTGTTTTGAGTGGTGAGAAATTATTTCCCTCAGCTGATATTTTATAATTATGTATACCTGTAGGCTAAGAGAAGCTGAGCTGGGGGGCTTTGGGGGAATAGGTACATATATGGGAAGCAGCAGAGTGGTAAACTGCAGTAGTTATGGGACAGCAGTCTTTCTGGGGATGATGTGGAGTAAAGGGGGGCTGTCCTGTGTGTAATAGCCTGTAGCAGCTAAGTGCTGAAATAAGACTGCTCAGATGGGAGCTGAGGAGGATGGTGTGGAAAGTCAGAGGAGCAGAGCAGTGGAGGGAAAGGCAGAGAGGTGGTGCTCAAGGCAGGGCATCAGGCAGGGGATGGGAGTGGAGAGTACTACTCAGTACACAGGAGCATCTCTCCCTCAGAGGGCCAGGAAGCCCGGGGTGGAGAAATGGCAAGTGGGAAGGGGTGGGACTGTGAGGGTCACATCAGAGGTGGGACATTCAGAAGGGGTACTGTACCTTTATTCAATAGATTTGCACCACTGTCTGGAAGGAGAGAGAGGGCGCATCAGGAGGTGAGGAAGGAGGTCAGGTTGAGCCAGGGCTGAGAGTAGGAGTACAGGGGAGGGGAGAGGGAACTAATCAGGGTGAGCAGGGAAGAAGAGACTGGCAAAACGGAGTGGAGGATGGGGGGAAGAAAAGGAAAGGAGGAGGGGAGGAAAAACTGAAAGCAGATATAGATAGTTGGGAGGTACAGAGTGGGACATGGAGAAACAGTTAAGGGGATTAATTGTGGATGTCGAGATAAGTTCACCAGGGTGCAGTGGGAGCAGTTAGGTGGGGAAGCAACTACTACCGAAAGTAAGAAGGGAAGGATGGGGAGCACGGGTGCAGGGGATGGAAGGGTGGCAATCACAGGTGACTCCATTATTAGGGTTATTCACTGGGGAAGGAAGGAGGACCCAAATGCAAGCAGGAGGGCCGTTTGTATGCCAGGGATGACAGCGGGGAAGGTGGTCCCAAGAATAAGGGAAATAGTAAGGGAGGTTGGAGGAAAACCTAATTTAGTTATACATTTAGAAACCAGCGACCTAGCTGGAGAGGAGGTTTAGTTAGTGCAAAGTAGGTTCAAGGAGTTAGGGAAGATCTGCAGGGAGGAAGGAAATTCGCTGGCCTTCTCAGAGGTGATACCAGTACCAAGCGCCAGCACAGCCAGGAAAAGAAGACTAGAGGATTTTAATGACTGGCTGAGAAAATGGTGCAGGCAGGAGATGTTTATCTGTATTGGGGACTGGGAAGAGACCTGGTCAAACAAAGCACTCTTCATCAGACAGGCTACATCTCAGTAGGGAGGGTTTGAGGGTACTCGGGGGACAAACTGAGGGGAATACATAACCACTACACTTAATTTAAACTATTGGGAGGGGAAGTAAGCATGCAGGCCCACAGACTCCGAGAGGAGGAGGTCAGTGAACCTCCCCCAGTAGTGATGGAAGAGGTTTGGAGGGTGGAGGTGGAAGGGGCAAGAACACAGTTAGCAAGTGGTGCAGGGAGTGAGGAACACATAACAAAGGTAAGTGGTGGAGTGCACAGAGGGAGGCTAAATGTGAATAGAAGAATAGAGGGAAGAGAAGGAAGGTCAGATTCTAGGTGGAGAGTGGTGTCTCTGAATGTGCAGAGTCTTGGAATCACGATGGACACCCTACTGGCACTGTTGGCAGACAGGAGGGTGGACATAGCTGCAGTAACCAAGACTAGGGCATCATCACACCATGGCTGGGACCTTGCGATCCCTGGATAAAAAAAACTATACAGGAAGGACAGGGTAGTCGGGAAGGAGGAGGAGTGGCAGTTTATATCAGGGAGGGAATAACTTGCACAAGGGAGGAGACAGAGGAAGGGGAGATGGAGGCATTATGGGTTCAATTAAGGTCCAATAGAGGGAGAAAGATGAGGTTGGGGATGGTTTTCAGACCACCCAATAAGGATGAGGAGAGGGGCAGGTAACTGAGCTCACAAATATTGGAAGCTGCAGGGAAAGGAGAGGTGGTAATTGTGGGGAACTTCAGCCTGCCCAAGGTGGACTGGAGCATGGCATCCACAACATGTACTAGATGTCAGGTGATCCTGGAAGGACTGCAGAGTGGGTTCCTGACTCAGGGTGTCACAGAACTAACAAGAGCGGAGGCAATTCTTGATCTAGTGCTCACAAATGGGGAGCATGTACAGGAAATAATGGCCAGTAAGCCACTGGGTGGAAGTGGCCACTGCACAGTGTGATTCCAGTTGGATATGGGCAGGGAAAGCATCCTGACTAAGACCAGAATTGTGGATTTCAGGAGGGTGGACTTCAGGAAAATGGGCGAAGTGCTAAGGAGCCACCTGGTGGGCATCAGAGCAGATATGGGGGTGGACCAAAGGTGGTCCATCATTAAGAAAGGAATACCGGGTGCCACAGATGAGTGCATTAGGCTAAGGGGAAGAATACAAGGGCCAAAGTGCCCAGCTGGTTCAGTTATGAGGTTGCCCAGGCAGTAAGGGAAAAGAGGTTGGCCTATAGAAAATTCAGGAAGACTGAGAGAGGTGGATAGGGAAAATTACCTAAGGTTGGCTAATGAGGCAAGTAAGGAAGTCCAGCAAGCAAAGGCACAGAAGAAGCTGCAGATAGCTGAAGGAATTAAGAAGAGGGAGAAGGCTTTCTTTTGCTGTATAAGTGAGAAAAGGGTCAATAAGGAAGGGATTGTTAGAGCTTAAGAAAGGGTAGGAGTGGGTGGAGGATAATGGGGGAAAAGCAGAGATATTAAATGAATACTTATGTTCTGTCTTCACCGGGGAGAAGGATGGACCAGTGCCTTCAGGAGGGAAAAGGGGAGTGGGGGAGGGAACACAGATGTAATGACAGAGGAGAATAGAGTGAGGGAGGGATTGCTGGCATTGAAGGTGGACAAATCACCAGGCCCGGACAGGGTACATCCAATGGTACTAAAGGAACTGGCTGAGGAGTTGGCAGGGCCACTGGCAGACCTATTTAATAGTTCACTAGAGTCAGGTGTGGTACTGCAGGACTAGAGAACAGCACATGTAGTGCCCCTCCACAAAAGCAGTCCCAAGGATAACCCAGGGAATTACAGACCAGTTAGTCTGACTTCCATTGTGGGCAAACTCATGGAGACCATACTAAAGGAAAGGTTGGTGGAATATCTAGAGGAGCATGGTCTCCAGGATACGGGACAGCATGGGTCCATGGGGAGAGATTGTGTCAGATGGATCTGATTGACTTCTTTGACTGTCACTAAGACAGCAGATGGGGGTCAAGCGGTAGACATCCTCTATCTTGATTTCAGCAAGGCCTTTGACTCTGTGCCCCAGAAAAGGTTGATCAGGAAGTTGGTGAATCTCGGGGTTGGGGAAAAGATGGCCAGATGGGTGGAAAACTGGCTGAGGGACAGAACTCAAAGGGTGGTTGTGGGGGGAGAGTTATCTGGCATCAGAGAGGTAACCATTGGGGTCCCACAGGGCTCGGTGCTGGGGCTAGTGTTGTTCAGTGTCTTCATGAATAATATTTGGGATGGCATTAAGGGCAAAATGTGCCTATTTGCAGATGACACCAAGCTCTGTGGGAGAGTGGACACAGCTGAAGGGGATACAGGACCTATAGGATAATCTGGAAAAGCTTGGGAGGTGATCCAAGATCTGGCAGCTTGGCTTCACTGCTAAGAAATGCAAAGTTATGCATATTGGAGCCAAGAATCCCAGGACAGAGTACTACCTGGGTGGAGTCCAAATATTTGCATCGGAGGAGGAGAAGTGTATGGGAGTGATGATCACTAGTGACCTGAAGCACTCCACGCAGTGCTAGAAAGCAGCAGCAAAAGCAAGCAAGATGCTGAGATGCATATCTAGGGGGATCAATAGTAGGAGAGGGAGGCAGTTATACTGCCCTTGTACAGGTCCCTGGTAAGGTCTCATGTAGAGTATGGTGTTCAGTACTGGTGCCCACACATCAAAAATGACAATAACCTGCTGGAGAAGGTCCAGAAGAGGGCTACAAAGATGATAGCGGGTCAGCAGGGTAGGGCATATGAGGAGAGGATGAAGGCACTTAACATGTACTCCCTGAACACGGGAGAGAGAGAGGGGGACATGATTGAGACCTTCAAGTACTTGAAAGGGATAAATAAGGTGGATAAGGAGAGTTTAGTTTCTTTAAGCTGAGTGGCAACCATAACACAAGGGGGCACAGTCTTAAACTGGAGGATGGGAGGTTTAGGAGGGAGGTCAGGAAACTTTTTCACAGAGAGGGTGGTGGACACTTGGAATGTGCTGCCAGAAGAGGTGATCTCATTGAAGACAGTGGGCAGCTTAAAGAGAGGCTGGGATAGGATAGGGAGAAGGTAATGATCATGGGTAGGGAGGATGGGAGGTGTGGGGTGGGAGGGCAGGGACAGTATCTGAAGCTGTGTATCCTTCATTACAAGAAGACTAGATGGGCCAGATAGCCATTTTCTGCTGGCTTCTTCGTATATTCGTATGTTCTTTTGACACACCCAACCCCAAGCCAGATCCCTCAGTCATGGGGGGTCCACATAGGCATATCCAGGTACTCCGGAGCAGGTCAAGTCTGCTATTATGGATTTGCAGGCTGACCCAGACCTTGACAATACAGAGAGTCAGGATGAGGATGTCTGGGATCTTGGGGAAAATCCTGACATAAAGAAGTTACTTGATGCTGATAAGAATAAGTCCTTTGAGGAGGAAGAGTAAGGGGAGTGGCAGAGCCAAAGTGGAGGTTTTCTGTCCCTCCTCTGATTGATACCAAAGCTTTGTCCTATCTGTTTACTGAGGGTTGCAGGACATTTCAGCTGAAGGAGATGTAATCCATGGAGGCTTTTGATGTGAATCCTATCCTGCCCATGTCCTCCTCCACTCCAAATTATTTTCCAGACTTTATGCACTGTGGTCAGATTATTGCACAAGAATGATAAGATGCTGACCAACGAAAATATCTGCCAAATCTCAGGCTACAGTGTTTTCCCTTTTTTTGTTAAAAAAATAAATAAATAATGCCCACAAGTGGGAAACCCCTTTGCCGATAGGGTGGTTCATTACTTCATAAGGCGCACAACTATCCCAATGAAGGGTGTCTTTGGCCTTAGCAGATATGCACACCGAAGCAAGTGGATGCTTCGTGCAGGAGAGCCTTCACTGCCAACGGAGAAAACCTCCACACCTCCTATACCTCCTTTATCGTTACCTGAGCTCTACAGTTGTGGGTTGTGACTCAGGGTAGCTTTGTTCCCCGGAATTTAAAGGGGCAAACATTTTGCAGTTGGCATCTGTGACATCCACCTTCCTAGGGGATGCTACGGTGGAGAACTTGCATATGTCATCACGCTGCGCTTATCTTATTGTATCCATGAGAGGAGTATGATTATGACATTGGGCCGGTGACTGGGCATTCAAGTCCTAGTGGTTTACCTTACCCTTTGAGGGAGGCTTGTTGTTTGGTTCATTCCTAGATGACATTTTGAGGGATATCCAGGATAAGAAGGGCTGCCTCCCTTTATTTATTTATTTATTTTTTTCAAAACAACAGCAGATGGCCAGCACAACTTCGGTAAGTCAAGGAGGCGACCAGCAGAGGCAGTGTTGAGGGGTGCTTGCCCCTTTTCAGAACTTTAGGAGCTAAATGAGTAAAAGATCTTGCTCTAGATTCAAGGGCAGTACTGCCAGAGGAGTCCTTGGCCAAAAACACAGTGAGGGTCCAGGACAATGAGGGTATGTGGACCCATCTTTGCCTTTTTTCACTTCGTGGAAGGTTGCACAATTTTATACAAGTTGGGTCTAGATAGCGTCAGATGCTTGACTTCTGGAGATTGTGGCCTCAGGTTATGCAATATAGTTCTCCACCATCCCTTCAAGGGCCCTATTTTCTGTCATTCCCTGTACTAAGATTGTTCCAGTGCTCCGTGGTGAGCAAGGCCAGGGGTTCTCTTGATTTTCGTTGGGGTTTTCTAGAAGTCGGGGATGGGGGGTGATTCTGGATCTGAATCACATAAACAAGTTTTTCTGCCACACGACCTTCAAGATGGAGTCTTTAACGGTATTCTTCCAGGCTGTCCAGCCGGGGGATTATCTAGCATCCATAGACATGAGAAATGCATACCTCCACGTTACCATCCAGTAGTCTCATCTGCCGTTCCTCAAGTTCATGATCTTGTGGCAACACTTCCAGTACAGGGCACTCCCTTTTTTTGGCTGGCAACAGCCCCCAGACTGCCCTTACCTGCACAGTTCACTCTTTCGAGTGCTATCTGCCCCACTGGTGAGTATCTCTGATTAGGACTGTAGAGGTTTTGGAGTCACACGGTTCATTAGCCAATCAAGGAAAAAGCTCTCTCGAACCACCACAGACCCTGGAGTACCTAGAAGTGGTTTTCAGGACGGACGAGGGGAAGGTCTACCTCTTGGCTGCCAGGAAGGATACCTTGTTAAGAGAGATTCACTGGACGGGGAGCCATCTGTTGGCTTCAGATCACAGGCTACTGTGGGTTCTGGGCCTCAGGATGACAGTAGAATTGGTTCTGGGGTCTCCCCTTCACATGTGACCTCTCCAGATTGAGTTGCTGTCGGCCTGGGACCTAGTCTCTGAGGACTGTCAGACCAGGAAGCAGTCAGGGAGTTGTTGGGTGAGTTTAAAGAATCTGAGCATGGGGTCCCCCTTGGAAGTCCTCCCCCACACCCCCAGAGTTGTTGATACTGACAGCCAGTGCCAGTCTGCTGGGTTGGAGGGCAATGCCAGACCACATTCCTATTCAGGGGACTTGGTCTGTGCAGTAACAGCACCTACACATCATCTTCCGGGAGAGGAGGACTGTGTGCCTCACTCCTCTTCTTTCCAAAATCGTCTGCAATCAAAGTCATGGGAGTAAGCTCCCCAAGAGGATGCTTTCTTCTGATAGCTCCGGAATGGCCCAAGAGGCTGTGTTTCTTGGACCTTCTATCCTGAGGCCCCATTCTGAATCCAGATCTGGGAGCAATGCATGTTGCAGTCTGGCTACTGAAAGGAGGAGCCTCCTGAAGCAGGTTTTCTCTAAAAGGTGGTAGACACCCTAGTGGCCACCAGAAAGACTTCAATGTTGGCAGCTTATGCTCGTATATCGACCATCGTTTAGGCTTCAGCCAAAGATAAGTGTCTGGCCCTTTAAAGACAGTCCAGCACATTTTTGGACCTTCTGCAGGAAGGAGTGGGAAAAAGGTTTTGTCATTGAGCACCTGGAGTGGTTGGGTGTCGGCCCTTGGAGCCTCCTTGAATTCCGCTTTAGGATCTAACAGAGGGGTTATTCATTTTCTGTGAGCTGTCAGCAGGCGCTGACATCTGTTCTGATCCCTTTGTTCCTCCATGGGATCTGTGTTGAATGCTTTTCGTAAAGAACCCTTCAAACCATTTTTGTCAGTACTATTGACATTCTATCCTATAAGGTGTACTTTTTAGTTCCTATGTGTTCAGCCAGGAGGATTCACAAACTCCAAGCCATGTCCCACAATGAACCTTACCTCAACATGCACAGGACAAGGTGGTTATGGGAATGGTTCTGCTTTCCTTTCCGAAGATTCCTACAGCCTTTCTTGTGAACCAAGAAATTTGCCTTTCATCGTCCTGTCTGCAGCCAACTCCCCCAAAGGAGCAAGAGTTGCAAAAGTTGGATCTGTGCAGGGCAGTTAGAACATATCTCAGACCAATCGAGGACTTCACGGAATTGGATAGGTTCTCCATATTTTCTGGAGCAGCCAAAAAATACAAAACGCAAGAAACCTTCAAGGTTGGTAAGGACATGCATTGCCAAGCCGTATGTCGCAGTCAAGAAGAGGGCTCTGGCCTTCATCTAGGCTCGTGCCACCAGAGCTATGACCACATCCTGGATGGAGAAAGGTGAGGCATCTGTCTTAGAATTGTGCATGGCAGCCACGTGGTCCTCTGTCCACACATTCACTAAGGACTACAGATTGGATATTCAAAGTTCCATTGATGTGGCCTTTGGTCGCCAAGTTTTGCAGGTGGCAGTGGTCAGGTAAATTACTTTTCCCTTTTTGAAGTTTTTATATGGGACAATATTCTCTTCTTGGTTGCTTAATAGGTACTGCTTAGAACCTATCTGTATGGGCTACCCATTGACAATGTGGTGTACTACAGAAAGAGGAAATTTCTTCATAATTATCGTAATTTCCTTTTCTGTTAGCTCCTACATTGGGCCCTCCCAGGAGCCTTGCTCCTTCTGGAGAATGTTGTCTGGTATGTCACTACTGGGATGTCCATTGTCTTTGGATGGTAAATCAGTGAGGACATCCTTTTATGATTTATCTGCTGAGATTATATATACATATATAATAAATTGAAAAATATGGGGTTCTCAGATAATGTTGTAGCTTGATTCTCTAAATACTTAAGGGGTAGGAAACAAAAAGTGTTTCCAAACACGTATTCTTCAGACTTTAGGCATGTAGGACAAGGGTACCTCAGGGATCAATCCTGGGGCCCCTTTTATTTAATCTATATACAAATGATTTAGAATTCAAGCAAGAAAAATTAGTATATGATCAGTATGCCGATGACGTTATTATGTACGTCTCAGGTATAGATTCTTATAGTATACAACACACATTACAATTAGCTTTTGATGATATACAGAAATATTATATTAAGAATAAATTAGTATTGAACACTACTAAATCCAAGGTAATATTATTTGGGCAAAAAAGTAAAAACCCATATGTATAAAAAAAACCTTGGAAATAATAGTGAGAGATGGTTCTATGTTACAAATGGTAAATGAGTACAGATATCTAGGGTTATGGATGGACATAAATTGTAAGTGGTCCATTCATATAAACAATTTGGTCAGGAGGTTAGGGCAGCAACTGGGGATGTTGTATAGAATAAGAAATAATTTTTCAAGGAATACCAGGCTGCATTTGATTAACACAGTGCTAGTGTCGGTGATTGATTATGCGGATATAATGTATGGGGGCGAACAAAACTGATTTGAAAAAAGTAGACAGTATATACAGTAAAATGGCCAGGTATATTACGGGGTTACATAAACTTACACATCATTGTGAGTTGTATAGGAATGTAGAATGGGATCATTTGTATAATAGGAGAAATCAACATGTAACTAAAATTATGTGTAAGTCTATTGAAAATAAATTACTTGAATACATTACCAAAGATCTAAAAATTAAACACCCAATTAAGGGTTTGAGATCAGCCCAGTATATAGAGTTTGAAGTGCCAAAGTATAGGACAAAATGTGGTTGTGCAGTACTGTTTTATTTGGGTCCAAAAACCTGGAATAATCTGCCTGTTGACCTAAGATTTTACAGTGTTAAAAGAAGTTGGGCTAAGATTAGGCAGCGGTACCATAAGCAAAGTGAGGAACCCTATGGATGCTGCATGGCATTGGAAAATGGATAAATGTTTAATAGACGGGTAACTGGTGTTTAGCGGGATGTGATGTAATAAGTGAAAATGTATTTTTAAGTATATGCATATTTGTATTTTTGTATGTCTTGATGAAGTTTTCTTCTTATGCTGTAACCAGGTTATGCACTTTAGAAGGTGTCCATTGAAAATCAGTGTACTTGTGTACTCAATGGGATTGTTTTACCTTGTTCATTATAAATGAATAAAATCATTACTACTACTACTACTAGATAGACATATATATCTATATACACATAGAGAGAGATATAGATATATGAAAAACAGAAAAAAATAAAGAATATTGGTTCTTTGGTATGCAGAATAACAGGTTTGAGTTGTATGATCAATAAGGGTGCCTCCCTTGTGGCAGTTGAGTGCTTACACTGTTAGCAGTTTTCTTTCCAGTGTTGCCTATTTTCATTAATTCCTTTGCCAAAGCTCTTCTAGTTAGCTCAGTACCACAAAGAAGTTTCACCGTATTAAAGAAGCAGACGGTGAGCTTTTTTTCTTCCTTCTCTTCTGGTGAGGTAGGGTACCGTTTTGCTGTATTTTATCTTGGTTAAAGGTATGAGTATGTGAATGGCTTAGTTAGAAGAACAGTATGTTCTGTGTGGATCTACTTTCACATAATTAGAGGCACCGCATGGACAAAGGTGACTGGAGAGTCATCTGCTGTCCAGAATGTTCATGTGCCCAGGATTCTGAGCTGTAACCAGCCTTAGGCTGTGCCATTTACCCTAGTAGGGGTGCACATTTACCCATCTTTATTGACTACCCATTGATAATGTAGGAACTAACAGAAAATAAAATTATGGTAAGCATAAAGAAATATCTTCTTTTAACTCCCAAAATCGAGGGATTTTTTGAGGTAATTTTTCAGTGTTTCACTGCTACTACAGGGTGACTGTCAAGGACTGTGGTTGACACAGTGTACTTCTGCCAAAGACTTTATTGTACCCTTGGGTCACAAATTCTGCGGCTAATTAAAAAATAATGTGATTGATTAATCTGACTCACAGTGACTGTGGTCCACTGTACAACCGGCTATCAAGGACTGAGGTCCGCATATATTGCCATGGTATCCTTCTGGTCTTATGTCTGAGTCTTAAAAGCCCCCTCAAAGAAACTGGGTCCACTGGTTTTAAAAAGTGGCAAAAATATAGCACCAAATTTGTTTGTGGCAGATAGGCATTCAGAGTGTTACAAGTGTTCAGACACAGCAAACAATTGGGTTAATTAGTAACCGTGTTAATGTTTTTGTCGTAAGACTCAGAAAAGGAAACAGGCTACTCCAGCATATCTTTCCAGCTTTAAAGAGTGTTCCCCTGAAAAGGCTGTGAACCCTATTGCTAAAATGGCTAGAGTCTGCATCACCAAATGATATAGCTAGCATACCTCTCAACCTTTTGTCACTGAATGAGGGACATGGACATTCTTGGACACTAAAAATGAGGGACACAGGTCCTCAGAATGAGGGACATATCCTCAAACATGGAGATTCAAGCTCAGAACACTGTTGAAACCATAGTGTTTACTTGCACAAAGTTTATTTTGGATTTAGTATTTTAGAATATTAAGAGTTTCTGCTTTAAAGTCTGAATTTACTGCACATTCTTTGTGTGGGCAGCACCTTTTCCATGAGGGACGGATGAGGGACAGAGCAATTTTAAGGGGCAAAATGAGGGTGTCCCTCAAATGAGGGACACTTGAGAGGTATGATAGCTAGTAAGGCAGAATCCACTAAGAAATCCTCCAAGGTGCAGAAATCCTCTTTTGTGGAATGCTCAGAAAAGGAATAAAAAAAAACATTAGGAGACATGCAGAAGGATCAGCCTCCTCGTCAAGCTTAAAAAGAAAAAAACAAGCGAGAAAAGGACAAGATCCCGGAACCCATTGTTAGTCCTCCTGCACAGCCCCAAATGTAAGATTTCTTCCAAATAATGAAGCAGCATGTAAAGGATTCTTCCCCTTCTGTTCCACCAGTATCCCAGGTGAGGAATACTCGGGGGAGGATAGAGAAGAGACAATTACCCCAGACATCACAGGTGATAAGGAAATTGGTTTACCTTCTAATTCTTTAGACAGTTTTACATCATACTCCTCTTTCCTTAGGGGAGTGACCGAAAGTTATATACCTATTACTGAAACAGAAGCAGAAGTGGGTAAGTCAGAATTTTTAAGTATGCTAGGTTTGACATCCATTAAAAGGGATGGCATTCCTATCCATACTATATTCCAGAGAATGAGTAAAAAGATCTCCGTTGCCAGCCACTACAAGTGCAGTTGAGACAAGGCTGCGATTGAACCACACCTAGATGTTCTCTGTACCACTGTATGTGTTAATTGTCTCAGAACTTCATGTGCTGTAGGGTTGTGTTTTAATTTTTATGTTAAGCACCCTGAGCCCCTGGGATATAAATAAAATTGCCTTGCCCTAGAGTACAGCAACTAGTTCTGGTCACCCTGTTACAGAAGGGACACTGAAGAGATTGTGAGGGTCCAGCACAAGACCACATAGCCGATTAGCATCTTAGGTGAAAGAGCTATGAGGAGAGATCTGGCATACTCAGATTACTCAGCCTGGAGAAGTGAAGGCTCAGAAGGGACACGATCATTATGAAGGGATTGAACAAGTGGAGAATACACCAATGTTTAAGATGCTGCAGAACTGGAGGAAATATGCTCAAACTGAAGCGGGGAAGGTTAACAAGATAAGGGAAATCATTAGAATACTTCTCTTTGGATGCTTAATATGTGTACTAGTCCACCACTTTGGAAAGTGATCAGACTCAGTTGCGACCCTTTACCAGTCTGCCAGAACTAGGCACATGGTGGATTCCCTGCAGGGGAAGGGCCTCAAACAACTGGTACAACAACCCACAAGAGACAGGGCTATCCTAGATCTATTACTGACTAACAGGGAAGGGATCACAGATCTCCAGGTAGAAGGTCACCTGGGGGCCAGTGACCATCACATGGTATGGTTCAATTTGGCCATTAGAACTAAATCATACCATTCCAAGGCAAACATATGGGACTTCAGAGGAGCTGACTTTGATAAGATGGCCAACAGAGTTAAGCTAGCCCTGGCAAAAAGAAACACAGGTGAGGGGGTACAGGCAAAGTGGGCAAGCATTAAAGATGCAATACTTGAAGCAACATCCCATTGTGTTAGACAGAAAAGGAAGTGCAAAAGCAGAAGGAAACCACTTTGGTTCTCTAATACAGTAGCAGAAAAGGTGAGAGCCAAAAGGCTGGCCTTCAGGAAATATAAGGGAACACAGCAGGATGAAGATAGGGAGGCATACCAAACTGCCCTAAGGAGAGCAGGGAAGGCAGTAGGGCAGGCAGAGTCCCAAACTGAGGAAACACTAGCACGAACAGTAAAAGAAAGTGACAAGACTTTCTATAGATACAGTACATTACTGAAATAAGAAAGTCCAGAGGGGGTATTGCTAAGTTCAAAGGAGAAAAGGGGGCATGTGAGGAGGAGGACCCTGTAAAAGCATCTATCCTAAGTAGATACTTTTGCTCAATATTCACTGAAGAGAAGGTAGGGCAGTGCCCACAACTCAGCACCATGGACACAGGGGGAAGGGAGGTGAGCACTACTCCCTTCACAAAAGAAAGGGTCCTACATGAGCTTGCTAAGCTCAGGGTGGACAAGGCAATGGGACCTGATGGCATACATCCCAGGGTACTTAAGAAGCTAAGGATGGAACTAGCAGAGCCATTAGCAGAACTGTTTAGTGAGTCTCTGAGCACAGGAGAGGTCCCAGAAGACTGGAGAAGGGCTCATGTGATCCCGCTCCACAAGAGTGGTAGCAGGGAGGAGGCAGGGAACTACAGACCACTCAATCTTACCTCAGTAGTGGGCAAGATTATGGAGGCACTCCTTAAGGAAAGGATAGTGCAACACCTGGAATCCATAGGGGCACAGGATCCAAGACAGCATGGGTTTACAAAAGGAAGGTTCTGTCAAACTAATCTCATAGATTTCTTTGACTGGGTAACCAGAGTGGTGGACAAGGGGAGCAGTTGATGTCACCTACCTTGACTTCAGCAAAGCTTTCACACTCTGTTCCACATAGAAGATTGATAAATAAGCTGGGTAGGCTTGGGTGGGTCAGAAGTTGGTCAACTGGGTGGCAAACTGGTTGACTGGCAGAAAACAGAGTGGTGGTAAATGGTATACAGTCAGAAGGATGCAAGTCACAAGTGGGGTACCTCAGGGATCAGTTCAGAGGCAGTCCTCTTCAATATATTCGTTAGTGACTTTGCAGATGGACTAGAGAGTAAGGCTTCTCTGTTTGTAGATGATCCAGATGGGGTGGGCAGAATGAGAAGAGATCTGGATAAACTAGCAAAATAATCAGAAGAGTGGCAACTAAGATTTAATGCAAAGAAGTGCAAGATCATGCATATAGGGAAGAGAAACCCTGAAGCCACCTATAGGCTGGGAGGGGATTTGCAGGCAGTCACAAAGAAAGAAAGAGACTTGGGCATCATCATCACCGATGACCTGAAATCATCCAAGCAGACCTCTAAAGCAGTAGGTAAGGCTAGGGGATGTTAGGGTGTATTAGTAGGGTATCACAAGTCGTAAGAGAGTAATAATCCCTCTTTACAAGACACTAGTTAGGCCCCATCTGGAGCACTCGTCAGTACTTGAGGCCACACCTTCACAAGGACGTTAACCAAATTGAGGCAGTCCAGAGAAGGGCAACCAAAATGGTGCAGGGACTGCATCAGAAGACATGCGAGGACAGATTAATGGAGCTCAATATGTACTGTATACCCTTGAGCAAAGGAGGGAGAGAGAGGTGATATGATCGAAACATTCAAACACCTTAAGGGCATTAACAAAGTGAAAAAGTCCAACATGTTTAAATATAAGAAAAATAGCAGGACAAGAGGACACAGCATGAGATTAGAGGGAGGCCGATTAAGGGGGAATGTGAGGAAATTCTTTTTCACAGAAAGAGTGGTGGATGCATGGAACGGCCTACCTCAGGAAGTGGTGGCTATGAATACAGTGCAGGGCTTCAAACAGGCATGGGATAGGCATAAGGGAGCAATACAGATGAGTGTGAATAGATAGGCCACTGACAGAGCAAAGGTCGATGGCACATTTATAAGGTAGAAAAAGAAATGGGCAGACTGGATGGGCCTTGCGGTCCTCATCTGCCGTCAACCTCTGTTTCTATGTAACATGCAGTGTTAGCAGTGTTTTCTGCATTCATTTACTTGTTACTGTATTGTGCCTTTTCTGGGGATATCTTCATTCAGAACCAGTCAGTACAAAACCTGTGCAACACAGGGTTACCAAGATGAATCAGGGCCGACAGGGCAGATCTTACAAGGAGCATCTCAAGGCATCAAACGTGTACCCGCTGTAGACCAGGCAAGAGGAGAGATATAACAGAGACCTTTGAGTTCCTGAATGGAATAAACAAGGTGAACTGCAGGGAACTACTTGGCAAGTGTAAATATTCATGAACCTAAGGCAATGGAATAAATAATGGCCTAATGACAGTTTATTGTTTTAAGTAAGGCCTTCGACCTCTGGGATCACCAAATACTGCTAGATGAACTTAACTTCCTAGGCTTGGATAGGCTATCCTTGCACTGGTTCTCAGATTACCTAGAAAGCAGATCTCGGTTTGTAAAATGGAAGTGCGAGTTATCTGACAGGTGCCTGATCTGTGAGGGTGTCCCCAAAGGGTCAGTACCAGGTCTGTTCCTTTTTTCACTTTATATCAATGAAATGCCATCAAATTGTGAGGCCAAAACTATTGTTATATGTTGATGATGCAGTACTATACCGTAGCTCTAATAATATCACTGAAATTAATAGATCGCTTACTTCCGATATACAGTATAACCCTGATTATCCGAATGTGGGGGGGAGACATAAAAAACCTTTGGATAATCGAGGGTTCAGACAAACGAGTAGACATGGTTCTCAGTTTAAAAATATGTTTCATCTGTAACAAACGCAACCCACATTAAAAACGATACAGTACTGTAGTGCAAAAGTGATTGAAGTCAATGAAATGCTTCGCTAAAAAAATTGTGTTCATGACAAACATGTCAGTTAATCAATACAGTTCGATAAAGTGATTTACTGTAAAGAAATACAGTACCTGTTAAAAAGCAGCACACTGTGTAGTCCTAAATTGTCCGGTAAAGCTACTCACAGTCAATCAAAGCACTTTAAAGAATTTTGTGATTATGGACTGCTTTTCTATCTGTAGCTGTTTCTTCTGTGCTTGTGTTCGTAGCTTTAATAGCAAGGTCTGGATGCAATCCACATCGTACTGACACTCCGCCAAGGCAGTGCACCGATCCAGTGCTGCGATGGCCTCAGACGCCGTTGAAATGGGGGCAGTAAAAGCACAATGTCTGATCTCCTCCTCCTCTTCCTCTTCGTCTTGTGGAACATCCATAACAGAGTGGTTGTTCTGGGCAATGTTTAGGATGTCATCATCGGACAACTCCCCGTATCTGTCATCATGCTTGTCGCAGGTAACCCACCCCTCGATCACCTGGGCACTGACTTTCATTTCTTGAGCCAACAACTGTACGTTTAAGGTGGCCTCTTCAAACAACATGGAGTCTTGCTGTATTCAGACATAATGCAGTTAGCCCCAGCACTTGAACTACCCCGGAGAGGAAAGGGTTAACCCCATGCAGAAGCATGGAACATTGAGCTCGAGCTCGGTTTTCAAACCTTTGTCTGTGGTACCTCCCAATGTAACCATCAGATTCTTTACTCCGCCTAACAGTGAAGTCGCTCTGGAGGTTTCCTCTGCTCGGTTCAGTAAAAGTGAAGTGTTCGATTTTAAATAATTCTTTTATTGTTTTTCGGATTTCCAGCCTCTGTCTTACGGTACAGGCAGTACAGGAGATAGGTAGTGACTGTATTTATTTTAAACAACTTGTGGAAATTGTTTGTTTCTTTTCGGTCGGTCCGGTTAGGAACCGACATTGTGTTTTCTTCTAATTTTAAGTAAATTTTCCTGGATTAGAGTGGTGTTCTGGTACCGATCGGTCTTAAAAGAACCGGGCTTTTTCTTTGTTCTTTTTTCAAACCCATGACATGGTTGTTACCGATCGGTTGGTATTAACCTGGCTTGAAAGCTTCTATAGGGTAATTTTGGTAGGTTGGCCATGTCTGAGAAACCCAAAAAGAAAACCGGTCCCACTGGGTTTCAACTCTGTACTGAGTGTAGGGAGGCCTTTGCCAAGGCCGACCCCCACCTCATCTGTGTTTGTTGTCTGGGTTTTGACCACCTCCAGTCAGACTGCCAAATTTGTAAAAACTTTCCCAAAACCACTCTAGAAAAAAGATTTGAGTGGGTTGAAGGAAAGGGAGGCCGAGAAGTCCGTGGATCCAGATGGCCAGCCCGGTTTGGTTGCGGCTGGACTTGAGGAGGTGTCTACTGACCTAGGCGATACCTCCTCTGGCAAAAGGAGAGCCGACTTCGAGGGGTCGGTTCCGTCAAAAAAGAAACAAAAGTCTGCCGGTTCTGATCCAGTACCGCTTACTCCAACGAGACGAGATAGCCAGCGATTAGTATTGTCCATTAACCGTCCAGTTCCATCCGAACCGGCACCGTCGGTTAGGTGGTCGGTTCGGTCGGAACCGGCTCCTTCAGATTACGATCTGGATGCTTTCTATGAGGAGTGGGAGGGAGACGAAGATTATCCCGACGATGACGACGACTAGGGGGGTCTAGATCTGCCCATTGAACCGGACATCTCCCCAGACAGGCCCTCGGGTGTCTCCCCTCCCAGGCTTTCTGAGTCCCCTTCACACTTCTTGTTTTACAAGAAGGTGGCCGATACCCTCCAGCTCCCTATGGTTAAAGCTGCTGAGGAGGAAGAAGTGCCTGATTTCGTGAAGATGATGGACATCCCAGAGTCCAGAAGGTTGTCTGTCCCTCTTCATAAGTCCTTAGGGAAACTGACACAAAAGATTCTACAGACTCCTAACTCTTTATCTCCTGTAGATAAAAGAATGGACAGGAGTTGCATGTTGTCAGGCTCAGCTGCGGAGTTCCTTTGTTCACATTGCAGCCATGTTGGGGTAGTGCAGGCTACAGCCTGTGACGGGGCAAACACTCCTTTGTAACAAAACAAAAACAAGGCACTTCATCAGTATGTGGTCTAAAAGCAAAACAAAATTGTTCTATTAAATGCATGCTGAAAATAGAAAATAGAATTAACAGTCTATGTTTTGACCTTAGGTCTTCTTCAGGAAATATCTAAAAGACGGAAAAAAAAAAAAGTTAGTGTAGAGTGTAGGTAAAATGTGTGTGTGTGTGTGTGTGTGTGTGTGTGTGTGTGTGTGTGTGTGTGTGTGTGTGTGTATGTATGTGGGGAAAGAAGAAAGGGGAGGCTCAGGGAGAAGAAGTGATAAATGGTAAGATTGAGAGAATCTGTGAAACAAAAAGGTGATGATGGGAAAGATGAAGCATAATAGGAGTGAAAGAGCTAGGGAAGTTCCCAGGTAGGGACTAATTAACAGGGCCTTGTAAGAAGGCTGAAAAGTGACAGATGTGTAGGAAAGAGACAGAGATGGAGACTTATGGTGAAAATGAAAAATAGATTAAATGAATACAAAAAAACAAATAGACTTTAGGGAAAAAAATGGGATGGCTGAAAGATTTTAGTGGAAAATAAGTCTATCATTTAAACCAGATGGCTGGTGGGAGCCAAGGCGGATGATCAGCTTGGCTTCCATGTTTTTTCTACGGTCAGGATCCCAGAAGCCCTGCTGAAGGACACAAACCGAAAGGTCATTGACATTGTGGTCCCTGGAGATAAAGTGGGATACAATGGGTTTAGCAGTTTCACCATTCCTGCCTGCTCTGTAATGTTCCTTGAAACGGTCAGCAAGACGCCTACCAGTTTCTCCGATGTAAATAGCTGTACACTTCCTGCAAAGAATACAATACACCACATTAGTGGAGGTGCATGAGAACTCCTTGGTGATGTGAAAAACACCTGTAGGCCCCCGAATTTCTGTCACACTGGAAATAAATTTGCAGGTGTAGCAGTGAGTCCTGTTGCAAGGTTTGGTACCTGGTAGGGAGGAACTGTTAGGAGTAGGTAGGCTGCTTCTAACTGGGAGATTCTGCAGGTTAGATGGCCAGTGGTAGGAGGCACTAGGTGGTTCTGTAAAGGATGCACCAATGTTAGGGTCAGCTTGCAAAATGGGAAAGTTACTGGTGATGATCCTGTGAAGAGAAGGTGTGCTCTGATGGAAAGGAAACACTAGTGGAATTCGCCGTTCTTGTGTGACAGTATCCTTCCTGCTGGGGTCAAGGTTACAGGGCATGTTACTGACCCGGGAGAGTGCTCTGTCCACTGTGCTTTCAGGGTATCCCCTGTTGATAAAAAAAACTATGCTTTATTTGGGTCTGCTCAGCAAAATCATCCTCTTCACTGCATAACCTGCGAAGTCTAAGAAACTGTGAATAAGGGAGGCCATTCTTGACATGTTTAGGATGGAAGGAGCTGTGGAGGAGGAAACTATGAGAGTCAGTGGGTTTGTAATAAACTGATGTCTTCAGACCATTGTTCTGTACTGACAGCTGGATATCCAGAAAAGGCAGTGTAGAGGAGGATACTTCAACATTGTATTAAAGGGAAGGATGGGCCATGGTAAACTTGTCAAGGAAGACTTGGAGGGTCTCCTTGGAGCAGGAGGTGGCCCCCACTGTCATCAATGTAGTGTTTGTAGAGTTCAGGCACAGTTCCTGTGAATGAGAGAAAAAAAGTTCCTCCACCCAACTCACAAACAGATTAGCAAAGCTGAGACCCATCTTGGTACCCATGGCAACTCCACTGACCTGCTGAAAAAAACTGTTATTAAAAGAAAAAGCATTGAGTGAAAGAACCAGTTCTGCCAGACAAGTTAGTGTGTGTGTGTGTGGGTGGCTGCTGGACTTCCCGCTTATTCAAGAAATGCTGCAATGCTGTCAGACCATCATCATGGGGGATCACTGTCTGAAGAGATTTGATGTCCATGGTGAAGATGAGCTGAAGAGAGTCACTGAACCTGTCAAATAACTGGAGAGCATGGTTAGTATCTTTAACATAGGAAGGCACATTCCTTTGGCTTCACGCCCCCCAGACAAGGACTCCAGGAAGGTTGATGCCATGGCCAAAAAACTATACTTGGCTTCCTCTTTGGGACTCGGGCAGGCAAACTATATGGCCTATACAGCCAGGTACCAGAAGTCCAGGAGGGATACGGTTCTGGAACTGGCTTAAAAGGCCTCCCCCCAGCTAGCCGAAGAGCTGGGGGAGGTGGCTGCAGATGCAGTTGAGGCAATTTCATGCTGCTGTGGACTCCAACAATGTGGCATCCAGAGTCATGGCTACATCTGTGTCTCTCAGAAGGTATGCTTGTCTGAGATGTACTGTACTAGGCTATCACTGGACACCCAGTCTAAGGCTATGGATTTTCCTGTAGTTGGTAACTCTCTGTTTGGGGAGCAGACAGAGGCTTACATGAAGAAAATGGATGAATATAGGACCACTTACAGGAGTGCACAGGCCAAGGAAAGGAAAGCCACACCTCAAAAGCAGCAGTGCAGGGGCAGGCCCTTTCACAGGCCTTTTTACCAAGCTCAGGCCTCCTCTTCTTACCCACAAAGGGTTTTTTCCAAGGGGGGGGTAGAAGGGGGATGAGCAGGGCTGCTTCCTTCTCCCAGTCTAAGGCTCCTGCCAAGCAGACACCCTGAGGTGTCAGCCTGGGTCGACTCTCCAATCCCAGTAGAAGGCAGGCTGGCTCACTACTTTCAGGCCTGGATGTCGGTCACTTCAGACAAGTGGGTCCTGGAAGTAGTAAGCCAGGGACTGGCCCTCAGCTTCAAAAGGTACCCAAAAAGGAGGGCCAAGTCTTTTCCACCTGCATCAATTTCAGAAACCCTTGCCCCAGAGGCAGAGGTTTCATCTCTCCTGGCTCTCAGAGCCGTAGAGAAGGTTCCTACTCAACACATGGGAAAAGGCCTGTACTCCACGTACTTCCTTACCCCAAAGAAAACAGGGGAGTGGCGACCCATCCTGGATCTAAGGTATTTGAACAAACACACATCAAAACCCAAATTCAAAATGGTAACTCTGGGAATAATCCTTTCCTCTTTAAGGCCAGGAGATTGGCTAGCATCACTGGACCTCAAGTATGCCTACTTCCATATCCCTCTCAGGTGCTCCCACAGAAAATACCTCAGGTCTGAGTTGTCTTCAGGCCATTATCAGTTCAAGGCCATGCCTTTTGGCCTAACATCAGCTCCAAGGGTGTTCACAAAGTGCCTTGCAGTAGTGGTGGCTTACCTCAGAAGACAGGGTATCCCCATTTTTCCATATATGTACGACTGGCTCCTAGTAGGGCAGTCATCAGACCAGGTCAGGTCAGCTCTGCCAACCACCCAGGACTTGCTCAGTTCTCTGGGGTTTCTTCTCAATCTGCCAAAATCTGTCCTCGTACCAGTACAACTTCTCACTTTCATAGGGGTGGGATTGGATACTATCCAAGCAAAAGCTTTCCTTCCTCTGGCATGGGTAAAGGCCTTAGTAGACCTTGCTTCCTCCTTTCGGCCTCAGGTTTCTCTCCCAGCGAGACAGTTCCTCCAACTCCTGGGCCACATGGCAGCCTCCACTGCAGTGGTTCAGGGAGCCAGATTTCAGATGCGGGACATTCAGTTCCACCTAAGGTCCTTTTGGTCCCAGAGAAGGGACACTCTCTCTCACCAAACTGATTCCAGTGACCTGAACTCTGGTACAAGCTCTCCAGTGGTGGCTGGACCAGGACAACCTCAGACAAGGGGTTCCATTTCTCCCTCAAGTTCCACCAGTAGTTCTGACTACGGATGCTTCTCTCCTAGGCTGGGGAGCCCACCTGGGAGCCCTAACAGCTCAGGGGATCTGGTCTCTGCAGGAGTCTCTTCTTCATATCAACCTCCTGGAACTCAAGGCAGTTTTTCTAGCCCTTCAGACCTTCTCAGATTCAGTCAAGGGCAAAGTGGTCCAAATCAGGACGGACAACACTACCACAATGTGGTACATCAACAAGCAGGGAGACACTCGGTCCACGGCCTTGTGCACAGAGGCCATGAAGATTTGGTCTCTGGCCTATTCCCTTCAGACTTCCCTGGTAGCAGTTCATCTTCCAGGGAAAGACAATATATTAGCAGATGCCCTGAGCAGGATTTCACAGGGACATCACGGATGGTCCCTGAACCCTCACATTCTGAGGATCATTTTCTCCAGGTGGGGCACTCCAGAGATGGACCTATTTGCAGCACCAGACAATCATCAACTTCCTCTGTTTTGTTGCAGACCTCCAGTCCTGGGAACAGTTCCCCAGGATGCCCTCATTCGAGACTGGAAGGGCAGGTTTCTCTATGCCTTCCCTCCTTTCCCTCTCCTGTACAGAGTTCTGATCAAGATAAGAACTCAATCTTGTACAGTGATACTGGTGGCTCCAGACTGGGCCAGACAACCCTGGTATCCTCTGCTGCTGTCCTTGGCTGTGTCACGTCCCCTGTCTCTTCCCAGGAGATAAATTCTTCTCTCCTCCTCGCAGGGGCGGATCTGGTACCCCAATCTCCAGTCTCTCAACCTTAAGGCCTGGCTCTTGAAGAGTTAGAATATGCACCACTACATCTCTCTCAGGGAGTTCTGGATATTCTGAAGGTCTCCAGGAAACCTTCCACTAGAAAAACTTACAATTCCAAATGGAAGAGATTCAGTATTTGGTGCTCTCAGAAAGGTATTGTGCCTGATTCTGCAGGCATTTCCACAACCTTAGATTATCTAGTTCATCTGAATAGTCTAGGCCTTAGGCCTGCCACGTTGAAGGTTCATCTAGCAGCTGTCTCTGCATTCCTTTCAGCAGGGAAGGGCTCTTCCCTGGCATCTCATCCTGTTTTCAGGAAGTTTTTCAAAGGCCTGGTTCACTTTAACCCTCCCTTTAGGGAGCCTACTCCGCCTTGGGATCTTAATGTCTGCATTGCTCAGCTTATGCAGCCACCGTTTGAGCCTATGGCTTTGGCTGAATTGAAGTACTTGACCTGGAAAACTGTTCCTAGTAGCTATTACTTCTGCCAGGTAGATTAGTGAATTACAGGCCCTGTCAGATGAACCTGACTTTATATCCTTCCGTAGGGATAAAGTGGTCCTAAGAACTAATAGGAGGTTCTTGCCTGAAGTGGTATCGGATTTTCACCTAAACCAGTCTGTCTCTTCCTGTGTTTTTCACTGACCATTCTTCTTCATGGAAAAGAAGATTACACTGTTTAGATGTTTAAAGGGCTCTTAGCTACTACATAGAGCATACTAAGGAACACAAGAAAGACTGTCTTCAATTGTTTCTCACTTATGCTGAAGTGGGGATAGGTAAGCCTGCCACTAAAAGATCTATTGCCAGGTGGATTGTTTCTTGTATACAATTCTGCTGTAACAAATTGGGTAGAACACCCCCTTCAGGCCTGAGGGCTCACTGCACTAGGGGTACAGCTGCTACTGTAGCTGTGGCCAGAGATATACCCTTGTTACAGATCTGTAAAGGAGCCACCTGGAAAACAGTACATACATTCACCAAGCATTACTCCCTGGACATCCAGGCTAGGAGTGATGCTAGGTTTGGCCCAGCAGTACTGCAGATCCTGTTCCCAAAGTATGTTCTGCATTCCCTCCTCCATAGGGAACTGCTTGGTAGTCTGCATTATGTCTGAATACAGCAAGACTTCATGTTGTTTGAAGAAAAAATTACTCACCATAGTAATGTTGTTTCTTCTAATTGAGTCTTGCTGTATTCAGACCTCCCCCACCTCCCCTCTCAGAACCTGTTTTTGGGAAGTGGGCTGACAGGTACAGTATGGCACATCAGGGGTGTACCTTGTACCCTCTGTCTTGGTGGGGTAGCTGTTACGTTTATCCTTCTTGTGTTGCATAGCTTAATTTGTCACTACCTTGTTTCTTCTTGGGTTCTCAACTTGAGCCTTTTTTGGACCCAAAAAATATTTTGCCTTTTGGCTACAGTATATGTTTCAAACAATTTCCATGTTATAGTGCTAAGTTAGTTAGTTGCTCGTAAGAATCTGACGGTTAAATTGGGAAGTACCACAAACAGAGGTTTGAAAACCAAGCTCGAGCTCAACATTCCGTGCTTCTGCATGGAGTTAACCCTTTCCTCTTCGGGGCAGTTCAAGTGCTGGGGCTAACTGCATTATGTCTGAATACAGCAAGACTCCATTAGAAGAAACAACATTACTAAGGTGAGTAATTTTTTCTTCTTGCTGATCTTGTTCCGAAGCACTGCCTGCTTGTTCTGGGTTATCTAGCTCTGGTGTTGGTGCAGACTCTGTCAGAACCTGGGATTTCTCCCACATTTTCGTATTGTGTCCTGCCTTATTTCCACACATGACTCTGCCAGCTCTCACTGGTTCCAAAGGCGTAATCAACCCCATTCAGATTTAGATGGAATTCAGAAGCCTTAGCCTTTAGTATTGGGCCAGAAATTGGGGTTCCTTTAACACAGTTCTGCACAAACCGCAAGTAAAGAGCTCCATCAAGAGCCTCATCCTTGCAACCTTTCATTGATTTTCTCTGAGTTGGACTGTCGCAACTGTCCATAGTAGCCGCACACTCACGGATCTTCTCACGAGTACGCTGAATGTCACATACCATAACATTCCCTATGCAACCGACCAGCAACTTATACAGTATCACCATTCTCTAAGCACTGCAGCATCTGCAGCTTTTGTGAAATGTCCAACACACAGTGCTTTCATTTGGTGGCCATTGCTGCTTGCCTGAATATCTTGCCTGCCTCAGACTGATATTTAACTGGTGCTAATAAGGTAACAACATACTACTAGTTGTAACAAACAGCTGATTGGCACTAATTACAGATTACCATTAAGTGCTATATTAAAGCGCCTGTTGAAACAGAAGTCTGATGCTGCAGGTACAGTAATCACGTGAGATTGGGGGACAAGCCGCGGTTTGAGATAATCCAGTAATTTGGATAAGCGGGTTTCGGATAATCCAGGGTTATACTGTACATCTATTAGAGGACTGTCTCCTAGCTAACAAGATGGTTCTTAATAGTAAAAAGACCAAGTCCATCCTCTTTGGCCCAAAGAGCTTAGGCCCTCAAAGGGGGAACCTGTTTACTCCTACTCTCTCAAATAGAACAAATATTGAGACAGTTGACTCCATCAACTATCTGGAAGTTCGTTTTGATCAGGACGTCACCTATAAAGACCATATCGATCATCTAGTGAAAACTCTTCACCAAAAAGTTGGATTGCTGTACCACCTAAGCTTCTAATTTTTCAGAGTCTCGCTTACTTATAACCAACTCAGCCCTACTGACCACCCTTCCCTATGGATTTCCTGTCTTCTACTTGGTTAGATGCTCTGAACTGGAAAAGCTGAAATCACTATACCACACAATAGCTCGCTTTGCAGCCAGTGCCTTGTTCAAGGAACATCATTGTTAAGTTATTGACTCCGTAAAATGGTCCTCACTTGTCGGTAGACTTGAATATTCATTGTTATGCCTCGCCTTCAAGCTTGTAGGCCCACATGTTCCCCCTGACCTTCACGACCTGTTAATATACAAACCTCTTGGGTAACTCCTCAGACCCTCAAGTAGAATGCTCCTACAGATCCCCAAGTTAAAACAGCAACAGGTAGTAGGTCCTTTGCAAGTTCTACCCCAGCCACTTAGAATGCTGTCCCCAACACTCTGCAGGTACTCTCCTCTCTGGGTGGATTTAAAAAAGGGCTTAAAGGCCCACATTTTAGAAAAACACCAATGTAATTGTTATCGCTGAAGAATATAACTTACTTCACTTCTGTATTGTGCTGTTTGTGTAATGGCAGCACTGCAGCTTGTCCCTGTACGCACAGGAGCAAGTTCCACCTACTTGAATGTACAATGGTGTGAAATCACAGCGTAGTCCAAATACGTGTTTATTGTTAAACACTAAGTACAATGATGTCCAATTATGTGTTGATTGTTAAATACAAAGTTTTAGGGATGTGGATATGGTATACTTATCTACATATTCTTGCAGTGTCCTTTCCCCTTTAAATGCTGCCGGAAAGTCTTCAGCTGGATCCTGCCACCCGGGTGGTAACCTCCCTAGCACCGCCCCATGACGCCAGTTCTTCCTTTCCGCTGGAAGAAGCAGCCTCCCTCCTTATCGCTTTCGCATATACTGAGGCCCTTTGTTAACTTTTCTAAATAAAAAAAATTGTGTTAGATTTCTTTTTTGACCTCTTCTCACCGCCATTATGGACGACTCAAAGTCCACTCTGGGGTTCCAGAAATGCAGTTTGGCAGCTTATGGTCACAATCTTATCTGCATACCTCGTGTGCCTACTGCCTGGGCCACGAGCACGACATCCAGGTCTGCATCCATTGCCGTTCGTTCCTACTGGCAACTCTTAAGGATCACCAAGCCCGCCTTCTCCTTGGCCATCCAGATGACAGGGATCCACCCGTTTGTTAGAAGGGCACTCTTTGGGTGGTCTTCGCAACTGTGGGGGTCCACCGAGCAGCTTGCAGCTTTTGAGGAGGCCACGGTCCAGGCCACAGGGCAGACCTCTTCTGCCTTTTTGCCGCTGTCTTTGGGTGCTTCCTTTACAGGTGCATTCAAGGACTTGTGCCAATCTCCGCCCACCCTGCGGCAGGGTCCTAAGGGCCTAAGTCAAGAAACCAAGAAAGGTCAAGGAGAAAGAGACCAAGAAGTGGACTTGCCGATATTCATGGGATTGGGAGCGCTCCCGGGCCTCCGATTCCCACGCTTTGCCAGAACACTCAGCTTCAGCCGTTGTTTCAGACCTGGCCACTGGCTCCACAGTCTCCCCGTCAGGCCAGTTGGCTGAGAGTCAGGTCAATGTTCTGGCCGAGATTTTTCTCGACCCGGTTGACACTTTGTCTACAGAGGAGGTTGATACCTCCTTGTCCAGGACTCTGGTCCTGACCTTCTCAGGGGGAACAGGAGAGTCCGCTGTTCCACTGCTCCCCACTCTGGAACTCCAGGACCTGGAGAGGGCCCATTCTTCACCAGCCCTAACTGAGCCACTCCAGTGGTCCCAGTCGAGGTCCCACTCCAGAAGCCCGGACTCGGGCAGCCCGCGTCTTTTGCTACCCTTGTGCTCCAGGCACTCGGGCAAGCGGCAATGCCCTATTCCTCCTTCTCTTCAGGCGAGGCGCGGCACTGGCACAAGATTCGTCGGTGCTACAGGGATCTCATGTGGTAGCAGCTCTGGCTGACCCGGATCAAGCTGATCTCGGCTTCCCTGGCCCTTCCTTGGGTCCACAACTGGAGCCACAGCAGACCCTGCCCCGGCAGGAGCCAGTTCATACAGTCCCAGCTCGGTCCACGTTGGCCTCTCCACCGATCCTGGTGGAGCCACCGTCCAAATGGCCAACAGCCGGTGTCCTAACTAAGGACACTCGGCAGGGCAAGGGTTTGCCCTATTGGCTGTCTGTCACTGTTACCTTAGACCGCCCTTGCCAGGTGAGTGGGGACTCTGGCGGGTGACTGCTGTTTCATGATTCCTTAGAATCTGGGGGTCCTCCCTCCACTCTGGTTGTTGGACTTGGAGTCGTGGGGGACTTAACTATGGACCAGTGTACTACTTCCTTCATGGGCCTGCTCCTTTTGATCTCTGAGTCAACAGGTCTCAATCTGGAGCCTGTCCAAAAGTGGGAGAGGTAACCCCCTTACCGAGATCCTCAGCTGGGGGGATACACCCATGGAGGCCTTTCCGGTCCAGGATGCAATTCTTGGTCCTGCCCTGGAGGTGTGGCAGCATTCGGCATCTTGTCCTGCACCATCGGCCCAGCTGGCCCTCAAGTATGCCGCTCCTTTCAGGATTAACATAGCATACCTCGGCTGAGGGGCTAGTTGCCGACTGTTTTCTGGTGCATGGGCAATGTAGAGGACATGGACAAACTCTCGACAAGGAGTCCAAGAAATTGGACCACATGGTGAAAAAAGTGTATGCTGCCTCTTCGCTCAGCCGTCAGCAAGCGAGCTCGGCCCTCCTGTTGGCCAGATACTCACATGCCCTCCTGGTGTCCTTGGATGAGGTGCACCCCCACCTCCCCACTAACCTACAAACCACCGTTGAGCAGGTGCGGGATCAAGGGTGTGCCTGTGCGAAACAACAGTTCCAGACAGCCATGAACATTGGGGATTCTTGTGCCCGGTCCGTGGCTGCAGCTGTTGCCATGCTGCACAGGGCTTGGCTATGCATCTCCACCTTTACAGCGGATAAGCAGCATGGATTGTCAGATGTGCCCTTCTTGGGGACCAACTTGTTTGGGCCCAGGGTGGAGTGGTACCTCACCAGGATTGAAAAGCCCAGCGCCACCTTGGACTCGGTGACTTCTACCCAGAAGGACTCAAAGGGCTCCAGATCTTCCAAGAAGAAGCCCTCTCGGCCCGTCTCTGCCCCTGTGGCCAAAGCGGCCCAGCCCCAGGCTGGCCAGCAGCAGGCCTGGTGCCCACTGGTCAAGTCCATGGCCTTGGTCATCAGGAAGCCCGAGGACTTGGTCCCTCAGCTGGGCCCCTTCTCCGCTTACAAGCCTGCCCAGTGATGGGATGGGGGTGCCCTCCCCTCTCCCATCCTGAACCCCTGGGTCCTCCACTTCCTTTCCACCTGGTCCGCTGTTACTGTGGACAGGTGGGTTCTCGAGGTGGTCGGCCAGGGTCTGCTTTGGAATTCGAGGCTTACCCATCCAGCCTAGCCTACACCCCATGGGAGGACATCGTGTCAGTCGACATTCAGTCGGCCCTTCGGGACATTGCCCAACTCCATCACAAGGAGGTAGTGGCTCCCGTCTCAGACCCCCCCCACCTCAACCACGGCTCATCTCCAGGTACTTCTTGGTACCGAAACGGACCGGGGGGGGTGGCTGGTGCCCCGTCTTAGATCTGTATGACCTGAACGAATTTATCTGGTCCTGCACCTTCAGAATGGTAACTCTGTCCCAGATCATACCATCCTTTGAGCGAAACATGTGGTTTTGCTCTTTGGATGTTTGGGAGATGTTCTTCCACGTCCCGATCCATCCATCTCACCAGCGGTTCCTCTGCTTTTGAGCAGAGGGAATCCTCTGCGAGTTCCAGGCCATGCCATTCAGCCTGTCCTCAGCCTCCAGGGTCTTCACCAAATGTGTAGCAGTGGTGGCTGCCCACCTGAGGCACCGGGGAGTCCAGGTGTACCCTTCCCTGGACGACTGACTCATTGCAGGTCCCGCCAGGCAGGAGGTGGAGCGGTCCAGGGACCTGGCCCTCCAGACCTGTGTCTCTCTGGGCCTCCTGCTCAATGAGGCCAAATCAGAACTCGTGTCCTCGCAGGTGATTCACTTCATCGAGGCATAGTTCGACTCCTGCAGAGCAAGGGCTTGGCTCCTGATAGACAGGACAGAGGCTTTTATCTCCTTTGCCCCATCATTTCTGGTTGGACAGATGCACCCTGCACGGAACCCCCTGTGTCTTATGGGCTACATGGCAGCCTGCAGCAGCGTGGTCCATTGGGCTTGCTGGAGAATGCGCCCCCTGCAGTGGGAGCTGGTCAGCTAGTGGTCTCAGCGCAGGGGTCACTTCGACCAACCAGTCACTGTGACCCAGCGTATGTGGGACACACTCCAGCGGTGGTTAGTCCTGGAACATCTGCAGGAGGGTATCCGATTTGTCCGTCTGGAGCCAACCATCATCCTGATGACTGACTCCTTTCTCCTGGGCTGGGGAGTCCACCTGGGGGAATCATAGAGTCCATAGGCTGTGGACCACCGAGGAGTCTCAATGTCGCATCAGCCTGCTGGAGCTCAGGGCAGTTCGGCTGGTGCTGACCACTTGTACTCCGCATATGTACTACCTCAACAAGCATGGCACTGTTCACGGAAGCTCTCCGCACCTGGACTCTCGTGCGCAACCTGGAGGCCAATCTCCTGGCCGTCCATGTGGCCGGTGTCTCTAACCAGCTGGCGTATGCTCTCAGCCAGGTGGGCGAGGCATCTCACGAGTGTTCTCTCCATCCCGAGGTAATGCACAGCCTGTTCTCCCAATGTGGCACCCCTCTTGTGGACCTGTTTGCCTTCAGGGAGATTGCAAAGCTGAGGCTGTTTTGTGCCTGCGCCCCTCAGCAGAGAACACTGCAGGGGGATGCCTTCTTGAAGCCTCCTCTATGCCTTCCCTCCCTTTCCCTTGAGCTACAAGGTGCTGCTGAAGGTGCGGAGGGACATGGCACAGGTGATCCTGGTGGCTCCAGACTGGCCATACCAGTTCTGGTATCCCACTCTCCTCAGCAGCAGGCCAACGAGGTGTCTTCCTATACACCTGGACCTGCTCTCGATCCATCAAGGGAAGGTACTCCACCCGGACCTTTAGTCACTGCACCTGACAGCCTGGTTCTTGAGCAGATACAGTTCCAAGCTTTGGGTCTCTCGGACAGTGTCCTCAACATTGTGGAGGATTCTTGGAAGGAGTCGACCAGGAAATGCTACGCCTTCAAATGGAAGAGGTTCTCCATTTGATGTCATGGCAAGGGACTGGACCACTTGTCCTGTCCAGTTGCAAGCATCCTTGACTACCTCTGGTCTCTCTCCCAGTTGGGCCTTAGGTCGACAACCCTTAAGGTGCACCTGGAAGCCATCTCTGCTTACCTGGTGCGGGCCGGTCAACAGTTGTTGGCACTGGAAATGGTAGTCTGGCACTTTTTTAAAGACTTGGACCACATTTCCCCCTCCGGTGTGTGAACCACCACCACCACCACCTTGGGATCTGTTGTTGGTTTTGGCAAAGCTCATGGGCAAGCCATTCGAAACTATGCACAGTTGTAGATGATACACATGTCGTGGAAGACCGCTTTCCTGGTGGGTGTTACATCAGCAAGAGAAGGATCAGTAAGCTCCAGGTGCTCTCGGTGGAGTCTCCATACCTGGTCTTCCACAGGGACAAGGTTGTCCTGTGCCCAAACCTGAAGTTCCTCCCAAAGGTTGTGTTTAATTTCCACCTTAACGAGGTCATTAATCTCCTGGTGTACTTCACCAGTTACACCTCAGAGGATGAGCACAGACTTCATACTTTGGATCTGAGGTGAGTGCTAGCCTGTTAAAAGGAGCACACGGCTGGAGTTCGGGGAGAGGTTCGCCAGCTATTTGTCATCTACACACTGAAGGCGCACCTGGCAGACCGGCAGCTAAGCAGACGATTGGCAGGTGGATTGTATCCTGCATCGACCTCTGCTATAGGTTGGCAGGTACAGAGCCTACTGTAGGACAAAGGGCTCATTCCACCTGTCATACCATTAGCTCGTTGGCTGCATCCTGGGACGTCCCTATCCAGGAAATCTGCAGGGCTGTTACCTGGAGGTCAGCACACACCTTCATTTCCCATTATCACATTGACCTTGAGGCACTCTGGGATGCTGGTTTTGGGGCCTCAGTTCTCCAATCCTTATTTTCCAGGTAGGGGGTGTGCACCTTGCTTCCCTCCTCCTGGAGAACTGTTAGGAGTCTTCCAGAACATGTGGATAAGTACACCATATCCATGTCCCTAGAAAAACGGGTTACTCACCTAGATAGATCTTCACCAAGTAGATCTTCCCTGTGTCAGTCTTCATTCATCACTGGTGGGTGTCAGCTAGAGGCGCAGCACCCCATGGGCATTTTTTTTAAATTTATTTCATTCGCCCAAAGGGGGAGGATTCAGCACCACGGTGCTGCCCTTGAGGCGGACACATGGCGTCATACTTGCAGGTTGGCCATAACTGGCGCCAGCTCCTCCCCCGCCTCAGTTCTGTTTCTTCTGACATTGAGAGTGTAATACCTCGCATCCAGCTTGTGCTATCTGCGTCACTGCGGCCTAGTCTGGCTTGTTGTTTTCGACGAACTTCGACATCATCGACACTGCTGTCTCAGTTCTGCCATTCACTCTGCGCCATTTGAGTTACGGTAAGATCTTTCCATTTTATTTGTTAAATGGCACCGGGTCTTTCCTTTTTAGAGTTTAGTTGCCGTAGGTCAGGTTGGGTCCATCCAGGGACAAGAAAAAGCATTCCAAAGCAGCCCGCACGTGTCGTGTGTCCCTGCGGCTGACAGATGTCAGCTGCAGAACAACATGACCAGTGTTTAACCTGCCTGGGTCCACAGCATGATATGGATCAGTGCAACGCATGTTTTTCTATGGACTGAAGAGTTTTGGAGTACCACACATTTAAAATCGGCCACCGACTTTTGGAGGACGCCAAGTACAGGTCCCTTCGCCCTTCCTCCGAGTCCTCGCCTGACTCTATACGGGCTGTGGAGGAGGCGGCCCCCACCCTTTCTAGCCCTGTCTCAGTATGGGCTCCTTCCATGGTGCTGGAGGGTCAGTCCGGTTCCATTCGGGGCCGGGCTGAGAGCACCACATCGGCAGTCGTCTCTTCGGAAACAAAGGCTCCACCAGTGTCGCAGCCCATGGTTGCTGAGCCCAGCACTGGTGGCTCCTCAGTGCAGCCGGTGGCACTGTCTGGTCATGGCACCATTTCTGGCGCTGGTAATCAAGGCAGCACCGCAAGTGGCACCGGGCCTCCCCACAGTGCCATTTGCTGCGCTGTAAATTGGAGGGCCTCGGGGGTTGCCAGGGTGGAGGTGTACTTCATCTCCAGCTCTCCGGAGCCAGATGATCCTGTAGCGGACCCCAACTGGCAGCCTGACTCTTCGGAGTCTGAGGGGCCTTCCAAGCTCAGTGCCTCTGCGCCCTCCCAGGTTCGCCCTCCAGTGGCTGTGGTTGTTGCAGTTGGTTCCGGGCTCGGCACAGGGGTAGGTGCCGGGTCCGGGGGGCCGACAGTGACTCCAGGACTGTAGGGGTGGTGGTCCCAGCCTTTGAGTCTGGGGTGGAGGCTGACCCTGGTGTTGGTGCCACCCAGGATTCAGAGGTATGGACAAGGACGGGGGTCTTCTCTCCCTCGGTCCCTTCCGGGGGGGGCCTGAGGGGTTGGAAGTGCCTCCATCTGTATGAGTAAGGAAGAGGTTGGCCTCTGAGTCAGTGGGGTTGAGGGAATGAGTTGCAGAGCAACGGTTCCCCTGTGGGGCCTTCGGGGCTTGGGGCAGAGCCGAAGTCTTGAGCCCAGTTTCTGTCCCTCATTGCCATTGGGGGAAACCTCATTGGGTGGGGTTGAGGGCAGCTCTTCTGGGCCTATGTAGTCCCGGTCTCCTCACATGAGTGTCCCCTTCAGGGCTCAGCCCTGACCAGTTCGAGATAGTTGGGCGGCCGGTGAATGTGCAGACCCGTGGATCTCCAAGAGGTGTGAGGTCGCCTGTTAGGTCTCCTAGCCCTGGCAGAGGCCGTGTGCAGAGATGCCTTTTCCCCTTGCCTCTGCATCCTCCCCCTCAGCTCCCAGATCACGTTGTTCCTACTTGGGAACAGTTAAGGACCACTGCTGCTGCCGTTCCCTCTTATGTGCGTGCCATGGATGTAAGGGTCTTCCGCCTTTCTCCCCCACAGCTGTCTGTCTCTGAATCCTCGGGCTCGTCTGCCTCCTCGTCCTCCTCCCCCAAGGAAAGGGAATCTTCAGTCCATCTGTTCTTTGATGCTGACCAGACAGGGTATCGGCGCTTCCTCGCAAGGCTGGTGAACGAGCTTCACCTCTTCCATCTGGCAAGACGCAATCCTGAGCGGGCGACATGTGCATTACTTGGCAAATTCAGTGCAGATCAACTTGTGGTCCCCTCTTGGCCGTTTCCCTTCTGGGAAGCGTCGTTCTGTACCTTGCAGTGTCCTTCCTCCCCAGATCCTGCCCCCCAGGGACTACCAGCGCAGGTATGGCATACACCAGGAATCTCCAGGAGCTATGTCTCATTCTTCTTCAGGGATTGAGACCCTGGATGCTCCTTCTGGGCATAGATGCCCAATGTACAACCAATCCCCAGATGTGGACTCTGCGGAGTTCAACTGCTGGGAGAGTTTTCTTCTCAGCACGCATTATGCTGTGCATTTCCTCTCATTAGGCACACCACGCTGCCTATAACAGGCATTTGTGGTCTCTGCTGGGCCAGGTGCTAGCACAGCTGCCTAACTCGGAGGCGACCAGACAAGCTATTGCCCTCTCTGCTCAGGGTTTGGAGCTTGCAAGGCACCAGGCAAAGGCGTCTTATGACGCCAGTGACGTAGCCTCCAGACTTGCAGGGACAGCGATCTGCATCAGGCGGATGGCGTGGCTTCATTTATCATGGTTATCACCCTTGGCCTGGCGTAGGGTGCTCGCCTCTTCCTTCCGAGGGACCCGCCTGTTTTTTCCAGCATGGCGAGGAGGGTACTTTGGGGCGTCTTCCTTCTCCCAACCATTGGGGGACCCCTCCTCACCCTGACCAGTCACAGGCCTGAATTGCCTGTGAGGGTCCTCTCCCTTCTGTAATCTTCCTCTACATGGGTTTGAGGAATGTCGTCCCTCAGGGAACTACTGGGCCCCTTTGGGGGCTCTGTTCTCACCCACTAGTGATGAATGGTGAAGATTGACAGAGGGAAGATATGAAAATTACATACCTTACGGACTTCTTGATCTTCCTGTGTATCTTCTCCATTAATCACTGAATCCCACCCTCCTTCCTCTCAGGGCCTCAGTCCCTGGGCACTCCTCCCCGCTCGCCTTCCTCCCTCTGCTAAGTGGAACAGTGGAACCTTCCTTCACAGATTGTGCCCTTCCGGAAATGCCAGTGGGCTCTTGCTGGGAGGAGGGTGAGAGAGGTCTGCACCTGGCCCTGGGTGGGGTCTCCCCCTGTAACCCCCCCCATGCTCCTGCCTCGTGGCACAGTCTTCCTCCCCCCTTCCATGTTCGGCCCAGATCTGCTGGGTTCGGGCTGACTCCTTGTGGAGGTGACCTGGCTGGGTCGGGTGGTGAGGAGAGGTGCGTGGGGAGTCCCCCCCACCCTTACTATCTGTCCTTCTTCCCCTTTCTTCTCTCCTTCCCCTGGGAGGGGGGCAGAGATGTGGTCCATGAGATGGGGCACTCTTTCCTCTTTCTCTTCTTCTTTGAGGCAGGAGAGGCAGCAACTGGGGGGGGGGGGACCCTGTCCAAGGGTATCTTCTCCTTAAAAATCAAGTGAGAAGGAGGGGACCATAGCCGTTCCTGAAATTGATCCAGTGGCAGCTGTTCTCCTGTCTGGAGCTGCAAGCCTCTCAAGCTTGCACCACGGTTGTGGAGAGGCAAGGTTCTCTGCTAAACAACTTAAACTTGGGTCTCTCCAGCTTCCCTGTTTATAGGAGCTAGGGCACCAGGCTGGGTCCCCCCCCCCCCCGTGGCTCCTCCCTTATCTCTTCAGTGCTCTGGCTGTCTGTCCAGGGGCTGGGGCCAACGCCATTCCCTCCGGTCCTTCTCTCCTCTGGCCAACATATCTCTCTTTCATTCCTTTCTTTTTCCTATCCCTTGGGCTGTCTTGCCCCAGCTTTCCTTTTCTCTGTCACTCTATTTTTCCCTCTCTCCAGCGTGCAGAGACTGAGGTGGGGAGGGGCCTTGGCGTCAGTTATGTGGCCCAACCTACCTGTGAGCCTGGCCTTGGAAGTGTGTCTCGTGGGCAGTACAAGTAGTACTGGCTCCTCCCCCTTCAGGCAAATGAAAAGGAAAAAAGCTCCCGTGTGGTACTGCACCTCTGGCTGACACCCACCAGTAATGAATGGTGAAGATACACAGGAAGATCAAGAATTACGGTAGGTATGTCATTTTATTTTCCAGGAGTGGTATATGGTGTACATCCACATGGACCCACCCGACCTCCCCTGGCAGTGGCACACGACTCTGCTTCCAGCTGGCAAGAACTGGTGTCACAGGGTGGTGATAGGTGAGTTACCACCCAGGTGGGTGGGAGAAGCCAGCTTGAAGACTTTCCAGCAGCATTTAAAGGGGAAAGGACATTGCCAGAACATGAGGATGTACACTATATACCACTTCCAGAACTACTGTTGCAGGTGAGAAAATCTGTTTGTTTTTATCTCTGTCATGTAACCTGTATCTACTGTACTCTCCATTGTCAGAATCTTCTCTGTAACTGTATTTCTGTTTAATATGTGTAATTAATTCTGGGTCGCCCCTGAAAAACGGACTCCCTGAGGCCCAGTGGGTTCACCCAGTCAACAAAATTCAGTAAGTAAGTAAATAAATAAATGAGGGGAAACTGGCAGGGAGATGGTTTAAGGGGGATGTGGGGAAGTTCTATTTTACAGAAAGGGTAGTGGAGCAGTCTGCCAGTGGATGTGGTCGGTGCCAATGCAATAAATGGTTTCAAGCATGAGCTGGGACAGCATGAAGGGTTTGGTGGTTATTCCGATTGATAACAGTAGGGAGGGGAGCAGGAGTGTGGATAGGGAGGGACAGAACCCCATATGGACAATATGTCCCGGGGCAGCTAGGGAACTACATGCAGACTAGATGGACCCTTGGTCTTTTTCTGTCATCGTTCTCTGATTCTACATTTCTAAATGCATTTCGCCCACTAGAGGGCAGTGGTTTCCTTATTTATTATTAGCTGTAATATATTACTAGTTTGAATATTTTATGTAGCTGTCCAACATCAGCAGCTACTACCTTTTTATTGCTTACAAGCAAGACACTGTTAACTAAAGGACAAGGCAGATCTGCTAGTAATTATATTATAACCACTGAGATGAAGTGGTTATCCAGCCACCAAAGAAGTAAAGATAACATACAACTAGTCTTGTCCCTGGAGTGCCTTGTTGCTATTTTATAATGGATCTGTTTGTTTAAAACTAAATATATATTTGCAGTTGTATAATTCATACTGGAAGGTTATCTATCCACGACTATATAGCAAGTATCATCACAGTTAGAGGCTATTTACTTATGTTTCTAGCCATGAGTATACGGTGAATATTGTTCTGGCCAGAAAATGCATCAGCCGAGAGAGGCTTTATTTTACCTTGCTAATATATAATCAATTAATTGCAAAAAAACAAACAAAAAATATATTAAAGCATCAGTTAAAGTTGATGCTAAAAGGAAGGAAATGTGACAGGGGTATAAAAAAATTTGTGGGTTTGAGTGATTGCATGGCATGACATTGACATTACCATAATTTTGGCACTGATTTTCCAGCCACAGAAAAATACTCATACACTAATACTTTGAGAGAGGGTGCCAAATTTAAGGCAATGTCAATATTAAATTGTACGCTTGTTTAAACCCTGAGGAATACCACCCTACAGATTAACCAAGAGTCAGAGGATTTTTTTAGCCTAACTTCTCATTTTCTTTCTTTTGTGGCTTTAAACTGCAACTATTAACTGATGCTTTAATGTAGATTTATTTTGCAATTCAATACAGTATATGCGTTAATGCAGCAGTTAGAGTTCAACTTAACGCAGCAAAAGTAGGGAAATGTAGCATTTGGGTTTTCATCCCTAACTTCCCACCCCAAACAAAAGTAGCAAAGGGCAACACTACTCAAGCAACCACAGACAGCCATTATCATGTAAGACAAATAACATAATCGCGGTTTCCAGATGACACAAATACAGTAGCCCCGATGTGCTTCCTTCCTTCTTCGGGGGGCTCTCCGTCGACGGCAACTGCCCTGATGAAGAGACCAGCTGTCCAGGTCTCCGTTCCTACTAGACCCATACCGACGGCTCCTCTGCCCGACTCTTAGGATGCTCAGCCGTTGACCTCCAGGTCGTCGGCTCCTCCATCATCGACAATGGGTGTGTCATCGACGACATCTCCATCGAGGCCTTCCATTCTTCTCCCTGGACTACAGGTTCATTGAGTTCGCAGGGTGCAGGGTCGTCTGCTCCTGTACCATCGACATCCCCCCCTCCCCAATCGGCACTCACATGGACCTGAATGAGATACTAGTTAAATTCATAAATGTACAAGTTCAGCAGCCGAGTGCCTTCAATTGGCCCTCTTTGCTGGCACCGTCGACAGCAGCTTTGTCGTTGACACCTGTTCATCGACCTCGGGAAGCTCCGAACGGGCCGGTGCATCCATTGCCAGACCCCAGACAAGGAGGTTGACGCTGAAGAGGAGTATCATCCTGATCTCATCCTCCTAGATGACAGAGGATGAAGAGGAGGAGGAAGGAATCTTCATCTAAGACAACATTGCCTCTTCGGTCAGTGAAGTCTGTTAAGCATACTACGAGTTCTCCTTCAGAGGGTGCCACTTTCTTTAATGTTATGAAGCAGTTGTCTGCCACAGTGGCTTTCCAGACTGAGGTGGAGGATGTCACCTCCTATGCTTCCAGCACTGAAAAAATGCCACTACAGCCGCCTGGCACAGACTAGACTTGGTGCCAGCTGTACCACGTAGGGCAAACAAACTCTATAATGCCCTCAAGGCCTTCCTTACTTTGCTACCCAGGCTGAAACTGACTCGGTGGTCATCAGGACAGCCCATGACAGATCCAAGGCACCTAAGCACCTTAGTTCCCTTCCCCCAGATAAGGAATCCTGCATGATTGACCTTTGGGGCAAAAGGGTTTACGCCTCCTCCACTTTGGGCCTCAGGACTGTAAACTATCTGTCACATATGGTTCAGTTCCAGAATGCCAGCTGGAGAAATGGCAATGCCAATGCTGCCACCCAAGCCTTTCCTGATGACTCCCAGAAACAGGAATTGTTTCAGTGCCTGCAGTCTGTAGAAGTTGTTAGTAAACCTATCCTCAGGGCCCTGTATGGTATGGTCGATACAGTGGCCAGGGCAGCCGCCACTGGCATATGCCTTCGGAGGCACTCCTAGCTCAGGGTCTCTGGATTTGCAGCCGATGTGCAAAACAATGTGCTTCTTGCCCCTTTCAGTAGCACCAAGCTCTTTGGGTCTAATGTCCAGGACCTTATAAATGACATGCAGGCCTCTGGCACGGCCATTAAATCCATCCATTTTCTCTACCACACTCAGCCACAAAAGTAGAAGATGGTCTAGCTTTTGTAGACAAGCCAGTAGGCCAGGCTCAGCCCCCTGTACCCAGGGTAAGTGCAGAGCACAGGCTTCATTGCCCATCCCCTCCAGTGCTGAGGCAGTGGCCAAGCGTCACAGACACGATGGACCAGCTTCTTCAGATGGTCCCTCCTCAGCTTGGCTCCTTGCCAGACTCCCCTCCTTTGGCCCAGACCTGGAGGTAGTGGTCGGAGGCCGGTTCTTCCTCCATCTGAATCATTGGAGAACCATAATTTCAGATGCATGGAACCTACAGATCATAGAGATGGGTCATACCCTGGAGATCATCCAGCAGCCTCCAGATACCCCTCCCCAACCCTCCAGCTATCCCCCGGCTCACTTGTCTGTTCTCCGGGAGGAGGTACAGCCTCTTCTGCACAAGCAGGCAATCAAATTGGGGCCAAGGTGACAGCAAAATCAGGGGTCCTAGGAATGTGGATATCATGTTTTATCCACACTTCTGGCAGTGTCCTTTCCCTTTAAGAGCTTGCCAGAAAGTCTTCAAGCTTGCTCTTCACACCCACCCGGGTGGTAACTGCCTCAGCTCTGCCCCTTGGTGCCAGATCTTCCTTTTTGCTGGAAGAAGCAGGTTCCCTCCTTGCCACTGCCATGTTGAGTAGGTCCTAGTGCATAAATTCTTTGGAATTACTTCTTACACAAGTTTTTGTCTTCGGGTTGATCTTCTATCGCGACCGTGATGGATGATAAGTCCGCTCCCGGATTCTGCCAGTGCCCTTGCAGGCAGAAGATATCCAGGACCGACCCACATGCGTCTACTGCCTGGGGCATGACTACGATCCTCAGGCCTGTGACTTTTGCCACTCGTTTCACCCAACCGTTCTGGAGGACCGCCTTGCCCACCTGAAAGTGGGCCACTTGGCACAACAGAACCCTCCGTTCAAATCTGAGGATGCCTGTTGGGTGGTCTCTATGGCTACAGGGTCCACCAAGCAGCTTGAGGCCTTCAAAGAGGAGGTGGCCAGGCCACAACCCTTTTGTCCTCGGCTTCTGCCTTCATGCCACTTCAGTTGGGCTCAACATTTACAGGCCCTTTCAAGGAACTGTGCCAGTATCTGCAGACCTTTGGTCAGGGACCCACCGGCAAATCTAAATCTAAAAAAGACTTGTCATCGGTCCTGGGATTGGGAGTGCTGTTGGTCTTGGGCCTCCGATTCCTGCACTTCTCCGGATTTGACTTCAGTTAAATCCTCAGCCCTGGCTGCTGGCTCCACAATAACCCTGTCAGGCCCGTCGGCAGAGATGCTTGTAGAAGTCCCAGCCAAGATTTTTCTCAAGCTGACTGACCATTTGTCAACTGAAGAGGCTGATACTTCCTAGCCTAGGTCTCCAATCCTGATGCAGACCATTGGAGGGAAGGATCAGTCTGCTGACCCACTGTCTCTGGTTCCTGACCAGGAGGAATCTCAGCAATCGGTGACTCCCTCTGAGCCCCACCGCCAGTCCCCCCAGCAGTCAAGATCGAGGTCTCAGTCTTCCTCCCATGGGTGGAGATTGTCCCACCGACATTGGCACTCCTGCTGTCGGCACCATGGGAAGCAGTGCCACTGCCATTTTTCATCCTACTCTGGTGAGAAGAGGCTTCAGCGCAAATTGTGTCAATGCTACGAGGACTTGATGTGGCAACAGTTGGTGTTGACCAGCAACAAACCAACCCGGTTTCTGTGCCGGCCATCACCTGGCTGTCGCCCGAAAGACTGAAGCCTTTTCCTTCTATAGAGCTGACCAAATTGGTCCCAGCTCGGCCACCTCCAGTATCTCTGCTGATTGTGGTGGAACCGATGCCCAAAAGAGCTGACGGTCAGCGTTCCATCTAAGGAGTCTCCACCGGCCAAGAAGCTTCCGCATCGGCTGTCATTCACCGTCACCCCTGACCGTCCGTGGAGGGTCAGCGGGAACTTGGGTGGTTGACCTCTCTCTGATGACTTCTCGGAGTTGGAGGGTTCCTCACTGCACTCCCGTCCGGTCAAAGTTGAGTCCATGGGGACACTATCGATGGATGAGGGTCCCACATCCTTTCTGGGCCTTCTCTGTCTGATCTCCAAGTTGATGGGTATGAAGATGGAGCCCGTGCAAAAGTGGGCTTGTTACCTGTTGACCGAGATCCTCGACCGGGGAGACTCGCCGATGGAGGCCTTTCTGGTGGCAGAAGCCATTATTTGGCCCTGCCCTGGAGCTTTGGCAGCACCCTGCTTCCTGCCTTGCACCTTCTGCCCGGATGGCCCGCAAATGCACGGTGCCCACCAGTTCCCTTTTGGAACTCGCAGAGCACCCCTCAGTCGATGGCTTGGTGGCCGACTCTGTGATCTTACTTCGAGAAGGCTCTTCCAGTAGGTAATTACAAATAGGACTGAAGCTGGCAGGTGTCAGGACCCCACGGAAAAATTTCTAGCTAGCAGTCTCTGGCGGGGGACTGCCCCCATGTCAGGTGACCGTTGTCAGGCGACGTCAGTATAAAGGGACGATCCCTACTCCCGTCTTCCAGTTCTTTCCCGCCATTAGCTTGTGCAGCGCCTCCCGGTTAAGTTCACTGCTTCGCAGTCGATTATCTGTAGTTTTGCCGCCTGTTTTTTCACTATTTTCATCAGCCTTACCTTCAGCTGCCATGTATGTCATCCCTGACTCCTTCCAAGCATAAAAACAAGTGTGATTCTTGCGGCGCCCAGCTCCCGCATAAGAACGGACTTTCCCAGTGCCTTTTTTGTCTAGGTCCCGATCATCCCATTGAGAAGTGCCAGCTCTACCAGCAGTTTAACACGGCCACCCAAAAGCGGAGGCAGCAGTCCCTGGAGATCCACATTCTTAAGCAAAAAATGACCTCTATGGAAAAGGAACTGAAAAAACTTCAGCGGGATTCCACTTCTCTGGAGGGCCACCACAAGAAGAAGCACCAGGACCAGGACTCCTCATCAGTCGCCACAACCTCGGCTGGGGTCACGGTGCTGCAGGTAACGCCTCCGTGGCGGCTGTCTTGGAGGCTTCCAAGACGGTGTCAACCGTCCCATCGGGCTCACGCTCGGGCCCCACGGGAGCCTCTGGGTCTAAGGAGGCAGCGGCTCCCAGTAAGGTCTATGCTGTGGAGCCTTCTGGTTCGAGCGGGCCTGATAAGTTGGATGTCGGCTCCTCTGACGCCTGCCCGGGTAAGGCCGTTAAGACGCCTGACCCTCCGGGGCATCGCACGGCCTCCAAAGCGCCCGCCAAGGCCGCCCCTCCTTTGCTGCCTTCGTCGTGCACTGAGTCTGATAAGTTGGACGCCGGTTCCTCCGACGTCTGCCCGGATCCTGTCGATAAGACGGACATCAGCTCCTCAGACGTCCACACGGCGTTAGAGCGGCGCCGGACCCTTCGGACATATCCGTCGTCCCGTGCTCAACGCAACACCTGTTGCACTCCGAGGCGCCAGCGTCTCCTCTGCTGGATCCTGGGGATGGTAACCCTTCTTCCCAGGCGACACGGTGGAGGTGGAGTCGCTGCCATCAGGTCTCCCTCATTGGGCCGGATGACCCAGCGCCAGATCAGCGGGCCGTTGGCGCGGCCTTTAGCAATATCCACGGCGGCCGTCGCTAAGCCAGGTCTGCCACCGCTGGGCCTTCCATTCTGGGCCCACCAGCTGGGCCCAACCCCATCCTATCCGACGCCATCATACCCAGGCCCGCAGTATCCGGCACCCCATTACCTGACGCCGCAGTACACGGTGCCCCAGTACCCGACACCGGGATATGGACATGTGCCTTACGGATGCCCTCAGTATCTGTATCCTCCTCCTCCACCACCCTCTCAGCCGCCGGTGGACTTGAAGGAGACTCTGGCTTCCTGGTGGGCTGAGGCCAAGGCTCAGCCCACCAGGGAGGTAGAGAGCCATCTTCCAACAACGGTCCTGGTTCCGGACCCCCACGTCGGAGACAAGAGACCCCCTCCCCACCTCTGGATACCAGAGGCATGCCCTCCGGTTCCAGGGCAGGGCAGGATACGCTTCCCCGAGGGCTTCCCAAGGGGTCCATTCCTGCCCCGTGCCGGGAGGAGGAGTCTTCTTCTTCATCCACCTCGGAGACCGAGGATGATTCCGATGGTCGTTCCAACCCAGACGACGAGCCCCACACTCCAGACAAGCCCAGGCCAAGGACTCCTCCAGAGTCTCCTCTGGAGGATCCTTCCTTTACAGAGTTGCGGCGCAAAATCCAGGCAGTTCATCAGTGGCATTCCTTGGAGCCAGATCCACAACGTGAGAAACTCACTGCACACCTAGATCTGCCAGAGACCGATCCTACCATGGTGCCACCCTGGATTGAGCCTCATGCCGACCTTGTTTCCACCATTTGGAAGCAACCGTCAGCATTAGCCCTCCTTCCTAGGAAGTCGGACAGGCTTTATCAGGCTCCGGAGGGTGTTGACTCTTTAAATTCATATCCTAGAGCTGATTTGGTCGTGATTAACGCCGCTGACGGCTGGACAGCTAACCACAAGCACTTGAGCGCGTCACCACCCGACAAGGAGTCCCGCCTTCTGGACCAGTACGGGAAGAAGGTCTACGCATCTTCCACTCTGGGTATTAGGGCCCTGAATTACTTTGGTCATATGGGGGATTACCAGAAGGCAATCCTTAGCGAGGTGGAGGCTAAATTGGACTCCCTTCCTAAGTCTCAGATGAAGCAGAAAGTGGCGGATCTAGTCCGGTCTGCGCGTTCAGCCAGTCGGCACATGCTTCGTGCCACGTACGACACAGTGGACGCTGCTGGTCAGAGCTCGGCTTTCGCCATAGGTTTACGGCGTCATGCCTGGCTCCGGGTGTCAGGTTTGGTCCCGGAGGTGCAGTCTGCTATCCAGGACATGCCCTTCAGGGGTTCAGTGCTGTTTGGGGGCGATGTTCAGGACATCATCACCGATCTGCAGGAGAAGGGTACTACACTTAAGTCGGTTGACTCCATGTACAGACCCCCTCAGGCTCAGCGTTGTCCCTTTTGCAGACGTTCTCGGCAAAAGGTGAAACCTTGGGGAAAGCGGACCAACAAACGTTGGGCCCCTCCGGCTGCCAGGCCCCCCCCTCTGTGGTCCAAAAAAGTAGCATGGGCTTCAGCCGTGATGCTGACTCGCTTCTTGACTCCTTTCCTCTCCCTCAGCCTCTGGGCCTTCCAGAGGAACCGGTAGGAGGGAGAGTCTCCCTCCATCTACTGGGTTGGGAGAGGATCACTTCAGACACTTGGGTGCTCTAGCTGATCGCAGAAGGACACTCAATAGAGTTTCTTCGGAAACCTCCTCGACCTCCCCCCGGTTGTCTTACTCCCCAGAACATCATCTTCTGGTTCAGGAAGAAATATCCAACTTCCGGTGACGTCACCGTCTCAATGGCCATTTTGCCGAAAAGCTCAGGGGCTGTTCTGAAGAAAATTGAAATAACCTGCGATAATTTCCAGCCAAAAAGTGAAAATCTTTAAAAATATAAATGGGGCAATGACCTCGAACAGATCTAGGCACAGAAACTCACATGCCGCAAAGCTCAAAACACTAATGAAAGTAGAACAAAATACCAGCTGTCCTCGGGACGCACGCTCTGCCTGCCTGGTAAGCAGCATAGCAGACTCTGAGGATAACCTTGAGTCACACGACCAGGGGGTAATCTTAACAAAACTAGATGGCATAATTAAAGCCATCCACAGAGTGGAATCCTCAGTCGCTGACCTTAAAGCTGATCTAAAAGTAATGGATAAAAGAACTACAGCTGTAGAGGAATGTGTGGGGGATCTGGCCAACTCATCCAGACAGCATGATCGAGCTATTCTCTACTTGCTTACCAGAGAAAGAGAATTACAGCTTAAACTAGATGACCAAGAAAATCGTGCTCGACAAAAGAATTTTAGGATATATGGCATCCCTGAAGATACAGAGAAATTTTTCAGTTCAGTGGAGGGATTTATATTACATATTTTGAGAGACATCCTGAAAATACCCAAAGACACTCCCCTCCCTATTGAGAGAGCACATCGCTCCCTGGCACCTAAGCCCAAAGATCAAACAGCAAGGCCACGCTCGATTATAGCACGCATGTTAAATTATCAAGATCGCCAGCAAGTGTTATAAAATGCTTAGAAAGTAAAAGAAATTAAACTGGACACCCACAGGCTGTTTTTCGACCAGGATTTCTCTGATTATCTCAGTGAAAAAAGAAAACAAGTCCGGGAGGTGATTAAGCAAGCTAAGGAGAAAAACATCCGTATCCAGCTATATTATCTGGCAAAACTGCGTATACACACTGAAAAAGGCCCAATCTTATTTGATACGCTCAGAGACGCTCAATCAGTACTCTAACAACTGGGCCTACGCTGCCCCGACTTACAGGCAGACCTGCTGGAATCTGAGATTTCACACTTGGCTTGGCGGAGGGCAGGCAGACCCAGACGAGCACACCCATCTACCGTCTCATGGCCCTCTCATCTCAGCCAGGACGTAAGGGAGATTTTAACCAGAGAAAACAAAGCTTTGACATCAGAAATTGTTCATCGGGATCAATTGCAGAGCTGGACTTCCACTTGAAGAATAGGTACAGGACAGATTCAGGTTTTTTATTGAAGAAGTTCCTATCTCAGATGGCTTACTGAGTACTGGCCCCCGGATCACTGAAGGGCCCCTTCATTACTGTTGTCTCTGGTTTAGAAATTACTGTTTATTGGACATAAGGGACTTCTTCCACATTTTGAGGGTGCTTGAACATTGATTTCCGGTCACGCAGTCATTGGAGAAGCGCATCTTTCATCTCCCCCTCCATATACATGAAATAGAGATTTTTCAAGTAATAATTAAAAAAGAGGGTGAAAGATGGATTACCACGGAGGGTGCTAGGGAATGGGGGAAGGGCCTGGGGGAATCTCGATATGAAGTGAGGTATACATTTCACTAGTTTTTGGCATAATTCCTTACCGAGCCGTAAAGGGTTACTCATGTAAACTTAAAAATGTAATTATAGGCTAAGGGTGACAAATGATTTCATTCCAGTAGTTACCCTGTTGCCTAGAAAGGATATATATGTGAAACTAAGATCTTATACTGCTGGTTAGGGACATGAACGAGTTTTATTTTTTTCTTTTTCTTTCTCATCTCGTCCCTTATTTCCACTTTGTTCTGTAGACATGGACAGCCCCGGAGGACGTTATAGGTCGGTCACCAAGAATAACAAAGAGCCTAATTGAGTTCATTGGTCCACCTTGACGTCTCAATTGGGGCGGTGACGTTTCTTTCTCTTACCTGACTCTACGGAGTCAGGCCTACTGAAGTAGGAGCTTGAGCCAAGGCTCTACACCCCCGCTGAGGCGGGGTCCTTTTGTAATATCTTTTATCCTAGGAAGTGAAAGATATATTATTTAGCAAAGTTTACAGTTTAATGTTTGACAGTTTTGGTTTTCAAATGTTTAGTGGAAATTGTTTACCCATTTGTTAAAATGAGCCATGATGCTGCGACCAGATTGGTGGTGGGGGCTGGGTTGATGGGGGCCTTGGGAGGGGACTGGGAAGGAGGACCAGACACATAGAAAAATGGAGTGGGCTGTTGGGAAGATTACTTTGTCTTAAATATAGGTACTCTTAAGATAACGTCCCTGAATGTTCAGGGCATTAACTCCCTAGTTAAGCGGACCAAAATACTTCATTATTTGAAGCAGACTGAAGCTGATATCACCTCATTCAGGAAACCAAACTCTCGGACATTGAGCACGCAAAACTAAAATGAAGCTGGGTAGGCAGGGTGCATTACACCACACACCCCTCGGGGAAGCGGGCGGGGGTTGCTATTCTCGTCCGAGATCTGCCTTTCGAGATTGTATCTGAAATTATCCTGGAGACTGGAAGGGGGATTATAGTTACAGGGAAAATATTTACTCATATGAGTCACATTATAAATCTATATGAACCTAATAGGGATGACCCTACTTTTTTTTGTTAAATTATTTGAACAAATAGCACAATTGGGGGAAAGTACGATCCTAATGGGCGGTGATTTCAATTGTGTTCCTAATCCACAGTTTGACTGCTCCTCTCAAAACATAGGTACGAAAAGAAATGTGAGCAAGGCAGTAAGGACTGGTATGCAGGAACGGGCGTTGGTGGATGTTTGGAGGGACCTCAACACAACGGTGAGGGACAACTCTTTTTATTCACATCCAAACGACACCTACTCCAGAACTGATTACTTTTTATGCAGTAGTGTGGATTTACATAGGGTATGAAGCTGTGAAATCCTCCCACGCTTGGTTTCGGACCATTCATCAGTTGTACTGACCTGGGAGCTAGGCAATTAGAGAGAAGTTACTCAGTGGAGAATGAATTGTTCACTGTTAGATAGGGAAGATTTTTAAATCCCTTATGCAGGAGAGTATTAAAGATCATCAAACACATAATCAGATGGATGGTTCTGACTCCAAGTGTTTATGGGATGGAATGAATACAGTGCTAAGGGGACAAATTATTTATTTTTCTTCACATCTTAAAAAGACACGCCAAGAGAAACAAAAAGCATTGGAGGTCGTTACAACAACTGGAACTTATGATTAAACAGGGAGGGTCACAAAGAGGGAAGATACAGGAGGAACTTAGGGAAACAAGGAAGAAATTACAAAATATATTAGGTCAGCAAATAGAAGGGAAGTTAAGATATGGACACCAGAAATATTACGAATTCGGCAATAGAGCTAGCAGACTATTGGCCTTCCGTTTGAGAAAGGCCCAAGCCGACAGGTATGTGAAGACACTAAAAAGCAATAAGACAGACTCCCCTTCCCAGCTTTATACTCCAGCTGCTATAGCAGAGGCATTTAAAGACTATTATAAAGCCCTATATGATTTGGACCCACAGGACCAGGACCCTGGAATATCCATCCGAAGATTTTTGGACAGGGTTACCTTCCCCAAACTTACAGAAGAGATTAAAACATAATTGGACTCCCCAATAACATCCACAGAACTAGCGCAGGTAATCCACAACCTGAAGGGTAATAAGTCACCAGGCCTGGATGGGTTTAATGCTGAGCTTTTTCAGAAATTCAGTAAAATCCTGGTCCCCATATTGGAGCGGGTTTTTAATAAGCATAAAGAGGAGGGTGGATTGCTCTGTTCATGGAAGGAAGCTTATATAACTGTGATTCCTAAGGAGGGGAAGGCCCCGGAGGTATGTAGTTCATGCTACCTCTGGTGAAAGAAGACTCCATAGTCTGGATGTAAAAAGGGCTCTCAGTTACTACATGACAGCTACAAAAGGCCATAGACAGGACAGAAAACAGCTGTTCCTGACCTATGGGGATGTGTGAAAAGGTAATCCAGCCTCTGAAAGGTCAGTTTCTCGATGGATAACCAGTGTATCCAGTTCTGTTACACAAAGGCTGGTAAGGAGCCCCATCAGGATTGAGGGCCCACTCCACAAGAGGGACAGCTGCTACCTTAGCAGCTGTCAGAGATGTTCCATTACTGGACATTTGTAAAGCAGCTACCTGGAAGGCAGTACACACCTTTACAAAGCATTACAATCCAGATATATTCTGCCTAGGAGTGATGCTAGGTTTGGCACAGCAGTCCTGCAAAGTCTGTTTCCAAAATAAGTTCTGTGCCCACCTCCAGTGATACTGCTTGGTAGTCTGCATAAAGATAGGAATATTCTGAGCATTTGCTGGTGTTAGAAGAAAACATTGCTTACCATAGTAACCTTCTTTCTTCCCAGTGATGCTCAGACATTCATAACTTCTTTCCCTACCTCCCCTTCCAGAACTTCAGCCTCTGCACTTGTGCTGGTGCCACCATTATCACTATACACACTTGAAGTGTTTTAACCCTGCACCTGTCCGTAGTTTGGGTGAACAGGGTTCATTGTGTTTCTTCCTTTTTTCGGTATTTCTCTGGCATTTTGTTCTAACCTTGTTAAATTGTTGATCTCTCCAGTTGGAGTTTTATTTTTTCAAGTTTATATTATTAGGAAAACCCCAATTTTAATAATAAAAGTATAGTACTATATTAATTACTCTGAACCTACCTTCCAGGCTCCTTTATATAATCTGAAGAGGTTTAGAACACAGGCAGTTAGTAGAGGCAGTGTTTGAAAGATGCTCACGTGAAAAGTGTTCGATCAATTGCATGTGTTCTGTCTCTCCAGGCAGTCCAACCCTCCAGGCTTACTGAATAAAGTTATGAATATCTGAGCATCACTGGGAAGAAAGAAGATTACTATGGAAAGTATTTTTTTCTTAGGCACTCTGGTAATCTTTAGGGACGTTGACAAGCCGCTCAACAACTCCAAGAAGTTGGACCATGCAGCTAAGAAAGCCTATGCTGCCTCCTTGCCCGATCTCGGCCAGGCGAGCACAGCCCTCATTATGGCCCTCTTCTCCTGTGCCCTGCTGGGCAGTTTAGATGAGATGCTACCTCCCCTGCCTGTGGACCTTCAGACTACAGTCAAATAGATCTGGGACCAGGGCCAGGCTGTAGCTAAACAGCTCCAGACAGCCATGGACATTAGGGACTCCTGTGCCTGCACCGTGGTGGCTACAGTGGCCATGCGCTGCAGGGCTTGGCTGAGGATCTCAAACTTTATGGTGGACACTCAGTACAAGCTGGCAGGTGTTCCATTTCTGGGCATCGACCTGTTCGGGCCCAAAGTCTAGGGTCACCTCACCCGTATCAAAAAGTCTAATGCCTCCTTGGACTCTGTGACATCTTCCCAGGGTGACCCTAAGGGCTCTAAGCGGCAGAAGAAGAGGAAGCCCTTTTGGTCCACCTCCACTCCTGCAGCCAAACCAGCCCACTAATAGGCTGGCCAGCAGGCTCAGGCCTGACGACCTCGCCCCAAGTTGGTGGCCTTGTCACCTGTAAGCCTGGAGGGAGAGGCTCCAGTGGCGCCTCAGCCGGGCACTCCTCCTGTAAGCCTGCCCAGTGATGGGATGAGGGGTGCCTCCCTCATGCCCGTCACACTTCGTCTGGGTCCTCCCGTGGGGGGACGGCTCCTCCACTTCCTTTCTGGCCGCCGTCACCACTGACAGGTAGATTCTAGAAGTCGTAGGTCAGGGTCTGCTTAGTGAATTCGAGCAGTACCCTCCTTGGCGAGCCCACACCCTTGGGAGGACTTGGTTTCCACAGACATACTGTCAGCTCTGAGACGACATAACCCAGCTCCTCCACAAGGAGGTCGTGGTTCCTGTTACAGATCCTCCAGAACACCCAGGGTTTATCTCCAGGTACATCCTAGTGCCAAAGTGGAAGGGGGGCTGGCGCCCCATTCTAGATCTGCACAACCTGAATAAGTTCCTCAGGTCACGCACTTTCAGGATGGTAACTCCGTCTCAGATTATACCATCTCTAGAGCAAAACATGTGGTTTTGCTCCCTGGATATTCAGGAGGTGTTCTTTCACATTCTGATCCGTCCCATTGAAGGTTCCTCTGCTTTCGAGCAGAGGGAGCCCTCTGTGATTTCCAGGCCACGCCATTTGGTCTCTCCTTGGCCCCCAGGATCTTCTCCAAGTGCATTGCAGTGGTGGCAGCTTACCTGAGGCACCGAGGGGTCCTGGTTTACCCCTACATGGACGACTGGCTGATCACTGGTCCCTCCAGGCAGGAGATTAGCAGTCCAGGGGCCTGGCCCTCCAGACCAGCATCTCTCTTAGCCTCCTGGTCAATGAGGCCAAGTCAGAACTCATGCCCTCACAGGTGATCAGCTTCATCAGGGTGGAGCTTGACTCTTGCATAGCCAGACCCTGGCTTCTGGTGGACGTGGGGGGGGCTCTCTCCTCCTGTGCCTGATCATTTCAGGTTGGGCAACTGTGCCCTGCCCCGGACTTTCTGCATTTGCTAGGCTACATGGCGGCTTGCACCAGTGTGGTCCATTGGGCCCACTGAAGGATGCGCTTCCTGCAGCTGGGAGCTGGCCAGCCAGTGGTCTCAGCACAAGGGTCACTTCGACCAGCTGGTTACTGTGACCTGGCGGATGTGATATGCCTTCCTGTGGTGGTTGGTCCCAGCACACCAGAAGCAAGGGATCCCATTTGTCCGCCCAGAGCTGACAGTCATCCTGATGAACAGTGCCTCTCTCGTGGGCTCTGGACCCCCGAGGAGTCCCGATGCTTCATCAACCTGCTGGCGCTGACTACATTCGACTACATTTGATCCACACATTCAGAATCAGGCGTTTCAAGTCCACACGGACAGCACCACGACCATGTACTACCTCATTAAACAGGACGGGATGCACTCCCTGCCTACGTAGGGAAGCTCTCTGTATTTGGACCCTCGTGCGCAGCCTGGAGGTGGATCTCCTAGCCATCCACATTGTAGGATTCTCCAGTCAACTGGTGAACACCCTCAGCTGAGTGGGTGAGGCATCTCATGAGTGGTCTCTCCACCCAGAGGTAGTTCATAGTCTGTTCTCCCAGTGGGGCACCCCTCACGTGGACTTGTTCACCTCCAGGGAGAATGCAAAGCTGAGTCTGTTTTGTGCCTGCCCCCCTCAGCAGAGAATGCTGCATGGGAATGCCTTCTTGAAGCCTTGGACCCCAGGCCTCTTCTGTACCTTCCCTCCACTTCCCTTGATCCACAAGGTGTTGCTCAAGGTCTGGAGGGACAAGGCACAGATGATCCTGGTAGCTCCGGACTGTTCCTGCTAGTTTTGGTATCCAGATCTCCTCAGCAACAGGCTCCCATGGCGTCTTCTCATACGCCCAGACTTGCTCTCAATCCAGCAGGGGAAGGTACTTCACAGGGACTTTCAGTCCCTGTACCGGACAGCCTGGTTCTTGAGTTGCTAGAGTTCCAGACTTCAGGTCTCTCCGAAGATGTCTTCACTTTCATGGCAGCTTCTAGAAAGGAATCAGGAGAGATGTCTTCACTTTCGTGGCAGCTTCTAGAAAGGAATCAATCGACCAGAAAATGCCATACCTTCAAATAGAAGAGATTCTTCATTTGGCGCCAGAACAAGGGGTTGGACCATTCGACCTGTTCTGTGGCTAGCATTTTGGAATACCTGTGGTCTTTCACCCAAGGGGGACTTTGGTCGACGACCCTTAAGGTGCACCTGGCAGCCATCTCTGCTTACCGAGCGTGGGCCGGTCAGCAGTCGGTGGCACAGGAGAAGGTGGTCTGGCACTTTTTCAAAGGCCTAGATCACATTTTCCCTCCAGTGTGTTGCTGGTTTTGGCAAAGCTCATGGGCAAGCCATTCGAACTGATGCACAAGTGTGACGTGTCTCATCTGTCGTGGAAGATCACCTTACTGGTGGCTATCACGTCAGCCAAGAAGGATCAGTGAGCTCCAGGTGCTCTTAGCGGAGTCTCCTTCCCTGGTCTTCCACAGCGACATGGTTGTCCTGCACCCCAGCCTGAAGGTTGTGTTGAAGTTTCACCCTGAACCAGGTCATGACTCTTCTGGTGTTCTTCCCGAATCACACCTAGGAGGACGAACACAGGCTCCATACTCTGGACCTGAGGCAAGTGCTTGCTTACTACAGTGAGCGCACGGCTGGAGTTCAGGGAGAGGTTCTTCAACTGTTTGTCACCTATGCTAAAGCCGCACCTGGCAGACCTGCAGCCAAGTGGACGACTGGCAGGTGGATCACTTCCAGCATTGATCCCTGCTATAGGTTCGTGGGTAGGGAGCCTCCTGGAGGATTTGGCAGGGCTGTGCTACAAGGACTGCTGTCTTATGTTTATGGAGATCCAGCCTCCCAGACTGTCTGTTACACTTGTCACTGCTTGGTACTCATTTCTACAGTGTAACTTGATGACTGAGATACCTCAGAACAAGATTAGAACAGTTACATAAGAACTTACCGTAACAGTAGATTCTCAAGAGGATCTCAGTCATCAGATATATTTTCCCTCCCACCATCCTCCTTCTTAGGGCTCCTGTCTAGGACCTGACTATCTGTTGTATCCTATCTTCTGTAGAGAGCTGGGTCCCTCTGTCTCTCAAGCCTTGTGCCTTGCTCCCCTCGTCTCTGTGGGGAAAGAACTAAGGAGGGATTGGGGCTGCCTGTTCCTATGTAGGGTTGCTGACGTCAACAGCTTGGATGGCCCCAGTTGTACTGCTAAAAATCTTTCATGTGGATTCCCCTTCTCCGACAGCAAGTGTTCCTGCGGTGTAACCTGATGGCTGAGATCCCCTTGAAGATCTACTATTAAGGTAAGTTCTTACGCAACTGTTCTTTCTACTACTGGTGTTCAGTTTGCATCCACAGGACCCACACGACCTCCCCAGGCAAGGCTTGCTTTGGATTCCTGTTCTAGCATGCAGATCTGAGTGTAGTGGGGGTGGAGCCAGAGGACCACATCAGTTGGTGGCAAGAGGGGTCTAGCTTGAAGACATTTGATGACTGAGCATGCTCAGTGGAAAGTTGCCCAAGTGTGGATGTGAACTGAGTACTAGTGTTAGAACTATGATTATATATAAGTAACCTTGATTTTTCAGATTACCTGCTTTACACTGCTGAGAACTTGGGTGTACTTTATTAATTTTGTGAGATTTAATTCCACTTAAAGGAACACTGTCAACCCCCTCAGTCCTCAAAGTCAGTTTAAAAAATACATGTTATGATTGGTTACAGCCTGTAGAAATTACTAATATAGCTGGCAGTTTGATTCCAAGTCCTTTTTTTCTTTTTAAAAGTGAAAAACAGACTGCCCACCATACTGGTGTTACCACACAAAGTCATGTTTGTTTGCAGTCCTTGATCAACTTCCACTGCATCTTTGCTGGACTTGGGAACACCCCCAACACAGTCTAGCTACTCATAATGCAGTGGGAGGAGAGCAAACTATTGCCTCATGATTGGCTGTGCGGTTCCGGGTGTTCTGATGTTCAGGAAGTGTTTAGTAAAGAGTAGATAAAGAATTTGAAACAAAACAAAGTTGGGTATAATTATACCATTAGCATGCATTTCTCTTCTACAGAGAAGCAGATAAACAACCAGCAGCATGAATTAATTGTAGAGATGGTAAGTAATCATATAATTTAAGTTTTCAGCCTGAAATGATATGATGCAAAAGGTTGGCAGTGTTCCTTTAAACATGTTTAATGCAAGATTTCCTGAATAATTGAAAGTACAATACTTTAAGTGCGTTTCACAACAGTGGAAGAAAACTTACTAGACAAATCTTTCAGTATAGTGTAAATTCAACTTCAGTTCTTTGTGCCCTTGTCTTTATATTAGTCATGGTTTACTTTTCATTATTGTTGTAATGTGACCTAATTATGTTCATTGTTTTCATTTTTCTCCAGTCACCCTCTTGTCAAGTTTAATAAAGTCATTTTGTGGGTGCTGTGATGCTTGACCTGACCTTCCAATTTCAAGGTTACCAGCATTCCATTCACAGTAAAAGGGCTATTTGTTTACCTCTCGTCTGTAAACAAATCTAGAAACAAATCTCTGGCTTTATTGCTTCAGTAATACAGCTTCAGTTAAGCATGCCCTTATTAAGTTTTGTTCATTATAAACTGCAGTCTGCTAAAACTTAACAGAAGCAGTGCTGATGTATCAGAAATTAAGGTGGTACAATCAGGAGGAATGCAATTAAGCTCCTGGAGAAGGATTCAGCAGCAGGCAGCGGGGTATATCAGCATTCTTGCTTAGTTTGTAGCAGTCCTGGTAACATAAAAGAAGTCCTGTTTAACAGCGTTTCAGTATAGCCATTTAAAAAGAGACATGGTGAGGCAGGTAAAATATGTAGGGCAGGTATCGGTATGGAGCAACAGCATGGAGGTTCGAGGTAATCCGGGATGTCTAAGGATATTAGCACATGGGAATGTGACTAGACTAAATTACAATCATAGTTGTGAGTAATACTGTTTGAAGTCGAGACTCAGGAAGTGCTGCTTCTTGGAGCGTGAATATTCGAGGGGTGTCTTGCAGCAGGCAACACTGGTAGGACTGAAGCCGCCATGCACCAGTACCACACGGAAAACTTCTGGCTAGCAGTCTGTCACCGGGGACTGCCCCTGCTGACGTCAGCATGCTGATGTCTGCCTATCCTCAAGGCATAAATTAGTGTCAGAGTGTTGATTAGCAGCCTTTGCTAATCAAAATGAAAAATTATTAGCAATCAGATGATTTTGATTAGCAGCTTTCTAAAATGGGTATTTTTTACTTTAAAAACAGGGTAAAATGATGAGGATGAACTCCACACAGAAAAATCTTCTCAAGTTATATTTTACTCATGTTGCATACACCTCCAATGGCTACGTTTCGTGGCCAGGGCCACTTCATCAGACCACAATGTTTAACGTGATCTAGTAAAAACATACAGAAAAGTGGTTTTAATGTACTGTACTTTAAATAATATTCCTGATACCACACAACCCACTTACTTTAAACAATTTAATTATTACACATACGACATTGTTTATATAGCTTTGAGACTGTATCTGATTTGCCATTTTGAACAAATTGTCAGTATAGCCTTCCTAATTACCCCACATCATGCACCAAGTACTGAAAATGTTCAAATCCCCACCAAAACATAATTCTGCACCACCGCAACGTCATTCCACACCACAGGTGCGAAAAGACAGTTTAGCCAAGATTTGAAAAATGACAACTGTCATGTTCCTAAGGTGGTGTAAAAATGGCTATGTTGACAATTTGGGGTCAAAATATTTAAAATCACCAAAGTTACGAGTGTGCATAGCGAAACTGCAACAAATGATCATAACTTTGCCATTTTTAATAATTTTTACCCCAAATTTTCAACATAACCTTCTTATGATCCCACCTCATGAACAAGGTTGGGAAAAATTACATGGCCTTTTGGGTCTCCCACCTCATAAACAATACAACTGTCATTACGCAAATCCCTCCCGAAAGGTGATTTTTGCCAGCTGACCGTAAACTCACCTTTCAGGCAGAAGTTGCATAATGACAGTCTTATTGTTTGAGGTGGGTCCCCAAAAGGCCATGTTGAAAATTTGGCATCCAAATGTCAAAAGATGGCTAAGTTATGCATAAAAGTTGAAACCCCCATTGAAATACATTAAACCGCATTACATAGAAACACAGAATCTGTCAGCAGATAAGGACCATACAGCCCTCCTAGATTGCCTGTCTTCCTACTTGGTTTGGCAATCCCTACTCTTATCTGGACTGCCTTTTCCCCACTCTACAGTACAGCAGGGTGCATTTATGCTTATACCATGCACTTTTGAATCCCCATACTGTTTTCGCTTCCACCACCTCTGCTGGTAGGCTATTCCATGGATCCACCACCCTCTCTGTGAAAAAATACTTCCTAGCATTCCCCCTAAGCCTGCCTCCCTCCAGTCTCATGTTATGTCCCCTTGTCCTTGTGCACTTTGTTCTCTGAATTATACTCCTCTCCTGTACCCTGTTTATTCCTCTTAGGGTATTTGAAAGTCTATTATATCCCCTCTCTTCCAGTGAATAGATGTTTAGTTCCTTGAGTCAATCCTCAGAAGGCATTTACCTTAGTTTCTCATATTGCAGTCGCCTGTTCCAGCAGCAAGACGTGTCTGAGTCGGAGAGTGGGTATTGAACCTGGGACCTGTTCAGGTGAGTGAGGGTGTCTGGGAGTGTACTGGGGGGTTAGATTGGCAAGGATCCATTTTCTTCTTTGCAGGTGAATAATAAAAATTAAAAAAACATTGAGGGACTGTTTTCTTTATTTAGATAGGGGCGATGTGTGTGTGTGTGTGTGGGGGGCACTTGACACCAGGGAAAGAAACCATAACCGACACAACAGTCTGATGATTGGGGGGGGGATTGCCACTAGACACCAGGGAAAGAAAAAATAAGGGGGACAGCAATCAGAAGTTCAAACAACACAAAGTCTTGCTGTATTCTGACTATTGCAGTTAGGTCCTGCCTTTCAACTGCCCCAGAGAACAAAGAGTTAACTTTCCATGGCCAGCATGGAACGTTCATCGCGAGCTCGGTTGAAGCCCCTGGCTGCTGTTGTTTAAACTCCAACCATCAGATTCTTTACTCCGCCTCACTGAATAGTCGCTCTGGAAATTTCTTCTTTGCTTGGTTCAAAAAAAAAAAAAAGTCTGTTAGTGTCGTTTTTCGCTTGGTTTCCTCCGAATTTCTGCTACCGAATCTGTCGGTTTAAGTCTCTGTGGTACCGTGAGTACTAGATAGGTTTTACATTTAGTTTCTGTGTGTAACTTGTAAATTTCGGATCGGTTCAGCTGAACCAGTCAGTTTAGTCTTAAAAAGTTTGTGAATTTACTTAGAGTGTGGTAACCGGTCCGTATCGGTTCTAAAAAAAACGGATTTAATTACACTTTTTTTCCAAGACCCATTACACGGTCAGGAACCAGTAGGGAAGTCTTGCCTGGCGGATTGCCGAAAAAAGGGTAAGTTTTGGATAGGATTGGCCATGTCTGAGAAACCCAAGAAAAAAACCGGGCCCACTGGGCTTCAACACTGCAGTGTGTGTGTGGGGAAGCCTTTGCTAAGGTTGATCCCCACACCACCTGTGTTTATTGTCTGGGGTTTGACCACCTCGATTCAGACTGCCAAATTTGTAAGAATTTTCCCAAAGCTACCCTGGATAAGAGAGTAGGTAGACTGAGGGAAGGGGAGGCTGAGAAGTCCACTGACCTGGATGGCCAGCCTGGTTCTGTTCCGACAGAACCAGAAGGAGTGCCCTCTGACCAGGGCGAAACTTCTTTGGGCAAAAGGAGAGCCGATTCTGAGGAGTCTGTTCTGGTTACAAGGAAGAGAAGAGAAAAATCATCCGGTGCGGATCCAGAAATTCGTGCTCCGACCGCTGATGAGATAGCCAAAGCGATAAGGATAGTGCAGTCACTAACCTCGGTTCCGACCAAACCGTCACCATCTGGCAGGGGTTTGGTTCGGTCGGTTCCACTGCTTCCGGATTACACTTCAGAAGAATTTTATGAACCAGAGGAGGAGGAGGGAGAGTATGAGGATGATGATGGTGATTATGCAAGTCTGGATGTGCCTATTGACCCGGACATCTCCCCAGACAGGCCTTCAGGTGTTTCTCCTCCTAGGCTTTGAGTCCCTTTCCCACTTTATGTTTTACAGAAAAGTGGCTGAAACCTTCAAGCTTCCAATGGAAGAAGCAGTAGAGGATCAGGAGGAGCCTGATTTTGTTGAAATGATGGACATCCCAGAGTCCAGGAGACTGTCTATTCCCCTCCATAAATCTTTTGGGAAACAAACAAAATTCTGAAGACTCCTAACTCCATACCTCCTGTGGATAGACGAATGGACAAGAGATGCACCCTTTCAGGCTCAGACACAGAGTTCCTTTCTCAGCAATGCAGCCATGTTGGGTAGTGCAGGCTGCTGCCTGTGATAAGGCAAATATTCCCTTGGCGTCACACCCCCCCAGATAAGGACTCCAGGAGGATTGATGCCATGGCAAAGCAGCAGTACATGGCAGCATCTTTGGGACTCATGCAGGCTAACTATATGGCCTACACAGCTAGATACCAGAAGTCCAGATGGGACACTGTTCTGGCTCTGGCTAAACAGGCCCCTGACCAGGTTGCCAAGGAGCTGGAGCAGGTGGCTGCAGATGGGATTGAGGCATCCAAGGTGCAATTTCATGCTGCTGTTGACTCCAGTGATGTTTCATCTAGAGTCATGGCTACATCTGTGGCCCTTCGGAGGATGGCTTGGCTCAGATGTACTAGCCTATCACAAGATACCCAGGCTAAGGCCATGGATTTTCCTGTCGTTGGTAATTCTCTGTTTGGGGAGCAGACAGAGAACTACATGAAAAAGGAGGATGAGTACAGGACCACCTACAGCAGTGCTCAGGCCAAAGAAAGGCATGCCACTCCTCAAAGGCAGCAGTCCAGGGGCAGGCCTTTTCAAAGGCCTTTTTACCAAGCCCAGGCCTCCTCTTCTTCCTATGCTCAGAGGGGGTTCTTCAGAGGGAGAGGCAGACGGGGAATGAGCAGGCCTGCTTCCACCCCTCAGCCTAAGGCCCTGCCAAGCAGACACCCTGATGGGTCTGCCTGGGCCGCTTCTTCAATACCTGTAGGGGCAGGCTGGCTTACTTTGTCCAGGACTGGAAGTCTCTGACATCAGACAAGTGGGTCCTGGAAGTAGTAAGCCTGGGACTGGTTCTCAGCTTCAAAAAATTTCCCAAGATAAGAACCAGATCCTTTCCACCTGCAAATCCATCAGAGACCCTTGCCCTAGAGGCAGTGGTTTCTTCCCTCCTGGCTCTCAGAGCCATAGAGAGGGTTCCTACCCTACACAAGGGCAAAGGATTGTACTCCAGGTATTTCCTAACCCCCCAAAAAAACAGGAGAATGGCGGCCCATCCTGGATCTCAGATATCTGAACAAGCACCTTTTAAAATCAAAGTTCAAAATGGTGACTCTGGGAATAATTCTGCCCTCTCTAAGGCCAGGGGACTGGCTAGCTTCCGTGGACCTCAAAGATGCCTATTTTCACATTCCCATCAGGTGCTCCCACAGAAAGTACCTCAGGTTCAAGTTGTCCTCAGGCCACTGTCAGTTCAGGGCAATGCCCTTTGGCCTAACATCAGCCCCAAGGGTGTTCACAAAGTGCCTGGCAGTAGAGGTTGCTTTCTTAAGGAGAAAAAAGATCTCCATCTTTCCATAATTGGACGACTGGTTCATAGTGGGTCAGTCTCCAGACCAAGTCAAGTCACATCTGCAAATAACTCAGCAAGTGCTCACTTCCTTAGGATTCCTCCTCAACCTTCCAAAGTCGGTTCTCGAGCCAGTACAGCTCCTCACCTTCATAGAGGCGAGCCGCATACAATAAGACGAGAGCCTTCCTTCCCTGGACAGGTAAGGACCCTTATGGAACTGGCCTTGTCATTCACCTTCAGGTGTCTCGACCAGCAAGGCATTTCCTGCAGCTTCTGGGCCACATGGCAGCCTCTACAGCAGTGGTCCAGGGAGCAAGATTTCAGATGAGGGACATTCAGTTCCACTTAAGAGCCTTCTGGTCCCAAAGAAAGGATCCCTTACCAAGCTAGTCCCAGTGACTCGAACCCTGATCCAGGCTTTGCAATGGTGGCAGAATCGGGACAATTTGAGGCAAGGAGTTCCTTTTGTCACTCAGTCTCATTCAGTGATACTCACCACAGATGCCTCCCTGCTGGGCTGAGGAGCCCACCTTGGGGGATCTTACCACCCAAGGGCTGTGGTCACCTCAAGAATCTCTGTTTCACATCAATCTCTTGGAACTCAGAGCAGTGTTTCTAGCACTGTAAGCCTTTTCCAAATCTGTACAGAACAAGGTGGTCCAGATCAGAACAGACAATACCACCACAATGTGGTACATCAACAAGCAAGGAGGCACTTGGTCTATGGCCTTGTGCACAGAAGCAATGTAGTTGTGGTCCCTGGCCTATTCCCTGCAAACTTCTCTGATAGCAGTTCACCTCCCAGGGAAGGACAATGTCCTAGCAGATGCTCTCAGCAGGCTATCCCAGGGCCATCACGAATGGACCCTAGATCCCCTAGTTTTGAAAGTGATTTTCTCAAGATGGGGCACTCCACAGATGGATCTTTTTGCAGCCCCAGACAATCACCAACTTCCTCTCTTTTGTTGCAGACCCCCAGTCTTGGGCTCAGTCCCCCTGGATGCTCTGATTCTGGATTGGGAAGGGACATTTCTGTATGCTTTTCCCCACTTCCCTTTCCTGTTCAAAGTGTTAGTCAAGATCAGGTCACAACCATGCAAAGTGATTCTGATTGCTCCAGACTGGGCCAGACAGCCCTGGTACCCCCTGTTGCTGTCCTTAGCAGTCCACCTTCCCCTGTCTCTTCCCAGGAATTACAACCTGTTGACATTCTCTCAGGGGAGGATTTGATATCCGAACCTCAAGTCTCTCAATCTCAAGGCATGGCACTTGAAGAGTTAGAGTTTGCTGATCTGCACCTTTCTCAAGGGGTACTGGATGTCCTTAAGGCCTCTCGAAAGCCTTCCACCAGAAAGACTTACAACTCCAAATGGAAAAGGTTCACTATTTTGTGCTCTAATAAGCATATTTCTCCAGAATCTGCCGGGTTGCCTGCAGTTCTGGACTATATGGTCCATCTTAATGGCTCAGGACTTGGGCCTGCTACACTTAAAAGTGCATTTGGCAGCTGTTTCTGCCTTCCTGTCAATAAGCAAGCCCTCTCCTCTGTCAGCCCCATCCTGTGTTTTATAAGTTCTTCAAGGGATTGCTGCACACCAATCCCCCCTTTAGGGACCCTGCTCCTGCTTGGGACCTTAATGTTTGCATTGCTCAGCTTATGCAACCTCCCTTTGAGCCTTTGTCCTCTGCAGAGCTTAAGTACTTGACTTGGAAAACTCTGTTTTTTGGTAGCCATTACCTCTGCCAGGCGTATCAGTGAATTGCAAGCCCTGTCAGTGGAGCCTGATTTCATCTCTTTCCATAGAGATAAAGTGGTCCTAAGAACTAACAGGAAGTTTTTGGCTAAGGTGGTTTCAGATTTCCACCTTAATCAGTCTGTGTCTCTCCCTGTTTTCTTCACTGACCATTCCTCCTCTGGGGAGAGGAGGCTGCACAGCTTGGATGTTAAAAGGTCCCTCAGCTACTACACAGAGTGCACCAAGGGTCACAGGTTTGAGTCCCTCCAGTTGTTCCTCACATATGGAGAGGTCGGTAAGGGCAAACCTGCCACTAAGAGATCTGTTGCCAGGTGGATTGTCTCTTGTATACAATTCTGCTATGAAAAACTGGTTAGAACCCCACCCTCAGGCCTGAGGCTCACTCTACTAGAGTGCAGCTGCTTCCCTGGCTGCTGCCAGGGATATTCCTATCTTAGAAATTTGTCAAGCAACCACCTCGAAAACAGTCCATACATTCACCAAGCATTACTCTCTGGATATCCAGGCTAGGAGTGATGCTCGGTTTGGCACAGCAGTACTTCAGAGCCTATTCCCAAAGTAGGTTCTGTCCTTCCTCCATGGAGGTACTGCTTGGTAGTCTGCAGTAGTCACAATACAGCAAGACTTCATGTTTGAAGAAAAAATTACTCACCTTAGTAATGTTGTTTCTTCTAATGGAGTCTTGCTGTATTCTGACCTCCCTCCCCTCTCAGAACCTGTTTTTTTGGGATGTGGGTGGGCAGGAGCAGTGTTAGCACCCTAGGGGTGCCCCCCTTTTTTTACCCTCCTTTACTTTGGGTGTGTGTTGTGTTTTGTTTTTTGGGTTTCCTGGCTTGAGTCTTTGCTTTGAAACCAAAAAACCCTGTTTAATAAATTTAGTTGCCAGTTGGCTAGTGTGAGTTTTACAGTTTCCACACAGAACTTCTAGTGAGTATTGCCCATAAAGATCTGACGGTTGGAGTTTAAACAGCAGCAGACAGGGGCTTCAACCGAGCTTGCGCTGAAGGTTCCATGCTGGCCATGGAAAGTTAACTCTTTGTTCTCCGGGGCAGTTGAAAGGCAGGACCTATCTGCAATAGTCAGAATACAGCAAGATTCCATTAGAAGAAACAACATTACGAAGGTGAGTAATTTTTCCTTTTTGGTTGTGGGCCACTAGACACCAGGGAATTAAACCATAACCGAGACAGTGGTTGGATGGTGGTTGGAGAGTGCCACTAGACACAAGGAGAGGAAAAAAAGAGGGGACAGCGATCAGATGGTGGGGGAGGGGTGCCACTAGGGATGGGGGAAAAAACATTTTGGGACAGCAGTCCATGGGAAACTGGGGAGGGTGCCACTAGACACCTGGGAAAATAAAGGAATGGTAGTCGGGGGCACCACTAGATACCAGGAAAATTAAAATAATTAGGGGGATGGCCAGCTTCTAATGATAGCAGTCACAGTTAATCATGCGGGCAACAGACTCACATTTCCAGATTCTTGGGTCGCAAATTGCAATGTGAACCCGCTTAATTTATCCCTTGATCCTATAAAAGGTGCAGTCCCCCAGACCTACCTCAGTTCTTTTCCTGCCATCGACAAGTGCACATCAGACCTCCACAGATGCCTGCTTCAATCGACCGCTATTTTGTTTCCGTTTACCCATGATTTATTTTTTTCTACAGTAGTATTAAGATCGATTGTTGATGTTTTCTCCATTTTATTTGTCGTCTTCTCCAGCCACATCTTCCAACTGGCCTATGAAATGTGTCTGTGGTAAGCAGATATCCGCAAAAAATGGTCACTCTTCCTGCCTGCTCTGATTAGGCCCCAACCATGACACTGAGGCCTGCCAGCACTTCAGCCAGGCCACATGGAGACGCTGCTTAAAAACCCTTTAAAGCTACCTACTGCAGCAGAAATTAGCCATGATGGAGAAGGAGCTTCAGGTTAAAACCTCTTCCACTTCCCATGCCTCCGGGGCCCCATCATCTTCTTCCTCACAGAAGGAGAAGCCATCCAGTGGGAAGCATAAACACTGGGACAAGCACGGGGACCGTCCTCAATCAGCCTCTTGCTGACAGTCGCTGCCTAGACCAGCTTCCGCCTCTAGGTCTCCCTTCCCGTTGGGTCGGTCCCTCCTTCCTTGGCAGCCCTCACTCCCTCCAGGTTGTCAGTGGTACAGCCACCCACCCTCATTTCCATCATGGGCAGTGGCTCCTTTGGGCATTGGCCTTGGTCCCCTGCCTCCCAGCCCCTGATGCTTAGGTCCTTATTCCCCACAGATCCTCAGCTGGGCAGCTCGACTGGGGTTGGAACCTCTGGTGGTGGGTCCTCGCCCATCACCCACCTGGTCAAGGTGTTACCTTCATTAGTCCCTGACTCCAGGACTGGTGCTAGCCCTTTCCGGCATCACCCAGAGCAAATGCTTGCCTCTTCTTCCACGCAGGCGATGCCTCTGCCCTTGCCTTGGGGGAATTCCCTTCCCCCCGGCACCAGCTTCACCTCTGGGGCCTACGTCGGCTGCCTCGCCAGACTGACAACAGCCTTCGCCTGTCAGGCCGGCGTCGGCTACACCGACTCCTACATCAACGATGCCTCAACCATCGTCATCTCAGCCCCAGACTGTGCCATAGCCAGTACCCGCTGGCCCTCCCAGGGACCCCCTGCTGGACCTACACCAGGGTAACTTACGCTGGCTCCTCCACCGACGTACCAGTACCCTCCTCCTCAATATCCTTATCCATCCTACAATCCTCCTCCACCAGTGGCTTATAATGCCTTGTTTACAGCCTGGTTGACCTTTATACAGAACAAGGACGTACTCAGGCGACCTTCTCCTCGAGACCCCCTCCGTGGGATCCAGAATGGGCAGGACCTAGCAGGCCCCGCACCACAGGGTCTTCTGGGGGTTCACAAGGGGATGTCAGACCAGCATATGGATGACCGTCACCCTCGGACACTGGTCCAGTCAGCGATCAGTCGGGAGAGGATTTGAGAGGCTCGTCTAATGGTCAGGAGCCTACCAAGGAGAACCCTAAGTCTCCCCCTGACGATCTCTCTTTCCTTGTTGTGATGCACCATATCCAGTCCCTTATGGGATGGGAGATGGAGGGGCTTGACCCGGAGCGCTGTCATCTGGCTATTTACCTTCGGAAGAAGGAGACCCTCTCTTTGAGGTCCCTTCTTAAATTGGTGCATATGATGATGTCACTGAGGTGGAGTGGAACCACCCCTCATCCACCCTGACCTTGGCCAAGAAGATGGATCACGTTTATCACGCACTGGTGCAAACCTTCTTGGCCAACATCCGGTGGGAGTCAGTGGTCATGAACATGGCTCATGACCGCACTAAGGTGCCCAAACATCTTTGCATCCACCCTCCAGACAAGGAATCTCACCAGCTGGATCAGTTGGGCAAGCGAGTGTATTCCTCTGCCACTGTGACCATTTGGGCCCAGAACTATCTGGTCCATATGATACAGTATCAAAACGCCCTCTATGATAAGGCAAGGGATCTGGTTCAAACCCTCCCTGAAGATTCCACTAAAATGCAGTTGGCCCAACTCTTAAAGTCCAGATCGGATGTGGGCACCCATGTGCAGAGAGTAGCTTATGACTCTGTAGATGCGTCTGGGCTTGGAGCAGTAGCAGCTACCTGCATTCACTGCCATTCATGGTGCAAGGTGTCTGGTTTTGCACCTGACTGTCAGGCCAAGATAATGGATACCCCTTTCTGGGGCTCTGTCTTGTTTGGGGGAGATGCCTAGGATACCATCTCCCGCCTTCAGGAATTGGGCAAGGCCCTTAGGTCCATGCATTACATGTACTTGTCCCAACTGTGGTCTTCCCAAAGTCAGTCCTTTTGCTGGTTCTCTTGCCAGCCATCCAAGGGCCACCAGTTGAAAGGACCCTTCAAGCATAAGGCAAACACCTCGTCAGCCAAAGGAGCTGTCCCTAGGACCTCCAGAGTGCCCTCAGCCGCTCTGCCGACCCCCGGTTCCACTGCCTAACTCCTTGCCCACCCCAGAGGAGGCAGTCATGGGTCACTTCTCTCTATACCTGGACAGGTGGTACACAGTAACCTCAGATCAGTGTGTGCTACAGATTATCAAACGAGGTCACACCCTCGAGTTTCTGGAGCTTCCTCTGGAAAGCCCTTCCTCACTCTCCCATTACCCTCAGGTCCACATCTCCCTCGTCCAGGAACAGATTCAGTCTCTTCTGCGCAAAAATGCCGTAGAGTCCCATCCCCCTGGCTCGAAGAGGAAAGGGGCTCTACTCCCACTTCTTCCTCATCCCCAAGAAAACAGGAGACCTGAGGCTGGTTCTGTGCCTCAGCCGCATGATCCTCTACATGGTACAAGCGACTCAGTATGGCGACTCTTCAGGGGTGGTTGCCCCTGCTTCATCAGGGGGGAATGGCTTTGTTCCCTGGATATGCAAGATGCCTATCTCCATATCCAGATCTTCCCAGCCCACTTCTGCTTCCAGGGGGACCACTTTCAGTTCCGGGCCCTCTCTTTTGGCCTTTCCTTGGCACCTCACTTTTTACCTAGTGTCTAGCAGTGGTAGCTGCGGCTCTGCGGATACAGGGCTTTTATGTGTTCCCTTACCTGGATAATTGGCTGCTGACAGCCCCCTCCAGGGATTTCTTGCTGCAGACCCTGGAAGGCACCTTTCGGTTCTTCCAGGCCCTAGGGATCTCGATCAGCCTACCAAAGTCTTGTCTCTATCCGAGCCAATGCCTGCAGTATATAGGAGTGGTCCTGGACTCGTCCCAGGGCAGAACCTTCCTGCCGTGGACAGAACAGAGCGCTTCATAGCCCAGGCCCGGCTGGTATCCTTCAGTTGTCAGGTACCAGTCAGAGAGTTCCTTCATTTGTTGGGACACATGGCAGCAACTATAGCTATGGTTCCCTTAGCCCGCCTACATATGGGGGTTCCCCAGTGGACTCTTTGACTTCAATGGGACCAGTGCACCAAGGACCTGGATCAGCTGGTGCTGGTTTCCGACCCGGTGAGATGGACCTTGGGATGGTGGCAGAACCCTGCCAATCTCCTGAAAGGGGTTCCCCTCCATGCTGTATCCCAATAGCAGATTCTCACTACAGACGTCTTGGCTTGGGCTGGAGTGCTCACTTAGCTGACCGTCAGACTCCGGGGATTTGGTCCAAGTTGGAGCAGTATCTCCACATCAATGAGCTGGAGATGTGGGCAGTTCTTTATGCTCTGCAGGCCTTCCAGACCCACATTCTTCCTGGCCAGCTATTGGTGCAGACAGACAACATGTCTGTAGTATACTATATCAACATACAGGGGGGAATTCATTGCTACCCACTTTGTCGGGAGGCCATATGAGTCTGGTACTGGGCCATTGAACACGACCAGGAACTCTCAGCAGTCCATGTTCCAGGCATCCAAAACACACTGGCTGACAGTCTAAGCCAGTCCAGATCATGGACGCATGAGTGGGAACTCCTGTCCTTGTTGGCCAGAGACCTCTTCGACCAGTGGGGCTGTCCAGAGTTGCACCTTTTTTGCGTCCCCACTCAATGCAAAACTGCCGCTTTTCTGCTCTCTCGATCCAGGGCCTGAAGTTTTCTGGAGCATTGCGTTGTTCCTCTTCTGGAAAGGGAGGTTCCTGTACACCTTCCCACTCCTGCAGAGGGGCCAGAGATGATTCTCATTGCTTCCTTTTGGCAGCATCAGATCTGGTTCCCCCTGCTGCAGTAGCTGGCAGTGGAACCTCCAGTACACTTGCCCCCTGTGCTCCGGCTTGCCCTCCAGGAACAGGGCACCCTGGTCCATCCAGACCTCAGATCTCTGCATCTCCATGCATGGCTCCTGCAGACTTAGCTATTGCCTGCTTTGAGGTTTCTTCCAGGGTTGCTGATGTCCTGGTGGCTTCCAGGAAACCTTCTGTGAGAGCCATCTGTGCCATGAAGGGGAAGTGCTTTTCCCTCTGGGCCACCGCTTGCCACCTGGATCCCTTCACCTTCCCAGTGAATCTGATTCTGGAGTACCTCCTGTCCCTTTCAGACTTCAATCTGGGGTACTCTTCACTTAAGGTGCACCTTTCTGCCATCTCTGCGTAACATGCACCTATTGAGGGCAAGTCTGTTGCCCAGCTGGAAATCTCACACACATTCTTGTAGGGTATTCTGCATTTGAAACCTCTCATTCAGGAGCCTCTCCCACCATGGGATCTTCCTTTCTTGTTGGAAGAGCTCACTCTGCCTCCCTTCAAGCCAGCTGCGAGTTTCTGTCATGGAAAGTGCTGTTTTTAGTTGCTGTTATTTCTGCTCAGAGGATTTCTGAGCTTCAGGCTCTGATGTGTAAAGAGCCTTACTTGTTTATTCACAAAAACAGTCTCTTTGCATACATATCTAAAGTTTTTGATTAAAGTGGTGTCTGAGTTTACGGTAAAGCAATCCATCCACCTACCGGTTTATTTCCCTGAGTATTGTAATCAGGTGGAGGCCTTACTGCATACTCTAGGGCCGGGATATTCAAAAGGGTTGCGCCATGCGCATCCCACCAGTGTGCCCCAGTGCGATATTGAAAAGGGCAAGCTGAGCTGCCCAACTCCAATCGCTGGGGCCATCCATAATATGTATCGCGATGCTATGGCGGGGGCGTGCCCATGCATATACGGCACATCGATATTCAGCCTGGGATGTGCGGGCGCGTATGCCGGTGCACCCCCGCATTGTGCCGCACCGGGGGGGGGGCACAAAGATGTGTCCAGAAATACAGGGAACAAGTCGGGGACACCCACAGGTGGGCTGCCATGTTGCAGGGCGCAACACAGCAACCACCTGCCTGTGGGTGGTCACTCGACCTCTCCAGACACCATATAGTTGCACACAGCTCCCTGGTGGTCCAGTGGACCCTTGCCCCCACTCGCGGGCAGTAATACTAATGAAATCTCTGGTGGTCCAGTGGACCATATCCCCTCACCCGATCGCGGGCTGTGCATTAGGTAAAATCCCTGGCGGTCCAGTGGACCGTTCCCCCCCTGCCTGATCGCGGGCGTAAGTATCTTACAATCCCTGATGGTCTAGTAGAAACCCCCACATGCCCACTGCAGTCCCCGCCACCCGGCACACTGCCCAGTCAGTGGTGGGCAGCAGCACCCCGCCCGCGAGCCACCCGGCGACTAACAGTGTACGGCTTGGCTGTACGCCTATTGGTCCACTGCGTGGGCCAATGGTTGTGCAGACCAAACTGTACTACACAGTCCATTGTGAATGATTAACAATGGGGACTGTGTAGTACAGTTTGGTCTGCATCACCCATTGGCCCACGCAGTGGACCAATAGGCATCACAGCCAAGTCAGACGCTGTTAGTCGGCAGGCAGGTGCTGCCACCTGCCGCTGACTGGGGTGTGGGTGGCGGGACTGCAGTGGCAGGTGGGGAGGGGGGTACCACTGGACCACCAGGGTTTTTATGTGTGTGCCCGCAATTGGGCAAGGGGGGGGTTTCTGCTAGATCATCGGGGATTGTAAGATACTTACGCCTGCGATTGGGCAGGGGGGAGCGGTCCACTGGACCACCAGGGATATTACCCAATGCACAGCACGCGATCGGGCGAGGGGATAAGGTCCACTGGACCACCAGGGGTTTTATTTGTATTACTGCCCGCAAGCGGGCAGGGGGTCAGTTCCACTGGACCACCAGGGATTTCATTCGTATTACTGCCCATGATTGGGCAAGGGGATCGGGTCCACTGGACCACCAGGGCTATTTTTAACCACCCGCGATCGGGCGGCAAGGAGGGGGGAACTGCAGGGCATTGGTCCCCGACAGCTGCAGCCTGGCAGGGCACCAGCTGCAAGTCAGTCGTGGGGGTTCGGCGCACCACATGCAAATGGGGTCATAATGACATGCAAATAGCCCCATTTGGGCCTTGCATACATTATGCCCTGATTTACATATGCAGTTTTTAATATTGGGATTATGCGCCTAGCGTAAGTACACTTGCGCTGGCACATCCCCCTGCTCCCCTACTGCCTCTTGCGCCTGGCGCAGTGCCACTGCACAGTGTTTGTGCCTTCAGTGCCATATTCAACAGTGCTGGGCCATGGTACAGTACTGTTGAATATCACCTGGTCCTCGCCCTGGCGCAGCCCAGTTGCTCTGCGCCCAGGCTTGCGCCACAGCCGGGCACAGTTTGAATATCCCGGCCATGATGTTCATAGGGTGCTCCGTTATTACATTTCTCGCACCCAGCTGGTTAGAAAGACTGATCAATTCATTTCATTTGCCTCTAAGAAAGAAGGGGCACCTGTTTCGGAACAGTGTTTGACAAAATGGTTGGCAAATTGCATTGTTCACTGTTACCGTGAGTAGAACACACCCCTTGCCTTGGGCAGTTAAGGGTCACTCTGCCAGAGGTATGGCTGCCTCTACTGCCTGCTTCAGGAATGTGTTTGCTGCGGACATCTGTGCAGCAGCCACTTGGAGCTTTGTTCACACATTTATCCGACACTACAGTCTGAACATTGTGTCCAAGCGGAGGGCCAATTTCGGACTAGCTGTCCTTCAGAGCCTTCTTTCATGAGCAACTTGCTGTTACCTTTTTGCCTCCTCCCGTCTGACTGTTGGCCATTACTTATACTGCTTCGGACTCAGTCCTACCGGTGTTGCCTGCTGCAAGAGCCCTCTTGAAGTAAGATAGTACAGTTAAGAACTTACCATAGCAGTAGATCTTCGAGAGGAGTTCTTGCAGCAGTCGTTGCTTTCCCTCCTTCCCCCTGATTGCTACTTGTCCTTTATATTTATTCTTCTCTTCTTCGGCTCTGAGGAACTGCCTCGGTTCTCCTCTTTGCTTTCTGCACCGGGGTATCCACCGGGAGAACTGAGATAGGTCTGGGGGACCACCCCTTTTGTAGGATAGGCAGACATCAGCGTGCTGACGTCACTGGGGGTGATCTGCTGTGATAGACTGCAGCTAGAAGTTTTCCGTGTGGTCCTGATGCATGGCGACTTCAGTCATACCGATGTTGCCTGCTGCAAGACCTCCTTTTGAAAATCTACTGTTATGGTAAGTTCTTATGTAACTGTACTTTGTGCAGACCGTTAATAGTGCTGCATTAATTGCTCTATAGTACATAAGCAGTTTTTCAGTAGCCCATAAAAGTGTGTACAGTTTTTTTTAATTTAATCTAGATAACACTCCCTTTGTGTGTACCCTTCAAGGGGATGAAAACCACACTATAGTCAAGTTACTTATAAAATGAGTAGGGAAAATGTTGGCTTCTGATTGGAGGTAGGCTTACACCCAGTATTTTTAAGTCATCCTAACTGTTGGGAACAGGAATGTAATTGTGCCAGCCTGTCTCATTACAAAATAAATTGGTTTGCCACCTTAGTTTAAATTTCCTTGGCAGACAGTTTTTCTTTCCTTGCCTTGTTTCAGCCAGCCGTTCACTGACATTTTTCTTCACACAGATCTGGTTGTGTAATTAATAATAAAAAAGCACAGTATTTCCTTAACAAAAAAAAAAAAAAAAAATTAATAGTAAGTTTTTACAAGTAAGCAGCCCACTCCACTTACTAATATTGCTGAAGCACTCACACCACTGCGCTCACAGATTTATTTATTATTTGAATTTTGATAACCAGGTAAGCCCACTGAGGCAAGACAGTCCCTTTTTCAGTGGCAACCCGGGGAACCTAAGCATGCCACAAAGTGAATATTCATTTAAAAAACAATTGTGACATTCTCGGTAACTCATAAATAATAAGTAGCCATATACAATAACAGGTTAAGTAGACATGTACAAATAGTTGGGGGAGACGTACATTCCATAGGGATTAAACACATCGCTAAGAACTTATGCCACGCAGACATTCAAGATTATACATGCTTCCGTAATTACCTGTGCAGGATAATTAGGATAACATGCAATTCTAGGGAAACAAGGCTGCATTAGGGATCAAGTAAAGGCAGATTGTGAGGAACTGAGGCCATAGAGAGGCTGGAAGTACTGGCAGGGGTAATTAGGGACAACTGCAAGAGGCAGGGGTGAAGAAAATGTATTTATTTAGTTAGTTTTTGTTAACCGGGTAGGTGCGCTAGCCATAGGAATGACTATTTTCAGGCACGACCTTGGAGGTTGCAGGGTAACATACAATAGGGTAACATTACAGAGAGTACAACATAAGGTAGATACAGCAAGGCATACACAGTGATATTCTGATATTAGGTTATACAGCATAAATAGGATACAAGGTATTGAGAGTAGGTAACAGGACATACTGTGGGAGGGACGAGCAGGAGAGGAGATCCGGAGGAAGGTTGTTCCATTTGTGAGCGGCAGCAAACGAGAAGGTCCTCCTCCCGACTGCTAATCGTGGTTTTGGTACGTTTAGTAATGGTTGGTTGGAGGATCAAAGGGATCCGGTAACTGGTTTGCGGGACAGCAGATTAGCGAGGCTGGGTGGGAAGGGGAGGTGTACAAGTTTAAATGTAGTACAAAGTAGGGGGAAATCCAATTTTGCTTCATAGCTAGGCCAGTTTAAGGTGTTGAGCACAGTACAGTGGTGGGTTTGTGCTGGAGCAGATGCGGCGAATCATGCTATCCTGTGGTACGTTTGCCTCAGTCTATTTGAGATCGATGATTTCACCATGTTGAGTAACAAGGCACCATAGAGGAGGTCTGGAAATAGGATTGCTGTAGAAATGGTCTTTCTGGAATGAGACGTGAGGTATGTGGCGGTACGATAGAGCACACCTAGTTTCTGATGTGTTAATGTTATGATTTTGTTTGTGTGAGTTTGGAAGGATATGTTCTCATCTAGGGTGACGCCCAGGTATTAAAAGCTTTTAACACCCTCCAAGGCCACTCCCATAGATGTTTTAACAACTAGTTGCGATTGGTTATTTACCTTGAAGGAGGTGTAATGGAAAAGCATAGTTTGGGTTTTCTTTATATTAAGCACTAGTAGGTTGGCCTTGAACCAAGCCTCAAGGGCCTGGAAATCTCTGTCGAGGTTGGTGTTGATTACGTAGATGTCTTCTGAGCATCTGTAGAGAGTAACATCATCTGCATATAGTTGTATTGCTGCTCTGCCACAATTGAGGGGGAGCTCGTTAATAAAAATGGGGAATGAGTGGCCCTAGTATGGACCTCTGGGAGACACCTCAGTGATTGGAGATAGGGAGGACAAGGCGCCAGATCATTTTACACATTGGAGCCTGTTGGTTAAGTAGTTGGCTAGCTAGGAGTGGGATGCATGGTCATGGCCTAAGTGATAGAGTTTGAATAGCAGAAGATTGTGATTGACAAGGTCGAAGACCTTGGTCAGGTCCACAAAGGTAACCCCTGTTGCCTCACCCCGATGCATTGCTTGGAAGATATCCAAGGTTACCCATAAGAGAGCTGTTTCCATGCCATGTTGTTTTTGGAATCCGTGTTGGTTGGCAGTGATGGCATTGTTAATTTCAAGGTGTGAGTAGAGCTGGTTATATAGGATATGCTCTTGAAGTTTGGCCACTGGGCATAAAATGGAAACGGGCCACTTTTATGTACTGGGACTGCAATTGCTGTTTTCCATTTGTCAGGGACTGATTGAGCCCGGAAGGATTTATTTATTAATAGCATTACTGGGTAGGCAATGGCAGGTACGCCTAATCTAAGGAATTTGGGGTGGAGGGAGTCAAAGCCGGGGGGGGGGAGCTGTTAGGGTTAAGACTGTTTAGAAGCGTGAGTACCTCTGATTTAGTGGCCAACTTCCAGTGGAAAGGGGGAATAGAGCTAACAGGGTTGGGAGTCATTGTGTTGCTCGGACAGGGGTCAGGTCTTTTTTGCAGATGCAACACTCACACATGCTACACTGCTCCTGCTATCTTCATGCCTCAATAACAGAAATTTGACAAGCCTTAAATATGCTATAATTTTTTATGACAGAAGCTGGAGGTGGAGGTAAGTGGGGAATCATGTTTTGAAAGAGCTTATCAGCACCACCATAGCCACAGATGTACTTATGCAACAGTGCCTTCCTGCCATTTGTGATCAGCAGTCCACCAGTGGAGTGACTAGTTTTAAAAATCTTTGCTTTTACACTTAAACTGATAATTTTGTTTAGATATTTTCTCTGGACCCATTTTATAAATGGAGGATGGCGGTTATACTAGGCAAAAGCCAGCCATGTCTTGTCTAACTGCTTACCTGATCCAGCCCTCTTAGTTTCCGGAGGAGAACCTAGTAATTGACCAGGTTAAAAACTTTGATGGGGTCAGTATAAATTCCTCCAGTGATGTTACCTTTCTGTTATGCCTTGTGTATATCACTTTTCATCTTGAGTAGTGCTATTGTAGTGGAATGCTTGGGATGGAAGCCATACTGGAGTGGACAGGGGTTAGAAGGTGGTTTTGGAGCTGATGGTCTTGAACATAAAAGAACATACTTCTCCAGAAGTTTGGGCAGGACACACAGAACAAAGCCATGCCAGTAACTGTTAGCATCCAGTCTATCACTATCCTTATGTAGAGGTACAACCTTTGGTTCTTCCACACCATTGGTAGGTAGCCCATGGAAAGGGAAACCTTGAAGAGCGTGATGACGGGTGCAGCCATCTCTAGGACAGAACGCTTAAGGAATTTCAGTGTCAGATTGTATGACCACTTATTCTAAACAGGCGGGACAAAGCTAAAATGGGCCATGAGCATTTCCCCTGGGTGCAGGAGACGAAGGTATGTGCCCATGTGGGGGACATTGAGCGAAGAGATGAGTTGACCTCAGTCTATGGCTTGATGTTTGTGGTGCTCCTAGTAGCCTTGCCTTATTTCTTGCAGTATTGCTTGCATACTGGCAGACTCCACTGTAGTTGAGTTGCTCAAAGCTTGTTGGACATATTTAATAAAAACAAGTTCAGCATTCGGAGACTTCCTTTAGCTCTGATTGCTTGAAGTGTAATTAGCGAGTTCTGCTTACTGAAACCTCAGATTGGTGAAAGAAAAAGCTTGATGTTAATGTTTTTCTTTAGAAAGGGTCTAATTTGTTTACATAGATATAGAGTAAGTTCTTTTACCTCGGTTTTTTTAGTGACACTTGATGGCTTTAGTTCACCATATGCATATTGTCTTAATGAAGAACTTAATTAAACCCATATTTTTAAAAGACAAAGATCACTTGTGATGAATGCAAGTATATCTATTTAGCAATAATTTTTATTTCTGTTTCCTGATGTACATTTATTATGTTCGTGTCTGTGGACGTGCCTGTCTGTATCTCTTGCTACAGTACAGTCTCAATTATCCATACTGCTTGGGAGACATAAACCTTAGTTCAGATAATAGAGAGTCTGTAAAACTGGAATTAAAACGTTCAGAGTGTATTCACTTGGAAGACATGCTACCAGCCCATTAGATAGGAATGTACATATAATGGGGATTCATTACATGGAGTTTGCACTTGTAGTTATAAAAACTGTCGATGAATTGTTAGGGTTCCAAAACTACAAAAGTGAAAAAAAAAAAATGTAGTGTTGGGGTAACTCTTAACGCTGACCTCCCTAGCCTCAGGAACCAGGGTAAGCTACAGGCCAATCCCCTTGGGTCTGCTACTTCAAGCCTGTACTCCAGGTACTTCCTTACCCCAAAAAAGACGGGAGTGGTGACCCATCCTAGACCTAAGGTATTTGAACAAACATATCTCAAAACCAAAATTCAAAATGGTGACTCTGGGAATTCTTCTTCCCTCTGTAAGACCAGGGGATTGGCTTGCATCCCTGGACCTTAAGGATGCCTATTTCCATATTCCTATCATGTGCTCCCACAGAAAGTACCTCGGGTTCAAGTTGCCTTCAGGCCACTATCAGTTCAGAGCCATGCCATTTGTCCTAACATCAGCTCCAAGGGTGTTCACAAAGTGTCTTGCAGTAGTAATTGCCTTCCTCAGAAGGCAGGGTATTTCAGTGTTCCCATATCTGGACAACTGGCTAATTGTAGGTCAGTCATCTGACCAGGTCAGGTCAGCTCTACAAATCACTCAAGACTTGCTCACTTCTCTGGAGTTTCTTCTCAATCTCCCAAAGTCTGTTCTCGAACCAGTACAACTTCTTACTTTCATAGGGATAGAATTGGATGCTATCCAAGCAAAGGCCCTCCTCCCTCTGACAATGGTAAAGGCCCTAACAGATCTCGCTCCCTCTTTTCAACCTCTAGTCTGTAGTCCAGTAAGCCAGTTTCTTCAACTCCTGGGCCCCATGGCAGCTTCCACTGCAGTGGTGCAAGGAGCCAGATTTCAGATGTGGGACATTCGGTTCCACCTAAGGTCCTTTTGGTCTCAGAAAAGAGGCTGTCTCACCAAATTGATTCCAGTGACCTCAGACAAGGAGTTCCATTTCTCTCTCACGTCCCCTCAGTAGTCCTAACTACAGATGCTTCTCTCCTAGGTTGGGAGCCCATTTGGGAGCCCTTATGACTCAAGGGGTCTGGTCTCCACAACAGTCTTTCCTTCACATCAATCTCCTGGAACTTAGAGCAGTTTTTATGGCCCTTCAGGTCTTAGTGGAGTCAGTCAGGGGCAAGGTGGTCCATGTCAGGACAGACACCACCACCACAATGTGGTACTTCAACAACCAGGGGGGCAGTCGGTCCATGGCCTTGTGCACAGAAGCCATGAAACTGTGGTCTCTAGCCTATTCTCTTCCGACTTCCCTGATAGCAGTTCACCTTCCAGGAAAGGACAGTGTACTAGCAGATGCTCTGAGCAGAATCTCCCAGGGGCATCATGAATGGTCCCTGGACCCTCCCATACTGCATGTCATTTTCTCCAGATGGGGCACTCCAGAGATGGATCTCTTTGCAGCCTCGGACAATCACCAACTTTCTCTGTTTTGTTGCAGACCTCCAGTCCTGGGGACTGTTCCTCTGGATGCTCTCATTCTGGATTCTGTTGTTCAGAGTCCTGATCAAAATCAGGTCTTAACCCTGCACAGTAATATTGGTGGCTCCAGACTGAGCCAGACAGCCTCGGTATCCTTTACTGCTGTCTCTGGCAGTGTCGCGTCCCCTGTCTCTCCCCAAGAGATACATTCTCCTAACATTCTCCCAGGGGAGGATTTGGTACCCCAGTATCAAGACTCTCAACCTCAAGGCCTGACTCTTGACGAGTTAGAATATGCAGACCTGCATCTTTCTCAGGGAGTTCTAGATATTTTGAAGGTTTCCAGGAAACCTTCCACTAGAAAAATGTATAATTCCAAATGGAAAAGGTTCAACATTTGGTGTTCTTAGAAGGGCATTGTGCCTGATTCTGCAAACATTGCTACAGCCTTAGATTATCTGGTTCATCTTAATGTCCCAGCCTTTGGCCTGCAACTCTGAAGGTTCACCTAGCAGCTGTCTCTGCATTCCTTTCAGCAGGGAAGGGCTTTTCCCTGGCATCTCATCATGTTGTCAGTAAGTTTTTCAAAGGTCTGGTTCATATTAACCCTCCCTTTCGAGAGGCTACTCCAGCTTGGGATCTTAATGTCTGCATTGCCCAGCTTATGTAGCCACCCTTTGAACTTCTGGCATCTGCCGACTTGAAGTACTTGACCTGGAAAACTGTGTTCCTTGTAGCTATTACTTCTGCCAGGCAGGCTAGTGAATTACAGGCCCTGTCAGTTGAACCTGACTTTATCTTCTTCCATAGGGATAAGGTGGTCCTAAGAACCAATAAGAGGTTCTTACTTAAAGTGGTATCAAGCTTTCATCTGAACCAGTCTGTCTCTTCCTGTGTTTTTCACTGACCTTTCTTCTTCAGGAGAAAGAAGATTACACAGTTTGGATGTTAAAAGGGCTCTTAGCTACTACATAGAGCATACTAAGGCACACGGGCATGACTGTCTACAATTGTTTCTCACTTATGGGGAAGTGGGGAAAGGTACGTCTGCTACTAAAAGGACTATTGCCAGATGGATTGTCTCTTGCATACAATTCTGCTATGACAAATTGGGCAAAACACCCCCTCCAGGCCTGTGGGCTCAGTCGACTAGGGGTACAGCTGTTACTCTGGCTGCGGCCAGAGATATTCCCTTGCTAGAAATCTGTAAAGCAGCCACTTGGAAAACAGTCCATACATTCACCAAGCATTACTCTCTGGACATCCAGGCTAGGAGCGATTTTAGGTTTGGTACAGCAGTACTGCAGATCCTGTTCCCAAAGTAGGTTCTGCATTCCCTCCTCCTGGGGGAACTGCTTGGTAGTCTGCATATTGTCAGAATACAGCAAGACTTCATAGTTGTTTGAAGAAAAAAATACTCACGATAGTAATGTTTCTTCTAATGGAGTCTTGCTGTATTCTGACCTCCCTCCCTGCCTCCCCTCTCAGAACCTAGTTTTTGGGAAGTAAGCTGGCAGGAACAGTGTTGCACCTCAGGGGTGTACCTTGTACCCTCCCTCTTAACTCATTCCTTCCTGATGATGCCATACGGCGTCATAAAAAAACATACCTCTTTTTCCTGATGACGCCATATGGCGTCCAAAATCATGTGCTGTAGTGCCTGATGGCGCCGATTGGCATCCGTATCTTTCTCTTGGTGCAGCTCAAGCATTTGTTCACATTTGATGAATTAAATTGTACCAGCTAATAGGGGACATCGTACCCTTACTGATTTTACCTAATATAATATGCGTTCCCATTGGCTATTTTTGAGAAAACAAGTCTTAATACTTAAATAAATACATTTACTATTTTTTGCATGTGCTGTTAAAAATGTATTATATTCATTCTGCCATTAGTTTTTATTGTAACAACAATTCATCTTGTTTTAGTGTAACATATTAAGCTGATCAGGTTGACACTATAATTCATTTCGTAACTTATATTTTTTTTTTATTCGAGCAATCGGATTGGCCGTCACCACTTTGGTGTATTTTTTTGTCTTTTGGGGTATTTTTCTACAATAACATGTTGTCACTGATATCATGATTGTTATAACTATTAGTCCATTTATACTACTAAGTGAGCTGAATATTTCTGTATTTAAAAATTGAGCTCTGTGATTGGTCGGATTTTCTGACTTCATCAGTTCTGAATTTAATTGGTAAAAAAGGATCGTCTTAGATGCAGGCACCATCTCCCTGATGAAACCTTAGTTGTCGAAGCACCAGGGAACCTGCACGTAGATCTTTTGTTGTGCCTTCCACTATTCTATTCAATGTGTGTGCCTGAAACGTTAGACTAAATCCTTATTTAGCATTCAAGCAAGGACTCGTATTTTTTTACAGCTGTCACTGGAGGGAAAGTGGATCTTTGGGCTCTGGAGTGTACAGTGATTTTTTTTTTTTTTTTATGTTTCAATTAGGGGTCGCAGCCCTCACCTGCACCTGCCCTAGCTCTGTAGTGCGTCACCATTTGGTCATATTGATCCTCACTGTTGCCATGCTTGCTCTATGCTTATTGTACACATCACTATTTCCATTAACCAGTCAGAGCACACAGTGGTGCAGGAAAAGCATGGTGACTGGAAACTTATTTTCAAGATGGAGGTGCTGCTCTTATACTAAAATACTCACTTCATTTTGGTGCCAAAACCTTGATTTGTAATCTGTATTTACTTTATTTGTTATTTTTATTTATGATAAAAGTTTTCATAGTTGTTACTTTGTTCATTTTGGGATAATTTCTGGTCATCCTGTGTGATCACATCTTATGGATCCGGCTAGCATTCCTGATGGGAGAGAGAGTTTCTTGTGCATGTACTAGATGAGGTCACATGAATTCAGCACCTTTAGTTACGTTTTAAAGAGTCTGTGTTCAGATTATGGCTATGTTAAAATCTATGTGGCATGTTGCTCCCTGCGTTATGGATGATAAGTGGGTTAGGGTCAGTAGCACGTTTGTCTCTTGCTCTGCACTTGAGTTTTCTCCCTAATACGCAGTTGCTGATTGTTTAAAATAAAAAAATAATGGTGTTGCCTTCAACTTAACTGGCATCAGTCCAGCCCCAATCTCTGATGCATTGTAAAGGCCAAATCAGTTTTGAATCCCTCCACAGTCACCGGTGTTATCCATCGATTCGTATGACGTCAGTCCAGACTCAACTTCTGATGCACTGTAAAGTGTTCTTCAGGTTAAAATCCCTCCACAGCCGCTTGTAAGATCTAGCTCCTTACCATGCATAAGTCGAGCCCCAAACTGTAGTGAACAGTGAAGTGCAATTCAGGTTCAGATCCCTCAACTTACCATGCATCAGTCCAGACCAATTCCATAATGCACTGTGAAGTGCATTTCATGTTCAAACCCCTCCACATCCACTGGTGTAGTCCATCAATTCATATGACATCAGTTCAGCCCCAATCTATGATGCACTGTAAAGTATTCTTCAGGTTCAAATCCCTCCACAGCCACTTGTAAGATCTGTCTCCTTATCATGTGTCAGTCGAGCCCCAAACTGTAGTGAACAGTGAAGTGCATTTCAGGTTCAGATCCCTCCACAGCTGATGGTGTTGTCCATCGACTTACCATGTATCAGTCCAGACCAATTCCATAATGCACTGTGAAGTGCATTTGATGTTCAAAACCCTCCACATCCACTGGTGTAGCCCATCAATTCATATATCAGTCCAGCCCCAATCTCTGATGCACTGTAAAGCATTCTTCAGGCTCAAATCCCTCCACAGCCACTTGTAAAATCTGTCTCTTTATCATGCATCCATCGAGCCCCAAACTGTAGTGAACAGTGAAGTGCATTTCAGGTTCAGATCCCTCCACAGCCAATGGCATTGTCCATTGACTGATCTGGTGTCAGTCCAGCCCCAACCTCTACTGCACTGTAAAGTGCTGTCCAGGTTCAAATCCCACCAGAGTCACTGATTTAGTCCATCTGTTCATCAGTCTTCAGTCCAACCTTTATCTCTGACACTCTGTGATGTACATTACTTATATGGATCTCTCCTCAGTCACCATGGTGTAGTCCATTGTGCACATCAAGATTCATTCCAACACTACCCTCAGATGCACTGTAATGTTCTATTCAAGTTCGAATCACTCCACAACACTTTAGTCCCTTGTTCTCGTAATGCTTCAGACCAGCCCTTACCTCTGATGCACTGTGATGTGATCAGTGCCATTGTATGACTTATACAGTCCATTTAAATGAAACATAGCACATAGTACACATGTGTACCAATGAGCATCACTCCATGGTGCAGGCATACCCACATTCCTTCCCACCCACACAGTGCGCCATACTGAATGTTGCAACATATCACATGTGTATGCAGGCAAACCATGTGACACAGCACATGGTACACAAGCTTTACAGGTGCCCATGTCATCACCCAGTATGTGTACCCACAATGTCTCTGCATGGCATATGAACACCATTACCAGGTGCAGGCAGCCCCACCTGCTTCCCTACAACTGAGTATACCCCAAGGACGGGTGCCAATTCATGGTGCAAAATGACTGCAGTGCCTGTGAGCATCATTCCTTGGTACAGGCACACCCACCCCCTTCCCCATGACACAGTATACCCCAAATCACCAGTGCCTTTTCAGCAATTTCATCATCCTATACGTATATCCATAACGTATCTACAGTGTAAATTAGCACCATTATTACATGCATACAGCCCCTCTAATTTCCCCAGAACATATGAAGTGCATCTGAGCATGTATTATGAATGCAGGACCCCCCACCCCCGCTACTAACACACAGTTCATCAGCATACAGTCATTCCCTCACCTTAAACCATCCCATAATACAACTCCCCAAAAATAAGCTATGCCAGGAAATTAAATACACAGATTTATGTAACATGATGTTTACTGAAAGACTGTGAACCTTTACATGAACAACATCATGCTTCATTTACAATATGATAAAGCAAACACAAAATACAGTTTCCTATACTTATTATGGGATTTTATTACAAAAATAAAATAGTTTATTTCAATGAAATTACACAATCTTCCCTTGTCAATCTTCACCATTCATTACTTCCTGGGTGTAAGCCGGAGGCGCGCACCCGTCACGGGAGCTTTTTTTTTAAAAACTTTGGCTAACGGCACCGCCCTGGAGAGTGACGTCATGCGCGAGGGGCGGCCGTTAGTAGCGACCGACTCCTCCTCCAACTCAGTTCTGTTTCTCCCGCCGTCGAGGCAGCACCTGCTCGCGTGTGAAGCGTCCTTAACTGCGTGGTAGTGTACCGACTCCTGGTTTTTCTTTGCACTCGATGCCGATCTGGTAAGACTGTTCCTTTTTCTATCTAACGGCGCCGGGTGTGTTTCCTACTGTGTTTTAGTCTTGTTAATTTCACGTTATGTCCGGTTCGGGAGCTAAGCGCTTTTCTAAGGCAGCGCGCCCCTATGCGTCCGGTGCTCCTGTGGCGGCATTTCTCCGTCTCGGACCGGCGATAGCGTTTGCCTTCATTGCCTGGGACCCAACCGCATGATATGGATTAAATGCGGCGCCTGTTTCTCGATGGACCGCGGCGTCCCTCGAAATCCAGCGTTTAAGCTCAGCAGGCCCGCCGACCCCGAGAGAACCGGTCGCTCCGGATTCTCGGGCAAAGTCGTTAGGCCCTTCCCGGTCCCCTCCGGGCCTATATGGTCCGAGGAGGAGGTCTCCTCGTCTATTCTTGCCGAGGAGGAGGCCTCTTCTGCGGTGTTGGGGGAGCGTCGTAGTCCCTCCCGGGGCCGCGACGCGGACACCGCCTCGGCAGTCACCTCTTGGTGCAGGCTCCCCAGTGTCGAGGCCCTCGACTTTTTGGGCCTGGCTCGGGTGGACCTCGCGCGCCTTCGAGCGCCATTTTGGATCCGGCGCCCGGTGATCGGCGGGCGCCATTGGCGGTGCGCTTTGGGCCTCGGCGCCATTCGCAGCGCCCGATGGGCGTGGCGGCGCCCGTCGGATGCCGCCCTCGCCTCCCGGCGCCGGCGGTGCTGTGGGCCTTGTCCTTCCTCCAGGCGGTGCGGGCCTGCGCACCCGTTGGGGGTGGAGGTAGGCCTGGCTGCTACCAGCGTGGGGGCGGCGGCGTCACCCTTAGTACGGGGCGTTCGCGGCCCAGTAGCCTCGAGGACCCCTGGGGTGGCCAGCATCGAGGTCCAGCTGGTCTCGTCCTCCTCGGAGGCGATGACTCGGCGTGGACCCATCCTGGCACCCACTCTTCGGTCTGTGTCCCCAGTGGCTAGGGGTGCCAGGCGGCGTATGAGCCCCTCCTCTGTCCCCCTACCGTCGTCTCCTGAGGGTTCCCGGCTGGGGGTGGCGGGGAGCCGGGGCAGGCGTGGGGGTGACGGAGGGAGGCTCCTCTGAGGCCTGGTGACAGCTACCCCGGGTGCTGTTGCCCCTCTAGGGACAGGGGACGCTGTGGTGGGGAGGGCCCTCTCGGGTCTGAGGGGTTGAGGTGCAGGGGGTCTGCCACTCGGTCTTCTTTGGCCACCTCGGGGTGGCCAGGAGCCGTAGTGCAGAGCCTCACCCCTCCCTCCAGGGTTCTAGGGTGTCCTCCGGCGGCATTTGTGCAGACTGCCCTTCTGGATCCATGCAGTCCCGGCGTCGTCACAGGGGAGGTTCTCCCCCAGGGCTCTTCCAGGCTCCGCTTCCCCAGAGTTCCGTTCTGCGGCCTGGTCTGATATCCGGGATCCCTCCTACTAGGGCTCCTTTCCCCGGATTCCAGAGCCCTCGCAGAGAGCAGTTGCCTCCTCGGAGGTGCCCCTCTCCCATCTCTCTGCCTCACCACCCCGCTCCCAGGCCATGTCGGTCCCTACGGTCCGTTATCCTGGGAGCAGTTCAGAGGTTCTCGGCGGCCTTCCCTCATATGTTAGATACATGCATGAGCGGGTCTTTGACTCTCCCAACCGCCGCAGGAATCCTCTGGACATTCCAGCTCCCCATCATCCTCATCTCCCTCCTCTGAGGGAGAGGAACCCCCTGCTCATCTTTCCTCCGATGCTGATTTCACAGAATATCAGCGTTTCCTCTCGAGGATGGTGAGGGATCTTCGGATTTCCTATGTTTGGAGAGACAATACCCAACGGGAGACGCGAGAATTCCTTGGTGAATTCAGTGCCCAGCATTTGGTGGTACCTTCCTGGCCTATCCCCTTCCAGGAGGCGTCTATCCGGTCCTGGCAGTCCCCAGCCGCTTCTTCTCCAGCCCCGGCTGGCTGTCAGCGTAGGTATTGTGCCCCCTCAGAGTCTCTAGGTTCCCTTCCCAACCCGCCCTCTGGTTTGGTTTGCCCAGATACTCCTTCTGGGCGCCGCTGCCTTCAGCGCCACGACCGCCCACGGTCACGGACTCTCAGTTCGAGCCGTTGGGGAGGCGAAGAGTATTCTCTTCTTCTCGTGCGAGTGCCTGTATTGCATCTCATCAGGCTCACCACGCTGCCTGCAACCGGCATTTGTGGTCGATGATGTCCCAGCTGTTGGCATCAATGCCTGACACGGAGCAAACCAGACAAGCCGTTGCCCTCTCCATGGTAGGCCTGGAGCTGGCAAGACACCAAGCAAGGGCATCTTATGGCGCCAATGAGGTGGCTTCAGGCTACGGGACAGCGATCTGCATCAGGCGGGACGGCATGGCTCGTCTTTCCAGGTTGTCACCCTGGCCCGGCGTGGGGTGATTTGCTCGCCTTCGGGGACCCGTCTTTTCTCCTCTAGAGCTAGGAGACTTTACAGGGCTCCTCCATCTCCTCGTCCTCCGGGAGGCACCTCTAGCTCTTCCCCACTTAGGCTTTCTGAATAAGCCAGGGTCTTCTCCTTCTGTTTCTCACCAGCAGAAGGCTGGGGGTCTTGTTCCGTCAGGGTATGGCCTCTCCCGGAAGAGGAGCTTGGTACTCACCCAGGAAGTAATGAATGGTGAAGATTGACAAGGGAAGATATGAAAATTACGTACCTACCGTAATTCTTGATCTTCTCTTGTATCTTCACCATTCATTACTTACACCCGCCCACCATCCCCTCAGTGGCCTCTTCCTGTGGCTTCTCCACCTCCCGTCTCCTTCCTCTCTCTGCAAAATAAATATATAAAAAAAAAAAAAAAACTATAAAAGATAGGAAGAGTTGCTCAATTTTTCAAAAAAAAAAAAATCTATATCTTTGGGGGTTCTTATTTCTCCAGAAAAATTATTTACTCTAAGATTCTTGGCCATCTCGTGGATTTGCATTGGCGATCAAACTGCACAACTATATCTTGCCATCCCTCGGGCGAGATACCTCTGGGGTTTTAGCCTGGCTCAGGCTATTCAGTTTTGATCCTGCAATCCCGTGCTCCAGCTGTTGCGCCCTAGAATCAAAAACCCCTCCCCCTTCTCTAATTCTTGCCTTGCAGAGCGGAGGAACGGGCACGTCTGTTTTTCTTTTTTCTAAAAAAAAAAAGGAAAAATGCTGAGGGAACTCTCTTCGACTGCTATAGGCATTCTTGGTATTGGGGTCATGCTCCTAGCCTGCAAATGATTATCTGTAAAAAAAAAAAAAAAAAAAAAAAGGAAAACAAACAAGAAGGAGATGAGAGGGCAGGCAACCCTTCTCGTGAGATTTGATGATTGGTTTTCCTTTCAAGTGTCCTCCTGGACAGTTTTACAGAAGAGCAGTGCTGACCATAACCAATCCCAGCTAGCCTAAGCCTCTGGCCTGCCTTGGCGAGGAATCCGTCCGAGTCCCACTTCTATGCTTAAAAACGCCTGAAAGGCTTACATTTTCCATTTCTAAACCCCTGAGCAGCGCTCTCATGCTGCCTGGGGTTTATTCTTCCTTCCTCGGGTGTCCTCCGGTTAAAGGCCTTCGCGGCCAGGAGCCCGAAGGGGGTATCAACAACAATGGCATGTTGAAGATGAGGACTATGCCCTCCTGAGTCTGTCTAGCGGGTTTGGTGAACCTTCTCTTCAGCTCTATCTCCGGGGATTCTTGCTTCCCTGTTAGTCGAGCCTTCAGCTATAAGCTAACTATGCTCGTTGGGCATTCTGGTCCCTTCAACATCCCATCTCTCTTCTCTTCTTCTTCTTCATCTTTCTCATTTCCTTCCTTTTCTCTCTCCTAGAGTCGCCCAGGTAAGGAGGCCCTGCAGTCCCTAGGTTGGGATACTCTTATCTCCTCTGTCCTTCCTCCATCGGCTTATTCCTTTTCAGTTCATTCTTCCTTGCTTTGCTATCCTTGGCTATCTTGCCTCGCTATCTCTATTCTCTGCTTTAGCTTTTGCCTCTCCGGCTCACAGAACTGAGTTGGAGGAGAATTAGATGCGCTACTAACGTGGCCTTCAGCATGGCATGACGTCACTCTCGAGGCGGTGCAGATTAGCCAAAGTTTAAAAAAAAAACCCTGCGTGATCGGTACGCGCTCCGGCTTACACCCAGTAAGTAATGAATGGTGAAGATACAAGAGAAGATCAAGAATTACGGTAGGTACGTAATTTTCATTTTTAACTACAGCAAATATGCAATTAATCATAGAGAGACCTCCAACATTAACAAATGTATCCATTTCCTGTGTCAGCTGACTGACCTACATTGGAAGTGTTCTTCCTGTTTACATCACTTGACCTCACAGAGCACTTCCTTCCAGCATCACTTCCTGATGTGCCCTTCTAAGGTAATGTGTAAATATGTTCTTACTAAACTAGGGGAAAAACAAAGAAATTGATAATCAAATTCATAAACTAAAATCAATGGGTAAGAAGAATTAAACACTGCAAAAATTCCAACCAGTGGAGTGGAACAAAAAAATCAAAACTGTAATAACAAGAGATTCAGATATTGATTTCTGACTAAAAACAAATGGTAAAAAACTTGCAAAATTTATATTTAGACAATGACAGATGTTTATTGTATATTTTTAACAATTTTAATCAACAATTTTACAGAAATTTAATATTTTGCATGACTAACTAAACAGAGCATAATTATATTTAGATAAAATCATCAGAATGTATTAAAATATGAAAACAACCTTACACAGCATTAAATCCAGTTAAATAGACATTACCAAACCTCACTCATTTTCAAAAACATTTTGTCCTGAAAATCTTTTCTTTTTACAGTTTTAAAATTGGATGTATGGTTTTTAAGATATGTAGGTTTAAGCATGGTGTGTTTGTATGAATGCTGCAGATCTAAAACCCCTTCAGGCACACAGGTGTTCTAGCAGCAGGCAGAGAGTACCTGAACATTCTAAGTGACAATAGGATAGAATGAGTTAAGGGTGGGGTAGTCGTTTTATTGTTAATATACTGTGTGTGTGTGTGTGTGTGTGTGTGTATATGTATATATGTGTGTGTGTGTGTGTATATATATATATATATATATATATATAGAGACAAAAAACTTGTTTAATGCATTATTTAGGGTTGTTCCACACTGACAAAAGTGAGGAAATTAGATTATTAGGGTTGAACCCCCACCACAACCGGCATTGGAGTGCGCGTTGGGATCGTCAGCCCTAACTCTCACCCCATGACATGTGTAAAGCAGCAGAAGTGAGTTAGGACCCACGATCCCAATGCCGGTTGTGGGGGTGGGCGGGGGGTCCAAGGGGGGATTTCAACTCTAACACCGAATTTCCTCACTTTTGTCGTTGTGGAACAACCCTAACTAATGCATTAAATGGAGTTTTTTGCCTCTAATTTCCCTTCTTTTTGAGAATAACGAGAAATAGTGAATGTAATGCAGCGGCGGGGCCCCGCGCTCCCGCCACATGATGTCTTGTGGCATAGTAACAGAAACAGCAACGCAAACAGAAGCGCTAACAGTGGCGCACATGGTAACACAAGCGTGAATGAGAACAGAAAGGGATAACGCACATGGTGGCGTAGACGGGAATGGTCTACCACGTGATGTGTTGTCACATAAGTAACATGGTGCCTGCAAGCGGAAATGTCAATGGGAATGGTGCCACAAAGTGAACGGAAGAAACACTACTGTAGACACAAATGGCAAAAATAACGAAAAGCAAGCGCAAATGAAAACGCGAAGCGATAACGCACATGGTGGCGCAGGACGCTCAGCGTAAGGTGAAACGGGTAATGAACCGCAAGCGAAAGGGTAACAGTAATGTAAACGCATAGGCTGGTTTTCCCCAAAACCTGCATAGAGAAAGACAGTGAGTACAAATAATGTATGCATAATAATGAGTATCGGAGCAGAAAATGAGAACTTGGAATACTAAATACGTTATATCTCAGGAACCGTCCGACGTGGAAAAAAATTTAAAAGTCGTATGATTTACAACTGTCTTGGCTAATTTTGTACTTAGAAGTCCGTGTCTTGCACCGTTTCCGAGATACGAGTCCTGAAAGGCGCGGCGAACGCCGTGATGTTATCCTATGGGAAAAAAAGAGAAGTTCGGAGTGCCATAACTTTGCCTCCCTGTAATATTTTTTCACCAAACCACTGAAAGGCACATCTGTGGGCTGTTGGCTGTCTTCCCTCCAAATTTCAGGAAAAAGACTAAACCGTTATTTTTGCAGCAGGGTGCCAAAGGATTCCTGTAATGCGCTGGCGCCGTAATGTTATCCTATGGGGAAAACGTCAACTTTGGAGTACCATAACTTTGCGCCGTGTAATATTTTTTCAATACAACACTGAAAGGCACATCTGTGAGATGTCATCTACGTTCCCTCAATTTCAGCCCAAAACTCCCAACCGTTCTTTTGCAGCGGAGTGCCAAAGAATTACTGTTATTTTGGGCATAGTGTCGCAAAGTAGTGTCGCAATTTGTGAAAGTGTCGCAGAAAAATTGGCGACACTACTTTGCGAAAGTACTTTTTCCAGAAATTTGAAAAACACATTTCTGGGGTGTTTTACCCCAAAATAAAGACATGGCTAGCATCCTCAGGGCCCAACTAGGTGAATACAAAAAGAATTAGGTTGCTAGAGGGTCTCAATTTTAAATGCCAAGCATTTTTCTGATCACTAACTGAAAACAAGATGGCGGATTTGTGACAGTAACAGGGCCATTTGCGACAGTAAAAAGTGCATTTGCGACACTGTTGAACTTTTTGTTAACTTTTCCCATTGACTTATAATGGGAAATTGTTTTTTGAATAACTTTTGAACCGTTTAATATTTTTTCACAAAATCTTTGAAAGGCACATCGGGGACCCCGGCCGCACGTTCCCTGAAGATTTCGGGCGGTCGCGCAAACCGTACGACCTGTAGGCGCGACCGTAGAATTCCAGTAAAGCGTAAACGCGCGCGCAGATCACGCTTAATAACTCCGCAGCCGTATATCCGACCGGTACGAAACTTGGCAGATCCCAAGGCCTATGGTTCTTGATCATGTATTCCAAATTGCAGGCAAATCTGTCAAACAATTGCAAAGTTATTAAGGTGCAAAGTTTTGGGGTTTAACATAGAAATGGCTCCTCAACCCTAACTATAGTGGCACGGTAATATATATATATTTGTGTGTGTGTGTGTGTGTGTGTATGTATGTGTGTGTGTGTGTGTGTGTGTGTATATATATATATATATATAGTCACTACCTTTTTTTCTTGGGTTCTCGTGTTTCTGGACCCAAATTGTTGCCTTTTAGCTATACATATTAAACAATTTCCATAGTGTAGTACTCAGTTTGCTCGTAACAGTCTGAAGGTTACACTGGTAAGTACCAGAGACAGAGGTTTGAAAACCGAGCTCGACCTCAATGTCCTATGCTTCTGCATTGAGTTAACTCTTTCCTCTGTGGGGCAGTTCACGTGCTGGGGCTAACTGCATATTGTCAGGATACAGCAAGACTCCATTAGAAGAAACAACGTTACTATGGTGAGTAATTTTTTTTCTTCTCCCCGGGGGAAAGAACTAAGGAGGGAGCAGAACCGCTCACGCCTTTATAGGGTTGGTGATGTTGGCAGACATTGATGGTGTGGGCGACCCCAGTTGTAGTCTTGAAAATATTCCGTGTAGATCCTGCTTCACCGACGGTGAAGTTCCTACAGTGTGACCTGATTACTGAGATCCCCTCAAAGATTTATTGTTATGGTAAGTTCTTACATAACTGTTCTTTCCTGCTGAAGATTGTATCTGAGGTTCACCTTAACAAGGTAATTAACTTACTGCTACACTTTACTGAACCATCTTTGGAGGCCAACTGCAGGTTCCACACCTTGGCCCTGTGGAGTGGTCTTTCTTTCTGTATAGAGCGCATGGCTGGAGTTCGGGGAGAGGCTCACCAGCTGCTTGTCACTTAGGCTGAAGCCATGCCAGGCAGACTGGCAGCAAAGTGGATGTTTGGCAGGTTGATCACATCCTGCATAGACCTCTGCTATAGGTTGGCTGGTAGGGAGCCTCCTCTGGGGCTTAGAGCTCATTCCACCAGACATCTTGCTGCCTCATTGGCTGCTTCCAGGGACATCTTTATCCTGGGAATCTGCAGGGCTGCTACCCGGAAGTCAGCACACAACTTCATTTCCCACTATCACATCAACCTTGAGTCACGCCAGGATTCCAGTTTTGGGACCTCGGTTCTGCAGTCTGTTCGCCATGTAAGGGTTCATGCCTTGCCCCTTCCTCCTGGAGAACTGCTAGGAGTCTGCCAGAATGTGAATAGCCAATGATATCCACGCCTTTAGAAAAATAGGCTACTCACCTATGACAATAGTTCTAGAAGTGGTATATGGTTCACATCAAACAAAACTCACCTGTCCTCCCCTGGCAAGTGGCATATGGAGCCCTGCTTTCAGCGTGCAAGATCTGATGTCATGGGGCTGAGTCAAGGGATATACCACATGGGTGGTAGGAGGAGCTTAGCTTAAAGATGTCTGGCCAACCAGACTGTTACAGTGGAACTGCTAAATTGTGACTATAAACCATATACCACTCCCAGAAGTAGGTTGTGGAGGAGTATCCTATTTTTCTGGCTTCTCTTGCCTATCTTTGTGATCCATTTCAAGTGTTTGAAACCCGCCCCCATGACCCCTCGTTCTCCTTTTCTCCAGAGTGAACAATCCCAACTCATTTATCACTTAAATTCTTAACTCCCCTGATAAGATTTGTTGCCCCACGTTGTACCCTCCCCAGTGTCTCTCAAAACTTTTTGTAGTGCAGTGTCCAGAACTGCACAGTGTACTGCAGATGTGCTCTGGCCAGCACCTTAAAAATTGCTGTTATCCCTTTCTCTGCTGCTGAATGACTTTTTGATACAGCCAGGCATTTTGTTAGCTTGCTTCACCTCCACTAAAGAGCAGGTTTTTAGTTATACAAGCTCTCTTCCCCCCTTAACTTGTTTGATAGACAGGCCAGCCTGGTGGTGCCGAGGGTTGAGGTTCTGGATGCCATGCTGGCGACCCTGGTTCAGGAGTGAGCTTGGGCTGCTGGGGGTCAGCAGGGGAGGATAGGATAGAGCATCCAGAAGAATGCTGTCCTGTCCTGGGAGGAAGGGGGAGCTCTGATCGTGGACTGTGGTGGATCCTGGGGGAACAGCAAGTCCGCGATCAAGTAGCTGGGGGATTGGCTGTGGCAGCAATCCTGCGGGCATGCACGGGAGTGTGCATGCTCACGCTGGATGCATTGCACGTATGAGCCATGGGGGGAAGGCAAGCAGGAAAAATCCCCTCCCTAGGGGATAGGCGAAAGCACCGCGGCCCAAGACCACACTCCAAGCACCGGGCGCTCTCCTCTCTGGGCCTCTCGCTCCTACCTGGCACTCAGTACTACAGACAGACTACCCTGGGCAGATAGGGCGACCCCTCACTGAGAGGTTCAGATCCGGGGGTCGTACCAGGACAGAGCGAGGAGAGGTAGTAGCATCTCGGGTGGGAGGTAGAGACCGGTAGTCTGGGAGACTGGAGAGAGTTCCCAAAGGGGGGGAGTAGAAACAGAATAATAAAAAAAAAAAAACTTGTTTGAAAGCTTACCCCTTGGTTTAAAAATGCTTCTATGAGACGTCATTTCTTTATTAGTAAATATCCAGAAAAAAACGGTTGTAAAAATCGCTCCCAGGACCAGCGGCAGAAACGCCCATGCTTCCTTAGTTGTAGGCACAACCCATGGTGGCAATGCTTTCTGACATCAGTACTGAATTGCGTAAATACCATAGGCTATAATGTTTCTGGTTTTGCGCATGCTTGAGTACCAGTCATGAAAAAGAAGGGCACCACTAACTAATAAGGACAGACGATTCTTGCAGCATTTTTGTAAATATTTACTAATAAAAAAATGACAGCTCACAGAAGCATCTTTAAACTGAGGGATAAGCTATCAAACAAATTAAGGGGCTTGTATAACTAAAGACCTGCTCTTTAAGTAATGAGAGCTTAAGAGAACAGTCCATAATTCCTTTTGCGCCAGTTTTCAGTAATGTGAAGTCCTTGAGCCTTTATCTCCATTCATTGTTCTTTTTTCCTCCAAGATGCATGACCTCCCATTTGCACACATTAAATTCCATTTGGCACCTGTCTGGCCAACTAGATAATGTATTCTGAGTCCCATTGCAGAGTTTTGCATCTTAGATTTTGTAAATACTTTCTGCTCTGAAGTATCATTATATCTTTTCTGAGTGGCATTTCCCAGAAGGTACAGTAGCCTCATAAAAACATATTCATTGGTAGAGCAGCAGTCTGTTATTTTTCTTGTTCAAACATGTGGAAAGTTTAACCAAAATGTATTGTGTTTCCCATTTTGACATTTAAAATAGACGCAGAAATCAAAAGAAAATTAAGTCTCTAACTTGCACAGTATTAAAACTAATGCCATAAAGAGGCTTTCAAATGTGATCATGTTCCACATGAGCAATCAGAGCAGTTACATGAGGTGTGTTGCATGGGTATGAAGCTTTAACTTGCACCAAGTACTTTTTCTGAAGATCATGTGTTCCTAATTACTGAGTGAAGCTTTAGTTCTAATCCTCTTAGTCACCATCCAGGTTTGTTTATTGATGCAACATTAATTTGCAACCATTCAGGGGCTTAGCGTGTAGATTATTAGTATGTGTTTTTAAGCATCTTATCTCTGAAATGTTTTCTTTACTTCTAGTTTATAAATGGTGCCAAGGAAATCTGTTATGCGTTACGTGCAGAAGGCTACTGGGCTGACTTCATTGACCCTTCTTCAGGTCTACCTGTAAGTGCCATCCTTTGATTATCTAGTCATATTATATTGAGCTTTTTCGAGTATTCATATTGTATTACGCTTTTTTGATTGTTTTCAAATGTTACAACCCTCATATGAATTGCTTCAAATACCAAAATATTAATTGCAGTGTCTATCCACATTGTTGCTGGGTTTAGTCATAACTGCCGGGTATTACCTATAGAATTAAAGGGTCTAGAATGGCAAGGACATCTGCCACTGTGTCTCTTTCCTGGATGATGTTAGAGTAGCAAGTGTTTGAGAAAAAACAATTTGTGATGATGTGTGAGCCAATTCTAGTAAGAGTCAGTGGCTCAGCAGATTGCACGCTTGCTTCTGAGGCCAGATCAGAATTTGGGTTCTAGCCCTACACCAGGAAAAGGGTAAACCCCAGTACTGACACTTCAGTGAAGCATGACAGGGGTACTGCACTCTTGAGGGTGCCATCTTTTGGTTGAAGTGTTAAACCAAGTTCCTGACTGCATGTTCTGATGTTTGTTCAGATGGACATTAAAGATCCCATGGCACTTCTCAAAAGAGTAGGAGAGTTTTCCGTGTCTTGGTCAAGTTTCCTGATTCACAAAAAACAACTGACAGCTTAAGTTGAGTAAGTATTTCAGCTTGCATCTGTAACCCCCACAATACCCAAGCGGGCTGAAAATGGGCAGAATTGCCTAATCCTCCTTTTTTGGTCAACAATAACCTTTTAATTCTGTGGCTGTTGCCTATCATGAGATGCTGATTTTCAGATCTGTGAATATCATTATGGAACTTTCTCAGTGTTCCAAGCAACTGTTGGAAGAATACACAGTTCAGATGTCAGCCCTGTGGTAATAGGCTGTGTCTATTGCTGGCTCCTGAAAGAAATTGCTTTTCTTTGTCACTTATAATATTTTCTTTGTGCTCCATGCAGGCTACTCCATTTTCAGGTGGATACTCTGTACCAGCTGGCCTGTTATCAGCACCCAGGTGTTCAGCAAGTGTCTGTTTTTCATGGCGGCGTCTCTCTCATGCAGAAGCGTCAGTCTTCCGAACCCGGGCAACTCTCCCATCACAGCGCCGTACCAGAGAAGTTGTTGAGCGGTCCATGGATCTGGCCGTTCAGATGTTATGTGATCTTAGCCGGATGATCAGGTTGGCTAAATGGGAACGGGTACCGAAGCAGAAAATCCTGTTTGTTGGAGCAGACTTTAACTCTGTTTAAGCCAGTGCTCACACTTGGACTGAGATGAGGAAGATCTTTCCCCCTTTGCCATATCATTTCAGTTTGAACAATTTCCCCTGCCTTGGACTTCCTCCAGCTTCGGTCCATTGGGCTATGCTGATGGATGCCACCCCTTCAGTAGTATATGGTGTGCTTGTGGTCTCAGTAGTATAACCCCTAAATCAGCCGGTTAGAATGATTTGGTCAATGTAGGATACTGTTGAATGGTGACTGTTTCCACTAAACCTCTCTGAGGGCATCCCCTTTGTCTGAGCAAGCCGCCCCTTACATTGACAGCAGTTGCGTCGTTATTAGGTAGGGGGTGATCATCTGCTGAACTGTAGTGCTCTCAGTTCTGGTTGCTAAGCAAAGCTCATGTACATATACAGTACATACCAACTTGCTGAAGATCCAGAGCAAACCTGGTGGCTCCGCAGTAGCACTGCCACCTGCCACAAAGGCAGCCTGGATTCGGGAGTGGATTCTGGTTGTACGGGTTTTGCTAAAGGTGGAGAGGATCGAGCGCCCCTTAGACTTCATATACTGTCCTGGGAAGGGGTGTAGCCATACCACTTGACTGTCAACAAGGGGAGGACAAGTGGTACTGTAACAGGAACGGCACAAAAGGAAGGGTCATCTGATGTAAAGCAGGTATGGGCCCACACACACACACACACACACTCTGCGTGACAGGCAGCCCAGGGTAGAAAATAGAGTTGGGGAAAAAAAAGCAGTCCGGCAGGATTACATCTGCATTGTGCTCCAGAAAGATCTGACCAGCCTCAATGGCCTGCCACGACAGGCAATACATGAGGGAACAAATGGAGGAGAGGCAAGTCCTAGGGATGGGGGAGTGATAGGGCCTGGTGGGCCAAAGCCTAAAAGCGAATGGTCGGTGATAAGGGGCTACAACCTTTATGGAAAAAAAAAAAACAACTGCTGGAACTCTGGGCAGTGCACTTGAAACTGTTTGCTCCACTGAACAAGGGTCAGGTTGTATAGGTTAACAACTGACAACAGGATCGCCATGTTCTAGCTGAAAAAATTAGGTGGGAGGCACTCTGGACTTGGTCCCTGGTACAGAGTGTGTAGGCAGACCTACTTCCAGTTCGTGTCACAGGGGAGCACAGCCAGTTGGTGGATGCTCTTTTGGGGGGGGGGGTGGTAGGAGGGAGAGGCATTGCATGAGTGGTCCTTACCAAGAAGTGGTTGCCCAGCAGTTCACCCAGTGGTGCATACATCTGGTGGACTTGTTTGTCACCTGGGAGGACAGAAAACTGGCACTGTTGTATGCCTGCCTCCCTCAGATGGGAACACTGATGGGGATTGACTTTTCTCAGACTTTCTGTATGTCTTTCCACTCTGTTCCTTGATCCACAAGGTGTTCCTCAAGTTCTAAAAGAATCACATCAGCAGCAGACCCCACTGGCATCTTTCTCTGCATCCTGACCTTCTGCAGATATCAGTGGGGACAATCTGGCATTTAGACCTGCAGTCCCTGCACCTGTCCATGTGGCTCCTGGGTGGCCAGAGTGGCAGTTCTTGGGCCTTTTGAAAGATGTCCTTCAGGGGCTGGCGACATCACAGAAGGAGTCAACTTTTAGGACTTACTCTTTTACGTGGATGAGGTTCTTACTCTGGTGTGTCAGGTAGGAGGTCAGTCCCATCACCTGCCCGTGGCATACATCCTCAACTATGTTTGGTCCGTGACTCAATCGGGGTTACTAGCCGGGTACCTCAAGGTGCACCTTACACCATCTTAGCATACGCAGCATGGGTTGGTATGCCAGTGGTCGTCAATAGGTGTTAGGGTGTTTTTTAAAGATCTTGATCACCTGTGTGCTCCAGTACGAGAGCCTCTACCCTTGTGGGACTTAACTTCTAATGGTGTCAAAGCTAATGTCACAGCTGTCATGGAAAACAGCATATTTGGTCACCATCACCTCAGCCAGATGCACGGGTGAGCTCCAGGTGCTGTGGGTGGAGGCTTCATATTTGGTTTTCCACAAGGACAGGGTTATCCTTCACATCCTTGCAAAGTTCCTGCTGGAGATTGTCTTGGAGCTTGACCTTAACCAGGTCCCCCCCCACCCCAAAAAAAAAAAAATCAAGCTGTTTCTCGACCATGGCTCTGGCTGGGCCATTTGGCCCAGCTGACACCCCACCAGTGACTGCCTCTCCGAGAACTCATCTCAGATTCTCCTGCAGATTCCTCACTAAGACAGGACCAGCAATGGGAAAGCGCCCCCCCCCCCGATGTGGTCCTGGGCGGCAACATAAATTGGGTGGTAGGTCAGGCTTCATTAGTTTGTGTGGAGCCAGGGATTTTCTCTAATGCTTTTTCCCCTTGGTCCTGGCAGTATGCTGTGACATAGATGTCCATGCATACTTGTAGAGGCATGCACGTAGCACACACCTGCCGCCGAACGCCTCCCATGGAGATGCGCTCTCTCTCCTGCCACCACATCTCCTCATGGTTGCAGTCTAGGAGCAGAGTAGCTTGTCCTCCCCTCCCCAAGAGAGCATTCCTTCCAACGCTGTATCTTCTCTGACCCCTGGTGGCCTGAGCTCATTTCAAACTTGGGTCGCCAGTGTGGCATGAGATTAACCAGGTCCTTCTAGGGGCATGGATATGGTCCACTTATCCACACTCTGGCAGTTCCACTGGAAAGATGTTATTGGCCAGAATGTGTGTAAGCTAAGCTGCCCCCACCACCCGGGCAGCATATGCCTTGACTCTGCCCCGTGACATCAGATCTTACTTTCCACAGGTTCAGGGGCAATGTGAGGAAGTATTATTTCACAGAGAGGGTAGTGGATGCCTGGAACAGCCTTCCTGAGGAAGTTGTGGGGTCTAAAACTGTGGGAGAATTCAAGAATGCATGGGACAGACATAAGGCAATTCTTGTGGGGGGCAGGAAGATATAGGCTGTTGGTTAACTAGGATCTGCGGCTTATCCTGTAGGTAGGGAAATGGGCAGACTAGATGGGCCTAGCGGTCCTTATCTGCCGTCAAAGTCTATGTTTCTAAGAGCTGGTCACTTCCTTAGCACTCCTGCAAAGTATTTTCTGCACTATAGGTGTACGTTTTCTTTTGGAAAAGTTTTGAATTCTCGACTCGGTGTCATGGTTCTTTCGACTCCATCTCCGCATCAGTGGTGGAACACAAGAAACCAGGATTCACATTCTGCATTAAATGCCAGCAGAAGATGTCAGTCACCAATCCACACGACGTGTGTGTGTGTGTGTGTGTGTACTGCTGGGGCACATAACTCGACGTGGCCAGGGGCAGTGTGTGCTTATCCATGCTTCCTGAGTCTCTCAAGGACCGGAAGCTCTGGCATTCACTGAGTCACTCTTCGGAGAGGTATACAGAAGACCCCCGTAAGGGCTGCAAGAAGACCTCAGCTGTGGTTGGTTGGGTCTGCTGAGCAACTTGCAGCCCTTTAGGTCAAAGCGGCGGCTACCACGGTGGGCACCTTCACATTCTCAGCGCTGTTCCCTGGGGCCAGCATCAGAGAATCCTTTACCAGCCAATTCCGTGATGTGTGTCAGTCCCTCCGAACCTTGGGGAAGAGTCCTGCCCTCCACGGTTCAAAGTGCAAGTGCCGCCGGTGCCAGTCGTGGGACTGGGAAGGATCCTGGTACTCCTGGCCCCCTGACATGCCTGACTGCTCAACAACTGTTGATGCCCCTTGGCTGAGGGGTAGGTTGGGCAAGTCATGGGCTCCTTGTCTCCGCTGCCAAGTCAGTTAACTTCGATTCTGGTTGAGCAGGCTGTTGAAATCTTTCTCGGGCCTGTCGACTTGTCAGAATTTTCTGAGGAGTTAGTCTCTCAGGTCTGGGTGCTCTGGGTCCTCACTCGAGGATGTGGACCGGTCAGTGGCCCTGGCCAGTCGACTTTGTGACTAGCCTCCTCCTGAGGTCGGGTTTTCACCTATTTTGCTCAGTGTCGATAGATGCATAACTTGCAGCCAACCGCAAGAAGACCCACCTTGCTGTCAGCCAGCCAGTCGACGGTCAAGGCCTTCTCGCTCTCCATCCCATTCGACCATGGGGTGTCGTTGTCAGCATTCCTTTTTCAGGGGCGACCAAAGTTTAATTACAAAGAGAAATACAGTACAGTTTTCATGCATTCAGTTATTGCTGAAGATTACATTAGGTTATTTACATAGAAGATATAAGAGCAGAGATTCATACTTTATTCATACAGTATTACATACGTCTGAAGCCAAATACCAGAACTTCTTCGAGAATATCTCTTTCATCAGGCCATATCTATGGAACTATAAGTCGACAGGCAATAGGTTTGCATGGAAACTTTTGCAAGCAGTCCACCAGGGGTCACCCATGATAAATCAGACGTCAACTGCTACAGAAATGTGGACTGACCCTTCTCTCCTCAGTTCTTTTCCTGTCATGGACCATACTCATCTGACCGCTGACAGAAATGCTGCTGAAATTGCCACTGCTTTATTTATTTATTTTTCTGTGTAGTGTGGTAATCACATTTACAAGTGATTTTCAACAACCTGTGTGCCGCTGTCGAAATTGTTCCAGTATTGTGAATGCGGTGAGAAGAGCTACACTAGCAATTCTCATGATGTCTACATCTGTTGCCTTGGTCCAGACCACAGCGTGCAAGCCTGCCTGATCTGCAGGGGTTTTAATACAGCCATCTGGTGATACTGAAAAGGGGCCCTAGAGATGCACCTATTGAAGCAACAGTTAGCCCGCATGGAGAAGAAGCTCAGCAGAAGAACACTGCTACAATGCCAGCCCACTCTTCCAGGTCCAGGTCCTCGAAATACCAGGAAAAGAAGACCAGGAGCCATAAGCACAAGCACCGGGAGAAGAAGGAGAAGGAAACCTCCCTTATGCATTCCAGGTCGCCCCTCTGCACAGCAGTACAGCCTCCTCTGTTCTGTCGACTGCTATGGTGGTGACGTCACTGCCCCCCTCCCCTGACCATCGACATAACTCCCGGGTCAGGGCATGGCATTGGCAGGCTCTGCCTTCTCTGACTCCTGCTGGTGCACCCATTGACCGCATGGGTGCCGACATCCAGATGGGTCTGTCTTCCTTCACAGACATGCTCAGACGCCTGCTGCCTTCTCCTTCTGTTCCAGGGGCCCATCAGTGGGGCTTTCTACGAATGCCCCTGCAGCAATATAAACTAGAGCTGTGCCCCAGGCTCCTCCTAGTGCACCGCCGACCTCGCCGGTGTGTCCCCTTTTACCCTTTGACCAGATTGACGACAGTTTTGAATATAATCCTGATTTAATAATGCAGGATGAAGAGAAAGAGCCTGAGGACTATGCTGAAAGCCCTTAAGAGAGGAGCACCAGCTCTGCTGTGTCCACCTGCAGTGAGGACTCTGTAGTCCACACTCCAGGTTTCCCAACAGAGGACCCAGCATTCCTCACCATGATGCAGCAGTTACAGGCTGCCATGGGTTTTGATTTAGAAGATCAGTACACCATCAAGAAAAATGTAATAGATTTCTTGGAGTTACCTGGTTCTCCCCCTATTGTGGTAGCACCTCTCCTCCCTGCCTTAGAGGATGCTATATTTGCTGCACCAGGTGGCTGTATTAAAATCCCTGCAGAGTGCGTGATAGGATGGCCTCTGAATCAGAGACTAGACTTGTTCTAGGATCTGCTTCATTGAAGACCTCCTCTAGGGTGTGAAATCTTGGTATCATTCTGGATAGGAGTTTGACTATGGAGGTGCAGATATCCTTCACTGTCCGCTCCTGTTTTTTCCATCTTAGAAATGTTTCCAAGATAAAGCCCCTTGTTCCTCCTCCGGACCTCCCCACTTTGATGCATGCCTTAGTTACATCAAGGCTAGACTGCTGTAATGCGCCCTACCTCGGGGTCACGGGAGGATCTCTCCGCAGGCTGCAGCTAGTGCAGAACGCAGCTGCCTGGTTATTAACTGGGCAGTCAAAATTCTGCCATATTACACAGGTGTTACCTGTGCTGCACTTGCTGCCAGTCAGGTGGAGGATCCTCTTTAAGGTGGGTCTTCTCACCTATAAGGCCCTACACAGCCAGGGCCCTGGTTACCTGTTCGACCTTCTTGTTCCTGTTCTCTCTGTCTGCCCCCTTTGTTTCTCTTGTGGAGACCCCCCCCCCGTGATTCCAAGTTCGAGGTTGAAATCTGCTGGCAACAGGGCTTTTAGTGTTGCCGCTCCCGTCCTTTGGAATTCACTGCCCCTTGGGGTTAAGGGGGCCTCTACTTTAGAGGTATTCAAGGCCCGCCTTAAGGCTCTCCTATTTGCTCAGGCATTTCTGGACTGAATGGTTATTTATTGATTTGATTGATTATTAATTTTATATATGTTGTATTATGCTGGGTTGTTAACTTTTTTGTATTTAAACAATTCTGTTTTCTGAAGTTGTGTTTATTGTCTGTACAGCACCTAGAGCCTCTGGGATTGAGAATTTTTTTTTAAGTAAGTTTTGCCTTGCCTTGCCTGCCTGGTACAGGCCAAATGTCATACTGGCCATAACAACGAACGCGGACAAAATATACATGACTCCTTCTGGGAAGTCCTTTTTTGCCACCCAGCCTGAGACAGATGTTGAGGTTATACATGCTGCCCATGATAGATCAAGGGCACCTAAACACCTGAGCTACCTGCCTCCCGATTAAGAGTCCAAGAGGTTGGATGTGCTAGGCAAGAGGACTTTTGCCTCAGCTTTGCTGGGCCTTAGGATTGCTAACTATCAGGCCTGTATGATTAAGTACCAGAACACTCTCTGGAGAAGGGTCAAGGCAGCTGCACAAGCCTTACCAGAGGGTACCCCCAAACAAGAGCTCCTTAAAGCCCTCACAGCTAAGGCTAATGTAGGAAAGCATTTGCTTCACATGGCTAATGATGATTCAGATGCTTCTACCAGAGCTGCTGCTTCAGGGACATCTGTCTAAGGAGATGCTCCTGGCTCAGGGTGGCAGGGTTTGTGAATGACGTGCAAATGTCCATTCAAAATTCCCCCTTTAGAGGACATAAATTACTTGGTTCTGATGTCCCTGACATTCTGTCTAATCTTCAGGCCTCAGGTAGGACCCTGAAGTCCATGCATTCCCTTTACCATACCCAACCAAGGAGTAAGCAGTGGGTACCTTTTCGCCTGGCTGGTTCTAGATACCATCCAGCCACCAGACAACAAGGTAAGGGCAAGGGAGCCAGAGCCTTATCCACCCCAGGCACCACTGTAAGTGCACTTTCAAAAGCCCTTAGAGGTGGTGGCGCAGCAGGAGCCACCACAACCAGCTCTGCCTGACTCCTGGTATACCCCCCAACCACCATTTCCTCAAGGGGTGGTTGTAGGGGGTCATCTCTGTCTTCACTTAAATCAGTGGAAGGAGGTGACATTAGAGCCCTGGATTCTGGAAATCGTTGCAAAAGGTTATTTCAACGGCAGCTTAAAACATCAATGAAAGTTTTAAATTTAGTGAAAGGAAAAATCAAGTTAATGACAGCGTTGTTTCCAGCATGATCTGATGAGCAGTTGACGGTGGGAGAAAGAACTGATGAGTGATGGAGCCGCTCACATTTTATAGGTGGTGATGTACGTCATTGAGGGTGATCCCAGGCTAGCAAAAGTTTCCCAGTTTTCTGATGGCAACAGCTTACATTTCCAAAGGTGTGACCTAGTGGTGTGACTCAGTGGAGGAGATTCTCCCAAAGATCTGCTGTTACAGTAACTATTTTTTCTACTACTTAAGCAATAACGACAGAGAAGCAAGTCCTTTCCGAGGGATTAACAACCAGTTGGGAGGATGGGTGTCCTGAGTCATTAATCCAAGGAAATGACCAGTTTCGCAGTTGTTATTGTCATTATAAGTCTAATCACAGTAACTTTTGTTTTAGCCAGTTTTATTTAGGTTTTACCTGTGTGGTGCAAGCCATGCGTGCCACACAGTGTCTGTCTGCAGCTGGATCAGTCATTTCCGAGACGTTAATGACCGATCCAATAGCCAATCCTGAACCTCGCTAGGCTTATGAATAATTAATTAGACTTATAAAATATTCAGTTCACATACACACAAACCACCTGCTGTCCCCTGGGGAAGACTTGCTTCAGATTACTGCTTCCATCATGCAGATCTGTTGACGGCACAGCTGAAGACAACACAGTGGGTAGCTGGGTTGCCCAGTTTAAAGATGTCTGGTGACTGAGCAACACCCAGCAAAACAGCCTAAGCGTGGATGTGAACTGAGTAACAGTAGTAGAACTACGGGTGAGTAACCCCTATATGTTTTTTGTTTTTGTTTCTTAAAAGTGTAATACTGTAAACATGTGAACACGTTGAATAAGATATTGTAATAGTCCATTGATGCAAAATTGTATAAAGAAGTTCAAGACACTAATTAGTGTCCTTCTAAATAAGACTCTGGTATATTTATAATGGAAAAGCCGGAGTTTGGGACTACGACCCCACCTCAAAGAGGTCAGCCTGCATGGACTAAATGGTATTTTACTGTTCCCAAAATTACTGTTCTTACATTAATGAGTACTGAAGCCAGAAACAAAATTAAACATGTTGATCCTCTGATTTTTCTGGTCATTTTCCTAGAGCCTTGAGTACAGTTAGTTTTTCTTTTTTTAATCGCAGGCTTAAATTTGTTAGTTATGATAACAGACTTGCTTACATATTTTGCTCAATTGAACATCGGTGTCAAAAACTCCATGTTGTGTTCCAGTGACATGATTATCCTGTAAACATTCATGCACAAAGAAAAAAGCTTGTATTTTTTTAAATAATAGGTGAATTCTAAGGATCATCTAATTTTTTTTTTTTTTTTTTTTTTTTTGGCATTGCCTTACTGGAGTCTCTTCACCATGAGTATCACGTCAGAAACCCCTCTGGTGCAAGAACTGCCAACTTGGCTGCTCTCCTTTACCCTAAGAATGTAAAAAAAGAGATTTTTTTACACCATAAAAAAACACCAGTTCACACTGATTTCTGTATAAAAGAATGTAGTTGTAACCAGAACTAAATAATGCCATGATTATTTCGAAGGTAATGACTGGAACATTTTCTGTCTTTCAGTTTTTTGGATCTTACACAAACAACACACTTTTTGAAACAGATGAACGGTATCGCCACTTAGGTTTCGACATTGAGGACCTTGGGTGCTGCAAAGTCATACGACACCATCTCTGGGGAACACATGTGTTTGTGGGGAGTCTTTTCACTAATGCACCGACAGATAGCCTTATTATGAAGAAATTACAAGGGAACTAGCTGCTCTAGGTGTTCTGCCATCCAGATTCTTACCTCTTGTGTTTTTATACTTGACAATAAGTGTGAAAACACTGTCAATATCTGGATTTTACTGTTGTAGTATTCTTATTTAAAAGATAATAGCTTCATTCTACAATAAAGCATCTTCTGGTTGTTGCTTTTGTTATCCACCACACACCAGAAACACAGGATTGCTCTGTTCATTTAAGCTGATTCCAGTTTGGATGAGAATTTAATTTCACATATTGGAGAGGAAATGTTTGTAAACATTTTGATTTCTTGTTATTTGGATCCTACAAGAATCACAGGTTCATTTGCTTTATTGTGGCATGATCTATGTATTTTGATCAAATGTGAAATTTCATGAGTCCTTTAATATTTATTTTAATGTTCAGAAGTAGGTCATAAGTACTGTTCATAAATAATCTTTAAGCACTAAATAATGATGTATGTTCATAAAACTTGACTCATAAAGGGAATACTCATCCCCCATGCTGAGTGGGTCCAGGAGATCCTGACAAACAAAAAACAATTGCAAATGATTACAGTTTTTCACTGTTTTTATTTTTAAGTGTATGCCCCAGTCCCCCATATGTCAGGTGAGGATTGGCCAGGGAGTTAGGTTATATCTACAAGGGGTCCCCTTGATCTCCAGGCAAAGAGCGGAGGCGCACTGTGTCGAGGGACCATGTGTGATGCATAATTGTACACTTATATTTGACAGCTTCTCAGTGGCCTGGTCATCCTCACTGCTCAGCAGAGTGCAGACCCTTCCCTCTCAAAGATGAAACTGAGATTTTCTTTGATGAAAAAACAATTGTAATCTCAGCATTTACATCACTCATAACATCCTCAGGCAAACCTGGTAGCAATTAGTGATACAGTCAAAGCACAGTGAGATACACACCATCACACAGAGGTGGCAGTTTTAAAAGAGAATCGATTCACATTGTTTTGTCTGATTTTAAAGGCGTAATTGATTAAAAAATTTCAAATAAGGACCGGAATCTCAATTACAGTATGACTCCTTGCAGGCATATTCCTGATTTTAAAAAATACTCTTTGTTATGGTTCAGACAAACTACAGTACACTGATAACCTTTGGACTTCAGTTATAAACACATAACTGCATGGCAGCAGACAGGATAGGTCCGCACCTCACAAAAGATTGAGTGGATACAGCTTACCACACTTTATGTTAAATATTTATTATCTCTGTCATCATAAAAACAGCTGATAGCAGGTAAAGTTGGTAAGCTGTATCCATTCAATCTTGCTGACCTATCCTGTTTGCCAGCCTGCAGATATGTCTTTGTAATATTCTTACATTTCTCATTGTCCATAGCAAATCGGATCTGAGCACATGTCCGTTCATAATCAGTCCTGCACACTGAAATTGATGATAAGTCAGACACCACAGATTCTGCTCACTAACATTCTGCCTTGTGGTGTCGACATTTCACAGGTGTCCCCCAAAAAAAACACGTGCAATGGCACTTTTCCTTCAGGTTCTATGCAATTCATTGGTGGCCAGAACACATCCTGTTATATTGATAAAGTTAAGCCTTTCATATTACAGTACCTTAGGACCACAATCCCAGGATCATGGTCATTGGGTTTGACCCCCTCCACTTTGTGGACTGTGCACATTGGTAGTGTTGGCTGTATAACTTCCCACTCAATTGGAAGAGCTGCTGTTGTATCCAGAAGGGCAGTAACAAGAATGTAGTTGGTGTGGCAAGTGAGGTGGCTGCCTCGGAACCCTGCCCCCCAACAGATCTGCCGGCCCGAGTAAAGTGCATGGGCAAAGTGCTGGCACTGCTGATCACTCCAGAGTGGTGGCTGCTCCCTTTCTTGAACTCCTCTCTGTTTTCACCACTTGGTATGCTATGTCATATCCAGAAGGAGTAGACTGACAGGAAGTACTGAGACTGGAGGACCAGGCTTTATTGTAACAAGTACCCCATGCTTCCTGCCTTAAGGGGGGTACAGGCAAGGAACTCGTGTCTTAAGGTAAAACAAGTTGGAGTATGTAAATAATTTACCTTAATATTTGGTTGATCCTATGAACCCCTGCCTGCTATACCAGCTACCAGCATTACCAGTGCCCCCCCCCCAGTGGCTATGCCTTTAATAAAATGAGCAACAGACTGCCCCAGGGTTCATCTAAGTAAGTTCTGTGTCTTTTAACTTTAGAACAGTATATGTTACTGTAGCACATTTCAGCACTTATGCTGCTGGTAGCACTATCCTTCCCCTTGAAAAGGATATCTGTTTCGGCAGTGTCTGCTGTGAAATGTGCTACAGCACACTTAGGTGATCCCTGCAGCCAAGTCTGTCACTTGCATCATTAGAGGCTTAGCTGCAGGAGTCAAGATGGAAATGTGGTTTTCTGTAAATGATGTATAAATTATACCTTCATATCAATGGAATCCTAACCTTTATAGCTGTATAGCAGATGGTACATATGTGAGCTAAATCATTTGTGTATAATTTGTTGCTGCTGTTTTTTTTATTAAATATGCTTTATTAAAATGTTTCCAAGAGATACACAAAGAACAGTTCAAGCTGCTGCTGTTTTAAATGTGCTGTAGGATCCTCTTGAAAACTAGATGATACACCTCAGTAAGTCTATGCTGGTGTTAAGAATTTCAAATACAATAAATGACAGGTGGGGATTTGCAGGATCAGTCAGACATTCAGGTAAATTAATGAAAAACAGTGGCCTGTCGGAAGAAAGCCTGGAATGTTGGGGCCTGCCCGGGGGAGGAAGATAATACCAGGGATGCAGGGATGCTTGTTCCACTAGCTCACTGCCACTTGGATGACCACAGGTGGTAGTGCACTAAGAGAGTGATGTAAAAAGAGGGGTGCTAGATCCACGCATGTATGTGCACATCAGAGTCCTAAATGGCAGTGTGCCAGGGGTACAGCAGAATGGCTCTGTAACTCTTGTGCTCCAGTGCTTCCGACTATCCACCGATCCCCACACTTTATGGGCCCAAGGGAGACCACAGCTGTTGGTTCTCCCGGGGGGGGGCTCACCACATGGGGGACATGTCCTGCCTAGGATGGAAATGCCCCAAGTGGACCCTGTGAGACCAGGTAAGACAGAAGGGTATTGCAAATGGGGCTGGGAGGTTGCCCGGTCAGCTGTGGCAACCAGAGTATAAATCAATATAAAAAAAGTGACTTTTTTTTTTTTTATAGACTTGCAGTTTTCTCAGGATCTGTTAGTATGTGGTCATGATGATTCTTCAGTAAGGTGATGCTTTTATAGTGCTTTTAATGGAGGTCCTACATCCACTGTCATCCCCCTGCACTCCTAGCTGTTGTATCCTGTGATGTTATTCCGAAGCAGGAGCTCATTTAGTTAGTGCTTAAAGTGATTTTCTATTCACCAGCAAACAAATTGTATTTGGCATCAGTCTCAAATTCATTTTAGGACATTACATCTTTTATTACCAAAGGCATTTGCATGGAAATAGGCTCTTTGCATCATACACTTCATCTGTCCCTGCTGTTTTCCTTCCATTAAAGCAGCAGTGTGTGTTGATAGTGAAAATGTTAACCTATACTGTATTATTTTGTTTTAGATTGCCCTTTATCTCTTGTCTTGTATGATACTCTTTTTCTCCTTTTTGAGTCTGCTTTAGAGCTTCTTTTTTGCATTTGAATTACTAAAAGGTGTTCGATTTTAATATAACTCAGTTCAGGGTTTCATCAGTATTTTTTTGTTAAACATCACTTAGCTTGTGCTTAGAAAATTAGCATTCAGCAGATACGGCTTCCGGATCTTGTGGGACAATACGTGTGCAAACTCCGCTGAGTATAGTGATGAAAACTTGGTCCGAGCCATATTAAAATGAGTATTCCTTTCATAGTTGTAAATATTAAAGTGCTAAAGCAGACTTAAAATGGGGAAATAATGGCATCATTAAGGAGAGGAGATAAGAGGCACTCTGAAATGCAGTAGAACATATAGGTTAGAATTTTCACTGAAACATGCACGGCTTCTTTAAATCACAGTCCTCTTCATGTGGCATTAGAATAATTGCTGTGCAAGTTGCAGAATCATAAACAGAGGATTATGGCTTTTCAAAAGGTACTGTATAAACATGAACAGACTTAAAGATCCCATATAATGAAAATGTATTCAGTAATACAGGATGGATTTCAGATTGTGGTACAGTTTTTGTGTTACTGAGTTCAGCTGATGCCAGTTGTGAATTTTCTGCTGGAATCCAGAAAAATCTCTTCAAAGCACCCAGTTAAATTAATTGGTTTGCCTTCTGGAACACACTGCCCACAGTTCTACCACCTTCATTGCTGGTGAATAATAATAAATCGGAGTCCATGTCTGAGATTTGACTACTTTTAATCTCTCTGCTGGCGAAATCTCAGAGCTTATTGCAGCACTTTGTTTGCTGGACCAAGGTCTTAACATTTCCAGACTGTGGTAGCTGATTAACAAAAAAAAAATGGAAAGGTTTTTGTTCCTAGTAGTTAGACATGCATCCCAAACTTCAGAATTATGGCGTCCCTTTAACGTCATTTTTATATTTTCTGAGAAAACGTTTTGGGACACTGCCAAGTCACATTGAAGAAAGGTCTTTATACAGTACATAACTGTTGTTTCATCAGCTTTGATTAGAAGGACCATAGTATCGAATTTGACAGAATCAGCATGTTGAATAGTGAAGCTTTTTTTTCTGTTACAAATCTTAATTGGGGTTGGAATTATGGAATGAATTTTATGTTACTGGAGAAGTTATACAAGGTTTTTTTAAATCTAAAATTGAGCTGCTTTAAAGGAAAAGTGTAAGATAGTCTGCCGGTTTTTTTTTGTGTGTGTATTCGTGGTGCGACTGCACCAGGAAACGGCCGTGCTCAGATCTGTTGAGAAATAGTGTACTATCCTGCCCCAGTGGGGATCATTAGATGCAAAAAACCATAATTGTTTATCAAGTCTCAGGAGGGACGGGATCTTAATTTTGTCAAAGGAGACAGCCAGCAGATCCCTTCCACTTCCTAGCGTGCCATCCTGGTCCCAGCACACGGATGTTTTGTAATGTCTAGCCAGGGAGCACATGGGGTATGCTCCATTTATGTCTATGGGTGGGCATTTCAATTAACTTTTATAAATATTAATGCATCCTTTAGCATAAATCAGAGCTACTAAAGTGCCATTGTTAGCTGAGCAGTGGTTTTGGCTTATGTTAAGGGACACATTAGTATATATAAAATAGTTCATTAAAATACCCCCATTGACTTAAGTGTGCCCCAGTGCCTTACCTGTTAAGACTTCACAAAATGTGTGCATGCAGGAATGGGACTGGTACATTGGGAAGTGGAAGGGATCAGCTGACCACTTCCTCAGGCTAAATTGTGTTCTCTTCCCTCCAAAAAGAGACTTAATTTAAAAATTATGTCTTTTGCACCTAAAAACACCTGCAGAGCTAAAGGAATGTTTTGTTTTGTCAAAACCCAGCAGACTGTCTTAGACATTTTATATTCTCATCTTAAACAAGGTTAAAAGGTGTCAGTAAGAATGTGATGTATAATTGCTTGTGCTCCATGAAAGCCAAAAAACTATCCATGTTGATGCTTTCTTCCATAATTTATTCAGAGCAGTCTGTCTATTTTGTGTATTTTACAAATGTATGAGTAATCAAGAAGGACTGCAGAATACATCTGTTCAGAAATGTATGTTTCATCTGCCTGTTTCATCAAAATGCCTACACTTAATAAGACTGCATGACTGTTCTGTGGTTGGTTCCATGGAGAATACAAAACAGTGGTAGGTGATATGGTTTATATTCATGAGTAGTGGATAAACAGTGTATCTCACTAGTGGTACAGCCATAAGTGAATAATTCTGTTTTCCCCATAGCATGTAAATAAATGTATTGCATCATTTGTTATTGTTGATTATTTTATTTTTGTTTCAGACTACATGGATTAGAACAGCCAGTTCAACTATTGCATCATCTCCACGTGTGGAATGGTGCCCTAGAATTTATAATTTTCTTCAAGAATGCCATCTTCCACATTGCTGTTCTAGAGCCTCCCATCAGTCCAACACCAGATATTTAGTTGCTGCTAAACAGAGCAATCGTCCAAAACGTACTCTTTGCTAATTAGTTATTTAAACAAGAATCCATCAACAAGATGCTTTACAAATGGCATCATCTTGCCACAGTGTGAGGACCTGAAGATAGAACTTTATGCTAATTTTGAACTTAGAATACAAGTTCAAACTCTGCACTGTGGTCACGCGTCCCCTCTTATTATAACTTCAGATTTGTTTCTCTGCTGAAGAGAACAGTTGTCCCGAAGTCATCTCCAGCCTTTTGGTCTTTATTATGTTATTCAAACCCCAGGAAGTCTTGCTGTATACTGACTTATGCAGTTAGCCCTTTCAGTTGAACTGCCTCAGAGATGAGAGTTAAAGCCTACAGTATATGCTAATAGTAGAAAGTTCAGTAGGCTTGAGCTCGGTTTTCAGACCACTGTCCCTGGTACATTCTATGTAACTGCCAGATTCTTTACTCCACCTGCCTGTGAAGTCACCTTGGAGATTTTTCCTCGGCTCCTTCAGTTTAAGTACTAGTTCATCGTTTTTTCTAACCACCCTTTATATTTTATTTTCAAACCGCTATCCATGGTTACAGATTAGACTAGAGTAGGTTTCATTCAGTTTGGTAAGTTTTTCACTTTCTGATCAGTTTTCGTAACCGAGAGGACACCGAAGACATTATTTTCTTGAGGTAAAGCTCAAGTTTTACCTTTTACATTTCAGTATTCTGGGACCGGTAAGGTTTTTGGTTACAAAACCGAGTGTTTCTTGTTTTTTCCCTCGGTCGCTAACTCGACCGCTAACCAAAAAAAAAAAACTTTTACTATTCTTATCCAGGCTTAACTGCCAAGTGTGGTTAAGCGCAGAATTTATTCTGTTTGTGGGTATGTTTCAGAAACCCAAGAAAAGAACTGGTCCCACTGGGTTACAGCATTGTACAAAGTGCAGTGAGCCATTTGCTAAGGTTGACCCACATCTGGTTTGTGTGTTGTGCCTAGGGTTTGACCACCTGAAGGCAGACTGTGAAATTTGCAGAAAAATCTTTGTGAGTACTTGGAGGTTTCAGCATTTTCTACAGTGATTATTCTTGTGATGCATTCTGTTGAAGGGAATGCTGCTGTGGCTGCCTGGCATAGGCTTGCACAATTACCTGCTAATCCCAGGAAGGCGGATAAACAATATCCTGCTCCTACTGCAAAGCTATATTATTATTCACAGCCTGAAACAGACTCTGTGATAATTATGGCAGCTCATGACAGAGCTAAGACTACAAAACACTGAAGCTCTGTTCCTCCTTACAAAGAGTCAAGGAAGCTGGATGTGCAATAATGGGCACAAGGACTTTTGCCTCACCTACCCTAGGCCTATGAATTGCACATTATCAGTCATACTGTACATGACTAAATATCAGAATTGCCTTTGGAATTCAATGGCCACTCTGGTTGAAAAATTGCCTGAGGGACAGGACAAAATATTGGCTCAGCAGACAATTGCTAATGGCCAAGAGACAGTGTGACAGGGTGAAATAGGATCCTGTCCCAGCTGTTATAGAGAGTTTGAATGCAGGGATATGTTCTGTTCTTTTCTGTCTCTTCTCTGTCTGGTTGCGCAACCAAATTTTCCTGTGCGACCTAGAATTTGATCACACCGACAGTCTCGCAATTCTCTGCCTCTCATTGTCTCTCAGTCTTCCCTTGCTGTTTGTCTTCTTCTCCCTTGCATATCTGCTAATATAAAAATATATGCAAATCATTATGTGAAAATGTAACTGATATTGGGATCCCTTTGTTAAGAAATTATATAGCGTTACTGTTGAAATGTATATAATTATAGTTTGAGATTATTGCAGAAAGCTATTAGAAACTCAAGAGGTTAACTGAGTGCACATTGTTAAGGCTTTTGCAGAAGAGCTGTGGAAAAGGGGGCCTCAGCTCGGGCACACTGTGTTCCTGCCTTGCACCTGCCTGAAACATACATGAACAGGATGCTTGTTAAGAATGGGGGTTGGAATGACTTATAAGAGAGCTGAGCTGCAACTGCTTGAGAGAAAAAAAAAAGGGACACAGAGACTGAAGGAAAACTCTGATGGATCTTTATTTTATTTTGCCTTTGTAAATAGTTATACTGATCAAGTTTATTTTTTTATGTTACTGCTAGTGTAAATAAATACTTTTGGTGAATTCTACAGCTGCTCCTGGTTTTCCTATGCTTCCTGACCTGTGCCTAGATGACAGATGGTGTCAGCCTAAGTGGGATTTATGCCATGCATACTGTAAGCCAGGAGTTTCATGTGTGGGTACTGAACCTAGTACCAGGGAAGCACAGAGGAGAGAAGAGATGCAGCAATGGGAGCAGCAATGGCTGGATGTCTTGCACGCTATCAAAGGCAGAAGATCTGGCACAGATCCAGATGAGCAACAAAACACAAGCAACTTAAAAGCCATTAACCTTACACATTTGTGTCCCTCGGATGATATGTAGGCATACCTCACAACTTTTGAAAGAGTTGCCACAGCCTGCCAGTGGCCAAAGCAGCAATGGACAATCAGACTGGTGCCCTACCTGACAGGGAAAGCCCAACTTGCCTACAGCAGTAGGGACACTGCACATTCAGAAAACTATGACCTGGTGAAAAGTGAAATCCTGAAAAGGCATGACATCTCAGGAGAGACCTACAGGCAGAGATTTTGATCTCTGAGGTACAACTCAGCCCACAATCCTCGAGAAGCCTTCATCTGACTCAGAGAAGTCCTGATAAAATGGCGCCAACCAGAGAGCTAAACAGTCCCACAGATCGACACATTTGCCATGGAGCAATTCATCAGCATCTTGCCTACAGATGTGCAGCTTTGGGTAAAGGAACACTGACCAGAGAGTGGGGAAAAGGCTGTTTCTTTGGCTGAGGACTACCAGATGGCCAGACAGATGCCACAACAGTGAGGTAACAGCCAAGTATCAGTAAGACACACTTTTTCCCATTTAAACTCCAAGCCTTATAAGAACTCTGGTGGGGGTAACAAATCTGTGCCCAAAGATGTTATTTGCTATAACTGTAATAAGCCAGGCCATGTTGCAAGAAACTGCTGTAGTAAGGAGAGTGGCTCTGGAGCAGATTTGTCTTGGCAAATTGGGGCAAGTACTCAACAGATGTGAAGGTGGTCGGTAAGACACTAAAGGGACTCATTGATTTGGGAAGCAGACAGACACTACTGCATATTGAAGTGGTGGGAAAACACTCTGCAAAGGGACCAGGTACTGGTGTCATCTGCATCCGCAGGAACACTCAGTACTATCCCACCACCCAAGTGACTCTGACCATTAAGGGTGTGTCGCACCAAATGAAAGTAGGGTAGTACCAAAGTTACTTCTACCTGTGATTATTGGAAATGACTTTCCAGGATTTACTGAGCTAATCAAAGAGGGAATAAATACTGATGTTTCAGCAAATATGACAAGAGCACAGGCAAAGAAAATTTCAGATGGTGGGGACTCTTTTCCTTTTGCCAATTTTGATTGACTTGTTCGAGCACAGCTCCAAGATCTGGAAATCCAGGAAAGAAAGACGATGCCTGGAGAAACTGTGGCAATAAATGACTGGTGGACATAAAGGGTTAACATATGAAAATGCTGAAATTAAATTGATAAATGTGATTTTCTTTCAGAGCAAGCTAACGATGTTTCTCTCCAGGGTTATTTTAAGCAGCTGGGGGTGAAACCAAAACATGGTGGACCCATGTTTAAAAAATTTAATGGGTTACTGTACAGAGTTTGGGTTAAACCTCAGACACAGGAACAGAACAAACAACTGGTTATACCACAAAAGTAAAGAACAGAGTTGTTACAGATAGCACATGATAGTCCTATGGCTGGTTACTCAGGGAGGAATCGCACCTTTGCCAGATTGCTGTACAGATTTTACTGGTCTGGAATTCATGAAGATGTTGCTACCTATTGTAATTCCTCTGCTGAGTGTCAGAAAGTAGCCCCAGTCACTTGAAAAGACAAGGTGCCCCTGGTGCCCCCTACATTTGATAGATGTGCCTTTTGAGAGAATTGCAATGGATGTGGTTGGTCCTTTAGACAAAAGTAAAAAGGGTAATAGATTTATCCTGGTAGTATGTTACTATGCTACTCGTTACCCAGAAGCAGTTCCAGTGCATACTGTCACAGCTTCAAAAGTGGCAGCAGAGCTTGCAAACATTTTCAGCAGAATGGGCATACCTAAAGGAATTATTACCAATCAGGGTAGTAATTTTGGGGCTGCATTACTTAAGGAGCTGTACAGACTGCTAGATATCTCTGCCACAAGAACCTCCCCCATCACCCTCAGACAGTCTTGTTGAGCATTTTTACCAAACCCTAAAACATATGTTAAAAAGGTTTGTAAAAGGGGAAGGGAAAGATTGGGACCAATACTTGCCTTACCTACTTTTTGCTTACAGAGAAGTGCCACAGCCATCAACAGGATTTTCACCATTTGAAATGCTGTATGGTAGGCAGCCAAGAGGGCCACTGGATGTGATAAAAGAAACGTGGGAAGATAACTCCACTCAGAAACAATCTATAATGTCTTGTATGTGTGCCCTAAGAAAGAAGCTGACAAAATATGTTGAAATTGCCCACAGTAATCAGGAAGAGGCCCAAAACCTGCAGAAGGTATATTATGATCACGGGGTAAAAGAAAAAGTTTTCAAGCCAGATGAAAAGGTTTTGCTACTGTTACCCACAACAGAAAAACTGTTAATGAAGTGGCAAGGGCCCTATAGAGTGCTTAGATGAACTGACACCGTAATTACGAGATTGAGACACCTGACAAGAAAAATCCTACTAAGATATACCATGCTAACCTCCTCAAGAAGTGGGTTGAAAAAATGCCAAAAGCTGCTTTGCTAGTTTTACCGGAAACCAACAAGGAAGATATTGATGTAGCTTATGGTAGACTGGAACAAACTGTAAATGCCGATGCTGTAAATGTGACTGTTTCCTTAACCTCAGAACAAACTGCAGACATTCGTAATGTGACAAAGACATATAACAGTACTTCTACCACAGTACCAGGCCAAGCAAAAGGAGCTGAGCACGTAATAGTGACAAGGAATGTTCGCCCCCTATTAGGCAAAAGACATACAGTTTACCAGAGCGTTTAAGAGGTGACGTGGTTAAGGAAATACTAAAAATGAAAGAATTGGGTATCATAGAGAGGAGTCGCGTGCTTGCTTATCTCCAACGGTAATTGTAAACAAAAAAAGAAGTGGGTGGTAGAATCTGTCAGAATTTGACAGTTATCCTGTGCCCAGAACAGATGATTTGGTGGACAGACTGGGAGTGCAAAGTATATCAGTACCCTTGATCTCACCACGGGTTACTGGCAAATCCCTTTAACTAAAGAATCCACAGACAAAACTGCATTTGCCACCCCTGTAGGATTCTATCAGTTCACCACCATGCCATTTGGTTTACATGGTGTGCCAGCTACATTACAGCGGTACAAGGATGTAATTTTATCTCCTCACACTAGTTATTGTGCTGTGTAGTTGGATGATGTTATAGTGTACAGTCCAGACTGGAAAAGCCACCAGGAACACCTATGAGCAGTTATCCAAGTTATCAAAAATGCAGGTCTGACTATTAATCCCACCAAATGTGGATTGGGCATGCAGGAAACCAGATATTTGGGCTATGTGTTGTGAAATGGAGAAGTTAAGCCAGAGGTTTCTAAAATAGAAGCTATATCTAACAGCCCTGTCCCTAAAACAAAGAAACATGTTGGGTCATTTTTAGGGCTGGCTAATTTTTATTGGAGATTTGTTCCCAATGTTGCTGAGTTAGCTACTCCTCTCACTGAACTCATAAAAAAAAAACGGTACCCAAATAATGTGAAATGGACCCCAGAGTGTGATGAAGCTTTTCAAGCCATTAAGGCTGCATTATGTTCAGCCCCTGTTTTAAGAAGCCCAGACTTTGAGAAACCATTTTTGTTACAAACACATGCATCAGAGGTAGGCCTAGGTGCAGTACTGAGTCAAAATATAGATGGGAAGGATCATCATATTCTGTACATAAGTAGGAAGTTGCATGACAGAGAGAAAAGGTACTCCACAATTGAAAAATGTTTAGCAGAAAAGTGGGCCATGGAGTCCCTTAAGTTTTATTTGCTAGGAATTGACTTTGTACTTATAATAGATCACAATCCTCTGCGTTGACTTAACCAAATGAAAGATTAAAATTCCAGAATCACAAGGTGGTACCTGGCACTACAGCCATTTAAATTCATGATTCACAAATCTGGTAAAGAGAATAGCAATGCTAATTTTCTGTCACGATATGGATTGGGAGAGGGTTCTGAAGGTTGAAAAGTAAATGCATGGGTTTGAACTTTACTGTTTGCTGTACTGTTATAGCAAAAATGAATAATGTACATGTACTTAATTTCTGAAAGCATCAAATGTTAGAGAATTAATAGAAAGTTTTGGAAACCTGTTTGATAAAACAGGTTCCCTCAAGGGGGGGGAGTGTATGTGACAGGGTGAAATAGGACCCTGTCTCAGTTGTTAGAGAGAGTTTGAATGCAGGGATCTGTTCTGTTCTTTTCTGTCTCTTCTCTGTCTGGTTGCTGAACCAAATTTCCATGTGATACCAAGGATTTGAGCACCCCTACAGTCTTGCAATTCTCTGCTTCTCATTGTCTCTCAGTCTTCCCTTGCTGTGTCTCTTTCTCCCTTGCATATCTGCTGATATAAAAATATATGCAAATCATTATGTGGAAATGTAACTGATATTGGGATCCCTTTGTTTAGAAATTATATAGTGTTACTGTTAAAATGTATATAATTATAGTTTGAGATTATTGCAAAAAGCTATTAGAAACTCAAGAGGTTACCTGAGTGCAAATTTTCTAAGCCTTTTGCAGAAGAGCTTTGGAAAAGTGGGTCTCAGCTCAGGCACACGGTGTTCCTGCCTTGCACCTGCATGAAACATACAAGGACAGGATGCTTGTTAAGAATGAGGGTTGGAAGGACTTATAACTTAAGAGAGATGAGCTGCAACTGCTTGAGAGGGGGAGAAAAGGGACACAGAGACTGAAGAAAAACTCTGATGGATCTTTATTTTACTTTGCCTTTGTAAATAGTTATACTGAACAGTTTTTTTTTATGTTATTGCTACTGTAAATAAATATTTTTGGTGAATTCTACAACTGCTTATGGTTTTCCTATGCTTCCTGACCTTTGCCTCGATGACTGATGGGTAACCACCTACTCATGTCAGTCTATGATGCCTCTAATGCAGCTGCTAGGGCTGCTGCCTTTGGGATCTGCATTCATTGCCACTCCTGGCTTAGGGGTGACTGGTTTGTCCTGTAATGTACAACATTTTGTAATGAATGCTCCTTCCAGGGGAAAGCAGCTATTTGGCAGCGACATTAAAAATACGTTTGAGGGATCTGCAAACATCCAGAATGATGCTCACATCCCTGCATGCTTTGAACTCCAAACCCAGAAAAAGGGGGTCATGGTTCATTTCTTGGGCCCTGTGCCTACCCTGGCCAAAGTTACTCATGAGGCCCCAGCTGTGGTTCTCAGAGACCTCAGCCCTCAACCTCCCAGGCCACAAACCTGTCCCCTGGTGCACATGCCAGACATAACAAAGGTCAGATTATTACAAGCACCTCCATTGCCTTCTGACTCCCCTCCCTTGACTCTGGCCTCACTGTCTCAAGAGGTTTTGATGGGAGGCCGTATCTCCCACTTTCTATCAAAGTGGAGGAAGATCACTATAGATGCATGGGTTTTGGCAGTTGTATCAGCACTCACATGACCTAGAGCTCCTCACTATTCCTCTTGTAAACACTCCCCCCATTGCCAAACAGATATCCTCAGGGACATCTTGCCCTTCTGCTGGAGGAGGTTCAATCCCTCCTCCACGGAAAGGCTGTGGAATTAGTCCCAGCTGCAGAAATAAATCAAGGATTTTACTCCTGGTACTTTCTAGTCCTAAAGTGGACAGGGGATGTAAGGCCTGTACTAGACTTCGGGGACCTTTAAATAGAATACAAGAAGTTCAGAATGGTGTTTCTAGAGTCCTTGTTACCCCTGCTGTTAAAAGGGGACTGGATGGTTGCATGGACATGAAGCATGGTTACCTTCCCATCAAGATCAGGACATCTCACAGAAAGTATCTGCAATTCATGCTTCAGAGCTCTCACTACCAGTTTCATGTTTTGGCCTCTGGCTTATGTTCTGCACTGCATGCCTTTACCAAAGTGTTTGCAGTGGTGATAGTGGCCCTTTGCAGGGAGGGCCTGTACGTCTTCCCTTATATAGATAATTGACTGTTCAGACAGCAGTTATTTGGCCAACTTGAGATATTGGTCAATGAGCCTAAGTCGGTCCCTACCCCCTGCCAAAGGTTCCACTTCATTGGAGCCATCCTGGACATGGGTCTCGGTCAGGCATTTCTGCTCTGGACCTTGCCACAGCAGTGGAGACACAGGCACAGCTGGTCACCTCCAGCGATTATATGTCGGCCTACTGTCTTATAAGACTGACAGTCTGATGGTGGCTGCCATCCTGACACTTCTGCTGGCCCGCCTCCTTATGAGGATTCTGAAGTGGTTCCTCAGAGTGCAGTGGGCTGAGCACTCAGATGACTTGGAGCGCTTCATACCAGACAATCCTCCTCTCCATCATTTCTTCCCATTGGCTGGTCCACTCCATCTTAGAGAAAAGGTTACCAACCCTGATGCTGTTCCCACTGCTGGTTATGACCACAGATGCCTCCGGGATGAGCTGGGGGACTTATTTGAGCCCCTTCAGAACCTAGGGCCAATGAGGCCCTCTGGATACAGTACTTCACAGCAACACTCTGGAGATGAAGGCTGTTCTATGTGGCTTACAGGCCCTCATTCAGTGATATCAGCTGTTTATCCACACTGACAATATGTACCTGATGTACTACATCAACCGACAGGGCAGAATTCATTCATACGCTCTCTGCAAAGAAGCAATGAGAATTTGGCACTGGGCAGTAGAACATGACAATTTGTGTCAGCAGTGTTCCTCTCTGGGCCCTAAACTCACTGGCATATCAGCTCAGTCAATCTAATGCACTCTGCGACAAATGGGAACTCTTGGACTACATCATAGACATCCTCTTTGAAAAATGGGGCCATCTGAACATAGACCTGTTTGCATCCCCATGCAATACAAAACGGGGGATCGGGAGCACAGTCTGGGTTTCATGGAGCCTGCCAGTGACATCCCCCATTTTCCTTTGTTCTGGTTAGTCCCCGCCTGGCTGCTGGGGTGCACACTTCAACGTATGCACATGGATGCATGTGCACACTGCAAAGTCCTGCAGCATCCTCCCTTCCTCTGGCATCCCCGACCCACTCTGCCCCCAGACCTCAACCTGGGGAAGTCATTCGTTGGGACTCCCAGGCCACTCTTCCTGGGAAAGGAGAGCTGTCCTCTGGATGCTTGATCCTCTCCCTCTCCAGCTGACCCCCAGTGACCTGCTTGCACTGTGAACACGGGTCACTGGCATGACAGGAGGTAAGGCACCACTGCTTCAGCCCTCCATGCCACTGGGCTAGCCTGGCATGACATTTCAAAGTCTCAAATAAAGACTCTTACAGAGTGCAATGGCACTTAGTCTTGGCACTGCTCCCCAGCCTTCCATGGGGTCATGAGGGGTGGCATTCGGAATTGGGCCTCCCCTCCCCCAAACAGATGCCACCAGACCTTGCTGGCCCTCCCATTTTCCCCAGTAGATGGACAGACTGAGCTGACAGCCAATCGGGTTGTAGAAGGAGGGACCTGCTGAACATGCCAGCCTGTTGGAAGGCTTGGCGTGACTTGTCGAACTCTAACAAAAAGACCCTTAGAACAACAGTACTCACTCCTGGCACTGATACCCAGCCTTCCTCAGGGTCATGAGGGGAGGAATTCAACCATCAGGCAACCCCTCCCCCTCCAACAGCTGCCTCCAGACCCTGCCAGCCCTCCCATTTTCCCCAGGAGGTGGGCAGGCTAAGTCAACAGCCAATTGGTCTGTAGAAGGAAGGACATGCTGCACGTGCCAGCCTATCAGAAGGCTTGTCATGTCTTTTCAAACTGTAATAAAAAGACCCTTACAAAGCACAATGATGTTCATACTCCTGGCACTGTTCCCCAGTCTTCCTGGGGGTCACGAGTGGTGGAATTCACCATCTGGCATACCCCCCATTGGACACTTACAGACCCTGACATATTCCATTTTCCCCAGCAGATGGATGGAAAGAGCTGACAGCCAATTGGGTTGTAGATGGAGGGACCTTCTATGTGCTTATCACTGCCCCCCCCCCAAGCAGTCCTTCCTCACTGTGGTCCTCACACAGTGGACTGCAGTGCAAAGGGTGTCTACTGTGGGTGTCAGCTGTCGTAGTCTGCCATCAGCCATCCATGCTGGCCTAATCAGCACAGCCTCTGCCATCTGATTTGGACTCCATTTCTAGAATGATCCTGGACACTTGTATTTACAATTGATGTAAGTTGTCTACTGCTTTTATGATGTCTTGTAGCAAAAGTTAACCATAAAGACATTCTAGTATTTCTGTATACTGCTTTGCCCCGTCAGGGAGGTGATTCTTTGAACTATCTGGTTCTGTGATGTGTAGCCAACCATCTGCTGCTGTAGGGTGCAGTTGTATTTTAGTCCCAATGCACAGAGTCTAGTATAGTTATAATATAGCCTACTTATATAAAGCAATATATTAGCCTGACAACTGTATTGCTGTAGCTCCTTATCTGGGGTCCAACACTTCCTAGAGCTCAGTTCCTTAATTGCATGTTGTTTTAATTAGCAAGCAATTGTAGGGTTGATTCCTTTGCTAATGTAATTCTGCAACTCCTTATTTGAGGCCTAACAGCATAGTTACTCTATATAGCTTTCAGACCATTAATAATTGTCATTGCTTCTCCATAGACTGCACTAAATTTTTGTATACTTCTGGCTAAACTAACATAGGTGTTACATATATTTCTACTATCTGGTTCAGCTCTGTATTCTATTAAGTTGCTACTGCTCACATTGTCCTCATAACTGCGAGTGTGGATCCAGTTATTGTTCAATTAATTTACCTATATAGTGGTGTTTCAGTCTGAGCCGTACCATTCTTCTCTAATTATATGATGTGAGTAGTAACTTTATTATTGTTGCTCACCAGGTCTGACCCCTCACCTCAGAGACATGGTCTTACATCATGTTTTACCACGCAGTTATCAGCAAACAGGGACACAGTCATTTACTCATGACAGTGATCATCTCTGGCCTCTTGACTGTTCCAAATTGATGGAATATATGGTGACCCCCTCCATATTGGTCTTTAAATCACTTATTACTATTGAAGCCGCACAACTTCTCCAGCACTAGCACCAACTTGTCTCTTCTAACCACCCAGCTGTATTGGATTAAAGGTAACAAAAAGCTACTAAAAATAATTTTAACCTCATTAAACATACCTCTAATGGTGCTAGCTTACTAGGGTTAAAAACTGTGGCTGTCAATGTCTGCAGCCTAATTAATAAATTAGATAGTGTAAAAATTTAGATAGACTTAATCAACCCATATATTCTGCTGCTTACAGAAACCTGGCTTAATGGTTCTGTAGATCACGGTGTCTCTGTGATCCCTGACTACATCCAGTTGTGGGTGGACAGAATTCTTAGAGGCGGTGCCATAATCCTTTATGTAAAAGATAAGTTCTCCTCAGCTGTTATTAACTCTTTTTCTATACCCATGGAATGTGAATGCCTTGAGGTTTCAGTAGCCATGTTCTGAAATTATACCATCAATACTGTTGGATGCCATAGACTTCCCTTTGGTGACTTATCCTAATTAGCCATCTAACTAATTTCCTCAGTTTATACAGTAATGAAATCGTAATTCTGTAATTTGGATTTGCTTTCATCAAAATCAAATGGCTAAGTCGCTTTGTGATGATTTTAGCCTACAGCAGGTGGTTACGGAACCCAATCCAAAAAACTTATCCTGTTCCTCATTATTGGACATAGTACTTAGCAACAGGCCTCAAAAAAACTTAACTACTGCTGTATCTGATAAAGATTGCAGAGACCACCATGTGGTGGTTTGTATCAGAGGCAATCTTTTTTTTTTTTAATTTATTATGCTGTTTGCCAGCCTAGTGCCAGACTCAGCCCTGGTCATGACCCCTGCCACCACATGAGCTATGCTTCCCCTATGCCCCCTGGCTTACCCCCAGGTTGGGGTTGTGGCACTTACCTGTGTCGCAAATGTCAGTTCAGGGGAGCCAGCCTCGGAGCACATTGAAGATGGTGAGGAGGACTTCACAGAGGTGCTTGGCTGGGGATTTTTCTGTCCTTGAAAGGATGTTATTTTTTTTCCTCAGGGGCAGGGACATGCAATGTCCTGCATCTGCCCCGCCCCCTCCTAACGTCAAAATGCTGGTTGCAGCGGAGCCCCCAGCCTCCGCCAGGGGTCTGTTGTGCACCGGGAATTCATGCCCCTTCCTCCCCCGGAGAAGAATGTCCAGAGGACGTTCCATCCATCTCCTTCCAGCGACCCAGGTCTGTTCCCAAACCCGGGTCACCAGCATCGCAAGTGGAAACACCAACCACTGCGCCGACGGGCTAGCCCAAGGAAATCATTTGTAGAACCTACCTTCCATTATAAAACAAGACTCTCATACTTCTTTGAGCCAAGCTGCCTCCATGATCTGGCTAAAATTAATTGGCAGGAGTTTTACTTAACTCCTTCTGTGCACACTATGGTGGATGTACAGTATGTACTCAGCGTAATTCTCTCCATTATAAATCAGTATGCACCTCTAATAAAACAGAGTTAAGAAAAAAAATCTATCCATGGTTTACTAAAGAAATTAAGTGGGCATTGAAGGATAGGTATAGTCATTGGGCTAGAGCCAGAAAAGCCAAACTTCTCCATGATTGGATCATGTTTAGGCAAAAAAGAAACTCATTCACTCAATTAGTCTGTATAGCCAAATCAAACTACTGTCTAAGCTTTCTGGAAGCTAGCAAAAGTGATTCTTCTAACTTTTGGCACACAAATCCTTAGAAGAAGGAGCCTCACCCACCTCGTTACCATGTAAGGCTGTGGTAGATGGCAAAATATTACTGATAAGCTACTCATTTTGGAAGAGCTTTATTCATACTTTGCGTCTGCTGGAATGGCTTTTGACTGTTCATCTGCTGCTGCGATCCCACAAACAAATTTAAAGCAATCTCTGTGTACTAGCAGCACACTTCTGCCTTTCTGCTTCTAGACCATCACCTATAAACAGGTGGAAGACTTGCTACTAACCCTTGATCAGTGTTGGAATTATGGGGGGGGGCTTGCCAGAGCTCATCCACCATAACTCTGAAGCGAGCCCCGGTAGCTCACACATCACTACCATTATAATGGGAAGGTGGGGCTCAGCTTAAATATAGGAGCTTCTGGGCCCCTCTAGCTCCCAAAGCTCAAAGTGTAATTCCAACACTGTCCATGATACTAAAAAGAGCCTGGGACAGACAATTTGGAAAGTTAGAGCTGGGGCCCTGGTACTAACAGCACATATACTACATCAGTTCAATCTGTCCCTTACCAGTCATGAAATTCCTGTACTTTGGAAAATGGCCCACTTAATTCCATTCTTCAAAGCTGATGATAAATCCTTGGCAACTGTCAGCCTATATTGATCATGCCTGTCTTAGCTAAGGCTTAGGAAAACTAGTCAATGTACAGGTTCAGAAATACCTCACTTGTTATAACTTAATCACCCCATCACAATCTGATGTCTAGGCTCTACATAGTACCACGACTGTGCTTATCAAAGTGACAAATGACTGGTTCACTTCCCTTGACCAAAAGCTTGTAACAGCTACAGTTTTTCTAGACCTTAGTAAGGCTTTTGATAAGGTCAGTCATCAAATACTGAGAAATAAGCTGTCTTCTGCTGGTATTGGTCAGCATGCTCTGCCCTGGTTCAAAAATTACTTGATGGGTAGACAACAATAACTTAAATCTGAGGGCCTACTCTCCTCCTGCTTACAAATCTCCAAAAGAGTCCCACGAGGGTCTGTCCTTGGACCACTGTTATTACCATATATTTTAATGATCTGGGAGATGATACGGGAGGTGTCAAACTACACTGCTATGCAGATGATACATGCTGTATGCAACCAAACCTAACAGGCTAGAAGCTTTAAATGACCTCCAGTCCACCTTCAGTATTCTTCAGCTGAAACTGTGTGATTCTAAGTTCCTTCTAAATGCTGCCAAAAGAAAGTATCTGATTTTAACCCCCACCAACAAGCGATCAACTGGCCCCTCCATCCTTACTTTTCTAGGTGATAAACTGGAGTTGGTAGAGAATTCCAAATACCTAGGAGTATGGATTGATAGTAAGGTTTCTTTCAGTAATCACATTGAAAATGTATGTAAGAAGCTGAGGCCAAGGCTGGGTTTTTATTATAAAAATAAATTGAGTTTACCTTTGGATAAACACAAAGGTGGTGTGCACCAGGGTGTATGGGAGGTGGTGCAGAGCAAGGCTGCCAGCCTAGGAATACACAAAGAACTGCAGCTCTGCACTCATGGATTCAAAGCAGGCAAGACTCAAGTAAACATTAAAGGTACTTAACTGCAGTACCATTTAGAAAACCAGCTAGCACCCAAAGACCCAGCACTTTAACTTACAACATGACCTTTGTCAAGGAGCAGGTCTAGGGTGTAACAGACTTGCACCCAATATCAGTGAAACATTTAAAGTGATACAAATAAAAACGTGTAGAAAAAGTCCCCAAATAAATCACAAAGCATAAATGGTATCTAAAAATATATACAAACATGTACAAAACAGGGATAGATCTAACTAAACAAACCTACAAAGACATTGGCTAAAACTAAATGTAATATGTTAACAGTCCAGTGCTACTGCAAATTCAGATTAATTGCCAGTGTCAGTGAGGGGCTGCAAAAAAAATGAAAGGAAAAGCAGACAGAGGAGATGAAGGAGGGGAGAAGAGAGCAAGCATGAAAAGCACCAAAGTCGTCTCATTATTTCACAGGTCTGAAAAATATATATAATAATATGAATGAAAAAAGTTGATTTGTCGTGGGAGATATTTCAAGGGAAAAAAAAGAGGGAGCATTACCAAATGGAGAACAAAGGCAGCAGAATGAAGTGGGATACCAATAATTACACACAGGATGAAGAAAAAAAGGGTGGAGGTTGGAGAGAAGTGGAAAAAAGCACAGGAGTTGCGGGTGGGTGGAGTAAAACAGCAGAATCAAATCACCAAGGGGAACAAAGAAAACACTGTTAGAAGTTCCCGTCCCCAGTCCAATATAGTATTGGGCGAAATCTGTAACCAAGTGGAATACAAAAAAATGCATTTCTACTCGGAAAATTGGTCAGATGTGTAGGGATCTGAGGGCATTTTTAAAAAGTGGTTCCATGTCTAAGTGATGGATTCTGACCTAAAAGGGGAAACAAACGTAGTTAAGAAAAATATTTAGGTTTCAAAAATGGTTCATATACATCAGCAGAAGAAAACATCACAGATATGGCGTAAAATCAATGTTATCATTTAAGCCTACTGGGAATGCAATTTTTAAGGTGAATATCCACGTTTTTATAACAGATTCTGAAGTTTGTCTCCCCTTCTGGGGTGTCTGGCAATATGTTCTAATACCATGAAGCACATACAGCCATGCTTGTAAATGTGAGTTACAGCAAAATGAGCGCTTAAGGCATTGTGTGAACTGCCATTAATAATGATTTTCAGGTGCTCCTGTATGAGCACCTTGACAGATGTTGTGCTGCCAACATAGTGAAGACCACAGTTACACCAGCAAACATACACCATGAAAGGTGTAGTACACATCAAAAAGTCAGAGATTTCAAAACTGTTGTCATTTTTGAGTTTGTCATGGTGTACAGGTGCAGACAAACTCATTGCTATAAGGTGCTCTACAGGGGTGTACCCAGTGGACAGCTGTATTTCCAGAAGCAGGCAAATCAGTCGGCAGGCTTGCGATGACTCACTCTCAGCTGTTTGGGCTGAGCAGGACAACTTTTCAAAGGACAGAGCCACACCAATAGTGGCGCGGCTCGGTCCTTTGAAGTTGCATTCCTGCATTGCATTGCTGGATGCGTGTTCACACTGCTGTAGCTTACAGCAGTGTGAATGCACTGAGCCCAGGACTTCCTCCTCACAGTTAAAAAAACAAACCAATGGGGGTGCCCAATCCCCCTGTCAGTGTGCCCCCTCCCAGATCATTTGCCGATGGGGGAGCCCACTCTCCGTCAGCATAATGTCTCCTCCCCCCTGCAATTTGTTGTGTGTGGCTGTGCACAGACTGACTGGAGTGCCCAATCCCCCTGTTGGCTTGCCCACTCCCAGTTAATATTCTGATGGGGGAGTCCACTCCCCGTCGGCATATATGTCTCCCCTAATTAGTTGTGTGCTGAGGCGGTGCCCAATCCCCCTCAGCTCTTGCTCCCCCCCCCAATTTGTTGTGTACTGATGGGGGTACCCAATCCCCCATTGTCTATACCCCCTCCCCAAAAACGCTCAGGTGGCATGCTGGGAGCCCACCCCAGTGTGCCAATGTCCCTGTAAAAAGATAACCTTCCTGTGATGTTAATTTTTTTTCAACCTGTAAAATAGGAAACGGTCCCTCATTGAGTCTGGTGGTCCCTCCAACCCATGCACACCCTCTACGCACCCATGCCCCCCCTGCCCAACCCATACTTACCTCTGGACAATCTTCGGTGGACTGGGAACACGTCTGCACTCTTTAAAGCCGATCGCGAACTGAAGAAATGCTGGTAAGCTGTATAATGGCATAAATCTTTTTTTTTTTTCAACTTTGGTGCATATCTTGGGCATTTTTTTGATTTTTTCACCAAATTTGCAACATAGGCTTTTGAGAGCCCACTTTATGAACAGTGGCACTGTTGTTTCGTTAATCCGTCCCAAAAGGTGATGATATGGTCACTGCGTGGAATCACATTTAGGGACCGATAAACAACAGTGCCACTGTTCATGACATGAGGTGGGTTCTCAAAAAGCCTATGTTACAAATTTGGTGGAAAAAAATCCAAAAAATGACTGTTTCAAACAACATGAAGTCTTGCTATATTATGACTAATGCAGTTTGTCCCACCATTAGAACTGCTCCGAGGTGAAAGAGTTAACTTCATGCAGAGCATGGAACTTAGGAGCTGAATCGTTAGAGAAGCTCTGTCTAGGACATTTCAAACCGAACTGTCAGATTCTTTACTCTACCACTGAACAGTCGCTCCGGAGATTCCTCCTGCTGCTCGGTTCATTTTCTCGGTTTAAAGAGTTTTTTCTCTGTTAAATTCAACCGCGATTATCATTATTTTAACCGCAAACCGATCGGTTCAAGCTCTGTCTATGGTATTGTAAGTAATAGGTAGGTTTTCTGTGTGGAACTTGTAAATGTTTATCGGTTCGGTATGAACCGATCAGATTGTATTTAAACTTCATTCTGAAGCGTTTTAAGGCTTGTTAGAGTGCGGTTCCCGGTTCTTATCAGTTCTAAAAAAAAATGGATTTCATTACGGTTTTTTTCACGACCCGTGACACGGTTGGGAACCGATAAGGGTGTCTTGCCTGGCACTGCCGAAAAAAAGGGCAAGTTTTTGGTTAGGCTGGCATTATGTCTGAGAAACCCAAAAGAAAAACCGGGCCCACTGGGTTTCAACACTGTAGTGTCTGTGGGGAAGCCTTTGCCAAGGCTGACCCACACACCACATGTGTTTATTGTCTGGGGTTTGACCACCTCAATGCAGACTGCCAGATTTACAAGAATTTCCTGCAGCTACCCTAGATAAGAGAGTTGGTAGGCTCAGGTAACGAGAGGACAAAAGTCCGCTGACCCGATACAGCCCGGTTCAGTGCCAACCGCATCCGAGAGTCCTTCGACCAGGGCCAGACTTCGGCAACGAAAGCTGACTCCTGAGGAGCCAGTTCCAGCAAAGAGAACTAGAAAGTCAGCAGGTGGAGTCAAAATCCTCCTCCAACTGCTGCAGAGATAGCCAGGGCAATACAAATTGTCCAGTCACTTTCCCGGTTCCGTCCGAACCACCACTATCTGTCAAAAGGTCGGTTCCACCGGTTCAAGAATATGATATAGAGGAGTTTTATGAACCAGAGGAGGGGGAGGATGATTATGAACAGTGTGAATGTGACTTTGAAAGTCTGGATGTGCCCATTGAACCGGACATCTCCCCAGACAGACCTTTAGGAGAATCTCCCCCTAGGCTTGCTGAGTCCCCTTCTCATTTTCTGCTTTTATAAAAGTTGTTGAAACCCTCCAGCTTCCTTTAGAGGAGGCTGTGGACGAGCAAGAGGAGCCTGACTTTGTAGGGATGATGGATATCCCAGAGTCCAGGAGATTGTCTATTCCTTTACATAAATCTTTTAGGAAACAAACAATAACAATTTTAAAAGCTCCTAATTCTGTGCCTCCTGTGGATAAAAAGATGGACAGGAGGTACACTTTGTCAGGTCCTGATACAGAATTTCTTTCACAGCAATGCAGCCATGTTGGGGCAGTGCAGGCTGCAGCCTGTGATAAAGCTAATATTCCCCTGGCTTCACATCCTCCTGACAAGGACTCCAGGAAGATTGATGCCATGGCTAAAAAACAATACATGGCAGCATCCTTGGGACTCAGACAAGCAAACTATATGGCTTATGTTGCGAGATACCAAAAATCTAGATGGGATACTGTCATAGCTTTAGCCAAACGGACCCCTGGCCAGCTTGCCAAGGAGCTGGAGCAGGTGGCTGCTGATGGTATTGAGGCATCTAAGGTGCAATTCCATGCTGCAGTGGATTCTAATGATGTATCCTCTAGAGTCATGGCTACATCTGTGGCTTTTTGTAGATTGGCTTGGCTCAGGTGTACTACTTTGTCACAGGATACCCAGTCTAAGGCTATGGATTTTCCTGTGGTGGGAAATTCTTTGTTTGGGGAGCAAACAGAGAATTATATGAAGAAAATGGATGAATATAGAACCACTTATAGGAGTGCACAAGCCAAGGAACGGCAAGTCACTCCTCAGAGGCAGCCCCAGGGGTAGAGGCAGGCCTTTTCACAGGCCTTTTACCAGACCCAGGCCTCTCTTCAGCTTATGTTCAGAGGGTTCTTCAGAGGAGAGGCAGATGGGGTCAAGCAGGCCTGCTCCCACCCCTCAGCCTAAAGCCCTCACAAACAGGCACCCTGATGGGATGCCCAGGGCCGGTTCTCCATTACCTGTAGAGCTGGCTTACTTCATCCAGGACTGGGAGTCTTTAACATCAGACAAGTGGGTCCTGGAGTAGTAAGCCAGGATCTGGTTCTCAGCTTCAAAAATTTCCAAAGATGAGAATCAGATCTTTCCACCTGCAAACCCTCTAGAGACTCTTGCCTTGAAACAGAAGTCTCAACCTCCTGGCTCTCAGAGCTGTAGAAAGGGTTTCTCCCTTACACCAGGGCAAGGGTTTGTACTCCAGGTACTTCCTTACCCAAAAAGACAGGAGAGTGGTGGCCCATCCTGGACCTAAGATATCTGAACAAGCACGCTTTTAAAACCAAAATTCAAAATGGTGAGACTGGGAATGATTTTACCTCCTGAGGCCAGGGACTGGCTAGCTTCCTGACCTCAAGGATGCCTACTTCCATGTTCTTATCAGAAGCTCCCACCGAAGTACCTCAGATCTCGAACTGCCCTCAGGCCATTATCAGTTCAGAGCAATGCCCTCGCCTTACTCTGCCCCAAGGGTATTCACAAAATGTCTGGCAGTAGCAGTTGCTCATCTAAGAAGGCAAAGATTGCCATCTTTCCCTACCTGGATGACTGGCTCATTGTGGGTCAGTCTCCAGACCAGGTCAAATCACACCTGCAAGTTACCCAGCAGCTGCTTACTCTCTGGGCTTTCTCTCAATCTTCCAAAGTCAGTTCTGAACCTGTCCAGGTACTCACCTTATAGGTGCAGAACTGAACAAAGCAGGCCAGAGCCTTCCTTCCCCAGAAAGGGTAAGGACCCTGGTGTTCCTGGCCTTGTCCTTCACTCTGCAGGTCTCTCGACCAGCAAGGCATTTCTGCAGCTCCTAGGACACATGGCTGCTTCCACAGCTGTAGTGCAAGGAGCAAGATTTAGATGAGGGACATTCAGTTCCATTTGAGAGCCTTCTGGTCTCAAAGAAGAGATTCCTATCCAAGTTAATCCCAGTGACTCGAACCCTGATCCAGGCCCTTCAGTGGTGGCAGGAACAGAGCAATCTGAGACAAGGGTGCCCTTCATCCTCTATCTCACTCCTTGACCCTTACTACAGATGCGCCCCTTTGGGATGGGAGCGACATGGGCGACTCTCTCCACCCAGGGGTTGTGGTCCCCCAGGAATCTCTGCTCCACATCAATCTGTTGGAACTCAGAGCTGTTTTTCTAGCACTTCAGGTTTTCTCTGCATCTGTTCAGAACAAGGTGGTACAGGTCAGAACAGACAACACCACTACAATGTGGTACATCAACAAAAAGGGGGCACTCGGTCTTCGGCCTTGTGCACCGAGGCGATGAAGTTGTGGTCTCTGGCTTATTCCCTGAACACTTCCCTCATAGCAGTTCACCTCCCAGGCAAGGACAATGTCCTGGCAGATGCTCTCAGCAGGATTTCCAGGGCCATCACGAATGGTCACTGATCCCTAGTACTGGAGATAGTTTTTGCCAGATGGGGCACCCCTCAGATAGATCTTTTGCAGCCCCAGACTATCATCAACTTCCACTTTTTTGTTGCAGGCCCCCAGTGTTGGGCTCAGTCCCCCTGGATGCCTTTCTCCTCGATTGGGAAGGGAAGTTTCTCTATGCTTCCCCCCCCTTCCCTCTCCTGTTCAAGGTGCTAGTTAAAATCAGATCTCAGCCCTGCAAGATGATTCTGATTGCTCCAGACTGGGCCAGGCAGCCCTGTTACCCACTCCTTCTGTCCTTAGCAGTCCATCTTCCCCTGTGTCTCCCCAGGAACCACAATCTGTTAACCTGTGCCCAGGGGAGAGTCTGGTATCCGAATCTCAAATCCCTCAACCTCAAGGCCTGGCTCTTGAGGAGTTAGAGTTTGCTGATCTACAGCTTTCTCAGGGTGTTCTCGAAATCTTGAAAGCTTCTAGGAAACCTTCTACCAGGGCTACCTATAACTCCAAGTGGAAAAGGTTTTCCATATGGTGTTCTGGGAAGCATATTTCCCCAGAATCTGCTGATTTGCCCACTGTTTTGGACTATATGGTCCATCTTAATTCTTTAGGACTGAGACCAGCTACCCTGAAAGTGCATTTGGCAGCTGTCTCTGCTTTATTTCAGCAGGGAAGCCTCTCTCTTCTGCTCACCCTGTATTTTCCAAGTTTTTTAGGGATTGCTTCATACAATCCACCATTCAGGGACCCTGCCCTGCCTGGGATCTTAATGTTTGCATTGCTCAGCTGATGCAACACTTTGAACCTCTGTCTTCGGCAGAGCTTAAGTACTTGACCTGGAAAACTGTATTTAGTAGCCATCACTTTGCCAGGCGATAAGTGAGTTACAGGCTTTATCAGTGGAGACTGACTTATTTCCTTTCACAGGGATAAGGTAGTCCTCAGGACTAACAGGAAGTTTTTGTCTAAGGTGGTTTCAGATTTCCACCTTAACCAATCTATTTCACTTCCAGTGTTCTTCACTGACCATTCCTCCTCTGGTGAGAGGAGGCTGCACAGCTTAGATGTTAAGAGGGCCCTAAGTTACTACATAGAGCGTACCAAGGGTCACAGGTTTGACTCCCTCCAACTTTTTCTCACTTATGGTGAGGTTGGGAAAGGGAAACCTGCCACTAAGAGATCCATTGCCAGGTGGATTGTCTCTTGTATCCAATTGTGCTATCAAAAACTGGGTAAGGTTCCCCCTTCAGGCCTGAGGGCTCACTCTACCAGAGGTACAGCTGCATCTCTAGCTGCTGCCAGAGACATCCCTATCTTAGAGATATGTCAAGCAGCTACTTGGAAAACAGTACACACTTTCACCAAATATTACTCCTTGGATATCCAGGCCAGGAGGGATGCCCGGTTTGCCACAGCTGTGCTTCAGAGCCTATTCCCTCAGTAGGTTCTGTCCCTCCTCCATGGAGGTACTGCTGTGTAATCTGAATTAGTCATAATATAGCAAGACTTCATGTTGTTTGAAGAAAAAATTACTCACCTTAGTAATGTTTCTTCTAATGGAGTCTTGCTATATTATGACCTCCCCCAGCCTGCCCCTCTCAGAACTTCTACTTTGGTATGGGTGGCATTCCACTGTTGGCACTTATTGATGCCCCTTTTATGTTTTCCACCCTTCTTGTTGGGGTGTTTGGGTGTTATGTTTTATTTTATTCATCTTTCTGGTCCCCTGACTTGAGTCTTGGTGTTGGGACCAGGAAAATGTGCTAATATTTTAGTAGCCAGTTGGCTAGTGTAGGTTACAGCTCCACACAGAGCCTTAGTGAGTTTTTGCTCAGAAAGATCTGACAGTTTCGGTTTGAAATGTCCTAGACAGAGCTGCTCTAACCGAGCTCGCGTTCTAAGTTCCATGCTCTGCATGGAAGTTAACTCTTTCACCTCCGGAGCAGTTCTAATGGTGGGACAAACTGCATTAGTCATAATATAGCAAGACTCCATTAGAAGAAACAACACTACTAAGGTGAGTAATTTTTTCTTCATGAACGTGCATTGCGCAGTTTCCACGCACACTTGTAACTTCACGAATTTGTAATATTTTCACTCCAGATTTTCAACATTGATATTTTTTTTTACACATCTTCATGAACAGCGCAGCTGTCATTTTCAACATTCTGGCCGAAATACATTTTCGCACATCCGGTGCAGAATAGCACGGTCAATGTGGGAAATCGGAGTTCAGGACAGATTACAAAAATCACAGTGACACTGTTCATGAGAGGAGGTCTCAAAATATCTATGTTGAAAATTTGGTGACAAAAGTCCGTATAATGACTGTGTTATGAGTGTGCATTGCAGTTTGCACACACACACAACTTCATGAATTTGTAATATTTTCATTCCAGATTGTCAACATTAGCATTTTTTTTGTACCTCCTTATGAACAGTAGAGCTGTCATTTTTCACATCCTGGCCGAAATGTGTTTTTGCAGTTCCGGCGCAGAATAGCACGGTCGCTGTGGGAAATCAGTGTTTGGGACAGATTAAGAAAATCACAGTGACACTGTTCATGAGCAGAGGTCCCAAAATGCCTATGCTGAAAATTTGGTGACGAAAGTCCATAAAATGACTATTTTATGAGAGTGCATGGCACAGTTTCCATGCACACTCGTAAAGTCGAGGATTTGTAATATTTTCACTCAAGAGTTTCAACATTGTCAGTTTTGCACACCTCCTTATGAACAGTATAGCTGTCATTGTTCACATTCTGCCCAAAATATTTTTCCACACATCTGGCGCACAATGGCACAGTCGTGGTGGGAAATCAATGTTGAGGACAGAGTAATAAAATCATAGTGACAGTGTTCATGAGTAGAAGTCACAAAATGCCTATGTTGACATTTTGGTGAAATTATTCCACTAAATGACTGTCACGAGCATGTGTTGTGCAGTTTCCACATATGTTTGTACGTGTGAGCATTTTTAATATTTTCACTCCAGATGTTCAACACTGCCTTCTCTTCACACCTCCCTATGAATGGTACAGCTGTAATTTGTCACATCCTGCCCAAACTGTGTTTTTGCACATCTGGTGCAGAATGGCACGTCGCTGTGTGAAATCAACATTCAGGACAGGTTAACAAAATCACAGGGCCACTATTCATGGGTGGGGTCACAAAAGGCCTTGTTGAAAATTTGTAGTGCAAGCACCAACAAACGCCTGGGGCGTTAGGGTTTCTAACCATAATGGCCCCCCAACCCATGGCGGGGCTCCAGTGCCCTTATTTTTTCTGAATTGCAGAGGTGAACTTGGTGGCATAACTTGTTCTTTCTGCTGGGAACTGTAATCCTGCCACTTGGTGCGTACCAACATCAATTCCAAATGATGGACTTTGGCATTGATAAATTCTTATTTGTAAATCTATTTCTGGTGCTTGCATGTTTGCAGATATACCTGCCACACCTAAAAAAAAAAAAAAATTTTAATTTTTTTTTTTGTTTTGTTTGTTTAGCCAGTCATTTCTCTCTTCTGTTTTTATTGTGGATATAAAGTGACTTGGGTAACTCTGTCACCAATACCTCTACCCTTATTAAAGGTGACCCTTGGTGTGGAAGCAATATTATCTTTCAAAACTGGATCAGTGAGCGAAATAGGCCATTGATAATGTACAACCTCCTCCCCCCACTCTGCCTTCCAATGGGCTGAATTCTGTAACAAAGGGTACTTTATCAGTGATGTTATGAAATGTGAACTGGGATCCTGCCTTGTTCTTGTTTTGGGAAGGCAAAAAGTCATCTCTGTCAAGTCTGAGCACTTTTTTAGGGCTTCATCCAAAATTGTAGGACTGTAGCCCCTTCCCAGGAATCTAATTTTTAAGGATTCATTCTGATCCAAGAAAACAGATTCATCTGAACAATTTTGTGTAAGGTGGATTTCTCCATAAGGAATAGAGGAAATCAGTTTCATGGGGGGTGTGAACTACTGGCCTGAAGGACTAGGTTGATTGTGGTATTCTTCTGATAGCCAGTAGTTGAGATTTCCTCACCAGGAGTACCCATAAGTAAAAGATCTAAAAGCCTGATACAGTGCTTGTCTGTCTCAAAAAAAAAAAAAAAAAAGTTAAGGTTTAAATCGTTCCCATTTAAAAATTCCACAAATGACAGTATCAAACTTTATCACCTGACCAGATTAAAACAATATCATCAATAAACCTGAGCCAGAAAACAGTGTGGTCCAAGTATTTGTTCACTATGTCATCATGGACAAATCTGTTTGCAAAGAATTCCAGAAATAAATTTGCGTAAGATGGGGCAAAGGCTGCCCCCCATTGCCATGCCACAGACTTGGAGAAAATGTTCTTTGTTGTAAATAAAATAGTTATAAGTTAGGGTAAACTCTAGGGCTCTAATGAGAAAGAGGCTGGGGACATCACTTTGATCTGATAGGAACTAGCTAATCTCCAGACCCTGGTTGTGGATAGATGTGTAAAGGCTACAGGCGTCAATAGTGACCCAAGTGTAGTTGGCATTCCAGATCATTCCCTTGAGTTTTCTTAGGTAATCCATGCTGTCTTGGAAGTAAGGTTAAATACATGGATTGTAGGAAACTGTCTATAAAGAAGGATATGTTTTGTGTCGAGCTTATTCCCAACACTACTTGTCAGCTGGGGCTGGGTTGGGGGGGGAGAGAATCCATGATGTTTTTATATGTTTTGGGCAGAATGTAAAATGTTGCAGTAACAGGGTGGTTTACTTCGATGAAGTCTGCTGCCCACCCCCTAATCTACCCACATCTGACTGCAAGATCTGTAAATTCCAAAAGTTCACTTTGGAAACCTATAGTAAGATCTCCTCTTAAACGTTGGTAGTTCCCCTCCAAATTAAGCAGTTCCATACATTTTTGGAAGTTAAATTCCTCCTTTATCAAAACTATGTTTCCTTCTTTGTATGAATTTTCATGACAGTCCCTTGCATGTTCTCCAATGCTCTACTTTCATCTAAACTTATTTTTTTTTCTGAAATGTTTATGGTGAGCAATTATATATTTTGTGTACTTTATCAGTCAACATTTCTTCAAAAGTAGTAATGGCAGGATTGAGTACTAGTGGGCGAAATAAAGACATGGGTCTAAACTTACTTTTATGATCCCATCTGGTGGTCTCAGGACTGTCAGTAAAAAGCCCATCTACTTCATGCAGTAATGTAGATATCTTAGGGGATATCTCTTTCATCAGGTCGCATCTAAGGAACTATTGCCACCAGGCACCAGGACCACAAGGAAACTTATTTGCTAGCAGTCTACTAGGGGCTGTCCATGATGATTTCAGATGTTGATGTCCTACAGTATATAAACACGGGTGGCCCCGCACCCTCATCAATTCTTTTCCTGCATTTGACCATACTCTCTGGACTCCACAGAGATGCCGTCACTATAGTTGACCACCAAAATCTTCAGTTTTTCTCTGTTTTATTATTTTCCCACCCTAGTAGTTATCACTTTTACTTTAAATCTGATCTACATCATCGTGTATGTTTCGAATGACAGACTCCATCAAAATATTTTGACACTGTTTAAGTGGTGGAAAAATCTACAGCCACAACCACCATGACACCTGAGTCTGCTGTCTTGGATAGGACCACAATGTTAAAGCCTGCAAGGGCTTCAATCAAGCTACCGGTGATGCTGTCTGAAAGCCCTGAAGTCTTTCCATCTAGAGCAGAAGGTAGCCAAAATGGGAAGGGAGCTCCAAAGAAGAAGCTCCTCTATGTTGCTGGCCCTTTCCTTGGGATCTCACTCCTCCAAGGCCTGGGATAAGTCATCGGGGAAACACAAACAGCGATTGACAGAAAGGCACAAGGATAAATCCTCCCAGTCCATTCGTGGTCACTACTCTGGCACCAGCTGCAGAAGCATCATTGTCCACCTTGGCATCAATGCCTCCTGCCACCTAAACCCTAGCTCCCACAGGGTCAGCTTCGGCAGGGAGTTGCACTTGACCTCCTATGGCAAGCGCTATCAGATCAACATTGGGGCTGCTGACATGCCTGTCAACACTCCAAGGCACTCCTTCGACATCAGGGTTCCAACCTCCCCTGTTGATGCTGCAAGACACTCCATCTATGTTGAGGTTCCAACCTCCCCTGTTGGTGCTGCATGTTGTGTGTCTCATACTTCCTCAGGGTCAGCTGGCAGATTCTCCCACCGAACAGTTTATGGCCAGTGCCAGCCTGTCAATGTCCAGGCTGCAGATGCCATTGTTGCTGTTACAGGCTGCTCTGTCAACATCGGGGTTCCAGCCTTCCCCTTTGATGTTCCAAGGTTCTCCTCCAATGCAGCCCACTGTCGACATGTAAATGGTGCTCTCCTCCTTTGTAGAGATACTGCAGTGCTCTGCACTTCTGCCAGTCACAACGATGATAGGGCCTACCAAACCAGCCTCCACATCCATGCCTGGCCCATCACCATGCCCTACTTGTCCCAGAGCATCAGCATCCTCTTCTCCTTCCTTGCCCTCTTCAAAGCCTATTGATGAGGATCAGGAATATCACCCTGATCTCATTCCTCAGGAGGAAGAAGAGGAGGCAGATAAAAGGGGAGTCCTGACAGGTCTGACTCCACCATCCCCTCCAGGAATAAGGACTTTACTTTGTATACTCCTAGGTCACTTCCTGTGGACCCTTCCTTCATCTCTGTAATGCAGCAGCTCCAAACAGCAATGGGGTTTGATGCTGAGGAGCATGACATCACCAGGAGAAACTTGGTAGAATTCCTGGAACTACCAGGTTCTCCTCCTTTAATAATTTCTCCTCTTTTGGTTGCTCTAGAGGATGCCACCAAGCCTGCCTGGCACAGACCATGCTTGATCCCAGCCATGCCCAGAAAGGCAGACAAGCTGAACCTGACTCCCTCAGGGAAGCCTTTTTTTCACCAGGCAACCTCAAGCTGATTCAGTTGTGAAAACTGCAGCCCGTGATAGGTGTAATAGATCTAAGCATCTCAATTCTACCCCCCCCAGATAGAGTCAAGAAGACTGGACCTCATGTGGAAGAGAGCCTTTGTCTCAGCCACACTGGGCCTCAGAATAGCAAATTATCAGGCCCACATGGTCAAACACCATAATACCCTCTGGAGGAAGGCTAAAGCAGCAGTGCAGGCCCTCCCTGAGGGTCACCAGAAGCAGGAGATGCTAAAGGTCCTCCAGACTGGGACTGATATAGGTAAACACCTCTTAAGGTCTACCTAAGATGCCTTGGATGCTTTAGCCAGAGCTGCAGCAGTTGATATCTACATGAAGAGGTACTCCTGGTTGAGGGTGTCAGAATTCACTATGGATGTCCAGCAGTCCATCCTAACCCCCCCCCCCTTTCAGAAGGTATAAGCTTTTGGGGGCAGATGTGCAGAATATTCTCTCTGACCTTCAAGCCTCAGGCCGGACACTTAGATCAGTCCCTCTGCCACACACAGCTTAAGAGTAGGCAGAATATGTCATTTTATAGAGCTACCAGTTGGCCTAAATCAGGGGCCAGACAGAGCAAAAGCAGAACAGCTTTGCCAGCCCCAGCCTCCTCCACCGTCGCCCATTCTGAGACCTCGGGAGGAGGCACTCCTGCGGTCACCAGATCTGCCTCAGCATGACTCCTTTCTAGACCCCCATCTTCTGGTAGACAATCTGGGGGGAGGTGCTAGGGGGTCACCTCTCCCTCTAACTGAATCAGTAGAGAGAGGTTACAGCAGATTTATTTATTTCTTTATCTATGGTCTAGGAATTACAACCCTTTGAGTCAGAGACTCATTTGCAAAGGCTCCACGTCTTACATCAAATAGATTGGAACACAGTATAACATGGAATTCACAATTCGGACTACAGCTCTAATACAGAAAAATGACAGTACCTACAGAGGTGAAAGAAAGTACATAACACACACATGGAACATCAGCAATTGTGAAATTATGGTGCATAAACTTTTTTTTTATTTTAAAGTTTCATCTGCAGTTGCAGTGGGAGTTGGGCATAATGTGGTTCAGTAACTCAGGTTTAAAAGGCCCAAGCCTGGGGATTGATAAAATAGAGTCAGGGATTGAGTTCATCCAAAGTGGGGCCCTATAGCAAAAGGACCTTTGGCCGGCAGTGGTCTTCACAAAGGGGACATGGAATGTGGCGGTGTCAGAGTGTCTAGTGGTGCGAGTCGGTAGATTCTTTTGGAGGAGCTGAAGACAGCCGGGGGACTAGGCCCAACTGGATTGTTTTGGCCAGTAGGCAGGTCTGATAAACTAGTCACCCCTGGAAGTTTAGCCATGATGACTGTAGGTAGAGGTCACAGGTATGCGTGAGACAATCACAGACTGTGGCCAATCTGCAGGCTTTGTTTAGGGCATGTTTAATGCTGGACAGTGCCGTGTCAGAGGTGGCCCCATAGATGATTATGCCATAGTCTACCAGGGAAAGGATGGAGCTGGAGATAGCTAACCGTAGAGCCTCCGGAGGTAGACATGGCCTAAGCCTGTAGAGGAGACCGATTCTTTTGTTTATTTCAGTGCAAGTTGATGCGATATGCTCACAATAGGTAAGGGTGGAGTCTAGGGTAACCCCTAGATATTTAAAATTGGAAACAAGTTCCAGCATGGTGCCCATAAATTATGTATAGATAATGTTGTGCTGTGCTTATGTTGTGGGTGTGCGAATAGCATGACTTTCGTCTTTTTTGTGTTGAGTACAAGCTTGTGTGAGGAAAACCAGGCTTCAATTTGTGTGAAAGAGCCCTGCAAGGATTTTTGAAGCTGTGTGGAGTCTGGGTGCCGACTGAAAATTACAGCATTATCTGCATAAAGGAGAAGACGCCCAGAGGAGGCCAGAGGTAATGAGTTCAAGTAAAGTGAGAAAAGGAGTGGGCCAAGGATGGACCCTTGTGGGACACCTGATTGGACGGTAAGGTTAGCGGAGAGGGTGCTTCTTATCTTCACCTGTTGAGTGCGGCCAGAGAGATAACTGGAGAACCAGCTAGTAGTTTCTTTAGATACGCCAACAGAGAGGAGGGAGTTTATGAGCATGGTGTGATTGACAGTATCAAATGCCTTGGAGAGATCTATATAGACTGATCCAGCCAGGTCTCCATGGTCAAGAGCGTCATGAACAAAGGAGGTGAGTTCTAGTAGGGCAGTGGTGGTGCTGTGACCTTTCCTGAAACCGTGTTGTTGTTGGCATATTAGGTGTTGCACATCTAGATAGTAAGTTGATCGGCCACTGTTTTCTCCAGCGCTTTTGAGAGGGGAGGGAGTATGGAAATGGGCCTGTAGTTACTAATTGAGGTATGTGCACCATTTTTATGTACTGGCGTAATCATCGCCTTTTCCCACAAAGATGGGAACTGTCCCAGGCACAGGGACATGTTGAGTATTTTAGTGAGTGGTATTAGTACAGCACCAAGGGTTAAGGATAGCAGTTTTGCATCTAGTGAGTCACCACTATGTCTGGTCTTTCCTAGGAACCTGGAAATATATGAGCAGGCATCACTAGCAGAGATAGTTTTGAGACGATAGGGTGTAGCACTGGGGGGTGGCAGGAAATTTCCTGCATCTGTACTGAAGAATTCAGAAGGGAGAATAGAGCTTAGGTCTGAGAATGATATATTGAAAGCATCTGCTATTTTGCTGGGATCTTGGGTGGGGATACCATCTAGGATAAGCATGGTAGGGGAAGGGGAGGGAGACTTTCCACTAGTTCCTTTATATTATCCCAGAACCTCTTTCCATCACCCCAAGTGGCAGTGAGTTTTGTTTGGTAGTAAGCAGCCCTTGCCTGCCAAATTGCCCAGGTGCAGGTGTTTCGGGCAGCATGATATAGTTGTCGGTCAGTGGGTCAACCTGACTGAAGGGCTCAGTGCCACAGGTCATGACGCGCCTTCATTTGATAGAGCAAAGACCGATTTACCCAGTGGGAGGATTTTGATTTTTCAATCTGTTTGATGTTGGGGGCGAAGATGTCACAGGCAGATTGGAAGGAACTTATGAAGAATGACAGGGCAGCATCAACTGACGCCTAGTGATCAAGTGGGGACCAGTCAAAATTTCAAAGTAGGTTTCTGAGATGTTTTAAAGCCCCTTTTTTGAGTTGGTGACACATGGAGATCCTAGGTGGGGGTGGTTTCCAGCTATTTGTCCAGAGACAAGTTATCAGGGAGTGAGCACTGACGGAGTCCGATAGGACCTGGACATCCAGTATGTGCTCCGGATGGTTTGTGAGTATGAGGTCAAGGAGGGAGCTGTGGCCCATGTTTTTGTTCACTCTAGTGGGGGTAAGGACCATTTGGGACAGATTTTGGGCAGCAGCTGCATCCCTGAGGGAGGATGTCTGGGGGGCAAGCCAGTTTATGTTAAAATCACCTAGGGCTATGACTTCCGAATTTTTTGGGAGCTGGTCGATTATATTCTGGATGGATGTGAAGGCATCCCTTTGGTTTTGAGGGGGTATGTATACTGACATTATATAAAGGGATTTACTCGAGTTTCCAATTTCAACCCTGACAGTGAGGAACTGTATGCCTTCCGTAGGGCTTATGGTAGTAGTGTTTATTGCTTGCAGGTGCTCTTGAAGATACAGTGCACTACCGCCACCCAGCCTATTTAGCCTATCTGACCTGAACAATGTGTAACCAGGTATGCATACAGCTGAGTCAGGGATATGCTGTGACAGCCATGTTTCAGTAACGGCTACTACATCACGGCGGTGGAGGCAGACCCAGGCTTGAAATGAGGCAAGTTTCTTTTGGAGACTACAGATATTAATGGTAGCCAGCAGCAGTCCATTTTGTTTTGCTGGTTGTCGTGGGGTATGGTCAGTGGGGTCAGGATTTGGGTGAATGTTGCCCACAAGCAGCAGGAGGATGACTGCTGTCCTGGTTAGGGTGGTTTTGTGAATCTTTTTGGAGATGTGTTGAGATGGGACTGCATGATGGAGTAGTTTATTGGAAAGATGGGTGCACGTGAAACGTAGTATTTCCTGTCCATAAAGTAATGGGGTACTCATGGTTTCAGGGGGGAGGTGACATGACAAAAGAGGAGGGTAGGGGATATAGGACATGGTAACTGATGAGGGAGTTTTTATTGGTCTGCATATCACAGGATGCAATTTTGGGGCAGAGGGAGGGGTAGCGCTGGGACTATTATGAAGAAGGCAGGAGGGAAGTGGGCTTTGGGAGAGGGTTAAAATGAGGAGAGTAAGCCATGGAGTCACTATGTGGAGAGAAAAGGGCGATATGGTATTTTTTCTAGACATGTTTGGGAGGGATTTAGTAGTTTAATGATTTTTTCCCGTTGCTGATTTGGGGTGCGGAGTGGAGGAGGGAGACTGGATTTAAAAGAGGTGTAGGATAATTTTATATATATGTTTTTTTGGGGACTCACACCGAAAAATACTCCATGCAGTAGTTAAGGAGCCAAGAGAGAAAAGATCAGCTTAGGAAGCAATAGCAGCCTCTAGCGGCAGGTCCTGATAACCTGCTAATGGAGAAGTTGCCTGATTGTTTTTTGCGCTTCACCAATCACCAGAGGTCTCTATACCTATATAAGGAGAACACGACCAAGGGTGGTGGTGGGGGCGGTGGGGTAGCTGACGTGCCGCGTCAGCGGGGCTCAAACGACTGTAGAGAGCGCTCAGCGCTGCTTCCCCACTTTATCTGCTTGCACGGTTCCTTGAGAAACGAAACGCGGGTCCCTTCTCTTTAAAAACGAACGCGGATCCCTTTATTTTAAGCTCAGGAGAGGGTGTTTGGTTCCCTTACGACCACCAGCACCCACGAGGGGAGCCTCACTGAAATTCTGCTGGAGAAAAGGAAAAAACAGAGGTTAATATAGGTGAGCTCCCGGGGGGGTGGAGTTTACTACAGGACTGCAGGGCTAGGGCTGTTTGAATAGGACTATGCGATCTGCGTGGCACACAATGAGAAAAAATGGTGACACACAAGTTTCCCAGAGCTTACTAGCAAACTAAACAGTTTTCTACCGGTACAGGTACTAATAGGCATAAGGCGCAGTGCTTTTGCTACATGAGGGTAGTTAGAACTGGCTATGTTGCTGCAGGAGGTAGTTTCAACTACAAAACAGTGTTTTACTACAAAGGAATTATTTTTAAAACATAAGGCACAGTGCTTTTTCTACACGAGGGTAAATTCAGCAGATCAGAACTGGCTATGTTGCTGCAGGAGGTTAATTTCAACTACAAAACAGTGTTGTACTACACAGGATTATGTTTAAAATGTAAGGCACTGTGCTTTGCTGCATAAAGTTAATTTGTTTGTACCAAACATAAAGGCACAGAGCTAGCAGAGGATTGGTCTTTTTTTTTTTTTTTGGCACCGAGAGTACCCTTTAAGGCATTGTGAGCAAGCTCTTAAAGTAATAAGAAAAAAACAATATTCAGGTCCATTTTCAGATTTTAGGCAAAAAAGAAAACTATCTCCACGTGTGGGGGAAGTAAATTGGAAAGCATTAAAGTCCACGACTGTAGAGAGTACTCGGCGCTGCAGTGCTGCTTCCCCACTTTACCTGCTTGCATGGTTCCTTGAGAAATGAAACGTGGGTCCCTTCTCTTTAAAAACGAATGCGGGTCCCTTTATTTTAAGCTCGGGAAGGGTGTTTTGTTCCCTCACGACCACCAGCACCCACGAGGGGAGCCTCGCTGAAATTCTGCTTGCACGGTTCCTTGAGAAACGAAATGTGGGTCCCTTCTTTATAAAAACAAACACGGGTCCCTTTATTTTAAGCTCAGAGGAGGGTGTTTCGTTCCCTCATGACCACCAGCACCCACGAAGGGAGCCTCACTGAAATTCTGCTTGCATGGTTCCTTGAGAAATGAAATGCAGGTCCCTTCTCTTTAAAAAGGAACGTAGGTCCCTTTATTTTAAGCTCAGGGGAGGGTGTTTGGTTCCCTCACAACCACACGCACCCATGAGGGGAGCCTCACTGAAATTCTGCTTGCACGGTTCCTTGAGAAACTAAACACGGGTCCCTTCTCTTTAAAAATGAACGCTTGGGTCCTGCAGCTCATAGAACAAGGATATACTTTAGAACTTCTGGAGTTACCCCAGAACTTCTGCCAGTTCCCTCCACTTATCCTCCAGACCAAGTGTCAGTGTTCCTAGAGGAAGTGCATACCTGCTGCTCAAGATGGCCATAGAACCAGTTCCCTGGGATCAAATGGACACAGGGTTCTACTCTCATTTCTTCCTACTTCCAAAGTCCATGGGAGACTTGCAGCCTATTCTAGATCTGAGAGAGCTGAACTTCTACATCCAGTACAAGAAATTCAGGATGGTTACTCAGCAGGGCCTGCTGCCTCTTCTGCAAAAAGGGGAGTGGATATGTTCCCTGGACATGCTGGATGCTTGCCTGCATATCAAGATTTGTGTACCCCACAGGAGGTACCTCAGGTTCTTGTTCCAGGGGGAACACTACCAGTTTAGGGTATTACCCTTTGGCTTGTCATCTGTGTCACGGGTATTTACCAAATGCTTGACAGTTGTGGCAGCAGCTCTCAAGAGAGAGGAACTGTACATCTTCCCTTACCTGCATGATTGCTGGCTCAAAGCGTAAACCAAGGACCCACTGTCTACAATCTATCATGCACCAGACAGATGTTCCACACCCTGAGGATCACAGTCCAACATCTGCAATATATAGGGGCAATAGTGGACATAGCTCAGGGATTTGCCTTCCTGCCCCAGGGCAGGGCAGAATGCCTGATGGCTCAGGCCCAGCTGCTTTACAACAGCAGATATGTCACAGCCAGAATGTTCTTAATGCTGTCGGGTCTGATGGCTGCAGCCACTGCCAGGGTACCCCTAGCTAGGCTACACATTAGGATCCCCCTAAGGACTTGAAAAGTCCAGTGGGATGAACTCACCAACAACCTAGAATAGCAGGTTCTAGTCACCATCCCTGTCAAGACGGTGCTTCTATGGTGGATGGAACCCAGCAACTTGTTGAAAGGGGTTCCCGTCCTCATTCCCTCCCCTCAGCAGATTCTCATCACAGACACTTCAGGGATGGGCTGGGGGGGCTCATCTGAGGACTCAAGAGACTCAAGGAACATGGAGACTTCCTGTGCATAAACATTCTAGAGATAAGTGCCATTCTGTATGCTCAGCAAGCCTTCCAGGACCATCTGTCCCTGACCATCTAAAAGTGCAGATGGACAACATCAGTGTAATACACTAAATAAACAACCAAGGTGGGGGTATCCACTCATATCCTCTGTGCAGGGAAGCAATGCGGGTCTAGTACTGGGCTCTAGAAAACAGTCTAAAACTGGTGGCCATTCATGTTTCAGGTATCCAAACTGGCGGACAGGCTAAACCAATCACAGTCTCGAAGACCCAAGTGGGAGCTGCTGACCTTGGTAGTAGAAGACCTGTTTGACAGGTGGGGATGTCCAGAGTTGGACCTTTTTGTGTCCCTACTCAACACAAAACTGCCACTTTGTTGCTTGCTCGCTCCAGGGCCTGGAGTTTTCAGGTGAGACACATTTTCCCTCTTTTGGAAAGGGAGGTTCCTTTATACCTTCCCTCTGATTCAGAGGGTAATAATCAATCTCCAGATGGAAGGTAAATCCTAAATCTGGTGGGCCCCTTCTGGCCTTGTCAGATCTGGTTTCCCCGACTGCAACTGTTGGCAGTGGAACCCCCTGTGCCCCTGCATCTGTGCAACTTGCTGTCACAGGAGCAGGGCACCCCAGTTCATCTGGACCTCAAGTCACTCCATCTCCATGCTTGGCTCCTAAACGACATAGCCATTGCAAGATTCATAGTGTCCCCAAAGGTGGCTGATGTCCTAGTGGTTGCTAGAAAACCTTCCACCAGAGCGTCTTACTCCATGAAGTGGAAGCTTTTGGCTTTGTGAGCTGCTTCCCCTCAGTTGGATCCCTTTACTTGTCCAGTGAACCAGGTTCTTGAGTATTTATTGTCCTTGTCAGATGCTGGACTCAAATACTCTTCCATTAAAGTGCACTTATTTGCTATCTCAGCTTTCCATGTGCCTACTGATGACTGTACGATGACACAGCTTGAAGTAGTCTGTTCATTCTTGAGAGGCATTCTTCATTCGAAGCTTCCCATCCACAATCTAGTTCTGACTTGGGGCCTGAATATTGTGTTGGAGAAACTCACTATGGCTCCTTTTGAGCCAGGGTCATGACTTGTGAGCTACACTTCCTTTCTTGTAAAGCATTATTTTTAGTTGCTGTCACTTCTGTTCAAAGGATTTTTGAGCTTCATGTCCTTATGGATGAATCTCCTTATTTGATTTTCCACAAAGACAGGGGCCCAGATATTCAAAAGGGTTGCTCCATGCGCAACAGGGTTGCGCATGCGCAAGTCCTACATTGCGCCATTCTGCGATATTCAGCAGGAGGCAGTTGCTCCACTGGCAACAGGTTGCGCAAAAGAGCAATGCAAATGAATGCATGCTCAACAGGAGGGGGAGGAACCATGCATAACCTGCGCAACCTGATATTCAGTCGGGTTGTGCAGAGTTATGCATGCGCAACCCCCAACCTGCGCCTGCACAACCTTGAGCCAAAAAAAAAAGGATCAAGTTGAGGGCCACCCACAGGTGAGCTGCTGTATTGCAGGGCGCAACACAGCAGCTGCCACCCCTGGCTGGCCCCCAACTCGGTCCCTGTGCCCCCCCACCAGCCCGATCGCGGGCATCACAGTTACATGAAACCCCACCCCACACATCTCCCACAGCCCGATCGCGGGCAGTACACGTACATGAACCCCCACACACACATCTCCCACAGCCCGATCGCGGGCAGTACAAATACATGAACCCCCACACACATCTCCCACAGCCCGATCGCGGGCAGTACCTGTATGGACCCTCAGTGCCCGATCGCGGGCAGAATGTAACCCTCCCCCAACTCGAATAACTCCTGGTGGTCCAGTGGAGTAAAGCCCGATCGCAGGCAGAATGTCACAGCACAACCCCCAAACATCTCCCTGGTGTCCAGTGTCCCCCACCCACCCACTGAGCCCTCCACCCGCTCCCCGCAGCTGGCGGGCGACAGCATCCCACCATTCCGCCGCCCGCCCGCCGCGGGGAGCGGGTGGGGCTGTGGGTGGTGGGGACACTAGACACCAGGAGATGTTTGGGGGTTGTGCTAGACATTCTGCCCGCGATCGGGCTTTACGGTCCACTGACCACCAGGGAGTTATTTGGGTTGGGGAGGGGAGTTATTCTGCCCGCGATCGGGGCACTGGGGGTCATCAGGTTCTGCCCGCCATCGGGCACTGTGGGGTCATATAGGTTCTGCCCGCGATCGGGCTGTGGGAGATGTGTGTGGGCGACATGTATGTGTTCTGCCCGCGATCGGGCTTTGGGAGATGTGTGGGGGGTGACATGTACGTGTTCTGCCCGCGATCGGGCTGTGGGAGATGTGGGGGGTGTCATGTAACTGTGATGCCCGCGATCGGGTTGCATTAGGCCGGTCCCCGACGGCTGCTGCCTGGCAGGGTGGCCAGGAGCAAGTCCTCGGGATCGGGCGCACCTACATGCAAATGGAGCAAATGGGGCTATAAATAGATGCAAATGGCCCCTGTGCCTTGCATAAATTATGGCCCCATTTGCATGTCACCTTTGAATATCGGAAATTTGGCGATGGCTGCAATGGTACTTGGCGCCACCGCAAGTTTAATGCTCAACTCTGGCAACTTGCGGTAGCGCAAGTTCCACTGGCGCTTACGCCAAGTGTTGTGGTCGGGTGATATTCAAAGGAGTTGCTCAACAGCGCAACTCCTTTGAATATCACCCCGGCCACACCCCTGCGCAACTATTTTGAGCGGCGCAGGGGCTTGCGCCTCAGACTGGCGCAGTTTGAATATCTGGGCCCGGGTGTCTTTGCGTACCAACCCTAGGTTTCTTGCAAAGGTGGTGTCCGAGTTTACTTTAAATCAAACCATCAACTTGCCACTTTATTTTCCTGAGCATGCCAATCCAGGGGAAGCATTGCTCCGTACATTAGATGTACGTAGAATATTCAGATGTTATGTTCATTATACAAAGGACTTCAGGAAGTCCTCACAGCTTTTTGTTTGTCACACCCCCAGGAAAGAGGGCATACTGTTTTTTAAACAGTGCCTGTCCAAATGGTTGTCCAACTGTATTACATTCTGTTACAGAAAATATAATAAAGAACTTCCTGGGGTTGTGCATGGCAATTCAACCAGAGGCATGGCCACCTCTGTTGCCTGTTTCAGGAATGTGTCAGCTGCCAAGATCTGTGCTGCTGCAAATTGGATTACTGTCCTTACTTTCACTAAACACTACAGTATAGACATTGCCTCTAGAAGAAGGGCAGGCTTCAGCCAGGCTGTGCTCCAAGGTTCCTTTCTTAGGCCTATACACTCCAGCTACCCAGACTGTCTCTCTGTCAGTAAAGCTTGGGACTCGTTCCATAGGTGTGGCCTGATGAAAGAGATATCCTTGCAGAAGATAGTACGGTTATGGAAGAACTTCCCGTAACAGTAGGTCTTTGAGAGAATCTCTTTCTTCAGGCCATTCTGTCCACCTCTGCCCCCCTCTGACTCAGAGCTCTTCACTCCTGTCTCTCTTTCCAGAATGGTGTACCTTCTGCTCTCTACCTTGTCTGGTGGTGGGAACATCCAGCTCCCTCGGTTCCCCCAGGAGGAGGTCCTCTGAGTATAATCTATGGCAGGGAACTGAGGAGGGTGCGGGGCCACCCATATACTGTAGAACATTAACGCCTGGCATCATCATGGGCAGCCCCTAGTAGATTGCTAGCAAATAAGTTTCCTTGTGGTCCTGGTGGCTATAGTTCCATAGGTGTGGCCTGATGAAAGAGAGTCTCTCAAAGATCTACTGTTATGGTAATTTCTTATGTAACTGTACTTTCCATCAGTTTGGTCAATAATATTTACTTCAGGGTCATGAAAGTCCTGTGTTGCAATTGGAATTAAACAGGCATGTGCTGTATTTGCCCTGTGTGTTTACCTGGTCAATAAAAACTAAATAAATAAAAGTGCTGTGCATTTTAACAAGCACTGACTTTAATACCAGGTTATTAAAAAAAAAAAAACTTTCATGTGCTAGGAATTTTAATTCACTTGGGAAACTGCTGATTACAGATTTAGCACAGAGATAAATCTTTTCATCCAACACATTAACATAAAATACCTGAACAGCAGTTTGACAGGGCTAGATTGTAACGTATGAAAATTGAGCTTTTCTTTTTACATAAACCTTTCAGACATGAACAACAACCTAACAGAACCAGATTTTCCTGTAAGAGACTCGAGAGAAAACTGCATATTCTGTATAGGGGATTTACAATGGCCTGACTCAGAATATACAGAACAGAATCTGAAAAAAATTGACTTACTATTTTAGTAAAAAAGTAGCATTTACCTTCCACTACATGGGTCCTGCTGACCATCAATTTTTCATGACAGACCACTTCCACAGGATGAATAGGACTCTCTGTGAAGAACAGTTTCACTTCACATATGTGTGATAGTCACATTTTTAAATTCCTTTCTTAATAGAAACAGAATTTGACAGCAGATAAGGACCGCTTGGCCCACCCAGTCTGCCCATTTCCCTACCTAATGGATAAGCTGCAGATCCTAGTTAACCAGCAGCCTACTTCTTTCTACCCCAACCCCCTAGAATTGCCTTATGACTGTCCTATGCATGCTTGAATTCAACCACTGTTTTTGATGCCACAACCTCCTCTGGAAGACCATTCCATGCATCCACAACCCTCTCTGTGAAAAAAACTTCCTTACATTACCTCTGAGCCCCCTCTATCTTCAAATGGTGCCCCCTTGTTCTTGCACACCTCTTTTTTTGAAAGATGCTACCCTCTTGGACTTGTTGATTCCCTTGAGGTACTTGAAAGTTTCTATCATGTCCTCCCTCTCCCTCCTTTCCTCGAGGCTATACATATTAAGCTCCTTTAGTCTCTCTTTGTATATCTTTTGGTGCAGACCCTGCACCATTTTAGTGGCCCTCCTCTGGACAGCTTTCATCTTGTTTATATCCTTGCGGAGACTGGGTCTCCAGAACTGCACACAGTACTCCAGATGGGGTCTCACCAGCTGTCTGTACAGAGGGATAACAACTTCCTGTTTTCTACTGGTGATGCCTCTCCCTATTCATCCCAGTATCCCCCCAGCCCTCTTTACTGCCCTCTCACATTGCTTGCCCACCTTTAGGTCATCTGATATGACTACCCCAGGTCCCTTTCCGTTTTGTTGTTGTTAGTATTTCACCCCATTGTGTACTTTTCCCTGGTTTTTGTTTCCAAGGTGCATTACCTTGCACTTCTTAGCATTGAATCTAAGCTGCCATACATTTAACCATTCCTCTAACCTTGCCATGTCCCTTCTTATCCTTTCCACCCCACCTTGAGCATCAACTCTGTTGCAGATCTTTGTGTCATCTGCAAAGAGACATACTTTTCCTTCCAGTCCCTCAGCTATGTCGCTTATAAAGACATTGAAGAGGACCGGTCCTAATACTGAACCCTGCGGTACCCCACTAGTAACCCCCCTTTCTTCAGAGTGGACTCCATTTACTATTACCCTCTGTGTCCTATTCTCCAGCCAATCTTTATCCAGGCTATCATCTTGGGACCCACTCCCAGGCTGGCTAACTTGTATATTAATTCTTTGTGTGGGACTGAGTCAAATGCCTTGCTAAAGTCTAGGTAGGCCATGTCCACAGCCCCTCCCTGATCTACTACTTTGGTCATCCAGTCAAAGAAATCTATTAGATTCATCTGGCATGATCTTCCTGCTGTGAATCCATGCTGCCTTGGGTCCTGTGCCCCTTTGGCCTCTAGGTACTCGACAGTTCTTTCCTTCAGAAGTGATTCCATCATTTTCCCTGTCACTAAGGCTAAACTAACAGGTCTGTAGTTTCCTGCTTCTGCCCTGCTACCACTTTTGTGAAGGGGAATCACATCTGCCCCCCTCCAGTCCTCAGGTACCACCCCATCCTCCCATGGTTTGTTAAAGAGGGTAGTCAGTGGTGTCACTAGTTCTACCTTTAGTTCTTTTAGAATTCTGGGATGAATCCCAACAGGTCCCATTGCTTTGTCCACCTTCAGTTTTAAGAGTTCTTTCAGAACCCTTTCTTTTGTAAATGGGCTGGTATCAACTTCTGTATCCAGAGTGTTTCTATTGTTTGTTTTAGGTACCTCCCCCTCTTCATTTGTAAATACTGAGCAAAAATATTTGTTTAGTATCTCTGCCTTTTCACCGTCACCTTCTGCCCACCCTCCCTTTATTAAGCCTCACTATCCCTCCCTTAGTCTTCCTTCGCTCCCTGATGTACCTAAAAATGTTTTATCCCCTTCTTAACTGAGTTGGCTATCTCTCCTTGGTTTGGGCCTTTGCTGTTCTGACTGCCTTCCCAGCTTCCTTTTGCTTTAACTGATACAATTCTCTGTCCTGCTCCTTCTGTGATTCCTTGTACTTTCTGAATGCTTTCTTTTTCTCTCTTGAACCTTCACTGCCACCTCCTTTGAGAACCATAGTGGTTTCTTACATTGTTTTGTTTTGCTTATTTGCTTTACACAAAGGCTTGTTACCTCTGTGATGGCAGTTTTTATTATTCCCCATTGTTCTTCCACCCCTCCTTCCTGCCCATTTGCTAGTGCATTCCTTAGGCACTCACCCATTTTGGCAAAGTCAGCCCTCCTGAGGTTCAGTACTTTTGCCTTTGTATGGCTTGACTCTATTGCTGTGTTTATTGTGAACCATACTGTTCGATGGTCGCTAGTTCACAGATGGCTACCCACTTCTACATCTGTGATCCTCTCTCCATCTCCATTTGAGAGAACCAGGTCTAAGATTGCTCCCTCTCAAGTGGGTTCCAATACTAGTTGTCTAAGGCATGCCCCCTGCAGGGCATCTAGAATAACCCTACTCTTAGAAGTGGCTGCTGCAGCTGCACTCCAGTTAACATCTGGCATATTCAGATCACCCATCAGCAAGATATCCCCTTTATCTGCCATTCTAAGTATACTTTCTATCATTTCCTTGTCCATTTCTTCCCCCTAAGAGGGGGGTCTGTATACAACCCCTGTGCAGATTGTGGTGACATTGCCTGCCTCCAAATTGACCGACAGTGCTGCTTCTCCTCCCTGTTTACCCTTTTGTTCTGTTGCTTTGATTCCTTCCCTTAAGTAGAGAGCTACTCCTCCTCCTCTTTTTACCCTCCCTGTCCCTCCTGTAGATAGTGTATCCTGGTATGTTTACATCCCAGTCTTTTTCTCACTTAGTACCCTGTTTTGTAGGGGCAGGCTGGGATTTTCCTGCTGCTTATTAATGCCTGAGTCTATCATTCTTGATTTCTTTTGCCCTTTAAAGGAGAACTGTGTTGAACCCGTAAGTCACTTTTTTCCTGTAGAAGCTGGTTTTCATATATTGGATCCTGTTTGGATATTCTTCAGTCTTTACTGCGCTTTTTGTAAACTCATTGAATGTGTCTGGTTTACACACTGTTGGTCAGTAGCATTTTAGAACTCTGTGATGTAGTTTATGTCCCCTTGAAACAGAGTTCTATAGAAGAACGTGGATGCATTGTGACAATGTATGTTTTTTAACAAGAACATATGGTAAACTACATCTTGTAATTTTAAAATGGTACTGATCACCACAGTGTAAACCCAGAACACCTACTGAATTTACTTAAAGGTCAGTACAGATGAAATAATAACAGAATTATAACCAATATTTGAAACACAGCTTCTACAGAAAATGTAGCCTTGCAGGTTCAAAGCAGTTCTCCTTTAAGGGGTGCATTGCTGATTTCTGGATCTTTAGGGATGCATCATATACATTTCTACAGCCTGCCAAAATGTGTGGTATAAACAGGCCACTCAATAGCCTAGCTCATAATATGCCATTTATCTTTATGAGTGGGGAAGTCACAGATGAGTTATGAAGGTCCTACCCCATCACAAATGTTTAATTTCTTAACAAAATGCTGTTACCTACTGATAACTTTCTCCATAATGGAATATTTATATCTGACATCTCCGTAATAGCTAATAGTTTGATTTTACCTTTCACCAACCTCACTCTCCCTCTATGCAAGTCACAACATTATTTTATTCAGAATGCTTTCAACACTGAGGGAACCGTATCCCATCTCAATGAAAGACCAAAATCCACCTTCTACTTCAAGGAAGTAAACTTGTTTCAAACTACAGTGCTCCCTCGTGATGTCATTCCATGGATATTCCAAATGATTAGTGGGGTTATCGGCTTATCACAGAAACAAAGAAACATACTTTGCCAGCGGATAAGGGCCACTTGGCCCACCCTCTGCCAATTTGCAGCTTACTGTAATTGTGATCAGCTATGGCAGCACTGGTAAAACAGTATCAGCTGTAATACTATGGTATTTAAGTGTGGCATTACCACATGCACTCAGTTCAGCACATAGCATCCAGAAATATGGCTACTCCATAGCAGATGAAAGTTCAGTACAAATTTAAAAAGAGACTGGCTATTCAAAATCTACAATATCCATGTAGAAGAAGAATTATTAAGAGTGTTTGCTCTGGAGTGTTCAGATGTAGAGAGGCGGTTTCATGAAAGACCATGAATACACTGTGTTGCAATAGTTGGAAGTAGTGCTCCTGTGGTTACGCTGAAGCCATTGCCTTCTTGCATGTCTTGAAGAGGATTCTGCAAGAGGGGATGCCTGCTAGAACAGATATACGATCACAATGAAATGGGGCTTTTCTAACAGTGTCTCTCCAATATGACTTTGGCAAGCAGAACTGATACTAACACCTCTAAGTGCTTTGAATTCTGTAAAGACTGGGTTACCTTTTAGTTTTGCAGAAACACCACCTGCAGTCACAAAGTGCAGCTTCTCTGGGGAAATTTCAAAATCCAAGACATTTTCAACATGACAACATGGAATACTTGCCTGCATGGTGCATCCACATTAGAACTGTGTAGATGACCTTAGACATACAGTACTGTATTCAATGTTTTTTTTTTCTAAGTGCTTGCTCCATCTCTCTCAGGGGTCACCTGTAAAAGGAAAAACTGCCCCTAGCACTCTCCTACTCCTGGACCAGTGCCCCTCTTACCCACTTGACTCTGTATTCTGCCTACAAATACAACAGTCGCATCCACCCTCTCGATGGGGAGGATTCATTACCACTAAAGGCTGATCATATGGCAGCCAGATATGGCACTTAGTTGGTAACCAAATTCCTTAAAAAAAAAACCCTCAATCTCAAAAATGTGACTCATTTAGCAGGTGGCATGTGTTACTAATGAAAACTTGGTCTAAACCATATCAAAAGATGCAGTCCTTTGAATATTTCCAATGCAAAAAAAGTGCTAAAACACACTATAAATGGGTAAAGAAGGGTACCATACAATACAAGAGGAAAGGGGCAGGCTAAAATGGAATAAAAGTGTATTGGTTAAAATTTTCAATGTGACTTGCACTGCTGCTTTAACCATTTTCTTTACCCTAGCGCCTGTGTAAATAAACCCTGTTAAAGTTGCATCTTTTACATCTGCACCACTGGCCAGTAGTGCTGTGTGGAATTTCCAAATTCTGGTGGAATGAAATTTTGTGGAATTTTCAAAATTCTGCTGAAATTCCACTGAATTTCACCAAAAACGGAATGATGGAATTCCACGGCAAAAAATAGTTGCAGAATGATTTTAGGTGGGAAAAAATGCTGTTCTGTGGAATATTCTGCAGATGTCAATATTTTCTATGGAAATTATTGCAGAATAATTTTCCATGGAATATTATTCTGCGGATCACAGCAGGCAGAATTCCACAGAAGAACCAGTGAAAATCCAGTGGAAATTCTGCTGGCGGAATGGTCATTCCGTGCTAATTTTGCCAGCTGAATTCTACATTCTTCACAGCACTACTGGCCAGTTATTCACGTATAGCTTAAAGACTGTGTTAACTGCACTGTATGGGGGCTGGGTAGGCTGTACCAGAGAGGACCGTAGTGGGTTGGTATTGCTTCCCAGAAGGTAATGCAAACTTGTCAGCTATGCCAACTATTTTTCCTTGGGTGTAGGCAGCATACAATTATATCTAACTATGTTGGGGGTAATGAATCCCCACTGGAGTTCTCAACCCATGACCCTCAACTTTACCAGAGCTCTTAAGGCAGGGGTAGTGTACTTTCGTGTATGGTGACACAGTACAAAGAGCAAATAACATGCAACTGATGGAATTCATTCTAGGTCATGGCTTCCTCATTGACTGAAACACAGTACAGTTCCATACCAACCTATCAACAAGCACTGCCTGCTTAAAATAGCAAATAACTTTGCAACTTCCCTGGATGGAGGGTACCTTTGTTGGAGCCATCTTCATTGATCTCACCAAGGCCTTTGATACTTTGAATTATGACTTGATACTGTGAATCATGACTTTCTTCTTGCAAAACTACAGTACATGACTATGGTTTAACTAATATGCCCCTGTCCTGTATCAAGAATTACATCTCAAACCAGTCCCAAGTCATCAGAGATAATGGAGTAATGCCCCCTCCAAATGCACTCAGTCATGGCATTCCAGAGTGGTCTGTCTTTAATCCCCTTCTTTTCAGCCTTTTCATAAATGATTTAGCAACCATCTGCTCAAAGCCAAATGCCTACAGTATGTTTACTTTCATACAGATGGTACAGTTATAAACACCAAAGTCAAGCCAGTTTTTGAATTGAACAACTCTCTCAAAGGTGCTTTTACGGAAACTCAGCTGGATGAATATAAACTGCCTGCTATTGAACAATTCAAAAAATAAATCCACGCTGTTCAGTGGATGGGATTGTTATTTAGAGCACAGTTTTACTACTTCTAAATTGCTATTATTTTCCCTTGTGACCCCTTGTTCTTTCCTTCACCTTCATGTGAAATAAATTGCTGTTTGTTGCATTTTATATTGGGCATATACACAATTTCTTTGCAGTGTTACAGTTGTGTGTGGGCACAGTGCAGTGTGAAATGGAGAGCCTAATTATTTCCTGGATGGTGATATTTCTAAATATATCCCTTGGGTACCCCATATCCATACCCCAGGTGCAGGCACCACACTATTCACTTCAGTCATTCTGGAGTTGTCTGCATCCCAGGGAACCCAGGCTGGCTTCCTCAGAGAGGAACAAGTAAAGTAGAGCTGGGGCTCTTCAAGGGCCCCGTGGCCTACAGACAAACTCCCTCTGAAAATGAAACATTCATCAACAGTTAGTCTTTTTAAAAGCCTTGTAGGAAAAGAAATGAACTGACAGTTTTATTCCCAACACTAAACCATTCCTGCACATCAGGTATTGTAACTAGGTGGAACTCAAAGAGATTAGCAGACTCAGGCAGACTAAATGAGTCATGAGAACAAAACGGGGGGAAATGTTCAAACAAAACGAATAGGGTTTTGGATAAGGCTTTAAACTAGATGCCTTGGAATGCAAGGGAGGATTCATGTGTCATAAACACAGATGTGATTACAGAGAGGAACAAGACCATTGATGATAACTTGGGCAGAATGGCACCCTGCCTGAACAATCACAATGAAGGGTAGAAATACTTTCTGATCAATGACAGGAGTTTGGGGAACAAAAAGGATCAATCGCAGTCCATAATGAATATTGACAACTTAGATGTGGTTACAGTGATTGAGACCTCATGTGCACATGGCATAAACAAGGAAAGAAAATTAAGGGTTATGCCATGTCTAGAAAGGATAGGATTGGCAGAAGAGATGGTGGGTTGGCATTCTACATGGAAAACAATACAAAGGCTTGGTAAGACAAAGAACCTCTGTGCGCAAACACTGAGGCAAGGGTTACCCCAAAGGGCATTTGGCTGGGAAGCCAAGTTTCAAGAAAATACAAAATCACACATGCCCCCACAATGGGCTTGGTAGGTAACTAAGCTTATAGAAAAGAACATAAATCTAGAATCACCCTGGATAAAAACAGAAAGAAGGTAAAACAAACCTACTTTGGGGGATCTATTATAGCCAAATGCACAGTTCTGAGATTGTTCATTGGTATATCAAGTGAGCTGATTGTAACAGCAGTTGTAACTGGCAACATGATATTCCTTAAAATTCATAATTTGGTGGGTTAAGACTGCCAGACCCCTAGCCAGAAAAACATTTTAAACTTGATTACAAATGACAATCTAGAGTAATATGTTAATGATTCTACTAGGGAAAATGCACAACTTGGTATTATTATAATGATTATTTATTTATTTGAATTCTGGTAATTAGGCGGGCCCGCTGAGACATTACAGTCCCTTTTTCAGGGGCGACCTGGGAAGTGCAAGTGCATTATTAATATTGCTATTATTATCATCAGTAATGGGGATAATATTCAGATTTGTGCTCTTTGGGAGCCTTTGGGAGGTAATAGGCACAATATGTTCCAATTTACTTTATAATGAGGAGAACAAAAACGATTCTAGAGAAGGGTAGCACCATGTGCTAAAGTTTATATTGGGACAATACTGATAAAACGAGGTTCTATCTGAGTCAATAGAATAAGAAAGTGGATTGTATGGGATTAAGTATAGAAAACAAGTGGTGGAAGATAACTACTAAAATCAGTTCCATGGAAGAAAAGTACCTTCCTATCTTAAGGAAATACAACAAAAAAGGCATTGATCCTTCATGATTAATAAAAAGTCAAAAGGAGTAAAAGGGCTAAAAAGAAGACATTTAAGACACTATGGGCTAGATATTCAAAGCTTTGCCCCAGAGCTAAATTAGCACTGCCTGGCGGGCAAACTTAGCCTGGACCACAAAGCAAGTTATATTGAAAAGGAGATAGTCTGGTGCAAAACCAGCTGAATATAGCAAGCAAAGGAAGCCGGGCAAACAGGGCTAGGAGTGCAGGGCAAAAATTGCCCGGGAATAAGGCAGCACTGAATACAGCAACAGGGAAGTGTGCACTGCAGCTCATTAGACTCAGTAGCAAGCCAGTGTTGCAGGTGGAGAACATTGTGTGTGATTGCACAGAAATGTCTGACATCTATTGCAAACAACAATCTAAGCCACACACTGCAGAACTGTGCTATGCTGAAGTGAGGTTTACCTGGGGCTAACCTGATTGCACAGTGGTAACACACTAGCCCAGTACAAACTGGTTAGCGCAGGGCAAATGGGAACAATATTCAAAGCTCCCATGCAAATGAGCCTGCTTAGGTGATCCATGGGCAAACAGGTACATTTGCATCTCATTAAGTGCTGCTTAGCATACATTACCATGCAGTTTGCCCGGTGCTACTGCATGGAGAGCAAAGTTCCCTCTTTTGGTCGAAATGGAAGTACAGGCTGGATGTTGCAGGCCAAGGCATGCCCACAGCATCCCCTGTTGGTTGGAATAGAAGCACAAGCTGGAAGCAGCAGGAATTGTGTGCTGGCAGGCACAGTCAGTGCATACAACACACCCATGCATCTGTGCACGCAGGACCTGTATATCTATATATATATATATATATATATATATATATATATATACAGTAATATATATATAAAATATATCTACAGTCCCCACTGCATGTAACAGGCACATATGTGCAAGCACATTCTGCCCGTTATATGGGTTGGTCGCAGAACACAAAGTGAACATATTTTATTGATCTGGGGCACTATTGGGGAGGCAGGAGCATTGTAAGATGCTCCCTATTGCCCACTACGCAGGGATCACTCAACAGCTATTTCTGCGCTCCTCACACTGCAGCCTGTCATCTGGTTTTACACTGCCCCTTCTATTTTGGTATAGCAAGAATCGCCCTGGTAGTTTAGTGGTCCCCCCACCCCCCAGCATGAATCCTGACCCCCGGTACCTGTAATAAGTGTTTATTTCCTGGTAGTCTAGTGGTCCCCCACTCCACAAGCATGAATCCTGACCCCGTACATGTAGTATGCATATTTTTCCTGGTAGTCTAGTAGTCCCCCACCGCCAGCACAACTCCCAACCCCTGGTACATGTAAATAAGGCAGTTCTCCCTGGTAGTCTAGTGGTCCCCCCACCTAGCAGTGCCCCCTTCACTCATCCCAAGGACATGCTACAAAGTGAGCTGGCGACTGGCTCTGCCCTTCTTTCACCACCACGGCCGGCCGGTCACCCACCGCCTGCGGTATGCATGAACGCTACGGAAATGAATGAGCTCTCTTTTGTAGACATTATCTAGGTCCGGTTGCTATGGTGATGGCTGTCTTCATTGGAGGTCTCACGTTGACTGTGAAAGTGGTAGGAGTGGAGGTGGAACCCGGGCCGGGGGTTGGATTGGATGGACTGAAAAACAATTTCTGGCTTTTTTATGTTGACTTAGTATCAACCAAAACATACAATATTACCATGAGCCACTCATAGATACATAGATACATAGATACATAGACAGTGTTGGCAGATAAGGGCCTATGGCCCACCCAGTCTGCTCATTTGAGCTTGTAAGTTCAGTTTGTTTTCCTAGAAGTCTGTTGCCCCTTACCCCTGACCTCCAGAATTCCTTTATGTCTATCCCATGCATTCTTAAATCCCGTGATTGTTTCAGTCCTCACCACTTCCTCTGGCAGGGTGTTCCACTTGTCGTCCACCCGTTCTGTGAAGAAATTCTTTCTCATGTTTCCTCTGAATTGTCCTCCCTCCAACTTCATCCTGTGCTCTCTAGTCCTGGAACATCTTTTTCGCTTAAAAATAGTGTTTTCCTGCACCCTGTTCCTCCCTGTAAGATACTTGTATGTCTCTATCATATCCCTTCTCTCCCTCCTCTCCTCCAGGGAGTACATGTTCAGTTCCTTCAACCTGTCTTCATAGGACTTGTTGTGCAATCCATGCACCATCTTTGTTGCCCTCCTCTGAACCTTCTCTACCGTGTCTATGTCCTTACGTAGGTATGGTCTCCAGAACTGTACACTGTACTCCAGATGGAGCCTCACTAGTGTCTTGTATAGCGAAATTATGACCTCCCTTTTCCTGCTGGTGATACCCCCTGCCTATACATCCCAGCATCTCATTTGCTTTTACCTGCCGCCTTGTCACACTGTTTCCTACCTGAGGTCATCAGAGATGATAACCCCAAGATCCCTTTCCTGCTTGGTGCATGCTATATCCTCACCCCCAACTGATATATTGTGCCAGGGTTTTGTGCCCCATATGCATTATCTTGCACTTCTTTGCATTGAATTTCAACTGCCAAACCCTTGACCATTCTTCAAGTTTCTGCAGGTCGCTTCTCATTCTGTCTACACCCTCTGGTGTGTCTACTCTGTTACAGAGCTTTGTGTCATCAGTGAACAGTGAAATTCTGCCTTCTAGGTCCTGCGCAATGTCACTGATGAAGATGTTGAATAGGACCGGTCCCAGCACTGATCCCTGTGGTACCCCACGGTCACTCTTCCCTCTGTGGAGTGACAGCCATTTACCACCACCCTCTGTGTCCTGCCACCCAGCCAGTTACCTACCCACCACACTACTGTCCTGCCCACACCCATATTCCCCAGTTTGTGTAATAGTCTTCTATGTGGCACAGTGTCAAAGGCTTTGCTGAAGTCCAGATAGGCCATGTCCACTGCCCTCCCCTGATCCACCTCCCTAGTCACCCAGTCAAAAAATTCAACGAGGTTGGTCTGACATGACCTCCCCTAGTGAAAAAATGCTGCCTTGGGTCCTGTAGTCCACTGACAACCAGATGTTCCACCAATCTCTCCTTCAGTAGTGCTTCCATGATCTTCCCACTACTGAGGTGAGGCTGACTGGTCTGAGTTCCCTGCTTCCTCTTTGTTCCACTTTTGTATAAGAGGACTACATCTGCTGTCCTCCAGTCTTTGGGTACCTCCCTGTTTCCAGTGATTGGCTAAACAGGATAGCCAGAGGTTCAGCCACCACCTCTCTTAGTTCTTTAAGGACCCTGGGTGCACCCCATCTGGCCCCATTGCTTTATCAACTCTTATTACTTCCAGTTCCTTCAGGACCCTTTCTCGTGTAAAGGGACTTGTGTCCATTTCTGCACCATTCTCACCCTTGTACTTCCTTCAGACACATTACCTCCTCTTCCTCAGTAAAGACTGAGCAGAAATACCTGTTCAATATGTCAGCTTTACTGTTGTCATCCTCCACGTGGCACCCATCCTCCCCTTCAGTCTCACTATCCCTCCTTTGTCTTTCTTTTTCACTTATGTACCTGTAAAAGGTTTTGTCCCCTCTACCCACTGATTTTGCAATGTGTTCTTCTGTCTGAGCTTTGGCTTCCCTTACTGACCTCCCTGCCTCCCTTTGCTTCTCCTGGTACTTCTCCCTATCCCCTTCTGCCTGTGTCTTTTTGTATTGCCTGAATGCAATCTTTTTGGCTTTCACTTTCTTTGCTACCTCTTTGGAAAACCATAATGGTCTCCTCTTCCTTTTCCTCTTGCTAACCTGCTTAATGCACAACTCTGTTGTTCTTGTAATCCCCATTTTAAGTACTGCCCACTGTTCCTCAACCCCTGATTCCTGTCCCGTTCCCCTGAATGCCTCTTTCAAGTATCTCCCCATTTTCCCAAAGTCTGCCCCCCTAAAATCCAGGATACGTGTTTTTGTATGGTTTGGTTCTGCTCGTTCTGTGATTTCAAACCACAATGACTGGTGGTCACTGTTTCCCAGGTGCTCCCCCACTGTTACCCCATCACACTGTCCCTGTTTGTGAGCACAAGGTCCAGTATTGCCTTCTGCCAAGTTGGTTCCATGACCAGTTGCTTGAGGAAGGCACCCTGAAGGAGTCCAGGATAAATCTGCTCCTAGTTGATGCTGCTGCTGGGATGCTCCAGTCCACGTCTGGAATGTTGAAGTCTCTAACCAGTACTACCTCACCCTTGTCTGCCATCCTTTGGATGGCTAGCATCAACTCCCTATCTGTTTCTTCCTCCTGGGCTGGTGGTTATAGACCACACCTCATGCGGATGGCTGTCCCCATTTTCCTTTCCAGCTTAACCCACAGTATCTCTCCCCCATTTTGTTCCTCCTGGATCTCTGTGGCCCTTATGTCATTTTTCACATACAGTGCCACTCCTCCTCCCTTCCTGCCTGCTCTGTCTCTTCTGAATATGTTGTAGCCAGGTATGGCCATCTCCCAGTCGTGGTTATCATTACACCAGGTTTCAGTGATGGCCACAATGTCCAGGTCTGACTGCACCATGACAGCTTCCAGATCTTCCATCTTGTTGCTAAGGCTCCTGGCATTTGCACACATGGCTTTCCATGATTTGACCTCCCTAGACTGTTTCACTGTTCTACACCAGCCCCTTCCTTGGTTGTCATTTATCCCTGGTTCTCCTTGCTGTCTGCCCTTCTGCTACATTTTGCCCCTTTTCTGCTTATCCACTCATATTCCACATTAAAGTCTGACTGATTACAAAAAGGATCTCATGAAAGCAGCTCATTTGGACTTACAGCCATAGTTGAGTTTGAGTCCCAGCAGGTCTGCTATCTTGCTAAAGTTTGTGTTAAAGTATCCTGAAAAGTTCTAATTTTTGGACTTTCATTACAGCACCAAACTTCAGTCTCTTCTGACTCACTTCCACCCTATAAGCTACCTTATGGCACAGGGAATAAAATAAAGGCATTAATGGTCACACTCGATCCAAAAATAAGACCAGTATTGTTATTACAGTATTAGGAGGCAGTATAGCAAAGTGGTTTAAGGCTCTGAGCTGCAAACTTGGAGACCTGGGTTTGAATCCCACAGTCCCCACTTGCATACTGTGTGATCCTGGGCAAATCACTTAACTTCTTGTGCTCCCAGGTCGCACCTGTAAACAAGCTTCAGCTTAGTATGTCTCTCCTAGTTAAAAAATTTATATCTACATTGGGCATCACTATATATTACTGTATCTTATCTATTCAGTGTGCTATTCTGGACACATTCTACTCAAAATAATTTATAACTCAGGCTCGTATATCAGACCAGGATGTAATATTCATACCATACTATGCAATGTATAAACTTGACCTATACCTATTCCATCTTATAAACAGCAAAACATATTTCTTAGACTCAGTAAAGTAATCTTTAAAAATTGTTAAATGGTAACCATTACTATCCTTTGCCTCAATATGTTCATTGGATTCTATTCAGTCACTTTCAGTTTATTCAGATTTCCATAGTTGGACTGGACTCAAGTCCTTCCCCATTTTCTGGATTTCTTCAATCAAGTCTGTAGAGATTGAAGTGCTGTTACACACAGGGAATAAATATATGGAGTTTAGTCACAGAAACCAATCAAAGATAAAGACAATCTCATCAACCTAAGTATGGGTCCAGAGAAAATCTTTCATTTAGCCCTTTCTCCTTTTTACATGCTCCCATTTTGTAAATCCACAAGGATTCATGCTGGAGTAATTTTCTCTCTAGGTTTCCTTCTCATGGACCTAAAGACATTTTTTCTAGTCCCATGAAAACAACACTGCATGCAGCCGTGTTTTTTGTTATATGGTTTACTACAGCATCTTCTTGATCTTGACCCACTATGCTTCTGAAATGTTCTCCTATTCTGATCTTATGTTTTTTTATGTATTCATTTAATTATTTATATGTTTCACCAGGAAAGGCACACTGAGCAAATTGCTCATTTCCAGATATGTCCTGGGAGAGGAGGAATGGGAATACTGTACATCAGAAACATGTAAATCAGGTAGTTCTCCGTGGTAGTCTAGTGGTCCCCCAACCCGGCAGTGCCACCTTTGCTCATCCCAAGGACATGCCACAAAGTGTTCCGGCAACCGGCTCTGCCCACCTCTCACCACCACGGCCGGCCGCTGACTGCGGTATGCATGAGTGCTACAGAAATGAATGAGCGCTCAGTCATTTCCATATCGCTCATGTATACCATAATCAGTGGCCAGCCATGGTGGTGGGAGGAGGGCACAGCCTGTTGCTGGATCACTTTGTAGCATGTCCTTGGGATGAGCGAACGCGACACTGCTGGGTGGGCGGACCACTAGACTACCAGGGAGAACTACCTGATTTACATGTACCAGGGATCGAGATTGGTGCTTGGGGGGACCACTAGACTACCGGGGAATATGCTTACTACAGATACCGGGGGTCGGGATTCATGCTTGGGTGGGGGACCACTAGACTACCAGGGTACACTTAACTTACTAAAGGTACCGGGGATTGGGATTTGTGCTTGGCGGGTGGGAGAACCACTAGACTACCAGGTACACTTCGCTTACTACAGGTACCAGGGGTCGGGATTCATGCTTGGTGGGTGAGGGGACCACTAGACTACCAGTTTACACTTCGCTTACTACAGGTACCAGGGGTCAGGATTTGTGCTTGGTTGGTTGAGGGACCACTAGACTACCAGGGCTTTTCTTGTTATATCATGGCTACGGGGGTCCACAATGGGGGAGGCACCACTGCATTACTGCCAGCTTTTTTTCAGCGGTATCTAGTGCTGTGCTACAGGTCACACTAATGCCTGTAGCGCAGCGCTAGACCTTTGAATATGCCACGCTGCTGGCATTCATGGGCTCTCTCCTGCCCCTGCATACTATTATCTATTAGTGTCAGCACTACCACACAGTACCGGCGCTAATAGGGCTTTTGAATATTGCAGCCTGGTGCAAATCCAGCACTACAGATTTGCAACAGGCACAAAGCTTTGAATATCTGGCCCTACGAATACTAGAAAAACAAAAGGCCAAAGAGGAGTTCAGAAATGGACAGATTTTTCACAATAAACTGATAAGAGCAGAAAAAAAGTTGATGGAAAAATGAATAGCACTTAGGGTAAAAGTCAACGGAAAAATGAATAGCACTCAGGGTAAAAGACAACACCAATGCAAAGAATTTTAATGATCTGTCAGATCAAGAAGACACTCTAATGAAGCAGTTAGCTCATTCGGGCTGCAGTGGGTGGAACCTTCCAGACCTCTTGCTTTGAGAAAAGGACTCAGCACATTCCTTCCAATCGAACAATATGTTGGAGTTGCACCACAGTCACCTCCACATCTGTGGAGCACTCCGCTTGTTGTTCCCAGTTGCAATGCACTATTTTTCAGCTGATCGGGACACAGGGGATTGGGCACCCCCAATGTCACTCTTATGTGTCTGGGGGGTGCTGAGAGGGAGGGTCAGGTGGGGGGTATGTATAATTTAAAAGAAAAAAATCATCAGGTCACAGTGGAACACAGCATACTCCACAGTGTCCAAGATGGCCACCACACTCTACTGCGCATGCGCTAGTAGTCATGCAAGTGCAGTGGACTGTGGTGCTCATCTTGGACATGGTGGAGTGTGCCATGTTCTGCACTGACCCGACAATTTTTTCTTTTAAATTATACATATTACCCAACCTAGCCTTCCCTCTCAGCACCTACCACCACATGCCCCCAGACACATTTAATTTCATTTTTATTCAGAGCCACTGTATGTTTAAATTCTATCCCCTCTTCCATTAGTAACTATCCTTCCCCCATCACTTTTAGAACAAGTCTTAAAGCATGGTTGGACAGCTCTACCTCTTGTACATGTTTTAGCAGTACTTCTAGGAATTGACAGCACAGTTTGTCACATTTTTATAATGTATGTATTTTTATATAGTACCTATGTGTTTTTGTACTGAATGACTATACTTGCTACTTGTTCAAACTTGCCACTTATGAAAATGGGCAGTGATGCTCATCAGGTTATCAAGTATAAAAAATTAAAATTAAATGGAAATAAATGAAAGGACTGCAGACATGGCTTCACTCTTAAAAGACAGACTGAGAATTGAGGAAATCAGGTATGCGGTTCAATGTATTCCAATGGGGGGTGAGAACGACAGTATTTTTCAGCTGATTGCAACACTGGAGGATTGGGCACCCCTGGTGTCACTCTTATGATTCTGGGGGTGGAGTGAGGTGGTGGGTGCTGAGAGGGAAGGTTGGGTGGGGGGACATGTATAATTTAAAGGAAAAAAATTTGTGGGTCACAGCAAAACACGGCACACTCTGCCATGTCCAAGATGGCCTCTGCACTCTACTGCACTAGAGCTAGCAGTTGCACATGTGCAGTGGAGTGCAATGGCCATCTTGGACACTGTGGAGTGTGCAGTGTTGTGCTGTGACCCACCAATTTTTTTCTTTTAAATTATACAAATGCCTCACACCCGACCCTCCCTCTCAGCACACCCCCAGAAACATAAGAGTGATGCTGGGGATGCCTAATCCTCCAGTGTCGCGATCAGGATGCTGCCATTTTTTTAAATTAAGCTATACATATCCCCCCACCCAATCCTCCCTCTCAGCACCCCCCAGAAACAACATAACAGTAACACTGGGGGTAGACAATCCCCCAGTGTCATGGTCACCCTTTTGTGTGACCCCCCATCCACTACCGCACATAAACATTTTTTAATTGCTTACCCTCCCCTCCATCTCAGCACCCACCAACCCCAATCCCCCCCATGAAATGTAATACTGACATTGGATGATTCCCAGTCCTCCAGTGCAGGAATCTTAGTTTTTTTCTTTTTATACTTGTAAAAAGAAAACTGTCCATCGATATCCTTTGCAGCTATTAGACTCCCTTCACCTGATTCTCCCACTCAGCGCCCACCAACCCACACACCCCCAAAACCCTTACTTATTGATTGGGGGTCCAATGCTGTAATCCTCTCTGGACCACAGACATGTCTTCACTCTTCAAAGACAAACTGTGAACTGAGGAAATCAGGTATGCCGTTGAATGTATTTCAATGGGGTTTGAACTGCACTATTTTTCTGCTGATCACAACAGTGGGAGTTGGGCACTCCACTGTCACTCTAATGTTTCTGGAAGTCGTTTAGGTGGTGGGTGCTGAAAGGGAGGGTAGGTGGGGGGCTATGTATAATTAAAAAAAAATCGGCGAGTCACGGCAGAACATGGCACACTCGGCTGTGTCCAAGATGGCCACCGCACTCTATTGTGCATGCTCTACTAATCGCACATGCACAGTGGAGTGCAGCGGCCATCTTGGATATGGCAGAGTGTGCTGTGTTTCACTGTGACCTGCTGATTTTTTTCTTTTAAATTATACAGATCTCCCCCACTCTGCCCTCCCTCTCAGTACCCCCCCAAGAAACATAAGCGTGACAATGAAGGTGTCAAATCCCTCAGTGTCACAATCAGGCTGCCACTATTTTATTAAATTAAGTTATACCTCTCCCCACCCAACTCTTCCTCTCAGCCCCCAGTAACAACATAACAGTAACACTGAGGGTGCCCAGTCCCCCAGTGTTGTGATCACCCCCTTTTTTTGCAACCCCCTTCCACTACTGCATGAGTGTTTTAATATTGTTTTGCTTTTTTAATCATCCACCCAACCCTCCCTCCATCTCAGCACCCTCCACCCCATTCCCCCTGAAAGAAATGTAACACTGACATTGGGAGGTGCCCAATCCCCCAGTGCAGGAATCCTCAGTTGTTTTTGGTTTTATACCTGTAAAATGAAAACTGTCCATTGATGTATTTTGCAGCTTTTAGACTCCCCCCCACCTGACTCTCCCACTCAGCACCCACCACCCCGCATCTCCCCAAGCCCTTACTTATCAATTGGGGGTCTAATGCCGTAATCCTTTCTGGACCACAGACACGTCTTCACTCTTCAAAGCCAAACTGCGAACTGAGAAAATCAGGTATGTGGTTGAATGTATTTCAGTCGGGTTTGAACTGCACTATTTTTCTGCTGATCATGACACTGGGAGGATTGGGCACTCCCAGTGTCACTCTTATGCTTCTGGAAGTCATTTGGGTGGTGGGTGCTGAAAGAGAGGGTCAAATGGGGGGACATGTATAATTAAAAAAAAAACATTGGTGAGTTATGGTGGAACACGGCACACTCAGCCATGTCCAAGATGGCTGCTGCACTCTATTGTGCATGTGCTAGTAGTTGCATATGTGCAGTGGAGTGCAGTGGCCATCTTGGACATGTCAGAGTGTGCCGTGTTCCACTGTGACCCACCAATGTTTTTTCATTTAAATTATACATATCTCCCCCACCTGGCCCTCTCTCTCAGCACCCACATTCCCCCAAGAAACATAAGAGTGACAGTTGGGGTGCCAAATCCCCCATTGTCACGATCAGGCTGCCACCATTTTTTTTAAATTAAGTTATACCTGTCACAAACCCACTCAGCAGGTCATCCCTCTACTCCCAAAGTGCCAACCACTGAGTGCATTCTTGTGAACAGTTAACAGAAACAGGGTAACCCTCCTGTCTGTTTTGTGGGTTCGAATCGACTTTTGGTCTCAGTTCTGGAGGGATTCAAACTGTGAACCTCTTGCTAGTGTACCCAATGCACAGGCTCAGATAATTCTGTCTTTGGGGGGCCAGATATATTTGCCTACAGGCACCTAACCAAGTGTATAAATTGAACCCTTGAAAACTCTAATAAAGACCTCAGATTACTCTTACCTTTCCAGTGTGGTATCACCTTTCAAGCTTATGCACAGTGTCTGCTTTAACCATATATACTTCACTTGTTAAAGAAAAGAAATTCAAAGACAGACCAAGTAGGCTCTAAAAATAGAGTTTTACTAAAATAGATAAAAGTATGTAAAACATAAAATACAGAACCATATATCACAAGAACCATACAATCTTTTAAAAGAACAAGGTTTTAACAATGCAGTTCCTCCTACAGTACTTAGATTTTGTCTCTCTACACCTGAATACTTGCTTAAAGTGCTCAAAGATGTTTCTTTGTCAGAGTGTAGATAAAAGTCTCTGAAGGAAAACAGAAAACTGTTTAAAAAAAAACTGTCTTTGCCAACCCCTTTGTGTGAGGTCACCTAACTCCTCCTCTGTTTATTAAAAATCAGACACCTGGGAAGTTTTATCATTTTTAGAAGGAAAGTTAATTAAGGTTACATCAGCAGAAACTTCTTTCCCCATGTGACTTCCCCTATCAAGTTTGTAAAATTCCTTTCTTCTGTGAGCAGTATCCCCTCTCACACAGACATCAAAGCATTTATGATTTCGCACCAGTGTGCCAAACCTGGTTTCCTCCTCAAAACATCATAAAATGGATACTGAGTTCCCTCATAGCAGTTAAAGCTATATTTAGCTTAGATATACAGGAGATTCTTGATTAAGACCTGTTCTAGTCTGTAATTAGCTTCTGGCCTTCCAGGTAACACCTTTTATCTAAAACCTTTGTGTGTGTGTGTGTGTGTGTGTGTGTGTGTGTGTGTGTGTGTGTATGATCTCACATGCTGTCTCAGCATCAGTCATGAGAGACAGTCCATAACACATTTTTCAAACAACATGAAGTCTTGCTGTATTCTGACATATTGCAGTGATGTCCAACCTTTGAACTGCCCTGGAGATGAAAGAGTTAACTTTCCATGCCAGGCATGGAACACTGAGCTCGAGCTCGGTTGAGACTCTGTCTGTTGCTGTTTGAAGTTAAACCGTCAGATTCTTTACTCCACCTCACTGAGCAGTCACTCCAGAGATTTCTCCTTTGCTCGGTTCAAGTTTGTCGGTTAAAGTACTGTTTTCTCAGTTTTCGACCGAATTTAATCTGTTAACCTGTCGGTTCAGTCTCTGTCTGTGGTATCGTGAGTACTAGATAGGTTTATTTTTCTTGTTCTTCTGTGTGGAACTTGTAAACGTGGGTTGAGTTCGGTTTGAACCGATCAGGTTGTTCAAAAAAAGTTTATTCTTCTTTTAGAGTGTGGTAACCGGTCCTTATTGGTTCTAAAAAAAACAGATTTCATTACGGTTTTTTTCATGACCCGTATCACGGTCAGGAACCGATAAGGGTGTCTTGCCTGGCAGATTGCGGAAAAAAGGGTATGTTTTTGATAGGACTGGCCATGTCTGAGAAACCCAAAAGAAAAACTGGGCCCACTGGGTTTCAGCACTGTAGTGTGTGTGGGGAAGCCTTTGCTAAGGCTGATCCCCACACCACCTGTGTTTATTGTCTGGGGTTTGACCACCTTGATTCAGACTGCCAGGTTTGCAAGAATTTTCCTGCAACTACCCTGGAAAAGAGAGTTAGTAGGCTCAGGGAAAGGGAGGCCAAGAAGTCCGCTGACCCGGATGGCCAGCCCGGTTCGGTTCCAACCGAACCAGAAGGAGTGCCCTCTGATCAGGGCAAAACTTCTTTGGGCAAAAGGAGAACTGACTCCGAGGAGTCGGTTCCGGTTAAAAGAAAAAGAAGGGATAAATCAGCTGGTGCGGATCCACAAATTCTTTCTCCGACTGCTGATGAAATAGCCAAAGCGATAAGGATTGTTCAGTCACTATCCCCGGTTCCGACCGAACCGGCACCATCAGGTAGGGGCTCAGTTCGGTCACTTCCCCTGGTTCCAGATTATAATTTAGAAGATTTTTATGAACCGGAGGAGGAGGAAGGAGGGTATGAGGATAGTGATGGTGATTATGAAAGTCTGGATGTGCCTATTGACCCGGACATCTCCCCAGACAGACCTTCAGGGGTTTCTCCTCCTAGGCTTTCTGAGTCCCCTTTCCATTTTATGTTCTACAAAAAAAGTGGCTGAAACTCTTCAGCTTCCTATGGAATAAGCTGTGGACGACCAGGAGGAGCCTGACTATGTTGAAATGATGGATATCCCAGAGTCCAGAAGGCTGTCTATTCCCCTTCATAAGTCCTTTGGGAAACGGACAATGAAAATTTTAAAGACTCCTAATTCTATACCTCCTGTGGACAACAGAATGGACAAGAGGTATACTCTCTCAGGATCAGATACGGAGTTCCTTACCCAGCAATGCAGCCATGTTGGGGTGGTGCAGGCTGCTGCCTGTAATAAGGCAAATATACTCTTGGCTTCACACCCCCCCCAGATAAGGACTCCAGGAGGATTGATGCCATGGCAAAGAAACAGTACATGGCAGCATCCTTGGAACTCAGGCAGGCTAATTATATGGTTTATACAGCTAGATATCAGAAATCTAGGTGGAACACTGTAATGGCTTTAGCTAAACAGGTCTCTGGCCAGCTTGCCAAGGAGCTGGAGCAGGTGGCTGCGGATGGTATTGAGGCATCCAAGGTGCAATTCCATGCTGCAGTGGACTCCAATGATGTTTCATCTAGAGTCATGGCTACATCTGTGGCCCTTCATAGGATGGCTTGGCTCAGATGTACTAGCCTGTCTCAGGATACCCAGACTAAGGCCATGGATTTTCCTGTTGTGGGTAATTCTGTGTTTGGGGAGCAAACAGAGAACTACATGAAGAAAATGGATGAATACAGGACCACCTATAGGAGTGCTCAGGCCAAGGAAAGGCAAGCCATTCCCCAGAGGCAGCATTCCAGGGGCAGGGGCAGGCCTTTTCATAGGCCTTTCTACCAAGCCCAGGCCTCCTCTTCTGCTTATGCTCATAGGGGGTTCTTCAGAGGGAGAGGCAGAACGGGGTACAAGCAGGCCTGCTTCCACCCCTCAGCCTAAAGCCCCTGCCAAACCGGCACACTGATGGGTTTGCCAGGGCCAATTCTCCACCACCTGTAGGGGGCAGGCTGGCTTACTTTGTCCAGGACTGGATGTCTTTAACATCAGACAAATGGGTCCTGGAAGTAGTAAGCCAGGGACTGGTTCTCAGCTTCAAAAAATTTGCAAAGATGAGAACCAGATCCTTTCCACCTGCAAATCCTTCAGAGGCACTTGCCCTAGAGGCAGAGGTCTCTTCCCTCTTGGTTCTCAGAGCCATAGAGAGGTTCCACCCTACACAAAGGGAAAAGATTGTACTCAGGTACTTCTAACCCCAAAAGACAGAAGATTGGCGCCCATCCTGGATCTCAGATATTTAAACAAGCACCTTTTAAAGCCAAAGTTCAAAATGGTGACTCTGGGAATAATTCTACCCTCTCTAAGGCCAGGGGACTGGCTAGTCTCCCTGGACCTCAAGGATGCCTATTTCCATATTCTCATCAGAAGCCCCCACCGAAAGTACCTCAGGTTCGAGCTGCCCTCAGGCCATTACCAATTCAGAGCAATGCCCTTCGGCTAACTTCTGCTCCAAGGGTGTTCACAAAATGCCTGGCAGTAGTAGTTGCCTTCCTAAGGAGAAAAAGGATCTCCATCTTTCCATACCTGGACGACTGGCTCATAGTAGGCCAGTCTCCAGATCAAGTCAAGTTACACCTACAGATAACTCAGCAGCTGCTCACTTCTCTGGGTTTCCTTCTGAATCTTTCAAAGTCAGTTCTAGAGCCTGTGCAGCTCCTCACCTTCATAGGGGCAGAGCTGGATACAGTAAAAGCAAGAGCCTTCCTTCCCTGGACAGGGCAAGGACCCTTATCTCACTGGCCTCTTCATTCACCCTCCAGGTGTCTCGACCAGCAAGGCATTTTCTGCAGCTCCTCAGACACATGGCTGCCTCTACAGCAGTGGTGCAGGGAGCAAGATTTCAAATGAGGGATATTCAGTTCCACTTGAGAGCCTTCTGGTCTCAGAAAAGGGGACCCTCTGACCAAACTAATTCCAGTGACTCGAGCCCTGATCCAGGCGTTACAGTGGTGGCTGGATCAGGACAATCTAAGACAGGGAGTTCCTTTTGTCACTCAGTCTCATTCTGTAATCCTTACTTCAGATGCCTCCCTCTTGGGGTAGGGAGCCCACTTGGGAGACCTGACCACCCACTGGTTGTGGTCTCCTCAGGCATCTCTGCTTCACATCAGTTTATTAGAACTCAGAGCAGTGTTTCTAGCACTTCAAGCTTTTTCCAAGTCTGTTCAGAACAAAGTAGTTCAGATCAGGACAGACAATCCCACCACAATGTGGTATATCAACAAGCAAGGGGGCACTCGGTCTATGGCCTTGTGCACAGAGGCAATGAAGTTATGGTCTCTGGCTTATTCCCTGAACACCTCCCTTACAGCAGTACACCTCCCAGGCAAGGACAATGTCCTGGCAGATGCTCTCAGCAGGATATCTCAGGGCCATCACGACTGGTCCCTGGATCCCCTGGTTTTGAAGGTGATCTTCTCCAGATGGGACACCCCTCTGATAGATCTTTTTGCAGCCCCAGACAATCACCAACTTCCTCTCTTTTGCTGCAGGCCCCCAGTGTTGGGCTCAGTCCCCCTGGATGCCCTAGTTCTCAACTGGGAAGGGAAGTTCCTGTATGCTTTTCCCCCCTTCCCTCTCCTGTTCAAGGTGTTAGTCAAAATCAGGTCTCAACCCTGCAAGGTGATTCTGGTTGCTCCAGACTGGGCCAGACAGCCCTGGTACCCTCTCTTGTTGTCCTTAGCAGTCCACCTTCCCCTTTCTCTTCCCAGGAATTACAACCTGTTAACATGTGCTCAGGGGAGGGTTTGGTATCCGAATCTCAAATCTCTCAATCTCAAGGCCTGGCTCTTGAAGAGTTAGAGTTTGCTGATTTGCACCACTCTCAAGGTGTTCTGGATATCCTAAAGGCTTCTTGGAAGCCTTCCACAAGAAATGCTTACAACTTCAAGTGGAAAAGATTTTCTATATGGTGCTCTGGGAAGCATATTTTTCCAGAGTCTGCTGGCCTGCCCACAGTCCTTGACTATATGGTTCATCTTAATAGCTTGGGGCTCAGACCAGCTACACTAAGAGTGCATCTGGCAGCTGTCTCTGCCTTCCTTTCAGCAGGCAAGCACTCTTCCCTTTCAGCTCATCCTGTATTTTCTAAATTTTTCAGGGGATTGCTTCATACCAATCCTCCCTTCAGGGACCCTGCCCCTGCTTGGGACCTTAATGTTTGCATTGCTCAGCTTATGCAACCCCCTTTTGAGCCTTTGTCCTCAGCAGAGCTTAAGTACTTGACTTGGAAAACTGTTTTCTTGGTGGCCATCACTTCTGCCAGATGCATAAGTGAGTTACAGGCCCTGTCAGTGGAGCCTGATTTTATCTCTTTCCATAGAGATAAGGTGGTCCTCAGGACTACTAGGAAGTTTTTGCCTAAGGTGGTTTCAGATTTCCACCTTAACCAGTCTATGTCTCTTCCTGTTTTCTTCACTGACCATTCCTCCTCTGGGGAGAGCGACACACAGTTGGATGTGAAAAGGCCCTTAGCTCTACTACATAGAGCGCACCAAGGGCTGAGGTTTGACTCCCTCCAACTGTTCCTCACTTATGGTGAGGTTGGTGAGAAAATCTGCCACTATGAGATCTATTGCCAGGTGGATTGTCTCTTGCATTCAATTTTGCTATGAAAAACTAGGTAGGACTCCACCCTCAGGCCTGAGGACTCACTCTACCAGAGGTACAGCTGCTTCCCTGGCTGCTGCCAGGGATATTCCTATCTTAGAGATTTGTCAAGCAGCCACCTGGAAAACAGTACACACTTTTACCAAGCATTACTCTCTGGATATCCAGGCTAGGAGTGATGCTCGTTTTGGCAGAGCAGTGCTTCAGAGTCTATTTCCTAAGTAGGTTCTGTCCCACCTCCATGGAGGTACTGCTTGGTAGTCTGCAATATGTCAGAATATAGCAAGACTTCATGTTGTTTGAAGAAAAAATTACTCACCTTAGTAATGTTTCTTCTAATGGAGTCTTGCTGTATTCTGACCTCCCCCCCTGCCTCCCCTCTCAGAACCTTAGTTTTTGGGGTGTGGGTGGGCAGTAGCAGCGTTGGCACTCGGGAGGTGCCCCCACCCCTTATTTTCTCACCCCTTTAGTTTGGGTGTGCGGGTGTTATGTTTTGTTTTATTTTTGGGGTTTCCTGACTTGAGTCTTTGTTTTGGGACCAAAAAATTTGTTTATTATATTTAGTAGCCAGTTGGCTAGTGCAAGTTTACAGTTTCCACACAGGACACCCAGTGAGTATAGCTCATAAAGATCTGATGGTTTAATTTCAAACAGCAACAGGCAGAGTCTCAACCGAGCTCGAGCTCAGCGTTCCATGCCTGGCATGGAAAGTTAACTCTTTCATCTCCAGGGCAGTTCAAAGGTTGGACATCACTGCAATATGTCAGAATACAGCAAGACTCCATTAGAAGAAACAACATTACTAAGGTGAGTAATTTTTTCTTACATTACAAAAAAAAAATCATAGTGTACTCAGAACTGGCTGTCCATGTGTCACAATTCTCCCCACCTAGACTGAATTTGGGGGCTGTATCCCTGGGATGGGATGAGCTTCCCAAATCAGTTCAGTCCTCATACACACGAGGCAGACCATCTGAGTTCTGGTTTCTGGCTCCAGCTCTATGTACAATTGTCATGTCATACCCTTGTAAAGCAAGACTCCATCTTAGCAATCTACCATTGTTCTTTCCCATCTGCGTCAGCCAAACCAGGGGGCTGTGGTCAGTCTGCACCACAAAATGCTGCCCATGTAAGTATGGCTCTAATTTCTTTAGGGCCCACACTATGGCAAGGTATTCTTTTTCCACAATGGAGTATGTCTGCTCCCTAGGAAGTAACTTCCTACTCAGGTACACTACTGGGTGATCTGACCCTTGGCTGGATGTCTGACTCAGTACTGCCCCAATACCCATGTCTGAGGCGTCAGTATGAACTATAAAGGGTTTGTTATAGTCAGGACTTGTCAAAACAGGAGCACTGCACAGTGCCTCCTTTAGTCTGGAAAATGCTTCCTCAGAGGCTGGGCCCCAGGTAATTTTCTTAGGCATCCTTTTCTTTATCAGGTCAGATAGGGGAGCAGCCAGGGCACTGTAATTGGGTACAAATTTTCTGTAGTACCCTGTTGTCCCTAGAAAACACCTGACCTGCTTCTGTGTTTCTGGTCTGGGCCATGCCTGGATTACCTCTATCTTTATTTGGTTAGGATGGAGCTGTCCCCAGCCTACCACATGCCCAAGGTATGCCACTTCTCCCATGGCCACCTGCCACTTCTTGGCTTTGACAGTGAGCCTGGCCCTCTGTATCCTGCCCAGCACTTCCCTAAGGTGGGATAGGTGTTCCTCCCAGCTGGCACTAAAGATGGCAATGTCATCCAGGTATGCTGTGACATATTCCTCAGCACCATTTAACACCTGGTCCACCAACCTTTGGAAAGTGGCCTGGGCATTCTTCATTCTGAAAGGCACTACTTTAAATTCAAATAAACCTATCAGAGTGATGAAGGCCGACCTCTCCCTAGCTCTGTCCATCAACTGTACCTGCCAAATCCCCTTGGTCAGGTCAGTCATCGTATGGTAGGTCGCCCCTCCCAACTTGCCCAGGAGTTCATCCGTCTGGGGCATTGGGTGGGCGTTGGACTTTGTGACTGAATTCAGTCCATGATAGTCCACACAGAAATGAGTAGAGCCATCTGGCATAGGCAGAAGGACTACGGGTGAGGCCAAGGGGTTGTGGGATCTCTTGATTACCCCTAAATCCAGCATCTCCTCTACTTCCCTCCTAATGTCCTTTTGGACAGCCTCTGACACCCGATATGCTGTCTGCTGTATGGGCGTCTGTGTCCCTGTCTCCACATTGTGAGTCACTAACGGGGTTAGTCCAGGCTTGGCACTAAACAATGGGGCAAAGTCTGCTAAAATCTCCCTTACTTTCTGGATCTGGCGTGGGGCCAGCTGGGGAGACAACTTTACTGCCTCCACAGAGGGCTCCCACTTACTTTCTTCCAGCAAGTCCAGAAGTGGGTCTCCTTCATCCGTCCCCTCCCCAGGACTACACACTGAAAACACCATGTCAGCCCTATTTGCATATGGCTTCATCATGTTGACATGGTACATCCTTTCTGTCTGTCTTCAGTCAGGTAGCTCCACAGTATAGTTCACTTCATTTACCTTCCTAACCACTTTGTATGGTCAGGCCCACTCAGCCTGCTGCTTGTCTTTCCGGACCGGAATAAGGACCATGACTTCCTGACCCACCATGTACGAGCGAGCTCTGGTTCTGTGGTAGTACCACACTTTTTGTTTCTGTTGGGCAGCTGCCAGGTTGCTCTGGGCTGTCCCCATAAGCTCCTTCAGCCTTTCCCTAAACTTAAGGATGTAATCCACAATGGGAGTTCCCTGGAGGGGGGGGCTTGCCTTCCCAGTCCTCCCAGATCAAGTCTAGGGGCCCACGTACCCAGTGTCCATGTAAGAGTTTGAAGGGGGAAATCCTGTCAACTCTTGGGGTACCTCCCTGTATGCAAACAACAGGTGGAGAAGGTATTTCTCCCAGTCCTTCCCATGCTGTTCAGCAAACGCCTAGAGCATTGACTTCAGGGTACCATTGAATCTTTCCACAAGCCCATTGGCTTGTGGGTGATACAGTGTTGTGCATCTCTGCACCACCCACACTTCTCCCATAAACATTTCATCAGGTCCAACATGAAGGAACCCCTCGATCGTAGAGGCAGAAGACACCAGGAGAAAGGACTGCTGTGTGACTGGACTTCTCTACTGGGACTAAAGAAATAGAACTCTTGTACTTGGAACTTTAATTTAGGGTAAAAAAAAACAAACAAAACAAAAAAAGTGTGTATTTGTCTGAGTTAACTGAACTGAATGGTTATCTGAACAGTTATCTAGGTGCAAATCTCAGGTGATTGAAAGGACTTGATACCTGTGAGGAATAAATTACTTGTAGAAAGATCTAGTAAGTAGGGGGATTGGCTTAGCTAGAAGGAAGCTACATTTAAAGACTGCCTTAGAAAGATTTTGCCAGTAGCTTGGCAGAAGACATCAGGAGAAAGGACTGCTGTGTGACTTGACTTCTCTACTGGGACTAAAGAAGTAGAACTCTTGTACTTGGAACTTTAATTTAGGGTAAAAAAAAACAAACAAAACAAAAAAGTGTGTGTTTGAGTTAACTGAACTGAATGGTTATCTGAACAGTTATCTAGTTGTAAATCTCAGGTGATTGAAAGGACTTGATAGCTGTGAGGGTTTAGAATGCTGTAGAAAGATCTAGTAAGTGAGGGAGTGACAGCTAGAAGGAAGCAACATTTAAAGACTGTCTTAGAAAGATTTTGCCAGTAGCTTGGCAGAAGACACCAGGAGAAAGGACTGCTGTGTGACTGGACTTCTCTACTGGGATTATATTGCCCTCCTTCCCCCCTCCCCCTCCCAGCCAAAGCTAGTTCTACTTTTATAGGCACAGAATTTGACTGAAAACAGGAACTTCCTGTTTGGGAGCAGGAAGTGAGTGATCACAGAGCCACAAAGACCCACCATCCTAGAAGGCAAGAGTAGCCTCTGGCCCTCTAGCTGCTGGAGGTCTGCCTCCTGAGAAAGTAAGGGGTCTACTAAGAAATATAGGATATTCTTGTCTCAGAACAGGACAGTCAGGAGCTTAAAGGGCACATGGGCAGAAAGTAAGGAGAGAGAGAAAAAAAACAGAGGAAAGAGTAAGGATTGCAAACAGTTAAGGGGCCAGAAATAAGACATGATGGGAGTGGTGCAGTGCAGTGGCTGTGGAGCAGCAGTCTTCCAGGAGACATTCTGGAGGATGCGGTGTTGTCCCATCTGCAGGCACCTCTCTGGGCTGAGGGAGGAGGAGGTTGCTCATCTCCAGGCTGAGTTGGCCAGGATTGGTGGGACCTCCTCTTCCATTCAGGGACCACAAGTGCCACTGCCGTTGCCTCAGAGGTTGCCAAGAAAGAGGAGCGGTTGGACCACAGTGGGCTCAGGGAGGGTGAGTGTGGTGGAACAGAGGTGCATCCCTCCAGCTGTACCTCTCACATTCCTATGCCATTCTGGCAAAGTGTGGTTCCTCTATGGAGGCACCTGCAGTGGAGACCAACGAGGATGCTGGAACCTCCACAAGGAGACCCACAGGAGGGTGGCAGGGGACCCCGCTAGAAGGGAAACAACTCCTGGTGGGGACTCCATTGTTAGGAAGGTAGAACTGGGGAGGAAGGGAGAGGGAGAAGGTGCCTGCCTGGCACCATGGCTTGAGAGACAGGAGTGAATCTCAGGATTGCCGGAGCAGCTGCACAGGAGGGAGCTGGATGTCATTGTCCATCTAGGGACAAATGACCTGGCTAAAAAAGGGATTAGAGAAGTGCAGGAAGAGTTTGTGGAATTGGGGAGGGGCCTTAGACAAGTAGCATGCACAGTAACCTTCTCAGAGGTGCTGCCCATCTATGGCATAGGAGAAGCTAGGGTGTTCTGCACCATGGGATTCAATCAGTGGTTGAAAAACTGGTGTGTAGCTCAGGGATTTGACTTCATTGGGGACTGGGGGTTCACCTGGAGTGATGCAAGCCTATACTGGCATGATGGGTTGCATCTGTCCAGGAGGAACCAGGATCTCGATGAGGTTTAAATGCTTCAGGTGGCAAGCATTTAAAACTAGCCAAGGGGAGTCACTGGAAGGAAGCAAGGAAAATCCTAGCCCCCCCCCAAAAAATCACGGTAGTAAGTGTGGTAAACATGAACATAGAGGTGTCAATAGGGAGAAGGGCAGGGGTAAATGGAGAAAGTGACAAAGGCAAGAAGGACAGGGATGGGGCAAAAAGGAGTAAGGCCATCAGGAAATGGAGGGTAATGAGTACCAATGCTCATAGTCTGGGCAACAAGCTCCCTGAGCTGGTGGCCTTGATGGAAGAGGGATGCCTGGATATTGTGGCAGTCATAGAAACAAGATACACAGAGAACCATGACTGGGATGTCAACATACCAGGGTACATAACCTACAGGAGAGACAGGCAGGGGAGAAGAGGGGGCAGAGTAGCTGTCTATGTAAAGGAAGGGATAAAAGCAACTGAACAAAAGAGTAAACAGGGAGGAGAGGAGGCACTGTGGGTCACCTTGGAGACTGGAAAGGGCACCACAATCCCCACAGAGGTTGTGTACAGACTCCCATGTCAGGGGAAGGGAATGGACAAGGATATGACAGAAGGCATTCTTAGAATGGCAGAGAAAGTGGAGATACTGTTGATGGGAGACCTGAATATGCCAGATGTTAACTGGAGCACTATTGCTGCAGCCACATCCAAGAGCAGGGCCATTCTTGATGCCCTACAAGTGGCAGGCCTCAGACAGCTAGTTTCGGAACCCATTCTTGAGGAAGCAATCTGAGACCTCGTACTCTCAAACGGGGGCAGTGAGAGGATCTCAGATCTAGAAGTGGGTTGCCATCTGGGAACAAGTGACCATCAAACAGTGTGGTTCACGTTAAACTCAGCTACAGAGTCAAGCCATACAAAAGTGAGGGTACTGGACTTCAGGAGGGCTGACTTTGGCAAGATGGGAGAGTGCCTAGAAAGCACTAGCAAACAGGCTAGAGGGAGGTGTGGAGCAACAATGGGAATCATCAAAACTGCCATCACAGAGGCAACAAGCCTTTGTGTGAAGCAAATAAACAAATCAAAATGAAAGAAAAAGCCACTATGGTTCTCAAAGAGGTGGCTGTGAAAGTCAGGAAGAAAAGATAGCATTCCTGAAGTATAAGGAAAACACAGAAAGAGCAGGACAGAGAGCTGTACCAGTTAAGCAGAAGGAAGCAGGAGGGAAGTCAGAATAGCAAAGGCCCAAACTGAGGAAGAGATAGCCAACTCGCTAAGAAGGGGATAAAACTTTTATAGGTATATCAGCAAGCATAGAAAGACAAAGGAGGGATAGTGAGGCTGAATAGAATGAATGGTGGTGGGCAGAGGGGACAGTGAGAAAAGCAGGATACTGAATGAATATTTCTGCTCAGTATTCACAAGAGAGGAGGGGAAGTGCCTAATCCAATTAACAGAAGCACTCTTGATAAGAGGGTCGATCCCAGTCCTTTCACAGAAGAAAGGGTTCTGCAGAACTCCTAAAACTGAAAGGTGGACAAAGCAATGGGGCCTGATGGAATTCACCCCAAATTCCTAAAAGAATTAAGGGGAGTAGTGAAACCACTGGCAACTCTTTTAATAAATCATGGAGGATGGTGGTACCCGAGGACTGGAGAAAGGCGGATGTGATTCCCCTTCACAAAAGTGGGACCAAGACAGAGGCAGGAAACTACAGACCTGTCAATCTGACCTCTGTGGTAGGGAAAGTGATGGAGTCACTTCTGAAGGAAAGGATAGTTGAGTACTTAGAGGCCAGTGGGGCAGAGGACCCAAGGCAGCATGGGTTCACAGTGGAAGGTCATGTCAGACGAATCTAATAGTTTTCTTTGGGTGACCAAAGTAGTAGACCAGGGAGGGGCTGTGGACATGGCCTACCTAGACTTTAGCAAGGCATTTGACACAGTCCCACACAAAAGATTAATAGTCAAATTAACCAACCTGGGAGTGGGTCCCAGTGTGGTAGCCTGGGTAAAACATTGGCTGGACAACAGGACACAGAAGGTAATTTAAATGGAGTCCACTCTGAAGAAAGAGGGGTTACTAGTGGGGTACCGCAGGGTTCAGTATTGGGTCCAGTCCTTTTTAATGTCTTAATAAGTGACATTGCAGAAGGACTGGAAGGAAAAGTATTCCTCTTTGCAGATGACACAAAGATCTGCAACAGGGTTGATACACAAGGAGGCATGGAAAGGATAAGAAGGGACTTGGCAAGGTTGGAATAATGGTCAGAAATATGGCAGCTAGGATTCAATGCAAAGAAGTGCAAAATAATGCACCTGGGAAACAAGAACCCAGGGGAAGAATACACAGTGGGGGGGAGGTAGTAACAAGAACAAAAATGGAAAGGGACCTGGGGCTAATCATATCAGATGACCTTAAGGTTAGCAAGCAATGTGAGAAGGCAGTAGGGAGGTCTGGGGGTGTACTGGGATGCATAGGGAGAGGCATCAGCAGCAGAAAATGGGAAGTTGTTATCCCTCTGTACAGACAGTTGGTGAGACCCCATCTGGAGTATTGTGTCCAGTTCTGGAGACCCCATCTCCGCAAGGACACAGACAGGATAGAGGCAGTCCAGAGGAGGGCAATTAAAATGGTGCAAGGTCTGCAAGAGAAGCCATATGAGGATAGACTAAAGGAGCTTAATATGTATACCCTTGAGGAAAGAAGGGAGAGGGGGGACAAGATAGAAACTTTTAAGTACCTCAGTGGAATCAACAAAGTCCAAGAGGGTAGCATCTTTCAGAAAAAGAGACGTGCAAGAACAAGGGGACACAATTTAAAGATGGGGAGATGGGGGCAGTTCAGGAGCAATGTGAGGAAGTATTATTTCACAGAGAGGGTAGTGGATGCATGGAACAGCCTTCCTGAGGAGGTTGTGGGGTCTAAAACTGTGGGAGAATTCAAGAATGCATGGGACAGACATAAGGCAATTCTTGTGGGGGGTAGGAAGAAATAGGGTGTTGGTTAACTAGGATCTGCGGCCTATCCTGTAGGTAGGGAAGTGGGCAGACTAGATGGGCCAAGAGGTCCTTATCTGCCATCAAAGTCTGTTTCTATGTTTCTGTGATCGGTGATAACCTCCTGTGGAAACCCAACATGGGAGAAAATCCCAAGTAAGGCATCTGCCACTTTGTCTGTCCTCAGTGAGGATAGGGTGACTGCCTCTGGGTACTGGGTGGCATAATCCACCACAGTCAAGATGAATCTCTTCCCTGAAAAGCTGGGGGTATTTAAAGGCCCCACAATATTCATTCCCTCCCTCCTGAATGGCTCCTCCACTATGGGCAATGGAATCAGGGTGGCTTGGGTTTTCTTGCCCGCCTTCCCTTCCCTATTTCTTGGCACTGGTGACAAGATCTGTAATACTCCTTCACCTGCTGCGTGAAGTTTGGCCAATAGAAATTCTGAGACAACCGCTGCGTCATGCGTGCGATTCCTAGATGACCAGACAAGGGAATATCATTTGCAATCTTGAGCAACTGCTCACGATACCCCTGGGGAACGAAAAGCTGTCTGCCTAGCACCCCTCCCTCTGCCTGCACAGCCTGAGTATACAGTACATAAGTCCATTTTCCCAATAAACCTTATGTCTGCTGTCACCTCCTTATGTGCCATCCGAATCTGCCCAAGCCCTCAGCATCTCTAAACTATGGCCACTTCTCTGAGCAGCTGCGAACTCCTTACACATTCCCAAGGCATGGGACAGGTCCCCTTCGGTCACTAAACTAGGGTCCCTAACACTAGCATCGGGGCACTCAGGATCACTGTCAGTCCCAACCCTCTGACGATGAGTCACCCTTCCCTCTTCAGAGTAACCCTCTGTAAGTGTGTGGTTACTTGCTACTGGGGAAATTTCTACCCCCTTTTCATTAGTCTCCCCATCTGGAGACACAGGCTGGGGAACCAGCCTCTCAGTGGTTTCCACAATGGTTTCTGTGGGGTTCAGGGAACTACAATTTCCCTTGCCACTTGGCTACGGCTAACTGCACATACCATCCCCTGTTTGAGATTGTTGCCCAGGATCACATCCACTGCTAACGTTTTGGCTACTGCCACCTGTTGCACAGTTCCCCCTGTTTCACCCCAGTCTAGAAGAACACTAGTGAGGGGCAATGTTTTCACCTCACCAGTAAAGTCCTGTACAGTAATGTATTTATTGGGTATAAGCTGACCAGGCTGTACTAGATCCCCCTTTACCAAGGTCAAGGATGCCCCTGTGTCCCTTAACCCTTGTGTCTGTACACCATTCACCATGACTGGGTGCATGTGTTCCCTCATGTTCACAGGCATGCCTCCAGGGACACACAAACAATCCACTTCTTTTCTAGTACCATTCTGCGTATTATTGCTCATTCTTTTGGGACACTGTCTGGCAATGTGCCCAGTTTCTTTACATAAGCAACATTCACTTCTCTTTTCAGAGAAATATTTTCTCTGAAACCTGGGGTTAACTGGTTTCTGTGGAGGCAGTGAGAGTTTTAGCTGCCCTGAAGGTGCGCTTTTCCCTTTCTGCACTGCCACGCCTGCCCTATTCGCTCTCAGAGCAGGTCTGCTCTTGGCATAGCGGTCCGAAAGTTCAGCAGCCTCTTGCACTGTTTTGGGATCTCGGTCCTCCAGCCAGGTTTTTTAGCTCTGCTGGGCATGCCCAATAAAACTTTTCTAACAAAATCACATTTTCAATTTTATCAACAGAGTTTACCTCAATTCCTTCCCACCAACGTTTTAAAAACTAACATTGTTTCATGGCTAGCTCCTCGTAGCTCATGTCAGGGCTTCTCCTGAGCTTACGGAATTTAGCTGTGTATGATTCAGCAGTTAATTAAAATTTCTTTAACAGTGCAGCTTCAAGTTTGCTGTAATCATCACTGTCCTCATTGTCCATTTGACCCAATGCATCCTGAGCTTTCCCAGTAAGTAGCGGGGATAGCTGGAAGCTCCAGGACTCTCTAGGAATTTTAGCCTGAATACAAACTTTCTCAAAAGAATTTAAAAAGGCATCCATATCCTCCCCCTCTTTAAATTCGGCTATCAATTTGGAGTTCAATTTGTAACCCACTCCTGCAGTCCCAGTTAAACCCAAGCCACTTACCTTCTCTGGTGCTGCTGGTTGGAGTCGTAGCTTCTCCAGTTCATGTTGCCTCTGGCTCTCCTGCTCCTCATGGTCAGCATCTCTCTGTTCTCATGCTGCCTCTCGGTGTTCTCGCTGTGCCTCATGGCGTTCTCACTCTGCCTCACAGTCCGCCTCTCATTGTTCACGGTCCACCTCATTATTCACGGTCCACCTCTTGTTTCTCTCATTTCCTCTCCCTCTGGAACTCCAGCTCCATCCTGCACAACTCAGTTTTCAGCCTGAGTACTTCTGGATCAGGATACTGGTGACCTTCCCCTGCTGCTGTGGCCCTTCGCTGACAGTGGCCCTGTTGCCCTCCTCATTGGATCTGGACACTGCACTTGCTGCTAGCCCTGCCACACTCGAGGTTTGGTCCTTTTTAGTCACGGTCTGTGACTCGGTGCTCTGGGTATCTACTACCATCAGGGCATCCACTAGGTTCTGTTTGCTGGCTTTCACCTTGAATGGGACTCATCTGTCCCTGCACAACTGCTTTAAGTAGTCTACAGTGTGCCTGCTATAGTTGGAAGCCATCTTCCCTAACTACTGCTACTCTGACTTGCACTTTAGGAAAAAAAAATAAAACGGGTAGGAACTTGACTGTATGCCAAGTGATATAGTTCTGTCTCCTTTTTTTAAAAAATAAATCACTGCCTTTTTCTTTTTTTTTGCAAGTGAGCTGATGGTCTCAAGCTGACACTCTGAACAATAAAAGCTTGTAATACCAAAATTTTCATACCGCTGCTAACCAATCTGTCACAAATCCACTCAGCAGGTCAGCCCTCTGCTCCCAAAGTGCCAACCTCTGAGCGCAGTCTTGTGAACAGTTAACAGAAATAGGGTAACCCTCCTGTCTGTTTTGTGGGTTCAAATCAACCTTTGGTCTCAGTTCTGGAAGGATTTGAACTGTGAACCTCTTGTTAACATACCCAATACACAAGCTCAGATAATTCTGTCTTCAGGGGGCCAGCTATTTTTGCCTATGGGCACCTAACCAGATGTACAAATTGAACCCTTAAAAACTCTAATAAAGACCTCAGATGACTCTTACCTTTCCAGTTTGGTATCACCATTCAAGCTTATGCACAGTGTCTGCTTTAGCCATATATACTTCACTTGTTAAAGAAAAGAAATTCAAAGACAGACCAAGTAGTCTCTAAAAATAGAGTTTTGCAAAAATAGGTAAAAGTATGTAAAACATAAAATAGAGATCCATATATCACAAGAACCATACAATCTTTTAAAAGAACAAGGTTTTAACAGTGCAATTCCTCCTACAGTACTTAGATGTTGTCACTCTCTATCTGTATACTTGCTTAAAGTGCTCAAAGATGTTTCTTTATCAGAGTATAGATAAACATCTCTGAAGGAAAACAGAATACTGTTTTTAAAAAAAAACTGTTTTTGCAAACCCCTTAGTGTGAGGTCACCTCTTCTGTTTATTAAAAATCATACACCCAGGAAGTTTTATCATTTTTAGAAGGAAAGTTAATTAAGGTTACATCAGCAGAAATTCCTTTCCCCAAGTGACTTCCCCAATCAAGTCTGTAAATTTCCTTTTATCTATGAGCAGTATCCCCTCTCACACAGACATCATAGCATTTATGATTTCGCACCAGTGTGCCAAACCTGGTATCCTCCTCGAAACGTCATAAAATGGATACTGATTTCCCTCTTAGCAGTTAAAGCTATATTTAACTTAGATAAACAGGAGATTCTTGAGTAAGGCCTGTTCTAGTCTGTAATTAGCGTCTGGCCTTCCAGATAACACCTTGTATCTAAAACCTGTGTGTGTGTGTGTGTGTGTGTGTGTGTGTGTGTGTGTGTCATCTCACATGCTGTCTCAGCATCTGTCTTGAGAGACAGTCCATAGCACATTTTTATATTACAAAAAAAAAATCATAGTGTACTTGGAACTGGCTGTCCACATGTCACAACACCTATCCCCGCCACACAACTCTCCTTCTCAGCACCCCCCCTGAAACAACATAACAGTGACGTTGGGGGTGCCCAGTCCCTCAGTGTTGTGATCATCCCTTTTTTTTGTGACTCCCCCGATCCACTACTGCACATGCACGTTTAAATATTTATTTATTTACTTTTTTAATCACCCACCTGGCCCTTCCTCCCTCTCAGCACCCTCCACCCCGTGCCCCCCCCCAAGGAAATGTAATACTGACTTTGGGGTGTGCCCAATCCCGCAGTGCAGGAATCTTCAGTTGTTTTTGTTTTTATACCTGTAAAAAGAAAACTGTCCATCGATGTGGCCCTTAGACTGGCCCCTCAGCCCTCCCATCAGCACTCACAACCCCGCACCCCCCAAGCCCTTACTTACTGATTGGGGGTCCAATGCCATAATCCTGCCTGGACTGCAGGAATGTCTTCACTCTTCATAGCCAGGCTGCGAACTGAGGAAATCAGGTATGGGGTCTGATGAATTTCAATGGGGGGTTGAACTTAGTGGCATAACTTGGGCATTTTTACATATTTTTGGGCCACATTTTTAATATGCTTTCCTTGGGACCCCACCTCATGAACAATTATACAGTCATTAGGCAGATCTGTCCCAAAAGATGATGTTGCAGTCCTTACACAAAATCACCTTTCGGGCAGGAGTTGAAAATTTCCTCTGCCCTGGTTCATGAGGTAGGGTCATAAGAAGACTGTGTTGAAAATTTGGTTTGAAAATATTAAAAATCAACCAAGTTATGAGCTTGCATTGACTTTTGCAAATGCAAGCTTATAATTTCAGTAATTTTCAATATCCCCAAATTCACAACATAGCCATGTCTTTACAACAGCTCATGAGTGTGACACCAGTCATTTTTCAAATCTGGGCCAAAATGTTTTTTTTATTCCCCAAAAGGTGATTTTGCAGTTCTTGCGCGAAATCACCTTTCGGACTGGAGTTGAAAATTTTCTTTGCCGTTGTTCATGAGGTGGGGTCATAAAAGACTATATTGAAAATTTTGTCTAAAAATATTAAAAAACAACCAAGTTATGAGCCTATGTTGACTTTTGTGAATGCAGACTCATAACTGGTAAATTTTAATATGTTTACTCTAAATTTACAACATAGCCATATCTTTCTTTACATCACCTCATGAATGTGACAGCTATAATTTTTCAAATCCTGGCCAAAATATTTTGTTTTACACGCCAAAAGGTGATTTCATGGTTCCTGCATGAAATCACCTTTTGGGCAGGAGCTGAACATTTTCTGTGCCCTTGTTCATGAGGTGGGGTCATAACAAGGCTATGTTGAAAATCTGGTGTAAAAATATTAAAAAAGCAACCAAATTATGAGCCTACATTGCCTTTTGTGAATGCAGGCATGTAACTTTGGTAAGTTTCAATATTTTTTACCCCAAATGTACAACATAGCCATTATCATTACAGTACCTCATGAATGTGATAGCTATCATTTTTCACATCCTGGCTAAAATGTTTTTACATATCCCAAAGGATGATTTTGCATTCCTTGTACAAAATCGCCTTTAGCCAGGAGTTGAACATTTTCTCTGCCCTCCTTCATGAGGCAGGGTCATAACAAGGCTATGTTGAAAATTTGGTGTAAAAATATCACAAAACAACAAATCTGTGAACCTGCATTACATTTTGCTAATGCAGGCTCATAACTTTGGTAATTTTCAATATTTTTACCCAAATTTCTTGCATGCAGGGCTCTGGCCAGAATTTCTTTTTACAGGGTAGTACTGTTATCAGATGGATGGCCAGCAGACAGGGTAAAAAAGTATACTAAAAGAAAAATTAAATGAAAATTAACTTTCAGGGAAACTAAATGAATACTTCTGTACAGTTCTTGGGCCTAAACATCTGCCTGCAACATATAATATAGAGTGGACATGAAATAATATAAATAAAATCAGTGTTGAGTTAACATTATTCAGATGAGCTATCCTAGTTTCAAATAAGTCACAGGGACCTGATAATTTGAACCAAGGGTATTGCAGGAACTAGAAAAGAAACTGGATGCACCGATCACCAAGGGCTTTGTACTTAATGATTAGTGTGTTGCTATAGGTGTCCCAATTCAATCAATCAATCAAATCATTATTTTTTAAGTGCTATTCCAATAGACCAGAGTGCTGTGCAGTAGACCATAAAACCATAGAATATCAATAAATAAAACAACAGATCTAAAATGTTAAACATAATCTTAAATATAACAGATGGCAGTAGGCTAACCAACACTTAAGTCAGTTTTCAGAGCAGATCTAAAACACTTGATGGTCAGGCACTCTCTAATCTGATGAGGTAGAGAATTCCTCATGGTCGGGGCTGCAAAAGAGCAGGCCCCAGAGGTCTTCAATCAAACCCTGGGAACCTCTAACAATCTCTCATCAGAGGAGCAGAGTGAGCAGAGGGAACAGTAGGGGAAAAGAAAATCTTGTAAGTAGTGTGGTCCCTGTCCATGTAGGTCTTTATAGGTCAGTAACCCGACCTTGAAGGTGATCTGCCAATGCACAGGCAGCCAGTGCAGATCACATAGCACAGGAGTGACATGGCAAGATTTTGGTAAGCCAGTCAACAACCTGACCACCGCATTTTGTACTAGCTGCAGTCAGCAGATATTAACCCCCGGCAGCCCCATGCATAAGGCATTGCAGTAATCAAGGCATGAGGTTACAAAAGCATGGATCAACATTGGAAGATCACCAGGTGGAACCAGGTGCTTAATCTGGGTGATGTTCCTCACATGGTAAAATGAAGTTTTCATGACAGCAGATACCTGAGATTTTAATGTCAGGCTGCTATCTAACACAATGCCCAGATTTTGCACCTGATCAGAGGTAAGCAGCTGGTCACCCCCTGAGCCAAAGCCCAGAAGGTAGTCCTGTCGACATTCCCACACTTTGGTGACCTGAATCCACCACCACCACCTTGGTTTTGCCTGAATTCATCCTCAGCCAGTTGGCACTCATCCAACCCTGGATCTCAGAGAGGCAGCTGTTAAAAACTGAGACCGCTCCACCCTGTTTGGGTACAAAGGACATGTAAAGCTGAGTACCATCATTGCAGCAGTGAAAACTCAGCCTATACTGCCTTATAATGTCTCTCAATGGCAGCATATACACTGCAAACAACAAGGGGGACAGCACGGAGCCCTTCAGAACCCCACATGACGGGGGAGAGGGGCTGTGGAGTAAACTCCCAACACCACTTTCTGATTCCTGACAGTGAGGAAAGATCAAAACCACCTGAGGACTGTACCAGACAATCCATAGAGAATCTGCAGGTGCTTCAACAATACCCCATGGTCTACAGTGTTGAATGCCGCAGAGAGATCAAGGAGAATCATGATGGAATGTCTCCCCGATCCATTAGAGGGGATCGAGAGGAGAACTGACTAACTATAGACCTATTAGTTTAACTTCAGTAGTTAAGGTATTGGAAGTCACTGTCAAAGAAGATACTGAAAATTTCAGGACTGCAGTGAATCTGCTCAATAACTCCCAGCATGGTTTAAAAAGGGGAACTCTTGTTAGAACAGGTGTAGACACACCTGGTTTATAAAGACTGCAAAAACAGGTGTAGACACGCCTGGTTTATAAAGACAGAAAATACCATAAAGGCACTTATAAAATGGACTTCTGAATCCCAGCAACTTCAATGATCTAAACATATCACCTGATTATTCATTAATCTCTGGTATATGAATAGTTCATAACTAATCTGACCTAATTCACTGAGTGAAAATCAAACTAAATCAAAATAAAAATATTGAGGCCGGCCCAGTGGTACTAGAGGTTGAGGTGCTGAGTGCTACACCTCATGCAACACCAGTGATCTGGGTTCAGGAATGAGCCTGGGCTGCTGGGGGTTGGCAGGGGGGAGAGTAGATTGAGTGTCCAGAGGACTGCTCTCCTCTCTTGGGGAGAGGGGATTGCCATCCCGCCTGCTGATTGCCCTCTAGCAGTGGCTGGAGGGAGATATGAGTCAGGGGGCATGCTGCCGCTGCATGATGTCAGCAGGGAGGGGGGGTCAAGAAGAAAAGTGAAAATGGAGCTGGCAGGCTCCATAATGGCCCCAGCTGCACCTACACCAAATCCTGGAATCTGGATGCTGGCTATCTGGGGGAGGAGAAAATGTCAACGCTCCTCACCCCTGGCCTTGTCACAAGGGGTTAATCTGTGGGGGATTTCCTGGGGTGGCTTGGTGCAGGGATGCCAGGGACAGAGTGATGAGCTCCTCCGATGGAGGAGCCATAGATGCCTGCCAGCTTCCCCATAAAAATAATTAATAGAAAATGTTGTTAAACACAAAAAAATGTTTTTAAAGACAAAAACCCGCAACAGGGCATAGGTTTTCCCAAAACAAATGCGCTTCCCAGATTCATTCACAGGCACACAGCCTTTTTCACCAAACTTACATATTCTGCCTAGCAACAGCCTAGCTTAAGGAAAATAAAACCTTTTATATTAACAAAACCTTTTTCCATTTTATAAGTGCAATAACCCATTCCAGGGTATGGGTTTTTTGAGAATTAATGCACTTGCAGGGTGCATTGAAAGTCACTCGGCCACTGGCTTTGTGTCTGTCAGTTCACCAGGGGTTACAATAATTTTGTAGAAACACATGGCCTGTTGTAGGTTATTACTTACTTAAAGATCATGTGCAACGGTTTTTGCATATTTTTAATAAAAGCTTTAAAAGCTGAAATTCAAGTCCTTGTGTCATGATTAGTGTTTCCTGAAAATGTCATGCTGTTTGGTTTTGTGGTTTTCTTTAAATCATCATTTGTTAACTTGCTCTACAGTGGCTGAAAACAGTGGAGTTATTTCTGTCCACTCAGTCAAACTTAGAGTGCAATGACATCATTTTGGAGTAGCTTACAGTTTCAGATTCCCAATCAGAGCAGCACTCTGTAGAGTTTATGTTTTGCTGAGCTCTCCAGGGTCCTTACAAACCCAGTCTCTGGTTTGTGTTTAGAAAGATCAGCTTAAAATATATTCTCTTCCTTTAAAAAGCTGATTATTTCAGTTTCAATGCTGAATTGAAGTAGTGGAAATCTTTTTCTGTGGGGCTGATAACCTCCGGGGACTGGAGTTTGAGGAGTCCCGTGGGGGGCGAAGGGGCAATATTAAAATCCCCTGCCAGCAATAAAATGCTGTTGGTATGGGTTATGATCTGATCCAGTAGTTTTATGACAGTAGGTGTACTGGACCTGGGAGCAAAGTAAATGTTTACAAGGTGACCTCAGTGTTATACGTGACCCCCTACACTATTACTGGGCAGCCCGCGGGGTCTGGCAAGGTCAGGTGTTCCTGAACTGGGGTGTGTCTTGGGCTAAGTATTGTGACTTCCCTCCTTTGTCCATCCCCCATAAACTGAGGTGAAACCAAACTTTGACGGCTTCTCATGTTCCAATGTGGACAGATGGGTCTCCTGCACATAGATCAGGTCCAGCTTTGACCTCTTAGTTTGTGTAAGCACCTTAGAGCATTTTACCAGATTGGTGAGGCCATTAATATTACAAGAATATAAATGCAATTTAGGGGCACCCTTTAGGGAGATAAGAAAAGTGCCCAACCAGCACTTCAACCTCCAGAACTCTCTCCGACCCACCCCCAGTTCTTCAACAACCATTAAATCCTGATGATGCACATACAGTTAATTAATATTACCTAAAAGGAACTGCGTTATCAATGGTAGGTGCTGAGTAACCATCACAGCCAACTTAGGGACAGGACTTAACCATTTGATGAGGAATCCCACCTGGCAGGGTTTTGCATACCGACTAACTATGCATTGAAAATAAACATGGGTAACAGTTGGAGAGAGAACAGGCTGGGAGACTATCCCAGCAACAAGAAGAAAAAAGAAAGGACATGCCAACATAGCAGCAATTAGATGAACATGGCTAACTAGAGGTTCCAAGATTGAGGCCCAGAAGTCTAGGTCTTAATATGCAGGAATGTGGAACCTGCAGGGAGGTAAAGCCTCCTAGTGTTGGTCCTCCAATGGACCAAGCCATTGTGGAAAGGGTAGTGGGACTGATTACTGGTTCCTCACCCCAACCCTTCTAGTATAATCTGGTAACTGTCTGGAAAGGAGAAGGTCAACAGCATTAACCAGGGAGTATTTATCCCGGAAACACAAAATGGAGAGCATGGACTAAGGACAGGCTGCACTATGGGTGACATATTTGAAAGTGACATGAATAGAAATAGCATAACCATAAAAGCCTTTAAAGTACATGTGTAAATCAGCCCTCCCCCCAAATCAGGGATGGGGAGAGAACCAGTTGTGCCCCCACTGAGGGCAGTAAAATAGAATACCACTGAACAGAAAACTCCTGTCGGTGGTAAATCTCAGTGCATGCAGTTCTTTCACATGAAACTGGGAACATAAATGATCATAAAATCTACAATACTGCCTCAATAAAATAGGTCATACAGGGCAGCAGTGAGCTATAGAGGCTGAAAAATAACTGTGAACTAGCAGGCCTCTGGTGCTTCACAGAGGTCAGCAGGACCACCCATCCAGAGAAGCCACTGCCAAGGCAGACAGGGGGAAGTGGGTCAAAATAAGGGGAGTCAGGGAAGGGACAGCACTTACAGAAGGGGGGGGAGTTAGAAAACATATAAGGAACTACTCAAGTTGGATTCAAGGAGGCCACACTGCAGAATGGGTGGCAGTGGAGTGTGACGAACGACGATGGGCGGTGATGGACTGCATAGTTCCCTGTGCCTGATGTTAGGCACTGTCTCTGCCTGACTTCTGGTGCCATGCCTGTTGTGCTAGCTTCCTTGTCAAGGTTTTGAGAGATTGCTTCCATGGTGTGGACTTCACCATCACACTGCGGGATTCAAGTTCTTGTGCGGTGACTGCAGCAGTATTGAAAGTCTTTTATCCGTCTTGAAAAAAGATCAGCATTTTGGAGGAATATGAGGTCTGGAGATTGATTTGTTGAACCCTGAGAGTTTTCATAATCAGGATGTTATTTTGGTGATGGGACTAGATCATTGCAGGGTAATCATTATCAAAATAGATGTGGGAGGTCTGGTAGAATACTTCCTTCTTCTACCAGGCCTTTATTACCAGCTGCTATCTGGAAACTGCAGAAACTGTTCGATAATTGATTTTGGCCTGGAGTTTGGAGCGGGCAGCCTGGGTCTAAGAGCTCACTGGACTCTTGATAGTGATCTGCCAGATGGCAGGTCAGATGTGGTGTGCAATAAGTTTTGCAGAAAGGGGTAAGAGACTGTCCTTCTCCCCCCCCCACATCCCATAGAAACGCAGATTATTGCATCTTTTCATGTTCTCTGCATCTTAGATTGTTTTCTTGTAATGTGCTGTTTGGTGAAGCTGCAAGATAGCAAACTCAGTGACATTGAGATGGCTATCTGTTTTACTGAGGTGGTCATCAGTCTTGTCTTACTGGTTTTTAAGCTTCTCTAAATCCATCCTGATGGCCTTAATGGTAAGTCAGACCTCGTTCATGAAGTCTCAGAATTTAATTAGTAATATGTCCAGCTTTTTATTCGTTTTCAGCAGGTCTGATGGCTTATATCATGCTGCTTGGGCTTGTGAGTGTGTGTGGCAATTTAGGAGGCCTGAGAGCAATCAATATCAGACCCACAACCCCTGTATCCCTCAACATCAGCCAAATCTGACCCAGAAAGTGCAGTTTCTTCTATCTTCAACATGTTCTTGATCCTGTCTGCCAAACCTTAAGAGGTATTCATGCAAAAAGCATTGTTAAAGAGGAGATTAAATGGGCTAGGGTGAGGAGCTCAGAACTCAGGCCACCATATCGAGTAAGATGTCACCATAAGTTGGAAAAAAACTAATTTCAATACCAGTGGCCTTATTTGTTTGTGAAGGCTCCTGGGTAGTGAAAACATTTAGAGTGGCAGCAGCATTTCAGCAGTCCACACTGAAATAGTGGGAGAGGAGACACAAAATAGTTTTATCATGCTATCAGCAGGGAAATCCTCAACAGAGTGAGGCTGGACAGGGTGCAGTAACTGCTAGAGTGTTTAGAAGTTCAGCTGCAGCCTAAACTGCAGTGTGATCATCGGGGAATGACTGGTGAGAGAAACACATTTAGCCAGCAGGCAGCAAGTGCCAGGGAAGTATTTTTGTGGACTGGCTATCTTTTAATAATGAAAAAAGCAGCATTGACAGTATTGTTGGACAGAGATCCCACAGCAGAATAAAAGTGCAATTTTCTGTTGCAGCCAGGCTTCTGGTGGCACAGTGTAAGTGGATGTAAAACACCACAAAAACAATGTTAAAATATTTAAAATCCATGGGGGTACAGATAAGAACCATGGGACCTTGGCAGAAAAAATGGCAAATAAACCCATAGAGATGGCACACAGGCACATGCAGTTTTAAATTGCAGAGAAATACATGCTTTATTTACCCTAAGAGAAACCACCATAAACATTAACAGAACTGCATCAAACTTAGAACATAGATGGAAGGGGGAACACATACTAATATAAAGTACAAGGGTCGTGGAGACCTGGAAAGGGGAATAATTAACACTTGATTTAACAGTGGTTGCATATAAAGGATGAGTGAGAATCCCATCTTGGTTCAGGGAAAAACCTCAGAAAAGCAGCCTTGGGGGACTGCTTGATGCCAGGGCTCCGATTTCATGTAGAAAGCCTTGAGACTGTCTCTGGGAGAAAAGTAAGCTAATAAAGCAGCTGAGTTTGTAAACAAATACAGTTTTTTCTCCCAGGCAGTTTATAGTGGGGAAAGTGTGTACAAAATGGAATTGAACATACTGCAAGTGACTCAAGGAATTAAAAGGAGGGGTTATCTGGTAGGGGGTCAGTGAGCTGTCTTAAGTGGGTATTGCCTGGCAGTCAAGCCATAAGGCTTGTGATCTGACTGTGGACCAGGGATTGTGCCAGCTAGTTATAAGGGAAGGCTGGGGAGGTTTAATCATTTCATTTCATTTTCATTTTTACGTTTGCTTGTGCGTATGCACAAGGAACGTCTTGCAGCATTATGACTTTTGGAGGTGTGTGACCCTCCTTCCCAATGCAGTGCTCAGTGTAGCAGGCACAACCTTACCAGACTAATACATGCCGAGCTGTGTATGACAGCAGTTCAGCTGTGTTGGTCTTCACTTCTGAGAAAAGGTCCGCTGCAATCAGCAGTGGTAGCGTGTATGCAATTAGCATACCACGTCAGCTGAACTGCTGTCATGCACAGCTCAGCATCAAATTAAGCACTCTAATCAGTATAAATGCTTTCAAGATGCTTTATTTCCATACAATCAGAGAAGTATGTAACTGCTTCACCCACTCAGACCCAGTACCGGTGTCTGCACTGGTATATAGCCACGCCTAGACCCAATTTTAAGTACTGACCCCCCCAGCTTGCTCCTCACCAGCCTAATTGTTCTCTCTCTTATCCCCCTGTCTTATCAACACTAGGCCCATCCATCCCCTTATTCTTCCTTTCCCAACCTCGGATAGGAGCTCACTACCCTGGGTTGTGACATCCTACCATGCCCCGTACTTTATAGCATTCAATCCCGGGTCTCACACATACTCCTTTTCTCCATCCACCTTCTCTACATCCAGCTTTACCAACTCCTTTTGCCCTCCTAGCCTTTCTCCCCCTACTTCCCTCCCTCTTTTCCCCCCTACCTTCACCTCTACCTGGTGTATATTTTTATTTTTTTCTTCCGTTACTTCCTCCTGCAACCTTAGATAACCTGCTTTATCTTCCTATAGACACTTCTATGTATGTAAATACCTGTAATCTGTACAATATCTGTATAATTCTATGTACATATGAACTTCTTTTTCTTCCTCTCTGTAAAGAGTATTATCCGTATTGCCTTGTAAATACCTGTGTTGACCTGTATATACAATTGTTCATGCTCCACCCAGGTCCATCTTGCAAATGAGCTTCTGCTCAACGATGAACGCCTGGTTAAATAAAGACTTGATTGATTGATTGATTGATTGAAATCCCTCCCACTTCCTCCATCTGCTAATGTCCTCCATCTCCCTCCTTACTGTTCTCTCTGGCCCCCACCTTGTGTGCTGAGGGGGGTGCCCAATCACCATCGGCTCATGTGCCCCCCAGCACACTGTGTGGGCAGCGGGGGTGCCCAATCCCCCTTGGCTGCAGCCTCCCCCCCAAAGAAAAACAACTAGTAGCCATGCTGAGAGCCCACCCCACTGTGCTCATGCTCCCCCCACACACACACACACACACACACACACACACACACACACACACTGCATGGCTGGGGGTGCCCAATCCCTGCTGGCTCCAGTCCCCCCTCAAACACATAGGTGGCTTTCTGGGAGCCCACACCAGCATACCAACAGCATCTGTTTTTTTTTTTTTTTATCCCATGAAACAAGAAAATGGTCTCTCGGTGAGTCCCTGGCCCATCCTCGCAAACTACCCCTACCCTCTGTGCACCCCCCACCCCATACTTACCTCCGGAGCCCAGCGTGACAATCTTCAGTGGACCGGGAACACGTTTGCACTCTTCAAAGCTCACTGCAAACTGAGGAAATACCAGTAAGCTGTATAATGGCATAAATAGGGTTTTTCCAACTTTTTTGACTTTTGCCACCAAATTTTCAACATGGCATTCTTGACACCCCTTCTCATGAATTCAGTCACTGTCATGGCATTATTCATTCCCAAAAGATGATTCCATGGTCACTGTGTGTAATTACCTTTCGGGACTGATTAACAAAACGACAGTGTTGGTGTTCATGAGGTGGGCTGTCAGAAAGCCTATGTTACGAATTTGGTAAAAAAATTCCACAAAATGGCTGTTTTTCGAGCGTGTGTTGCACAGTTTCCACGTACACTCATAAGTTCGCAAATTTGTAATATTTTCACTCCAGATTTTCAACATAGGCTTATTTCCACACCTCTGTATGAACAGTGTAGCTGTCAGTTTTCATGTCCTGGCCAAAATGTGTTTTCACGCTTCTGGCGCAAAATAGCACGGTCGCTGCTGGAAATCAGTGTTTGCTACAGTGTAAGACAATCACAGTGACACTGTTCCTAAGCAGAGGTCCTCAAATGCCTATGTTGAAAATTTGGTGACAAAAGTCCATAAAACGGCTATGTTACGAGCATGCATTGCACAGTTTCTACGCACACTCGTAAGTTTGTGAATCTGTAATAGTTCCACTCCAGATTTTCAACATTGCCATTTCTCCACATCTCCTTATGACCAGTATAGCTGTCATTTTTCACATCCTGGCTGAAATGTGTTTTCACACTTCTGGTGTAGAATAGCACAGTTGATGTGGGAAATCATTTTCGGTGCAGAGTAAGAAAATCACAGTGACACTGTTAATGAACAGACATCCTAAAATTCCTATGTTGAAAATTCAGTGCAAAAATTCCAATATATTACTGTTTTATGAGTGTGCATTGCGCAGTTTCCATGCGCACTCATAACTTTGCAAATTTGTCATATTTTCACTACAGGTTTTCAGCATTTGCATTTTCCCACACCTCCTTATGAACACTACAGCTGTCATTTTTCACATCCTGGCTAAAATGTGTTTTCACACTCCGGCGCAGATTAGTGTGGTCACTGTGGGAAATCAGTGTTCAGTACACAGTAAGAAAATCACAGTGACAGTGTTCATGACCAGAGGTGACAAAATGCCTGTGTTGAAAATTTGGTGAAATAATTCCACTAAATGACTGTGTTACAAGCACGGGTTGTGCAGTTTCCACACAGGCTTGTACCTCTGAGCATGCCCAGAGCATTAGGGTTCCTAAGACAGACACTTTAGAAGTATGAGGGTGAAATGTTGATCAGATGCAAGAGGAGTTGTAGAGCGATACTCTGTGTGGATATGGATGCTAAATGGACATGGATACAACTGGGGGGAGGGGGCTTGCATAAATGCCAAACACCAATGCAAATACCTGCAAGTGAACGTTCAGAATTGACAAATGCTTGTTTGTTTTATACTGGAAAGGCATGTGGGCAATACTGCCCATTTTCACAAGCATCCAGATGTACAGTTGTAATAAAGGTGGCTAAAACTTTATAACAAACATATGGTTATAAATGTGCAAGAAAGGATATAAAATATTAGGATAAATTAGTCACACACACAGGATGACTCAAATACAAAGAATGATTACATTTCATACAATGCAGGACAAGGAATAGGGAGAAAAAATAACTAGGTACAGCAACCTTAATATTTACAGCAGGAGTATGCAACATGTACATATGTACACAGGTGAACCTAACAGTAAGGGAGGGAGAAATAATCCAGAGAACACTTAGAAAGGAGAAGGTGGCATGGGAACAAGAAGGTGCATAGCATTCACGGAAATGTAGTTTAAAGGGAAAAGGAGAAAAACTCAAAAAAGTCGTGGCAGTCATTTGTGACATGTGCTCTTAAGGTTTACCTGGGACGTAGTGAAGAAACTGTAATAAACTATATAAGACAGCTGCAGGTGGGGTTATTGAGCAGGTGTTCCTTCAGTTTAGCCTTAAAAGAGCAGAGTGAAGTGCTGCTTGCTAGGTTAGGGGGAAAGGAGTTAAAAAGTAAGGGACCTCTGTAGGTTAGCGATCTCTGCCCCATAGAGGTGTTGCAGTAGGGGACCCAAAAAGGTGATGCGATGGCACTCCTAGTGAGCCTAAAGAAGCAAGCCTTTATGAACAGAGAGGAGAGACTAAGAGGTAGGTGATTGTGAAGAATTTTGTAGAGAAATGTAGATGCCTTTCAAGTGAATTTATCTGCAAGGGAGAACCAATGTTCTGCATCGCAGAGCGAACAACTGTGGGTATGATGGGGAAGCCCAGTAACAAATCTGGAAATATTGTTGTAAGCCATTTTGAGTTTATTGAATTTGATGGATTGACTTTGTGGTGAATAGATGATGGACTTTGTGGTGAGTAGATCATGGACCTGTAGTGCAGGAGAGGCAAGCATAAGCTGGAAGCTAGTCTTCTTCTAGGTTCAGGGAAGAAAAATTGCTTGATTCTATAGAGGAGCCCCAGTCTCTGGTGAATTTTGTTTACTAATTGAGTTATGTGTGGGGCAAAGGAGAAGTGCTCATCTAGAGTAAGGCCAAGGTATTTAAATTCCCAAACCCGCTCAATGACTGTGCCATCATTATCTATGAGGGTGAAATTGAAATTAGATGGTTTCTGCGTGCCTTTGAATACCATACATTCATGTTTTTTTGAGTTCAGAACCCTTCCTTGAGAGGTGAGCCAGGAGTGGAGGCTGTGGAAATCAGCTTGAAGTTTGGAGAGAAGGGTAGAATGGTTTAAATCCTTACAATATAAGGCTTCATCATCAGCATATAGGATGATGTTAGTATGAGAACAGACAGAAGGAATGTCATTAATAAACAGAGATAAAAGGAGGAGCCCCAGTATAGACCCTTGGGTCTGAGGTTGTTTTTCCTAACCAGTTTTACAGTATCAGCGGGCATGAGAGCCTTAAAATAGAAAGTGGATAGGACACTTTAAGGGAAAGAGTGGGTTTAAGAGGCTGCTTGGGGGCTGCTGCGGAGCGGGGGTCTTGTACTTGTCAAGGTCCCCAAAAATGGAATTAAACAAGTTTGCCACACAAGTTGGGTCATTAGTTAATTTCCCTTCTGTCAGAAGTGTAATCTGCTTGCACTTTTTGTCTTTGCCTAAAAGAGAGTTTAACATCCCCCAGAGTTGTTTGGAATTTGCTCTGTTGTAAAGTTGGCTGTTCTTTAGGTGGTTAATCAAGCCCATGCCTTGTCTCTAGCATGCATAACTTTGAGGAGCTCTGGTGTGATCCACTCACTATATTGCCTGCGGACTCTAATCTTCTTAAGAGGGATGTGGGAGTTGCAAATATCAATAAATGTTTTTGTGAAACTATCAAGAGCAATGTCTATGTTAATTATGTCCAACATGAAGAACCAGTCAGCTGATTTAAATGCATGTGAGAGTATTTCTATGTTTACTTTTTTAATTGTCTAGTAACAATGTAGTTAGGGGCATATTCAGGGGCTCTGGCTGACTAGCAACAGAAAATAGCATAGTGGTTGCTAATGGAGTCGGGGAGAACACCTGAGGCTATCACTTTAGAGAGATTTGAAACAATGATCCAGTCAATGGCAGAGCTGTTTCCTGTTTTATAATTAGTTCTGGTGGGGGTGGATATAATTTGGTGAAGCCCTGTGGTGGCAAGGAGTTCTTTGGTGCAGTCAGATTGGCTGCTATCCCAGTTCAGATTAAAATCCCCCAGTATGAGCCATTCCCTATTACTAGGGAAGGAAGACTTGATTGAAAGAGGGATTCAGGAGCCACAAAAGGTGTTCTGAGGGGAATGTAGACAGATGTGATATTTAAGATTTTGTTTTTTCCTATGATAAGATTTATGGAGAGAGATTCCAGCATGGAAGTTTCCAATTCAAGGTTCAGTTTTGTGTGCAAGAGACTGTCTGATATAACTTTTTTCTATCTTTTCTAATTAGGGAATGGCTTTCAGTGAGATTTCTGTTAGAGTTATTTTGGGGATTGTCCAGGTCTCTGATAGGGCGATGATGTCAAAATTATTGTGTTCAACACAGGATTCAAAGGTAGTTTTCTTAGCTAGAAGACTTTGTATGTTGAGGTGGGCAATGCTGATACCTTTCTTATAATGGCAAGCTGGGGGGTTCAGGGTGAGGTCAGCAAGTGCTGGCCCTGGGTTGGGGTGAACAGGGTCAGAGAAGAGGAGGAGCATATTCAGGGGCTCTGGCTGACTAGCAACAGAAAATAGCACAGTGGTTGCTAATGGAGTAGGCGAGGTGAGTTAGCCTCCAGTTTTTGCATAGTCGCTTAACTGTATCGGTTTCCACATGTCTGGAGTATTTGGTTGATAGAAGGCAGTAGAATAGTGTGAAGCAGCAGTGTTGAGTGCAGGGAGCTAAAGGACAGTAGGCGGGATTTCTGACTAAATTGGGGATATGCGGGTGGATGGTAGTCATCGGTGTCCAAGAGCTGACTGTTCCCAAATGTGGCGAGCATCCAAGGTCCAGTCGGAACAGGACACTGTCAAACAGTGAGGTCCCAATTGGAGGCATGTTGAGAGTTTGGGAGGGGATAGAATAGCTTGGCAAAAAGTCTAAGAGGTAGAAGAGGAAAAAAGGGAGAAAGCATGCAGGAGAAGACATTTTTAAATGGGAAAATTGCTAGCTGGGCTAAGGAATTGAACAGGTGGAAATTGCTAGCTGGGCCAATCCTACAGTCGTAGAGTATAATTTACAGATGGGTCAGCCTGTGGTATTACAATATATTTACAAGCGAAAGCCACAGAGATTTAATCCTACAGCTGTTCAGATATTTTGCAGGTGGGGTAGCCTGTGGGAAGTGAAAAAAAGTTAATAGTAACTGATAAGTTAGAGTATAAGAGGCATTATAATGTTATCTGTTTGCAACTGTTCATGCATTGAACCTACCATGTCTAGCACAATCAGCATGTTTATCTCAACTTGATTAAAGCAGTCTACACAGTCATCCTTGGAGCGCTAAAGGAAAGTAGCCATAGCAGCTTCAGAGTACATTACCAACTGGTTGCAGAGCTGGTTGCACAATACAAGGCAGAGGGTCTGTATCAATGCTTTTGAACCTTAATTGGTTAAGATTACACGTAGGGTCATCCAGAGATCTGTTCCAGGGTCCATACTATATATAATATCTTTATAGGACATATGAGAAATAACTGTAGCAGCTGGATGTCAAAATTTGCAGACACACAAAAATCATCCATAACAGGATGCCTTCAGGCAGACCTGGATTGCTTGGCAAGCTGTGTATTAATTTCTAACATGAAGTTCAATACTGAGAAATATATGGTGGTATACTTGGCAAAAATTATCCAAAGGTTACATATTACCTCAATGGAAACAAATTGCAAGCCCCAAAGAGTGAAAGAGCTTTGGGAGCAATAACAGGTACAGGCCTGAAGCACACAGACAAAATGCACAGGGGTCATATACAGTATGTAACCAAATTATAGACAGCATCAGAAGAAATTTTGTGAGCCAGTATGCTAAATCAGTGATGCCTCTATCACTCCTTGGTGAGGCCACACTTGGAGTGCTGCAGCCAGTTACCCTCATTGTATCTTAGGGGATGGAAAGGAGAAAAATAAAAACTGTGCATGACCGTACACATATGAATTATGCAGAGAGATTGTCAGAACTTGATTTCTTCACATTAAAGAGACAAATAATGTGGGGTGACATGATCTTGGTTTTTAAGGCTGCTAAAGATAAATCTCTCCACAAGTATCTGAGCAATAAAACCCAACATTCATGGTACCAGTGGGCATAGGTTTAGTTGAGGGGAGAGCAATTTAAGAAGGAGCCAAGGAGAAACTTCTTAACACAAAGGGTGGTATACCCATGGAGCATTTCGTCAGAGCCATTGGTATGCACTATGCAGCTTAACAGTTGTATTAATTAAAGGACAGATGGATGGTGATATGGGTTATAGTAACCCTTGAGAAGCAGGGGATGGTCTTGATGAACTGTTACAGCCTGCTTCTGTCTTCTATTCCCTGTGTTCCTAGACTGTCTGTCATTTAAAAGCTCACAATATTTGGGCCCCTTCTAGAAAATTGTGTGCAGTTCTATTATCCGCACTACAGAAAAATATAGAGTAGAATTATTTAAGCATGTCCAGGGATTGGGCTACCATCAGGTCCAATGCACAACTGAGGGCCTTGTGTGCCAATGGATAGATTAACGAAGGATACAATCAATGAAGCAAACCCTGATATGCCTTAATATTATTAAAATAAAATGTTTCATGTTACGAAAATGAATGTGTTTATATTTAATATTCTAATGGTTCTATTATACGTTAGGGTTTTCAGCTGGTACCTAACTCTTTTAGTACACTTTCAGACAATCAGAATGCTTAATTTCCAACATTGTTTTGTAATATGAATGAGGTACAACAAATAGATATTTATATGATCAGGGGGTTGAAAAATAAAATATAATACACACAGAGACTCAAGGATTTGAGATCCTTCTTTTTGGAAAGGGTAGATTAAGAGGAGATTTCTTCATGCTTTTCCAAATGGTGAGACCTAAGGAAAATGAGGATCATGCAGAGCTATTAGCAGTGACACAGGGCAGCAGAACAAGAGAATGTGGCTGTAAACTGAGAGGATGTAGATTCAGACAGGATGTAAGGACACATTATGTTACTTAGCATATTGAATTCTTGCCATAGTACATCACAGGGTAAGTGAAGCATGTAGCTTAGATATCTTTTAGTTGAAATCTGATAAGCATCTTAAAGAAAACACATTTCTGGATATAACTGCTGGGACAACAGGAAGACAGCCTAAAAGGACAAATGGTCTTTTCCAGCCTTAAAGTTTTCCTATTGCTTTGTAAAGAAAAACGTGTTATTTGATTTCTAATTCTTAGAGACACAACAGAAAACATAATTAAAATGCATATGCTTTTGGTACCACTTGTGAAAGATGAGAGTGACATACTACTGATATGCTCTCAGTGTCTTTGCTTAGAATACATAAGCCAATGTACCAGTATCCAGGAAAACTTTTTTAAATACTGTATAATATTCATACTTAATCAGCCTATATTTAATTGGTATTCTGCATTGATCTGCCTCAACCTTTATTATTGAGTACATTTTAATGAAAACAGGATAACTGTGTCTCATGCTTTATCTTATCCCACTACTGTTTCCTCTGTTGAAGTCACTTCTTTGTGTGATATCACAATCCTTTGCTGTGGAAATGATTTTGATGTCACAAACGATGGGTTAGGACTGCAGCAGAGAAAACAGAGCAGGAGTATGAAATAAAATCTGACACACATGGTCATGCAAGTCTCTTCAGCAGTAAAGGATGAGGGGAGATAAATACACAAAACAAGTAATAAAATATTCACTGAATTGTGTCTGAATATTATATGTTGCAAAGTTTACTAAAATCTTGGATTTATTTAAAAAAAATTTAATTTTTAGAATTGTTCACATTGCTGTGTATTGTAAAACATTTTCACTTTTTAGATACCCACTGTATCTGCAAGAAGATTGGGGGCAATTTCTTTCTGAAATCTATGAGTAATCTGCAGATTTGATTTTTCAGGAGCATGGAGGAAAAAAACTAGTGGTATTCAGGGACACAATGCATCACAGCATATACTGTATGTGGATATATACTGGGAAATATCAAAGGAAATCCACTTGAAATGAATGGGGATTTGCCGTGATATGTCATGCTGTATATGGATATTTTGCATCATATCACTGGCTACCACAGGACTGTATATAACAATCAAGTCTTTAAAAAGGTAGGGCTTACATGACCCTGAATCACCTGGAATTAATCTGCTCCATACCAGTACCTCCTGCCTCCATGGGTTAGTTACGTAGCCCAGTCACTTTGCCAGCAAGAACATCATCATGCCTGGTTTTTGTTAAAGGAATCTTGTTACTTTTCAGAAAGCTATACAAGACAATATTTGGACAAAATCCACTTTATATGTAAATACTGTATAAATTGCAGGGATCAGGATTTCTGCCCTTTGAGTTTATTTGCTTCTGTTGGTTAATCATCCTTTGCTGAAGCCATAATCCTCTGTTTGTGACATCAAATTTGTTTTATATTATATGTTTATTATAAGTTTTCATAAAAAAAGACATAATCCATAACAGGATAGAGATATATCGTTCAGGTACAATATTTTACAAATTCCATAAACAAGATTATTAACCTGTAAAATTACAGCCTAAATCAGCAGTGACAATTAATATATATAGCATTTATAAGACCAGTGCACAATGGCTAAAAGTAAAGGATAAAAAAGGGGGCTCACTTTTCATGAAGTCTTTAACATGAACCAAAAAGTACTAGAATATACCATGACAAGTTTCATATTTCATGTAAGCCACACTGATGACTATATTGATCTCAGGACCAGAATAAATGACCATAATTATGGCACAAAAGTGGGATCTAAAGGTGAAATATAGAAGACCCATTTCCACCATCTAAGTTAAAAATGAGCCCATCTGTCCGAACATCTGGCTATGAGTCTTTCAAGAGTTTAAATCTCCCCCATAACTCGATACCAGTCCTGGGTAGTAGGGGGGAATCTCTGACCCCAATGTCTAGTGACAGCCTTTTTAGCTGCCAAAACATAGGTACATAGTAGGGACCCTCTCGATATATGAAGGCCTTCTGGAGGGACAGATAGAAGTACTAGCTCAGGTGTCAGAACTACATCTACACCCACTACTTCTGATAAGGCCTCAGCGATGTCTTGCTAGAACCTGCCTAATCATGGGCACAACCAAAAAATGAGCATAGCCTGCAAGGGGATCTCCACAATCTCTCCAGCATCGACCTGAGGCTGCGGATGTAAATTTGGCTACTTTTGCCGGGGTGTGGAAGAATCTACTCCTCATCTTCCACGTGAACTCTTGCCAATAGGGGGCATCCAGGATACCCATTGAAAGTTTGGTATATTTTTTCCAGTCTTCCTCTGAAACTGGGAGTGGGAGCTCCCTATTCCAGGCCTCTAAAATTCCTCTAGTTGAGTTTCTGGATAACTCCTGCAGGCCTTTATATAGCAGTCCAATGAAATGTAGCCAAATTTGCCCTTTTTTAGTGGTCATAGCCAGATTCAATAATAGAGGAAGGGGTCTGGGCAAAGAACTATGACCTATTCCTCTCTGCAGTATATATTCTTTAATTTGTGAATACACCTGAAAGTCCTGCTGTGCAGTACCAAAGAATTCTCAAAGCTTATGGAAAGAGATGACCCCTTCAGTATTCTCTTTGTGTGCAGGCAGTCAAGGTCTGCTCAGTCTGTGGGGAGGGAAGTGGGGCAACTAAGCTGAGTGAGTTCAGATAGAAACATACAGGCTTCAGCTCAGCAGAGCACCTAAGTCTGTGCCAAACATCTAAGTTAGACTGAGTACCCCTATAATAAGCAGGTTTTCTTTTAGAAGGGAGTTGAGTTGAGGACAGGAATTCAGACACATCTTATATCTTATTCAGGGGGAACTCCAGACTTTTCCAAGGTACAGTAGGCTATAGGTTGGGTTGTTCCAATGAAGAACTCTGGATAGGACCGTAGCATAGGCATACTTCTAGAGATCTGGCAGATTCAAGCCCCCCCATCTTTAGGGAGAAGTAATGTGGACCACTTAATCCGTGGCTTTTTGCCAGCCCAGACAAATCTAGCAAGAGATCTGTTCCAGGAGGGGAAGTATATAGGGGCCAGAAAGATCGTTATTGTTTGAAATAAATATAGTAGGTGGGGGAGAATATTCATTCGAATGAGATCTACTCTTGAGTAAAAGGGTAAATGGAGCTGGGACCATTAATGCAGGTTGGATTCTATTTTTTGAGTAAGGGGTTCATAGTTTATCAAGGTAAGATTTAATAAGTGCTGTGGTAGGTATATACCTAAATATTTTATTTTGGTACTGCGCAATGGAGAGGTAACCCTTTCCTTTAATCGGGGGGGGGGGAGAGTGAAGTTGAATGTAAGGACCTCCATTTTAGAAGAGTTTATTTTATATCCTGATACCTGGGTGAACTGTTCCTGGATATCCCAGACAGCCAGTACGGAACTCTCAGGGTCTACCACTGACAGCAGAATATAATCTGCATACAGGGCTAATTTCCAACTCTGATTTCCCACTTCGATGCCTGACACTCATGTTGAGTTCCTAATTGCCATGGCTAATGGCTCAATATAAATAGCAAATAGGAGCGGGGACAGGGGGCATCCCTGTCTGGTACCCTCTCTAGAGAGATGGGAGGAGAGATGCCCCCATTGATCTTAATATATGCCTTTGGGGAGGAACAAAGCTGCTCCAACCAGCCAATAAATTCCCTGGGAAAGCCAAAGGAGGCCAAGACCTCCCACAGGAATCTCCAAGAGACCCTGTTGAAGGCCTTGTAGGTGAACAGACTCATCAAAACTGAAGGTATGACTGATTTAGTCATGTGGTCCATTAAATGGACTGTCCTCTGGACATTATCCGTAGTTTGCCTCATGTGAAGAAATCCTGCTTGGTCAGGGTGGATCAGGTTTGGCAACATATTTTCCCGACTTGCCCATATCCCGATAGAGAACTTGTAATCACTATTTAAAACTGAGATGGGTCTATATGAATCTGGTGAGAGTGGATCCTTACCTGGCTTCAAAATAGCAGAAATAGCTACATAAGACCATAAGGCTGTAGGGGGCTCCCCCCGTACTTCCAAAAAGGCCTGTCTCATAGGTTGGAGCAGTTTAGGAAGGAAGGCTTTATACCATTCGGCCCTGAACCCATCTGGGCCAGGACATTTTAAAGTCTTAGATTTGTTAATAGCCATTTGGATTTCTTAAATGAAAATAGGACTCAGCAGGGATGCTTGTTGTGGTCTGGTCAGCTTAGGGAAGTTAATAGGCACCAAAAAATTACGGATCGAATCAAGGTATGGGGGGGTTATTGATCAGAGTATAATGTTTTATAATACTGCTGAAATGTTCCCATTATTCTTGGCACCTGATGAAGAATGGTCCCTGACTGGGGGTCTCTGATCCACATAATTGCTGCTAACAGCTTGAAACACCTGGTTCTCTTAGCTAAGTTTCTGGTGTCTTCAGGGCCACCCTCATAATAAAACTTTTTAAGATACAGGAGAGACATCCGTACCTTATGATCTAATATACTTTGTATTTCTGATTGGACCTGTCTGATCTCATCCTGGGATACCCGCTCCCCCTTGCACGTTTTTCCTGCAGCTCTTGTAAGGCATTCTGAAGTAGTCTATATTGGGACTCTCTCTGTTCTGCCTAGAGGAGTATGAAATAATATCCTCCCACAATGCTGCCTTCATAGTATCCCAGGGAAGGGTAGCCGAGATATTAGGGCTGGCATTCTCATCTAGGATTTGAGTAATACGGTTGGCCATTTTAGATTTAAACTCTGAATCTTTCAATAGGAGAGAATCAGCCTCCATAGAGAAGTTTTCCGGGATTTACCTAAATCGACCTTTATCAAGAGTGGCACATGGTCAGATAACAACCGGGCCTCTAAAGAAATGTCCTGTACCCTACCTAAAGATTCCGTGAAGGTAAAAAAACAGTCAATCCTAGAATAAGTATGATGTCTAGGGGAGAAAAAAGTGTAGCCTTCCAAGGAGGGGTAAAAATGATGCCAGAGGTCTGTAAGACCCAGCTTAGGAATCTGAGCCTTGAAAAGTTTTTGAGTGGGAGTGCATTTATGTCTTTTAAGGGATGAGAAATCTTTCTGTGGGGATATAGTTAAGTTAAAATCCCCACCAATCAACATTAGTCCCTTCTGCACCTCCAGCAGCTTATTTATAAAATGTCTAAGTAAAAGGTGGGGGGCACCTGGGGGTAGGTATACATTAGCTAGCGTAACCTCACTCTCAAACAAACAACCTTGAACTATCACAAAATGCTCATTTTGATCTGAGTGTTCCCTTTCTGTAGTAAACTGGGTGATATTAGGAATTAGAATTGCCATGCTACATCTTTTCCCAGTTTTACTAGAGGAGGAGAAGACTGTATATCTACCCCCGGCAGAGAGCTTAGCATGTTCACTCTGTGATAAATGTGTCTCCTGGAGATAGATGAAGTCAGCCCTCTGCCGATGCCGATATTGTTGCAGCCTGGCCCTCTTTAGTGGGTGATTAATTCCATTAATATTCATTGACAGGATTTTCATCAGTTCCGATGTCATAAGGAATAAACAAAAATTAAATCATCACTGAAAACTTCGACCTCCCTATCCAAAGATGGGAATGGTAGTCAGATACACATATTCATAACAGGTCAAATTCCCATTCTGAACAATTTCAAAAAGAGACTATCATCAGAGGAAGCGTTACCTGGCACATAGTCTCTGCCCCATATTATAGCAAACACATCTCTGCTTATCATAAAATAACAGATGCATCTCTTGACAATATTAAATCGATCAAAACACCACCTTAAAAAGCAGGTGCATGAGACATAATAAACAATCTCGGTAAAGAACTTCCCAGTTACAAACAGCAACAGAAATTTGAAAGAACTGAGTGTTCTTAACACTTGTAACATAATTTTACTCCTTTCAAATCTAGGGACTTCCAAGCATGGGGAGAGAGACCAAGGTCTTCAGAAATCCAAGACATTATTCTTGGCAAATCTGAACTCTCCCTAACAGTGAAGGTAATCCCTTGACTAACATGCCAGGGGCCATTGAGGAATCAACATTCTGTTCCCCATAAGATAAGGAAAACTGAAATAGGAGAAAAAGAATTATCAGGGGGAAATTATGGAGAAACCCCACATTAGCAACCAGCAACCAGAGGATTTTATCCTTCCCCCTGGTTGTCTCTGCCTTTTTCTGCAATTTAAAAGGAAAAAGGGAAAGGGGCTGAGCTGTAAAGACATGTGTTATGTCAGTAACTACGCTATTAGCATAGACAATTGTTAACAACATATAAATTGCATATAAATTATCTGGTAGTTACTATTCAGCTTTAAAATAAAGTAACAGTTGCACACATTTGTTTTCGGTGGGAGGGAGAGGAGGGTATTGCTCCATTCTACATCTAACTGACAGACAGCTCGGGGCCAGCCCAAAAATAGAGTGCCCACCGCAGGCCTAGAGTCAGGTCAGTGAGGTGTGGAAACATTGCATCACCAAGAGGGAATGCACACACACCCCCAGTAGACCTACACCAACCTGAAAAAATGGCAAGAAAGCCATTATGCACATGTCCTCAGGATCCCTTCATTTGAGTCTCTCTGGTATACAGCCAGGGCATTCCTAATTGCACCTAGGTCACGTTGCTTTTCTCTCTGCTTTTCAGGTCTAGTTTACTAGCCAGCAGGGTACTGCTCTAAGTTTTGAGACCCAGAACTTCTGTCCGGAAAGTGCTGACCCAGTTTAGAAAGCTCCTCCTTTGCTTCCTGGGCAGTAGCAAACTCCTGCTTTCCTTAAGGCGACTGTACTACCAATCAAGCCAGGTATGGGGTTGTACATTTATATCCCACTGCCTTGCTAATCGGAAGGAAGGGTAAATAAGCTCTTCTCAGCTGCATTGTTTTTGGAGCATAATCGTGGTCAAAATATATATGTGTTTGACCATAGAAGACGTTTTGGCATTTCCAGGCCATAAGCAGGACTTGTTCTTTGGTAGCAAAATTGTTAAAACGGAGGATCACTGACCTCGGAGGAATGTTAGGGGAGGTAGGCTTTTGCACCAATGCACAATGTACTCTTTTCAGCTGCAAATCAAATTCCTGTGGTAACTTGAGGGCAGTGTGAAGAAAGGTCTCGATAAAATCTTTAATACTAGACCCCTCAGAGTTTTCAGGTATACAATAGATTCTGATATTTTTGCATCATGCCCAGTTCTCAGAGTATTCCTGATGGTCTGTTATTTGTTCTTGTGTCTCCCCAAGCTGCTACACTGCCTGCTGGAGGTCACTGACCCTGTTCTCTGTGGCAATCCCTAGCCGCTCCTGGTCATCCAGACGTTGCTCAAGCTGCATAACATCTCGGCACAGCTCTCCATACAGCTCCTTAATTTTGGCCTGAAAAGTGTAGATCTCTTGGTAAATTAGATCTGTGACATCACATTTTGATATTTTAAATGATTATGATGTAACTGATGATTGTGACTTCAGCACAGGATTACACAGCAGGAGCAGATTAACTAGGGAAGAAGGAACCCATTTCCATTTAAATAAATCTAATAAGGAAGAGTATTCTACAAAATTTAAATGGGATTGTGTGTAAATATATTTCTCAAATCTTTCCCAAAACTTACAAAATCACTTAAAGTAGCACAGTACTGCTGACATTCTCAGATTCTTCACTCCATCTCTTTAATTGGGTTTGTTATTAAGTTTGCAATTAGTGGAAATCTACAATATAGATGGAAGACTGAGGCAGTTGTTAGCACTATGCAATCTATGGGCATATCTAATCAGATACAGTAGTAAATGCTCTTCTTTTTTATTTAGTTTTTGTTGATCAGGTAGGTTCACTAGACTAAAACATTGCCTATTTTCATGCATGACCTGGGAGGGTTACAAACAAAGCAAAACTCAAAAATTTACATACAAATTGTTCACCAAAAATACAATGGTTCAGAGACATCGGACATGTGAAGTAAAGAAACTAGAACAATATGTAACACAAAACAGTACAGGGGTTATAAGAAAGCAACCAAGTAAGTGCCCATGTAAACATGAGATAAAACAGATCAAATTCAAGAATACATATCATCAGGTACACAACCATTTATCATTGACTAGATGGATACATCCATGACATTGGACTTGGCAAAGGAGCAACAGCTTTAAACACTTGAAAAATGCCTCTCACACCCAGCAATTAACACAATAAAAATAAGACCGAGCTGAGAATATTTCTGATTTTACAGTATATTGCCTGCGTTATTGTTCAAATTTTAAGTAGTACTGCTGCTTTAAGATATATCTCTATGAGCCTGTGTCAAACTACAATAATATTTAGAACTGCTAAGCATGGCTTGCAGTTGGCAGTACTTGCTGCTGTTGTTAAATAACAGGATTTTTCAGCTTGTGGTGTTTCAGGAGAAGGACTGTCTATGAGCAATTAACTCCTGTTTACATTTAGAAGGTATAGTATTACCATTTAATAAAGGCCTCTCCTGGGCATGCAGCACTGTTATATTGAATAAACACTCATGTTTGGTAAGTTTCTCAGATGTTTAATCAATTTGTGGCCTCTGAAGGCTTAGAAAAATTCCTACCTAGCCCCCATTAGTTACAGATCAGATACAGATACTACTGTTTGAACACATGTTAAATATAAGCTGATTGAAAACTCTATAAATGCTCAACTTCGGGTCTTTGATTTTAATAGCATGGATAACTAATTAGTGAGGCAATGGAAGCTGAAAATAGTCATGTGGACTTTTCAGAAAGCAGTAGCCAGGGGAAACAAGAAATAGAAACATAGAAGTTGACGACTGATAAGGGCTACTAGGCCCATCCAGTCTGCCCATATACTCTACCTGTATTAACGGCTGCTGACCCTACTTGGTCATTGGCTTTAGCTTCTCCTTCCCACCTCTAGGGTTACCTTATGCCTATCCCATGCATGTTTGAATCCCGCCACTGTGCTCACTCCTACCACTTCCTGGGGCAGGCTATTCCATGCATCCACTACCCTTTCTGTGAAAAAGAACATCCTCATAATACCCCTTATACTGCCCCCCTCCAATCTCATATCGTGCCCCCTTGTTCTTGTACCTCTCCTATACTGAAAGATGTCTTCCACTTGCACATTGTTTATGCTCTTAAGATACTTGAAGGTTTCTATCATATCACCCCGTTTCCTCCTTTCTTCTTGTGTATACATATTAAGGTCTTTTAATCTCTCCTCATAAGTCTTCTGCTGCAAGCCCTGCACCATTTTGGTCACCCTTCTCTGAACTGCCTCCACCCTGTCTACATCCTTACGAAGATGTGTCCTCCAGAACTGCTCACACTACTCTAGATGAGGCCTCACCAGTGTTTCGTATAGTGGTATCACCACCTCCCTCCTTCTGCTGGTGATACCCCTTCCTATGCACCTCAACATGTCACTGGCCCTCCCTACAGCCTTTGTACTCTGTTTGGCCACCTTTAGGTCATCTGAGATGATAATCCCCAAATCCCTTTCCTCTCTGGTGACTGTCAGCAACTCCCCCCAACCTGTAGCTCTCTGCAGGGTTTCTGCACCCCAGTTGCATGATTTTGCACTTCTTTGCTTTGAACTTCAGTTGCCACACTTTGGATCATTTTGTCAACTTTCCTAGGTCCCTCCTCATTTTTTCCACCCAATCTGGAGTATCTGCCCTGTTGCAGATCTTGGTGTGATCTGCAGGCAGGCAAACATTCACTTCTAGCCCTTCCACAATGTCACTAATAAAGACATTAAAAAGGACTGGTCCCAGAACCGATCCTTGAAGCACCCCACTGGTCATCCCTCTTTTCTCGGATTGGATCCCATGTACCACCACCCTCTGCTTTCTGTCCTCTAACCAGTTTCTAACCCAATTCACTACCGTGTGGCTCATGCCCAGGCTTCCCAACTTATTTACCAGTCTTTTAGGTGGAACAATGTTGAAGGCCTTGCTGAAATTGAGGTAGGCGACATCTATTGCTCCCCTCGATCCGCCTTCTTCATCACCCAGTCAAAAAACATCTATCAGATTTGTTTGACATGACCTTCATGCTGTGAATCCATGCTGCCTTGGATCCTGTGCTCCACTGGATTCTAGGTGTTCCACAATCCTTTCCTTAAACAGTGCCTCCATAATCTTACCCACCACTGAGGTGAGACTGACCAGCCTCTAGTTTCCTGCCTCCTCCCTGCTTCCATTTTTGTGAAGAGGGACTACATGTGCCCTCCTCCAGTCCTCTGGAACTACTCCTGTATTGAGCGACTCACTGAACATGGCTGCCAGTGGTGCTGCTAGCTCCATACGTAGTTCCTTTAGTATCCTGGGATGTACACACACATAAAATACATTTCTATGTCGACTGATACATATCAATATGCAGAAACATGTAGCACTGACTCAATGCTTTCATTAAAAAAGTTTCTAGCTACTGTATAATGGTTCGAAGGTTATACCTTTCTAAAGGTAATTACTTCAGAAGGGAAAACCTTTGGAACTGTTAGGGGCTAGGAACTCAATTTCTTTTTAAATGAAAGCTTGGAGTGAGCCCACAGCAATGGAGTCATGCTGATACACTTGGAATGTATTGATGCACATTACAACACGTGCATGTGTATTGATATCCTTTTTGGTTTTTTTATCTTGTGATGCTTTCAGAGGTAATGTCTGCAAAAGCTTGGAAGAGACCAAAATGTTCACAAACACAATTAAGGTCATAAGATGGAATGAAAACTAAATTACAAATGATAAAGTTTCTAATTAAATAATGTGTAGTATTATCAAAATAAAAAAAAAGTAAAACAAAGATTGTATAATAATTTTATTTTTCTAAAACTGTCATATAATTTTATGTATGAATACAAAAATAGCATAGATATAGTCTATTGATATAAAAAAATAGTACTGATACTATGGACTTGATTTTCAAAGTACCAAGAATGATACGAGTCACTTGTCCCAGAAATATCTGACGAAAGTTGCGACTTGTGTCAAATATTGTGCCAAATACAATTTTGCAAGGTACCATGTGGCAATCTCTGGGCTGCTTGCATCAAAGTGCCTTGCACCAGGTTTGTGTCAAAAAACTGGGACATGTGCCCATGTCACAACAGGGCTTGCATAAAAAAAAATGATGCAACATCCCCTTTTTCAAGTTTTGCAAGCTGCAACACCTGCACACTGCACCGTTTATAGCATGCGCCTGTTAGGCCAAGGTGGAGCTGGTCTAACTGACCCTAGAACATATAAAACAGTCTCACAACAGGTAGGCAGATCTGAGTCCCTAGGAGGGTTGCAGTGCTGGAGCACAGGCACCATGCGAGAGACAGAGAAGATGGAAGGTGCAGTGGCCCTACTGGGGATCAGGCTAGCCATGGCAAGGTTGCAGAGATGAGCGAGGCAACAGGCTAACAGGGTCTAGGGGAATGGCATTTCAAAAGGACAGCACAGAACCACCAGGAGATATGTTGCACAGGTGTACCGGAGGAGAAAATCATACCAAGACCTGACTGAGTAACAGTGCATAGCCCGCTAATGTCTCAACAAAGTTGCCATCATGGGATTTGTGTCAGAAGCTGAGAGAGGACCTGCAGAGTGCAACACAGAGAGGCCATCCAATTCCTGTGGATGTCAAGATGAGTGCCACACTCTGCTTCTTGGACTCTGAGAGCTTCCAGACCGCTACCGGCAATACAGTGGGCATTTCACAGTGTATCATATTGAAGTGCCTGTGGAGAAGTTTCTGAAGGCCCTGCTACACAGGTCACACAGGTACGTTAGCTCCCCACAGGATGTGCAGCAGCAACAGCCTGTGAATTAGGGCATCTACAGTATGGCACAATTCCCACATGTGCTGTGTGCCATTGATTGCCCCCACATCACTATCAAAGCATCATCAACTGAGGAGGAGGAGCATGTGAACTGTAAGGGCTACCACTCTTATTTATTTATTTATTGAAATGTTTCACCAGGAAGGCACACTGAACAACAAGTTGCTCGTCTCATGGTGCAGCCTGGGGGAGGGGGTTACATAGGGTTGTGAAGGATGATCAGTTACAATAGAATGTGGGTAGTACAAACAATACAACATTGTAAGATTATGCAATAGTTGGAACACAATGTATTGTACAATAAACAGTAGTGGAACATTGGGTAAATTACAATACATGTCCAAAATCATGCAAAAGAACATATAAATGTACAGAACAGTAAAAATGCAACAGAACCATTATAGTGCATGAGTGTACCAGGAGCAGGCTCAAGGTAGTATGCAAGTGCTGTTGGAGTAAAAAGGATGGGGTAGGTTGTGCACATGGGTGACCCAGAAGGGTAGGTGGAGAAGAGAGGGGGAGAGGAGTAGGGGTAGCCATTTCCTGATTCTCCCTTCAGGATGTTGAGAACCCTGCCAGGAGGGGGTCAGGGTAGGAAGGCAGAAACCAGGGATAGGTATTAAGGAGGGTTAAAGCAGGAACAGCTGAGGGAGAGGTAATTGTGTCGGGAAGAGGTAAGGGAGTAGTTGGAGGAGGAGTGTCGTATTTCAGGGGGGGAAGAAAATTCCAGATTTTAGGGTAGTGATGGGCGAAACCAGTCTGACCGATGAGGGTGGAGCAGCAAGGGACCATCAAGGTGTGGGCGTCATTAGATCTGAGAGAGTTGGTGGGAGAAGGTGGAGTGGAGGGAGAGGATGAGAGATAGGGGGGGAGCACTCTGAACCAGAATTTGGAAATTAGTTTGGCACAGTGTGAGATGCGTCAGTGAGATAGTGGAAGGAAGGTTAGAGCGCGATAGAGTTCACAGTGGTGGGAGCAGGAAGGGGAGTCGAGAGCAAAGCGGCAGAAGAGAGTGACCAACTTGGTCAGGGAAGATTGTGGAGCAGCACCATAGACTACAGCACAGTAGTCAAAGATGGGGAGTATCATCTTCTCCACAATTTCACGCCTCGCAGTCAGCGGGATGCAACTATGATTCCTGTATAAAGCACCAAGCTTGGGGCGCAGTTTCTTCAGACAAGCATCGATATGCACAAAGAAGCTGAGGTTCTGGTCCAGCCAAACCCCCAGATATCTAAATGAGTAGGTGTCCTCCAGGATGGTCCCATCAAAGGTGTGGAAGGTGGGTAGGGCTGGGAGCCTAGAGAGTCTCTGCCTGGTGCCAAAGGTCACTGAGACTGTCTTCTTGGCATTTAGAAAAAGCTGGTGAGAAGCAAACCAGGGCTGAACTTGGTTGAAGTCATGCTGTAAACTGGTTTCCACAGCAACAGGGTTTTTTGCCAGAACTGTATAAAACAGTATTATCAGCATACATGTGGATAGATAAGGATGAGCAGCCTGTGGGAAGATCATTAAAGAAAATGGAGAAGAGTAGGGGACCAAGCACTGAGCCCTGAGACACCAGTGTTGATGGGGAGTGGAGGGGAGATGGAATCAAGGATTCTCACCGATTGGGTCCTGCCAGTGAGGTAGGATTTAAACCAGTTGGTGGCTGATGGAGCAAGGACAGCTGAGGAGAGGGAATCAAGAAGCAGGGGATGGGAAATGGTGTTGAAAGCTTTGGCTAGGTCGACAAAGATGGACAAGGTTATCAGGCCATCATCCATCCCTGAAAAGATGGAGTCAGTAAGCCTGAGGAGGGAGGGAGGGAGGGAGGTGGTTGTTGAGTGGTTGTTCCAAAACTAGATTGGAAGGGTTGAAGAAGGAGGAATCAGAGAGGAAGGGTAATAGTTGAGAGAGAACTAAATGTTCTTGAAGTTTGGCAAGGGTAGGAAGGAAGTAAATGGGGCGACAGTTGCCGGGAGTGGATGTGTCACCACCCGTGAGAAGAGGAAGGGCTACAGCGTGTTTCCAGGATGAAGGTACTTGGACAGAAATAAAGGAGAGGTTAAGGATTAGGGAGATAGGATAAGCAATTGCAGGAGCAGAAAGGTAGAGAAGTTTAGGATCGAGCTCATCTGATGAGGAGCCTTTAGAGGAGTTGAGGGATAGGAGGGCACTAAGAGCTTTGTCAGAGGAGATAGCAGAAAAGGAAAAGGGGGGAGGGGTAGGCACTGGCTGAAGTGAAGGGCTAAAGTTAGTAGGTGGCAAGGGGGAGAGACAATTTAGAAGAGACGTGGCGTACGAGGTGTAGTAGGCATTAAATTTATTGGCCACGGAGCCAGGGGTTGGAATTAGGGAGTTATTTATTTTGAGAACTGAAGGGGGGGGAGAGAATAGGATGTGAACTACCCTCCAGAATTTAGATGGACAGTTAATGTTAGTCAGGAATGAGGAGTTGAAATAATCAGACTTAGCCAGTCTAGTAGCTTTAGTACATGAATTACGTAGCATTCTGTACTTTGCGTAGTCGTTTGGATGTTTAGTAGATTTGTGTTTTCTCCAGGCCCGGTCACGCTTCCTGAAGCAGGCCAGTAGTTCGGGGGTGATCCAGGGGAGGTGAAGCCCACTGACTCTGGTCCTTCTGAAAGGAGCAAAGGCATTCCAGGTGGCAATGGATTTATCCTTAAAACAGTCAAGGGCTTGGTCGACAGAAATGGCAGTGGAGAGGGGGGCCCAATCGGTGGAAGCAAGTGCAGAGCTGTGTGGGGTAAGGTCTAAGGATTTAAAGGACCAGAGCTGTATGATTTTAGAGGGAGGTTTGGGGCGATGGACCTTACGAATAATGAAAATGGGGTTGTGATCACAAAGGGCATCAGGGAGGAGACCAGTTTTAAAGATGCGGTGTGGGTGGGTTGTGAGTGCCCAGTCAAGCAAGGTGTGGTTTTGTGTTTTGAGATTGGGGCATGTGGGCTCAAGTATAAGTTGAGTGAGGTTTAGAGTGGTGATGTCATTGCACAGCTTGATTAACTTGGGAGACAACTAATTGAGAGATTCATGTCACCCATTATGAACAGTTCACAGATTGTGAGAGGGAGGTGATGTTGGCTAAGAGTTCAGTTGTGATCGAGGGTTGAATACTTGGGCGGCAATAGATGCCAACCACAAAGATTGGGATTGAGAAAGGAAGGGTAATGTGGGTGAAAAGGGCATTGAAGGTAGCTGGGATGTAGGTAGACAGGGTGGTAGTAAATTGCAGTGAGGACAGGATATACATGGACACTCCTCCTCTGCAACCCGATCAATCTTGTCTGGAGAGAGAATACCCAGGGCTAGCAATAGCATTGTCAGGGATGCTTTTTTGAGCCCTGTCTGCTGGCAGTATAGCCTAGAGGTTTGAGGAACAAGGTGTGAACGAGCTTGGTACATCCGGCAGACCAGACCTGAGTCTGATTTTCACAACCTCCACTTGCATACTGTGTGACTCTGAGCAAGTCACTTAACCGTCCAGTGCTTCCAGGTCACCCCTGAAAACAGGCACTTATGCCTAGTGGGCCTTACCCAGTTACCAAAAGACTGAAATAAAAAAAATAATAATAATAATAATTGTGATGTCAGGGGTGTATGAAATCATAAGAGTTGGTAGAAGGTCGATTTTAGGTAGCAGGCTGCAGATGTTCAGGTGGAGGAGCTTCAACCCGTTAGGAAGCGTTCTATTGGAAGTGGGGTTTGGAGACATGTTTGTAAGGGCCCCACCCCTGCCTTTTTACTAAAACAACAGGTGGCATGCTGTTGGCGTTGGCAGCAATACCTGGTGGGGGACCTGGGTTCGGGGAGGATGAGGAACCTGGCACAAGGGACCTAGGTTTGGCTACTCTGCACAGGGGCACCCAAGTAAATCCAACTACAGGAAGCAATAACTGTAATGTCCAGAACCAGAACTGGGATTTTTCAGTGTGGCTTTATTTATTAACTAACTGAACATAAACAAAGCATTGCATGGTCCCCCAAAGGGCTACGTTCACTGTATGTGCAGATTAGAGGTTAACCAAGCGGTCCATTTGAAGAATGAACACATTACTACTGTTGTCTGGCTTTGGACCCACCAGGCACTCAGCCCGGACTTTGCATGCGCTTTGGATACATAGCCCGACTGGCCCGGCTCCCCTGCCGGCCACTTGACTGACGGTCCACTTGAAGAATGAACCCAAACTTTACTTGGAAAGACATCCCATCAAACAAGGAGACTCCCAAACTGTGGCTCCCCACACCACTTAGAGTCTGTGACTCCTAGAGAGATTTGTTTTCTTACTTCCAATCGAACTCCCATCAAACAAGGAGACTCCCATCCAACAAGGAGTAATTTTCCCATCCTGTGGCTCCCCACACCACTTAGAGTCTGCGACTCCTAGAGAGATTTTCAAGTTGCGACCCACGTCTGGGTACCCACCCCATCACTGGCCAAGTGCATGAGGCAAGTAGCAAAACACAGAAGAAATCCGTAGAGGTGGACCTGGTTACTAAAGATGGGGGGTTTTCCCACCTCCAGCTCCCACAGCCCATACCCGGCCATTTCTCTGGATACACACAGAAAACTTTAGAACTTTAAAATATAGATTGAACGGTGGATGACCTGAAGCACCCCCTCTACAGCATTACTTGAAATCCAATAAAACTTTAGACTGTTTGACTGCTCCATTTATTTGTCCTAGTAACATAGTCCTCCCAAATAGCAGTCCACATTCATTTCCCAACTGAAGAAAACAATTTGTTTGCCCCTTCAAATGGAGCCAAACACTCACCCATTCATTGCAGGTGCCCCACAGGCGAAGTACTATAACCTTTGCTGTTATACAAGAACAGACTAAATAAAACCAGGCAGCTTCCTTCCATGGTGGGAGAAGGGGATTGCCCCTGGGACCCACAGAGAACTCCCCCCCCCCAGAGGAAGGGGGGCACTGAGACCGAGGGAGTGTTCTCCACCACTTTAAAAAAAAAGGTAAACACAGGAACACTTCCTTCTTCTTTGAAACAAACTGAAGACTGACTGACTTCCTTCCTGTTTGCTTTAGGACAAACTGAAGAAGAATGCCTTTGAATTTCCCAAAGTTCTAAACTCACTCCTGAGCTGTAGATTCCAATGTGGCTCATGCAGCTGCGACAGTTCTATAGTGATGTCATCTCTCAAGTCTCAGCTGTGACTGAGGACAGAGGAGACAGTGTAAACCCATTTAACTGGAATTTCCAGGTTGCCTTCCCTGCCTACCACTAGGTCTTACTGGGATTCTAGTAACCCTGGGTAACAAAGGGGTTACACTCGCCCTTGACCAGGAAAATGACTGTCCCTAGTCATTATGCACCCGGCCTTAGGCCATCCCACCCTATGTGCTACCTGCAGAGGGGGGTGATCAGGCCCCCTCCTACCATGTGCAAGCACAGGTAGGCAACACTAAGGGCCTAGAGGCCTATATCTGACACATCAGCCTCTACTCTATCCACTTACTATGGACACCTAGTGGCTCTGGTAGAACCGTCCAGAGCATAGCCCTGATAGATCAGCACTGCAATCCCTACGGCCGTTCAGGACCACAGCCTGTCTATCCCCCCTAACCCTCTAGGGAAAACCTGTCTGCCTCTAACATAATATTCCCAAACAAAACAAAACCCGGGGACCTCCCCGACCTTGGGCAGCCTGCAACTACAACCATTAGCAATAGTAACACAGTACATTTAAATTCTAGACCATAAGCACTGACGAGGAACTCCGATGAGCCCCTCCTCCTCTTCTTGTCTTCTCTTCTGTCTTCCAGGAACACCTGTAAGAAAAGACAAAACCAAAAAAAAAACATCCTAATCTGCATGCACAGTCTATCTAAACAGCAACAACGACAACAACAACCCTTACCATACAGAAAAAAAAACAAAACACTGAACAATCCCAAAAAAGAAAATTTTTTTTTTTTTTAAGAAAAGGTAGAAAAACACAGTATTTACATTAGAGTACAGTAATGACATTGGTTACAATACACCTTTGGGGGGGGTGGAGTGCCCTAAAAGTCCCAACTAGTGACCACAAGGCCCGAAGGTCAGTCCATTAAAGAGTCTCTCCTGGGCCGGAGCCCCATGAAACATAGTTCTTTAAGGCCATAATCCCGAAGGGGAGAGACTTTTCGGACAGTTCATACATTCTTGAAGTCTGTAGTGTAGGGTGTGTACTGCAATGTCATAAAGATAGAAAAGGGTTTTTGGACTTACCAGCCTCTTGAAGTATTCGAACATCACAAACCTGGTCCCTGCCGAAGACTCTCCCTGGCAGCATTTCTTCTGATACAGCTGGGCGGACATCTTCCGGGAACACAGGAGGGCACATCTGGAAACAGCTGGGCTAATGTCATCTCTGGAGAAGGAACCTTAGAACAGGAACAAAAGAAAACAGCTGGTCCGACGTCATCCGATTACCAGGTGATGAACAGGAAAACAGCTGGGCTGGTGTCCTCTCTGGATCTGAAGTCATCTGGTGGGCTAGTAGATGGTTGCTGAACAAGACATTACACTGTGGACTGATGAATGTGGAGCACCTGAGTCCTTGGTTATTCATATTGGCAGATCAATAAGGGCACTTCACAGTCTAGTGTGGCAGTATTATTACCACTGCTCGGCTCTCCATTTTGTGGGCACGGGCTTAATTACTGGGAGGTCCTTGCACTGAGGCCAATAGTAGAGGGTCAGGGCTTGAATTATTACTCTGTCTGGACGCACATAATTCCACATAGTGGGAGACTTCACGTCCCTCTGTCCACTATTCTCACTCTGTCCATAAACAGTGTCCTGCCTCTCTTCCACTGTATACTTTTGTGGAACAGTCTATTCTTTACATGCTGGTTAGCCCCAGGATGCACATGTTTCATTGCTTCATCCCAGATCCAGGATTTCCTGCAGTTCTCAATCTCCTCCCAGACTCTCCGAGGAAAGGTAGGAAAGTCATACCAAAGATTTCATTGGCCTTTCTACGAACCAGTCTCTCTCTTTACTTGCTTTGGTCAATCTGAGACCGCTGGCCTGGCTTGGGGGTGGCCAGTCCTGGTTCTGCCAGCTTCACATCCTCAATGAAATTAAAAACGGATCCCTGACTTCTTCTTCTTCTGGTGAAGCCAGGGCAGTGGCATCACCACCTTCTTGAACACATTCCTCCGAGGCAAGATCTTGAGGCTGTGTACCCGTTCCTTTCTCACAAGGCCACATAGGTTCCCCCTCATCTTCCTCTTCACTGAGGATCTGAGCCCAGGAGTGAGCAGTAGTTCTCACCCCCGAGTCTATCCATTCATCACTGGGAGTGGAGGTCGACACCTCACATTCAAAGGCCTCCCGCATCTCATCTTCACCTTCGAGACTTGGGCTAGGCCCCCCCACCCAGGGGTCTATTGATGCTTTATCCGGACTTGCCTTCTGAGATCCAGCATCCAATGCTTCAATTTCAGATTCAGTCTCTAATTCTGCACTCTCTAACTTTGTGCCACACTCCCCCGAGGGACCTTCCTCCACAGGCTCCACCTGATGATGTGTGCTGCCAACTGCAGATTCTTGAATTTTTGTCCATGTGGGAGCTAAACGAATTGGAGGCGCTTTATACAAGCCATATTTTTGTAGACATCCAGCACAGTGAGGAATCATGAAGACATCCCTTCCAGCATTCAAACACATCTGGCATACACACACTGGATAATTAGGAATTGCCACATCAGGAGGGAGTTGCCCTCTATAGCACCACTTTTCAATATCTCTCAATCTATTTACTGCTGCTGTTACTGCAACCCGGGCATGATCCGGGTAACGAGCTGGTCCTGAGGCCATAACTGCAGAAAAATAAACAAAAGTTCACTGTAACTGAAAGTCCCACTTTAATGAACACACTCTGTAGCTTTAAAATGGCTCCTCTGCTGCTGTGTTTACTTTACCACCCCACCCTGTAATGGTGGCGGCAGCACTCATGTGCATCAACATTCAGACTCTGGGTCAAGCCACTGTGCACCCGATTTACATCAGCTACTAATAACTTTTACTCAAACTGCACAACTTGCTCTGTTCTGGCTGTTCACACATTTACAGGATTTTCCTTGGACTTTTCACATGCTGGCAACATTCATTTAATTTCAGTCCCTTTAAAACTTCAGGTTTCAGCACAGGAGTGCCTGCTTCTACTAGTGTTGCACTTTTTACAACCCACAATCTCTCTCTGGCTGCAAACTTTAAACTGAGGCTACTTTCATTGCTATGCACACATTTAATGGCTTTACAGACTTGCACTTGACAGCAGGACATCACACAATCGCTACTTGCAAAGTGACTATACAGCTGCACACGCATTTTATATGGCATTACTGAAAATCACTGATTGAGCAGTTTTAATTATTTACTCACTGTTATTGTAGCAGATTGCTGCGATGGGGTAAAACGGCCTGCAGCCAGATTTTTGAAGGCCTCAGAATGCAAACGGGCAGGCAGTCTCCGTGATCATCGTTTTAACCACACAATTCACTGATTCCACGATCGATATGTGGGTTGAGCCCGATTTTTAACTAGAAAGTCACTTTTTTACTGTTTACAGCGCTTTGATTACTTCGCGAACGCTCCTCCAATGCCAGTACACGCACTACTCTCTGTCTCCCTCTCGAATGCTGAAGCAGACTCTGAAGAGCTGGCTGAGGGGCGGGACTAATGGCAAACTGACCAACCACACGACGCCATGCAAATGAGCCTCTTCTTCCTCGCGAGGGCTCCTCTCCTCACAGCGATCGTCGAGCAGGCAAATTTAAACTGAAAAATGCACTTTTTTTTTTTCTCAACTGACTCCACGGCGGGAGCCCATTTCAACCATGTAACATTGCCATTAACTCTGCAGTCTCTAGCATTGTACAGAAAGCATTTCCAACGTCTAGGGCATAATTTCTCTGTTGCTACCCCTAGTTTTCCACACTTTCCTTCACAGAAATTCATTTTAAAACTGACAAAAACGCTGTAAACAATTTTTGATGCAGGACAAGGACACACTCTTTGGCTTTACAGCTCCTTGGTAAACAGTTGCCATTTTTTAAACAGCAGCACAAGATTCACAGCACACAGCAACACACTAGGGAAATTGCTTCAACATTTTTGGGCTACCGACTGCCAGATAGCCAAAACGCTAGCCCACTTGCCCAAGCACCTTCCTTCCCGAACAAATCCAAAGCGGTGCCTCCATTTTTGTAAGGGCTCCACCCCTGCCTTTTTACTAAAATGACAGGTGGCATGCTGTTGGCGTTGGCAGCAATACCTGGTGGGGGACCTGGGTTCGGGGAGGATGAGGTAACCTGGCACAAGGGACCTAGGTTTGGCTACTCTGAACAGGGTCACCCAAGTAAATCCAACTACAGGAAGCAATAACTGTAATGTCCAGAACCAGAACTGGGATTTTTCAGTGTGGCTTTATTTATTAACTAACTGAACATAAACAAAGCATTGCATGGTCCCCCAAAGGGCTACGTTCACTGTATGTGCAGATTAGAGGTTAACCAAGTGGTCCATTTGAAGAATGAACACATTACTACTGTTGTCTGGCTTTGGACCCACCAGGCACTCAGCCCGGACTTTGCATGCAGATTGGATACATAGCCTGACTGGCCCGGCTCCCCTGCAAGCCACTTGACTGATGGTCCACTTGAAGAATGAACCCAAACTTTACTTGGAAAGACATCCCATCAAACAAGGAGACTCCCAAACTGTGGCTTCCCACACCATTTAGAGTCTGTGACTCCTAGAGAGAGATTTGTTTTCTTACTTCCAATCGAACTCCCATCAAACAAGGAGACTCCCATCCAACAAGGAGTAATTTTCCCATCCTGTGGCTCCCCACACCACTTAGAGTCCGTGACTCCTAGAGAGATTTTCAAGTTGTGACCCACGTCTGGGTACCCACCCCATCACTGGCCAAGTGCATGAGGCAAGTAGCAAAACACAGAAAAAATCCGTAGAGGTGGACCTGGTTACTAAAGATGGGGGGGTTTTCCCACCTCTAGCTCCCACAGCCCATACCCAGCCATTTCTCTGGATACACACAGAAAACTTTAGAACTTTAAAATGTAGATTGAACGGTGGATGACCTGAAGCACCCCCCTCTACAGCATTACTTGAAATCCAATAAAACTTTAGACTGTTTGACTGCTTCATTTGTTCATCCTAGTAACATAGTCCTCCCAAATAGCAGTCCACATTCATTTCCCAACTGCAGAAAACAATTTGTTTGCCCCTTCAAATGGAGCCAAACACTCACCCATTTGTTGCAGGTGCCCCACAGGCGAAGTACTATAACCTTTGCTGTTATACAAGAACAGACTAAATAAAACCAGGCAGCTTCCTTCCATGGTGGGAGAAGGGGATTGCCCCTGGGACCCACAGAGAACTCCCCCCCCCCGGATGGAGGGGGGCACTGAGACCGGGGGAGCGGTCTCCACCACTTTAAAAAAAAAGGTAAACACAGGAACACTTCCTTCTTCTTTGAAACAAACTGAAGACTGACTGACTTCCTTCCTGTTTGCTTTAGGACAAACTGAAGAAGAATGCCTTTGAATTTCCCAAAGTTCTAAACTCACTCCCTGAGCTGTAGATTCCAATGTGGCTCATGCAGCTGCGACAGTTCTATAGTGATGTCATCTCTCAAGTCTCAGCTGTGACTGAGGACAGAGTGAGACAGTGTGAAACCCATTTAACTGGAATTTCACAAGCTGTCTTCCCTGCCTACCACTAGGTCTTACTGGGATTCTAGTAACTCCGGGTAACAAAGGGGTTACATGTTGTTTGGATAAGGAGCAAGGGTAGGAGCAGAAATAGGGCCAGGGTTGGGGTGGATGTTCCCTGATGAAAGAAGGAAGAGGGCAAGGATGAAATAGTGAAGTTTAGGACTTTTGTAATTAGAGTAGGAAATACGTGAGGGAGGGGAAGTGGAAGGGAGGGGTGGAGAGAAGGAGATAGGAAACGAAGAAAGGCAAAGTGACTAGGAAGGGAAAACAGAGAGTCTGGAGGGTAGTAGGGAAAGTGGGGTCTGTTTACAAGAGGAGCTGTGAGGGTGATTGACAGGATAAAGGAGGTATCTGTAAGGGAAACGGAGGGAGAAGTGGCAATAGGTGTAGAGGGGGAGACTGGGATAAGAGTAAGAACCAGGAAGGGTGTGAGTAGGAGGAAGATGTAAACCATTCTGGGTAGGGTAGCAGAGGCTTTGTACAGACTTACAGATTCCGATTCACTCTGTGAACATGCAGGTGGTCTGCAACAGTCAGTGCCACATATTGGATGTTGTTGCCCAGTATCCTAGATCCTGCCATGATGCCTACATATTTTGCAACAGTGGACTGTATGAGGCATTTGAGAGGGAAGACATCCAAGGAGGATTGCTGATAGGTAGGTGCATGTTCCACATACAGAAACATAGAAACACAGAATTTGACAACAGATAAGGACTGCTTGGCCCACCTAGTCTGCCCTTTTTCCCTGCTTGTTTCATATACCGCAGATCCTAAATGATCTGTGGCTTGCCCTCTCTTTCCTATCTCTAGAGTTCCTTTGTGTCTGTCCCATGCATTTTTAAATTCACCAACCATTTTTGCCCCATAACCTCTGCTGGGAGGCTGTTCTATGGATCCACCACCCTTTTTCGTGAAAAAATACTTTCTCACGTTACCCATAAATCTACCCCTCTCTATTTTCATATAATGGCCCCTTGTTCTTGAACATCTTTTTTTTTTTTAAGATGCTACCCTCTTGCACCGTATTTATATCTTTGAGGTATTTGAAAGTCTCTGTCATATCCCCCCCCCCTCCTCTGGGGAATACATATTGAGATCCTCCAGTCTCCCCTCAGATGACTTTTGGTGCAGCCTCTGCACTATTTTTGTTGCCCTTCTCTACGTCCTTCTGGAGATGCGGCTTCCAGAACTGGATACAGTACTCTAGATGAGGTCTCGCCAATGTTCTATACAGGAGCAACACTACCTCCTTCCTTCTGCTGGAGATACCTCTCCCTATGCACCCCAGCATTCCACTGGCTCTTTTCACAGCCTTCTCACATTGTTTGGTAACCTTAGATCATCAGATATGATTACTCCCAGGTCCCTTTCCTGTTTGGTGGCTGACAGTACCTCCCCCTCATCATGTACTCCTCCCCAGCATTTCTGTGCCCCAAGTGCATGACTTTGCACTTCTTTGCATGGAATCTTAGCTGCCACACCCTTAACCACTACCCAAGCTTGCTTAGGTCCCTTCTCATTTTCTCTACCCCTCCTGGAGTGTCAACACTGTTGCAGATCATTGTGTTGTCTGCAAAGAGACACACCTTCCCTTCCAGACCCTCTGCAATGTTGCTTATGAAGACAATAAAGAGGACTGTTCCAAGCACTGATCCCTGCGTGACTCCACTGGTCACCCCCCTATTTTCAGATTGAACTCCGTTCACCACCACCCTGTGTGTCCTATCATTCTGCCAATTTTTGATCCAGTTTACCACCCTGGTACCCACTTCTAAGCTGCTCAGCTTGTTCACTAGCCTCCTTTGTGGGACAGTGTTGAAGTCTTTGCTGAAATCCAGTTAGGCCACATCCCTCACCCCTCCCTGAGCCACCTCCCTATTCACCCAGTCAAAGGAATCTATCAGATTGATTTGTTTGACAAGATCTTCCCTCTGTGAATCTATGCTGCCTTGGATATATCACAACTTTTCTTATAGTACTGATTCCATTAGTTAAGGTAAGAAAAAGGGTCTTTCTCCCCATACGACGCACAGGGAAAATGCCAGACCTCACCCAACAACTAACACACTGAAATATGGCCAATGGAAAATCATGTACACAAATGCTCACAGCCTGGGAAATATGATCCCAGACCTGCAGGCAATAATGTCAGAGACTAAACTGGACATAGTAGCAATTAGTGAGACGTGGTTCACCAGTAACCACACTTGGGAGACTTCAGTACCTGGCTATGTACTGTTCAGAAGAGACAGAGGTGCAAAAAGGGGGGGGGGTGGAGTAGCCCTGTATGTCAATGAAAATATCAAAGCTACAGAAATTCAGAATATACATAAGGAGCCAGAAGAACTGTGGGTCACCCTGGAAACAGGAAGTGGGACAGCCATAAGAACTGGGGTTGTCTACAGGCCCCAAGACCAGGGGGAGGACATAGCCAATTTACTGTTAGAAGATATACAAAACATGACAGCTAAAGGGGAGGTTCTGATAGTGGGAGACTTCAACATGCCGGATACAGATTGGTAAATATCAACAGGAACATCTGCCAGAACTAGACACATGGTGGATTCCCTGCAGGGGGAGGGCCTCAAACAACTGGTACAACAACCCACAAGAGACAGGGCTATCCTAGATCTAGTACTGACTAACAGGGAAGGGATCACAGATCTCCAGGTAGAAGGTCATCTGGGGGCCAGTGACCATCACATGTATGGTTCAATTTGGCCACTACAACTAAATCATCCCATTCCAAGGCAAAAATATGGGACTTCAGAGGAGCTGACTTTGATAAGATGGCCAGCAGAGTTAAGCTAGCCCTGGCAAAAGAAACACAGGTGAGGGGTACAGGCAAAGGGGCAAGCATTAAGGATGCAATATTGAAGCAACATCCCATTGTGTTAGACAGAAAAGGAAGTGCAAAAGAAGAAGGAAACCACTTTGGTTTTCAAATACAGTAGCAAAAAAGGTCAGCGCCAAAAGGCTGGCCTTCAGGAAATATAAGGAAACACAGCAGGATGAAGATAGGGAGGCATACCAAACTGCCCTAAGGGAAGCAGGGAAGGCAGTAAGGCAGACAAAGTCCCAAACCGAGGAAACACTAGCACAAACAGTAAAGAAGGTGACAAGACTTTCTATAGATACATTAGTGAAAGGAGAAAGTCCAGAGGGTATTGCTAAGCTCAAAGGAGAAAAGGGGCATGTGAGGAGGAGGACCCTGTAAAAACATTTATCCTAAATAGATACTTTTGCTCAGTATTTACTGAAGAGAAGGTAGGGCAGGGCCCACAGCTCAGCACCATGGACACAGGGGGGAGGGAGGTGAGCACTACTCCCTTCACAAAAGAAAGGGTCCTACAAGAGCTCACTAAGCTCAGGGTGGAGAAGGCAATGGGACCTGATGGCATACATCCCAGGGTACTAAAGAAGCTAAGGGTAGAACTAGCAGAGCCATTAGCAGAGCTGTTCAGTGAGTCTCTGTGCACAGGAGAGGTCCCAGAAGACTGGAGAAGGGCTCATGTGATCCCGCTCCACAAGAGTGGTAGCAGGGAGGAGGCAGAGAACTACAGACCAGTCAGTCTTACCTCAAAAGTGGGCAAGATTATGGAGGTACTCCTTAAGGAAAGGACAGTGCAACACCTGGAATCCATAGGGGCACAGGATCCAAGACAGCATGGGTTTACAAAAGGAAGGTCCTGTCAAATTAATCTCCTAGATTTCTTTGACTGGGTAACCAGAGTGGTGGACCAAGGGGGAGCAGTTGATGTCGCCTACTTTGACTTCAGCAAAGCTTTCGACACTGTTCCACATAGAAGATTGATAAACAAGCTGGGTAGGCTTGGGGTGGGTCAGAAGTTGGTCAACTGGGTGGCAAACTGGTTGACGGGCAGAAAACAGAGAGTGGTGGTAAATGGTATGCAGTCAGAAGAGATGCAAGTCACAAGTGAGATACCTCAGGGATCAGTCCTGGGGCCAGTCCTCTTCAATATCTTCATCAGTGACATTGCAGATGGACTAGAAGGTAAGGCTTGTCTGTTTGCAGATGACACCTAGATCTGCAACAGAGTAGATGATCCAGATGGGGTGGGCAGAATGAGAAGAGATCTGGATAAACTAGCAAAATGGTCAGAACAATGGCAACTAGGATTTAATGCAAAGAAGTGCAAGCTCATGCACATAGGGAATAGAAACCCTGAAGCCACCTATAGGCTGGGAGGGCAGTTGCTGGCAGTCACAAAGAAAGAAAGAGACTTGGGCATCATCATCATCGATAACCTGAAATCATCCAAGCAGACCTCTAAAGCAGTAGGTAAGGCCAGAGGGATGTTAGGGTATATTAGTAGGGGTATCACAAGTCATAAGAGGGAGGCAATAATCCCTCTTTACAAAACACTGGTTATGCCCCATCTGGAGTACTGCGTGCAGTACTGGAGGCCACACCTTCACAAGGACATTAACCAAACTGAGGCAGTCCAGAGAAGGGCAACCAAAGTGGTGCAGGGACTGCATCAGAAGACATATGAGAGCAGATTAACGGAGCTCAATATGTATACCCTAGAGCAAAGGAGAGAGAGAGGTGATATGATCGAAACATTCAAACACCTTAAGGGCATTAACAAGGTCAAAGAGTCTAACATGTTTGAATATATGAAAAATAGCAGGACAAGAGGACACAGTATGAGATTAGAGGGAGGCCGATTAAGGGGTAACGTGAGGAAGTTCTTCTTCACAGAAAGGGTGGTGGATGCATGGAATGGCCTACCTCAGGAAGTGGTGGCTATGAATACAGTGCAGGGCTTCAAACAGGCATGGGATAGGCATACGGGAGCAATACAGATGAGTATGAATAGATAGGCCACTGACTGCAAAGGACGATGGCACATTTATAAAGTAGAAAAAGAAATGGCAGACTGGATGGGCCTTGTGGTCCTTATCTGCCATCAACTTCTATGTTTCTATAGTTTCCCCACCACTGATGTCAGGCTGACTGGCCTGCAATTGCTAGACTCCTCCCTGCTCCCACTTTTGTGGAGAGGGACTACATTCACACTCCTCCAGTCTTTTGGCACCCCATCTGTTTCCAGCGAACTGTTGATCTGGGCTGTCAGTGGTGCTGCCAGTACCTCCCTGTGTTCTCTTAATACTCTAGGATGTATCCCATCTGGCCCCATTGACTTGTCTACTTCCCTCCCAGTGGTGCTTCAGTTACCTAACTCTGGTCCCTCCCCTTCCCCTTCCTCTGTGAAAAATGAACAAAAATACTTGTTCAGGATTTCTGCTTTTTCTTGGTCCTCCACTGCACACTTCCCTCGTTCCCTTTTTAGTCTCACAGTCCCACTCTTAGTCTTTTTTCTTTCACTAACATACCTGAAGAAGTTCTTGTCCCCATTTGTTACTGCCTGGACTATTTTTTCTTCTGTTTCCGCCTTTGCGCACCTGACTGCTTTCCCTACCTCCCTCTGTTTTTCCAGATATTGTTCGCTGTCTTCTTCCCTCTCTTTCCTTGTACCTCCTGAATGGCACCCTTTTTGCCCTTACCTTCTCAGCCACTTCCTTTGAGAACCATATAGTTTTTTTTATTTCTCTTTGTTTTGCTTACTTGCCTAATGAAGTGGGTTGTTGCCTCCACTATGGCTCCCTTAAGATTCTCCCATTGTTCCTCCACCCCCACCTTTTCTCTTTTGCCTGCCAGTGATTTCCAAAGACATTCCCCCATCTTGGTAAAGTCTGCCCACCTAAAATCCAGGCTCCTTGCTTTCATATGGTTTGACTCTTCTGCTGTTCTCACATTGAACCGCACCGAACAGTGATCGCTTGATCCCAGATGGCTCCCCACTTTTATGTCTGCAATTCTGTCCCCGTTGGTGAGTACCATGTTCACACCAGTATACTATGGTGCCTGGGGTCCATATATGGAGTTCACACACAGACAGTGATTTGTACTGACAGCACATTGCACAGGTGAGCATCATGCAAGCCCCATAAGAGCAGCACAGCACATACTGGCAACAATGAGTAACCTGTGCATTCCATGTCCATAGGTGACAATAGCTATCTCCAGATGCCATGGCTGATAACCACCCTCAGGCAGCCACAGACTGAGGCAGAGGAATGGTACAACAAGACATCAACCTCCACACAGTTGGATAGGGTATTTGACCTCCTGAAGATGTGCTTTCACTGTCTGGACCAATCTGGGGGGAGGGGCCCACAATACACCCTGCAAATGATGCTGTATTTCGCAAAACATAGCTGTATCTCAATGGCTTCTCCTACCAGAGGTGGATTCTGAGTAAGGTGTTGATGAGGGAGTGGAGAACATGCCAGATGACACACCTGCCCAGGGTACCTCATGGGCAAGAACCGCAGCAGCCAGACAACGCACAAAGCAGAACTGATCTACATCCACTTCAGCTGATGGGACAGGACATCACCAGGGCAGCACCCACAGTGGTGAAGCACATCCCAGGAACAGCAAACACACTGCCCCCTGGAGGATGGAGTGTCTGGGTGACCACATGCCATGCTGTGGAGTATGTCAGGCTGCCTAGTGTAGCCCATAGGTGATGGCAGCACTGTTGGAAGTTGCAGGTATAGTGCCCATTGTCTGTGTGTGGCACCAGGTGGCCTACAAATGCATCATGACAGGCACCATATACAGTGGGGTATCAGAGATTGCATGAGGTGGGCGTGGACAGGACTGTTATATTCCTGCAGTCATCAGGGAGGCCCCTTCAGTTGAGGTGTTTAAGGCCTGCCTCAAGGCTTTCCTATTTACCAAGCTTTCTCAGACCATGTCTGGTAGTCTTGGGGTGCCCTTGCCTTTATTTGGACTCTGTGTGTAGGGTCTTGTGTTGCCGTAGACCATATTTACTGTATAGTGATTTTAATTCATGTTTATTGATTTGTATACAGTTCTGTTTTCAGTCTACGGTGCCCAGAGCCTCCGGGACTGGGTGCTAAGAAAATTTAAATTTACCTTGCCTTGCCTTGCCATCCCACTGAGATGGGGCACAGAGCCTTCTCCATTGCTTCCCCTAGGCTCTGGAGTAGCTTATCAGCTTCGCTCCACTCACTAGGCACTTCCAATCTCTTCAATTCATGTTTCAAAAATGCCCTCTTAACCTCCACAGCCTACAGACACATCTCCTCTTATGAGACTAGGGGCAACGCTTCTAGTCACATAATCTATTTCATCACCTCCCCTTGTATGATGTTTCCGACATACTGGTTATTTGTAGGAACTGTTGTACTATGAGCAGCACCCTAAGTGGATGTACCACTTCTGCTTGTATGTTGATTGATTCTGTGGTACTGGTTATTGTATGAATCTACTTGATTATATGTTGTTTTTTTCCCCCCTCTGATTGTAAGTTATTACTTATGTACTGTGCGCTGGTTCTCATGTTTCTGTATGTGCCATCTTGACGGCTTGGGTTTTTCCTGAAAATTGTCCTCTGGCCAGTGTACCTACCTGGTTATCAAATCAATCAATCAATAGTTACAGTTGAGCTGTGGACCAAGGTCAGTAAAACAGACATGCCAGAAAGATACACGGGGCCCTTATAAAAATGGAATAAGGAGTGGAACACCAGAAGGCATGAAAGGAAACCATAGCATGCATGATGGCATGGCTGACCTGTGGGCCTGGGACATGTCTGGCCATGTCGCTGAAAGTGCATGGCTGGCCTACCCTGGACAGCTGTGGCAGGTGACCCACTTGGGACCCATATGGACAGCCATGTAGAATGGCATGGCCCACCCCTTGTGACAATCCCAGGGCCAATTTGAGCAGGGCAACCCCCTGGTTGTGACACACTGGGTGCATTGGGTGTACCACTCTGACAGCGACATTTCAACAGCAACCGACACTACAGCAACGGTTTTGCACCCTCTCTACTAATCAGCTCAAAAATTCAGAGTTGATTATATTTAGTGGGGGGATATGGGGGGCACAGTCCCCCATGTGCTGGGTTTGGGGGGCAAAGCCCCTTGAAGAAATCGTGGTAGGCAGTAAGAATCTTTATGCCAATCGCAAATGCGGTCAACATAATGGTTTCACTGTATGGTCGTTTGACAAGATTTTTGTTGATGGCCGATCATAGATCTGATGCATTGTATGCCACAGTGATGGGTGGTCCATGGTACAGTGGCAACACTGGTGGTGGTAAGGGGCTGTGCAGCCCCCCCAGGTACTTTGTAGGCCACTCCACACTAGGATGACACAATGTTAATGTGCTGCAATGACACCCACATGTGGGTGTGGCGTGCCCCCGTGGACAAAGTGGGCACCTGTGCCACCCTGTGTCATGACAGGATGGCAGGGAATTGCCCCCACCCAGGTCCCATAAGAGATTGCCTCAGGGCAGTGCCATGTAGTCACATGGGGTGGGCACATACCTGGGGAGTTAATGCACAGAGCTAGGTGGTGTGCACGTGGTAGGGTGACATGGCCAACGATGCACAGGTGGATCGTAACCAAATGGACAGTGGCAAGCAGTGCAGTATGGGATACCCTGCACATGAAAGCAGCACAAGGAGGGCATGCAGAACAATGCAGGGCATCAGGTGAGCCAGCAGTACAAAATATATCCCAATCAGGTGGGCGTGTGATGCATGTCATGTGGAACCTTGAAAGTGCAGCAGCTGCTGCAAAAAAAGACACATGCAGGGAAGATCTGATGCAACATGCATCACATTTGAGCTGAAAATGATGCATCCTACGTGGGGCCACAAAAATGCCACAGCTGCATCTAAATTGATGTCCATTGCATCAGAACATGGAAGTGCTTTCCCATACAAATGTTGGCTGAAAAACATGACCACGTGTGATGCACAACACTCGGAAAATGGACAAGAGTACCCACAGAGCTCCCAGTGACACCCAGACTGTGTCCATGAACAAAGGCTACTACCAAAGCAAAGGCACCCAACTTCTGCTTTGAGGCGACTGCCCTACTAATAAACCTCATTCAGCAGTGGTGTAAGGTACTGCTGCCCTCTGGGTGCAGGAGGCACACCCCCACCCAGTGAAACAGGGTGGGGCATGTGATTGGAGGCTGAAGCTGTCGGGTGTGCAGCACACTTCCAGGAAGCTAAAACTCTGGTGGCAGGACCTTGCCTGCAGAGACCCAGCCAGTCAACAGAGACTGTGTGACATGGCCCGGGAGGCAGATATCAGTATGCACACAGGCCAGCACCCTGATCCAGATAAGCGCTGAGCTACACATACCATGTCATGTACTGCACTCAGTGCCACAGCTGTGGAGGACTCCATGGTAATACCATTTCCCATGATTTGTGTCTCCACAGAGGCACAGCACACACCAGGCATGGCAGGTGATGGCACAATGGGCAGTGGAAGCACCCCAGGGGCCCAGGAGCAGGATACAGCTGGACCAGTGGTGAAGGTAAGTGCCACATACAGTGCAGGTTTGAGTACCAGGCTGTGGTGTCGATATGGGCACAGGCCCACACATAATGCTTAATCTGTGGACAGAGGGGATGGACCACAGCTGTGCCTTGCACCAGCCCCTAGTGCCCAAACTACTGGTCAAAGTGTGCAGCCACCCTGCATCCCCATGGCTGTAACAACCCCAATGCATGGCCCACACAAGCATGGCACAGGGGGCCAGAAAACTGTGCCATACTGCACAGATGGGGCAGGGGTGTGAACACACTCTACATTGGGAGGTGTAGCAGTCTGGGTGAGGCCATGGGGACTGGGATGATGGCTGGACAGGAACCATGGGCTCAGAAGCCCTGTGCACATGGCTCATGGTTTGGGGATGTATGCCACCACTAAGGGGGCAGAAAGGCACTACATAGCAGGACACAATGTGTGCTATGCGCAGGGGGACAGGGTGCCAAAAGCATCCTAAGGTGGTGCCGCACACAATAGTGTAGCCAGCATTCCTGAAAGGGGTGTGGGCAGTAGGGGTACATGCTGTTGTGATAGGCTGGGTCACACATGGATATAGGCAGTGGTCCTCAGGTGAGTGGCATGGCTGTGACCAGAGTGACATGCAGGTGCTGCACAGTGATCAACAGCAATGTTAATGCAATAGGCAGGAGACATGCTTGTTAGCCTTGTGTATGTGTGTAGTGCACATAATGTATTGGGTAGGGACTCTCACCATGCATGGGGCATGGATAGATACATACGCATAACCATGGCATATGAGCTGCCAGTGGTCAGGATGTGGTGTATCCACCACAGATCCCCCGGGATGGGGCCCACAGGGCAGTGGTCTGGCTTGGGTCCAGAGCATGCTAGATGTGTCTTGGCAACATGCCACTGTGGGCCTGCACATGCAGATACCTGTGGGATACCATACAGGCAGGCCACAGGGGCCTGGGGCTGGCAAGGAGTGGGATTGGTGGGCACTACATAGTGGGCCATAACCTGCTGTACAGACAGCGCTGTGCTGTGGCCCTATGTACCATGCCCGGAGTTGGACAACAACACCTTGCACAGCAGCACCAGTGGACGCAACTGTGCACCCCGGGCATATGTGGTTGCTGGAAGCCATGGGGTAGGGGTTGGGCTCCATCCACCTTGCAGCCACAGTGTTGGCCCTTCAGCAGCACTGCTGGCTGCACTGGGGGAGTGTGTCACCGTTGGGTGGTGTAGACTGTAAGCACTGCTTTTGTAGATAGTTAACTGGCAATGTACTGTGGTGTGACTGTCTGCCTATGGAGGGGGGTGCAACTTCTATCTAGTGCTGTATGGTGGCACTCTACAGAGACCTAGTCTATACGTGGATAAGGTACACATACACGGTATGAGGCTGGCATAGCCATCAGGTGCACATCACTGATGTCCAAGACCATGGTGGTGCTTTACCTTGCATTGTGTGGGAGCTGGACAGACATGACAGCACACCTGGGGGCGACATGTGGTTTTCAGCAGAGCAAATGGGAAGTGGCTGACCCCCACCAGCTCCCACAACACATACATCACCACAATATTTGTGTCATGTCACAAATCCTGGTGACCCACTGGGGGCCCAGCCGAACCCCATGGACACGTATCACCCAGGATATGTTCTGCAGCCTGGTGCTGCACACACCCAGGGACCTGGGATGTTGTCACCAGTGTTTAGTTTATTTTTCTAGGAATTACTACCTTTGAGCCAGAGGCTCTTTTACAAAGGTTCCACGTCAATTAGGTACAGTACAAAAGGTTACATAGATAACACAACAATTTGTGTTGTGTCAAGAGCAAGAAAACATATACAAATACATATCAAATCACTTGTGCAAAAGGACATGAGATATCAATAATCACATTATTATTACAAGAAAGAGGTCATGCCAGATTAGGAGAAACAAATAGGAAACGTCCAGAACAGAGAGTTAAGTGAAAGGTGTAGGGAGCAGACAATAGCAGGAAAAAGGTTTCCCAAACATGCTCTTTGTCAAATAACGGAACAGGGTGGGTAGTGAGAAAATAGGAGGTTTAATCAGGGCAGTCACAGGAGCTGGAGGTGGCAAGGTGAGAAAAGCCTTGATTTGAAAATACCTGAGAGGTGGAGGCAGTAATATGAGTGCTGAGGGCATTTAGCCAGCTGGGGCACGATAGGCAAATGATCTTTGTCCCTGAGAAGTCCGGCATCAGGGGGACTTGGAGGCTAGCGTTCTGATCTTTTGTAAAAGCGGTGCTAGCGCTGGGCATAACAGGTCTTGGATACAGGGTGGAGTGAGGCCCAGAGTGGATTTTTTGCCATCAGGCAGGTAAGGTACTTATCCGGTTTGAGAGTTGCAACCAACCTGAGTCAGCATAGAGTTCACATGTGTGGGTACGCCGATGTGCACCAGTGAGCAGCCGACAGGCCTTATTTAGGATGTTGTAATGCGACCAAGTGCTGTAGTAGTGGCAGATCCATATATAACTCAAGCCATAGTCAACGACTGAGATGATAGAAGATTGATGGCAATCCTCAGTGCAGAATGGAAAGAAGCTGTGGTTCCGATACAGAATCCCAATTAAGCTGATTAATAGTTTTGCTGTACTATCAATGTGAGTTGCAAAGGTTAGGCCTTGATCAAAGTTGATTCCAAGATATTTGAAAATTGGCACTTGTTCAAGGGTATTTCAGGTATGTATTAATGGTGAGTGGACTTGCTGCTTCTTGTTTTATGGTTAGAGAAGAGCATGGATTTAGTTTTTTTGTGGTTTAGAACCAGCTTATGTTCGAGGAACCACATCTCAACTTTGGAAAAAGCATGCTGAAGGCTGAGGCGTAAGAGGTTCGGATCTTTATGAGTGGCAAGAATCACGGCATCATCGGCATAGAGGATTAATTGTTCAGGGCAGGATTTGGGGAGGGAGTTTAGGAAAAGGCTGAAAAGGAGGGGGCCCAGGATGGATCCCTGGGGAACTCCTGAGCGAACCGGTTTTGAGTCTGAGAGAACTCCAGCTGCTTTTACAGATTGAGAGCGCTGAGCAAGGTAATTTTTTACCCAGTCACCAGGACCCTGCGAGAGCCCTAGGGATAGAAGTTGTTTGATAAGTAGGCCATGGTGAACTGTATCAAATGCCTTGGTTAAGTCAATGTAGACTGCTCCAGTTAGGTTTCCTTTGCCCATGGCATTGTAGATTGCTCCTGAGAATTGAAGTAGGGCAGTCGATGTGCTGTGCCCTTTCCTAAATCCATGCTGCTGAGTGCATAGGATGTTGTGCTTTTCCAGGTAGTCTGAAAGTTGGTCTGCCACCAAGCATTCAAGGGCCTTAGAGAGAGGTGGTAGTATTGATATCGGGCGATAGTTACCAGGCAGTGACTTATCACCACTTTTGTGCACTGGAGTGACAACTGCAGCCTTCCATTTCCTAGGGAATTGGCTGTAGCAGAGGGAGAGATTGAAAATTTTTGTGAGAGGGAGCAGTACTTCCTCCAGAGTGAGGGACAGAAGTTTAAGGTCAATAGTGTCGCTGCTTGCTCGGGACTTAGAAATGACCTTCTTTACATATTTATAGACTTCATGTGCCTTTACTAGTTTGAAATGGAAGGGTGGTTTGGTTGGAGAGGCAGTAGTAGAAGTAGAAATTGGATGGTCAGCATCAGTAAAGAAATCAGATGAGAGGACACCACTAAGGTCCGTGAAGGTATCATTTAGGTGTTTGCAATGATCTCTGGGTCTAATGTAGTGGTTCCATCCACATTCATTATTGTAGGAGAGGATTTGGACTGCTGACCCCATGATATTCTTTTATGTTGTCCCAGAAGGATTTCCCTTCTCCCAGGAGTTGGAGAGGCATTCTTGAAGTAGGAGCTCTTCATCAAGCGGATCTGTTTAGTACAGTGGTTGCGAGCCTGTTTATCCTTTTGAATGTCCGACAGAGTGCCAGTAGCTCTTGCAGTGGCCCAGAGGTGATCCCTACTTTTGAGTTGTGCCAATAGCTTTGCCGTGAGCCAGGGACTTGTGAGTGCTTTGATTTTGCGCTTTTTTACTGGTGCATAGTTGTCACAGGCAGTGTTGAAAGTAGTAATAAAGTAATCAAGGGCTAGGTAAACATCTTGAGTTTTGTAAATCAAGGACCAGTCTATCTGCCTAAGACAGGTCTTGAGATGAGTAAGGTTGCCATAAGGTAGGACTCTGCTATAGATGGTTTTTGGAGGCGGCTTACGAAACTTATTTGTCCAGGTACATATTATTGGAGAGTGATCACTGAGCGAGTCAGGAGAACACTTACATTGGTTATAATGGGTAGGGTGGCTGGTAAGGATCCAGTCAATGAGGGTGCTGGTCCCTGATTTGTAGTTTTTCCTGGTAGGGAGTTTACCACTTGTGTTAAATTTGCTGCTAGGATGGCATCTTTGTTTGACCCTGCATCAGGAGCAAGCCAATTTATATTAAAGTCCCCAAGGAGAAGGAGTTCGACGTCAGAAGGTTGTGTACTTATGAACTCGAGGACAGCCTGTAGGCCGGAATCATGATCTTTTGGTGGGATATAGACAGCAGCAATCATGAGGACTTTGTTTTGGGCATCAAGTAGTATCTTGATAGGGAGGAGTTGCACTGAGGTTTCTGTGGTGGGATAAGAACCAGGGAGACAGGTGAGGTAGTCCTTTATGTAGATTGCACATCCACCACCCCTTTTTGAGGTCCTATCCAGCCTGAATATCTTGTAGCCTTGTATAGAGATGGCATGATCTGGAGTATTAGGTGTCAGCCAAGTTTCATGATGGCAAGGATATCTGGTTGTGTTGGCTGTAAAGATTTGAAGGGAGGCCAGTTTTGGGAGGAGACTGCAGATGTTTAAGGTAGCAATTTTGAGCCCCTCCATTTTGGCAGGCTTTGTTGTACTGTAGGAGACAGGGCCAGGATTTGAGTGGACACTTCCTGATATCAAGAGGAGGAAGAGTAGGAGTTTAAGAGACAGTTGCTGTACTTTGTAGTCAATTGAATTACACTTCTGAGGCTTATGCGGCTTGGACCAGTGCAGGCGTCTAGGGACCCAGAGCAAGGAGAGTGTCATACCCTTGTGCACCACCTGCTCACTCAATAGCGTTTGGCAGATAAGCGGACTCCTCTGTGACAATGCTGCCGCCACCACTTTGAAGCAGTATGGGGTCACTGGCCACCACCACTGTAGTGTGTTCCACAGCTCTGTGAGCATTGCTACAGAGCAGGCTGCTGTGCATAAACATGGTGCACACCAGTCCCAGCTGCACCCCTCACCTGGGTGTGTGGCTGAGGGACCCACAGCCACCTGTGCATGTACAATGATGGGTGGGTCACCCAAGATGGCCATGTGTACCACCCTCTGATGACTGCCAGGCCACACCCCACACCTCAAACATATGCCATGATGCCACATGGACCGGCCTGCAGCACACAACAATGTTCCACCAGGGTATGGTCCACACAGGACTCAGGCAAGGCAAAGCAAGACTCATCCACAGGAGCCCCCATGGGGGCCACTCCCCCAACACAACCCCTGGGCCAGTTGCGTGAGTCAGGGGCTCCATTATTGGGATCACCATGGGACACCGTTATCTGGAGGAAAGGGCCCCCTTACCTAGTCTACCAGGCCCCAGGATGGCTAAGGCCTCTCTGGGGATGCATGGTTGCAGACATTCCCCTACCCTGTGGGGTCACCCAGTCATGTCCAGAGATCTGCCACACAGGTGTGACTGCCATTTTCCAGAGACATCATAGGTGTGGCCAGCAGTGGGGCACATACCAGTCTGGGAGGCATAAAGAGTGGGCACCATGAAACACCCCCTGCATGTTGTCAGCACTAGAATAGATGGGACCACATGTTTGGCAGCATGGCATAGATGCCCAAGGCCCCCAACAGCATGTCACACACCACTTGTCCTTCCCCTGACCCCTGCCGAGGTGCCCCTGAGTGCGAGATATTTACTGCCACTTGTCCTGTGATGGTACCATAGGGATGCCAGTAAGGTGCTGGCAGCAGTCCCCCACTCTGTCCACTACCCCTGCCCCACACACAGTGCTGCTGTGTAGGGCCCCTACACAGCACTCTGTTCGCCTCTGCTGGGCCACTGCATGGGGTCTCTGGCACACACATACTGGCATGTTGCCACACCACAATGTGGGCTCTGTGACCACCCATGTATTCTGTACCCTGGGCCTACACTATCAGCCCTGCACCCAATGGCCCCCGCCACCTGCTCTATGCTCCTACAGGTCCACCTGGACTGGACTGCTGCCCTTGTGTGCCACTGGCATATGCTACATCTGGTGCACTGCGGCATGCTGTTTTACATATGAACCAGTTGTAGGGACATCCAATGGCCATGTGGTATGGGCATCATACACAGACATCTCCTGGGGTGCCATTGGTTCACTGCTCACATGACAGAGCCTACCAAGGGGAATGCCACTACAACACTATAATTACTGGCCAGTGCCTTTTCCCATAGGGAAACCTGGTTATAATTTGCCGTTATAACCAGTTGGTTGTAACGGTAAACACGTGCCAGGTTTGCCAGTGTCTGCGCATGTGCCAGACGTTTTCTCCACCTCCTTGATGCTGGATGGACGCCGCAAACACTGCGAGAGATGCTGAAACCGCCAGTCGGCAGTACGCAAAACCTTTGAGAAAAAATAATTTTTTAAACTAAACAAACAGCGGTCTTCTTTTTTGGGGGCACACACTAACGGGATATGTAAACCTGATAAACTGTGGACCATGAATCCCTACCAGTCCGTGGCTGCCAAACACTGATCTTTGCTTATTTTACATAATTGCTTTGGCAAAAAAAGTGCACACCAGCAATCATATAAAATAAAACATGGGATGGTGTGTAAACTCGAATTTTACACCCACCCTCGGTGTTGGATGCCTAGATAAATCCCTCAAGCTTCGCTCTTGGGGTTTATGTGGCATCCAACACCTTGGGTGTGTGCAAAATTCTTGTTACACACACCACCCCATATATTATTCTATATGTAATACCTCCCACCCTTTTCCTAGGATTCTTAGGATCATATCAAGTCAGCAGCTGTTAGCCATAATGACATGTCTCTCTAGATATTAAAACCCACCCTGCCCCTTCTGTCCATAACCCTGTTCAGTGCTCTCTTAAACTGAGTCATATTTGGACTCTGAACTACTTAATCCAGTAAGCCATTCCATTCTACAACCACCCTCTGATTAAACCAGTGACCCCTGCATTCACCTTGTAGTTCTCTCCCTCTAATTTCAGGTCATGCCCTCTGATTTCTTTACCACTTTCCCTATACCATTTATACCAATGTGGAGTACAAAAAGTGGTTTTCCCATGTTGCTAAGGCATCTGTTCAATCCATTTAGCACATCCCTAACACCAGCTCCTGATAAACTACTCACACTTGTTGTCATTTTCCTATTCCTACGTATTATCCTGTCTGTGTACTTTAGCAGTGAGTCACCCGCAGCTACAACACCTCTCCCTTCATTCCTTTCCAAATTCTTCTTGCTTGCTGGTGTACCAGTATATGTTATAGTATTTCTTTTTTCCCTTTCTTGTTACAGGTGACCATCAGCATGCTGCACGAGCCTGGCAGCCTCAGGACCTCTGGCTATGGGCCATGGAGAAGGGCGATACATAGGCAGAAGCACCTGGATGCAAGAGCCTACATGGAGAGGACAAGGCGGTGGCTGGAGGAGGCCCAGAACAGCACGTTGGAGTACAGTTATGCCCAGGAGGAGGAACAAGAGCTGGATGAAGTCAATGCACCAGTTAACAACCCTGCAGTGCAGTCCTTCACCACAGACACCCCCATGGTGGACAAAGTGGAGGAGGTGCTGTATATTGTTGTGGGGGAGGCAGAACCAAATGAACCCACACAGCTACTGCAGTGTCTGGCACTGACACACCCAATCCACCAACTGCCATCCATGGGGCATGGGAATGTGGCCTTGAATGATGGAGATGTGCTGGACTGACTATTGGAGCCCATGGCACAGGATTCACTGTTGGAGGGGCTTGAGGAGGAGGAGGTGGCTCCAAGGGGTGCACCTCCATGGGTGTAGTGTACACACTGGCACAGCAGCTAGAGACAGCAATTGCAGACCTCACCTGGGTGCAGGACTCTCTGAAGGCCCTGTTGGCCACTGTGCGGAGTTGCCATTGAGAGTAGTGTGGACTGTGTGAGTAGGACTGCCATGGATGAGCCACGTGATGCTAGCGAAGGAGTAGGATGTGGGTGGAAGAGCTCTGTCATCTCCCTGGTAAAAACTGCTAAATAAAATCGCCAAACTACTTTTATTCGAACTACAGGCATTTCTCAGCAGTTCTAGAAAGTGTAATCATGTGTAACCCCCAGGGGGCGCTATCCCAAGGGCTACTACCCCTGCCTGATTTGCCACTAACAGGTTGAGGGGCCTGGATCCGATGGCGGGTGCCTCCACCCAGAGGTCGGAGTTAAGACAGTCTGATATGACTTGGTCACAGCCCTCTGGGTCACTGCAATCCCCCTTTCTTCTCACTAGTGGCCCACACAAATCAATCACAGTATCCTTGCAATATACACTTATCCCCAGCTTTGGTTCAATCATGTTGGCTCTGGGGACCCCCTGTAAAGTAAGATGCAGTTATACAATAATCACTGTACAGTAATTCAACATAGACACACAGTTCTGTCAGCATACCTTTGCAAAACAACCAATCTGATTTATTTAGGGGGAGATAACAAGGACTGGGGGGAATCAGGTTAATTAGCTTACCACTCTAAATACATATAGATCTATATATCTATCTAGGGCACTGTGCACAGGCCAAACCCTATAAGTCACGGTCTCTGGGTACCAAGGCCATAGAAGGCTAGGCTCTTGATGCAGCTGGTTGGGGCCCTGACGCCGAAAATTAGCACTTGACTCCTAAGAGGATTAAGCAGAGACAGCAGGCTGAGTTCGTGTAGCCAATAAAGCAGCCAGACAAATCTTGCCCTCGCTATAAACATTTGACAGGGAGCTACCCTGATTTAGTGCTCACAACTCCAGCCAAAAAGAGAGCTCTCACACCACTCGCAAGATTGAGCCTGGAATTCACACACTTCTCCACACATTTATACGAAGAGCAGAGGGGTACCATACCAGGCAGCTGCTGTATAATCCTGATCGCTTTCACTACAGTATACCGGGCCCAACGACACAGCTTCACTTGTCCTGACAGACCAAGTGCGATTGAAGCAGATTTTCCAGTCCTCTACAGGGTGAGCCTGGTAGGTAGCTGCGCTTTTGCACAGCCTCCTCTGACCGCTGCCTAACGGATTTTGTCTGACACTTGCTGGCATTCAAGCCGCCAAAATCTGGCCTTCCACACGCGCTTCCTGCGCAAAAAATCAACAGCGCAGGAGCCCAGAGCTCCTTCCTCGCTCACAACCACAACGACTCTGCCCAGGGGCAGTTTGGGCAGAGCAATCTAGTGTGGGCACCACCTGATCCCAATGGTGGGATACCAGTGCCAGTTACTCCCTACTGCCCTCATTGGTGCACAAAAGGCGCCATAGTCCAGGCTTCACTTCCCAGAATTACTAGCTGTGTCCCCATTGGTCAGCCGGCTCCTCTTGAAGTCCCGATTCTGGTTGGTCACTATTAACTCCATTTTAGACACCCCCTGGCTCCCATTGGACCCCTCACACAGTCCTGGCCCAAAATGGAGGGGCACAGGCACACAGAGTCCCAGCTGCAACAAAGGCAGGTTAAACATCTGCATTTTCACTATTACTCTAAATGATTACAGGCAAATAGTTACATCTTTCGAGTGAGCTCCCCTTGTGCCCTCAGCGACAGCAAAGAGGGGCAATTACGTTACAGCTCGAGCGGGACTCGAGCAGGGAAACACACAGTCCCCCTCATGAGCAATAATGGTGTCTGCAAGCAGACAGCTCTTAAAGAGGCAGTATGTGGAGGCTCCACAGGGTGGAGGATGCTCTGAAGGTACTTCAAAAGGCTCATCCTGATTTATTCCCTAAATGAGATGTGGAGGAGAAGCAGGGGCAGAGAGTTTCTTTGAGAACAAATAGACATTACTTCTTTTCTTTTTTCTGGCCGACGTGTTAATTTACATTTTGCAAGACTGAACATTTTAAAATCACCATACTTCCTTTTAATGTTGGGATCGAGTGGGGGATCCTAAGTGCTGTTAATGAACATATTCTGACTGTTATTCTCCTCATTTGTGGAACTTCCGATCTGGGGACAATATCCAGCTTGGGTTGTTATACAACAGGGATTTCGTTGTCCCTTTTCCATTCAAGAGACACATCTTAAGTAATTTCTTTCTTTACTGGGTGGTATCAATCGACTAAAATACAGAGGGAATCCCATTTGTTTTATTATTCTTTGATGAAGAGGGGAGACTCATTTCTTATTTACTGTGAGGAACTTTAAGTGTTACTTTTGAAAGTGCAATTCTAGGTTTAGCCCACTTGATGGCACTGTTGTTAACCAGTTAATAGCACAGTCCTGTAGCAAATCGGTTTGTATAATACTAAGGTTAGAGTTTGAAGGCCTATAGTTTGGTTTAACTAAATGTTTTGCAGTGTTGGGAATTCCTGGAATACATGATTTTGAGGGGCTCCTATATTGGTAAATGCCTAATTTTAGGTGAATTTCAGGATTCAGCCCCACTCTCAGTGGCCCTTTAGCAAATGAGGTTGGATAACCTAGGGGTGATTGGGGCCTTATTGTTAAATTGTTAAATTATTTTTTCTCTTTTAAAACTTTCTTATCAGTCATAACTCCAATACAATGAGGTTATTTGCCTCTCTTCTTTCTTTTGTATGGTGATACGCTACTTCTACAGGTTCTCCTGGTAACCGGAGAGTGACAGCTCACTTTTGGGTAGCATCAGGCTCCGTAACATGAGGAGTAGGCCTCGGGCCTGGTCACTTGGCCAGTTAGGTATTATTTTGGGGTGGGATTTTCTAGATATGCCCCCTTATCTTTTTTTTTCCTAGACTTGTCTATACTGTTTTTGGGGGCAAACACTCCTATCATTCAGTCACCCCTTATTGGTACAGTAGGTATCTGCAATCATGACTAATCTAAAATTTCTCTCATGGGATATTAAAGGGGGTAGAGACTTCAAAAAAATATGTTATACTAAATCATTTGGCAAAATACAACCCCATGACTGTCTTCCTTCAGGAAACTCACCTCTCTTCAGATCAGGAGAAATATTTGCAGAAAAGCTGGGTTAGCCAAGTGTTTGGAGCTGGGTTTAATTCCCACAAAAGGGGTATTGCTATTCTGTTAGCAAAAGGGGTGCCCTTTTCTGCTATCCGCATAGTGAGGGGCCCGGAAGGTCGCTACATTTTAGTTCAAGGTAAGCTAGGCAATCAGGAGCTATTATTGGGGTCAGTATATGGTCCCAATGTGGACTCTCCCTCTTTTTTTCCCCCCATCTGTCTTCCATGTTAGCTCCATTTGCACATTTGCCAACTATCCTGGGCGGGGACTGGAACTTTGTCTAAGCTAATAATATTGACCGGACTTACCGTAAAGGCCTTGGTCCTTCCCCAGCCCAACGAGCCCTACTGGAACTTATGTCCTCCCTGGGGTTGGTAGACCTGTGGAGGCTCCTCTACCTTCTAACTGAAGATTTCACTTTCTTTTCACCAGTACATAAGAGTTACTCTCGCTTAGATTTTTTTTACTGAACCAACAATTATGTCCTGGTATTTTAGACTCTCAAATCCATGCCAGAATGATCTCAGACCATTCATTAATTTCAGTTTCAGTAGAAATCCAGGACCCTCCCTTTAGACCCCGTACCTGGTCCCTTAATAATTCCCCTCTGAGGGATCACCAAATTCTCTCTCGTTTCCAAACCTACCTTTCTCTCACTATTCAAGAAAATCTGGACTCCATTCCTGAGGTAGATAAGGTATGGACAGCCTTAAAATCAACATGGAGAGGGGAGCTTATCCGAGTTGTTACGGTGTCGAAGAGGAAGAAGCAGTTTCATTTAAATCTTTGTTTAGGCAAGATCTGCAACCTGGAAACCCAAGGTATTGCCAAACTTTCCCCTGAGAAATTTTCAGAACTAGCTCACCTTCGAGCTCACTATGCTAGCTCCCTCTTAGATAAAGTGGAGAAAACTGCATCCCAAGTCAAAGCAACCTATATCGGCCGAGGTAATAAAGCAGACAAATATTTTGCGTGGCAATTAAAGCAATACTCTGCAGCTAAATGGATTCCTGCAATTAGGAACTCCCACACTGATTTACTTATCATAGACCCCAAAGAAATAGTGTCTTCCTTCAGAGAATTCTACCGAAATCTTTATTCCCCCCACCAGATGTCAGGTTCTCAGTCCTGAATGATGGAAGATTTCCTCCAGAAAGTGCATTGGTCTTGTCTTTCAGAAATTGCAAAAAACTCTTTAAATGAACCTATCACTGAAGAAGAGATTTCTTCAGTGATAGATTCTTGAACCCAGACAAAGCCCCTGGACCAGATGGTTATACTGGCTTGTTTTATAAGACTTTCAAAACTCAGCTTATTCCCCTACTGTATAAGTTGTTTGCATTCTGGGAATTACATCCACTAAGTGATACTTTCCTTTTTTGAGGCAAGGATTACTCTTCTTCCTAAACCAGGGAAAGATCCTGTGCAAACTGGCAATTATAGACTCATATCCCTGATTAATGTAGATATTAAAATTTACACCAAAATCTTGGCCACAAGATTAGCCAAAGTTTGGACCCCCTTGATTGGGCCAGAACAAGCTAGGTTCATCTCGGGCCTCTCCTAGGCAGACCATTTTCTTAAATTGGGCCATTTAATTTCTGCATCCAGGGACTCCAAGTCAGAAGCTGTACTGGTGTCCCTGGATGCAGAAAAAGCCTTCGATAGAGTGAACTGGACCTACCTATTCACAGTACTCCCTCAATTTGGACTTCCAGATAGTTTTAGCAAATGGATTTGCATCCTTTACCAATGCCCCTCAGCATGACTTTTGTGCAACAATCAATTATGAGATGCCTTCCCCTTAAAGAGTGGAACCAGACAGGGATGCCCTCTGCCCCCTACCTTTTTTAACTTATACACTGAACCACTAGCAAGAGTAATTAATAGGGAGGAAGGGATTGAGGGCATATGGCTGGGTTCATATGAATTTAAATTCTCCCTTTTTGCAGATGATCTGCTGCTTCATTTAGCTAACTGGGATTACTCTCTCCCCCTAGCATTACAAACTGTTGCTCAATTTAGTGAGATTTCTGGCTATAAACTTAATAAAAGCAAAACTATTGTTTATCCTCTCTAAGTTACAGTAGACAAGGTGCAAGTGGAAGCTTTGGGCCTCCAATGGGAGAAAGATTTCATAAACTATTTAGGTATAAAAGTTACTTGGGATCTTGATAAACTAAAGGCTCTTAATTTAGATCCTCTCTTGCAGACAATTAAGGAAGATTTGGCAAGATGGAAAAAGCTTCCTATTTCATTTTGGGGCAGAACAAATATCCTAAAGATGACAATATTACCCCAAATATGTTATCCCTTGAATAGTTTAGCCTTGTACCTCCCTAAATCCTTCTTTAAGAGCTTGCACAAATTGTGTTCCAATTTTATTTGGAATGGGAAACCCCAACATAGAGCGTATTGGAAACTTATAGGCCCAAAACATAAAAGTGGCCTGCAATTACCAGATTTTGTTTCATATTATCTAGCCATTCATGCTAGCAGATTTCTGCTCGGGACCTCTTCTCAAGAAGAACCTCTTACAAACTTTCTTGGAATACAACTCGACCAGGAGCGTGCTAAGATTGAGCATCTCTCCTTGTGAGCTCTCCTGTATTGCCCTTGGGCAGCTGTCTCTCCAGGGATTCAGGAATCCCCATAGGGTGGAGTATCAGAGCTTTCCACCAGTTCTGCATGCATTACAAATTGCATACAAGGACAGATATTTCCCAATCCTTTTGTATTAACCCCAATTTAAAAATTGCTAATAAGACTATTAATTCAAAAACTCTTCAATTGCAATCTGATGTAAAACTGAAACAACTTTTACATGGGTCCTCACTCCCTTCAGTCTCTCAGATAAAACTCAAGCTGGGCTCTCCAGTAAAAATCTAGTTCTATCTCACCCAAGTCTGCCACTATCTTCAGAAATTTTTGGGCAAGCCCCCTTGGGTGGATAAAGTAGAACCCTTCTTAGATCCTCTTTTGACCCTTGCAAGAAAATAAAAACCTGTCTCTAAGCTTTACAAAGCATTTATAAACAACCTGTGGAAGAATTGCTCCTCGGCAGCTTTCTACTGGAAACACAACCTGGATAACCCCCCACTTGAATCTCAATGGGAGTCTATTTGGTTGGACAACTTCAGACTAATTAAACAGGACAGATTAAGGTGCATCCAGTTTAATGTTCTACACAATTTATATTATACTCCCAATAAACTGCATAGAATGGATATACTATCATCCCCAGGGTGCCAAGATTGTGGCGCTTCTAATGCTTCACTAAGCCACAAATTATGGTCTTGTCCCAAGATCACTACTTTTTGGGAACTGGTTAAAGAACACATTTGTGGCTATTTACCCTTATCCCCTTATTTTGAAGAGAATGTGTGTCTTTTGGGGCATTACTCTACCATTCCCACACTGTTCCTTAAGATGTAGATGGCCATGGTCTCCATGGTTACCAAGCTCCTGGTCCTCAGGCACTGGAAGGAAGCTTGGGAACCATCCCTTTGGGAATGGTGGACAGAATTCCTTAGCGCTCTTAATGCAGAGATGAGTGTGGCTAGAGCCATTAATTCTTGGCCTAGATTTCAAAAGTGTTGGAGTCCCTTATTTACTACTCTAAGAGATAAATTTGGCTATTAACTAAGTTCTTATTCCCCTTTCTATATATTTACCTATAGTACGATAATCTATGTGATACGTGCCTAGAAGTTTGACTATATGGAAATGACTATTTTTGTGAGATTAGGTATCCTTCTAGGTTTATTGTTGTGCTTATTTTCTTATCTGATAATCAAAATGTGCTTTCTGGGACTTTTGGGGGGTGGGAGAGGGGAGGGAGATGGGGGGATGTTTTGCCCCTTTTACTTTGTTCCTATGTTGTTTTAGTTGGCATAGGTTTATCTTTTTCAATCGAACCCTAACAATGTGACTAATGTATCTGGATCTGAGCTGTTTGGTGCTTTGTATGTTTCAATGTAGATATGTACATCTCACTTTGATTTTCCTTTCATTTGTTGTTGCATTGTTTGCATTATAAATAATAAAAAATAAACTGAATTGCAAAAAAAAAAAAGAACTGCCATGGACGGTGTTCTGTGCCCATGTCACCCTTTTTTGAGCATTGTTGTGTTCTTATTGTGTTGTGTTTTAATTAATTAATTAATTAATTAATTTGTTTTATTTTACTCTTTGGTAACCAGGTAAGGCCCACTAGGCACAAGTGCCTTTTTTCAGGGGCGACCTGGGAGCACCGGGCAGTTAAGTGACTTGCTCAGAGTCACACAGTATGCAAGTGGAGGTTGTGAGAATGAAACTCATTTCTGGTCTGCTGGATGTATCAAGCTCGTTCACACCTCGTTCCTCTAACCTCTAGGCTATACTGCCAGCTACAGTGCTGTTCATCTGTTCCCCTTTGTTATATCACTTAATATATATGCTTTTTGTTGAAAATACCCGTTGTTCATGTTGTTCCTCAAAGTGGAAGTGACTGTAGTATGCGGCCACTTTCACTGCCCACAGGGCCCTTCATGGCACACTTACACACTGTGGCCATATACCGGTGCTGCTGCACCAATGTGCTTGTGTGGGGCCTGGCTTGTGGCCCAGAGTTGCACAGCTGTGCAGCCTTTGGGAGTTCACATGGTTCCCATGCATGCTGCAGCAAGCACCAGCCACATGGCATATACTGCTGTGGATAGTGGTTGCACTGCCTGGGCACACCCAGTGCTGCACATCACAGACACTGTAGTCCCTGTGTGCCCTGCCATGGACCCTTTCAACTGTGATGGGTGGCAGTGGGCCACTCTGGCCACACATTACAGACACACATGTACTATGCTTTCTACAGTGGGGTTCTGACCAATTGCAGTCACCATGATGTCCCAGCACACTACACCATGCCATACACAGTGTGGTCCTCAAAGGGCCAGAGCATGCTGTATCATGCCACTGTGACACTCATGACATTACATCAGGGTTCTGTACAGGGCCATATCATGTACATGCATATGTCATGGTCCTGTGTGTCTCTCGGATGGTGCCAGGCTGGGCCATGTTGCTATGCTCCCACCCATGTCAGGCACAGGACTGCCATAGCTTACAGGGTTTTGGGGATGTCAGTATGCTTCACACTCAGCCTGGGCACTGGGTGGGAGAACACCATAATGCTGGTCATGCTACATGGCCCCAGCATGTCTTTTCAGAGTGTTGCCTGTCTGTGGCCCACATGTCCATGTCTGTGTAGGCCATGGGCGTATGGGACAAAGTAACACACACACACACACGTTTACACCCTTGTGCCTTTATTGGTATACACAGTTGTACTTACAACATGCACATTCACCCAATATCCTTATTGTGCTCTGTGGACAGTGACATCTAACATCGAGCACACACACGTCTTCACACAATATTCCCCCACATCCCATCACTGCCCCAGTATCCCCACCCCTACTCATGGACTACAGTAAAGTCATTCTGCTGGCATGTGCAACCAGTGTCCCACCCTCACAAGGTTTCCGGGATTATCCATCTCTGTCCCCTTGTGTCACCTGGAGAGCAATGCCATGGTATCATGTCCAGTTGGCCTGCTGTTGTCAAGTTGTCCCCATCCTGGCAAGCAATTACCCTTAAAGGGGCTGTCCTCAATTTCTATCCTTAGCTCCCACCTGTTGAATTCCTTTGGGGTTATTCTTTTTACAATGCTTTACCTCTCTCTACACCTTAGGGCCATCTTCTTTCTGTGCTTTACCCATCCCATGTGCCTGATCTCTTCTCACCCAGTTACAATTGACTTCCCAGTTTTTCACTTTGTCAACATGTGTGCCCCATCTACTTTACCCTCTTTTGCACTCATACCCTTTTAGGACTCCAACCCCATTACTTTCTCTATTCCCTTGCTAAAATGGTGGTTGATATTGCTGCCTTGCTGCCTAAAGGTGTAGTACTACTTACTCTGCTAACACTATCCAGTCCAACAAGTGAATGGATGCCAACATCAGCCTTACCAATCCTGGACTGCAACCGCCTTTGGGCATATGGGACCATTACTTCTCCACTCTGCCTAGACTTTATTATTCCTAATAAGCTTTGGGACATGTCTCCACCCTTGTACAGGTGGCTGCTGGTCCACAGCCCCAGCTGGCAGCCCCCTCTATCAATCCTCCCTGGGATTTTCTTCTTACAAGAAAAATGTTACTTGTGACATACCCAGTGAAGGCTGCACAATCTCAGTAACAGCTACAGGAATACCTGTGTAGACTAGTAGTGCTCTCATTACTGATTGCTGGCAACATCCACCCCAACCCTGGTCCACCTCAAAACTCAGACACACTTCTGAGAAAAGCAGGGTCACTCACAATTGCATCTCTCAACATCTGTAGCTTCCTCCCTAAATTTGACAATCTGAATGTCTGGATTGGCCAACATAACCTTGATATCCTCTCAATAGTCGAAACCTGGCTCTCCTCGAAAATACCTGATGCATCCATCTCACTACCAGGCTACATGGTTTTCAGACAAAATCATCTAACCAAAAGAAGAGGTGAATGTGTGATTTGCCTTAGGGACAACCTTCAGGGTCTCGTCCTGCCGCTGCCCAACACTTGTGGCAATGTACTAGCACTTACTATTAAAGTGCTTCTTGGTGCACACAATAAAGCCATCACTGTGTTGTCAGTTTATATTCCACCCAAGCAGATGACTACAGGCCTAGACTCACTATTGGAGTGCTTAGGTAGTTTGAGTCTAAACTCAGAAGTTATAGTGTTAGGTGATTTCAATGTCAATTGGCTTTCCCTGTATGCAAGCCCCTTCAAAGTTGCAATCTCAGCCGTTCACCTCACCCAGCTTGTTGAGTCTCCAGAAAGAATGAATTACAGGACTGGAACATGCAACCAACTGGATTGGGTACTTTCTAACCATCCTGAGCACATTTCAGACACCACAGTACTCCCGGATGGTAGAAGTGACCACTCCCGTCCTATTCTGTTGGTCTTATCAATTCTCCAAGCCCCACCGCTAGAACAATTTCCAATAGGTTCTCATCCAAGGTCACATTGAACTTCTGAAACCTGACCTCTGACAACTAGACTGGTCTGCAGTCTACTCCACCAGTGATGTCGATGCTGCACTTGTGCAATTTATACACCAATTCAACGTTGTGTTTGACAAGCATGCTTCTTATGAAAAATGTAAAATTAACTCATTGCCTCCACAAGAGCTTTCTGAAGTTGCAGCACTTGTCTCCTGTATACTGTTAACAGTTAATCCTGGGCCCTTCTAAGTAAAATCAAGCCACAATTGGCATGCCGCAAACAAATGCTAATAGCACAAAAAACATAAGTGCTAGACACAAAGTATGAGCAACAAAATTATTCAGCATAAAATTACCTTTCCTACAGTGGTATGCAAGGAATAGCAGGTAATTTAGTTTTATTTCTATGCTGGTTGAAACAGCAAAACAGAATATTTTTTCCACTAAAAAATGCACCATAAACCTTTTTTTGTTGGGGAAATATGTAACATATCAACACCAAATTAAGCATCCAGACATTAGATGTAATTTTAATAATTTGTTGGTAAAACAAACAGCTATTTCTGTAGTATTAAACATCATTTTTCCCCATTTCAGTCAAGGTGTATTGGTGAGGTTTGAGGGACAAATCTGAACCATACACACCATACCATAAACAAATGCATATAACTCCTAAAGTATACAGGACACACACAATGTATCAGTGACAAAGTTGTTCCACACAAAATTGCCTTTCCAACGGTTCTATGCAATCAACTGTACTCAATTTGGTTTTTGTTTTATACTGGCTAAGATACCCAGAATGTGTGTTTTCTTCAAAGTGCTTAGGTGGTTCTAGATTGACAAAATGTCATAAACAAATATGAATAACTCCTAAAGTGAACATGATACGCACAAAGTGTCAGTGGCAAGGTTGTTCAGCACAACATTGCCTTTCTAATGGTACTATGCAGTCAATTCTAATCAATTCTGGCTGGCAAGTAATATTAAAATATGTGAACACAGGAAGTCTGTAAGTGACTTCTGTAGGCGTTCTGGGACACACTGTAGTTAGATTTGCTGATGCCTACAGACGTTTATAGGAGGCAATGAGGCCACTGAAACCCTTGAATTTCCCCTGACCTCATTAAGCTCTTGAAATCCAGGGATCATCTATGGCACAGGGCTTGGGCCACAGGGAAACAGATTGACATTCAGAGCCATAATCAAACAAGCAACAACTGCACCAGGGCTATCCGATTAGTAAAAAGTAAATACTATAAAGAAGCCCTCTTTTGTACATAGAATGACGGGCGAAGGTTTTGGAGTAACCTCAAAGAAGTCACAGGGAGAGTCTCCAAATCACCCCTCTCCGTGCTTAACATTGTTGGCGCACCTTCCCTTGATCCAAGAGCTATTGTGAACACTTTTAATAATATGTTTAGTGATCTGAGTGGCGTCCTCCCTCCCGACTTCTTTTGCCCGACTGACAAAAATGCTTTCACTGGGAAAGCAGACCAGCACCCTTCTCACCCACCATTCTATTTCAGAGTCATCTCATTTGGGGAAGCCAGGAAATAATTCCATAAGGTGCTGGGGAAGTCAGGATTTAGCGGTGATCTACTTGATCTTAAGTTTGTCATGCTTGCACTGGATGAAATCTTGGCGACTCTAACCCATATAATTAACCTATCATTTAGGTACTCACAATTCCCACAAAAGTGGATGCCTGCAATAGTGACACCAGTGCATAAAAGTGGTGTTCGTGCACAGCACGGGAATTATAGGCCAATCTCCATACTTCCTCAGCTCTCGAAAGCTCTGGAAAGAATAGTGGCTGACCAGCTGGTAAACTACTTGGAAAAATATCAGCTTTAATGCCTAGAACAGCAAGGGTTTAGGAATGGACATAGCACCACTACAGCCTTGCTAGAGTTCACAGGCTTTATCCATCACTCTTTTGACAAAGGTCACCTTGTTGGTGCGGCCTTCATAGATTTAACCAAAGCTTTCGACACAGTGAATCATGCCCTTTTTGGTTGATCAACTTTCTGCAATTGGTCTTTCAAATGACACTGTTGCTTGGTTCAGTTGTTACCTGCACAACCACATGCAGCAGGTGAAGATTAGTAACATCCTCTCTGACAGCAGACCTGTCCGCTCAGGAGTCCCACAAGGCTCCATCTTTGGACCTCTTCTGTTCAGTGTTTCCTTAACAAACTCCCTCTTTCATGCCAGGGTCATATTCTGTTGTATGTGGATGATGCCGTCTTGTTCACCGGTGATCCTGATCCCAAAGCTCTTGAGAAGCAGCTCCAGAATAACTTTGCAGATGTAGAAAGATGGTTCAACAAACATGAACTTATAATGAACTATAAAAAGATGAAAACTGTGTTGTTCTCTAGCCCCCAAAACAGACATAGATCCTACCCTCTTTCTATTGCCAAAGAAGTGGGTTCTCCCCTGGAGCTGGTCCAGTATTTTAAATATCTGGGAATTATGTTTGACGGTACCCTGTCTTATGCCATTCACATCGATAATATTGCCAAGGCTGTCAACACGTGCATAGGGCTCCTGTTTAGGCACAAATATAGTCTGACCTCAGAAGCCCTCAACCTAGTTATACATAGATTTGTTGTCTCACTCCTTGACTACAGGCTTGTTATCTATGACTCAGCCACAGAAACGTCTCTCTGCCGCATCAGTGTAGCACTCAACAAAGCCTGCTGGCTCCTAACTGGTTCTGCCCAACTGACTCATACTTGTGACCTGTATGCTTAGGCTAATTGGCTCCAGTTCAAAGGTAGACTTATGTACCAAACATGTCTGCTCGCAAAAAAATAAGCCTTGGAATGATGCCCCCCAGTGTTCAGGAACTCCTCATCCCATACACCAACCGTTGCCACATCAGAAGCTCTAATAGCCAGGTTTTCAAAATCCCCAGTTGTTGTACCTCCCAAGGTTAAATGTCTTTCATTCACCATGCCCCGCTTTGGTTCAACTCCCTAAGTGCCCCGCTTTGGTTCAACTTCCTTCATGCAGACATTTCATCTGCACCTACACTGGGCTCTTTTAAAAGAAAGCTTAGACAACATCTAGTTGCTAATACCAGCTGTGACTGCTTCCACTAATTAGTCCCAATCAGTGCCTTACACTTTCCTTGGTCAATTGTCTCCCTTTTGGTTCTTCATGTCCTCACCACTTTCTTGCCTCCTTTGAATCTCCCCTATCCCCCTCCTTCACCCTCCATGCCCACCTAGATTAGGCACCCTACCTCCCCTACCCACCTCACTTTTTGACTAGGCCTTCTGGGCAGATTCTCCATCTCTCCCCTTTAGTCGTCCTTGTCTTTAAATGTCCACCCTTTTGACTTGGCCTTATGGGCTGAACCTCTCTCCCTCTTGTTGTAGTTCTTGTCTGGCTCTTTTTGTCTCCCGATTCCTGTACAGTATTTCTGCCCATGGTATACAGTGGCATCCTCCAAGATGAAACCCAGTTCTGCAACATTTTGCAGCACTCTGCAGCAGACCTACTGAATAAAGCAACGTAATTTCAATGGCAGTGAGTCCCTTTTGTAGTTCAGGAAAATGTGACACTGCCAGGATGAAGTGAATGCCACAGTTTCCTGCATGACTAAAGTGACTAATTGCCATTGAAATTACTTTGCGTTATTGAGTAGATCTGCTTCAGCATACTGCAGTGCTTTAAAAGTGGGTTTCATCCTGGAGGATGCCACTGTACTTTGTACAATGCCATGTATATTAGCTCTCCCTAGCTCTAAATGTGATATGTTTGATTCTAGTTATCCTCTGCACCTGTAAAGTTGCTTTGTATTAGCATCCTACCAGCTATGTATTGCTTTCCCCATTTATTAATCCTCTGGTGCGGAAGCTATGCAAAGAGCTGTTAACTAAAAGGTGTCAATCTGAGATGTTGAAATAAATAAATAATAAATTCTTGACCTTCATAGTTGCTTGTGTTTTCCTGACCTTCTGTGTTGTGTTTGTGGTCACTGGGTTTGCACCACTGACATCCATAGCATTGGCTTCCCCTGTGCATCCCGTGTGTGGTGGCCTGTTGTCCACTGTGATCATCTGGTTGCAGTCCCTGTAGCACTGATTGTTGCATCATCTGCAGTCTCCTGCATCCCAATGTGCTTCATTTTCCTACCCCATTTGGGGACTGGCACTTGTGACTGTGTCATCATCTGTGGCAGAGATGGCCTCCATGGCCTCCATCCTTGTGGCCCTGGTGTTCACCCAGTTGTCGTCATCAGGCTGTGGCATGCTGCTGGCCTCTGCTGTTGGTGGCCCGGCCACTGTTGTGCTGTTGGCATGGCTGCTATGCTTGGCTGTTGTGGATCTGTTGTTTCAGGGTGGTCTTCTGCATTGCTTATGGTGTAGGGGACCACCCTGTGTTGTTGGCACTGGGGGCACTCGACACAATATCAGTGGGCATGCTGTGGGCTATCTGGCCAGATCCAGTGGGGCTAGTGTCAGCAGCTGAGTTGGGGTTGCTGTAGGTGCAGTACACAGTCCTGTGGCCTGCTCTGTTTTCTGGGGCATTGAATGTCTGGCCTATGTTCCCAGTACATAGGTGAATGATGTAGGCAGCTTGGTACTGGCTGGCTGGTTCACTGGACAACATGATCTCCTGGGCAGTGTCACACTGCTGTGTCCCCTGACCCATAATGCCACTGCAGTGTTCTGCTGTACAGTGGTTAGGGCACTGGTTTGCTCCTGCTGCACAGCAATGCTCCTCTCCAGCACACTTGTGAGGTGATCCACCGCATCCATGTGGCACTGCATATATACCTGGAGCCCATGCCGTAGTGCCATTATGTTCACTTGCCAGGCTGTGCTCTGCCATAGTCCAGTCTGCATGGCATCCAGTACCCCAGCCATTATCTCCACCATGTGTCTGTTTTTTGCATCCATGGCAGCCTGTAGTGCTGTCAGTTCTTGTGTCTGTGCCACCTGGGTATCTACTCCAGTCTGGCAATATCTGTCAAACTCCACTTCTGCCATGGCCTGGTGGGGGGGGGGGGGGATCCTGTGCAGCCTGCTGTAGTGTGTCTTCAAGTCCTCTGATGGTATTTGGCTCAGTTCTTGGTCAATATTGTCTGGGATGCTATCAAAACCTCATGTTCACTGCGGTAAATGGGACCTACATTCTGCGGCAGGACCTCATGCTTGCTGTGGTTAGGATATGAGCAATTCAGCGGTGATTCTGTGTCAATTCTGTGATGCGCTTTGCCTTCTCTGGCAACTTAAATGAGTCCCCAAATAAAATCTAGTTACCCAGAAAGAATGCTCAGGAAAAGGCAGCCTGGAGCAGTCTGCCAGGTGCACAGGCAATGCAATGCAAAGCAATTCTGGCATCATGATTTGGCTGGATGTAGGGCATGGGGGAACTGAAGGGTTATTTCTTTTTTTTTTTTTTGCAGTTTGTTTTATTGTCCCATGGCTCCCTACCACTTGCTCAGAGCTGGTTTACCACAGCTGTGTTCTTGAGAATTTCTCCGCCTGTCTGCCTAGTTGCTTGAAGACCAGTATTGCCTGGTTGCAAAACATTGCTGCTGCAATAGCTCTGTCCCATCCTCTTGCATGAAACCTGGTAGTGATGGTTTGTGCTGTAATGCTGCTCTAGTTGTTTTCTCCTGCTTGTGCAGATTAACACTGGTAGTGTCATTTGTGTCAGTGCCACTTGGCTTCCATATATTTTTCTCTACCACTCTGTAGGGATTTACTGTGAGGCTAGAGAGTATTTGGACCATTTTACATTAGACAAAGGTCCAGAAAGGCTCCCAGTTTTTGTCTGCAATAATTACTGATACTTTTTCATTCCACAGTTCTGCAATTGGCAAACACAACCACCGTTTTTTTTCATGAAATAGACTTCCTGAAGTTCCCTCAGTGTTTGTAGAAGGCCGTAATGATCATAAGTGTCAGGGACTGAGTGCCAGTGGACTGGAAAGGGGTGGCCCCACTGATTACTGTAACCCAGGGGAGGATGGATGTATAATGGAGCTGCCAACAACTCACATTAATGCCATTTTAAGCTTGCTCGCAATCATTTTAGCCATTTAGTTGGAGTTTTCAGTGATGACAGCCATTTTTACTGCACAAAAAAAATGCTGTTTCTGTGGCAGAGGCTTGTTTCTGTGGCAGGACCATGTTTCTGTGGCAGTTGCTGCAACTGCAGAATCGCAGAAAACATGGGGCCCTGGATACTAGCCACCAGATCTATCTTTGACTCCTGACTGTCAGCCCCAGCACCATGTGTGGCACTGTCCCTGTCACTGTGGGCCTGTGTGACATCAGGATCTCCCCATGGCTGCAACTCTCCCGGTCCAGCACATTTCCTATCTGCAGGCACCCCGTGGTATCTGTCCTCCCTGAGTATCTGTCAGCTGGCCCCTCTCTTTGACATTCTAGTGGTGCAGTGGTGTTACTTGTACCTGCTGTAGCTGTTTCATCCTGTTCCTCGGTGGTTTCATGGGGAGAGCGCATAGCTTCTGTCAGTTGATGCGTCATGCACCCATGTCACTGTGTTTCTCTGTATTGTTTGCAGTGCTTGTGTATGCACTAGGATGTTTTTCAGCTTTTTGGGTCCCTGCCCACCAGCACAGGGTGTGGGCTATGTTCTGGCTTGGTGTGCACCCTGTTTTGTGTGTCATGGCTACCCTCATGTCCTATGCATGCTGCCCCAGCATGCAGGTTGCTGCACCAATGGTCTGCATGTGTTCTTCCCTTTGGATGCACATGCCTGCCTTCCTGTCCATACATGTTCCATACATGTGTTTGACACCCCTAGTGTGTTGCCATCATTCTCTGTGGTATGGAGTGCACCCCATAGCATGGTGGTACAGTGCCACTGTGTCAGATAATGCCAAGCAGTGGCCAAGGATGGCTGTCAGCCCCAGGCACATTCCATGTAGTACAGAGCCAGACACACCATGGCACGTCCAGCACACCATGCCTGTGGTGTCAGCTACATTTGTGTTGTGCCCAGGCTGCTGTGTGAGCCACTGTACTGCAGTACAGCGCTGGGTTGCTGGATGACCATACTACAATCAGTGGACCTGTGTGTCTGCAGGTCATCTGCTGTGCCTACACAATGTCGTCCCTCCCCCGAAGCCACACCCAGAGCCATAGAGCACACAGAGCATCCAGCCTGGTCAGCACATATTCTGTACCATTTGGTGCACCCCCTCTTCACTCCTTCACTCTGGCATACATGCTATCCCAGCAGCCTGGACTGTGCCTCTACCATGTGCAGGCCTACCTGTATCAGTCACCCGTGTCCCAGACACCCACCATCCACTATGCTCACGCCGTCCATTGCAGGCCTCTTTTGTCAGCCTGAAGTCTACATCACTGGTGCCTCACAGGTATTCCCTTGTCCAGGGATGCTGCAGTATTTGGCCTAGGAAGTCATGCCACTACTGTTCCCAGCTGTGTAGGCATCGTGTTCCTCCTGTCTGCCTACACAACTCTTCTACCTGTCATGCATATCCACACTACCAGCCTGTGCTCCACATCAGGATGTGCAGCTTGGTGCCAGTATCAGCACAACAGTATGCACATCTGAGTACAGTCTGGGCCTGTGCCCATCCTGCACAGCTGGGAGCCACAAGCCACACTTTCCTCTGGCAGCCTTGTCCTGTCCAATGTCCAGTGTCAGGCACTGAGCAAGCATGGGTCAAGCATCCACCCCTTCTGCACATGCCCAGGTCTGCAGGTGTGTACCATGTACTTGGGACATATGCCTGTTTCACATGCTCATCTGTGGGGTGTGTATGAGGTAGTTGCCACATGTGCCACCCTTGTGTGCTGCCACAGGCTGTGTGCCTCATTACTGGTACACCACTCTTCCCTGCTCATTCTGTGCTGTGCACATGTACACCACTGTACACACACATGTGCCTCTGCTCTTTGCTTAGAAAAACAGAAGGTGTCAGAAGATAAGGACCACTTGGCCCACCTAGTCTGCCCTACATTTCCCACCTGTAGTGCCACCAAAGACCCTACTTGGACTCTGGCTTACACCACCCCAACCCCCTTGCTTTTAAGAGTCCCTTGTGGCTATCACATGCATTCTTAAATCATATGACCATTCTATTCCCCACCTCTTCCTCTGGGAGGCTGTTCCAAGTGTCCACCATGCTCTCTGTGAAGAAGTACTTCCTCATGTTTCCTCTGAGCCTCCCCCAGCTTCATATTGTGACCCCTTGTCCTTGAGCATCTTTTTCTTTAGAAAATGCTCTGTTCCTGTACCTTGTTTATTCCTGTGAGGTATTTGAATGTCTCTATCATATTCCCCCATTCCCTCCTATCTTCCAGGAAATACGTATTTAAATTCTTAACCCTTTCTTTTTAGGGTTTCTGATGCATGCCTTGCATCATTTTTGTTGCCCTCCTTTGTACTGCCTCCACCCTATATATGTTCTTTCAGAGATGGGGCCTCCAGAACTGTACACATTACTCAAGGTGGGCTCTCACCAGTGATCTATACAGGGGTATTATTACCTCTCTCTTTCTGCTGGTGATATCCCTCCCTATGCACCCAAGCATTCCCTAGCCTTTCCCACTGTATAGTCACACTGTTTAGCTACCTTCAGGTCACTAGAAATGATAACTCCCAGGTCTTTTTCCTGTTGTGTGACCTATAATACTCCTCCCCCCCCAGGTTGCTACATTGCCCCTGAGTTTTGTGCCCCAAGTGCATGTTTTTGCATTGAATCTTAGCTGCGAAACTCGTGACCATTCTTCTAACTTCTTTCGATCTTCCCTCATTCTTTCAGCCCCACCTGATGTGTCTACTCTGTTGCAGGTTTTTGTGTCATCTGAGAATAGGCATACCTTTCCTGCCAGTCCTTCTGCAATGTCGCTAATAAAGTCATTGAAGACGGCCTAATACAGACCCCTATGGCACCCTGCTAGTCACCTTGCCTTCCCCAGAGTGCATGCCATTTGCCAGCACTCTTTGGCTCCTACCACTAAGCCAACTTTCAACCCATTTTACTATTTTAGGACCTACTCCTAGGCTACTCAGTTTACCAGCCTTCTGTGTGGAACAGTGTTGAAAGCCTTTCTGAAATCCAGATAGGCCACTTCAACCACTCCTCCTTGGTCCACTTCCTTTGTTACCCTGTCAAAGAACTCAATCAGGTTTGTCTGGCAGGATCTCCCCCCGTGAATCCATGTTGCCTCAGATCCTGTAGACCGCTGGTAACAAGGTATTCTCCAGTTCTTTTCTTCAACAGTGATCGCATTACTTTGCCCACTACCGAAGTCAAGCTGACCGGTCTGTAATTTCCTGCCTCTTCCCTATTTCCACTTTTGTGGAATGGGACTACATCTTCCCTCCTCCAGTCCCTTGGTATATCCCCTGTTTCTAGTGACAGGTTGAACAGGGCATTAGAGGTGCAGCCAGCTCCTCCCTGAGCTCCCTCAGCAACCAGTGGTGCACCGCATCTGGACCCATTGCCTTCTCTACATTTAACTTTGTCAACTCCCTTAGGACTCTTTCCACTGTGAAATGGTTGGTGTCCACCTTCCAACCCTTTATGCCCTTGTCTTGTAACAAAAGCCCATTTCCTACCCCCTCCTCTGTGAATACTGAACAGAAGTATTTGTTCAATATGTCTTTTTTTGGTGCTCCTCTTTTACAGAAACCACCCCTTTACCTTTCGTTCTTACTATCTCTCCCTTTGACATCCTCTTTTCACTAATGTATCTAAAAAATGGCTTATCCCCCTTTTTTACTGATTTGCCTAAATTTTCCTCTTTCACTTTTGTGCTCCTAACTGCCTTCCCTGCCAACCTTTGTTTCTCCTGGTAACTCTCCCTATTCTCCTCCTTCTGTGTTCTTTTGTATTTACTGAAGGCTAACTTTTTTTAACTTTGTGTTTATTACTTTACATAAGTCATACACACATTTCCTCATACAGGGTAATAATAACAGCAAGGATAAAATCCATACATAGATTTGATACTCATAAAACAGTCCCCTGTAATCTTTAACAATAGAAGGAGGGGAGAAACCCAGGTCTGTATAGATGAAATGTCCACAAAATGCCAGCCATCTTAACGGCTGTGGAAAGTCCATAAGAGGTAGAATTTACTTGGGAAAGACTACACAGTCACTATGGACTGCTGTTTATCTATGTATCATATTTATATAATAAATTTGTAAAAGTTATGCCTTTTCTAGAACACTATTGCATTTAACAAGAAATAAGTTCAATATCAGCCTTACAAACTCAAAACTCTACAACTGACAAGTAAATAATCAGCCCCTTAATACAGTTGTGCAACAGGTCAATCGGAGCAACAGGCATTCTGACTGAAATATGTAAACCGTTGATTATTTATTTAGGACATGATACTCACTCACTCCAACAAGCAAGCGGGGAGCATTAACCAGAAGGTGGTATAAGCCACCTTGTTGATCAAAGTGGCCAGCACTGAGATCTCTTCCCACATCAAATACAAGTAGATATCCCCACCAACCTTATTGAGAAAGTGATACCTAAGCCACATAACAGAGAGGTATTAACAGTCCCTGTATACAGAAGTATTATGGCTCAATGTCCCATAAGTCCCAATCATTGGTGTTATCCGTAGGAAATACTGAAACATGTCAAAAATAAAATCAATCTTCACCAGACTCATCTCTGACTTCTTCCTCACCAGCCATGACCATTCCTATGGGGTCAAATTCTGTTTCTTTCCTTTCTAGCCATCTCCCAGCATCTTTGGGATCTGTGAATTGCCAGAATTTTCTGGCATAGGTGATCCAGAGTTGGGCAGGCAAAAGAAAAGAATGAATAATGCAGAGAATCTGAAGCGTGTCTGATCCCATCAAAACACTTTCTGCAGGCCCATGTTTGAAATGATAAATCCAGGAAACATTTCATATCCACTTCATTTATTAGGAGTGGGTACGCCACTCTTGCCGCTGAAAGTATTAAGTCCCAAATCTCTGAGCCCGACGTTCTCAACAAGACAGTCCAAGGAGCATTAACATCCATAGGCTGCACTCTAGGGTTCAGTATATAGACTTTTATAAGTGAACTCCAGTCAAAGTCCACAAGTAATGAAATTGAAACCATGTGAGCAAATTGATACCCTCTGCGCCTTCTGGCATGCCCACAAACCACAAATTTCCAGCATGTACCTCATTCTCCAAGGCCTCAAGCCAGCCTAGGAGCTGCATGTTTTCCAGAGTCAGCATTGCAGTGGCTGCCTGGGTTGCAATTGAGCGCTAGTTGCAGTCCTTTACAGAGTTGGTCAGTTTGAGTATAGCTGCATCCTGTTTCTCTAGCCTCATCAGTGTTTTCTCCATTTTAGAATCCATAGATTGCATCATGGCAAGCATTTGCTGCCATGGAGGGCTCATTGAAGGCTCCATCACATTTGCAGCTTCAGAACATGAGGGCTCTCCGGCCTTCCTGGATTTTACAATGTTGGATTTAACGGCCGCAGAAGTAGGATTTTTTTTGCCTCACCATGATGGATTTTGGATCAGTCAAGAGCTGGTGAGCTAAGAAAACCATTCCCAGCAGTAGTTTTAGAGTTTGTTCAGCCATATTTATTTTATTTAAGAAATTAGCAGAGCATTCAAGAACTGCTTTTTGCCTGGAGATCAGCCCTTTAGCGCCCCCTTCAGGCCAGCTTTTTTGCTTTTACTTTTTCCTCTATCTCTCTAGAGAACCATAGTGGTATCTTTTTTCTCTTGCCTTGCTCAACTGCTTGACACACAGCTTAGTAACTTTTTCATTTCCCTCTCTTATTGTAGCCTACTATTCTTTTACTCCTCTTAGTTTCACTATCCCTACCAGGGCATCCCTGAGGCATTCTCCTATTTTCTTAAAATTGGCCCTCCTGAATTTCAGGACCTTCTTCCTTGTGTGGTTTGATTCTGGCCCTGTTCTTATGTTAAATCACACTGTCTGGTGATCACTGGTCCCCAGGTTGTTCTCCACTGTGATGTCAACAATGCTGTTCCGATTTGTCAATACTAGGTCCAGCAATGCCCCCTCACAAGTGGGTTCCTTAACCAGTTGCCCGAGGCACACCCTTGCAGGAAGTCCAGGATGTCCCTACTCCTGATCATTGCTGCAGCAGGGAGGCTTCAATCCATGTCTGGCAGATTGAAGTCTCCCACTAGTAACACCTCTCCCTTGTGAGCAATCATTTGGATTGCTTCCAGCATTTCCATATCCATTTCTCCCCTGTAAGGGAGGCCTGTAGACCACCACTGTGTGAAGAACTGCCCCTTTCCTCTTTTCCAGGGTGACCCACAGCACTTCTGCACCATCCTTCCCCTCCTGTATTTCTGTAGCCATTATGTTACCATGCAACACCTCTCCCCACTGCTGCTGTGTCCTGTTACATATCTAACCTAATAAAGGAAGGAGTATGAGCACTGGGCCAAAAATTTGACGTGAGCATTGGGCGTTTAAACTAGGGAAGGGGGTACTGGAGGCAAAGAACCCTGTCAAAGACATCTTGGAAGATAGGAACTTAGCTGCAACTCCCCCCAAAACAGAAAGTAATCAAAGAATGCAAAGAGGGACTAGCAGGAATACAAAGAGAGGTCAACAAACCCAAATGGAAACAGAACACAAGGAGAGTCAGAGAGGAGGTAATAAATGGATTTAACTCATGGCTGAGTGAGTGGTGCCAAGAGAATGGCCACCATTTCATCGGAAAGTGGAAGAGCTTCTGGGAGAGAGACTTCTTTCAGTATGATGACTTTCACCTGACAAAGGAAGAGGTGAGGGCGCATGGTCAGAAATTTGATGTTAATGTGGATCATTTAAACTAGAGGACGGGGAGTTGGTGATGACATTTACCAAGGCTTTGTTTATTTATTTAACAAATTGGAAAGACCTTTGAGCCAGGGGCTCTTTTACAGAGGTTCCACGTCAAGTCACAAGAATAGCAAATTACAATGGTTTCAGTAAGTAATACAACATGAGGAAAGTAATTACATAAACAAAAGAACAATATGGCAAGATAAATATTGTGTCAAGGGCAGTCAGTGGCCTTGTCTGAAGAGGGGTGAAAGAGATTACAAGGAGAGAAGTACGGGGGGTGAATTGGGGAGGGTGGAAGGAGCAAAATAAGAGCAAGGAGGGAGAGTCCACAATGAAGCTTAAGCAGAAAAGACCCACGGGGTGGGGGTGGGGGTAGGGGGAAAAAAACAAGATGAGGAAACAGAGGAGGCGGGATGTGGGAATGGAGGGTAAAGGAAGGGGGATGAGGTAGGATGAAAAGAGGGCAAGAATGGGAGCAGGATAAGGGAGGAAGTGCTGTGAGTGGAATAGCACAGAAACAGGATAGGGCTATACAGGGGTAAGTGGTAAAAGAGGGAGGTCCCGGTGCAGTTAGCTGTCAGCAGAGATTAGGTATAGCAGTCACAAGATGCTCTGGAAACTAGGAATTGATGCAGCTTCTGCTTAAATGATCCCAAGGTTGCAGTCGTCAGAATCTTAGGAGGAAGGGAATTAAATAAATTAGCAGCTCTAACTGCAATGGATCACTGTCAGAGCAAGGTTCAACAGCAAGGGACAGTAAAAAGTTTGGCTCACAGAACTTTGTGTGCTCCGAGTGCCCCGGAAGGGACTGAAAAGCTGAAGGGAACCTCATGGTAGGAGACCAAGATCTGCCTTCTTAGCCAGAAGGCAGGCTTGATATTCAATGTGAGCCTGGAGTTGAAGCCAGTTTGCTTTTTCGTAAAGGTCACAAGTGTGAGTACATTACACTGCACCAGTTAGTAGATAGCATGCCTTATTTAGAGATGTGGTGAGATGACGTAGGGTTGTGTCTGTGGTGGAACCATAAATGACCAAATCATAGTCAATAATAGACACATTTGAACTTTGGATAGCAATTCTGAGGGCTTTGGTAGTAAGGCAGTGTTTATGCCTGTGTAGAAGGACTAGGCGAATGTTAACTGCCTTGGCAACATTCTCAATATATTTGGAGTAGGAGAGTGTACTATCCAGAGTAATTCCTAGGTATTTAAAAGATTGAGTCTGATCAAGGACAACACCTGCACTGTTTTTAATCACCAATTGTTTGGCTTTGTGCTTGTTGTAGGTACCATGGAAGAGCATGACCTTTGTTTTTTTGCTGTTAAGCACCAACTTATGAGAGAAGAACCAGGACTCAGCTTCAGTAAAACTTTTCTGAAGTTGGGCCTGAAGGAGGGTAGGGTCAGCAGTCTTTGAGAAAATGACTGCATCATCCGCGTAGAGGAGTACTGGTTCGGAACAGGATGCTGGAAGATTATTGAGGAAGGTGCTAAATAGAAGGGGTCCCAGTATCGATCCTTGAGGAACCCCAGAGCAGACAGGCAGTTTAGCAGAAAGGGCAGACCCTATTCTCACCTGTTGTGTGCAGTTTGCTAGAAAGCTGGTGAACCACTTTAGGGCTTCTGAAGATATACCAAGCCCAGTAAGCTGATGTGTCAGCAAATGGTGAATGACCATGTCAAATACTTTAGACAGGTCAATAAAGCTAACAGTAAGAAAGTCACTATCCCCTTGAAAAAAGCAAATGATGTTGTAACTACTCCAAAGAAGACTAGTGCTGTACAAAATAGGACAAACTTCACAGGTCAAGAACAGGAGAGCTCCGTTTCAGAAACTAAGGAAGGGAGGCAAAATAAGGGGAAACTCACCTGTGCTAAGACTGAGCGCAGCACATAGAAAGCAATGGTAACAAATGCCAGGAGCCTGTCAAACAAAATCCCTGACCTCATGGCCATCATGGTCGAGGGTGGACTGGATTTAATGGATGTGACAGAAACCTGGTTCACAGAAAGTCATGGATGGGACATGACTATCCCAGGGTACAACCTGTACAGATGAGACAGGAAGGAAAAAAAGGGAGGAGGGCTGGCTCTATAAGTCCGGGAGGAAATTAAAACCACAGAGATTCAGGGGACCCCTAGTAAGACTGAAGCACTGTGGGTAACAGCTGAGACAGGGAAAGGGGCAGCCATTAGGATAGGTGTTATCTACAGAACCCTGTCGCAAGGGGAATTTGGGGACAAAGAAATAATAGACATTCCACAAAATGACTAACAAAGGTGAGACAATAATCATAGGGGATTTCAGTTTACCAGACGTAAACTGGAGTTCTTATACAGCATCAACAAGAAGCAAGGACTTAGTTATGGCCCTGCAGGGGGCAGGACTGAGACAGCTTGTTGATACTCCAACCAGAAGTGAAGCTTTTTCTGGACTTGGTTTTAACTAACAGTAACAGGGTAAAGGGGGTTGAGGTAGGGTGTCATCTAGGCAACAGTGACCACTGTATGGTTGGTTTCCAGGTGATCACAAGCAAGGACACTAGTCTCGCCAAGATCAGGGTTTTAGATTTCAGGAAGGCAGACTTCTAGAAAATGAGGGCCAGCCTAGCATAGAGTCTTAGACACAGAGAAGAGAAAGGGGTGGATGAAATGTAGGAGGACCTTAAGGAAGCTGTCACACAAGTAACTGATTTATGCGACAGGAGGATGAGTAAGGCCAATAAGAACAGGAAACCCCTCTGGTTCTCCAAGGACATGGCAACTATAGTAAGGGATAAAAAGAAGGCTTACAAGAAATTGAAGGTATCAAAGAAAGAGGAAGATAAGGAATCTTATAAGGAAGCACAGAGGGAAGCAGGAAGAGTGATAAGCAAGGCCAAAGCTCAGACTGAATTGAGGATAGCACAAGGGGTAAAGGGGGAGACAAAACCTTCTTTAGGTATATAAAGGAAAAGAGAAAAACCAAGGGGGGAATAGTAAGACTAGCAGCTGCAGGAGGGCATCTAATAGAAAAGGACAGTGAAAAAAACAGAGGTCTTAAACCAGTACTTCTGTTCTGTGTTCACTAAAGATGATGCAGGGGACAGACCTAACCTACTAAGCAGTAGCACCCAGGGATCAGGGGTTGATACAAGCCCCTTCACAGAAGGTCAAGTCTTGGAAGCACTTAATAAACCGAAAGTAAACAAGGCTGCGGGGCCAGATTAAATTCACCCGAGAGTTCTCAGGGAGCTGGGGAGCATACTGTCAGCTTCCCTAGTAGAACTCTTCACCAAATCACTGGAATGCGGGGCTGTAACAGAAGACTGGAAAAGGGCAACAGTGGTCCCACTTCACAAATCAGGGAGGAGAGAAGAGGCTGGCAACTACCGTCCAGTAAGCCTCACATTGGTAGTGGGAAAATTGATGGAGATACTGCCAATACAGAGGATAATAGCATATCTAGAAGCCAGTGGGCAACAAGACCCAAAACAGCATGATTTCACTGCGGGTAGTTCTTGTCAAATGAACCTGGTCAACTTCTTCAACTGGGTTACAAAGGCAGTAGAACAGTGAGCGGTGGTACATGTGGTCTACCTAGACTTTAGTAGGGCCTTCGACTCTGTTCCACACAGAAGGCTATTAAAGAAGCTGGACAACATGGAGTGGGTAAGCAGCTGGCTGAGAGGAACAACACAGAGGGTGCAGGTAAATGGCACAGTATCTGCTGAGAGGGAGGTAACTAGCAGTGTACCACAGGGGTTGGTGCTGATGCCTCTACTCTTCAGTGTTTTCATATCCAACATCATGAATGGATTGGAGGGAAAGGTGTGTCTATTTGCAGATGACACCAAGATATGAAACAGAGTGGAATCCCCTGAAGGAGTAAGAAGTATGAATTCAGATCTTAAAAACTGGAGGGCTGATCAGGGGCTTGGCAGTTAAAATTTAATGCCAAAAAGTACAAAGTCATGCACATAGGCAAAGGCAATCCCAAAGAGGAGTACTACCGGGTTGGGGGGGGAGAAGCTAGCTTCCACCAGCCAGGAACGTGACCTGAGGGGTCATAATATTAGAAGACCTGAAGGTGGGGAAACAGTGCGAAAAGGCAGCACTAAAGGCCAGTAGCATACTGGGTTGCATTGGGAGGGGAATCACGAGTTGCAGGAGGGAGGTAGTACTGCCAATCTAAATGTCAGTTGTGCGCCCCCACATGGAGTACTTCATACAGTACTGGAGGCCATACCTCAAAGGGGACATCAACAGACTGGAGACGGTGCAAAGAAGGGCAACAAAAACGATTCAGACGCTGCACCAGATGGCATATGGGGATAGGCAGAAGGAGCTCAACATGTACTCCCTGGAACAAAGGAGGGAGAGGTGGCACATGACTGAGACCTTTAAGTATATTAGGGGCATAAATAAGGTTACAGTACAGGAGCTGTTTCAGGTGAAGGAGAGCAGTAGAAGTAGAGGACACAATATGAGGTTGAAGGGTGGGAGGTTCAAGAGCAATACTAAAAATGTCTTCTTTACTGAGATGGTGGCAGACCCATGGAATAGCCTACCCCAGTAGGTGATGGAGGCCAAAACAGTGAGTGAGTGAGTTCAAAAATGCTTGGGATAGGCACATGGGTATCATTTTACAGAAAGGCCGGTGGGTTGGGGGGGGAGTATCCTATTAAACCTTTGAGGGACAGACTAGATGGATTTTGTGGTCCCCTTCTGCCATCACTTTCTCTGTTTCTATGTATGGCTACTGGGAAGGATTTAAAGGAAAAATGCGGGGTCAAGAGGTGAAAAATTAAAAAGAGGAGTGACAGGACATGGAAAGCCACGTGCATGAATGCTCACAGCTTGGCAAATAAAATCTCAGACCTAAACATTGTTGCTGTTACTGAGACATGGCACACAAGGAACCATGACTGGGACATAGTTGTGCCAGGGCATGCTCTATTGCGAAAAGATAGGGTAGGAAAAAAGGGAAACAAACAAACAAACCAAATCTAGTGCATACCCCCCCACACACACACATATGGCACATCTGAAAAACAAAACATTTAAAATGCCTAAATTGGCTATTTTCTTACTTTTAACTCCATGAAAAAGGGGTCCTTTTAGTTATCAGGATGGAATTTCAATGTGAGCAAACCAAACCATCAACTGTCAACTCTGAAATGCCTGTTGTGGCTACTCTTAAACAGAGTTCATTGCCTAAATTGGCTCCTTTATAGTAAAGTGCTTCCACCCTGAAAAATTTCATAGGTGATCAAAGGGAGCATGCTAAAAGGAGACCCACAAACTCCCAAAACTCATAACACATTCCAAAACTAGCCCGCTTTAACCTTTACATTGCTCACAAAATTCAATTCACATTTCTACTGAGGGGTGCTACTGGCTTGTGATATATGACAAACAAACAGAATCCAGTGCACAACTCCTCCCCCACCCACATGGCACATATGAAAATTAAAAATGTAAACTATCTGAATTGGCTATTTTCTTACTTTTAATTCCGTGAAAAGGGGTTCTCTTAGTTATCAGATTGGAATTCCAATGTGAGCAAGTCAAACCACCAATCGTCAAGGTGGAAACACATGGTTTGGTCCTGACTTCACAACTCTGAAATGCTTGTTGTGGCTACTCTTAAATAGAGTGCATTGCCTAAATTGGTTCCTTTATAGTAAAGTGCTTCGATCCAGGAAATTTCACAGGTGATCAAAGGGAGCATGCTAAAAGCAGAACCACAAACTCCCCAAACTCCTTTTTTTTTTTTTTGAATTCTGTTTTTTCCTCCAGCCAGTGGAACTCTCTCAGGCATCCTGTAGTACCCCCTGACTCTACCTCCGTACCCGAGAGGCCTCCTGAAACCTGGCACCAGCCCAGCTATCCACCCGGCTCTGAGCCCCCCTAGGTAGGGCCGCCCTATCCACTCAGGGCACTCTATCTGCAAATTCGGGCTGGGCTCGGCCCAGGTAAGGAGTGCCCCCGGCAGTGGAGTGTGATCCTGGTGCCATCGCCTATCCACTTGGCTGGGTATTTTTGCTTTGTCCCCACCCCCTCCCTCATTACTCCCTCCCTTTCCCTGATGGAGTCCGGCATGCAATGACACCAGGGAACGTCTTGCCGTAACTCCACAACCCTCTATTTCTGGCTCTGATCATTGCGGTACCTCCGGTCTCCAACAGAGGTCACTGCGGTGCCAGGCAGAGAATCCCTGGCCCTGCAAGGAAGGAGAGCTGTCCTCCGGATGCTCAATCCTTCCTACCCTCACCGACTCCCAATGACCTAGGCTCGCTCCCGAACCCAGGTTGTGGGCGTGGCGTGAGGTGTGGCATCTAGAGCCTTAACCCTCAGCGCCACCGGGCTGGCTCCCCAAACTCTTAACACATTTCAAAACTAGCATGCTCTAACCTTTACATTGCTCACAAAATTCAATTCACATTTCTACTGAGGGGTGCTACTGGTTTGTGACATATGATGAACAAACAAACAGAATCCAGTGCACAACCCTCCCCACACAGCACATCTGAGAAATAAAACATTTAAACTGCCTGAATTAGTCATTTTCTTACTTTTAGCTCAGTGAAAAAGGGGTCCTCTGTATGTTTTTTGAAACTTATAAATAAAAATACAAAAAGGGTCCTCGAAGACCCCACCCCCATCATTTTGTAACGACAGGTGGTATGCTTGTTTGAATTCACCAGCATTACCTGTAGTGAGGACTGTCTGGGAGGAATGGGTCACTCGGCACAAAGGCTAGGTTTGGCTACTCTGCACAGGGGCACCCAAGTAACTCTGAACACAGGAAGCAATAACTGTAATGTCCAATACCAGGAATGGGATTCTAAAGTGTGGCTTTTATTCACATCCAAACAGAATAAACAAAGCATAAATGGACCCCCATGAAGCTACATTCCTGGTAGTGCAGATTAAAAGAATCAAGAACACTTCTTCAACACTTCAGCCCTCAGGCTCTGAACCCACCGGGCACACAGCCTGGACTTGCACTCTGCTTTGGGTACACAGCCCGAACTTGTACACTGATCTGGGATTTCCCTGGCTCGGCTCCCTTGCCGGCAACTCGGACACCTTCCATATGTCATGGAAACATTTGCTGGTGGCTCCCTAAACCACCTAAGAGCACCTCAGCTCTATCAGGGAAACTTCCTTTTAATCCCACGTCTGGGTACTTTCCTCAGGTACTGGCCAAGTACCTGAGAGAAAGTAAAGGTGCCACAGAGCAAATCTGTAGAGGTGAATTTGGTTACTACTGATGGGGGGGGTCTCCCACCTCTCACTTCCACAATTCATACCCAGCCATTTCTCTGGACAGTAAACACCTCCTACTGTAAAGCTTGGCAATGTAGATTAAGACTGAATGTATGTCACATTTCCTCTACTTGTCTTGCTTTCCCTTTGTGCTGGACTTGAACATACTTTTACTTGGCATAGCCCATTGCTCTAGCCCCCCTTCCCACTGATTAAGCAGTCCAATCCCCACTTTACTTCACTATTTGGTGCTGGACTTGAAGCTACTTGAGTTAACCAGCAATGTCTATTACACTAGACCTCCTACAGATTAAGTAGTCCATTCCCCACATTCCAACAGTTCAGGTGAAAAACACTGGCCCTCTGTCAGAGCGAACTCACCCTTTGGTTGCAGGTGCCCCACAGGCGATTCCACCACAGGAATTTCTCTCTCAGATCTTCTGGTGCCGCAGCACAACTTGAAATAGGCAGCTTCTTCCCCTAGCCGGAACCAGGAGGGTTGCTGCTGGAAGACAGGCAAACCTTTTCCCCCTGTTCCCTCAGGGAGGGGGCACTTGGACCAGTGACAGCAGTCTCCACCATTTCAGCAATAAGTTTCTGTGTCCCTCTTATGGTGGAAACACACACCTTCTTAACAGTAGCTCTAAAACAGAGCTTAAAGCTCTGAGAGCCTGCACACAGACTGCTGTGCTGCTGTCCATCACCAAGACTGCACACAGACTCTGTTCAAAATCCCCAACATTCTATCCTAACTTCCAACTGCAGCATTCCAGTGTGGCTCATGCAGCTGTGAGAGTTCTATGGTGATGTCATCCCTCAGTCTCAGCTGAGACTGAGAACAGAGTGAGACAGTGTGAAATCCATTTAACTGGAGTTTCACAAGCTGCCTTCCCTGCCTACCACTAGGTCTTACTGGGATTCTAGTAACCTTGGGTAACAGGGGGGTTACACTCTTAATTAACAGATTGGCATTCCAATGTGAGCAAGCCAAACCATCAAATTCAATTCCCATTTCTACTGAGGGTGCTACTGGTTTGTGGCATGCTCACATTGGAATTCCAATCTGATAACTAAGAGGACCCCTTGTTCATGTAGTTAAAAGTAAGAAAATAGCTAATTCAGGCAATTTAAATGTTTTATTTCTCAGTTGTGCTGTGTGTGTTGTGTATAGGAAAAAAGGGAGGAGTGCCTATCTATGTTAGAGAGGAAATAAAAGCTACGGAAGTGCAGGCATAAGGGAGGAAGTGGAGGCACTGTGGGTCATGCTGGAAATGGAATGGCACTGCCATTCTAGCAGGCATGATCTACAGACCTCTGTCATAGGGGGAGGAGTTGGACAATGCACAAGTGGAAATCATCCACAAAATGGCAGCAAAAGGGGAAATATTGCTGATGGGAGACTTCAATTTGCCAGATGTCAATTGGAGCATCCATACTGTAGCCACAGTAAGGAGCAGAAACATCCTGGAAGCTCTTCAGGGGGTGGGACTCAGACAGCTAGTGGTAGAACACACCCACGAGGGGGCAATATTGGACCTGGTGCTCACCAACGGGGTCAGCGTGATGGATGTAGAAGAACAGAGTCACCTAGGGTCCCGCAATCACAGTGCAGTATGGTTTAACATGAGGACAGTAGAGGAATCCAGCCATACAAAAGAAAGGGTCCTGGATTTCAGAAGGGTCGATTTTAAAACTAGAGATGTGTCTGAAGAAAGACCGAGGGGGTAGAGTGGGAAAAGGTGATGCAGAAGAGCAATGGGCACATCTTAAGGGTGCCAAAATGGAAGCCATGAACCTTTGCATTAGGCAAATAAGAAAAACAAAGAGGAAGAAAAAACACTCTGGTTCTCAAAAGAGTTGGCAGGGAGAGTGAGGGAAAAAAGGACAGAATTCAGAAAATACAAAGAAACACAGAGGGAGGAAGACAGAGGAATGCATCTGTAAAAGCTAAAGGTGGCAGGGAAAGTAGTCAGAAAAGCCAAACCACAGACAGAAGAAAGACTAGCCAAGGCAATTAAAAAAGGAGACAAGGCCTTTTATAGATACAGGAAAAGAGAAAAAACAGGGGTGGCATTGTGAGAGTAAAAAGGGAAGGGGTTGGGGATGGCAGAAGGGGACCAGGAAAAAGTAGAAATCCTGAACAAATATTTCTGCTTAGTGTTCACAGTAGAAGGAGAAGGAGAAGGGAAGGGATCACAGTTATGTGTAAGAACTACCAAGGCGTGGGGTGTAGATGTTTAGTTACTTTAGTTAGTTTTTGTTAACCGGGTAAGCGCACTAAACAAATCCTGCCTATTTTCAGGCACAACCCGGGGGATACAGATGAATGCTAACTGACTTTGAACCAGATTAAGCTGTTGGTGGTATTCTCAGTGAATGAGGAAAAGTTGGCCAGGACACTGGCGAAATTCCCCTGTTCTGCCTGCATGGGTGCTGTCACTTCCTGCAGGTGGGATGGAGAGATCCAGTTCACAGCTGGACACAGGAGTAGGAAGACGCGATGATATGAAGGGAGAGCAGGCTTCCACTCCTTTCATGGACATGCCAGAGGCTAAAAGCAAGAAAAAGACCTCTTGAATGGAGATTCAGATGAGGACATCCGTGATGTCTATATTTCTGCTGAAGATCTCAGTAATCCTACCTGAGCGGACAAAGATGCGGTTTTACTTCTGAACTTGGAGGACCATCGTCAAGAAATGACAAAATTAATGTTTACAGAGGAAAAGAGTAATGGGATGGAAAGCGAGTGCCTTACAGCACGCACAGCAAACTTGGCTTTCCCTGTCACTTCTGATGCCTGGCCTGTCAACTGTCTAGAGGGAACTGCAGCAGTCAATGCCCTGACTGGGCCAGGTGAGTCAGATTTAAAGCATTCAAAAGATATCCCGTTGCAGGCTGGCAGTAGAAACACTGATAACAGTGTGTGTCAACAGCCTAAACTCTCTGAAATTCCCAAAGTAGCTGTAGCTACAAACTGTGATAACTCTCAGATAAAGCAGAATGCGAGTTTAGAGCAAACTGCATCAGCAGAGACTGAAAATTTGGCTCCTGCAGCTACAGTTTTCCATACGGCTGGTTTTGTCTTTAAACCAACACAAAGCATAAATCTTTCGCACCCTGTGATGTATCAGTCCAAATCGAATTGTCAGTTAGGTACTGCTGAATTTACCTTCACCGATAACACCCAGAAGCAGATTCTTTCTTCTAAAGCTCCTTTAAATCAGACTGTTTTAGATGGTATTGACAAACTAAGTGCTACACAGAGTATGGAGTCTTCGGTTTTAGCGCCACCTACTGCCCAAACTGAGAATTTTTCTCCGAGCGACTCATGGACTCCACAGAAAGCATTGCAAGGGCCTGGTTGGCAGCAAACTTTAAAAGAAAACTGGGTGTTTGATCCTAACTGGGATTCCCCTTTTCCCTTTTCACAAACCTCCCCTGAATGGAAACCACATGTTTTGGGGCAGTATACTACTTCAGGCTTGCCTCAGATTAAAAAAGAAGTGCTCATTAAATCTATGGCTTTGACTCCCTTCACAACCCCTCCCGGAGAAGAGGTCCAAGGAATATTTTTACATGACTTTCCACCATTAAAAATTCAGGAACCTTGTGTTGGGGACAAACCTTTACTAAAACAAGACACCATAAATAATGACTCAGACTCTAAACCCTTGTTAGCAGAGTTGTTTTCTAAAGTTAAAAAAAGAGGCTGCACCCAGAAGGAATGCAGTACGCATTCACTGTAAAGGAGGGTTGACAGACAGGCCTGATAGGCATTACAGTATGTTGGGAGGGTTCTTTTGAAAGATTCATTACAGTTTACTTCTCGAGATGTTTTTGCCTTTATAAATGTTTCTGGGGAGGAAACCTTTGATGTCAGTTTTAGAACTGCATATGCACTAGATTTATTCTGGGAGCGATATGGGCAGGTGAAATTTTCCCCTCTATGGACTCCTTTTGTGGTAATCACCCTGACAAAGCCTCTGGTAAAATACATCATGGTGATGTTTTGAAATGAGTGTGTACATGTTGATGACATCAGTTACTGGATTTCACAAAGGAGTGAGGTGTTGGGGGAACCTGAGGCCATACTAGACAGTGAATGTTTTTGGACAGGGGGTTGGAAGTACAAGGTTAAACTCAGACAAAATGAAACTGGAATTGAACACATTCCAAATTCTTTCTTCTTAGGCAGAGACCGAGGGGTATGTTTTTACGTGGGTCAACCTCGAGCATGCTATAAATGTGGCTGTCGGACTCATCTTTCAACTTCCTGTGATAAACCTAGATGCAATAACTGAAGGGAAATAGGCCACATTACCATGCAGTGTGCTAATCACACAAAGTGTGATCTTTGCGAGGATTATGGCCATGTGTTTGGGGAATGCCCATGGGCAGCTCGAAACAAAGCATCGTGCAGAAGTCCTGAACTACTTATTCAACAAGTACAAGACTTAGCAACTACAGTGGTTGCAAATCAGTCAGCTCCTCCCTCAGAACCTACCCTTCCCTCTTCTTCTATCGTACCCAAGGTTGTTGATCTTACCTTGCCCCCGGAGGACCTGTCTGTACTATCAGACATGCCACCTTTAAATTCAACTTCACTTTTGACCCCTGAATTTTTGGCCCTTGTCTGTTATTCTAATCCAGTGAAGAGAGAGATAATGAAAAAGATGGTCAAACCTTCCAGGAACCATTACCTCCTAGGAGGTCTTCTCGGTTTCAGAAGTCTTTACATCCTGACCCCTATCCCACCCTCCCACAACCCTCATCTTCAATATCCCAACCTCCTCCTCTATCTCCTTCCCTGGTGGAAACTAAGAATTCATACTCTGCCTTGTTTACATCCTGGGGAGATTCTGAAATGGAGATAGGAGAGTCTGACTCCCAAAAATCCTTAGTGGAACAGGAGACTTGTGGTATAGAGCAAGGGGCTTACAAAGAGAAGAAAAAGAAAAAACAGAAAAAAAAGTTGATTTTGTCTACTCTGATACTTACATGAATGGCTTTTGGTGTTTTAGGATCAGTGAATGTTCATAGTTTATTAAATCCAGTTAAAAGACAAACGTTTTTTCAGTATCTGCATGATGCAAAATTAGATATTTCTTCTTTACAAGAGACTTGGATGAGCACAAATGATCATGCTTGGAAGTTTCAAAAAGAATGGGCTTGGGGACCTTCATATTGGTCTTTTGGTTTAGAAGTTGCTGATGGGGTGGGAATTTTGTTCCATTCTTTTTCTTTTACATTACGTAAATTAATAGATTTGGTTCAAGGGAGGGCTTTTATTTTGGATGGTATCTGGAAAGGAATTGATTGTTGTTTTATTAATGTTTACAACTCGCAAAAAAAAAAGCATAAAAAGTTCACCATATGCAACTAATTCAGCCTTTTTTAGTTACTACTTAGAAACACAGAAACATAGACTTTGACGGCAGATAAGAACCACTTGGCCCACCCAGTCTGCCCATTTCCCTACCTACTGGATAAGCTGCAGATTCTAGTTAACCAACAGCCTTCTTCCTGCAAGCCCCCACTATAATTTCCTTATGTCTGTCCCATGCATGTTTGAATTCCCCCACTGTTTTAAACCCAACGACCTACTTATAAAGTTTTCCTTTGTGGGGACTTCAATTGTAGTATTTTTCATAGCAAAAAACAGAAAAGGGAAGAAGGACAGAAAGTATATTGCAATTCTAATGCCTTAGCACACTTGGTTGGCACAGCTGGCTCCATTAATTGTTCTGAGTATCATATAAGTGGTCCTAAATTTACGTTTATAAAAAATAAATATACATCTACTATTGATTACATTTTTATCTCCCTAAATCTTCTGAAAGGGGTTTTATCCATTATCCCGGTTGAATTTTCAGACCACCTTATGCCAACAATATCCTTTACTCATGAAATTAGCCTTCTAGCCAGGCCTGGTATGTGGAAACTACTTCTGTTTTATCGGATCCAAAAGTTTTTAAATATCTGGCTGTCTTTATATCAGATAGACTGTCAGTAGAATTTTATATACTGATAAGGGGAACTGGTGGACCATTACAAAAAAAGACATTAAGGATTGGTGTATACGGTTTGGCAAATCTCGAGGCAATAATAATTTTGTTAAATATTTATCTCTTAAGCAACAGCTACAATGTTTGTATACCCGAGCTAATATGTCCACGCAAGATTACACTCCACAAATTATGGCAATAAAAAATTAATGAATGTGTACAAACAAGACAGAGCTAAAATACTTCAGATATTGCTGCACAATGGTACTCAAAAGAGTACCCTTTTTTAGCATGTAAAACAATTTGGGATAAAATGAACATGGATTTTTTAATATCTTCAGAAGGGAAAAGGGTCAGTTTATTGGAAGAGCTCAAAGATTTGATAAAACAGCACTATGACTCCCTACAGCCGCATAGTTCAATATCGGAAAATGATATTAAATCTTTTATACATTCTGTCCATATCCCTGATTTTCCAACTGAACTCATAAATCTACAGGCCCCTATTACTAAGTCAGAAATTTTACAAGCTATAAGTTCCTTGCCCAATAACACAGCACCTGGATCAGATGGTATTCCTCATTTATTTTGTAAGTCCTCTTGTCAACAGACTGCAACCGGCCTAGAAATGGTATATGAGTATTTTTTCAATTCTAACTCAATTCCTTCCTCCTTTATGGAAGATTTATTAATATATCTTTATGAAAAGGGAGATACAGTTAGTATAAATAATTGGAGGTCAATTGTTTTATTAAATACTGGTTACAAAATTTTGGCACATATTTTAAACAACCATCTTCAGAGATATGCTTCACTTGTGGTCTCCCTGCAACAGTATTGTGGGCTTTCAGAGAGGAAAATTCAGCATGCGCTGATGACTATTCAAGATGTCATAGAACACTGTAATTTACTAGGATTACCTGGGTGTGTGGTGACAGCAGACCAAGAAAAGGCTTTCGACAGAGCCCATCATCCCTACCTGTTCTTGGTTCTGGAAGCATATAAAATTCCACCAGTATGTATTACACAACTGAAGTTGCTTTATTCAAAATTTTTAGTACAACCTTTTCTTAAGGAAAGGATTGGGATGGATTTTGAGGTACAATTAGGGGTCAGACAGGGATGCCCTTTCAGTCCTCTTTTATATGTTTTTTCGCTTGATCCTTTACTCTGACACATCATGGCACAGTCTCAATGGGTAGGTTTATCAGGTTCCAGTATCTCGCAGCCTTTACGAATTCAGGTGTATGCAGATGATATTTGTGGTTTCTTTTTAAATACACATCAGGTTTTGTTTTTTTAGAGACACTTGGACACTACCAATTGGTGTCCAACGCAAAATTAAATGTTTCAAAAAGTAAAGGCCTTTTTATAGGACCTAGAGTTTCAGCTCCTGTAGTGGTAACCAGTATTTCCTTTTCATATGATCTGACTGAGGTTTTAGGCACTATTTTTGGGTCCCACAACCTTCCGGAGGAAAATTGGGATAGGTCAATTCTTAAAGCAGAGTTTAAGATAAATAGGTGGAAACAGTGGAAGTTATCCAAAGTGAAAAGAATTGCAATATTAAAACAATTTATTCTACCACTTTTACAGTATGTAGCCATGATTTTCCCTTTACCTGTCAAATATGAGACAAAACTTTATAGCACATTTTTTCAAATGTTGTGGGGTAGTAAGTTAAATCCCATTAAGATGTGTTATACATATTTAGGGATAAAGCAAGGAGGCCTTGGTATGATAGACTCTATTGGGTTTTTACATACTTTATTTTTTAAACAGACAATACAGACGGCTCTTGCTGACTCTTCATCTACTCATATTTCTTGGTTGCGGCAATCTTTAGATAGATACATTAAACTGTGGACAAATCTGGCACCCAAATTACATCATTGAATTCACATTCCTTCCTATTTTAGACCAGCTGCACAGAAATTATATAAATGGAGCATAACAAAAATGGCCATTTTAACTATGAAAAATAAACAACTGTATCAGGACATTATGTCCAGAATATATCCATCTGAACCATGTTTTAAAAATTGCCCTACAGTCGACAATTCATTACTTCCGAAACAACTTAATAATCCCAGAATCCCTCATAGAATGTGGGAAAATGTATGGCTTACGGCATATGGTAAATTGAATATAAGGGGAAATGTTAAACATAACATTTTGAAAGAAAGAAATTGTCTATATGTGGACTGTATAGCTGTAACTGAAACCATGGAACATTTTCTTTTGGAATGTACTTATGTGATAGCAATGTGGAAATATCTGGCTGTCAGATGGAAGATGAGTTGGCTCCAAAACTTCACCTACGACATTCTAGTTCTTGGCAAATATGGCAAAAAATTGAAGTCACATCATTTGGATACTTTGGTACTTTTTTTCTGCTGTATTAGATTTTATTTATGGCAGATAAGATGTCAATGGGTCTTACAACAATGCAGAATGTCATATGACTGTCTAAGTAATTTTGCCTCAACGGAGTTGGGTCACATTTATTTAAGGGACCAAAGTTTGTATTCTTCACAGCAGGTGATGCACTGGTGGAAGGGTTTTAGTTATTTCATTAAGTACAAATGAGACGGTATTGCTTTTTTTTCCCTTGAATATGTGTCCATTTTGTTTTGCCTTTATGGAGTTTTATGCGGTTTTTTTATTTTTTTCCTGTCATTTTTCTAGGTTTATTTATTGTTTTGTTATGATTTATGATTATGATCATGTTTTTTCTGTATATGTGCTTTCAATTAAATTTTCCCTACTCTTTTTGATAAGTGCCATAGGATCTTTAACATCCACCTGAACTACCACCAAACCAGGCAGATGGGACCTCGGTTTAACATCTCATCCAAAAGATGGCACCTCAGAAGTGCAGCACCCCTCTCATGCTGCACTACAGTGTCAGTACTGGGATATTAACCCAAGTGCCAGATGTGGGAACTGAACCCACAGTCCTCTGATCTCCCAGCCTCAGGAGCGAGTGTGCTACCTACTGATAGCAGTACATTCACAGCAGAGAGAGTCCTAAAGCAATTAGGAAAACTGAATGTAGATAAGGCAATGGGGCCAGATGGAGTAAATACCAGAATTCTAAAGGAACTAGGAAAGGAGCTAGCAGAACCACTGACAGCCTTGTTAAACAAATAATTAGAAACAGGGGTGGCTCTGGTAGACTAGAAGTCCCTCTGGTTGTTCCTTTCCATAAGAGTAGGAGCAGGGAGCTGGCTGGTAACTATAGGCCAGTCAGCCTAGCCTCAGTTGTATGAAAACTGATGGGATCATTACTCAAGGAAAAGATTGTAACATACCTTAAATCCAGCAGACAGCAGGATTCGAGACAGCATTAGTTCATGGCAGGCAGGTCTTGCCAAACAAACCTGATAGATTTCTTCGACTGGGATGACAAAGGAGATAGATCAATAAGGGGCGGTAGATGTGGCCTACCTGGATTTTAGCAAGGCCTTCGATACCGTCCTGCATAAAAGGCTAATAAACAAGTTGAGCAGCCTGGGAGTCAAATTTGGGGGTGGTTAACTGGGTTAGAAATTAGTTGCGATGTAGGACACAAAGTGTGGTAGTGAATGGAGTTTAGTCAGTAGAGAAGAAGGTGACCAGTGGGGTGCCTCAGGGATTGGTGCTAGGCCCAGTCCTCCTTAATGTCTTCATAAGCAACATTGCAGAGTTGCTTGAGGGTAAGGTGTGCCTCTCTGCAGATGACACAAAGATCTACAATAGGGTAGATACACCAGGGCGTGGAAAGAATGAGAAGGCATCTGGTAAAGTTGAAGGAATGGTCAAATGTACGGCAGTTGAGATTCAATGCAAAGACATGCAAAATTATGCACTTAGGACGTGGGAACCCAAGAGACAAGCACTCAATGGGGGGAGGTACTATTGGCCACCAAACAGGAGTGGGATCTAGGAGTATTATATCTGAGGACCTAAAGGTGGACGGACAGTGTGAGAAGGCAGTTAGAAGGGCCAGCAGGATTGTGGGTTGCATAGGGAGAGGCATCACCAGCAGAAAAAGAGAGGTGGTGATGCCACTATACAGATCATTAGTGAGACCTCATCTGGAGTACAGTGTCCCGTTTTGGAGACTGCATCACAGGAAGAACATAGACATAGTGGAGGCAGTCCAAAGAAGGGTTGCAAAAATGGTACTGGGACTGTACCAGAAGTTGTATGAGGAAAGGCTGAAAGACCTCAACATGCATTCTCTAAAGAGGAGGAGAGAAAGAAAGAGAGAGAGAGAGAGAGAGGGGTGACATGATAGAGATGTCCAAATACCTTAAAGGGTTCAATAAGGTATATGGAAGTAGCATCTTTCAGAAAAGAGGATGGGCAAGAATTAAGGGACATGAGATGAAGTTGGAGGGAGGTAGAATCAAGGGTAATGTGAGGAAGTACTTCTTTACAGAAAGGGTGGTGGATGACTGGAACGGCCTCCCTGCAGGGGTGGTAGGGACAAAAACTGTGGAGGGATTCAAAAATTCATGGGACAGACACAAGGGTACCCTAGAAACAGGGAAGAGTGGGAAAGCTGCAGATCAACTACAGTCTGCAGCATAAGTAAAAGGTAGAAAAAATGGGCAGACTAGATGTGCCAGGTGCTCCTTATCTGCTGACAAGTTGTATGTATCTATGTATCTATGTACCTGCTGAGCTCTGTAACCAGAAGTCATCCAGGTTGCTGTCACCTTCAATCATGTGGCTACTGAAGTTTGCCACCACACAGTCTTCCTGGCTACTCAAGTGGATCTGCTGGCTTGGACCACCACCAGTTTCCATTGCACAGCTTCTTCTAATATCATGGTAACACTTCTGGAGTTCTCTGGTGGAGCGCTTCACAGTGCCAATGGCATTGACCCTGGCAGCAACCTCTTCCCACGCTTGTTTCTTTCAGACCCTTAGCATCTTGCCCCACCTCAGGATAGCAGGATGTCAACTTGTGCATCCTCCTCTTCAATGAGGATGTCTATCTCCTCATCAGTGAAGTTTTCTTGCACTATCTGCCAGTCCTTTCTCACACCATTCTTTCCCACTCTGCTCTGCCATTGCCTGTGCAGATTTTTTTCTGACACCCCCTTGTGTTACTTCTGCTCTGTACACCACCTTTTATGTCACACCTTACAACTTGCATAATTTCTGGAAAAATCATCGCAAATTGTGCATATTCCAGAATCAGGCACATGCTGTTTGCTGCACCAGGATTTGATGCAACCTCTCTGTTTGACGCATCATGCCTTGATCTAAGTCCTCTTTGAAAATCGAGACCTATGTGTCTGCTATGTTTGGGCTGTGTTACAGCTAAAAAACATGTATCCATAATACATTCAAAAAGCAGTTTGAATATCAATACATATTGAATAATATTGACACTTATAAAATGGGTAAAGAAAATGTATAAATCCAATTGGCTGAAAGGACCTTTGAGCCGTGTCCTTATCAGCCCATATCTATACCAACTGGCACTTTTCTTCCCCTGGGTGACCTCACAACAGGGAAATAACAAGAAGCTATTGCAGCTTCAAACTGGTTTCACAAGTGAGCACTGCGTGCAACCATTCTCCCACTATAAAGCCTCAGCCAGGATCCGAGGGAACCGGGAGAGTGGTGGCTGAAACTTCATGAAGACTTCAATTATTTGTTAGCCGAAGAAAGTTATAAACATTCTGGCACCACAACATAAAACCAATGAAATACAATCTCCCATTTCACGAAGAAGCCATATACTGTTTTGATTTTTTTTTTTACTCACTCACTCACTGTCTATTTTCCTAGTAGGTCCACTTGTCCATCTGTTTTATTTTTTTTTTTTTGTACCTCCAGACTGCATCTCTGTCTGGCCCCCCTTCATCCCAGCAGCAAGAATCCCTACAAACTGCACTATCAAAGTTAAAGCAGTTTATTTCTGTACCCTGACCGTCTGTTGCAGTTTCAAAACTGAGAAGTGAGAAGGCTGTCTACGGTGGCCACTGAGGTACACGTTCGCTCCAGTGAAATCATCCATTTAGCAAATATTTCTTTTTTTAATTAAAACTGCACTGAAATAATTTATCTATCACTGAAATAATTTATCTGTCTTTTGAGGAAGGGAAGAGGGGAAATTAACATCACATTTCCACGCCCCTGTGCTGCCAATCGCACAGCTTCTGCTACTTGCCAAGCCCGACTGCAAACTACTACAGTACTCCACCTCACTGTGGTTTTATGACCCAAAACTGCTCCGATAAAATAAATGGAAGTCACTTCCTCGCCAGTCAACTTTTGTCCAAAAACTAACAGTGAGATGTACCAAAAGGTAACTTATTCGCCGCCACATACTGTGACATGCAAGTGATTAACTGCCCGACAATGGTACATTAAAAGTGCAGCTCTATAGCATGTAAGGGTTGGGGGGGAATATACGACTTCACCTGTCATGGTGCTGTTGGGGACAGCAGAGAGGGGGCAAAGAGGCAGATACCACTTACACTAACAGCTTCACTGCAACTTATGGGTAGAGAAACACAGATAACAGTGACCTCTAGTGACTGATCTACAAAGAAAACCTACTTTTTTTATTTTTTGTATTAAAAACAAAATTCTAATTTTTTTAAAACTTTTTGTTTTAATTTTTTTTTTATTTAATTTTATTTACAAAGGGACCCATTTTATAAGTGCACTAACACACAACAAGGTGTGGGTTACGTCCTGATAAGAGCATGCCCAGGTGCATAAGGCACTCTGCGCAAACGCCTTGTGCCTTATAACACACCTGCGTGTGCTCTTGTCAGGAAGTAACCCACACCTCGTCATGTGTTATTGCTTGCATAAGAACTGTATTACTAGCATTGATTCTAAATGATCTCACTCCAAGCTTTTATTTAAAAAATAAATCAGTTTCTAATCTCAACAGTTCCAATGTTAGACCTTTCCAGGTATAAAATCTTTTAAATGGGATAACGTCAGAACCATTAGGGTTAGAAACAATTTATTTTTAAATGAAAATTTGGAGTTAGGTACAGTAAGTTGATATTAATACTTGATCTTGTTACATTTTTCGTCTATTGATAGATAACATGAATTAAGTTAATCAAAACATTCTTTAAATCCTATTATTTTTAACAACACATTATATTGATATCAATGTGCATTTATCAACACAAGAGTACTGTATTATTATGATTTATTCAAGTTATGTGCACGTCAAGCTTTCATGTCAAAAAAACAACAACAGAAAACCTTAAATTTCTAAGCCTAAAAATGAAAATCAGGTCACTAAAAAATCTGTTTCCCTAGACCAAATCCATAATCATTCCAAAGTGGGCAAGAGCATTGGAAGATAGTAAGCCTAAATATGTGATTGTTTGTTTCCAGTAAGTTATAGATTCCATATATTCAGAGTTCCGACACAAATAACTAAACACTCATTATTACATTGTTGACCCCTATTATCCATTGATTTCAATGAAGTGAGAAATGCTATTCATGGTTCACTTTATTAATAATTTCATACTGTTATTCATAGGTGTGGCATTTAACCATGAATAACAGCCAAACATGCATGACAATGACTCAAAGCCTACACTCAGTACTACTAGAGTTTTAAAGGAGACAGGAACCTATTTTTATACCATTAGATGTCCTGTCTCCTGTTTACCATTTCATGTCAGTCTTGTATCCTTTTTTGTTAGATTAATAATCTTTTTGAAACACAGAAACATAGAAAACATAAAACATAGAGTCTGGTGACATATGTTATTTATTTAAAAATCTGTAACCAGAAAAGGCACACTGAGCTGAGGCTCATTTCGAGGTGATACCCAGGGGAGAGGGAAAGGAAAACTTGAGTACAGAGTAACAGAAGTAGACAGATGGTCCATCAAGTCTGCTCATACTATACTACCTCACTCCACCAATTTATTGTACTGGTAAATTGTCTCCTTCTTTCCATGCTGCACTGACTATGAGGCCCCTTGCCTTATCAAAGGTGTGTTTAAACCCCTTTTTGGGTACCTGCCTCCACCAGATCTGCTGGCAGTCTGTTTCATGGAGTATGCCATTACTTCAGTGAAAATATAGCATCGACCTGCCATTTACAGTCACAAAATGACAGGTCACTGTGGATCGCTGTAATGGTCCTGCTACAGTGAGACGGGACTCCAGCACAGCTTTTTGGGCCTTGCACCCCCTCCTCAAAACACATTCCCCATGGAGGTGATTATAATAAAGTATGGGGGGTGTAGAGGGCACAGCCTCCCACAGAAAACACACTGGTATTACGAACAGCACAATGCAGATCGCGATCATGGTCACCATTTGTGCCATCACTGTAAAGTTGGTCAACAGGTTTGCTGTCGAACTGTCATGGTGGAACCATGATTCCACCACCCTTTCCATGAAATAAAGCTTCCTCACATCTCTCTTGAACTTTCCCCCCACCATCCTCCAATCATGCCCACTGGTGACTGCTTTTCTATTCCTTAAAAACAGGTCCTCGCTACTCACCATGTTTATACCCATCAGAAAATTATATGTTTGTATCATGTCCCCTCTCTCACACCTGGCCTCCAGCAAGTATATATTTTATTCCACCAACTGTTCTTCATCGGAGCTGCTCTGTGGTCCTGGTCCTGGATCATTTTGGTGACTCTCCTTTGTACCAGCTCTAGTTGGTGTATGTCCTTCCTCAGGTGTGGACTCCAGAAATGAGCACAATACTCCAGAATAGGCTTCCCCAGAAGTCTGTGTAGGGGTGGTATCACCTTGCTTCTCCTACTGTCTCCCCAATTGCATTACCTTCCACTTCATGGTGTTGAATCTCAACTGACAGACCTTAGACCATTTCTTTAGCTTCTCTAAGTCCATCTGGAGCGTTCAGTACCATTACCATTATACCCCAGCATTCTCAATGCCTTGCTATATGCTTTGTTACAGTGATGCTTGAAGGAGTCACTGATCATGACCCTTAGATCCTTTTCCTCTATTGAAGTGGCCAACCTAACCCTTCACACACAGGGTTCTGTGTGTGGGTTCTGTCTCCCCAATTGCATTACCTTCCACTTCATGGCGTTGAATCTCAGCTGATAGATCTTAGACCATTTCTTCAGCTTCTCTAAGTCTATCTGGAGCTCCTGCACTCCTTCCTTATGATCTACCCTGCTGCAGAGCTGTGGGTTGTTAGCAGAGACACAACTTGCACTGGACTCGTTCCCCTGTGTCACTGAAGAATATGTTGAATAGGACATATATCAGGGACTGAACCTGGTTGCACCCTGTTCGTGACTGCCCTGTCCTCTGACTTGACCCCATTCACTTCTACCCTCTGGTGCCTTCCACAGCTAATTTCCTACCCACTTGACTAAACCATGTTCCATTCTTTAGTCCTTCAAATTTTTTAGCAGCCACCTATGTGGTATTAAATCGAAGACCTTGCTGAAATTGAATTAGAGCAAATCTACCACCAGTCCTGTCACCTTTGTGACCCATCCAAATGCAGTATCAGCTTGGTCTGGCATGACTTTCCTGACATAAACCCATGCTGCTTGCAGTTGTGGAGTCCATTATCCTCTAAGCAGGCCACCAAGCTTTCTTTTGTGTATGGACTCATCAGGCTGCTTACAATGGAGGTAAGACTAGCAGGCCTGTAGTTGCCTGGATCCTCCATATCCACATCTTGCAGAGTGGTACTGCATCGGCAGACCTCCAATCTGCTGGCACCATTCTGGACTTCATGAATGATGCTAGAAGACTGGATTGGTGCCAGTTTTGTTATTGCAATTATAATTACCTTAAATTTATCACTCCTCTACAGTTACTACTTTCTCGTTTCCTGCTGTGTGAACATTCTGCAATATTAATAACATTTTTCCAGCCAGCCATTTATATTTGTCTCATCTCTACATGATTTTCCTCATTGTTTCTGCACTAACCACCTCTCTGGGCAGTTTATTCCACTTTTCCATCACCTACTCTGTAAAAAAGTACATTCAAATAATGTCCTTTTAACACATACCCCCAACAATTTTCTCTGGCTACTCCTGGTATTGTTTCTAGTCCCTGTGAACAGCTTGCTTGTGCCCACCATGTTTATTCCATGTATTTTAAATGTTTCTCTCATTTCCTCCCTCTGTTCCTCCTGGCCTCCAAATAGTACATTTTGAGGTGCACTAGTCCCTGCTCACACTTCCTACCCTGCTGTCTATGTATCATCATGGTCGCTCTCCTTTGCACAGACTCCAGCTTGTTTATGTCTTTCCTGAGCCAGGGATCCAAAATGACACACAGTGCTCCAGGTGCAGTCACACCAGTGATCAGTTAAGGGTGCTTCTGTACAGGGGAAGAATGCCCTCTTTTCATCTCCTGATGTTCTCCTTCCCGGTGCATGCTAGCATTCTGTTTGCTTTAACCACCGCTTTGTTACATTGCCTGATGATTTTAGGTTGTTGGAAATCACCACCCCCAAATCTCTTTCCTCCTTCTTAGTCACAGCAACAGAGAGTATTCACCTCCTGGGTTTCCGATACATGCAGGACCTTATCCTGTTTGGCACTGAAGCTCAGCTGCCAGCCCTTTGGCCATTTCTCCAGCTTCTTGAGATTCTCCTTCACCTCACGAATAGCCTCCTCACAATCTACCTTGCCAGAGAGCTTGGAGCAATTTGCAGGCAGGCAGATTTTCACTCTGATATCCTCACTATGTCACTGATGAAGAAATATTAAGGACCATCGGGCCACGAGCCGATCCTGCATGTCTCCATTAGTGAGCTCCCTCCTCCCTGTTTGCTTCCCACGTACCACTAACCTTCATGTGTGAATCTGCCATGGTGCCTTGTGAGTGCAGACCCATTCTCTCCATAGCACTTCTGGACCAAAGCAACTGCAGGACTCAGGACAGGGTCAGGAGAGCCCACACCAAGCTCCTTGCACTCCCCCAAATGATCACCAGATGGATGCCTCTCCTGGAACTCCTTCACTTCCACTCACTCCTTCCAGCTTAAGCACCCTGCCCATCAAAGGACCCCATCAGTATGGAGGGCATGGTTTCAGCTCCCCTTTCAGCATTGCCCACTTAGTGGTCCTCTGTGCTGTGGTTTGGAGCCCTAAGGGCTGCAGCACAAGGGGTGTCACACAGTGAGTGTCAGTTGTAGAGTCAGCCATCTGCTTGACGCTCTGCCCCACTGCTGTGCACCCTCACACTATACAACTGTCGGGCTTCACAGGAACAATGAGTTCTCTACCTTGCTGCTGCCCCACACAGGATGCATTTTAATGAATTTAACTAACACTCTAGCTGGGTGAACCTTGCATTGTGAGTATTGCAATGAATTTTGCTAACACCCTATCTGGGTGAACCTTGCACTGTGAATATAGTAATGAATTTAGCTAACATCCTATCTGGGAAAACATTGCTTTGTGAGTATTGTAATGCATTTAGCTAACACCCTATCTGTTTGAACCTTGCTTTGTGAGTATTGTAATGAATTTAGCTAACACCCTATCTGACTGAACCTTGCATTGTGAGTATTGTAATGAATTTAGCTAACACCCTATTTGGGTGAACCTTGCTTTGTGAGTATTGTAATGAATTTTAGTTAACACCCTATGTCGATGAACCTTGCTTTGTGAGTATTGTAATGAATTTAGCTAACATCCTATCTGGGTGAACCTTGCTTTGTGAGTATTGTAATGAATTTAGCTAACACCCTATCTGTTTGAAACTTGCTTTATGAGTTTTCTAATGATGCCTGTTAACACCATATCTGGGCGTGCCTAATAGCTACCTTACTGATCCATGTCTACAGGTGTTCAGTATACTCACTGTAAAATAGCTTCCATACTAGATGTTTGATTAATTTAAACTAAGCTAGTAAACACTATGGCCCAGATATTCAAAAGGGTTGCACTATGCGCAACAGGGTTGCGCATGCTCAAGTCCAAAATGCGCCATTCTGCGATATTCAGCAGGAGGCAGTTACGCCACTGGCAACAGGTTGCTCAAGAGAGCAATGCAAATGAATGCATGCTCAACAGGAGGGGAGGATCCATGCATAACCTGCGCACTGGATATTCAGTCGGGTTGTGCAGAGTTGTGCATGCGAACTCAACCTGCGCCGCACAAGCTTGAGCCAAAAAAAAGGCTTAGCTGAGGGCCACCCACAGGTGAGCTGCTGCATTGCAGGGCGCAACACAGCAGCTGCCATCCTGGCTGGCCCCCAACTTCGGTCCTGTGCCCCCACCAGCCCGATCGCGGGCAGTACAGTACATGAACCCCCACACATCTCCAAACACCTGGAATCCATAGGGCACAGGATCCAAGACAGCATGGGTTTACAAAGGAAGGTCCTGTCAAACTAATCTCATAGATTTCTTTGACTGGCTAACCAGAGTGGTGGACCAAGGGGGCAGTTGATGTTGCCTACCTTGACTTCAGCAAAGCTTTCAACACTGTTCCACATAGAAGATTGATAAATAAGCTAGGTAGGCTTGGGGTGGGTCAGATGTTGGTCAACTGGGTGGAAAACTGGTTGGCGGACAGAAAACAGAAGGTGGTGGTGAATGGTATACAGTCAGAAGAGATGCAAGTCACAAGTGGGGTACCTCAGGGATCAGTCCTGGGGCCAGTCCTCTTCAATATCTTCATTAGTGACATTGCAGATGGACTAGAGGGTAAGGCTTGTCTGTTTGCAGATGACACCAAGATCTGCAACAGAGTAGATGATCCAGATGGGGTTGGCAGAATGAGAAGAGATCTGGATAAACTAATAAAATGGTCAGAAGAGTGGCAACTGGGATTTAATGCAAAGAAGTGCAAGATCATGAACATAGGGAAGAGAAATCCTGAAGCCACCTATAGGCTGGGAAGGGAGTTGCTGGCAGTCACAAAAGAAGAAAGAGACTTGGGCATCATCATCAACGATGACCTGAAATCATCCCAGCGGACCTCTAAAGCAGTAAGTAATTCTAGGGGGATGTTAGGGTGTATCAGTTGGGGTATCACAAGTCATAAGAGGGAGGTAATAATCCCTCTTTACAAGACACTGGTTAGGCCCCATCTGGAGTACTGCGTGCAGTACTTGAGGTCACACCTTCACAAGGACATTAACCAAATTGAGGCAGTCCAGAGAAGGGCAACCAAAATGGTGCAGGGACTGCATCAGAAGACATATGAGGACAGATTAATGGAGCTCAATAAGTATACCCTTGAGCAAAGGCGGAAGAGAGGTGATATGATCGAAACATTCAAAAGCTTAAGGGCATTAACAATGTGAAAAGAGTCTAACATGTTTAAATATAAGAAGAATAGCAGGACAAGAGGATGAGAATAGAGGAAGGCTGATTAAGGGGGAATGTGAGGAAATTCTTTTTCAAAGAAAGAGTGGTGGATGCATGGAACAGCCTACCTCAGGAAGTGGTGGCTATGAATACAGTGCAGGGCTTCCAACATGCATGGGATAGCCATAAGGGAGCAGTACAGATGAATATGGATAGATAGGTCATTGACAGTGTAAAGGTGTGTGGCACATTCATAAGGTAGAAAAAATGGGCAGACTGGATGGGCCTCGTGGTCCTTATCTGCCGTTAACCTCTATGTTTCTATGTATGCAACACAGCCTGAGCAGGTATAAAAAAAACATGTCCCCTCCCTCCAACAACCTGACACAGCCAGTACCCAAACCAGCCCATTATGGAATAAAAGAAAACTGCTCCTGCCTCCCACAACCTGACAGGTCTAATGGCCAGCCTAGCGTGTTAGGAATTAAAACAACATGTCACCCTCCCTCCAGCTACCTGTTTGGTCCCATGCCAGACCTAGCCCATATATTAAACCAAGTGGAGATAAGGCTGAGCATCAGCAAAGATATGAATCAAAGGTGGAATTTGCAGGGTAGTAAAACATTGCTCCACCCATGCCCATCCACTCAGGTCATAGTGAGGGGCTCAAACACTGCATAGGAAGCTTGGGTATGCTGCTGCACTGTTGCTCCTACCACTACCAAGCACATTACAACTCATCCTGCTTTGCAGAAGAATAATCTGGTGCAGAACCTGGCCCATCAGGAATTAAAAAAATCTGTCCCCTTCCTGCAAACTACTTGATGTGTCCGTGCCCAACCTGGCTCATCAGGGAATAAAAAAACTGTAGGCCGCCTCCCCCAACAACCTAATAAGTTCAGTGCTCAACAGGATCTGTTAGAGAATAAAAAAAATATATCCCTCCTCCTACACCCAACTACCTGATCTGTTCAGGGCCAAAGTTAGGCAATCTGGGAATAAAAAATATGTCCTTCTCTCAACAACATGGAAAATGTCAAGCCTAACCTGGCCTGTCAGGGAATAAAAGAATTGGTCTCCCTTCCCTAAACTACTTGACGAGTGTGATGCCCAACCTGACCCATAAAGAAATGAAAACAAAATCTAGCCCTCTTCCGCCAACTACCTAATGGGTCCAATGTCCAACCAGACCATCACAGAATAAAATATAAACCTGGTGATACAGGCGGGGCTATAACTGAGTTCAGTGCTGGGTGAAACTAATTGACTGAGTAGACTTGAACCACTGTCTCATGTGTAAGGAACATTACTGGAAAACAGTGTCACTGTGTCAAATCCCTCCCTGTAGGTAGTGATGTGCGAAATTGATTTAATTTTTATGAAAATATTTCGTGTAATCTCGATCGTTCTTGTAACATTTTAGCTGGCTGAAATTCTTTCCCTTTGTGAAGGAATTTCCCACTTGTGTGAAATCTAATTCGATGGTAATTTTGCATATCAAGGTGAATTGGACCCCACAAAATATTTTCATTTGTTGAATTGCGTACAAATATTTGCATGGTGAAATTGCCAGTTTAGCAGAATTTCACCCACAAAATTTATTTCACAACATCTCTACCTGCAGGCAACTGTGATGCAAAAAATAATCTGTATCCATTCACATATCTGGACTGTGTAGTAGGGTACGGCTGCACGTCCATTGGCTCACGCTGTGGACCAATGGGTGTACAGCCCTACTGTATCGTGTCAATCACATGGCGGCAGGGCAGCAAGTAGTAGGACCTGCCACCGCGCTGACCAGGGGAGCAGGGCGGTGGGGCTCTGTGGGCGGGTGGGAGGGGCTACCCTGGACCACCAGGGTTGGATTAGGGTGTCATTTTTATAACAAATGCCCACTGGACCACCAGGGATATAGGACTTTTTTACTTCAACTGCCCATGATCAGGCTGCAAGTGGTCTGCTGGACCACCAGAGAGAGAGTTCACTATTTTTAAATATACTTATGCCCACGATTGGGCTGCAAATGGTCCACTGGACCACCAGGGATGTTGGACGTGTTCTTCAATGTACACATGCCCGCATTTGGGTATTGGGGCACTTTGCCACGATGTGCAGGGAGCGTCGGTCCCCGACGGCTACAGCCTGGCAGGGAACCAGGCGCAAGTCACCGGGGATTGGCACACCTGCATGCAAATGGGGCCATATTGACATGCAAATGGCCCCATTTGTGTCTTGCATACATTATGGCCCCATTTGCATGTGCACTTTTGAATATCGGGGTTGTTGCGCGTAGTGCAATGGAGCTTGCGCTAGCACATCCCCCTGCTCCACTCTGGCAACTTGCACTGACGCAGTGCCACTGATCCATGTGCATTGTGGGTAGCCAAGGTGCAATATTCAATGATGCTGTGCCATGGTGCATCTCCGTCGAATATCACCCTGTTGACACCCCTGCACTGCCAAGTTGCGCTGTGCCCAGGCTTGCGCCACAGCCTGGCATAGTCTGAATATCCAGCCCCATTTGTATAACATTTGCTTGGTCTCAGGGCTCTGCATTACACATTTCTGATTGCATTTCTCTTTTCTCCTTGGTCTCACATGTTCTTTAATATCAAGTATCTAAGCCTTAATACATTTGTTTCAAGTAATTTAGAGCTGAAGAGGACTCATTTATGAGCAGGTCTTTTGTATATGATGGGTTGTAGTTTTATCTTTTGTAGTACCTCTTGGACATCCAGTTTGCTGTGTATCAGATAAAGAGCTAAACATTTTTTTTTTACTTTCTACACACTGCCACAAGCAACATTGCTAATCTGTTTATTTATGTTGTAACTTTACTTTTAATGTATAGCAAGAGATGTGTGAAGCTGATTCCGCTACCCATGTAATAGCTATGTCAAATTCATTACAGAACAATTGGGACTGCCAGTGGGAAAAGCTGAGAAAAGCTGGGATAAACAAATGGACGTACATACATTATAGCTGTGCAATTATAAACAACTCTAACCTGACTATACAAAGGGTGAAACACAGGCCTAAATCAATACATGTAGTTAATTTCTCCTTAGGACACATACCATCTTCTCCAAGGAAATCTGAGGTAATGTTAGCAGTAGTAAAGCTTTTAACAAACTACTGTCCTATCTTGACAAACCTGAGACTGATCCTCTCTTTTCCTACAAAATTTGTGTGCCACTACCATTGTGACTTTTCTAAACTTTTCCATCTGACTGAGTTTAAGAAAAAATCTGAACTACTAGAAATTCTGAGCTGTTCCAAGCCAAAACTTTCATTAAAGTTCTAAGTTTATCTTACCTTAAATCTCTCTTTGCACAACTTAGAAAATGTTCCCATAAAATCATTGCATTCTGGGGCATAATTGGTTTTGAGGGATTTTTTGACTGTCAATATTTTCTTTCTCCAAAAAGGCACATAAAAGTTTAGTTTCTGCTCTGTTATCAGTTTGGGTAACCTAATGTAATCTAGTTCCTAATGGTACTAAAGAAATAAGCCAAGTGTGTTTGCCTTTTACCTGGGTCTGGTTCCATATATACTGTAGCTCTGAATAAAATCTGATGAATTTCTGAGCTATTTCTATTGGCACTTAAGACTTTGACTGGTATCCATATTAATTATAGCTGTCACATGTCTACTCACTTTGCCTTTATGTATCTGTAGCAGAGGTATTCTACCTGCATAATTACAGTGAGCATGATACTTTCAACTCATGTACATCAAATCAATGTGATAATTGGCAGCTTCTGTTTTGCTTTGATTCATACTTTCTGCCTTCTGCTTGACTTTGACACTTCAGTCAAAGACATTTCAGGTCATTGCCATTGAGTTTAGTATACTACAAATGGGGATAAGGGGCACCCTTCTAGCAGCTCTCACCCACCCTACTCAGTCCCAAACTCTTCCACCCCCCTCAATCGTGATTCAGATAGAATTTCAAAACACTCAGTGCAAGGAGCCAGAAATGTATTTTTATAAATAAAATTAATTTCTGGGGGAAGAAAAAAAAGGAAGGAATTGACTGGGGTGGGTAAAGGGGTGATTATGGCATTAGCCCTGCCCACATTGGAAGTCTAAAGCTTTTGGTTTTCTTTAACTAGCTAAAGGTAGAGGTGTTCTTAATGTGGCCCCAAATTTTGACTGGGCTGATTTGAAGCAAAAAAGTATTGCATTTCAGCACATTCACAAATATGGCATTAGTTTATCCTTACCTCAGATTGCCCTCTACATTCTGGGATGTTAATTTCCTTAATTGCAGTCATGCCACTGTCTCAGAGCTTTTTTGTGTCCTGGTGTAAGAGACTGTTGCAATGTTCTTTCCCTAAGTAGGACATAGTGACAACTACTGCAAGCTGTTCCTCCACTGATAGCTTTTTTTCTCAGTGTCATGCAAATGTATTCATCCCTAATAAGTGCCTTCAGTGCATTTCATAACATCATCGAGAATACCTCCCTTGCCATTACACTCCAACTATTTTTGTATTGCTCCTTCATGCTGATGAGATTAGTTTCCTTCAAAAGGAAAGCCACGTTTAATCTCCAAAGTTTTGCTCTGGTTGTAGGTTCATTCATAGGTACATGGATATTTGCCCATTAAAGGGGGACACAATATAGTACCACACGTGACCTTAAATCTTGTTACATTAGCAACCTTGATAATATCTGTTAGTCTCTGTTGGTATTTATGGAACAGTATAGAGAAATACTCACGCATAGGCTTTTCAAATGGTTATTTACTGTGTGCAAACAACTATTGATTATAACATGCTTAAATGCACTTGTAACCTGATCGGCTGAAATCTGTAACCAGTTGAAACATTTTCACTTTTATTGTAATCAAAAATCTCTCTCTCTCTCTCTCTCCCTTTCTCTCTCTCTCTCTCTCTCTCTCCACATTTACAGAAATGGAGAAGTACCAAGCCAGCAAAGCTGTAACTCCACTTCATCCACACTTCCTGTCACCTTGCTCAAATACACCCCACACAAAACACACACTGGAGTCGGACTAAGTTGAGCCCTAAGGTTGATCCTCAGAGGTCCCTTGTGAACCCTTCTCCTGTTCAATTTACTATATGCTTCTCTCTTTTATTCTGAGGTGGGAGGTTCCATTTAGAAAATAGTCAAAATTAATGAAAAGGAAAATAAAATCAGAACCATTGTCTGACTTTCATTGTCCACTGTAGCTGAGAAAAGAAATGTTAAAGCAGTTAGTTAAGCATCCATGCTCATCTCCCATTCTGATTGCATGCTCCCTGGGCATTGTTAGGCTTCTGAGCTGCTTGTCGGCAAAGAATTGCACAGCAACCTTTCCCAAAGTTGAGCTGAGGTGCTATCAGTTTTCTTCTGTGGCTATCTGCTAATGTCCATGTGGTTTAACAGAGCTCCTTCTCAAAGATTTCAGCTTTGCTAGCTGGAGCTGAAATGCATACCTTTTTCAGGACTGGTACAACATCAACACAATTTGAAATGTCTTTACTCCTGTCTGTGGGGTGACTTTCTTTGTGATTTTATTTGCAGATATCAAAGTTTCATCATTCATGTGAAAACCTCTTTTCATATTTGCTGTGATTTGTTAAAAAATGTTCTGTTCCAGGGATAGCCTGGTATCAAAACAATATACTAACATACTATTTGTCAGCAGATTAGGCCTTACGGTCTATCAAGTCTGCTCGAACCTCAGATCCCTAGTTGAGTGCCGAGGCCCTCCCCCCCCCTTGTGTTCCAGAAACCCCTATCATCCATCCCCACCCCCCTGGGACAGGCCATCATCTGATACATCCACTTTCTGTGTCTGTCCCACACTTTCTTGAAGCCCTCCACTGGATCTCTGAACCAGCTCACCAGGCAGTGCATTCCAAGGGTCCACCACCCTCTCAGTGAAAAACCTCCTCCTCTTTTCCCCCCTCACCCTTCCACCTTCCAACTTCAAACCATGCCCTCTGGTGATACCTCCCTGTTTTAGTCTAAAGATCCTCTCCATGTTTACCCTATTTATTCCCTTGAGGTACTTGAAGACCTCAATCATTTCCCCCTCCTCCTCTCCTCCAATGAAAACAGGCAGAGCTCCTCAAGTCTGTCCTCATACCTCAAATCCCCTAGCCCTCGTATCATCTTAGTTGCCCTCTGTGCCTCTCCTGGAGCTGTATGTCCTCTTCAGTGGTGTGGTCTCCAGTACTGTACACTGGCTCAAGGTGTGGTCTAACCAGTCCATTGTACAGCGGCAGAATCACTTCCTTGCCCTAGAGGTGATCCCCTCACGATGCATCCCAACATCCTGTTTGCCTTGCTAGCCACTCTCCTGCACTGCTCAGAGTTATTCATACATGCATCCACCATGACCCCTAGGTCTTTTTCCCCTATTGAGGCCTCCAGCGCCTCCCCTCCCAGAGTGCACGCGTGTTTAGGGTTTCCCCACCCAAGATGTAACACCTTGCACTTGGTGATATTGAACTTTAATTTCCATGTGTGAGCCCAGCTTTCCAGGGTGTCCAGGTCCCCTTGCAGGGCCAACCTCCCCTCTTCTCCCTCAACTACTGACCCCATCTTGGAGTCATCAGCAAAGAGACTCATTTCAGACCCTATACCCTCCCTGATGTCTGATATGTATGCACTAAACAGGATCGGACCCAGGACCGAGCCCTGCGGTACCCCACTACCAACCTCTCTAGGGTTCAGAGCTCCCACAGACCACTACTCTCTGGGTCGTCCTTCTATTTTTCAATCCAATCTGACCATCAAAGGGCCTACTCCCAACCCCACTAGTTTCTCCACCAGACCATTGTGGGGACAGAGTCAAACGCCTTGCTGAAGCCCAAGAATATTACATCCACAGGCTTTCCCTGTCCAGTTCTGATGTTACCCATTCATAGAACTCCACAAGATTGGTTTGACATGATCTACCTGGCACAAACCCATGTTGCCGACTATCCAGACCTCCCACCTCCTCCAAGTACACCCCAATCTTCCTTTAGTATACTCTCCATTAATTTTCCCACCACCGAGGTCAAACTGATGGGTCTATAGTTACCTGGTACTTCCTCAACCCTCCTTTATGGATTGACACCACATGTGCTCTCGCCAATCCCTAGGTACCTCCCTGTCTCAAGTGACCTGTTGAAGAGCTAATTTTGGGCCCAAGCTTTTTATAAAATGCACTGCTTGGTGGAGTAGTTTAGGAACTGAATTATCACTAACTTAGGGTTGGCTTTTGGTGCAGTGGGCTTCATTGCTAGCATACAAGTCCTTGTTTATCAGAAGGCTGAGCAAGTCTTGCAACAACCCTTGGCAAAGAAATCATGTATCTGATTCTTCAACTTATGGCAGGTCATTGATCTTTAAATTATTTCTCTGCTCACAATGTTCCGCATTACCATTCTGCTGATATACAGTGTAGACTATTCTGACAATGCTTCAACTGCTCCAGCTCCTATTCCTTTTCTCTTTCCCTGTCTGCCTCCTCTTCTTCTCCCTGTCTTCAGATCTTGTCTCTCCTACTCCCCCCTACCCATTGCTTTCTTGTACTATAGCCTGCCTGACTTCCTTACTTCTTGCTTATAGCTTGCACTGTATGGCTTGTCATCTTATTGCTACATTGTACATATTTTGTAATTTGTTATTGCACTTTTATTTTGCTTTTTGCAACATTATATTTCTCTGTGAATCTCTGGCATGGAGCATTTGTAAAGGAGTCTCTGACTCAAGGTTGTAATTCAAAGATTCAATAAGAAATAAAATAAAAATAATATATCTTTCTCGTTTCCTCAGGCAATCCTGCTTATTACATCACTGAATGTGTGTGCCATTAAATGTGGACTTTGCTTTTCTACTTCCTTTATCTCTTGTTTCACATTAGTAATGTTTCACATTAATATTCTCTGATGCTCACTACGTTAAGGCCTTTTCCAGTTTTGCTATGGCAATTAAAATGTGCTAAATGCCTGCATCTAGTAAACTCCATGGGCATGGGGTCATAAAGTCACAAGACATTATGTTGTAGCAATATACTGCACTGCCAGTACAGCACGATATATTGCAAACAGCACAAGTCTTGTTTATGCAGAAGAGCTCTACCTTGCACCCTCATTACATGGGGCTGTGACCCTGAACCCCCCAGCTCAATTATCTAACTCGGTGGTGGGGGGTATTAGTAAAAATCACACAAAGTGCTAAAAAGTAAATTCCATGTGTTTGGAACTGGGAAGCAAAACCTGATCCCAAATGCATTGCCTACCTCCCTTGGTGCCAGTTGCTTATCCTGTTGAGCCACAGCAGCTGCTCAGTAGACCCCTGTCCCAGCAGGATTGTTATCCTGCACTGGGAAGAGTGAGAGGGTGCACTACTGCATATACTTCCTTTCATGGTTTTGCACCCTCTCTCTCTTGCCTACTGTGCTGCTCCTACCTCGCAGTCATGTCGTGCACTGTAGAGCGATAACATATTGACCGGTAGGAACTCCATGACACTCTCAGTGATGGTGATCTTTGAATGACTTAGTAGAACAGATGCTCTCTCAGTAGTGCATCTGTCTCTTCAGCTTTTATATTGCTGAAAATTCAACTTTGTGGCCAAGCTTGATGTCTATGCATCCACTAGGTACCTTTTATCCATAAAAAACAGGCAAAAGCATCTCTTACTAATAGATTCTACCTTGTTTCTATCATGCTACAAAACTAAGCAGCCATCTTACAGTGGAGTCCACTGAATGTCAAAATGTAGTTTATGTCCCTCTTAACCACAGAGATAATTATTAGAACACTAATGTATTGTGCCAGAGGTGTATTTATTATTCATTTCTCTGAAGTTAATCCACCAGGACAACCCCATGACATGCCAGATCTTGTTAATATGGGGTTCTAAGCAGGATAGCATGTCAACAAGTTAACATAGTCCTGTAAAATGGTTATTTTCAGGCTAAAATACACACAGAAAGAGAAAAAAAACTATAAAATTAAGTACATCTGAACAATAGTCAAACCAAGCTAAAAAAGTGGGGTCAGAGTAAACAAGAGTGTGAAAATTGTTATGCAGTATACTCATGGTCAGGGATGTGAGAATTCTGGACCAAAACAGATCCTGAACGGTTTAGAATATAAAAAAAGAAAAACACTACAGCATACCATTCTAAAATGGTACTTTCCACCTGTGTGTAGATCAGAAATACTCACTGGGATACCGCAACTAAAAGCCTGTATAGATGGAACAAAACAGTATTGGTCCCAGTATTAACAACTCAGTTTCTACAGAGAGAAACAACTTACAAATTCAGTGCTACCCTCTTTAAACTTAGAATAACAATTATATAATGTATGTTAGAACGCTGTTAACCTTAGGAAATCATCATTTCCTAAGGTTGTTAACCTATCGATGTGACGTAGATATGTTGTTAACCTATCGATCCCTACGTCACATCGATAGGTTAACAACAACAGCGAAAGTGGTCTGCGCATGCGCTTTTTTTCGACGGGAACCAACTGAAGGGAAACCGACGGGGAAGAATTGAAGGGCCGCGGCGGTGACTTTTTAAAAAATGTAAGCCGCTTAATTTTTGATAGTGAGACCATACACTATAAAAAATAATGTATGGTCCCTCTATCGGCAACCGGTCAATTTTAACCGTCTCGAGGTTGCCATGGCGACGTAAACCTCTCGAGCTTCGCTCTCGAGGTTTACATGGTCGCCCTGGCAACCTCTCGACTGTTAACTGACCGGTTAATGATAGAGGACCATACATTATCCTCTATATAAGTACTGTTGCTCCCATGCCTGATAGATACATTTTATTTTGTATCTTACTTTATAATCAAGTGATTTGGACAGTGACTGGGACAACTGCAAATTTGTACTGGTGTGTAATTGTCACTATAGCCTTGATTGAACACTAAAAACAACATTAAATATCTGCTGTTGCTTGAAGAAGGGTACAAAGATATATTATAAAGAAATATTCAGGTCAGGTTTGGATTGATCCTATTTACTGACCTGTTCAGTGAACTTTTATACAAAATCACTCACTGCACAGTATGTGCATAATATAGGAATAATCATTTTGGCAGCTCCATAGACTATATTTTTTACTTCATTCAAAGCCAAGACCCACTCAGTATGGATATATTGTATCTTTCCAGTTTACATTAGAAACAATGTGAAACAATATCACAGAATGCTCTTTTCACATCACTTCATGTCAAATATTTATTTCAGCCTCAAGGGATATTCCAATGCAGAGTTCAATAGCTTTTTCTTGACAGTCATTTCCTTTACCAAGATGCTACTAGTACTGTTCTGTATATATACAGTACATTAGAGCTTGGCACAGATGTACAGTACTCAGTACAGACTAATATTGTAGTTTTGCCATTTTAATGGGACACAATGTCCTTTATATGATTGCAGAACACGTTCTGCAAACCCCAAGGCCTAGACTGATGTTCTTTCAAATCTTCCCAGTCATTTTATCAGATCTGCTTTCATCTCAACCATTGTGGTTAATCAAGTCATTCCATCTGCTGTACTGTAAGTACAAGATACTAGCGCACTGTGACTGTGTTCGTGTCAACATGCAGTATAAGAACTAGGATATAGAAAAGTTGTCAACTCTTATCAACTCTTAATCTTGGCTTTATAGTGGCTACATGAAAATGTTGTTATTCTTACAACCCTTGGGTTTTTAATTAATATTATTGAAATAAAAAAGGTTAGAACAAGTTATTTCAACATGTATCAGTTCTAAATATACCTGCATTTTCTTTCTGCATATGTAAGGCATGTGCATCATTTTGAAGTTACTTAAAGCTTCCACAGGTCTATTTTGATCATTAAAAATAAAATATACTGCTACAATGCTGACCACCAGAATGAAGCACCTTGTGATAAAGATGTCACATTTCCTACAAGATAAATTTGTCAGTAGCTCAGCAGGTTCACACTCACCTCTGAGGCTGGAAGATAAGAAGGCTGTGGGTTCCATCCCCACACCAGGCACTTGGGGTAAAATCCCAATACTGACACTGTAGTGCATCATGATGGGGATGATACACTCATGAGGTGCAGTCTTTTGGATGAGACATTAAACAAAGATCTGTCTGCCTGTTCTGGTGGTTGTTCAGGTGGACATTAAAGATCTCATGACACTTCTTGAAAAGTTTAATGGAGTTTCCCCAGTGTCTTTGCCAAATTTCCCCCATTCACTAAAAACAACATCAGCAGCTTAGGCTGGTTCAGTGTCAGTTGGTTTCCATCTGTACCCTCCTCCCCTCAGGATGAGGCTGAAGATAGGCAAAACTGCCTATTCCTCATTTCACGGTCAACAAAAAATAAATAAAATAAATAAACTACCATAGGATTACATTTGTGTTCCTGCAGGGTCCTCCAAGATATCGCTGTTAAAAGCTACAATAAGAGGGCTTCACCTTGGCAGATAGCACAGCATATAGGGAAATAAATATGCATGTTTTGGTTAAATCTAGAAATGTAGCTAACTTCCTTCATTCCTTCATTGAGCGAAGATGTGGCAAAGTTAGAAACTTCACCCTTCATGAAGATCTTGCAAATTGACCCCATTTCACCAAATTTGGGGTGCAGTATAGTGTACTTCATAAAGCTATGTGAGTGCTTTGCTGGCAATGTCAGCTCTACTTTACAAAGGGCGAATAGCAGGACAGGTGATGTGGTGTGTAAAATGCAGATCACTTAGTTACTTTGCTGCAGGATGTAGAGAGATGTAACCACGTGAGCCCCCTTAACAGGGTGCAATCTTACATTGTTAGATGAAGAAGTAGGACGTGTCTGCATACAGCTGTGAAGACCAAAAGCAGAAACACATTACTTGATTTAGTGCAGCTAATTGTTGAAAATTTATGTTTTGATTGCTCATAGGTGTGATGGATTTCAAAAAGCATGTTGCTGCGCATGCCACTGTCCAGTTATACTGTGCTTACTTTTAGTTGCTCTGAACAGTGTTCAGAAGTGCTTTGGGATTCAAAAAAGTGTTCCTGCACAGGCATTGTTTTCTGACTGCACTCTCATTGCTGGTAGCTGTGACTGGAAGTAAAGTGAGCTGATGGTACGGGGAACCTCAATGCTGTCGGCAGTCCAGATTATGTAGGCAAATACACTGCCAAGGGGGGTAGGCCACCACCATTTCAAACAAACTCTGGTCACAGTGGATATGGCTGCTTAGAGTGATGAGTCAAAATCTTTGGAGCACTCACCATGGCTGAATCTGCTATATCCAAGATGGTCGCCATGACAATACTGCACATGTGTGATACTCGCGCATGCACAGTTACTATTGGCAGCTATATTGGTCATGGTGGCCATAACTTTTGCATCCAGGATGGCCACCGTGACATCACTGCGCCTGTGCAATAATTGCTTATGAACAGTTAGTTACAGTAGCCATCTTAGGTACGGCAGCTGCAACTTCTGCAGTTGTGGATAAAAAATAACGCCCTACAAAAGGGTGGTTAGAGGCCATCAGATGGGAAAGGCCCCTAAAACAGAATGCTGTAACTTTTCAGAGCACTGTGGGAGGCACACAGGAGGGGTATCTCATCATGTGCTTCCATAGTACCTTTTTCTTGGTAAGTAGCAATATGTCTGCTGAGCTCACGGTCATGCAGCTGTAAAAAATTGCCTGTCTGATATGTAAAAGCAGATATTTTCTTAATAGACTCACATCGTAGTTTCAAAAAGAAATGTCATATTGTTGACTCTAATAATCTTTTATGAACCAGTTATTAAAACCTAGACAGGGAGATATCAGTGGGTATAATATTTGGGGCTTCAGTAAAGTTTTAATCTGGTATCACATGATGAGCTGAACAACCAATTGAAGAAAATCATAATAGATGAAAGAGAGGTAAGAAGGATTTCCAACTGGTGGAAAAATAAGAAGAAATGAGGGCAAGCAAATGGATGCATATCAAATGAAAGAGTGGCAAGTAATGATATCCCACAAGAACTGGTTTGGGGCCCACTACAGGACTACACCAGCTGGACTGGGGTTTACAACCAGCTACTGCCTCCATCTGAGTCCTTCATGTCATGTAGGTTGGCCTGAAGTCCAAGACTGCAAACTGTTTTGGTTTCTTGAAGAAAGCACAGCAGTCTGCATGTCCCAAGGGGTTCTTAGCTGGGAAAACAAAAGGCTTTACATTCTTTCAGCAAAACAATACATGTGGGGGAGAGCAGAAGACAGAAGGTACAGAATGGAAGGTCTTGATGGTGGGGCACTCTATGATCAGGGCTACAGAGAAGGTGGTGTATGAGGCTTAGCATGAGGGGAAGGTAGTTATATGCTTAAGAGGGGCCTTGGCTAATAGGGGTACTGTCAGGATACAGGAAATCACAAAGGTCATGTGGGGAGACAAAAGTGATACTTTGTTTGAGGACTAATGATCTTGTCTACCAAGAGCTGGAGGAGGTAACAATGAGCTTTTGCAGGTTGGAAGCAGGCTGACGGTGGCATTGGCATGAGTGGCCTTCTTTTAAATCCTGCCAGTATGAGACAAGGGTAAATGGAGGCAGTAGAATGGGGGATTTGCAATACATGGTTAAAGGGGTGATCTAGGGAGGAGAGCTGTAGGTTTCTGGGGGACTGGAGTAAATTCTGGGACATAGGACAAGAGGATCTTCAAGTGCAATAGCTTACATATCACAGATGAAAAGAAACAAGAGCCCTGGGATAAATGTTTGATGTATACCTCTCTAGATATTTAAACTGAGTTTGGTGAGGTTGATGCTAGGATATCCCTTAACAGGAGGGGCAGGAACAAGGTGCCTAGCTATCACTCCCCCAATCAGACTCCAGAGATAAAAGATAATTAACATTGAGATAGGCCTGCAAGTAACTGGGACGGGGAGGGTAAGGTAGGGCAAGGTTGGGGAACTTGATGAGTAGCAGTGGAAGGGTATGGAAAATGAAGGATGGCTAACACAAACAGGAAGCAGAAGACAGCAACTAATAGAAATGGTAAGAAGATCACAAGAAGAGTAATAAGTATAAGTGCCAGAAGCTTGAGAAATAAAATAAGCAAACATTAGGTGATGGTGGAAGAGTGAAGTCCCAACACTGTGGGTGTGACAGAAACACAGGCATCAGGAAACAATGTGTGGGATGCTGCAATCCAAGGTTACATAATTTTCATGAAGGACAGAAGGAAGAGAAAGGTTGAACGGGTGGTTTTATACATAAGGAAAACAGGGGCCACACAAGACTCTGCAGTTCTGGAAAGGGGTATGCAGAATCAATTTGGATTCAGTTTAAAACAGTGGTGGGGAAAAAGATTACGTTAAGAGTAATTTACAAGCCACAAAATCAGAAGGAATAAGGAGGATAGAGATTTAGGTCAGAGATAAATAGGGGGCTGCAAAGGAGGAGGTGTTGGTAGTGAGGTACCTAAACATACTGAATGTGAATTGGGTGGTTGTTGCAGCCAAGAGTGCAAGAAGTCAATCTCTGTCAGACATAATAGAGACATCTTCCTGGTACTGGTGGTTAGGGATCTAACAAGGCACTAGGCCATGCATGATTAGATACTATCCTACACAGAGACGGTGGGAGGGATTATTAAGCTGCTGGGTCCATTTACCACAGCTCTTTGTGATTTGAGATAATCACAGATAGCTGAAGATTCCTGTTGCTGCTATCCATGACTTGAACAATTTTTGACTTGTATTAAGTTGAGCAATCATGTTAGCATTCACACCATGGCACTTCTACATCCTCTGCATAACATTGCGTCAGTTGACTTCCTATGATTTCACTGATATCCTATTTAAATTTATTGATTGCAACAATGTAATGATTTTTTATCTATTTTTCAACTTCACTGATTATTGTATCTCATTACTATCATACTGTATGTATTGCCTTGTTTATCATTTTATGTGTAATCTCCTGGGTCATGCCTGAAATTTGGCATTTGACTGCATAGTGTACTTACCTGTTTAACAAAAAGTAACTCAATAAATAGAATGGCAGACTGCATGAAGAAGAGGGAAATGACTAGGGACAAAGTATAAGTGGAGAATAGTAAAGAGGATCTTAGCAGAGGTGACAGACTTGTGCATGAGAAATGTTACCAAGATAGATAAACACATGAAACCAATCTGGTTTTGCATGGGGTTGGGGAGTCAGTGACTGCCAAGAGAAAAGTCATAAAATGGTGCATGGAAAAGTGGAGTTATGTGGAGTGAGACAACTATGAAAACAAACTGAAGGAGGCAAGGGGAATTGTCTTGAAGACAATAGAAGAAATGGAGCTACAGACAACAGAAAAAGTAAAGGGGGGCAAAGCATTTTTTTGGGTTGTGCCAGGGAATAAAAGAAGAGAAAGGGGTAATTATTTGGCTGAAAAGGGAGGAGGTAAGTGGGGGATGACGGGCAAAAGTATGATATGCTAAACAACTTATTTTGTTTGGTATTCATGGTGTAGGATGCGAGTTTGTTATAGAAACTGGCATAAAGGCTTCAAATAGACAGATGAGGGGAACAGGGCAGGCAACAATCATGGAAGAAAGGGTGCAGAAAGAGCTCACAGCACTTAGGGTAAATAAGCCACTGGACCCTGATGGTTTACACCCAAGAATGCTGATGAAACTATGGCTAGAATAAGCAATGCCTCTGACATATCTGTCTGGTTGCTCTGGTGAACAGAGGATGTTCTGGGGCACTGGAGGCTTGCAGATGTCTCACTTCAGAAGGGTGGGAACAGGAATTACCCAGGTAACTAATGGTCAGTCAGTATTACCTCAGTTGTTGGTAAGCTTCTGGAGACACTAGTAAAAAATAAATAGGAGAACACCTAGAGGCTAATGGGTTACAGGAAAGTAAGCATCATTAGTTCACATAAGCAAGTTATGCCAAACCAACCTGTTAGTATTCACTGATTGGATCAGAAGAGCAGTGGACATGGGGCAGGTGGTTGATCTTCACTATTTGGGCTTCAGTAAGGTATTTGATTCAGTTCTACATAAGACAATACTAAAGAAGCTGGAGTACTTAGGGGAGAGGGGAAGGGCTTTGTTGTTGATTGAGAACTGGTCACCCATTGCAGTGGGAAGGAGGAAGTGGGGGTCCTCAGAAGTGCAAGCCCCAAGGAGGGAGAAAGAGGTCCCAACTGAGCAGGAAGCAGCTGCTGGTGGAGGACTCTATTGTTAGGGAGATAAAAATGGGAGTGGTGGAATGAAGGAAGGGGAGAGGGAGGTGAACAGCCTTAGAGGTGCTTTGGCTTGGTGGGATGGAGGACATATCCAGAAGGTAACTAAGGCAGCAAGAGATTGGAGGGAGCTAGATGTCATTGTCCAACTGTGTACAAATGACATGACAAGGGACAAGGTAGGGTAGTGTTGAGTATTCAGGGAGGTGGGGAGGATTTTTAAGAAGGTAACATGCATGATAGCTTTTTCCAAGGTGTTACCTGTGTATGGCCAGGGAGATGCAAAAATACTTTTCACCAGGGCATTTAATGATGAGTTAAAGGCATGGTGCATGGAGAGGCCTACCGATAATGTGGGACTGGTGGCCAGCCTTGGAGAATATGGTCCTCTGTAAGGAGAAGACCTACACCCTCACAGGAAGTGGTCCTTGTGGGAGGTTTAAATGCTACTTTTGATGAGCTATTAAGCTAGTCAAGGAGAGGCAGTAAAACAATTGAGGCAACAACCCTCCCAAAGATAATTGAGCAGCAGGGAGGAAGGATCCTGGGGAGAAAACGTCCCTAGGGCAGAGTTGCAGAAAGGCAAGGATAGGGACAAAACAGAAGAAAAGTGTGGTAAAACTCAAGTAAGCAAGGGCAAAGGATTGAAGTGACAATAAATGAGGAAATCACAAAGGTAGAAGGAATGTCAGGTGTGTTTCAGGGAAAAACCCAGTCAGGAATGGGAGAGGGTAGCAGGGCAGCTGGTGGGGGTGGTAGGTTTGGAAATCCCATGTGCATCAATGCAAAGTCTTGAAAACAAAATTTCAAACATGAAAGCCAACATGGCAGAGGCTTATAAGGCTTAGTGTGGCTATTACGTGTCACAGTGCCCTGAGTACCATGACTCAGATATGGCCATACTGGGCTACTCTGTGTTCAGGGAAGACAATACAGGGAGGAGAGGTAGCTTTATACAGTATGTGAATGAGAGAATAAAGTCCATGCAACATTAGGGGCAGTAGGAAGCAAAGGAAGGTCTGGAGGTGCTGTGCCCCCCCCCAACGAAGACAGGCTTCAGGATGGCTGTCAATACTGGGGTAGTGTACAGGCCTCCAGCACAGGGAGATAAGTTGGATAAAGCACTTGGAGAAGCCATCATCAGAATGGAGAATAAGAGGGAGGTAATGCTAGTTTGTGACTTCAGTCTTCTAAATGTGAATGGAGCCTTCCAAATGCAGCTTCGTAAGAAGAAGTAGGGCCATCTCTGACTACCTACAAGTGACTTTTATCTGGCAGATAGTCAAAGGAAACTATTAGGGATGGGACAGTGCTGGAGCTGGTGCTCACAGACAGGGACAACACTGCAGACATCATAGAAGGCAGTGTCTTGGGTATCTGTGTTCACCGTACAGTGCGGTTTAACAATAAGTCAGAAACAGATCACATGAGGATAAGAGTCCTGGACTTTAGGAGGGTGGATTTTAATGAAATGGGGGACTGCCTCAAAAGTTGCCTTGAAGGGGAGAATACCTGGGAGGGGTGGAGGCATAGTGGGCAAACAAAAAGGAGGGTGTATAACTAAAGCAACTAAACTCTGCATGAAGGAAGTGAGTAAAATCAGAAGGAACAAACTCTGGTCAGGGCCAATACAACGGCAATACGATATTATTGTCTCCACAGACCCTACTTGATGTATGGCTCATTCACTCTCATCTCCTCCCCTTGGCACCCAGTACTAACTATCTCCAAATGCCACCCTTGTATTTTACGTTGCGTTAGTGAAGATGAAACTACATATAAAGTTTGTTAATTATAGATATTTTTTTAAATTCTGATTCCAAATTTCTAAGATACTCATTTGATGGTTAGCTTTATAAGTATAACATGTACCATTTATAGTATATTGGCTGAAATGTCATTTTGCCCTAGAGTTGTGAAAACACGTCTAATCCAGGATTTCAAAAAAATAACGACATGTATCACATTTATGAGGTGGTACAGAAAAATTGCTGTGTTGAAAGACTGAAGTCAAAATATTGGCAATTAGTGAAGTTATGAGTTAACATTGAAACACTGTAACATTCAGTCATGACCTGTGCAATTTACCACATTTGTACACTAAATTTTCAGCATAACCTTTTTATTACCCCACCTCATGAACCTATTACATGAAACTTTTCAAATCCCAGCCCAAATGTCATTCCACATCACCCTTTCCATGCCACAAGTGCAAAACAAATTTTGGCCAAGATTTGAAAATGACAGGTGTCATGTTCATGAGATGGTGTGAAAAAATGGCTATGCTGCAAATGTGAGTCAAAATATTTAAAATTCTCAGAGTTACATGCGAGCATACTGTAGTAAAATTTCAAGGTACCCCAAAACATTACCATTTTACAGATGTATTGGAAATTTTCATCAAAGCCCTCTTGTGACCTCACCTCAGAACAAGGGTGATGAACAATTTCAAATCCCATCAAAGGTGTTTTCACAAAGTGACTGTGAAATTGTCTTTTGGACCAGAGTGCATAATTCCACTGCCATTGGTCATGAAATGGGGTCCCAAGAGGCTCTGTTGAAAATATGGGGCCAAAATATTCAAAATTGAAAAAGTGATACATCAGAGTTCAAAACCCCATTCAAAACACTGAAGCACACTCACCTTAGTTTCTCATATTGCAGTTACCAGTTCCAGCAGCAAGACTTGTCTTTGATGGGAGGGGATCTTCACTTTGGGACATGTTCAGGTGACTGGGGTGTGGGAGGAACATGGGATGTGTGGGGCTGGTGCTGAGTGGGAGGTTGCAGTGGGGTGGGGGAGGTGTTTGGGGCAGATTGATTAGGGACCATTTTATTTATTTTTTACAGGTTAAAAAACTTTGAGGATGGTTTTCTTTATTTTAGGGCTATACCACTGTTGGGCTTATGTTCAGTGGCACTGGAAAGGCACCAGTACAGCCAGCTACATAAGTGGAATAAGGCTGAGTGACCTGTGGGGGTTAATAGAAGTGGTACCAGGGGTGAGCACCCTGGTCTGCTTATATATTGTAAAAATATAAAGATTTGGAAGGGTGGGTGGGTGACCTGTATGTGAGGGAGAAAGAAGCAATACCACAAGGGCACCCCAGTCCACATAGATAGATAGATAGATAGATAGATGGGTAGATAGGTAGATGGGTAGATGGGTAGATGGGTAGATAGATGGGTAGATAGAATGAATGATATGGAACCCAGAATGAACCAGAAGTGAGATAAGTGGGCTTCACTGCAGATAGATAGATAGATAGATAGATAGATAGATAGATAGACAGATAGATAGAGTGGTAGTCGTACAAAAGTTGATCAGTACTGAGGTATACCTGGGTATAGTGAGGCAGAATCACGTTACTGTTAATGCAAATTGTAACATGAGTGCCTCAGTAGTACCTCAAGGTACCTTGAGGTAGTCTACTTTTAGATAACTACAGACAGACAGATAGATAGAAGGATGGATAGATAGATAGATAGATAGATAGATAGATAGATAGATAGATAGACAGACAGACAGAGAACAGCAGACAGACAGACAGACAGACAGACAGACAGACAGACAGATAAATGTAATAGAGCTTGGGACGCTTGCTGTTCTGCTGAACCTGGAATTAAACCAGAAGAAGCACAGAGAAATAAAACAGTGGCCTGGTTGGGGGTGGTGGTGGTGGCACTGTGGTCAATGGAGAGGATGTCATGCTTCAACTCCATTGTGGAAAGACACTGACTAGATATCAGAAATCTGCTTCACAGACCCCCTCTGAACAATGTCATAGTAATATGTCAGCAATGCTCTGTTATGCAGCTGTAAAAAATAACTGTTATGGCTCTCTAAGAAAGTGGACAAGGTTGTGAAGTGAAAAAAGGTGGCATTCATGAGGTACAGTACAAGAAAACATAGAAGGAGGAGGGCAGGGAGGTATACCTAGTAAAGTAGAAGGAAGCAGGCAAGGCAGTGAGAAGTAAAGGCACAGATAAAGGAAAGAATCACCAAAGGGGTCACTAAAGGGAATAAGACTTTCTTCAAATACATAACAGAGAAGAAGAAAGCAAGTGATGGATAGTGAGGATTAAAAGGGAGGAGGGGGGAGAATGCACAGAAGAGGACCAAGGAAAAGCATGTATCATGAGCAGGTATTACTGCTCAATCTTCACGGTGGAGCAGGGGGACAGACCACCAGGAAATAGTTGGAATTGGGGGGGGAGGTGGACCCAATTCAATTTTTAGAAGAAACAGTCTAGAAAGGACTTGCAGCACTGAAGGTGGACAAAGCTATGGGACTGGACAGGACCCTCCAAAAGTTCTAAAGGAACTCATGGAGGTGCTAGCTGCCTCACTGATCACCTTGTTTACCAGATCACCAGAAACAGGCATGGTTCTGAAGGACTGAAGAAGAACTGATGTGGTCTCTCTACACAAGAGCAGCAGCAGGGAGAAGGCTAGCAATAATAGGCCAGTCAGTCTTGCTTAAGTGGTGAGAAAATTAATGAAAACCCTGCTAAAGAAAAGACTGGTTGAGTGGCTTAAATACAGTAGACTGCAAGATCTCAGGCAGTATGCACTCACTTTGTGTATGTGTGCATATGTGTGTGTGTGTGGGGGGGGTCATGCTAAGCAAACTTGATCGATTTCTTTGACTAAGTGATGAAGGAAAGAGATCAGGCTAAGGCAGTGGATGTGGACTATTTGGACTTTGGTAACACCTTCAACACCGTGCCATATACGAGGCTGATAAAGAAATTGAGCAGTCTGCGGGTGGGATACAAAGTGATGAATAAGGTTAGAAACTGGTGAAGAAATAGAAGACAGAGGGTGGTGGTAAATGACACTCACTCTGATGGAGGAGTGACCAATGGAGTGCCACAGGATTCAGTACTAGGTGACGAAGCAGGGATGCATAGGGAGGGGAATATCCAACAGGAGGAGTAGGGAGGTGGTCTTACCACTGTATCACTTGCTGGTGAGAGCACATCTGGAGTAGTGTGTCAGTCTCTGGAGGTCACACCTCAGAAAGGACATAAACATGGTGGAGGTATTCCAGGGAAGGCAGCTAAAATGGTGCTGGGGTTGTGCAAGTAGCCCTACAAGGAGATACTAAAAAGGATCTCAACATGTACATCCTGTAAGAGTAGAGTGAAAAGTGACATAACAGAGACCTGCAAGTACCTCACAGGAAAACAAGGTGCAGGAGGAAGTCTCTTCAAATGAGAAGGAGCACCAGAACCAGTGGGACATGTGATGAACCTGGAGGAAGGAGAGATCTGAGGATATATTTATTCACTATATGGGTGGAAGGTGCCTGGAACAGATTGCCAGCAGAAGTGGTGGAGGCAAAAACAGTGGGGGCTTCATGACTGTGTGGGTTAGACACAGAGGTACATTAGAAAACAGGCAGAGAGGGTAGAGGGTTGCCAGAGACCAGATAGAGTCAACAGAGACAGATTAGGAAGGGAACATCTGGGTTAGCAGTATAGCTTGGTGATTATTGTAATGAGCTCTGAATGAGCAGGGTTTTGATTCCCACAACCTTCACTAGCATACAGTGTGCCTCTGAGCAAGTCACTTAACCTCTCCAGTGCCTCAGGTACACACATGAAAACAGGCATTGTGCTTAATGGGCCTTACCCAGTTACCAAAGAATATATAAATGATAAAAACAAAGACTGGATGGGCCAAGTGGTCCTTTTCTGATGGAAAACTCTGTTTCTATGTTAGGAGGAAGAAAGCAGAGGGTGAACTTGAATCTGATTAAATCAGAGGATAGGGTGGTCACAAGTTGAGTGCCAGAAGGGTCAGTCCTGGGTCCTGTCCTTTTTTTTATATTCATTAGTGAAATCAAGGAAAGTATCCAGGGCAAAATGCATTTCTGTTCAGATGACACAACATTCTCTGAAAGGGTGGGCAGTGGACAGGAATTGAAAAGGGACCTGGAGGTGGTCTATATTCTAGCAGTTAAGATTCAGTGCCAAAAGTGCAATGTGATACACTTTGGTAAGAAGAATCCATGCACAAGTATTGGATGAGAGGAGTTCAGATAGCAGCAATGATAAAAGAAAGGGATCCGGGGTATATTATCAGCAACAGACTCAAAAGCTTAGGTTGGTGCAACTAGGTGCAAAGACAATCCTGCACTCACCATCCATAATAAGAGGCCGCTCACAGTGATGTCTACAAAGTGCAAAGGTTTTATTTCCAAAGTTTCAGTGTCAGTGTAAAACGCACATCTTCTTGATACATTTCAGAATAAATTAATTCCTTTATTAAAGATCTGTGTAATTAAAAGAGGGCTCTTAATTTATATATCATGCCCTGTGATGTCATAGGTCTCTGACAATAATGTTAAAAAGCTATTTAAAGGGATCGACAAATACAAGCCAAACACCATACACACATAATATTAAAATGTTGTTCTACTATGTAGAGCCAAAGGTAATCTAGTACATTCACAGATATAAATAGGAAGATCAATTAAAATCATAGGAGAAAAGCAATGCTGTTCATGTAAAACTTCCAAGGGATGAACCACATGGAGAGTAGCAGATCGTTGTTCCAATGATTTGAAAAAGTCCATGGGTAGGTAGGTGTCATAACAATCTGGAAAAGAAAATGTACAAAAATACTGTCGATGAAACATAAATATATGATGCTAAGAATCAATTTTTTTTTCTGTCAAGTTAATCTGCCAGAACTGAGTCTATATTGTTCTACTAAATTCTTATCTAAAAATTTTGTTTAAAAACTTTTTTTTGTTATCTTTTAAATAATGTGTGAGGTCAAAGTGGTCATTTGTACCAGGGACTGTACAGGCCCCTAGTATAAAAATCCCCAAACCTTCATGTTCCAGAAGCGAATTGTCATAATCACCACCCCTTGGTTTAGGGAAGACTCTCTCAATTCCTCTGAATGAAAAACAATGTAAGGACTTATTTTGAACTTGGTGAATATGTTGTACTGTAGCATAAGTTGGATGCCCCTTCCTGATGGCATGCACATGTTCACCAACCCACAACTTATATTGTTTTTTGTCTTTCCGACATAGAAGGAACCACAACCACATATGGCCATATAAATGACACCACTTGTGTCACATGTAATCAGATCTTTGATATAATAAATTTTACTTGAGTGGGGATTCCTAAATTCTTTGCCTGGCAAAATAGAAGTGCAGTGTGTACATATTAAACATTTAAAGCACCCCACAGAATTTTTCTGTATTTAAGTTTGTGCTTTTGGAATCTCGAGTCTGCTGTGTACCAACGAATCTTTGAGGGTTGGGACTCTCCTGTATGACATGTGAGAGGTTTTATCATGATATTGTTTTAAGTCCAAATCTCCTTTTATGATATTCCAGTTCCTTTTGATTATTTCTCCCACTTTACCTGCATGTATGGAATATGTAGTCACAAAGTTTAAAGTGCCTATATCACTTGTTTGATTATTTCCCTGCATCATGATAGTGTCTCTATGTTTCTAACATCCCTACATGCTTTCTGTACCCTAGCATGATTGCATCCTCTCTCATAGAATCTATTTTGTAAATCATCTGCTGCTACATCATATTTTTGTAGATCACTACATTCTGTAGAAAGCGTAGAAACTTGGCCTTAGGGATGTTATTCGTCACATGCCCAGGGTGGCAGCTAGACGATAGAAGTAGATTATTTCTGTCACATTCTTTCCTATAGAAGTTTATACTGATGGTCCCTGTTTCAGTTTTCTGTATAGCCAGATCTAGAAATTTGACCTCTCATTCACTAGCAGTATAGGTGAAATGTGAATTTTCATTGCTCTCATGTAAGTATTGGATGAAATTATCTAATTCCCTCAAGTCCCTTTTCCAAATTACAAAAAAGTTGTCCAGAAATTGGTGATAAAGTTCAATATTCTGAAAGAACGGTTAGTGGTCTGCATCTCTAATTAACTGATTCTCCTATCTCTCCATGTAGAGGTTCACTACACTGGGATGGGCGTAAATGTGGCCCCCATCAGTACCTTTGGTTTCTATGTACTTATCCTCCAAAAAAGTAAAGCAGTTAAATTTCAATATGAATTCCGAAAGTTTTAAAAGAGATTCAGTGGGAGCCTTCACATTTCTGTCTCTGGTGCTCAAAAAATATGCCAGGCAGTTCAAAGCTTCATCTTGTGGAATATTCATGTACAGAGACTCCACATCCATTGTAACTAGGATTGAGTCCCTGTCCACTACTGTATCCTCCAGAATGTTTAAGATCTTCCCTGTATCTTTTAAGTATGAGCCCAGCTGTACCACAGATATTCTTAAATGATAATCCACAAATTGTGAAAGTGGCTCTGTCAAAGAGCCAATTCCACTTACAATGGGCCTACAGGGGGTCAAAAAGCTTTGTGAATTTTGGGAGGCTATAGATTGTAGCTCAAATAGGATGTTCTACACTAAGGAAAGCTTTTCTCGATTATTGATTCAGCCTTGCTGAAATGCATGGTGCAAATACTCATCAATCCTAAATTTAAAATCAAATGTTGGGTCATTATCAGTTTGAGATAAAAGGTGGCGTTGGAAAATTGTCTTCTTTTTTCCGTAATGTAATCTCTTGTATTTTTGGATGACAACCGCACTGCCCTTATCAGCCTGCTTGATAACAATATTTGCATCCTCTTTCACATTTTTCAAAGCAGCCTTCTCTGCATTTGAAATATTATTTTACCAAATATCAGGCAGATTATTAAAGAGAATATACATTTCCCTTTCACACACCTCCTGAAAGATTAAGATAGCAGCAGATGGTGGTGGATAGAAAATGGAGGTACCTCGAAATTTGCAGTATGCATTAACATCCCCCAGCGTGTCAGTGACAGTAAGATTCCCTTCCCCCGTCAAAATAAAGTCCACAGAGCAACCCAAAATCCTGTCTTTTTTTGTTATAAAATGACTGGAGGCTCAAATTTCTAAAAAATTTCTGAAAATCAACATAAGTATCAGATTTGTTAATAACAGCAGTAGGGGCAAATGACAAACTTTTATGTAGCAGTACTATTTCTGAAACTGACAGAATCCTGTGAGAAAAATTAATCACTTTCTGAAGTTCTGCTGGCAGTTCTGGTTGTAGAGGTGTTGTCATTGCTGATATGGTGGAGCATTCTGTGGGTGTTGTTGGAATTGTTTGTAGGTTGATTGGAATCTGGTGGGGAGCAGTTGTTAGTGGCAGCTGTAGGTAAAAGTCCTGCTGCTGTTGGTTCATATATTGTCCCAATTCTCCTGCCTCTCCCCCTCTGCCCCTTTCTTGTCCTCCTCTTCCCCTTCCATTGCCCCACTGTCAACATCCCCTGTTCCTGCCCCTGCCAGGACCTCTTTGTTGGGGTATATGAAAACCCTGAAATGTGTTTTCCTAGTGCTGCATCTTGGTGCGGTTGCTCAGGTGAGGAATAAGGTGATTGTGTAAGTTCCTCACTAGATTGTCCAGACTCTGAACTGCTGATGGCAGTGCTTATATTAAAGGAGCTGCATCTAGTGTTCCTTAGAATGCCCTTAAGCTGTGTTGATTTCTTCCAATTATAAACTCTTGCAAGTTCATTATCGTCCAAGTCCCTTTTAAATTTTATTAATTTCTTCTTTTTAATCTCATAATAAAACTTTTCTGTGTTCTCTTTAAGCTTTTTCTTGCAAATATCAAAATCGCTATGTGTTTTGCACTTCATAACTCTTGTTCTTATTCCTTTAGTTCCTTCTTTAAGTTTTCACTAACCTCCTTGCCATACTCGATGATTAAATGGATCAGCTTATTTGAGGCCTCATCCAAAAAGTATCTCCATTGTTTCATGAAAGTGTCCACCTCTAGGCTGAAAACCAGGTCCTTGAGTATGTGGAGTCCCCGAGGGATATGTTGCACTTTCAGGTAGGCCTCCATATTTGTGATGTTCCAGTGGATTCTTCGGGCTTCATTAACTGTTTTCTCCAGTATTCAAAATGCCTCAAAAAGTGAGTTAGCTGCACCGCTTGTTGGGTCTCTTACTGCATTAGTGTCCATGATACAGGGATTAGCTCTGGCTGCTTTAGCCAGTAATACCTTAACAAAAGCAAACAGATCAGAACGCGAGACATTAGTGTTTGTACTGGTGTTTGTATATGTGAAGAACAGGTTCAGTGTTGCTTTCCAAGACATAGTTTATGTCTACAAAATTTGGATAGAGATAAAACACTGCCAAAAACATTTATTAGAGATTCTCTGTTGCGTCAGTGAACATGCAATTCAGATTTTACACAAGGAATCCTTTCCTTCTTGCAAACTGTGCTGGTATTTCAAATAAATTCCAAAATGAAACTACAGAAACTGCACCGGGCTGGGGTGCCTGGATAAATGCAGTTTCAAATTGCAAAGACAATCCGCAGTCACCATCCATAATAAGAGGCTGCTCACAATGATGTCCACAAAGTGCAAAGTTTTATTTCCAAAGTGTCAGTGCCAGTGTAAAATACACATTGTCCTGATGTGTTTCAAATTAACTCATTCCTTCACCAAAGGATCTGTCTAATTAAAATACTGTAAGACACTTAATTTATATATCATGCCCTGTGATGTCATAGATCTCAAACAATAATGTTAAAAGTTATTTAAAGTGACAGTGACAAATACAAGCCAAACACCATAGACACATTTGGCCAGATTTTCAAAGGGCCCTTAGATCCACGCAAGCTGCGTTAAACAACCAGCTTGAGTCATATATAGGTACACCAAATACTGTGTACCATATTTTGTATGAAAAGCATTCTTTGTGACAAAGTCCCTCAGACTGATGCAAGAGGTCCACTGCATCAACAAAATGGCATAAGGAATGAGAATGACACAAGCTGCACCAAAATAAATGGTGCAAGTTGAGTCAAAAATGGTGCAAGTTGAGTCGAACAAATGACTCAAGGAACAAAAATGATGCAAACGGAGTACAAAAATGGTGCAAACTGAGTAAAAAATAGTGTAAGCTGAGTCACAAAAATGGTGCAAGCTGAACCAAAAAAATTGTGCAAGTTGAGTAAAAAATTATGCAAAGGACGAGAATGATGCATGGTAAGTAAAACAAAACAGCAGATGAAATGGCCAAAATGAAGCCCCCAAAATGTTCTAAACTAGTCCTGCAGGAGAATACTGGCCCTTAATAGTAGCATAGTCATTTCTGACCACCTGCTTTGGGTCTCTTCATATGCTCTAGTGTCCTTTAGGCCAGTTCTGGCTGGTCTAAAGTGACATGCATCCTAGGCACAAGGACAGGACTTGCATTCTGTGAAAATCCCAAATAAGGGGATGGTGAATCATTTCAGTGATGTAGGCATCCCTTCCAACATGGTGCAGACATTTTTTTGGTGCAAGCATGGGGCAAGCTACTCTTGCACATGCAGACCTGTTTTTGATGCAAGCACCACTTGAAAATCAGAATTGGTGCAAGGTTTGATGCATCCTGCTCCTTGTGTCAGTTGTTTTTGATGCAAGCACCCTGCGTCATTCCCTGGCCTTTGAAAATCTGGCCCTTAATATTAAAATTTGATTCTACTATATAGAGCCAAAGGTAATCTAGTACATTCACAGATATAAATACGAAAATCAATTAAAAATCATACGGGAAAAGCAATGCTGTTCATGTAAAATTTCAAGGGAGGAACCACGTGAGTAACAGATTGTTGTTCCAATGATTTGAAAAAGTCCATGGGTAGATAGGTGGCATAAGAATCTGGAAAAGAAAATGTACAAAAATACTAGTAATGAAAAATATGAATGTATGATGTGAAGAATCAATTAATTGTTTTCTTTAAAGTTAGTAAGAGCTGACTCTATATTGCGTGACTAAATTCATATCTACAAATCTTTTTTTTAAAGCTTATTTTTTATATGTTATATAAGGTGTGAGGTCAAAGCGGTCATTTAGCCCAGGAACTGTGCAGTCCTCTAGTGTAAAAATCCAAAAACCTTCACATTCCAGAATCCAATTCCTGTAACCACCACGCCTTGGTTTAGGGAATACTCTCAATTCCTCTGAATGAAAACAATGTAAGGATTATTTCCAGCTTGGTGAACATGTTGCGCTGAACCATAAGTTCGATCCTGATGGCACGCACATGCTCACCAACCCAAGAACACAAATTGTCATTTCATCTTTCCAACACAGAAGGAACCACAACTACATGTGGCCATATAAATCACACCACTTGTGTCTACGTAATCAGATCTTTGATATAAGAAATGTTACCAGATTGTGGATTACTAAATTCTTTGCCTGGCTAAACAGAAGTGCAGTGTGTATATTTTAAACATTTAAAGCACCCACAGAATTGTTCTGTAGCCAAGTTTGTGATTTTGGAATCTCAATCCTGCTGTATCAAAAGAATCTTTGAGGGTTGGGGCTGTCCTGTATGACATGCGAGGGTTTTACCATGATATTGTTTTAAGTCGGATCTCCTTTTAAGATATTCCAGTTCCTTTTGCTTATTTCTCCAACTTTACCTGCATGTATGAAATATGTAGTCACAAAGTTTAAGTGTCTATATCACTTGCTTGATTATTCCCTGCATCGTGATAGTGCCTCTATCTATGTTTCTAACATCCTTACATGCTTTCTGTACCTAGTATGATTGTATTCCCTCACATAGAATCTCTTTTGTAGATCATCTGCTGCTACAATATATGTTTTATATTTTTGGCCTGTGTTTGTCACTGTCACTGTAAATAATGTTTTAACATTATTGTCTGAGACCTATTACATCACAGGGCATGATGTATAAATTAAGAGCCCTATTTTAATTACACAGATCCTTTGATAAAGGAATGAATTCATTCCAAAATGTGTCAGGATGATGTGTATTTTACAATGGCACTGAAACTTTGGAAATAAAACTTTTGCACTTTGTGGACTTCGGGTCCGATTCTCAAAGGGATATGCCTGGCATAACTTAACTTGTGCCCCAAAAAATGGTGCAAGTAGCAAGTTACACCAGGAGATGCAACATTCTGTATTCTGCAAAGCAGCCTGTGACATGTCACAGTCTGCCTGTACCAAAGTGGACTTAGGCAATCAGTTACACCCTAAACCCCCTGTGACATGGTGCTAGGGGGTTTACAGCAACAGTTGTACTCTATTATGTAAGGGCAGCAACAAAGTCCCCAAGGGTGCTACTCTACAATAACCCCCAGAGGACATCCGCCAAAGTACACAAAGTAGCCAAAGTGTACTTACGCCCTCCAGGGGTTGTGCAGATCTGACACCAGGCCAGCTCCCAAGACATGTGACCCCCCCCCCCCATGTACCAATCCACAGTGTGTTAGTGGGAATGCCTGAAGGAGCTACATAAGCCCCATGCCCCATCCCCAAATATTGCCCCTGCAAGTCTTTATTCCCCATACCCCAATTTGCGGAAAAAGCCCTGCATGGCTAGGTTAACCCCCATCCAAGGCCCTGGAATTCTGCAGTTCTGCAGTTGCAGAATTGCCACATGGAATTTGCATCATGCTGCAGAATATATATAGTGCCACAGAATTCATTGTTTTTGGTGAATTTTCATATAAATATATTGTTTTTCCATAGTGTCAGGCTTTCTTTCCCACCTCAATTATCCTGAAGCCCCTCCTCTATGCTCAGCAAATGATGTAATCGATGACATCACATCATATTTAGCCAATGACAGGACTGCATTCTGCCAGAGAAATGAATAAATCATGCCGCAGAAATCAGAAAATTCTGCTGCAGAACACCAGGGGCCCTGCCCCCATCCCAATCCCCAATAGTTATGCAAACAATGAAATACCATTCTCCCTAGTAGTCTAGTGGACCCCCACCCAGCAGTGCCAGGCCATCCAACACCTCTCCTTGACCCATAGTCCATTGGTGACTGGCACAGCCTACCTCTCACCACCACAGCCAGCCACCAACTGAGGTCCATATGAGCGCGTACTACTGTAAATACTACACGCTTAGTTCATTAATTGTGCCATCCTTGTAGAATCAGGCCTATCATTATAAGCGGCTTCTTATTATGGATGGTGAGTGTGGGATTGTCTTTGTAACTTGAAAACGATATTTATCCAGGCACCTTAACCCAGTGCAGTTTTTGCTTGTTTTATTTTACTAACATACTAACATACTAAAAGCCAGTAGAATAGATCTAACAGTCTTTCATGTCTGCTCATTAGCCAGCTCCTATTGGGCTCTAGCTCCCCCCCCCATGCAACAAAGTGTGCCACAGTGAGGCTGCAACATCCCCCTTTTATGTCATTCTGTAAGCCCCACTGCGGATGCAGCAAAGGGCTCCACTTAGACCAGCCAGTAGGTTTAAAAAATGTGTGCCAGTACCACACACTGTGGTGAAGGGGACAGGGTCTGAAAGTGGGCTTACAGAGGCAGATGAAGCATGGGGGATACCATAAGGGGCATCAGAGACACAGTAGGCATGAGAGGGAGTGATGTGGCACCCAGCAGGATTCTATTTGCATGGTCATAGAGCCGATGGCATGGGACCAGGTTCCATGGACAGAAAGTGTCATGGCCCCAGCTGGGTACAGCCCTGGCAGCTGACCTATATGTGGCCACCTGGGGCCATGTCACTTTCTGTCTCTGGAAACCCCCCCCTTGATGGTCCCATTCCATTGGTTGTATGACTATGCTAATGGAACCCCTGCTGGGTGCTATATCACTCTTTGTCATGACCACTGTCTCCCTGATGCTCCCATGGCACCCCCACACCCCTTCTACCCTCGGCACCCTTCTGTCAAGCAGATTCAGTCCTCCAAACCATCCTGGCCCCTCTAGTGTTGTGGTGAGTGGGGGGGGGGGCAGATACCTGCATCAATTCCCATAGGTGCACCAAATGTTTGTCATTAGCCTTCAGCTGTGGCAATGCCTGAGTTTTTTGGTACAGAGACATCCTGTTTTATAAAATAGGACATAGGGTCCCTGACACACCCAGAGTTTGCTGCAGCTCTACAGCAATGTAACTTGCGTCATTCTATGGGCTCTTTGAAAATCGAACCCAGAGTGTCTTCATGGGATCAAGGTCTAGTGAAAGAGCTACAGAGGGCTTGCAGTAGCAAGAAGAGGGGGTGAGTAGTGAGGGAGTATAAATTGGAGTGGATCAACTTGGGGAATTGAGGGCCAACTCACAGGTAAAGAAACCATTCAACAGTAGTTCAGTGGAGAATAGGTAGGACAACTAATAAGTCTGGATGGACCTTTGGTCTTTTTCTCTCATCATTTTATGAGTTTCTATATTTAACATCTATCATATAAACAATCTCAGTGATTAGGTGGAGAACCTGGTAACTAACTTTTCAGAGATACAGTGTTGGGGAAGTGAATAGATAAAAATCATGATATAATGGTAAACTTTCCAAACGACTGAGATAGAGTGGTTGTTTGAGCTGAAAAATGGGATATGAGGTTCGATGTTGGAAAGTGTTCAGTGGAAGGACGAATAAAGAAGCAGCTTATTTTCTAAATGTCGCCCAACTTAAAACAGTGGGATAGAATGAGGAAGAGAGGGACGAGACACAGGGGTGATTGTAACAAAATATCTGAAACAGGAAAGACAGAAGTAGTGACAAAAAGGCAGTACAAATCACTGGGCTTAATCTGGTTCAAGGTCAGTTGGCATTTGTCTGTATCCCCCCCCCGGGTCGTGCCTGAAAATAGGCAGGATTTGTCTAGTGCACTTACCCAGTCAACAAAAACTAAATAAAATAAATATATAAATAAAAAATAAACAAATATTTGACTTGTAGATTTAAAAAGGTAATGGTATCCTTATGATGGGCCTCCATAAGGCCAGAAATAGAATATTGCTGTACATTTTGAGCCCTGTACTGAAGAAAGCCATAGAGAGACTACAGATAGTTCAAAAGACAGCCACTAGAATGATTATGAAGTGAGAGGACATCTATTATTATAAAAGGCAAAAGAGCTTGAGCATGTTAAGCCTGCAAAAATTGAGAATATGGTTGGATGTAAATGCATTATATGGATTTCTGAACAATCCTAAGCTACAGTATGTGTAACACCAAGTATATTTCTAAGAGAGGCTGGAAAATTCCCTACAGGCATTATAAACAAAAACAAGGACAGCAATTCAGAGAGGATAGAAAAGTTCTACTCTAGTGAGTGTGAGGGTATGGAATGTTCTGCCAGTTCTGCTTTTGTACATGCCAACAACTTGACATGTACAAAGAGGTCGGATGAGCATATGAGGGAGGTAAATATCACCGGATAGTAATTTTGAATGAATGGGGAGCAATCTTAAGAGTCAAGACCTTCCATTCCTACACTGGTGTCAGCAATGACATAATGGCAAGGGCATCTGAGGTTTCTGGAGAGATAGGTGGCAATTTAGGGTTAGTGGACCCTGAGAGGGTAAAGTTACTAGTTAAATTGAAATTCATATTTCATTTTTTGGCACCTTGTTTGGCTTGTGCTGACACAGATGTGTATACTATTAGAGGGCTTGCAAATGCCTTAGAAATGAAAAGTACTATATGAATTTTGGAACTGAGATTCCCAGTGTAGTAGCTAAGGAAGGACTGGAAGTTTCCAAAGATTTGGCTATGCCAGGAGAAACAAGAACCAGAAGGGTGCAGGATAAGTATTATAGGTCAGACCATGGCTTCAGTACTGGGTTCAAGGAACACTTGGTGGAGTACTGTAATTGATTCTACAGATGTTAAATTGATTGGGTCTGTGTGACTAGATGGATTTACTGTTGTGCCCTACATATCAACTGCCACAGTAAAGTACAGTCAAGGACTGGAGATATAGTACCTGTGTCTGAGTATTTATTTGCACCTAGTATAATGCCTGTCTCAGCAGTTCCTAGTTCAAAGAGGAAAGGGTGAACCAGTTAAATGGTGGTGGGTTCCAAATCAGTGGGTGGATTCAAGAGAGCATGGGACAGACATACGGTTTGGGAGGAGGCGGAGAAAGTCCAGAGTCAGTAAATAGGAGGAGGGGGGCAGGGAAGGATGCCAAGAGCAGACTAGATTGGCCAGTGTGGTCCTTTTCTGCCATCACAAATCTGTGTAATCTGTGTATTTGCAAGGGGCTCCTGATGAGCAAATATATCAAGATACTCCTAGACACAGAAATACCTTGGACCATGCCCCCCCCCCCCAAAAAAAAATCAGGGCACAGCCATGGCAGTCGGCAAATGGAGTGAAGGGGGGTGCACATAAAATTTGACTTGCTTCCATTTTTTTAATGTATTTATTGATCAATTAATTGATTTAATGATTCTGCATTTTATTTACCTAGGATACTTCAAATGAGATACAACATCTCATTTTCAGAGGGGTTCTGCTTTTAATGATTTCTGAAGTTAAAGCTAGAAAGCTAGTTTCATCTAGAGTTAATAAAAGTATTAGTATACTGTACTTGCAAAATCATCTTTTCTTGGTACCTCCTCTGCTGCACACCATAGGTGTTGTTTTATTTTCTTAATCCTAACCCTTGCCAGGTCTACAATGCTATTTCGAATCCAAATGTGGTGAGCATCTTTTTTTCTTTAAAACATTTATAAAATTCACAAATTTTGGTGGAACTAGAAAATGTTATCCCCAAATAAAACTGGAAAATGCCTGGAACCTTTTATGATGAATAAAATGTAGGGTTAGATTTTTTGCTCAGTTTCATTGCACCACTGCTTGAAGTGAATTGTTTAATGTTGCACTATGAGTACTTGGCTCTGGCATGGTTTGAACCTGTAATCTACTGATTCCAAAGAATGTGCTCTGACCAACAGACCACACTGCCTTCTGAGATCAGCATGGAGATCCAAAATGGCCATTGAGGGGTAGTACTGTACCTGTTTGTTTGGTTTCTACATAAGTGAAACCTTTTCTCACTTTAAATCTGTTAGAAAGTTTACCAAGACCTTTAAACATCTATTCACTGTGGGGCAGAATGTGACTGGACCCAAATTGCCCAAAAAGACAGATAATGACAGTTTGAAGTGTATGTGGGGGGTACTATAAGTATATCTCCCACAACATTTCAGAGTCCCAGGAAGCATAACAGGTCTAAAGACCACTTCCTTATGGAAACCCATTTGGGCAGTACCAGGGGTGCAGTAGCTGCTACTGTTAGTTGTGCTGTCCCCACAATGATGCCTCTAGAGAGCCCTCCAACTAACCAGAAATCTACCACTTTCTGAATTCCTCTAAGTTCCGAAATGAACAAACCGGTCAAGTCTGCTGGTACCTCCAGGCAGTCCCTATCTGGATACCTGGAAATTTCTTGGTTGCCCCAGACTCTTACCCATCTTCAAAACTCTGAAAATGCATACAGTTATCCGCTATTTTATAGAAACATAGAAACACAGAATTTGGTGGCAGATAAGGACCACTTGGCCCACCTAGTCTGCCCATTTTCCTACCTAACGGATAAGCTGCAGATCCTAGTTAACCAACAGCCTACTTCCTCCTACCCCCACTAGGACTGCCTTATGTCTGTCCCATGCATTCTTGAATTCCCCCACTGTTCTTGACTCCACGACCTCCTCAGGAAGGCTGTTCCATGCATCTACAACCCTCTCTGTGAAAAAATACTTCTTCACATTACCTCTGAGCCATCCTCCCTCTATCTTCAAATTGTGCCCCCTTGTTCTTGCATATCACTTTTTCTAAAGATACTACCCTCTTGGACTTTGTTGATTCCCTTGAGGTACTTGAAAGTTTCTATCATGTCCCCCCTCTGCCTTCTTTCCTCAAGGGTATACATATTAAGCTCCTTTAGTCTCTCTTCATATGCTTTCTGGTGCAGACCCTGCACCATTTTGGTTGCCCTCCTCTGGACAGCTTCCACTCTGTCTATGTCTTTGTGGAGATGGGGTCTCCAGAACTGCACACAGTATTCGAGATGGGGTCTCACCAACTGTCTGTACAGAGGGATAACAACTTCCTGTTTTTTACTGTTGATGCCTCTCCCTATGCATCCCAGTATTCCCCCAGCCTTCCTTACTGCCTTCTCACATTGCTTGCCCACCTTTAGGTCATCTGATATAATTACCCCCAGGTCCCTTTCCTTTTTTATTGTTGTCAGTATCTCACCCCCCATTGTGTACTCTTCCCCTGGGTTTTTGTTTCCCAGGTGCATTACCTTGCACTTCTTTGCATTGAATCTAAGCTGCCATACATTTGACCATTCCTCCAACTTTTCCAAGTTCCTTCTAATCCTTTCCACTCCATCTTGTGTATCAACCCTGTTGCTGATCTTTGTGTCTTCTGCAAAGAGACATACGTTTCCTTCCAGTTCCTCTAAAACTGGTGTTCTGACCACTGCAGAAAATATAAAGTGTAAATATAGAGCCTGTGTACCATATTGAAGGTTAAAGCTGATATTAATAGAACCCTGTTGGGCCCTTTATTTATTTTCAGGTGGGTCCCCAATCCAACTTTCCAGGTGGCCTGCATCCAAATCCAATGCTGGTAACTTCAGAAATTACTGTAGGCACAGGCGCTCAATCAAAACCACAATGGACCCAATACCAGAGCTGAAAATAAATTGAAAAATTAGACTAAATCTGTTATGAATCTAAAAGAATGTTACGAAATTGAATTCTAAGTTGGGCACAAAACCAGATAAGCTCAAAGGACATGCTGAACTTATCAGCATAAAAATAGTGATCACTTAAAATTAATAGATGATTTACAAAAAGAAAATGCTGAATTAAAACAGAAGCTAGAAACTGCATCTGCCATAACAACCTCTTTAATGAGAGACTTGATAATAGTTTTATGTCAATTTGAAAACATTGTGAATAATCAAAGGTTGCTCAGTCTCAGATTTGTGGGCCTGCCCATTTTGGAGATGCTAACATGGGCCTTGACTAAAATCTCTTTAATTTATGAGCTTAACTTTATGGATACTTATGTCTCAAACTTGATAAAAGTTTTAAGAATTATACTGAGGACTATTCACTTTAATTGCAACCAAATAAACTGGTAACTGTTTAATGACTTTCTCTAATATGCTGGGTGGGGAAAATTTGAAACCAGCCAGAATAAAAGGCATATATATTTGCTGAAGCAAAAGTTTATGTTTACCAGGTGTGGCCCACTAAAACACAACAGCATAGGAGGTGCTTCCATCAATACTGGGATGATAAATATGAGATGGATGAGATGGATGGCTGTCTATAGATTCTTCACCCATGTAAATCAAGGGTCATTATTAATGGTTGATTTTTCTGATGCTTACCAACTGGCTTAATTTATTAAACTGCATCATGCCACTAAAGGAGTTGACTCTAAGGAAGGAGAAATTGAATCAGATAAATTAGATTCAATGGAACTATCAGAACGGGAAACTGATTGAGCAATCCCAATATAAATATTACCAACGCAACCATCACCAGCTCTGGATGTAAGGGATCCAGTTAACATTCAACTTGAATTACTGATTTGAGATAAGTAATCCTCCATCTTTGCTTGAGATTTTGGATCAATCCACTAATGGATTCAAACCTGAGCAAAAGTTAAAACTTTGGGGAACAATGTTATTTTCTTTTATTTGTTCTCTTAAGTGACTTAGTTGTGGTTGAAATTACAAAGTATAGAATTCTCTTTTTATTTTATCAGGAAATTTATATAGACATGATAACTTATTAGAAGAAGATGACTTAAGAAGGAAGATATATTTTTATACTTCTTGAAATATCTATGTGTAGTTTTTTTTTAAGATGACATTTAAAAGTGTACTATAAAAACACCAATAATAACATATATCAATGTCCTAGACATGGCTATTTCAGACAGTTTAAGAATATGTTTTCTTCTTCAATCATATGGCCTATTCTCCAATGGGTGGAGTGGCTCTGCGCTGCATATCTGGGGCATATGGCCACTCTGCACCTAACATGCCACCTGCGCAGGATGCACTAATGGGGGTCCGCAGCCACAATGTACCTGATCCCCATGGTTCATGCACTGTGCCAGGCTGGGGGCATGCCAACACTATGTACCATGCACAAAGGTGCATAGTGCTGACTGCAGAGGTGTGGATGGGTGCACAGGGTATGCCAGGGAGAACCCTGCCATAAGCTCCCTATGCACCCTGTGCATCACTGCACCCCCAAATGGCACCACTGGCCCACCCTCACTACAGGCTCTTCTGTGCATATGATGGGTTACAGTGCCCCCCTGGCACCACCAACAGACCTCTAATCCCTGTGCACTGCTCCAGTGCCACTTCACTGGTGGATCAGAGACTTTGCCTTCCTCTCACCTCCACAGCTGCTGGACATCCACGGGGCGCACTGCCAATGTGCATAAGGCATCCACTGAATGACCTGGTCTGGGCAACCTAATGGATGCCCAGGCCAGGTCCACGACTCTGCCCCCAGCTGCCCTGAAGAGTCCTGTATTTCTGCCTGCTATTTTTTGGTGCTACTGGATCTTTAATTTCATTATGTTTAGACACTCAAGAACCTCTGGGCTTTTATTATGGAGGCACTGGGAAATCTAAATATTCAAAAATCTGAAGGGGTTGACAGGATTCCAGATATGCTGCCAAAATATGCAGCTCCAGTTATTGTTTACCCCTGTCAGAATTATTTAATATGTCATTGACTTATTCTGAATTTCCATCAGTTTGGAAACCTATGAAGGTGGCCCCATATATAAATCAGGCTCTAAAATATATTGGTAAACTGTAGGCCTATTTCCTCTTGCCAGTGGTTGCCAAAGTTTTTGAAGGTCTGGTGCCAAGCAACTCCAAAATTTTCTGGAGACTGGGAAAGTTATGAATAAATATCAATCAGGTTTTCACCCTGTGCATGGCACTACCTATGCTTTGTCACAAGTTTCTAGTTCACTGATTGAGAGCCTGGACAGGGGATTGTCCATGGGGGCTATATACATAGCTCTGTCGAAAGCTTTTGATATGCTGGACCATGGCATTCTCCTGCCCAGGCTCCAGAAAGTGGGATTGGCAGGTCAGGTAGTGTATTGGTTTGAATGTTATCTTACAAACAGACATCAATTAGTGGCAATTAAACATTGGAAATCAAACCAGGGTTTTATTAAGTCTGGAGTGCCACAAGGCTCAATATTTGGTCCCATGCTGTACAATCTTTATATGAATTTATTGAAATTTTCAAATCCTGAAATAAATTTTCATTTATACCCCGACGATACCATCATTTACTCCAAAGACACTGTAGATAACCAAATACAGAACACTTTACAGGAGGCTTTTAATGAATTACAGAGTTTTTTGGCATTATCAAAACTTATTCTGAATTCAAAAAGTCACAGGTAATGTTTTTTCACGGAAATAAAAGGAAATGCTTGGAAGAAAGAGTGCTCCAAATTAAAACTATCAATGATCAGGTCTTAGAACAAGTATCTAATTATCATTATTTAGGGGTGTATCTAGATTGTTCATTAAAGTGGAATATGCATATAGAGCAAACAGTTAAGAAGATCAATAAGTATATGGACGCTCTGTATTCGAATTAAGTAGTTCACAACAGAGGCAATTAGAAGACATGTGAACAACACGTCAATTATTCTATTACTAGATTAAGGAGATTTAATGTATAGGGAGCAAATGTTACCATGGTGGGAAAATTGGATATTGTGTATAACAAAATGGCATGTTATATTACCATGGCCCCAAAATAATCATATAGAGGAACTTTATCGGACCTTAAGGTGGTATACATTGAGGGACAGAAGGTCTTTGCATACACTCCGTATATGGAGAAATGCTTTGGTAATATAGTTCTGAATATATTACAGATTGTCTACAAGTAAGAGTAATTAAACCAGGTCTAAGGTCTGCTAGAGGGACAGAGTATCTTTACAAAGTGTAATACTGAATTGGGCACAGCTAATTTTTTATAAGGGTCCTTACCTCTGGAATACATTGCCTACTGAAATAAGAATTCAGGATGGAAGAAAACATGTAGGACAGATAAAAAACTGGTTTTATCTCAAATATGTGAATGACGTCATTCACATATTTGGGACTGTCTAGTACAATATGCCCTGCAAGCCCATTGGTCCACATTGGGTACCAATAGGCTTACAGCCCATACTGTACCTGTCATTCAGCGGGTGGCCAGGTGATATGTGGGCAGGTAACTGCCACCCACCGATGATGGGGGGAGAGAGGTGGGCAAGGGTCCTGTGTGGTGGGGGTGCCACTGGATCACCAGGGATGTATTAGTCAGAGATGTACTGCGATCGCAGCAAATGGTGGGGGTCCACTAGACCACCAGGGATGGTCTTTTTTACATATCTCTGGGGATCGGGTGGGAGGGGGACCACTAGACCACCAGGGGTTTGCGAGTGCTTGCTGATGGTGTTCTAGGTAGGCGGATGGCCACCCATATCTGGTGGCTGCTGTGTTGCGCCATGCAATACAGCAGCCCACCTGTGGGTGGCCAAAATTTGTTCCATCTTTTCTGGGGCTCAACTCTGAACCCCCCTATGAGGCACAATGGAGGGTTGCACCAGCATATGCGCTGCACATTCTGGGCTGAATATCGGGATGTGCCGTATATGCATGGGCACGCCCCCTACATCTGTGCCGCATAGAATTACATTGCACCCCTGTGCATTGGAATTTGTGCTGCAATGGGCAGCCCTTTCAATATCCTGCTGGGGCACAATGCGGGGTTGCACAGTGGAACTCTGTTGCACCATGCGCAACCTCTTTGAATATCCAGGCCAATATCTTTGTCTTTGATTTTTACTTGGTGTTTTTCAATGCAGGTTGTCCATAGACATCCACGGATGAAGCTGAATTAAGAATGACATTTTACCATGGATTTGTGAAGATGTAACGAAATGAATGGACTTTGATTATGCATTGTTCACTAATGCACATTATTTTTGTTTATGTCAAAGTTTTTGTATATTTGCTAACTGAACAAAATACAGTGCTCTGATTAGCTGAATTAATTAATCAGTTTAATGGGTTCTTGTATAAATTGATATGGATGCACATGCCCTGTAGTCCCTGAGGAAGCCCCTAATTAGATGGGTGAAATGTAAGACAGGTGGTGCAGAGGCACTGTCTTTCCTTGAGTGTACTGCACTGTTTGCTATTAGTGCTAGGAATAAAGCCAATAGTTCACTGAATTTGGAGTCTGCTTTTGCAATTAATCCTCTGCAGGGATGAGTACTCTGTTCTCTCCTTTCAAGGACTAGAGTCCCTCAACCTTAAATATTAATGTAATGGAAGGGCATAGCCCATGGCTCAGTGTGGCATAGGGTGACATGCAGCACGCCCCCCATCCACCAACAGTATTTTCAGTATGCATGCTTGGCGTCTTTCAGATGCAAGGTTTCTTTCCTTGCAACTGCATGTCTGTCACTTACTGTCTCTCCCTTTTCTTACCTCTCCTGCCACAGCTGCTGCTTAGGCATCCCTACTCCCTCATTTTATTTTTCTCAGTGTGGTGTCTTCTGCCTCCCTGCTCTTCATTGCCACCACACTGCTATGGCAGTGATGTGGCCTGGCTCTTCTACCTCATTTTCCATGCTAACATGGCTGCTGAGGCCCATCCCTCCTTATAGATCACCACTTACCACACCTCATGGTGTGTGCTTCTGGGTTCCCTGCATACTATGGCTGCTCCTGCCTCTGCTTCTGTTGTTTTTCTCCTGTTTCTTTTTTTGTTGTTTACCTGCTACTTCCTGGGTCTGCCCCCTGTTGCTCGTTCACTGCCTGTTGTTGCCTGTCCTTCTGTCTTCTTCTTACTTCAGGCCTGTGGCTTATCACACTCTCTTCAGCTCATTCTTGGCAGGTAATCCTTCTGTTCACTGTCCTCTCCCTGTGCTAGGTGTCTGTCTGTCCTCCTGTTGCTTTTTGGGCTGCCCTAAAATATTTATTCTTCCTGCTGTACAGAATAATGCACCACAACAGCAATTGGGTTCTCACCCTATGAAACTGCATGACTTCACCAGGCTTACACCCCATCTACTGCTGGACATATGTTCCTACAATAAGGAGGCATCACACTTCTACCTCCTGTCCTTTCACTATTCAGCCTGCTGCTTTGCCCTTCCTACTGTGTCCACCAGCCAACCTGGGCAATCATCCAGGCCCAAGGACTCACATTGTATATATCTACAGAATGCCTGCACACTGAGCTTTTGCTCATTCCTGTCAAGGTTTCACCCTTCATGTCACGTCATGTCTGTCTACCCAGGCACATGCTATCAATGTCATAAAATGTCTGACCTGCAACCTCCTCAACATTTCTGAACTTCAGAGACACAATCAGTTCAGTGTTCATCTCAGGCCCTTTGTCTGTTCCTCAAGTGCTCATCTTCCGGAGCCCAGCCGCTCAACAGCTTGGCTCCAACCTCATCTGTGGGCCTTGCTCAACAAGTCCTTGACTCCAACATCCTGCTATCCTGCTAGCCTGTCGGTAATAATTCCTTCTCCTTGGAGTTAATTTAGTACTCCTGTAATTCATTTTGCACTTGCTTCAGCCCACAGCACCTCCTCAGGGATGAAGCAAAAGGACTCCATTAGTCATACGGTCAGCCCTGCAAAACCATTGTTAGGGTGAAAGTTTTTCGATAGAAGGTGAGATCGTCCATTTGAAACAGCATGTTTGAGGTCATATTCTGGATAAAATAAGCAATCCTCAGCCTGTAGAGATGACAACTAAGGCCTTGGTTCTCTGAAGGTTTCCTGTTCTCTGTGTAGAAGGTAATAAATTCAGAGATTTCTCACATCCCGCTAAGAATTGGATCTGAATGGTGACTATATATTCCTCTTCCTTTCTGTCGATGATTCCTTAAGAGAGTTTCTTTCCAGACTTATGTACCTCTCTTTTGGTTATGTCTCTTCTCTCCTTAGGAATCATGCACTTGTCTGTTCATTGAGGGTATTTTTGAGCCTTCCTCCCAATGGAGACTTCAGTCTAATACACCAGAATTCTGTGATGCCTCTAGGGCTGGAAACCTCCTCAGTAGTTTTCTTGCATGCTGAGGTTGGTGGTAGTGACTTCTACCAGTTGCAGAGAGTTTTCGCAAAGTTTCAATCATGTTGGGCAAGCATTTTCACACTACCTACAAGACAATCTGGCCCCTACTTTATCACAGTTCATCTACCATGTCAAGGAATCCCAACTTTTGCCAGCCCAGTGGTGCTGAGGGTTGAGGTGCTGGACACCACACCTCATGACACGCTGGTGACCTGGGTTGGGGATCGAGGCTCGGGCCACAGAGGGTTGGCAGGGAGGGAAAGGATCGAGCATCCGGTGGACTGCTCTCCTTTCCCGGGAGGTGTGGGGTATGTGCCACTCCTGAGTGGCCTCTGGTGGAAATCAGAGGCATGCCATGGTACCAGCAGTGCAAAACTGTTGCAGGGGTGGAGCTGTGGTGGACACTGGATGTCATTGCATGTCCAAACTCCAAGGGGGATGGGGGGTGGGGAAAAAAGCCAAGAAAACCTCTATTGACCAGGGAGGTGATAGCAACCTCCAGAAGCCCAGGCCCACACACCCAATGCTGGCTGCAATCCCTGATTCTAACCCCTGGGGATCCTCAGCCTCTACAAGGGGGCCAGACAGCCAGCATTCCTGATACCGATGCTGTCATCAGGGAGATCGGTTCAGGCGAGGGGTCAGGAGCTGCAGGCTGAGTGAGGGATTCCTGAGAGATGCCCCCAAAAGGTAGGAGTTAAAATAGAGTTCAAAAAAAAAAAAAGAAATCCCGACTTCCTGACTCCATCAAGTTCCCTCATTAACTCCTACATCAGAAGCTTGATGATCCATTGAATAGAATGGCCTAGTAATGGTTCAGCAAGGCAGTGGATGACACATGCCACACACCCACAAACAGTACTTTAACCATGGATGTCTGGTTTCCTTTGAATACCAGGTTTCTTTGCTCCACCATCCTCCAAGCCTCCTACCTCCATCAGTACCCTCACTAACTCCTACATCAGGAGCTCGGTGATGCATTGAACTATTTATTTATTTATTTAGTTACTGAAAATTTTGGAGAATACCTTTGAGCACAAATGCTCTTTTACAAAGGTTGTATATCAATAACAGAAGTTACAAAGCAACCTAACAAAATATGTTAGTTCCAGTGGAATGAAATTACACAACTACAAATATAGTTGAACAAGTACAAATGCATAGGCTAGAATCAACTGCATACAATTTTGCAATGAGACAGGTAGACAAAATCAGTCTAGAACAAGCATAGTAATAGCACATGGCCTCAGAGTCAGAGTCTGACACAGTTCACAGAGCATACCGGGAGGGACTTAAGTTAGGATGATTAGCATTTACAGTTGCATTGAACTGTTAGGGTTGTCTGTAGTGCTGTCTTAAACTGGTCAAACTTAACTAGATTGAGCAAGTTATCAGACAGCTTATCTAACAACCAGCAGCTAACTGTGAATGAATGTTACCCCAGATGTATAGCGAAAAAGGCAGTTCAAGGGCATTCTGGGCCATGCTCTTGGTGTTGTAGAGATTGGCAACATGATGGAAGCAGTGAGTTAGGGCCAGAGGAGTTAGGCCTAGTAATGCCTTCTTGGCTCGTAGACATGTCTGGTACTTAATTCTGCTAGGCAGCGGTAACCAGTTTATTAGAAGCAACAAGCCTTATTGCAGATCAGATTTATTTTGCTGAGAATTGAGTCATTGGCAGTTGTGTACAGAGGGAGACCATAGTCGACTAGTGACAGTATTGAACTTGCTACTATGAGACATCTAGCAACAGCAGCCAGGTTCATCCTGTTATGGTGCAAGATTTCCAGTCTTTTTGTTTACTGTGGGCTAGCATGTGGTCAACATGGGGAGCAAAGATAAAATATCATCAGGATCACCCAGAATTACAGGGTGCCATGCTGGGGACCACCCAGTGTGGCAACAGATTGCTATATTGCGGGGTGCCCAGTCCCTGTCGGCTCCCGCCCCAACCAGCCATCCTTGTGCCATGCTGGGGCCCCACCCCAGCATGGCAAGCGTCAACGTCGTCATTTAAAAAAAAAAACCTGCAAATAAAGGCTTGTCCTTGGCGCTTCTCCCTGCCGTCCCTGGCCTGCCACCCACTGTGCACCTGCCTCCCCACACCCCTCACCCTATACTTACCTCCGAACCTCAAGGCGTGATCTTCGGTGGACTGGGAAAACCTGCACTCTTCAAAGCCGACCCCGAACTGAGGAAATGCCGGTAAGCTGTATAATGGGATAGATAGGGTTTTTCAACTTTGCTGCATATCTCAGGCATTTTTGGAATTTTGCACCAAATTTTCAACATGGGGTTTTGGGACCCTTCTCATAGATACTGTCACTGACTTGGTATTCGGACCCCAAAGGTGATTCATGATCACTCACAACCTGCCACAGAGACCGATTAATGGCTCGACACTGCTAGTGTTCATAAGGTGGACTCTCAAGAAGCCTATTTTGAAAATTTGAAAACTTCAAAAATTGATGCGATTTCCGCAGTTCCTCATGCGCTCATGGAAGTTCACTAATTTTCAACTATTTTCACTCCAGATTTTCAACATTGCCATTTTACCACACCTCTTTATGAGAGTATAGCTGCCATTTTCACATCTTGCCCAAAATATGTTTCCGCCCATATGGCACAATGGGCGTATACGGTGTGTGAAATCAATGTATGGGACACATTAAGAAAATCACAGTGACACTGTTCATGAGCAGAGGTCTTAAAATGGCTATGTTGAAAATTTGGTGAAAAAAGTCCTAAAAATGACTGTTTTACGAGCATGCATTGCGCTGATCGTATGCACGCTCATAAGTTTGTGAATTTTCAATATTTTCACTCCAGATTTTCAACATTGCCATTTTACCACACCTCCTTATGAGCAGTATAGCTGTCAATTTTCACATCTTGCCCAAAATGTGTTTCCGCCCATGTGGCGCACAATGGAGTAGTTGGTGTGTGAAATCAATGTTTGGGACACATTAAGAAAATCACAGTGACACTGTTCATGAGCAGAGGTCTTAAAATGGCTATGTTAAAAATTTAGTGAAAAATCCTAAAAATTACTGTTTTACTAAGCGCAGCATTACAAGTAGTTCCTACGCACACTGTAAGTTTGCGAATTTTCAATATTTACCCAGATTTTCAACATTGCCATTTTATTACACTTCCCTTATGAACAGTACAGCTGCCATTTTCACATGTCACCCAAAATGTGTTTTCACACATATGGCGCACAATGGTGCAGTCGATTGTCGCAAAGCAATGTTTGGGACAGATTAAGAAAATCACAGTTACACTGTTCATGAGCAGAGGTCTTAAAATGGCTATGTTGAAAATTTGGTGACAAAGTCCATAAAATGACTGTGTTACGAGTGAGCATTACGCAGTTCCACGCACCCTGTAAGTTCATGACTTTGTAATATTTTCAGTCCAGATTTCCACCAGTGGCATTTTCCACACTTCCTTATGAACAGTACAGCTGTCATTTTTCACAACATGGCCAAAATGTGTTTTCACACTTTCAGCACAGAGATGCGTGGTCGCTGTGGGAAATCATTGTTCGGGACAGATAAAGAAAATCACAGTGACACTGTTCATGATCGGAGGTCCCAAAATGCCTCGTTGACAATCTGCTGTAAAAATCCCCAAACTAATTACATTACGTGTATGCGTTGCCAGTTTCTATGCACGTCATGACTTTCACCAGTTTTTTAATATTTTTACTGCAGATTTGCAACATTGCCATTTTTACACCTCCCCATGAACAGTACAGCTGTAATTTTTACATCCTGTTTGGAATGTTTTGCACCTGTGGTGCTAAATGCCGTAGTAGCTGTGCATAAGCAGCTTTCGGCTAACAAACTGATATTGCCACTGTTCATGAGGTGGGGTCACAAAAAAACCATGTTGAAAATTTGGAGTGAAAATACCAATGAATGCCTGAGGTATTAGGGTTTTCAATCATAACGTCCAACCCTGTAGAGAATGACAGGCATCAGGGGTGTGACTTGGGATTCTTGCCTGTAATGCTTATACCATTCCACACCCTGCAGCCAGTGAGAGGCATCGAGGTATGCCTTGAACTCTTTGGCCCCAAAGTTCACCCCATTCTCCTGTACCACACCCATCTCACCATATTTTCTGATGGAATGGGGTGCGCATAAGGGCCAAAGACCCCAAGGCACACTATGACACTTGTCAGTGTCTGCAGGGTGAGGTGTGGTGAAATGGCGTGGCCGTTATGCCTGACGACCCAAAGGCACTCCATAATGCCTGTCACTCTCTGCAGGGTGGTGGTGGGGTTGGCTTCAGTTCAATACTTCACTGCCATTCCTATTATGCAGCTCTGTAACTTCTACACTACCACTGCCAATGCCAGCAAGCAAACATTCGGCATTGACAAATGCTTGTTTTATTTTGTTTTGCAAAGTATCTGTGCTATGTTGTTTCTATGTTACTATGTTAACTTTATTTAGATTTGCAAAACAAATTCCTTACTTTCTTCTAGGATATTTATACCTATCATAAAATCCAATACACATTGTATAATTCCATACTGCTAAGTAAACCTCAGCTAATATGTAATATATTTAAATGAAACAAAACTAGGTCAGGTATTAGTCCCAACCACTGTCAAATCAAGCTATTCATTTTAGTAGCTTATTTATAGTATATCACCTTCAGTGAAAATGAACAAAGGACAAATGAGTCATGAATATTTTAAACAAGCTGAATTTTACTGACATTTAATAACCACTTCTGACTAAGAAACCATAAAAATATAAAAATAAATCAAAATTTGAATTTGAGAGTAATTTCCTTCCATTTGTACTATATTGCAGTCTAACTGAGGAGTGGGAAGTTACATTTGCCATTGGAAATACATTGTGAGTAGGATTTATTACAGGTTTGTCATATAATTAAAGTGTTTAGGGGCTCAGGGTGGGGGGGGACACCAGACACCAGGGAGATGTGTGGGGAGCTATGCTAGGACATCTGCCCGCGATCGGGTTTTACGGTCCACTGGACCACCAGGGAGTTATTCGGTTGGGGGAGGGTTACATTCTGCCCGCGATCGGGCACTGGGGGTTCATACAGGTTCTGCCCGCGATCGGGCTGTGGGAGATGTGTGGGGGACATGACGTGTTCTGCCCACGATCGGGCTGTGGAGATGTGGGGGGTCATGTAACTGTGATGCCCGCGATCGGTTGCATTGCGTCAAGTCCCCGATGGCTGCTGCTCACAGGGTGGCCATAGGAGCAAGTCCTTGGGGATCGCGCATCTACATGCAAATGGCATGCAAATGGTGCCATAAATAGATGCAAATGGCCCCCACGCCTTGCACAAATTATGGCCCCATTTGCATGTCACCTTTGAATATCGGAAATTTGAGCATAGGCGCAATGGTACTTGCGCCACCGCAGGTTAATGCTCAACTCTGGCAACTTGCGGTAGCGAAGTTCCCATCTGGCGCTTACGCGCAAGTGTTGTGGTACAAGATATTCAAAGGAGTTGCTCAACAGCAACTCCTTGAATATCACCTGCCACACCCCTGCGCAACTATTTTGAGCAGTGCAGGGGCTTGCGCCTCAGACTGGCGCAGTTTGAATATCTGGGCCAAAATATTTAAAATGTTCTTACAGTGCTCTTACTCCTTACTTAATACCTACAGGGAGCATTTACGTGAGATAGGCAATAACAATAATGCTACAGACAGTATTTTGTTGAAAAACTGGTGATACTCATATATACTGTATCAGGGTTCTAAAATAACCCTAAAGTTCACTGGGTTGTCAGCCCTTCTCTCATTGTAGTGTGCTGACTCTGTTGATAACTGGCCAAATTTCCCTCATTCACTAAAAATACCACCAACAGCTTAATCTGGTTCAAGGTCAGTTGGCATTCATCTGTATCCCCCTCCCCCGGGTCGTGCCTGAAAATAGGCAGGATTTGTCTAGTGCACTTACCCGGTCAACAAAAGCTAAATAAATAAATAAAAAATAACTCACGGGGAATGCTACATCAGTGCTAAAAGATGTGTATAAAAAGTGTAGTTTATAATAGTAAATCAGTTAGAAAAAAGAAGAAAAGTCTGACTGCCTGTGGGCTAGTAGTTTTTTTTTTTATTCTTTTACTCTTGCTATTATGAAATGTGTATATTAATGTATCTCCCTTAAAGGAGAACTGAAGGCAAAAACTGAAAAAAACATATGTTTTAAGTCATGCTCTGAGCTTCTGAACGGTACTAATGTGCCTGTAGTGGTATAAATGGTTTAAACTTGCAATGTCAGTGGCTCAGTAGGTAGCACATTTGCCTCTGTGGCGGGGAGATCAGAGGGCTGTGGGTTCAGTTCCCACATCTGGCACTTGGGTTAATATCCCAGTACTGACACTGTAGTGCAGCATGAGACGGGTGCTGCACTTCTGAGGTGCCGTCTTTCGGATAAGATGTTAAATTGAGGTCCCATCTGCCTGGATTGGTGGTAGTTCAGGTGGATGTTAAAGAAGTCATGGCAGTTATCGAAAAGAGTAGGGGAATTTTCCCCAGTGTCCTGGCCAAATTTCCCTCATTCACTAAAAATACCACCAACAGCTTAATCTGGTTCAAGGTCAGTTGGCATTCATCTGTATCCCCCTTCTCCGGGTCATGCCTGAAAATGGGCAGGATTTGTCTAGTGCACTTACCCGGTCAACAAAAAATAAATAAATTCAATTTTAATTGATTCTACCCCTGATTGTGGGGGTGAGGGCAGCCATGTTCACATGGTTTTGTTTTTTAATCCAGCCCTACCTATCCCACAATGCACCTTGAGTCCTGTAAGATGAGGTCAGCTCGCCCTGTCCTTTCATTCAGTCTGTTTCCAGTGTTGAGAAAAAACTGTTTTGCCTTGTGTTCAGCCAGTCTTTTACTAGCCCTTGAGGTTAGTGGTTTTTTTTTCTTTTTTTCAGTACTGTCTTTGATTTTTTGCAAGTGGAAACCTTCCGCTTAGTGTTTTATAGGCCTTTTCTTTCTTTGTGAAGTCTCAGTACTTAATTTACAACTTTTTGCAAACTGAGAAACTTCTGTTTTGCTAGTATATCCTCCCCCCACTCAACCAGAGGTGTGAATTCCTTTTGAATCCTTACCATGCTGGATGATGTCTATAGTGGCTGAATTGACAGTTACTGATTTTACTTACTTGCTTGGTCCTCTCACATATGACAGCTTCTACAGGGCACTAGCTCATCTATACGTCAGTAGCTTTGATTGAAAAAATTGGGAACCTCTTGTAAAACGTATGTACTGTAAAACTGCCCTTAGCATTAGGAAAATATTACACTGGGTCTGGTGCACATTAACAAGGACAGTGTTGCAGATATCAAGATGGGATGTTACTTGGGGACCAGTGATCACCATACAGTGTGGTTCAACATAAGGATGGCAGTGAAATCGAGCAACACAAGGGTGAGGGTCCTTGACATCAGGAGGGTAGATTTTAAAAAAGATGGGTGAATGCCTCAGGGATGATCTAGCAGGGGGATGACCTGGGTGAGGTGGAGGGACAATGGCAAAGCTAAACTAGAGTACAGTGAAAGCAACAAACCTCTGCGCTTTCTTATTTCCCCAGAATTTGCTACTCTGAAATGTAGGACTTTAGTTCTGGAGTTGGTGTGCTCCTTGCCCAGTTAAATAGCAAACCATGCAGAAAGGTGGTTGTTAGTATGCAGTGGTTCCCCCACTCTTTTTCTCTGACATAATCACTATTTGTGAGCACTATTCAGTCATATGCAAAGTTCTTCCTAAGTGACATAGCTAGCAACCTTCTCCCCTGTAGAAAACATAGCAGTTTGCCTGGTCCAACGTCTGTCAGATCCAGTCTTTCCATAGGGTGGGCACAGGGGATTCCCTGAAGTCATACACCACTAGATCCACACTGTCCAGTGCTTTCCCCCACCCCCGTGCTTTTCGGATGGATAGCTGTGTCAGCATAGTGAACATGAGCTAGAGCCACACATTTTAGCTTCTGACTCTCTTCTCCACTCTGCCCTCTTCCTCCTCCCTTTCACATGTCTACCCTTCCCCCTTCCCATCATCCCCTACATCTGTTTGCTCCCCCTCTCGTTGCTCCCTCCTCCCCTCCCTTTTCCGGATTCCTCACATGACATTGCCAGCGGGCAACAACCTTCACCCTCCATTAACTATTTGTCCTCCTTCCTCCACTCTTAACTACCTAACTAATTCCATATTATTACTCCTGCTGTGCATTGTAATTACCTCATTTTGTACATTTTAAATAACGTCTGCACTGTAAATGTCTCCATATTGCACATTGTATATATTTTGGTTTTATTTTTATATCTCTCTTTCGTTCTTTGTACTACTCTTCCCTATATGACGTGGAACCTTTGTAAATGAGCTGCCTGAACTCAAAGGTATTGTAATCTGAGAATGAATAAAATAAAATATATTTTCTGACAGTGATATTTTTGCTTGTGATGTTCCAGACTTCAACAATGACCCTTTGGACATAGACATGTATTCCCACATGTAGGACAGTAGGCTTCACCAACAACCCACTGGGCAATCCTTTATCTTTAGGTGCATCAATCATGAGGAGACAGACCACATACCTTTACAGCTCACAGCTGAGGGCTGGTGCCCGCAGTGAAGGCTGGAAACAGGGAGTATGGCAAAATAGGGCATCAGAGAGCATTTTCTGCTTTTTTTTTTCTGAATCTTCAGAGAGATTAAGAGGAATGTGGATGGATGAAGCTTTGAGCTTGGAGTCTATAGATGTTATACTTTATATGCTTTTTATAAGCATATCTATAGGTATGCAATCTTTGTCTAGCAAGGCAATGTTTGCCTTCTAAAAGGGTATTTTTTTTTTAATACAAATATGCTGCCTTAAATCAAGCTTTTTCTCACATAGTCCTTTTGGTTTCTGGAGAAGAGACACTGCAGGATTGGGTGCAGGGCTGGATCAGGCCAGAAGGAGTGAAGGACCATGGAGGCTGGAAAAGAGCAGAGATTGGGCATTAGGTGGAGAGCCTGTATGTGCAATGGACAGGGGAGATTCGGAAAAACAGAACTGTGACTTCCGGTGATGTCACATGATAGATGGTGGCTTAAAATGGAGCTCCTGCACCTTGAGCATTATCACTATTAAAATCGATTGCCATCGTGTGGTTTTATGGGTTGATTTTGTCTTAGGCAAGGCTCGTATTTGTATGGTCACCATGGGGCGCACAAAAAAGAAACCTCCCGCAGACTTAAACAGTCAAACCACCGAATGTGGTGTCCCATGGCCTCCCAGCCTGGTCCCATCTCACTCCTTCATTTTCACAGCATCGGGCAAAGAGTCAGAAGGCTCAGGGTCAGAAGATGCCTCAACCTTTACAAAGGTGGACAGGCACAGAATGCTCAAAATCCTACACCGCATAGATGCCCGGATCTCAGGCATCCATAAAGACTTCAAGAAGTTGAAAGCACGCACAGCCTCCATGGAAACCCATGTGGAGGGCCTCCAGTCAGAGAATATGGCCTTTGGGAGATCTTTGGTGTATCTCCATAGAAGAGAGAAATAATTGACCATGCGGGTAGAAGATGCTGAAGCGAGAGCCCGCTGCAATAATAGTCACATTTTTGGCATCGCTGAGGGAGTGGAACCCCCTTCAATGGAGGATTTCTTGGACACTTGGCTTAAATCTGAGCTGTAACTGGGGGAGGGCTTTAATACTGAGATCGAGACGGCACATAGAGCAATTGCCCCCAAGCCTAAACAAGGTGCTCCCCCAGGTCTGTAACAGTCAAATTCCTGCGCTTCCCCACAAAAGAAAAAATTCTTAGACTGGCGTGGGCCAAGCGAAATCTTAATCTAGACAGCCAGAGGATATACATTGATCAGGACTTTCCTCCACAGAAGTTAGCCAATTGCAAGAAAGTCCTGGTAGTGGTGAAGGCGCTGCGAGACAGGGGGTACAAGGCTTACCTCAGATATCCTGCTAAGCTGTGGGTTCAGGACAAGGAGGGAACAAGAATCTTCGACTCCCTCCTACAGACTACTCCCTATTTAGAAGCTCAGGCGATTCCCACACCAGACACAAAGGAGCATGCTGAGAGGGAAATCGAGGATCTTTTGTGGTCTTTCCACCCCTTCTGGAGTATCCACCCTGTTGCAGATCTTGGTGTCATCTGCAAACAGGCAAACCTTTCCCTCCTGCCCATCTGCAATGTCACTGATGAAGACATTGAAGAGGACTGGCCCCTCATCTGATTGGGTTCCATTCACCACTACCCTCTATTTTCTGTCCCTTAACCAGTTTCCAACCAGTTCATCACCTTGCGTCCCAACCCCAGGCTGCCTAGATTGTTGACCAGTCTCCTAAATCGGACCATATCAAAGGCTTTGCTGAAATCAAGGTAGGCAATATCTACCACCCTCCCCCCTTGATCTACTGCCTTTGTCACCCACTCCCCTCCTTGGTCTACTGCCTTTGCCACCCATTCAAAGAAATCTATCAGATTAATTTGACAGGATCGTACTGCAGAGAACCCATGTTGCCTGGGATCCACCAGTCCATTGGCTTCAAGGTGTTCCACTAATCTTTCCCCAGCAGAAGAGCACCTGGCAGGGCACACCTCCTCTGGTGATGCGGCACCTCACTACAGCTGCTGCCCACCCTGTCTGCCTACAGCCAGCAAAGATTCCAGCTGAAGAGCCCCTGACAGGGTGCACCTCTACTGGTGTTGCAGTACCTCACTACAGCTGCCACCTGCCCCATCTGCCTATGGCCTGTAAGGATTCCAGCTGAAGAGCCCCTGACAGGGTGCACCTATGGTGATGTGGCACCTCACTATAGCTGCTGCCCACCCCATCCTCCTATGGCCTGCAAGGATTCCAGCTGAACAGCCCCTGACAGGGTGCACCTCCTCTTGTGGTGTGGTACCTCACTACAGCTGTTGCCGACCCCTTCCATCTATGGCCTGCAAGGATTCCAGCTGAAGAGCCCCTGACAGGGCGTTTCTCTTCCAGTGGTGTGGCACCTCACTACAGCTGCCACCCACCCCACCCACCTATGGCCTGTAAGGATTCCAGGTATGGACCCCCCTTGTAAATGCCGCTCAATTCAATTCTTGGTGCTGCTTCCCTGATTACCCAGCTTCCCACAGCTTCTCCTCCTGATTGGCTGCCTCACAGTTTCTCAGCTTTTGCTTAGTTGACTACTCTGAGGAGTGGTTTTAATTTAGCCCTTGGTTTTATTTACCCCTAACTTTATCTAATTCAAGTAATATTATTTACTGCACTGCTACTGTATTGTTTTTGATGCTAATGCTTGTGTGCTGAACTACTGCTCTATTACCCTAATTACTTTCTCCTACTCTCACTCATTTCTTTCTTTCTCCAGCTTCCCTCTGGTTCCCAAGGCTGATTCTCCTACCTGCCTTCACCCACCCCCCCGGTGCATGGCGCTGACATGCCCCACCCCCTCTCTCTCTCTCCTCTCAGCTGAAGAGCCCTGACAAGGTGTACCTCTGATAGTGTGGCATCTCACTACAGCTGCCACCCACCCCGTCCACCTATGGCTGCCTCACAGTTCCTCGGCTTTTGCTTAGCTGACTACTCTGAGGAGTGGTTTTAATTTAGCCCTAATGTTTCTTACACCCACCCTCCTCCACCCACGGTACTCTTTAAATACTCTATCTCAACTCAGACTCCTCCCAGGTCAGTATTTCCTCATCCTGTGACTTCATTTCCACACCCTACCATCTAGTGTAACTTCACCCTGCCTGCACCCAGCTCATCCTCTTGTCCTTTGCTTAGTGTGCCTCAAACAATATATGCTACTTTACCAACCTCTGCTTAGAGTGCCCTAGACAATATCTATTTCTTTTTTTAACTTAGCCTGCTACCACTCTCAAGTGTGCCTTGGTCAGCATTGTTCTACAGCTCTTAGAGAGCCTTGGACAATATTTGCTACCCTTCTTTCTGCTTACTGCTGTAGTTTACCACCCCACTTTTCCACTGCTATCAAGTGTGCTTTGGTCAGCATTGTTCTACTGCTCTTCGTGTACCTAGGACAATATTTGCTACTCTGCTTTCTGCTTACTTCTCTAGCTTACCTCCCCACTTATACCTTCTAGCTCCCTTCCAAATGCAACCTATTCTGCCTCTGCCTTTAACAACAGTTACCAATCACCCACTACCTTCCACATAGCAAGTTATTTCCTACCCACTCCAACTCCATTTCCTCTGTAGCCCCCATCCCTGCCCTCTCTCTTCCCCCTCTGTCAAACACAGAAACATAGACTTTGATGGCAGATAAGAACCACTTGGCCCACCTAGTCTGCCCATTTCCCTACCTACAGGATAAGCTGCAGATCCTAGTTAACCAACAGCCTATTTCTTCCTACCCCCCCCACAAGAACTGCTTTATGTCTGTTCCATGTACTCTTGAATTCTCCCACAGTTTTAGACCCTACAACCTCCTCAGGAAGGCTGTTCCATGCATCCACCACCCTCTCTGTGAAAAAATACTTCCTCACATTGCCCCTGAACCGCCCCCTCTATCTTTAAATTGTGTCCCCTTGTTCTTGCACATCTCTTTTTCTGAAAGATGCTACCCTCTTGGACTTTGTTGATTCCACTGAGGTACTTAAAAGTTTCTATCATGTCCCCCCCCTCCCTCCTTTCCTCAAGGGTATACATGTTAAGCTCCTTTAGTCTCTCCTTGAATGGCTTTTCTTGCAGACTCTGCACCATTTTAGTTGCCCTCCTCTGGACTGCCTCTATCCTGTCTATATCCTTGTGGAGATGAGGTCTCCAGAACTGGATGCAGTACTCCAGATGGGGTCTCACCAACTGTCTGTACAGAGGGATAATAACTTCCTGTGTTCTCCTGGTGATGCCTCTCCCTATGCATTCCAGTATACTCCCAGCCCTCCCTACTGCCTTCTCACATTGCTTGCTAACCTTAAGGTCATCTGATATAATTACCCCCATGTCTCTTCCATTTTTGTTGTTGTTACTACCCCCCCATTGTGTAATCTTCCCCTGGGTTTTTGTTTCCCCGGTGCATTATTTTGCATTTTTTTGCATTGAATCCAAGTTGTCATACTTCTGACCATTCCTCCAACCTTGCCAAGTCCCTTCTCATTCTTTCCATGCCTCCTTGTGTATCAGCCCTGTTGCAGATCTTTGTGTCATCTGCAAAGAGGCATACTTTTCCTTCCAGTCCCTCTGCAATGTCACTTATAAAGACGTTAAAAAGACTGGACCCAGTACTGAACCCTGCAGTACCCCACTAGTAACCCCTCTTTCTTCAGAGTGGACTCCATTTACAATTACCTTCTGTGTCCTGTTGTCCAGCCAATGTTTTACCCAGGCTACCACCCTGGGACCCACTCCCAGGCTGGTTAATTTGACTAATCTTTTGTGTGGGACTGTGTCAAATGCCTTGCTAAAGTCTAGGTAGGCCATGTCCACAGCCCCTCCCTGGTCTACTACTTTGGTCACCCAATCAAAGAAATCAATTAGATTCATCTGACATGACCTTTCCGCTGTGAACCCATGCTGCCTTAGGTCCTGTGCCTCACTGGCCTCTAGGTACTCAAAAATTCTTTCCTTCAGAAGTGATTCCATCACTTTCCCTACCACAGAGGTCAAACTGACAGGTCTGCTTTGTCCACTTTCAGTTTTAGGAGTTCTTTCAGAACCCTTTCTTCTGTGAAAGGACTGGGATCGACCCCCCTATCAAGAGTGCTTCTGTTAATTGGATTAGGCACCTCCCTCTCCTCCTCTTTTGTGAATACTAAGCAGAAATATTCATTCAGTATCCCTGCTTTTTCACTGTCCCTCTCTGGCCACCCACCGTCCATTCTAGTCAGCCTCACTATCCCTCTCTTTGTCTTTCTACACTACCTGATGTACCTATAAAAGGTTTTATCCCTCTTCTTAACTGAGTTGGCTATCTTTTCTGCAGTTTGGCCTTTGCTATTCTGACTTCCCTCCCTGCTTTCTTCTGCCTTAACTGGTACAGTTCTCTGTCCTGCCCCTTCTGTGTTTCCTTATACTTCCTGAATGCTATCTTTTTCTCCCTGACTTTCCCCGCCACCTCTTTTGAGAACCATAGTGGCTTTTTGTTTCATTTTGATTTGTTTATTTGCTTCACATAAAGGCTTGTTGCCTCTGTAATGGCAGTTTTGATGTTTCCCATTGTTGCTCCACCCTCCTTCTAGCCTGTTTGCTAGTGCTTTTCTAAGCACTCTCCCATCTTGCCAAAGTCAGCCCTCCTGAAGTCCAGTACCCTCACTATTGTATGGCTTGACTCAGTAGCTGAGTTTATCGTGACCCACACTGTTTGATGGTCACTTGTTCCCAGATGGCAACCCACTTCTAGATCTGAGATCCTCTCACTGTCCCCATTTGAGAGTATGAGGTCTAAGACTGCTCCCTCACAAGTGGGTTCCGAAACTAGCTGTCTGAGGCATGCCACTGTAGGACATCGAGAATGGCCCTGCTCTTGGATGTGGCTGTAGCAAACGTGCTCCAGTTAACATCTGGCATATTCAGGTCTCCCATGAACAGTATCTCTCCTTTCTCTGCCATCCTTAGAATGCCTTCTATTATATCCTTGTCCATTCCCTCCCCATGACATGGGGGTCTGTATACAACCCCTGTGTGGACTGTGGTGCCATTTCCAGTCTCTAAGGTGACCCACAGCGCCTCCTCTCCTCCCTATTTACTCTTTTGTTCAGCTGCTTTTATCCCTTCCTTTACATAGACTTTCTTTCCCTCCCTATCCACTCCCCAATCTCATGCTTACATGTTGCCCATCATGCTGGCCTTCCTCCTTGCTCTCTTCCCCCTCCTCCTCTCCCTGTCTTCCCTTCCCCTTCCTCATTTTCTTCCCCACTGCCTAGTCCACCCTTTTTGCTCCCCTCCTTCCCTCCCATGCTCCCCTCCTCCTGCCAGCCTCCCTTACTACACGTCCACTGGCATGCTGTGGCTGGCTTCACCTATCGAACTGGATCCCACTTGGCCTTCATACACATCCTAGACTTTCGCACCGGTAGCACTTATAATAAGACTAACACAGCCCCTGCCTTTTAAATCCTCCATTAAAAAAATGGCTGGCCTTCCTCATGAAAGCACTCGTAGCACTCCTGCTTATCATTACTGGGGACATCGAATCTAACCCAGGTCGCCCATACCTCCCTCCCCCTGAACTGCCAAAAGGTCTTAGTCTCCTTCACCTGAACATTCTCAGCCTTCTCCCCAAAATCGATCTTCTACAACCACTCATGCTACAACTCAAACCCTCCATCCTCATCTTATCTGAATCATGGCTCAGCTGTAAAATTCCTGACTTGACCATCTCCATCCCAGGCTACTCCACCATCCGCCAGGACCATATGCCATGTACATATCTACCTCTATCAACTACTCTGTCTGCTTCTCAGTGTCCTCTCCCTCTGCCTATGAATTGCTTCTAGTAAAAATCTTCCTCCCTTTCTCTCTCCCTATCTTTGCTGGTGGTATTTACTGCTGCCCCAACCTCCTGGCCACCTCGCTGCCCTCTATTACAAATCTCCTATCCTCCGTCTCCTCCCTTGCTGCCCTGGTGAGCTTTTCCTCCTCTGGGATTTCAACATAAATTGGTTATCCAGTACACAGTCCAAAGTTTGCACTCATGTCGCCTCTCTCAACCTAAAACAACTTATTACAGACCCTACGCACCTTAATCACAAATCAGGTAAACACACTCTAACCGAGTGGATGTTGACCTTGCATCCACACAGAGTTGTAACTTCTGGCATACTCCCCGATGCATCCAGCGACCATCATATGGTCTTCTGAGTGAGGAAAATCCACCGTTCTAAGTCCCTTCCTGTCATCATCAAGTGTCACCCCTACCGCTCCCTAGACCTCTCCTCCCTATATTATGATCTGTCCAACATTGATTGGTCACCAGTCTCCTCCACCTCCTCTGTCAATGCTGCCTTGGGCTACTTCAGCACACAGTTCCTTAAAGTATGGGACCACCATGCACCTTTTAGGAACACCAAGGCCCATGGCAACCACCTCCCCTGGGTCACCACCAAACTCATTGCTTGCCAATGCGTGAGAGACCAAGCCTGGACTGTGTTCAAAACTTCTGTCTCCCCTCAAGACCTTCAACACTACCGCACATTCTAGAACACTTGCACAGAGCCATATGCCTTGTCAAGGCAGAGTAATTCAATGCCTCCTTCGATGATAACATCAACAACCCATCCAAATTCTGGAAGGTAATCCACACTCTGTTCTCCCCCAGTCTACCCTCGCTTTTCCATCCTCAAGGTCGGTGCCCACACAGTAGATGATCCCCTAGCAGTGGCTATGGAATTCAACAAGTACTTTACTTCTTGTGCCATCTCCCTCCTTGTCTCTCTTCCCCCTCTTCACCCAGCGATCCCTCTAGTCCCAACCATGCCTTCCCACATGCACACCCAGCCCCCTTTGAGCTTACTGTTTAAGCCGATACTCCCAGAGGACACCCTGCTCATATTGCTAACCCTGAATCCTAACAAAGGGGAAAAGGTCTGACAGCCTTGACCCCAAACTACTCCACCTTTCAGCTTGCTCCGTTGCTCTTCCTTTGACTCATCCTTTAAACCTCTACTTCTCACATGCAACCATCCCAGATGCCTGGAAGTCTGCTACCATCATCCTTCTTTCCCAAAGGTGGGGACCCTCCAACCCTGGTAACTTCCACCCCATCTCTCTACTCCCCACACTGGCTAAGCTTCAAGAGCACCTGGCACTGGAGCAACTCTCTTCCTTTCTTGATTCTTCCTCCTTCATCACCCCTTACCAGTCTGGGTTTCATAAAAAACACTCCACCACTACCTTCCTACTTTGGCTCACTGACTGCATTCTCTCAGGCATGGATCAGGGATGCATCACCTCTGCCATTTATGTCGACTTGGCCAAAGCCTTTGAGAAAGTCTCCCACTCCTTCCTCCTGTGTAAGCTATCCTTGGCTGGCCTATCTGCATCTGCCACCAACTGGTTCCAGTCCTACCTCATAGGCCGGTCCCAGTCTGTCAGAAATAGTAACTCCACCTCACCCCCTTTCCCATCAACACAGGTGTTCCACAAGGTTCAGTACTGGGACCAATACTGTTCTCCATTTTCTTGAATTACCTCCCTGCTGCCTGTTCTTCTTCATATTTCCATGAGTATGCAGATGACACAGTGCTAGTCTCATCTGGTAATTCCCCCACTGAGGTGGCATCCACCCTCCAGTAGGACTTCAACAATGTCCAGCTCTGGTTTGTCGCTAACCAACTCTCTATGAATATCAAAAGACGGTCTCCATGACCTTTGGCTCCTGACAAAAATTGTCCAGACTTGTCTCAACCCCCACCTTTTCCACCCTTTCTGGTACTACACTGCATGATATCCCCTCTTATAAGTACCTTGGTTTATGGCTCGACAAGCATCTTGACTTTGGGGTCCACATTGATGCTCTTCACATAAAATTACTTCCTAAACTCAGTGCAGTGTAGAGACACAGTAGCTGCCTACCACTGCAAACCAGGAGAGAAATCGTTCATAAGATGATTCTCCGTGGGACATTGTTTACAGTTCTGCCTCAAAAACCTCCCTTACCAGACTGGACACCCTCTTCAACTCCTTCTGACGCTTCACACTTGACTGCCCTCCATTTACTCACCACTGTGATCTTTACACCTCACTCTCCTTCCCCTCCCTCAATGCCTGGCGAATTGTACACAGCGCTAATTTAATTGGAACGGTCTGGCTTGGTTCTCTACCTTCCTACCTACTCCGCACATCCACTTACAAAACTCTTGCACTGCCCCCTCGGCGCACTTCTTCCACTCGTGTCGCTTTCTCGTTCAAGTTCCCCAGTATCTGGAATTCTCTCCCACTAGATATTCTCTCACTACTTTCCATCACTTGCTTTCACTCCTCCTAAGGAAACACACTGTTGTTCACCGCTGCAACTGCACTTAACTTACATGTCTGCTAAACTCCCTTCCTGTCTCCGATTGCACTCTTCCCATTGCTGTATCTGCTCCAATTATTCCCCTTTCTCCCAGTTCCCTTCCCCCTGCACTGCCTCTTTCCATCCATATATCTTTAATTAGCTATGATAACTGCTCCCCCGAACCTCCTGCCCTTTCCTCCTATTTTTCCCTCCCCCCTTACTCCAATTCCCTCCCCCCTCCTTTCCATCTTTGCTGGTCCTTGGCCTCCTTGCAGGTTCTCTACATCCTAAAGTGGTGCTTCCTTAGCATGTCTCTCTCCCCTCAGTTTGCCTCTGCCCCCCCATGATTCCCTGTTGGGTCCCTGTCCCTTGCAGGGTTCTCAGCATCCTGAAGAGGTGTTCCTGGACAGGCCCTCCCTCCATCCACCTTCCTGGCTGGGTCCTTTGTCCCCTTGCAGGGTTCCCAGCATCCTGAAGGGGAGTTCCCTCGGCATGTCTGCCCCTCCCCCACTTCATCTAAATAGGCAACCTATGCCCTTGACTACCCCATACCCAGTTCCCCCCATACTCCGAGGTGTACCCCTGCTGTTGGCCTATTCCCAAACGACTATACTTGCCACTAATTATTGTCTGTGCTCATGTTTTTGATGCTGAACAGGATTTCTAATTAGTAATGTATACCTCAGCAATCTGTTCGGGATTGTAATCCGTTGTACTGGTGTTGCATTCTAATGTTGTTAAGTATATTTCTACTGCATGTTGCACTTTTGTAAATATGTATATTTGTATATATGCCTATCCTATTGCTGTAGCTTAGCCTGGTTGTATTTTTTCCTGTACTCATTTTTACTTGCTCTCCCATTTATGTAATCCCTTCCCTCGGGACGCTTCTGGAAACAAGCTGTTTTACAGCTCATGTTGTCCTTCCTGGTGAAACCTTTCAAAATAAATAAATAAATAAGGAGTGCCTCTATTATCTTTCTGACTACAGAGGTTTGACTAAGTGGCCTGTAGTTCCCCACTTTTTTCTTACTGCTCTTGTGAAGAGGGACAATTTTTACCCTCCTCTAGTCGTCTGGGACCATGCCAGTGTCTAACGATTCACTGAACAGGGCTACCAGTTCAGTCCTCAGTTCCTTTAGGACCTTGGGATGTATGCCATCTGGAACCATGGCTTTTTGAATCTTTAGCTTCACCAGTTCTTCTAGGACCTTCTCCTCTGTGAATGGACTGGTGTTTACCTCCTTATCCTTAGCTCCTATGAAGTCCAGCTGTGGGCCCTGCTCATCCCCTTCCACAGTGAAGACTGAACAGAAATATTAATTCAGAAGCATTACTTTTTGCCCCTTCTCCCTCCACTATTTTGCCCCTGGCTTTGCTACTCCCCTCTTAGCCTTCCTTCTCTCGCTAAAGTATGTGAAGAATGTCTATCTCCTTTTTTTAGCCAGTTTAACTATTCTCTCCTCTGTTTGCACTTTAGTGCTCCTCACTGCCTTTCCTGCATCTCTCAGACACTTCTGGTACATTTCCTTGTCCTCATGCCTTTGTGTCTCCTTATACTTCCTGAAGGCTAGCCTCTTGGCCCTTACTTTTTCTGCCCCCGAACCAAAGTAGTTTTCTTCTCATTTTACTCTTGTCTATTGACCTAATGCATTGTTGTGTTACCTCCACTATAGCCTTCTTGATGTGTGCCCATTTCTCCTCAACATCCCTGCCTATCCCCCTTTCTTCCAGGGTTTCTTTTAGCTGTAGTTCCATACTGGTAAAATCCACCCTTGTAAAGTCTGAGACTCTTGCCTTCATATGGACTAACTAAATCCCTGTATCCACTTTGAACCACACCATATTGTGGTCGCTGGACCCTAACTGACTTTCTACTCTAAGATCTGTTACCCTGTCCCCATTGGTCAGCACCAGATCTAGGATTGCCGGTCCCTGGTAGGTCCCTGAACCAGTTGCCTAAGGCCACCACTCTCAAGGGAATCCATGAAGTCCTGTGTCTTAGTTGAGGTTGCTGCTGGGATGGACCAGTCTACCTCCGGCATGTTAAAGTCTCCCATTAGCAGTACCTCCCCCTTTGCTGCCATTTCATGCATGTTTTCTAGCAGCTGCTCTTCAATTTCCTCAGCCTGAACAGGGGGTCTGTAAGTGACCCCTGTGTGAATGGCTATTCCCTTGCCTAGCTCAAGGGTGACCCAGACTTCCTCCATTTGATCATGCCTGTTTTGAATCTCGGTTACCTTTATGCACTTTTTGATGTAGTGGGCAACCCCCCTTTTACCCTACCTATCTATTCTAAACAGGGCATAACCCAGTATACTTATGTCCCAGCTGTGGTTGATGGTGTACCATGTTTCGGTTATCGCTACTATGTCCAGATCAGCCTCCGTCATCGCAGCCACCAGGTCTGGGTATTGTTCCCCAGACTGTGGGCATTTGTGTGCAAGACCTTCCATAAAATGTGGCATCTTTTTGTTCCTTCCTTCCTTGTGTTTTGTCCCTTGCTTCATCCTACTTTTCCTGGCATGTTCTATGTGGTGTTTCCTTTTTATTACCTTACTAGTTGCTTGTAGTCCAGGTCCTTTTATTAGTGGTGATATTGTTTTATCCTGAGTGCAGCCTATCCCGTCCTGTGTTACCTGCATATCTGCCCCTGAGTTGACATCTTGGTCTTGCTTGATGTGTGCACTAACCTGTGGGGGTGGACTGCCTGAATCTCCCTGCTCCTGACAGCCACCCCTCCAGTAGCTAGTTTAAATAATTGCTCAGGAAGCATGTAAACCTCTCATTAAGGACAGACATATCTTTCTCAGAAGGATGCAGGTTGTCTTCTTATGTTTGCTTGCACGCGTAGTGCACAAGAAACATATTGAGACAGTACAGCATTGCATAGGTGTGTCCATGTTGTGGCCAGTGCAGCAGACGCTCTAATGGGAGCCTTCCTTGGCCACCAATCAACTGGGAAGCTGCCAATGATGGCAGTTTCAAAGTGAGAGCTGCACTTGAAAGAAATCTGCTGCTGCAGTGAGGGACAGTTTCATCATTGCAGCAGCAGCTCCCCCAAAAAAAGGCACACAGACAGCCAGCCAAAAAGAATCTGGCCATGTGCATTACATTGCACAATTATGCATATGGGCAGAGTTTCAGTTCTTGTCAGCTCCTGTCCTCAGTTTGTTCAGTGTGCCTTTCCTGGTGAAACAGTTAAATAAATAAGTGAGCTGTGGCATGGCTTTTCACAGTGGCAGCTCCTGCTGCCCCCCCTACCCACACACTCTCCGGAAAGCTGACATTGGGGTGCCCAATTCCCATGTCAACATGTATCCTTTTCCCCCCATTAATGTGGCACACTGGGAACCCACCCCAGTGTGCCAAAATACTTATTTATGTTTCCAGTACTGGAATGCCCACTCCCAGAGTCCCATGCGCCTATTTTCTCAGCCGACCTCGGGGTGCCCAATCCCCACGTCAGCATTAATTCTCCCCCCCCTCCTCTAGTCTGGCACATTGGGAGCCCACCCCAGTGTGCCAAAATCTGTTTTAATAATATTTCACCTGTAAAACAGAAAACTGTCCCCCAAAGTCTTTTTTTTTTAAACCTGAAAAAAAGGTCCCTCGTCATCCTTGCCACCTCCCTCCCCCATCCTGAACCTCTCCCCTCTAAGGACCATCTTCCCTGCACCCCCCTCACCCCAAACTTACCTGTGGAGGTTGGGAGCAGCGATCTTTGGTGAACCAGGAACACACCTGCACTCTTCAAAGCCAAACTGGGAACTGAAGAAATCACAGTAAGCCCTATAATGGCAGTCAATGGAGGTTTCAACTTAGGTTGATATCTTAGACACTTTTTGGAGTTTTGGTCCCAAATTTTCAACATGGGGCTCTTGGGACCCCACTTCATGAACACTTGCACTGCCATTTAGTTTCTCAGTCCCAAAAGGTGATTTCAAGGTCTCTGAGTGGAATCACCTTTTGGGACTGATTAGCAAAACAACAGTGCCACTGTTCATGAGGTGGGGTCCCATAAAGCCCATGTTGCAAATTTGGTGAAAAAAATCCAAAAAATGACTGTGTTAGGAGCGTGTGTTGTGCAGTTTCTATGCGCTCCTAACTTTCTCAGTTTTTAATACGTTCACTCCAGATTTCCAACATTGCCATTTTCCACACACCCTTATGAACAGTACAGCTATCATTTTTCGCATTCTGCCCAAAATGTGTTTTTGTACCAGTGGTGCAGAATGGAGCGGCCACTGTGCGAAATCAACCTTTGGGACAGATTAACGAAATCAGAATGCCACTGTTCATGAGGAGAGGTCCCAAAAAGACCATGCTGAACATATGGTGAAAACATTCAAAGAAATTACTGTGTTACGTGAGCACGTTGTACAGTTTCTACGACGCACGTAACTTCATCAATTTTTCATATTTTCACTCCAGATTTTCAGCGTTGCCATTTTTTCACACCTCCTCATGAACAGTATAGCTGTGACTTTTCACATCTTGCCCGAAATGTGTTTCACACCTGTGGCACTGAACGGTGCAGTCACTGTGTGAAATCACCTTCAGGATTGAGTAACAAAATGATAGTAGCACTGTTCATGAGTTAGGGACCCAAAAAGCCCATGTTGAAAATTTGAAGACAAAATACCAACAAGCGCCCGAGGGGGTGTTAGGGTTTCCAACTGTAATGCCCACCCTGTACAGACTGACAGGTGTTGGGGGAGTGACATGGGGTCATCGGCCATAATGTTCACTCCATTCCACCCCCACTCCCACCTTGCAGCCAGTGACAGGCATCGAGGTGTGCGTTGGGATCTTTGGCCCTAATGTTCACCCCATTCTCCAAAATTCACCCATCTCAGCTTATTTCCTTATGGAATGGGGTGAGCGTAAGGGCCAAAGACCCCAAGGCTCACTGTGACACCTGTTAGTGTCTGCAGGGTGGGGTGAGGAGGTGGAATGGCAAGAGTGTTATAGGTGATGACCCAAAGGCACACCCCCAACACCTGTCAGTCTCTGCAGGGTGGGGGGTGGGGGTTGACGTTACTTCAATACTTCACTGCCATTCCTATTATGCATCTCTCTCTCTAACTCCTACACTACCAATGCCAATACCGGCAAGTAAACATTCGGCATTGACAACTGCTTGTTTGTAAAGGCATGCATCATCCCAGTTGGTGCCCCAGTCCTCAATGTAGCTAAAGTTGTTTTACCTTCACCAGTCTTTTAACCACTTGTTGAAGGTTTTAATGCATTGGTTTCTTTCTGCCCTCCTTCTGCTGACTGGCAGCACCTCTGAGAATATAACAAAGTTTGCTACCCCCCCCCCAGGCTCTTACACAAACTCCTAAAATTCTTCTGAACCTTCTCAACACTTGCTCTTTCTTTGGCAAGGTCATTTGTCCCCAGATGGACAATGATGTCTAGCTCCCCCCCTCCTAGCCACAGCCTCTGTGATCCTGTGGATCTAGTCCCTTCCCTCAGAGCTGTGCCTCCTGGGAGACACATAACCTCCCTCTCCTTCCTGATGCCTGATCCTATCTCCATACCCCAAACTATTGAGTCCGCCACTAGGAGAACCATCATTCTCTCCTGGAATTATCTGGCCCAGTCCCCTGTGCCCCCCTTCTGGTTGATCTGTCCATCACCCGTGGTCACAACCTTGAGTTCCCTTTCAGGGCTCTCTCCCACCTTGAGAACATCATATTTGTATTTTAGGTGTACCGGGTGTGTGTGTGTGCTTGAACTCCACTTTCCTCTTCCTCCCTGAGCCCACCGTAGTCCATCCAGGCCTTTGTCTGTGTACCCTCTGTGGCAGTGGCTGGTGGTATGGTGGTCCCTGGTTGGGGGCAAAGGTCCCCAGTACTCCTGCCAACTGTGTTCGAATCCTGGCAACCTCCTCCCTTAGCCCAGAAAGGTGCCTACAAATGGGGCAGTACTGCAGTTCCCAAAAAGTTCTTCTGAACAATGCTGCTCAGCACCCAGTGTACTGCACCACTCATTGTGCCATCCTACATACACCTAAATTGTGCTCCTACCCTCTTTTAGTGTTTTTTCACTCTCTCTCTCTCTCTCCCTTTTACAAAATGTCTTTGTCTATGACCCTTAAGGGTCTAGACCATTAGGACTACCTCCCTTTAGTGGACTTAGGGAATGTAGAGCCTTTAGGGAAACAGCAGGAGTGATCAGAGATAAATAAATTGAAGGAGAAAAAGAAGGCAATGAGAGGGAAAAGAGGATTGGTAGTGGAAGGGATGAGAGAAAGTCACAGGTAGTAAAGTAGGAATTAAAAGACTTAGCAACAGAAGAAGGGTCAGAGATAAGGGAGATAAAGGATATTAATGATTTTTATACAATTTCTGATTATAGAGTTTAATGCTTAATGTCTGTTACTATAGATAGTGTTGCCTAGGTTGTCCTAGAGTTCTTAAATAGAGTGTTGAAAGGATGGACTATACAGATGGGAAACAAAGTAATAATGCATAATATATTTAACCATGGTATGTTTTTACAGTTTTTACTGAAGTGTTAGGGAATTAAAATAATTTCTGACACAAGAGGACACAAAGAGAACATCTTTGTAAAGTAATTTGATTATTTTCAATTATTCTTGGTGAGTTGGGATTATTGGTGAAAAAAAAAAGTGTGGCCCCCTTTTGCCCGACACCCCAACGGCGAAACACGGAAAATGACCACTACAGTGACAGTCGCTGTAATGGTCCATTTCCATGTTTTGCTTCCCCCCAGTGTCCTGCCCCCTTCCTGGACCAACTCTGACCTGGAGTTGAGAATCCTAAAGTCCGGGGGGTGCGGGGGCAGCCCCCCCCCGCATGGAGTGTGTGGGCGGCACAGCCCCCCACAGAAAACACTGAGGGCTTGGGTGGCACAATACCTGCAGCGGTATTGTGCCATGCTATGTGGGTAGTCGACAGATTTACTGTTGATCAAACTTGTTGCTTCCAAAAAAACCATAGGGAGTGTATGTATCCAGACTTGGACCCGAAGGTGTCCAGTTTAAAATCTGACAAAGATTGTTGGAATTAGCTAAAGCTAAACTCTGTTTGTCTGTTTATACAAGATAATATATCCCAGATGGACACTGTTCAAAATTTGAATCTGCTGAATGTATTATAATGCATTGTATTTATGCAACTATTGCTCTGATTAATTTATTTTGATTATGTAATATAATGTATTTATGTCTTACATTGTCTTGCTGTATGTATGTATCCTATGGACTATAAGGAAGAACATTGTCTCCGGGATGCTAGGGTCCTTCTCCCCCGTACTAAGCATATATAAGGCCACATGTTGGCTACTGTTCCTAGTTTTGTTCCCCTAATAAAAACAAGCATTTGTCATGCCAAATGTTGTCTTGCTGACATTGGCATCGGTAGTGCAGGAGTTGAACAGATGCATAATAGGAATGGCAGTGAAGTATGAAAGTGACGTTAAACCCCACATCACCCTACAGAGACTGACAGGCACTGAGGTGTGCCTTTGGGCATCGGCCATAATGTTCATGGCATTTCAGCTCACCCTACCCTGCAGTGCAACAAATATTGCATTGTGCCTTGGGGTCTTCAGGCCTTACACTCACCCCATTCAGCCATAATACTCATAGCATTTTACCTCACCCTATCCTGCAGACACCAACAAATGCTGATGTGTGCCTTGGGGTGTTCGGCTTTACAGTCACCCCATTTCATAAGGACATATGCTGAAATGGGTGCAGCATAGGAGAATGGGGTGAACTGTGGCGCCGAAGAGTCCAAGGCACATCTCGATGCCTGTCAGTGGCTTGAGGGTGGGGGGGGATGGTATAGCATGAGTAGGGATGTAAGTTTGTCATGGCAGTCATACACATCATTGATTCCATGATGTTTGATCTTTATTCATGACTTCCATGACTTTCACTAGTGTCATCCGAATGCAGCAGTGATGACAGTGCCACAACATTTATTACTGTTTACTAATGATTTCATGAACAAACAATGAGTCATTAAAACCTCATCCATGACAAACTTACATCCCTAAGCATGAGCATGACAGCCGACAATGCAAAGACACACCCCTGATGCCTGTCAGTCTGTACAGGGTGGGACATTATGGTTAGAAACCCTAATGCCCAGGCCGTTTGTTGGTATTTGCACTACAAATTTGCAACATGACGTTTTTGTGACCCTCATCTCATGAAAGTGCTTGGGACCTCTGCTCATGAATAGTGGCACTGTGATTTTATTAATCTGTCCCTAACATTAATTTCTCACAGCAACTGTGCCATTCTGCACCAGATGTGGGAAAACACCATTTGGGTAGGATGTGAAAAATGACAGCTGTACCATTCATAGGTAGGTGTGAAGAGATGTCAGTGTTGAAAATCTTGAGTGAAAATATTAAAAAAGCTTGAATTTACTGTACGAGCATACATAGAAACTGAGCAATGCGCACTCGTAACACAGTCATTTAGTGGAATTATTTCACCAAATTTTCAACATAGGCATTTTGGGACCTCTGCTCATGAACACCATCACTATGATTTTCTTCATCTGTCCTGATCATTGATTTCCCACATCAACCACGCCGTAGTGTGCCACTTGTGCAAAAACATATTTTGGGCAGGATCTGAAAAATGACAGCTGTACTGTTCATAAGGACATGTACAAAATTGACAATGTTGAAAATGTTGAGTGAAAATACTACAAATTGTCGAACTTACGAGTGTGTGTGGAAACTGTGCAACACACGCTTGTAACATAGTCATTTTATGGACTTTTGTCACCAGATTTTCAACATAGGCATTTTAGGACCTCTGCTCATGAACAGTGCTGCTGTGATTTTCGTAAATTGTACTGAGCACTGATTTCCCACAGCAACCACGCTATTTGCACTGGTAGCGCGAAAACACATTTTGGCCAGGATGTGAATAATGACAGCTGTACTGTTCATAAAGAGGTGTGAAAAAATGGCAATGTTGAAAATCTGGAGTGAAAGTATTACAAATTGATGAAGTTACGCGTGCATGTGGAAGTTGCACAATGCACGCTCGTAACACAGTCATTTTTTTGAACTTTTTCACCAAATTTGCAACATAGACTTTTTGGGAGGTCACCTCATGAACACCAATACTGTCATTTTGTTACTTGGTCCTGAAAGGTGATTCCATGCGGTGACCACAAAATCACCTTTCGGGACGGAATAATGCCATAACAGTGAATGAATTCATGAGGAGGGGTCCCAAAAACCCCATTTTGAAAATTTGGTGGCAAAAGTCCAAAAAATGGGCGAGATATCCACATAAGTTGAAAAAAAACCAATTATGCCATTATACAGCTTACCAGCATTTCTTCAGTTTGTGGTCGGCTTTGAAGAGTGTTCCGTCCACCAAGATCATCATGCTGGGCTCCGGAGGTAAGTGTGGGGTGAGGGGTGTGTGGAGACAGGTTGCGCAGAGGGTGGGTGTGGGTTGGGGAGGGGTCACCAGACCAACGAGGGACCGCTTCGTTTTACAAGTTAAAAAACCAAAAAAACATTGTGGGACAGATTTTTTCTTTACAGGACATTTGGCACACTGGGGTTGGCTTCCAGCATGCCACTTGAGTGTTTTGGGGAGCTGTAGCCGATGGGGATTGAGCACCCTGCTGGCCATACAGAGTTGGGGGTCAGATGAGCTGAGGGGATTAAATCTCTTTGGCACAAAAGAAATGGAGGGTTACATTATGCTGACGGGCATTGGGCACCTTGTCAGCAAATTAACTTAGGAGGAGGCATGCCGACAGGGGGATTGGGCACCCCTGTCAGCTTTCAGAGGGACTGTGTAAGGCAGCGGCTATCCCTTGGCTTCTGTGGGGACTATGAGAAGCTGACGGGGAAGCCACCACCATATTGCTTGACAGGGACACCAGACAAGGCAAGCAGGCCCCCTGGCACTCCCTGATTGCAGAAACTAATTTCTTTCAAGGTGGTGGCATGTTTCTCAACTGTTGTGATAGATCTCATACTATACCATTGGTGCCACAGAGCCCGGTCACAAAAAAGAGTGACACCATTGGCTGCAGCAGGACCGCACCTCTGAAATCTGCTTCTCTACTGAAGCAATCACAATATGTTATCTGCACTGTATGCACAAGACAACATAAAAAACAACATACACAATTGGAAAGAGTGCAGAGAAAATTCACCAAACAAAGGGTCTCAGTAACAAGGAATATCAAGCTAAATTGGAAACACTAAATCTTATGTCCTTGGAACAGAGATGACAGAGGTAATCTGTTGTTTCTATGGGATGTTATAAGTGACCCATACCTGGTATCTACCCCAGGGTGCTGAGGGAGATGGCAGAGGTTCTGGCAGAACCACTGACGGACCTGTTCAACACCTCCCTGGAAATGGGTGGTGTGCCTCAGGACTGGAAAATGGCCCATGTGGTGCTGATACACAAGAGCAGTCCAAGGGACGAGCCAGGGAACTATAGACCAGTCAGCCTCACGTCCATAGTGGGCAAGCTCATGGAGACGATACTGAAAGCGAGGCTGGTGGCATTTCTGGAGGACAATGACCTCCAGGATGGGAGGCAGTATGGGTTCATCTTGGGGAGATCCTGCCAAACTAACCTTATACAGTATTATGACTGAGTGACAAGGGAGCTGGATGGGGGACATGCTGTGGATGTCCTATACTTGGACTTCAGCAAGGCCTTCGATTCAGTGCCCCATGGGTGACTAGGGGGGAAGCTGACTGGAGTGGGGCTGGGGACAAAGATGGTATGCTGGATTTCAAACTGGGTAAGTGGTAGGCTACAATGGGTGGTGGTGGTGAGGGGAAGTCTCTGAGCCTAGACCAGTGATGAGCGAGGTGCCGCAGGGCTTGGTACTGGGCCCAGTGCTATTTGGGCTATTCATCTCGGACATTGCACATGGGGTGGAGAGCAGGGTGAGCCTGTTCATGGATGACACCAAAATGGGTGCAGCAGTGGACAAGGAGGAGGGTTGGAAGCAACTACAGGAGGACCTACACAAGCTGGAGGAGTGGATGGAGGTGGCTGCTGGGTTTCAATGCCGGGAAGTGCAAGGTTATGCATTTCAGGGCAACGAACCCAAGGAGGGAGCACTGGCTGGGGGGGGGGTAAAGCTTGTGATCACAGAGTAGGAAAAGGACCTGGGAATAATGGTAACAGAGAGCATGAACAATATTGCCCAATGCAGGAAAGCGGTGGTGAGGGCGAACAAGATGCTGAGGTGCATAGTGTGTGGGTTCACATCCAGGCACAGAGAGGTAATCTTGCCCCTGTACAGGTCACTAGTTAGGCTGCACTTGGAGTACTGTGTGCTGTTCTGGAAGCCATACCTGAGGCGGGATGTCAAGCTGCTGGAGGTAGTGCAGCAGAGGGCAATGAGGATGATTCAGGGGATGGAGGGAAGGGACTATGAGACTAGGTTGGGAGAACTGAATATGTACACACTGGAGGAGAGGAGGGATAGGAGGACATGATCGAAACCTTCAAGTACCTGAAGGGACTCTTCAAGGGGGGAGAGGATGGGGCATTTAAACTAAGGAATGGAAGGGATACTAGAGGGCATGGGCTAAGAATGGGGGGGTAGATTCAGGAGAGAGATGAGGAGGCATTACTTCACAGAGAGAGTGGTGTTGAGATGGAATGCTCTACCAGTAAGGATGGTATCAAGCAAAAATATAAATGGCTTCAAGAGGGCATGGAACAAAGAGCGAGGGTGGGTAAGGGTGGGTGAGACAGTGGAAAACCAAGGGAGAACAAAGGGGTTGGGGGAGGGGCAGCTGCAATCTAGGGAGCTAGCTGCACAATTGAGCAGATGTTGACAGACCAGGAGGTCTGTTTCTGCTGGCACATTCGTATGTTTGTATTTGTAGAAATGGGACTTGCCTTCTAGCAGGATGCAGTGGAGACCAGGGTGCATCCACTGCAATTGCATATGTTTAAGTTTAATACAAACAACAGAAGGTTCTTTTACTCATAGAGGGTGGTCAGAATGTGGAACAACCTACCATTAGACATAACTGTTAGTGAAAATAAGACAACATTTAAAGATAGATTGGACAAGTGGATTCTCAAAAGGAGAGAACCACTCAAGTAAGGGTTCCGGGATGGGAGCTAAAATGGGCATTATGCTTCCAGTTTCCCAACAAACCACAGTATAAACTACAGTTATGATGTTTGTTCAAAATTTACAGTAAGTATTTTAGTGGAACAATAATCTCTGAAACTTGAAACTTGAAGAGCTGTTTCTCCACCGATTTCTGTAGCCACACTATCCTACTGATAGCACACTTTGACTTGGAAGGCAGGATGACCTCTTCAGGTTCCCATTTCCACAACATTCCTACCTAGTCTTCGCTAATTGGGATGCCAGGGGCAGCGTGCTGCTGTTAGGCAGTCTCTACAAAAGTATAGAGGGTTTGTGGGTCATTCCCCTGCTGTGCCACATGCTCCTTGCAAAATGTTCTGATCTGCAAGACATAGGGGCATTAGTCCCCACCAGCTAGAGCATGTGATTGCATATGTTGGTTGAAGGGCATACTAAGGCCAGTGTTTTGACAGGTTCACTAACTTGGAACATCTCCAGTGGAAACTCAGCCCCTAACTGGACACATCCAAGGTATCAGTATGCAGGTATAGGCATGCAGAGTTGCTAATTCCCCATACATTCATTTCCTTCAAGAGGCAATAATTGTCAGTGAGCCAAATGCTGGTCATAGTATTCTTCAAATACTATGGTAACTTGAGACCCACTGTCAAGCACAGCATGAGCAGAGTCACCATCCACTTTGAGCTCTACATCTGACTTTTGCCCCACAACCTCAGCCATCTCATAGGGTCGATTTGAAACAGGTCATATCAGATGATTCCTAGAGTGTTCTGCCTCCAGGGAACCAGTGCACCCTCCTACTGGTCCCCTCCAAAGTTTTCCTGCCCTTTTCTGCTGTGGTGGAGTTGTCTGTCAACCTTCCTTGAGTTGTGGGGACACTAGCAGCCAACACTGCCCGTGCCTCAACTCTCCATAATGGTGGCATGTTATTTTCCTGGTAGCTATGTTCCAGTCCCATTGTATTCATATAATATTCTATAAGGTGGCTTGAAATATGAATTTTATTAAGGGTAGATTGTTGCTATCATTGATTTATTGCACTCGGTGCCTCGTTTCGCTCAACCTTTCGTTGCAAGGGAACAATGACAGCAACATTCTACACTGAATAGCACCCATATTTTCAGCTACCTCATAGAATATTCCCCATTTATCTCTTTCAGTAAGCAGTGTTATAAAGCAGCTGTTCATGTTGAAAAAAAAATTATATATGTCATTCTGCACTCCTTTTCAATCCCCCATTTTCCTCCCTGCTGTTCACATTTGTTTCCAAATCCATTTCTCGTTGCCTCATTTCATTCTAACTATGCTAGAGCGTGGAATTTTTTTTTTGCCTGAAGTTATCCATGATTTCCTCCTATGTCCCATAAGGTCAAGGGTCAGTTACTCTTTCATGTGAGTTCATTGCAGTGAAATGAAAAGTGGTGTTAAAAATAAGATGTTAAACAATATTTGTATGAAGATGTTGCAGCAGCTATACTTAATTTAACACACAATGTATTACTTTCATATGTTAGAAGATGCCAAAGAAGGCTCAAAATGAGGGAAATGTGGCATCCTGTAAGACCTGAGGAATAGGTGATTGAAATGGACTAAAAAGGCACAGGGTATGTGCAAATGGTGCTCAACGTAGCATGGGCTGCTGCTTTATACACTCGCTGTGTTCTCCCAAATTGCACCTTTCTGAAATCAAACAACAACAACAAAAAAATAAAAAATACAGAATGCTGCTCCTTTTGTTTTTAGCCACACCAAAAAGTGAGACCATCTCACTCCATCCTGCGACATCTCTACTGTTTCACCATTTTTTCCCCAGCACTGATATAACCCTGCTCATCTAAAAAAATCCTCCATGGACTTGTTAATTTCTTCTTCGCTGACTTTGTCGCATGTAACTCCTCTTCTACTTCACTAGATAAAACACTCAGCAATGTTACCAAACAAGCTATGCAAGATAGATGGCTGTAGCCAATACTTTGTTTCTGTAGTATAAACCCCACTGATATGCAGACTTTACTGCAAAAACAAATATCTTGTCTTCAGACAAATCATTTCTTTTCACATGATAAGCCCCTAAAACAGGTTTAAATGTCATAACCCAGAACTACGTGTATTGTTACTGGTGCAGCCTTTTCAACTACCATATACAGCCTTTATTATGGGCTGCTTACACACTCCCTTTTCATCCTCCAAGGTAATAAAGGTTGTCAGCCAAATCAGTCTGGTCTGTTCATCTGCTTCAGCAGTGCAGAAAAAAAAACTTTACTACCAGATCTCAATCAACTATGACGTTCATGTCACAGACTGTGGAGGCTTTCATTCTTGATCCACTTCCATACACTTGAATGGGAGGGCAGCTCCTAAAATATCTGCAGGGTCAAAGGTACACCTCTGGGGAAAGAGGCCCTATTCTTGACTGCCATCTTGATTTCAGGCCTATTGCTCCTCAGTGGTAATTGAGGTGTCATTCAACATGAGCTATCAAGGTAAAACTGCTTTGAACAAAATGCATATTTGTAATTTTAGACAGGTTCAAGTAGCTGACCCAAGACAGGTAAGGTCTCTGTGAGGTATTATTCTGTCAGTGAAGGTCATTTGAAGCCCAGCATTTGCATATCTTCCTAACTGATGACTTCCTTAACTGTCAGGAAAAACGCAATCTGAAACAAAATCATTTTATTTCATCTTTTTTTTTTTTACAGGCTGTCCTATCATTTTGTCTGCCTAGAATATTTTAACAATGTGTTTACTAAATCAGGGTTATACATGATTTCTGCGGACATAATGGTTTTCACAAAATTAATGAATGCAAACATGTGCATTTTGTTATGTACATTTAGCCCTGCAGTCGAAATAATGGTCTTGGGCACAAAATGGACATTGTTAGCCCTTAGACTGCACCCAAGTCTGAGAGCACCAGATTGAAGACACCAGATTACCTTGTGTTTCGGCCGAATCCCTCCCCTCTACACCCCTCTGTTCACCTCTTCTCTCCTCTTGCTCTTACCATTCCTAATTGCCTCTTCAGCTCCTTAAATTCCTTTCTGCATAGCGTTATTATGTTCTAGTCTAGTCATGTTATTCTGCTACATTGTAACATTGCCTTGTATACTCGATTGCTCTATTGAATGATGTATCTTACCCTTCCTGAGCCTAACTGTGTCACCATTGTTATCTTTGTATCATTGTTACTATTTACATGTGCATGTCCAGCTTGTAAATGAGTTCTTCTCAATGATGTTCCAGCTGGATAAATAAAGACTGATTGATTGATTGATTAATTGAAGGCCTTTCCATTATGTAGGAGTAGAGTACCTTGTTGCAGCCTAAGTGCTGTTCAGACCCATGTGTGCCCAGCCAAAAGTGGAAGTACAAACTCAATGATTTTCCACCTCCATATAAACTTCAATGAGGCACTTGCAGTGCAATCCCATTATAAGCACTGGGTTGGTGGTGTTGGGGGACAAATATATTACCAACACATACCTCCAGTACCCAGCACTTGGCCACTGTATAAGCAGCCTCAATGCCTTACTAGGACTGCTTCCCTGGTTGTACAAGACAGGTAAGGTTATTTTACATTATAAAATGAGTAAGAAAAGAAAATCTGTGATCTAACTGGTTATTAGAATACAACTGCATGGGCTGTAAAGTGTTAAAATTGTTTTTTCAACTTGCAGGAAGGTTCGTGGGTCGTTCTACTTACAGTATCTCTGACTGTCATCATAAACATGGCAGCCACCATCACTTACTAAAAACTTTCAGCTAGGCCCTAAAAATAAAACTCCCTTGAATTTAACAATAAATAAAAAATTCCCTCATGGTCCCTTCCTTATACATACAAATAAAAAAAGACATACTAACCATAGTTTTAATTTCCATTATGATCAGAGAGCTCACCAGTGGACTTGGTGCTGGGGCCAGTGTCGTTCAAAGTCTTCAATAACATTGGGAATGGCATCAAGGGCAAAATGTGCCTATTTGCAGACAACACCAAGCTCTTTGGGAGAGTGGACACAGCTGAAGGGATACAGGACCTACAGAATGATCTGGAAAAGCTGGGTAGGTGGTCCAGGATCTGGCAGCTTGGCTTCAATACCAAGAAATGCAAAGTTATGCACACTGGAGCCAAGAATCCCAGGATAGAGTACGACTTGGGTGGAGTCCAGGTATCTGCATCAGAGGAGGAGAAGGACTTGGGAGTGATGATCACTAGTGACCTGAAGTCCTCCACGCAGTGCAAGAAAGCAGCAGCAAGGCAAACAAAATGCTGGGATGCATATCTAGTGGGATCAGTAGAAGGTGAGAGGAGGTTATACTGCCCTTGTACAGGTCACTGGTGAGGCCATATCTAGAGTATGGAGCTCAGTACTGGTGCCCACACCTCAAAAAGGACATTAACCTGCTGGAGAAAGTCCAGAAGAGGGCTACAAAGATGATAGTGGGTCAGCAGGGTAAGGCATATGAGGAGAAGTTGAGGGCGCTGAACATGTACTCCCTGGAGGACAGGAGAGAGAGAGAGGGGGGACATGACTGAAATCGTCAAGGGCATGGGGTCATAATGTCACAAGACAGTATGCCTCATGGCAAAATCGCACTGCCAATACAACGCGATTTCTGCCATGAGGCATGTCTTTTTTCTGCGTGGGCTCTGCCCCTCCAGCCCCCATTACTGGGGGCTCCACCCCTGAACCCCTCCCATTAAAGATTCTCAACTCGGGGTCAACTCAGGGAAAGCACAAAAGTGTGAAAAATAAAAGATTTTGGGGCCAGGAATCAAACCCGTTCCCAGACACAGCCCCTGGGTTCCTGCTGCTGTGGCTCAGTCCTGTGAGCCACGGCAGCTGCTCGTCGGAACCCACTCCCAGCAGAGATCATATCCTCTGCCTGGGAAAGCGCTACTGGTGCAATACCATGTACAACAGTTTACATGGTATTGCAACAGTAGTAGTTATGGACTACGCTGTAGCCGTTTAGCCATAATGGCATAAACTATTAAGCGTGCACCATTATGACCTGGTAGGACCTTCAAGTACTTGAAATGGATAAATATAGTGGATAATGAGGTTTCTTTAAGCTAAGTGGCAACCATAACTCAAGGGGGCACAGTCTTACGCTGTGGGAGGAGGTTTAGGAGGGAGGTCAGTAAGCACTTCTTCATGGAGAGGGTGGTGGACACTTGGAATGTGCTGCTGAAAGGGGAGGTCTTGTTGAAGATGATGGGCAGCTTCAAGAGAGGGAGGATAGAAATATGGGAGGAATGGGAAGAGGGGCTGGGGCAGTAACCCAAGTTGTAGACCCTGCAGTATGAGCAGACTAGATCGACCAAATGGACTTCTTCTGCTGGCTGCTTCATATGTTCATATGTACGTTCGTATTATCCTTTGATGACTTTAAAAAGTATCCCTCCTGTCCTGATTTGCTTACAAATTACTGTAAAACTCTGTTGCTTCCCCTTCCACAGATAAAACTGAAGGCATGGGTCCATCTGAGGACTTTTGTTTTGAGTGTGTGTATATTGAGGGGGTTGATAGCAGCAAAACTCAGGTCAGTTGTGAGGTACTAAACATTCTGTCAGTAGAACTGTGCAGACTTTTGAATTCTAGCATTACATATTTAACAGTGTCAGTAGCTCAACAGGTTGCACACTGCCTCTGAAGCCAGAAGATTGGAAGGCTGTGGGTTCTAGCCCCACACCAGGAACATGGAACTCATTTACATGGGATAAAACCCAATACTGACACTGTAGTACAACATGAGGGGGGATGCTGTACTCCTGAGGAGCTGTCTATCAGATGAGATCTTTCAGATGAGATGTTAAACCGAGGTTCTATCTGCCTTTTCTGGTGGTTGTTCAGGTGGACATTAAAGATCCCATGGCACAGCTCAAAAAGAGTGGAGGAATTGCTACAGTATCCTGGCCAGATTTCTCCCATTCACTAAAAAATACCACCAACTGCTTAATCTGATTCAAATTCACTTTGGTTTCTCTCTGTATAGCCCACCTGTGATGAGGCTGAAGAAAGGCAAAAATTGCCTAGCTCTCCTTTCCCAGTCACCAAAGACTAAATGAATACATAGTAAGCATTCCATCATTTGCAGATGTGTAGAGAAAGAGAGGGAAAAAAAACTGTGCGATAAAGGGATGAAATACTACAAAGAATGTAAACACAAAAGAAATGGAAACAGGGAAGGGTGAACCTGTATAGACGAAACTGACACCCTTTCCAACCTGGAAGAGTCAATACTTTTAAATATACTATGTTAACCTTAGAAACATAGAAAATGATGGCAGAAGGGGACCGCAAGGTCCATCTAATCTGCCTAAGAACCTACCTGGTGCTATTCCCACTCCCCTCCTTTGCCTTTCCATATACTACCTTTATGTCTATCCCACGCATTCTTGAACTCGCTTACCGTTTTGGGCCCCACTACCTCCTTGGGTAGACTATTCCATGGGTCCACCACCATCTCTGTAAAGAAGAACTTCCTTGTATTACTCCTGAACCTCCCTCCCTTCAACCTCATGTCATGCCCTTTTGTTCTCACTCTCTTTCAACTGGAAAAGCTCCTGAATTTTAACCTTATTTATACCCCCATATATTTTAATGTCTCAATCATGTCACCCCTCTCCTTCCTATGTTCCAGGGAGTACATGTTGCGTTCTCTCAGCCTTTCCTGGTATGCCATATGGTGCAGTTCCTGAATCATTTTCGTGACCCTCATCTGCACTGTCTCAATTCTGTCTATGTCTCTTTTGAGGTGCAGTTTCCAGTACTGTACACAGTATTCCAAGTAGGGGAGCACCAGCGCCCTGTAGAGTGGTAACACCACCTCCCTCTTGTGACTCATGATTCAACTCCTGATGCAGCCACCATGCCACTTGCCTTTAGTGCTGCCTTTTCACACTGTTTACCCACTCTCAAGTCTTCTGATATAATAACCCCTAGGTCCCTCTCCTGGCTGGTGGAGGCTAGCTTCTCTCCTCCCAGGTAGTAATCCTCTGTGGTATTGTTTCTGCTGTAGTGCATGACTTTACACTTTTTGATGTTGAATTTCAGCTGTCATGTTTTTGACCACTCCTCCAGTTTCTTCAAGACTGAAGTCACACTCCTCACACCCTCAGGGGAGTCCATTGTGCTGAAAATCTTGGTGTCATCAGCAAATAGACACACTTTACCTTCCAGGCCATTTGCAATGTCTGCTATGAACACATTGAAGAGTAAGGGACCCAGTACCAAACCCTGTGGTACCCGCTGGTCACCTACCTCTCAGCTGAAAATACCCCGTTTACCTAAACCCTCTGTGTTCTTCCTCTCAGCCAGCAACTCACCCACTCAGCCACCTCCCTGCCTACACCCATGTTTTCCAGCTTCCTTACCAGCCTTCTGTGTGGAACAGAGTCAAGGACTTTGCTAAAGTCCAGACAGATGAAATCTATTGCCACTCATTGATCTACTATCCTTGTAACCTAGTCGAAGAAGTCGACCAGGTTAGTTTGGCAAGACCTACCTGTCATGAACCCATGCTGTTTTGAGTCTTTCAATTAACAGTACTCAGATTGGTTTGAAATGCAATGTAGGTAGTGTGATTTAAGTGCCAAACATCCCTTCATTGTGTTTTATTGTTTTTACCTGTTTGAAATAATTTCTTCTGTTTGTATAAATTTTAAATCAAATGCACATTTAAAACCATTTATAATCACAATAACACACTCCAGAGTGTGTAATTATTGCCAAATGTAATATATTGAGCTAGTGTAGGAAGAAATTCATACACTGTATCAATCAATCAAATTCTTTATTTATCCAGGCGAACACCATTGAGCAAGCTCATTTACAAGATGGAGCTGCATTACACAAGTCAAGTAACAATGCATTTATATACAGACAAATAGACAGTAGGTGCAAGAGTACAACAGTACAGGTAGGCCTGCAATAGACAGGATAGGTAAAAATACATTTGGGTTCAGGTAAAAGACAGTCGGTAAGGGCATACACAACAATAGGGTAGCAAGTCAGTAAAAATGTATACCAGATACAGCAACATACATGGTTTAGTAATCCTGTAAGGCAAAGGCATTATAGTCCAGCGAATAGATTAGTTAAAAGTGAATGCTACAAGTGAAGAGACATACATAGTCAGTTTAAAAAGACCCAGGCGATCAACGAGGAGACACGTGTCGGGAGAAGTGGGCAGCCAGTGGGGGGTCTGGAACTGGGATAATACTAGGAGCAAAGGAATGAGATACTGTGGGTAGACAAGGAATAGGTGGGTGAGGGAGGGTGAGATTTAGGGTGGTAGATAAGTAGGTGACTCAGGGACAAGTTATGCACTGATACAAGAAGGAAGGAAGATGGGAAAGCAGGGAGGATGTGGAAAGGGGGTGTAAGTAAGCTAGGATCATTGGAAGCAGTTGCAGGCTTCTGTAATGTATTTTGAGTATAAGGTCTTAAACACAGTGAGACTAACAGAAGTCCTCAGTTTCAGTGATTTCTGTAGCACATTCCAGAGCTAGGATTGTTGGAAGCAATTGCAGACTTCTGTAATGTATTTTGAGTATAAGGACTTAGACACAGTAATCCTAACAGGAGTCCTCAGTTTCAGTGATTTCTGTAGCACATTCCAGAGTGATGGTAGAACGAATCCTATGGCAGCTCTCCCAAAATGCATTAGGGCTTTGGGCACTTTCAGATAAATCAGTGAACAGCTTCTTAGGGCATAGGTTCCAGGCATATTGAGAGTCAGGCAATCAACAATGTACTGCAGAAGTTTGCCAGTGATAGCTCTGTATGTCCAGAGAGCTGCATTTTTATTTTGCCTGTAGTGTAGGGAGGTCCAACCTATGGCCGCATATAAAGAGCCGTGATGGGTAGAGAAGGGGGAGACCAGTGATGAAGCGCAGGGCTCTGTGGTAAAGTATGTCCAATTTACTGAGGTATGAAATAGCACATTGGCTGTATATAAAGGACTTAAACACAGTAATACTAACAGAAGTCCTCAGTTTGAGCAGTGTCAGTGGCTCAGTAGATAGCACACTCGCCTCTGAGGCTGGGAGATCAGAGGGCTGTGGGTTCAGTTCCCACATCTGGCACTTGGGTTAATATCCCAGTACTGACACTGTAGTGCAGCATGAGAGTGGTGCTGCACTTCTGAGGTGCCGTCTTTTGGATGAGACGTTAAACCAAGGTCCCATCTGCCTGGATTGGTGGTAGTTCAGGTGGATGTTAAAGATCCCATGGCACTTATCGAAAAGAGTAGGGGAATTTCCCCCCGTGTCCTGGCCAAATTTCCCTCATTCACTAAAAATACCACCAACAGCTTAATCTGGTTCAAGGTCAGTTGGCATTCATCTGTATCCCCTTCCCCTGGGTTGTGCCTGAAAATAGGCAGGATTTGTCTAGTACACTTACCTGGTCAGCAAAAACGAAATAAATAAATAAATAAAGTCAACGTAATTAATTAGGGAAAGGAACATAGACTGAACTAGTTGTCTCTTGGCCTCTGTAGTTAGTAGGCGGTTTAACATGAAGAAGAGACCTAGTCTCTGCCTCAGGTTTTTTAACAAATCCTCCAGGTGGTCTGCAAAGGAGAGTTTGAAGTCTAGCCAGACCCCCAGTTATTTGAATGTCGGCACAAATTCCAGGGTTTCTCCTAGGAGGGTGGTGATGGGAGGGTAGAGCAGGGTATGCTGCATGGTTAATAGGTGAAAATAGCATCACCTTTGTCTTTTTGGCATTAAGTAGTAATTTTTTACTAAGGAGCTGGTATTGAAGTATGTTGAAGTCAGCTTGCAGGTCGTTACAGGCAGTTTCAGGAGTTGTACGGCTTAGGTAGAGCACTGTATCATCTGCGAACAGATGAATTTTCGCCTCATTGATGCCTGAGTCTATACTGTTGATGTAGATGGCAAATAGGAGTGGCCCCAGGATGGATCCCTGTGGGATGCCTCTTTTTAACAGATTTGAGGGGGAGAGTTCACCTTCGGCCTTGACCAGTTGGTGCCTATCAGAAAGGTAGTTGTGGAACCAATGCAAGGAGGTAGAATCTAGACCAATAAGCTTTTAATGAAGAAAGAAGGAGGCTGTGGTCGACAGTGTCGAAGGCCTTACTTAGGTCTAGAAAAATGGCGCAGACAAAATTTTTGTTCTCTAGCTTGCACTGCCAGTCATTTGTCACCTTGGCCAGGGCCGAGATTGTACTATGTTCAGTTCTGAAACCAGATTGTATTGGGTTTAGCAGGTTAGTATCATCTATGAAAGATTTCAGCTGGGCATTCATGATTTTTTACAGAAGTTTTGATAGTACAAGGAAAGGGAGATGGGCCTGTAGTTGTTTAGATCACAGGGGTCTCTGGATTTAAACAACGGAATAACATGTGCGGTCTTCCATAGTTTGGGGAGGATCCCTTGAGAAAGGGACAAGTTAAATAGATGCGTAATAGGTACGGCCAAGACATGAAAGGAAATCTTTAGGTAGTATGGATCAAAGGTGTCAGCACCAGCACTTTTTCTGGTGTCCAACTGGAGGACGAGATCTTCAACCTTTTTTAGTGAGGCAGGAGAGAATGAAAAGACTGCATCTGAGGGACTAGATTCTGAAGGTTGCGTGGTAAGCTGGGAGCGTAGGTTGCATGCAGGTGAGTTATCAAAAGCTAGCCCTGCAGTAGCAAAGTGATTGTTGAAGGCTTGTAGTATCTCTTTATTGTTGTTGATAGTTACATTGTCAGAAATAATTTTTGAGGGGAGAGTGTTTCCTGTGGTATTACTAGAAAGTTCTTTTATTGTGGACCAGAACTTGGTAGGGCAGTTGGAGGCAGTGTCGAGTTCAGAGCGTTAGAAGTTGGACTCGGTTTCTCGAATTAGTTTTTTTAGTGGTTTCTGGCTGTTTTGAAAAGGTGCCAGTCTTCGGCTTTGTGGGATTTACGTGCTAGCTTCCAGAGCTTGTCTCTTTTTAATAGTGATATCTTGATTTCTGCTGTAACCAACGGCACTTTCTAGCCTTTATGCGGGTTTTGACTAAGGTGGGTGTTAAGAGAGCTGGATACAATTTTGTGGAAAATGGCATATGGTGTTTCTACTGATTTGGCTAAATAAAAGGTCTGCCAAAGCAGGGAGGCTTTCAGGTTATTGATATATGCAAGTGGGTCAAAATTCCGTTTTGATCTTTTGCTAGAGAACTTTGCTGAGGCTGTTGGTTTAGGGACTGCTCTTATGCCAGCAATAAAGCAATGGTCACTAACATCAGCAGAAAAGACGCCAGCATGGGAGAAGAAATGGGGTTTGCTTACTTGAAGTACATCTAATAGTGTACTTTTCGTAGGGTTTTTCTTATTGATACGAGTAGGTTCATTAATAAGTAGAGTGAGCCCATGACAGTCACAGAAGGATTTAAGTGGAAGAGATGCACTTGACAGCCAGTCGTAGTTAAGGTCCCCTAGTATAATTGTTTCCATTGTGTCAGTACTCATAGTAGATGATAGGTGGGACAGGAGCTGTGACCCCGAGGATGGGGGTCTATAACATCCTATGATACAGAGGGCCATTGATGTAGATATTTTGATTTTTAAGGACAGGCATTCAAAGGCTTTGGCAATTGATGTAGTGTCATGGGCAATGACCATAAACTTGTCCTTAACATAGATGGCTACACCACCGTCTCTGGTTAGTCTATCAGCTCTGAATAACAGATAGTTGGGGATATTGACCTCTTTGTCTGGCATGGATGGATGAAGTCAGGATTCAGATATGACAAGTACATCCGTCTCCATGTGGATAGCCCAAGCCTATATTGAGGTGAGTTTCTTTAAGAGGCTGCACACATTAACATGTATAAAGCTGATACCTTTATACTTCATGACTTCAGACGGTGAAGGAATTGCTTGTATAGGACCAGGGTTAAGTTTAACATTACCTGAGCATAACAAGAGGAGGAGTACAACTTTTCTCAGGGCAACAAGTGGTAATTTGGAAGAACTAAACCTTCTTTGGCTAGTGGGAGTATTGGCGTAGGAATGCAAGGACTTATTCTTTGTACTGTTCAGTCCTAGTGATATACATGCTAAGACCCTAGCCATATGACACCAGTAGATGCAGGTACTGGGCCGAGTAGGTAACATTCCTTGGGTCGTTAACGAGGTGCCAGTGGCTGTCTGAGAGGGAGACTCAGCTGAAAGTGGGTACGACAACTTGGGAGCATAGCACGAGTTGTATAGGGACTCCATGAGTAGACATTCTTGTGGTAGGGGATACAAGTCCTCTTTGGGGTAAATTCCATCTGGCGTGCACCCTAATAAGGGTAGGGTGCATAAGGCATTAAATAGGCAGAGCGAGATTGCAAGTTCCATGGTTAAAGTCTGGGGGTCAGAAAGAGAAACAGTTGTAAGGGCTTAATCTGGGCAAGGTATCACCAGGTAAGGCTATGTGCCACGGTGTCTGAAAAGGGATATAGGTGCCAATACCACTTGAAGGGAGCAATGAGATGTTTCTATGGCACAGCGACTAGAGATAGTTACAAGAAGTCGTAAACCTGATCTAAGAAGTATCACCAGCTAAGGCTGCACACCACAGGGTCAGCAAAGGGATATAGGTGCTGAAACCACTTGTAGGGAGCAAGGAGAATTTACTATGACACAGTGACTACAGACAGTAATAAGAAGTCACAAATCTGATCTGAGACGAGTGGTAGGGGAGACTGCGGTGGGTTAGTTCGGATGGGACACTTGAACCTGAAGCGGCAGCCCAAAATTTATACGTCTTTGGGCATCCTAGGGAGGTGGGGAGGATAGATTTGTAGGAAAGCCAATGGCAGAGGAGGGTGGGGCAATGAGGTATGTATAATAATGGTCAGGGAGGGGATGGGTGGGTGGGAGTAAAATTTGTGTCTTTGCTGTACCTCTTTGGGTCTGGAGTCCAAGCAAGTGGTCTTAGGCGGCTTCAGAAGCGCCGACTGCCTGGTGGCCGCGGTTCTTGCGGTGGATGAGCTGGTAGTCCTGGAGGGTTCTCAGCTGAAGGGGAAGAGAAAGTGAAGCCAATTAGTACTGGTCCAAGACAATGGTCAAGCTACCCAGTGATAAAACTAATTTACAAATGAAAGGGGTCGATTTCCTTGGCGCCCTGAAGTCTGGGCAGCAGTTACACAGGCAAAGGAAAGGGCTGTTTCACTTAATCAATCTAGCAAGAGCAGTTTGCAAGTATTTCAGGTTTTTAGGCAGTTTACAGACAGATTCTAACAAAATAGGCATACATTAGCAAGCATAAGTAAAAAAAAGCAAAAAAAAAACCAAACGACTTTTTAGCTCAGGAGACAGATAAAAGATAAGCAGGGGTGAAGGACCAAGCCTGGAGAAGGCGCTCACACTCCAATTGGTTTGCAGCTTTGCCGTACCTCTCTGGGTTTGGAGTCCAAGCAAGAGGTTTCGGGCAGTGGCTTCGGGAGCATCGACCGCCCAGTGGCCACGGTTCTTGCAGCGGATGAGCTGGGAGCCCTGGAGGGTTCTCGGTGGAAGTAGTAGGAGAGAATTAGCATGGTCAGCCTTATGAAGGGGGAGAGGAGGGAGTGGTGAGGCAAGGGGCTGTTAGAAATGTAGTTCTGTGGGGCAGGACCACCCTCTAGGAGGTGTTCTGCAGCTTTAAATTTGTGTAGGGCAAGATGGCCAATGGGAGGAGGTGCACAGAAGGGGGAGTGGTTTAGGTGTATTTAAGAACTTGTGGAGGACGGGAAGGGGGGAGACACACAAAAATCACACAGAGAGACACACAAAGGAGAGAATGGGAAGATTAAGTGGTCTAGCTAGGCTAAAACAAAGCAAACAAACAGTATTTTACTGTCTTTTTTTGACTGTATGTCAGTTCAGTGGCCATTTTTATTCTACTCAGAGACAGTGGTCTTGCATCACTGGGCATACACAAAGAAAAGCTACTGTGCATAACAGGAACTTACATATATAATGTGTTACAATACCAATAATGTGTTACAATACCAATAAGCAAAAACTACAGCTCTAATCCACTTCCTACCATATATATATCCATGTATATACTACAGGTAGAACCCACCATAACCCAAGAGTAAAGTTTCAGCCACCCAGCTGACCGTTGCACAAAACAAAAAGATTACTACCCTTTATTTTTTATTTATTTATTTATTGCCTACGTTTGTCTGCCGTCTTGAAATCCAAACTATGAGTATCACAACAATATATCAAGTACACCACGGCCACTTTGTTTACAAAAACACTCCCCAAAACAACTTTCTGCGAAAAAAAACAGTTTTTCACTATCTCCCTCAAGATTCCCTGTGACCGCTTGCACCCACCTTGCTCACTATCGGCTCCATCCTTCTTGCTCCCCACACAATTGTCAGCTGTCTCCATGTCTCATGGCAAACACAGCAGCACTTAATTTTATTTACCATAACTCCCAGTCAACCTTTCCAATAACTTTTTCAGGAGCTTCTACTTTTCACACACTGAAACCACTCAAAATATATACCATAATGGACTACAGGAGCCGGTTGCACCACATTAAATCATGGCAACCACCCACACATGCTGTCTGTTAGCAGCTCATATTAACCAGGTTTACAATAGAAAGGTAAAAACTAAAACAGCATAAAAAGATGCCTGCATGTCTGGAACACCAAAAAAGGCACCTACAAAATAAACAAACAAATAATTACAGAAATAAATAAACAGACCAGCATCTGGTGGGACTGAGGGGAAAGCTTCTGCAACAATACTCTGACTAGCAACAAGGCACTGTTTTAATATAAGAGGAAGGATATTACAATGAAAAATCAGTAAAAAAAATGCCTAAAAACTATTACTTTTCTGGTCTCACACACCATTATATAATTGCAATAATCCACAACAGGATGTGAGTTATGGTGGGATTTACACACCTCTTGTGTGGTTAAGTCACTCAGCTTGTGGCTTCATGAATTAACCACACCAGGCATGGCAAATCTCACCATAACCTGCACCATGTGATGCACTATTGCTTAAATAACTAATCTTCCCTGGCTGTTGAAAGCTAATGTTTTGTGCCTAATAACCCACCTGCGTTGTGCTGTTATTAAAAAATAATCAGATGCCCTGTCATGTATAATTGCTTACTTAAGCAACACCCTTTTCCAAGAGTCAGAGTATTTTTACATTTAACAAAATACATTCAACAATATATATAATAAATATTTTAGAGGCACAGTGGCACCACTATGGTTAGGGTTGAAAAGGCCTGTGTTAAACCCCTAATTTTATGCATTAATAACTGAAACATACTAGGGTGGACTAACCTGAAATGCATATTTTTGGGTCCAAGATCTCTGGATCTTGAACACTTTGCTATGATCAGTACAATGGTTAAAAGTTCTAGAAGGTTAAAATGTGAAAACAAATATTCTTATTAATACCTTTATTTTTAGTCACAAACAACTAAAATGACCCAGAGCTGTAACCTGAAACGTTCGGGTTTGTTAGCTTTAGGGAGAAGGGTTTCACTTAAGTATTTAACTTACTTGCAAAATGTGCTGAATTTGAATCATTAACAAAATAAGCTTGCATTATTGCATATGTGCAGTTCATTTTTCATAAATTGTTCATAAAGTGTTTTTTCTTGCAAAAGCAGCAGTGCCCATTTTTGTGACTTGATGTCCATTATGATGAGATGATACAGTAAGTCCCTTTTTGTCAGTGCATGTGATGCTGGCAAGTTTTCAAATGTTTCATATGAAAGCGAAGAAAAACAGTTTTCATCCTGAGTAATTTTTGCTCACTGTTTGCTAAAAAATGGCTATGAACTCAGCTGTATAACTGTGTAACTTGTGTGTATGAGAGTGTATGAAGTAATTGTGTTGCTTCTACTTTATTTGTAATGTATTTTTTAGATATTAAATAAATTGCTAACTGTGAGGCTCCCAGACCTGCACTGGTGCTTATCAAGCTGTGACTACTGTCTAAATGGGATGGTGTTCTCTGGTACCAAAGTTATTCTTGTTTTCAGGGTAATTTGAATCAGATATGAAACATGTTTAAGTTGATATGCTCATAAGAGATAAAACACAGTAATCAGAGGGCCTGATGAAGTGACAGTAAGGCCACAAAACATCAGCTGTTGATGTGTTGTATGTGGCTAAAGAAAAGATTACTACTGGAGTGAATTATTGGAGTGAACCCCTAATTACCTTTTTCACTTTGATGGAGTCAGCAGAGGTGTCCCTAAGATTTGAAATCTTGCTTTCTTCTGGTCAGTAGATGACAGGGCAACCTGAGTAATATTTCTGGGTTTGTTTATGAAGTATTTTTTTAAAAAATATTGATGGAAAAAATTGTTGTATGTCACAACAACATGGGGCCAAACTCTGGCACTGCCTGTCCAGGTACAGAAAAAACTGTTACACACCAGTACTTGGAGAGAAGGTGCACAAGTTAGAACAACACTAGCACTGCATCATGTGATCATTCACACCTGAGAAACCCTACTGCACAGATTCACCAAGGCTCAGGGGACTTGGTACCCTAATGTCACAGTTTCCTACTTTGTACGCTTTGTGCTTGAACCCTAACTAATATAGTATCATAATTGTTTACACATAATATCATAAATATAACCAAAAGCATCAAAAATAATCAGACTGAAAGACAGAGAATACTGGTTGGGCAACCACACACAACCAGCCTGTGCTACCATCAAGAGATTCAGATTCCAAATGAACTTGAGAGCAAAGCTTGAGAGGTTAGTAGGAATCCAAATCTTGAGATGGCCTCACAGACTGCTTGCACGAGGTTTTGCAGAAGCAGTATTTTTTATAATGTATAGAACAAGAAATGTAGTGTTTTTAATACATTGCTAGACAATGGTGTGTGTTTAGAGTTGTTTTGTTTACTATTGAGATTCATTGTGACAGAGAAAGAGTCATCCTGTTGTTTTCATGCTCTTCAATGAATTTTTGCTGTTCACTGCAGTTCTTTGAAAACACTGTGGTGGTCAACTCAATTCCCTTGAGATTCGAGTGTGATGGCCACCTACTCGTTTTCAGATGTAGTGAATAACCAGGTGGTCTCGTGGTCATTTTTAGCTCATGGAATATGGTTGTACCCCAGAAGGGTACAACTGTGTTCCATGACCTTGCACTATGGTACAACAGCATTCTGCTAAGGATAGAACTCATGCAGAACCAGCTTCCTGTATGCACTATAAGAACTATTCCCCACCTTCTGTTAGAAATTAAATGATGGGGCCCAGGTAAGCTAAACTGAGGAACCATGTTATAACTTCCACCCTGAAAAAGATCTAATTAGAGATGGTCTTACGAGAGGCTTAAAGGGAGTTCCAGAGAACAGAGCCCTTGCACAGATTTCAGACATGAGTGGGAGACACTAAGAAGCACTAGTCCCCAGAATGCAGAGCTCTCTCAGTGTAATGGGGGTCAGAATCTAAAGGAGGTAAGATGGAGCCAACCTGTTATGGGAGCTAAACGTCAATGTAATCACCCTGGAAGTTGATTATCTGCTTTACTTGAAGCCAGTGCAGTTTCTGCAGCAGTGGGACGATATGCTTGACTTCCTTGCGGAACTCAGAAGGCAGGTTGATGTGTTTGCATTAGTTGCAGGCTTCAAGTCTATTCACAGGGTGTGCCCTCATAGACTGCAATGCATAAATTCATAAACAAAATGATACACAACTTCAGGCAGAATTCTACTATTTATTTAGCCATAGTATAGCAAGCTTGACAAAATGCAGCTGGTAATTTGTCTTTAACCACAGTACAGAATATGTAATTAGTTTTGTTAATACTATACAAAATGTTAAAAGTGCACTGTAGAGCTGAGTATTACTGTATTTTCACTGAACAAAAAAGAAAAGTACCTTCACATAATAGAAGAAAGAAAAAAGATGAGGTGCTGACTTTTGCCACTAGACTGTCATTATGGGCCCAGACAGAACATGGGTGGGCCTTCCCTTCAAGGCCCTACTCTGTCTGCAACATTGAATTGCTTTTGCTTGCAAGTACTGTAGAACTCTGTGAACCATAACAACTTGATCTTAACATAGTTGTTTGAGAATGGAAGTACTATATCTTCCAATTAGGTTAGAAAACAAAACTGTTCCCTGACATGGAGCAATCTCACCTGTTCCAAGGTAACAGCATTTAGATCTGTGCAGATCATGAGCTGTAGTGTCAACATGTGTGATTTAAGAGAAAGAGGCACACAAAGTTTTAGTAACTGCAAAATGTTACTGTTCTTAGTGAAGGCATTTTTGGACATTAACAGAAGCAATGTGCTAGTCTGATACTGTTTTTTTTTTCTCAAATTACAAACTCATGCTGCAAATGTGGGCAAGAAGATTTATTGCCTTTGTATTTAAAGAACATGTAAACTTCCCAGTGTGTGGTACAGTATGCCCAATGTGCCACATGGTATTATATGTACTGCTGTGGGTTAGTCTACAAACATATTGTTTTATATAGACACAGGAGTGGGGGTAAGGGAGGGAGTTAGGAGTCAGTCTACAGCTGGAGGGGATAGAGCAGGAGGGTTACCCTCAAGTAAGTTTTCCTGAGGGCTCGCGCCCACATTCCGTGCTCTTGGTGGTCAATGCTTGGGAGAACCCAAGGGGAAGTGCTGGAAGCCAAAGTGATGTGACTCTGGTGGGACTTCAGGGTACAAGTGAGAACAGGAGAGTTTTCCTACCTGAGAGTAGGATCCTGTTTTGCACCATGGACTGTACATCTCAGGCTTGTTCTAGCCATGAGGTGCCTCAACTATAGCTTGGTGGGAAGTGGTAGGGCCCTACATCGAAGCCCCTGCTCAGGGGGGCTGGATGCCAGGAGTGCAAGCCATAAAGAGAGAATGAGAGCTGAGCAGCAGGAGGGTTGACACTGACTGTGGTGAGCTATGGCTTTAATGTGCAAGTAAGATGTTTGAGTCGCAATCTGACACAAATATGGGGGGCAGCAAAGCCAGGGTGAGTGGAGGATAGCGAGGCCTCAAGAGACTTAGACCAAAAGATCAATGAGCAGGAACAGTAAACAAATGGGGTGGCTGAATCCCTTAAGGTCAAAGTTCCCCTGCTGAACTGAGTGATTGGGTATGGGGAAATGTGAAACAGTCAAATATTTCTGGTTCCCAGCTACGGATCCGTGCTGCAGCAAGTTCTAAATACTGCCAAACAAGCAGGAGAGAGGATAACTATATGGCATATGTCTGTGCATGCTCAGTGGTCATGTCTTTGCTTGAACTGCATTCTTAGGGTCACTCTCTGGGGCCCCAGGTGACCTCATCAAACAAATGTTCCAGGGAGAAAAGATGCTGCAATTGAAAGGTAAAATGTGTCTAATGCCAAAGAAAAAAGGGAGCAACAGAAAAGTACTGCATCATAGAAGAAAAAATTAATTAGGTAAAGCTCTCCCTGCCCAGGTTTCTACTGAAGGACTGCTTGGCTCTAATCATGGGTTGCACCTCCCAGTGAACCCTCCAGTAATCAGTCATGGCCCCAATTCAGTGGGCTACATGACCTTGTATACTGCACAATAAAATAGTCCAATACCCCCCCCCCACACACACACACAGAGCAAGAGGCTCACAGGTAGTGCACAAGCAAAATGCTTCCAGGTAGTCGCTGTATCTTAAAGCAACAGTGTAATGAAAAATATTTTTGAAAAAAGATATCTGCAGTTAGTGAAAATATTATCATCCCTGTCAATGCTACGTTTGTAGGTGCCTCCTATGCTGCACACCATGTGCTTTGTTTATTTTCTTGATCCTAGCCAATGCCAGCTCTATAATGCTATTTCTTAGCCAAATGTGGCCCCTCTCTTTTTTCTTGAGAAAAAGAAAATAAAAACATTTATACGCTGCTCAGATTTTTGTGGAACTAGAATAATTTGCCACCAAATAAAACGAAGATGCCTGGAATCTTTTATAGTGAAAAATGTTAGGGTCAAATTGTTATCCAATTTCATTGTACTGCTGCTTTAATATCAAGGTTATTTATTGTGTTCTGACCCTTTTTGGAAACTAAAAATGTTTTAATGGCAAAAATGTGACTTTTTATTACTAATGCACAAGAATTACAGTAACCTTTACATATGGTACATTTTACGACAAGTCTTTATGTGCATTCAGTGACAGTGTGCATTTTCACAAAATTAACTAAGCATTCAGAAAAGAAAAATCTTTAATATACTTTAACCTTTGGATTTTGTTACCCACATAAAGCTCCATGGCCATTCAATGATCATATCATTGTATGATAATGTGTATAGGAAATGCTGTAAAGGAATGAGGTACATGATATTTGTTTACTCTTTGCACTCTGTGTGTAGTGTGAAACAAGACAGTCACTTGGTTTTATCATAAATTGTACTGATGTAACAATCTCAGATTTGTAACTGTCAAGTTTGCAAAGGATTAGGCACAATTCAGAAATTACTGGTTTGCCCTTTGAATTTATTCCATGTTAAAACATTGCCAAATGGAAATCAAAGCAACATAATTTAAGATAAATAGCACTTTAAATACGTTTAGCCAGACTTTTTATAAATGAGGGATGGGAAAAATAAACAGGGGGATGAACAAAATGTCCCATCCTTTTTGTGGCAGTTATATATGCAGCACTTAAAAGAAACAATAGCAATAACTCATGTACCTTATCAGATACCTAACTTACTGTGGCAAGACATTTTTCATAGTAAAAGCATTAGGTTAGCACCCTGAGGGTTAGTGATCTTTAATCCTGTTTGTACAGTAATATTGTACCTATGCCATGACTCAATGATCTGTCTCTTTTCTTGACGGTACTTTTGTGGTCCTGTAATTTGTTTTACATGTATGTTCTCTCTGCACTTTTTCTTATTGCGGCATGCCTAGGATTCTCAACACATCTAGGACACTAAGCATATAGGAAGAGTTTTCACAGTGGATAAATGTTATTTTACCATAATAAATTAAGATTTAGATAAAATCTGTAAAACAAATAATGATTTGGAAGAATGTTCACAAGAATTAAACCATGTGGAGGGATTGTGGGATAACAGATGGACCAGACACTGAACTTCTAGTTCAACACACAATCTCTGTGAGATATTTATTTAAAATGCAGTAGATAACCTTAAGCAATGGCATATCCCTTCTTCAGTACATCAGTTTGCAGCAACAGACTATGTAGGTCCTTTCTCTGCATTTAGCCAACACCTACTGACTCACTGATCTCTGATCTTATTTAGCAGCTGAGATTCAGCCTCCACCCCTATGTGGGCCCTGTTTGCTTGGGTAGTGGGGGCTCAAATAAAAAGAACCAAAACAAGCTAAAAACAAAGAGCCTCAGTGCAGAAGCACAGAAACAAGGGTTAGCCACGAGGGGACTAACAATAAGCCAAGTTTTAAAGAAACACAACATCACACATGCTTCCATAATGCAAAGCATCATGGGATATATGCAAATCAACATGGCATTTCACATTGTCTCAGTTTACAGCAATTTACATGCATTTTAAATAGCACAACTAACTTAATTTCTATAATACAATCAACTAGCACTTTTTACCTTTATCAAAAACACCTAGTACCATGGTAGGTTCAACATTTACAGGTTGCATACACATAAGGTATATACATTAAAGTATTTTATGGCATAGTGCTATAACATACTAAATCCAGCAATGATAAACACAGCCTGTTGTTTTACATATGCTCGGAGGTCACCACAATAACCCCCCCTGTATAAGGACCTGAGAGGGAAAAGGAACATTAAAGAGTACACTATAGCATAGCCAAGAAAGGGAAGGGGTGCCCATAGGTGGCTAACCTTATGGACTAGAAACTGTAAAGGATAGAAGAACTGTTGCAACAGATTTAAGAAAAGGTCAGTCCTCAAGAGTGGCAGGAGCTCTCTGTCACATATCCCCCACCTTAAGAGGGAAGCAGCTATTACAGACTGCTTACCACCTTCCTGTTCCAGGAAGGGATGGAGCTTCCACCTGTCCATCTTCAGAAGCTCTGTCTCAGGGTCCCTATTAATGATAAACATTCCATCATAAACATAGTGGATATCATCATTTTTTATCCTGAGGCATTAGCACATTTCTCAACACAGAGACTAACTGTACCTTCCCAACTCCTTTTAGGGAAAGTCAGTCATATTTTACTGACCGAACATCTGGACAACTGCAAAGTCTAGTACCATAGAAAGACTTTCTTTGGGGTGAGTAATTACTGGCTCCAACCCCATCAAACAAGTCAGTTTTAAGCAGGGGCCCAGTCCTAGGTTCAACCCCTCTGTTTAAACCCACTGCATCTTTTGATTCATTCATTTAATTTGCTACTGATACAGACACCTGTGGGTACATACTCTTTTGGTGTGACTCCAACACAGGTTCCAATCCATTTCTTTTTTTTTTTTTTTTGCTACCCTCCTAGCTGCACCAGGGTCCTCTCTTCTGGGATCCCTAGGTCGTGTATGCTCCCATAGTCCCATCCCAGGTACCTCCCTCCAGGTACCAGCCAGTCTGTCCCCATCCTGCCTTGGTTTACCCCCCTGGGGCAGGGCAGAGAGGGGGACCTCCATTCCCCTCTCTTAGTCCTTAAGTCTGCATCGGAAGGCTTGCCAGCCCCTTCTATGGAGCCTTGTTATGGGTGTTCTCGGCTCAACTGGGTCCTGTCTACGGGAGCCTGGTGCAGGATTTTTCCATTTTTCTTGTCTCCCTGCTCTCAGGATATCCGCACGCTAGAGAAGCCTGGGGCAGAGCACGTCATGATGTGCTAGACACTCCAGCTCCTGGCAGACGTCCTCCCACCCTGCTGTGTGCAGTCTCACTGCACCTCCACCTGTGGTCACCCAGGTGGTGGTATCGCAGTGGGACTTGCATCCCACCCCACCCAGAGGAGGAGAGCAGCCACTGGGTGCTCAATCCTCCTTCCCCCAGCCGGCCCTCCAGCTGCCCGAGTCCATCCCTGAACCTGGTTCGCTGGCACTGCGAGTGGTAGTCCTACCGCTGCACCAGCGGGCTGGCTCCCAATCCATTTTCCACCCACCTCCTCCCTGGTAGGTTTTCCCTCAGAAAAGAATAAAACACAAGTACTACCTCAGGCTCTTTGTATGATCTTGGGTACCTCTTTCTTTGACATCAGGCCTGCCCCCTGACCAAGCATGCTACACTTTTGCCTACAGAAAAGGATCATTGCAGAGCCACATCTGGCCTTGCCTGCAACTAACTAGACCCATCTGTCTTACACAAAGTGTCTGTGGGAATATGGAAGGAGCAACAGTATCTTCTATTCTCCTATTTCAACCTTTTATAACCTATGACCCCAAATCCTTGGTCATCTTATCCCCAGGCAGGTCTCTACAGAAACCTACAGGAAGCCGAGGAACCTCCCATGCTGAATACCCTGCAATGCTAAACAGCAGGTTCCTAAACCTTTTAACTCTGGGGTGTCTTAATAAACATCCTTTTAATCATTGTACTATTTTCAGCCATCTGTTACCATCTAGTACCTTGTGACCAATGTGAGAGTTTTCCCTTTTTCCAAGGGTGCCATTTTTTTTCTTTAATGACCACTACCTTCCCTAACCTTAACATACTGTAACAGTTTGGCAACATTAGCAATTTTAGCATGCAGTATACCACAGTCAATACTGTTAATAGATTTAGCTGCATCAATACAAGAAAAAAAGTCCCTTCAGCCTCATGGGCTTCTTTTTGCTTGCTTGGAGTCTTCAACCACAGCACAATATCACTAGGCACAGTCTTACTTGGGGTCTCACATTCAAGTTCCATACTTGCATATCTAACCTCCAACAGGTAACATCCGGGGAACACAGGAAACAAAGGAATATCCTGCTCAGTCAGGGGGTCCTCCTCAAACTGAGCCCACAAAAAATCTTCCTCTGACTCTTTATCCAAACTCTCTGGCAGGAACCTCTCGAGTACCTGTCACCAGTGTTTTAACTGTCTGCACAGTTGGTCTGCCTCCAGCCTTTGCCCACTCATCCAGTGGATCATCCTCATTATGGTCTCCACCTCCTGGGTGTTGTCTCTCACACCTCTGGTCTGCCTCAATCTGCATCTGTTCGTCTTCAGGCTTGGCCTTCCTCCAAGCTCCCAGATCAAATCCAGCCAGTAGCTTCTCTCTGTCTGTCAGCCAAGGTTCTGGTCAGAACTCCACATATTTTCTTCTCTGGGTTCTCCTCTGGCAACTCCTGGTGCATTGGTCCACCTGGGATATCTGGTTGATATCCATCAGAAAACACCCCTCTTCGGCCAGTCCAGATGCTTTCAGCAAGTTATCCCACTCCTGACACTAAGTCTGTGGAGGGGTTATGGGATAACAGATGGACCAGGCACTGAACTTCAAGTTCAATACACAATCTATGTGTGATATTTATTCAAAATGCAGGGATTACCTTGAGCAATGACATATCCCTTCTTCAGTACATCAGTTTGCAGCAACAGACTATGTATGTCCTTTCTCTGCACTTAGCCAGCACTTACTGACTCATTGATCTCTGATCTAACTTAGCAGTTGAGATTCAGCCTCCACGCCTATGCGGGCCCCATTTGCTTGGGTAGTGGGGGCAGAAATAAATTAAAAAAAACAAGAGCCTCAGTGCAGAAGCATGGAAACAAGGGTTACCTCCAAGGGCAATGACAAGCCAAGTTTTAAAGAAACACAACATCACACATACTTCCATAATGTAAAGCATCATGGGATATATGCAAATCAACAAGACATTTCAATTGTCTCAGTTTACAGCAATGTACATGCATTTTAAATAGCACAACTAACTTAATTTTTATACTACAGTCAACTAGTACTTTTTGCCTTTATCAAAAACATCTAATGCCATGGTATTTTCAACATTTACAGGTTTCATACACATAAGGTATATACATTAAAGTATTTTATGGCATAGTACTATTACATACTAAATCCAACAATGATAAACACAGCCTGTTGTTTTACATATGCTCGGAGGTCACCACAATAACCTCTCTGTATGAGGACTGAGAGGGAAAAGGAAAATTAAAGAGGACACTATAGCATAGTCCAGAAAGGGAAGGGGGTGCCCATAGGTGGCCAATGTTATGGATTAGAAATTGTAAAGGATAGATTAGGCTAAGAAATAGAAGAACTGTTGCAACAAATTTAAGAAAAGGTCAGTCCTCAAGAGTGGCAGGAGCTCCCTGTCACAGACCAAAGTATGTTTTTAATCCACTGACCTATCAGACAAGATCTAGGTATTACCTACTTCGGCTTGACTTCTGTAATCCAGGTATTTTGGCTGACATATTGCTGTGGAATTCTAGGCTTTCACAGTCATGCTGCTGTCTGAATTTTAAAGGTGACAGGAAAGATGACACACACTGTAGAAAAATTGGTAAAGCTCAAAATGAAGTACATATTAATTCAAGCTGAGGTCTAGCACTTTAAGCAATAAACAGAGAATGCAAAAATATCACTGTGTGGATACTAATAGATCTTCTTCAGGGATCTCACTTTCATCAGGTCACATCTATAGAACTATAGCCACCAGGTACTAGGACCACATGGAAACGTTTTGCTAGTAGTCTTCTTAGGGCCTCCCACAACAACGTCACATGTCGACATCTTCAGCATATAAACATAGGTGGCCCCACACCCTCCTCAGTTCTTTTCCCACCATTACATGTCAGACTCCGTGGAGACACCGCCACTTCACTTGACAACCAAATCTTTAATTTTTTTCAATTTCTCCACTTTTTTATTTTTCTCACCCTAGTTATTTATCACTTTATTTTTTAAAGTGATACTCACCTTTCTGTATGTCGACCAATTCTAAGAAACTCTTCTGTTATTGCAAGTGCAGTGGAAAAATCTACAACAATGATGACCACGACCTTCCTGCTGGAACAGAAGGCAGCCAGAATGGAGTTGGAGCTCCAGGCGAGAAGCTCCTCCGCATTGCCAGCACTGTCCATGGGCATCCATTCTTCCAAGGCCTGGAACAAATCTTCTGGGAAACACAAGCTCTGGGACAGGGAAAGGAGCAGGGATAAGTTCCCCCGGTGCACTCTTGGTCACTGTTCCAGGCACCGACTGCTCCAGCATCAGTGTCCACTTCAGCAACAACACCTCCTGCCACCCACACCATCACTAATTCAGGGTTGGCTTTGTCAGCGAGTTCTTGTGGACCTTCCATGGCAGACAATGACTCATCAGTGTCAGACCTTTTGATCCAACCTCTGCTGCTCAGATCCCATCTTCCCCAGGGGTGCATGGCAATGGGTTCCACTGGGCCTGCTTCAGACGGCAATGGCTCTTTGATGCTGAGATTCTTGAATCCCCCATTCATGCCCCAGTCCATTTCATTGATGCAGTTATCTAGCCTCCCCCATCAATGCCACAAGGCACCCCAGTGATGCCGACCACAGCTGGCATCCAGACCATAATCTCCTCCTTTATAACAATCATTTAGTGCCTTGCTCCTCCTCTGGGCCTGATGACGGTGGGGAGCTACCATACCAGCTCCCACACTGACACCCCCCATGTCAATGTGCCCTGCTTGCTCCAGGCTCTCGATGCCCTCATTGCCTTCGCTGCACTAGTCAAAGCTCATCAATGAGGATCAGTAGTAGATTCCTGACCTCAACCTGAGGAGGAGGAGGAGGTGGAAGAATTGGATTGAAACCATCTTGGTCTACCTTCACTCATTCCTCAGGGGTGAAGACTCCACCAGGTATACACTGAGGTCCCCCCCAGACCTTTCCTTCATCCCCATGAAGAAACAGCTCCAAGCAACTATGGAGTTGGATGCCGAGGAGTAAGACATCACCAGGAGAAATCTGGTTGAGTTTCTTGAACTACCAGATTCTTCCTCTCTGTTTATTTCTCCTCTGCTGGCTGCATTAGAGGATGCCACCATGGACACCTGGTACAGGCTGAGTTTGATCCCTGCCACACCAGAAAAGGCAGACAAACTATATCAGGCCCCCTCAAGGAAAACCTTTTTCACTGGGCAACCCCAGACTGTTTCAGTAATGATAAATGCAGCCCATGATAAGTCTAAGAGGCCTCAAAACCTCAGTTCTCTTCCTCCAAATAAGGAGTTGAGAAGATTGGACCTCATGGGTAAGAGGTAAGAGGACCTTTGCACTGGCCTGGTGGCACTAAGGGTTGAGGCACTGGATGCCACACCTTGTGCCAAGCTGATGACCCGGGTTCGGTAGCGGACTCGGGTTGCCAGGGGTCGGCAGGGGAGGGAGAGGATGGAGCATCCAATGGGCTGCTCTCCTCTCCTGGGGGGAGGGCAAAGGGTTGCCAGTGTCCCAATGGTCCCCAATGGAGTTTGGGGGTACTGCAGGATGACTAGCTTGTAACATGGGGTAAGCTCGACGACATTGGCAGGGTTGCCATGTGCCATGATGTCACTGCACGTCACACTCAGGGGGACAAACAGGGGAAGAAAACCCCTCTGGAGGACAATGGAGATGATGGAAGCTTCTGTGGTATGACCCACATTCCACTGCCAGCCCAGCTTGCTGAGATCTCCTCGGGTGCCAACCCATGGGTTGTGTGGATCCTAGCCATGCCGGTAGGCTAGGGTCTGGTCTGGGCAGTGCGGGTGGGGAAACCCAGACGTGGGGGTTCAGGCAGGGAGTGAGAAGCCCTCACCCAGTAAGCACCCCAGAAGGATGCCCTGTCCTCCGGGGTGAACATATAGAGTCAAAAAAAAAAAAAGAGGACCTTTGCATCTGCCACACTGTGCCTCAGAATAGTTAACTATTTGGCAAGAGATACAAGAAATTGCCTCTAGGGTTCTGCAACAAGTCATTCCCCTCAGCCCTCTCTTTTTTATCTTGGGTATTTGTGTTGCTATACCCAAACTGGCAAAATTAAGATACAGGTGGCTGGCATTTCTGGCTTTACAAACAAAAAGAGCCATCCTATGTAAATGGAGAACCCCTCTGATTCCTGCTATGGCAGAAATACTGGGGTCCCTCTCTATCCTGGCCAAACTGGACAAGATATCCTATTTACAGAAGTCCAAACTTTCCTCATTTGAAGCCTGCTAGGATCCCTATCTTAAATATCTGGGTAAAGTCCAACCACCAACGGGAACAGGGTGATCACCTTCACTCTCCTCTGCCAGTATAAAGGTAAATACGACATATGGGATCGTTACCTATGGTCCTAATAATATGTGGAGAGGCCCAGGTTTTTCTAGGTAGGACTGGAGACTTTATTTATGGTGATTATATACATGATGATATGTAGAATGCTTTAATTCACCGGGTACAGATTTAAGCTTGGGATATATTTGTTTCTATTCTAGGATCAATCTGGCCTCTTGCAGAGCATATGCACACTCTTACCCAACTTTCTGTAGATGCCATGAAGAGGGATATGTTTGGTTGCAGTTATACAAAGTTATCGTTTGAGGTGTTTATGTCCGGCAAAGTTGACGTTCTGACTTGACACTAGGCTGTGGTGAGTAACCCTACATGATAGTTATTGGGAGCCTAGGAGGACACAGTGGTCTATCCCCTTGAACTTCATAGTATCTCTCTACATAATAGCTTTTTTCTTTATTTTGGGCAGGGAAATTATTTTAATAACAACTGAGGTAGGTCCCCTTGAGTAAATAGCTGTTACTGTCACCTGTATCAAAATGTTTATATCACCAAGAAATATATTAATATGTATTCAATAATGGGAAATGATGTGTGTCTGTACCCCCATTCTTTTTTATCCCTTAGCCTTTCCCTTGCTTACTGTATTGGCACTTTACACCCATAAATGAGACGTAGGGTGATTAAATGTACCTACAGAACATGTGACTGTATACTGTACTATGATTTTTTTCATTTTTTCTTATTTTCTTGGAAAATAATAAAAATTATTACAACAAGAATAGTTAACTATTAGGCCTGTATAGTCAAATTCCAAAATATCCTCCAGAGAAAGGCTAAGGCGGCAGCCCAGGCCCTTCCAGAGGGTCCTCAAAATCAGTAGATGCTTAATGACCTCCTGATGGGGGCTGATGTAGGTAAGCATCTTCTGAGGTCTACCTATTATATTTCAGATGTCTCATCCAGAGCAGCTGCTGCTGGCATCTGCCTCAGAAGGTGTTCTTGGCTCAGGGTATCAGGATTTGCCAGTGATGTCCAGCAGTCCATTCAGAATGCCCCTTTCAGAGGTTATAAACTCTGTGGGGGAAGATGTGCAGGATATCCTTTCTGACCCCCATCCTCGGGCAGGGCTCTTCGGTCATTATACTCCCTTTACCACATCCAACCAAAAAGTGAGCAGACTGTGCCTTTTCATCATGCCACCCACAGACCCAGGTCAGAAACCAAACAGTAGGGCAAGCACAGAGTGGGAATGGCTTTGCCTGACCCTACCTCCCCCACATGGAAAGCACCATGAGGTGGAGGTGTGGGCCCAGCCGCAGATTTGGCTTCAGCCAGACTCCTTGCCAAACTCCCCCTTTTCCAGAACTCCTGGAGGTAGTGGTAGGGGGTCGCTTCTCCCTCCACCTGGACAGGAGGAGGGAAATCACAACCGATGTGTGGGTCCTTACACCTCATTGAGCACGGTCATGCTCTAGAACTTATGGAATTGCCTCCAGAACTGCCACCAGTTCCCTCCACTTATCCTCCAGATCACATACCACTGCTATTGGAGGAAGTGTATACCCTGCTGCACAAAAAGGCCATAGAACCAGTTCCCTGGGAACAAAGGAACAGGGGGTCATATTCTCATATCTTGCTAGTTCCCAGATCCAATGGGGACATAAGTGCATATGACTCAGTTTGGATCTGAGGAAACTCAACTTTTATATTCAGTACAAGTAGTTTAGCATGGTCACCCTGCTGCTGCACCTCCTGCAAAAAGGGAACTGGATATGTTCCCTGGACATGCAGGATGTGTACCTGCATATCAAGGTGTGTGAAACAGGTTCCTGTTTTGGGGAACACTACCAGTTCAGGATATTGCCATTTGGCACATCATCTGTGCCACAGATCTTTACCAAATGTTTAGCAGTGGTGGCAGCAGCCATCAGGAGAGACAGACTATACATCTTCCCCTATCTACTCAAAGCTCAATCCAAGGAGCACCTGCCTTACACTATAGCATGTACCAGACAGCTGTTTCATGCCCTAGTGATTGCAGTCAACCTGCCCAAGTCAGTCTTGACCCCTTGTCAGTGCCTCCAGTACATAGGAGTTATACTGGACAGCTCTCAGGGATCAGCCATCCTGCCACAGGACAGGGCAGAGTGCCTGATTGCTCAAGCACAGGTGCTATATAGCAGCAGGTATATCATAGCCAGGACATTCCTCAGACTACTGGACTTGATGGTGACAGCCATTGTTATGGTTCCCCTAGCAAGGCTGCACATGTGGATCTACCAGTGGGCATTAAGGCTTCAGTAAGATCAACGCATCGATGATCTAGAACAGAAGGTTCTTGTCATATCGCCAGTAAAGAAGGTGCTTCAGTGGTGGATGGAACCCAGCAATTTTCTCAAAGGGATTCCTTTTCTAATCCCTTCCCCCATCAGATCCTCACTATGGACGCTTCAGGGATCAGCTGGGAGCACACTTGGGCTCTCATCAGATCCAGGGTACTTGGATCGAAATGGAGAGTTCTCTCCACATAAACGTCTTAGAGATGAGGGATGTTCTTTATGCTACCTCTGTGGTATTCTGGAGTACAAGGTCCAGTTCTGGAGACCACACCTACGCAAGGACATAGATGGGATTGAGAGGGTGCAGAGAAGGGCAACCAAGATGGTAAACAGTATGCAGGGGAAGTCATATGAGAAGAGGTGGAGAGAATTGGATCTGTACCCATTGGAGACTAGAAGGAAGGGGGAGACATGACAGAGACATTTAAGTATGTAAAAGGGATCAATAAGTTAAAGAAGGGGAGCTTATTTAAGAGCAAGGTGGGGGTAAAACAAGAGGGCATAGTCTAAGATTGGAGGGAGTAAGATTTAAGGGCAATGTGAGGGGGCGTTACTTCACAGACAGGGTGGTGGATGCCTTGAATAAACTACCAGAGGAAGTGGTGGGGTAGAAATGGTGAAGGGATTCAAGAGGGCATGGAACAGACATAAGGGGTTGGCGAGTGGGGGGAAGGGGAGCTCCCATGACATAGGTAATGAGTAAGAGTGGGGAAAGGGGCAGACTCGATGGGCCAGAGGGTCTTTTTCTGCCACCAGATTTCTATGATTCTATGATTCTATGCAAGCCTTCCACAGCCACCTGTCTCCGGGGCCTCTGCTGGTGCAGACAGACAGCATCAGCGTGATACACTACATAAACAAGCAAGGGGGTACTCACTCATAACCCCTGTGCAAAGAAGCACTAGTGTTTGGTACTGGGCTCTAGAACATGTTCCAGGCATCCAAAATACCCTGGTGGACAAGCTAAGCAGGTCACAGTCCAGAATATATGAGTGGGAGCTGCTGACCTTAGAAACATAGAAACATAGACTTTGACAGCAGGTAAGGACCACTTGGCCCACCTAGTATGCCCATTTCCCTACCTTCAAGATAAGTTGCAGATCCTAGTTAACCAACAGCCTATTTCTTCCTACCCCCCACAAGAATTGTCTTATATCTGTCCGATGAATTCTCGAAATCTCCCACAGTTTTAGACCCCACAACCTCCTCAGGAAGGCTGTTCCATGCGTCCGCCATCCTCTCTGTGAAAAAATACTTCCTCACATTGCCCCTGAGCTGTACCCCTCTATCTTCAAATTGTGTCCCCTTGTTCTTGCACATCTCTTTTTCTGAAAGATGCTACCCTCTTGGACTTTGTTGATTCCACTGAGGTACTTAAAAGTTTCTATCATGTCCCCCCTCTCCCTTCTTTCCTCAAGGGTATACATATTAAGCTCCTTTAGTCTCTCCTCATATGGCTTCTCTTGCAGAATCTGCACCATTTTAGTTGCCCTCCTCTGGACTGCCTCCATCCTGTCTATGTCCTGGTGGAGATGGGGTCTCCAGAACTGTACAGTGATACCTCTCCCTATGCATCCCAGTATCCCCCAGCCCTCCCTACTGTCTTCTCACATTGCTTGGCAACCTTAAGGTCATCTGATATTATTACCCCCATGTCCCTTTCCATTTTTGTTGTTGTTACTACTTCCCCCCCATTGTGTACTCTTCCCCTGGGTTTTTCTTTCCCAGGTGCATTATTTTGCACTTCTTTGCATTGAATCCAAGCTGCCACACTTCTGACCATTCCACCAACCTTGCCAAGTCACTTCTCATCCTTTCCATGCTTCTTTGTGTATCAGTCCTGTTGCAGATCTTTGTGTCATCTGCAAAGAGGCATACTTTTCCTTCCAGTCCCTCTGCAATGTCACTTATAAAGACATTAAAAGAGACTGGACTAAGTACTGAACCCTGCGGTACCCCACTAGTAACCCCCCTTTCTTCAGAGTAGACTCCGTTTACAATTACTTTCTGTGTCTTGTTGTCCAGATAATGTTTTACCCAGGCTACCACCCTGGGACCCACTCCCAGGCTGGTTAATTTGTTTATTAATCTTTTGTGTGGGACTGTCAAATGCCTTGCTAAAGTCTAGGTAGGCCATGTCCACAGCCTGTCCCTTGTCTACTACTTCGGTCAACCAGTCAAACAAACTGATTAGATCCGTCTGGCATGACCTTCCCGCTGTGGACCCATGCTGCCTTGGGTCCTGTGCCCCACTGGCCTTTAGGTACTCAACAATTCTTTCCTTCAGAAGTGATTCCATCACTTTCCCTACCACAGAGGTCAAACTGACAGGTCTGTAGTTTTCTGCCTCTGTCTTGCTCCCACTTTTGTGAAGGGTAATCACATCCGCCTTCCTCCAGTCCTCAGGTACCACACCATCCTCCCATGATTTGTTAAAAAGGGTAGTCAGTGGTGTCACTGGTTCTCTCCTTAATTCTTTTAGAATTCTGGGGGTGAATCCCATCAGGCCCCATTGCTTTGTCCACCTTCAGTTTTAGGAGTTCTTTTAGAACCCTTTCTTCTGTGAAAGGACTGGGATCGGCCCCCCTATCCAGAGTGCTTCTGTTAATTGGATTAGGTACCTCCCCCATCTCTTCTTTTGTGAATGCTGGGAAGAAGTATTCATTCAGTATCCCTGCTTTTTAAATGTCCTACTCTGCCCACCCACCATCCATTCTATCCAGCCTCACTATCCCTTCCTTTGTCTTTCTACATTCCCTGATGTACCTATAAAAGGTTTTATCCCCCTTCTTAACCGAGTTGGCTATCTTTTCTTCAGTTTGGCCCTTTGCTATTCTGACTTCCCTCCCTGCTTCCTTCTGCCTTAACTGGTACAGTTCTCTGTCCTGCTCTTTATGTGTTTCCTTCTACTTCCTAAATGCTATCTTTTCCTCCCTAACCTTCCCTGCCACCTCTTTTGAGAAGCATAGTGGATTTTATTTTTCTTTAATTTTGATTTGTTTATTTGCTTCACACAAAGGCTTGTTGCCTCTGTGATGGCAGTTTTGATATTTCCCCATTGTTGCTTCACCCCTCCTTCTTGCCTGTTTGCTAATGCTTTTCTAAGGCACTCTCCCATCTTGCCAAAGTCAGCCCCCCTGAAGTCCAGTACCCTCACTTTTGTATGGCTTGACTCTGTAACTGAGTTTATCATGAACCATACTGTTTGATGGTCACTTGTTCCCAGATGGCTACCTATTTCTAGATCTGAGATCCTCTAACTGTCCCCATTTGAGTACAAGGTCTATGATAGCTCCCTCATGAGTGGGTTCCAAAACTAGCTGTCTGAGGCATGCCCCCCTGTAGGGCATCGAGAATGGCCCTGCTCTTGGATGTGGCTGCAGCAAAGGTACTCCAGTTCACATCTGGCATTTTCAGGTCCCCCATCAACAGTATCTCCCCTTTCTCTGCCATCCTAAGGATGCCTTCTATCATATCCTTATCCATTCCCTCCCCATGAGAGGGTGGTCTGTATATAACCCCTGTGCGGATTGTGGTGCCATTTCCAGTCTCTAAGGTGACCCACAGTGCCTCCTCTCCTCCCTGTTTACTCGTTTGTTCCATTGCTTTTATCCCTTCCCTTACATAGAGAGCTACTCCTCCCCCTCTTCTCCCCTCCCTGTCTCTCTCCTGTAGGTTGTGTACCCTGGTATGTTAACATCCCAGTCATGATTCTCTGTGTACCATGTTTCTGTGCCTGTGACTGCTACAATATCCAGGCATCCCTCTTCCATCAAGGAAGTGGAAGACCTGTTTGACAGGTGGGGTTGACCAGAGTTGGACCTTTTTTTGTCCCAACACAATGTAAAACTGCTACTTTTCTGCTCGCTCTCTCCAGGACCTGGAGTTTTCTGGCGAGAAGCATTGTTCCTCTCCTGGAAAGGGAGGTTCCTCTACACCTTTCCTCCCATCCCTCTAATTCAGAGGGTGCTGATCAAGCTCCAGATGGAAGGGGCCACTCTGATCCTTATTGCTTCCTTCTGGCCTCATCAGATCTGGCTCCCCATACTGCAGCAGTTGGCAGTGGAACCTCCAGTACCCCTGCCCCTATGCAAAGGCTTGCTATCACAGGAGCAGGGCACCCTGGTCCATTCGGACCTCAAGTCACTCCATCTTGATGCATGGCTCCTGAGGACATAGCCATGGCCAGATCTGGGGTGTCTCAAAAGGTGGCTGATGTCCTGGTGGCTATGAGAAAGCCCTACACCAGGGCCACATATTCCATGAAGTGGAAGCACTTTGCTCTGTAGGCTGCTTCCCATCAACTGGATCCCTTCACTTGTCCAGTGAATCAGATTCTGGAGCACCTGCTGTCTCTTTCAGATGCTGGACTGCAATACTCTACCATTAAGGTGCACCTGGCAGTCATTTCAGCTTTTCATGTCCCTGTAGATGGCCATACAGTGGCACAACTGGAAGTGGCCTGTACATTCATGAGAGGCATCCTTCTTTTTAAAGCCTCCCATCCATAATCCAGTCCCAGCCTGGGACCTGAATTTTGTTTTAGAGAAACTTTTGTTAGCTCTGTTTGGGCCAGCCGTGATTTGCGAGCTACACTTTCTGTCATGGAAAACATTATTTTTAGTTGCTGTTACTTCTGCTCGAAGGATTTCTGAGCTTCAGGTTCTTATGTGTGAGCCTCCTTATTTCATTTTCCACAAAGTCGGGGTGTCTTTTGTGGACCAACCCTAAGTTTCTTCCAAAGGTGGTGTCTGAATTTACTTCAAATCAACCCATCCACCTGCCAGTTTATTTTTTGGAGCATGCCAATCCAGGGGAAGCATTTTTACTCAATACTTTAGATGTACACAGAATAGTCAGATATTATGTTCATTTCACAAAGGACTACAGGAAGCCCTCACAGCTGTTTGTTTCCTTTTGCCCCTGGGAAAAAGGGTGTATCAGTTTCTAAACAGTGCCTGTCCAAATGGTTGGCCAGCTGTATTACATTTTGTTATAGGAAGTACAGTAAGGAACATCCTGGGGTGTGCGTGGCCATTCAACCAGATCCATGGCCACCTCTGTTGCCTGTTTCAGGAATGTGTCAGCTGCAGAGATTTGTGCTGCTGCCTCCTGGAGTACTGTCCACACTTTCACTAAACACTACATTTTGGACACTGCCTCTAGAATAAGGGCAGGCTTTAGCCTGGCTGTGCTTCAATGGCTCCTGCCTTAGGCCTATAGCTTCCAGCCACCCAGACTGTTTCTCTGTCAGTATTGCTTGGGACACATTCCATAGGTGTGGCCTGATGAAAGAGATATCCTCAAAGAAAATAGTACAGTTAAGTAAGAACTTACTGTAACAGTAGATCTTATTCACTAAAAATACCACCAACAGCTTATTCTGGTTCAATTTCAGTTGCTTACCATCTGTATCTCCCCTCTCCCCGGTAACCCCTGAAAAAGGGATTTCTAGGCCCAGTGGGCTTACTGTCACAAAATTCAATAAATAAATAAATAAGAGAATCTCATCAGGCCATGCCATCCCACCCCTGCCCCCCTTGGCCTCAGGGCTCTCCGTTCCTGTTTCTTTCTCTCTCTCTCTCCAGGATGGTTTACCTTCTGTTTTGCCTTGCTTAGTGGTGAGAACCTCTAGCTCTTCCTCAGTTCCCCAGGAGGAGGTTCTCTGTATATGCTCTCCGGTGGGGGAACTGAAGAGGGTGCAAGGCCATTCACACTTATATACTGGGGATGTCAATGTATGAAGTTATTGAAGTAGCCTTTAGAAGACTGCTAGCAAAACATTTCTGTGTGGTCCTAGTGCTTGGCAGCTATAGTTCCATAGATGTGGCCTGATGAAGGAGATTCTCTTGAAGATCTACTTTTATGCTAAGTTCTTACATAACCGTACTTTCTACTTTGGATCATTTAGGTAGTGTGAACTGCATGGATAGTGAACTATCCAAATGGATTAGCCAGAAAAAGTGGCTCATATATACTGAGATGGTCCACTATTTGAGGCAATATACCTGTATATATTTATGCAGTGTATGTGTAATAGAAACATATTAAATACATGTGTTATTTTCCACTGGGGAAAATAAATGTTGCCAAGAAACATCTTTATTACAAACATACAAATATTGCCAACAAAGGAAGGCTTATTGGTCTATTATATCTGCTTGTGTTGCAGAATCCTCAGTGGCTACTAAGGGCGGCTCCACTGTCCCCCTTCTTGCCTACAATCCCTTGACCCTGACCATCCCCTTTACCCACCCTCTTTTGAATCTGTCCACCATCTCTAGGGAGACTACTCCATCAGGGAGTTTGTTCTACCCTCAGTTTCAAGTTTTATTTAATTGACCAGATGTTATTTCAATGTTTACAGAAATACAAAATAAATACTTAAACAATTGTGGGCAGATTCAAAACAGTTGTTAAAAAAGTTTTCCTTTCTATAAAAGTAAAGAGGTAACATTAGTATACATATTTTCACCCCATATTGAATACATAGGAGTTAGTGGGTTGTCAAATTCATATTTATAGATAGTTTTTTTCTTATGTCTCTGAGCAGCCTCAATAAATCTCACAAATCTTCTATGCTCAAGAACAATCATTGGTTTTAGCAAAATCTCCATACAGTATGTTAAAGATGAAGAATATCATTTTATCTTATCTAAAATATATAAAGATCTCCATTTTAAGTAAAGACAACAGTTAAGATACCAAGAAAAATATTTTCATCATGTCCTTTTCTACAGGAACAGTCACAGTTGGAGGTACATGCATTTCCTTAATATCTGATTTCCATTTTTTAGTGATAAAGATTCAAGTTTACATTGAGTTTTTATCCAACCTTCCATAGGAAGAAAAGGCAACTGAAGATGTAATTTGCAACCATACCTAATGTTGGGTTTTGAGCATTATGGTGATGTTTTAGAAATTTTTACACCTGAGAGATGTTTTTCTTGATAAAATACAAAGATACAATTATTGATTAAGTTCTTACATATTGAGGCAATAATAGTACCTTTATGGAAGTCTTTCCAACGACTCAATAAATTAACCTCTTTCAAAATGTATATTCATTTACAGAGCAATAGAGAGGTAAAATTCTCCTTCCATTTAACTTTTTCTGTTAGTCATTCTGTGGCCCAGAATTTGTTACATTATTCAAAATTCTAATCCAGTAGCATACTAACCCTAAATTAAACAATGCTTGCATCAGAATCTTACCAAGATCTACTGACCCGAAGTAAAGAATGATAAAATACTGAAAATGGTACTTCAATAAATTGAGAACAATAGTGGCCTCACGCCTCAGCTCCTTAGAATATTATTAATATTGGCTTCTAAGGCTTGAAATGATAGTACAACTGTTTTCCTTCCATACAAAGAATTAAATCTAAGGATTGCTTGAAAAGTTTGACTGACTTTCTTTTCCTGTGTATTTAAATTCTGTGCCTATTTTCATTGGTGGTAATTTTTTCTCTAAGATATATATGTTCAGTTATAGGGTCTAAAACAATGTAATTCAAATAGAACTTGCAGGACTTTTTCCACCAAATATCATGAGTTTACTCTTCTCTAAGTTTATTATTAGTGTATGCTTTATACACAAATGATCAAACTGAGATAATTTTCAGTGAAGCCCAATTGGTGATAGAGAAAATAGGATCACATCATCCGCACATACTAACGCTGGAAAAGACTTTCCAAGTATGTTTGGTGAATGAAAGTTTACATCAGCAAGATGTTCCAAAATCACATTAACATAAATGTTGAATATAAGCGTGACTAGTCAACAGCTCTTCTTGAGTCTCTTGTTTCAGGTAAAAGGTTATGTGAGGTTTCCCTGCAAATCAAATATTATAAATATTTATTACCTGTGTATAATTGCACAATAGGTACTAAGAGGCTTATTGTTAGGCCCTTTTCTTGTAATTTATTCCAAAGGACACCTCTGTCAGTTAAAGCAAATACTGCTTTAAAGTCAGTAAAAGATGTATATAGTTTGTGGTGTTTGAGACAAATGTATTTTTCGATAAGGTGTGCAACTACATATATATGATAAACAGTTGAAAAATTCTGCCTAAATCCTGCTTGCAAATGTGATATAACTTTATTACTGTTTACCCATGACTGTACTTTTTAGGAATATTTTTGTATATCTTTTGATAATGCATCTAATAAACTGACAGGCCTATAGTTTTGGGGATCTTTCATATCTCCTTTTCTAAACAGTGGAACTATCATGTTAACTTATTGGCAAGATGGAGCAAATCACTCTGTAAGGCATTTATTATCACAGGCTTGATTTAGTAATGTTAAATTCTTTCTGGATGGATTTTTCTTGGTTTTACTAACCAGCTAAGATAATTTACTTTTTTGCTGTCTTGCATATATGATTAAACTATGTTGTATGCTTTTTAGCTACGCTTCTGTGAGAGTAGAACTGATATCAGAACTGAAAAGAAATTTGAGACAAGTGCTGCTGAGCCTTGAGATCTTTTACAACTCTTACTATTGTCAATTTGTATTATATTTTCAGGAGACGCAATCAATCAATCAATCTTTATTAATATACTGGAAAGGTATGTGAGCAGAAATGCCCATTTCCTCAAACATCCAGAGTAAAGTACATGAATACATAGAGATAACTGAGAACAAAACAGTATCCAAAATATCATAGTACACCAAGTAAATAACAATATAAAAAAACAGTGGTATGAAAGTTAGATAATATATCCTGGTCAAACAAAGAACATGATGAACTAAGGCTGTTGCCAAAATACGGTGAGGCAGGGTACAACAGAGAAGGGGGGGATGAGGTGAGGAACACGCAATGAAAACAGCAACAACAAGGGTAGGAGTAAAAAGGGTGACAGAAATGAAATGGTAGAGATGGAGATCTCCGTAAGTATGGTGAGAAAAGAGTAGCAAACCAGATAAGGGGTGTAAAGGAGAGACAGACGGGGGGGGGGGAAATAAGTGCAGGAGCTGGAGAAAGTGCATTAGCCATAACTGGGCAAAGGCCAGTGGTCTTAAATAGGAGGAGGGTGCCAGGCTGGTTCAGAAATTAGGTCTGGGAAGGACAGCTGTATACTGAAGTACTAAGAAGGTGGGTCTTGAGGGAGGACTTGAAGGACAGGATGGCATTACAGGCTTGAATTTCTGGGGGTAATCTGTTGTACAACTTAGTCCCAGTGTAAAAGATTGAGTTCTGATCCAGTTTAGTTCAGAAAAATGGGGTGTCAAAACCATGGTAGAGAATAAAGAAGTTCTTCAAATTTCTAATTCACCAGAACATCTAGCCATCACTGTTTTTTACCGGTAACATCTAAAGTTTGGTTAGTAACATATTTCTCATTATTCAGATTCAAGGACGCATCAACATTTATGTGATTATTAGTGCAGCATGGTCACTCTCTGTGCATAATGTTACTTTAAAATAATTTACCATATCTACTGAGTGCAACATCAATAACCCTTTTACTATTACTAGAGTAAAATGTGAATTCTCCCCCTGAGTCATCTAATGTATGACTATTCAATGAGACTAAGTTGTGGGAATCAAAAAGAGTCTGCAATTTAAGACCATCTTCCTTTTTTTTTTGCAGGTCCTTACACTTCCTATCTATATTAATGTGTAACAGAATGTAGATAGATGTGTCCAAAATATTATTGTGCGGTGCTATTCTAGAGTTAAAATTCCCTGCTATCATAATATTAGTATTAATACATCTTTCTATTGCATCTATAATTCGTAATTCAGGACTTTTCCAAATTTCCTCTTGATAACAAGTTGAGAATTTTGGAGTACTATGTACAATTCTGGAGCCTGCACCATGGGAAGTATATTGACAAGGTGAAAGCAGTACAGAGAAGGGACCAGCAAAATGGTGTGAGGATTGCAGAAAAATCCACATGTAAAAAGGCTGTGGAATATCAACATGTACTCACTGGAGGAGAGGATGAGAGAAATGGGACATGACTGAGACCTACAAGCACCTCATAGGGGTGAACAAATTGTAGGTGGTGTATGTCTTTCAGAAGAAGGAAGGCATTAAAAATTGGGGGCATGCAATGACATTAAGGGGAGAAGTTTAGGAGAGATGCGAAGAAATACTTTTTCACAGAAATGGTGGTGGATGACTAGAACAGCCTGCCAGAAGAGGTAGTGGGGGCAAAGGCTGTGGGGAGCCTAAGGCATGTGTGGGATGGGCACAAGGGAAAATTAGATAGAGGAAAGGGAAGTAGGAGGGATGCCAGTGACCAAATAGGATCAGAGGTGTCAGAATAAGAAGAGAAAAGGGGCAGACTAGATGGGCCTATCGGTGTTTTTCTGTCAAAAATGTCTATGTTTCCATGTGTTATGTGTAACCACCCAGTCCCTTGGGATTACTAGAATTCCATCAGTTTAGCCATAGGAAGCCACTGGGCAGCTGATAAAGGTGCTTATTAGGAGCCCTTTACAGATGACATTGTTTACTCAGCTAAGCTGAGCAAAGAATGGATTATGTCATTCAGAATTCTTGCAGCAGCATAAGCCACTTTAGAATCAGCTGCTCTGGGGGAGGTTTAGAATGTTCAGACGGGAGTCAGTCTGTGTGTGTGTGTAGTCAGCAATAGCATGAAGTGGAGCTCTGAACAGCAGCAGTGCTCAGAGTGTGGGGGTGCCTGCCATTCTCCTGTGAGATTGGGTGAAAGACCCCCCCCAGCAGTTTCTCACCCTAGTGTATGAGACCCAGCAGTACCAGAAGAAGTGATGGAGACCATTCATCCGCAGGACCCCAGTGGGTCATTTTCCACAGAACAATGTGGTTTGGACTGTGTTTCAGTGGGTCCAAGGGGCAAGTCCCTGAAGATCCTGAAAAATGTCAGCTGCCCAGAGAGAAAGTATGTGCAGTTGAAGCTGTGACAAACTACCTGTGCAGGGATGAGAATGTTTTCCTTCATGTTTCCATGTCTGTATCAATGAGTCAAACAAAGCTACAAGTACAGATTTATGGGACTGTTCTTGGGGGTTGGTCTGAGGTGTATGTGCCCAGAGATAAGGTTAGAGTGCACCTGTCAGGGCCCCTGTTTCACCACAAACATGTGCTGAATGTTTCAAGTTAAAATTTGGGATTCCTTTGCAATTCAGGTGTATTGGAGGATCCATTTTGGTGTAACCCAGAAGGAATGGCGGAGACTGGACATGGGGTAGGATTGGGCAGAATCCCAGTTTTATTCCTCAGTTAGGGCTAACTGGTTCACATATGGGCAGCAGGATAAACTAGGCATGTTAACAGATGTCATCATGCCAGGAGATTTTCTGAGATGTGTTTAAAGTGTGTGACAACAACTACAGTATCCACTCTTTGGAAAAGGTAAAGTCCAGAGATTCCTAGTACAGAGGGACGGACAGTTTGAAATGTGTGTGAGAAAAAGTTTGTTCTAAATGCCCAAAGAGTTGTTGTTCTGGAAAGAAAAGCCTTGCTCCTGTGTAGACAGTACCAATCCTGGGGGACCTCCCCATTCTGTATTTTTACCATCTTGAGTGACTAGGCCATACTGTACAATCCCATTTCCAGTGGTGGACATTACATCTGTGCTTTCTGAGTGTGAATTGTTATGGGGTTCCCCTCAGAAGTTAGACTTAGCATAGTCCTAGCACCTCTCTCCCAGAACCTGGAGTAAATATAAATATTATTTTGTTCCCCAAACCCTGACTCCTTTAGACTGCTGAGCCAGGTATTTGCCTCAGTGCTAGGGGTGATGCCTATTGTTTTTGCCAGCTTGAGGCCTATTGCCTTGTTTGTGTACAAGTTAGAGGAGTCCCGGATTCCAGATGCTGCCCTTGGCTGAGGCATTGATTGCAAAATTAGGGGCTCATCCAAAGATCTTTGGGGAGAGGATAATGTTGAGGGTATGTCTAGGTTCTTTCTGTCTGTTGGCGGGGCCCCCATGCCAGGAATCATTGCCAAGGACAAGTAAATGTGTGCCCAGTAAAGTGCAATCCAAGAGGAATTTTGCTGACTGTGTTTGCTGTGGAAAAATGTGCTGAATGTGTGCTAGAAAAGCTGACATGCAAAGTGCTTAAGGACTGTTGAACTGAGCAATGCATGTCCCTGCCATACACAGTGCTCAAAACTCTTAAAATGTAAAGATTTCAAAATTAAAAGCTGTTGTGGACAAAGAGAACATTTGTGCCCAAGTCTCCAGAAAGTTTCAAGTGTTTGTGATGTAAAATGGGAGAGTCATTAGAGAAAATGTACAAAACACTGTTGAATTGCCTTAAATGCACTCTAGCCATTGAAATTTCAAGCCAAGGAAAAAAATTACAGTTTGCTGTTTAAAGCTTGCCTGCCTGACAATCATTGTGAAGGACAGCAAGCAAGACAGAGAGTGAGAGAGCTCATTTGCTTGGCATCATGTGATTGGTCAAACACAACCAAGTTCTGCTCATTGCCTGGAGTCTCAAAGCCAGAGGAGTGTTCGAGGAGGAGAGCATGGAGTGTGCGAGCAGTGAACCACAGCAGAAAACCATCACAAAGAAGAAGAAGGCAGTATTGCATGTGCATGGAAGGTGGTGTTGTGTAAATAAAAGCAAAGGCAATTTGTTTGGTCCCTACATGGACACTGGTAGAGGGCCTAATCTGTACAGTGCAGCAAAAGACTGATAGTAAACTGGAACCTGAAGAGCTAGTTAAAGAGTTTTTCAAGGGTACAGTTCAGAGTAACTTGCAAGGGCAGGAAGAAGTGGTCTTTTCCACACCAGAAAAGGTGGAAAGAGACACCTCAGAGACTGAGTCTGTCGGTCAGTGGGCAGTAGGCCCAAGTCTGAGCCTCATTGGCGCGGACGAGTTGGAAGATGCACTGCAATGGCAGGCAACCACCTCAGAAGGCAGTGATTGATGGACTGTGTCTGGGACTGAACCAGCTATCAGTTCCTGGGCAGAAACTGTACAGCAAGCAGAATTGGAACAAGTTGGTAAGGTGACTGGCAGTGAGATTGGTCTGTCAGTGGCCCCAGTTACAATTGAGCCACAATAGACTGTTCGGGGCTCAGAAGTTGTAGAAATTATGGGGATGGACTGCTTTTTCCCTGTCCAGAACATCTGCAACTGGTTTGACTGGGTCTGACCATCCCCAAGTCGGGTCATGGGTTTAAGTCAGCCCAAAAGCAGCAAGGAGGAATGTCTAGTTAGGCACAGGGCTGAGACTGAGTATGGACAGACCTATCCATTTTTTTTTGCAAGGTGAATATGGGAGGCAATTGAAGAAAACAGAGCTACATGGCTATGGGAAGCAGCAAGTGCTAATGTCAACCCCAGAGTGAACATGTTTGTAAAAATTAAGTTGTGTCATGAAAGGTTGCAGTTTTGGAAGCTTGGCAGAACTCTCTAAAAATTCTGTCAGAGAAATTGACAAGACTGGTCAAGAGACAGTTCACAACATGCGAATGACTCATCCAGATGGGATTATTGTCTCTTCCCCCCCAACCTGAGTGGTACTATCCCTGTGTACCACTATGCCAGCTATGTGTGCCAAGATAGCTACAGCACTGATGCAGTGGGAGGTGCATGTTCCTGCCCATCCGAAGTGGCAGAAACCAACATGTGTGCAACTCTGATGGTGCATGTCTCTGGCCAAGCGCCAAGTGGCAGAGACCCATGCAGTTGCAACTCTACTGGAAGATCCAGGTCATGTCCATGTTGGTGTAACCTAGAAAGAATGGTGGAGACTGGGCATGGGATAGGATTGGTCATAACCCCAGTTTGATTCCTCAGTTAGGGCACACTGGTTCACATATGGGCACCAGATTAAACTGGGCATGTTAACAGATGTCATTGTGCCAGGGGATTTTTTGAAATGTGTTTATAGTGTGTGGCAACAACAACAATATACACTTTTTGGAAAAGGTAAAGTTCAGAGATTCCTAGAACAGCGGGATGGACAGTTTGAAATGTGTGTGAGGAAAAGTTTGTTCTAAAGTGCCCAAACAGTTTTTGTTCTGGAAAGAAAAGCCTTGCTCTTGTTTAGACAATACCAAGCCTGAGGGACCACCCCATTCTGCATTTTTACCATCTTGAGTGAATAAAACCATGCTGTACAATCCCTTTTTCAGTAGTGGACATTACATCTGTGCTTCCTGAGTATAAATTGTTATGGGGCCCCCTCAGAAGTTAGACCCAGCATAGTCCTAGCACCTCTCTCCCAGAATCTGGAGTAAATACAAATGTTATTTTGTACCCTAAACCCCCAACCATTTTAGACTGCCAAGCCAGGTATTTGCCTCAGCACTAGGGGTGATGCGTATTGTTTTTGCCAACTTGTGGCCTGTTGCCTTGACTGTGTACAAGTTGGGGGGGTCCTGGTTTCCAGTTGCTACACTTGGCCATGGCATGGGTTGTATATGGCAGGATGCAAACATTTAAGATTAAAACTAAGGCATCTTCTGTTACATCCTGAGCCTGTTGAGAGTTTTGGTCCTGCAAAATTACTTAAAATGCATTTTGTTTAGGAGAAAGTTGAACATAAATTGCCAAACCCCCAACAGTATGTCCATATTTGGTAATTTTAATGACTATGTTTGGCCCACAGTCCATGTTTGGAACACAGGGAACAATGCTTCTGCAGGCAAAGGTAGTGTTGCAATTTAGGTAACACAGATTTCTATATGCAGTACCACAAGTGCAGGCACCACAAGGGCTTTTGCTTCCACACACAGAAGTCAATGTGCATGTCTTACACCTGCAGCTGTAGAAACACAAGTTCCTTAGGGACTTGCACTTCTGCAGACAGAAGTAGTGTTGCCATTTGGATATCATGAATTTCTATATGCAGCAGCAGAAGTTAACATCTATGTCTTACACCTGTGGTTGCAGAAGTACAGGCCCCTTATGCAGACAGAAGTAGTACTGCAATTTGAATAGTGTGGATTTCTTTGTGAGGCTACAGAAGTGCATGCCCCAGAGGGACTTGCACTTCTGCAGCCAGAAATTGGTTTGTATGTCTTACATTGTGCCTGAGTACATCTGGCTGAAGAGGCATTGGCCTCTTAGGTACCAGCACTTCTGCAGTCAGAATTAGTTGCAATTTGGGTATACTGGGTTTTGTTGGACCTGCACTTCTGCAGCCAGAGGAAGGTGCATATGTCTTACACCTACAGCTGCAGAAGCGCAGACCTCCTCAGAAGCCTTCACTTTTGCATCCAGAAGTGTGTGTTTGTCTTACAGTGTGTATCAGTACTTGTGGCTTCAGAAGTGCTGCCCCATAGGGGCCTGCACATCTGCAGACAAAATAACTCATGTCATTTGAGTATCATGGATTTGCATCTGCGACTGCAGAGGCATTTGCTTCTGCATGTAGATGTAATGTTGTGCTTTGAGCATTGTGGATTTCTATATGCAGCCAGAAGTGAGTGTGTATGTTCTGCAGTGTGCATGCTACAGATAGATATCCATGAAAGTAGCACATCAGTGCTACTATGTTTGTGTCATCTGGAAACAGTTGTTATGTGAGTCATTAGAAGAGTATGTTGAAAGTTTGGTGTAGAGTTAATGGTAAAATTACAAAGTTATGAGTGAACGTTAAAATAAATCAATGTTCACTCATAACTGTGTTAATTTTCACTGTATTGTGTTTTGACTCCAAATTTTCAACACAGCCATTTTTTCACACTGCCTCATAAACGTGGCAGGTGTCATTTTTCATATCCTAGAGGAGATGTGTTTTTCACACATGTGCTGCAGAATGACATTTCACCCAATAGTCTATAAATGCCACATGTTATGTTCATAAGGGGAAGTCATAAAATAACTATCTTGAAAATTTGGGGTAAAAATTAAAACAAATATAATTATTAAGAAACGTTAAAAAGAAATCACAATGCAGCAGCTCAGAACACAATGGGAGAGAGCACTATATCATGGCATACTGAGCAAAACACCAAGATTGTATGGCAGCAAGCCCCCAAGAATGGTCAACACCCAGTCTCAATTATTTTAATTTTTCCAAAGGATTCAATGAAAAACACAAACATAATGCATAATCAGCATTTTTTTCTTCAAGGATTTTTCATACCATATCCAGTAACATCTCTCCAGTGTGTAGTTAATTCTTTGCAAGCTCAAACAGTGGTCTCCCAGGCAGTAAAAAGAACAAAAAGTATTTCCAACTCACACAGATTGTCATCACTTAGAAACTTTTGAAACCAACTTTGCTGTGTAGCCAAGGCTGTGAGAACACTAAATCCTGTTAAATCCTGCCTGCAGCTGCTAGCTCAGCTACAGACCAAGCTTTCTAACCAACACACACTAAGGACACACACTACTGTTTCGACATCATCACCTGATGTCTTCTTCAGAGGTGGCATGCACAGCACAGATCACTGCTTAAATAGGACCAAACATTTAAAGAGACAGTAACATAATATGTAACAATAGGAGACAAAAACACCAAAAAGTGTTAGAATTTATATCAAATGCTAAAGCAGTGTTATTTTGATACCTCCACCAGTACTAGACAAATAGGAAATATGACATAATAAAGGCATGACATGAGACACAGTGCAATATGTACATAATAAATACATATACAAAATTAAACATCAGAATTATACCATCTGTACAAGCCATAATTCCCTAACCCTTTGCCTCCTCTGTTTTTTTCCTCCTCCTCCTCCTCTTGCTCCCCTTCCCCCTTCTTGATTTCCTCCTCCTACTTCTCGCATTTGGTAGCTGCCACATTCTTTTTTTTTTTTAACCAGGAGAAACACATTAAGCTGAAGTGTGTTTACAGGTGCAACCTGGGAGCAGAAGGAAGTTAAGAGACTTGCTCAGGGTCACATAGTATGCAGGTGGGGTCTGTGGGCTTCAAATCCAGGTCTCCAGATTTGCAGCTCAGAGCCTTAAACCATTACGCTATACTGCCTCCCAACATTCCTCAGTTTTGGTCTAAAAAATCAGTTTGTTCATGCTGTCTCCCAGGACATTCTGTGTCTGACTGGTCACTGAATTCACTTTCTAGACCAGATGAAATGTTGCCTCATCAATATTAAAGTCAGCTCTATCTATAGTCCTGTATTGGATTTTTCTTTTTTTTTTTTATCCTTGCTCTGATATAATTATAGTTTTGCACTACCTTTTATATACAGTATTTTTCTTCTCCAACAGGTCTGATCTGTTTGTTCCGTGTTATTTTTTTAAGTTAATATTTTTATTAAACAATAAAAACTCACAAATATAACCAAACATACAGTACAGACAGCACATTCGCCAGTATAGCAGTGTTATTGTCTACCACTTAAGTACATTAGATACATGCATAGATTGGGTGAGGAAGAGAAGGGTATATAACACACTGACTTGAAGCATACGTGATTTAATCTAGACCCTCCTTATAAAGCATTAGGAACTGTGTTGCTATGTCCTACACTGTATATTGCAGGACAGAAACCATCTTCAAACACAATGCTATTGCAGTAAAAAAAAAAAATACAAACTTTAACACCGTAAAACTTGACAACTTCATTTAAACAACCTATTCTTACCAAATCCAGGGTGGCAGTGAGAGTGTGGGGATTAATTACATGGTTTTTGATGCATTCCACTTATGGCAGTATTTTGAGCAGAGAAATGGGATTCAGCACATCTCAAGCCATACCATGGACCACTGGAAAAGATGAACATTCTTTTAAATGTGGCCAGTTGACCGACTGCTAATAGCCTCTCTTTCAGAGAGGGGGTGGTGGTGGTGGTTCTCTATTTGCACAGAATCAATTACTTGGCAGCTAGTCCTACAGCTACTGACAACAGTTCCTCAACAACCCAACAAGAGCACTTCAGCACCAACCTGGATCACAGTTCCAGCAACTTCTTGGTAGACCTTTATCACCTGTTACCAGAAAGATTAGATACTGGTACAGGACCATAAGATATGGTAAAATGTAGCCTCAGGTTGGCAGCATCTTCAATTAATGCTAAAATTTGTGGGGTGAAGTACAGTACCACTGCAGCAGTGTTTTTCATAGACTAGGTGGCTCCTACTGTCCCTGCAGGCTTTGTGCTGTCTGTCCCAACAATGTTGCCATTGCATGTCAGATATGGATTGTCCCATTTCTGTTTGCCATTGTGCTCTGGCCTTTTGAGTGGGGTCAGGTTGGGTGTCACAGATAGCATGATATATCTTGCTAGCCCACCCCTTGGGAAGCTTACACCACCCTACCACAGAGGGTATGGTGCTATGATCCTGCTCCTGTAAGGGCTTCAATGGGTCCTGCTGGATGGCACTTCTAATCTGGAAGGATTTCCAGAGGTCATTCCAAGTTATCTGTTATCTACGCATAAAAGATGGGAAGATATCAGTGTGTTCTGCATCTATTTGGTAGATAGGACAGCAGGCAGCATGACTTCATAAGTGGCAGATCCTGCCAAATGAACCTGCTGGAGTTCTATGACTGGGTAACTAGGCACTTGGATGGTGGCCATGCAGTGGATGTCCTGTACCTGAACTTCAGTGAGACATTTGACTCAGTGCCACATGGGATGCTGGGAAGTAAGTTAGAAGGCACAGTGGCGGGTGCAAAGCTGGTGAGATGGGTAGGGAACTGGCTTCAGGGAAGGCAACAGAGGGTGGTGGTGGGTGGGGAGCTCTCATCCCCATGGGTAGTGACGAGCAGTGTTCCGCATGGCTCTGTGTTGGGACCAGTGTTGTTTGGGATATTCATTGCAGACATATCATTGGGCATCTAGAGCAAGAACAGTCTGTTTGTTGACAACACCAAGATGGAAGCAGTGGTGGACATCTTAGGGGAATGGCAGGGGTTGCAGGATGATCTGGCAAAGCTGGAAACCTGATTGGACATCTGGCAACTGGGGTTCAATGCCAAAAAGTGCAAGGTGCTGCATTTTGGGGGAAAAAAAGCCAAGGAGGAGTTACCAGTTGGGGAGAGTGCAGCTAGCCAAGAGAGAGGAGGAGGAGAAAGTTCTGGAGGTGCTCATTACGGAGTCAATGAACAACTAGGCACAATCTAGGAAGGCAGCTGCAAAGGCAAATGAAATGCTTGGTTGCATTACAATGGGTATATCCTCAAGGAGGGTGAGGTGATTTTGCCACTGTGTAAGATCATTAGTTAGACCACACCTGAAGTACTGCATGCAGTACTGGTGCCTGTATCTGAAAAGGGACATTAAGTTACTGGAGGGGGTGCAGCATAGGGTGACAAAGATGATCCAGGGGCTGGGGACTTACCATATGAGAGGAGGTTGAAGGAGTTGAACATGTATTTGCTGTAGGAGAGGAGGGACGGGGGGAAATGATTGAAACCTTTAAGTACATGAAAGGAATAAAAAAGACAGGTGTGGAGGTGCTGTTCAAAGTAAGGGAAGGGAGAGACACCTGGGGCCATGATATAAGACTGGAAGGAGGAAGATTCAGGAGGGAGATGAGGAGACATTTGTTTTACGGTGAGGGTGGTAGCTGGGTGGACTGCATTACCGGCGGAAGTAGTATACAGTAGAACAGTGGGCTGCTTCAAAGGAGGCTGGGACAGGGCAAGGGGAGGGTCAAGGGAGGGGAGGGTGGGAGGAGGGCAGCTGCAGAATAAGGGGTGCTAGCTGCATATTCGAGCAGTCTTGATAGACCACTAGGCCTTTATCTGCTGGCAAATTTCATATGTTTGTATGTTCATGCCCACTAGGCCTTTATCTGCTGGCAAATTTCGTATGTTCATAGATTGCCAACACTTCTTATACCCTGAGATTCCCATAACCTCCGGTGTATCATGGCCCCTCTTATCTGTACCTTAGGACTGTTCCATAGTGGTGCATATTTGAATGGAATGGGATCCTCACCAAGCCAATGGTGAATTTTAGAACAGTACTGTACTGAAATTCTCACTGTGGGAGAGGAGTGCAGGTTCTGCTTTGTGGGGGAGTACAGAGCAATGGTCAGAGATGCACCTCGCATGAGATTGGATTCAATAACCAACCACTGAGAGCTTATCATTGAGGGAGGGAAGAACCATTGAGCTGTTTGTGCTGAGACAAATATATGATGCCCTAGAAACCATGGTAGCATCCAGCCCCCTCTGTTCCAGTGCTCCCTGAACTTGGCCCTGCTGTATCTGGGGTGGTCTGTTTTCCCAAAGAAAATTACCTATGATCCCATCTATTTTATTAAGCCAATTTAGTTGACTAGGGATGGGAGGTGTGCCAGAAGATGAAGGAACTTTGGTGACACAATCAATTTGATTGCTTCCATCTTTCCGGCTATGGATAGATTCAGGGTTCCCATCTTTGAAGGTCATTTTTGATGGATGCTGTTAAGGGCTGTAGTTTCCTAGGCACTATATTTTCAATGTTTTTATGAATTTGGACCCCTAGATATGTAATGCCTTTCTTCACTCATCTGAAGCTGAGGTCCATAACATGAAAGAGAGAGAGCAGTGCATTTGTAGTGGTAAGAATTCCATTTTAGATTGGTTGACCTTCAGCCCAGAGTTTAGCAAATTGTTGGAGTAAAGGGAGCACAAGACATACAGAATCATATGCATTGGATATGGTGAGAAGGAAATCATCTCTGCACAGAAAAGTTTTGTACTCCCCCTTGTCCGCCTTTATCCCTCGAATATATTGATGTTCATGGGCAGCAATAGCTAATATCTCAATGACGATTACAAATAAGACAGGGAAGAGTGAACAACCTTGTTGCATCCCTTTTGGTAAGGAGAATGGGTTGGACTTTAGGCCATTTGTTACGACTGATGGCATGGTGGATGTATAAAGGAGATTGACCCAACTACAGAAGGCTGGGCTTATGCCCATTTTAGTTAGTATTTCCATGAGATAGGGCCATTTGAGAGTCAAAAGCCTTCTTGAAGTCCACCACCAGTGCAGTGAAAGGGTTTTTGGCATTGCCGAATATATGAATAAGGGAGAGTAATGCTCTTAAATGGTCAGAGCTAAGCTGGTCTTAATAAACCCCACCTGAGATGGATTGATGATGCCAGACAGTATTGGTTCCAGCCTGGTGGCCAAGACTTTTGCCAAGATTTGGCATCAGCATTAATTAAGGAAATGGACTGGTAGTTAACGGAACTGCAAGGGTCCATGCCTTTCTTTGGGAGTACTGTGATCACTGCATCCCTCACAATTGGGTGTAGGGTACCATTTTGGAGAGAGTCTTTAAAAGCCCTTTTTAGGTATGGTGTGACCGCATCCCCATCAATTTATATAGGTCCATTAGGATGCCATCTCCAGGTGCCCTACAAGAATCCATGGAATTAATGGCCTGCTGGACTTCATTGTTCATTAGAAGGGCATCTAGGGTGGTTATCTGGATAGGGGATATTGAAGGGATGGGCAGAGAGTCCAGAAAATGTTTGACTGGGTTAGGATCTGATGGGAAAGGTGATGCATACAGTCCTTTGTAGAACTTTTTCATTATGGATTTGATGGTCTCTGTCAAATGATGGACTTTATGCTCAATATTCCTCATGCCAGGTATAAGCTGAGTGACCTACTTGCATTTTATGTGTTATGCTAGGAGCTTACCAGACTTCTCTTCTCCCTCCAAGAAGGTATGGCAGGTCCAATGGAGAGCTAGCTCTGCTTTCCTGGCTATCAACACATTCAACTTTGCATGGGTACTTATGAGCTCAGCTATCAGGGACAAGTGGGGTGCCAAAGGAGCCTTTTTATACTGGTCTTCTAACTCCCAGAGTGTTTGTTCAAATTTGTTTTTTTCCGCCTCCTGTACCCCATGACAATGGGCAGCATATGTAATAATTCAGCCTTGTATGGTAGCTTTGAAAGCCTCCTACAAGGTGGAGTCTGCAACATCTCCTGTGTCATTGAGCTCCCAGGATGTCTTGGCTTCCTATTTGATCCAAACTCAGAAGTTATTATTCTCCCATATCAGTGGATGGGGTTGGATGGGAATGGGGATTTCTGCTGCATGGGGCCCCAGAGAAGTGTTACGGTCAGCAGAGCATGGTCCAAGATAATGACAGGATGAATCTGCACATTTACCATTTTGGTTAACAGGGAGTGCTACATGAGCCATAAATTTATATGACTAGCTGTATTATGCATGACTGAGAAGCATGTGTAATCTCTGTGCCTTGGGTTTTGACTCCTCCATGTGTCTATGAGTGCATACTCTGAGTCAGTATAGCACAGTGGTTTAAGGCTCTGAGCTGCAAATCTGGAGACCTGGGTTTGAATCCCACAGCCCCCACTTGCATACTTTGTGACCCTGAGCAAGTCACTTAACTTCCCTGTGCTCCCAGGTTGCACCTGTAAACATGCTTTCAGCTTAGTGTGTCTCACCTGGTTAAACAATTGGAAAACATGAGAGATTCAAAGGCCTTGGCTGCCTGTACATGTGGTTCTGGCCTGCCTATACTCCTATCCATAGAAGCATTCAGTGTGATATTGAAACCTCCCCCAGCAAAATAGGTACATTGTCAGACAAACAATCTGTTAGTTCCTGGGACAGTAACTGGAAGAAGGCAGGATTATCTGAGTTTGGGCCGTAAATGTTATCTAACATTATAAGACTCTCTGGAGTGCCTACTGAGGCCAAAATCCACCCCCAGCAGTTTTATATTTGAAATTTTCCATTGCAAATTTTTATGAAGGAGTATCGAGATCTCCCGCCTTTTGGTTGGCCCCACACTATGAATTTCATCCTCCTAGTCTCTCTTTAATTTTTTGACCTCCTGTGCAGAAAGTTTTGTTTCCGGAAGGAAGGCAACTAGAGTTTTAAATTTTTTTTAGACTTGTCATCACCTTCTTCCTCTTAACAGAAGAATTTCTTCCCCTGACATTCCAACTAATTACATTAAGGTCCAGTTGAACTCAGTGTGTGGTACATGTTGCATGAATCCCTTTTACAGTACCTGGCCCACACCTGGTGTTGACATGAGCTCTCTCACACTAGTGTCTCATAGCCACCTTATACTTTACACAAAAAACAATAAACAGTTCCAAACAGGCTATAACAGTTAACAAGAGGAATGCACCTCCGTTCCCCGGCCCCCTCCCTCATACATACCCTAAACACCAATGAGTCAAAACTGTGTTGTCCACTGGCATGCTACTCATCAACATGGACACCATTTCTTCACGGGGAGAGATATCTCTTGTAGTTCAACATTTCTGCTCATCCCCCAAGTGATTAAGTTGTCTAGACCCTCTTCAAGGAAGATATTACAGCTTCTACAGCCTAATACTATTCCCCCCCTTTTATGATCAGCAGTCGGAGGCTGTTAGTGATGCAATCTAGTGGCAGTGTAGGGTGTCTTAGGGTGAAGGGTCTGGTCTTTAATGGCCCTACAGGATTCTCTATATATACTGTTGACTGTTTGCCACATTACCCTTGCTACTTTGGAGAATGTATCTTTCAATGAGGAATCATCATTATTAGAGGAGGAGGGCCCCACCTTGCTCTAGATACCACCTGTAGTTGCCCATGACCCCCTGTCTAGAGTTCCCCCAGACTCCTCTTTCCCACAGACCACTTAATGTCTGTGTGCAACCAGGGCTTCCTCTGTAGCAGGTAGCAGTCTGTATAGCTTGTCAAACTATAGTTTGCCATATCACCAGCCTAAATGTAACTAGGAAAAAGGGGGAACAATAGGGCAGATCAGGAGATTTCCTAATTATTCATCCCTTATCCAAGTTATCTTACCATGAATGCTTCTGATTCAACCTCAGCAGGGTGGGTGGGTGGGAGGAAGTGCATAAAAAAGAAAAAACATATGTCGACAAGGTCATATCTAAACTGAAATCCTCATGCATCAGTGATATGGCAGAGAAAATTTAAAACAGCAATTCCCATGCTGTAGGGCAACATAGCACAGTACCTCTTCCCCATCCCTCAGCCAGGACATTGCCACTTTAAGACTCAGTATCCTTAATTTTTAGATGGTCCAGATAGGGAAGCAGCAGAAAAGACCTGCTCAGACCTCCAGCAATGTAATTACATTCTTCAGAAGATATAAAAACAGATTACAGTATATTTTTGGAACTTGATCAGTCAGCCCACAGTGAAGGATGCAGTTGGGAGCTATGTTGTGGCCTTGTGGACTGGATTGGGCCTTGCAGCATCTTCAATGGTCATCATCCCACTTGAAGGTAGGGGTGCTTGTGCAGCCACTTCAGTCCAGGATTTTGCAATTGGTGTGTTTATGGAAGGCTGAAGAGCAGGAGTCAGCAGTTTAGAGTTGTTAGTCACAGCTTCCTAAAAGTGCAGTGCAAAGCAGTTCTTAGACACCATGGCCCTGCTGGAGCCTGTGGAATCCTTGGAACCATTGTTTCCACTGTGGCTTCTAGATGGGATCCTCAGTGAACATTCCTGACTGAAGCCTGCTCCATACTCTGCTTTATTGTTTTTGTGCCTCTGCTTAGGGGAGGGTAGCAAAGGGTTGTCATCCTGAGGGGAGTCAGAAGAATGGCTCCATACTGCTTGGGCTTCCTTGAGGCACCATGTGGGGCAGGGGTGGTGTCCATTGATGAGAAGCCTGACCTGATGCCTCTACCTCTCTCTGGGGGTCTATATTTGGAAAGGTAGTGTTGAGGGAAATGTTTTTGCAAAAATGCCTCTGTCACCTTCAGGGAATTAAAGGAGCATGCAACTCTATTCACCTTCATTTTCAGATGGGTAGGATATCTTAATGAATACTGAAGGCTCAAGTCCATGCAGGCTCTACGAGATGCAGTGAAGGCCCTTCACTGTTCTGACAGAGCTTGGGAGTAATCTGTAAAAATCTGGAGTTTATGCCCTTTCCAGGTGAGCCAGGCTTTCTCTCAAGCTGCCTATAATATTGCTTTTCTGTCTGAGTACCATTGGAACCTCACCAAAATTGGGCAAAGGTGGGCCCTGGGAGCAGGCTGCGGTGCCAGGGATCAATGGGCTCTGTATATCTCTATTGGTGCTGACCACTGGTGCATGAAGAGCTCACAAAATTGCTGATTGTAGAAAGCAGCCAGCATCTAAGCCCTCACAGTCCTCAGGAAAACCTATGAATTGCAGATTGTTGTATCTGCTATGTTTCTCTAGGTCCTCCACTTGGTCCCACAGAAGGTAAATTGTGCAGTCTTTCTCTCAGATGTAGGCCTCCAGTTTTTCTGTGTGAACCTCCATTTCAGCTATTCTTTGTTCAGACACATTGAGCCAGCTGGACATTTCTATGACATCTGCATTAGTTTGCTGAGTTGCAAAGTCCAGGTTGCTCATCTGTGCCATTGGTTGTGTAAAAAACATTTTCTCCTAGGCTTGAGTTCTCTAAGATGTCACTTGCTGTAGCCATGATGGGTCTGTTTCTAGCATGGTCCCATAGACTACTTGGGTGGGAGGAGACAACGTTTTCAAATTGCCGAGCCGAGAACTCACAGATCACCATAGAAAAAACATAGACTCATTCAGCAGGTTAGCAGCTGTTTATTGTTGTCCTTGAAACCGTTGTGGGTTTGGACTAGATAAAGGATTTAGTCAAACAGTGACTGAGGAACCACAGGAAAAAAGGTTTAGACTGCCATCTTGTAGGTAGCCAAGCCACACCCCTGTTTGTTCTGCATATATATATATATATATATATATATAGAGGCACAGTTGTGCCCCTATAGTTATGGTTGTACTGGCATTTATATGTTAAATTTAAAATGATGTACCTTAATAAATTTGGCATTTTTTGATGAAATAGCTCCAAATTTGGCATGCTTAGCCACTCTGCCAGTGTCTCATGATGTGAAATGTTTTGTGATGGCATCTTGTATTGTTTTTGAGATATGTAGTGGTTAAAAAATGGAAAAAAAAACAACACTTTTTCTCTTTGGTTAACATGAGATTTTTCGCCCTCATCTACAGTGCAAACAGAATGACATTTTTTCTTGAAATATTCAGGGATGATGGGGTCTGTGTCAAGAGTGTTCCTTTGGATAGTGTGGTGAGAAGATAGCTCACCATTTTTGAATTATTACAGTTTTTGTGATAGCTGCTAGATAGGCAGATAAATGAAAACTGTTCAGTCTGTTAATTGTTTAGGATTTACTGTTCTTGCTCAGAGAAATACTGTTTGTGCTTCCGCCATCTTTTTTTTTTCTTTTAAAAATTGATTTCTAAAGAAATCCTACTTGCTTAGGAATGACCAAGACCTGTATTTAGGCCCCAGCCACATGCTTATTTCCATTATTGTATTATTATTTAAAATTTTTGAGGGCAAGTATGTATTTTGGGGGCAAGAATCATATCACCCATCACTTGCTTTGTTAAGGATCAATCGATCAGAAAATTACCATTTACAGTTCTTTATAGTTCAAACTTTACTGTTCAAACTGTAAAGACTGTGAACAGTTAAGGTACGTGACAATTTGAACTGTCATAGCTCCTTGGTGTCTAGTTGCACCCCCTACACCCTGATTTCTGTCCCTTAAATAAAACAATATATATTCCCTGGTAGTCTTGTGGTCACTCCCCCCTCCTCCATTCTCTGATCACCATCTCCGATGTTTTTCCTTATATTCCCTGGTAGTCTAGTGGTCCCTCCCCCATTGTCTGATCACCATCCACTTATTAATTAACATTATCCCTGGTAGTCTAGTGATCCCTCCCCCATTGTCTGATTGCAGTCCTGTTGTAAATTTACCTTATTCCTGGTAGTCTACTGGTCCCTCCCCCTCCCCCTCCCTCCCCATTGTCTGATCACCATCTTGTTGTAAATTTAACTTATCCCTGGTTGTCTAGTAGTCCTTCCCCTCCCCATTCTCCAATCACTATTACAATATACAAAACAAAATTTGTAGTTCAGTGGTCTCTCCGCCCTCCCTCGGACACCGTCCCAGTATTAAAAAATTCTACCAGTGTGTCAGTGGTCCCTCCACCCTCTGATCACTGCCCCATACTGCCTTATGTCCATGGTGTCTAGTGGCACCCCCCGTCCATTCCTGAAATAAAGAAAACTGTCTGTTGATGTTTTTTTCTTTTTTCCCTGAAAAAAAAAAACAGTTCCTCACCGATCAGCCCTCCCCACCCCAACCTCCACTGAGCACCCACCACCCCACAGCCCCCAGTACACCCCCCACACCCTCATTCACCTGAACAGGTCCCAGGTTTGAGATCCACTCTCCCATCAAAGACATGTCTTGCTGCTGTAATCAGTGACTGCATTATGAGAAACTAAGATAAATGCAGTTCAATGTATTTCAATGGAGTTTTCAACTTTGATGCATAACTCAGCCATTTCTTGACATTTTGGCAGTAAATTTTCAAAATGGCCTTTTGGGGAACCTTACCTCATGAACAATATGACTGTCATTATCCAACTCCCACCTGAAAGGTAATTTCACTGTCGGTTGATGAATTCACCTTTTGGGCAAGATTTGAAAATGTTTCCTGACCTTGTTCATGAGGTGAGGTCATAAGAAGGCTATGTTGAAAATTTGGCTTCAGAATGTGTATAAATGGCAAAGTTATGCCCATTCATTGCAATTTTGTTATGCATGCTCGTAACATTAGAACTATTTTTATATTTTGACCCTAAATTTTAAAATAGCCTTTTCATTACCCCACCTCATGTATGTCAAAGCTGTCATTTTTCAAATCCTGGCCAAAATGTGTTTTCACACCTGTGGCACGAAAAGGCATTGCAGTTGCGCAGAATTACTCTGCACCAGTTGCATGAAGTGGGTTAATAAGATGGAACCACAGCTACATACATGTATACATCTATGGAGGGATGGGAGTGCAGGGCCCAGAGGGCCTTGCACTTCCACAGGCAAATAAGGATACGATTATGGTATCTTCTATGTTAAACCCATTATTTTGCACTTTAATAACTTTGCAACTGTACAACCGATGCACCCAAACATTTTCATGTGCCATCAGGTACCATAGATCTCTGGATCTGGCAAGTTTCATTCCGGTCGGTTGTGTGGTTGCAGAGCAGCGGACTGCCAAAAAATGTGAAATTTACCATTGAGATGCAAATTCTTTGCTCAGCCGCAAATCTGAAATGGATTGGTAGTGTGGTCTATAATTGTTAGGGTATATGGGCTCTGGGCCACAGATGTGCCCTTTGAAGGTTTGGTGAAAACATATTAATCCGTTCAAAAGTTAGAACAGTTTAAAGTTGCTCAGGGTCACCCAGTATGCAAGTGGGAGCTGTAGGATTCAAAACCAGATCTCCAGATTTGCAGCTCAGAGGCTTAAACCACTGTGCTATACTGCCTCCCTAGTTTTGGCAGTCATCTGTTTTATGGTTCATGATGCTGGTGTAGTAAGCCGCAGTACATTGCATAGCAGGTATAAAATGTCAGTAAGTAGGTCATGCAATAGATATGCTGAGCAGTTACTGAAGCAAGAAATGTATTTAGGATAGTAAAATATCCTTGTTAGAAAACTAATAAATGTGTGACATTTGCATCTCAATTTCAATGACGTCCTTATGGGGTGTCAATGTACAATATAAAATAGTTATAGTTTTCAAGTTGTCTGAGTAATTGCTTTGTACTACTACTGTTATTAAATTTAAATTATTCTATAAAGGAAATTAAGTTTATATAACTGTCTGTAAATGTATTAAAAACATTTATTTGTCCTTATAATGTAATGCATTAAATGATGTTGCTAGGTTAAGAAGTCACATAACAGCAATAGAGATGAAAACAATGGGATAAATAGGAATTTGAAAAGAAGTGTACATTAGCAGGAGCAGTGTCATGACTTCACCAAATTTTTTTATAGTTTCACTCCAGATTTTCAACATTACCATTATTTTACACCTCCTCATAAACAGTGCAACTGTCATTTTTTACATCCTATTCAAAATGTGTTTTTGCACCTGTGGTGCCAAATGGCACAGTCGCTGTGAAAAATCACCTTTTGGCTAATGAACTGATAGTGGCACTGTTCATGTGGTGGGTCACAAAAAGCCCATGTTGAAAACTTGGAGTGAAAATATCAAGAAACACCCAGGGCATTATATTTTCTGACCATAACACCCTGCCCTGTGGAGACTGACAGGCATTAGGGGTGTAACTTGGGACTGTCAACAGTAATACTCATGCTATTCCACCCACATCCCCACCCTGCAGCCAGTGACAGGTATCGAGGTGTGCCTTTGACTCTTCAGCCCCAAAGTTTACTATATTCTCTTATACTGTACCCAATTCAGTGTATTTGCTCATGGAATGGGGTGAGTGTAAAGTTTGAACACCCCAAGACAAACCTCGACACTTGTCTGTGTCTGCAGGGTAGGGTGAGGTGAAATGGCATAAGCATTATGGACAATGACCCAAAGGCACACCCCAATGCCTGTCCATCTCTGTGGGATGGGGGTGGGGTTGGTGTCACTTCAATACTTCACTGCCATTCCTATTCTGCCTGTCTGTGTCTCGCTCTCTCTCTCTGTCTGTCTCTATCTATATGTCTATGTAATTATCTATCTTTCTATCAATTGCATGTATCGCTATTTTTACCTATTTCCAAAACAAACCTGCATATCACATTTGTCTGCACTCTGAGCACATACTTATGAAACTGCATATTTGTACATTTGTATCACAAGCATAACTATCTTGCCCTTATCAAAAGCGACCCCTTCTGAAAGTTACTATCACATTTTCTCTGCTAACAGTCCATCATTACACCTGACTTCCTGACATCAACACATTGCTTAAATATAACTTACATCACCTCGTGGACAAAAACCCTGTTTCTCTAAAAAAACAACTGTGTAAATAATCCCAAGGCTGAACATATGCCAGCCATTACTTTTCCATGTGCTGCCACCTTCTGTACCATCATGGGGATTTGCACATGTTTCCCATGATGCTTTGCATTATTGGGGTATATGCAATTGTGTTTTCTTTAAAATTTGGCTGTCCAGCCAAAATCATCCAGGATAACACATAACTCAGTGGCATTTGCTCTGAGGTTCTTTTGCAAACCTATATTGCTTCCTATTCCTTCCATTAAAATGTACACCTCCATATATTCCTAATAATTTGTATGCGTTCCTTAGAACAGAAACTAAAACAAATCTTACTACTTACAAATCATTGTGTTGTTTCTCCATACCTCCTTAACAATTCCACACAACTTCACTAACTTCGTTATGCAGCCGTGGTTGATCTGACCAAATCTTGTTTACAATAGTGGCCAGAAATATGTTTTTTCCACTCGGCCATTGGTAGTGCCACAAATTTGTGGCACTATGTTGTGAAACTGCAGCAAATTTGTGGCAGTTTTTGAGCAACTAACGGCACTGTTGCATGCAAACTTCTGCAAATTTGCGGCACTTTTTGTGAAAACTGCTGCAAATTTGCACCACTACTTTAATAAAAAAAAAAAAATAAAACCAATCAGCACCATAAATGGCCAATACCTTACCTGGCCATTTTTTTGCCCAAATAAGGCCAGAATCATACTCCTTAGCCCCTATTTAGGTAAACACCTGTTGATGTTTACCTAGTAAAAGGATATGTTATCCTTTTATTGCCTCTAAAGGAGCTGAGGCAAGTTTTAATAATAAAACTGTTTTTTCTGACATCAGGGTGCCCAATCCCTATGTTGACATTTATCCCCCAGTAGTGTGGGACACAGGGGAGCCCAACCCCAGTGTCACAAAATTGTGTATTAATTCTGATACCGGGATGCCCACCCCCGGTGTTGTATGCCACCCAAAAGACCATTTTTAAGATGCCCCCCCAGCAGCGTGGGGCACTGGGGAGCCCACTCCCAATGTCCTGAAATACTTATTTTATTTAGTGTTTATTCCGATACAGGGATGCTCATCTCTGGTGTTGGATGCCCCCCAAGCTCAAATCTAACGTTTGCCAGCATCGAGATGCCAAATCCTCATGTCAGCATTCTGAAGACCACCACTCCAGCACTGTGGGACACTGGGGAACCCACTCCCAGTGTCCAAAAATAAAGATGTCAATTTTACCCTGTAAAAAAAAAGAAAACTGTCCCTGTCTTTTTTTAATCCTGTAAAAAAGAACATGATCCCTCATTGTCTTCCTATCCCCTTCCCCCATACTGACCCTCCCACTGAGCAACCACCACCCCACTCCACCCTTGCCCTATACTTACCAGTGGAGATAATCTTCTTTCATCTTCTGTGGACCGGGACAAGTCTGTACTCTTCAAAGCCCAACCGCGAACTGAAGAATTAAGATAAGTGCCGTATAATGGCTGTCAGTAGCATTTTGAAATTGTGTTGATATCTCAGACATGTTTTGGTATTTTGTTTCACCAAATTTTCAACATAGGCTTCTAGGGACCCCACCTCATGAACACTGTCACTGTCATTTGGTTAATCGGCCCCATAACATGATTTCGCAGTCGCTGGGAAAAATCATCTTTTGGGACTAAGTAACAATATAACAGTGCCAGTGTTCATGAGGTGGGGTCCCAAAAAGGCCATGCTGAAAATTTGGTGCAAAAATACCAAAAAACGCCCGAGTTACAGTATGCACGGTGGGCGAAATGTTTCTACGCATGCTTGTAACTTCAGCAATTTTTTATATTTTCACTCCAAATTTTCATCATTGCCATTTTCTCACACCACCTCATAAATAGTACAGCTGTCATCTTTCACATCTTGCCCAAAATGTGATTTCACACCAGTGGCACAGAATGGCATGGTTGCTGTGAAAAATCACCTTTTGGGACTGATGAACAAAATGACAGTGCCAGTTTTCATGAGGTAGAGTTCCAAAAAGGCCATGTTAAAAATGTTGTGAAAAAATTCCTAAAATTGCCTGAGTTATGTGCGTCCATTGAATTTATCCTATGCACATGCATAACTTTGGTATTTTTCAATATTTTGCTGCCAAATTTTCAGCATAGCCATTTTTTCACGTCACCTCATGAACAGTACAGCTGTCTTTTTCCACATCCTGCCCAAAATGTGTTTTCACACCTGTGGCACAGAATGGTGTTGCAGTTGTGTATAATTACGTTTTGCCTTGCATTTCTAAATTTGTCTGTACTGGGGTTCATGAGGTGGGGTAATAAGATGGCTATGCTGACAATTTGGTCACTGTTGTTTAATGCATGGAAGCATAGGGCCCAGAGGGCCCTGCACTTGCACACCTACATACATATGTGCATCTATGGAGGGATTGGAGTGCAGGATCCAAAGGACCCTGCACTTCCACAGTAAAATAAGGATACTATTATACGATCTCAAAAAGTAATGGAATTCGTTTCAAAAACCTCAGTTAATGCATCAGTTAGGATTCCTATTACAGCAACAAAAGTACGGAAATTTGGTGTTAGGGTTCCCAAGCCTACCACCCCATCCCCACCCTCCACACACCAACAGGCGTCGGCCTTGGGGTTGTTGGGCCTAACTCTCACCACATTCTCCTAAACTCTTCCTTACACATGGAATGGCATTTTGAACTTTTACTCATAAGTTTTTAATTTTTAAATATTATTCCACCCAATTTTTAGCACAGCCTTTTTGGGACCCCACCTCATGAACTAGGTGGGTGAAATTTTTCTAATCCAGTCCCAAAAGTGATTTTGCAGTCATTCCACAAAATCACTTTTTAGACAGTATTTGAACATTTTCACCTACTGGGTTCATGAGGTGGGGTCATAAAAACTCTACATTGATAAGCTGGTGTACATTTATGGTAAAATGACCAAGTTATCAGTGAATGTTCAACAATGTAAATGTTCACTCATAACTTTGCTAATTTTCAATATTTTTCCACCAACCTTTCAACGTGGCCTTTTTGTGACCCCACTTCATGAACAAGGCATGCCATATTTTTCAAATCTGACCAGAAAGGTGATTATGCATTTGCTCCACAAAATCACAGTTCTGGGAGAATATGAAAAATATTCACCTACTGGGTTCATGATATGGGGCATAAGAAGACTATGTTTAAAAATTCGGATAAAAATATTAAAAAACAAAAGTTATGAATGTAAGTTGAAATTTTTCCATGCTCCCTCATAACTTAGGTAATTTTCAATATTTTGACTTCAAACTTTAAAGAAAGCCATTTTTCCATACCACCTCATAAATGTGACAGGTGTTGTTTTTCAAATCCAGGATGAGATGTGTTTTTGCACTTGGGATGTGAAATTGCATTTCAAACCAGTACTCTATAAATGCCACATGTCATGAGTATAACAGAGAGCCTTAAAATGACTATTTTGAACATTTGGAGTCAAAATAAAAAAAAGGATGAAAAATCATTGTGTGCTGGGCCAGCCTGTTCCCCAGTGGGTACTGCTTTGTGATTCCGTGCCAGTGAGCTGAGTTTGGTGGTGAGTTCAGTGAGACAGCTGGATGGGCTGAAGTTGGGGGGTTGATACTGTCATGTGGCACCACCACCCCCAGTCTGGGATGGGAAGATGCTGGGTTGTCTGCATGCACCCAAGTACCATTTAGTGAAGAAAACTCTTTTCTTGTCATAGGGCCCTGTACCTATGTGTCCATGGGTGCCAACAGGTCTTGTGATTTGGCTGAGAGATGGACTCTTTGCCCTGTACATCTATAGCTGTGGACATATGGAAGTACAGGCCCTGTGCTTCTGCAGCCCAAAAGACAGCCCCATGAAATCCTGACATCCATTGCTATATGGTAGTGCATGGCCCACAATGCCCTGCACATCCAAAGGCAGCCAGATTCTTCCCTTGGTGCAAGGCCCAGAGTGCTGTGTGCATCTGCATCTATTCATGCATGTTCTGAAGGGATCTGCATGAATAAGGATATGATTCCACTACCTCAAAAAAGAAAAGAAATTGTTTGCAAAACTGTGTTAATGCACCTCTTAGGGTTCAACCACAGACAGACATGATCAGTTAAGACAGACATGATCAGTTAAGACAAACAACATTTAACCATTTCCAGATGATACAAATACAGTAGCACTGATGTGCTACCTTCGTGGATTTGTATCTGTGGCTGCATATGCACAGGTCCCACAGGGGCCTGTTCTAATGAAGCCACGTCAGTGTGTGAATGTAGTACAGCATACATGAGTACATGTGACTGCAGAAGGCCCCATGGGACCTGCAACTTTGCACAGAAGTACTCATGCATGCTGTACGAGGTGCCTCTCTAGATAACATGATCTGCTAGTGCATGGCTTTCTATAAACAGCTGTGTAATGGAAAAAAGTGCTACCTCCTTGAACAGTTTCTAGAGCTGCTGCTGAAACCATGATACTGACATTGTAACAGTACTTCCTGCTGTGTAACTGTAAGCCCCACAGTGCCTCACTGTCTGGAGACAGACGTTGCTGTGTATGTCTTACACATGTATGTTGATAGATAGACAGATAGCTAGATAGATAGACATGTTGATAGATAGACAGATAGCTAGATAGATAGACAGACACCGACATACTATGTGTATATATATATAATATATATATATATATATATATATATATATATATATATATATATATAAAATGGGGTATTAGAAACTGATAAATTGAAAATTAACGAAATTACTGTATGAGTGAACACTGAAATATTTCAATATTCATTAATACCTTGTTCATTTTAGCATATTTTTACACCAAATTTTCAACACAGTCTTCTTATGACCCTCTCTCATGAACATGGTACGTGAAAATGTTCAACTCTCACCTTACAGCATCCTTCATCCATTACTTCTGGGGTTACATCCATCTCATAGGCTACTGATACACATGTGACCAGATGTTAGCAATACGATCTGCCTAGGTCCTCCTCTTTCCTCAGCACTCCAGTTCCTAAATGTGCATCACAGAGGCTACACACACCCTTTCTAGCTTCACAGCTACCACATAATAAGATAAGGTAAAAAATTCTTAAGCTTCACTTCAACTGAATTCAATTAATGCTTGGTTAAGGGCAGGGTGGCTCCTAATCTCAGTGGCTGCTCTGCAATGCAATCTAAGGCTCTCATACAGCTTTGCTTGAATGCATATGGTAATTCAAGGTATAAAAAAAGGATAGGCAAACGTATTCTCTGTACTGTTCTTAACTACACAGAAATTTGTTTAAATGCAGCATGTTATGATCTCATTGCCAGTGAACTTGTTTCTGCTGTTCCTTATATTGCAGTGCTCCTATATTGCTCAGTGTGAAATTATGTCTCTTCTTATTGCTAGTTAAACTGTTGGGGGGGGAGTTTGCACTGTTAAAGCTAACTGGGCATCTGCATGTTTTTATTCAGGTTCTGTTAGTCTAGTTCTCATTTGAGGTGGCCTGGCGTCAGGGTGTCAGGTTAGAAGTTCAGTTTCAGATTCCTAACTCTGTATCTAAGGGTTTTAAAAATGGTGCCACGAGCGCTCCACGCCCTTCCCCCCTCAAGACTCTCTAACTTAGATACAGTCTGCTGAATTCTGGAACCCCTTGTGAGCAGTTCTGAATCCCCAAGTGTGGGTAGGGTCCCCTTGTGAGCGGACCCTACTGAAGTGCCAGACTACCTGGCACTGTGGCACAAAAAGGAACATTTTTTACTGATCCTGGCTATTAGTTCACCAACCTGATATGGACTTCAAGCAGTCTCTCTGCTGCCCTGAACAGCTCCCCATTGTGTCCAAACCAGTGGCCTCTAGTAATCCAGAGGCCTGCGCCACAGTTATAACTTGCAGTCTTGCATCCACCCCACTCCTTAGCCTGCTCTGGTTACTGTCTCTGGCCACCCAGCTCTGCACAACCATTTTTTCCCATAGCTCCATCTTCTGGTTGACACCAGTCCATTTACAGAAGAAAGAGTCCTGAAAGAACTCCTAAACCTCAAGGTGGACAAAGCAATGGGGCCTGACAGGATTCACCCCAGAATCCTAAAAGAACTAAGGGAGGACCTAGTGACACCACTGACCACACTTTTTAACAAATCATGGGAGGATGGGTGGTACCTGAGGACTGGTGGAGGGCAGATGTGATTCCCTTCACAAAAGTGGGAGCAAGGCAGAAGCAGGAAACTACAGACCTGTAAGTTTGACCTCAGTGGTAGGGAAAATGATGGAATCACTTGAAAGAAAGAATTGTTGAGTACCTAGAGGCCAGCTGGCACAGGACCCAAAGCAGCATGGATTTACAGCAGGAAGATCATGTCAGACAAATCTAATAGATTTCTTTGACTGGGTGACCAAAGTAATAGACCAGGAGGGGCTGTGGATATGGCCTACCTAGACTTTAGCAAGGCATTTGACACAGTCCCGCACAAAAAGATTGATAATCAAGTTAGCCAGTCTGGGGAGTGGTCCCAGGGTGGTAGCCTGGGTAGCAAACTGGCTGTACAACAGGACACAGAAGGTAATAGTGAATGGAACACATTCCAAAGAAGGGGGGTCACTAGTGGAGTACCTCAGGGCTCAGTACTAGGTCCAGTCCTCTTTAACATCTTTATAGGTGACATTTCAGAGGGTCTGAAGGGAAAGGTATGCCTCTTTGCAGATGACACAAAGATCTGTAACAGAGTTGATACACAAGGGGGGGTAGAAAGGATGAGGAGGGACTTAGCAAGGTTGGAGGAATGGTCAGACATATGTCAACTTAGATTCAATGCAAAGAAGTGCAAAGTAATGCACCTGGGAAACAAAAACCCAGGAGAAGAGTACACAATAGCAGGGGAGGTACTAACAACAACAACAAAAATGGAAAGGGACCTGGGGTAGTCAGGTCAGATGATCTAAAGGTGGGTAAGCAATGTGAGAAGTCAGTAAGGAAAGCCAGGGGGATACTGGGATGCATAGGAAGGGGCATCACAAGTAGAAAAAGGGAAGTGGTTATCCCTCTGTACAGACAGTTGGTGAGACCCCATCTGGAGTACTGTGTGCAGTATTGGAGACCTCATCTATGCAAGGATGTAGACAGGATGGAAGCAGTCCGGAGGAGGGCAACTAAAATGGTGCAGGGTCTGCATCAGAAGCCATATGAAGCGAGACTGAAAGAGCTTAATATGTATACCCTTGATGAAAGGAGGGATGGGGAGACATGATAGAAACATTCAAGTACCTCAAGGGAATCAACAAAGTCCATGAGGGTAGCATCTTTCAGAAAAGAGATGTGTAAGAACAAGGGGGCACAATTTAAAGATAGAGGGGGGAAGGCTCAGGGGTAATGTGAGGAATTTTTTTTTCACAGAGAGAGTGGTGGATGCATGGAACCGCCTTCCTGGGGAGGTTGTTGGGTCTAAAACAGTGGGGGAATTCAAACATGCATGGGACAGACATAAAGCAATTGTAGTGGGGAGTGGCAGGAAGTAGGCTGTTGGTTAACTAAAATCTGCAGCTTATCCAGTAGGTAGGGAAATGGGCAGACTGGGTGGGCCAAGTGGTCCTTATCTGCCATCAAAGTCTATGTTTCTATGTTTCTTCCTCATAGCCGTGGCATTCAGGCGCATGCGCAGTACCACACCGACATCACGGTCTCCATCTTATGGATGGCAGAGTGTTCTCCCTTCTCTGTTCCAATGCTCCTTTAAGCCTTTAATTGGTAGGCTTGTGGTGGTGCCCATGGGTGGCTCTCGTGGAGTAATGCTCCAACGTTGCTCCTGAAATGTTTGTGTGGGTGCAGCTGCTAGTTCAAAGGAACGTGGACATGCCAGCGCATGCGCATGAGTCCCTTGGCCGCCATATTACTTAAGGATCTGCAGCCATCTTAGGGTAGTGCTCACTCCTACACAAATCTGGACTGAATGGAGCTGTGGATTTAGCCCTTTGCCCTTAAATGACCCAATCATAATTTCCTCCACCAAGGGTTTTGTTACTGCTAACAGGAGTAATACCGAATTCAGTTCAAAGTGCCTGTTTTTTCAAATACCATGCCAGGCAACAACTAGCTGGATGAAGGCCAATTATGTTAAAAGCACCATCTCCGAATACAATGTCCAAAACAATGAAAATATTAAAGCATTAGGTTTTGTGTCTTGGCTACACTGGAAACCCTAATGCATCTGCTGCCTTGTTATTGCCCACTGGCCATGTGGGACAGATTTAGAGTCATTCCACCATTATCTTGAGAACACAAACAGTTTGACCTAGGTTCATGGGTTCATAGGTTAGTACAAGTTCGTGGGACTATTCCATAGTGAACTCGCCATCCTCAACCAAGGTGGAAATTACATTTATTATCCCCCATATATAAATCTAAGTTCATCTTAAACTACTGTAGATTAGAGCTCTGTACCACTTCTGAAGGGAGGGTATTCCAAATTAGGGCTGCTCTCTGAGTAAAGAATTGGTTTCTTTTAACTGTCTTATTAATATTAGACCTTAGTTTTAACTTGTGAGACCTAGTGTTATTTGCAGAAGGATACCAGTCCAAGCAGATGGTCTCAAATAGAGCAGCATCTCTTAAAGCTCTGAAAATCAAACATAAGTCTCCCCTTACTGAATGGTATTCTAGAGAATAAAGACTCAAAGCTTTCAATCTATCATCATACGAAAGTGATTTCCAAATTAATGATGTTTCTAGTAAGTCTTTGTTGTACTTTTTCAACTGTCACTTTATCCTGTGCTGATGTTGGAGCACAGAAGGATGAGCAGTAGTCTAAGTGAGATCTTAGTATACTACAGTATATAGGTAGAAGCACCACTGGCTCTCTACTTTTAATATTTTTCAAAATACAACTGATCAATCGATGACATTTTTTCACTGTTTTATTTGTATGCTCAGTAAACTTCAAATCATTTGTGAGGTATACTCCCAAATCCCTCTCAGAGGTTACTGCTTGTAGTAAAATATTGTTCATATAGTAACAGTTAACCTATTATTTTTACCAAAATGCATAACTTTACATTTGGCAATGTTAAAAATTAGTTTATTTTCCTGAGCCCAATTTGATAAATTATTCAAATTAACTTGTAACAGATGTGTAGAGTTAAAATCATTCACAATACACCCCAATTTGCTATCATCTGCATATTTATTGAGCCACACTCCCAGTGTGGTTTTCATACTAGAAATAATTATATTAAATAATACTGGACCAAGTACTGAGCCTTCCGGTACCCCACTAGTTACCTTGCTCCAAGCGGATTTATAACACTTTTATGAATTCCACACAGCACAGTCTCCTACTCAGAAACAGTTAAAGTAACTCAGGTCACTACTCCTGCGCTACATACTGTTTCTTTGTCTCCCTCTCTCCCCAACAGATTCGCACCATGGCCAATGCCAAGAAATACAAATTATGCCAAACTGCCCTTCTACCCAATCAATCGGGTCCCTACTGCCCAACATGCTGTAAGCAACAAGAGGATTCAGAGGTTCAAAGTGAACAGAAGCAGGATTTTGATCAGGATATGTAGGCCATTGAGCCTACAACAGATAAACTACCCTCTACTGCTGAGGAGTTCTTCAGGAACAATAGGCAGTGATGCTTAAATACTGGAGAGGGTGGAGGTACTGTCAAAGACTGCTAAGGATGCCCCCACTGACCCCAGCAAGAAACAGCCTAACAGTAAAAATTCTGGCAACAAAGGGAAAATCCAAACATCCATGTCTCAGGGCGGCAGCAACAATGACAAGCCCAGTTATCAAGATACGCCCTCAGATGATGTATCCCACTGTGAGTCGGGCAAAGAAGATGCCCCTATAGAAGAGGATGAGGAGCTCGCACTCACAAAGAAACTAACCATGATTGAATCACAGAGCTATTAAGAGTGGTTAAGGAGACAATGGCATTCGAGGTCCAAGAGCCTAAGCAGCAGTCGAAACTGAACCCCATTATCAGAGCATAACAAAAGAAGGATGAACACTTCCTAATTTGTGAGTCCCTGACATAGGTCATTACTAAGGAATGGGAGTCACCAGACCCATCCAGAATAGCAGAGAGGTGAACATTTGATAGATTATATCCCGTCCAGGAGGTCATCAATAAAATCTGCACCCCACCCACAATCAACCATCAAGTCACAGGACTATGTAAGAAGACAGTGCTCCCTTCCAAAACTACCACACCCCTTACATGAAGAAGTGCTTTGAAATGATGGGTCTGGCCTGCCGAGCCAATACAGTGGCAACTTATACATCCAGAGTCCTATTATCTGGCTTGAAGAACTGGTGCCTACACTAGACCCAAAGTCCAAGCAGGCTGACATCACTGAGTAAGCCATACAAGTAGCTAAGTAAGCATCTGACACATCCATTGACACCCTAAAGATGATGACAAGATTGGTCACACTATCAAATAGAGCCAGGCACCTTATATGGCTAAAGATTAGGAATACAGGCACGGAATCTAAGACAATGTTAAGCAAGTTGCCCTTCAAGGGGAACCAAGTGTTCAGTGAAAGTTTGGAGAAGTATATTAAGAACAAGAGTAATGGAAAGAGCCTTGACAAAGACAAAAGCTCTAAGAACACCTATCTACCAGGCTTTCAGAGAAGATTTTGCCCTTACAGGGGGAAACAAGAAAGGAGGCAAACAAGCCACTATTACCAAAACAAATCCTACTCCTTCAAGCTGGCCTACTTCTCTAACACATGATGGGGGAAAACCCATAGTCAGGGTCGAAGAGGCAACAGATACAATTACAATCCCTCAAGAGGCAGGTCACGATCAAACAGACTCAGGACAACAAGTGGCACACCTTCGGCAGAACAGCTTGACACTGCAACCATTCAAGCATCTCCTATAGGAGCAAGACTTCTTCAGTTTTCATGTGTCTGGAACCAAACAATGGATGATAAATGGGTTTTGGGAGTTGTATCACAGGGATGCACAATGGAATTCAAACAGAAGCCAATCACAAATAGAACCATTGTGTGCCCAGTGTCTCGACAGCCAGAAAACATATGAGCAGTGAGATTCACTCTACAAAGCCTCCTAGTGAACAGAGCAATAGCACCAGTATCTCATGAGCAAAGGGATCAAGGACCAAAGAAGTCCAAAGATATGAGACCCGTTCTAGGTTTGAAATTTGTAAATCAATTCATACAGTACAAGCAGTTCAAAATTGAGATCCTCGAAATTATGCTGTACTCCATATGGCAGGGAGATTATCTCACATCTATCGACATGAAGGAAGCAAATCTCCACATCCCAATCAAACCATCCTACTTCAAGTTCCTACAGTTAATGATCCTAGGACAATACTATCAGTAGCAAACTCTTCCCTTCGGGCTGGCATTGGCCCCAAGGGTGTTTACCAAGATCTCTGTCACCACTGTGGCCAACCTCAGACAGAAAGGGATTCACATCATTCCCTACCTAAACAACTGGCTAATCTGAGCCAGATTACCACATCTGAGCCATCAGCACATGCAGCTAGTAGTATCAACTCTCACAGATAAAAAAGTTTCCAGCACACAAAAAACCTATAAGTGGAATTCCAAAAATCAATTTCTGTGACCCACGAACATTTTCCAATTGGTTTTATTCACTGCATAATAGTTTCCAATTCCCAAAAATGTCTGACATGTTACGGATCCAAGATCCTTTATCAAAGACTCATATGTATCAACTCTGCAGGCTCATGGCTGGGTACTCAACTGGGACAAGAGCTCCTTAACACTCAGCCAAACCATAGATCACCTGTGAGCTGTCATAGACACAGACACAAATCTAGTCAAGCCCTCACAGAAGAGAATGGACAAGATCATATCACAAGCACAAACCTGGCCAAGAACAAGAACCTGACCTTAGCAGCCCTTCTACAGACACTCAGATCCATGGCATCCTGCATAGAACTGGTACCCTGGGCACTATGGAACATGTGCACGTTACATAAAATCATAAATCATTGTTTAAACTAAAAACAATGGGGGAGAATAGGTCTATTCCCAAGTCTCTGAATACTTACCAAAATATTATTACAACTAAATGTAAATTCCTAGCTTTGAATGCAAGATCTTTAAACCAACTCAAATTAGCAGAACTCGAAGCCAAATGTAAAACTTTAAATATAGGTGTGGTGGGAGTAACTGAAACTTGGTGGGATGCATCCTCAATTTGGTCCAGAGAAATTCCAGGTTATAAATTATATCATAAAAACAGATTAGATAAGCAAGGCGGTGGAGTTTGTTTGTACATACGAAATGATATTCCTTCTTTTGAAGTGTGTTCTCCCTTTCCTTTGGAAAGTATATGGGTTAAAATCTTATTGAAGGAGCAGACCTATATAACTATTGATAACATCTATCGACTTCCATCTGCAAATTCAGATTACACAACTGAGATGTTTAAAGAAATTACACATTTTTCAGAATCTCAAGATACTGTAATATTTGGTGACTTTAACCTCCCTCATATTAACTGGGACTCATTCTCAGGACAGTCCTATGCCAAGAAAAGACTAATAGATGTGATAGTTAGTACTGGATTATAACAACTTGTTACTGAACCCACTCGAGGTCCTAATATTTTGGATCTATTATTTACTAACATAGAGCAACAAATTAGCAATTTACAAATTTGGGATCCACTTGGGACCAGTGATCATTCATCTATTTTTTTTGAAATTCAACAGTTTAAAACTACACAAAGGAAGTTATACTGTACAAAAAATATATAATAAAGCAAATTTTTCTAAAATCAATGAATACTTACAAAACATAAACTGGGACTATAATCTTCTTAATTGTACAACACAACAAGCTTGGGACTTTTTTAAAAACATCGTACATTATTTGGAAAATACCTTTATTCCATCTAAGAGAAAATTTAATAATAAAGGAAAAATGTCCCCTTGGTTCAACAAGACACTTAAAAATCAGATTAAAATAAAAATTAAACTTTTTAGGAAACTTAAGAATAGTTCTGTTCCATTTAAAACTACTCTATTACATAAATACAGACTATCTCTGAAAAACTTAAAAAATTCTATTAAATTGGCAAAAAATAATCTAGAATTTAAACTAGCTCACACAAAAGACTGTCACAAATCTCTTTTCTCCTATATAAATAGTAAAAAAGGTGTATCAAGGACCATTGGTCTCATTATAACCAATGGCTCTTCTCTATCTGATATAGAAACCTCGAATCTCTTTAATAAGTACTTTTGTTCTGTCTTCTCTCAAAAATCACCTATTAGTACATTTAAAGTTCACCACGTTGATTATCATAGGTTCTATCCAACTGACATTATACAGGCGATCAAAAAACTAGAAAAAAATACTAGTCCAGGCCCAGACGGTATTCATCCATGGTTTCTGATCGAAACCTCTATAAATATTTCTATACCTTTGTCAATTATCTTCAACAAATCCTTACAAGAAAGCATTGTACCAATGACTGGCGTTCAGCAATAGTTACTCACATATTTAAAAAAGGCAATAGAGGTTCTGTGCAAAATTATTGTCCAATTAGCCTGACCTCAGTGGCTGGTAAATTAATGGAATGAGTAATGAAGTCTCTAATAGATCAAGATTGTAAAAAATTAGGAATTTATGATTCAAATCAGCATTGGTTTACTCCCAAGTATTCCTGCACCACCAATCTGATATCTTTTTACAACAATATAAGTACTCTACTAGATGTGGGTATCCCTACTGATGTAATTCTTTTGGACTTTAGTACAGCTTTCGATAAAGTCTCACATGAAAAACTCATTACTAAAATGCACAATCTAGGTTTGTCACCTGATATTGTCAACTGTACTTTAAACTGGTTGACAAATCATTCTCAGAGAGTCAGAATTAATCATATCTTGTCTGATTCGGGTAGTATGACAAGTGGTGTACCACAGGGGTCGGTCTTGGGACCAACATTGTTTAATCTCTTTATCAGTGATTTACAAACAGGGCCAAATAACTTCATGGTTAAATTTGCAGATGATACTAAATTGGGGGGCAAGGTTAAGAATCAAGAAAATATTTCTTCATTAAAGAAGGATTTGGAAAAATTAACACTTTGGGCAAATGAAAATCATATGCAGTTTAATCAAGACAAATGTTTAGTAGTGCATTTCGGTGTAAATAATCCAAAAATGATATATTATATAAACGGACTACCACTTCACTCATCAAACTGTGAAAAAGATTTAGGGATATATGTTAATAATAAACTTACATCAAATGATCACTGTGTTAGAACTGCTTGCATGACCAACAGACTTTTGAGGCAAATAAACGCACTTTGTTAATCGCACTGAACAATGCCTTATTCCATTGTATAGGGCATACATTAGACCAGTATCTAGACTATGGCTCCCCTTTATGGAATCCAAACCAAAAAGACATAGCAATTCTTGAACAGGTTCAAAGGAGAGTAACTAGAATGATTCCAAGATTAATAAACTTGGATTATCAGAACAGATTAAAAGCCACTGGTCTCTTCTCCTTCAAACTAGAAGATTAAGAGGTGATATGCTTATGGTTTTAATTTAATAAATTCACCAGATCTAATGGAAAATGTGGTCTAACACTCTCCAAAAGGAGACATGTTCGAGACTGCATAATAAACAGCTTGAAGTAAAACTTATAAAACCAGCAAAAGGGGAAACTTTTTTCCAATAAGAGCATCCATTGTATGGAACACCTTGCCACAAGAATTGGTAGAGGCAACTAGTGCCACTGTCTTTAAAAATAAATTAGATGTTTGGTTGAGGGATAATAGACAAATAATGTCCCACATAGTGTGGGAAACAGTCTCGATGGGCTCTGGCCTTCTGTTCTTTCATAACAAGTAATACCAAATAAGTAATATCAAGTAATACAGGTGCTTATGATACAAGCAGGCAGCTGACTGAATCATGACCTATCCAAGGCAATTGCATTATCCCTATCAGCCAGGAAGTCATTCATATGGTTGTCCGACTGGCACAATATCATCAAAGGAGAAATGCTGGACTCAGAACATGATCTGGTCATCAACACAGACATGACCCTCATGGGTTGGGCAGCCACTCTCGGTCACATTCCAGCTCAGAGGAAATGGTCCCAGGTGGAATCGAAGATGTCAAGTCACTATACTAGAAATGAGGGCAGTATATCATGCACTACACCGCTTTCAGAAAACAATACACAACAAGAGAGTCTTCATAAGGTCAGACAACAAGGCAACTGTGGTGTACATTAAGAACCAAGGGGAACAAGAAGCCTTCAACTACTACAGGAAACATGGAAGGTTCTAAACTGGGCACAAGCCAATCTACAATTCATCAGTGCCATCCACTTGGCAGGGAAGCTGAACATTCAAGTTGATTGGTTGAGCAGACAGACTATAGCTCCTGGGGAGTGGTCTCTATATCCACAGGTATTCCATCAACTCAGCAGCTGCTGGAGCCTGTTACAAATAGACTTGATTGCAACAGTAAAGAAATCCCAGCTTCCACACTTCTATTCAAAGTTCACAAAGCAACACTTAATGGGGACGGACGCACTGTTGCAGGAATGGCAATTTCAAAGAGCTTACGTCTTCCCTCTGATTCTGCTACTGCAACAGACCCTAAACAAGATCCGCCACTCTCAATCCCCTGTGGTACTAATAGCTCCCTACTGGCACAGGAGGTACTGATTTGCTACACTAGTGGCTACAACAATCGACACACCTTGGACAATATCAATGAGAGCAGATCTACTAACTCAGGTCCGGATCACACATCCAGATCTGCAAGCCCTGCACCTCACGGCCTGGCTGTTTAGAGGTAAAGATTGCTGAATAAGGGCTATGCCTTAAAGGTGGTTGACACTATGCTTCAATCCAGGTGCCTATCTACTACCAACACTTACAAATGCCTATGGGGAATTTTCCAAAGATGGCAAGTGGAAAATCACCTGTCAGACCAGCCCATTCAGATTCCACTCATTCTCTCATTTCTTCGATAGGGGTTGGATAAAGGTCTCTTGGATTAATCGCTCAGAGTCCAAGTGGTGGCAGTTGGGGCAGGTATAGGCCTCATCAACAACTTCTTCCCTGTGGCATACCCAGATGTGCTCAGATTACTAAAGGCCGCAGCTAACATTTGTCCAAAACGCAAACTGTCGATACCACCCTGGGATCTCAACAAGGTTCTGGATGCACTTGCTAAAGCTCCGTTTGAGCCAGTGACTTCCACAGACTTAAAATGGGTGTCTTTCAAAACTGTATTACTGATAGAGATCTGCTCAGCCAGGAGAATAAGTGAAATCAGGGCACCTTCCTGCAAACCCCCTTTCTCACATTTCACAATGATGGTGTCACATTAAGAACAGCTCCAACCTTTCTCCCCAAAGTGGCTACTCCATTCCACATGTCTCAGACCATAGAGCTGCCAGCATGGAACCAGAAGAATGTTAACGGTCAAGAAACAGCTACTAAACACTGGGACATGAAAAGGGTCATTACTTTAAACCTAAAAATGACTAAGGATTTCAGGGCAATTGACAGGCTATTTGTCCTAATGAGTGGCCCCAGGAGGGGCCAGGTTGCTGCACAAGCCACACTAGCCCACTGGATCAAACAGACTATCATGGAGGCATATAGGCTACAAGGCCTACCATGGCCTCAAGACTTTACAGCCCACTCTACAAGCGCGAGTTCCACTTCATGGGCAGAACTGAACCGGGCATGGGTTCAGCACATTTATGCAGCTGCACCATGGTCATCGGTACATACATTTACTAGACATTATAGTTTAGATCTAGCAAATGTAGAAAAAGCTAACTTTGCTAGAAAAGTATTGATGAATCATGCACCTTCCTAGCTGGGCTATCGTCTCCCATCCAGTTTCATGTCACTGCTTCTTTGCGCCCAGAAGGTAATAGATGAGGAATGCTGTAAAGTGATGCAATACACAATGGTAGTTTACTCACCTGGTAAAGGTGATTGCATGAGCATCACCTTACATCATCCCTGGCCCAACCTGGATAACGTCTCAGAAAGATGTCCCAGCTAAGAAATAAGAATATCATAAGCATGAGTAATAAACAATGCAGATTTACTCCATATCATCCAGCATGCCATATGGGCTGCATGAATTAAGTATGTAGCGAATAGGAAATAAACATGCATGCTATTTAGAATTCAGCTTCATGGATTCCTTGTACCTCTACTCTCTTCTTGATCATTGCTACTACACTTTAACCTAAGCTTAAACTCAGTACTTCTTTAGATAGTTTACAGCTTCAGAAGAATTGAACTGGAGTGCTGAGGAAGGAGGAGGAGGACCGAGGCAGATTGGATTTCTAACATCTATCACATGTGCATCAGTAGCCTATGAGATGGATGTAAACCTAGAAGGTAATGGATGGGGAATGCTGTAAGGTGATGCTCATACAATCACATTTACCAGGTGAGTAAACTATGTAAACTACCATTTCTTGCAGTGGCAAAATCTCTGTTTGGCACATATTTTAAAAATTTCACTTACCTTGTTCATGAGGTGGGGTCACAAAAAGGCCATATTGGAAGATGGGTGAAAAATATTGGAAATTAGCAAAGTTATGAGGAATCCTTCACAATGTGGTCATTTTACCATATTTCTACAGGAGCATTTCAACATAGCTGTCTTATGACCCCTCCCCCCCCATGAACCCTGTAGGTGAAACTTTTCAAATGACATCTAAGAGGTGATTTCTCACAGTGACCATAAAATCACCTTTCAGGCCAGATTCAAAACATTTCACCTACCATGTTCATGAGGAGGGGCTCCAGAAAGGCCATGTTGAAAATGTGGTGTATAAATATTGAAAACTGAAAAAATTATGATTCAAAGTTCACACCCCTTTGAAATACTTTAATTTGGCCTTCCGTTATTTTCTCATGCTGCAGTCCTTGTTTCCAGAAGCAAAATGTATTTTCAATCAGACAGTGGATCTATGCCATGGGACAGTTTTAAGTGAGTAAGTGTGTGTGTGTTGCTTGCTGAGTGGGGTGGTCGGGATAGGGTGGGTTGTGTGAGGGTTCAGCTCAGTAAAGGACCATTTTATTTTTTACAGGTTACAAGAAAAAAATGATTAATGAGGGAGGGTTTTATTTTGAGAGTGGGACCTAGTTGACACTGGGGATTGGACACTCCAGTGTTGTTATATTGTGTGGCAGCACTGGGGGTGGGCACCCTGTTGTTGCAACCCATATATTGGGAAAGGTGGGTGAGTGAGTGACCTGGAGGGGAGGTGGATCAAGAGAAGCAGTACCAGGGGGGTGGGCACTCCAGTCCACTTAATATATATGCAAAGTAAAATACCAGAAACACTGGGAAGTCCTGTTTAACAAATCTGTACAGGTCATTCCACATTTGCTGCCAAATGTCAGCTTCCTCCTTAAGACATAGTTTGTAAACCCACTAATAACAAGTACCCTTAGGCAGCTGAAGATCTAGGGATTGCAATTCCTTGTAAACCACAGATACCGAATGTGGCTGGTCAGCTGTTTGTAGGAGGAAGGATAGTTCAACTTTAGGAGGTACCGGTCCTGATATGTTTTTCAGAAAGGAAACCACTGCATGCCTAAGCTGCCAGTATTTGAAAAGGCTTCCAATTGAACAGTGAGCACATTGTTGGAGTTGAAGATAGGGAAGCACTTTGCCATTAGGAGCAATATCTTCAAGCCTGAGTCCCTCCGGGGGGGGGGGTCCAATATGTAGAAGAAATGGGCCGATTCTGGATTTGGAAGTGGAGGTTACCAAGCAACAGCTGTTCTAGGGATTTATGCCAATCAAGATTCAGGTGTCACTGCACCTGATGTAGAGCTCTTAGGGACTACCTTATTGGGTTTTTCCATAAATCTCTGGGGATGAACCTCCGGGAAAAATAAATTAAGGCTGGAAGGGTGCAGGACGTTTTAAGAGCCAGTGTCTTCTCAATGTCCAGCCAAAGAGGGAGATAAGATCCCATGCCTCCCAAGCCTGGTGTACGAACCCAATGTACTAATTTGCTGATGTGGATTACCCCATAGTATGTGAAGAAGGACAGAAGGGAGAGACCACCATGTAATTTTGGTGCTGTGAGTTTGGAATAGGCTCTTCTGACTCCTTTCCCCTTCCAGATATAATGATTTAACAACTTTTGAAGGTTAGTAAACCAGGATTTAGGGAAAAATAAACCTAGCATATTCAAGGGATAGAGGATCCAGGGTGTGCTACTCATTTTAACAGTGCTAATCCTCCCCCATAAGGAGACTGGTACTGCTCCCCACCTTTCAAGGTCTGTTTTTAATATGTTTAGTAAGTTGGAAAAGTTTTTTTTTACCATTGTATAAATCTCCCTAGAAACCTTAATACCCAGGTGAGTCAAGGACTTCGATTCTCATGTTAAACCATATTCCTCTATGTCCGTTGACAGCAGTTTACCATTCATAGGAAAGATATTAGTTTTTGAAAGATGAAGTTTATAGTAGGAGATCTTTGAGAAGGAGTCAATTTCTTGTAACAAGACTGGTATACCGGCCACAGGGTCTTCCATATGTAGCAACAAATCATCAGCATATGCTGACAGAAGGTGTTGCTGTGTCCCCACAGTAATTATGCGAAGGTTCTGAGAGGTGATTAATCTCCAGATAAGGGGCTCCAGGTAGAGGTTAAAAAGGAGGGGGGAGAGGGGGCAGCCTGTGTCTGGTGCCACGGTACAGTGGGAATGAGTTAGAGAGGATATCATTGCACCAGACCCGGGCTGTTGGGGAAACATATAATAACTTAACCCATCTAATAAAATTCTTGTGGAAAACCAAAGCGGGATGGGGCATAAAAAAGAGAAAGTCCCAAGAAACTCAGTCAAAAGTTTTCTCTGCATCTAATGCAATGAGGGCAGCTGGGCTATCAGAGTTCTTGGTTAGAGAAAGAAGGTGTAGTAGTCGATGTATATGGTCACTAGAGGATCTACCAGACATGAAACCAACCTGTTCACCATCAAAGAGTTTATTAATTAGAGGTCCCAAACGATTGGCTAATACCTTAGCTAGTATTTTATGTCCACATTAAGTAACGAGATGGAATGGTAATTTTCTGGATAATGGGAGTCTCGACCTGGTTTGGGGAAGAGAACAATGAGAGCCTCTAGGAAACTGGTCAGAGAGTCCATTCTCATACCATGAGTTAAAGATGGCTGTCAGGAATGAGGATAGTTCCGAGGCATAAGACTTATATAGATTAGTCGAAAGGCCATCTGGCCCAGGAGATTTATCTGAAGGGAATTGCTTGATTGCCTCTTTAACTTCCCATTCCTCAATACGAGGTCCCAATAAGGAGGTTTCATTTGGGGATACGCCAGGAAGCTCTAACGGTTCAAAATATTTCTCAATATCCTCTACCATTGGAATTTCCTCTTCAGGGACAGTATAAAGGGCCTGAAAATATTGTCCGAATCCAGAAGCTATTTCCTTTGGATCATGGTTAAAGGGCCATTTCTTGTTAGGCACCGACCGGATATAAACCATGCAACTTCTGCCTGTTTAATCCAGATGGCAAGCAGTTTGCCCACCCTTTCACCAGATTCCAAGTATTTGAGCTTGGGTCTCTTAAGAAAGAGTTCAGCTTTTTGAGACATCAGATCTGAGAATTGAACATGTAAAATGTGTAATTTAATCTAGTCGTGATGACTGATGTCCCGTTCAAGGGATTTAATAGAATGAAGTAGGTCCTTAACTTGGAACTTAAATTGTTTGGTTCTGGTGGATGCAAGGCAGATACAGTCACCCCTTAAAGCACATTTCAAAGTTGCCCAGACCATATCAATTCTAGGAACTGACCCCAGGTTGGTCTACAGAAAATGAGTAATGAAGTCCTTGAGGTAGGCCCAAGTACTAGGGATTTGCAGTAATTGGTTATTTAAATGCCAAAGGGAATCTCTTCTGATTTCTGAGCCCAAAAAATAGGTAAGGGAAATGGGAAAGATCCGATATGACTCATGCATGTATACATGCATCCAGTATTCCTAGCAAAATATGGGAACTAACCAATAAGTAATCTATTCTTGAGCAAGTACGATGAGGAGAAGAGAAAAAGGTATATTGCTTTTCAGTGGAATTTAAATTCTGCATATGTCTATTAACTCCACCCCGTTCATAAAGTCTTTTAAGGCTCTCTGCGTTGGTGAAAGACCAAACCTCCTAGAATCTGACCTATCCAGCTGTAATTGAGGAGTAATGTTCCAGTCTCCACCTAGAAATGATGTTCTGGGCAGGTTAGAGGTCACTAAGTCTAGAAGTCATGTAAAGAACTGCAGGGAGTCCACATTTGGACGTTAAATGGAGCCAATCAAGATCTGTTGGGAGTCTAGGGACCCACAAAGTAATAAATAATGCCCATTGCTATCCCATACCTCATGTTCTAGGCTAAAGGAAACAATCTTGTTAATTAATATAGCAACTCCCCCCCGATTAGTTGATTCACCCGTCCCGAAGGCCTGTCCAACCCAACCTTTACACAGTAAAAGAGTATCTTCTCTTCTGAGGTGGGTTTCCTGCTGACATGCGATACCAGCTTTAAGATGCAGTAAATGTTTTAAAATAACTTGCCTTTTACATCTATCACAAGCACCCTTAATGTTCCAGTTCACAATGGTGTACAGGCCACACATTTATCAAGAATAAGGTGGTAGTTTAATAGCAAAATGAACACAAAGTTCATGAAGCCTTGACACTTGGTACTCTCCCAATCCCAAATAAAGTTTAACAAGCATCCCCTTCCTTCCCCAGTCCTCCCCCCGAAAACCCTATAATTATCTTAGTAACTACCCCCAGTTCTTCTAACTGCACTGACATACTTATCCTGCCAAGTGATGTTGCAGCGCAGACCCACGAGCAGTCACCCCCGTCTCTCCCCCTCCCACTTCCCATTACACAACAAACAAGTAACATGACATAAATATAGTGGTAACTATCGAACTTATGTTTAAGACCAAAGCGTGAAGTAGATCTTAAGGTACATACCTCTTTCTCTGGAATCTGGAATGCCTACCTAATAGATGGAAGGAGGTGTTTGGCAACACATCTTTTAAAAGCTTAACAGAACCCTTGAGATTCAACAAAAGGACAATGAAAACATAAAACCTGTAAATATGCAAAACGAAGCTTCCTGTTTAACTCACAGGAGCAGTATCAAAGTAATATGTTCAGTAATAGTGGGGAAAATTCACCAAAGTTTGCCAAAATCAGAGGTAAAAATAAACAGATTATCACTTCTCTTAGGTAAGGTGAGGTTTTTTCCTATCGCAAATAAAGTCACCAGTGGAGCCCCACTTGGAGTTTCACGCTTCCCAGACAGATCATAGACGTAAACTACGCTGAACTAAACCCCAGAGGACCAACCAGTTCCTGATACCAGCCTAGTCCCAGTCATGGAGCTCTCAGACTTATTTACTAATAAAGTCTCCGTAAGACACTTAGGACTGAAAACTTTCAGTTGTTATCTTCTGTGAGTAGTACTCACAAACCGATCAGGTGAAGTCACTTGAATAGATCTGGTAGCACTTTCTTTAACTCATGCAGAGCCTGCTCCTGTGTTTCATAGCCTAGCCATTGTTCTCCAATCTTGACTTGCAGTACCGCCGGGTATTTCCCTCTAAATGGCTTTCCAGCGGCGATCAATTTAGAAAGAAGTGGATGTAATTCTTGTTGCTTTATTCGGACAGACTGCGGTAAGTCCTGTGTGATTCTGACTCTTTTGCCTTCCCACTGTACCTCCTGCAGGGTTTTCATTTGGGCCAAGATGTGTTGCTTATCTAAGAAGTTAAGCAGTTTAAAAATGAGAGGCCTGAGCGGTGAGCGGGGAAGTGGTGGTGGGCGAAGCGCCTGATGGGCTCTCTCTATCACATAGGTGGTTCCATTTGGAGAGGGAGTATTGGTGAGCAGCCGTCTTCTTGTTCTGGTATCCCAATAACTAGCAGGTTGTTTTGTTGACTTCTCCTCTCTAGATCCTCTAATTTCTCCTCTAGTTTTTTGATTCTCTGAGTGGCAGTTCAAGTTCCATTTTATCATGTTTCTTCTCTAAAGATGTGAGTCTAACTTCAGAGTCCCCGACTCTCACTGTTAGAGAATCTACTGAATTTTTGATGTGGTGCATTTCGTCCATTATATTAGCGATTGAATCTTGCATTGGCCACATTATTTCTGTGAAGCGCTCCTCTGTTAATAGGGTAGGCCCTGTAGTAGTTTTGGTAGCCTGTTGTTTAGGCTGCTTAGAGGCCTTATCCTTCTCAGGAGATGGTGTCGGAGAGTGCTGCAGTGGTGCTTTGTGCATATAAACTTCCATTGTTTTTGGAGTCTGCAGGTGCCAGGAGATCTTCAGGCACTAGTTCGGCAGGGTAGATGATAAATTCTCCTTCAATTAAGTTGTTTAGTAACGGGTATTAGTGGGAGAGAGATGGAGCAATGGGAGCTTGCTGCTTATCATTGGGCTGCCATTACGTGACCTTGTTTATCATTTGTATCAGATGGTTATCCAAAAACCCTACTGACCGTGCTCAGAAAAAAATTTAAAATCCTTATAAATCTGGAACAGTTTAATATTTTTTTTACAAAACCTTTGAAAGGCACTACCTCAGTACAGGCTGCTTCTTTCCTGAAAGTTTCATGATAACTAAATAAATAAATGGACTGCAATCCTTACTTTGTATTACACAGTCAACTAAAATTCCTACAGTTTTCAACCTCTGAATGCAAACTGTAACTTGCAATGAAACTAGATTTTGTTATTATTCAAGTAGGTACACACAGACACAAGACAATCTACTCATGACAAACAAATGCCGATGCTTTCATATTTCAGTGACTGATAGTTGTCATTTATTTCTATTCGGCTAGATTTTTCCCTGGATATTTCCCAACGTATTGTAGGTTATCTTTTGAACAATTATCAGACCCAGGCAACCATAGGTCAGTCAGGATCACGTCAGTGCTGGACAAGGTCCCACAGGACAGAAAAGTGAAGCATTCAGTTGAGGCCAAGATTCTTGTCCCCTTTCAGCATGATTTCATGAGGGACAGATCATGCCAAACCAACCTGGTAGCCTTATTCAAGGGGGCAACCAGGGATGTGGGCAGTGGCAGGGCCATAAACATTGTCAATCTAAATTTCAGCAAGGTTTTTGATGCTGTGGCACATGACAAGCCTCTAGGTAAAGTACACAAGTGCGGTATATATGAGACATATGGTAGAGTGCAAACTGCCTTGGGGCAGAAAGTGGAGGGTTGTGGCAGACAAGCACTACTCTGAGAGGAGAGCAGTACTCAGGGACATCTCTCAGAAATCAAAGCTCAGGCCAGTGCTCTTCTACATCTTCATCAATGGTCAGGAATCTGGGGTCTCCTGGAGACTGCTTAAGTTCATAGATGACACTAAGATAGCTAGAATGGCTGACTCTTTTGAGAAGGGTTACAGCCTTCATGAGGACCTGAACAACCTGGGAGATTAGTCTGACTGCCAGAGCCTCAGGTGCAGTATTGCTGAATGTGTGCTGCTACACTTGGGGAGGGAATAAACAGAGGCAGGACTTACACACTGTAAGGGATTTCTCTTGCTTCAGTCTAGGAGGATAGGACCCTGTGGGTCATAATAGATAAGAGGCTGAAGCAGGACAAGCAGTGTGCAGTTGCTATCAAGAGGGCCAGTGGGGTTTATTGAAAGGGGAGGGCTGTGACCAGCAGAGCAGGGAAGTAATCTCGCCATTTTACAAGACCCTGATCAGGCTAAACCTTGAGTGCTGCATGCATTTTTGGTCTCCTTAATACAAAAAGGACAGTCAATAGTATGAAACACATGGCCACCTAAATTATCACTGGATTGGGAACAAACGCAATGAGAAGAGGCTAGAGACACATGTTCATGCTGGAGAAAAAAAGACTAAGAGGGGACGTGATCTCAGTCTTTTGCATACTCAAGGGTATTGAAAAAAAAAAAACAGTATAAGATATTTAATCTGGTATCCTGCAGCAAAATGCAGAGACACACCATGATGTTCAAATGGGATGAATTCAGGGGTAATGTTAGGAAGCATTTATTCTCCCAGAGGGTGGTGAACCTATGGAACAGCCTACCTGGAGAGACAGTGGACATGGCAACAGTACAGTCGTTTAAGGTGAGCCTGGACAAATTTCTGCTTACCAAGAGAAACACTGGGTACCCTAGATAGTAGAGCGGGAAGGGAATCCCTATAAAATAAGTATGTGTTTGTACAGCATACTTATTTCATCCCTGTTTATGAAGTTGAGGGAGGGGTTGACATGATGGAACTAGTCCCTTCTGACCTTAAATTCCTCTGCTACTATGTTACTATGGTACTGTCTGAATAAAAATAAACATCTACAGAGTTTTGTATTTTAAACAAAAGTAGTAATATTCTTTACTAACAGAGATGTGAGATATTGAGCCTGGATTGTGCAGGTAAATACTGAACCTTATTCAGATTCCTAAAGGAAAGAACTAACAAAATTATGAAACAGAGCTTTCTCAGAACAGTATTTCACACTTTGGCAAAGATGTAATTTTGTGCTTAAGTAAAAAAGGGGTTAGAAAAGAAAGGTAATTCTGTGGTGATTTAAATCTGCACTGCCTTTTTAGTTCAATAATGGATTAATTATGCACTTCCAGATATACTGTATAATGTTTAGTGCTTCTCCATCACTCAGCAACTTGTACGTTACATGGGCCATGCCAATAAATTCGCTCAAATTAATTGATGCTTGTTAATTAGGAAAAAAATCATATCATTTTAACAGTAAAACATTCCTGTCACATGTAGATTCTTCCCTAGGGTAGTTTTAATTTGCTCCATCACTTTAAATGCGGTTTTTGTTATTAGTTTTGTTATCAGTTGTGTGTTGCAATAAAGATGGCAGTTAACTTGCATCCATTTCCATCTGACTGAGGCCACATTTTAGCTGTGCAAGTTGTGTCTATACAGTAGCAATGGTGGGGTGGTACTATCACGTCACACCACTCCAGTACCACCTGACCTGCTTCCATTTTTTATGGTACAATATTACTGGCGAAGGCACAGCAAACAAACTTCAGAACTACTTATCTCAAGTCTGGAATAAAATAATGCAAAAAGAAAAATAAATATGTGGAAGTTATCTGCCTGGCAAATGGATATTTATATTGGTTTGGCATCACTCTGCTGCTTTAAGGAAATAGAAACATAGACACTGACAGCAGATAAGGGCTGAGGGACCCACCCAGTCTAGCCATTTTTACTGTCTTCATTTTTGCTGTTCCCATATCATGCATATGTCTTTATTCCCATAAGTAATCTGGATTTATGTGTTTAGGGCACTGAAAAGTGGAGTAAAATGGCGTGACATAGTTCATTATTTTGTAATCCTGGATCCCCGTCCTTGGTGGTGAGGGTACTCTGTGCACAGAGTGTTTTAATGGAGAAAAGAGGCCTCTTTGATCTAGTTGTGATAGGCTAGGGTAGAAGCTATGTGTCTCAGGACAGCCAGTGTGGGAAATATTCTTGTACTTACAGTTTTGGCATCTTGGTGACCTCCCCTTTTACTGGGCACTGTGATCAGATTAAAACAGCAATTGCAGAATTGGCATTTATTAATGTACAGCACAGCAAGTCACCCTCATGGAGTCATGGTAATCATGTGATGGTACAAGCATCATGGTAAAATTCAAAACAGTCAGAAAAGTATCCATACTTTAGTTATCAAACAGTTGCATATGTTTCAAATAAGAGCCTGATGCACATATTCAAAAAGGCCTTTGGTAGGTGATGTTCTGAAATCATGGTGTACACAAATAGTGGGCCCTATGCATGAAGGCAATGCAGTGTGTGAAGGGTGCATGTGGAGGTAGCTACGCGTGAACCACATGCATGTCATGAACCTGAGACATGCACAAAGGGCATGCAGGAGCCCACGTAGCCCACATAGCCCACCCATGCACAGATCCATGCCTGCAACGCATGGCATGTACATGAGGGTGTGGCCATGTAGTGCGACATGCAGGCAGACCCAGCATGCATGCATGAAACCATGTACAACAGCCAGATGCATGGTGGAAGGTGCGTACACCTACAGCAGGGGGAGAGCTGTCATAGATGTCCACGCAGCGGAGCCAGCTGGCAGGTACACTTGTCCGCATAGCCGTAACCTATTGCCCATGTGTGAAACAGCACACACCCATCCATCCCACACACTGGGACATGCACCAGAGCATATGTGCCATACCACACAGGGGGAACCATGTGGCAAGGGGCATGAGCGGCTGCACTTGGACAGGATGCCCATGTCCTCACAATACCAACCTCAGGCCATGCACACCAACCATGCAGCATGGCAGGCACACAGACCATGTGTGAATTGCATAGCAAATATATGTTGCTAGCCACTGGCGCACAGCAGTGCAAACCATAGCACACAAATGATGAAAACACCAAGGGGCAGTGATGAAGCTACACATGGCAACATACGTGGTGTGGCACCACCACTACCAACACCTGGGCAGTCGCACCTCAGCCAAACCATCGGAGGCACAGTCCCTGAATGCCCAAGGGTACAGCAGCATGTGTATGGAATGCTCAGCCAAGGCACAGCCATGTGGTCCCACAGCGGTGGCACACAGATGGTACATTGAATAATGCCCCGTACGTACAGCACGTGGATGGTGCACAGTGATCCAGATGTATTCATGCCATCACCATTACTCCCCCCCACAATGTACAGCAGCTGCCAACAGCTGAACCTGCATGTGAGCAATGGGTGTGGCATCCATGACACATAAGCAGGACACATGCACCAGCACCCATGATGCCCCCTCCGAAGACCCCCCAGCCCCATAGCACCCATGATGTGATGACCGCTGTCCCCCCACAACACCCATCATCCCACCCTGCCCGCCACTCGAAGACCATGAGACAGTACCACACAGGTGTGAATGCCAAATGTTTTTAATAGGAAAATAAAAACTGTACACAACACAGGAATGTAGTGTAAAAGAGCCATAAACAAACTGTGATTCAAAACAAATGTCCACGTAGTTGCAACATAAAATAATGGGGCACACACCCAGTCCACATCTACAGTCTCACAATGCAGTGGTCTCACAGCAAGCAGGCCCATCATATCTAGGCATCACCTGTACATCCATTCATCCTACACCTCCCCATCCTGGCTGTTATCCGTGTCACTGGTGGTGGTGTCATAGATGGTACCAAGTGGTAGCAGCATGATGTGGCATATGGGTCCCCTGTAGTGCTCTAATGCAAATTACATACATTGTGATACCACTATGCATGTGTACACAATAGTGGCATGCTCAGACAGAGGCACAAGGGGGGACATCAACGGATACTCTGTACTCACCATCAAGAGCACAGCCACATGCCATATTATGGTGCTGTCCGTCATATAGTGCACCTCATAGCCCTCAAGCTGCAGGGATAGGTAATCTGGGTTCTCTACGATCCATCTCCTGTGACAGTGGGAAGGGGGGTCCATGCAACACACAGTGCCCCATCCGGCTGCTCCACCTGTGTCTCAATACAGTGTGGCAGTCCTAGGTGATCCTGTGTGGGACAAGAAAGGAAATGTACAGTTAGCACCATGGACAGCGGCCACACACCCCAGTGCTCCACAACATATCCTGCAGGAATTATACTTATCCTTTCATGCCCCTCCATCCACCACATGGTACTGCTGCCGTGGCAGTCAGTATACCTGTCCTCTGACACCCACCAAAGCCTTCTTGGTTTCTGTCCCAGTCTAGCATTGGCAGTAGCCTCCATCACTGATTCACACTCCTCATCCCAAGCTCAAATTTGGCATGGGGCACTGTGTGCATGTGTCACCACCACAGGTAAGGGCATTGCACATGTGAAATGTGACGTACCCACTTAAAGGTATGCAAAAGTGAGCAGGGCAGGTTAAAAGGGATGCGGTAGTATGTGTATGGGGAGACCGGAAACGGTAATGGAGGTGTAGGATGTGTCCTGGAATACAGATGAATGTGCACCTGCTAAACGCAGAGATGCAGCAGCAGAGATGTCCAGGCCCATTGCCATGAGTGTTCAGACAGTGGCTAGATGCAGCCACCATGAGGGACACACACTGCATCCAGAGATTCAGATTTCCATGGCCCATGGTCTCACAGCTGTGTGACATGGTCTGTGACGGAATTGCCCCATGGACACAGAGGTCCAGGGTGATGTTGGTGGAGATCAAGGTGCTATGTGCCTTGGCATACTATGGCTCCTTCCAGCGTGTGACAGGAGATGCAGTTGGTGTATGCCAGTTGTCCGTGTCTTGGGCATTGGCACAGGTGACAGATGCCCTACTCACACACATACACGACCACATCAAGTTCCTCGTGGCAGAAGACTAAGTACATGCCATGAAGCAGGCATTCTATACCATGCATGGTATGCCGAACATCTATGGCACAATAGATGGCACACATATTGCCATACTTACACCCTCCATGCATGAAGTCATACAGGAACCAAAAGGGTTTCCACAGTGTAAACTGTCAGGTGGTGTGTGGCACTAATGGCATTTTCAGTAATGTATGTGCTAAGTACCCAGGATAATGCCATGACGTGTACATACTGGATGCCTCATGACTTAGTGCCATGCTGTTGGGTGAATATGTGGTTGCCACTGTGTGCATAACTGCGATACATACATCTGCTTGCATGTCACATCAAATATTCTTTGTCCCCTGAACAGGTGTCAGCAGATACCCACTGCAACTGTATCTGATGACACCAGTACTCCTGCTGAACAATGCAGTGGAGGAGGCCTACAACCATGCTCACAGGAAGATCAGAGACATCATAGAGAGAACCATCAGTCTACCAAAGATGCAGTTCCATTGCCTGGATTATTCTAGGGGGACAATCATGCTGTCCCCCAGAAGGGTCTGCAGGGTGTTCACCACATGTGCCATGCTCCATAATATGGCTAAGCATGGAAATGTGCCTTGCTGGAGCACCCCTAGAGGGACCCTACGAACAATATAGCACAGTGGTTTAAGGCTCTGAGCTGCAAATCTGGTGGCATCCAGCAGACCAGACCTGGGTTTGAATCCCACAGCTTCCAGTTGCATACTGTGTGACCCTGAGCAAGTCACTTAACTTCCCTGTGCTCCCAGGTCGCTCCTGTAAAAAATCTTTCAGCTTAGTGTGCTACTCCTGGTTAAACAACTAAATAAAAAAAAATGTAATGGTGGGGGAACCCTGCCATGAGCTGTGGACAGTGGGTGGCCTTCTAGCATGGACTGCATTGGTACAGGGCACATTTCAACGTTAGTGTGGTACGGGGGAGTGGCCGCCAGTGAGCTGGATGTGTGTCATGGCAGGTGCCACTGTCTTGCATATGTACGCATTGCATGGGCATCATCTCCAGGACTGTTGTGGACCTGTATGCATCATTGCCTGTGCAAGTCGTGTCCTCAGTGGGTGGTAGGTGTGCGGTGATGTTACCACTCACTGAGTGCACCAGTTCATGGGGGGGCCCCGCATGGGAATGTGGGTCTTGCATGGTGTGCCATGCAGCTCATGTTTTGGGTTGCACATGTATGGGGATGCTGTTTGTGCATGCTGTGTGCCACACCATCCATGGCATGTTGTAGGTGCTGCATGGTTTTGTGGCACTGTACCGTGTGCTGGCTGTGACTGTATGCCAACGTATGTTAACTGTGATGCGAGGCAGGGTCAGATCCATGCTGTCACGTCTGTGTGTGGTGGGGGGGCCTAGTCATACGTGGTGAAAATAAATACCCTGGACATGCTTACCATGTGCTGTGTTGTGCTTGTGCGGTGTCACTGGCCCTGTGGCTCATATGGCTTTGCCTGCATGCATGCTGATGACTGTGTACTGAGTCTATGAATGGGTGCATGTGGCTGGTTCATGCTGTGAAATTGCCTGGTGCCCTGTGAATGGTCTGTGGCCAGTCTCTCTGATACATCCCCATCTGGCAGTATCTGGCTGGTGACACAGTCATGTATGTCCCCCTGTGTACTGTCTGTGTCCATGTCTGCTGCATGGGTGCTGTGTGCCTTGGTGTCAGGGATGTCTGTGGTGCCTGCATGTTGTACATGTCCTCCTGTGTGCTTGCTAGGTAGCACAGCTGTGTGTCCACATCCTGATCTGGGAATGGCATACAGGGGGACACCTGTGTGTGGGCATCTGACACATGTGGCGGTGTGTGAGGATCCTGTCCATGTTGCACAGGGCAACTGCCTAGGTGCTCCACTAGCCTCACATGTGCATCAGCCAGCTGGTTGATACCATGCTTCTGTGTCTCAAGCCTGTCCAGCTTCAGCTGCTGCAGCTCTTGATACTGAGCCTCCATATAGGCTTGGCTGTGTGTGGACCGTGCACGTCTGGTCAGCCGTGTCGAGGGGCCTTTGCCTGCACTGTCCTCAGGGCATGATGGTGCCATTCTGCCCCAGCCCTTCTTTCCAGGTTCAACCTTTCCAATGTATTGGGGGAGTTGCTGGGACATGGAACCCCAGTGTCAGAATGACTCTGTGGTCCTGGGGATCGTCTGTGCAATAGGCTGGTGCTGCTTCTGCATGGCACCCCACCGGACTCCTGTGTCCCCTCATCCTGTGGCACCACTGTGCTTTCAATGTCCATCTCAGACTCCTACTGGGTCTCCATCTCCAGCTCACTACCTGTGGGGGGATATGTTTATGTTACTACGCTGGTTGTGGTCACTTGGTGCAGACAGTTAGAGGGGTGCATGTGGCATGGTTACCCACCTGTGCCCTCCTCCTCATCCTGCTTGTTGCCATCATGTGCCTCCTGCACTGCTACCATGTCCAGGCTGTGCATGGTTGGCCCTGCTGGGGGGCAGCCATTGGTGGCTGTGTCAGTGGGTGCAACACACATCTGTTACTACATGCATGATGCACCATCCCCATAGTACCACATCCCTGCCATTGCATGTGTACTTTCCATGGTGTCTACCCCTTCCACCTCACCATGGACACCAACATCAGTGAGGGTCTCCATCACCAAACTCTCTATCAATGTGAGCAGGCTATCTATGCTGGGTGGCCTGCCTCCGGTACCATTGCATACCTGTGCACCAGTGGAGACCTTCTTTTTGACAGTGGCATGCAGGTCTAGCCATTTGTGCTTTATTGTGGTCAGTGTCCTGGCCTCCAGACTGCCTGCATTATTGCTGAACTGGATGTCAAGCCACAGCTGTGCCTTTACCTTGGTGGCAGTGGTCAAAGACTGTAGTGCTCACAAATGTCACTCACCATTGACATGACTTGGCTGCCGGGTAAAGTTTGGTGCATGGGGACGTGCACTGCCCCATGTCCAGACATGGCCGCGGCACTGTCTGCCCACATGGCTAGCCCGTTCAGCCTGCATCTATGGCGGGCACTACCATTCACACTTCTATCACTCTCCACCATTTTGTGTGCTTTCATCCACTACTTGGTATTCACTTTTGAGGCATTGTGCTTGGAGGAAGGCCATGTTCATATATGGTGGGGTTAAGGGGAGGGTCCTCATATCCTGGCACCACCTCTTTGTGATGCACATTCTGCTATGTGTACCCTGTCGTAATGCCCCCCTGGGTACATGCGTCCCCACGTTGGCATTCATAAATACCATATATAGGGTGTGCCATGCACGCTGCATAGCTGCATGCCACGAATACGATAATTTTTCATGGTTGTTCCACCCCTTCATGCATAGGCATCAGTATTTGTACAAAGCATGTCCATTAGTGTTTTTAGGTCTGTATCAGAAGAGAATTATGTCAAATGTTGGAAGTATATAGGCCTATGCACAAAAGTGCCAGTTGCCTATGTTTCACATATCCAAGTTGCATTGGCAACCCTAAGTGTGAATGCCATGCGGCGGAGGTCCCACATTCCACCAACAGCATTCACTGCTGGTGTGTGAACCCTGTGCACACTCAGTCTCCCGACTGCCCACACGGCTGCATGCAATGGGCAGTCCAGGGGCATGCCAGGGGTTGTGCCCACACTCTATGTCATTTACTGAGGTGTGGAGTGGTATCTGTTCAAAACAGCAATTTCAGAATGGTGCAGTCAAAAACCGCATGAACATTACAGCATGCATTGTTTCAGAGTTGGTTTATTTATATTACCACAGTTTTTGACCACACCTGTTTTCTTGTGTCCGCACAGCATGTTTTTTACCACATCATTTTGAGATTGCTATTTTGATCTAGTCCTACTTTTTTTTTTTTTTACCAATTATTTTACCAGGTGAGACACACTAAGCTGAAAGCTTGTTTGCAGGTGCAACCTGGGAGCACGAGGAAGTTAAGTGACTTGCTCAGGGTCACACAGTATGCACCAAGGGGGCTGTGGGATTCAAACCCAGGTCTCCAGATTTGCAGTTCAGAGCCTTAACCCACTGCGCCATACTGCCTCCTTGGAGCTGGCATGGAGTGCTAGGTAAGGGGGACACGAGTTACATGAGGGTGGACTCTGTAGTAACTGCTATGCTCTTTCCCCCCACAGAAACCCGCTGGCTATGGTAAAATAGAAGTCCCCTATGCATTGCTGCCCACCTCACCAGGCTGTCCAGGAGGACTGGGATATCCAGTTTGGGAACATGCCTGTGGAGTCAGAACACTTGGGTCTCATGCCATCCAAGGTCCCTAGCACACATATAGCAGCAAATCCACTGTTGGACTCAGGACTGGCATCTCATTGGATGCCCTATTGTGCTCCATGATCCATTCCCACACAGCCATGATCCACTCCCATGTAGCTGCATGCCAAGGGGCAGAGCCATGGATAAGTGCCCTGTGGGTGCTCATTGTAGTGAATACCATGCACCATTCACCTCTCCAGGGGTGTGGAGATATTCATGCTGGGTAGGTGCATCTCTTGTGTACCTGACCCATCTTCATGCACAGGCCCTGATAGAGTTTAACACCAGCATCTAGCATCCCATTTCATACAGTGAATTCCCAAGGGGGTGTCAAACAAATACAATGTTGCAGACCAACTCTTGCAAAGCCAACCAGTCACCTGAAGGACAAAACCTGTTAAATAGAATCAAGTTAGACATTTATGGTACATTACCTCTAGACCACAATCCTGCAATCAGGGTCACTTGATTCAGTTAAAGTCCAGAAATAGGGTTTACCAAGCAATCACTGTATTGTCCAATATTGTTTGTAAGAGATGGCCTATGCATACTGACAAAGTGAAAAAGAGGTTTGATGCCCTCCATGCTTCTGGACTTTATGCATGTTATAAAGTATAATATTAGGTGACTGCCTGGCTGAATCAGAGAATCATTATCATTGTAGCCAGTAGAGGTGATGACAATGTATCTGGTTGGCCAGTGTAGCAAATGAGATGGATTTCCTCAGGTCCAGCTGCCTCATCCCACAACCTATGTCTTCCCTGGGGCCCATGTAACAAACCTCTATAGCACTATCAATCACATCTGGGTCACCCCCCCACCCCCTTCATGACAGTGGCTGCTGCTTACCTCTTTGCTCCATTCTCTGAACTCTTTAAGAACTGAACCTTTCCTGGAGCCCCAAACTTATATCTACATGCCAATCCCCCATATATCATTTCCTGTGTTGATGGTGAATCCTGCCAGGAACTCAGCCTTAAGGTTTCTCCCCAGCACATGGTGGGTTGTTCGCTGATTTTTATAGTAAATTAATTAATCATGAAAGACACCAGGTTGACTGTACAGGAGACTGAACTCCTACCTTTATTCACTTGACACATACAGCACAGATGACTGCAGTACCAGCTTCCTCAAACTAAAATATAACATCATGTGGTACATTATAAGTACAGTAATAATGTGCAAGGGTTCCCCAAAATGGATTTGAGTATGCCTTTCACGTTGCTTGCAAAACTGAACCAGCCAATAATGCAACGATCAAGGTAATACCGTCAGTATAGCCACTGATGCTTTGACCTTGGATTTAAGCTTGAGCATCCTTCCTTTTCAGCATGGTTACTGTCTGTTCTCAGGGGAGTTATATAGTAGGAAATGACGTACCCCAATTTTACCAACTAAACTGCTGGCAAGTGTGTCTTGGCTGGCTCTTTGTTAGTTACCTTAACTAGCAGTTGTATTTTTATCCTAAATCTGCTAGAAACATAACAAAGCCTTCTCATTCTACAAAAGACCCTAATAAGATTGGTAACAAAAGCTGCAAATCTGATTAGATAGGCAAGCTCACTTAATCTGTAAATGACCATATCTGCTGAACACAGGCATTCTGTTCACAGTCTTGTAATTATTGGCAAGCACTCCACACAGGCCTTTCATTCAGTTCCTGTTTGTGTTACTCTTTGGTCTTGAGTTTCTGCTAGACTAGGTATTTGATAATCGCAATTTTGTTGGGCAGAATGGAATACTCAGTTTGTCTTGAAGCTGAAAAGTCATCTCAGTAAATATGTTTTGATTTGTAATCTCATCTCCTCACTACAGGCTTCTCATTTCTTAACAAGATTAAGTGAAAGCGAGCATCAGCCTTGAAGGATTGATAAGCCTAAAACCTATGCCCCAGTGAGCCAACCAATATGTTTAATCAGATTCCCATAAAACATTGCATTTGGCATCTATCTGGAACTGAATAAAAACAGCCTTTTCTTTGTCTGCTACATACTTCAATAACTGAGAATTAATGCATCTCATTAATCTGCCTTCCAAAAGCCTGGGAATGTTGTCTTGCATTTCATTCTTTAATTAGTAGTCATGCTATTTTAAGCAAATTACTGTATCTACTATCAGTTCTGGAATTACCTGTACACACTGTCTTGTACCAGCAGGAAATATATGAGTCAGTGGTTTCCTAGACTTCAATTAGGAACTGTATACAATACACTGTATAAAAGTATAGCTCCTATGGAACAGAGAGAGAGGGAGAGAGAGAGAGAGAGAGAGAGAGAGAGAGAGTCAGGGGTGTCATCTAGGAGTAACCAGTGGTTACGGTTGAGACCCCCTATGATTTCTTTGCAACCTCTATGGTGTCCTTTGCAACCCCTAAGAACCCACAAATCAAGGTTTCCCTAGCATTTATTCATATCATTCTTTAGGGGTGGGGCACCTCTGCAAACCCTATGATCCTGGTGAAATGGAACTTTGTAACCTCTGTGATTTTGCTGAAATTATATGTTGCTACCCATTGTTTGTATCCCACCATTTGTTTGCTGGAGCTGGGTCCTACCTGGCTATTTTAGATTGACAGGATATTCTGGGTCCAGTTATTTCCCAGATCTTTGGGTGTTCCTTGAAGGGGGTTGCTTTCCCATCTGCCCTTAAACAGGCAGTGGTAAGGCCTCTTCTTAAGAAACCTTCCTTGGATCCTGATGTGATGGGGAATTACAGACCTGTCTTTAAGCTTCCCTTTTTTCGGGAAGATTATTGAGAAGGTGGTGGTTGATCAACTTGTTGAAGGCCTAAAGAAATTTAACATCTATGAACTTCTCCAGTTGAGTTTTTGGTGTCACTACAACATGGAGACTGCCCTTACCAAAGTGATGAATAATCTCCTCATGGCGAGGGACCATGGACTGTGTACCATCTTGGTTCTATTAGATCTCTCATCAGCCTTTGACACTGTTGACCATGGTGTGCTTTTGAGTCACCTGAGGAATTATGTGGGACTCACTGCCACTGAAGTGAGCAGGTCTGAGTCCTACATAACTGGGAGAATGCAGCAAGTGGCTCTTGGAAGTTTTATCTCCAGGGCCTCGGTGCTCTCCTGTGGTACTCCTCAAGGCTTGATCCTTGCTCTCGTGTTGTTTTCAGTGTATATGCTGCCACTGGGCAAGATCATTAGATTGTATGACATGGAGTTTCACTGCTATGCAGATGATACTCATTTTTACCTGCCTGGCATTTCTGGTGGGTGTGATGAGGTTTATGTGCTAGAGAGGTGGCTGGATGAAATAAATGATGGGATGGCCTCAGATTGTTCAATTTATTTCAGTTCAGTTTTATTTCTTATACTAGAAGGCATGTGAGCAAGTCTGCCCATTTTCGCAAGCATCCAGTCAATTGACAAACAAGCATGACAACCTGAATATGCCAGATGTTAACTGGAACACCTTTGCTGCAGCCACATCCAAGAGCAGGGCCATTCTCGATGCCCTACAGGGGGCATGCCTTAGACAGCTAGTTTTGGAACCCACTCATGAGGGAGTAATCTTAGACCTTGTACTCTCAAATGGGGACAGTGAGAGGATCTCAGATCTAGAATTGACCATGAAATGGTGTGGTTCACAATAAACTCAGCTACAGAGTCAAGCCATACAAAAGTGAGGGTACGGGACTTCAGGAGGGCTGACTTTGGCAAGATAGGAGACTGCCTCAGAAAAGCACTAGCAAACAGACTAGAAGGAGGGGTGGAGCAACAATGGGGAAACATCAAAACTGCCACCACAGAGGCGACAAACCTTTGTGTGAAGCAAATAAACAAATCAAAATGAAAGAAAAAGCCACTATGGTTCTCCAAAGAGGTGTCACGGAAGGTTAGGGAGAAAAAGATAGCATTTAGGAAGTATAAGGAAACACAGAAGGAGCAGGACAGAGAACTATACCAGTTAAGGCAGAAGGAAGCAGGGAGGGAAATCAGAATAGCAAAGGCCCAAAATGAGGAAAAGATAGCCAACTCGGTTAGGAAGGGGGATAAAAACCTTTTATAGGTACATCAGGGAGTGTAGAAAGACAAAGGGAGGGATAGTTAGGCTAAATAGAATGGACGGTGGGTGGGCAGAGAGGGACAGTGAAAAGGCAGTGATACTGAATGAATACTTCTGCTCAGTATTCACAAAAGAGGAGGAGGGGGAGGTACCTAATCCAATTAACAGAAGCACTCTGGATAGGGGGGTTGACGTAAGTCCTTTCACAGAAGAAAGGGTTCTGAAAGAACTCCTAAAACAGAAGGTGGGCTAAGCAATGGGGCCTGACAGGATTCACCCCAGAATTCTAAAAGAATTAAGGGGAGAATTAGTGACACAACTGACTACCCTTTTTAACAAATAATGGGAGGATGGTGTGATACCTGAGGACTGGAGGAAGGCAGATGTGATTCTCCTTCACAAAAATGGGAGCAAGACAGAGGCAGGAAACTACAGACCTGTCAGTTTGACCTCTGTGGTAGGGAAAGTGATAGAATCATTTCTGAAGTAAAGAATTGTTGAGTACCTAGAGGCCAGTGGGGCACAGGACCCAAGGCAGCATGGGTTCACAGCGGGAATGTCATGTCAGATGAATCTGATTGATTTCTTTGACTGGGTGACCAAAGTAGTAGACAAGGGAGGGGCTGTGGACATGGCCTACCTAGACTTTAGCAAGGCATTTGACACAGTCCAACACAAAAGATTAAAAAACAAATTACCCAACCTGGGAGTGGGTCCCAGGGTGGTAGGCTGGGTAAAACATTGGCTGGACAACACGACACAGAAAGTAATAGTAAATGAAGTCCACTCTGAAGAAAGGGGGGTTGCTAGTGGGGTACCGCAGGGTTCAGTACTGGGTCCAGTCCTTTTTAATGTCTTTTTAAGTGACAGTGCAGAGGGACTGGAAGGAAAAGTATGCCTCTTTGCAGATGACACAAAGATCTGCAGCAGGGTTGATACACAAGGAGGCATGGAAAGGATGAGAAGGACTTGGCAAGGTTGGAGGAATGGTCAGAAGTATGGCAGCTTGGATTCAATGCAAAAAGTGCAAAATAATGCACCTGGGAAGCAACTTCAGGGAAGATTACACAATGTGGGAGAGGGAGTAGTAACAACAACAAAAATGGAAAGGGACTTGGGAGTAATCATATCAGATGACCTTAAGGTTGGCAAAAATGTGAGAAGGCAGTAGGGAGGGCTGGGGGGGGGGGATACTGAGATGTATAGGCAAAGGCATCACTAGCAGAAAACAAGAAGTTGTTATCCCTCCACTCTGGCAGTTGGTGAGACCCCATCTGGGGTACTGCATCCAGTTCTGGAGACCCCATCTCCGCAAGGACATAGACAGGATGGAGGTGGTCCAGAGGAGGGCAATTAAAATAGTGCAGGGTCTGCAAGAGAAGCTATATGAGGAGAGACTAAAGGAGCTTAATATGTATACCCTTGAGGAAAAGGGGGGGGCATGATAGAAACTTTTAAGTACCTCAGTGGAATCAACAAAGTCAAAGAGAGTAGCATCTTTCAGAAAAAAAGAGGTGTGCAAGAACAAGGGGACACAATTTGAAGATAGAAGGGGGATGGCTCAGGGGCAATGTGAGGAAGTATTTTTTCACAGAGAGGGTGGTGTATGCATGGAATTGCCTTCCTGAGGAGGTTGTGGGGTCTAAAACTGTGGGAGAATTCACGGATGCATGGGACAGACATAAGACAATTCTTGTGCAGGGTAGGAAGAAATAGGCTGTTGGTTAACTAGGATCTGCAGCTTATCCTGTAGGTAGGGGAAATGGTCAGACTAGGTGGGCCAAGCAGTCCTTATCTGCCATCAAAGTCTATGTTTCTATGTTTCTATACACACAAAGTTGCAGAAAACAGCAGAGGGCATAAAATCAAATATACAAAGAGGAGGGACAATGTGTCCAATATATACACTTGGTTGCAACAACAACTGTAAAACACTCAGTAGTATGAGTGAAGTGGACAGAGATACATTACAGAGGTGAATGTCGTGATGGGCAGGAACAGACAGATTTAGCCAAGAGGTGATGTTTCAGTTTACTATTGAATATTCCAGGAGATGAACACTGTATGAGAGAGGAAGGGAGGTTATTAATGAGCCTAGTGCCCCTGGTGCCTAGGGAGTGAAGTACTTGGGTAGTGTGGTAGAAAGGAACTGAAAAGGAGTGGTGGGGGTGGACCTTGTTGTACATGCCCTTGTGGGCCTTATGAAGCATGAAATGATGGAATTAGGGAGCATTTCCTGGTGGATTTTAAAGAAAAAGATCAAGATATTGTACACTAATTAAATCTATTTTCAAGAGATAGCCAATTGGCAGCCTTGTAAAGGTCACAGTGATGCATGCATCTGGGGAGGCCAGTGATGAACCTAATAATGTTATTGTAGGTGGGTCTTAGCTTAATGAGGGTCTTTTGGGACAAAGACGAGGAGTAAACAATAAATCAACAATCCAGGAGCGGAAGCAGGAAGCTATTTGTGACCAGCGCCCTAGTATTGGGAATGGGGAATTGGTTAACTTGACATAACATCCTGAGCCTTTGATGTATTTTTTTGATTAGTTAGGTGATGTGGTATTCGTAAGAAAGGTGGCAGTCTAGATGGATACCAAGGTATTTAAATTCAGTGACTCTTTCGATGATGTTGCCATCGTTATCAAGGAGAGTGAAATTGAAATCAATGTTTTCTCTAGTGCCAGAGAAAACCATGGATTTTGTTTTTTTGATCTTGAGGGCAAGTCCTCTAGAGGAAAACCAGGAGTGGAGCTTACTGAAATCGTGCTGGAGTTTGTCGAGGAGAGCTTTGTTACACCTGTCTTTGCAGAAGAGGGCTTTATCATCTGCATAAAGGATTAATTTTGTGTGCTTGCAGATTTGGGGGGAGAAAAGAATCAGGGTTCCAAAATGGAGCATTGAGGGACTCCATATTTATAGAGTTGACAAAGGCATGAACTATAAATCATCAGATCTGTCATCTCTGTAACATCCCCAGGATCCTCTATAAATTGGCTATGTCTCAACCCAGGTACGACAGAGGTCATGATTGTTAAGCCAGGTGGGCAGGGCCCAGTGATGATGAGTGGGATGACTATTTGCTTTGCTGGATTGTCAACCACTCAGTGCTATAGATGCAGTTAAGAATCTTGGGGTCATCTTGGACTGCAAGGTGAGACTCGATCAACAGGTGTCAGCTGTGGTCCGGACTGACTTTTATCTTCTCTGTAGCATCCCCAGGATCAAATAGTTCATGCATTTGTCACCTCTATACTCAACTATTGCAATGCTTTACACCTAGGATTATCTGAAAGTTTGTTGCAATGCATGCAGCTAGTCCATAATGCTGCATCCCAGCTGACTGTGGGTTCATCTCATAGGGATCACATCATGCTAGTCTTTTCGTGCTACAGTGGCTGACTATGTTGTGGGACATGATCTTCAAGATATGCGTGAAAACACCCGAGGCCTTACATGGTTTGGGACCAGACTGCTTAAAAGCCCTCCTAGTTTATTATCACCCCGCTCCCTCCCTCCACTCTTCTGATGCAGGCCTGCTGTCTGTCCCTATATCTAGACTGCAACAACCTGGGGACAGAGTATTCTGTGTTGCAGTTCCTGTTTTGTGGAATGATTTGCTGCAACACATTAGCACTGCCTGCATGGTAGGGGCCTTTAAGGTCTCATTAAAAATGTACTTACTTTGTGAAGCATTTCCCTGAGTATTTTTTAGTAGTAGTAGTAGTAGTAAAAATTATATTCTGATTTCAGAAAAGGATAACTCAATTGAGCCAAATCTCTTTTACAATGGGGTCCCGAGGTGCATAAGATAACAGTTTCACAATTAAAATATTACTTACAAAACATATAATAAAGCAACAATACAATACATTACGCAACTTAATTTATTTTTTGAATATGTGAGTGCAGCCCTTGATGAAGGTCTACCACTGGATGTCATATACCTTGATTATTCTAAGGCATTTGACACTGTCTCACACAAGATCATGATTGAACAACTCCTTAAGCTTAATATCCTAATAAATATTGTGAATTGGATTTCTTCATGGCTCACCGATCGGAAACACAGAGTAGCCCTAAGAGGATACCTCTCAGAATGGGGTCTGGTCACAAGTGATGTACCTCAGGGCTCAGTTTTGGGACCGACATTATTTAATATTCTAATATCATGCAGATGATTGTAAATTAGGCTGTGTAGTTAACAACACATCATCTGCAGCTAATTTGCAAAATAATCTCAATCATCTAGTACTCTGGGCAAAAAATAATAAAATTAGTTTTAATATTAAAAAGTGTAAAGTTATGCATTTAGGGTGTAATAACATTAAAAACACTTACATGACAAATGATATACAGCTACAAGAAACTGATATTGAAACTGACTTTGGAGTGATAATTAATAACAAATTGACCTTTGAAATGCATAACAAAACAGCAGTTAAAAAGTGTCATAAAATTATCAATTGCATTCTAAAAAATATCAAAGTACAGATCCTAAGATCATGTTACCCCTTTACTCAACTTTGGTACATCCTCACCTTGAATATTGTGCTCCACTATGTGCACCAATAACTAATCAAAGTAAAAAATTATTGGAGGGAGTACAAAGAAAAATCACAAAACAAATAAGTACGGTAAAAAATTTGAGTTATGATCAAAGACTTGAGCACCTGGGACTGTACTCTTTTTTTATATAGACAAATGAGGGGAGATCTCTGTTTTGTTTATATAGAGAATAATGGATGGGGAAGGGGTTGATATGAGAATTTAATGCACTCCCGAGTTGTGGGATGCTTTTTTTGCCCTCGGGGTTTATCAAAGCATCCCACAACGAAGGTGTGCATTAAATTCTCATATGAAGCACCTTCCCCATCTTTTATTTTTTATAATAACAGGCCAGCAATTTTTCTCCAGCAGTTTGTGAAACTGTGGGCCCCGCCCACATACAGAATGTTGGCCAATGAGGCAGCAGCATAGTTTGACTGGCATAGCTCATGAATGTCATAACAACCAGCCGGTCGTTATGGAAAATATCAACCTGGTCAGAACATTGAGAGAAATTGCTGACCAGTTATTATAGTGCAATTAAAGATGACTACCTTATGGAAACTCTAGGGTTAACTAGATATACCAACACTTTTACCACAAGATCTCATAATTTAAAATTAAAAGGAAATACTAATAGGACAAACAGGCATAATAACTGGTTTACCCAGAGATTAATTCCGGTATGGAATTCATTACCATCTAATATTGTTAACAGTGAAAGTATGGTTATCTTTAAAAACAAACTTGATTGCTACATGGGACAAAGAAAGACTTATTTTATTAAATAAATGTCTTTAATTTCCACATACAGGTGGTGAGTTTCCTATGGACCATTGGTCCCCTTAACTCGTAAACATCCTATCAACCTATGAACCTATGAACAGTAAGTTAATATAACTTACTCACAACAAACTCTTGGTAGCTTAGCAGCATTTACAATCAAAATTTTGAAATCATTGCTGAAATTATGTTGTAACTTTTTTTTGTTGCTGCCTCAGTAACTGTTTTGAAGTTTTACTAGTGTTCATTGTAAGGTGTTCTGTATCTTTGGGAAAGGGCGCTCTATAAATAAAATTGCCTTGCCTAAGATTTTGGCAAAATGATGCTGTGGATTACACTTGGTTGTCTTTTCCTCCTCTGGCAACAGGCTAGGACCTCCTTTGGCTACCTTCATTGTGAAGTATCCTCCCTAATGAGTTCCTGCTGTGGTACCTCCAGGTAACCACACCCACTGGTGATGCACCTCTGTGCTACCCACCCCAAGCCTGGTACGCCTTCAACTCTTTTGGCATTTCTTCCTTGTATACAGCTTGCCACCAGAGATGGAGTTGAAGGTGTGGGGATTCTTCCAGGAGCACTGTAGCATGGATCCAGTGTGGGAGTGGGCCGTCAGTGGTGTGTCATCTGCTTGGTGCTTTGCACACTGTTTTCTTCCTTGTTCCACCCACCTACCCACAAGGAATGCATACCATGATTGGTTGCCAGTGAGTCCTGATGCAACAAATCCACAGGAACATTCCAGTGGCCCCCAATCTCAGTCGCTGTTCCCCTGCACTACCATCAGTGGTCACCCAGGTGGTGGCTGAGCAGCGGGATGCACTGCCCCTCCCCTCACTGGAGCAGAAAAGCATCCAATGGGATGCTCAGTCTTCCTTCCCCTGGATGGCCCTCTGATGGCCTGGGCTCATTCCACAACCTGGTCATCAGCATTGTGAGCAGTAGCTCTGCTGCTGCACAGGAGGGCAGTTGTAGCCATGTGCATTTTTTCTGGATTGGGTATCTAGTGTTTTTAGATAGACCATGTACAGGGTGATAAAGTTACCTGCATGTGCCATGTGCTGTTATGCATACAGTTAATATTATTCACTTGTGCAGTATAAAAGTACCGATCTTACAGTCTTCAGTGATAATGAAAGGTGAAGAGAAAAAAAAGTAATATAGTATATTAAAGATGTTCTCTGCTTTCTCCAGCCCAGTTTAGGAGTCTGCATCAAAATTCTACATAATCTGATAATCAGCTCAACAAAACACATGTAACCCTCCAGTTCCCTAAGGTTACTAGAATCCCATCAGTGTCAGTTTCTAGGTAGGGAAGGCAGCTGGTGAATAACTAGTTAAACAGTTTTCCACCTGCTCCCTCTCTGTTTACTTGGTCTCAGCTGAGAGGAGAGAGGTGATGTCATTTAGAACTCTCACAGCAACATATGCCATGGTAGCTAGCTGTGAGTGGGTGTAAGAGGCAGTGGGAAATGGATGGACACAGACACAGGATAAGGTGTAGCAAGGCTAAATTGGCCAAGCCAAATCTTTATTGAAATAGCAAAACAAAGAGAGCGGACTTCATTCGACAAAAAAACCCCAAAAAAAAACAAGTAGAGCAAAAGTAGTAATAGCAAGTGAAATCACAGTTATCAAGACTGCTCATCTCCAGAAAATGTGCTAGAGTTCTGTAGATTGGGTAAGTAGCCTAACTGCCCTTGACCTCACCAACCTGGATCATTATCAAGCTGATCCCACAACTGATCTGATCTGGACATCTAGATGAACTCTATTTATACGTTGGGTTCATCAAGTGACCACTTCTGATTCCACCCCTTTTCTTGTTCAATAGTAAAAATCCTTTAAACTCTATTTTATTTACATTTCTGCAATAATACTTCACATACACAATCGTACCTTTCCATCTAGGTACCTATTATACAAAATGAAATGTCACTTTGTGTTTTAGGGTGATATTTCAGACACAGGCTCCACCCATTGGGCTGTCCAGTGTATATATATGTAGAAAGGATAGGGCCGGCCAGTGCTTAGAAAGACACTGGGCAGCTCAAGAACAGACCACTGCAATGAAACATACTCAGTGAGTTTATAACATCTTGTCCCCAATTCTCATGTGCAATAATTTTATCATTCAATATGAATCCAGGACCAGAAGGAAAAAAAAAAACGTATTTCATAATTGTGCCTGTTGCTAGGTTTCCTGGATTTCTATATTCCCAAAGGGACATTGTTTTTCAGTTTCTACATTTTATTGTAGTTATTTATTCATTTAATTAGCATTCTGAATATGTGTATATGATACTACAGTAGAGGTTGCTGTTTATATCGAGTAGTCTACCCGTCTTAAACAAACAATATTGTATTGGGTGTGGTGCGTAGGGTACGGAGTGGCCGAACTGCATGGCAAAATGGTACAGAGTACAGCCTTCTTTGTACTCCTGTAAGGGTAAAACAAAACATTTGTGGTTTGAGTTTATCACATTCTTAACCAAATAAAAGTAAACCTCCTGAAACGAATAAACTTTATCCCAAACCATGGGTACAGTCTAGCTTTGCTATGCATATGCAGCATAGTAAGGTTATTCGCAGGGACTGGACGACTGGGCAGACAGTTCTTAGCAAGCACTTCACAGAGTCTGCCCCAGTCTGAACAATGCAGTGCTAGAGGTGGGCTTCAAATGGGAGGTTCAGGTATGCTTTTACTCTGCTCCAGTTTTCCTGTTATGTAACATTTGCAACCCATACAATTTAACTGAAGCCACAACGAGAGTGCTACTGCCCATTGCGAACTCCGTCCCCGCTTTGTCTCCTAACTTTTGGCCTCCCAGTTCGGGTATCTTTAATATACCTAATGCTTGCCAGGGTGTGTGGCTGTAATTACTTTATGGGTAGTCCTAGGGTAGCTGACTGGATTCTCAGTGCTGTAGCGATAATAGCAGGAGTGCCAGCCAGGAATATAGGACTCCCGGTGCAATGTACCCATTTTAACAGATGCATAAATACATAACTTACTGCTAACATCTAGTTTATTTAATAATGAGGAGGTTTCCTCTCGGGGGGGGGGGGGTAGAAGGTGTAACTCTTCATAGAGACCGAAAAAAGGAAGATTCAGGGATAGATAGTGAGGACCTTTTGCAGGTGGCCTGCCTACAAAGAAGTGGGGGAAAAAGAACAACAGAAGATAAAGAATAGAAGTGCTACTGCAGTAGTTTTAAGCAAACTAGGTCTCATGGGGGTTACTAGCACACTTTGACATACACCTCCCTGCTTAAGAGGAAACTAGTGAATTTTATTACAATAGTTTCCTATAGTACCATCATAAAAATATCAAGCACAATGTCAGATCTCTCTTACATGATGGAGAGAGATGGAGCTTTAGCCCGCCCTCTCCCAAAGCTCCACCTTGGGATCCCTAACAAAAAAAATAAACTATCCTAAGGTTGCAAAACTTAACCTTTCTCATTACACATAACTACGAGGTCTGACTGTGCCTGTGTATTCAAGTCTACCTCGAAATGAGACATAAAGTCTGCATTCTTGTTTGAAGTACTTGGCCAATGATGAATAGAAAGTCTGTACGGCTGTAAGGTCAGGTACCATTGCAATATGCGAGGATTTCTGTCCTTCATTACATGTAACCAGCATAAGGGATTATGATCAGTAATAACTTCAAATTCTGAGCCCCATAGGTAGAATTTAAGGGCTTCGATGGCCCATTTAACTGCAAGACACTCCTTCTCAATAGCAGAGTATCGAGTCTCTCGTTCATGTAACTTGCGACTTAAAAAAATGATTGAGTGCTCTTCCCCATCGAACACTTGGGATAACACAGCCCCAATGCCAGTATCTGAAGCATCTGTCTGTACCAAAAAGGGCAATATAAAATCAGGGCTCCTTAACACTAGAGAAGAGCATAAATATGCCTTTATGGTACAGAATGCTTCCTCACATTCGGAGGTCCACTTTACTTTGGTGGGATTGTTCTTCTTTGTGAGGTCTTTGAGGGGTGTGGCAAATGTGGCAAAGTTAGGGACAAACCTCTGAGAATACCCCACTAAAGAAAGGTTGTGGGCTCTTGGCTACTGCATCTATTTTACCTGTGTCTGGCTTTACTCACCCATTGCCAATCACAGACCCCAAATATTTGGTTTCCAGCGTGGACATGGAACATTTTGCTGGATTTATCATGAGGCCTGCTTTGGTTATGGCCTGTAACACAGCAGCAAGATGTTTCAAATTTTCATTCCATTTGGGACTGAAGATCATCATATCATCTAGGTATGCAATGCAGTAGGCCGTATGATGTTTTAAAGTACGGTCCATAAAGCGCTGGAATGTGGAAGGGGCCCCATGTAGACCAAATGTCATGGTTACAAATTGATACAACCCTACTGGGGTGCTAAATGCTGCTTTTTTCCTTTGAAGAGTCATCCAGGGGAATCTGCCAGTATCCCTTTGTGAGGTCGAATGTGGTTACATATCTTGCTTTGCCCAGTCTATGAGTAATATCATCTATCCTTGGCATGATTTAGAGATAGCATTTAAATGCAGAAGTCAAGGCAGAGTCGTATGCCTCCTTCCTTTTTTACAACAACCACAATCGGGAATGCCCATTCACTACTGGATAACTTTATTACTCCTAATCGCTGCATTTTCTCTACCTCTTTGATTACTTCTCCTCTCACTTTTTCTGGTAACCTATATGGTTTTTCCCTAATGGGATCAGTTTGTGTTACCTCTATCTGGTGTTGAATGCCATATACCTTTCCAGGAGTGGTTACGAATGTTTCCTGGTATTCAAGTGACATTTTATCTAGGACTAGTCTCTGATGGGGTACCAAAGTAGGATTGAGAATGAGGTCATGCAACTCCCCGTTTCTTCAGTCTCTCATAAACGATCTCTAATTCGCTCTCTCCCCTCTCAGGATACACATAACAACTGGGGGTAGTCCTGTCATACCATTTTTTGAGTACATTTACATGATAGTTCCCTTTCTTATGGCATCTATCAGATAATTTGATTTCGTAAGTAACAGGACCTGTCTGCCGGAGGATAGTACAGTATATGGACCCTGCCATCGCATCATCAATTTGTCTGCTGAAGAGGGCAGCAGTAACAATACCTGGTCACCTGGTTGATAGGTCTTATCAGCTACTCCCCAATCACAATGTAGGATCATATACTCCAGGGTACGGATGGGACCTATGCTTTTCCCATCCTCCCACTCTTCTTTGATGATGTCCAAAGGCCCAAGAGGGTTCCTCCCATACAGTAAATCGAATGGTGAAAAAACAGTCGAGGTCTGTGGTACCTCCCTGTGTGCGAACATTAGAAAGGATAGCTAGGTATCCCATGCTTTCCTTTCATCCTCCACAAATTTCCTTAACATCTTTTTTAAGGTCTGGTTGAACCACTCAACCAGGCCATCCGTTTGTGGATTATAAGGAGATGTATGGATAGCTTCTACCCCTAAGGTTGTGTACAATTGTTTTAGTAATTTCGAGCAAAAATTGCTCCCTTGGTCAGTTAAGATTTCTCTTGGTATTCCAACCCTGCTAAAAAGTTTAACTAATTCATCAGCGATTTTTTTCTGCTGTGATGGTTCTCAGGGGGATTGCTTCTGGATATTTAGTGCAATAATCACAGATGACAAGAATGAATCTATTATCTTTTGCACTTTTCTGTAATGGCCCAACTATATCCATAGCAAACTTACTGAATGGGCTGGTAATCAAAGGCAAGGGTTGCAAGGGAACCTTATCTTTCTTTGTGATAGTCGCCACCTTCTGGCACTCCTGACAACTATGGCAGTATTCAGCAACCTGTTCATGAATACGAGCCCAGTAAAATCTTAGGAGTAGTCTACTTAAGGTGCAGTCCCTCCCCAGATGGCCTGCTAGAGGAATGTCATGGGCAAGGTGTAGTAATTGGTCACGATACTTAACAGGAACTAGGAGTTGTTCAACCATTTCCCCTGTAGTTGGGTTTATGCATTCCTGATGTAACAAACCATCCCTCAGAACACATTTTGGCCCCTTCTGTTCTTTTTGTCCCACAACCTGAAAACAAGGTTTTAAATTTACATCATTTAACTGTTCTGTACAAAAGTCCCTGGGCCTGATTCCAAGGCAGCAGGGAGAGCAGTGTGCAAAGTACGCCAGTACATAAAGATACGTCAAAAACCCTACGACAAGCGAACTGCACCATATTCCAAGAGAATCACCGGATACGACAGAAATGACCGAAATATGCATGCTGTAACTAACACACACATATCATGTCATAGCCCACAATAGTGGCGTAACAGCATGCATGTCATAACCCAATGACCACAAAGGTGTATGCACGTTGCAGAGATGTCATAGAGGTTACGAGATATCGGGTAGCGGGGGAGAGGTGGCAAGCGGTGGCAAGAGGAGGAAGTGAAACTTCACCTTTGAAGAGACAGATGTGCTCCTAGAAGAGCTGGAGGCACAACTGGACCTGCTGTTTGGAAAGGGAGGACAATGGGAGCAGCGTGTGCAGAGGAAGGTGGCCTGGGATGCAGTGGCAGTAAAGGTGAATGTGGTGGCAAATGCAAGGCGCCCTGTGCACGACTTGCAAAAGTGCTACAGTGACCTCAAATGCCATGCCAATGTGGCATACAATAAGCGACAGGCAGCAGCCACAGGAGGAGGGCCACAGGAGGTGCGACCCCTAAGCACCCACGAGGAGAGGGTGCTGGCTTTCATGAGCCAGCACAGCATACATGGGGACTCAGAGAGAAACACATCCAGGATGGATGCAGGGATGGGTAAGTGGAAGTGTGATACATGGCACAGTGACTATGAAGAAGGAATGTAACAATGGTCAGGAGGGAGGGTGATATGCTGGGAGCACTGGCAGTGTGTAGCAGTGCAGTTGGATCAGTGAAGGTGGGGCACGGCCACGTAATGTGGAACAGTGAACAGGTGGGAGGGAATGTGTAGGACTGGACCCTGGAATGTGTCACAACCATGAGGAATGCATGCAGTGCAGCTATCACATGGGTAAACAGCACTAATGCACTATTGTTACCCCCCCACAGGTGCAGCTGCTGTGGACACAGGGGCAGGTAAGTTGATGGCCAGTGCTGCCCACCGTGTGGTGGACAGTGACGCTGGGAAGGGAATGGTGGCATGCACGGTGGGCAGCCATGGTGTGCTTGCACTGATGCACTGTTGTTCCCTCACAGGTGCAGAGCCAGAGGACAGAGGGGCAGGTAAGGCCATGGCCAGCATTACCCGCAGTGTGTGAGACAGTGATGCAGGGGTTGGGATGGTGGCAGGCATGATAGGTATGACATGGGAGGTATGACTGATACACTGATGATGCCCCACAGGTGCAGTGGCAGTGGACACAGGGCCGGTGTACGGTGCACATACCAGCGCAGAGCAGGCCCAGCAGGACACAACCAGGACACCAGTGGTGGGGAAGCAGGAGGTGGTGGAGGAACAGCAGCAAGAGGAGGAGGAACTGGACTGTAGTGACTTCCTGAGCTGTGGGAGCCTGGGGGACGAGATTGCTCCAGAAATGAGCCCCGCATCATCCTGGAGGCTGGAGGAGGCCCTGAATGGGACAATGCCATCCCCAGAGGTTGACCGGCCACAGACACCAACAGTCTATGCAGGGTTCTGCCACACCCTGGTCACCACACACGCATAACAGGGTGAGATGTTGGGCTGTATAAGGCTCAGCATGGACGCACACCATACAGTGGTGGAGGAGCAGATGGGCACACTGATAGGGGTGCTTGAGACAGTGGCGCGTACCAGGGAGTCGGCCACAGATTGGCTGGTGGAAGTTATGGCTGCAACACAGGCCTGTGTGCAGGCACAGCCATGTGCCATCACCCGCCTGGTCAGGGCTGTTGAGGGGTCAGGGGCACAGCAGTCAAGGCAGGCAGATGCATTGGTGGCCCTGCTGCAGGCCACGCATGCAGGCCTGCTCCCACGATGCCCTGTGGGGCGTGACACCACCACATAGCAGCCACAGGAGATGCAGCTGTCCCCAGCACTGACACAGGCACCGCCAACAGCTGCAGAGACTACACTGCCACCACCAGGGGCAGCGGGCCTGGCAGCAGCACCCACCCCACCACCACCATCACCCTTGGGGCAGCAGCACCCACCACTGCCACCATCACCACTGGATGCGCCACTGCAGATGGCCCCACCACCACCACCACTGTCAGAGCCCATGCCACAGGCACCGCAGCCCCCTGTGCCAGCAACACCCACAGCACTGGGGCAACAGCTGCCATCAATGACCACCAGATGTGCACTGGTGGCACTATGGGCAGCCAGAGCAGCAGGGAAGAGGGCAGCAGTAATGCTCTTTTCCAGGGGCCTGGGATGGAAGACACTGGGCACTGGGTGAAAGACCAGTGGCACATGACAGGAGGCAGCACAGGTGGTGGCACAGAAGCAGGCCATGGATGGCAGTATACCCAAGGGGACGGGACCGAAGACAGCACCACGACATGTGCCACCTGCACCAGGGAGGCGCAGAAGACCCCAGAGGCTGGCAGTGTCAGTAGCACCTGGTGACAGTGGTCACCCAGTGGACATACAGCAGGGGTGGGATGGGTCCAGTGCCACCACTGGGGCTGCAAAGCATAAGAGGACTGGGCGGTAGCAGCAGGCACTGGATAGACATGCCACTGTGGCACACTGCTGCTACAGGGGGCCAGCGCTGGGTAGTGTGGCACTCCGGGTGGACAGGGGGTCCTGATGCATGCTGTGTTTGAGGGGTGTGTGTGGGCATGTCCAAGTGTGTGAGTGGGAGCAGTGGGGGGGGGCACTGCTGTGAGTCATGTGTGTGTGCATTGCACAGTCACTGGGTGTGGGTATGTGTGAGGGCCTCTCACGTCTACACTACTGCACTGCACTGTGTCACCTATGTAATATGTCAGCATCCACCAGTACATGTTTCTGTACTAAAGGGCAGTGTGGGCTCCCTCATTACCACTACTGTGAAAGGACATCTTGCATGTCACACATGGCCGATGCCTGTGTGAGACGCATACTGAAGACCACCTGTACACGCCATATACGTAGGCCACAAGTACATACAGACCACATGTGTACCCCATAGTTGTGTTTCTGGGTATGCATTCTGCAGACCGCAAGTGCGCAGCTGCAACCTGTGATGCACATGTGGCCTGTACGTGCACCACGTGCATGGAGAGGCATGTAGGCGGAAGCGAGGCTGCAGACCCGACACGCAGGACGTGAGTGGAGGATCAGGCTGCAGTGCTAACAGGCAACAACAACTGTGGACAGTAGGCCCAAGTGGGGCACACCCTACAAACTGGTGACTACTGGGACAGAGCCCCCCCCCCAGGCCCTATGCTACAGTCAGTACAACAGACATGTGCTAATGAAGTGTTCCATTCTGTTGCACCAGGGGAGACACACCCAGGCCATAGGTGAGTACTGGACAGTGCACAGCCTGCACATATGCAATTGCTTGTACTACATAATTACTCTAATATAGCTCTACTAATCCTCTTGTCTAGGAGACTCCCACACTGTACTGGAGAAGGTAGATGGACAGTGCACTACCACCATATGTGCTGAGATCAACGTTTGTACTGGTTGCTAATGCTGTGTTGTCAAATGTCCATCCAGGTGAGCCACCGTAGTCTTCAGTGCCACCCATGGGTGCACACAGGGAGCACAGGGAAGGTAGGTGCATTGCACAGGGTAACATGTCTGCATGTGGGGGCCGTGGGACTGCACCCTGGGCATAGGTGTATAGGCACAGTGCCGTATACCCCTGTGCATGTGGCTGTGCATACATACAGTGGGGTGGTGGGTAGTGATGCTGGCTGCCACTCACACTGTACACAGCCGTGCTGTGGTGTGTTATGGGGCCAATGGGCAGTGGGCGCCATGCCATGTGGCACCACATGCCAGGCTAGCTCCATGTATCTGGACAGGCCACTGCACACGGACACAGTGTAAGCCACAGGTACGTGGTGGATGGCCATGCACCTGAGTACACCTGTGCATGGGACTGGCAGCATGGCGGTACACAACTGGGATGGGCATGTGGCAGTGTGGGGAGGTGTGGTGTGTGCACGTGGCACCACACAGCCCTGCCATGCTACCTGCGGCGTGTGTTGGTGGCATGTACACCTTTGATAGGGGGCATGTTGTGCAGGGGCATGCATGTGCAGGACCGCCATGCTGTGCCACACCCTGGGTGTGGCACACTCAGTGCAGTGCTTTACTCAGTGTCACTGTGCCCTAGCCCTGTGCGCCACGCTCACCACCACATGTCCCAATGGGCAGCATGTGGGGGGGGTTTGACGGCATGGATGCCTCACTACTGTGCACTGACACGTGTGCCATGCCTTGTGCCCTTGCAGAGCTGTACTGCATGTTCCTTACTCTCCTGTGCCAGGTCACAGAAGCCAGTATGCCACAAAGCGCAGGCCTGAGCAAACTTCATGCCCATGGAGACCACCATGCTTATTAACATGGTCCACCAGTGGGGGAGGACACTACTCCCACCGGGATGCAGGAGGCACACCGCAGTGGAGAGGGAGAGAGCATGGCAGGCCATTGGGTCACGTCTGGGAGCCAGCAGTGGTGTGCCCTGCACTACCCACCAGTTACCACACCGCTGGCAGGACCTGGTATGGTGGGACCCAGGGGTCCTGGAGAGGCTGATCGGCATGTCAAGGCAGAAGGATGCGGAGATGAGGATGGGCCAGGACGTGAGTGCAGGTGGGTATATCAGTGGCTTGCCACACGGTGGTGCTGTGCTGCCACACAGGCCGTGGCCTGCAGTGCTGCACACATGTAACTGTGTTCCCCCTCATCACAGGTGCAGTACATGGCAACCAGGGCTGGATGGGTCATCGTGATGGGGGCCAGCCACATGGCGGGAGACTTTGTCAGGAGGTGTTGTGCTGGAGGTCAGGTGGGTGCATGCAGTGTGTGTTATGTGTTGTGCCCATGCCATGGTGGCCCATGGTGACTACTGCAGCAGCTGTGTGTTGCATGTGCATGCATGCCGCGGGTCCCAGACCAGCACTGACTGCTGCCATTGCATCCCTACAGGTCTGCGTAGCTGACTGATGACACCCAACAAAGGGCCCTGCTAAGGGCCATGGTGGAGGTCAAGGCAGCTGACGCAGAAGCCTACAGCAGCCGCATCCAGCACTGCCTGCAGAGGGTGATGCCCATCCCTACATCAACACTGGAGGAGGCAGAGGTGCTGGAGGTTCCGGACCCCACAGACAGTGAGCAGCTGGGGCCTGAGGGACAGCTGGCAGCTCTAGACATCACGGTGCAGGACGCTGCGGGGGCTGTGTCCATGGAAGTGCCTGCTGCAGTGCCACTGGTGAGGGGAGCAGCAGGGTGCCACAGGGAATGGCATTGCCACTGACCCCTGAACAGGCTAAGGACATGGATGTGCAGCCCGCGGATGACCCTGTCTACCAGGCGGGTGGCAGTGGCCTGCACCAGCCACTGCCGGGTGTGCAGGATGGCAGTGATGGGGCACCTGGGGTCAGCCTGCCCAGAGGGGTGCACCAGACCCTGGTCAGCCACCTGTGGACAACTAGCATCTGGTCCAGCTGGTGTCTGCAATACTGGGGAATGTGGTCAGACTGCATGGCTACCTGGGTGCCCTCCTTGAAGTGCTACAGCGGCGCTAGTGCCAACAACATTGGACTGTGTTCTGCTGTGGGTTGGGGTGGGGCTGTATATATGGGGTGGTGGGGTTTTGTACATGGGGGGGTGATGTGGCTGGGAGGGCCTCTTGGACAGATGTGGGTGGGCTGTGTGGGTGGGGTGTGTTGGAAGGGGCCTCTGTTGTGTTGTTACCTGTGTTTCATGCTATCATTACCTGTTTCATGCTGTTTTAACCCGTTTCTGTTTTGTACTGAACATTAAATGTTTATTGTACACTACTGGCTCTGCGCGTCTCTCGCTGGTGTGCATGGGCATGTGTGTGTGTGTGTCACTATGCACATGAGGGCACACATGTGGTGGTTCTGTGGCGTCCCCTGTGCGACCCCACCATGCACCTGGTGTCTGTGTGCTGGCTGTGCAGCTCGCAGCCATTGGTGTGCACCAGTGCCCACATCCGTGTGGTGTCCTGTATGCTGCAGCACACCGTGCCTGGTCCAGGCCACATGCTGCCACACTGTGCATGTCCTGGCTGTGTGGCGGCCTTGAGCCTGTATGGCTCCCGTCCACCCGGGGGACCGGTGGTCCCTGTGGGTGGCACCGGCAATGGTGCATCTCACTGCCATACATCTACAGGTCTGTGCCACCCAGTGCTGTGTCCCTGTTGTGGTTGCACTGTTTACATGTATCAGTGGCCATGGCAGGGGCATTGTGCCTGGTGGTGCCATCTTCCCAGCATTGTTCCTGTGGCCTGCATGTGACCTTTGCCTCCTGTGCTCACATGCCCATTGCCTGTGTGTGTGCTGTGGTCCTCTGTGTGTGCCTGTGTTGCTGTTCAATGGTCACAGTCCTGCCTCATGGCTATTGTTCGGCATGCCTAGGCACTGTTCCTGCTCCAGTACGGCCACTCGTGTCGCGTGATACCTGGCTGGCAGTATCACCAACAGTGGCATTGGCATGGGTACAGTGCCATTGCCATTGCCAGTGTTGTGTTGTGCCACAGTGTGTCCGCCATAGTGCTGCTGGTGCCACCATGCTGCTGCTGTGGGAGGGGCAGTAGTGGTGCCTGTGCTCACAGGCCTCTGCCATCCCTGTTCCACCCCATTTACCACCTGTGCTGTGTGTACCACTGCTCATCTGTCTGTGGTGCTTACCTCCAGACTGGCACACATGTCATGGCACTGTTTCCCACTGTACATCCAATTGCCTCTGTTCAACATGGTGATGCCTTGTCCCACATTGTGTTCGGTTCTTGTTGCTGCTTGCTGTGGTCCATGTTGCACCTTGTCTGGTGTTCACTTTCTACTGGCCTGTCTGGCCATGCTGCTGCCCATTTCACTCTGTCCTGGGTGTCCTGGGCACATTTTCTTGGGTGTTCCACTGTTTTCCCTTTGATCCATATTTGGGGGTTGTGTGGTGTGCTGCACTCTGGCGGGGAGGGGGTGATTCTCTGGCATGTGCACCGTTTAAGACGCCTATTCCTTGTTCTACCTTATGTTATCTTCCTCTACCGCATTTCTTTCTGCCAACTGTTATGGAATAGCAGTTCCATGGTGCTGGGGTGTTCCGCCTGTCATATGCTGCATTATGCAATGGGGTAGGCATTCTTTGGCATAACGGTGTCATATCTTGCATTTGTCATAGGAGTTACGGGTTGCGGTGTAAGTGTTCTTTTGGAATCATGTGTGTGGTAACTCGCTGGTGTAACTTGAGATTTGCGCTATCTTGACTGGCGTACTGCATTTACACCTGGTGTAACTGTCTTGGGGCTCGATTCCAAGACAGAGGTGAGAGAAGGGCGCAAAGTACGCCAGTGCGTAAAGTTACACCAAAAACCCTATGGCATGTGAACTGCACCATATTCCAAGAGAATTTCCAGATACAATGGAAAACGTAGAATTATGCATGTCACCAGTTATGCCTGCAAGACATGGTGTAACTCACAATAGCTGCATAGCAGTACGCATGTCACAACTTGTCAGTACTGTCAGCAGTACATACCTCTCGACTGTCCCACATTACATGGCACTGTACTGTACATCCCATCACTTCTCTGTTCTACACTGTGGTGTCTTGTGCCACATTCTGTGTTTGGCTATTGTGCTACATACTGTGGTACATGTTGCACCAGGTATGTATTTCACTTACTATTGGCATGTCTGGCCATGCTGCTACCTATTTCACTGTGTTCTGGGCTTCCTCAGGCATGTTTGCTTGGGTGTTCCACTGTTTGCCTATTAGTTCCACATTCGGGGCCTACTGGTTGAGGGTATGCTGCAGTCTGGCTTTGTGTGTGTGTTGGGGGGGGGGAGTTCTATGTCCTGTGCTCTGGTTAGGGCAGCTTATCCTTGTTCTAACTTACGTTACCATCCTCTGTCTTGGTTCATTATGCAACCTGTTCTGGAATAGCATTTCTGTGGTGCTGGTGTGTTACGCATGTCATAAGCCACATTAAGCAGTGGCGTAGGCTTTCTTTGGTGTAACTGCATTGTAACTTGTGTTTATAGTAGCAGTTGCTGGTTGCAGCGTAAGTGTTCTTTTGGAATCATGCATGTTACAAATCGCTGGCATAACTTGTGAGTTGAACTATCAGGAATGGCGTACTGCCTTTACACCTGGCATAGCTGTCTTGGAATCAGGCACCCTGTCTTTAACCACCTGTAATAAATCATTAGCATTAGCATTAGTATTAGCATCAGAGTCCTTTTGTTTTTAGTCCATTGTACTTTGTTTTGTTTTGTTTTACGTGTTTTCCCCGGGGGCCCATATAAATCCTCATCAAAAGGGAACAGGCATGCCCATTGTTCATCCTGTTTGGCCTGTGACTGGGTGGTGGCAGCACACAAACCATCAAATTGGGTCACCAGAGTCTAAAACTCTGGGTGATCAATGCTTGATGACCACAGGGATGGGTATATGGAGGACCAGGCCAAGAGTTACCTGGTGAATTGTATTATTGTACCCATGTTGCTGTTGCTCAACTGTTCTCTTTTTGTTGTACTCTCCTGGGTCGTGCCTGAAAATAGTCATTTTATGGCTAGTGCACCTACCTGGTTAACAAAAACTAAATAAATAAAAATAAAATAAATAAAGATTTCCTTGCACTTGTAAGTCCACCGTAGTAAGGGGGTACTGATGGGTATCACAATAGATACAGATGACATTGGTCATGGGACCCTTTTCCACATTTCTTTTTACCAAGTCGGCCCCACCAAAGTTTGCCTACTTCCAGAATCAATCAACCCAGAAACTTCTTTGTTTCCAATTTTCATCAGAACAATAAAATGTCTCCAATTTACCAAGGCTAGCTGGGCTGGCGCAGTCTTTTCCTTTGGGTAGAATCTGGCTATACTGCATGTCCTTTGTCGTAGCATTCCCAACATATTATATCAGGGTTATATGGTCTATCAGATTTAAATGTCTTATTACCCCCGTTACCCCTAGAGGGAGAAGTTAAAAAGGTTCTTACAGTGGGTGGGGTAGCATCTGCTCCAAGATGTCCTCGTTGATGATTCGGTCCTGCAGCAAGATAGTACTCTGCAAGTGTGATGGCCTTCTTGGCTGCTTCTGGCCGGTCCTCTCTTACCCACACTTGTACATCAGATAGCAAAATCCTTAAGAAATACTCCATAATCACCATTTCCATCATTTGCTCAGGGGTTTTCAGACCTGGTTGTAGTCATTTATAGCATAGTTCTTTGAGTCGCACAAAGGCTTCATTAGTGGGTGTCTGTGATATGGAATTTATGTCAGAAATCTCTGGCGATAAGTCTCAGGACTAATATCATAATGGTGTAGAGTAGCTTGCTTGACAGCATCATAATTGTCAGCTTGTCTTCTGTCAATATGGCTATATGCAAGTTGTGCTTTCCCAGAGTGATAAGGAACCAATCAGATGACTCATTGTGTTTTCAGCAATCCACATACTTGGGCTATCCATTCAAAAGTAGTCAAATAAGCTTATATGTCATCGGATTCACCCAATTTAGTCAGGTTGATGTCTTTGGGGTGTCTGCTGGGGGGGGGGTGCCAGCTCCCACCACCTGAATAGCCCGTCAAGTGTCTGCCCATCTGACCTCACTTCTCTGGAGGTCATCCTGCCTCTGTTTGTCCGTGGCCAGTTGTTTAATACATAGCCACTTCAACAAGCCTTGCATATCCTCTGGGGGTTTATCTGTCATAGGTTCTGCAAGATTCTCCTCCTCACTCCTTTCTTCCAGCTCCTTTTCCTCATCCTTGGCCATTTTCCTTCTGACGTCACCAAGACCTGGCAATGGCATTTCCCCATACTTTCCAGCCATAGTTCTCATAAGGATACCACTGGGCTTTGTGAGAGTCTTGTCTGCTTATGCCAGCTACATCCACTGTCCACCTCCTGGATAGCACCAGTATCACAACCAAATCCCACTTCTTACACTAGTGTGAGATGCAGTTGGAAATGGATGGACATGGACACAGAACAAGTTGTAACAAGGCTAAATGGGCCAAGTCAAATCTTTATTAAAATAACAAAACAAAAAGAGTGGACTTCATTTGTCAAAATAAAAAAAAACAAGTAAAGCAAAAGTAGTAATAGCAAGCAAAATCACACTTATCAAGACTGTTCAGCTCCAGAAAATGTGCTAGAGTTCTGCAGATTGGGTAAGTAGCCCAGCTGCCCTTGAGGTCTGAATAGGCTTGCAGACCTCACCAACATGGATCATTATCAAGATGATCCCACAATTGATCTGATCTAGATATTTAGATGAACTCTAGGTATACCTTGGGTTCATCAGGTGACCACTTCAGACTCTACCCCTTTTCTTATTCAATAGTAAAAATCCTTTAAACACTATTTTATTTACATTTCTGTAATAATACATCATGTACACAATTGTAGCTTTCCATCTAGGTACCTAGTATACAAAATTAAATGCCCCTTTGTGTTTTAGGGTGATATTTCAGACACAGGCTCCACCCATTGTGCTGTCCAGTGTGTATATATATATATATATATATATATATATATATAGAAAGGATAGGGATAGCCGGTACTTAAAAAGACACTGGACAGCTCAAGGACAGACCACTGCAATGAAACATACTCTCTTGGTGAGTTTATAACATCTATTCTCCAATTCTCATGTGCAATAATTTTATCACTCAGTATGAATCCAGTACCAGAAAGAAAAAAGAAAACATATTTCATAATTGTGTCTGTTGCTAGGTTTCCTGGATTTCTATATTCCCAAAGGGACATTGTTTTTCAGTTTCTACATTTCATTGTATCACTTGTAGTTATTTATTCAATTAATTAGGATTATGAATGCGTATATATGATGCTGCAGTAGAGGTTGCTGTTTATATCGGGTAGTCTACCCATCTTAAACAAACAATATTGTGTTGGGTGTGGTGCGTGGGGTACAGAGCAGCAGAACTGCATGCAAAACAGTACTGAGTACAGCCTTCTTTGTACTCCTGTAAGGGTAAAACAAAATGTTTGTGGTTTGAGTTTATCACATTCTTAACCAAATAAAAGTATATCTCCTGAAACAAATAAACTTGATCCCAAACCATGGGTACAGTCTAGCTTTACTATGCATATGCAGCATAGTAAGGTTATTCGCAGGGATTGGATGACTGGGCAGATGGTTGTTAGCAAGCGCTTCACAGAGTCTGCCCCGATCTGAACAATGCACTGCTACAGTTGGACTTCAAATGGGAGGTTCAGGTATGCTTTTGCTCTGCTTCCATTTTCCTATTATGTAACACTTTTAACCCATTCTATTTAACTGAAGTCACAGTGGGACTGCTACTGCCCATTGCGAACTCCGTCCCCACGATGTCTCCTAACTTTTCGCCTCCCGTTCGGGTATCTTTAATATACCTAATGCTTGCCGGGGAGTATGGCTTTAAGTACTTTATTGGTAGTCCTAGGGTAGCTGGCTGGATTCTCAGTGCTGTATCGATAATAGCAGGAATGCCCACCATTAATATGGGACTCCCAATGCAATGTACCCATTTTAACAGATGCATAAATACATAACTTACTGCTAATATCTAGTTTATTTAATAATGAGAATATTTCCTCTCGGAGGGGGGCGGGGTTGGTGGGCAGTGGACTATAACTCCTCATGGAGACTGAAAAAAGGAAGATTCAGGGATACTGAGAACCTTTTGCAGGTGGCCTGCCTACAAAGAAGGGGAAAAAAAGAACAATAGAAGATAAAGAATAGAAGTGCTACTGCAATAGTCTTAAACAAAGTAGGTCTCATGGGGGTTACTAGCATACTTTGACAGTGGGGAGCTTTAGAATTTTCAGTTAGTCTGTGAATGGAGTTCAGTGTGAGCAGTTGGAGGAGTGAGGAGCTGCAGTGTGGGCTCTGTGAGGAGAGCCTATTTTTCTCACCCTAGTGCTAAGAACCATCTGCCTGCCAGTAGAAGTGGTGGAAACCGTCTAGCAGGAGTTCCTGATTTTTCTCATCCCCTGTGAGATGAGAAGGACTGCAGAATGGATCTGAGGGGAAATCCCCTGATTTGATCCAGGACATTGAAACTGCCTGTCTGTGTACAACTGTGAGTAATCTGACTTTGGGTATCCCAGAAGGAATGTACCTGTGTTTTCTTTTGGGGTGCACTCTGACAGAGGGACTTCTGCACCAAGTTCTGTTCTGTTTGAGACTGTTCTCACCCTTTCCTAAAGTTGGTTGACAATTGCGGAGTCCCCAGAGAGACTTGCCACATTGTTCAGGACTTTAATTTACACTCAGAAGTAGTGTGTTTCAAATGCTGAATGTGAAAGGCATTCCAAGGAGTATTGTTCTACTGCTTTACTAAATGTTGAGGTGTAACTCTAAAAGAATGGCTGGGTATGGACTGTGTAAGCAGAAGGTGGGCAGTCCCCCATCTGGAGCGACCAGTTCAGCACTACAGGTTCCGTAAGGGCACCTGCTTATTCAGGACATGGTGGCCAATGCCTGAAGAGAAAGTTTACCCCCTGGTGAGAGTTGTGCTAATTTTGAGCGCCAGTGTGCTCCATTGCCAGTCCTTTTTAATGTCTTTATAAGTGACATTACAGAGGGACTAGAAGGGAAAGTATGTCTCTTTGCAGATGACACAAAGATCTGCAACAGGGTTGATACGCAAGGTGGGGTGGAAAGGTTGAAAAGGGACTTGGCAAGGTCAGAGGAATGGTCAAATGTATGGCAGCTTAGATTCAATGCAAAGAAGTGCAAATTATGCACCTGGGAAACAAAAACCCAGGGGAAGAGTACACAATGGGGGGTGAGATACTGACAACAACAAAAATGGAAAGGAACCTGGGGTAGTCATATCAGATGACCTAAAGGTGGACCAGTAATGTGAGAAGGCAGTAAGGAGGGCTGGGGGGATACTGGGATGCATAGGGAGAGGCATCACCAGTAGAAAACAGGAAGCTATTGGCCCTCTGTACAGGCAGTTGGTAAGACCACATCTGGAGTACTGTGTACAGTTCTGGAGACCCCATCTCTGCAAAGATATAGACAGGGTGGAGGCTGTCCAGAGTAGGGCAACCAAAATGGTGCAGGGTCTGCACCAGAAGACATATGAAGAAACACTAAAGGAGCTTAAGATGTATAGCCTTGAGGAAAGGAGGGAGAGGGGGGACATGATAGAAACTTTCAGATACCTCAAGGGAATCAACAAAGTCCAAGAGGGTAGCATCTTTCAGAAAAAGAGATTTGCAAGAGCAAGGGGGCACAATTTGAAGATAGAGGGGGGATGGCTCAGATGTAATGTGAGGAAGTATTTCTTCACAGAAAGGGTTGTAGCTGCATGGAACAGCCTTCCTGAGGAGGTTGTAGAGTCAAAAACAGTGGAGGAATTCAAGAATGCATGGGACAGACATAAGGCAGTTCTAGTGGGGGGTAGGAGGAAGTAGGCTCTTGGTTAACTAGGATCTGTAGCTTATCCATTAGGTAGGTAAATGAGAAGACTAGGTGGGCCATGCAGTCCTTATCTGCCATCAAATTCTATGTTTCTATGTTTCTATGTTGCAGCTAGTTGCCACATTGCCAAATGTTTAAATCCTATACCATATGGGAAATGTTCTAAGTTGTGACCAATGCCACTAGAAGAAATTATGTGCTCCACTGTGGCCAGTGCCACTAGAAGAAATGTGTGTTTCAGCTGAGGATTTGCCGCTGAAGACGTTCAAAGTCCTATGCAATATGGGATATTAGTTTGTCTGCTACAGAATTTTATTGTTCTGCATTGCCTTGTGCCACGAAATGAAAACCCTTGGGGTCCACCTTTGCTTTAGTGTACCATCTTTGGAATAAAGCCACACTCTAGAACCCCAGCCTGGTTTGGACATTCTCGTTACTGCTTCCTGTGTGGAATTACTGGGTACCCCTCTAGAAGTACAGACCTAGCATAGCCCTGGGCAAAAGCTCTCTCCTCAGGACCTGGGTATAATGGTCATGTGTGTAGTATTTGCTTTTGTACACCCCAACCCCTTTTCTCACTTTTAGAAGTAGCGAGCCTGGTATACATTCCCAATGCTAGGGATGGTACCAAAAAGTGTCTGAAGTAGTTTGGTTGCCCAGTTGAGGGTACCAAGGGGGTAGCTTACTGTGCAAAGTAGTTGGGGGGGGGTTACACTAAAATATATATACACATACATAGACACATACCTGCACACCAAAACATATTCATACTGCATACACACAAACTCAAACTGTTTTAATTACAGAATTTGACTTTCTGAGCAAGATGAATAAATTAAGAAATACTTTGCAGTCATGTTTCATTTCATTTCTAGTTCTATGCATTAGTGACAGAAATGTTGCCTTGTAATTAACTATTACTAAATTATGTTGTAACACTTCTTGATGTAAGAGGGCAGTTTAGTTATGCATAATGGTATGGATTCTCCTTGAATGTAAACAACAGTCTGCAGCCATTAGATTGCAAGTCCTGATCTCTGTTGTATTATTTCCAGGACTATGTATACTGCTCACTTTTAGCTTTCTAGATGGCACTGCTCCTGCAAGGGAGTCGGAAACACTGTGCAAGTGACCACATTTTCCATTCTTTGCACAGGCAACCAAGAGGCCTTGTCTCTTTCCACATAAGTACAAACAGCAGTAAAGTGGAATGCAACACTTCCAAGAGATTTGTTATTTTGACATACTCTTGCTTTGATCCAAAGTCACTGTGGAGCTTTGGCCACCCAAAGAGTGACACCAGAGTGGCCAATCTCAGTACCTATTACTTTATACATCAGCTCAGAAGGCCTACCCTTAGGAATTTTCATCCCACTGCAGCTGTGATATTAAACACCTCAGGGATGGTGATATTTTTTTTCTTAAAGTCTCTTGTTAGAGTGCGTAGAAGCAAATAATCACGTATCTTGTTATACCAGTAATGGAATCTTGACTTAATCTAGGGATAAATGTTTTTCTCTTGCTGAACAGGATCTGACAGTTAAAATAAAATCAGAATATTTGAAGTGCAGACATTTAGCTGTTTTCCCATGAAACATGATGTCAGTGTTCAAAATGCACAGACTAATAGCTGATGTGAATAAACTCTTTCTCTCTCCTTCTTTCTCTCTCTCCCTCCCTCCCTCTCTATTGGAAAAGACTGCTGCTACAAAATGAGTTTTATCATGATAATAGCCATAAAATGTAATAATTTTATAAATTAAATAACTGTTTAGCTTTAGAATTGACAAAAAAAAAATGAGGCAGCACACTTACCGGGCATTTTATTTTATAAAAAAACTAGAATATTACTGTATTACAGATTGTCTGAGCCACTTGCATTCAAATCCCCAACATTTTATAGCACTGTACAAACACCAGTTGTAAAGTGATCAGGACCTGTATGAAATGGCCCAAAACATCTATAGTAAAATAATATTTAAAGTTTTAAAAATGTCCCTGTAAGTGTGCACCCTCATTTTTTACGTTGGATTCTGCATGAGCTCATGCTCCATGCATTACATTTGAATCCTTCTCCTATATCTACCCTATTCCTTAATACCTCCTTATTTTTTATCATTTAGGTATGAGCTCTTACTCAACGGAGACTAAATGGGATTGTTATCTCTTCTCATTTCAGTAAAGCTTATCATTATGTACCTTTGCATGTTAATTATGTTGACCGGTATGTATAGGCCCATATTGACTGGCACCTTCACAAAGTTTTTTCTTTTTTTTTTTTTTTGCACCGTTGTCCACCATAATTGTAATCTTATGAAGTGTACTGTATTGTATTTATGCCCAGGACCACCTTGAAAATGAGCTTGCTCAATGGTGTTTATGCCTGGTTAAATAAAGTGATTGATTGTTAGGAGCCCAGGGTTTCCTGGAGAACTCTCTTTTGCATGAGTTCAGTGTGTAAAGTAAAACAGCAGAATTCATTATTTATTTATTTTCTTAAAGTTTTACCAGGAAGAGCATACTGATCTCATAGCAGCTAGTTTCCAGATGCATCCTGGGTGAAGGAGAAATGGACAACAGTACAATATAATATATATGAATATTACAAAAGTTCAATCAAAACAATAAAATTCTTACAAGTATGAATGCAATAGAGAAATCTTTATATCGTGCAGCTCAATTAGGGACTGTTAGTCCCCCACTGTATGCTTATGGAACAGGCTTTTTAAATGGTGTTGAGATACAGATTGCTAGAGAGAGGAAGGGCAAAATTGAGAAAGATAGCTTTTTCTTGAATGAGGAGATCATACAGTTAATGTTCTGCTACATTTTAAGTAAATGTGATGTCCATGTCTTTAAAGAGTTGCTGACATCTTGTTTATCCTGGGAAGGAAAGTCACACCAGGGAATTGCCTGTCTCAGGGTCTAACTAAACTGTTAGAATTTATTTTTAATTGTAATTATTTAGTTAATAAACTTTCTATGGCCTGGTCACAGTCTTCTGATCCTGTACCACTAAGTAGCTGACTGATGTAGTCCTACACAAAAAAAACAGTTTTGATGACACTAAGTGGTGAACAGGGTTGCTGTACAATCAATGGAGACAGAGCTGAATTGGTGCAGGAGCTGTGAACAGTAAGCTTACAAAACAGTGCAGGCCACCTTTTGTGTTTAGAGGTAGTATATTAACATAGTACTACCCTCAAATGTGAAAACTAACTTTTGTGGGCAAGTTATGAAATACACTCAGTTAGCCCGTATTTCCTAAATTTCTTTTTGGGAAGGGGGAAATTGTTTAACCAGTAGAGGCACAATAAGTGGAAGCTTGTTTCCAGGTGTGACCTGGGAGCACAAGGAAGTTAAGTGACTTGCTCAGAGTCACACAGTATGCAAGTGGGGGCTGTAGGATTCAAACCCCCGTCTCCAGGTTTGCAGCTCAGAGCCTTAAACCACTGCACTATACTGCCTCCTTGTGATAATATCGTCTGACAGTAGTCATCCAAAGAGGTAAGTGGAGGGATTGTGCTTAATACAATACAGATATGCTGTTCATCAGAATCAGTGATGGGGTCCCAAAGTGGAAACCACTTGCAAGGGGATTATTTTTTAAACTTAGTCAACTGAAACTTGGGATGGACTCCCAATGTCAGAATCCACTGGGGTGGAGGGGCAGTTTGTTTTTTTGTGACACCTGGGATGGGCTCCTGGTACCGCACTTAGTGGTGGTGAGAGGTGTTCTTTCCTCTACACAAGCAATGGGCAGTTGGTGTAATAAATAGTTTACAGGGTAGGGAGGGTGTTAGATTGTATAGATCATGTGCAGCAGTTTGTTGTGCCACTCGCTGCGAGGAACTCATGACCCTGTAATTCTTAGCTGTGATTATAGGTACATGAAAGCACCATATGAAAAAGGCCCCCCCCCCAAAAAAAAAAAAGAAATACTATGCATACACATCTGGCAGCACTTTATTTTATTATTAACAGATATTTGAAAAAAACTCATTACCAAAACAGCAGCACACTTTCAATGGAACAGGATCTAATGAGCCTGTAAGTTTCAGGTATACTTCCAGAATCTGTATACATTTAAATATACACAGCACTCAAAGAGTTTAAATAACTACAGTAGTTTAGTTAATTTTTGTTGACTAGGAAAGGAGGACTAGACAATACTGTTTAATTTCAGCCTCATCCTGGGGGTGAGTGGGGGATACAAATGCAAAACAACTGAAATTTAACCAGATTAAACTATTGGATGTATTTTAATGAATGGAGGAAATATGGCCAAGCCATTGGGGAAATTCCCCTGTTCTTGTGAAGAAGTGCCATGGGATCTTTAATGTCCACCTGAACTACCACTAGAACAGGCAGATAGGACCTCAGTTTAATGTCTCATCTAAAGGGTGGCATGCCCTGACACTACAGAATCCCCTTAGTACTGCACTCAGGCGTCAGCATTTGTGGTATCAACCCAATCCTGGTGTGGTAGTTTAACCTGTGACCTTCAGACCCAGAAGCAGTTGTGCTACTCACTGAGCCATGCTGACACTAAACCAGTTTCTACTAAATGTGACAGGTTCTAAGATCCTGCCACACGGGGTGTTTCTGCTGATTTTTGGGTAACTAGCTTAAAACACAGCTAAGCTGCAATATGGGCACTGCCTCAGAAAGTCATGATTTAAAATAAATATTCCTACTCAGCTCTAACTATACTGGAGTTGTAGTGCCACTGTAAGGAACACCATACACAACAGTAATACTAAGCATTGGCTATCACTTACAGTACACTACTGAAAACAAGGTGCTTGCATCTCAGTGGATGCACATAACATAGTATTGTGATGCTGGAGGGGACTTAGGGTCTATCTTTCTACTCCTTCTGGGGCATGGCAGTGACTATACCCAATTTAAGTATGGACACACACATTAAACTAAGAGCCAGAATGTTACACAACTCCAGCTCTGATGACAGTCTTCTGCAGTAATCTGTCTAGTCCTGCTTTGAAAGCCTGAGCAGTGCTGGTTTCCACAACCTTACTGGACAGGCTGTTCCTTGTTGTTAATCACCCTTTATGCAAAGTAATTTTGTCTAAGGCTTTCCCTTATTCTAACCCCCCCCCCCCCAGTTTGAGGGAACATGCTCTAGTTTTTCTTGCACTCACCTGCTTAAACTTCAGTGTATGCTCCACCCTGCTGATCCCCTCTAATGAATTCTGAAAACTGTTATCATGTCCACTCTCTCCTTTCTTTTTTCTAGGCTAAATAACCTGAGGTTTTATTTATTTATTGTTAATGGGCTAGTTCCATTGGGCAAGATATGCCCATTTCCAAGGATAACCATCAAGCAGCCACAAAGCATTACAAATGACAGGAATTTATGCTGTACATAACAAAACAAAAATGTTAATGATTGCATGCACAAATATTCACGTAATTCAAATGTGACTTCAAATGCTTTTTTTTTAAAGTTCATGATTGTTGAACAATTTTATGTAGAAGCTGGGAGTGAATTTTAGAATTTAACAAAATGGTACACAAAATGTTAGCCTTGTACTGTCTTTCTTAGGGGATACTGCCAGTTAATTGCCACATTTGATCATAAGTTAATCTGAAAATATATCTAATGAAACATGTGACGCAAAACAAATGGCAATTCCTTACTGGCAACCGTCCAGGCAGTAATACATTGTGCTTTCAATGTTCTTAATTCCCAAGGGAGCAATTCAAGCTCCGTATATAGGCTATAGTGATGAGCTCAAGACTGCCTCAAGGACAAAGTAACAGGCTTTATTGAACAAGATTCCAACCCTCGACAGGACGCTGTCATTTACCGGTAGTAATCTATCAAAACATAATCAATTAGCAGAAGTATCAGATTCTGACAGGCTACACTTTGGATTCTTTATTAGGATTTGTTCCACTACACTATGACAGACCCAGATGGGTTTTCCCTATTCAAATCAACACATCCATGTGGTCAGCAAACGACAGCGTCCTATCCTGATGCAAACCCAAATAACTAAAAAGGATTCTGCCTCAATAGGGGTATCGTCAACTGAGACCAAATCAAGTGAGGGGCTCAAGCTGTTCTGTGTTCTTTCACTGGTAAAGGTCTCAGAATGAATCTTATTTACAGTGTCTTTGGTTATTACATGACAAAAAGGATTAACTGCCATTGAATTGGCCTTGTTTCCTGCAGAACCTCTGCTGCAGAATGCTGCAGTATTGCACTGCATCCTGGCAGGCTCCACTGTACATCGATGGGCAATTTTTTTTTTCAACCATAGCTGAAGATGGTCGAAATCTTGTTGCAAAGTGCAAGCCAAATCAAACATTGCCTTACTACTTAAAAACAATACTGTGCCATCTGCATTTTTTTTTTTTATTTAGTTTTTGTTGACCGGGTAAGTGCACTAGACAAATCCTGCCTATTTTCAGGCACGACCTGGGGAAGGGGGATACAGGTGAATGCCAACTGACCTTGAACCAGATGAAACTGTTGGTGGTATTTTTAGTGAATGAGGGAAATTTGGCCAGGACACCGGGGAAATTCCCCTACTCTTTTCGATAAGTGCCATGGGATCATTAACATCCACCTGAATTACCATCAATCCAGGCAGATGGAACCTCGGTTTAACGTCTCATCCGAAAGACGGCACCTCAGAAGTGCAGCACCCCTCTCATGCTGCACTACAGTGTCAGTGCTGGGATATTAACCCAAGTGCCAGATGTGGGAACTGAACCCACAGCCCTCTGATCTCCCAGCCTCAGAGTTGAGTGTGCTACCTACTGAGCCACTGACACTGACAATATAAAATTACATTAGACTCTTTGCAGACATTTGGCATATCATGAATGAAGAGGCAAAACAGTATAGACCCACAAACTAGTCCTTGTGGTACTCCCAAATGCACAAGTTTATAAGATGAAAATGTCTGACACAATCTAACCACTTGCTGTCTGTCACTCAGGTGGTTAGAAAACCAACCCAGAAACTCTTCAGCCATGCTGAAGCCTGTAATTTCTTGAACGAGTACTCATGATCAACAAGTTTAAAGGCTTTTATTGAATCAACAAACAAGATTCCAGCCTATTCTCCCCGGTGTACAGCCATATGAATAAAGTCTACAACACCCAATCAAGCAGTTAACATGTTATATTTAGCATGAAAACCATGCTGCATGTCAGTCTGTATATTATACTTTGTCAAAAACTTTTAAATCACAGGTTGCACAATTCACATAGCCAGACAGTGGGTCAGGAAGTCTGCTGGTTTGCCCATGTGCACGCCTGTTGCATGCATGCATGTGCACCAGCACATACACTCTGCCTACTACAGGGGAGAGCAAAACCATGGAGGAAACTGCTGGCCAGGACAAAGGGTGATTATGATATCCCACAAGCCCTGCACCCACCAGCCAGGCCCTGCTCTGATCATGATTCAATCATGTCCAGAGGAACTGGTCCCTCCCAGTGACCTCACCATGGGGGGGTGGGGTGGTGCCATGGAGAAGCTGCAACAGGTAGGCCCTGGGGATGGCGAGATGGGGCTAGGGATGCCAGCTGATGGGGATACTGGCCACAGCTAAGAAGAAAAATGCTGAAGAAATGAAAAGCCAATAAATAATAACTGATAATGAGCCACTCTTTCAAGCACTTTGGATGAAGGTGATAGAATAGATATTGGCTTGCAATTGCTAATGAAAGAGACATTCCCACTCTTACGAACCGAGATAATTAATGTTAGTTTCCAGTCTTTTGGAACTAACTTTGAACATAATGAAAAATTGAATAATTTATTTGTAGGTCTAACCAGTTCCTCTGCAGCAATTTTTATAAGGCCAATATCAATTCCATCGCACCCTTCCTTGGTTTTAGAATTAATTTGCTTAGTATACTTTTATTATTTACTTTACCTCATTATCAGTGAGTTTCCTAAAATACAACTTAAGTATATGGAATAGAAATTAATTCAGCTTTTTCCTTAATATCATCTTCAACCTTATTGTGCAATACCTGTTGTGAAGCACTTGCTCAATATTTCCAAAGAAATCCTTAAGATACTCAGCCATCTTCAATGGTTCAGTAAGAGCTGATTCATGCATCTCAAGGTTTGAGGGGTCAGTTTTAACTGAGCTCCCAACCACAGTTTACATGTTTTGTCCAAACCAGTGTGGATGAGAAAAGGAATCTCTTTGCTTTTGTTTTAAAACATTTCCCTTAGCTTCTATTACTGTTTATTATGTTCGCTGTGTGCACATGCACAGTGAACATTTTGTTAGCAGAGTGGCTTTTGAGGGCTGTGACAGCCCAATGCAAAATGGCCTGCAAGGGACTCAACAGTGTCACACCAATCATCATCCAGGCTGATCATGACACTGGTCTGGCCTACTGGGCAAAAACATTGCATAGTTCAATAGAGAGAGCTGACCCAGTCATAGGTCATCTTTTTCCTTTGATTTATGCCACTCAGCAAGCACAACTGATCTGTCATGATCAGCCAGCTGAAGTTGAATTACACCCTGAAAAAAGAAAACCATCCATCAATGTCTGTTGCTGCCACCACTGTTAGTCCCCCCACCTGATCCTTCCACTTAGCAGCCACCCACACAACCCCCCCCACAAACATAATACTGGCACTGGGGGTGCCCAATCCCCCGTGTCACCACCTGAAATAACGAAAACTGCCCCTCATAGGTTTTATTTTGTTTTACAAGATAACCCATTTAAAAGAAAACTATCCATCGATATCTGCTGCTGCTGTTAGTCCCCCCACCTGACCTTCCCACTCAGAACCCACTACGCCACACCTGCCCAAGCCCTTACTTACTTGCTAGGAGTCCAACGCTGTTATCCTCTCTGGACCATAGACATGTCTTCACTCTTCAACGCCAGACTGAGAACTGAGGAAATCAGGTATGTGGTTCAATGTATTTCAATGGGGCTTTGAACTTAGTGGCATAATTTAGTCAGTTTAAAAATATTTTTGCCCCAGACTTCCAACATGCCTTTTTTGGAACCCCATCTCATGAACAATGGCAGCGAAATTAGACAAATCTGTCCAGAAAGGGGATTTCATAGTCGCTACATGAAATCAATTTTTGGGCAAGATTTGAAAATGTTGTCCACCCTTGTTCATGAGATGGGGTCATAAGAAGGCTATGTGGAAAATTTGGGGTAAACATATTGAAAACAATAAAGTTCTGAGCCTACATTGAAATTTACAAACCCAGGCTCGTAATTTTCAATATTTTTGATCTCAAATTTTCAACACAGTCATTTCTTCACAGCACCTCATGAATGTGACAGCTGCCATTTTTCAAATCCTGGCCAAAATGTGTCTTCTCACTTGTAGAGAGAAATCACCTTTTGGGAAGGATTTGAAAATTGTCTCTGCCCTTATTCATGAGGTGGGCTCATAAGAAGGCTACGTGGGGTCATAAGAAGGATATGTTGAAAATTTGGGGTAAAAATGTGAGAAAACAACAAAGTTGTGAGTCTATGTTGCAATTTTTCAATGCTCACTTGTAACTGTGGTAATTTTCACTATTTTGACCCCAGCTTTTCAACATAGCCATTTTTTCATGCCACCTCATGAATGTGTCAGCTGTCATTTCTCAGATCCTACCCAAAATGTGTTTTAGCTCTTGTGGCACAAAATAACATTTCAGCCATTGTTTTATAAAATTCAATTAAATTCACTTCAATCTTTATATAAGGCACCTTTCTGAAACCAAGGCACCTGTACAATACATGATAAAACAATAAATAATTAAAACAATATTAAAATTAAGCTAAACCCATCGTGCTCAGAAGGAGTGGTCATAAAAAGATTCTGTTGTAAATTTGGGGTAAAAATGTGAAAAACCCCAACCAAGTTATGAGGAAATGAATTGTTCCAGTATTTACTTTATTATGCAGATTTTGGCTCCTAATGTTCAACACATCCTTTGCGTTACCCCACCTTCTGAACATGGCAGGTGTCATTTTTCAAATCCCCCCGAAACTTGTTTCTACAGTTGCACAGTGAAATCATCTTTTGGATGGGATTTTTAAAATTCCACCTATCTTGATCATAATGTCGCATCATAAGAAAACTGTTGGACATTTGTGTAAAAATGTGGGAGTCTACTTAAAAGTAGACTATTACTTCTCAGCTGCCCTATCCTGGGTAATTACAATCTAACAATGTGTCAAAGTAGGACACCACTGAAAATGAGATATTGCATCTCATCTTCTCTGTCCTGGGTAAATATATAGTAAAGATGTGCACAAGCAAGACTCGGTACATCATCAATACATTTGGCATTGACAAATACTTGTTTTACATTTATTATGCTACTCCATAATTTTTTTTTATTTCTTTGGTAACCCAGTAAGGCTCACTAATCACAAGTGCCGGTTTTCAGGGGTGACCCGCCAGCACTGGGGAGGGTGAGTGACTTAGTCAGAGTCACAGAGTATACAAGCGGAGGGTGAGGCAATCAAACCAAGGTCTGCTAGATGTACCAAGCTCATTCACAGCTCATTAGTCTACCCTCTAAACTATACTGAGAGCCCCTGACAAATTTAACCAAAAGAAAATGGCCACCTGAATTTTTAAATATTCTCCAAATTGTATCCTGTTCATGCATCATTGTAATTTAATCAGAAGAAATCCTCCCCAGTGTGTACCCCTTGTATGACTTTTTCTCTTAGGAGATAGCTTACTATATCATGAATTTTAGAACATTCATAATCAAAGTAATGAAGTGCCATGTTAGTATTAGGGATGGAATCCAGGAATGACCATTCAACAGAAGCCACTTCCTACTTAAAAGCTACCTTGTCCAGTGCCTGCAGGTTTGAGGAAAAAAGTAAATGTAGGTGTTGGTTTGTGTATACAGACAACTGCCACACAAAACACTGGACTGTGATCATGAAAAACATCTGTCAAAACACCAGGGGCCCGATATTCAAATATTTGCTTGGGCGCTAATGGGTCTTTTTTCTCTCTCAAACGGGGGTTTGCTCTGGATACCCATATTCAAAAGGGGCTGTTGCATGGGCAAAGATGGTTAGCACCTGTGCAAAACATAATGTATGCGGGTGGGCAGGGGGAGGGGTGTGTCCATGAATAGCCGCTCTACCGCATTTTCAGTGGCTTTGCACAGTGCAAAAGGGTTTAGTGCAGTCCTTTTGCACAGAGCAAATACTGCTGAACAAAATCCTGACTTACTCTGGGCAATCTTAATGGCTGCCACAGGTAATGCAGCCACTTAGCCAGTTGGCCGTTGCACAGTCTGTGGTCTGTGGCAACCCCCCCATCAATCACCAGCCCGTAGTACCAGGACAACCCTCCCTGATGCTAGTGGTCCCTTCCCTCCACTGCCAGCCTATACTGTCAAAATAAAACTCCCTGGTGCTAGTGGTTCCCTCCTCCATCTAATCACTTGCCCATACTGTAATTAAAAAAAAATCCATGGTGCTAGTGGTCCCTCCTCCAATTGCCAGTCTGTACTGTAAAAATAAAACTCCCTGCTACTAGTAGTTCCCCTTCCCTCTGGTCGCCAGCCCGCACTGTAAAAATAAAACTCCCTGGTGCTAGTCGTCACCCATCCTTCCAATTGCCAGCTCGTTTCTAAAAATAAATTACTCTCATGACAGTGCTCCTCCCCTCCAATCGCCAGCACGTAGTACAACTTACAACCCTCCCTGGCATCCAGTGATTCCCCTGGCACCAGTCCATTGTACTGCCACTCACAATGTCCAAATCCCTGGTGCCTAATGGCCCCCCTGTGACATTGAGCACCCCCCACAAATCCTTACCAGTATGCTTGGTGCCGTGGGTACATATGGTGACCAGTGCAGCCCTCCTCACACTTCCTCGGCTGACTGCCATATGTCCAACCAGGGAGCACACCTCTTATTTACAGGACAGGGCACATCATTCTGTCCTATAAATAAGAGGTGCACTCCCTTCCTGCACATATGGTAGCCAGCTGAAGAGGTATGTGGAGGGCTGCAGTGGTCATTGTATGCACCTGTGGCACCAAGGATACTGGTAAGGTGACTAGAAGGGTGGATTCTCTGTGCCATGGTGGGGGGCACTAGATGCCAGGAACTTGGACATTGTGAGTGGAGGTACTGTGGAGCGGAGCCAGGGGGAACCACTGGATGCCATGGAGGGTTGTTATACTACAGGCTGACAACTGGAGGGAGGGGAGGACCACTAGCACCAAGGACATTTATGTTTAGATACAGGTTGGTGATCAGGAGGGAAGGCCACTAGTACCAGGGAATGTTCTTTTGGGATACGGGCTGGCAATCAGAAGGAGGGGGGACCACTATCACCATGGACATTTATGTTTAGATATGGGCTGGTGATTAGAGGTCAGACCACTAGCATCAGGGAATGTTATTCTGGGAATGTTATTCTGGGATACAGGCTGGTGATCAAAGGGAGGGTGGATCACTAGCACCAGGGAAATGTAAAGGAAAGGGAACATTGTTTAACCAGGAATAGCACACTAAGCCAAAGCTTGTTTCCAGATGTGACCTGGGAGCACAAGGAAGTTAAGTGGCTTGCTCAGAATCACACAGTATGCACCTAGGTAGCTGTGGGATTCAAACCCAGGTCTCCAGATCTGCAACTCAGAGCCTTAACCCACTACACTATACTGCCTCCTTGTAGTATCAGACATGTGCTGGCAACTGGGGGGAGGGGGGACCACTAGCACCAGGGATAGTTACACATCTTGGACCAGGGAAGGTTGGGGCAGTGCTGTACTAACCTACCTCCACTACCCATGCAAATGTGCCCATAATGGGAATGCAAATAGCCCCTTAATGCCTTGCATGTACAATTAACTCACTTGCAGGGGTCCTTTGAATATTATAGATAGCATCCAGGCACTATCCACTCTTTGAGGCCCACTTCAGAAGCAATGTCTGGGCAGCACTACTTGACTTAGCACTGCACTGACATGGCCCTATATTCAGTTCTATAGTGCCTGTGCTCTGTCCAGCTGAATATAGCATGCTTGGATCCCTAGGCAAATCTTTTTACTTTACTGAATGTCGTGTCCCAGCTGCTCTAACCCTGATTGGATATGATACCAAATCCCATTGATTATCATTTTAGTATCAGCCTTAAAATTAATATGTGATAACACAAAAATAATTTGTAATACCTATTTTTATTGTGATATGTCATGCTTTTAGTGTCATTCCAATTTGCATTAAACTCTCCCCAAAATTATTGCTTTCTCATTCCCTTTGATTAGATAGACTTAGACACATAAGCCCTTCTAATGAATTTTCTGGGGGGAAATTCCTTGGGGGACTATACACTGTTCCAATGAAGTACAGATCACCCACCTTCTGACAAACAAACTCTGTACTATGTGCACAAATATGCTGGCTTGCTTCTACTGTATATCAAATATTTAGTTCACATCCATTAAAAACAGTGAGCACAGAAAACAGCATAATACAAATGTTCCTTGTAACAGGAGCAAATCATCTGTTCCAGTCCGCCCATGGATGGTTGCTCCAGTCAGCTAAATCTTGCTCTTGTCCCTTTTTCTGTTTGTTTTATTCTGTATATGTGCAGTATTAACCAAGTTTACAGCTAAGAATTTGCAATAGGATGACTCATAATTTAAATCGACTTTCATGGTAACTAGGTGAATCTTAATATAAAACACAGATCCACCACCTCGTATCTCTATCCTATAACCATGGAAAATTACACATGGATCTAGCCAAATATTAGTGTTGGATATTTTAGGGTTCAACCATTGTTCTATAATAGCAATTATATCTGGATCATGCAATTTCCCCCAAGCAACAAAGTCAGTAAATTTGGGAACAAGACTATTTACAGTAACAGATGCCATGCAAATTTAACCCTTAGCATTTAAAAAATTAAAAAAAATAAGGAGATAATGATGGTCAAAGATTTACATAGACTTTCCCAAAGAACAACAACAGGTAATAGATAACAATCTATTTCCTTTGTTGTTGAAACCTATGTATTTTGGTCTCTCAATCATCGATGCAAGAAGCTGTAACTCCACTTAAAAAAAAAGCATCTTATTAACCTAATGTCATAATGTTCTTGCAGTTACCCAACAATTATACTATACATCTATGAATCAGTTTTATTTATCATTGTAGACCCAAAATAATCCATCCCATAATAATTGTAAGTACATTTACATTTTATAAAACTTTCTTGCATATCACTTTGCTTTAGCATTCATGGTCCCTTGAATGTAATGTATGATTAATGAGCTACGGATGCTTCTGGAAAAGTTTAGACAAAATTAACTTTGTAATTTCTATACACTATCATCTTTAGATTTCTGATCCCCATTATTTATTACTGAGGACACTTGCACAAGAAGGTTATCCCTTAGCATCCATCTACTCCTAAAGCTCATTCTACCATTAAAGTCATAATCCTCAACTGTGACATTAAGGACTGTTGCAAACAGAATAACTGTGATATGACAACAGGTTAGGAAGGAGCAATTGGAGCTGATAACGTCTCAAGGAACAAAAATAATTTTTTCATGCATATGACCTCAGTAATAAATATGGAAAGAAGAACTTTGGAATTAATGTGAAATACTATATAAGCTAAACTGTATCCAAATATTTTTTTCCAAAGTTTTCCTAAAGGCTCTGACTGTTCTATAAAACTCTTTAAATGAGGAGCAAACACTTTAAAACAATAATAACTGCATCATCATGATAACTCAAAACTAAAGCAAAAAAAATGACAAAAAAAATCAACAATTAGTTATTCAGTTACAAGTGGACAAAATAATTTGCTTGGGTCCTGTTGCTCTCAGTCAATTCCTGATGACTCCAATGATACACATTGTCACAAAAACACTCAGTAGGTCAGGCCCTCTGCTCCCACATTGCCAACCTCTGAGCGCAGTAATGTGAACAGGTAACAGACAGGGTAACCCTCCTGTCTACTTGTGGGTCTGACTCACCTTTAGTCTCAAGTTCTGGGGGATTCAAACTGTGAACTTTATGCTAGCCTACCCAAATGTACAGGCTCAGATAATATTCTCTTCAGGGGATGCAATGTATCTTTTGCCAAAGGGCACCTAACCCAGTATCCAAAATGAACCCTTAAAACTCTATAAAAGGCCTTAGGTATATTCTTACCTTTTCCCAGTTTAGTAACACCATCAAGCTCTTTAACAATTGTCAGACTTAACTATCTACACGTCACATGCAAAAAGAACTGGCAGGCACACCCAGGCAGTATTTTAAATAATATATTTACTAAAAATGGATAAAAATATGAAAAATGTAAACACAGAACAATATATCAAAGATCATGCAATCACTTAAAAGAAAAGCAAAGAAAACTACAGGCAAACTCCTACCAAAATACAGTTAGACTTTTTCTATCCAATGTATTACCTCTATAGAGCTTATAGTTAGATTTTGATTCTTAAGAGCCCAAAAAGTTATGTCACCAGTTCAAACACAGTATACAGTTTAAAACTCTGTGTTTACACACCCCTTCTATGATGTCATCTAGCTCCTCCTTTTAGAATATAAAAAATATACAAACAGGATGTTCTATCAGGAGGTATATTAAATAAGGTGACATCAGCAAAAACTCATTTCCCAAATATGACTCCTTAATTAACATTTTCTCTTTGATCTTGCGCAGTTCCTATTCCCAAAGCATATCAAAGAGTTTTATAACTTTTAGCACCATGGTGGTATAACATGTTTTTCCTCTAAGACGTCATAAAAGTTTACAAGCCCTATATCCTGGGTCAGTTCTAATTAAGACAGAAAAACAGGAGACCCTTAATTAAGTCTCTCTAGTCCTTTAATTACTTCCTGGTTTCAGGTTAATATATCCTGCAACTTCTCTGAAACCTAGGGAGGGGGGCACCCATAGCACAGGCTGTCTTATGTGAGACAAATCACCTACTATATTTTTATATTACAAATATCATCCAATAATCATAACCAGCTAGCCAAGTGTCACACACATCACCTCTTCCAAACTTCACCGCTTCTGCCAGAGGCATCATGCTAGGAGGCAGTATAGTATAATATAGTATAGTATAGTATAGTATAGTATATGTTGTGGTATGTGTAACAAGATTTTACACACACCCGAGTTGTGGGATACTACATAAACCCTGAATGTGAAGCCCGAGGGGTTGATGAAATGCATCCCACAATGAAGGTGTGTGTAAAATCGAGTTTTCAACAACCACCCCATATTTTATTTTATATAATTGCTGGCCAGTGCTTTTTCACCTCAGCAATTGTACAGAATAAAATAAGCAAACAGGTTGGTGTTTGGGCAGCTGTGGAGCAGTCAGGATTTTGCGTGGTCTGCAGTCTGCCAGGTAGTGCTCCAAGAAGTGGAGATGCTGTAAAAGGTGTTTATAAAAGTTGTATTTTCCTGTTTTTTTTCTAATATACTTCAACTTACCACCCAATGGCAGTTGCAGAGCTGTGGTGTTCTTTCACTGTGAAGGAGGTGGGGAGACCCGCTAGCTCATGCCTGCTGATGGGGGAAAAAATGGCACATGTTCAAAAAGTTAACATTTTGTTTTCCGTTTTTTGGGAGGTTGAGTCAGTGGAGAAAGACTTCTTTTTTTAAAATACAAATAAAAAATCACCTTAACACCGAGTCGACTGTGAGGAGCACTCGAGTCTATGGCCATATGGAGCTGCTCCAGGAATGTCGGAGGGAAAAGATGGCTGGTGACTGGCACGTGCGTGGCCCATGGAAACCCGGTGAATGTTTGCCATTATAACCAGCTGGTTATAACGGCAAATTTCAACTGGGTTTTTCTACAGGAAAAAATGCTTGTCAGTAATTATAGTATAGTATAGTGGTTAACAGGACTGAGACGCAAACCTGGAGAACTGGTTTTGAATCCCATAGCCACCACTTGCATGCTATATGATCATAAGCCAGTCACTTAACTTCCCTGTACTCACAGGACACACCTGGAAACAAGCCTCAGCTTAGTGTGTCTTTCCTGTCTAAAAAAAAAAAAAAATTATAAAATTAAATAAATAAATCAAATAAAATACAGATGCTGCCACATCCAGGACTAGTCACAGGAAGGTGCAGACAATCAGGGGACTGAGTAAAGTGAAGTAGTTGAATGCCATATAGAAAAGCACAAATTAGACAAATAGTCACAGGGCAGCAGAGATATAGACGAGGCAACACATAGGAGATATAAGTACAAATGCTGGGAGAAGAATGACACAGTAGGAGCCTACCAAACACATGATGTACTCAGTTATGCACTCTTCCTCCTCCACAATCAGCTGCCACTACTTGAGGTGCTGCCACTCCAGTGAACAGCTGATGTTTTAAACTTGCTGTCACCCCTTCCTTAGCACTACAACCACTGTAGATTGGTTTCTTGAAAGTGTAGACAAATGGGTCAGAGTAAAGTGCAGTAGTGAAAAGTCAGGCAGCAGGTAAGCACAGTTCAGGCAAATATCCACAGGGCAGCAGAGATGAAGACAATCCAGCACATAGGGTCTAGAGTCACAAATGCTGGGAGATGATTGAGATTTACAACAGGAGCCTTCCACACTCCAAATAACTCCAATGTTACACTGTACCATATCTAGCTGGCCCAGTGGCACTGAGGGTTGAGGTGCTGGACAACACACCTCACACCACATCTGCAACCTAGGTTTGGATGTGGACTCAGATCATCAGAGGTCAGCTGGGGCAGGAGATGATAAAGCATCCAGAGGATTGCTCTCCTCTCATGGGGAGGGAGGGAATACAGTGGCCGGCATTTGTCTGTCCCCAGCATTGGCTGGGGACAAGGTAGCTAAGACCGTTCAGACAGGGGGAGTGGTACCCATGTATGGAGGTGTATGTTGGAGCATAGTACACTCACTCTGGGGGGGATAGAAAAATGGGAAAATGATGGACTCCTGAGTAGCCACTGACATCCAGACACCTCTTAGCCCTGCACAAACACTTAGGCCATACTGCTTTGCATGAAGGTAGGCCTGGAGGAAAATTGGGGTGATGGGCTGGGGTGGCTGGCATTTGGTGGGCTGCTTGGGGCCAGGGGGAGAAATAGCACTAACTGCAAAAAACCCTCACCCATATCTGTACTCAGCATCTGTTCCTATAGACATTATTACTCCAAGATCCACCTGACATTTTACTTTCTACCTATAAACATCTGAGTATGGAGGTTCAGCCAATCAGGTTTTCCTATAGGAAAGATGTCTGCATTCATTCGCTGTGATACTTACCAGTAAATAGAAGAGCTATCTCCGTACTGGGGGATGTTTTTACTTCTTTAACAGATACCAGATTTTTGGAGGGTGCGAGGGGGGAGGTAGGTAAGGGCAAGAATGGTGTTGGGTGAAGAGATTACATTTAATGATATGGGCAGGTCTGGTGGGGGGAGATAGAAGGAGTTGTTTTTGGCATGTATACTGGGGAACAGTACATCATAAATGTAAGATTTGAATTTGTTAATGTCCATCTTAGTTACATAGTAGTTGTTGGCAGAAAATGACCTCATGATGCATCCAGTCTGCCCTAGTTGTGGACTTGTTCCTCCTTCTATACTATAAATCCTGGAAGATCTGGGTCTGTTCTTCCTCCCTGTCTCATTCTCACTAGTCCTCTGTGTCTATCCCATGCATGCTTGAAGGCCTCCATGATGTCTGTACCCACCATTTCCTCTGGAAGCTTGTTCCAGGGATCAACTACCCTTTCCATGAAGAAGTACTTCCTCACATTGTCTCTGTCTCCCCCCTTCCAGTCTCATATTATGGCCCCTAGTCCTGTTGCTCTTCCTTTTTTGTAGTAAGCTGCTCTCCTCTACTTTATTTATCCCTCTGACATATTTGAATGTCTCTATTATGCCACCCTCTCCATTCTCACCTCCAATGAGTACATGAGGATATAGCATGAACCAAGCAGGAAAGGGATCTTGGGGTTATCATCTCTGATGACCTCAAGGCAGGGAAACAGTGTGACAAGGCAGCAGGTAAAGCAAATAGGATGCTGGGATGCATGGGCAGGGGCATCACCAGCAGGAAAAGGGAGGTCATAATTCCACTATACAAGACACTAGTGAGGGCCCCACCTGGAGTACACTGTACAGTTCTGGAGACCTTACCTATGTAAGGACATAGACAGGGTAGAGAAGCTTCAGAGGAGGGCAACAAAGATGGTGCATGGATTGCATCACAAGTCCTATGAGGACAGGTTGAAGGAACTGAACATGTACTCCCTGGAGGAGAGGAGAGAGAGGGATATGATAGAGACGTACAAGTATCTTACAGGGAGGAACAGGGTGCAGGAATACACTTATTTAAGTGAAAAGATGTTCCAGGACTAGAGGGCATGGGATGAAGTTGGAGGGAGGATGATTCAGAGGAAACATGAGGAAGAATTTTTTCACAGAACAGGTGGTGGACAAGTGGAACACCCTGCCAGAGGAAGTGGTGGGGGCTGAAACAATCACGGGATTTAAGAATGCATGGGATAGACATGAAGGAATTCTGGAGGTCGGGGTAAGGGGCAACAGACTTCTTGGAAAACATAAACTGAACTTACAAGCTCAAATGGGCAGATAGGGTGGGCCATAGGCCCTTATCTGCAGACACTGTTTATGTATCTATGTATCTATGTTTAAATCCCTGAGTATGTCCTTATAACTTTTGTGCTGCATGCCCTGGACCATTGTGGTTGCCCTTCTCTGCATGGCCTCCACCTGGTCTATGTCTTTTTTGAGATGGGGCTTCCAGAACTGGACAAAGTACTCCAGGTGAGGCCTCACGAGATACCTATAGAGGGGTAGTATTACCTGCCTTTTCCTACTTTTTATTCCCCTCTCTATGCGACCTAGCATCCTACTCAACCTTTCCCACTGCTCTTCCACATTGACATGCCACCTTGAGGTCATCCGTTATGATGACCCCAGGTCCCTTTCCTGGTTATATGTTGTTACCTCCTCTCCCCCTAGTTGGTATGTTGCCCTCGGGTTCTTATTTCCCAAATGCATGACTTTACATTTTTTAGGATTAAATCCCAACTGCCATAACCTAGACCATTCCTCCAGTTTGCTCAGGTCTCTTCTCATTCTATCCTCTCCCTCTTGTGTGTCTAACCTGTTGCATATTTCTGTGTCATCTGCAAACAGGCATACCTTCCCTTCCAGTCCCTCTGCTATGTCCCCTAAGAAAATATTGATCAGTAATGGCCCCAGGACTGACACTTGTGGTAGCCCACTTGTCATCTTCCCCCTTCTGATCTCACTCCATTCACTACTGCCAGCTGGCTCCTGTTGCTTAGCCAGTTTTGCACCCACTTTACCACTTTTGTTCCCACCCCTGGACTGTTTAACTTGTTTACTAACCTTCAGTGTGGGACTGTGTCAAAGGCTTTCCTGAAATCAAGGTAGGCCACATCCACTGCCACCCCCCACCCCAATCTATGATTCTTGTCCCCCAGTCAAAGAACTCTATTAGGTTAGTTTGACATGATCCACCCCCAGTGAAACCATGCTGCCTTGGGTCCAGTAACTTATTAATGGCCAGGAACTCCACCATTCTTTCTTTTATTAGTGTCTCCATGACCTTACCCACCACTGACATCAGGCTTACTGGTCTATAGTTCCCTGCCTCCTCCCTGTTCCCACTCCTGTGGATTGGCACCACATCTGCTTTACTGCAGTCTTCTAGTACTATTTCTGTTTCTGAGGATTTGTTGAACAGGGCTGCCAGGGAAGCATCCAGTTCCTTCCTTAGCTCTTTTAGTATTCCTTGGGTGTACCCTGTCAAGTCCCACAGCCTTATCTACCCTTAATTTCTGCAGTTCACTGAATATCCTCTCCTCCATAAAGGGGCTTGTATCTACTCCACCACTGCTATTTCCTTTTTAACCTGTCGACCATTTCCCTCCTCTTCTTTAGTGAATACTGAACAAAAGTACTTGTTCAGTATACCTGCTTCTTCTGGTCTTCCTCTACCATATCTCTCCCCCTCCCTTGATTCTCACTATCCCTGCATTCTTTTTTCTCCTTTCACTGATATATAGGTAAAATGTTTTTTTCCCCTACCTCGCCGTCCTAGCTATGCTCTGCTCAGTGTGTGTTTTTGTTTCTCTAATCTCTTTAGTTACTTCTCTTCTTTTGTTCCTGTACTCCTCCCTATCCTGGTCCCCCTGTGTTGTTTTGTACTCTTTTAAGGCCAGTCTCTTAGCCGGGACAGCTTCTGCTACTTAGCAGGGGAGGAGGAGTTTTATTTTTTAGTGCAGAAGCTAGTGGGGTGAGGGTGACTACACTGAGAAGGGTCTGGGTGAGGCAAGGGGTGCTTATTTATGGCACAGTTGGTGTAGCACTGGGATTTTAATTTTAAATGTTTTTTTAATTCAAGAAACTTTGCAGCACAAAGTTAAGTGAAGTCAAGAAACTTTGCAAAGCTCCATGAAGTATGATGTATCCCATTTTGCAAAAACCTCACCAGCACAATTTAAATTCACTGCATCTCTGCGGCCAATAATCAGCTTGGCAGTCCTGCACAAAACCTTCTCAATCACTTCAATTTCCTTTCTGTACTATGATAACCAGAACTGGATTAAGGGTGATCCATTGCAGAAGTGAACAACAGTGAATCTGCCAAAAACTGTCACTTTTGACTCCTGATAGGGAGGTTTAAAGTTACATGGCTTCCCTTTCGCTTTTTGGCACTTCAACATCATCACATAGTGTTTTTTTTTTTTTTCAGTGATCACCCACTGAGCTAATGCATGCCACATGACCTAAGGCAGCCAGTCAGCTACACTGAAGATTATACTGTCGCCATGGTGCAAATGTCTCAGTGCCATTTCCAACTCACTCTCAGCTGAGGATGGGTGTTTGCACTGAAAGATAATGTTCATCAGTTCTTTTGTAAACCAATTGTTTTTGAGGGAAAACATTTTAAAAATTGCCAGAGAATAATTTATTATTATTATATTTAACAAGATAACTGTAGATCTTCTCTGACGGTATTTCCTTCAAGGAGTCATAACACACAGGACTAGAGCCAGAAGGCAGTAAGACTTGAGAAGCAAATTTTCCATAGTTGGGGTCACTCTCCTTTTACCATTTCAAATGTGCTGGAGTCTTTCCTTCTTTCCTTTTTTCCTTCTTTCCTTCTTTCTTCTGTTTAATCAGAGTCACTTTGGATTTCAATCAATTCAAGTTTACTGATCAACCATAATGGGAAACATTATGGTCATAACAACACAGTGCAGTCATTATACAAAAAATGCATGCAAAAAGTGTGATATATAAAAATATATTAAAGTATACACTAAGTTTAACTTACAAGTTACTACATTCATCATATCATTCTATAAAGAGAGAAAAAGGGAGATCCCAATGCTTGAGTCAATTCTGGCAAAAACCAGTGTTAAGCAAAAAAATCCATATGGTACCATGGCCTTAATTCCTAGGATACATTCTCTTTGAATCTGTTTTTTTTTTTTTTATTCTAACAAGAGAGGCTAAAACATTTGCTATTCTTTCCACATCTTCTTTATACTTAGGGTGCAGAAGAATAAAGACAGGGTCACAGAGTCAGCATACGTTGATAAAAATGTAATCAGATATTGTTTTCTCAGTGTTGAGTATAAAGGATATATAGTAATCACATGTTGAATATTTTCTGAAAATCCTCTATTACATAGACAAGTGTTTTTTATTTGAGTCTTATTTTGTTCTGTTTGTTTATTAAAGTGCATATACTGTATTTAGAGGTAATACGCTCAGATCTGATCCATGTTATTTGTTTTCTATGCTCTGGGGAGAGTGGAAGAATCAGGTACTATTCAATGGTATGTGCTATTTTGTATTCTTTATACCGCAAAGCACATTTTTGGTTTCAAACTGCCGCCATATCTAGTTCTTGAGCAAAGCTGAATAGTTTCTTTTTAATTATCCAATTATATTGGGTAGACATGCTTATATTCCTTGTAAAGTCATTCCATAAATGTTGCTACTTAATTTTCCTTAGAATGGTGTGTAGTGAGTTTAACCAGTTTGAGCTTAAGGCCTGATTTACCCATCTTATTTTTTCCATCAGGTATGTCTTTGGGAGTTGGCCATATATGTTATTAATAATCCTTAACCAATACAATGTGCATCTAAATTCTATCAGTGTACTTATTGGAATTCTTCCTAACTCCACCCTGATCATTGAAGTAACATTAGAGGTGGGTACTTTAAGCAGAGCTTTGCAAAAATATAGAAGTTTCTAGATTTGCAGAGGCTTGTGATCCCCAGACTTCAGATCCATAAAGCAGGACAGGGTTTATTTTTAATTCCTCTGCTTTAAGGGCAGGGACAATTGTATTTCCTCCATACTGATAATTAATTTTAATAAAACTTTCACTACAAATTTGGCCTTAATGCTCTGTTCTTTAAGATGCTGGACCCATCTTGGAATTAGAAATAAACTTTATACCAAATTAGGTGTATTCTTTCACCTCCTTAATTCTTTCACCACCCATGGAAAATGTGAGATTATTAGAATTTGTTCCAAAGGTCATAAGCTTTGTTTTATTGAAGATGATCTTTAGTTTGAGATCTTCACACTTTGTTTTAAGTGTGTGAATTTTACTCTGAAGGACTATGCTGGATAGAGACAGTAGTACTAAAAGATCCACATAGGCCAAGAGGTGGCAAGGCCATTTGTTTATTTTGGGTGGATCATATTGATTTGAGTCTTCAAATTTTAATGAGTTGTCAATGTATAACTTGAAGGCAGGGGCCAGAAGACACACCTGCTTACATCCCTATTAGTAGGGAAAAACTTGGTAAGGTTTCCTTCATTATCAAATCTTATAGCAGTACTAGTATTAGTGTATAATAAATACATTGGAATTAGTAAGGAGTAGTCCGTGCCTCTGCTGTTTAAAATTTCACATAGGGTATCTCTCTTCATAGAGTCAAAAGCTGAAGTAAAATCTACATATAAGGTGAATAGTTTCATTTTCCTAAGATGAATATATTTTTCTCTAAGGTGAGATACATAGAAGATGTTATCAGTAGTTGAAAACCCCTGTCTAAAACTTGCCTGCAAGGGAGATAAGGGAGAGGAAATTTGTACCCATTTGGTTAGTTTGTCCAGTTGTATTCCAGAAAAAATCTTAGAACCAATATCAAGTAAATTATTGCGCAAAAGATAGCAGGGTTGTAAACAAATCGTTTTTTATGAATTGGTACAATGATGTTTTTCATCCAAGATATGGGGTTATGATTTTGTGCAAAGCAGGCATTAAAAAAAAAAAAAAAAACAAGTTAATATGAGGACCCAAAAGTCTGTTTTTATAAATTTCTGTGGGAACAGAGTTGAGGTTGGGGGCCTTATTATTCCTTAGCTTAGAAATAACTACCTTTACCTCTTCCAAGGTAACCACTAGTGGAGTATATTCTGCATTTATTAACCATCTTGCAGTTTTCAGGCACATTCTTAATGGGTATATGCTTTAGTGAAAATTGTTTTAAAATGTTCGACCCATAGGTCATTTGGGACATATACTGCAAGAAAGGGTTGAAACTCATTGACACCCTTTGCTACTAGGTTCCAAAAATATTTATTATCCATTTTATGGATTACATGATACATTTCTGTCCATTGTTTTTTCTTGAATTCCACTTTTTGTAGACTTAAGAACTTTGTATATTGCTTCCTGGCCTGATCTGAATTATTAAAATTTACTTTTGAACAATGTTTTTTAGCTCAATTTATTATTTTTTTAAGTCTTTGTTTGCCTTCTTACAAAAGAAATCATACCAGAAGTTACTCTTTATACAATTTTCCCCGTTAGCATTAGTATATATGTTATTTTTTATTACTTTTTAGAAAATGGGCAAAGAAAATGATCTCCTCTAATTGGCTGAGACACTTATTTAGGTGGGCATCTATCAGACAATAGATGCCCACCAAATAAAAAGGCCCATACCAACCTTCCTAATAGCCAGCAAAGTATCCTTGTGCCCAGCACCCTGCTTCCTCATTGGCTGAAGTGCTAGGCACACAGTAGAATGTTAATTTTAAAATGCCCGCCATTTTGTTGTCTCCCTTACCAACAGCCAAGACCGGCTTAGCCCCTTGCTATCGAAAAGCTCGATATATACTTGAACTGCTGCTTTTCCTGTCACCACCAGCCCCCTTCAGCACACAACAAACTGCAGGCAGTTCGGCTAAGAAGCCCTCGGCCACCGACTCTGCCAACCCTGCCGCACTGTCCGGCTCCTTGCAGTGCAGCTCACTGGCGCTTCCCAATCCTGCTGTCCCAACCTGCAGCCAGACCGCTCTCTCTCTCTCTTACCTGAATTCATTGCAGTGCCTCTTTCATAATGACACCGACAGGCTCCCTGGCTCCATCGCACCGCTCTACCCCCGCAATCGAATGAGTAGACACCCAGCCCATCGCAAGCGATGTGTGATGTCACCCTAGTAGCCGCCCCCAACAATATCTTACTTTAGAAAATGGGCAAGGAGCACTTCTTTCAGACCTATGTAGCAGTACTGGATATTTCTTTCATGTAAAAACACTAACTCATGTTGCTCATAAAGTGGGGGGGCAGTAACCAATAACCATGACAACTAGGACCCACCGCTACAGGGGCAATAGAAGGACAAAACTCTCTAGATAAAACACACACACACACACACACACACACACACACAGGCGGAGGAACTATTTTATTTCAAAACTGATTTTAAATTGATTTTGTATTAACATTTTATTATTAAACTTATTTTGTTTTACAGTGCCCATTTTCTAATCGCAAAAATACCCTCCAGGGTGGGTGGTATTGTGCTATACTGGACCTTCCAGGGGCTATAAGGCCCTCCGCCTGTGTTGTCGGGCCTCATTATGCCCCAGGGCGGTCCGGTATAGCACAATACCGCCCACCCTGTCGGGTATTATTGCTTACATATAGTTGGTCTAGGTTATATTTAGTTACCTGAGCTGGATTAATTTTAGTTGTTTTTTTCTAGATTTAAAATGGGCTGCAAGCTGTCTAAAAGATTAGTTACTGCTTCACCATGAAGTTCAAGGTGTTTAACTTTTTGTTTCCCCACTACAATGCGTGATGAAAAAGGGTTCAAAATATCTTCTTTGGGAATGACCTCTTCATGTGTTACTACCTTCAAACTTAGTGGGGTGTGATCACTTTCTGGTCTCATTTCTATAAATAAGTAAGTAAATAAATGATAGCATTCAGGGCTGCATAGGATGTAGTCAAGTGGTTGGTAAACAAGTTGGCCAATCTGGGAGTGGGTCCCAAGTCGGTACATTGGGTCAGAAATTGGCTTAGCAATAGAACAGAGGTTGGTGGTAAATGGAGTACAATCTAAAGAGAGGGGGGTGACCAGTGGGGTGCCAAAGGGTTCAGTGCTGGGGGCAAACCTCTTTAATGTTGTTATAAGTGACACTGTGGAAGGACTAGAAGGAAAGGTATGGCTCTTTGCAGATGACACAAAGATCTGCAACAGGGTTGACACTCGGGGAGGTCAAAAATGAGAGGAGACTTAAGTAAGTTGAAGGATTAATCAAGAGTGTTGCAACTCAGATTCAGTACAAAGAAGTGCAAAATCATGCACTTGGGGAACAGGAACCCAGGAGAAGAATACACGATGGGAGGGGAGGGTACCAACAACAACCAAACTAGAGAGGGACCTGGAAGTAGTCATAGCAGATTACCTAAAAGTAGCCAAGCAACGTGAGAAGGCAGTGAGGAAAGCCGGGGGATGCTGTGGTGCATAGAGAAAGGTATCACCAGTAGAAAACAGGAGGTGGTTATGCCACTGTACAGACAGTTGACGAGACCTCATGTCAAGTACTGTGTGCAGTTCTGGAGACCTCATCTCCATAAAGACATAGACAGGGTGGAGGCAGTCCAGAGGAGGGCAACGGAAATGGTACAGGGAATTCACCAGAAACCACACGAGAAAAGACTAAGGGAATGCAATATGTATACCCTGGAAGAGAGGAGAGAGATGGGGGACATGAGAGAGACTTTCAAGTACCTCAAGGGGTTTAACAAAGTTCAGGAGGGCAGCATCTTTCAGAAAAGGAGGTATGCAAGAACAAGGGGCCACAATATGAGGCTAGAGGGGGGAAAACTCAGGGGCAATGTAAGGAACTATTTTTTCTCAGAAAGGGTGGTGGATGCATGGAACAGCCTCCCTGAGGAGGTAGTAGATGCAAAAATTATAGCAGAATTCAAAAATGCATGGGACAGACAGAAGGCAACCATAGTGGTAGGAAGGAGAAGGTAAGCTGCAGATCAAATAGGATCTGGCGTTTATACAATAGGTAGGGAAATGGGTAGACTAGGTAGGCCAAGTGGTCCTTATCTGTCATAAAATTCTATGCTTCTATATCAATTACACACTGCCATTTAAGGCAAAATATGTAGTATTTCATTTTTCTCCCCCTGCAGTTCTTCCATTGAGTATAAGTAAAGTATTTTCTTCAAAAATAGTTAGTAATTTTTTTTCCCATATTCATTCAGATCTTTATCCTGGCTGTCTCTCTCTGAGATTACCCAAGTCTATATGTATTTCTAACAGTGTAATATTATCATAATCAACAATTCTGGCATTGAAATCACCAGCAATTACTACTGTTCAATTGGAAAATTTTTAAATATAAGATCTAAGTCCTTGGAGAGGTCCTCCCAAATATTTCCATGGGTCTGAAAACAATTCCTTGGTAGACTATATACATTAACTATAATAAATGGTTTTAAGTGATAATGGTGATTGCCGATGGGTGATCACCGTTACAGCGAAGTCACATCATGGAATGTTTTTTTGGCAATGAACTCCCCGGTGCACAGCAACATGGTGCCGGAGACATAGATTTTTATTGTTTATGTGGGGCTGTGCCCTGCACCGCCTCTACTTAAGGATTCTCAAGTCCGGGGGGTGGTTGGGGGTGTTGAGAAAAAATTGGGGCCGGTGCAACAAAAGGCACCTGCGCCTGGACCCAAACCTGGTACCACAACCACCACAGCCATGGATCAATCCCCAACACTATGACACAGATCAGCAGCCCACCATAGTGCCACCCCTACAGCTCCTCTGTCCCTTCCCAGCCGACACTCAGCGTGCTTGCTTCCCCCCTGCATGCAGACATATAGCGACATCTGGCTGCTATTTTGCCCACCACCACCATCCGGTAGCCCAGCTCTCCCAATTGCTCCATCCACAGGTACCGCGATTGTGTCATCTTTTTGGAGATCACCCATCGGTGATCGCTGGCATCACGGGATACCATAATAAATAATTGGAAATTCAATTATACAACTAAAATTATATAATGGTGCTCCACTTTAAATCTTTCCAATATGTTAATTCCTTTCCTGATTTTAATATAGGTGGCTAATCCACCTATAGCTCTTCCAAATTTATTTTGCTTAATTGCTGGTGAATGTATTACTTTTATTCCCTCTCCTTTCAGTCCCTGGCCCTCCATCCCACTGGCACCTCCAGCCCTGACATCTCATGGGCTTGTCTTCAGACACAAGCCTCCACTTATCCTCTCCCCACTCTGGGCTATGGACTAGGGGGCAGTGGAACTACACCCTATGCCTGCCAGACCAGGTCCCAGCTGGAGGAGTACCACATCACTGGTGCAGGGCCTGCAGGGAGCCAGTAATCATCTCTGCTTGGGCCTGACTCTTTTTTTCCTGGCTTTCTTTGGCTCCCTCCCATACGAGTGCTGGCAGCGAGGGGAGTGCATGTGCATGCACAGAACCACACATGGTGCATGGCACCCACTGGTCTCCATCCATCCCGATAGCTGCTCCAAGCTGCATCACCACCTGTGGACCCCCAGGCATCAGTGGATCAGTGGAGCCAGCATCCCTCCCTCCCTTCCTCCCTGGAGGAGGAAAGCATCCTCCTGGACACTCGATCTTCCTACCCTGGCTGGCCCGCAGCGTCCCTCACTTGTTCCTGAATATGGGCCCCCAGTGTTGCGAGCGGTAACCCTACCACTATGCCAACCGGCCAGCCCTGTGAATATCTCCCAGGTCTCTTGAAAGAGAATAACATCATAGTTTGAAATGAATGAAATCCATTCAGGGTCAGGTAATTTACACAATAAGCCAGCAATATTCAATGAGAGAAAGTCTGTATTAACATCTTTGTTTTGATTGGTAGTGGTATGGCTTGGTGAATCTTCCCCCAGTTCACTCAGTCAATCCACCTTATCAGATATAGAATATCTATCACCCTTGTAATTTATATAATTCATATCAAGAATAAGTGTGTTTGCAGGATCAAAATTAGACGATTTTGCTTATATTTGTTGGGCAGTTTAAAGTGATTTAACTTTATTATCTATGTGTTTCCCACTCATTGAGGGTACGCTGTCTCAATACATTCCACATTCTATCTGTTAAGATTTATATTCAGTGCACTTGACAGTAATGCCAGTACAAAGGATACAAGTACAGCCTTCTTTTCTCCTTGGAATCTATCAATGCCAAATATAGAACGTGTCTGACAATTATTTTCTTTTGCTATCTGTACAGGGATCTTTCAACTTGAAAATTCCATTTTAGAGTAGATGAAATGAGACAAAATGTTTCAAAATGTACTAAGTCTTTAGATTCATTTACTATAGGAACTTTGCTATTTATTTCCCAAGTCACTGGTGAGTGAACTTCTAAACCAAGAAAATTCAGTCTCTGATGTTTGGACCAGATTTTCTTCACAAAATCAATATCTGATACCATAACATATACTGGAGAGGAGTCTTCATTCTTATCTCTAAAAACTTCTAACACATTTTCTTCAGCTTGAGCTATTCCCAATTGTGCTGTGAATATATATCTGATTATTTCTTTTAAAGAATCTTGTGTTTCATAAGGCTTTACAAAAATACCAAAAATTCTAATAACAGCCTCATTTTCTGTCAATTTTATTACTTCTTGCTTTTTCCCTTCTGCTTGCGACTCCTTTAATGTCTTCAGTCCACCAGTATTATTAACTAGTAAGATAATATCTCCGTTGTTTTCCTGAGTTTCTATGTAGTGGGACTTTATCTAACTTAGGAATGTCTCTAGTTTCTTTGTTTTCCTAGTTAGCGGATTTTTTTCTCTTGTTATGAAATCTTTATTTTGTTTGTTTTCTATGAAGATTTCTGGAGCAATTGGGACCAGTGGAGGGCCTGCTTTTTGCTTAGTTTCTGTAAAATTTTCGTTGTCCACACTTTGTTTGACCTTTTTCTTTTTCTTTTTTTCTTCCCCATTGGAAGACTTTTGTTCATTACTTTGTCTTTATTTTTGGGAGTTTCTGGGATAACATTAGTTGAAAATGAAAGTTTTTGAGTTTCTAGATGCTGTTCAATATTTTCCATATTCTTGTGTATAGTCTCAATCTTTATTTGTATCAGCTTGTTGAAATCATTCATTCTGTTTCTTATGTCATTAAGAGCTTCGAGGAGGACTACATTGGCCATCACCGGGTGTGTTAATGCTTTTATTGGGTATTTAAATCAGCTATTATCAAATACATTTTATTTGCTCGGCTTAAAGCCATTACAATGAATAAATAGTAATATACAGCATCACTGTTAAAACAGTTAATCAAAAATAGAATAACAGCATCCATTCCATATACAATATTATTTTCCAATACTTTGCTTACATCTAATCTCTGTACCAGAAACATTAATATTGCACAAACCCTATAATTTAGCAGATTTTAAAAATTGTGCAAATCTTATCAGCACCCGAATGTCATTTGATGTATACAGTTTCTTTAGTATCTGGTCTGTGGGGAGTCTGTGGGGAGTCCAAGGTCCCTTAGAATGGGTCCCAACCAAAAGTGTCTGTGTTTCTCATATAGTGGGCAGATCACAGTAACATGTTTTTGATCATCCACCGTATTTAGATTGCACATACACTTATCATTTTCGACTCCTACTCTTTTCTGTGCATAGTACACATATTGACAGTTGTTAAGTTCCATTCTGAACCTTGTTACTATTCTCCTTAAGTCTGGACAAACCAGTACTGTTAGATATGGTTCGGTTATATGACATGATTTCAATTATTTGTACCACATGAAGTTTTTGTATATCTTTATCTGTTCCACATCCTTGCTGTTATAGACATTCCTGATTCTTTCTTTCACTTGCAATTCAATGCCTTTAAAAGGGAGACAACAGACTTGGTGTAGCAGATACCCTAACCCCATTAGATATACATAAGCTGCTACACAGGCTATACTCGGGGGTCTATAATCTAGAGTTGTATATTCAATCTCTTCCTCTAGGCACATTCTGGGTATCCTATGTTCTGGACATAGGAACAGCTTAAGTAGAAATACTATTCTCCTTTCCATAATAAAAGCTTTAATTGGAAGTTGTCCCATTTCGGCTCTTGCTACTGAGGCAGGAACAGATTGTGGTACTTTAAGGATAAACCTAGAACATTTATTTAATTGGACTTCTAGCTGCTTAGGGACTGTGACTGCACACACTTCTGAGGCATAAAGTAAACTTGCATGTACTTTAGCTTCTGCAACTTTCAAGAGTCCTCTCACTGTTCCATTTCCCATCTGGGCTGAGAATCTTTGAGAGGCACTAAAAGCAGTGATTGCTTTGTGTTTTACATAATCTTGGTGTATATTCCATCGAGTGGATTGAGGAAAGTTTACTCCTAAATAGGTATATGTTTTACTGTTTCAATTTTTGTTTTATTTATAAAAAGTGTAGGAGTTTTTTTTCTGTTTCCAAAAATTAACATCCGAGTTTTACTTGTATTGATTACTAATTTGTTTTTGCTACAAAGTGTAGAAAATAAAGTCACTTTCCACTGCAAGCCCAAGAATGACATTGACAGAAGAACAAGATCATCAGCAAAGGCTAGCAGGAACATTTTTTTTTTTTTTTTTTTTTTGATAGCAGGAGACAAAGTCAGGATGTTCCATCTGCACTATAATTGTATTAATGTACACATTGAATAGAAAAGGGGCTACAAGACAGCCCTGTCTAACACCAAGGTTTGTTCTTATTTCAGGGATAAGATCTCCATTTTGGTTAATTTTAACTTTTCGCCAAGTGTCTTTATGTATTCTAATCAAAGTATCCAAAAGAACAGGATCTATTTTATATGAATGTAATGTGTCCCATAACAGTGTATGACTAATCAGATCAAAGGCAGACTTTGGGTCCACAAAGCAGTAGTACAGCCGTGATTTTTTTAACTTTTGTATATTTCCAAATCAAATGCGATAAGACATAACAATGCTGCACTGTTGATCTGTGGGCCCTGAAGCCATTTTGGTACTCACTCAAAATACCTGTCTCCTCAGCCAAAGTTTGAAGTCTGTCCAAAAGTGTACGAAAGAATGTTTTTTGAAAAGTATCATTAAGACTAATAGCGCTATACATTGAGGGGTCTGTTGGACTTCCCTTTTTTTTGTATATTGGACAAGTGATACTTCCTTTCCAACTTGGTGGTGTATTTGAGCCCTGTACAATTTTATTAAAGAAGACATGCAACAGTGGAATCCACCATTCAAAATGATATTTATATAGCTCAGCCTCAATGTAATCTGGACCAGGAGCCTTATTATCCTTTAGACATAGCAAAGCATTAAGAATTTTGCCTTTAGTAATATAGAATAGTCTGGGGTGGGGCACCTCATAGGTCTTAATCATTTCACAGTTATTGGAATAGAATAGAGATTCAAAATAAACTGTCCTTATGTCAGATGTAACAAATGATTCTATTCTAGTAATTGACTGTTGGTATCCTTGGCTCACAAGAAGCCAACATTTTTTGTTATCCTTTTCATAAATTGACTGCCTCAGTTTCTCCCAGTTACTATACTGGAACTTACTCCTTTCATTCTCCAATACCATCTTATAATTTTCCTTGCCTTGTTTAACTGCCTTGTGTGATTTTTACTTGGATTTTGTTTCACTTGGTGTACCAGTTGATTTAGTTGTTTCTTTGCATTTTTGCAAGTTCTATTGAACCAAGATCCTGCCCTAGTTGTTCTAGTTGTTTTACATAATGACGGTTTTATGTAATTCAGAATTGCACTTAGAAAAAAGTTTTGTTCCAATTTGCTATCTGACTCTATGATACACTTTCTCCAATCTTTGAGTCGATCAAACTACAATGTAGCTGTCAATGTATTACCTAACATCGGTGACCATTTTATCCTAGGGGAGTTCCTGATTTCACACGCTGCTGCCAAAGCAATATTCTCATGGGGGTTTCTGGACCTTACTACCATATCATATTCCAGCAGTAATGGAAAATGTGCTGATTCTAGATCACGTGATGCAGAGTGCTGAGTAGATGCTCCTCTGCTAAGCTCCTGCCTCCCGAATACAAAATCGTCATTTAATATCGTTAAATTTCATCTAACTCCTCTGCCTAAGAGCTTTCCTTGTCTCTGAACAGCGTGTGCTCCTGTTTTGGGTTCCTGTGTGGTAAATGGAGGCTTACATGAAGAAAGCCCCACAGAAACATACCCCCCACCACCCCTGAGAAGGCCTTGAAGAAATCCCGAGCCTCGAGTGGCCCAGACGAACCGGAACCTGTGTGTCAAGCTGGGGACCAAGAACCCCTAACACTTAATAGATTCTTAGAGGAATTTAAGCCATTCTGGGAAGAGATGAAAGATATGGCAATCGACCTGAAATCCCTCTCCAGAAAGATAGAGGAAGTCTCCACGATAGTATTGGATAACACTGCCCGAATATTTTCGATCGAGAGAAAATTGGAAAGCCTGGATCCTGAACTCCTATTAATGAAACAAAGGCTGTCTTGACTAGAAGCAAAACTCAAAGATCTGGAGGGCCGTAGTTGGAGAAATAATGTGGTCATTCTCGGGCTCCCCGAAGGGGAAGAAGGCCAGAATACCGTAGTCTTTATTCAGAAGTTGGTAGAAAAAGTTGCTGGTCCCTCTCCCTTTGGCCCAAATTATATAATAGAATGGGCCCATCGATCTTTGTGACCAAAACCCCCATCCGATGCACCCCCTCGTCCCATCATTTGCCACTTTCTGAGCTATCTGGAAAAGCAGCATTTCCTACAGAAAGTCAAGGCCCTGCAAGAAGTCAGATGGGAGAAGGTGAAGATGAGAATTGCTCAGGATATCCTTGGCTCAGTTCAATTGAAATGGAAAGCCTTCCACCCGATTGTGTCCAAGATTATAGCGGCGGGATTAAAGCTCAGGATGGAGTACCCAGCGGAATTACAAGTCTCTGTAAATGGCTCATGGCTCAATTTCGAGGATCCTGAAGCTGCGTTACTAAGCCTTAAGTCAGCGTTGCCAGACTTGTTTCGGATGACCTGAGAGGACCTCCTGATCTTCGGGAATCACTGGGAACTTCAGAACGAACTGTTGTTTGGATCTTTGTGCGGACAGTGCTCTTTCTAAAGATGGATTTCACTCAAGTTTATGCTCTTTAATAGAACTGGGCTACTAGCAGAGGCTCAACTTTACTTTTAACAGGCCCTGGCATGTTGGTGGGAATAGTTTGCAGGGAGAGTCCTGGGGGGGCTCCTGTAGGGTTTGTTTTGGACTGCATCTGATATAATATCACTTGCTTTGTTTCCAGGGGGAACATACAGGGCTAGGTCTTGGGTTATGCCTCCTGTTTAGACTTTATAGGATGGGAATTCAGATTTTCGAGTGATTCCGGGCTTTCAGGGTGCCTTGACTGTTAGGCTGGATCAGGTTAGGACCACAAGAGGGCGCGGCTCACCCATTTAATGCAGGTCCAGTCATCCAGCCTCGAGAGGGACTGCTTTCATTTATTATGTCATCCGGTTTTGTAGGGGGGACTTCTTGGAGCTAGGGGTCTGCAACCCCTAGGTAGTTACTCCCATGGGTTTCCCATCTCTGGATTTCATTTCACTTCTCATCTGGATCTGTTTTTCCATGTTCTTATCTCGATGATGGGCTCACCCCTCCATGTTAATTCTCTCTGTGGTTCTGGTTCACGAGGTAGTTCCCTATGGGGAACAAACATTTCTCAACTGCCTCCCAAGACTCGCGTGACTTTTTTCACATTCACATTTATGGCATTTAGTTCTATTTTTCTCTCTTGTTCATTAGTGGATTCACCAACAGATGTTTGCAGGCCCTGGAAGCCCGAGACCGCTTATTGACACTAAGCCCTCATTAATGCAGCTTACTGATTGCCTTGTATTTTGAGCTATGAGGATGATCATTTGCAGGGGATCGTTTAGGGGGCGGGGAGGATAAGATCCAGTGCTGTGCTAAGTGTTGCTTGCAACAGTGTGGGGGCTGGGGGAGGTTCAGTGGTTTTGTTGGGGTAGGGGTGTATTGGAGGGTTTAAATTGGGGCTTCTTGCGGGGGGGCTGGGGAGGTGGGAGGGCCTTACAGCAGCAATGGGGGGTTAGATTATTTGTGTTACACACCCAGAGTGCAAGGCTGAATCTAGCACCCTTAGAAGTCATTAATAGATGGCCAAGGAGGTGACTTTTGCAATGTGGAATGTCAAGGGGATCAGGAAAAAATCTAAACAATACCAGGTTCTCAAACACTTAAGTCTTTTATGTACTCAGGTTACTTTTCTACAGGAATCGCACCTACTAGAAGCAGAAGCCTCACAAGAGAGGAGGCAACAAGTGGGGACGGTGTATGAGGCACAAGGCTCCTCAAACAGTTGTGGGGTTATGATCATTATTAACAGGTGAATTCCCTTCGTCCCAACTCACACTATTAGGGATCCCGAGGGAAGGTTCATTTTAGTTATAGGTACTGTCTGATCAATACCTCTGCTATTGGGCAGTATATATGGTCCCAATGCTGATGACCCCGCTTACTTCATGAGACTCATAAATTCAATCCCACCTTTCCTTCCCATAAGGATTATCCTGGGGGCAACTTCAACCAAGCTGCAGACTCAAATCTTGACAGGTCGGGAGGTGCTTCGGGGGGGATCTCCCCAGGCCAGAGGGCTTTTAGAGAATTATTGGATCAATGCGGGCTCTGTGATGTCTGACGTGTCCTAAATCCTGATTCTAAGGAGTTCACATTCAGGTCTTTGGCACATGGTTCACAGTCCCGTATCGACTACATATTCATTTCTCAGACTCTTCTGCCCGGGGTTAGGTCCTTGTCGATACAGCCTGGCCCTGTCTCCGATCACTCTCTGGTGCTGTGTGATCTCTCAATTCAGGATGTGTCAAAGAGAGAAACATGATGGAAGCTTAATGATCAACTGCTTAAAGATTCTAATTATTGCAATACCATAAGGGAGCACATTGAGGCCTTTTTTCTGTCCAACCCTTTAAACAGTGCAAAAACAGATATTATATGGCGGCCTTCAAGGCTTACATGAGAGGAGTTCTTATTGGCCTCTCAGTGGCTAGGAAAAGTTTTAGGGAGAGAGAATTACTGTCCTTGTTATCCCAAATTCGGGTTCTGGAATCCAATGTCTCAGTTGACTCCTCGGAGGAGGACAAGGTGAGGCTCCTAGGGTTGAGAGACAAATATTTAGAACTACTCTGGGAAAAGGTGGAGCTAGCTATCATACACACCAAAGCTAGTTATACTGACCAAGGTGAGAAGGCAGGGCGCCTTTTGGCACTTCACATCAAACAACAAGAATCAGCGAGATTTATCCCTTCAATCAAGGCTTCTGTAGATGGGTCACTGAAAACATCCCCCACTGAGATAGTTCAAGAGTTCGCAGCATACTACAAATTGCTTTACGGGGACATGGAGCACCCTCCCAGCCCAGTAAGCATGGAGAAGTATCTGATGGACTCACACTTACCCTCCATCCCAGTACATTACATAGACTCCCTGGTCTCTCCCATAACTCAAGGGGAAATCTCCGAGGTTATTAGTGGTTTACCCTCAGATAAAACTCCTGGACCTGATGGATTTTCCTCCCTTTTCTATAAAACATTTCGGGAACTTCTATTGCCAATACTTAATAGTTTATTTCAGCACATCTTATCTGGGACAGAGGTTGATTACCATCTCTTTGAAGCCTTGATAGTGCTCCTCCCTAAGCCAGATAAAGACCCTGAGCTCATCCAGAACTACAGGCCTATATCCCTCCTAAATCAGGATATCAAGATCCTCTCAAAAGATTTTAGCTAACAGGTTATCCGTGGTGCTCCCTGAGTTAATAGGTATGAATCAGGTAGGTTTCATGAAGGGACGCTCTCCAGCGGATCATTTGCATACGTTATCCCATGTCTTCTCGGCTTCCAGAGATGCTGACTTCCCAGCAGGCTTGGTCTCTTTGGACGCCGAGAAGGCGTTTGACAGGGTGAATTGGAGTTCTCTTCAAGATATTGAGTGCCTTTAAATTTCCTCCAGTATTCATTTCTTGGGTTGCTGCATTATATAAATCCCCTACAGCAAGAATCTCAGCTAATGGGGCCTTCTCAAACTACTTCTCACTCCATTCAGGCACTAGGCAGGGTTGCCCCCTATCGCGCTTCTCTTGTTTAACCTATATCTGGAACCCCTCATCCAAAACATTCTCCAAAATATCTCTATACAAGGTATCAGAGTTGGGCGTCATGAGATTAAACTCACTGTGTACGCAGATGATTTGCTGATATATCTCTCCCATCCAGTTTCTTCAATACCACCCTTACTGAACGAAATAGCCAGGTTCAGTGTGCTATCCAACTACAAGTTGACTGCTAGTAAATCCTTATTTTTCCCCATTAAACCACAAGGTATTTAAGGATGACATTTGCCCCCTAGGTTTAGGTTGGACTCCTAGAGTAATCACATATCTGGGCATAAAGCTATCCCGTAACCCCTTAATGTGGGTCAAAGACAATCTGGATTCTCTCTCACAGGTCATTATTCATGACCTTGATAGATGGTCTAAACTTCCTATGTCATTATGGGGCAGGATTAACATTATTAAGATGAATGTATTTCCTAGAATTTATTACCCTTTATCCCTTCTCAACTCTTTTATTCCCATACGCTGGTTTAAGAAACTGCACAGTATATTTACCAAATTTATCTGGGCAGATAAACATCCTCGGTTGGCCTATCATAAACTAGCTGCCCCAAAATCTGAGGGGGGGCTGAGGATTCCCCATATGGCACTATACTACTGGGCTAGTCATCTAGCAAATTGTCTGAGATGTATCTCCCCAGGCCCTGAAACGGCACAACCAGTGTGGCTTAAGATTGAGTTAGACGCAATTAAAACTAAACGCCAGGATCCCTCAAACTTATTTTACCTCGAGTTGTCTCATGTAAAGCTGGGCGACTGCACCACAATAAGAACCTCTTTAAGAGTTTTTACACAGTTATGCTTATTTATTCATTATTCCCCTCAGACTGATTTAGCTCAGTCTATTTGGAATTCCCCATCTTTCACTCTTAGTGGAAGGTGGATTCCTTCTAACTGGTTGCCTCAACTAGACGATGGAAAACTGCTTTCCCTGGTAGATGGGGAAGGGCACTGGTTGTCCTCACATGGAATCATTGAAAAGTTCCTTATTCCGGTCTCATCTCATTTTAAAGTTATGCAGTTAAGACACCTTCTCACTGTAGTCCTGGGGAATTCTGCCCCCTCCCAGAAGGTATCGGCTCTAATTCCTGAAATCTCCCTGTTGTCTGGATCTTCAGACATAGTATCTAAGCTATACAGGGTGTTGTACTATAAAAAATATGTGGACACCTTTGGACCTACTAATTTCTGGAACTCACTTCTCCCTCAATACCAGTTGGACTGGCATTGCCTATGAAGATCCTATCATAAGTATGTTTCCCAAGATAGGCTGCATCTCATGCAATACCACATTCTACATAACATGTATTGTACCCCTACTAAATTAAAAAAATGGGGCTTCTCGAACTCCAGTACATGTACTAAGTGCCTACAAGAAGAGGGTACTCTCTTGCATATGTTCTGGTCCTGTCCCAAAGTTTCTTCCTCATGGAATTCAATTAAGATGTCTCTTGATCCCCTACTGGGCCTACAGAAGTATTTCACTCCAGAGGTGTGTCTTCTAGGGGATATGTCCCTGGTCAGTGCTAGAACTAGGAAATACGACATTTCTATGGTTGCGCGCTCAGTTAAAAAACTTATACTATGTCATTGGAAGGAACAATCAGCTCCTTCCTTCCAGGAATGGTTACATGAAATCATTGCTAACCTTTGAACAGAGAAGGCAATTGCAAGTCTTCATAACAGACAAGAGGCATACAGTAGGATATGGGATCCCCTTCATTCCTTACTCTTGTTACCTCACTGAAGTTATTTCACATTCTGGTTCTACCCATATGTACCATTGAATCACGCACTGCCGTTAGGGCGAGTAGATTCTGTTGCTGCTATGAGGGGGATGGGGTGGGAGGGGTGGGCGGGCAGTTCTTACTGTTCAAGTGTTATGTCATATCCGACTTGCTGTAACTGCCCTTTATAATGGAAATGTATTAATAAAGCTTGAGTTGTAAAAAAGGAAAATGTGCCGATTCTGGGTGGTCTAAAATCCTAAAGTGCTTTAATTTTACCAACTGCATACAGATTTGCCCAAACCAAATCTATAAAAGATTAATCCAATGGGCCAGCATATGCAAAGACTCTCTCCAAGTCACCCTTAACTCTGCCATTCATGAGGCAGAGATTCATATCAGACATAACTTGAATAAGTGACCTACCCTATTTATTTGACTTCCTGTCCTTTGATTGCCTCTCTAGTCTCTGGTTACAATTTGAAGAGGCAAGGATAAAAAGCAGGGGTGTATGTTCACATTCTGCCATAAATTTATAGCCCATTCTTGCATTGAAATTGTCCATAACTATGAATGAATGCATTACATATTTATTAGTTGTTTCTTCCAGAAAATCCACAAATCTCCCCCAATCATGTGGGTTAGGATCTCTCTTAGTGTATAGTGGAATATAAAAATGAAGCAGTACAATTTTACGATGGTCTTTCTCAATCAGGATGGGAAAAACAGCATTTAAGTTACAAGTTTTGTGTAATTTTTTTTTATAATTCATATTTTATTAGTAAATTTTTACTATTACAGGGGACAGAGAGTTACCACATACAATGCCTATACTCAAAGTGATACATGAGCTGTCCCCATCCCCCCACCCCAACCCCATACAGCAGCAGAGTACATACAAAGATAGAAAGATGCTATATAGTATCATGAATCAAGGAACACTCGATATAGTGACTCATTTAGCAGCTCTGGCCATAATTAGCGTGTGAAGGGGATCCCAAGTATTCTTGTACCACTGCAACTTATTATGGAGGCTAGCTATCGCTTTCTCAGTACATAGGTTAGTCAAAATTTCATTAATCCATTCCTGATATGTTGGGCTCACTGTATTTGTCCAATGCTGAAGCACAATTTTTTTAACAGATAGTGCAATCATGGAAATATGGAATCTTCTGTTTCTCACCTTGATAGAGGATAAATCCCCAAACAAACATACTTCTGGGGTGAAGTACTCCTGTAAACCCAGTAAAGGGTCAAGGTTATTCTGTATGGCTACCCATAATGGCTTTATCTTGGGGCATGACCAAAAGACATGAAGAAGTGTACCCTCATCTTGACATCCTCTGGTACAGGCCCCTGAACTTATGAGACCCCATTTCCTCAGCTTCACAGGGGTATAATACATGTTATGTATTATGTGGTATTGCATAAGGCAGAGTCTATCCTGAGAGACGTATTTGTGGCAGAACTTCCATAAAGCTGACCAGTTAGGAGTATATTGAGGAAAAAAAGAAACCCAGAGCCTAGTGGGGCCTTCAGGTCTCCCATATTTCCAATAATATAGGACTCGATATATTTTGGAAATAGTGCCTGGTGACCCCAATAAGGGGGAGAGATCCGATACAAACAGAAAAGCAGGTGGACGAGGAGGAATATTACCAAATACTGAAGAGAGGAGATGTTTCAATTGGGCCACCCTGAAGTGAAGAGTTAACAGGATGTCAAACTTGCGAATTATATTAGAAACTGAGAGCCATTCCCCTGCGTCATCCAGAAAGTAGAGATTATCCCATCCCCAATCTGAGGCAACCATTTATGAGATATCATCTTTTTGTTTATTGTGAAAGACGGGGAATTCCAAATGGACTGAGACAGGTCCAAGACTGGGGAATACCGCAGAAATGAACAAAGCTGTGTGTGAACTCTGAGGGACGTTCGGATAGTGGGACAACTAATAGTGTCAGGAAGGGAGGCTATTTTAAGATAGAACATTGTCTGGAGTCAATGTTCTCAGACTGAATAAAATCTAACTCAATTTTGAGCCAGACCGGTCTTAAGTATTCGGACCGGGTTCACCACACCAAATATTTTGCAATATGACTAGCCAGTAATAAATTGCCAGATGGGGATCCACAGTCCTCCATCTAGTTTCTGAGTGGCTAGCTTATAATATGCTAACCTGGCTTGTTTAGTAGACCAGATGAAATTTGTGAAAATTCTGTGCATTTTCTGGAACCATGATAACGGTGTAAAGCAGTTAAGAAGCAAGAGGGGATAAAATAAATGAGGAAAAACATACATTTTAATGATATTAATGCGACCCCAGAGAGCGAGAGGGAGTTTAGACCATCTATTGAGATCCTGAACTATCACTTGGGAGAGAAGCTCCAAATTATCTTTAAACCAGGAGGAGGGGTTAAGCGTCAAATTAATACCAAGGTATCTGAGAACACACAGAGACCAACCGAGACCAAAAGAAGACAAATCATTTTTAAAAACCTTATGATTAAGAGGGAAAATGGAGGATTTATTTATAGTCAGCTTATAATTTGAGGGAGCACTGAATTTGGCGATTTCCCTCAACATGACGGGAATTGAAGTTTTTGGATGAGATAAATGAAGGAGGAGATAATCAGTGTAAGCCGTAATCTTCACCACCTGATTACCTATCGGGATACCGCTTATCTCTGAATTATTGAGAATGTTTCGGATAAGGGGTTCTAAGTATAAATTAAATAAAAGGGGGAAAGAGGGCAATCCTGCCGGGTACCGGAAGACAAAGGAAAGGGTTTGGAGAATGCTCTGTTGCCAGAGACTCTGGCAGATGGAGTTTGATATAAGGCCCGAATCCAATCTATAAACTTAGCCGGGAAACTAAATACTTCAAGGGCCTGAAACAGGAAATTCCAATTGACGCGATCAAATGCCTTCTCGGGGTCCAAGGAGACCAATCCCGTGGGAAAGGCAGCATCCCTGGACACCGAGACAACATGTGACAGGGTACGTAGATGGTCGGCTGATGGACGTCCCCTCATAAACCCTACCTGAGATATATTAATCAGGTCAGGAAGAACTCGTGTTATTCTATCGGCCAATATCTTCAAGAGAATTTTAATATCTTGATTCAATAAAGAGATTGGTCTGTAGCTTTGCACTAATTCCAGATCTTTATTGGGTTTAGGAAGAAGAAGAAGAACAATCAGGGCTTCAAACAAATGTGTATCTATTTTTGCACCAGAAAGAATGTGACAGTACAACTGGCGGAGAACCGGCAATAATTGTGATCGAAAAGTTTTATAAAATAAAGCAGAAAAACCATCTGGTCCTGGGACCTTATCTGAGGGCAAAGCCCCAATGACCTCTGATATTTCCTCCAGAGATACTGGTGAGGATAGAAAATTCCTCTGCGATTCAGATAGAGAGGGTAGGGAGGAATACCTCAGGTAGGCCTCAAGCTCTTCTAAGGAAGGAGGGTTGTCCATATCCCTGTATAAATCCTCATAGTAGGAGGCAAACTCCTGCACAACTTCAGAAGGGGATACCTTCAAGGATCCATTCGCCTGGGCCCTAATTGGAGGTATAAATCTAGCTGATTCCTGCTGCTTTAACCTTAAGGCTAGCAGGCGAAACGCTATTTCCCCCTGATCGGTGTAGTTTGCTTTAGTACAAATAGATAATTCTGCTTTTTCCCTCAACAGATCTAAGTATTTATCTTTAGCTACCGAAAGCCTCCTCATATCCTCTTCCTAGGCATTAGAGGATAACTTGGTTTCCAAAGACCTAATTAGAGATAATGAAGCTAGTAATTCCGCCTCTCGAATCTTTTTCCTTTTTGTGGCTAAGCTGATAATAATCCCTCTCATGTATGCTTTGAAAGCACCCCACAAAATATCAGGTGTCATGTCCTCAGAGGAATTAGTGGAGAGAAAGAAATCAATCTGCTCCTTTATTAGATCACAGTATTTGCTGTCTTTAAGCAATTGACCATTTAATTTCCATCGGGTTTCTTTATGGGGAATGTTAAGGAAGGCCAGTTTGGAAGTTACCAGAGAGTGATCTGACACTGGACCTGGCTGGATTGAGGCAGTTAAGACCCCTGGCAAGAGGACCTGAGAGAGGAAAAGATAGTCCATGCGAGACTGGGTTCTGTGTACCAGCGAATTAAAGGTATACTCCCTGTCCTTAAGGTGTAATACACGCCACACATCACTCAGTCCACACTGATCCAGAAAGTCCCTAAGGGCCCTCTGTCTGGGCGTCAAGCCCCTCAACCCACTACCAGACCTGTATACTTCAGGATCAAGAACCAAATTGAAGTCCCCACCTATTATTATACCAATGGGAAGCATGGGAAGGAGTATGGAGATAAGCGTCATAAAGAGGCCCGGATCATCTGCGTTAGGCCCATAAATGCTACCAAGTAAAATAGGCATAGGCCAGAGACTCCCCTGAACTAGGACATATCTTCCATCCAGGTCCCTGAAAACTTGTTTAGAAATAAAGGGAATGCTTCTGTTGACTAGAATCATAACCCCACAGCTGTTAGTGGACCCCGAGGCATTAAACACCTGCCCAATTTGTTGCCTCCTAAGTTACAGAGATTCACTTTCCAGTAAATGAGATTCTTGCAAGAATGTAATCTGAGAAGATAAACTTAAGTGTTTTAACACGTGGTATTGTTTAACTCTTTTCCTTATCCCCTTCACATTCCATGTAGCAATGTTTATGCTACTGGCCATCTAAAAGGAAAAGGAAAGAGGACATTATATGAAATCTAGGAATTACAACCAGACTTAAATGACCCGAGCCCCTGTTTGCTGCTGTATATCCCACCCATCCAATAACAACTTCCTCCACCCACCACCCCTGCCCCCAAATAATCCGACCCATCCAACAAACAAGTAATATGACAATCCTAAACACAATATCACCCTCCCCCACCCAACTGTCACGAGCAACGTTCAGCACAATACGCTTTCCTTCCTCCCCTCCAACCTCCCACGCATGTACCCAAAACCCCGCTTTAGAATGTAAACCTTCTTATAAAAACAGTAGTCAGCAACATCTAATCAAAGATAAAGGTAATGTAAGTAATGATTAGTAAGTACTGGACTCCAGAAATCCAGGAAAAAAAAAAGAGCTAGAATGAGAAATAGAGAAGAGAGCAACCCCTACGTGGGAGCAAACCAGAAAACCCAATTCCTGAGGAAAAAACAGAAAACACACAATGTAAGGCTTAATAGCCGAATATGCTCTCATATCTGCTGCCATTAGCAAAATTGAAAACTTTCCCAGAAACATATATTCGCTAGTAAACTAAATGCTCCCAAGTAGTGGATCTCCATCTGTGTCCAAGCCCCCACTGCTATCTGTACCCGAGAAAAATAAATTCCAGAAACAAATAAGTAAAGGGGAGTTGATCCACCAAAATTACAGCAAAAGCGCCCTCTGGTGATAATATCCCAAAAAACATTGAGACCAAAAGGTCGCTCTCTCGAACAGTGCCCCAGTAATCAAAAACATCAAGCTTGAGGGTTTTCGTCATATTAACTAGATCCTGAGAGATAATTAAGTGTCCCTGGAAAAAAGAAACCAGTAAATGTGATCCATATGAGGAAAAAGGGCACTCCTCCCAGACAAAACACAACCCCTCAGAGAGAAAGTCCCGCGATGTGAGGTTGCTCTGAAACACTGAGTGCTGAGATGAAAAATGCAAAAGGTCAGGACTCTGCTGAAGATAGTCCCCTCCATCACGAAACTCGAGAGTCCACATAACCAGACTGGTATTCATTCCTCTTTTGGTACAGCAACATGAAAAAATTCTTCTCCTTTCCAAAACAGGGTGGGGTAAGACTGACTAACCAGATCAAGTGTCCCGAAACAGATCAGGCAGAGCAGCCGTCAATCCCGAGAAAGCAGCTTCAGGATTCTCGTATGTTGACCAGGTACCATCCACTAGTACCTGTAGTCTAGCCGGATACCCCATTTTAAAGCGAAGGCCTGCAGCTATAATTTTCGATACAATAGGATAAAAAGCAGTACGCTTTGCCCTAACCCACCCCGGTAAATCTTGGACAATTCTGAGTCTGGCATTTTCCCATTTCAGTTCTTGTAACTCTCTCACTTTTGCCAGAAAATGTTGTCACTCTAGGTCATTCAAAAAATGACAAATAATGGGATGAGGCATTGCTCCTGGAGATGGCTTGGGTCACAAGAACCTATGCACCCTTTCAATGATGTACTTAGCCCCGAAGGAAGAGGGACCAGCGACCTTTTCAATCAGCTTCTGCTCAAATATCAGCATGTTCAGGCCTTTCTCTCCTTCTGGAAGGCCCAGGATAACTACATTGTTTCTTCAGCTGCGGCCTTCCAAATCTTCCAACTTAGCTTCCAAAATAGAAATCCTTTGCCGCATAACTACGAGACCGGGATCGATTTTTTCCACTTGCTTCTCAAGAGATGAGATTCGGGCTGCATTATCTGAAGTTTTCATCATGACCTCCTCAAGTTTTTTAGAAAGGGATTTAATTTCAGCTGAGATTTCTTTAATTTCTTCCTGGAAGGGTTTGAACTCTTCCAAAAATCTGCTCAGTGTTAGGGGTTCTTGCTCAGTGATCAAGCTTAGAAGCCTCCACACTTTCGAGGCCCTTGTTTTCGGGGCCTTCTCGGGAGTGACCGGCGGTGTATGCTTCTGTGGAGGCTTCTTCATATAAACCTCCATAATCAATGGAAACAAGCTGTCAGGAGCCCAGGATATTAAGAAGGTGATAATCTGTAATCTTTCTGGTTTTTAGGGAGAAATAATGACCAAAATAGCGATTATTTGCAGTTAGGAGGTTGGAGCCATGCAGAGGAGCTTCTACTCAGTACCCTGCATCACGTGGTCCCCCCTCTTATTTGTGTAATTTTAAAGTTTAGTGCTATTTTAACAAAAATAGCTAGGCCCGCTTTATAGCATCCATGTTTCCTAGCTCAGGTGGCTGGTTTGAAATAGCCTGGAATTTGTGGTGTTGTTTGTTGTCCACACCACATCTCCTGAAAACATAATAGCATAAGTCCCTAAAAATGACCTGCACTCAGGGTCAGCCAGCTTAAGCATTAACCCCTCAATGTTCCATGAAAGAACCGAAATTGGAGAATCTTCTACTAGTTCATTTAACTCTATCTGTGGCAATATTTGTCAATTCAGGGAAGAGTCCTGTAAAGACACAAAACTGTTTTTGTTCTCAAGCACAGATTGCTGATGTCTTTCTTTGTAGTTTTTTCTTAAAACCCTGGAATGTACCAAATATAATCACAAGGTGTCAAGCAAATGAGTCTTCTCCTGAATTGCCTCTACATATTTTGTACTAGTAAAAGTTATGTCTAATTGTGGTGTGGGAGAATCAGGATTATGTATTTTGGGCCATTCTATATTACTCCTATAAATTGGGAAAGCCAAAATTTGGCTGAGAAAAACAGCTAGGTCTTGCTTGGCTTTCCCTACTGACGTATTGGGAAGTACCTTCCAGCCAAACAAGGTTAGTGTTTTATTTTCCCAAATTTGGGTCCTTGAATGTTCATAATCCAAAATGGCCTCTAATATATCATTAATACCCTTTTGAGGCACTATCTGTTCCTGAAGGACACAATGTGGATCCTCATATACTGCTGGCACCTCATAAGGGGGAAACATATGTATCCCTTTTCTCCTCAGGTCTGCTTCCTGTTGCCAAAGTGTTTCAGCTAACATAGTACTGGAACAATAAACCAAAACACAGTGAAGGTAATCCATGTTTGGTGGTCTAAGACCTTTAAACCCCTCCAGCGAGTGTAATATATGCAATAACCTAGCCATCCAATCCGTTAATTTATCCTCCATTTCCTGCTGTATCTTCCTAAAAGAACCTGACAAATCTCCTCTAAACTCAAAGGACTCAGTTCTGAGGGGCCTATAGGGACCTTGGACTCCCCACCATTGACCAGGTTCTATTGACATACTGGTGAAGTTACACCACCATTTTGGATCATTTCATTCATCGACAGTTCTTGTCTAGCTAGCTTCCTTCTTTCTACATCCTGTATAAAGGCTAGCCTGTCCACCTCAACAGGTTTACTTTTTTGGTTTTGGTTTATCACAAACTCCTTCCTCTGTGAATCTAACTCTGGTTGTTTCTGGTTACTTAGAACATGACATGATTCAGGACATTTCTTTCTTCTTTTTTTTTTTGTTTTGGTTACGAGGTCTGCCTAGATTTTATTTTACCCTGGTGCTGTTTACTATCTTTGGCCTGTTGGCCTGAAAAATTAGATGGTTTTGAGAACGGGGGTGGAAGATTAACATGGAGTGCTTTGTTCTCAGTACACAAGGCCTTTTTATAGGTAATATCCACTGTAGTATTTAATTCTGGACTAATTTTTTGTATTGCATTTTGTATTTTTCCAAACACCGTTTTATTATGAAAAACTTCCGTTCTGAGATTTATTTCCTCCTTGATTACTGATAAATTCACCAACAGCATGATATTAGCATAATATGAGTTTTTAATCATTTCTAATGTTTGCTTGGTGAGTGAGGAGAAAGATGTAAACATACCCTTGTTCTCAAAAAACTCTGTGTTATAGATTATCTCTTTCTCATACAAGACATGTCTCACATTTTCAGGGTAGACAGACATTTTTGTGGTTTCTGGAGAAAATATCAATGAATGTGACACAGAAATGGGCAAGTAGTATAATGGGAAATCTCCTATAGGGTTCCCATAGTTATCATCCACCAAGTTCTCAAGACCTTTTATTGTCTGGTTTAGATCTTTAATAACCAGACTAAGATTATCTCTAGTGGGTGTCAACTGGCCCTGAGTCCCATTGTAATGTAAGGTATCATCTCCCCTGAGGATAATATTGAGATAGTAGCTATATCTTTGTATTCAGAGGGCTCAGAATATAGTTCGGAAGGAACCAGAACACTAGTTTAATCCATGTTATAGAGTTCAGGGGAAATTGTTTTTGTCATTTGAAATGACAAATTAGGGGATTCAGAAAGTCTTGTTCTAGTTAGAGCTTCCTTTATTTCTCTTACTTGCATATCTGGTTGTGTAGGAGATAGTGCTTTAGTCATTGGGGAAGACTGTTTAATAAAATCAGTTATCTTCATTTGGTTTAATTTTTTATTACCATTTAAGCTACATTCCCCAGTATGAATTGGGGGAGAAGCTTTTCCTAGGTTTTCATAGGGCAGATAATTATCCTCCATATTAGTTCGCACCCTTATTCCAATATTTTTTGTATTTTTACTCCTCTTGGCCCCCAGCTTTGAGATCACCTCTGGGGTTATGAGCGCGCCACTTCGTGTATATACCATTGCTGAAAGCTACTAATTTAATAGTAGGTTGGTTATCTATGCTCAATAATCCACAGCTTTCCTTTATAAATATCACTGGTCCTAGAACACAGATAAATATGTCTGACTGTTGTATATCCCCGAACCCTTTAACAATTCTAACAATTCTAACAAGTAATCTTCAGATAACTATCGAATAATTTAAAATAATAAAACTTGTGGTATCCTCCAGTCATCAAAAGTTCTAAAAACAGAGCCTGATATTTTAACTCGTAAGCCCAGAAAGATATTTTCCAGTGTTAGACTGTCCAGAGGCTAATTGAAGAAAATTTGAAGCAATAGTCTCTAGGCCTTTAAATACCATGAGTTGAACATAAAGATACTGTAAGTTACTGCCAAATACTTTTACCTCCACTGACCCAAATGCAAAGATAAAACAAAGTCCAGAGACTTGCTTTTTCCACAAAGTAAGAAGACTCCAGAGTGCAAATGCAGTCTTTTAAAAATGGAAGCAGAAGAAAAGAAATGCTGTCCACTAGAAATCAAAATACATAAAAACAAATCAGCCCAGACTTCTGCGGCTGTTAAAAATCACACTGCCAACTTCAGCAACTTGCCAAGGGACTTGCCAATATGACCTGTGTTACCTGTATTGCTATTAATAAATCTAATAATTTTAAAACAAATCTAGGGAGCCAATACTTCATTCAAGTTCATTATTTAGCTGTCTGTGGGAAAATGCACTAATTGCTCCCCTTATCTTATTCAAAATATTGTGCTTCAGTTTAAAAACAGATCAAACCAAAAAAAGAGAACTTGTTTTTAACCCCTTTTACCATTAAATAATAAAGATTTTACTTACTTGTGTGGCCTCAAAAGAAAAACAGCTATTAGAATTTCAGTAGTTCTGGGTATAGATAAGCGGGACCGAGGTATGGTTTTTAGATTTTTAGGTTTAAGATTTTATCATAAAAACTTATGGGCTTACAGCACCGCGAATTGCCGCACAAATGCTCTACGGTCACTCACTAGTTACTACAGATGTCAGCTCAGCAGCAGAGGTGCAAAAGTGCATAGCACAGCTGTAATTTAGTTTTGCTTGTGGTATCTTTGGCTCCTAGAAAAGGAAGGTGGTGTAAGCCAGCCACCCACAACCAGACTTGTAGCAAACAATAGCCTAGAGTGGTAGAGGGGAGACAATTCTCTTTGTAGGATGCCACACATGCTCTGCATGAGGCACTGACGGTTATTCTAAATTAGTAGGTCACTGGCCAATAAACTTATTTAGTTGTTTAAAGCTTTAATTGGACAACTAAGGACACCTGGCTTAATTACTTGACCACATGCCCTTTACCCTGCTAGGTTGAATAGCTCAAGTAAACTTGCTCAAGATCCCAATTACCTAATTGGCAAGTTAAAAGGAATTTTCAGCGGACTAAAATTTAAATGTGTATAGATTAAAAGAACAAAAAAAAATATTACTGGAAGCAATACTGGAGAGTGATATGCATGTAAAAGCTTCCTGTATAGGAATAGTTACACAATCCACATGTAGTGGAACACAAATCTAACAAAGTCTGAGGCTGAAAGAAAAAAATAAATAAAATTCAGTGATCACCAAGATGTGCCTTAAGACACCGTGTCCACAGATGTTACAGAGCTTTTCCCTGGACTTTTAATTCAATAGTTCCAAGTCCCGGCATAGCTGGACTTCGCTAAGCTCCAAATGTCCTTGTTGTATTCTCGTTGCAAGACTTATTTTCCCGGTTACAATTTTCCGCCAGCCGATCAAGACTTAAGCCTTTCCGAAGGGCTCCTTAGCTTCCCCCGATCCAGTCACCACCTTTGGCCTTCTTTCTGAAAGAGAGTAGAGAATGCCTTGACTGGTGAGGCAACAGTGTTTTGCACAAGAAATTCTGGTAACCTTTCATTTACAACATAGGTGGCATACTTTTTAAAAGTAGAGATAAGTTTTGAAAGAGAGCCTGCTTCCTTCGCTTCTCCACAGCACGGTAGTGTACAGCTCGGTGCAGCACAAGTCAACCAGGAATCCTCAAGGAAAAGAGTAGCAGATAAGCTATTAGGACACAGTGATAAAAGAGCTGGGTCTAGCTCTTTCTGCTCTACTTCCTTGTCTAGATGCTCAAATACTGTATCAGGAGAACTGACAGCACTGATAGGTTATTAGGTACTAGATTTTCAGGGAGTAAAACACACAAGTTAGTAGAGAGATCCAGTGGGCTAAACAGCTCTAATTTGGTCTCATGGGCTCCCTGATTAACTCATAGATTACTGATGGATAGGTCTAGTGGAATGGTATATTGATTTAAAGAAGCATCAGGTCTATCCTCCACTTTCTGCTCTGATGCCACTAGATTTGTTTGCAATGATAGGGGAGAAAAAATCTGTTATATTTTTCTGACTAATTTCCAAACCTGTGCAATTTTCCTTTTTGCCATTTTTCTTTTCTTTTGTTTGTTTATTCTTATCACTTCCAGGTTTCAAATTTACATTTATTAAATCCAATTATTGCAAATTACTTCGAATTGTTCTAAGTATTCAGTCAGGAAACTTATTTCCTTGTTTGACACTCTCTCTCTCTCTCTCTCTCCTGTGTTAAAGCCTGAGGTTTGGTATGTGTTTGAAAACCTAGATCTTTCTGGCTTGCTGTGTCTAAGTTCAATTTTAAAGCATCTGCATATGTAAACAATTTGTTAGTTTCTGCTGGAGTGGAAGAAGTTATCTGTAGATACTCCCTAAATATACTCCCATTATTTTTTTGTCCTTAACTAACACCATTTCCTGCTTCTAGTAAACATTTTAGAGCAGCACTTACTTAATAGCTTGATTAACAAACAAGACCATGTGATGTGTTATATAATGGAACAGATAACTGAAAATAAATAATATTTTCAGTAATAGCTGTAAAAATAAAAAATAAATAAATAACAAGTCTATGCCTCATGCAGTTCTTCCTGTAAAAGTTGGGTTTTCAAACTCAACATTCCAATTAATATCAGCTGGTATAGATGAACGTTCTAGGAAATGCGTGTCCCACAGATGATTTAAAGAACTTCACTGACTTTGTTAAAACAATCTGTGGAATTATTGCATCCAGAGAATTCTTCTTACTGGAACTTCTCACTGTCTCTGAATGAAAACAGCTCCACATTATCATTAATGACAGGTTTCCACTGTCTGCTGATATATTCCTTTTAGGTGTTCCTTGCATAGCCTTTGTAGGTGTTCAGTATGTTTGGGGGGGGGGGTGCCATCAGAGAAGTGAAACCCTTAACTTGACGGCAATGTGGGCCCTGCAACCCGATCTTGCAGCACCCACCATCTTGATGCCCCAGGGATGTTGCGCTATTTCCCCCCTTTACACCTCCGATCTGGAGGTGGGATGTGCTCCTGTGTTTTGCCTTGATGGCGGTTAGGTGGCAAGATTGATGTGTGACAGTGTCGCCATCAGCATTTTGTTGTCGCTCTGGTGTCGGTCGACATGATGGATGTTGAACCGAGATGGTGGAATCATTTAGGGGTAATTAGAAGTAGTTGAGAGCTGGAAAATAAGTAAAAAAACCTGAAAAGTCTAAGCGCTCTGGTGGAACACAAGCCTCTGTTAGAACGATATATTAATTAAACAATGAATAGTTTGCAAATTTGCAGTATAAAAGCCTAGATTATTAAGGCAGGTTATTTATACATTTCAGAAAATTTAAAATAATTATTTGTTTAAAAACACCTGCAGGCTACTATTGCAAAGAAGAAGAAGAAGAATCAGCATTTATATAGCTCTTTTCATACACAGTGTATCCCAAAGTGCTTTTTTACAAGCAATGCTCGACTGGTAGTGAAGTGACTGAATGTGTGGTGGCGGCCATATCGCACATCATCACCCACACACAGCCTGGATAATTGCATGAACTGGTTTATGGGAAGGGGAATGTTGGCCAGGACACCTGGAATGTTCCCTACTCTTTGCAAAGAGTGCCCTGGGTTCTTTTACTTCCACCTGGACACCCTTAGGATGGGCAGAAGGGACCTCGGTTTAATGTCTCAGCTGAAGGATGGCACATCTCAGCAGTACAGCACCCCCAATGCTGCACTCAGATGCCAGTGATTTTTAGGTGCAAGTCCAATCCCCAGTGTGAGACGAGAACCCACGACCTTCTGGTCCAGAAGCAGATGTGCTACCAACTGAGCCACACTGACGGGTGAAACTCAGGACTTTTTGTAGTAATGCCTATGATGCCAACAGCCTTAGGGTAAACTCTAAAAATGAATGAAAGGTAAAAAGACAAAAATTCACAGATACAGGTCTGCGCTTCTGGGCTATCTTCTGTTCTCTAGTTAAGATGAATACAGGTGTGTGTGAGAATGCCCACGCATGCACCCTTAAGTGTGCAAGGAAGCACGTAATCAGTGGGGTGCAAAAATGAATTACAAAGTAAAAAAGGTAAAATCAACATATAAGAGAAAATAGATATGTTTTCTAATAGTGTTATAGCTGGACAAACTGAAATGATCCCAGTTAGCTAATGTTGCAAAATAAAGTACATTTAAAATGTCTCACTGAGGGAACCGGGTGAGCTAAAACCAAATATTTTATTCTTAAAGCCATATGACTAAAGTGTAAGAATAATAAAGGCCAATAATCATTAAGTCAGCAGATATAACCCTGACAGGGAGATGCAGTCTGTAACATAAAAGGTTGCTCTTGCAGCACAGCTGCTTCCATCACAGGGGATTCAATTCCTTGCTAGCTATGCCAATGCTGCTTTGATGCTCGCAGCCTTCTCGAAGGACTCCTCTGTCCGAACTTCCTCAAAACGCTGGCCCGATGCCTCCACCACTATATGGGGGAATCCTTCTCTGCCTCTAGTGGGAACAGGGACACACTCAAAGCAGTAGCAGCAATGCGAGAGACAGCACAAGAACTTTTGGAAAGACTGCCAGGAAAGCAATGGTGGCTTATAGGGTTACCACCTTTTAAAAAGGCCAAAGTGGAACATTTCTTACTGAAACATGATTTTTCGCAGGACAGTACGTAACCTTGACTAGTATAACAGATTTGTTTTTTCTATATAATCAGAATTAAGGCTAGGTATTGTAGTTTCTTAGTTGCTTCCATGGTTTCATATCATTTTAATGTATTTTAGTTACGGTATATTAGTTTTCTGCAACATTTAGTGGAAAGTTAGAAAATATTTCTTCTACTATAAAGTCAGGACATTTAGTATTTTTATTTGTTTTGCAGGACACAGCTGCCCAAATCAAGATTGTCCTGAGATACTCAGGACAAGCGGTAACCCTAGTGGCTTACCTTTTAATAATATTTACAAGCGCAGCCTAATAGTCCTGTTTCTGCAGCTACTCCACAGATTGCTCAGCGGGTCCGCCACCTTGCCGCCATTGAAAGTCACTTTTCCGGCCTGACTGTCACTGATCAGGTTCTGCTGGGCTGCATATGCCCCTTTTGATTTGTTTATTATTGAACTTTAACTCCTGCTGAGTACTGTCCCATTTTTTTACTGTATGATTTGTCGCTCCTGCTACTTTTCATCACCTGCTGCCTCTGGTCAGATTCCCCCTTTTTCACCTTTCCTGAGCAGACTTAAGCTTTGTGGCATATACAGTGTGTTTCAGTCCCTTCTACCTACCTGTCTGCCTTTGCCCTGGTTACTGCTGCTCCTCTCCCTCCCTTTTGGCAACTGTTGGCAATCTATGAAGCTTCTACAGTGACTAGTAGCAGCTATCCCCATTTAGACTTATCCACATTTTGTGGGTTGGTACCTGCTGGTGCTGGTGAGGTGTGTTTGGTTGCCCTGGGAGGTGCAGTGGCAGCAAGGGTCTCCTCTGCAATTTTTCATTTGGATTTGTTTTTCTCTTCAGTGCAGCAACTATTTTGCCTGCACCACTGAGTTATGTATCGGGGAGGGGGTCACATCTTGGGGGTGTAATGGAATCTGACTCTGTCATTGCTGGTTTTTCATCATTGGCAGCAGATTTTTGTTTTGACTCCACTTTGATGGAATTTTCCATGTTTTTTCACCCCTGTTTTTTCCATCTGTCTTCAGCCTTGCAAATGGTTTCTGCACTGATTGTAGTGTGATTCTGCATTGCTGCATTGTGCACTTTGGGGAATTCCTCGCTTGCTTGACAGCAGGGTTTTTCAAGGGCAGGCCACCTGGGGAGGCTTGATTTGCCACTGTTCCATTTTTTCAGATTTTGTTGCCTCTGCAACTGGGACAACAGGTAGTTGTTGATTCTGTTATGGGATATTCCTGGATTTCTGGGCTGTACCTGGACCATGCTCTGATTGTATCAGGTCCTATGGCCACCACTTTTGTTGCCTGCTCTTGACAATCTTGCATAGTTACCTATTAGGAGCTATGCTGTTGTAGAGTGGTCTTTTCCAGGCTCTTTCCCTGTGAGCTTGCTGAACCCCGGGGCAGCAAAGGTATGGCCTGTACGGTATAGTTGGATGTTTTTCATTTCTGTTCCTAATGATGCCAGCAGTACTCTCTCATATTTGCCACACATATTTTGGTCTGTGTTTGCCCAGCCTCCCTCAATTGTCTGCTTGAGGTCTCTTGGGTGATATCCAAGTCACCATTTCATGTTTTATCACTTCTATATGGTACAAGAGTGCTGGGGGCCAAATATGTCTTGTTTCATGTGTGGTATTAAAGGATGTCTCTAGCTTTGCTAATTTTGTTGCTATATATAGAATTACACATGGTTGGGTGTGCATAATGAGAATTTTATACATACCTCAGGAGTGTGATGCTTCATAAACCCTGAGAGCGAAGTGTGAGGAGTTTATATCAGCATCACACCCAGAGGGTGTGTATAAAATTTGAGTTTTTTTGCAACGCCGCCCATGTATTGTTTTATATCATTGCTGGGGAGCATTGTCTCACCCAAACACTAGCACCATAATGTGGTTGTGACAATGGACTCTTTGTACTGAAAAAAAAAAACTGTATGGTCACTAGACTTAGGAACCCCATTAGCCTTTCTTGTTTGGACCTGCATCTGTGGGTTTTCCCCATCACAGGCACCCCTGCATCTGCTCTACTTGACTGTTCAGGCTGGGATGGAGTCTACTTAACAAAGTGCTGAAGGGTAGCTTGCTGAGTTTTTTTTTAAGGGTGTGGGAGCATATCCTTCTTTCTTCTGCCACTGTGACCTTGAGTGGTTGAGGTTTTCTTTCCATTCAATTTTCCTGCTTTATACCTCTCAAGTTAATCCCCATACAGTACTCTGCCTTATCATCAAGTTGCTTAGGAGGGGCTCCTCAGATGATGTATCAGTGAACTAATGGCTAATGGGAAGGACCACCCCCATGGTGTTGGATACCCCCCTGCCCTTTGTTTTGTTTACAGTGCCAGTGGGCTCAATCCCCATGTTGGCATTAGAAGGCCCCCCAGCAGTGCGGGACACTGGGGAACCCACTTTCAGTGTCCTGAAATATGTATTTAGTTTTAACTTGTAAAGAAGAAAACTGTTCCTGACATCTTTTTTTTAACCTGAAAAAAGGAAAATGGCCCCTCATCATCCCTGCCACCCCCTTCCCCCTATCCCGACCCTCCTACTCAGTACCCACCACCCCACATCCCCATTACCCTATACTTACCACTGGAGGTCATAGGCTATCATCTGCTGTGGACCGGGACAGGTCTGCACTCTTCAAAGCCGAACCTCGAACCAAGGAATCAAGGTAAGTGCTGTATAGTGTATTTCAATGCCATTTTGAACTTATAATTTTGCCATTTTATTTGTATTTTTTTCACCAAATTTTTAACATGGGCTTTTGGGAACCCCACCTCATGAACACTGGCACTGCCATTTCATTAATCGGGCCTGGAAGGTGATTTCGCGGTCGCTACACGAAATCTCCTTTCTGGATGAAATAATAAAATTTCACCACCACTGTTCATGAGGTGGGGTCCCAAAAGAGACATGTTGAAAATTAGGTGAAAAATTTCCTACAAATGGCCGAATTATGAGCAGTCATTGAAATTTTTCTCTGCATGCATACAACTTTGCTAATTTTCAATATTTTCCAAATTTTCAACATAGCCATTTTTTTACACCACCTCATGAAAAGTGCAGCTGTCATTTCTCACATCCTGTCTGAAATGTGTTTTTGCACCTGTGGCATGGAATGATGTTTTTGCACAAATTTGAACATTTTCTCCTGTGGTGTTTATGAGGTGAACTCATAAGAAGACTATGTTCAAAATGTGGGGTCAAAATATGAAAAAATGCCAAAGTTATGGCCATTCCCCATCCCCCCAATTTTGCTATGCCTGCTCATAACATTTGAAATATTAGATATTTTGACCCCAGATTATTAAAAAAGCCTTCTTATTACCCCATCTCATGTATGTCATAGCTATCATTTCTAAAATCTTACCCTAAAACTGTTTTTGCACCTGTGTCGTGGAATGGTCTTGCATTTGTGCATAATTACGTTTGGCCTGGAATTTGATGATTTTCTGTACCAGGTACATGAGGTGGGGTTATAAGATGACTATGCTGACAATTTGGTCACTGTTGTCCTAGAAATGGAAGCACAGGGCCCTTTACAGCTACATACATATACACATCTATGGAAGGATGGATCTGAAAAAGTAAGGAAATTCATTGCAAAAAACTTCATTAATGCATCAGTTAGGATTGCTACTAAAGCAAGAAAAGCAGGGAAATGTGATGTTAGGGTTTCCAACCCTAACACCCCACCCTCACCCTGCAGACACTGACAGGCATTGGGGGTGCCTTGGGTTTGTCAGCCCTAACTCTCACCCCATTCTCCAACACTGTGCCCATCTCAGCTTATTTACTTGTGGAATGGGGTGAGCATTAGGGCTGACAATCCCAAGGCCCAAAGGAACCCCCCTCAATGCCTGACAGTGTCTGCAGGATGGGGGTGGGGTGTTATGGTTGGAAAACCTAACACTACATTTCCCTGCTTTTGTTGCTTTAGTAACAACCCTAACTAATGTGTTTGCAATGAATGTGTGTGTGTGTGTGTGTGTGTGTGTGTGTGTCTGTGTGTGTGTATATATATATATATATATCCTTTGCAAAAAACGTTGTTAATGCATCAGTTAGGGTTCCAGAGACAAAAGCTGGGAAATATGGTGTTAGCATTTCCAACCCTAACTCTCCACCCCCACCCTACACTTAACAACTGGCATGAGGGGGGTGCCTTGGAGTTGTCAACCCTAATGGTCACCCCATTCCATCAGTAAATAAGCTGAGATAGGTACAGTATAGGAGAATGAGGTGTGCCTTAGGGTTGACAACCCCAAGGCACACTTCCCATGCCTGTTGCCGTGTGCAGGGTTGGGTGGGGTGTTATGAATGGAAACCCTAACACCACATTTCCTAACCTTTGTTGCTGGAACACTAATTGACGCATTAATGATGTTTTTTGCAAAGAATTTCCTTACTTTCAGAGATAGTATAACCATATCCTCATTTGGCTGTGGGAGCGCAGAGCCCTCCGGGACCTGCGATCCCATTATAGAAACAGAGACACATAGAATTTGTTGGCAGAAAAGGACCACCAGACCCATCCACTCTGCCCTTTTCCCCTACCTGTAATAGCGGCCAGTACCAATAGTAGGCCACTTGCTTAAACTATTGCTTCTCATCTCTGTTGTCCCCTTATTCCTATCCCATGCAAGTTTGAATTCTGCTACAGAGCTTGCTCCCACCACCCCCTGGGGCAGGGCATTCCATGCATCCGCCACCCTTTTAGTGAAAAATAAATTCCTCCCATTTCCCCTTATACGGCTCCCCTCCAATCTCATGTCATGCCCTCTTGTTCTAGTAATCTTTTTAAACTGGAAGATGTTTTCCCATTTCAGCTTATTTATTCCCTTGAGGTACTTGAATGTTTCAATCATGTCCCCCTGCTCCCTACTCTGTTCCAGTGAATACATATTGAGGTCTTTTAACCTATCATCGTATGACTTATGCTGTAATCCCTGCACCATCTTTGTTGCCCTCCTCTGCACCGTCTCCACCCTGTCAATGTCCTTATGAAGGTGCAGCCTCCAGAACTTCATGCAGTACTCCAGATGAAGCCTCATGAGTGTTTTGTACAGCGGAACCAGTGAAGCCCACCAGGATGAAGCACAGCGCTGCAGAATTCTGCAGTAGAGATACTGCAGCAAGCAATGCAGTTTCAATTGGAGTTAATCCATTTTGTCATGCAGTAAATCTGTGACACTGTGCTTCATCCTGATGGGCTTCACTGTACCTCCCTCCTTTGGCTTGTGATACCCCTTCCTATACAACCCAACATCCCACTGGCCTTCCTTACCACTTTTGCTACTTGCTTGGTGGTCTTCAGGTCATCTGTGATGATGAACCCCAGATCTCTTTCCTCTTTGGTGACTAACAGCAGCTACCCCCTCATCTTGTAGCTCTCTGAGTTTCTACTCTACACATGCATGGTTTTGCACTTCTTTGCATTAAAGCTCAGTTGCCACACCTCAGACCATCCTTCCAACTTCTCTAGGTCTTTCTGACACATCAACTCTGTTACAGATCATGGTGTCATCCACAAACAGGCAAACCTTCCCCTCTACCCCTTCTGCAATGTCACTGATGAAGACATTGAAGAGAACTGGCTCCAGAACTGATCTCTGAGGTACTCCACTGGTCACCTCAATTTCCTCTGACTGGGTTCCATTTACTACCACTGTCTACTTTCTGTCCCTCAGCCAGTTGCTAACCCAGTTCACCACCTTGTGGCTGAACCCCAGACTACTCAGCTTGTTTACCAACCTCCTATGTGGAACAGTATCGAAGGCTTTGCTGAAATCTAGGTAAGTGAAATCCATTGCTCCCCCTTGGTCCACTACTTTTGTCATCCAATCAAAGAAATCAATTAGATTTGTTTGACAGGACCCTCCCACTGTGAATCCATGTTGCCTCAGATCCTGCACCCCAGTGGATTCCAGGTGTTCCACAACTTGTTCCTTAAGGAGTGTCTCCATTATCTTACCCACCACTGACATAAGACTTACTGGCCTGTAGTTCCCTGCCTCCTCTTTGCTGCCACTCTTGTGAAGAGGGACCACATTTGCCCTTCTCCAGTCCCCTGGGGCTATGCCAGTATTAAGGGACTCAGTGAACAGGACTGCCAGTGGGGCTGCCAGCTCCCTCCTTAGTTCTTTCAGGATCCTGGGATGAATACCATCTGGACCCATGGTTTTGTCCACTTTTAGCTTTGTAAGCTCTTTTAGTACCCTCTCCTCTGTAAAAGGACTGCTGTCCACCTCTGCCCATGTTGTCTAACCTTGGTCCCTGTCCTTCCCCTTCCACTGTGAAGACTGAGAAGAAATATTTGTTTAGAATTGATGCCTTGTCCTGATCTCCCCCTACTGTCTCCCTCTTGTCCCCTCTGAGTTTTGCGAACCCCCCGCACTTCCTTCCCTCATTTATGTACCTGTACAATGTCTTATCCCCTTTCCTCACTGACTGAGCTAGTCTTTCCTTAGTTTGCACTTTTGCGCTCCTTACATCTTTTCCTGCCTTTATTAGACAATTCTGGGACTCGTCCCTATTTTCTTCCTTTTGTATCCCCTTTTATCTTCTGAAGGCTATCAATTTGGCTCTTACCTTTTCTACTACAGCTTTTTTTTTAACCAGAAGAGACACACTAAGCTGAAGCTTCTTTACAGGTGTGACTTTTGAGCACAAGGAAGTTAAGTGACTTGTTCAGGGTCACACAGTATGCAGGTGGAGGCTGTGGGATTCAAACCCAGGTCTCCATATATGCAGCTCAGAGCCTTAAACTACTGTGCTATACTGCCTTTGAAGAACCAAAGTGACGTTCTACTTCTCTTCCCTTTACTTTTTACCTTAACACATTGCTCTGTGACCCCAATAATGGTCTCTTTAATATGTGATCACTGTTCCTCAATTCCCCCTCCTGTGTTTCTATGATCCATGGTTTTTAACACTTTTTCCCATATTGCAGAAGGCTGCCTTGCTGAAATCTAAGATCTTTGCCTTTGTATGACTACAGTACAAGTCACATTAAACTGTTTTCCCAACTCATTGCTCTAGCATTTTTTTTTGTGTGATGACAATGCAGTGCCAGCTCCAAGTTCTGCAGCTGCAAACTGTTTTGCAACCACCCCTCAGCTCTAGTGCAACCCACTTTCAACTGTCCTCAGCTCCTTTGCAATGTTAATGCAAAGCATTTTCGGTGCAGTGATTGTAATCCTTTAGAGCTGTTAGTCTCCTCCCATTCACTGTATTTCTCTCCATCAGTGTACAGTAGTTCTCCTTTGCATTTACAGCACTGTAACACGGTACCTCAAAGCTTAAAAATCTACTTGCACAAAAAGCTCCCAACTCTCTGTTTTTTTAATCTAGGAGCAGGCGAGGAATAAAAAAAGTAAGATTCACACAGCAGTTGGGATCATTCCCCATACTCCTTCCTGCTGTCCAAAAGAAAAAAATTCTCCAGTTAATACAGCTCCATCTCCCTGAAAGGTCACTGATAACTGCTTGATGTCTCCGCTGTGCACCGTAGCTTCTCCCTGCTTATTCAGCCAACTTCTGAACACCTACTTAAAAATCTACTTGTCCAAAAAGCTCCCAACTCTCTGTTTTTTTAAATCTAGGAGCAGACAAGGAATAAAAAAAGTAAGGAGCACACAGCAGTTGGTATCAGTCCACATACTCCTTCCTGCTGACCAAAAGAAAAAACCTCTCCAGTTGATACAGCTTCATCTTTTTTTTTATTTAGTTGTTTAACCAGGTATAGCACACTAAGCTGAAAGCTTTTTTACGGGAGCGACCTGGGAGCACAAGGAGGTTAAGTGACTTGCTCAGGGTCACACAGTATGCAAGTGGAAGCAGTGGGATTCAAACCCAGGTCTGGTCTGCTGGATGTCATCAAATTTGCAGCTCAGAGCCTTAGACCACTGCACTATACTGCCTCATCTCCCTGAAAGGTCATTGATAACTGCCCGATGTTCCTGCTGTGCACCGTAGCATGTCCCTGCTTATTCAGCCAACTGCTGAACACCGCACCTCTGGCCATGGTTTTTCATTCTTGACAGCCTGGTGCACTTTTCCTAATTTGTTGCCCTGGATGGGGGAGCATGGGCTACAGCTACTGCTAGCCTCTGGTCACAGAGTTTAGCAAGCAATCCAGGTGAGTGCAGTATTGTGTACATGGACTTGGCAAAGTGAGAGAGAGTTGAGAGAGGTGAGCAATCAGGAAAGAATGAATGTGGCATTGTACAGGACTGTATATCGGGAAATACGGACAGGAGATGTACTGTAGGTCAGAGAAGTGAGCATTCGGGGGAGAATGTAGCAGTTTACATTCAGAGCAATCAGAACATTATAAACTTACACTCTGGAAATGTTCTGCAGTACAATACTGTACAGTAGGAGAGCCCTCGGAAGCGGAGAAAAAACATGGGGGTGGGGTGTTCCATCCAAATGTAGGATCACTATCGGCTGGAATTGGGTGGGAGCTTCTTTGTCAAATTGGGTAGAATGGCATGTCAATTATGTTGTTCTGCACACCGCAGTAGTGAAATCAGATTCCAACTCAGTGGTTCAGGATTTTTAATGGGTTGCTTAATGTGTTGAAGAGCATTAATAACAGTTTCCAAAGAGCTGCAAAGTAAACTGAAACTGAATAGCAGCTATAAACAAACTATTCGGAAACTTTTATTAATTCATTGCAGTAAGCAGCTCACACATTAAGCAACTCATTGAAAAATGCTAAACCAGTGAGTTGGAGGAACAGTTTAATGTGACTTGTACTGTAGACTACATCTCTGTGTTGAATTTGAATTGTACCATCCCTCCATAGATGTGTACATGTATGTTGCTGTGGAAGCATTTCAGCTGAAACAGCAACCAAACTGTCAGCATAGCTTTATTACCCCACCTCAAGAATGGTTGGCTGAGAATTTTCAAATCCCCGCTGAAACATCATTATGTACCACTACAACCTTATTCCATGCCACAAGTGAGAAAACACATTTTGACAAGGATTTGAAAACTGACAATTCTCATGTTCATGAGGTGATGTAAAGAAATGGCTATGCTGAAAATTTCAGGTGAAAATATTGAACATTATGAAATTTAGGAGCGAGCATGGCAAAATGCCAACAAATAGGCACAGCTTTGCTATTTTAACATATTTTGACCCCAAATTTTCAACATACCCTTTTTATGACCCCACCTCATGAACAAGTATGGTGAAAATGTTGAAATCCAGCCCACAAGGTGATTTTGTCAACCGACCGCAAAATTACCTTTCTGGAAGATTTTCGAAATGACACCAACATTGTTCATGAGGAGGGGTCTCCAAATGGGTATGTTCAGAATTTGGCGTCAAAATCTTTAAATCTGACAAAGTTATTCACCAAAGTAAAAAACACCATTGAAATACATTGAACCACATTTACCTTAGTTTCTCAATTCCTTTATAGTCTAGTGGTCCCTCCCCCATTCTCCGATCACTGTCCCATTCTGTAAAAAATTATTCTCTGGCAGTCCAGTGGTCCTTCCCCCTCCCCTGTTCTTCGATCGCCGTCCTGTTATGTAAAAGTAGGGAAAAGTATAGCATAGTGCTTAAGGGCACTGAGCTGCAAACCTAGAGATCTGGGTTTGAACTCCATCAGCCTTCACTTGCATACTGTGTGACCCTGAGCAAGTCAGTTAACTTCCTTGTACCCCCAGGTTGCACCTGGAAACAAGCTCCAGCTTAATTTGTCTTTCTTGTTAAACAATTTCCCCTTCCCTTCCCTTCTAAAATAGAATTCCCTTGTAGTCTAGTGATCCCTCCCCTTCCCCTGTTTTCCGATCACCATCCTGTTATGTAAAAAAATAACTCCTTGGTAGTCTAGTGGTCCCTGTCTCCTCCCCGATGTCCAATCACTGTTCCCATATAAAAAAGATATTTCCCTGGCAGTTTAGTGGTCCTTCTCCCCTGATGTCCCATCACTGTCCCCATATAAAAAAAATATATTTCCCTGGTAGTCTAGTGACCCCTCCCCCATTCACAGACTGCCAACCCCAGGTAAAAAAAATATATTATTCCCTGGTAGTCTAGTGGTCTTTCCCCACTCCCCAATGTAGATCCCAGTCCTGTTAATTCATTTTAAATTTCCCTTGTAGTCTAGTGGTTCCTACTCATCCCTTGAAAAACACAGTAAAAAGATCCCTGGTGGTTTAACAAATATTAATACAGCAGCTGACCCCAAGAAATTTGGGGGAAGTGTAAAAAAAACTACAGAATCCTATCAGGTCGAGGATTTCAACAAAACTTACCAATAACAATAATTTAGTGGAGGATCCATTGGAAGTAGTGAGGCTATTCAATTCCTATTTTTCAGAACTGCTAGATCTGAACCTAACCAAAACAAAATTAAGAATTTCAGATATTTCTATACCTCAGATAGTGAAAAAGAAAAATCTAATAAAGGACAAGAAATTAAAAAAGTGATCAAGTTCCTGGATTTAGATTCAAGGAAATAAAGGTTGGAGATGTGGAAAAGGAATTGAGCAAACTTGATGAGTCAAAAGCAAGAGGAAAGGATGAAATAAAAAGCAGTTTCTTGAAAATAGGAGCAGATATGTTAGCCCCTATGGTAACTCACCTTTTTAACTGGAGCCTATGTGAGTCAACAGTTCCAGACATATGGAAAGTGGGGAAAAGAATACCTATCTATACAAGTTGGGAAAATACAATCCCCTCAAATTACAGGCCAATAGCCTTACTTCCCATATTATCTAAAGTATTTGAAAAACAAGTTCACTGCCAGCTCTATCATTATTTGGAACAGAGTAAATTATGAACAGAAATCCAACATGGGTTCAGGGTGGGGAGGTCCATGGACACTGCCCTAGTCGATTTTCATGGCCTGGTGTCAACTTTTTTGAACCAGGGTAAGAGCACTGGGGTGGTGTTGGTGGACCTGAGCAAAGCTTTTGACCTGGTGGAACACCATGGTATGTTGGAGAGACTACATGACATAGGGGTACAAGAAGAACCATTATATTGGTTCAAATCATATTTTTCAAACCGTATGCAGTGTGTATCATGTGGGTCTGCTGTTTTGGACTTGACTGAGGTAAATATAGTATTTCCACAGGGCTCAATCCTGGGCCCTTTAATGTTTAACATTTATATAAACAACTTACCAACAAAAATATAAAATAGTGGAATTAGACTATATGCTGATGCCACAGTACTGGTGGCATCAGCAGATAGTTATACCCTTCTAGAACATAAACTCCAGAAAGACTTGATAATAATGGAGAATTGGTTTAGGGCCTCAGGCTTATTATTTAATAATGAAAAAACACAAAGCATGACATTTTCTGTTGGAATTTCTTTAAAAAAATGTGAATTATGACTTAGGTTAGTGGGTGGAACACCTATAAATAATGTTAAAAACTATAAATACTTAGGGGTCTTAATTGATCAAAGACGGATTTATACTGATCATATAAACCAACAAGTTAGGAGAATTAGCCAGAGGTTGGGTGCTCTCAGAAGAGTCTCGGGGTATCTGGTAATGGGAGTTAAGAAAGAAGGCAGTGAGACAATTGCTGACTCCAGTATTGGAATATGGTTCATTGTTGTACATGAATTCAACTAAGAAATCACTAAACAAGATAAACCAAATGTATTGTAGACTAGGTAAATTTATAACAAAAAGTAAGCATGGTACCCATCATTGTGACATCTATAGTAATTTAAACTGGCTTCAACCAGAGACAAAAAGATCGTACCTGTGGTTAATTAGGTGTCACAAATTGATTCGTACTAAATAAAATCATCTGTTAACTGACTATATAACAGTGGAACCTCCAAGTAAAAGAATAACAAACTTGAGGAAATCAAACATAATGTTAAGATCCCAGAACAGATTAGGAGATTCCATACTGCAAAATAGCCTAGCAAGGTATTGGAATAAACTACCACCAGAGCTAAGTTTATTGGAAAGACCCTCTAACTTCACAGCTGCTTTGTATAAGTATTTGACATCAAAATGCATGTGTTTTAGATAAATTGAATGGGCTGGATATTCAAACTGCGCCATTCTGTGGCACAAGCCCTTGTGCTGCACAAAATAGTTGTGCAAGGGTGTGGCCGGGGCGATATTCAACGGAGTTGCGCTATTGAGCAACTCCTTTGAATATCACCCACTGGCCACAGCCACTGTGCATGGCACAGTGGAACTTGCACCACCGCAAGTGGTCAGAGTGGAACATTCAAGATGCGGTGGCGCAAGTTCCATTGCGCCATGCGCAAATTTCTGATATTCAAAAGGTGACATGCAAATAGGGCCATAATTCATGCAAGGCGCAGGGGGGGCCATTTGCATCTATTTATGGCCCCATTTGCATGCCATTAGCATGCAGGTGCGCCGATCCCTGAGGACTTGCGCCTGGCACCCTGCCAGGCAGCAGCCATCAGGGACCGACGCCCCCTGCAGCCCGATCACAGGCATAACTGTTGAAATCTCCCCACCCTCCGACTGGCCCGATCGCGGGCATGTAGTAACCCCCCCACCCCCTGACTGGCCCGATCGCGGGCATAAGTGAAAAAAAACCTCCCCCGACTGGCCCGATGGCGGGCATAATGTAAAAAACCCTCCCGACTGGCCCGATCACGGGCATTAGTGTAAAACCCCCCCCCTGACTGGCCCGATCGCGGGCATAATGACAAAACCCCCACCCCCACTAGCCCGATCGTGGGCAGAACAAGTTCAACCCCGAGAACATATCCCTGGTGGTCAGTGGACAGCAAAGCCGATCGCAGGCATTGAGTCCACCACCCCCAGGTCCACTACCCTGGTGATCTAGTGGCCCCCATCCAACCCACCCGGGCCCCACCACCTCCCCCTGTCAGCCAGTGGACGACAGCATCCCACCACTGCCACCCGCCGCCCCCGACGGCTGCTCGGTGGGGCTGCATGCCCACTGGTTCAGAGCAGAGATATGTGAATGAATTAATTCATTCACATATCTGACTGCTCTGTACGGTATGGGCTGCATGCCCATTGGCTCTTGCTCTGAACCAGTGGGCGCAGCCCTACTGAGCAGTCAGTCGGCGGGCGCGGGTGGCAGGTGGGTGGATGCTGCTGCCCGCCGGCTGACAGGGGAGCGGGGGAGGGGTTCCGTGGGTGGTGGGGGGGGGCCACTAGATCACCAGGGTAGGTGGACTCCTGCGGGTAGTGGACTTCTAATGCCCGCTGACAGCTTCATGTCCACTGGACCACCAGGGATATGTTCTGGGGGTTGAACTCTGCCCTGCCCATGATCGGGCTAGTGGGGTGGGGTTTTTGTCACCTATGCCCGCGATCGGGGTGGTCGGGGTGGGTTCTTTACACTTATGCCTGCAATCAGGCCAGTCGGGGAGGGGGTTTTACACTTATGCCTGCAATTGGGCCAGTTGGGGAGGGGGGTTTCTTCTATGATGCCCACGATCAGGCCAGTCAGGGGAAGGGGTTACTATATGCCTGCGATTGGGCTTTGTAAAGAGATAGCCGAGGCCACCCACAGTGGCAGCTGCTGTGTTGCAACCTGCAATGCAGCAGCTCACCCGGGTGGCCCTCGACTTACCTCTTTTTTGCTCAAAGTTGTGCAGGCGCAGGTTGGGGTTGCACCTGCACAACTCTGCACAGCCCATTGAATATCGGGCTGAGCAGTTTATGCATGGTTCCTCACCCTCCGGTTGAGCATGCCTTCATTAGCATTGCACTGTTGCTCAGCTTGACTTGAGGCGCAATTGCCTCCTGTGAATATGGCAGAATGGTGCAATTTGGGACTTAGCAGTGAGCTCATGGCGCATGCAACCCTTTGAATATCCAGCCCAATATGCCTATTTTTGTCCAGGTTTTGCTGAAGGAAATTAGGTGCTTATTTGCTATTATTATGTAACTATGCTGTATGTTTGTATGTTATAAGCCACAGGACATTGTTCTTAATGGGGTTACACCCTAACCAATTTGTATCCTGTATAAAAATAAATTTTAAACAAACAAACATTAGTGGACCCCCACCCCCAATTGTGTCAGGCAGTCACTCACCACCTCACTTCCCCATCCCGACTCCCACCCAACGACCAGCACAGCCCTCCTCTCACCACCATGGCTGGCCACTGACTGAGTTGTGAATAAGTGATACTGTGTACAGAGCTACTGTGTTTAAAAATCAAAATCTTATCAAGAAATTATCTTTAACGAACTCATTTTGAGGAGTAAATCTCTATACCCAGAAAATTCCTATGGAAATTGCAGAAGCAATAAATACTGTAACTGCTAACAGAGGAGTTTAAGTAATTTACCCTGCCTTCACTCTCCAGAGATCTACAAGCTTATCAGGATTCACTTCGTTCTGGGTAATGCTGGTAGGAAAAGGGAAATAAAGGGCAAAATATAAAATAAAAATAAACCAATCAAATGACAGGAAATGCAAACCTAATAACTGAGGAACATGGAGGGAGTAAGCTGAAACCCCAAGGCCTACTGAAATGTATGTTTGATCTATCAGCTTAGGATATTCCATTGGCATTAATATCACAAGGTTCATTCAGGCAAATCCAGATTTGCATCCCATGGAAGCCAATCTGTCTCAATCAAATTTAAATCAAATCAAAGTACTATTATTACAAACATTTAAGGTTAAACCAGACTAAATCAGCCACCCTTTTATGGAAGCTAATCAGTTACCATCAAATTTGAGGGGAATCGAGGTATCTTATTTATTAATGTTCTAAGGTTAAATCAGTTGTTCTAGCCTGTCTACAATGGAAGTTAATACAAGTGGAGCACAAGGTGCTGGGATGAGTTCTAAACAAGATTAATGTACAACAGTGTATGAAAACCAAAGGGGTAACGTAAGAGACAAACAACCGATTTAAACTCAAAGTTTAGTATTCTTCATTTAGAAATCAATACTACCTCAAATATCAGTATATACCATCATTTAAATGATAATTTAGGAATACTGTCTCTGTTCTCTTTAGACTAGAAACTGAATTTTGTATTTGGAACAAATAGATTTGCATTAGAACCTTTAGGGGTATTTATAGAGCCTCCAAATTCAAGTGAAAACTTCTTGGCCCAACAATCACTGCAAAATGTGTACCGAATATTGACAACATAGACCAAGGTAAGTCTACCTGATCCTGATAAACAATGATTATGGTTCTTATTTTGATGAAAGATTGGAACCAGAATTGTCTCCTTTCTTTGGTAGAGTTCTAACCAAAACACACAGAAACAATCAAATGGAACATAAGCCTTTTTGTCTAGGGTGCTGGAAGAGGAATTGAACTGAGTTGGTATTACGTGGATTTTTGCCAACCCCAGTCTATACCAAGCAGCCCAAATTGACCTGACAATTAAAGATTTTGAATTAGCAGATTATATGCTGTCAGTAGGTTATACATTGGATGACTTGGTTTATCTTCTTGCAGATATGAATGGTCATTCTTCCAGAAACTCAAATCCCCAAATTAAGATCTATCTAGGGAAGTCCAGTTCTCTATTACACAAGAAAACCTTTATTCCTAACTACTTAAGGATTCCTTTGAGTAATAGATATGACCCCTTAGGGAACTCTCCAAGGAATCCCTACTGATATTCAGTGATTTCAGATGTTGGCATTGATATCACCACTTCTTCTAGTACCCAGCACTGTCTTTCAGTCTTGTCCTGGAATGTAGGCAGAACAGCCTCAAAACTGTAGATGGTGAATGCATGGAATTTCTTTCCACTGTGACATTTTATTGTTTTAGTAAACCTGGTGGGTTGGAGACTTGGCCAAATGTTTTGAAATCAATGTTTAAAATTAATATGGGAAAACTAAAACTATGGTAGACCTTTGGGAGGCCTCATGATAGCACTTCCATCATCATTAACATTGGGAATTCAACTATTGTGAAGCTAAGTTTACATTTCTGCAGGTAGTTCAGTTTATTGGGACACATATTAAATTAATCATTATAAATATTTGTAGATCCTCAGGAATTATGTGGGTTATGTCATATTGGGAATCTCTAGCTAAAGCCATCAAATAAATTAATTTCAGCCATTTTGATTGTGAGGTTCTTGTGATTGTAGACTTCAGTTCAGGAGCTGATGGCCATACAGAATGGGATTTTGAACACGAAAATTCAGTTAGTGAACCGTGACTGTATATGACATTACGTGAGCATCTGGTTCCCAAAGGTCATTCTTAGACAAGACATTAAACTCACATAGAAAAAGGACTCACAATGAAAATATTGGAAAATATTTCTTGTAAATGGTGGAACAATTGGGGATAAGCAAGGAATACTTATTTAGTTAACAAATTGTAACTCACCCCTAGATTTGATATGGTGCAATTTAACAGCCCCTACTTGCATACTGTGTGACCCTGAGCAAGTCACTTAACTTCCCTGTGCTCCCAGGTCGCACCTGTAAATAAGCTTTCAGCTTAGTGTGCTACCCTGGTTAAATAACTGTAAAAAAATGGCAAGGCAATGCACATTTTATTGATATAGTGCCCTATCCAGGGTTCAGAGCATTGTACAGACATAATACAATAACTGAATTTCAATAAAACATCCCCACAAATAAAATCACATTAGCAAAGAAAATTAAAAGCCTTCTCAAACAGGAATGTTTGTAAAGAAGCTTTAAAGGCCTCCACCGTGCTGGCTGCATGAATATACAGTGGAAGAGAGTTACACAACAGTGGTACCACTGTACTGAATGCTCTTATCACCAGATCTCTTGAGGCAAGAAGAGGGTATATCCAACAAGCCAGCCTTGGCTGAGTGTAGGGGCGGACAGGGAGCACGCTGTTGCATATGTAACAGATTTAGAATTTATTCCATATCCAGACACTTAACATTTCCCATTAAAATTAATTTATAATAGTAGGTTAGAGGAACTATAGATAAGTCTAGTAAGGGTCCAATCATAGCAGTATTTAATCACAGACAAATTGAATGGGAAAGTGGTGTGACAAAGGAATTGCACTAAGTCTGAGTCTCCTTTGTTTTGGATCTTAGAAAACAGATATTATGGGAAACAGATTTGTTAATAATACTGGAAAAATATATTCTAAATAATACCTAGTTTTCATGTTTATATAAAATGTAAGTAATGATAACAACTTGGATAGTTGGTTTAATGTAGCTACAAAATACATTATAAGGGAGGCAAGACAAATTATAAGGAAAGCAAGATAAAACAAAGTAAGCATCAACATAAGACTATTAAACCAAAAAGAAAAGCTTATAAAAACTTCTCAAGGAAGAAAAACTGAGACTCAAACTAAACTTTGGAATAAACTAAATGAAGCAGTTGAGGCCCAAACACCAAACTATTTTGGCCTCTTGTCTCTAAGGCCCATAGTAATTATACAGACTCATTAGATATGTTTATTTCTCCTGAAGTCCAGGATAGGCATTTTATGTCTTTTCAAAACCAGGATGAAGCAGTGAGACCTGGTACTGAACATGATCTACAAACAGCAAAAGAAAGTATTGATAAACTATTGTGCATTTACATTTCAAATGAAGAAATATACACCACAACAATAGAAAAAAAGTACCAGAGGCTGATAAAATAGTCATGGATGTTCATGAAATTGTTTTAGACTGGTGGTTCCACTTTTTCATTATTTGTTTTATTTTATCACTCAATTTAGGTTATTCCTTGTATTTTGGTCAGGGTATAAAATCTGTCCAAGTCATAAGAAAGATTCTTTAATGTATCATCCCACAATGCAAAGATTCATTGCAAAGTGAAAATAATGCACCTGGGTAGAGGAAACACTGGGGAGAGCTACAGGTTGGGGAGGAGCTGACTGTCACCAAGGAGGAAAGGTGCCTGGGGTTATAATCTCTGATGACCTTAGGTATCAAAGCAGTGTGCAAGGGCATCAGGTAAGGCCAGTGGTATGCTGGGGTGCACAGGCAGGGGTATCACTGGCAGGAGGTGGGAGGAGGTGATGCCATTACATAAAAACATTGGTAAGGCTTCACCTGAAGTAAGGCGTGCAGTTCTGGAGGCCACACCTGCGCAAGGACATAAACAAGGTGTAGACTATCAGGAGACAGGTGACAAAGATGGTGCAGGGCTTGCACCACAAAACATATGAGGGGAGACTAAGGACCTCAATATGTACTCACTGGAGGAGAGGACAGAGCTGGGGGACGTGATTGAAACTTCCAAATACCTTAAGGGCATAAACAAAGGTGCTGGTGGGGTACCTTTTCCAATGTAGAAAAGTACTAGAACAAGGGGCATGTTATGAAATTGGAGGGGTAGATTAAGAGGTAATGTGAGGAAGGTTTTCTACACAGAAAGAGTAGTTGACACTTGGAATAGTCTGCCACAGGAGGTAGTGGGGGCAAGCACAGTGGAGGGGTTTAAGCATGCCTGGGACAGGCACAAGGAATCTTGATGGGGAGGGAGTGATGAAAAGCCATTGATCACATAGGGTCAGTATAGGGCCTACATGCACACTGGATGGGCCTGGCAGTCCTTATCTGCTGACAGTTTCTATGTTTCTGTGTTTAGTTTGTTGGATACCTCTCAAGACACTTATACAAAGATAATATGAAATCAGTTGAAAGAGTGGGCTGTTCAGAATAACAAAATAGAAGCAGCACAAAACGTTTTTGAGAAACCAGGTTCACAATCCAACATTGTTTAGTTTTGAGTCATTTTGTTTATAATATGTGAATATAAAAAAATGCTCCACTTTTTGCTGCTTTGAAGACATGAAAATGGTATCTGACACCATTAGCCATAAGCTTCTGGGAAATCTTACACCAAAAAGGAATTAACCAAAACTTGTTAGATATAGTAATCTGTTATATAATCATACCTGGGCAAAAGTACAGTACAACCAGCACACAAATTTAACTATCAAATATTAATGAACTTAGGAGTCTGTCAGGGCTGCAATCACACACCAATGCTATTTAGTTTTACATTAATAGAATGATCACTCAATTATATAGCATGGAATTTCATTCACCAAAAGGTTTGTAATACAAGAGTCAGCCATCTAGATTATGTGGATGATATAGTGCTTATATCTACATTTCTTAAGACTTCAAAGGAAAGTATAGAAAGTTTAAAACTTACGCCATATTTTTGTTTGTAAATAAACGAAGAAAACAAAAAATGATAGTATCTAGCCAGAAAAATCACTTCCTCTAGTCTCCCTCACAATTTATTCATCACCCTCACCTCCCTCCACCCTCCAAGTCCTGTCCTGGTGGGCTGGACCCTAGGCTTCTTCATATCTCAGACCCTGCCATTGACTCCCTCCTAGCTCACATCATTAACCTCCCATTCTCCCATTGCATGGTCCCCAGGCCTGGAAAATTGCCACGGTACTTCTTCTACATAAAGGAGGAGAACCTTCCTCCCCTGGCAGCTACTGTCCTTCTCCTCCTCCCTTCTCTTGCTAAACTCCAGGAATCCATTGTCTATTTCAGACTTACCAGCTTCTATACTCCTCAGAATTCCTCTCACCATTCCAGTCTGGCTTTAAAAGCACCATTCTACCATATCCTTCCTACCGTGGTGACTGAATCCATCCTTACCGGGATTGATCAGGGCTGCATCACCTCTGCTATTTTCATTGACTTGACCAAAACCTTCAACTCAGTGTCTCACCCCTCTTACTTAACAAGCTGTTCTCTCGGGCCTCTCTACTGAAACTCTTGATTGGTTTTGTTCATACCTCTGGCCATCAACAGACTGTTCAGATGGGGGTCATTCTGTCCTTCCCTCCCATACTTACTGGAATCCCACAGGGCCAGTTCTCATCTCCATATTCCTCAATGACCTCCTCTGTGTGTGTGTCTCTTCTAACATCCATATGTACATGAATGACACAGTTATCTACATGTCTAGCCCTTTAGCTTCAACTTTGTCTGATCCACTTCAGTAGGACTTCCATAACATCGTACAGTGTTTCCTTGATAACCAGCTTAAGGTCAACATTAACAATGCAGTGTCCATGAACTTCGCTCCTCCCAGAAACTGGCAAGGCCATGCCCCCATTTTCATAGCCCTAGATGATACCCCATTAGTTGAAGTTGTTATCCCTCTGTACAGACAGTTGGTGAGACTACATCTGGAGTACTGTGTGTAGTTCTGAGACCACATCTCTGCAAGAGCATAGACAGGATGGAGGCAGTCCAGAGGTGGGTAACTAAAATGCTGCAGGGTCTGCACCAGAAGCCATATGAAGAGAGACTAAAAGAGCTTAATATGTATACCCTCGAGGAAAGGAGGGAGAGGGGGACATGATAGAAACTTTCAAGTACCTCAAGGGATTCAGCAAAGTCCAAGAGGGTAGCATCTTTAGAAAAGAGATGTGCAAAACAAGGGGCACAATTTGAAGCTAGAGGGGACAACCCAGGGCAACACGAGGAAGTATTTTTCATGGAGAGGGTGGTGGACACATGAAATGGCCTTCCTGAAGAGGTTATGGGGTCAAAAACAGTGGGAATTTTAAGAATGCATGGGACAGACATAATTCTAGTGGGAGGTAGGAGGAAATAGGCTGTTGGTAAAACTAGGATCTGCAGGTTACCCAATAGATAGGAAATGGGCAGACTGGGTGGGCCAAATGGTCCTTATCTATCATCAAAGTCTATGTTACTATGTCTCTATTAGAAGTGGTTGCCCCATTCAAATGCCTAGGAGTCTGACAAGACAGCAAGCTTGACTTTACATCCATATTAATGCCATCCACTCCAAACTTCACCCCAAACTGGGTGCTTGATTCAGAAACAAAGAATGCCTCCTTTCAGGTCTGTTAGGAGCTGGTAACCAAAATGATAATCACAGTTTTCAATTAAGCTGATACAGTCTACAGCATTGCCCTCTTCCTCCCTCATTAGACTAGATACCCTATGCAATGCTTTCTGCTGCTTTACCACTGACTCTCCCCTCGTGCCCACCACTGCTTCTTCTACTGTTCCCTCTCCACCCCCACCGTCACGTCATCAGGCTCACTGTGCCACCTTCATTACCAAATATTGCTTTGGGTCTCTATCCTCCATCTTTCATTCCTGCTTTCTCCTGCTCCCAACTCCTCCTACTCACTTCAGTCCAAGGATTCCTGCACCTTCTCCAACCCCGCCCTCACTTTTCTGCTGGTCAAGTGGCCTTCTCCTATCACCTTCCCTTCCTTGGGAATCAGCTCCTTCTCTTCTCTGCCAATCCCCTCACTACCTGCCTTTAGACTTCTCCAGATGCAACTACAAAACCCTCCTGCTCTTGCTTTCCTCCCTAACCTTATACCCCTCTTCTCATGTCAGTCCTCCAAATGTTACCTTTTTCTTACTATGCAGTTTTGCTTGCTGCAGAATCACTCTTGTGTTTACTGCAGTTCCCTGACTTCTTTTCACTCCTACCATTTCCTCCTTGTGCACCCATTTCAGCCAGAGCCAATTATTTCTCCCCTTTCATCTATGACTGATCACCTCACCACGGCTGCCGCAGTGATGTGCCTCATTTCAGTCCTCAACTTTTTGCTAGTTCCTCAGAGTTGTATCAACCCTTGTGTAAAATGTCGATGAGTTTCTGACTTGTATTCTTTGTATACAATACTGCACTCATATATGTTTCTCCTTCTACATCTTCCTGGGTCACACCTGGAAACAAGGCCTGGCTCAATGTGCATTTCCTGGTTAACAACTTTTAAATAAATTAATTAAAGAAGAACAATCTCAACTCTGTTCGTAATAATAATCCAATTGAAACTGTACAGAGTTATGACAATTTGGGAATACAGTTCTCTAATCATTATCTTAATTTAAACATATAGAAACAATTAAAGTTAAAACTAATAAAATAATACAGGCATTCAAACATTTGAATAATAAATATGAGGAAACTCCATTTGTGGAATGATAACTATATTGAACACAAAATTCAAACATCCATCCTTTATGTACCAAAGATATGGGGCTTTTCTAATTTTTTATTGCTAGAAATAATATTAAATAAATTATATAAATACAGATTGAAGCTCCTCCCTATGTTAGTACCCATAGTAATGACTGAGTTGTACCAGTTTGCCTTGGCTACTCTGACCCATTAACAAGTCATGATCTTCTAGCTTAAATATCTCAATCTCCCAGAATACTGTTTCCCAGCTAACTGCATCCAAGAGCAGTTCTGAAATCCAGCTGAAAGTTTTATTGTTGAATACATAGAATTCCTGAAAAAAACATTATACAGTGAAGCCCGCTATGCACACTCGGGATATTGGGTTTTATGCACTTAACCGGCTGTGCATTTAACCGCAATCAAATAAAAATGCAACTGAGATGGTAGATTTGCAGCCGTGCTTTATTGTGCATTGGCACTATAACTTTAAAGCATGATAAGCATGGTAAGAGTAAAAACACACAATACAGTACTGTACACACAATTTGTACTCTACTGCTTACAAAAATCTGATATTTTTCTCTACTTACTGGATTGTATAGCTAGAAACTGGACATAGCTTTCAAAGTTAAATAAAATACTTAAGTCCTGCTTTTCTTTCGTTAGCACAAACTTCCTTACTGTCTCCATGCTGGCAATCGCTGCTGCAGTGGTAACTGGCTCCTCGTCTGCATGTTTCTCCTCCTCCTCGTCAGGTATCGGTAGATCATGAATGTCCTCACATGTCGGCACCAGTAAGTGCTCCTTCTGTTTGAAGGCCAGAATCTATTTCTGCATATTCCATAAAATCCTCAAAAGTCATACCTGTGGAAGCTCGGGAGTTGGTTTGTCAGCAATATCCTCATCTGTCAGAACTGTTGTGTCTGACATAGTTGTAAATCCAGCCTTCCAAAAGCAATTGGCAATTGTCTCTTGCGTATCCGCCCCAAGCTGCATCAAGCATCTGGATGGCATCCAAACTGTGATCTTCTTGCTGAGATCAGAAACAGCAACGTCCTATCCTGCATCGATGCTGACAATAATTTTCTGGATGATCTAAAGAAAAAAAGGTTAGCACAGCAGTGTACTTTTGAAAAGAGCTGGCACATTACTGAACCTGCAGCCTTACCTTAACCCTGTAAAATGTTTAGCATTATGAATGATGCCCATATCCATGGGCTGGATCAAAGAGGTAGTGTTTGGGGTAAAAGATAAGTTTAACGTGGGAGAGGTGTACATTGGGGTGTGCACTGCAGTTGTCAAGCAGCATAGCAATTATTCTCCTCTTCGTCGCATTTGAGAATTGACAGTTTGTAGCCAGTGAGTGAAAATTTCTCGTCATTATTCAGGAGTTAGAGCTGGCTTCATAGATGACTGACAAAGCACCCATTTCAACCCCATTGAAGCATCTTAGCTTTTAGACTTCCCAATCACAAAGGGCTTTAATTTCTCTGTCTCACTCATATTTGCGCATAGAAAACAGAGATCGCTCCTGGCTTTTCCCTCCCACATGCAGCATCCTGTTTGAACGCTGAAGTGCCCTTGGGAATAGCCCTAAAATAAAGACCTGTATCATCACAGTTGGAAATGTTTAGTGGGCTGTAGTCACGAGAATCTGGGGGCAGAATATTCTTCAGCCAGTTTTCTGCAGACTCAGCATCCTCGTCTTTTCAAGCGTGGCATCTCTTGTAAATTTTACCGTATTCCTTCCACCTACATAACCATCCATTTGTAGGTGTGAATGGGATGTCAAGCACATCTGCCAGCTGTTGGACTTTCTGCAGTACAATTGGACCACTTATTGGAACATCAACTGCACAGCTTGCTGTGAACCCGCGTAAAAGTGCAGTTTCTACAGTCTCTTTTTCCCAGTGCGCTTTCTCTTTCGCTCCAATTTGTCCCCACTTTCCCATTCAGAAAGCAAACAATCCCTTTGTGAAAATATCCTGGAAATGGTGGAAACATCAACACCGTAATCTTTTGCTATGTCAGAATGCTTTGTATTTGGCTCAGACATTCTCTGTATTACAGCTACCTTCTGCTCCAGCGTAAGAGTATTTTTCCTAACCTTATCCATGTCTGTCTTAAGATATGCTACTGAGGGGTCGGTGATCTAACTGTAGTTAAAACACTTAGGTAAAGGTCACTTCAATTAAGTAAATTATGTAACTTAGTTAAATTATGTTTACATTCCATGATGTTAAGGTGGCTACATGACAGCAGCAGTTAAGGTGGAACCTGTGCACTTAGTCATTGTTGAAATCGCAATTTTACATAGGATATTTTGTAATATTATGTACATAACTCCCTTGTGCACTTATCCATGGTGCACTTAGCCGGGCTATTCAACATTGATTAAATAGGGAAAAATCAGGATATTGAAAAACTGTGCACTTACAGGATGTGCACTTATCCGATGTGCACTTATGTGGGCTTCACTGTATCTTTCTGCTTATATCCATCAAAACTGAAATATACCTGGAGACAAGATAAATTAGAATAGCAATGATTAAACAGAGATACGATGATACTGATAAGGCAAGGCAGAAAGGTTTGGAAACAATTCAAGGCCTTAAGTTATATCCATGGCACAGAATTAACAAAGGCGTAGTTTCTAATGAAAAATATCTATCTGTATTAAGCAATCTAAAAGCAAAGAATATAACCACAATATAATCACAAGATTCTCAAGTAATTTGGTATTTTCATACAAAACCATAATGGTGTTTTAGTCCCCATTCTATCAATGCTCATTAAAGGAGCCAGGTGATTTAAAGCATATCACGCTGAAATGTCCAATATATAAGAAATATAGAGATGCACAGTTAAGCCCTATTCTGGAAAATATCTCTATGCACCCTAATGAGATTCTAGTTTTATTATTCAGATAACCATGAAGCTTTAACAAAGTTTACAAGGTTTCTTCTCTCTTTAAAATTATGGTAATGGATGCTCATTTTAGCCAGTTAATTTTGTGTACCATGCACCTCAGTCAGTATATGGATTACTGTATATAGACAGGAATGTTGGTGATCAAACTCGAACTTGGTGATACATATTGCAATTATTATTTGTTAATGAACGAGTTTATAAGGAACATCTAACAGGACAATACTATATACATATATATATATATATATATATATATATATATATATATATATATATATATGTATATACATATATATATAAAACAGTAGCACGGTAATTGCCACTATAGTTAAGGTTAGTACCCTATTTAAGGTTAATGTGTGAAATTTTGCAGCTTAATAACTTTGCTACCATATGATAGATTTGCCTGAAATTTGGCAGGCACATAGCAGTACCATAGATCTCTGGACATTCCAAGTTTTGTAATGGTCGGATATATGGTTGCGGTGCTATAAAGCACAATAGAAAGTCATATTTACTTTTTTTGTGCATTCTTAGCTCATGCCTACAGGTCACCTGCGGTTTGGCGACTGGTCCAAACCTTCTGGGAACATGCAGCTGGGGTCCCCGATGTGCTGTTTGAAGATTTCATGAAAAATGTTAAAGCGGTTCAAACGTTATTTAAAACAAGTTTCCCATTATAGTCAATGGGAAAGTTGAAAAATTTGACAGTGTCGCAATGCAGTTTTTAGTGTCTCAGATGACCCCTGTAGTGTCATGAGTCAGCCATTTTATTTCAGTTACTGGTCACATATATTTGATAAATTGGTTAATGAAGGCCCACTCACCCATGTATACAAATGTTTTATTTTTATTTTTATACAAGCTGTGTTCAGATACAGTCTATAAAACAAACATTTCAGAAAAAAACCTTCTTCAGTGTTCAAACTGCATCTATAAGTACACTTTTATATGGTAACATTTGATTGGCCACATATGTTAAATATATATTCTCTGCTTTCTGTATTAGTGATTTTTACTTCTTTTTGTTTCTTTTTTTCCATTCAAAATCTATGCTGGATAGCTTTATAACTTATTTACACTGTGTTTCCTTATAAACTTCAACTTCTTTCTCTACTCAATCAGGACACCTTAACTCTTTTTATATCCTTGTTTATATAATGTTTCTTGTCGCTACCTCAGCGTTATTTAATGTTAGTAGCAGAGCATGGCGCGATCTCCTGCTTTCTGCATGTGGAGGTCTGGTCACAGAAATACTTTGTATTTAAATTTAGGACCCTCTAGGGACACAATTATTTTTGTGTTCACCTAGTCTAACCCTGAGGATGCTAGCCATGTCTTTTTTTTGGGGGGTTAAACACCCCAGAAATATGTTTTTCTAATGTTTATAAACTGTGGTATCACAAGGTAGTGTTGCTATTGTGACACTTTCATGATTTTTGTGAAACTGTTGTGATTTGCGACACTACTTTGTGACACTATGCCCAAAAGAATAGGAAATCTTTGTCACCCTGCTGCAAAGGAAGTTTTGGTCTTTTTGGCTGAAATTTGGAGGAAGAAAGCCAAGATCCCACAGATGTGTCTTTGGTGGTTTGTGACAAAATATTTGAGGGCTGCAAAGTTACTTTACCCCAAAGTTGATTATTTTTACCACAGACTAACATTACGGCATCCACCGTGTCTTCGGGGCCCATATCTCAGAAACGCTTGAGATACATACTTTCACCAGAAAAATGCTGGCTAGGCACAAAACTAGCCAGGAAAGTCATAAATTATATGAAATTTTAATTTTTTTTCACGTCAGAGGTTCCTGAGATATAAGCAATTTAGTATTCCAAGTGCTCATTTTCGCTCCGAGGTCCATTATTATGCATGTATTCTTTGTATTCTCTGTGTTTCTCAATGCAGCTTTTGGAAAAAAGGGTGTGCTCTTCGTTATTGTTGCAGTTAGCGTTTCCACTTGTGTTTTCGTAACCGTTTAGCGTTAGTGTTCCCATCTACCACGATGTTCGTTACTCTTTGCATTTCCATTTGTGCTTGCTTTTGCGTTACTGTTACCATTTGCGTTTCCATCACTGTTTCTGCTTGCATTTCATTTTGTGTCACCATGTGCATTACCATTTGCGTTTGCGTACGTGCTTCCATTTGCATTTGTGTTTCCTTTAGGCGTCATCGTTGGTTGTTACCGTTAGCATTTGTGTTTCCAGTGCGGTACCGTGACCATCACGCATTACCATTGCTTTCCATACGTGCTTGCGTTTGCGTTTCCGTCTGTGTTATTGTTAAGCTTTGCGTCATTGTTGCTATTAATGTAACTGTTTGCATTTCCAATTGCGTTACTGTTACTGTTTGCGTGTTCATCACCATTTGCATTTTGTTGGCCTTACGGTTTGTGTTTTTCGGTTGCATTTCCGTTGTCGATTGCATTACTGTTTCCTTCTGCAGTGCCGTTGCCTTTAGCATTTGCATTTCTGTTTGCGTTTGTGTTACCATTTGCATTTTTCTTACCTTTGGCATTAGCATTTACATTACTGTTTTGTTACTGTTTGCATTTCTGTTGCTGTTAGCATTTGCATTACCATTTGCATTACCATTTCTTGTTTTCATTAACGTTTGTGCTTTTGTTTCTCTTACCGTTTGTGTTATCATTTACGTTTGTGTCACCATGTGTGTTACTGTTTAGCTTGCATTTGCGTTACCGTTAGCATTACTATGTGATAAAAATCACATGGTGGGGTCTCACACCACCACATTCCATTCACTATTTATAGTGCTCATTCTGAAAAGAGAATTCATGGCAAAAACTCAGTTTAATGCATCACTTGGGGTTTGTTCCACAGTGGCAAAGCCAGGAAATCAGTGTTGAGTTTATACCCCTTGCCCAAACCCACCCTGTCCTCACCAACAGGCATCCGGGATGTGCGTTGGGGTCGTCGGTCCTAACTCTCACCACATTTTCTCCTATACTGCACCACCTCAGCTTGTTTACACATGGGATGGGGTGAGAGTTAGTACCAATGACCTCAATGCACACGCAATGCCTGTTGGTGGGGATGGGGTGGCTTGGGTAAGGGTGGCAACCCTAACACTGAATTTCCTTGCTTTTGTCACTGTGGAACAACCCTAAGTGATGCATTAAACTGAGTTTTTTGTCATGATATATATATATATATATATATATACACACACATATATATATATATGTATGTTTTCCAATTGTGTGTAGCACTCTGGGAAATTCATTTAATTTAGTTCTTTTTAATCTGAATTGACTAATTTTTATACTTTTTGTGATAAACCTAAATTATTTTAAAATTGTATGTTCAGAAGCAATTTTAGATGCCTACAAAAACATTTTTAAATGGTTTGTATTTTTTTGTAAAAGATATAACCTGATCAATAAAATCAATTGGAGCTTGAACTTGTATGGCACTAGGTCTGGAGCACCCTCCGTGGGAGGGTTAGCATTGGGTGAGCCTGTGGAGTGCCCTGGTTCCTATCTCCCCTGGTTGCCTAGTTTGGGGAACTCTGTGGTCAGTTCAGTCTAGTTTCTTCCTTCTGCAGACTATATTCGGGGTACACTGGATACCCCAGTTGCCTTGCCTTGTGAACTCTGGGCCTCTGCTCACCAGCTCTTGTCCACTGGTCCTGGGGTGCATAGGACAATATATGCTAATTTTGTACTCATCTTTTGTCCACATAATGTTCTGTGAGATGTTGTTCTGGCTGGTGTTTCAGACATAAGATTAGAGTCTGTTTTCTTCTCCTTGTTGGAAATTTCCTTTCAATGGGTACTACCTAAAGAAATGCTACTTGGTTTGCTGACTCCCTCTGTCTCATTTCCTAGGCTTCTACAGGCACTGCTGCACCAGTGAACTGTTCCCCTGGTCTCTCTGGCCACTCTCCTTGTTGGTCAACTGCTATAGGCCAAATGGCCTATCACATAGGTTACCTAAAATATGAAACTCTCTTCCTCCCCAGATTTGCCTCTCCTCCTCCCTTACTCACTCTCCTTAGCTCTACAAAATTCTCACAGTAAACTGTTCCTGCAGATAAGCTCCCTTTCACCCTGTGGTCTCTACATTAATAATCCCATCAGCTATCTAATCCTGATCTGTAGCACTTATCATCTACTGGGTTGCTGAAAATGTAAAGTACAGTGAAGCCCACTTCAATGCCCACCCTCAGGATACTGACTTTTTGTGCATTTAAGCGGGCTGTGCATTAAAGCGATTTTCAGTTTCTGCGATTCTTCCAATGCTTACAACAGACGTGGGTACACATAACACAATCGGTGCTCATTAACTATAGAACCCATACTAGATACAATACCAGCTATATTAAAAGTCAATCTTTACTTGGTATGACTTTATATTTTAAAATAAAGCAAAAATCACATAGAAAGAAAACTATTTAAACTGCAATATAAAGAACATTAAAGAACTCAGGTACTGTTCAATATTTACAGTAAATTCAAGCAGAAGGTGCAATAGCCTAACACCACTCCTGTTTAAAAAATCAGTCATTTTTTTCTGTGTAGACCATAGCACAGCCAGCTGCTTAACGTAGCTCTCAAACTGGAAAGCAAACTTTAAATCCTGCTTTTCCCTCTGCACAACAAACTGATGGAGCTGCTGTAAACAGGCGAGTGCCTGGCAATTGCTTACATTTTGTTCTGTCTCCTCGTCCACTTCTTTAGCCAGCTGCACCTCTGCCCTTTATTTCACAGCATATCTCCTCCTCATTAACTGGACCTTGCATGGGTACATCTAGGATGATATCCACAAATGCACTGAATGCTTTCACCGTCATCCGCTCTGAAAGCACAGGCACCAGCATCTGGATCCTGCTCTTGCCCCATGGGAGTTCCATGGTTTTGGCATCATCTCTATAATCTCTAATGATGCAAAGCCAGCCTTGCAATAACAATTAACAATTGTCTCCTGCCATGCGTCGTCCATGAGGCACTTAACATTTGGATCGCATCTAAAATGTTAATCTGCTTAGCGATGTCAGTCATTGGGGCACTTGTTCCACCATCCATTGCCACCAGGATACGATCAACCACCTGAAATTAATGAAACAGGTTAGCAAGGGGCATAAAAGCTACTGTACTGGAATGGGTTGTTAAAGTAAAGAAACTACACTGGTTACCTTATGTCGGTATAAATGTTTAACATTTCTAATGATACCCATGTCCATGGGCTGTATAATAGAGATTGTGTTTGGTGGAAGGAATAATAATTTGACATTGGACAGGTTAACATTGGGATGGGCACTAAAGTTATCTAATAACATTGCAATTGTTCTTCGCTGCCGTCTCATCTGGCCATTTATAAGCTGCAGCCACCAACACAAAATTTCAGCCATCATCAAGGAATTGCTGTTTGCTTCATAAATGACTGGCAAACAATTTATCTCAATTCCATTAAAACATCTGTGTTTTTTTAATTTTCCTATGATGAGGGGTTCAGTTTCTCTGTCCCTGTCATGTTGCTGCGGAGTAGAACAGAGATCCAATTCTGCTTTTTGCCACCACTGCATTGTCATACTTAAATGTTAGTGTCCCCTCTGGAGTGGCTCTAAAATAAAGGCCAGTTTTGTCACAATTAAATATGCTTTCTGGAGTGAAATCTATCAAAATCTGGGGCAGTACATTTGTGAGCCACTGTTCAGCTGAGTCCGCATCAGTGTCTTTTTTTTTTTGCTGTGGCTGCGGTTGTATACTATATTGTGTCGGTCTTTCCACTAGTAGAGCTACCTGCTTGTGGTTACAAGGGTCATTAATGTGTCAAAAGCTGCTGAACATTTTGGAGCAGGATAGGGCCATTGATGGGTGCATCTACAGTGTGCCACACTGTAAACTATTGTAGGAGAGCCGTCTCCACAGTCTCACTCTTGCTGACTCTCTTGCACTTATGGGAGAGGTTTTCACCAGACTCCCACTCAGCAATTAGATGCTTCCTTGAGGCAAAATATGGGACACAGTGGAGAAGCCCACACCATACTCCTTTGCCACATCAGCATGTTTGACATTGTGCTCGATAAGCTTCTGTATCAGCCCGACTTTCTGCTCAAGGGTGAGAGTAACTTTCTTAATTTTCTCCATCTTGCTCGGCTGTAAGCAGTGTGGCAGGTTCAGGTAGAGCTGCTCAAGCATAAGAGCTGTTAAAGTATTCTTTTATGTTAAAAAGGAACAGGTGGAACCAGTTTGAAACAATTGATTAATTTATTAATTACAGTTGTTACATCACTTAGTTAGTGTTCCTCCGTAGGTGTTACAACGCATTAACAGCCGATTGTCAAGTGGCCAACAGACAAATGTACACTTAACAGTACACAGGCACCTATTTTTACATTGCAGTTACAACAGAAAATATTGCATTAAACCGAAATTTGCACTTGGTGTACATTTAGCCAAAAGTTTAACATTGAAAGTATAGGTAAAAATCAGGATATTACAAATCTGTGCATTTATCCAGAATTTGCACTTATTCAATATGCATTTGAATGAGTTTCACTGTAGTACTGCCTTATAATTTATTATCCTGTGCAATTCAGCACTGCTTTCTACATAAAACTGCAACTGTATATACCGTACAATTGTCTGGCTTGATTGTCTGTATGTATATATACTATATACATTATACTTTTTATCCTCAATAACTCAATACTGTTTTCAATGACAAGTTCCACTGTTTAAATTGTACTGGTGTTTTGGCTAAACTGTATGTATATATGTATGTATGTATAAATGTTCTATTTCCCTATACCCTCTCCCCAGGACACACTGTGAGATAAGCAACTTGTTGTTCAGTGTGCTTTTCCTGGTGAAACATTTCAATAAATAAATAAATAAACACTGAACCAGGGTTTTCTCTCTGTGCCTTTTCTGGCCTCTGACCCCTGACAAGGCATGTGGTTTATGGAAACCTTTCTCATTTCCTCTCATGAGTCTCAGCTGCCTCTGTCAATAAGCGATTGGTGGTGCCCTCTGGATATTCTTCAGATTTAGATTCAATATTGTATTTGTTCAGTCATATAAACATTATAAAATACTATAAAACATACATCTCCATATAAACATAATCAGATGTGGTGAATAATTAACATGCAACTCTAAACACAGAGCAGCAATTAATAAAAGATATGCAAAACAGAATGCATTCAGCAGTTTCTCATCGACTTCAGCTAACAAAAGGATGACAATTTACATTTTCTTATTTTAGATACATCCTCAAAATAATTAAATAAATACATTTTTTTCAATACTGAGTTCATCTTCAGTAGTCATGATAAGACCAAGAATCTCTACTTTCAAAATTGCTACACTGGAGTATGGACCATAACCATAAAATCTCATCTCCTGTTATCAAGTACATTCTAATACAGCATGAAACAAACTATCCTCCCCTCTGTTTTACAGTTACATTATCTTAGCAGGCCACATTTCCCCTATGTTCACTCAAGTAGAATGGGACGTTCACAATACAACAAACAGCTCTGCACTCATGGAGCCAGGAAAGACATTACAGCACATCAATGATTCTCAAAGTGCATTTATTGGAGCGTTGTGAAAGAGAACTGCTAAGACCATATGCCCTGACACTTCAACCCATTCAGGGTCTTTGTCAGGGAGACCCTCCACATGACGAAGACCCTGAGTAGGATGAAGCATTGGGTCATAAAGCCTTAGCCATTGTCTTCCACAAGGTCCTAGTAAATTCACTTTGAGAATCATTTCAGTGTTGCAGGTGTGTTTCCTGGCTCCACATAAGCAAAGTTGTTTGTTTTGTTTGTAGAAGGCTAGCTATCTTGCTCTGCACCACCTTCACATTTCCAAAGTGTGCCATTTCTTTCTCTTTCAACTGAGACAAAAACGCCTTGGAGAAAATGGCCACAGCTAGGTGTTTACTGAAACCATAATCACAACTTAAGTTACATCAGTAGCATGATGGGCACAGCAAGAAAAATGGTCAAACTTGGTCCATCCCTTGCCCTAAATGGAACTGGCTGAGTGGAACCCCATCGAGTATGGCCTCCAGAGGAGGCTTCTATTCTCTGAAGCATAAGGTGTGGCTCCTGAACCATTTGCCCTGTGTTCCTCCCCATCAGAAGGCACTAAACATGCAGACCATGTCCAAAGAGCCTATCTTTGACTGACCCCACAAGGGCCACCAGCCATCTGGTTCTCACCTACTGCCAGCTTCAAGCAACACCATCAGCAGAAGATGCAAGTTTCCCATTACCCCTTTATGCATTTCTTTGAGACTACTGTGCCATCATGTACATCGTGACCATGACATCCTACCACTAACTTAAGCTAACAACTCTTTTGATGTCCTCATCCCTTAAAGCCACTGCAAACCCTGGTGCCTGGCTCAGCTGACTAATTTGTACACTTAAAAGCTACACAGAAGGTCACCAAGAATGCTGTGTGGAACAGCAATGCCTCCGATGGTGAGGAGCACACCTTGGCAGCTCACCATATACCTCATTCAGCAGGGTTGGACTAATCATCTGAAAGCTGTCTGGTCATTTTGGAGTACCACAGGACCATCCCTCCAATATTTTGGGGAGTCAGAATGCCATTGTGTTGTCTTACAGACCAGTGACCTTGGAGAATTAACAAGTGCCTGCCAAATGTAGCCCACTGCCTCTGCCATTAAACTGTCTTGTTTCATTTGCTCTAAATAGAAGCATTGCCAGTCCAACAGAATGGGCCACATGTTCTGTCAATCCTGGACCTGCCACACACTCAGAAAGTACTCAATCCCCATTCTATATGCTGCCCACCTGCTGGGTGCTACTAAACTCAGAGTAACTCCTGGCTTCTGGATCAGCAACACCCAGAGGTAGTCAGGACTTCCCTGGAATGCGCCTTCCCTTTGGAGCCAGTTCCTGGAACCTCAGCCACTGCAAACAAGAAGGAGCATCAGCAATACTGTTATCCACATCTGGCACATGACAACTTCTAACTGGATATTAAGCACCAAACATTTGAGCACAAAAGCCCATTTTAGGGCACTCAGTGTGATGTTGGTCCCTAGCTGCCCATTAAAAGTATGGACCAACCCAGTGTTGTCTGTCCTAAAGATTAAATCTCACCCTAAAAGTGCTCACCCAACACTACCATGGCAAAACACAATGGGAAGAGTTCCAACAGCATGGTTTGCTTCATCAAGTCTTCTTCCCCAGAAATGGGCCCGTGTCCCATGCACCATTCCCTTGAAAGTAAGCTATGAAGCCAAAGCCCCCAGACATGTCCATGAACAGTTCAAGCTCTTAGTTGGTCATTACTTCAGGCCAAATCAACACCCCATCGAAGTTGTTCAGGAAAGCCAGCCAAACCCCTAGGTCCTCTCTCATGCTCTCAGTCACCTGGAGCCTGTGGTGAAGCTTTTGGCATACCCTGCCTGCCTCACCAAAGCAGCACAGGAATGTCGTGCCCATGGGAATTACTTTGCAAGCAAAGTTGAGGTGGCCAAGCAGCTGTTGTGTTTACGCAAGGTAATCTTGCTGGTCTTTGTCGCCCAGGCCAACAACTCCTCAGCACCACAACCTTTTCTTGCACTAGGCAAACTCAGTGGCCAGCATGCTGATTTCAATAGCCAGGAAGGACAGCATGATGCAGGGCCCTCTGTCTTGTCCTGAACCAGAGGCACCCCAAGTTGGTACATACCTCCTGAAAAGAACCCAGTAAGAGCCTGCAGTCTCTAATCCCTGGCCTGCCTATCAACAGGAAGTCATCCAGGTATTTACTACCTCCAGACAACCCACTTCATGCGTGGCTTCCAGTGTCAGGAAAATGCTAAACTGTTCAAAGCAGTGTATGCCAATGCATAATCATTGGCATACAGTAGTCAACATAGTGCTGGCCCTCAAACTTCATACCCAACAAATCCCTGACTTCTGTGGGTGAACCAGAAAACAGAATGCAGACTTGATGTCTGCCTTTGTAAACAGTGCCCCAAGCCTACTGCCTGACCACCTCCACTGCCCTACAAAACAGTCTTAACTCATTGAATCCGTGTGGCCATTTTGGTTCAAGTTCAGGAATACATGGTCCCGATGCCATATGGCATCTACTGGACCCAAGGAGTTAAGACACTACTATGTAGCATGTGTCAGTGTGGTCATTGATAGAGTCCTCCTCCAGATGAAACAAATGATTAATCATTCTGAACTCACCTGACAACTTCTTGGGGACTAGTCTGATGGGTTACACCCTGAGATGTGGCTGGGGTTCTGTGGGAAAGGTCCCACTGATTTTCCCTACTGCAACTTCCTTTGCCAGCTTAGCCAGGACCACCTCCAGTTACTCCCTGGCAGACTTCAGGTTCTCATCCTCATAAGATTTTGAGGGCCATTGCACAATATTCTTAAATCTTCCCTGAAACCATCTGCCAGGGCATGATTGGCAAACCGATCCAAGTAATCAATCAACCAAGCCTCAATGTGATCACCCTTATCGGTGCTGGGAGGCTTGTTGTGCCACGTCCAAAAGGGCCTTGTCTTTGTGTTGCCAGGTTTGCAATGCGTAAATGGATGTGAGCAGCCCCATCTCATGCACTCATGCTTAAACCTTCAGGGCTCTACCTTACATGTCCCTTGATTAAAATTATAATGACTCTTCATCTCCCTTGACCCTTCAAGCTAGTGCTCATTCCCCTTTTTCAGTGACTGCATTCACCAGAAAAGAAAACCACTGTCAGTGTGTAGACCCCCCACCCCACCAAGATTAGCGGTTCACAGCAATTGAAGGTCCAACATGTCCCAGGTCCTGGCAAGGTCATTTTCCATTCTTAAAACAAAATTCCTTATCATACTCCAGCCAGCCACTCATTGACTTGCTGGTATGCATAACCATCATCTAACTTTAATACTTCCATGGGCCATCTGCCTTAAGTGGGTTAACCTGGGTATAGAGGTGGCAAGCCAGAGCAGGCTCAAGACTGGCTTGATCCTACTGCATGACTTGGCTCACCTTGACCTCCATAAGCACTTGAGAGCTAAGGTCAAACTGAGTCATTTGGTCAAACTAGCATTTTTGTCAGCCTGAGCTGTTATTATAGTGTCTGAAGCATTCAATTTTATGCACAGAGCAGCCTGCAGTAGCCAGGGCTCGCTCTAGTTTTGGCTCATAGAGTCCAGCCAGACTCCTGGCTCAGCTCTGGCTTGGCTCTGGGTGAGAAAGTCCTGGTTTGCCCACTTCTACCTGGGTAAATATGCCTGCAAAACTTTGAACCCAGCCAACCAGTTATCCCAGGTCCATCTGGCGTATCATAACCCTATTTCTAGACTCCACCCCTAATCCTTATCATTTTTCTTTTATTCTCCAGCTCTTTGGGTCTGTTAAGCAACATGAATATATACATTCATTCACACATTCCCTGTTGTCTATCTACTGCCTCCTCTTATCAGAGAGGTGCAAACCCACTGGCTTCCCAAATCTCACGTAGTATGTGGCAATGGGCTGTGACAATGTCTGCTGCCCAGATTTCTCTGGAGTAGAAGGTATGGCCCCTGCACCAATGCTGGCACTGTCCCTGCTGACTAGGGTTCTGGCTGCTAGTACTCCTGAGCCTGATGAAGGCCAGCACCTCATCTAGCTTTTCTTTGAACAGCAATGGGCCCGATGGGGTCTCCTAGGTGGAGGGAGGTTTGAGAGAGCTAGGTTTTGGCCTGCTGTCTCTTGGGGTTAAACTTTGGGTGGAAGCACCAGTGAAGATGGAATGCTTGGCACAGAGCCTGGGGCAGGGCTGCTGCAGGCACCACAGGTAGTAGATCCCACACTGGGTGTCCTACCGCACCAGGTGGTCATTATACACTGGTCATGTGGGAGGAGGGGCCCTTCCCTCTACTGTCATGGGCCCTTATCAACCAGGTCGCTTCTCAAGCTGGGACCCCAAAGTACAAATGATGAGAGCCTCATCTTCTCAGCACTCCAATTCTTAGAATTTTGCCTACCTTGCAGTTGGCTCACTGGTGTGGCAGATGTCTGATACGGTTTCTGTGACCTTCCTCTGTTCTCTGGGGCAGTCAGTGGTTGGTTCACTAGTCTCAGCTCCAGTGGTGTCATAGGTTATGGGGACAGTTGAGCTGGTATCCTAGATGGACTGGGATCTCCTAGCTTCTGGAAGCAGGCATCTCACCATTTCTTCCTGTTTCCTTGGTGAAGGCTGTCAACTGCTGCTCAGAGTCCACCATGGTCATCTTCCCTTTCACTTGTGCACAGGCATGCACCCCACTGTGTGGCTGGGGATGACAACATTTTCCCTATATATTTTCTGGTTACAAGCCTTCAAAACTAACTCAGAACCCACAGTCTTTGGTGTGGATTAACACCAACAGTCATCGCCTTTTCAACTGATATACAGTGACGCCAGGATGCAATGCAGTAATGCTGCAGTAAATCACAAAATGCTGCAGTATGTTGCAGGGAACAGTGTAATTCAATGGCAAGCCCTTTTTTACTGCAGTATTTTATGACATATCATTTGCTGCAAGTTACTGTGTTGCACCACACGGCTGACTACGCAATATAAAATAAACCAGGAGCAACAAACAATGCATCTGAAATTCACACTCTCACCACAATGTACTGCAACTAAATATATGCTACTTCTCCACTGTTTTGCATAAAACCAATGAGAGATTGAATTAATAGTAAACTCTAGCTCACCCTGCAAGTCGAAACAATATTTACATGATTCAAGACCTATACCAGTACTGTTGATACAAACAATTGATCTTTAGTTTCAAGATCTGCACAAGGAAACATCCTTGCATGGCCAGGCCAAAGCTCACTTGGGGTCCATGAAATCTATGATGCTGTCTCTTCGAACAGCAACACAGCATATCAACAAGTGCACCACCATCCTACTGATGATAGCCACACAGGGCAACCTGGCCCACTGACCTCCCTCCGTGGCTAGGGCCTGACTGGTAGTGTCTGCCTCTATGGTGGCTCAGGACCCATCCAGATGTGCTGACTGCTTTCATCCTTTCCTGCAGCTCTCCCCAATGAAAGATAAGCCACTGATGGGACAGGCAGAAGAGGAAAGCAATGCTGTGGGGCTTACTTTTTGGGTCCCCTGCTCCATCCTCTGACCTGCTTCACAAGCTGCCCCGACTTATCTGTGTGTCTGGAAGCCACACAGCTGGCATGGCTCTGACCACTGTGGACCAGGACTGAAAAAGGAGATAATCTGTTTTGTCCTGCTGTACTGTGACCTCTAATCACTTGCCGACTTTGAGGGGTACAGGATGGAGGAGGTGGGACCAGACACCAGAACCACATGACTAGACTCCTCAGTGCCCATGCTTAGGACCTAGACACCAGCCTTTTCTCCTTTCCAGAACCACCTCTTTCTGTTCATATTCTACAGGTATTTTGTTTTTCTAGAGCCTCAGCCTGCATACTTCCCCAGACAAAGCAGGGCACTGTCTGATGTAGACTGTCTTGGAGATGCCAGCAAAGCCCTGCATCCCCAAATACAGCAGCAGGATTACAAAACATTTTTTATTTATATGTATACATTTGCTTATTATTATACATATATATTTACTTATTATTTACAAGCTAAATCTTCTTGCCTGCTTCTACTCTCTGCCCCACAAGGCCTGATCAGGGCTGAATACTCCCAGGAACAAAACAATGTACTGTATAGCTTGCACCAACAACTCTTAACAGCAGCAGTTATTGAACAACATTACCTCAAACTTCTTCATCTATTTTCTCCCTAGCAGAGGCCTTGTGATTCCTGCCACAAGCCTTTTTCCCTAGAAATCCCTACTTGTCTGCCTAGCCCTTCCCAGTGGTTGTATACCTGCCTACCTCAATGCCTGCCATCTCAAGTGTTGGGGAGGGGAGCAATTGCATTGAAAAATTCCTGCCTGCAGTAATCCTCAGTAGGCTGTCTATTTTCTATCAACAGAATTTCTTCAATTTTATATAACATGTTTCAAGCACTTTACTTGGGAATGCTTCAAATCTGTAATTTGCAAAACAAAATTATGTTAACAGGATCAGTATGAACATGAAGATCATACCTGAATCTATGTCAATTATTGTTTGAAATCGACTAGAAAGAGTAATATGATTCACATATTAACTTTAGGTCCCTGTAGACCTCAAATATACTTATTTTAAGAACATGAAGATAATACCTGAAACTATGTCAATTATTGTTTGAAACCAACTAGAGAAAGTAGTATGATTCAATATTAACTTTATGGTCCCTGCAGGCCTCTAAGATGCTTATTTATCTCCAAGGTGTTTTTATATTTGACACTTATAGGAATATTTTTCTGATTGTATCTCCATAGTAAGTTTATGACATGGTAAGTCATAAAGTGGTAACTTTTCTGTAAGATGTTTAAGTCAAGGAGAATGTAGACAGCCACTTTTTCCCCAGTATTATTTTCACACCAGACATTGTTTTGGTAACCTTTTGTCAGGCAACCTAGCTAGGGTTAGCCAGTAATTTATTTTCCTAATAACTGATAAGGCTAAGACACTAACACAACCTAATGCAGCCCTCAGGTAACTTGTGGGAACTGTTTCTGAAACACTTAACAAAGAATAGTAAAATGGAGCCACAGGTCTATCTAAAGTATGGTCTAACATTCCTGCCTAGACCTCAGCTCCCTATAGGGCTTCTGCATTATATTTAGCTCTTAAAACCTGTAATGCAGTACTGACAGATGACTCTCCATGCCTATAGTTAAATGTTTTCAAGCTGGTTATTCCTCTTTTTTATTTTAACTCCATATTTTAATGTTTTTTGTCCATAAACATTTTGCTACAATCACACCCAAGCATACATAGTTGTGTATCGTCACCAAGAGCTTCATTCCCTACTCTCCACTTTTGAGAGATCTTATTTGAGCCAACAAATATTACTTATTGTTGAATTTATGTTTAACTGTTCTGAGTGGTAAGCCATAATGCCTAGCCTCTGCTGTATAGGGTTTTGCGATTATACTTGGCTCTTAAAGCCTGCAATGCAACACTGGCAGATGACTCTCCATACCTATAATTATATTTTTCAAGTTGGCTCTTGTTCTTTTTATTTTAATTCCACATTTTAATACATTTTGTCCGAACATTTTGCTGAGATCACAACCAAGTATACATAGTCACATATCATACCAAAAGTTTTGTTCCCTGCTCTACACTTGTAAAAGATCTTATTTAAATAAATAAATAAACAAATATATATATTTGAGCGAAAACATGACTTGACTTATTTTGAATTTATGTTTAATTTTTCTGAGTGATAAGCCAGAATTTCTAGCTTTTGCTGTAGACCAGAATGAGTCAGTAGTAATAAAGCCAGATCAGTGAACTATTCATCATGCATATTGGCATTTATTTAGCTGGCTCTGTGGACAATACATCCACTTCTTCCCAGAAGACTTGGGTCTCCAGTTATGAGCTTCTGGCTTCTGCAAGGTCCCTCCATTTCCCAAGCGGTGCTTACCTTGTTCCCCAATGGAAGGTTGGTACCTGCAGCACAACCTGTACTTGTCCCTTGCCTAGGATTTAACACGCTGAGTAAATCTTAACACTTTTTACCAGGAATAATTTTCTGTCCAGGGCCGAACTCAGCCCTGGTGGTGCAGGCAGCTCTGCTTGTCTAGTATGCTGACCTTCTGCCATACCTCAGCTCATATTACCAGATTTTATGATTGCCCCATTGTTATGAGCTCATTTTCTTGCCTTCTCATATGACTTCCACCATGAATATTATGGGCACAGTGGTCTCAGGTCCTGCAGTTCCTGGCCCATCTGACCACTGCCTGTACTCTTTTTGTGCAGTGCCCTGCAGGATGGTAGGGAACATGCTTCTGAAAAGAGCCCTTTTCTCAGAAGCATGTCACATCTGGGATAGGGAGCCCACCTAGGGTCTGAACAGACTTTGGCCTCCGTGGGGCCCAATCATTCACATGATTGTGCTGCAATTGAGGACTGTGCTCTTTGGCTTCAAGACTCTGGCCTCTCAAGTGTTAGAAACAATTTTCACCCAATTGGCACTCAGGGCCCGTTTTCAAAGGCTAGCACTGATGTAAATGTGGTTCTTGATGGCACTAACTTGAGTTTGCACTAGCCCTCTGGATGGGTCCATATTCAGAGGTCCCCAGTGTGCTTCCCAAACCCAGCAGTGCCAAGGTGCTAACTACTGCATACTGCTGCACCTATGCAAATGAGGGGTCCCCTGCTGCATACAGGTGCAGTGGCATTTCAAAGGTTTGCAGCAGTGGTAAACAGCTCCCAGATTTACTGCTGCCAAAAACACATCTTAACTGATGCTAAACCCACACCACCAGGCCACTGGAGGCAAGGCAGCTGTACTGCAGCTGTACGCCCCATGCCAAGCTGTTCCACCTAGTCACCCAGTCTACAACAGATCAATATTTCCTGGTGGTCTAGTGGATGCCCCACCCTGATCACCTGGTTTACAGGAGTCACTGTTCATTGGTGTTTAGTGGTTCTCCCACTGATTATCCCATTTACAAGTGTCACTATGCCGTGGTGGTCTAGTAGTTCCCCACCTCCCAATCACCCTGTTTATAAGTGTCACTATTCCCTGGTGGTCTAGTTGTTCCCTCACGTGATGTCACCCATGACTGTCAACCAGGCTAGCCAAAGAGATGAGGAGGAGGCTATGCTGACCACCACCTCATGGACACCAGCAGTCAGAAAAGGTGGTGTGTGGGGTGGAGGTCCTTGATGGGCTGGTAGGAGCAGTGAACAGTTGCAGTGTGGGGGAAGCTAGAGGGAAGAGTGACACTTGGAAACAAGGCAAGCGGGGGTGGGGTGGAATCCACTAGACCAAAAGGAATGATGACACTTATAAACTGGGTGATTGGAGGGTGGGGAACCACTAGACCAACAGGGAATAGTGAAACATGCAAACCAGGCAATCAGGGGTTGGAGAAATGACTACACCACCAGGATGTACTGTTGCACCTGAGAATGGGTGCTAAAGGGCTGCTGCACTGCATACAAATGAGCGCATAATGCAGGAGAAGAGATGGTATTGCCTATGTATTGCTCACTTGTGAGACACGGCCTGGAGTACTGTGTCCAATTCTGGAGGCCACGCTCTGCTAGGACATTGACAGGGTGGAATCAGTCCAGAGGAGGGCTACTAAAGTGATGCGGTGGTTGCGTGAGAAACCATGAGGAGATGATACTGGAGCTCAACATGTACTCCCTGGAGAAGAGGAGAGCAACAGGGGACATGACTGAAACCTATAAGTGCACTTCACAGGGGTGAAAAATGCAGGAGGGAGACTCTTTCACAGGAGGAATAGCACTGGAATATGGGTCATGCTATGAGCTTGGCAGGAGTTTAAGAGGGATATGAGGTAATACTTCTTTACAGAAAGGTGTTGGATGCCTGGAACAGCTTGCCAGAAGAGGTGGTAGGGTGAAGACATTGGGGATTTAAACATACAAATCTGCTAACAGAAACAGGCCTCACGGTCTGTTAAGTCTGCTTGAGTGTACAGCTAGCACCCCTAGATTGCAGCCACCCCCCACCTCCAGGAAGTTCTCAACACTACTTACCCAAACTCTCCCCATGCCCTGTCCCATGACCTTTAAACTACCCATTGTCTTACATGAAATCACCCCTCTGGTAGGGTGTTCCATTTGACACCACCTCTCTGTGAAGTAATGTCTCCTCATCTCTCCCAAATCTGCTCCCCTCCAATCTTAGCCCATACCTCTCATGTCCCTTCCTTCCTCAGCTTAAATAACCCATCAGCGCTAGATTTGTTGATCCCTTCAAGTACTTGAATGTTTCAATATATCCCCCATCCCTCCTCTCCTCCAGGGTGTACAAACTCAGATCCTCAGCCTGTCCTTGCAGGTTTTGCTTCCATCCCCGTATCATTTTGTCACCCTTCACTGCACCCTCTAACAGTCTAATATCCTTCTTCAAATATGGATGCCAGCACTGCATGCAGTACTCCAAGTGTGGCCTGACCAAGGTCCTGTAAAGAGGCAGGATCACTTCCTATGCCTGGATGAGAATACCTTGCAAATACACCCCAGCATCCTATTATCCTTAGCTGCAGCTTTTCTGCATTGAGCAGAGTTGTTCATGCTCTCTATTACTGTCACCCCTAAGTCCTTCTCTTCCTCAGTGACCCCTAGCCTCACACTTTCCAACCAATACCAATGAGCTTGGTACATCTAGCAGACCAGACCTTGGTTTGATTCTCACAACCTCCACTTGCATATTGTGTGACTCTGGGCAAGTCACTTAACCGCCCAGTGCTGTCAGGTTGCCCTGAAGACAGGCACTTGTGCCTAGTGGGGTTACCCGGTTACCAAAGACAGAAAAAAATATTCCTCTTCAGGTTCTTGGCTCTAAGTGTATAACCTTGCACTTCTTCGCATCAAGTCCAGCTGCCTCTTCGCTGACCACTCCTCCAGTTTGGTTAGGTCCACCTCTAGTTGTTTCCACTCATCAGCTTACATAGATACATAGACAGTGTCAGCAGATAAGGGCGTATGGCCCATCTAGTCTGCCCATTTGAGTGTGTAACCAGTTTATGTTTTCCTAGAACTCTGTTACCCTTACCCCTGACCTTCAGAATTCCTTTATGTCTATCCCATGCATTCTTAAATCCTGGATTGTTTCAGCCCCACCACTTCCTCAGGCAGGGTGTTCCACTTGTCCACCACCCGTTCTGTGAAGAAATTCTTCCTCACATTTCCTCTGAATTGTCCTCCTCCAACTTCATCCCATGCCCTCTAGTCCTGAACATCTTTTCACTTAAAATAGTGCATTCTGCACCCTGTTCCTCCCTGCAAGATACTTGTATGTCTCTATCATGTCCCTCTCTCCTCTTCTCCTCCAAGGAGTACATATTCAATTCCTTCAACCTGTCCTCATAGGACTTGTGGTGCAATCCATGTACCATCTTTGTTGCCCTCCTCTGAACCTTCTCTACTCCTGTCTATGTCCCACGTAGGTAAGGTCTCCAGAACTGTACGCTGTACTCCAGGTGGGGCCTCACTAGTGTCTTGTATAGTGGAATCATGACCTCCCTTTTCCTGCTGGTGATGCTCCTGCTCATGCATCCCAGCATCCTATTTGCTTTACCTGTTGCCTTGTCACACTGTTCTCTACCTTGAGGTCATCAGAGATGATAACCCCAAGATCTCTTTCCTGCTTGGTGCATGCTATGTACTCACCCTCATCTACTACTGCTCCCATTTTAGTATCATCTGTAGAACAGATTGATCCTGCTCTCAACTCCATGTGAGATATCCGATATGAGCAGCCCAAACAACACCAGACTCAGCACAGAGCCTTGTGGCACTCCATTCATCACTGACCTAGGTGCTGAGAGTTCCCCCACCACCACCACCCATTGCTGCCTCCCTTCAGCCAGTTCATGATCCAGTTACCCAGCTTTGCCCCCACCCCGTGGATTTCAGTTTCCCACTAACCACCCATGAGGCACTAAATTGAAGGCCTTGCTAAAGTCCAAATATAGATATCCACCATGGCCTTTATCCAGCTCACTTGTTACCCAGTCATAATTCTCATTAGATTGGTCTGACAAGATTTCCTGAGACAAACCCATGCTGCTGCCCATCCTGGAGACCAATTCACCTTGAGAAATGACACCATCCTTCCTTCAGTATCGCCCATGTGTTTACCCACTGTGGAAGTGATATTGACAGGTTTGTAGTTGACTGGCTCATCCTGTGGGCCACTTTTGTGTATAGGCACCACATGGGCCATCCTCCAGTCCTGTGGCATGCATCCCATGTTCAGGGAGGTGCTGAGTAGGTCCACCAGCAGCCTGGCCAACACCTCTGCCATCTCCTCCCTCAGCACCCTTGGGTGAATGCCATCAGGACCTGGTGCCTTGTCCACTCTTAGTGTCTTCAGACCCTCTAGTACTCTTCTCTCCTGAATCATTCCATCAATCATCCCCAACCCCACATTCTTTCAAATAAGTATAGATACTGTATGGATCTTCAGATATGCATAGGTTAGGTACATATGTATAATAAAGAGAGGTAAGGAGGAGGGAGGGACACCTCTTACCAAACAGAGTCCAAGGTTTAATGTTTGGCAGGAAAACAGAGCAGATGAGATGGGCCTACTAGTCATTTTCTGCTGACACATTCTATTTTCTGAGTTTCTATACAATAGGCATGCAGATAGCCCTTAGCACCTTGCATGCCCAAATAGGTCATTGCATGCTCACGCTGAATATGACCCACAGGAGACCTGATGCTTTCTTGGTTTGGGCAGCGCTTATCTCCTGTGGGCCATTTGCAGCTCTGGTCAGTACTGGCACAGCACAGATTCACTCAGCTCTGTGCCAACATCACCCAATGTTCAGTATGATAGTCCTGCTCCATTGGTGAGCACTGTCCATCTGACTATCATTCAAAGCTGTCCATGCACAATCACAAATGCAGTGGAATGGCTGTGCTGTCATTGCACCAGCTCTGAATATTGTGCCTCAGTATACTTCCTAAACAATCCTGAAGGTAAAATATTCCAGTCCTTGTGCAGCAGTTGTGGCCAGGTGCCTTTTGGTAATATGCATTCTGTCTTTGCTGCACAGGGAGGGTTTTTCCATTTTCTGAACTTACTCTGGTTTAGAGTGTCCTGGCCTGCTTTTGGATGATCACAGCAATACCACTGGCAGCCATCTGTACTCAGGTGAATCTGGTTCCTCAAGATGTTTTTTTTGGGGAGACCTTTACTCTAACAGTACTGGAAATCAGTGCAGCTGAGTGAGGGGTTGCTAGACTCAGGCAATCACAAGTCACACTCAGTACAGCACACTCAATCAAGCCAAAACTGCAGTTGAAATAAAGAAGATGCTCAATACTATGTTATCTACAGTATTTGGTATTTATTCAGTCACAGGTGAAAACATAGGTGCAGTCCGTCGGCGCAGTGGTTGTATTTCCGCTTGCAACGCCATGACCTGGGTTCAGAATGGACCTGGGTCATCAGAGGACCGCCGGGGTTGGGAAGGATTGAGCATCCCATGGGCGGCTCTCCTTCCCTGGGGGAGGGCAGGGGCTGCAGCTGGTGTATGAGCGGCACCTGGTGGAGGCTGGGTGCACGCCCACATCGGGCATAACAGAGCTCTCAGGATGGGGCAAATGCTGGCCATCATTGCACATCCCCATCCTGCTTAAAGGGGGACAAGAATCCACGCCTTGTGTCTCGGTGATGCTCTGCCCTTGAAGCCCCGACTGACCACCGAGCCATTCCCCAACCAGTCACAGTTCTGCGGTCTGATATCTGGGGTCGGAGCCGCGGCCCACTCTGGGGGTAAGGCAGGGATGACTGGGGAGACGGCAATATCCAGTGGTTGGGCTCCAGGGTCCATGACCAGAGTTGATGGTCGATGAGAGGCGTGGAGGCCAAAATAGAAAATTAAAAAAAAAAAAATAGGTGTGCTACAGACTGGATCTGGTTGCCTTAGCTGGAGTTGCTAACAGTGGTACTCCATCCCAACTGCCTTTTCTGGGCTTCTGTAGTGACACTCATTGCTGCCATCCTTGCAGCTGGTACTATTCAAAATAATGACTCAAAAGGGTGACTGCCAATAACAGCGAATCTATAAGCATGAGGACAATTTGGGTGATGGACCACTGTATCCTTACAGCCACATGCTTGGACCTTGTTGTCACAGTATTTTCTTCCTTTTGTTGTTGTCTTTGGCTGTCCCATTTGGCAGCCTTGTATTTTTGACCACCTTCCACTAGTCTCTGGAATAGGGAAGGTACTGTTTTGGGTGTTTGGCTACTTGACTGGTTTTTTGCCAGGCCAGTTCAGCATGTCTCTTGCTTACTGTCCTTCAATCTGCAGGCCTGTCTTGGTCTGGGTTTTTGACTGTGGGCTTGAGCCCTTGTCTTGCCTCAGCCATTGGTTGTCTGAGCTACAGTCTATAGTGAAGGGTTCTCCGCATGGATTGGATGGCATGTACAGTAGTGTTAATTTTTGATGATTGAGGGTTTTGCATTCATTTGGAATCAGTCCATCGATACCCTTGCCTTCTTTCCTTCAGCACAGTCTCTGGGGAGGTGTTAATGTGTTTGGTGGGTATCTGTGGAGTATCATGTTACAGTCTGGACTGTACAATGGTCTTTAGCCAGTCTTTCTACTACTCATCTCACTTGCCCAAGGCATATTGGGTACATTAATATTTTTATTTCTTTATTTCAATTTTGGGATTACAACACCTTTGAGCCAGAGGCTCATTTACAAAGGTTCCACATTAGGAATGGTAATTACTAAATATGTATAACAGAGGTAACAAATAAAATATGAGCTGGGTGTTACACAACACAGTACATAACTACAAGTGTAAGAAAAATATAATGGCAAACATGTTATAAAACAGTTCTTGCAAAGTGCAAAATCAACTGAATTAACTCAGCAGTCATTCACAGAAATGCTACTGCAGATTATAGACACTGAGACATGAGGTCAAAGATAGAATGTAATAGGTACAAAGTAGTAAGGGAAGTGGTGAGAGCTATGAGATAGACAGTGGAGTCAGAGAGAGAGAGAGAGAAGAGAGGAGGAAAGTAATGTGCAGTAGGGAGAGAAGAAGAGACCAGGAGGAGAATCCTAGCTCAGGGTTTGATGTGAGTATTGGTGGGTGGGTGGCACATGAGTAGGGAGGGTGAGGGGTGAGGGGTGGGTGGAAGAGGATGAGTTGAACAACAGGGAGTGGCAATAGACTGGGGTAAGAGAGGGCTGGTAGAGAGACTAGGTGTGATGGTGGGATCACAGTATGGGGAATAGAGAAGCATGGGGTATTGAGTGCTAGTGCAAGGTCTAACCACAAGTAAGGAAGGGTAGTAGTGTGAGAGGTGGTATTAGAGTCCACAGTCACACTTACTGGACAAAAGCTAGGGAGGCTCGAGTCTTGACTTGAAAGGGTCGAGTTTCAATTCAGCACGCAGGTCATCTTTGAGTGAGTTTAGCCAGAGGGGCGCTTGGTATTCATAAGATCATTGACCTAAGGCTGTTCGATGGAAAGGTATTTTAATTGATTGAAGTTAGAACTCCTGGTGTACTTGATGTTGTTGGTTGTGCTGAGGAGGTTTTTCACCCTGGAGGGGTTAATCCAAGACAGATTTCTTAGCAAGCAGGCAGGTATGAAATTGAATTCTGCAATCAAGGTTTAGCCAACCTGATAGAGAATACAGGTCGTGTGTGTGTAAGGGGTGCACACCAAGAACAAGTCTACAGGCCTTATTTAGTGTAGTCTTTAAATGTTTAAGGGCTGAGTTTGTTGCAGCCTCATAGACCACAAGTCCGTAATCAATAATGGACAGTACTGAGCTGGTTACAGCTATTCTTAATGCATCATTAGTGAGGCACTGTCTGTTTTGATATAGGTGACCCAGTTTAGCATTTATGGATTTGGCTACGTGATCGATTTGTTGAACAAATGAGAAGGAGCTGTCTAGTGTAACCCCCAGGTATTTAAAAATTTTGGACCATCTCAAGAGGTGAATTTAGGCTGTTAAGAATATTTAGTAAGATCTATGTTTACTGTGTGTGAAGGCAAAGATCATGGTTTTAGTCTTTTGTAGTTCATAAGTAATTTAGAGTTTATGAACCAATTTTTGATTGCATTAAAATCGGCTGCATCAGATTTTCTAAAGCTGTGGGGTCTGAGAGCATGACTAGAGAACTGCATTGTCTGTGTACAGAAGGATCTTATTTTGGGTTTTAAGTAGAAGGCGACTGAGAATAAGCTAAAGAGAAGTGGGCCCAATATCAAGCCTTTGGAGTACGCCTGTTGTTATATTCCTGTTTTCGAGAAGACATCCAAAATGTTCACCTTTGGACTCGCCTAGTAAGATAACTCCTAAACCATGATGTTGATTTGGGGACAGTGCCAGGATGGATAGTTGATGCAGAAGTAACTCATGGTTAACTGTATCAAAGGCTTTGATGAGATCAATGAAAGTGGCCCCACCAAGTGCCCTCTATCAAGTGTGGCATGGACAAAACCAATGAATTTCACAAGAGCTGTGGTGGTACTATGCTGCTTGTGGAAACCATGCTGTTGTGGGCACTGCAGTTGATGCTTGTTGAGGTAGTCGGTTACTTGATCTGAGACTATGCATTCTAAGGCTTTTGACAACAGGGTAGAATTGAGATTGGATGATAATTTGAGTGATTTGTTCTGTCTCCACTTTTGAAGACTGGAGTTACAACTGCAGATTTCCATAGCCGGGTGAATTTGCCAGATATTAGAGCTATGTTAAAGATTTTGGTGAGGTAGAGGAGGATTGTGTCCAGGGTGAGCAATATGAACTTAAAGTCTAGCACGTCACTACTGTGCCTAGTGTTAGTGATAATGAGAGTCCTGTGTGGGAGTTCCATCTAAATTTAACATGGAAGGAAGTGACTTATTCACTGTGCGGACAGAGATTTAAAGGAGCTAGAAAATGATTGTTGCATATTTAACTGCTCTTCCATCTTCCTTTCCATGATAGTTATGTATTATGATATGCTTTGATGGTTTTGATAAATAAATAATGTAGCTTTGGGGTGCCCTCAGATCTACATTGAGTTCCACTAGGTTTGCTGGCCAAGGCACCTAGCTTCACCTGAGCTCTTTTCTTCTAGGTTTCTTGAAAGGACAGAGCAAAGAACCTACCAGAGCAAGGAAAATGATTAAGGTTTCTTTTGGCTAGGCAGACTTACTGTGTGTTGTTATTTTTATTCTATACTCACAGGGATTGTTACTATTTGTTGCTAACATTGTATTGCTTTTTTTCTGATTCAAATTGCTGTTGCTGGGTATACCTTCTGCTGCATCATTACAGGGTGTGCCTACAGGTGTGTGCTTGCAGACTACTGCTGTGATCTTCTATTCAAATTGTATTTTTCAAGGTATATCTTCTGTTACTGCTTTATTTTCTCTGTAGCAAAGTGTTTCTTACAGGGTATATTTTCTGTGAAATTATTACAGGTGGTGCTTACAGGTTTTACAGTTTTATCTATCATTAGGATAAGCTTTTAGGGCTACTGCATTTGTTGCTGGCTGATTGTTTCTGTTCTTACCTTCTTGTTTCTTTTCATCCATAGTTCTTCTTTTGGCAGGAAGGCCCAGCCACCCACCCCATCCCATCCCGACCACCCACACTACCTCCTTTTATTGGGTAGCACAGTCGTGATATTTCCTGTAGTAAAGCATGAAGAGGTGGATCAGAGGTATCCACACAATGATCTCATTTACAGGGGCACTAGTAATTTAACTTGTTATAATAAGTTATACAAAACAAACAAACAAAAACAAAATCAAACTTTTGCTTTTATTTTCTTCCTTCTAATTACTCTGACCAGGTCATAAACCCAGCAACTTATCTGGATGGATATTATTAACTGCAGGTACTGTGGAACACTTTCAGAAGGGCAGTTTACAGGATTTAGGACACTGTCCTACATGCTGGGCCATTCGAGATCTAAGGGCTCAGCTCCAGGCAGCATGGGCAGAGATTGTGTGTCTCAAATTGCATATTCAAGAGGAAATATATTATAAGACCACGCTCACCATTTCTCCAACATCCAACAGAAGCACCTTCGAATGCAGAGGGTAGTTGGTCCAGGAAGTTGGCAGGTGGTTAGGAGGGCAACCGTGGTGCCCCATCACTTGGTGCTCTCCAAAATATTACCTCCACAAAATATAAAACTATAAACAGGTATCTGCCTCTATCTCTAAAATCAAAGGGCAGAGGACACTGCAGAGCAGGACACTGCAGCACAGAAGCTAACACAACAAAACTCACCCAAAACAGGAACCAAAACAAAAAGCAAAAGGAAATCCCAAAACTTCTGATCATAGGAGACTCCATGACTCAGGAAGTTGATATGTACCTCCAGTTGGTAATGGTCAGATGTCTCCCAAGTACATCAGCATAGAGAGACACTGACCACATTGCTAAAATTGTTCAGGAAGCAGGAGAAAACATTGACACCTAGGCACACATATGGACTAATGATCTTGCCAGCCAGTCAGTTGTGGAGACCAGGAACACCTGACCAGGCTGAGTGACAAACTATTAGTCATTTTGTCCAGCATTCCTTCTCTGAGATCCTGCCAGTCCAGGAGAGGGTATCGGATGGACGGAAGGTCAGAGAATTAGAGATAAGAGAGCTAAGCATGTGGCTCAATGGCTGGTGCCAGGAAAAAGAACACAAATTTGTAGGGAACTGGCAACAGTTTTGGGAGCGACAGTCCTTAAATTTGATGGACTGCATCTGACTAAGGAAGGAGTCAGTGCATTGGGGCAGAAGTTTGACGCTCTTGCAGAATATTTAAACCAGGGGTCAGCCTTAACTTTTTTTTGCACTAGCCAGACAAGAGATTGCACTAGCCCATAGAAGTCTGCAGTAGCCCACAGTCAGTATGGTTAATAGTGATTTGTTAAAAAGGAAAATAAAATTTAATTTGTCCTGCCAACAGTCTGGACACCTACCAACTGATTTTGCACTGTGCCTTTAACTGCAAACCGCAAATACACTATCTCAGCTTCTGTGACTGAAGAGTCAGTGGTTCTGTCACTGATGACTGAAATTAACTTTGTTCCTATAATTTTTCTCATAATGCCATGTGTTCAACCTCTGCTACATAGTGGATAAAGTTGTAGGCATATTTGTCCTACTGATATGCTGAACTGATATCTAGCCCTTTCTATATCATCAAGACTGCACATCCACATGAAGTCTGTGAAAGGACGTCCTTTCTTAGCAATTGCATGGCATGTGTGAAACAGTTTATCCAGATGGTTAAGTGTTGCTTCATTCATGTTCGTCAGCATTCCCTCTGCATTACTTGTCCCTGGAGTAGTAGTGTTGGCATTGTCCTTTTCCTTTGCCCTAGCATTAGCTTCACCAATATTATGGGACGAGACAGAGTCAAGCCATAAATTATCTGTACTGAAATGAAAATTATTGTTATTGCCCACCTTACTCAACTGTATTTCATGTTTGATACACAAATGGCAGAATGTCAGATCTTTGCACCATCGTACCCAACCAGTCATATTTTTCTAGCCAACATTGCTGGAACTGATGGCTTCACTTTGTCTTTTTGTACTCATAATCTTTTATTTGTTTGTCTTCATCAGACTGCTTTCTATTAATGTTGGCAGAGTTACTGACTTCTTTAATGTATTTCCACATTTTCAGATTTGTAGTTAATAAAGTTGTGTCATGGAAAGTGTGTGTATCTTTTTCTTCCCTTTTCCTTCCTTTTCCACCCAGGCTACAGATTCCAGAAATGCTTGATTGTCCCAGTTCTATTAAAAATGTTCAAAAAAGAAAGGATAAATTCAACAGCAGAAATCCATACTGTTTAATTATTTTTATTCTTTGGCAACCTAAGTAACTCCCATTGGGCACAAGACCCATTTACAGGGGTGGCCCAGGAACACAGGGTGGTTAAGTGACTTGCTCAGGGTCTCACAGTATGCAAGTGGAGGCTGTGGGAATTAAAACCCTGATCTGCTGGATGTACAAAGCCCATTCACAACCTGTTGCCTTCTCTGTTAAACACTCCAGTTTTCCTTTCTTGACAGCCATGTATTCTGATATGTTTGACCACCTTTTGATAACTTAACTATCAGTACTTGTGGTATCCTCAATACTAAACTGTGTTCTCTTTACCTCATTAGCTACTGCTGTTTCTTTTACAAATGTCTAAGACATCACATTCCACAATTTCAGAACACCATTCCATGCTATTTATTCCAATGGCCTTTAAAGATGTAACTAATATCATGGAATGTTCAGGTTGGTAGTATAAAAATAAGAACAGCAGCTGCTGAGGACTTAGGAGAGAAATAATCAACACAGTGACAAAGGCAATAAAAATGTGAAAACTAATTTGAATAAGTGGTCTAAAACATATGAGAATATAAGAAAAACAAAAGGAACCTATTACTGCATGCAAGGTGTAAAACTGTTCCCTATTATGGCAGTAAATTACCTTACTTAAAGCAGAGTTGAAAAGATTAGGTTGATTTACTGCTAATGGTCTTAATGGCCATACTTTACACCTCCTAGACAGACTAGTTTTACAAACCAAGGCATGTCACTAGTGGCATCAGAACTTTTTTGTAACCTGGATATGCATGCAGTAGTGAATGATTTGATACAATCAGTTTTAATACTATCTGAGCACTCAAATGGCCCCAAAACAGGACTACATTTAATCAAATCAGATGACCAGATAAAGACCCTGAAAACTGGATTATCCAGTCTACAACTGGACAGGTGGCAACTCTAGAACTGTGCTGCTCCTGGACACGGTCACAAATCAGCCTGCCATGAGTACTGAGCTAAACAAGGAAAGGAAAAGGAGAAAGGATCTTACAAGTAAAAAGTAAAAGCAGTAGTTAATATAAAATGAAACAGTTTGTAAATGCACTATGCACAGACATCTATTTTTTTCATTTCACTAATGCTAAAGCAGGACATAGTTAAACCTCCATGAAAAGGACCTGGCTTTAAATTAAATAAGTTATATTTATGTATTTGTTTGGTTATTTATTTGATACCCAGGTTGAGAATGGAACTGCAGCTTTCCACAGGAGGAATTGCACTCAGCCCAGCCAGGCAAGTAACAGAGATTCTACACTAGCCCACAGGCTAGTAAATAAATGTTAAGGTTGATCCCTGATTTAAACTAGCAATGGGGAGATGGGTGGCACCCCATATGTCGAACGGAAGAACACCTCCCCCTCAGCTATTGGTCAAATAGGAGTTCAGCATGTTTGTAGTTCATTTGCATCACCAAGTAAGGAGAAAGGTCTGAGTTCCACACAACATACAGGGGAAATGCCAGACCTCCCAACAACCAACACACCAAAATCTGGCCAATGGAAAATCAAGTGCACAAATGCTCGCAGTTTGGGAAACAAGATCCCAGACCTGCAGGAATAATGACAGAGGCTAAACTGGACATGGTAGCTATTAGTGAGACATGGTTTACCAGTAACCACACATGGGAGACTTCAGTACCTGGCTTTGTACTGTTCAGAAGAGACCAAGGTGCAAAAAGAGGGTGGAGTGGCCTTTATGTCAATGAAAATATCAAAGCTGCAGAAATTCAGAATACACATAAGGAACCAGAAGAACTGGGCCACCCTGAAACAAATAATGGGATGACCATATGAACTGGGGTTGTGTTCAGGCCTCCAGACCAGGGGAAGACATTGACACATTATTGTTAGAAGACATAAAAAACATAACAGCTAAAGGGAGGTTCTGACAATGGGAGACTTCAACATACTAGATACAGATTGGTCAATACCAGCAGGAACATCTGCCAGAACTAGACACATGGTGGATTCCTGCAGGAGGGCCTCAAACAACTGGAACAACAATCCATAAGAGACAGGGCTATCCTAAATCTAGTACTGACTAACAGGAAAGGATCACAGATCTTCAGGTAGAAAGTCACTTGGGGACGAGTGACCAGCACATGGTATGGTTCAATTTGGCCACTAGAACCAAATCATCCCATTCCAAGGCAAAAATATGGGACTTCAGAGGAGCTGACTTTGATAAGATGGCCAACAGAGTTAAGCTAGCCCTGGCAAAAGAAATACAGATGAGGGGTACAGACAAGTTGGGCAAGCATTAAAGATGCAATACTTGAAGCAACATCCCGTTGTGTTAGAGAGAAAAGGAAGTGCAAGAAGAAGGAAACCACTGTGGTTCTCAAAACAGTAGCAGAAAAGGTCGAGCCAAAAGACTGGCCTTCAGGAAACATAAGGGAATGCAGCAGGATGAAGATAGAAGGCATACTAAACTTCCTTAAGGGAAGTAGGGATGGCAATAAGGCAGGCAAAGTCCCAGGCCAAGGAAACACTAGCACAAACAGTAAAAGAAGGTGACAAGACTTTCTATAGATACATTAGTGAAAGGAAAAAGTCCACAGGGGAATTGCTAAGATCAAAGAGGATAAGGGGGCATGTGAGGAGGAGACGACCATGTAAAAGCATCTATCCTAAATAGATACTTCTGCTCAGTATTTACTGAAGAGAAGGTGGCAGGGCCCACAGCTCAGCACCATGGACACAGGGGGGAGGAGGTGCATTAGCCTTGTCCTTCACAAAAGAAAGGGTCCTACAAGAGCCTCACTAAGCTCAGGGTGGACAAGGCAGTGGGACCTGATGGCATAACATCCCAGGGTACTAAAGGAACTAAGGGTGAAATAGCGAGCCATTATCAGAACTGTTTAGTGAGTCTCTGAGCAAAGGAGAGGTCCCAGAAGACTGGAAAAGGACTCATGTGATCCCGCTCCACAAGAGTGGTAGCAGGGAGGAGGCAGGAAACTACAGACCAGTCAGTCTTTCCTCAGTAGTTGGCAAGATTATGGAGGCACTCCTTAAGGGAAGGATAGTGCAACACCTGGAAACCATAGGAGCACAGGATCCAAGACAGCATGGGTTTACAAAGGGAAGGTCCTTTCAAACTAATCTCATAGATTTCTTTGACTGGGTAACCAGAGTGGTAGACCAAGGGAGCAGTTGATGTCACTTACCTTGACTTCAGCAAAGCTTTGATATTGTTCCAAATAGAAGATTCATTAATAAGCTGGGTAGGCTTGGGGTGAGTCAGAAGTTGGTCAACTGGGTAGCAAACTGATTGATGGGCAGAAAACAGAGAGTGGTGGTAAATGGTATACAGTCAGAAGAGATGCAAGTCACAAGTGGGGTACCTCAGGATTAGTCTTGGGGCCAGTCCTCTTCAATATCTTCATCAGTGACTTTGCAGATGGACTGGAGGGAAGGTTTGTCTGTTTGCAGATGACACCAAGATCTGCAACAGAGTAGATGATCTAGATGGGGTTGGCTGAATGAGAAGAGATCTACACAAACTAGCAAAATGGTTGGAAGAGTGGCAACTGGGGTTAATGAAAAGAAGCGCAAGATCATGCACATAGGGAAGAGAAACACTGAAGCCACATATAGACTGGAAGGAGAGTTGCTGGTAGTCACAAGGGAAGAAAGAGACTTGGGTGTCATCATCACCGATGACTTGAAATCATCCAAACAGACCACCAAAGCAGTAGGTAAGGCTAGAGGATGTTGGAGTGTATTAGTAGGGGGTATCACAAGTCAGAAGAGGAGGTAATAATCCCTCCTTACAAGACACTGGTTAGGCCCCATCTGGAGTACTTCATGCAGTACTGGAGGCCACACCTTCACAAGAACATTAACTAAATTGAGGCAGTTCAGAGAAGGGCAACCAAAATGGTGCAGAGACTGCATCAGAAAACATATGAGGACAGATTAACGGAGTCTTTATATATTCCCTAGAGCAAAGCAGGGAGAGAGGTGATATGATCAAAACATTCAAACACTTTAAGGGCATTAACAAGGTGAAAGAGTATAACATGTTTCAATATAAGAAAAATAGCAGGACAAGAAGGCACAGCATGAGATTAGAGGAGGCAGATTAAGGGTAATGAGGAAGTTCTTTTCACAGAAAGGGTGGTGGATGCATGAAATGGCCTACCTCAGGAAGTGGTGGATATGAATACAGTGCAGGGCTTCAAACAGGCATGGGATAGGCAAAAGAGAGCAATACAGATGAGTATGAATAGAGGCCATTGACAGAGCAAAGGCCAATGGCACATTCATAAGGTAGAAAAGAAATGAGCAGACTGGATGGGCCTTGTGGTCTTTATCTGCTGTCAACTTCTATGTTTCTGTTTCACCAGCTACTGCTCTTGATTTTCATATTTCTAAGATAGTCTATCACATCACAGCTTCCCATTCCAGGCTATTCATCTGAATGGCCTGGAATGGGAGTTTGTGATGTCATAGAATGTTCAGGCAGTATGAAAAGAGGCAGCAGAAACTGTTGAGCAGAGAGTGATTCAGCGTAGTTTCAAGAGCAATAAAATTAGATTACAAATTTAACAAAAAGGTCAAAACTATATCAGAATACTGGGTATTCAGTAAAAATACTACTGGAGGGCATGTAGAGGTGTAAAAACAGTTCCCTATCACATTTAATATTGTCCCAGAAACTCTGGCTGTCACCCCTGTCATTAGTTCATTGTTGAAATAATCACTTTTGGCCTGATGAATTGCCCATATGCATTTGTTTCATGCTGCTTTGTAGTTCAGGATGTCCACTTGAGAACCACTGGCTTTTACCTTGAATCACAAGTTGTCTATATGTTTCATTTGGTCAAGAAGCTGGGCAGAGATCCAGGATTTACATGTACCATGGATTTTCCGTGCTGTGTAAGGAGCATAGAGATTGCATGATTCATTGAAATTGTGGATGAACTGTTCTAGAGCTGCATTCACATCTGAGGTGGTGTCAAGGAAACCCTTGTCTTGTTTACTTAAATGGGCTAGGAGTGCACACAGTATTTATATTTTTAGTACTCTGCTTGTGACTGTTTTGCTGGTGTCTTAGGTGCTTTGTGTGTCCAATTGAAGAGTATGGGGAATGAATACTAATGGAGTCTGGAAGGACTACCGGATGAGTTATTCTATCAGGCAGGTTTGTGACTAACCAGTCTAAAAGCGTGCTAGTCCTGCATGGTAATTGGTATGAGTCAGTGAGTCTACCAGTTATGCTGTATTATGGAAAACTAGTGCATCTTTAAATGATCCAGATTCAGGGGACAGCCAGTTTATGTTAAAGTCACCAGTCATGATGAGCTCAGTATTTTGGTGGAGGGTAGCAGTAGTCGAGTACCACACTAAATCCAAGGGCATGGTCCTTTGGGGAATGTAAACTGATACTAGTGTGAGTGGATTTACCTTTGTGCCTAGAAGAATTTTTATTGCCAGTAATTGTGCGCTGCAGTTAGTGGTTATTTGGGGAGCATATATCCCTGAAGATGTTCTTTTAAATAGATAATGCAACCACCACCTCTTTTACCAAGTCTATCTAACCTGGAAGAGGTGTACCCAGGTAACTGGATGGCTGTGTCCAGAACTCTAGGCATGAGCCAGGTTTCTACTGCTGAGAGTATGTCTGGCTGATGCTGGGCTACCCAGGCTTGCCGGAAGTCAAATTTCAGCGTAGGTTGCAGATAGTAATTGAAGCAATGCTTAGAAAAGTATGCTTTTCTGAGTGTTGATTTTATTCAGATAAGGGCCAGGGGTTAGGATGTACGCTCACTGAGAGTAGTAGGAGTAACCAGGCCATTCTGATAGCCTGCCACTTAAGGTATCTTAATGTAGATGTTTGATTCCATGATCTTGAATTTATGATTTTTTTATTAAGATTGACAAGGGAGAAGGTGAGAACTTGAGGAGGGACACTTTAGCAGGTGATCGAACAGAGTAAGAGTACGAGTTTGTGGTGTATTACGCTCATATGAGTTATGATGGTGGAGATAACTTTAAAGCTTTGGTGGCATAGTGCAGTGTCATTAATTAGTACCAAACCTAACTGAGAGTGGCTTTTAGTGAGGCTGGTGCAGGTGCTATCCATATACATAGAAGGCATAACATTTTCAAAGGAAGAATTATGAAATGCCTATGGGAGTGTTTGTCAGGCAGGAGAAAGTAATTAGGGTTGGAGTGTTTCAAGTACAGAATGCTTGCAGATCTTAGAAAAGTTTGGGCTCTTTTTCCTAATAAGTTGTGAGACAGCTAAGAGCTAAGGCAGAAAAGAGATGGGGTTTGAAGAGCTGCATGAAGAGAATGCCTGCAAACCCTACTAAGTTTGCGCTGAGTCCATTAGTGTTAAGAGAGAACTTAGAGCTAAGGCAAAGAAAATTAGAGATTCCACTTTTAAGAGAAGGAAGGAGTCTTGAACAGGCAGCCAATAGAATGAGGGTGAATAATAGTAGGAGGAGCTATGCATTTAACAGAGGTTGGGCTGGAGAGGGTGGGTGGGACAAAATATACACTGGCAGCAAGAAATGCAGTTCATTTTCAAAAGGAGCTAGGAGAGTTAAATGCAGCAATTTCAGCCCCAGTTTCAGCCACAGAGGAAGCCTTACTGAGAGCCAGCCAAATGAGACAGAAGTAGTTTGAGGGCAGCCAGTAGTGTGAATGGTAGCGATCATAGCTGTCCAATCAAAATCCAGGGTTAGGAAACATTCAGGGTAGACAGCAGCTGCCTACTCAGAAACAGGCTTTCGACTTATGCGACATGAAAGCCCAGTGTGGAGGCTGGCCACTCACAGCAGGAGTAGTGTTGAATGCCTGGTCAGGGGACTTCTGGAAGAGAGAGGTAGATAGGAATTAGGTTAGTTTTTTTTTAAGTGGGCCAAAGCATTCAGCAGTGGGAGTGTCTCACAGGAGGAGAGACAGTTCAGGAGGAGGGCTGAGAGACAAAATGAAGTCAAATGGGGGTGTGGCGAGTTCAGGTATCAGAGGAGACAGAAAATGAATTTGAAAGAGGTATTGGTTAAGTGGATGGGGTGAGGAGGAGGTTAGCACTGTTGCTAGATTAAGTAGCCTCTTGGAGGGGAGGCATAAAGGAGAGCTCAAAATTGTGCGGGATGAAAAATTCAAGGAGAGAAAGGAAGGGACAAATATTTGAGAGGGGCTTGGGGCTAAGGCAGGAAGGAAGCTAGCTGCAGAGAAGCCACAGGAAAATGAGGCTGATGTTAAGCACCAGGCACTATCCTCTGCAGCTGACTGATCAGGCTGAGGTTAAAATTGGAAGGGTTGATATAAAGCACCAGACACAATCCCTCTGCAGCCACCCAACTAGCTGGGGTTAAAGTTGGAAAGTAGAACGCTTGGTACAGAGCAGGACTACAAGGGAAGTATTACCAGAAGAAAAAGTGGAGAGGAGAGTTAGTGGGTAGAAAGATTTTAAGAAGTACAGGTAAGGGAGCAACCAGGAAATCAAAGGAGATTCAAACCCAATGGCCAACAAAGGCTAACAGCATTAGCCTAATCTATCTGAACAAATAAATGTTCTGTGTTAACTGGGTGCAGAAGTCTAAAAACAACTGTGCAGACATATTTATTTATTTATTAGCTTTTGGTAACCGGTAAGTGCACTAGGCAAAGAATCCTGCCTATTTTCAGGCACAACCCGGGAGAGTACAATATTACAATATGACAAGGGTACAATAATTATAATACAGTAGTGATAAACAGTCAGATACATAATGCTGGAGATGCTGTCCAACAAATACAATGACAGAGGACAGCTGCAAATGATAATTCACCAACTGGAGAACACCAACAGTACTGAAGTTGTTACTACATACACTTTAGCAAAACAAGAAATATTGACCAGTCTGACAGGCTTAGCTGTGGAAGAAACAGCCAGGTAGGTACACAACAATTGATACATGATAGACGGTAGACACGACCTTAGACTAGGAAAGGGAGAAGCTTTACAAGCTGGTAGTCAAAGTAGAGAGACAGAGTCTAAGTAAAGATACATTGCAGAAGTTAAGGCAGTCACAATTATCAAGAGCAAAGAGGTGTGAAAATAGGGCATGCTCAAATGTAAGGTGAGATGAGGAGTTTCTGACATGAATGGAGTGAGTTTCAAAACCTAGGGTGCAAAGTAGAGAAAGCTTGCTCTCCCATTCTAGCAGCATGTCTGAATGGATAGCAATGGTGAGGTAGAGGATCTAAGGGAGCAAAAGTGAGACAGGGTGAGCATGTTGCCCAGAGAGGAGGGGCAAAGAGATCTGGTTATGAGTCAACAAAACACCCTAGGGTGTAAGAATGAATGGCATCAGGAGACAACCATTGTAAAGCAGAATACAGAAGACAGTGATGGGTTAGGCAAATCTACTGATATTGTTGTAAGAACACCAGGAGGAAGGAGTGCTGGCTGACTGGACTTCTCTACTGGGACTAAAGAAGTAGAACCTCCACTGGGACCTTCAATTTAGGTTAAAAACGTGAGTGTGTTTGTCTGAGTTAGTCGAAGTGAATGGTTATCTGAGCAGTTATCTAGGTGTAAATCTCAGGTAGCTGAAGGGATTGTTATCTGTGCAATTTAATTACATGTAGAAAGATCTGTTAAGTATGGGGAGTGGCTTAGCTAGAACGAAGCAAGATTTAAACACTGCCCTAGATAGATTCTGGCAGAGAACACCAGGAGGAAGGAGTGATGTTTGATTGGACTTCTCTACTGGGTCTATATTGCTCCTTCTCCCCGCCACCCTCCCAACCAAAGCTAGTTCTACTTTTATAGGCACAGGATTTGACTGATAACAGGAACTTCCTGTTTGGGAGCAGGAAGTGAGTGATCACAGAGCCACCAAAGACTCACCATCCTAGAGGGGCAAGAGTAGCAGAGTAGCTCTCTGGCCCCTCCTAGCTGCTGGAGGTCTACTTCTGAGCAAGTAAGGGGTCTACTGAGAGAGAAATATATGATCGTCTTGTCTTAGAACAGGACGATCAGGAACTTAAAGGGCACAGAGGCGGTGGTGCAAGTAGGGAGAGAAGAAAAACAAACAAACAGATGAAAGAGTAAGGATTCCAAACAACAGTGAAGGGGCCAGAAATAAGACATGATGGGAGTGGTGCAGTGCAGTGGCTGTGGAGCAGCAGTCTTCTGGGAGATGTTCTGAGGATGCAGTGTTTTCCCATCTGCAGGCACCTCTCTAGGCTGAGGGAGGAAGTTGCTCATCTCCAGGCTGAGTTGGCCAGGATTTGTGGATCTCCTCTTCCATCCAGGGACCACCAGAGCTACTGCCGTGCCTCAGAGGTTACCAAGAAGGAGGAACAGTTGGACCACAGTGGGCTCCAGGGAGGGTGGGGGTAGTGGAACAGAGGCGCATCCCTCCTGCATACTCTTCACACTCCCTATGCCATTCTGGCAAAGTGTGGTTCCTCTATGGAGGCACCCACAGTGGAGCCTAATGCTGGGAACCTCCACAAGAGAGACCCACAGGAGGGTGACATGGAACCCCAGAGGGGACAGAAATAACTCCTGGTGGGGATTCCATTGTTAAGAAGGTAGAACTGGGGAGGAAGGGTGAGGGTGGTAGTGCCTGCCAGGCGCCATGACTTGAGGGACAGGGAGCGAATCCTCAGGATCACTGGAGCAGCTGCACATGGGAGGAGTTGGATGTCATTGTCCACATAGGGACAAATGTTCCTGGCTAAGAAAGGATCAGAGCAGTGCAGGAAGAGTTTGTGGAGTTGGGGAGGGCCTTAGACAAGTAGCATGCACGGTAACCTTCTCAGAGGTGCTGCCTGTCTATGGCATAAGTGATGTTAGTGCTCCACACCATGGAATTCAATCAGTGGCTGAAAACTGGTGCAGAGTTCAGGGTTTGGCTTCATTAGGACTGGTGTCCACCTGGAGTGATGCAGGCCTATATTAGCATGATGGGCTGCATCTGTCCAGGAGGGGAACCAGGATCCTAGGTGATAGCTTTAATGCCTATTGGCAAGCATTTAAACTAGCCAAGGGGGAGTACTGGAAATGAGCAGGAAAACTAGCCCTCAAAAAGTCAGGGTAGTAAGTGAGGTAAACACCAAGATAGAGATGTCACTAGGAAGAAGGGCAGGGTAAATGGAGAAAGTAACGAGGCAATAAGGACAGGGATGGGGCAAAAGGAGTAAGGCCATCAGGAAATGGAGGGTAATGAGTACCAACATCCGTAGTCTGGGCAACAAGCCCCTGAACTGGTGGCCTTGATGGAAGAGGGATGCCTGGATATCGCATCAGTCACAGAAACACGGTACACAGAGAACCATGACTGGGATGTTAACATAACAGGGTACATAACCTACAGGAAAGACAGGAGGGAGAAGAGGGGAGGAGTGGCTCTCTTTGTAAATGAAGGGAAAAAGCAACTAAACAATAGAGTAAACAGGGAGGAGAGGAGGCACTGTGGATCACCTAGAGACTGGAAATGGCACCACAATCTGCTCAGGGTTGTATACAGACCCCATGTCAAGGGAGGACTGGACAAGGATATGATAGAAGGCATTGTTAGGATGGCAGAGAAAGGGAGATACTGTTGATGGGAGACCTGAATATGCCAGATGTCAACTGGTGCACATTTGCTGCAGCCACATCCAAGAGCAGGGTCATTCTCGATGCCCTACAGGTGGCATGCCTCAGACAGCTAGTTTCGAACTCACTCATGAGGGAGCAATCTTAGACCTCATACCTCAAATGGGGACAGTGAGAGGATCTCAGATCTAGAAGTGGGTTGCCATCTGGGAACAAGTGACCATCAACCAGTGTGGTTCACCATAAACTCAGCTACAGAATCAAGTCATACAAAAGTGAGGGTACTGGACTTCAGGAGGGCTGACTTTGGCAAGATGGGAGAGTGCCTTAGAAAAGCACTAGCAAACAGGCTAGAAAGAGGTGGAGAAACAATGAGGAAACATCAAACTGCCATCACAGAGGCTACAAGCCTTCGTGAAGCAAATAAATCAAAATGAAAGAAAAGCCACTATGGTTCTCAAAAGAGATGGCAGGGAGAGTCAGGGAGAAAAGATAGCATTCAGGAAGTATAAAGAAACACAGAAAGAGCAGGGCAGAGAGCTGTACTAGTTAAGGCAGAAGGAAGCAGGAGGGAAGTCAGACTAGCAAAGGCCCAAACTGAGGTAAAGATAGCCAACTCCATTAAGAAGGTGGATAAAACCTTTATATGTACATCAGGGAGTGTAGAAAGACAAAGGGAGGGATAGTGAGGTTGAATAGAATGGACGGTGGGTGAGAAGAGAGGACAGTGAAAAAGCAGGAGTACTGAATGAATATTTCTGCTCAGTATTTACAAAACAGGAGGAGGGGAGGTGCAATCCAATTAACAGAAGCACTTTGATGGGGGTCGATCCCAGTCCTTTCATAGAAGAAAGGGTTCTGAAAGAACTCCTAAAACTGAAGATGGACAAAGCAATGGGGCCTGACGGAATTCACCCCAGAATTCTAAAAGGATTAAGGGGAGAACTAGTGAAACCACTGACTACCCTTTTAAAAAATCATGGGAGGATGGTGTGGTACCTGAGGACTGGAGGAAGGCAGACGTGATTCCCTTCACAAAACTGGGACCAAGACAGAGGCAGGAAACTACAGACCTGTCAGTTTGACCTCTGTTGTAGGGAAAGTGATGGAATCACTTTGAAGGAAAGAATTGTTGAGTACCTAGAGACCAGTAGGCACAGGACCCAAGCAAGGATGGGTTCACAGCGGAAAGTCATGTCAGATGAATCTAATTGATTTCTTTGACTGGGTAACCAAAGTAGTAGACCAGGGAGGGGCTGTGGACATGGCCTACCTAGACTTTAGCAAGGCATTTGACACAGTCCCAAACAAAAGATTAATAGTCAAATTAACCAGCCTGGAAGTGGGTCCCGGGTGGTAGCCTGGGTAAAACATTGGCTGGACAACAGACACAGAAGCTAATTGTAAATGGAGTCCACTTGAAGAAAGAGGGGTTACTAGTGGGTACCTAGAGTTCAGTACTGAGTCCCGTCCTTTTAATGTCTTTATAAGTGACATTGCAGAGGGACTGGAAGAAAGTATGCCTCTTGCAGATGACACAAAGATCTGCAACAGGGTTGATACACAAGGAGGAGTGGAAAGGATGAGAAGGGACTTGGCAAGGTTGGAGGAATGGTCAGAAGTATGGCAGCTTGGATTCAATGCAAAGAAGTGCAAAATAATGCACCTGGGAAACAAAACCCAGGGAAGATTACACAATGGGGAGGGAGGTAGTAACAAGAACAAAATGGAAAGGGACCTGGGGTAATCATATCAGATGACCTTAAAGTTAGCAAGCAATGTGAGAAGGCAGTAGGGAGGGAGGGAGGGAGGGATGGGGTATACTGGGATGTATAGGAGAAGCATCACCAGCAGAAAACAGGAAGTTGTTATCCCTTTGTACAGACAGTTGGTGAGACTCCATCTGGAGTACTGCATCCAATTCTGAAGTCCCCATCTCCACATGGACATAGACAGGATAGAGGCAGTCCAGAGGAGGGCAACTTAAATGGTGCAGGGTCTGCAAGAGAAGCTACTGTACTGGCCAAATTTTCCTCATTCACTATAAATACCACCAACAGCTTAATCTGGTTTCAAAGTCAGTTGGCATTCATCTGTATCCTCCCCGGTCGTGCCTGAAAATAGGCAGGATTTGTCTAGTGCACTTACCCGTCAACAAAAGCTAAATTAAATTAAAAATTAAATTAAATTAAATACAAGGAGAGACTAAAGGAGCTTAATATGTATACACTTGAGGAAAGGAAGGGGGGACATGATATAAACTTTTAAGTACCTCAGTGGAATCAACAAAGTCCAAGAGGGTAGCATTTTTCAGAAAAGAGATGTGCACTAATAAGGGGACACAATTTAAAGATAGAGGGGTGGTGGTTCAGGGCAATATGAGGAAGTATTTATTCACAAAGAGGGTGGTGGACACATGGAACAGCCTTCCTGAGGAGTTTGTGGGGTCTAAAACTGTGGAAAATTCAAGAATACATGGGACAGACGTGAAGGCAATTCTTGTGGGGGGTAAGAAGAAATAGGCCATTGATTAACTAGGATCTGCAGCTTATCCTGTAGGTAGGGAAATGGGCAGACTAGGGTGGGCCAAGCAGTTCTTATCTGATGTCAAAGTCTATGTTTCTATGTTTCTATGTGTCCCATTTGTGAAGGACACCTGTGTTGGTATGAGAGATCACTGGCAGGGGCATATAGCAGTTGCAGGAGTAAAACACCTCTCGCAACTGAGATCCTACTAGCCGGAGTGAGTGAGTGAGTGAGTGAATGACGACTCTGTATGCCACACCAATTTGGGAGATAACCATGTGACACACCTCATTGACATGAGCAGAGTAATCAAGTACTGGGTCCAGCATTACCCCAAGATACTTGAAGGATGAAGTGTTGGAGACAGCAGTCCCATCGCAGCAGCGCACCTGAAACTTTAGAGACTTTGTGGATACCTTTCTAGAGGACCCAAAGAGCATGGCCTGGGTCTTAGATATGTTTAGGACTTGGTAGCTGGATGAGAACCAGGATTGGAGGGTCTGAAAAGTGGGGGAGAGAAGTAGGTTGATGTAGACAATAGACTTGGATGCCGAGTAAAGCACCAGGTCATCAGCATACATGATAATATTGCAATGAGAAGAGGAAGTAGGGATACCATCAAAAAGAGGAAGAAAAGTAGAGGACTATGGATCAATCTCATGGAACACCACAGGTGATCGAGACAGGGAGGAGAGAGACTTGCAGAAGGAGACAGCCTGAGACCAATTTTCTAGGTAGCTACCAAACCAGGAAAGGGTAGCATCAGAGGCACCGAGAAAGTTCAGCTTGGCCAATAGTAGTGGGTGATGAACCATGTCAAATGCATTAGAGAGATCAATGAACACTGCCCCAGTGAGTAATCCCTTGTCCGTGTTATTTTTAACGTCGCTGGTAAACTGAGTAAGAGCAGTAGTTGTATGCCCAGCCCTAAAGCACATGTTGTACTGGGACTGTAGGTTGAAATTGAGAAGGTGCGCAGTGACCTGCTGATGAATACGCTTCTTGAGCAGCTTGCTGAGTGTGGGCAGGAGGGAAATGGGCCTGTAATTTGACATAATCCTGGCATCCCCTTTCTTAAAGATAGGTATAGTTCTGGCAAGTTTCCAGACCAGAGGCACGGAAGCAGAGCTGATGGAGAGGTTGAAACGCCTGGTTATGGGTACAGCGAGACAAGAGGCAAACTGTCTTAAAATGCTAGGATGGATACCATCAGGGCCAGCACTATCATAAGCAGGGATAGACTTTAGTAGCTTAAGTACTTCTGTACAAGTGACTGATGACAGCTCAAGGGCTGGGGCAGCATTAGCTGATGGGGATGTGGATACTGGGAGGAAACAGTGATGATGGAGAGGGGATGGGGAGTGTTGAAAACAAGGAGTCAAAGGTATTTGCAATGTAAGAAGGTTATTGGGTGGATATCGCTTATCAGCATTTCATTTGGAGTCATAGACTTGTTGTTCGAGCATTTCCTTAATTTGAGACCAGTACCTTTAGGGTTTTAGGCAGAAGAACTGAGACGGTTCCGTAGTATATGCTCTTGGCTGAGCGAATCTCCCTTTACAGGTGTTGTGTAAGGACCTGTAGGCCTCTGGTATGCAGAAACAGGTAATTAACTGGACAATGAAAATATACTGTATTGACTGGGATGCAGCAGACCAAAAAGAATTGTGCAGAATAAATGGCATGCAAGCTCAGGTAACTCATTCAAGCAGTATTAACAGTGAGCAAAACATACTGTACACTGACAGCAAGCAATACAGTTAATTTTTCAAAAGGAGCAGGGAAGTTAAAATGCAACAATTTTGGCCCTGTTTCAGCCACAGAGCAAGCCTTAATGAGAGCTAGCCAAATGAGACAGAAGTAGTTCGAGGAGCAGCCAGTAGTATCAGTGTTAGCTATGTAGCTATCCAATCAAATTCCAGAGTTCAGAATCACTCAGGGTAGACAGCAGCTTCCTTACCAGAAATGGGCTTTGGGTGCCAGACTACTCACAGTAGGAGGAGGCGGAGGGTGCCCGGTCGGGGCAACTTCAGAAATGGGCTTTGGGCTGTCTGAAGCATGCCCTGCCATGGGAGCCAATCCGATCATGGTAGGAGGAGCGGTGGGCACCCAGTCTGGGGCAACTTCTGGAAGAGTTATCTATCCAGTGTCACCCTAAGTGGATTTCCTCCTGTTTCTGTCCTGCTCCTTGCATGTAACAGAGTCTTCTGGACACTAGGCACGCCACTGGAGGTATGGCTGCCTCAGTGGTTTAGCTCAGATCCCATTTCAGCTTCTGATGTTTGTTCCACTGGTACATGGAGCATGGTCCATTCTTGTTCTATGTATTATAGTCTGGACTTACTCTGTAAGGAGTGATAGATTTGCCCTTACTGTCCTGCTATATCTATCTGTCAGACGTGAAGTCCTCTGATTTTCTGGCCTCATGTGATGTGGATTTGCACTGCTTTTGGAATTGTACAATCTGTTACGGCTGCACGGAGGAGATACAGAAAGCCTTGAGATGCCAGTTGAGTATACTTCTTCTTGTTGAGTCTCTAGTGTAGGTTAGTGACTGGAGGGCACTATGCACAAAGTAGGATACCAAATCCAAAAAGGAAACTACACCACACAAAACAGTTCTAATGAATTTCTTGATATTTTTATTTTGTTATGTCACAACAAGCCCTGAGGTTCTGGTTCAATGTTTTGCTATGCTGACTTCATCCATAAAAAAGCCCTGTTCAGAAATACTAAAAACTTTTACTTTAAATCCAATCATCCATTTTTAAAAGAAACTATATACATGAATAATCATAATATCCTGTTATAAAACAAAAAATCCCATTGTCCTAGATGCTACTCAAGTATAATGCTCGGACTTTAATAGTTTACAATAATAATAATGATTTAATATATTGAATTCATAGTCCAGTTCTGTATCTTGATAGTTAAAGTGCAACAGTGCAAACATTTTTAACAGAAACAGTGCATAGTAACCTTCTCTTTGTTCACTTTTTGATTCAGCTTGGGATTCACATAATTCCTATATAAGCCCTGTTATACTACCATCCATATACTGGTGTGTTCTTTTTGAAACAGGTGATGGAGGTGTAACAAACCTACTTACATTGCTCCACATCAAAGAGAACCATAGACTCCAAGATTTTATTAGTGCAAAATCAACTTTTATCTCTTCAATGTGCTGATGCAATTCATTCAAATATGAGCACTCACAAATAGACACAAAGCACACTTCATAAAGAATCTATCGCCCGGTGGCATAGAGGTTGAGGCACTGGTGCCTTACCTCAAACCACACCAGTGACCTGGGTTCAGGAACTGACTTGGGGCACTGGGGTTGGCAGGAAAAGGATAGGGTTGAGCATCCCGAGGACTGCTCTCCCATCCTGGGGTGGGATTGGGGATGGCCTCACTTGGCAGTGGCCCCAGTGGAGACTGGAGGCACTACACGAGCAGCGACTGGGGAAAACCAGAAAACTGGAAAATGGCTCTGGCATCCATTGGATGATGGCTCCCCAATCCATGACACCACCGGAACCTCCAAGAGGTCCTCTCCACCTCAGCAGCACTCCCAGTGGAACTAATAGTTAATGCACAGGTTTCCCCTCCGGTGCCTTCCCCTCGGAAGAGAGGGACCCACTCAGTGAAAGGATACACCAGGATACCCCCGGAGAGTCAGCTGCAATGTGAGGATGGAGGAGGGTCCAGGAAGAGGATGGCTGGTGAGTTGGATGAGCACTGAGGAGTCTGAAGGAGTGGGGACACCAGAGTGGGAGGTGGGATAAAGAGATCATGCAAAAAAAAAAAAGAATCCATGAAAGTTCAGAAAGTTCAAGCAGAAAAGCTGGCTGGCATTCAGGCTCTGAGCGCCACCCTTGGACTTAACATCATCTAATGCATTCCATGCTACTGGCACTTTTTCAAAGGCTGACATCTTTAGACCCATGTATCCCTTTATAAAAGAATTCTTAAATAATTCTTAAGTGACAGTACACACAAATGTAACGAGTTCAGTCCTCAACAATATGTACACATAAAGGAGAATAAAACATGAAAAGGTTAACACGCATCATTATCTGAATTCATTTAAAACTTGTGCCACCAAGTATTAGAATCTCATGGCACCAAGGATACTTATGTAAAACTGCACCCAGTCAGAAGAGCCAGCTTGCACAAACTGTTCTCGTTGTTAAACTTCTGTCAATTCCCAGAGATATGGGGCAGTTAAGGTGCATCTAAAAGAAGACACATACAGTTAATAAGTAAACATAGTACAATAGCCTTACCAATTACAAAAGGGTATATCATTATCTGTTACCCACGGTAGACTTTGTCAAAGTTCAAATGTCTTTACACTTGATAATGCATTCTTTTCTTTTGATAAACTATTTTTAAATCCTGTATTATTCTATTCAATAGTTCTATGTGATTCCTTCCTTTTGCTGCAGGGTAAAGACACATCTCATAATCCAGATATTCCATTTAAAAATTGTTATTATGACTGATAAAGTATATATATTTCACTTTTTCCATGCATTTGAAAATGACCCATACATAAGGTTTTCATACATTAATGTTCTAAATACTGGTTCTCCCAATTGTTGTGCTGCATAATGCCGAAAACCTATGACAGAAGAGCAGGAACATTTTGAATACAGCGCAACCTACTACATAATCTTTCCAGATGCTGCTTATGTGTTTGGTTAGATTTCACATTGATTTTCTTTTGACATGCTAACCAGTGTAGATCCCACATGTTTTCTGGGATTCTTTTATTAATCAACATTTTTTCAGTAGTTGTATATGCTGTGCTAGGCATTTAAAAATACAATTTCTACTGCACATATGGAAGTAATTAAGTGTGAATAAAGCTGTTTCCTCTGTAGAGTTACTATGATTTGTATAAAAAAATGTTGTAGGTGCTGTATTGGTCCTTTTAAGAACAGATCCAGAAACAAATGATTTGATACCTTTATTGGACCAACAAGGATGTTACAGAAAAGAACAAAGTGCTCTAACTTTTGAACCAACCAGGTCCTTCTTCAAAAGCTTTATGGCGTTATTTTGAAAATCCCATATTACTAACACCAGATTATGTTGAAAAACCCCAGAAATAATTCTCATTGGTTTAACATATACATTTAAAACATAACAGAAGATTATGTCAGAGAAGCTAATGAACACCAGTAGGCTTTTAACTGAGAAGCCTCAGAAGGGCAAAGGTTATCAAGAATTCTCAACAACCAGAGAGTTCTTCTCACATACATTTTAAAATGTCTCAGTATGCTAAGAAAGCATTCTAGTGATAAAAAACATGGGATAGCATCCTCTCTAATACATGTAAGATGAGCTTAAAACTTATATTCCAAGTGTCCTGGTGTATTAAAGAACAGATAATGAGAGGCAAAATCCTGACATTAGGTATAACTGCAAGTTGAAAATAAGCCCCAAATTAAACATACACATATATACATGATGCATGATAGTTTCACTTGTAAGTATAAGTGCCAAATAAAAATACTTGTCAAGGACCCCAAGAAAATGAGACCATGAGCCCGATAAGTGCAGATTTCAACACAGAATCAGTATATAACAAAAATGCACAGAATCAATCTAAGGAATCTAAATGAAAACTTCCAAGGATGAAATCCTCCAGGCTCCTCCTTTTTTTTTTTTTTTTTTTTGAGGAAGACAGAGACACACATATGTGTGTTTGAGTGTGTTGTATGTGTTGTGTTTTTGTGTGTTGTGATATGGTGTGTGTGTGTGTGTGTGTTTTGTTTGTGTGTGCGCAGTGTGGTGTGTGTGTGGGTTGTGCTTGTTTTATTTGTTGTGTGTTGTGGTTGTGTGGGGTGTGAAGGGGAATGTGTGTGTGTAGTGTGGTGTATGTACACACGTATGTGTGGGGAGCCTGGCATGGGGCAACTGTTATGTGGCTAGGACACTTAGTTTTCACATATAGTGTACATTTACTTCCTTCTACTAGTTGCCAGTGATTGGATTACACACTGTCACATTTTAAATCTGCCCATATTAAGATGCATATCTCATTTACTTGGGGATTCATAAAGGTGTAATTCCTTTGGGTAAAGATTATTATTCATGTGAATTATGCTGTATTATGACTCTTGCACATACAGTATATCTCATTCCTACTAATTACAGTATCTTTCCCAGGAGAGAGAGAGAGAGAGAGAGAGAGAGAGGGAGAGGGAGAGGGAGAGGAAAGGGAAAAAAGGAGGATCCTGGAGGATTTCATCCTTGAGTTTTCATTGAGATTCCTTAGACTGATTCTGTGCATTTTGTTATGCACTGACTCTGTGTTGAAATCTGCACTTAACAGTCTCTTGGTCTAATTTTCTTGGGGTCCTTGACAAGTATTTTTATTTGGCACTTATACTTACAAGTGACACTATCATGCATCATCTATGTATGTATGTATATGTTTAATTTGGGGCTTGTTTTCAACTTGCAGTTATACCTAATTTCAGGATTTTGTCTCTCGTGATCTGTTCTTTAATACACCAGGACACTTAGGCCCAGATATTCAAAAGTTGCACCATGCGCAACAGAGATACACCAAGCGCCAAGTCCGAAAATTCACCATTGTGCGATATTCAGCAGGAAGCAACTTCCTCCAAATCACAATGTGCAAGAGCGCAATGGTAATGAATGCATGCACAACTGAAGGGAGGAACCATGAATAAATGGCGCAGTCGATATTCAACAGCATGCGCCATGCACAATAGGAGCAAGCAGAAGTGCGATAGCAGAAATGATCCAAAATAAAAGAAACAAGAGAGAGAGGCACAAGAACCTTACAGGGAAACCAGAGGTGGGAGTGAGGTGACAACAACAAGGCAGAGGGTAGCAGTGAGCAGGACTGGGCAGGAACAGGACAGAGCACACCTGGAAACTACCAGGAACAGGACAGGAGTGGGAGCCTGTGCCACTGTGGAGGAGTCAAGGGAAGTGCCACAGTGGACCTAGGGCAGTGACAGTGGGCAGGACAGCCAAATCTTGGAGGTGTTCCTGGTGCAGGGGAGTAGCATAAAGGACAGCAGGGGAACGAGAATACAGCTGACGGGGAACACAAGCCAGGGACATGGCCAGTACTACCAATCAGATGGAGGTAGTAATGAGGGTGTGAGAAGGCAGGCAACAAGGGGCATCACCATGGAAGGGCCCTTCGGTGGTATGCCCTCAACAGGCGGTGACCGAGCCCACACCTGCTTCGAGCACCACAGTGACACCGAGATAGTGGGCCGGTACCACCTGAACCAGGTGATCCTGAGGCAGATCTGTGAGCTGTGCAGTGATGAGATGCAGGCACCACACAACAGAGCCATGCTCTGTCAGTGGAGACAAAGGTGACAGCTGTCATGTGCCTGCTCACCACGGTAGCTTCCAGAGACCAACAGGGGAACACAAAGGCATAACCCAGTCAGCGAATCACGCCTATTCACACAATTCCTCAGTGCACTGCTGCCACATGCCGCGGAGTACATCCATTTCCCAGCACACAGGCAGAGCGCACAACACACATACATGAGTTCCACAGGGTAGCATGTATGCCTGGTGTGCTTAGGGCATTGACTGCACCCATGAGGCCATCCACATGCCACCTGGCCTGGAAGGTGCTGCATACATTAATCAGAAGGGCTATGCAAGCATCAACTGCCAGGTGGTGTGCGACGCTAGGGGACGATAACCAATGTCTGTGCCACGCACCCTGGGGAGCACATGATGCCTTCATCTGCATCAGTCTTCACTGTGCCACAGGTTCGAGTGGTGACATCCCCACTGGCCACCTAGTGGATGAGTATGCAAATCATGCAGAAAGACATGGATCTTGGGAGGGCATAGTCAGAGGTGACCTGGGTACTGGCCTAGATGGCCCATGGCAGGGTGACGCTGATCACCAAACTAATGTCCACCCTCTACACACAGGTGACAGTGGATATCCACTCCATCCCTGGCTGCTCACACGTGCCCGGCAGCCTGTGACCCCATCGCAGCAACAGTACAATGAGGCACATGCCACCACATGCAGTGTCATAGAGGCGGTGTTCGGGATGCTGAAGGCATGTTTCCATTGCCTGGCCACGTCTGGCTGTGCCTTACATTATAGCCCCTCAAAGGCCTGTGGGCTATTCCTGGCCTGTTGCATTCTGCAAACATGGCCAATGACTGTGGGATAGCTGTAGAGGTCAAAGAGGGGACAGCGATGGGGGCGATGAGGATGCTGGTGCAGATGGTGATGGGCAGCCCCTTGGTCGGAGGACCTCGACTGATCCGGATGTCACAGCTGCACTGGGACACCATCACAGAGGAGCAGTTCAACCAACTCAGGTAAGTCATGGGGCCATGTGCAACCACCAATGGCAAGTGCACAACCCATAAACACGCATGGACAAACCCCAGGGGTGCATGTCGTAAAGGGGAATTGGCTGAGCATGGAACTGCACACACCGTCAGGGATGGGCAAGACTGCTGCATGGCACGTCATGCACACACAAACACACACCCCACAAGACATGCACAAAGGGCAGGAGGCACGCCGACCCCAACTGCCACCTAGCCACACACATGTCCACAGACCACCACGCCCAGTGCCTGTCATTGTGCGTGTCTCAGACGCTGGGCACCATTGCACAGTGGCAGAGTGCAACACAGGCATCATGCATGCACACCACAGCGGCCAGCGCGGGAGGGTGTGCACATGAACGGTGTGTGTGTGTGTGTGTGTGCAGGGCCGGGACCCCACCTGTGAATTGCATGTTGAACTACACACTGCACACAGGGCAGAGTCAGACAGTAGCCATGGTGGGAGACAGGTCAGTCACATGGCACAGTGTCACAGCCACCATGGATGTGTGGGAGGCCCCGCTGAGACCTGCCACCAGTGACAGGCTGACCAATGGCCTCATGGGGTGGCACGGCGGTCCCCAGGTGTGCCGCTGTGGGACTGTGACCTTTCTCGAGCAGGGGTCTGCAGCTCACTGAACATGTCTGCACCAGGCATGCTCGGGATGCCCACAACTGAACCCGGTGTTGACAAGGAGGGTGTCGCCACGATGTCGGGAATGGGGGTGGACATGGTACTGCGCGGTGTCTGCGGCACATGGACAAATAACTGTCGCCCATTGTGGCATGACAGCTGTCAAATGCCTGTGTCTGCCTGTCAATGGTGGTGGTCACATCCTCCTGCAGCTGGTCCATCCCTGCCAGGAGCAGACCGGTGTCCTGCTGTGCCTCTCCTCTGCCTGGCGCAGGGCGGCACTGAGTGAATCTACTGCCATCAAAACCGCACTGCTAATCCACTGATTCATGGAGTATGCGGGTGTGCTCATCTAAGAGGTCATCTGCCTGATCAGCATGCTGTCCCTCATGGTGTTCAAGGGCCATGCTGGTTAGCACCCCTTGAGGTTGGGCGCTGCACACCAGGGCCATGCCTGGGCATGTCCACAGGTGGTGCCCTGATGCCACCTGCCAACACTGTCCCCCATTGCCATTGGCCAACTGCTGATGCTGCCCTCCAGCCGCCGCTCTTCAGGGCTCAACAGTGCCGCCACAGCAGCCACAACAGCCCCACTGTCCAGGACACACACCAGTGCTGCCCCACTGGGGCAGACAGGCACAGGCTGGGACTGTGATGTCACAAGGCCTCCACGGCAGCACCACCTACAGCTATGCCCATGCTGTAACCTTCTGTTGCGGCCATCCTGTGGCCTACATGTATCACTGTCCATGATGTGAGCTCCATCATCATCATCAGTGACAGATCCGGCACCAGTCTGAGACTCAGCATGCTGGCATCCATTGCCGCTGTCATACTGGGACACGGGCAGGGCCTCTCCATCAACATCAGTCCAGACAGCCAGGCGAGCCCACTGTCGTCCTGACCCTCGGACACCTGTGGAGGTGGATGGGCCTCCTCTGTGTCCAGAGTATCACCCTCAGTGGACAAGCCCACCACTGCTGACCCATGTAGACACTCAGGAGCTGTAAGGGAACATAGTAGCATTAATGTATCTGCCCTACCTGTGGCATCCCCCCACAGTGACAGCTCAGGACCTACTATGCAGTAACGGGCTACCACCCGCCTGGAAGCCACCACCTGGAACACCCTCATGGCACAATGCCACATGCTGCAAGCAACCTGCTCTTCTTGTGGTGTCAGGCATTGCATGGCTGGCTGTTCCCACCACACAGCCCGTGCTGCCCTGATGGCAGCAACCTTATATTAATCCTCCTCCTGTCTGTGCCCACCTTCTTTTAGCACTCCTGCATGGACCACCGTGGCTGCCATGCTGGTTGCCGGCACGTGCCACTCACCCCATGCCGCAGCACGGGTCTGTGGTGTTCCGCACTGTCTGCTGAGCAGCGGTTCCGGGTCAAGTGGGCCTTAAACAGGGCATCTGATTCAGCCTTTGTAAAGTTGGGCCTCCTCCATCTCCCGTCTCTGTTCCTCCTCCTCCACCTCCGGTTCAGTCATCATTGATCCTGTGGGAATGACAGGTGTTACCTCTGACTGTGCAGTCCCATGCATCTCCCACACACCACAGTTCACTCCCCAAACAGCATCAACTCACCACAAAGACTGCAATACCAGCTATGGCCTCTGCAGCCCCATGTCACATTTATATAGCGCAATGCATGCAAATGAGGCGAGGCTCAGTTTTAAGTGGATGCTAATGCAGTAGCTGTGCATTAAATCGCTGATGAGCTGATTTGCATATGCCGCTGAATATTGCGCTGTTGCACCTTGTGCAATTGTGTTGAACATGCTCAGAGGGTGTAGCTCTGTGACGGGCTCAGTAGACATTGAACGACACATACCAGGGGTGCTGATGCCGATGCCTGCTGCTGCTGATGTGCGTGCATGGGAGTGCAGGGCATGGCCAACACTGTGCCAGTGGTGTGAGTACGCTGTTCACATGTATGGCACTCTTGCACTGGGGCACCGTGAGGTGCCTTGGAGCCACTACAGGGTGTCTCACACAGGCACCCAACCACTTTCTCACAGGGAGTACCAATCATGCTGTGTCGTTCACGCAAAGAGAGTCTTAACCCTGTGCCCGACCTTTGCCTCCTATGCACCATGCATCCAGGTATACCTCATCGCGCTGTTCGCGTGACAGCGCCGATGGAATGGCAGCGCTTGTACTGTGCAGCATCTGCACATGGTGACATGGGCTACAGAGCGCCATTTTGTGATCCTCACCTGAATCAGTGATGGCAAGGAGGAGAGCTGATGTCTGGAGCCCACTGGAGCTGGCCAATTTGGTGGCCATTGTGGAGCCATGCTGGGGCCTTGTTTAGGATGACCCCTGGACAGGGCTAGGAGTGCAGTTTGGGAGGAGGTGGCAGTGGCACTAGAAGAGGCCACAGGATTGGCTCAACAGCAGAGCAGTGTCGCCACTGCTGACGGGACCTCCAGTGGAGGGACCCCAGACAGGCTTGCCCATCTATGGGCACGCACCAGGTGAGGCGCAGTGCCATGTCCTGGTAGGGTAGCCATCCATACACTGATTTCATCCGTAAGGGATATCGTAGTGGGCATGTGTCCACCACCGCGGGGCAGTCCAGTGTAGGTGGTGGTGGTGGTGGGGTTGCGGCATGGCTGTGCTGTGCGGGATCACACACACCGGATGGGGGCCTTGCTACTGGTTTGTACTGATGTTTCCTCCATGTTTGCATCCTAGGCCCTGAGGAGTGGCAAGAGCCAGGAGGCACAGCAAAGCCGGGAGGCAGGTGATGCAGGGAGCAGCCACGGCTGCCAGGCCCATCCAGCAACAGTCGCGCAGATCCAGCCAATGCAGGTGAGTGCCTATCTTCCAGGATATTCTGTGCATGCTGTGTTGGTGGTAGGCGGCAGAGCATGGCCACCATCCATTGACACCACTGATGTGCATGCCACTTGGTACACTCAGCACCGTCCTGTGGCACTGCATGTGGGTGTGCATTGCTGGTGGTCAATGCATGCACCGGGTACATGGCTGTTCCACTGCCTTCGCACCGCATGGCCATGTCATTGTACAGCAACGCTGGTGTTGTGCAGGACTTGGGCAATTGTGTGCGCAGCGGTTCACATGGCTCTGTGTGCATGGGCAGGCAGGTCTTGTGGACACGATCACTGTGGGTGGTCGACACCATCATAGGGGTGTGGCCCACGGCTGTATGCCATGCACAATGGGTGGGCTGCAGGGGATGGGCATTCACACATATTGACTCTGCTCCCTTGTCCTACGTGGATGGTGGCTGATGCGGCTAGAGGGACCATGCAGGAGCTCCTGCAGATAGCGAGGCATCCTTGGAGTTACTCCAGTGATTGGAGCAGCATAGTGTCTGGAGGCGGAGGACAAGGAGGCACCACAAGAGTGGGGAACGGGCAGACACTAAACCCTCCATGCCTCCAGATTCACCCTACCCCTGGACCCACCCTCACACCCCTCTTCCCTCTGCCATTTGTTCACCCCTGCCCTTACCCACCCCCACCTGGTATGTGGCCCTCACCCCCTTGTGTAAATATTTTATATAGTTGTTTGGACCTTTATATAATACATTTGTTTTGTTATGCCTACTGTGGTGGTCTCTGATTTGCAGCAGGCTACAGGTGCTCAGCTGCAGTGGTGTGCATGGCATCAGGGGTGGTGCAGGTATGGGCGTCTGTGTGTCAGGAGGGGAACCACCTATGCTGTGGACATAGGTATCAGTAACTGTCTGTGGTTTGTGTGTTGTTCCTCTGCACTGGATGACTGTGTGCAGTGGTCCACGGTGCATGCACTGTGTCCATGGTGCCCCTGTCAGACCGTCCATGGCCTGTGCAGCTGACACCTTGCATGTCTGTGATCTGCATGGTCTGCTGGCACATCAGTGGTGGCTGTCCATGCTGGATGACCACTGTACCCAGCACAATGCCAGGTTGCCTCCTGTCACCAGTATGGTGTACGTCTGCCTTGGGTGGCACTGTGGCCTCCACTGTTGTTATCCTCCCTCCATGCTGTTGCTTGTGTCTGTTGTAGGGATTTGCTCCACTGTCTGTCACTTGGGCTCTGGCCACATGCTGGTGGCATATGGCTTCGTGGTGCCTGCCAGGGTGTGTCATGGAGAAGTGCTGGCCATGTGTACACAGCTGCTGTGGCCACATGCCAGTGGCTTTATTGACCCACTACTGTGTCCCTGTGTTGGTGTGCCCATGGGTATGGGTGGGTGTTTGTCCATGCACTGTGTTGCATCCTGTGAGTGTATGCTTCCATGTAACATTGTGGGTATCTGTGCTGGCTGTTGTGGCCAGTGCTGGGATGGGGTGTGTCCTTGGGAGGGTGTGCAGGCTGCTGTACTGCTGTTGGTGGGCTCTGGGGCATGCCCTGTCGCGTGTGAGGTACCTCACATGCCGAAGGATGGTTGGTCTCTCAGCTGTATCTTGGGGGATGTGCAGGGTGACACTGTGTATGCAGTTGTTGCATCGCTGTCTGCTGCCACCCACTGCAGGGTGCTCGCGGTGGGGCTGCCTTGCATGGTCTGCGGGTGCACAGGGTTGCATTGTCACAGTGGGAGTGGTGTCATGCATGGAGTGTCCTGCACTGTTGGGCACTACTCCTGGGCAGGGTGTCTGGGGATCATGGTACAGGGTGTGCTCTGCATTGGTGGGATGGTGTGGCAGGGGTGGCCAGACATCCTTGTGTGCCAGTCAGAGCTTGCCAGGGGTGTGCTGGGGCACCATGCCTAGCTGTGGGACTGTTGCTGGAGTCCATGGGCTGGTGGTTCTTCCAGCTCTCCTCAGGTTGTGCAGTGCATGGGTTGTGGGAGCGATGTCTGTTCTGCTGTGTGCTCCTCTGCCCATATCTACCATGGGTGGTGGACCCCGCATCCTGTCCGTCTCGTCCCTGGTTTTGCTGATGTGCTGCTACCCTGCTCCACTCGCGCATCCCTGGTTGTACTATTGTGCATCAGACCTGCACCACTGCACATCCCTGGTTGTGCCATGGCGCAGTTGGCATGATATTCAGTTGTGTGGTGCAGGCACATCTTGACCCGCGAGTGTTTGAATATCACGCATGTTGCACATGTGTGCACTGGATTTGCACCTGCTCCTGCTGTTGCACACTTTTGTGGTGCAGTCTGAATATCTGGGCCTTAGAATGTAAGTTGTTAGCTCATCTTACATGTATTAGAGAGAATGCTATCCCAAGGTTTTCTTTTTATCACTAGAATGATTTCTAGCATACTGAGACATTTTAAAATTTATTGAGAAGAACTCTCTGGTTGTTGAGGATTCTTGATAACCTTTGCCCTTCTGAGGCTTCTCAGTTAAAAGCATACTGGTGTTAATTAGCTTATCTGACATAATCTTCTGTTATGTTTTAAATGTATATGTTAAACCAATGAGAATTATTTCTGTTTTTTTCAACATAATCTGGTGTTAATAGTACAGGATTTTCAAAATAACTGCCATAAATCTTCTGAAGAAGGACCTGGTTGGTTCGAAACTAGAGCACTTTGTTCTTTTCTGTAACTTCCATGTTGGTCCAATAAAAGGTATCAAATCATTTGTTTCTGGATCTATGATTTGTATAATAATGTTCCATTGCTTTAGTCTTAGAAAAGTACTTCTCAAGTATTCTGGTACTAATGCAGTCCTCTGTACAGTTTTCAATTTATTTGTTTCCCATTGCTAAAACCATATTTTGAAATTATTATATAGTAAACCTACCCATCCTATGTTCTGGTTAATAAGTAGAGCTTTAATATTTTTGTAACAAAATGCTGTTGAAAACGGTATGGGGTTTGGCACGCTCATTCCTTTTTGTCTTAGGGGTAAATATAAAATATTTCTTTTTACTGGTTCAATTGATCTCCCAAAATACCTGGAAGAAAAGGCTCAAAATTGCAATTTCAAATTTTTTGGGGAGGAAATATATAACTAACATATAGGAAAACTGGTATCAAATATGTTATTTTACATAAACTAACTTTTTCTTACTCAGTTTCCACTATTACATTGTGTAATCTTTATTTGCTTGTGTTTCTTTTTGTATCCCAGTTTAGCTCATCTAATTCACCCAACCCAAACTGTATGGGTGGGATATTCTAAAGGGTTGCGCCATGCTATTAGGCGCCTGCTAAGTCCGAAATTGCGCCATTCTGGCGATATTCAGCAGGAGGTAGTTGCTACCACTGAAAACATGTTGAGCCACAGTGCAATGCAAATGAATGCATGCTGAACTGGAGGGGAGGAACTATGATAAACTGCACAGCCCGATCATTCAGTCAGGCTGTGCAGAGTTGTGCAGGTGCAACCCCAACCTGCGCCTGCACAACTTTGAGCCGAAAAAAGGAGTAAGTCGAGGGCCACCCACAGGTGAGCTGCTGCATTGCAGGGTGCAACACAGCAGCTGCCACCTGTGGCTGGCCCTCAACCTCACACCCTGCTCCCCTGCAGCCCGATTGCAGGCAAAAGTGTAAAAATCCCCGACTGGCCCGACGTGGGCTAAGAGGTTGAACCCCCGAGACGTATCCTGGTGGTCCAGTGGACGAAGCCCAATCATGGGCTGAAGAGGTTTGAAACCCCTCCCAGAATGTATCCCTGGTGGTCCAGTGGACCATAAGCCCGATCAGGGCTGCATTATGTTGTGACACCTCCACCCCAAGACCATATCCTGGTGATCTAGTGTCTCCCCCCCATCCACCCATGAAGCTCCACCACTCCCACACCCTCGGCAGCCGGGCGGCGGTAGTAGCATCTCACTCCGCTTCGTCGCGTTCGTTGGCCTATTGCTTGCCCGGTTCATGTTGAGCGAGGATTATCAAGCATGTAGCCCATAGCCGCAGCAAGGCAGTCCAGATCTGTGAATGATTCAATTACATATCTGATTGCTTTTGTACGGGCGGGCTGCATGCCCATTGGCTCTTGCTCTGCACCAATGAGCTGCAGGCCCACCGGCAGTCAGTCAGGCGGGCAGGCAGGCAGGCGGGTGGGATGCTGCCGCCGCCGGGGAGCGGGGTGGTGGGGCTTCATGGATGGGTGGGGTGGGGGACACTAGATCACCAGGGATATGGTCTTGGGGTGGAGGGTGTTGAACATAATGCAGCCCACAATCGGGCTTATCGGTCCACTGGACCACCAGGGATATGTTCTGGGGTTTCAAACCTCTTCAGCCCGCGATTGAGCTTATCAGTCCACTGGACCACCAGGGATATGTTCGGGGAACACTTTGCTGCCCACGATCGGGCTGGGTGGGGGTGATTTAAGCTTATGCCTGTGATCAGGCCAGTCGGGGAGGGGGATTTCTTACACATTTGCCCGCCATTGGCTGTAGGGGTGTCGATCCCAGATGGCTGCTGCCTGGCAGGTGCCAAGGTGCAAGTCCTCGGGATCGGCGACCTGCATGCTAATGGCATGCAATGGGGCCATAAACAGATGCAAATGGCCCCTGTACTCCAGATGAATTATGGCACCATTTGCATGTCACCTTTGAATATCAGAAATTTGACGCATGGCTCAATGGTACTTGTGCCACTGCAAGTTGAATGCTCCACTCTGACCACTTCATGGTATGCTAAGTCTCCACTGCACCATGCACAGTGGCCATGGTTGGGTGATATTCAAAGGAGCTGCTTAATAACACAACTCCTTTGAATATCGCCCGCCACACTCCTGTGCAAGTATTTTTGTGCATGCAGGGCTTGCGCCACAAAATAGCGTAGTTTGAATATCCGCCCTATACCTAAAACATTGATCGGATCTGGCCTTATATGAATATCTTCTATTTCTGTCTTGTAGTTTAGTGTATAGTCTAGTCTTTGGCCTACACATTTCTATGGATTCAGGGATGCTCCTGACATCTCCCCAAAATATCCACAGATTTTAATCATTTCTCTAATGGAAGTTTCATTTTAACTACTACATTTATATCATCACCATATGCAAGGATTTTATGTGAACACTTTGCTTCATGACCCTTAAAGTTCTTATTTTTGGCAAAGTATTACTTTTCCATTATAGCGGATCAATAAAAACACATACAAAATAAGACTGAGAAGGCACCCTTGTCTCATTCCTCTTGAAGCCTTATCATGGGTCCTTTCCATCCATGAATTCACAATATTACTGTAGCAGTGTTATTGATACTTTTGATCCAATTTATTAGTATCTGTGGAACTTTATAAATGCCAGTACTTCCCAAAGAAATTCATGGCTCAGTTGATCTAAGGCTTTTTCTTGGTCTAGAGGGACCACATAGCTGTCCAATTTACCACATTTCTCCTTTCCACCAATTCCGGATTAGAAGTAAGTGGTCAGATATGTGTCTGCCCAGTATAGAGCAAATTTAGGCTGATGAAATTACTTCATGTGTAATCAATAATCCTTTTGCTATAATTTTCATTAACAATTTGAAATCAGTATTAAGGAGGCTAATAGGTCTCCAGTTCTGTATATAGGTGTTGTCCCCTTTTTATATATGGTAAGTACATTAATACACCTTGTTCATGTCCAATGGCACCTGCTTAGTAGATAATATATTATTATATACTTCTGTTTTTCCATTAAGAACTCAGGACTCTATGAATTTAAAATTTCATTGGTAGCCTGTATGGCCCTGGGGTTTTTCCATTTGCTAATGCTACAATAGCTTCTTGTACTTCTGTCTGCTGTATTGGTTGTGCCACCTTTCCAATATTTCCTTATTTACTAGTGGTATTGAGGGGATTCCTTGAAAGTTTCTAAGTCAATTTTTCTCATAGTTAATGGTGTATACATGTTGGTGGTATACTCTTTAACTATTAGTAAAATGCTCTGTTTTGTTGTACATAATTGATTATTCCTATCTCATATGCATATATTTTTTAAATGTTTGTGTAACAGCTGTCAAAAGGACAAACAACACTAGTAGTACCTTGTGTTCCAAACTGCTGTTGGTGATATAAGGCTTTTGCTTTTAAACTATGAAATTCGTTAATTCTTTTGGATGTTACTCATTTGTACTGATAAATCTTGTCCTGTTTCACATGAGATGGACATTAATTGCTGAAATCTATTTTGTAGGTATATTAGATATTTCCTTCTACTTTGTGTTTTACTTAGATGTTTACATAGTTTTTGTAGTTCATATTTAGTATCTTCCCACCATTTTATTGGGTCATCAAAAATATGTACACTGATTTTCTGGCTTGCATTAGATGTTGTATTGCCTATGACACAAAGCTGTCATGAAGTAAGGAAACATTTATTTCAATACCCTGGTCCTTTAATAAAGGAGACCCTGTCCCCACCTGTGTGGATATTAAATCGTGATCTGTAAATTCTGCAGTCTGTACTCTTGCTGATTGTGTTGGTAAACCCATAGAGGTAAAAAAATGTAAATTCTGGTGGCCAGGTGACCTTTGTGAAATGTGAGTGTGTTCTTCTTATTGTGCAAAAATACATGTCCCTAAGCCATGCCTTATTGATAATTTGCCACAGAGCATTTGTATTACAGTATAGCTTAGCCATCTGTGCTGCTGCACTTTTATCTTTGAGCATTAGTGTGCAGTTAAAATCCTGCAAAGACAACATGCTGTTCTGTGTACAAATATGGCTGAATTTGCTTAAAGATCTCACTTCTTGCTGTTTTGGACTGTGGTGCATAGAGATTAATCAGTCTATATATTGTTTGGGAAATACATCCATCCATAATCAGCACTCTACCTAGCACTAAATCAATCAGTTTTTTACTTTAATCTCAGGCATTCTGAAAAATATTCCTACCCTTGAGTAGGGTTCATGTCCTTGGACCAGAAAGAAAGCCCAACGAACCATACTTTCATGGCTCCTGTATCTCCTGTGTGTGTAAATGTACATCCTGTAATAATATAATGCCTAACTGTAGATAGGTTAAAAGGAGAAAACTGCTTTCCTTTCTCTGGTTTCTTGATACTGTTAAGATCAGCAATATTAAAGAAAAGGATTCCGCCATGTGTTTTTATTAGCCTCTCACTTATAGTTTCCTTATCTCGTGTTATGTTCTTTTGTGTTTAGTTTTCATTCATGCCTTTCTTTGAGGCCCAGAGGGTTTGTTTTGAAACTCTTTATTTTATAGAGATACTACACTTTGTTTCTGTGTTGTTTTTGAAGGTCCTCCCTTAGTATTTTGTCTAGTATACATGCACTGTTCTTCTAACCCTAGATTTGGGGGGCCATCATGTTTCTACCATAGATGTTCCAACATTAGGTGCTGTCTGACAAGATACTGTAGATTTGTCTCACTGCTTGATGCCTGTATGCCCCGTAGGAGGGCCCTGCTCCTGGTTTGTACTGTTATGCTGAGGGGTTCCTACCAAGAGGGGTTACCACAGGCTCTGGTCTCTACTGGCACTTGCTGACTCTGAATACTCAGTCTATTTTTCTGTGTTAACGTAATGAGTTATCTCTGTTCCTCCCCACCTGCTTGATCAAGAATATTGTGAGCTGCCCACTGGCAGTTTTGGAATGTGTGGCCTAACTCTTCACATAAATTACATTTGCATTCATTAATGCATTGTGCCCCAGTGTGTCCTAGTTCACCACAAATAGTGCATTTTGTTTTATCACAAATGCTGCTTAAGTGGCCAATGGAGCTACATTTGTAGCATGTTTTTGGCTGCCCAGGGTAAACTAGTACCCCCATCCCGACCTAGGAAAAAAAGAGTTAGGCAGGTGAACCATTCCTGTGTCAGTTGTCTTAAGCATTGCTTTTACCTCCAACCTCTCGTCCAAATATTTTGGAGTTTAATATAGCTTCTGGATCCTCAATTATGGTACACCAAATTGTGCATGCTAACACACTCATTTCTAAAAGGTACTGTTGTATTTTTGGGGCTGGCTTTGTCAGAGGTATTGCTAGAAATGAGACCATAAAGGAGTTTTTTTTCAGTGAGTTGTACTTGATCCAGAATCTGTCCAAACCATTTAAGGTCTTATAACTCACCTCGAATGTAGTCTGTCCTGAAATATGGATGGGTGCATACATTTCATTTGTGAAGAATCTCATTGAATCTTTTAAGTAATGTTCAGGCTACAGATATTCTGTCTGGAGGTGGTGACATCCCCATGTATGATAATCGCACAGCATTGTATCTTTTAGCCGCAAAATTGGTGTTTTAAATAAGGAAGTGAAGGGTCTTGCATTTGTTCTATTCATAATATTTAGAGGTTGCTGAGGAACATTTGTTTCTGCACCAGGGCATCCCCAGGCTGTATTTTTGCATAAGTGTTACAGACGTTTTGTGATTATTACTCAGCTGTAGTTGTGGATTTTGTGTTAGGGCTAATTCCCGAGGTATTTCTAGATTCAACTCTGCAGATATTGTAGGAGAGGTATGTGCAATACCTTTCTGTGTTCTTTCTCTATGGGCATTCAAATGGGGAATCACCAGATTTCCACTGTCCCATACTTGATCCTGCTCCTATCCAGCTGCTTGCAAAGCATTCAATACCGACCAGTTCTGTTCTCCCTTTCTCATTTGTTTCAGGCTGTCTTAGGCCAGGTCTTTCATGACCTGTTGGTGCCAGACCCAACATTTCTCCTGAAATTCTTTCTGTTTATGTATTTTTCATCTGACAAATGTTTCTGGGGTTCTGCTCCATTATTTCTTGCTGCAAATTGCGTTCATCCTTTCAACTGCCGCTGCCCAGCATGTTGATGGCTCTTTGATGTTGCCACATCAGCAGCACTCAGCTGGGTTTATTTGACAGGCCATTTCCGTTTGTCAGCTTTCAAGTCTCTCAACTGTTTTTGAGCTTCAATTTCTTTAAAAATATAATCTTTCTTCAGTTTCCAATTGTTTTTCCAATGTTTTAGATTCTGTAGAAACAGATTCCGACTCACCCAACACTGATGCTGCATCACATCCCATCTCTGTGTCCTCTGGTGAAATGTTGGCTATTTGCTCGCAAAGGTTTGGATCCATACGCCTTTTCTTTCTGCCTGTCCTTCCATGTTTGCTCGCCCTTCATTCTCGCCTTCTCTGCACTCTGCTCATACTGGGCCTCCATGTTTGTAGACATAGAAGAGGAGACCCGCCCCTACCTCCATTCTCCATCTCTCCAGCCTCCCAGTCGGCCATCTTGGCAATGTACCAAGAAGACCGCAGCCCCCTACCAAACAGTAGGGGAATTTCCCAGCGCCCTGGCTAAATTTCTCCATTCACTAAAAAATACCACCAACAACTTAATCTGATTCAATGTCAGTTGGCATCCAACTGTATCCCCTCCACTGGATGAGGCTGAAAATAGGCAGAAGTGTCTAGTCCTCTTTTCCCAATCAACAAAAACTAAAAAAAAAAAAGAAAAAATGTTACTGTAATCACCTCCACTCCTGGACATAACTTGTTTCTCAACACCAGTGAGGGTGAATTCATATTCGCCTCTGTTCCGGATTTCCAGACATGTACAGCCAGATAATTTGTAGAATCAGCTATCTCAGTGGCATGGGTGTGCTCCTAGTTCTGGTCTTGGATGCACTTTTAGTCTTTCCCACATAAAAACTGCTACACTTATACTGATCCAGATAAATGATGCCACAAGTATTACAGGTCATAAAACCTGGCCTCAGCACCCAACTAGGAATCTGAGGTTCTAGCAGACTTAATAGACCATAAGGCCTAATCTACTGGCAATTAGTATGTTAGTACTTTAGTTTCCTCCTCTCACAAGATTCATAAAGGACCTGGTTGCTTTTTACCATTGGACAATACTTACAATTGCCACATTTGTAACATTCCTCGCCTCCTTTCTGGTAACCATGTATGAGATTTGTCCAGTAGAAGCTGTACTGAGTGTACAATACTGTATTTAGTAATCTTTCCCCTATGGTAGCTCACCTTGGGGCCATCAGTGTCCAACTCCTTAGTCCTGGTCCTTTATATGTTGGCTTGCATGTGTGCAAGCAACATCTTGCAGAGTAACACTTTCAGAAGTGTGTCAGTGTTGTGGCCAATGCAGGGAATGTTTTTGTGGGTGCATCCCTCAGCTGCCAATCAGTGAGCATACTGGTGATGACAGCAGTTTCAAAGAGAGCCATGGAGTTGAAAGAAATCTGCTGCTCCAATGAGGTGCAGTTTCATCATTGGAGTGTCAGGTGACAAGGCTCCATCACATGCCTTTCCTGGTGAAGCATTCCAGTAAACATGGTGGCTCCTGCCGCCCCACATAATCCCCAAAAGCAGATATCAGGATGCCTAATCCCTTATTGGCATATCCCACCCAGTTCAATTTGTTTTCCAACTGGGTGCCCAATTCCCATTGGCATCATGTCCCCCCACACACACTTTCTTTACTGACAGGGTGCCCAATCCCTGTTGGCATCATGTCTCCCCAAACTCATGGCATACTGGGAGCCCACCCCAGCAAGCCCCAACTCATTTTTTACCTGTAAATAAAGAAAACCTTCCCTGAAGTCTGTTTTCTTACCTGTAAAAACAAATAGGTCCCTCTCATCCCACTGCACTCCCTCCCCAACCCACACCCACCTCTGTGCTCCCCACCTCCCCGCACCCCTAATCCAATACTTACCTCTGGAGGGCTGGTACTGTGATCTTCTGTGGAGTGGGAACACGTCTGAACTCTTTAAAAGTCGACCAGGAACTGAACAAAATGCAGTAAGCTTTATAATGGCAGGCAATGGGAGGTTTCAACTTAGGTGGACATCTCAGTCATTTTGGGAATTTTGGTAACAGATTCTCAACATGGGTTTTGGGACCCCACCTATGAACACATGCACTGTCATCTCATTACGTGATCCTGAAAGGTGATTTTGTGGTTACTGCATGGAATCATTTTTCAGAACGGATTAATGAAAAGACAGTGCCACTGTTTATGTGGTGGGGTCCCAAAGCCCATGTTGCAAATCTGGTGAAAAATTCAAAAATGATTGCATTACAAGCGCGCATCGTGCAGTTTCCATGCACACTTATAACTTTGACAATTTTTAATATTTTCACTCAGATTTTCAACATTGCCATTTTTTCATACCTTTGTATGAATAGTACAGCTGTCATTTTTCAGATCCTACCCAAAATGTGTTTTTGTGCCTCTAGCATGGTCACTGTGGGAAATCAACTTTCAGGACAGATTAACAAAATTACAGTGCCACTGTTCATGAAGGAGGTCCTAAAAGTCTATGCTGAAAATGTGGGTAAAAAATCCAAAAATAATTGTGTTCTGGGCGTGCGTTGAATTGTGTTCCAGGAGTGCATTGTGCAGTTTCTACCCACACTTGTGAACACCAATTTTTCAAATTTTCACTCCAGATTTTCAGCATTGCCATTCTTACACCTCCTCATGAACAGTACAGTTGTCATTTTTCACATCCTGCCTGAAATGTGTTTTCACACCTGTGACGCAATTGGCTGAGTCGCTGTACAAAATCAGCTTTCAGCTAGTGAACTGATAGTGCCACTGTTCATGAGGTGGGTTACAAAAGCCCATGTTGAAAACATGGAGTGAAAATACTGACAAACACCTGGGCATTAGGGTTTCCAATGGTAATGCCTCACCCTGTAGAGACTGACAGGCCAGGGGTGTGACTTGGGATAATTGGCTATTATGCTCATACACCCTACCCCTACCCCACCTTGCAGCTAGTGACAGCATAGAGGCATGCCTTGGAGTCTTGGCCCCAAACTTCACCCCATTCTTCTATACTGCACCCATCTCAGTGTATTTCCTTATGAAATGGGGTGAACATAAGGCCCGAAGACCCCAAGGCACACAGCAACACTTGTCAGAGTCTGCAGGGTAGAGGTGAAATGGCATGAGAGTTATGTCTGACAATCCAAATGCACACCCCAATGCCTTTCAGTCTCTGCAGGGTGGGGGTGGGGTTGGCATCAGTTCAAAACTTCAGTGCCATTCCTATTATGCATCTCTCTAACTCCTGCATACAATGCCAATGCCAGCAAGACAACATTCGGCATTGACAGCTGTTTGTTTATTAAATGTCAGTGCTTTTAATGAAGGACACATTTTTATGACTGGGATTATATTTGTGGCAAAGGTTTTCTGATGATCCCACATTATTTCTCACATTATCTTGCAGGAACTCCTGTCTGGACGTCTTATACACTTCGTCCTTGGCTCCACAAATAACTGCCCTATTATAACCCCTGTCCTGCAGTCTTCCTTCCAGTTCACCTGCTCTAACTTGATACTTGCTCTCATCACCACAAATCTTTTTGTTCTGATAAACTGTCCTTTGGGGATTGCTGAGATCACATATCTGGGTGGTTACTACTGGCCAGCAATAGTGTATTCTGATCCATGGGTTTGCTGAAATGATCAGTGGTAATACCCCTCTTGCTGTCTTGTACTATTATTAAGTCAAGGAAATTGATCTGGGTTTGCTGAAGCACACACTAAACCTAAGGCTTGGATTGTTTCTTTCAGGTACACTCACAAATTAAAATATTCTCCTCTGTTCCTTTCCACACCAATAATACATAGATACATAGATACATAGATAGTGTCGGCAGATAAGGGCCTATGGCCCACCCAGTCTGCCCATTTGAGCTTGTAAGTTCAGTTTATGTTTTCCTAGAAGTCTGTTGCCCTTACCCCTGACCTCCAGAATTCCTTTATGTCTATCCCATGCATTCTTAAATCCGTGATTGTTTCAGCCCCACCACTTCCTCTGGCAGGGTGTTCCACTTGTCCACCACCCGTCTCTGTGAAAAATTCTTCCTCATGTTTCTCTGAATTGTCCTCCCTCCAACTTCATCCCATGCCCTCTAGTCCTGGAACATCTTTTCACTTAAAAATAGTGTATTCCTGCACCCTGTTCCTCCCTGTAAGATACTTGTATGTCTCTATCATATCTCCTCTCTCCTCCTCTCCTCCAGGGAGTACATGTTCAGTTCCTTCAACCTGTCTTCATAGGACTTGTGATGCAATCCATGCACCATCTTGTTGCCCTCCTCTGAACCTTCTCTACCCTGTCTATGTCCTTACATAGGTATGGTCTCCAGAACTGTACACTGTACTCAGGTGGGGCCTCACTAGTGTCTTGTGTAGCGGAATTATGACCTCCTTTTCCTGCTGGTGACGCCCTGCCTATACATCCCAGAATCCTATTTGCTTTACCTGCTGCCTTGTCACACTGTCTTCTACCTTGAGGTCATCAGAGATGATAACCCCAAGATCCCTTTCCTGCTTGGTGCATGCTATATCCTCACCCCTCAACTGATATATTGTGCCAGAGTTTTTGTGCCCTATATGCATTATCTTGCACTTCCTTGCATTGAATTTCAACTGCCAAACCCCTGACCATTCTTCAAGTTTCTGCAGGTCCTTTCATTCTGTCTACACCCTCTGGTGTGTCTACTCTGTTACAGAGCTTTGTATCATCAGCAAACAGTGAAATTCTGCCTTCTAGGTCCTGCACAATGTCACTGATGAAGATGTTGAACAGGACTGGTCCCAGCACTGATCCCTGTGGTACCCCACTGGTCACTCTTCCCTCTGTGGAGTGACAGCCATTTACCAGCACCCTCTGTGTCCTGCCACCCAGCCAGTTACCTACCCACCACACTATTGTCCTGCCACACCCATATTCCCCAGTTTGTGTAATAGTCTTCTATGTGGCACAGTGTCAAATGCCTTGCTGAAGTCCAGATAGGCCATGTCCACTGCCCTCCCTGATCCACCTCCCTAGTCACCCAGTCAAAAATTCAATGAAGTTGGTCTTACATGACCTCCCCTGGTGAAACTATGCTGCCTTGGGTCCTGTAGTCCATTGACAACCAGATGTTCCACCAATCTCTCCTTCAGTAGTGTTCCATGATCTTCCCACTACCGAGGTGAGGCTGACTGGTCTGTAGTTCCTGCTTCTCTTTGTTCCCACTTTGTATAAGGGACTACATCTGCTGTCCTCCAGTCTTTGGGTACCTCCCTGTTTCCAGTGATCCAGTGATTCCAGTACATCATCTATAAAATGTCTCCATAAGCCAATCTTATGGAGAAAAGTACTTTTCTTCATTTTGTATTGTCTCCAATTCCCATTTTCCCATATACAAGTTTGTTTAATTTGGCAAAGCTTGCTCGATGACAGTGGCCTTCTTTTGTAAAAAGAAGTCCCCTTATACAGAAAGGTGTTAAATTCCAATACAAATTTGGAAAGTTGTAGAAAGCCTAAGTAGGTGGGTTGTTCACAAGACGGTTTCAAGATAATAATTGATTGCCTCAAATCATCCTGATAGGGAGTATTGAGCAGGAATGCTACATCTAGTGTGACCAGCAACTATCCTGCTCAATGGCCAAATCTTCCATTACCCAGAGGATATTCCCAGTGTCCCTAATGTAGGATAGTAACCTGTGACCAGATCTGAGGTGTAATGATCCACATACTTAGCCAGGGTTCAGTAAATAAGTCATTTCCAAAGACTATTGGTCTGCCTAGTAGGTTAACTTTCAAATTGCCAGTATTATCACTGGGCAGAAATCTGGATCCCATAAGAAAATATTTTAGTGTTATTCTACCCTGGACATACTGTATATGGAAATAGAGCTCATCATTCAATAAAATAACAGACTTTCTATTCCAAAATCTCAAAAGAAGATTATAAACAGTGGAAATATTATCTTTATGTCAAATTTGTTAGCCATATGGAAACAAACTCTGACCAGAGCCAACACAGCTGCAGCTGCTCTTTGTGGTGCTCGCTGAGCTCATGGTAGAACAGTGTGCCATGCCCAAGATGGTCATTGGAGCTTATGCATGCATACTGATCTCCAGTGGCCATCTTGGGCATGGTGAACTGTTCCACCATGAGCTCAGTATGCATCGTGATGTGAGGAGGAAGTTGAGCATGTGCACTGAGCTCTGGTGGCCATCCTGGCCATGGCAGACTGTTGTACCATGAGCTCAGTGATCATGCACAATCAGTGGAGCGCTTTACTGACTGATTGGCTTGTACTGCAGCTCCAAGTTTGTGCTATGGTCAGAATCCAGTCAGTCATTTTCCAGCTGATCACAACACGGCTGCAGGCTCCACCCACTGCAGCCACAAAAGTCATGAGAACTGTACATACTAAAAATTGTATGTGAACTAACCCCTTTTATGGAAACAATTTTCACCCTAAATGTAGTATGCATACAGTTAAGAAACTCAATAATTATGAAATTGATACTATATCAGATCTATGTACACAACATCATATTGGATCTTTTCAAGAAACAGAAGAGCTATTTGGAGTCCCCAGGAACATGCTTTATAGTTATCTACAAATTCAAACTGCCTCGTTAAGGTTTACAGAAACTGGGATGCTCAGTGTTGAAAATGTTTTATTTGATCAATCAGATTTGACCCCTATTTGATTAAAAAATAATACCAACTTTTACCATTTTCCTATCAATAATGTTATATCTATTTCACATTTTCTAATGGAAAATGGGAGGAAGATCTAAAAATAGGAATCTCTATACAAAATGGGAATCAATTTGCACATCATGGTATAAGGCAGTAAATAACTGAAAAACTCTAATTAATTTCTAGGTCTTAAACAGAATATGTTATTCTCCATATCCTCTAAATAAATTTATTAGTGCTATCTTCTCAAGTCTATAATAGAGGATGTGGTGAATGCCTAATGCTGCTCATGTGTTGGTGCTATGACCCAGTACTGTATTAAGCTTTTTGGATAGCAGTTATAGATTAGATAAATAATATTTTGAATATTGAACTAAGTTTTGAATCTGAATTTTGTATATTAAGCACTTCTTCATATCAAGACTTACCAAAGGGAATAAGATGCAGATAATACATCTGGCATTATTAAATGCTAAAATATGTATTGTCAGATCATGGAAAGAAGCTGTAGTGCCAAATATTGGTGTATGGAAGAACCTTTTTGGAAACTATAAGGCTGGAGAAAAGTCATTATTTAACTTATAAAAGACTATCCAAATACTGAGACATTTGCAAACCAGTACCGTGGCCTTGATGGAGGGAAGATTTTGGTTTTAAGTTTATCAGTATTAACAGGGGACTGCACACCAGTTTATGGTTAGATTTGTGGGATATCCACTATTAAGTCTTTAAGAAGGAGCACCACATGTAGGTAATTATCTATAATAGTTCAGATTACTGTACACTGTCTGCATATATTTCTTATAATGGATATGTACTGTTTTGCTGCTATTGTGATTAGTATGTTTTCATGCTATTCATGTATGTGGATTTTATATGCATAAAAACAATAAAATTATATGAAAACAAATTATTATGAGATAAAATATGGCTTTTGCTTTAGATACATTTAGTATTGGCTGCAGCTAACTTACATCTCAGTTCACTTTACTGAGCAAATGTTTAGCGATAAGCCACAGGAAGTGTGGTTGTCGAGTTTACCACAGCTGAGTGGTTTGCCCATGAGGCGCAGCTGAGTGGGTAAATCCTCACCAGCTGTAGTAATCCTTGATAACCCACACCCCTGAGTGGCTTATTGTGATTATACCAGGTGTCAATTATTAAAATATAGAAAAGAATTGTAAAAAAAAAATCTTATTTCTATTTTTTATATATTTGTGTATATATATTCTTCCACCATATATTAAGTAGTGCCTTGTTGCTGGGTAGAATACGAGAGTAAGTGATGTTGACAGAGAAGTTAGATTGAAGTTTATTTATTAAATTTTTTTATAATTTAGTTTTTGCTACCAGGTTTGGAAATGTGTTTAGAGTGATGAGTGGTTGAGAGAAGGAGAGAGCGTGTCGGTCGGCGCCAGGACTGGAGTAGAGTGGGGCATCTGGGATAGTATTTTGTTTCTACTTCTGGGTATGATTTGCAGGCATATAGTGGTGTTCGGGGAATTTGTTTTAACAGTTGTTTAAAAAAAGTGACATGTAGAGTACTGACACAGAGAAAGAGTGAGTGGGCGCAGCAGACTGAGAACTGGACAGAGGTGGAGAACAACGCTAACAAGTGAGGTGGGCGCAGCAGTGCCGAACTGTTTACTGGTCAATTATTTAAAAATACTATGGAGCACCTTCAAGTTAGCTCTCATGTAGTGTTTATTGTGAAAAGTTGATCGAGTTCAGTCTCATCGATTAGGTCACATGATGCAGCCATTTTTTTGTTTTTAATATACTGAGCCCTAGTGCGATTTCTTAGCGAGAGGAAATATGGTGACCTTGTGGTGCCGGTGTGGGTATTGGAGTGATCCCTTTTCAGGGTGGCACAAGGATGGCAGACTGGCACCTTTGCCAGTGATTATTGTAGGATTTACAACGGGCTAAGGTGCCATTCTGCCTTTCTGATTGGCTCTTGGTTAATGTCCATGGTATAATTCTATATAATGAGAGTATTTCAGAAACCACCCTACATATGACACATGTTTTTATTAGGTGATGTTTGAAAGTAGGAGAGCTGGGGACTGGTCAATCGGGTAAGATTGCTAAGGGGAAAATTAAGGGAAGGGTGAGGGCAGCAGAACCGTGAGATTTTGTTGTGGATGTTGAAGTGTGATGAGGGGTTTGTTTTGAGGTATATCAAAATACTAGTAGTAAATATGGATTGCTTGCAACTGGTGCCCAAGCTTGTCATATCTATCTATCACTAAGATTAGTTACCAGCATACATTCAAATTTTCCTCCTCATTCATTTCTATTGTTTTCCCAAGTCTCTTGAGAGGGACATCCAGTACATCCCTTTTCAATTGTTTGTTCCAGTTACCCCCATTTAGTGATAGGATGTCCTCTGTTATCCAAAATCTGATGGATGTGACTGAGTGACTTGCTTTGTTGAATTGCTGTGCAACAGGAGATCCTTCATGTCTATTCCTGATGACACTCTCATGCTTACTTATTCTGAGTTTTAAGGTTGTGGTTGCTTTGTCGACATAACCGAGCCTGGGCAAGTGATTAGGTACCCAACATGGTGTGAATCATAGGTAATGGCTGTGTTGATTATATATTTTCATCCCCACTTAGATGTTCAATTTCCTTCTTTTGAAGGTATTATTACATGGCACACTTTTCCACGGGGGCTTCTGGACTAAGGGAGCCCAATTGTCACTTGGGTTTCATGGTACCTGGTGATGTTCTGTGTATACCAGCCTGTCTTTAATAGTTCTGGATCATTTGGATGCAGATGTGGGAGGTTGCTGAAATCTGTTATTGGTAGACTTTGTAGGATGTCCATGTGTTTATTCACCACTTTCTTAATATTTTCTGTGTGTTCTGAAAATTCCAATGCCAGTACCATCCTATTCTGGTTACCTGTGCCTCTATTCATGTTAGTCTTCTCTACATCCCTCTGAGATAGTCAGTAAGATTGTGCAGGGTCTGTGATATTCCTCAAACTCCTGCTCAGCGCCATCCCAAAGAATTAGCAGATCATACTTATACCTCTTGTACAGCTTAACATGTTTGTAATATGGATGGTAGGGTGGTTTTAGTAAGTACTAAGTTCAAAAAATTCCATTAATAAATTAGCATACGAGGAGTCGAGTGCTCCCATGATAGTCCCTTTGTTTGGTAGTAGTAGACCTTCAAACCTAAAACAGTTCCTATAGAACACTAGTCTGCAAGTCCTAATGAAAAGGATGTTGGTGGTTTACCTTCTGCCTCAAGTCTTTGTAAAGCTGAAATGGAAGTGTATAAGTCCTTTATGTCCATCGTACAGAGAACTGTGGCACTAAACTCCCTGTACTGTTCAGTTCTCTTACTTGGTTTAAAATATATCTTGTATCTTTCACAAAACTTTGCATCCTGTGCTTTAAAGGTTGTGCATAATAACTGACAAATGAGGAGAAGGGTTCTAATGCTGACTCTAGCCCACATACCATGGGCCACCGTCATGGATTTTATGGTACTTGAGGAGTTTGGGTGATCCATTGAACACTGGCATCTTTGGATGTTTAGCTGTTGGTAACTCTTTTTGCCAGTTTTCAATCTCATTACGTTGTAATGCCTCTATTAGTACCACTTCTATGCTTTCTTTGATTCTGGGTAAGGGTCTCTTTCCAATTTATTGTAATTCTCTCTGTTGTCCAAAAGTCTGGTGCACATTTCAATGTAGTTCTTCTTGTCTATTATCACTGCTCCTCCCCTTTATTCGCTGGCTTAATTATTATGATCTTATCAGACTCCAAATATTTTTTTTCATATTGCTTTGTTCCCTTCTCTGACTCAGGCAGGGCCACTGAGTATCATCACAACCCCACCCTTGACCGCTCACTATCTTCCCTGGTACTCACTGTGATTCAGAGACCCCATGACTTGCTGCTGTGTTGGGGCCAGGAAGGGACAGCCATCTTAAACCACCTGGACATATATATCCTATGTTGATCTGGTGGGCTAGGTTGCTGTGTGGGTCAGGGTGGAGGGTAGAACTTCATGGACCAAGTCTGTCTCTCCTGCTTTTCTCCCTGGGTCTCCTGCCATGGTGGTGCATGAGTATGCATTAGTGGAGGCACGCAATTGTATGCCATGGAACCACAGCCCTCCTTATTTGCCACTTGATGCTGGTGCTACTCCCAGGCTTCCACCTGGGGGCAGCCAAGAGCCAAGATGGCATGTCACCCCACCCTGGGAAAGGATAGCAGTCCTCCAGATGCTCAATCTTCTCCTCCTGACCAACATCCCGGAGAGCTGAGCTTCTTCCCAAACTCAGGTTGCTGGCATGGGAGGAAGTAAGGCACGCAGCACCTCAGCCCTCTACACCACCAGACGGACCCTTAGACTCCAACTGTTCAAGGCTTTTCTTCAGATTTTGATAAGCTTCACCTACCTGTAGTACTTATGTCCTTTTTTAAAAGTGGTTCAACTTCACAGAGTACCTGGGAGATGAAGAGCTTCATGTATCAGTTGTGCTCCTTTGGTGGGTTACAGGATGGTTTATGCTTCAGCGCATGTTTTACTTCCTGACTGCTGGGTTTTGCTCTGGGTAGTTATGAAATTCTTCTTTAGCCTTATATTTCTAAAAATCTTTGCAGGTCTGCCATCAAATTAAAATTATTGAGGGGTGTTGTAAGAGAAAGGACAGTTCTTTGCTAAGGACTGACATTTCAGAATTTGTCAATGATTTTTTCTTAGATTTAACACCACTATTACCTCCTCCCTTTGTGTTTCCTCTACCTCCTCCACTGCCTCCCCTCTCTTTCTGCCTCCACCTCCTCTCCATCCTTCCTCATGGTCCTCGATAAAGGTTCTCCTTTGTGGTCATGACAGGTATACGCACCCTCTGTTGTACTTTGGGTAATCTTCCCTGGGAGTTCTTAGTCCCTCATTTGTTCTCTTTTAAGAAAGGCCCATGTTGTTGTCCGCCTGAGTAGGACTGTTAGTTTGTCTAGTGTAGCTCCTGAGCTGTTGGAGTCACTATACTCCTCCTTTCTGTAGTTATATTTTGCAGTGTTTTTCCTATTATACACCTTATTTTTCTTAATCTGTTCCTCTAGATCTATTCAGATGTCTTCTGATTTTCTGACCTCCTGTGAGGTGGATTTATACTGCTTTGGAAACTTTACAATCTATTAGGTCTGCTTGGAGGAGATACCCTCAGAGAAGTTAGGTTCATTACACAAGCAATAATACCTGACAGGGTGGTGGGTATAGAGCTATACTGGACTGCTCTAGGGATGTAATGAGAGCCAACACCACAGGCAGTGGGCCTTATAGCCCCTGGAACATCAGGTATAGCCCATATTGATCACTCTAGAGGGTATTATTGTGCTCAGAAAATGAGTAGGGTATGTGTTTAGATTTTAATAACTAGTTATAAAATAAACAAATCAGATAAAATGAATACAAAAATAGTTGTATATAAAGTAGTCCCCCACTCTGCAGTTGTCAGCAAAGGGTTATGCTTTCTTTTTGATACTTTAAAAAAAATCTACTTGTGAATCAGGTTCATGCCTATTCCCCCACCACCCTCTTATTTATTTATTTATTTATTTATTTATTTCAAAAGTCTTACCAGGAAAAACATACTGAGCTGGGCTAGCAGCCCATTTACAGATGCATCCTGGGGATAGGGTACTAAGGAGAAGGAAATGCAACAAAAAATATAATTGAATAAAGTAAATGGCAAGACATAAACTTATACAGAGTCAAGAAGAACGGTATACACTATATGCAGTCTGAACAGCAATATGTACAAACATCACAAGTTACATTTTGAATTGTATGTAGAAGTTGGTAATAGCAGTTCATAGGGAATCAACTGTAATGGCACCAGTCACCCAGCAAGCTGCTAGATATATTTCAACAACTCAGAGAAATGCATAGGTAACATATAACCATTTTGGGGAGCAGGAAAGAGAGGTATGGCAGTGGAGAAATGGAAAAGGGACAGTAGAGGAGAGGAATAGGGATGGAGAAAGAGCAGTCGGAAGGAAGAATCAGGAGCAGTTGCAAGTGTGCAAGTAGAACCTCGTGGAGATGAAGTGAGAGTGAGTGAGAGAGGTGGCAGTGCAGGTGGCTGGGGGACCTCTTGCATCACTGTAGCGATCGGGAGCTAGACCCCCTTCTATTTTGGATGGTTGTACCTGTTTCATGGTGCGATGGCATGACAGCAAAAGACTGCAGAGCACTACCATTTTTGTAGTCTGGAATTACTTGGGTGAGCAGGCTGGTAGTGGGGTGCGAGCTCATGCTTCAATGTCATTCACCCCCACCACCAAAGCAGGGCCTTTTGAATGGAAACTGTGGCATATAGCTTTTTTATTATGACAGTGAAGAGTATTGTTTGAAAAAGGCTTTTAGGTGAGGTCAGGAAGGATGATACAATGATTGCTATTCAGGGACTGTGAAGGAACAGCAAAGTCAATGTGGTTATGATGTTACAGTATAGAGCTGAGAGGTAAGAAGAAGAAGAAGAATCAGCATTTATATAGTGCTTTTCATACACAGTATCCCAAAGCGCTTTACAAGCAATGTTAGACTGGTAGTGAAGTGACTGAAGCACCACTAATGATTTTTAAAAACATTTTTTTCTGTTGTGAGGTTGAAGAATAAAAAATGTGGGCATGGCACTCTTTGTGGCAGTTGAATGTAGTGACTGCAGTTGCAATGGGAGTTTTAGTGAACTGAGTCGGAAGGCTCTAGCTCACTAAGCGAGAAAAACATAGAGGGATTTAGTTTTAAAAATACCCACCACTGTTTGATTTTGTTAGGTAAGTAGTCAGTTGGCTCTGGGACTTGTTATTTCCCAGTCTCTAGGGGCACATAAATATATTGATTGCTATAGAGTTCAGCCAATTAGAGGCTGGGAAATATTCAGCCCATTTTCTAATTACCAGTAACAGTGACTCGTTTAGAGAATTTCCTCCATATAGCCATTCATTTTTTCACAGTTAAACCTCATATTTAATATAACTGTTATCTTAGAACACTTCCTATGATTTTTGCAAATGGTGAGATGTACATTTCTCATAGATGCTTCCAAATTATAGGTCACTCAGCTTTTGCAAAAGTCTCAAGTAATTCAGCAGTAATTTGTGGAATTGTAGCAAAGGCTTGGCCTACTATATGTAGGTTAGTACAAATTCACTTGTGTAGTATGCATTCAAATGTGAAACCAGACTGTGCTGGACACATACTGTAAAAGTGAAATTACTACTTTGTTAAAGTTACTTACAATGTAAGCATCTCTATAATTATTTATAATTTAAAAGCTGGTTTGTAATAGGTACGTAGAGACATAATTACAGTGGAAAGTTAGTGAAAGCTAAAGGAAGTGGCACATTTTAAGAAGCAAGCTGCAAGGAAAGATATGCAGTGAACAGTAGGCATACATGACAGATGACAAACGTTATCATCACAGCTTTTGACCTTGGAATGTTGACCATGTTTTCATGGTAATGGAATTTGTAAATGTGTGAATAGCCTTGTGGTGATAGATTTTTGTTTCTTTAGTTCAAATATACATTATTTATTTGAAGTGAACAGCATTTGTAGGTTGAAAAAGTTAATTTTGATCTTTGATCTTAATCTGTGTATGCCTTATAATGATCTGTGCATTGGAAGATAATCCTTATGGACAGAGTCATTCTTGGAATAGGAGGAACATGTGTTGAAGTTGTAATATTTGGAAAGATGTCTTGATATCAGTTTATAGGAACTAATGGATAATGTTAGACAATGTTCTACCATTCCAAGCTATTGATCTGGTGAAAAGCTACTGTACATGAGCTGCATGTGAAATATTTTCTTCTGAAGCTTGTGTTGCCAAACCCTGCAAAAGCTAACAAGACTAGGGTTGGTTGGGTGAACAAATAAAATGTTCAGAACATAATTTGATGTATAACATTGAGGCATCTATGGCTAAACTTTGCTAGTTATTTGTTAAATTGTCTGCAATAGAGCCAACATTAAAAACATGCAAACCCCTTATGGCCCTGAGAATCATATACAACCATGTTTTCTGTATCACTACCTACTGCTGGCAGGCTGCTAAGAACTGCCATTGTCTTTTCAGAAGCCTCACCCCAGAATGCTGTCTCAAACCCCAAAGACCGCCATACCTCAGATTAATTTGTGCATGTTTTATTAAACCGCATGCACTCATTACTTCCAGTCCCTGTACCCTTCTAGCGTGATATAGATAAGTCTTACAGAGACATCTGAACCAAAAGTGCAAAATCTCTACCCTCTGGGTGGCTGCACCTTCCAAGCAGTCATCCGAGGCCATTCACCTGGACTCTTCCTCAACAAAGTACTGCTAAAGCCACCAACCAATCGGATTGTGAGCATCTTCAGTCCCTGCTCCTGATTGGCTCCAGCAGTTCTCTTCGCGATCCCTCAATGCCGTACAGAATCAAATGGCTGGCCATACTCTGCTAAAATAGCTGTAACCACTTCATTTCCTGACCAATGCAATCCTTCCATATGGCTAAAGTGATATTATCGGGAGTATGAGTGATTAGGCTCCCTTTGAATCATTGACCGAGACTGGCCCCAGGTGCCCTAGCGTATTCATACTGTCCCTGCCTTGTGACCTTCCCATGGCTTGATGGTCCGTTGTACCTGGACAGCTAGCACTAGCACCCAGTCTTTGATAATATATGCAATAGCTGCTTTTCCACCCGTGCCTCAGTACCTCACTCACACCTTCCTCCAGTATGCCACGGTACAGCTGCCCACAGCCCCAATGTAAGCACTCCCTGGAGATGCCATGTTAGTGCTGGCAGGCTGCCTGCTTCCTTCAGTCTTAGCTATACCTGTTTTACTCATTTGTGATCCAGTCAAGAAAAAAGCTGTTATCACTTATTTCTGTCTTTCTGCCATGAGAGCGATACCTGGGTCTCACCTGTCCTTTTTCTTATGAAAATTATTGTAACAATATTCATCTCTGTAGCTCTGCGGACTTGCCTGTTCCCACTGCTCAATGGTCTTTCTGATGCTCTAAAATCAACTGTTATGCTATGTACAGTTGTGTATCGTGATTTGCACTTCTACTATGTTTTATTCCCACTGTAAATATTGATGCTTGTTTGTAATATAATCTGGATTTAACTAGGTCCATCTTGTAAATGAGCTTGTTCAACGATGTTCACCTGGATAAATAAAGATTTGATTGATTGATTGAAGTGGTGAGCCACAATTTGGGGAAGACAGTGATCCAGTTCCAAGCTATCTCAGTGGATCCTTAGAACCCACAGTGTACTGTTCATAAGTAATATTATCATGCATCATCAGCAATATGTGGGCCTGGGAGGAAGTGGAAGGAACTGTCTCTCACTATTGATAATGCGGCTAGGCTAGGATTGGTCAGTCTGGCTTGCATTAATAATAGTGCTAGAATGCTCCTCTCCTCTCCTCTCCTTTCCCGGCTGTGTGTGCTGGTGCTTTCACATGACAAAGTGACTTACAAAGTGCACACTGTGTGGCAGGGAGAGAGGAACTGCTTAGTTGGCTTGGAATCGAACTACAATTGCTATCCTTTTAAATCAGAGGTTAGGGGGTCAATGGTAGGCTTATGTCAGATAAATGACCCTTTTAGGCCAGGAGAGGGTCAGGCTGTTGGGTGGGGTGGGGGCTCAAAAGATGGTGCCAGCTCCTGGCCTAGTGTCAGAAACAGACTTTGTTTTACAGAATTCCTGTGTGGACATGGAGGAGTGGAATGGAGGGTGGGAGAAAACTGTGGGTGGGGGTATATTTATCAGATTATTTATTATTAGTAGTTGCAACTTATTTGCTTCTGGTATCCTTTCAGAGTTCAGATCACAAGCAGTGTACAAAACAGAAAGCAAGGCTAAGGAAACAAACTCTGGCCAGAGCCGATAGAGCTGCATGGGAGGAATCCGGGTAAAATATTGAGCTTGGGTTAGAAAATGTAATGTAGGCTCGTAAATGTGTTGCTTTGCAATATTTGTACACCCATTTTCAACATAGCCCTCTTATGACCCTGTCTCATGAAGAAGGGCAGAGAAAATATTCAACTCCTGGCCTGAAGGTGATTTTTGCATGGATTGTGAAATCAACTTTTGGGATGCAAAACACATTTTGGGCAGGTGTTGAAAAATGACTATCACATTCATGAGGTGCTGTAGAAGAAATGGCTATGTTGAAAATTTAGGGTAAAATATTGAATATTACCAAACTTACGAGCCTGCATTTGCAAAATTCAGCAAAGCCTCATAACTTTTTTTTACATCAAATTTACAACATAGCCTTCTTATGACCCCACCTCATGAACAAGGGCAGAGAAAATTTTCAACTCCTGTCCAAAAGATGATTTCATGCAGGACTGCAAAATCACATTTCAGGATATAAAAACACATTTTGGCCAGGATTTGAAAAATGACAGCTGTCCCATTTATGAGGCACTGTAAAGGTATGGCTATGTTGTAAATTTAGGGCAAAAATATTGAAATTTACAAAAGTTAGGAGCCTGTGTTTGCAAAAGTCAGTGTAGGCTCATAACTTGGTTGTTTTAAATACTTTCACACCAAGTTTTCAACATACCTTCTTATTACCCCACCTCATGAACAAAGGCAGAGAAAATATTTAACTCCTACCGAAGGTGATTTTTCACAGGGACTGTGAAATCACCTTTCAGAATGTGAAAATACAAAATTTTGGCCAGGATTTGAGAAATGACAGCCATCACACTCATGAGGTGCTGTAGAAGATATGGCTATGCTGTAAATTTGGGAGAAAATATTGAAAATTACCAAATTATGAGCCTGCATTAAAATTTAATGTAGGCCAATAACTTTTTTTAATATTTTGACACCAAATTTTAACATAGCCTTCTATAGCCTCGCTTCATGAACAAGGGCAGAAAAAATTTCAACTCCTGCCTGAATGGTGATTTTGCACAGAAACAGAGAAATCACCTTTTGGGACAGATCTATGCTAAATGCAGTAGCAACTTTTATACATAGATACATACACAGTGTCGGCAGATAAGGGCCTATGGCCCACCCAGTCTGCCCATTTGAGCTTGTAAGTTCAGTTTATGTTTTCCTAGAAGTCTGTTGCCCTTACCCCTGACATCTTTGTCATCAAACAATGTATCGTCAAAATGTCATCAACCTTACGAACTGCTTCAACTGTAAAAGTAACTGAAAACTTTATAGAGATCTGAGTACTAACTTACACTGCCCCTGCCTACTAATAACTAAATGATTACTTGGGAGACAAGCCATTTAGCAAATAATCCTTGAAATTTGTGGATATGCTGCACCTGTGTAGCTACCACTCAATACAAAGGTTTATGTCTAATTATCTCTGTAAACGCATACAGTCTGCAAGCTGCTGTGCTCCTCTATGCAAAGGTTTAGCTCTATGGTTTTGTTCATTTATAAAAATAATGAATGCTGTACTTTTGGAAACAGATTAACCTCATTGGTTCTTGTGACACTGACTCTGACCTGAACACCAGTGCTGAAGTTTCAAATCTGGATATAATACCTGGAACAGAATCAGGAGGCCCACTGCACTAGGGCACCAGTGTGATAAGGAGCCATCATGTTGACCAACACTGCTACTAGTTTTGAACAAAACACTTCTATATAATTTTCTGTAAACTGAACTGCAACTCAATTGAACATGAAAGTTCTATCTATCTTATGCTGGTTTAATTGCCAGCAAACTTCCTGTAAGAGAAGGTTGTAAGATGGTGAACAAAAGCACTTTAATGTTTTCCAAAATATGCTGTCAGTGGAGTAGTCCAGAGCTGCTGACTCCAAGCTTAAGAGGAAGCATCTATTGGAAACAAGAACTGCAGGAAAAGTAAAGGTCACATTCCAAATTAAAGTAGCTAATTAGTGATGAAAGCTGAACCTCTGGGGCAGGGAGTCCTCTCCACCTTAATGAATGAAGATGATACTTAAGGCACAGAAAACTTTAAGAAGGGTGGGGCAAATTCTCAAGTGCATTTGAAATGCATAAAAGACTGATTGATAGTTAAGTGCAAGCCTGTACCATCATTGCATCCAGTAAATCTACTTTTAGGAGGTATAGCTACATCCAGAAATACGTACTATAGTAAGGGCAGATTAGGCAATTCTGTGACAAAACCCTATTTTAGTCTCTTAGAACTTATCCATCCTTTGACCTAGGCATTTGAAAATTGGCCTGTACAACTTCTGTGCTGGGATGTGCAAACCCTGCAAATACTGTAAACATTGCTCTGGTAGGGTTTATGTTACCGGTGTGAAAACAAGCAAGTATCCATTTTAAGAATTTTGAAGGGGGGACAGTAACGATCTGAAACTGAAATGTCCAGGTTTGTTAGATCCTGTCTTGAAAATAGTTCTTCTTAATTTATTTTATTTGAGATTTGTTGACCAGGTAGACCCACTAAGACTAATGTCCCATTTTCAGCAATGACCTGAGTTAATTAACACACAGTACAGTAACATAAGGTATAAATACTGTACATGATATGAATCTTCAGATAACATCTGCTCAGATACAAAACAACTTAGATGTGCAGTCAAAATACAATAAGGCATCCAGGGTTAATTACAATTTACATTCCTTGCATTCCATAGTGTCTGAATGGAATCACCTTTTAGGCTACAGCAGAACTGTTAAGTGCAGAAATCATCAGTTACAGTTACAGCAGTTATCCATAAGCAGACGTGCCTTGAGGGTGGTTTTGAATGAGCCTACCATAGAGCATATTAAGACCTCAGGCATTAGACTATTCCATAGGAATGGTACAGAAAATTGCAAAAGGCCTGTCACCTGTGCAACTCACAGCACTCAGAACCTCTAGCAGCAGACAGGTAATGGGCTTAAGTGCCTCTTTTCTAAGATTTGGGCAGGAGAATGCCTTGGAGACTGGGAGGCAGTACATTTGAACAGCTTGAAGGTAAAGCAGAGGACCAGATACACCAACCTTGTTTCAAGGAGGGCCAGTTTAAGGCAACTAGCACATCACAATGATGAGTTCTAGGCTGCGCTCCTCATGCAAAATGTGCCACTTTGTGGTATAGTACCTGGAGTCTGTTTAGCCCTGAGTGGCAATGGGTTGTAGCAGTGGTGCACCATAGAGTAGCACAGGCAGCAGTGTACCATTGGCAATGGCCAGCTGTGTTTTGTTCCAGAGGTATCCCCTAAGTCTGTAAAGTAGATACATTTTTTGGTGCAGGGATTTCATCACAATCTCAACATGAGGTTTTAGTGTGAGCTCCTGGTCAGTCTGGACTCCAAGGTATTTCTTGAACCGACACTTGATCTGAAAGCCAGCAGGAAGGTATCCATAGTAGATTTTGTCTTTCATTACCCAGGTGCTTGGAGTCAAATGACATGGCTTTGGTTTTCTTGATGTTAAGGACAAGCGTATTGTCCAGCAGCCAGTCTTCCAAATTCCTAAAATCAGAATTCATGCCAGTGCTGATCTGAGCCACATCTACTGAGCTTCTGTACAGTATGGCATTGTCCACATACAGTAAAACTTAAAGCTTGCCCCTGCCCCAGTTGTTTGCCATGTCACTGATAAATAGTGAGAATAATAGTGTGCCAGGATGGATCATTGGGGTACTCCTGTAGATACTGGTTTAAGGTCTGACATACTACCCTCCATTTCACTAGATTCATTCTGCCTGTTAGATAATGCAGGAACTACATGCATGCCAAATCATCTAGACCTGTATGCCTAAGTTGGGACAGCAGAAGCTAATTGATTACGAAGTCAAATGCCTTGGTTAGGTCTATGAAGATGGACCCGACAACCCTGATCCAGTTTCTGTTTCCCAAATGCCTAGACATCTAATTCTATTATCATCTGATATGTATATTTCTTTACTTTTATGAAAAATTGTGTCCTACCCAAAACTAGCTGTATCTTCTGTTCCAAACATATACTACTGTTAATACTACCTGCTGATACTTTGTATATACTGTATTATTGTATCATTGTATCATTACCAGACTCACGGGCTAAACAGAATCGAGTCTTCATGATGAGGATTCGAGCAGAGGATTTAAAAGACTCCCGAGGTGTACAACTGCTTTTCACTTTCCAGAGAGGACAGTAGCGGTGGGCAATTTGATTTCCTGAAGGTGCTTCTTTGTATGAGAGGGCCAATGGCACAACATGGATCCTGTTTGCTGCCGGACTGCATTCCTGGGAGAGCACGGTAGAGGGCGCCCCATGCATTCTCTCCCAGGGCATTAGTGATGTGTCATCTGACATTGTGACTCTCGTTGACTTGGCTGTCAGTTTGTTTGTCCGTGTTCCTGTGTGGCTGTATCAGGGAATAAAGGACCTGGAGGACCTTGCATGCCCCAGTGGATTATTGGTGGGGCAGTGTTGCCAGTTTCTTGCTTTCACCTTCCGTAACCCAGATTTGGTGGAAACAGCTCTGTGGACTTTCTGGATTGTATCCTGCATGACTGGTCTTTCTGGGACTGATCATCTAGGTCATCTCTGCAGTGTCTGGAGGTGGTGAGAGAGCCTTCAGCTACTTAGCAGTGGGCTGGGAAACTTTTCTTAGTTTGTAACAAAAATTCATGCACTTCATCTGTTATAAATTGTCCTGTCTTGTAGGACTTATTGCTGAGCTGCAGACAGTGCTCTACTATTTTTCAAGTATTCATCCTGGACTTGCTATTGCTCTCCTTGTTGGTGTAGGTGTGGGGTGTTGGTAGGGCTGAGTCTTAAGTTATAGTGTGTGTGAGTTGTGTGGATGGTATTAGGTTGATTTTGTATTAATGTGTCTAAATGGGTGCATGTATAATTTAGTTGTTCAGAAGTGTATGATTTTGGGACATTATAGTCAGACAGGATGTACTTGGGGAAGGATGATGGCCTGGGGCATGCTAGGATTGTGTATGGAGCATCCCTGCTGCACAATCTGTGGCCTTTTCTGACCACCCAGTTAGTACCACCACAGCATGGCACTGCCAGAGGTCAGAATTCAGAGGAACCACATTGACCGATTGTGGTGGGGCACCTTGTGCATGCTAGTAGGGGGCAGGATAGGGGTGGTTAGGTCCAGAAGGTACCCTGGGGTTCACTGAGCCCAAGGGAGAGGCCAGACATGTGCAGTGCCCATCCCTAGGGTTCCCACCAAACTGAGTGGACAGGTGGCCAGAGGGGCTGCACTGTCCACCAATACCCTGCGAGCAGTGCTTTGCAATGCCAGATCGATGAGAAACAGGACCGCAATTATTGTGGATCTTGTTTCATCAGTCTATCTGGCTTGCATTATGGAGACCTGGGTGGGCGACTATGCTGGCCTTATTTTTGTGGCCGCTGTCCCCCGGTACTCTGTGGTGCACTGCTACGGAGGGAATGCAGGGGTGGGGAGTTGCCATCTGTTTTAGATCTGAGCTGGGATGCCCGGGCACCCAGTGAGAAGACTGGTCCTTTTGAATGTGTGGCCATTTGTGGGGGTCCAGGCACAGGCTGCAGGGTCCTCCTTATTTACTGCAAATCCACAACAGAAGTCTGACAAAATTTTGTCGAACGCCTGTCAGCATTCTGCAGTCAGCTGCCAGTTTGCTATTTGCATCTTTGTTTTCTTTGGGGCCTTCACCCTGAACCCCCACATGGGGCTGCACCCCCACACACCCCACTTAAAGATTCTCAACTCCAGTCGGAGCTGATTGGGGGTGCAGGACCTCTGACAGACAAAGCCCGGGTTCCAGCAGGTCTCCCACCACGGCTAGGCACTGTAGACGCTGTGGGGACCTCGCCATGAAATGTCGCTGTGGAGGGGTAACTGATTTACTGCCCCTGGAGCGTTGGAGAATTTCTGCAGGAGGTAGCCGATTTCATCGTCGGTGAAACATTGGAGTCCCCCAGATGTCTATGTTTGGGGTGATGATAAATCATCTAGGCTTGGTTACAACTTCCTTCAGACTATGTCATCTCTGTGCCTGTTGCAGGAAGTTTCCTCCATGACCCATCAGGGTGGTCACATGTTGGACCTGGTCTTCTTGCGGCTTGAGATTAAAGATCTCAAGACTGATCGGTCACTTGGTCCGATCGTTGCACAGTGGAATTCTCATTCATTGCACCCCCAAGATCCCTCACTGCTGAGGTGGTTAGCTACTGCCCTTTGAGGAGTGTGACCCCCAAGGGTCTTCTGGCAGTAGCCAACCTAGCTAGTGTGGGCATTGCATGCTGGGGGACGTGTGCTGCAGTTGCCGCCTATAACAAGGGATGTCTGAGGCTTCACCCCCAAGACCGGTCTGTGTACAACCCAAATCTTCTCTTGTTAGGTCTCTGTGGTTTGATGGGAGCTTAAGGTAATGAAGATTATGGGTCAAAGGTTGGAGTGCTGCTGGCGAAGGACAGGCTTGGAGACAGACAAGCTGTCCCTGCATGCTCACTATGTTGAGTACCAGGTGGTAATCAACCAGAGAAGGCAGAGTTGCTGGACAGCAACTCTTCTTTTATGATACCTTCTATAATTTTACTCACAATAGAAGTCAGACTAATTGGTCATAATTCAGACATGTTTTTATTCCCTTTTTGCATATTGGGACCATAGTTGCTTTCCTCTAATCTTCTGGGACCTCTCCCATATCTATAGTTTTATTTCCAATTATAGCTATTGGTAGTGCTAGTTCTTCTGCTAGTTCTTTCAACATATATGGGTATAGTCCATCTGGTCCCTCAGCTTTATTGATATCTAAATTATTAAGTTTTTTTTTAATGTGGTCTTCCTTACATATACCCCTTCAGTAGTTTTCCCAATATTCATTTTTTCTCTACTTTCATTGGTGTTACATTATTATTGAAAATTGAGCAGAAGTATTCATTAAATATGTGGGCCATTTCTCCAGGTGGACTATAGAGATTGTCATTTTTTTCTAATGGTCTGATTACGCTAGAATTTTTTTTATTGTTAATATATGAATAGAAACTTTTCATATTGACGTTTATATGGGCTAATCTAAATTCATCATCTCATGTGATTTTTTATTGCATATTTTAATTGTGTAAGAGTTGTTTTGTATTTTCTAATGTTAATACTGATCTGTGTTTTCTTCATTGACTTAAATAATTTCTTTTTGATATCAGTCTCTGAATCTTATATTTTTTTCCACTTCTATTATATATTTTCTTGTGTTGCATGTAGTGTTCAAATTGTTTAATTGTGTCCACAAGGAATTTCCAAGCCTCCCTGGGTTAGAGATGACATTTGTATTGCTAGCTCGAGTGCTTGTAATTTTGTTTAATAATCTCCCAATTAGCCTTATTACAGTTAATAAATGTAGTGCTTCCTTGGTCTTTTTCCTGTTTTTCCTATCTTTATCTGTACCATGTTATGGTCACTGTTTGCTACTGGCGGTTCTATGCTAATATCCTTGATGTCATCTGGTATATTTGTTCAGATAACATCTAGAATGTTATCACCTCAAGTTGGTTTTGTTACTAACTGATATAAGCCAAGTATATCGAGGCTATCAATAATACATTGTTCCTCCGCTCCAGCTGCTTGCATTTGTTTCCCAATTCACTCCAGATGCCTTGTAGGATAATATCTTCTTTAGTGGTTATATTCCTATTTGATCTAATAATTGGTTTGTAGACTCTTTGTTACTATTTGGTGGTCTGTAAAATGTCCCCAGGTAAATGCTATTTCTGGCCATGGCATTTATATGTAACCATATTGCTTCTACTTCCACCCCACTGATAGTATTATCAACCTCATAACAATCAAGACTTTGCTTTATATAAACACCCACTCTCTCCTCTTCTACGTTTTCTTTGTTACTAAAACGTTCATATCCTCAATTTGCTGGTTGCAACTACTTTTTCATCCCACCATGTTTCTGTTATACAAACAATATCAGTACTTCCTTTCTGGAGTAGAGCTTGAAGTTCTGCAAGTTTGTCCCCATTTAAGCTTCTTGCATTTAATAGCATAATACTAGTGTATTTTCCTTTATTTCTTCTCACAGTGGTTCCTCTTTTTGTCCTGCATTCTGTTTTATGTTCCCTTTCACCCCAGGATTTTCTAGTTTAAAGCTAAATTGAATTTTAAATTTTCTGCTGATGCTCTTGCCAAACTTTCCCCAACATTCTACTTCCTATCCTACTCAGGTGTATTCCATCTGCACAATACATTTCTGCCTTATTGTAAAACCTTTCTCAATGCCTGATTACTTTTATATTCTTACGTCAAGCCAAAAGTAATTATGCATGACAAATGCTTGATGGCTACTGCTTCACAATGTGGGATTAGGCCCAGATAATCTGAGCCCTGCAGGCGTAAAGTTGATGATCTCGATAACCGGAGCTGCATGAGCAATCTGTGATTCTTAGGGTTCCGAAGGCAGCGAACAAGGACAGACAACTGCTTTTCTACAGAAGGCCCTACTTAGCATCCTAAGATTATCTGAAAGTACCCAAATCACAATTGAAAGTTCGCTCAGATCCTTCCAGCCTTGACCACAAGATGGCAAAGGCCAAGGCCAATTCTGGCATGTTTTGGTATCTTTGTGGAGAAAGAAGCTATACAATTCAGGGCAAGGGAGCTTGGTGCACTGCACTGAAATGGGCACAGGATCCTTATATTCCATGATTACTCCAGGAGCTGGCCGAGAAATGTAAGGAATACAACACTGTGAGGAAGTGCCTTCATGAACTTGAACTTCCATTTTCCTTGAGGTACCCAGCAATCCTGAAGTTCACCCACAACAGGACCATTCTGCAGTTTAGTACACCAGAAGCTGACAAGGAGTTCCTGGAAAGGGATTAGACATCACTGAGAAGTGCACACAACACTCCAACTTCAGGCAGGTGGAGCAGATCACTGCAGCAATGCCAACCCACCCACTCACTGGAGAACAGAGGATTGATGCAGCAGAGTCCTGAAAACCACTACAATTGACTGAATGCTCAATACAACCAGGGATCCTTGCCATCTGGCTCCTGGAAAGAACCCAGTACACCAGGCACTCAAAGAGGGCCACCTGACTGAGAGGAACCATGCAAAGGCCTACATCAGCAATGGCAAGGGACTAGTAGTAGAGGAGCTGCCCCAGGACCTCAACACTGTAGCCCTACTTCTCTCAAAATAGGTTTGCACCACTCAATGGATGTCCCCAGCTCACAGCCCAGCAGAAGAGTCAGCCATGGAAGTGGCAGCCTCTCACCATCAATGCAGGCTTCAAGCCCAGGACAGCAATCATGGGCCACAGCACTGGATGACTCTCTCTACTGGAGGCTGTGGATTTCACCAGCACAACAGGCCCCTTCCCACTAGTGGCACAGATGCAGGACCCATAGAAACATAGAAACATAGAATTTGAAGGCAGATAAGGACCGCTTGGCCCACCTAGTCTGCCCATTTTCCTACCTAACAGATAAGCTGCAGATCCTAGTTAACCAACAGCTTACTTCCTCCTACCCCACTAGGACTGCCTTATGCCTGTCCCATGCATTCTTGAAGTCCCCACTGTTCTTGACTCCACGACCTCCTCAGGAGGCTGTTCCATGCATCCACAACCCTCTCAGTGAAAAAATACTTCCTCACATTACCTCTGAGCTGTCCCCTCTATCTTCAAATGGTGCCCTTGTTCTTGCACTTCTCTTTTCTGGAAGATGCTACCCTCTTGGACTTTGTTAATTCCTTGAGGTACTTAAAGTTTCTATCATGTCCCAGCTCTCCCTTCTTTCCTCAAGGGTATACATATTAAGCTCCTTTAGTCTTTCTTTCTATGTCTTCTGGTGCAGACCCTGCACCATTTTGGTGTCCTCCTCTGGACAGCCTCCACTCTGTCTATGTCTTTCAGGAGTGGGGTCTCCAGAACTGCACACAGTACTCCAGATGGGGTCTCACCAACTGTCTGTACAGAGGGATAACAACTTCCTGTTTTCTACTATTGATGCCTCTTCCTATGCATCCCAGTATCCCCCAGCCTTCCTTACTGCCTTCTCAAATTGCTTGCCCACCTTTGGTCATCTGATATAATTAACCCCAGGTCCCTTTCTATTTTTACTGTTGTCAGTATCTCACCCCCATTGTGTATGCTTCCCTGGGTTTTGTTTCCCATGTGCATTACCTGCACCTCTTTGCATTGTATCTGAGCTGCCATGCATTTGACCATTCCTCCAACGTTGTGAGTCCCTTCTCATCCTTCCATTCCATCTTTGTGTATCAACCCTGTTGCAGATCTTTGTGTCATCTGCAAAGAGACATACTTTTCCTTCCAGTTCCTCTGCAATGTCACTTATAAAGACATTAAAAGGACGGTCCCCAGTATCAAACCCTCAGTGTACTCCGCAGTAACCCCTTCTTCACTGTGTACCCATTTACTACTACCCTTTGTGTCCTGTTGCTCAGCCAATTTTTATCCAGGCTACCACCTTGGGACCCACTCCAAGGCTGGCTATCTTGTGTATCAATCTTTTGTGTGGACTGTGTCAAATGCCTTGCTAAAATGTAGGTAGGCCATGTCCACAGCCCCTCCTGGTCTACTACTTTGGTCTCCCAGTCAAAGAAATCTATTAGATTCGCCTGACATGACCTTCCCATTGTGGATCCATGCTGCCTTGGGTCCTGTGCCCCACTGGCCTCTAGGTACTCAACAATTCTTTCCTTCAGAAGTGAGTCCATCATTTTCCCTACCACTGAGGTCAAACTAACTGGTCTGTAGTTTCCTGCCTCTGTCCTGCTCCCACTTTTGTGAAGAGGAATCACATCTGCCCTCCTCCAGTCCTAGGATACCACCCCATCCTCCCATGATTTGTTAAAGAGAGTAGTCAGCGGTGTCACTAGTTCTACCCTTAGTTCTTTTAGAATTCTTGGGTGAATCCATCAGGCCCCATTGCTTTGTCCACCTTCAATTTTATTAGTTCTTTCAGAACCTTTCTTTTGTAAATGGACTGGTATCAACCCCATCTTCAGAGTGTTTCTCTTGTTTGGTTTAGGTAACTCCCCTCCTCTTCCTTTGTGAATACTGAGCAGAAATATTCGTTCAGTATCCCTGCTTTTCACTGTCACCCTCTACCCATTCCCTCCCTTTATTAAGCTTGGTATCCATCCTTTGGTCTTTCTTTGCTCCCTAATGTACCTATAAAGGTCTTATCCCCTTCTTAACAGATTGGCTATCCTTTCCTCGGTTTGGGCCTTTGGTATTCTGACTGCCTTCCCAGCCTCTTTCTGCTTTAACTGATAAAGTTCTTTGTCCTGCTCCTTTTGTTTCCTTATATTTCCTGAATGCTGTCCTTTCTCCTTAACCTTCCTGCCACCTCTTTTGAGAACCATAGCATTTTTTTTCCTTCGTTGTGTTTTATTGATTTGCTTTACACAAAGGCTTGTTGCCTCTGTGATGGCTGTTTGATCACTCCCCATTGTTCCTCCACCCTCCTTCTTGCCTGTTTGCTAGTGCTTTCTGAGGCACTCTCTCATTTTCCCAAAGTCAGCCCTCCTAAAGTCCAGTACTCTTGCTTTTGTATGGCTTGATTGTATGGCTGTGTTTATCGTGAACCACACTGTTTGGTGGTTGCTTGTTCCCAGATGGCTACCCACTTCTAAATCTGAGATTCTTTCTCCATCCCCATTTGAGAGTACTAGGTTTAAGATTGCTCCCTCCCAAGTGGGTTCCAGTACTAGCTGTCTGAGGCATGCCCCTGTAGAGCATCAAGAATGACCCTGCTCTTGGATGTGCCTGCAGCAAAGGTGCTCAGTTAACACCTGGCATATTCAGGTCCCCCATCAACAATATCTCCCTTTTTCTGCCATTCTAAGAAAGCCTTCTATCATTTCCTTGTCCATTCCTCCCCTGAGATGGGGTCTGTATACAACCCCATGCGGATTGTGGTTCCATTTCCTGTCTCCAGGGTGACCCAAAGTGCCTCATCTGCTCCCTGTTTACTCTTTAGTTCTGTTGCTTTGATCCTTCCTTTACATAAAGAGCTACTCCTCCTCCTCTTTACCCTCCCTGTCCCTCCTGTAGATTGTGTATCCTGGTATGTTGACATCCCAGTCATGGTTCTCTGTGTACCATGTTTCTGTGACTGCCACAATATCCAGGCAACCCTCTTCCATCAAGGCCACTAGTTCGGGAGCTTGTTACATGTACTACGGGCATTGTACCATCACCCTTCCACTTTTTGATAGCTCCTACCCTTTTAGCCCCATTTCTGTCCTTACTGCCTTTGCCTTTTACATTTAAATGTGTTCTGCTCCTAATAACTTCTGTACCTTGGTGTTTACTCACTAATCACCATGTTTTGTGGGGAGGCTCGGATTTCCTGCTCCTTTCAGTGCCTCCCTCCATGGCTAGTTTAAATACTTGCCAATGAAGCATTTAAACCTCTCACCTAGGATCCTGGTTCCCCCTGGACAGATGTAGACCATCGCATCAGTATAGGTCTGCATCCCTCCAGGTGGCTCCCCGTCCCCAGTGAAGCTAAAACCTGAGCTCCACACCAGTTTTTCAACCACTCATTGAATTCTGGTGAGAAGTGCCCTAGCATCCCTTGGCATAGACAGGCAGCACCTCCGAGAAGGTTACCATATGCCTTACTTGTCTAAGGGCCCTTCCCAAATCTACAAACTCCTCTTGCACTGCTCTGATCCCATTCCTAGCCAGGTCATTTGTCCCTAAGTGGACAATGACATCCAGCTCCCTCCCTCATGCAGCTCCTCCCACAATCCTGAGGATTTGCTTCCTGTCCCTCCAGCCATGGTGCCAGTGAGGCACCTCCTCCCTCTCCCTTCCTCCCCCATTTCTACTCCCTAATGGATTGAGTCCCCACTAGGAGTTGTTTCCTTCCCCGGGTCCCATGCCACCCTCCTGTGAGTCTCCTTTGTGAAGGTTCCCAGCATCCTTCTTGGTCTCCACTGCAGGTGCCTCCATAAAGGAACCACTATCCACCAGAAGAGTGAATGAATTGTGGAGAGGTACAGCTGGAGGGATGCAACTCTGTTCCACCACCCTCTCCCTCCTTGAGCCCACCCTGGTCCAGCCTCTCTCTTTCTTGGCAACCTCTGAGGTAGTGGCATTTGCCCTGGTGGTCCCTGGGTGGGGAGGAGGTTTCCACGAATCTAGCCAGGTCATCCTGGAGGCCGGGCAATATCTCTCTTAGACAGAGAGAGGTGCCTGCAAATAGAACAGCATCGCAGCCTCCAGAATGTCTCCCAGAACACTGCCGCCCCACAGCCATTGCACTGCACCACTCCTATCATGTCTTATTTTGTGTCCTCTCTACTGTTTCTCTGGATGATTATTCTCCTCTCCTACAACTCTCACCCTTCCTGTTCTGGGACAGCAACTTCCTATCTTCTTCAGTAGCCTCCTTCTTCCTTGATCAATATCAGACCATCAGCAGCTGGGGGGAGAGTGAGCTACTTTTTTCCTTTAGGGTTGACAAAACCAATGTTTCTCTATGATCCTTTCCTTCCTACTGCCAAACAGGAAGTTCCTGTTGAGAGTCAAATCCAGTGGCTATAAAAGTAGAACTGGCTTTGGGTGGGTGGGATGGAGGGCAATTAGTAAGAAAAAGGCTAGCAATAGGAGTTGTTATTTGACTCATCTGCTTTTATAGTGTCTAAACCACACCCCCAGGTAAGCTCTCTTTCCTCCTACTGGTTTAGCAAAGTCAGCTGATACAGTACCCTTCCCTGCACAGAACACACACTGACTTTCTTTCTTTTCTTTCTTTTTTAAACCCTAAATAAGACCCAGTCTATTTCCAATAAGTTATCTGTCTACTTAATCTTAACAGACACTGACTCTGCTGAGATATAAGTTTTAAATTAGTAAGAAAATGTAGCTTCTTTTAGTTAGCTGCTTTCTGCTCTACAAGGCTAGCAACAGGAAGTTGTAATTTGACTCACCTGCTTTATAGTGTCTCAAACCACACCCCAGGTAAGCTCTCTCTTTCCTCCTACTGGTTTGAAAGTCAGCTGATACAGTACCTTCCTGCACAGAACACACTGACTTTCTTTCTTTTCTTTCTTTTTAACCCTAAATAAGACCCTTCTACTTTTAATAAAGTTATCTGTCTACTTAATCTTAACAGACACTGACTCCTGCTGAGATATAAGTTTTTAAATTAATAAGAAAATGTAGCTTCTTTTAGTTAGCTGCTTTCTGCTCTAAAGCAAGGCTAGCAACAGGTCTTCTGGACCCAGGTGGTCCAGAAGATGGAGATCAGTGCAGACACCTTCCTACCTGAAACAGGAGTATGCCCAGAGCTGTCAGATAAGTTTAGTTTTCTCTTATGGGGGTAGAGTCTAGAGGGTATAGGTGGTGGGGTGATGACAGGTTCGGAAGGTAGGGAGTTTGATTGCTCCTTCCATGGACCTCACAGGTCTAGATGGGATCTTGCCCACCTCACTGTCTAAGTTTAACTACAATGGGACAGGAAGGGCATGATAATGGTGGCCTCAACCTCCCAACTCAACCCCACTCTGGAAGGGCACTCGCTTATGCAGTTATTCTGCATCCTTCCAGTTCGCAGATCAGAGCACTTGTTGCACTTGATGCTTGTCTCAGGGACTTACCTGATCATCAAAATTCAAAAATAATTCAAAGCACTTGTGGAAGATAGCTATGTAACATGTAGCACTGAATTATTGCTGATGGGCCCTCCCTTCCCCACCCCACCCCATGCTCCTCTCCTGATTTCACCTTTTGCTCGGCACCGTAGGTGCATTCAAAGACTACTAACACCCTTTCAAAGCAGGAGCCTTAATACGAGGGCCCATTCCCCTCAGTTTGCCTGGACACCTTCTGATGTAGATCCTCTACACCTCCCAACAGGAACAAGGCAAACTCCTGGCACCAGCTGGGAGCAGGAGGGTGACCCCCACCCCACCTGAGCCCCAGCCACATATTGTACTTACCCACACTTTCTCCTAATTTTAGCTCAAACACAATAGAATCAGGGTCATGGAGTACATAGATAACTGAGCATATGTAACAGTCAGTGAGCATTTATTATGGTCAGCATGCTTTCCCTGAATACATTTATAGAAGATCGATAGCACGCAGTTACTGGCTACATGATGAAGGGCTGAGGGTTGCAGGTAGGCAGAAAACAGAACTCTGCCTAATCCACCCAGGCCTGCATCGGAAGTACCACTTGATCCCTTTACCCCTCCCAAGACCAGGCCAGCAGCCACTAACTGGGCAGCAAACAAGGGACCAGATCTCCAAAGGCCCCCCAGAATGAACTGGTTACAGTTACAGGGACACACTGCCCTTTTGGGCAGCTCATACCAGCTGGCTCATTATCCAGCTCTGCCTTTGGGATGAACTACCCTGACCGAATCACTCTGAGGGATGGCAAGCAGTGACAGCCTACCCAAAAGTCCCCTTCACTAGGTATCACCTAGATGGTCTGGGATACCTATCCCTGTCATACCCAGGGTTACTCTAAGCAATAATCAGTGCTGGCAACTGCCAACCACAGGCCAGATAGACCCCCAAAAAAGCTTTTCATTAATGATAGTATTCATAGTTGAATTGTCTAAGAATTGTAAAATTGTACTTTAGTGGTGAAACATGCCTGTTTAAAATAGGTCCTCCTTCTCACAGTTAAGGAGAAGGACTGGGTTAACTGAGAAATGTAATTGGGGGTTGTTTAGGACTGCACAACAGTTTGGAGTACTGTCTGTGGGGATAAAGGTGTACTCAGGGTACTGTTCTACCTGGAGAGGGACCACCGAACTCGGCTGCATATGCTTTTCCAATATCAAATCTGGCTATTTGACCTCCCTGATGGATCATGGGTGAGATTGTATGTCACCATGGATTGTCATGGGACTAACCCTGGTCAAAGAAAAAGTTCCTTTCCCACCTAAATCAGCTGAGGTCCCAAGTGTCCTTTGTCCAGGACAGAAAGCTCACTCAGAATGACCATGCTTCCCTGGTAAGGACTGGGTGGATAGGAGGTCCATGCAGGGGCACCAAAGAGGAAAAGGGAGTAGCCATACTCTTTCACAAGCCCTCCACTAGATTCTAACTGCATCAGTGTCAGATCCAGCAGGAGATGGGTATTAGCCAACTTTAGCACCCCAACAGGGATGATCGCTTTATGTAATATATATGCACCAACCAATATGATCCTAACTTTTCCATGTAGTGTCAGAGGATATTAGTGCTTTCATTACATCCAACAGACCCATGCTGAAAGGAGTGACTTTAACCTTACCTAGTCCCCAAGTAGATATAAATGCCTCCAGTAGGAATCCTACACTGGGGAGGAGTGAAGTGCACCAACTAATAAATGACTTTAGACTGACAACGCATGGTGCCTCTTCCATCCCTGGGCTCGAGATTACACCTTCCACTCAGAAGCCCATGCCTCCCACAACAGAACTGACTGGCTGTCCTCCACCATGGGAGAGCATCCCACCCGGGTGGAAACTGGAGGCTCAACCCTATCCTAATGAGAGACCCCAAGTTTGTTCCCTGGCTTCAAACAGAAACCTCTTGGTTTTAGACAAGAACCCCATCTCTGACACATCTGCGGGAACATCTGGGAGGCAATTAAAGGCCACCATTAGGGGTGCAGTTATGGGTATGCCTCAACTAAGTGTCAGTAGCAAGAAAGGCACCTGAGAGAGCTGGAGACAAAACTTGTACAAGCTGAAACAGTGTACAAGAACATGACCTCCTCTAATTCAGTGTCAGTGACTCAGTAGGTACTTTCTCGCCTCTGAGGCGGAGATCAGAGAGCTGTGGGTTCAGTTCCCACATCTGGCATGAGTTAATATCCCAATACTGACACTGTAGTGCAGCATGGGGGTGCTGCACTTCTGAGGTGCCGTCTTTGGATGAGACGTTAAACCAGGTCCCATCTGCCTGGATTGGTGGTAGTTCAGGTGGATGCTGAAGATCCCATGGCACTTATCGAAAGAGTATGGAAATTTTATTTTGAAATTTAATTTTATTACAAACAAAACAGTAATAAATCTATAGACAATCATTCATACAGAGGTAGAATCAGAAAAATGAAAACATATGTAAGTCAAGTAGTCCATGTATTACAGTTGAGCCATAGATGCTGTGTTTGATCATATAGCTTCTTTCAAAATCACATTTCATTAGACTCTCAAAGAGGTTTGCAAATATTGGAAAATAATTTGACATAAGTCAATTCTTTCTGTTGCAATATCCACATACACCTAGATTGTCAAATATAAAATCATATTATACAGAGAGGATCACATAGACTGTGTCACTGTTGTATTTAACAAGTGTTCTCAATGGTCCAAACATTAAGAGTGGGGTAATCAATACCCTAAACGACCTCATTCCAATTGTCAGCCAAATAGGCTCAAAATGGCTTGATATACCCACATTCTAAATATAAATGTTTTGGGTTTCAATCATTTGACCACAATCATTTCTAGGACAGTATCTCTCGGACAACTGCTTGTGCTTATTGTTCCGTTCACTCCCAGTCTCTCAACCACAGGCAGTCCCAGGCATATCAGGAATCCTTTTATTGAGTAGTAGCTTCAATATATTCGACTTCCTGTCATCTAGACATTCAGGAAATATCACCTCCACTTGATTTTCAACTGATAGAATATATTTATACACCCTCTGTAGGGTCTGTAGGTGATGAGGGTAATGTTCCACTTAATAACCTATTTTATGCAATCAATCACATACAAGGGCAGTTTAGGAGTCTAGCTACAACCTAGGTCTCTTTTCTTGCCAACTGCACATACATTGCTGTAACCACTGGTCTATGAAAGGTCTCCATAAAATTTCTCCTGGTCTTAACACTAACCCCAAATTATAGGTTGAAAAAATACTAAAAAGAAAGCAATTGGGTTGAGCATATTTACCCCACCTTCTGAGATTGGCAGATAGGTCAACTCTCTTTTATAGGGTTCAACCATGACCCCCAAATGCCTGAAAGTATATACTAAGTAACTTAGTCCTAACAGCAAAGGGGTGGAAAGATGTAATGAATGTACAAAAAAATAGGCGTGAGGATCGTTTTATTAGCACTACCAATTTATTTTTGAAATCTGTTGTCCCTTCCAGCTTCCTATCAGCTGCTGCCTCCTATGGAGGCTATTTCCCAGTTTTCCCCCACCATGTCTCCAGGCCCAAACTGTACCCCTAAAACTTTAATCGGCTCTCTGGAAACCTGAACACCTGCTAACATGCCTGAGGTGGCACAGGTGTGGACCCTATGACCACACCCTTGCTTTTCCTGTAATTCACCTTGGAACCAGAAAATCTTGAGAATTTCTCTGTAGTATCCATAAGTGTCTGAGCAGAAAATAAAGGAGATAAAATCAAAACTAAATCATCTGCATAAGTTAGAACTTTGTGTTGGGAATATTTGGAGATATCTCATACCCTCTAAATTTGGATTGACTTGTAACATTCTAATAAAATATCTATCATGAAGGAATACAGCGTAGGGCTCAGGGGCATACTAACATACTAAAATGCCAGTAGAATAGGCCCAATGGTCTCTCATGTCTGCTCATTTGGTTAGCCCCACCCTGGAGCTGACCCTGCTGCCCCTCGCCTTCTCTGGCTTCTCCTTCCCAGTTCCAGATATTCTCGCTGCACTGGATTTTGCTTCCAGAACCCTCTCATGTACCTGTCCCACCCCCTCTTGAACCTCTCCACTGTCTCTGCTCCACCAGCCCCCTGGGCAGCGAATTCCATGTCTCCACCACCCTTTCAGTAAAATAGCACCTCCTCCTTTCTCCCCTGAATCTTCCCCCTCCAGCTTCCACCCATGCCCTCTAGTTGTCCCTCCTCCTTCATTCGAAGCACCCTGACTGCTCCTCCCCTATTTACCCCCTTCATGTACCTGGCATCCCTGACATACTCCTTTACCCACACAAATTTTCTGCCTGTACCAACCATTCATATTTGGTATATATAGCCTGATACATTGAAGCAAGCCAACCCACAAACATATCTGGAATCCAAAGCTTTTAATACCAAGAATAAGATCTTATGTGCAACCCCATCAAAAGCTTTCTCCTGCTCTAACCCTATAACCACCTTGTATCTGTTCCAGTTCCTTTATAAAACAAGCATTTGTCAATGCCGAATGTTTGCTTGCTGGCATTGGCAGTGGTAGTGTAGAGTTACAGAGCTAGCGTAATTGGAATGGTGGTGAAGTATTGATGCAAACCAACCCCACCACCACCCGGCAGAGAGTGACAGGCATTGAGGTGTGCCTTTGGCAATAGGCATAACGGCTATGCCATTTCACCACACCCCACCCTGCAGACACTGACAAGTGTCACGGTGTTCCTTGGGGTCTTTGGTTCTTATGCGCACTCCCATTCCATTATGAACACGGTGGAGATGGTGTGTATAGAGAATGGGGTGAACTTTAAATGAAGAGTCCAAGGCATACCTTGATGCCTCTCACTGGCTGCAGGGTGAGGAATGGTATGAGCATTACAGGCAAGAATCCCAAGTCACACCCCTGATGCCTGTCATTCTCTACAGGGTTGGGCGTTATGGTTGGAAACCCTAATACCTCAGGCATTCATTGGTATTTTCTCCAAATGTTCAACATGGATTTTTGTGACCCCACGTCATGAACAGGGGAATATCAGTTTGTTAGCCAAAAGCTGCTTATGCACAGCGACTTCGTCATTAAGCACCACAGGTGCAAACATTCGAACAGCATGTAAAAATGACAGCTGAACTGTTCATGGGAGGTGTAAAATGGCAATGTTGCAAATCTGCAGTAAAAATATTTTAAAAATGGTGAAGTCATGAGCGTGCATAGAAACTGTGCAACACACACCGTAATATAATTATGTTGGGGATTTTTACAGCAGATTGTCAACTCAGGTACTTTGGTGCCTCTGATCATGAACAGTGTCACTGTGATTTTCTTTATCTGTCGAACAATGATTTTCCCACAGCGACCCGCTGTCTCTGCGCTGAAAGTGCGAAAACACCCTTGACCATGTTGTGAAAAATGACAGCTATACTGTAAATAAGGAAGTGTGGAAAAATGCCACTGGTGAAAATCTGGACTTAAAATATTACAAAGTCATGAACTTACGAGGGTGCGTGGAAACTGCTCAATGCTCACTCGTAACACAGTCATTTTATGGACTTTGTCACCAAATTTTCAACATAGCCATTTTAAGACCTCTGCTCATGAACAGTGTAACTGTGATTTTCTTAATCTGTCCCAAACATTGTTTTAGCACACCAACAGCACCATTGTCGCTTCCATGTCGCGAAAACATTTTAAGCGACATATGAAAAATGGTAGCTGTACTGTTCATAAGGAAGTGTAATAAAATGGCAATGTTGAAAATCTGGAGTGAAAATATTAAATTGCAAACTTATGAGCATGCGCATTTAACCAGAATGCACGCTGTAAAACAGTAATTTTTGGAATTTTTTCACCAAATTTCAACATAGCTATTTTAAGACCTCTGCTCATGAACAATGTCACAGTGGTTTTCTTAATTTGTCCCAGACATTGGTTTCGCACAACCGACTGTGCCATTGTATGCCATATGTGGGTGGAAACACATTTGGGTGAGATGTGAAAATGACAGCTGTACTACTATAAGAAGCTGTGGTAAAATGGCAATGTTGAAAATCTGGAGTGAAAATATTGAAAATTCGCGAACTTACGAGCATGCGATGGAACTGCACAACGACGCCATAAAATAGTAGTTTTGAATTTTTCCACCAAATTTTCAAAATAGACTTCTTTGAGAGCCCACCTTATGAACTCTGGCAGTGTCGCTTCATTAATCGGTCCTGAAAGGTGATTTCCACGCAGTGAACTGCGAATCACCCTTTGGGCCTGAATAACGCATGACAGTGACAGTATTCATGAGAAGGGGTCCCAAAAACCCATGTTGAAAATTTGGTGCAAAAAATTCCAAAATGCCTGAGATATGCAACAAAGTTGAAAAACCCTATCTATCCCATTATACAACTTACTGGCATTTCCTCAGTTGCGGTCGGCTTTGAAGAGTGCAGACGTGTTCCTGAGTCCATCAAGATCGCCGTGACCGGACTCTGGAGGTAAGTATGGGGTGAGAAGGGGTATGGTGAGCAGGGTGCACAGTGGTGGGTGCGGGTTGTGAGAGGGTCAGGAAGACTAAGTGGGACCGTTTATCTTTACAGGTATTTAAAAAAGATGATAGCCTTGGGGCGTTGCCATGCTGGGGTGGAGCCCAGCATGGCAGAGGACGGCTGGGGGGCATGGAGCCGACGGGGGATTGGGCACCCAGTCGGCTCGTGGCATGACCACCACGCTGGGATGGGCTCCCAGCGTGGCACCCCACTTGGGGAGACAGTGAAGCCGACGGGGATTGGGCACCCCGCCGGCTATAGTCCATTGAGGTTTCCACGCTGGGATGGGCACCCAGCGTGGCATTTGAAGGCTTTGGGGTGTAGTACAGCCGACGGGGATTGCACCTGCCGGCTATAGAGTGTGTGTGAGGGGAGCACGAGTATGCGATGCTTGTGTGTGTGTGTGTGTGTGTGTGTGTGTGTGTGTGGTGTGTGGGAGTTGCGCATGAGCAGGCGATATCTTATCGCTGCTCACTGGAAGCGTAGCCCCTTTCAACTGTATGTCACTGCATTTTGAAGCTTGTCAAGACAGGTCCAGCATGCATTGTGGACAGGGGTCACGCCTGCCAAGACACTGACTGAATTGGAAGGGGTGACACACTCGAAAACTCCGATGATGGCACTATGTTTCTTGCACATGCATGCAAGCAAACATAATAATTCTCTCAGCCATATTAAATAACCCTGCTGCTTCCTTCCTTTATGGCACAGGTCTGTACTGGACTTATGAGCTGCTGGGTGACCCTGGAGAATCTAGTTAACAAAATCTTGCTCAACATTTTAAGTCTGTATTTAAGAGACTGATTGGGTACCAGTTCCTAGGTTAGATTTGTCCCCTTTTTGTAGAGCAAAATCAAAATAGCTTCTATTCATAGAAGGTGCATATGCACCTGTTTGCAGTATGTGATTTAACAAATGACCACTACTGGGCTTAGTTCAGTTATGAAGGTTTTATAAAACCCTGCTCCAATACCATCAGATCATGGAGCTGACTGGGAAGATAAAGTACTGACAGCATCTGTAACTCTCCATATTAATTTCAGCTTCTAGAGCTACCTATCGCTATCAAAAAGTCTAGGTATATTTAGTTTGTTCAGACACCACTTTAGTTCTGTTTTTCTGGAGAAACTTCTTTCCATCATATGTGACATATAATCCTCCACTACTTTCAATAGCTGATTTGGGGCACATACCGTTTGTCCATCAGCTGTGGTTAGTGTTGTGATAAGCCAGGGTCTACTCTTTCTTTACACTCCTTAAATGGATCCAAGATTGCTTATTAATATGTTGTCCCAAATCTCAATTCTTGGTCTAAGGACCTACCCTGTCATATTACATGCTAACCATTTGCTTTTAACAGTTGCAGTTAGCTGGCTGTAGTCTTTTCTTATGGTTTCTTTAAGGAAATCAGATGCTGCAACTAATGACTAAGTTTTAGGTAACCCAAATATTCCTTATTTGCTTTAAAGTGGGCTTTTTGCTGGAAAAAGTTTGCCACCCTTTTAAGTGTCTTTCACAAGTCTATAATAGTATCATAACATTCAGAGACCGAAGCCTTGCTGCCCATCCTTAAAACCATACATTTTTCTTAATCTTGGGGTCTTCTAACATTGTTTCATTTAATCTCCATCTGTTTTTTTTTTACATCATGGGCCCTCCCATGTAATTAAAGCTGTAAGGACCCATGATCTGAAAATTCTGTCGACCAAGAGGATACCTGTAGTATTTTAATCACTTTAGACAAAAAATAAAATCTATCTGTGTTTTAAGTGTACCCTAAAATATGTAAAAACCCCTGTAGGATGAAGTGCCCTGTAAGTCAATCAGACTGGCAGTAGAAACCAATTTTGTAGGGCTATGGAATCACAGAAAGTTTCTGGGTTTGAAGGCCCCTGTCTGCCTTAGCTAGGCTATGGTTAAAGTCACCCAGACAAACCACCAAAACGAGAGGTATGGAGAAAAGGTTGAACTTCTTTAAACAAGGCTATTCTCTGTCCTGTGTCTGGGTGTATAGACAGCAATAATTTGAAACCTCTCAGAAAATAGAAAATATTAAAACAAAACGCTCTCCCTGGGTGAACATCCACCAATTTAGAAACTTTGATGGCAGGGTTAGAAAAGAGGATTCCTAGCCCATCACAGGGTTCAGTCCCTATAGACCAGAAGGACAGCCCTAAAGGCCAGCTTTTTGAAGCATGCTGAAGTTCCAAATTAGATTTTAACTGGGTATCTTGTATACAAATAATGTCTGATCGAAAGTGTTTTAGAACAGAAAAAAATCGCTTTTCTCACTTTTAATCCCATTTATGTTTATGGTAGAAATGGCTAATGAATGCATGCTTTAGAGAAGGAAATAGAGAACTCCAATCTCATTCAGGTCAACTAACTTAGGGTTTTTGTCTACTTGTCTCCATCTGATCCTTTTAGCTATAGAATCTTCATTCCTACTCTCCGTGTCAGTAGTGGATATGACAGAGGAGGTATCAATGCCATCATCTTCTGAGTCTTCCCCATGTCTTCCTCCAGTGGAGTGTATTTATTCCCTCAACTTCACTGTACCTTGAGGGGTTCTGGTTTGCAGACATTTTTAGTAGAGGACAAGGCTTTCCTTGCCTGTTCCCCTTCTTGGAGATATTAGCAGATGATGCCTCCGTAGAGGAGGAGGAGGGAGGGGGCATGTTAACTTCTACAGCCACTTCTGGTATGTCCCTATTTGGGGTTTCTGTTCCTCTATGCCTTCCTCCTGTATTATGGTGGCTGCAGGGGTTCAGTTAACTCCATTTTGGAGTATTTGACTTCAAAATAAGGCAAAACACTTCAAAATAAAGGGAGGAAGTCATTGACTTCCAAGTGTAAAGGCAAACATTAGATGACTTCCAAAATTGTGGGCATGGAAGCCAGAAATTATGGATTTTCCTGAAAGAAACTATTTTACCACTAATATATTACATTAATATCCATAAATTGTTCCTTCCTAGACTATTGACTTCCAAAAGTGGGATCCTGGAAGTATTTTGACTTCAAAAAATTGAAATGACTTCTATATTTCAACTGATGGAAGTTTTAGACTTCCACTAAAATAAATTAACTGAACCCCTGGGTGGCTGGTGTCTCAAGAATGTCATCCTGATGTGGAACCTCAGGGGTCTCTATCCTGCCTGACCCTTGATTGCTATTCTGAGCCAAAGCTACTGTTGCAGCTCATTTTGCCAAGGCATGTTGAGCCTGATTAATTAGCCCTTCATGTGAGGGCAATCCTCCCGATTGTAGGATGCCCAAGAACAGTGAACTAAGCATGCCCGCTTGTTCACAGAGGTTGCACTTGAACAAATTGAGGAATGCCAAGGCCAAGTGACCGTATTTCCAGACAATGACTGCATCTAGCGGTGTCACAGGCTGAGCAAAGATGCAGCCGAGAGCCACACTTGAAGCATGACCTGGATTGTCCAATATAGAAAATTGACCTCTATCTCTTCCCAAAAGAAGGTACTGGTAGGCGACAGGGCCTGAATCTGTGAAAGGAGTTTCACTTTCATCTTCCATCCCCTGTCTCAAATCTGCTCACTATCCACAGTAGGTGTAGGCTTCCCAAAATCTCACACTTTTGATGCACCAAAACAAAATGTCCTCAACATTGACACCTTTGTTTCAAACATAATAGTGATGGTCTTGATCAATAGCTTAGTTAGAGGGATTGCCTGAAAAGGTATCCAAAGAGGGTTATTTTTCAGTGCCTGATAATGGGCACAGAATCTATCTAAATTGGAGACATTTTAAAACTGATATCAAAGTTCCATTACCCAGATTAATAAGAGCAAAACATTCTGATGAAAATAACTTGATTGAAGATTTCAATACGTTTCTGGCAATAAACAACCTGTCGGGAGGATTTTCCAGCCCTCCTTGTATAGCAACCTGACCTTGTTCCTCCTTGGGGCAGATTCCCACTGGAGTGAAAGAGATCAGCCAGTCTAAACAAGGGAGCCATAGAGGGCCCTCCTGATGTTCTCCCAGGGACTCAGGACTAGGCCCTAGTCGAACCTCTGCAGATTTTCCTTCCCCAGTAATTCCTACAGTTTCAGTAATACATTCCTCATTATGCACATTTTTATAAAAATAATGAATTAAAATGTCATTACCCCAGGGTTCATTGTAGCTCTCCATTGAACCAAGCGGTGGCTACAACTGGAATTAACTCACATAGTTTTTATATGAGGGATCACTGGGGTCAGGAATCCATTGTCCATTTGGCCCTGAATTCAACCAGCGTCTTCTGAAGCATGTTCTGGTGACCAGGAGTCCACCTTTGCCCACTGCACCTTTCGCGGTGTTTATAGGTTGCAATTCATCAACCAGATTATTCTATTCTTTCTCCTTTTCTCGATCGCTAAAGGAGAAAGTTATTTCCGTTCAGATGCCTGCTGTTTGGATTTACTGCTGCCCTCTACGGCTCATCGGCCCACTCAAGATGAGGTTTCCTGCTTTTCCTTTTGCAGTCTTTTCCTTTTTTCAAAACATCGGTCAGCTTTTGGCACACAGCGTTAATGCTGTTTTCACTGCCAGCCTCACAACAAGCCTGATGTTTCAGCTGTCAGACATTTGATCAATGACTGGGGCATTTTCCCTTGTATTGTTTCCTGCAGCAGCATAGCTGCTCGAATGACTCATCTGCATCTTGGGAGAGCCGGCTGTCAGATCCTGAATTTCACTGTCAATGTCATTGCTTTTTAACCACTCCAATTTCTTTAGCTGAAGTACTTCACACTTCTGAGAGACTTGTTTCTGAACATCTTGTGAAGCTACTGCATTGTTACTGATATTGTCATTACTTCATCTGGTAATTCAGTAAAATTGTTCATCACCTCGATTTTATCAGAATCCTGGTCAGTATGCACAAAATCTCCCATAGCAAAGGTGAGATCCACAGCCTCTTGAGTAGACAGGACAGGAGCAGAGGCCTGAACTCCCATCCCAGCAGAATCCTTCCTCTCTGCACACTCCAGAGAAGTGGCCATCTTGACCAGACAGCCAGCAAATCCCCAGTGGTGAATGGGGGAATTTCCTCAGTGTCTGTCCAAATTTCCCCATTCACTAAAAATACCACCAACAGCTTAATCTGGTTCAATTTCAGTTGGTTACCATCTGTATTGCTCTCACTCCTGGTCGCCCTGAAAAGGGACTTCTAGTCTCAGTGGGCCTACCAGGTCAACAAAATTCAATAAATAAATTATCCACACTCCCATACTGGAAGAGCAGTTCTGGGCGATGAGTAGAAATCAACCAACTCCTGACCAGGAAGGTTGAAATGGCTATCCTTAGACTTAGGCACAAATTCTAGGAGGGAGATAAAGGGGACAACCTGCTTGCCTATCAACTGTGGAAGAAACAGGTGGAGCACCACATACCTGGGCTGAAAGACCCAATGGGACAAATGACGACCAGCCCACAGGAATAAAGAAAATTATGGCATCTTTTTACTCTAACCTGTATAAATCCACCATTCTGGCCCCCAATGGGACCTAGCCCTTTCTGGACAGTTTATACCTTCCTAAACTAACCCAGAAGCAAGCACAGGAGCTGGATGCTCTGATTACAGAGGGAGAGGTCCGAGTGGCCATACAAGCCCTATAAGGGGACATCCGTGGGGTGATGGCTTTATGGTGGATTTCTACCATGCTCTTGCTGATCAAATAATCAAGTAAACTCCTTCCTAATCAAAATGTATGCTGAGGCTGAAACCCTAGGGTGTCTACCACCCACACTGTGGAAGCCATGATCACCGTCGTCCCCAAGAAAGGGAAAGACCTCATGTCCACAGGGAGCTATAGGCCAATATCCTTGATCAACGCAGACAGCAAGATCTATGCTAAGATCCTTGTTACTAGGTTGAGCCCCCTTCTCACTGACCTGATCCACCCAACCCAGGTGGGCTTCATCCCAGGAGGAAAAGCACAGACCAACTAAGATCTCTAATAAATCTCATGCAAAAGCGAAAGATCTTTGAACTCCTGCAGCCACTATTCTGGTTGACTTTCAAAAGCCTTTAATTTTCCTGGAATGGGACTATCTATGGCTGGTTCTTGCTCACCTGGGAGTGAGTGATAGATACAGAGGGTGGGTACACTCGATCTCTGTGGGTCTGGTGGCCAGGGTGTCCACCAATCAACTGTTATCTGCCCCTTCCCCTGGAGAGAGGGATGCTTCTTCCCACTTCTATTTGTGCTGGCGGTTGAACCCTGGCTGTGGCTATTCACCAACACCCTGACATTACAGGACTGAGGACAGGTGGCAGTAGATATGCAACACTAATGTATGGAGCTGATCTCATCCCTCTGGAGGATGCCCAATCCTCTCCCTCCCTCTGGCTCTGCTTGACTCCTTTGCACAGCACTTGGGCCTTTGCCTGAACCAATCAAAGATGGAGATGATGTCACTTAATTGGCAATGTCATCAAAAACATTGCCTTGGTCCCAGGGTGCCTGTGGGCTCCACAAGGGATTACTTACCTTAGTATCTAAATCACCCCTAAGGTGGAGGACATGTGGGAGGCCAACCCCAACCCTTGCTGCTGTCCTTCAAAAATTGAGTTTGACAGATAGAGGCTACTGCATCTCACCGTAGCAGGTAAGATTACAGCTATCAAAATGATCACTGCCCAAAGTTTTTTACCTCCTCTCCCATATATCCCTGGAGTTATCCAGTAATGGCCTCTAGCAATTAATAAACTAATTGGTGACTTTCTTTTGGAAGGAGCTATGTCACGCTTCAGCCATAACAAGCTGAGGCACACTGGTCGAGAGAGGCTGGAATCTTCCATGGATGGAGGGCTATAAGTGGGCATTTAAGACAGCCCAAACAATACACTGTATCCATTCAAAATCACAGCTCTCCCCACAGAGGGTGGATTTGAAAGGCTATAGTCTGTAGTTCAAGGGGTGGGAAAAGCTCCTCCACATCCCTACTTAATCCACAGTGCTTCCACTGCTCAGTTTTGAATGTTTAGAAACTGGTGGGTGTCCCCTTGGTCCCCTTTGTTAGCAGCTCCTCTGTCTCTCGGCTCCTATGGCTGGTGTGGATGGGCTCCTATTCCTACCCTCTCGTGCCTTGTGTTTTCTCTGTTCCTTTCCCTGGTTTTACCTTCTGTGTTCTCATACCCTTCTCTTCTCCTCCCACTCTGTTTGTCCCCCATCATTTCTCTTTCTCCCCATGTCTTTTTATTCCCCCTTGTTCGCCCCCCATTCTCCTTCCTTCCTTCCTTCCGTTACCTTGTTCTCTGATGTGAGCTGATGGCTTCCTTGTCCTGTTTGTTTTCTCCTTTGGGGCCCACCTTCCAGTCACCACTACTCCCTCTGCATGTCGGCACTTCCTGGATGTGACTTCACCTATCATGCCTGGCTTTACCTCTTCAGACCTCCAATGCTTAGTGCTTTGGCATTTTGCCTTTCTGCCTCTTCTCCCAGGCTCCACTCGTGGATGCTTCTAATCCATGCCCACTGGGAGGCCTGCTGAATTGCCTCTTTTCTCTCCATATCACCTTCTTCCCACATTGCACATGGGGTCTGTCACCCTCTGAGGTCTGTGACTCACTCGATCAGGTGGGTGAACCAGGGCAGAAATCTTCTGGCCAAGTGATGCTATCTGGCTTCCAAAATACATGTCCTGCTCAGATGTCAATTGTTAATCCCTGCTGAGTCCAGGCTGCCTGGCTGCTTAAACTATTGCATTGACTCTTTTCTGAAGAAACTATTATTGCTTGTATCCTATCAAAAACAGCCTGGGAGGTTTGTTCAGGGGTTCCATTTACCCTTCTTTTTCATTTGCTTCCTCCTGCACCACTGACCTCCGGGTTCCCTGCTCTGTGGGATTCCTTCTTTTACAAGGATTTGGCACTATCTGCTGGGATTTTCCTGCCATGGACCTGCATCTGTTGTGTGGGACATTCAAGCTCTTCAGCTTCCATGGGATCTAATGTACTCATTGGACACCTCAGGACAATCACCATTGTGTTCAGGGACACTTACAATCTCAGTCTGGGGACACGGTTGCCTATGCCCATTGCAATATCACAGCAGACCCATGAAGTGGTTACCATCCCATCCAATCATGTCCATGAGGGGTCATTGCTCATTGCTTAAATGGTACTTCCACTTCACTATGGCAGATCCCACTGGGAGGGTCTCACCATCCTTAGTCAGTTGCAATACAATAGCAACAGCAGACCCACGGAAGGGTCCAGCCATCCATGCAGACTTGCCGTGAAGGGCATTGCTCATATCTATAATGCAGTGATGGCAGACCACGGGGGTCCTGTCATCCAAATAAATGGTCTTGCCATCTTATCTCAGACCATTTCATTCCTATAGCAATAGTGGACCTGCAGGGGTCCCCTATCCCAAGCAACATGCCTCACAAGGAGGCCTTGCTTATTCCTCAAATTTATTTCCTTATCACTACAAGCAGACTGATATCTGGATCTTGCCCTCATTTCCCTGGACTGTTCAATAACGCGCATGGCGATCGGGCCTACGAGGAGGCCCTCCATTCTATACAAATGTGCCCTACAAAGGGGCTTTACTCTTTGCTCAAATGTATTTCCATATCATCTACAGGCAGACTCACATGGGTTCTCACCCTTCCTACTTTGGATTATAGAAACATAGACTTTGATGGCAGATAAGGACACGCTTGGCCCACCTAGTCTGCCCATTCCCTACCTATAGGATAAGCTGCAGATCTATTTAACCAACAGCCTATTTCTTCTTACCCCCACAAAAATTGCCTTATGTCTGTCCCATGCAGTCTTGAATTCTCCCACAGTTTTAGAACCCACAACCTCCTCAGGAAAGGCTGTTCATGCATTTACCACCTTCTCTGTGAAAAATGCTTCCTCACATTGCTCCGAACACGTCCCCCCATCTTCAAATTGTGTCCCCTTGTTCTTGCACAACTCTTTTTCTGAAAGATGCTACCCTCTGGACTTTGTTGATTCCAATGAGGTACTTAAAGTTTCTATCATGTCCCCCATCTCCCTCCTTTCCTCAAGGGTATACATATTAAGCTCCTTTAGTCTCTCCTCACTTGGCTTCTCTTGCAGACCCTGCACCATTTAGTTCACTTATGCAGTATTGTGGCCTTGGTGGACCCACAGGGGTTCTGCCATCCCAAAATGAAAATGCCCTCTAAGAGGAATTTCTCATTATTCAAATGTATTTCCATCCTCACCAAGGCAGACCATGTGGGGTCTCACCTTCCTTGATCTGACCACCTGAGACCTATACTACTGTATGATCATCTGAACTCTGCATACAAAAGACCTATATGGAGGTCCCACACTCCAGCTGGCCCCGTATTGGCTAGCTGTTAATTTATCATTTTATTCACTTCCACTACTGTAAATCAGCTTCCTTCCAGCTCCAGCTCTGGTTGCGTACACAGAACACTCACTGTGGGCGCATCTTAATTCTTTGGACATCTTGGGAAATTTTTCTACCTTCTTTCGGAGGTACTCAATCGTACCCTACTGTTTCAAAGGACTCATGGTAACTTCATGCAAGCCTCCCAGATCCATACACTCATACCATATGTGCAAGACACCTCTACCACTCTTTAAGACTACCTCATCACTATTTCTCATCCAGCCAATGCTCCCCAGCCATCTCACCATCTGATATCTCTGTCCCTCAACATCTGCATCTTTAGCGGACAGTCCACTAGCCGAACAGACTGCATATGTTCATTCTACACCTACCTTGCTGCCCTCACAAGAACATCACCATCTAGCCTACCTCCTTCAATGGACTTTTGTCAGTTCCATTGAACTACTCAGTCATCCCGCATAGGATTCTCCTGGTTCAGCTCAGCCTCTGTAGGGACCTCAAGCTCCTGTTGCATCCCATACTACCATAGTATGTCATCTCTGACACCACATGTCTTTTCCCTACCATACAGCCATGTTTTCAGATGCTCCTGCTTCTGCACCTGCAATTTCAGCCTTCGAGCAAATACCATCTGCAGCATTCTGACTAGCGCCCAACCTACCTACGTGAGAGGTCTTGGTTAGCAGCATTTCAGGGCTCTGCGACAGACCCTCTTCTCTGACTTTCATGGAGGCTTTTTAACCAATTATCAGACAGGGCTATAATACCTAATAATACTATCCTAGATTTTGCTCCCTGGATGTATCTTCATGTTCAATTTAATAAGCTCTTCAATTCCGTCATAGCTGTCTTGGACATGGATTAACCATCTTCTCTCATCCAGACATCCATCTGAATTGGACCATTCTTCATCTGCCAGAACTTTCATCCTCCAGAATTGACTTTCCTGCTCTTTGTTGGATTTGGAGACATGATTCATCGACCAGCAAGTTTGGACTTCATTCATGGACATAACTAGACTAATAGCCCATATTTAGGATTATTCTCCTCTTATATGCCCAGAGGATGGGCAGGTCAGTAGCCATGGGTCCTCAGGAGGTTTCCCAAAGGGATTTCTCCTTTCCTGCATGCCACTAGTCACACTCTCCTGAGTTGGAGGAGGTAATCAAAATGGTAACAATCTTTTGGGCCTCAATTCCCTCCCTTCCCAGCATTCCACCAAGGGTGGAGACAGAAAAAAGCCAAAGTCTAAGTTATAAACATCAAGCACATATTAGTCAAGCTCATAAGTATACACAAGCACTGAGCTATGCAGCACACATTGAATTGAAAGGCTATGTACATGGTTCAAGGGTGAAGAATAACACCTCCCACATCCCCTACTTAATCTGCAGTGCTTATGCTGATCGAAGTTTCAGATGTTTCAAAATCTCCAACCATCCTTCCCTGCCTCCTCTTCCTCCAGCACTCTTCTCTCACTCTCTGTACTGGGCCTCAATTCCTACACCTTTCCAGCATTCCACCAAGGTGAGAGACAGAGAAAAGTCAATGTCTAAATCATAAACATCAAGCACATAACAGTCAAGCTCATAAGTATACACGAGCACTGAGCTATGCATCACACATTAGGAAATTTCATCTTCAGAGTTCCAGTGCCAACCTCACTGCTATGCCAAACCAAAGGCAGCCCAGGTTTCCCTCACCCCACCATTACTCCTTCAGCTAACTGTTGGAGATGCAGTCACAAAGGTTGGGACTCTCAGCAATGCCCCTCTCCATTGCCCCCATATGGCAGAACTAAGTCATTACAGTGGAAAACTAGCCCATCTCCTGGCCTCACTGAAAAGTCAAGGCATCTCCAAGTAGAGCACATCCTGGACACTCCTCATTTCAGGATTGTAGCATTATCATCCCTATAGGAGCAATGGGGGCTTCAGAAGAGTGACTTTTGGAATACTGTACCTTCAAATCAGGGAAGCAGTTAGTCCTCCACTGAAAACTACTCCACACCACAACCCCTAATGAGGTCTCCTCCAGGCTAACCCAGTCAAAAGCCTAGTGGGAAAAGTCAATGCTAAACTAAGAAATGCCCTCCCCTCTCAATCAGATGACTCCAGAGGTAAAGGAGAGAGAAATGCTGGGGTACAAAATCACTGAAACACAGTGGTGCAGGACATGGAGGGATACCCACAGATGCTACAAAGATGCCGCAGCAGACTAATACAGAACAAGATCTCACAGAACCCACACAGTGCTTACAGAACCCACACTATTTACAGCAGTTAGGTAGTGTTATCTTCCTGCATTATTACATGCATGAATAATCAGGAGGTGTCTATCCTCTGCACTCTGTAACCATATGCAGACAGTTATACAAACTCCCAGGTTTTGTAAAAGTTTGAAACTCAATAAAAGTTATAACAAAAATATTTTTGAGGGTGTGGCTATGATAGGGGTTACTGTTTTCAAAAATATTGATTCTAAGTAGAGATGTTGCAAAGTTAAACTTTGCCAGAGAATCATCATGAAGTGTCAAAGTTCACAATTCAAGGAGCTTGTAAGCACTCCACACCAGGAAAACTTTTACTTGACCCAAAATTGCAAAGTTTTGTCATGAATTGTGGAATTTCATTGCAAAGAATTAGTCTGTGAGATTCCGCACTGCAGCAAATTTCTGCACTTCCGGCCTGTAATTTACGTAACTTATGAATTCACATTTTGTGAATTACAAAATTCACAAATAAATTTTGTGGAGTGAATTTTTCAGACTTTGCCCTTCTCTTGTTCTAATTTATCAAAATCTGGCAAGCCTTCAGGTTTGATCCTTCTTAGTTAGATGATTACTTCCCATCCAGTAATCAGAAAGGAACTGAAACTGAGGAGAGTGATTGTTATCATTAGGAGAATGGCTCTGACTCCTACATTGGGGTGCTAGATATCTGTCCAGATTGATGAAAAAATTATTAAAAGCATTTGCTGAGGCTACTGGTTCAGAAAGCACATTCCCATTAACTACAATGTCTTGAGCAATATTCTCCAAATGGACTTTCAGAAGATAGTTTATCTGTTTCCAGAAATTTTAGGGTTAGAAAGATTTTTGTCTGGAGAGTCCTAATATATTTCCTTCGGCTTCTTTTAGGTCCTGCTTACAGGTGTTTCTTAGAGCCCATTTTTATTCCTGTCAGCAGCTCCACCTGAGAGCTTGTGTTGACCCCAGGCCTTGTCTCTGAGTTTTGGATTTCTCCTTAGTTTATGACCTAGCCATTTTGAGCAGTGGCCTTTTACTCTCTGCTGTTTAGAAGGGCACCTTTATTAAGGACACTGAGGAAGTTATTAAAGAAATCCCAAGCAAAGTCAATATTAGGCAGTGTGGTTAACTCACCCCAAGTTATTTCAGCTAGTTGTTACAAAGGCCAATTCATCGAATCCATTGAGATCACAAGCTAACAGTAATCTTGTAGGGGTTAGATGAATTGCTTTTCCACATGCAGAGCACAGGAAAGTGGTTGCTAAGGGGATCTGGGAGTACTCCTGTAGCTTTATCCTATCTCACCTATTAACCAATATCCAGTCAATAGTGGAGTGGTTTCCTGTTGTCAGGTTTAGTTGTGTGGGTTCAGTTATTAGTTGAGTGAGATGGACTTCTGATAATGCAGACTTATCCACACTGTCACACATCCACTTGAGATTAATGTCATCTGCTACAATTAACTATTCTAGGGAATTGCTTGCCACATAGCTAGTTAGAAAGGCCAGGTCACATTTAGCAGTCTTAGGGGAATTGTATGTACAGCCAATATTTAATGGTTTTGTCCCTCCAAGTCCACCAGGAACTAAGCACATAGCAGATTCCTGAAGGGGAGGGCCTCAAACAATTGGTACAACAACCCACAAGAGACAGGGTTATCCTGGATCTAGTACTGACTAACGGGAAAAGGATCACAGATCTCAAGGTAGAAGGTCTACCAATGACCATCACATGGCATGGTTCAATTTGGCCATTAGAACTAAGTCATCCCATTCCAAGGCAAAATATGGGACTTCAGAGGAGCTGACTTTGATAAGATGGCCAGCAGAGTTAAGCTAGCCCTGGCAAGAAGAAATACAGATGAGGGGTTTAATGGGAATCACTGTCTGCCAGTTATGTATATATAATTTTGATATAAATATATGTTTTTAATTCTGTTTGTGAAATATGGCAGCCAGCATAAGGCATCATGGGGCCTTGGATTTTTAAAAGAAAAAATGTTGTGCCCTTGCTTGCTGGAACAAATAGTTTGAAAAAAAGCTGACTTCCTGGGACTATAATAAAATCAGTTTATAAAACAATCCACTGCTTTGCACCGGGCAGCTTGTTGTGAAATATTGCCTTTTACAGTGTATTAGGAGGAAGCAGTTTCTGATAGATACCTGTGACAATTCACCGTTATGAGGGCGTGTTTCCAGAATGTTTCTCTGAAAGATCAAAGGGGTAGTTCTGACCTGTCATAAAGCATGCTCGGTGGCTCACTAATTAGGAAGTATATATTTTTATTGGAATGTTTAGCAGTGTGCAGGGGCATGTGACTGATCAATTAATTACAGGACTAAGAGTGACCTCATGCCAACAGCCAGAGTGGTGACATCACAAGGAGGGTGGGTGGGTGGTGAAGCCTGCTGAAAGAACTGACACTTTTTGTTCTGGACTTCTAAGGACACTTCAGCCATGATAGGTAACAGCCCAAATCATTTGCCAACTGAAACTGAGTTAGAACTAGTTAAGTCAGTTACAAGTTGCTTTGTTTTGTAATTGTCCATTTCTTTCTGACTGTAATCATTATGTATATATGTTCTGTTTGATGTACTGTATTTGTTTACTATTTTTAGTTTTTAGTAAATTTGGTTTCTTTAAACCTGCCTGACACATTGCTCATTTGACTGTGACTGGTGGAACAGTCTTAATATTGTAACACAGCTGTTAAATGCTTATTGTGTCACCTTATGCAGCCACACTAACAAGTATCTGTGTAAAGATCCAGCAAAATAAGAAAAATACCAGCATCTCAATGGAGTCAGAAGGGGTTGTGAACCAGGTTGGTTGTATGCCGCTGGGCCAAGTATATTATGTTGCTTTCCTCTAAGGGAGTGTGATATTTGGACCTGTTACCTGAATGTGCTAGCTAAAAGGATTCATAAATGACCTCAGGACTTGAGACTGATTGTTGCTCGGACCCAAAACAAACAGGAGGGTGTCCCTGTTTGTCCCCTGTTCTAAAGTGCACTTAAAGGTTAGGCACTATGGAACAGAGGTCTGACCCCAGAGTGGATCTGAGAAAGATTTGTTGCACTGCATTGCAATCTAAAAGGTTTGTTTGCCTACTGTGCAATTTTTGATGACACGAGCATTAACAGTCCAGTGTGTCGGATTGATAAACTGTAACAGTTCACACATGAACAAGGCAGGGATGCTAAAGAAATATATCATTTTGGTTACAGTCTAAGTTCCCTACCTCTTTTATTTTTTTTTTGGTGCAATCTAGTGTAGCCATAGATTAGGGAAGAAGATGGTTTCCACCTACAGTGAGTACACTGCGGAGTACCTGAAACAGTAGTGCCAGAAAAGAGGAGTCCAGACTCAGAGTGAGGGGTGAAACAAACAGCACCTCGTGGAAGATCTTGTGGCAGCTGATGCACAAGTGACTTCCCAGGACCTTGGGTCACAGTCGGTGACTGAAAGGGACCAGATCTTGGACGTGAGTAATGCCAGAGTCTATCGCAGTGTCCAGTCCCAGGAGGTGGGCCGAGCAGCTAAGTGGCATGGGTGAACCTGGAACTCCAGGACTGGGTTACAAATTAAATTCTAAATTAATAGCTGAATTTAAAGAGGGAGGATATGGATGCATTTTAAATTCATTTGAAAAGGTATGCATTCAGGCAAAAATTCCCTGAGAGTCCTGGAGCTTCTAGCTATCCCGCTGCTTACCGGGAAAGCTTGTGACACATTGGGTCAAATGGACAATCAGGGCAGTAATGATTATGACAAACCTAAAGCTGCATTGCTTAAAAGTATGAATTGATAGCTGAAATGTTCAGAGTTAAGTTCTGTAAGCTCAGGAGAAGCTCTGACATAAGCTACGAGGAACTAGCCACAAAGCAACGTCAGTTTTGAAACATTGGTGGGAGGGGTCAAAGCAGACTCAAAGAGAAAATTGAGGATGTGGCACTTTTGGAACAATTCTTTTGGGCTTGCCCAGCAGGGCTGAAAACCTGGCTAGGGGACAGAGATCGGAAAATGGTGCAGGAGGCTGCCAAGCTCTTGGACTGCTATGCCAAGTGTAGGCAGTTCTGAAAGGGACTGGGGTGGGTGTGGCACTGCAGAAAGGAAAAGCACACCTCCAGGGAGCTAAAACCTTCACTGCCTCTTCAGAAAGTGAGCAGCCCCATGTTACAAAGAAAGGATTTGCCTGATAAAAGAAATGATGAATGTTGATTTTAGCACAGCATCTCAAGGCATTCAAAGAGTGTCCAAGTAGTGCTCAAACAGAAGTGGGTGCACTGTATATCCCTGAAAGCATGCCTATAAACATCAGGAGCACATATACCTGGTTACTGTAAATGGTGTGCAAACTCATGTGTTGAGGGACATGGGAGCATCCCTTACTTTGGTAAAGGATTTGGTTGAGCCTGAACAGCTTATACCTAATCAGTTCATTACCAGTATGGGGATTCACTGGAGAGAAGAAAACTCTGCCACTTGCTAGTGTTCTCCTGGACTGGGTGAGACAGAGAGACTGCAATAAGTTGCAGTGGCAGAAAATCTTGCCCTGGATGTGATTATAGGGAACAATCTCCAAAGGGGGGGGTGTGTGCAGTTACCGCAGTCAGATGGCAATGCCAATTGTGCTTCCCTGGACCCCATAGAAGTCCCTGTGGAAAGCACTGGGAGGCTGGTTCCCCAGCCTGTGTCTCCTGACATGAAGGGTAGTGAAAGGAGGTAGAAATTCCCCAGGTAGCAGTTAGCAAAACAGCTAAAGAAGGTTACTCTGAGGAGGGAGGAGGGGTAACCAGTGGTCATAGGGCTAGGGATGGCAGTGATCCTGAATGCCCTGATGCTAGAGCTAGGAACCTAGTTTAGAAACTGAAGGGACCTGTCCTATGCCTTGGGAATATGTAAAGATCTTGCAGCTGCTCAGAAAATGACCATAGTTTGGGGAGACTGAGGGCTTGTGCAGAATCTGAGGGACACAGGAGGTGACAGAAGGCACAGAGTGTATTGGGACAATGGACTGCTATATATGCACTATGTAAGGACAGAGGGAGGGTGATGGGAAGGCAGCCTGTCATTCCTCAGGGGTACCGTGAGTGGTTGCTTAAGATTGCTCATGATATCCCCATGTCTGGACATCTGGAAACTATGTGCATTATGCAGCAATTGACTCAGAATTTCTATTGGCCATCTTCACCCAGCAGGTGAAGGAATATTGCAGTCTTGTCACTGGTGCCAAGATATAGGGAAGGTGGTAGTAAAACCCAAGCCACCATAGGAATGGATTTTGTGGGGCCTTTGAATACCCCCAGCTGTTTTGGGAAGAGGTTTATCCTAACAGTGGTGGATTATATGGTACTCAGAGGCAGTCACCCTATCCTCACTGAGAACAGACAAAGTGTCAGATGCCTTGCTAGGGATTTTCTCCTGTGTTGAGGTTCCCACAGGAGGTTATCATCGATTGAAGGGGTTCCTTCATCTTGGACCTGATGAAGTGTTTGTGGGAGAGTGTGGGGTGGTGCAGAGATACACGACACCTTATCACCTGCAAGCCAATGGGCTTGTGGAAAGGTTTAATGGTACCCTAAAATTGATGCACCAAGCATTTGCTGAACAGCATGGGAGGGACTGGGAGAAATACCTTCCTCACCTGTTGTTCACATACAGGAGGTGCCCCAAGAGTTGACAGAGTTTTCCCCTTGAGCCATTATATGGATGCAGGGTGCGTGGGCTCCTAGACATAATCTGGGAGGACTGGGAAGGCAAGTATGATACCCAGGGAACTCCCATAATGGATTATGTCCTTAAGTTTAGCAAAAGCTGAAGGAGCTTATGGAACAGCCCAGAGCAACCTGGCAGCAGCCCAGCAGATGCAAAGGTATGGCAACACTGCAGACTCAGAGCTCATGTAGTACACAGTGGGTCAAGAGGTCATGGTCCTAATCACAGTCCGGAGGATAAGCTGCAGGCCGAGTGGGCAGGACTGTACAAGGGAGTCAAACAGGTGAATGATGTAAATTACATTGTAGAACTACCTGACAGGGGACATAACCAAAGGATATACCATGTCAACATGATGAAGAAATATGCAAATAGGGCTGACATGATCTTTGCATTCTGTGGTCCTGGGGAGGGATGGACGAGGAACACCCACTTCTGAACTTGCTGGAGGAAAGCATGCAGGAGTCCTCTGTGGAGACAATCAAACTATTACCCCAGTTGACCCCAGAACAGATACAGGAAGTAAGGAAGGTTTTATCAGACTTTGCCTGAGTGTTTAATGCCAAGCCTGGACTAACCCCCTTAGCGATGCATAGCGTAGACACAGGGACACAAGCACCCATATGGTGGACAGCATATTGGGTATCAGAGGCTGTCATAAAGGACATTAGGAGGGAGGTGAAAGAAATGCTGGATTTAGGGGTAATTCAGAAATCCCACAGCCCTGTGCCTTACCCATAGTGCTCGTTCCCAAGCTGGATGGCTCTACTCATTTCTGTGTAGACTATCATGGGCTCAACATAGCCAAAGTCAGATGCCCAACCAATGCCACAGACAGATGAACTACTGGACAAGTTGGGAGGGCTCCATACCATACCACTATTGACCTGACAAAGGGTATTGACAGGTGGAGTTAACTGCCAGAGCTAGGAGAGATCTGCCTTCATCACTCTGATAGGGTTATTTGAGTTCAATGTAACGCCTTTTGGAGTGAAGAACACCCTTCAACCTTGCAAAGGTTGGTGAACCAAGTGTTACATGGCACTGAAGAGTATGCAGTGGCCTACCTGGATGATATTGCCATCTTTAGTGCCAGCTGGAAGGAACACCTGTCCTACCTTAAGGAAGTGTTGGGCAGGATTCAGAGGGCCAGGCTCACAGTGAAATCTGAAAGTGCCAGGTAACCAGTATACTGTGTACAGGATGACCACGACTGAGTGCTTACAAAAGGCGACTCAGTCACAGCGCCTGTGTACAGGGCTACCTGGCAGGGTAGTGAGTGGATACCAGGGTGGGCAAGGAATGGCGAATGGATGTTCATGCATATATACATGTGCGGGGTGGAGGAAGGGAGGAAATGTATGTGGGATGGGATGTGGTGGGTAGCTGCTGAGCTGGACTGCTAGCATGGTGGGGTGGGTGGTCGCTTGGGAGGTGCAGGGTTCGGGCCCAGCGTGGTGTGTTTTCTTACTGGTGGGCAGCTTGTTATTTTTCAAGATTTTCATTCCCTGACATGCACCCCAGAGTTGAGAATCTATTAGTAGGGGTGTGCAGGTGGCAGTGCAGGAGGCATAGCCCCTCACTAAATAAAAATGAGTCAGTCTCATGTGCCGTCTTTATCTTTGCTGCAAGTGTGCATCACTGAAATTCATTTTCAGCAATGCACACTTGCCATAATGGCGATCGCTATTCAACGGCAGCCGTTATGACATGGAACCCTAGGTGGCCATGGCAGAGGTGACATACCTAGGACATGTAGTGTGGCATGCCCCAGCTCCATCCTAATCAAGCCAAGACTGAGTGAATAGAGGTGTGGCCCAGGCCTGAAACACTGAAGTAGATCTGGAGTTTTCTAGGGACTGCAGGGTATCATCAAAATTTGTATCAAACTACAGTGCCCTGGCAGCTCCCTATCTGGCCTGCTAAAGAAAAGAATGCCTAAAATGGTAAATTGGGAACCAGCCTATGAATGAGCCTTTACACAGCTAAAGGAGGCACTGAGTGGTGCTCCTGTATTAGCCAGTCCAGACTACAGTAAACCATTTGTAGTCCAGACAGATGCCTCAGATGTGGGTATTGGGGCAGTACTTAGTCAGACTTCTAACCAAAGGAAGGATCACCCAATAGTGTACCTCAGTAAGAAGATACTTCCCAGGGAAAAGGTTTATTCTGCAGTGGAGAGGAGTGCCTTGCACTGGTGTGGGCATTGAAGAAATTGGAGCCATACCTATATGGGAGGCACTTTGAGGTACAGAAGGATCATAACCCCTGGTTTGGTTGTCACAAATGGGAAAAATGAATGGCAGCCTTCTAAGATGGAGTCTTGCCTTACAGGGCTACAATATGACTGTCACCCACAGAGCAGGAACAGCAAATGTGAATGCAGACGGGTTATCCTGACAATTAGAGCAGTGAACTGAATTTAGAAAACTCATCCCATGCCTAGGAATGGATCCCCACAAATTCAGTCTAGAAGGGAGGAGTGTAACAGGAATCACTGTCTGCCAGTTATTTCACTAGGTTTTAAGGAGCAGAGAAAGGCAGAGGCCCATGATTAGCTCCTGTTAGGACAAAAGTAATACTCCACATTCCCATCTGTGGCTATGTAACTGTCCTAATTTCTTTCAAAATTGTCTTACTTATGCTGGATATTATTGAGAAAGGCAGCTTGTTCCAAAGATTTACTGCTCTTATAGTATAAAAATATTTTCTGTTTTCTGTATTGAATCTATTTTGATTTGTAATGGATGACCCCTAGTGTTAATCAGATCATTTTTATTCTATATTTAACTCTACCATCATATTTGGATCATTTAAAATATCAAAGTAGAGCAGCCTGTCCCCACTATGTCTTCTAGTTTCCAGGCTATGTAGTCCTACTTTATTTAGCCTGTCACAATATGTCTCGGCGGCAGTGCTTCTGAAGCCGCCGAGACCACTTGCCTGGACTCCAGACAGAGAGCAGAGAACCCTCCAGGGCTCCCAGCTCAACCGCCACAAGGACCACAGCCACCGGGCATTCAGCACTTCGAAGCCGCCGCCAAGACCATCTGCCGGACTCCAGATGCAAAGAGGTATGGCAAAGCCGTAAACTAATCCAAGTGTGGCGCTTTCTCAGGCTTGCTCCGATTGGTCCTTCTGCTCTCCCTACTTTTCTTTGTCTCCTGAGCTAAAACAATTCACTGTTTTTGCTTAAAATTTTTACTATATGCTTTCTAGGTTACAACTTGCCTGAAATCTGCACAAAAAGCAAATGCCAATGGTTTACAGCAGACATCAAGGCAGCACTACTAAAAAGAGACTAGTTTGGAAGCTAGCTCGTAAGTCTCGTAAAGATAAAGACTGGCATCTGTTCAGAACAGCCAGAAACCATTGCACAAAGCAAATTTGGGAAACTGATTCCAACTTCTATCGCTCAGAACTCGACACTGCCTCTAATAGTCCTACCAAGTTCTGGTCCACTATAAAAGATCTATCTGGCAATACCACAAGAAACACCCTCCCCAAAAATTATTTCTAACAATGTAACCGTCAACAGCAATAAAGACATACTATAAGCCTTCAACAATCACTTTGCTACTGCAGGGCTAGCCTTTGATAATCGCCCTGCAAGTAGCCTCTGCTCCTGAATCATCACGCAACCGTCAGAATCCAGTCCCTCAGTTACAGCGTTCTCATTCTGTTCTGTCTCACAAAAGAGGTCGAAGATCTCCTCCGGTTGGACACCAGGAAAAGTACTGGCGCTGACACCTTCGATCTATACTATCTAAAGATTGCCTACCATGTATTGGCCACACCGATTACGCACCTATTTAACTTGTCCTTTCACAAGGGACCCTTCCTAAACTGTGGAAGACCGCACATGTCATTCCACTGTTCAAATCTGAGACCCTGTGACCTAAACAATTACAGGCTCATCTCCCTCCTCCGGTACTATCAAAACTCCTGGAAAAATTGTGAACCTTACGCTAAAATCATTCTTAGATGACAACAACCTGCTAAACCCAGTGCATTCTGGATTCAGAACCAAATACAACACAATCACAGCCCTGGCCAAAGTGACAAATGATTGTCAATGCGAACTAGATAACAAAAAATCTGTCTGCGCCATCTTTCTAGACCTAAGTAAGGCCTTTGGCACTGTCGATCCTGCTTCTACTCTCTTCATTAAAAGATATTGGCTTAGACTCTATTTCCTTGCGTTGGTTCCACAGCTACCTATCAGATAGGCATCAGCAGGTCAAGGCAAGTGAACTCTCCCACCCAAATCTATTAAAAGAGGTGTCCCACAGGATCCATCCTGGGCCTCTTGTCTTTGCCATCTATATTAACAACATCAACTCTGGCATCAGTGAAGCTAAAATTCATCTTTTGCAGACGACACAGTGATCTACCTAAGCTGCTCTACTCCTGAAACCGCCTGTACTGACCTACAAGCCGACTTCAATGCACTTCAATCTCAGTTCCTCCGAAAAAACTGTTACTCAATGCCAAAAAGACTAAGGCGATGCTTCTATAACCTTTCAACCATGTAGTCTACCCTGCTCTGCCACCCATCATCACCCTCCTAGGAGAAACCCTGGAATTCATACAAAATTCAAATACCTGGGGTCTGTATTGACTCTGAACTCTCCTTTGCTGACCATATGGAGGACCTGCTAAAAAACGAGGCAGAGACTAGATCTGTTTTTAGGCTGAACCACCTACTAACCTCAGAGGCCAAGAGACAGCCAGTTCAGTCCACGCCTTTCCCTAATTGACTATGCTGACATTATATACAGACAATGTGCTGCTTCATACCTTGGTAAATTGGATATACTTTACCACAGAGCCCTGTGCTTCATCACTGGTCTCCCATACTCCACTCACCACTGCTGTCTATATGCAGCCTACGCTACAGATGAAATAAAATGCAGCTCTCTGGACATACAGAGCTATATCTGGTAAACTACCGCGAGTACATCGTTAACTGCCTGACTTTCAACTTGCATGGAACCTATGCCTTAAGAAGCTGCTCAATGATCTCCTGAAAGTGCCCAAAGCCCTAATGCACTTTTAGGAGAGCTGCTATAGGATTTGTTCTACCGCCTCTGGAACGCCTTATAGAAATCACTGAAATTGAGGACTCCCATTAGTCTTACGGTATTTAAGACCCTTTATTCTAATTACATCACAGAAGCCTGCAACTGCTTCCAATGATCCTAGCACTGGAACGCACTTCAGACTCCACTGAATCCAAAGACTACCATTCTCTGCCATGTGGTAGACCCCAGCCAAGTTACCTCTCAGATGTCTGCATCTGCTCCACCATGACCTCATTCTCCTCCTTACTACTTCCTTACCTGCACAACTAGTCCCTGAGCCCCTACTTACCACAGCACTAAATCTCACCTTCCCTACCATCATGTCAGTTTTCATCCTCAGCAGTGCATCCATTTGCTTCTGATAATCGCCTTCATCAGATCCTCCTCCCTATACTGGCTGCTACACCCCCAGCAGTACAGCCTTTTGCTCCTAATATTTACTATCATCAGATCCTCCCCTCATACTGGCTGTATTCTCCTCTAACACACGCCGCGGCACCCCAAATAACTAGGGCTCCAAAAGGACTGGGTATGCCTCAGATATTACATCCATCTCAGCTAGTCCCCATGTTGTTCTGTAACACCCTTATGGTACAGGAATATTAAACCATGTGTATTGTTGTACCTGTGTAACCCTTGCTGATTTGCCTCTACTGTTTGTTATACCCTGTACCAACATATATTTTTTCTTCTTTCTGTTATAGATTGTGTACACTTGCTATTACTGTGTATGTCTCCTGTGTATAAATGTATCAGTATTGACTCATGTAATGCAGGTCCACCTTTGCAAATGAGCTTGCTCAATTGTGTTCGCTTTGGATAAATAAAGAATCTGATTGATTGATTGATGTTAGATTTTTAGTTGGTTGTTAGACTTAGTGTATCTCCTTTGGACTCTTTCTAATTTGTTGATGTTAGTTTTCAAATATGAGCTCTATAATTGACTACCATAGTCCAAAATCAGTCTAACATAAGATACATGCAATGGCAATAACTCCTCCACTTGTCTGCTTTTGATATTTATTTGTATTGCAACAATGGTCCTGTTAGCCTTTGTGATGGTGGCACTACACTGTTCTTTAAATAGTAGCTTATTGTCTATCTTTATCCCAAGTCCTTTTCACAAAGTTTCTAGTAAGCAGTATGTCATCTATACAATTTTGATGTTTAAGATTTTTCTTGCCCATATGTATGTGTATATAATTTTGATATAAATATATGTTTTTGAATTCTGATTGTGAAACATGGCAGTCAGTATAAGGCATCATGGGACCTTGGATTTTTAAAAGAAAGAAATGTTCTGCCTTGCTTGCTGGGACAGATGGTTTAAAAAAGCTGTCTTCCTGGGACTATAATAAAATCAGGTTATAAAACAATCCACTGCTTTGAACCCAGGCAGTTTATCATGAAATATTGTCTTTATGGCATATCAGAAGGGAAGTAGTTTCTGACAGATACCTGTGAAAATTCACCCAGCTATGAGAAGTGTTTCCAGGTTGTTTCTCTGAAAGATCAAACGGGTAATTCTGACCTGTCATAAAGCATGCTCAGTGGCTTACTAATTAGGAAGTATATATATTTTTATTGGAATGTTTAGCAGTGTGCAAGGGCATGCGACTGATCAATTAATTACAGGACTAATAGTGACCTCATGCCAACAGCCAGAGCTGTGACATCATAAGGAGGGTGGGACTTTATCTTTGATATTGGTGAAGCCTGCTGAAAGAACTGACACTTGTTGTTCTGGACTTCTAGGGACATGATAGGCAACAGCCCTAATCATTTGCCAACTGAAACTGAGTTAGAACTAGTTTATTGAGTTACAAGGTGGTTTGTTTTGTAATTGTCCATTTCTTTCTTTTTGACTGTAATCAATATGTAGATATGTTCTGTTTGATGTACTGTATTTATTTATTTACTATTTTTAGTTTTAGTAAATTTGGTTTTCTTTAAACTTGTCCAAGGCATTTGTTAATTTTGAGTGTGAATGATGGAATAATCTTAATATTCTAACACAGCCGTTAAATGCTTATTGTGTCACCTTATGCAGCCATGCTAAAAGGATCTGTGTAAAGATCTAGCAAGGTAAGAAAATACCAGCATCTCAATGGAGTCAGAAGGGGTTGTGAACCAGCTTGGTTGTATGCCCACTGGGCCAAGTATATTAGCGCTGCTTTCCCTTAAGTAGGTGCGTATTTGGACCTGTTACCTGGGTGTGCTAGCTAAAAGGGTTCATAACTGACCCCTGAACTCGAGACTGGTAGTTGCTCAGACTCAACAAACAGGATGGTGTCCCTGTTTCTCCCTGTTCATGAATTGCACTTAAAGGTTAGGCATTATGGGAGCAGAGGGCTGACCCCTGGAGTGGATTTGTGACAGGGAGTACAGGCAAAGTGGGCAAGCATTAAGGATGCTATACTTGAAGTAACATCCCATTGTGTTAGGGAGAAAAGCAAGGGCAAATGAAGGAGGAAACCACTTTGGTTCTCAAAAGCAGTAGTAGAAAGGTCAAAGCTAAAGGTTGGCCTTCAGGAAATATTAGGGAATGCATCAGGACAAAGATAGGGAGATATACCAAACTTCCCTAAGGGAAGCAGGAAAGGCAATAAGGTAGGCAAAGGCCAAGCTGAGGAAACACTAACACGGACAGTAAAAGAAGGAGACAAGACTTTCTACAGGTACATTAGTGAAAGGAGAAAGTCTGGATGGGTATTGCTAAGATTAAAGGGATATGGGGAAGTGTGGAGGAGGACCAGAACAGCATCTATCCTAAATAGATGCTTCTGCTCAATATATACTGAGGGAAGGTAGGGCAGGGCCCATAGCTCAGCACCATGGACACAGGGGTAGGAGGGAGGTGTCCTCAAGTCCCTTCAGAAAAGAAAGGGTCCTACAAGAGCTTGCTAAGCTCAGGTGTGACAAAGCAAAGGGACCTGATGGCATACATCCCGGGTACTAAAGAGCTAATGTGGAACTAGCAGTCACTGTCAGAACTGTTTAAGGAGTCTCTGAGCACAGGAGAGGCCCCAGAAGACTGGAGAAGGTCTCTGGAGGAGGCAGGGAACTGCAGACCAGTCAGTTGTGCCTCAGTAGTGGGCACGATTATGGAATTTAAGGAAAGGATACTGTAACACCTGGAATCCATAGAAACACAGGATCCAAGACAGCATGGGTTTACAACAGGAAGGTCCTGTCAAACTAATCTCATAGATTTCTTTGACTGGGTAACCAGAGTGGTGGACCAAGAGGAGCAGTTGATGTCACCTACCTTGACTTCAGCAAACATTTGATACTGTTCCACATAAATTGATTAATAAGCTGGGTAGGCTTTGGGGTGGGTCAGAAGTTGGTCAACTGGTTGGCAAATTAGTTGGTGGGCAGAAAACGAGAGTGGTGGTAAATGGTATACAGTCAGAAGAGATGCAAGTCACAAGTGGGTACCTCGGGATCAGTCTGGGGCCAGTCCTCGCCAATATCTTTATCAGTGACATTGCAGATGGACTGGAGGGTAAGGTTTGCCTGTTTCTTAGATGACTCCAAGATATGCAACAGAGTAGATGATCCAGATGGGGTGCAGAGAATGAGAAGAGATCTGGAAAAACTGGCAAAATGGTCTGAAGAGTGGCAACTGGGGTTTAATGCAAAGAAGTGCAAGATCATGCACATAGGGAAGAGAAACCCTGAAGCTACCTATAGGTTGGGACAGGAGTTGCTGGCAATGACAAGGGAAAAAAGAGACTTGGGTATCATCATCACAGCTGACCTGAAATCATCCAAGCAGACCACTAAGGCAGTAGGTATGGCTAGAGAGATATTGGGGTATCACAAGTTGTAAGAGGGAGGTAATAATCCTTCTTTACAAGACACTGGTTAGGCCTCATCTGGAGTACTGCATGCAGTACTGAGGTCTCACCTGCACAGGGACATTAAAAAAAGGAGGCATGGTGCATGGTCTACATCAGAAAACATATAAGGACAGATTAATGGAGCTAAATATGTATACCCTAGAGCAAAGGAGGGGGAGAGGTGATATGAACGAAGCATTCAAATATCTTAAGGGCATTAACAAGGTGGAAAGAGTCTAACATATTTCAATATAAGAAAAATAGCAGGACAGGAGGACATCACATGAGATTAGAAGGAGGCAGATTAGGGGTAATGTGAGGAAGTTCTTTTCACAGAAAGGGTGATAGATACATGGACGGCCTACCTCAGGAAGTGCTGGATATGAATACAGTGCAGGGCTTCAAACAGGCTTGGAATAGGCATAAGGGAGCAATACAGATGAGTGTGAATAGATAGGCCAGTGACAGAGTAAAGGCCTATGGCACATTCATAAGGTAGAAAACATTCTTAACCAGACTCTAGATATGTTAGTATATTGGAGCTGCATATGCGTATAACGTATTTCACCATTTTTAGCCACCCTCAAATAGAACCCGCCCTCAAATTGAAGCGCGTGCTCATTTAAGATAATGCAATAGAAGCCGCCCTATTATACAAGCCGTTTATTACGGTGAAAATATTCACCGGTATTAGTTCATCATAAGCAGCAGAATGCTAACTTCACTAGCTTTCACGCTACTGTAAACAGCTGAATGGTAACTTCACTCGCTTCGGTATACAGCTCAAGCAAGTTGCTACCATGTGGTCTTTTGTTTACTACCGCATCATCTGCAACTCAGAACCAATGTCGTTACCATGGCCATGATCAGAATGAATGAAGACAAAACAATTTGGTTTTCTGTAGCTTTATTGCCTCTCATTTCATTTCATTTTTTTTTAATGCAAGTAAAATTCTTCGAGCAAATGGATTTTAATCTAGTTTGTCTTCGTTGTCAGGGTCAGCCTCAGCTTCTGAGCCACTAGCTTCTGGTTCCTCCAGAATGAACACAACAGAATAATGCGAATCCTGCAAATCCTGTGAATGTAGCGGTGTCAGTGCCTGAAGGAGAAAAAACTGGCTAGTGTACAACAAAAACCTTGTTATTACCAAAATAAATGTCCTTCATTCATAAAAAAAGAATACAGACATGAGAGCTTTTCAGTAATGGGCTGCCGAGCTTCAGCAGCTACTCTCTTTTCTTGTGCACTTAGCATTATGCACAATTATTTACCAACGTCTGAGTATCTAATGCATGCTTGATCGCTAGCTACTGTACTTAGCCCAGTCTTTCTTCAGCACCTGTACAAGTGTTTTGAGCAATTGTTACTGTTCCTATCTGCATACCTGCTGATTCAGTTTGCATTTATGCCTGTTGCCTGCTGCTTTGTTTGGACAGCAAGCTCCCTAGCCTAAGGTTGCTTCTGCCCTAGTACTAGGTTTTGCACATATGTTACTGCTCCTATCTGCATAACAGCTGGGTCTGATTGTATTTGATGCCTATTCACTCTTCATCAGCTGCTTACTCTTGACTGGCAATTATCTGTGCTCGCTTATCTATTTTCTTAACTACCTACTTCTAACCTAGTCTGTTTGTACCTGTGACTCCTTATCCCAACATACTTCCCTTCCTGTTATACACCTCTAGTTTGGGTCAATTTCTGTTTGTGCCTAATCACTCTCTACCATCACTCTCTTATTTATTTATTTAGATTTTGATTTAGATCTTTTCTCCTCTTCTATTGGAACCCTCCTACCATTCTTCTCTTGCTAATTATCTTATAGTTCTCTCCTTATCTTCCCTACCCCAGGTCATCTCTTGTTCCCCTGCCCTCCCGCTTCCTTACTTCCTTACCACCCTCTTCCCCATGACATCTCTTTCATCCCTTTACCATCACTCTCCCTCCTTCTCTATACCTCATCACCCACCTACCTCTATATCCACCTCTAGTCTTTTTCATAGCCCCTCTTTAAACCTTGAATTTCTCCACCATTTCTTTATCCCTACCTCTCCACCCTCCTTTATCTCTCCCTCATCTTAAAAGGCAGAAGACCCCTCCTTTCTCTTCCCCTTTATCCTCCTCCTCCTGGCTGGTGACGTGGAGCCAAACCATGGGCACTTATCTCCTTCCACTTCCCTTCTTTACCTAAAGGCCTTAGCATCTTCAATCTCATGCAAGAAGCCTCCTCCTCCCAAGCTTGACTCCTCAAAGTATAGATCTCCTGCGGTCTGTTGACATCTTGTGTATTTCTGAAACCTGGCTTTCCTCTAGAGTTCCAGAATCACATCTAGCCCTCCCAGACTTCCACCTGGTTCACCAGGACAGAGCAAGCATGGTGGAAGAGTTGCCTTACATGTCTGTCTAACCCTCTCCTTCTCCATCTCATTCAAGGAGGTCCACCTCCTCTCCCGAGCTTCTAGTAGTAAAACTCTCCCTCCATTCCACCATCCCTATCTTTGTCAGTGTCCTCTATGCCTCACCTATGATCTCCCTTCCCTTTCCTCAACTTTCTCCTCTGCCTCCCTTTCTGCTTCCGCGAACTCATCCTTCTCCTCAGAGACTTCACTGTCAACTGGCTCCTACTGCCTCTAAATCCATTCTCCACACTACTAAGTCCTTGAACCTCACATAATTAATCACTGAAACCACGAGACTCAACCTCTCACTCCTCCAACCGATCCATCCTGGCCTTTTTTATTTTAGTCTTTGGTAACCTGGTAGGCCCACTAGGCACAAGTGCCTGTTTTCAGGGGCAACCTGGGAGCACTGGGTGGTTAAGTGACTTGCTCAGAGTCACACAGTATGCAAGTGGAGGCTGTGAGAATCAAACCCAGGTCTGGTCTGCTTGATGTACCAAGCTCAATCATAGCTCATTACTCTAACCCCTAGGCTAGACTGGCTACTGTCCTCCTACCTCCATCGCATCATGGCTGCAGGCATTTTTTCTGATGCCTTCATTGACCACTGCTTAACCTACTGTGAGAGGAAAGTGTGTCCCCTCAATCCATCACCAATACATCTGGCACAGGTCTCTCAGGTCACTTGACATTGATGCCCTCTTAAAGGCCTTGCCTCATCGGATTGTTCCCTGTATATGTTGCTCAAGACATTGACACTGCCCTTTCACTTTTCACTGCCATCTTAACCAGCACCTGGAACACACATGCCCCCTTAGATAGATCAGAGTGAAACATTCCACTGCCCCTTGATTACTCTTGACCTTACTGATATGTGAAAGACTTGGGACCTTGCATGGGTCCATTTCAAGACCTCCCTCTCCATGTCTGATGGCCAAAATTACAAGTCCTCAGGTAACTCCTGTACAAAACCTATTCAGACACCTAAGGTCCACTACTTCAAATCCTACATTCAGAGCACATGTGTCACACTTTTCCCATTTTACAGCAGCTTGCATGAAATATTTAGTGCAAACCCATAAAATGGTACCCTATATTGCTGCAAGATAGACCAGAAAAAGCCTGTCTAAGTTGTAGCTATAGGTGGATGAGATTCAGAATCCCAGATGCCGGCTGGGAGAATGCCACAAGCCCCATGCACCATATGTTGCGCACCCGGAACTTGTGGCATGTGCAACCCTCGATGAATCTAGTCCATTATGTTTTGTTCATTATTTAAGCCTTCTCATCCATCATTTTTCGACTGTAAACATGCACCAGAGATTATTTTTCTCTCATATGGGCTGACAATTGTAAGGAGGGGCCAACTAGGCCACAGGGATTAGTGTTTTCTATACAGGCTGGTGAATGGAGGGAAGGGGACCACAAGGCACAAGGGATACTTGCAAACTGTAGCGGTCGGTGCTCAGAGCGCTGGGGAGACTACTGGGCACCAGGGATACTATATTTACAGGGACATGACAATCAGGGGTGGGGTCCACTGAAGACTAGGGACAGCTCCTCATGGCCAACTTTGTTGTTGGCTGCAGTAACTCTGGAGCCACTAGGATTGCCGGAGTAAGAAAGGATTTTTTAGCGGTATCTGCGCTGCACAAAATGGCTGCACTAACCCCTTTATGCAGTCCAAATCTACTAGGTTAGTGTCTCGATGCTTAATAGCATATGTTAAACTGCACAACAGGAACAGAGCAGTAGGGTAGAGGAGAGGGTGCAAACCGCAAAGGGTGTATACACAGTTGTGCACCCTCTCACTCTTCCCAGCTAAAGGATCAGACCTGTGCTGGGAGGTGGGTCCAGCAAGCAGTTGCCGTAGCTCAATGGGATGAGCCACAAGGAGCAAGGGAGGAGGCTGTACTTTGGGACTGGGTTTCACCCCAGTCCCAGACGACGCAAGAATTGTTTTACTTTTCGCTGCACTTTGTATGTAGTTAAGTGTGAAATGGAATTATCTCACCATCCTGTAGAGGGGAGTTTTGTAATCCTAGAATTCTGGGACTCCATTAACTCCCTTCTCAGCCCTGGCAATAGCTGCATCATTTTCCATCTAACTTCCCCAACAGGCCTGTTGATCGACCCAGCCAAGTAGCCATGGCACTCAACAACAAATTCTCTGACCTGTTGGCCAGCCTCGGCAAACTCCCCACTAGTAGTCCCTCTAGCCAGTGCTCCCGTGCTTCCTGCTATCTTCCTCCCTTCCCTTGTTCTGCCCACCCCCACCTAGTCAGTTCCCCCACCCGTGCCTTGCTCCATCCCCCATCCTCTACCTCCCCCAACTGCTGCCTCCCTGCCCCCTTTCTATTTCAAGTTCATCTCTCCCATGTAGACTTTTAAAATATTAATGGCCTGCCCAACTGGGGTAGTCCAGGCCCTGATGGCATCCCCTGTTTTTCTCAAACTTATTTCCCCAGCTATCGCCAAACCTCTCTTATTTATTTGTAATCTTGCCTTACTACCTCTGACATGCCTCTCCCTAGAAGTCAGCTAAGGTGAGGTGGTTCCTATTTTCAAATCTGGCAACCCCTCCTATCTGACAACTATTATCCTATATCCATTCTCCCCACCTCAGTAAGCTCCTTGAATGGATTGTTCACCGCAGCCATCTGAGTACCCAGATAACCACAATACCTTAAGCAACCAGCAGCATGGCTTCTGTAGACCCCACAGTACCACTACCACCCTGGCTTTATTTACTGACTACGTCCTCACTAACATGGACCATGGGTGTGCCACCAATGTAGTTCGTGGATCTATCTAAAGCCTTTTGATCTTATTAACCATCCCTTCTCCTCTCCAAGCTTCACTCTGTGGGCTGCTCTCATGGAGACCACAAACCTGTTTCAGAGCTACCCTCCCGATCGCTCCCAATCTGTATGCATTGGTACTGTCACTTCTCCTGCCCTGCTGGTCTCCTCCAGGGTACCCCAAGGTTTCATCCTGGGCCATCTACTCTTTTCAATATTTATTAACACTCTCTCCTCTGATTGTCTCTCATGCAACTCCTCCTTTATGTGTATGACCTTGTTATCCTCCACAGCAACAAATCCCTTCCACTCATATCCTTTATCCTCTCCCAGAATTATTACACCGCCCAAAACTGGTTCACCTCTAACCTGATGCTGCTCAACACAAAAAAGCAAAGGCTATGCTGCTTGGGTCCAAGCCATACCTAGCCAAAACCCTTAAAACTAACTCCTCTGTTTCATCTCTGCCTCCGATGGCCTGGCCCTCTAAATCATCCCCTCATTCAAATACTTGGGGTTACACTCAACCCAACCCTTTCCTACACTGACCATATTAATCTTGTAGTACATAGGATTAATCAGAAACTCGGAGCTGCCTATTGCATCTTGTCTCTACCTGACTGTGGAGGTGCACTTGGCAATAGCTAATGGCAGCCTACTCACAATCCTGGACTATTGCTCCCAAATTTACACTTGTGTCCCTTCCACCCTTTGGGCCAGACTCTCGCCTGTCTCACAACAGTGTATGCCGCTTTGCCCTGTCTTCCCCTATTCCACTCACCACTGCAACCTTTATATCTCCTTGGATGGCCTCTTTGCAAGGCCAGTTTGATTTTACCTTGGATGCCTCACAGATGCTCTCATACATAGCAGCCCTGCCTCCCATTCTGTTCTCTTTGTGAGCACTGCACCATTCCAAGGAGTCTACAGTCCTCTGCTGTCCCTCCCTGGTGATTCTGAGAACCTCTACCAAAATGGGTGGCAATGCCCGATCAGTTGCAGCACCCTCAGTTTGGAATATGCTTCCCGCACCCTCAGATCATCCATCGCATCTCACCTTTAAGTGTAACTTCAAATCCTGACTCCTTGATTGTGACACTTGCAACTGCTTTGCTAAGTAGTACCTCTCCCGCTTTAGTTTCTTTTCACCCACTCTGTCTTGACTCTCTCCTCCTTTCAGCTCTGATGGGTCACTTTGCCTGGTTTAGCTTATCACTGTGTTTTGTGGGGTTGGGGTCAGTGAGTTTCTAGCACCTGATCATGTCCTCCAGTTGCTTGTATTATAACTGTACAATGACTACTAATTGTTGCTCATTCCTTGTAATTTTACCTACTTTAACATGCTGTTGCTATACTGTATGTCCCCACTGCTTTTGACCACCACTGTTTTATCAATACTTTTTTCTGTTTGTACATTGTTCTGTAAATATTGTCACTCCCTGCTTGCTGTGTTATAACCATACAAAACCACAAACTGCTGCTTCTTCCTTTGTGATCTTACCTCCTGTAAATGCTATTGCTATTATTGTGGTATCCCTTGCTTGCTTTTGACCACTGATGTTTTACTTATGCTATGTTTTCTGTTTGTACATTATTCTGTAATATGTCTGACACGTGCCTTTTAGGCCCGGTCATGCCTGTAAATGGTCTCTTGGACCAGTGCACTTACCGGTTAACAAAGTCATAAATAAATAAATACCCTCACCCTGGAGTTGGTTATTTTAGTTGGGGTGGTTTGGGGTGCATATAAAGACATATGCCACTTGCAATATATTGTGCTTGTATTGGCAGCAAGGTATATTGCTGCGACATAATGTCTTGCCACATTATGAACTGGCCCCAGTGCAAATGGGCTAAATATAGGGTTGCAGAATATTCCTGTCCACGCCCTCCTTGCCCACATGCCTATATTATTTGCTGCCCTGGGACGAACCTTTGTAGCCCATACAAATTACCCTTTGAGCATTGCAATCAGCTGCAAACCCAGGCCTATGGCGAGCAATCACTTTGCCCACCAGGCAAACTTTTGAATATCTGGCCTCATGTTTCTGAATGAAAACTATATTAAAGCTACATTGCTAGATCCCTGCTTTAAGGGTAACAGTGAAGCCATATTTCCAGTAGGGAAGACACTGAATGTTGGAGAGATGTTCTGTTAACCAACTTAGACAGTGCAATGCCATTTGCTGATATACAGGATTTAAAAAATTATGAAGCATCAGAGTAAGTATGCTCTAATATAAGCAATAGCACATCTATGAATTTTTCTCAGCTACCAGAATCATCAGTGAGGGAAAGGGTGTCTGCTGATACTTTTTGTGCTTCTTATTTCTGGATCAGAAAGGCAAATCAGTTCTGAGTAATCGTAGACTAGAATCCTGTAGGAGAGTGTAGCTGGTTCATCTGCCAGACTGTTAACCATATCACACCAGCACAATGATCCAGGAGTATTTTGCAGACCATACTGTGTTTGGACTAGAGGAAGTTCTGCTACTGTATTGGAAACAGAAGAAAAATGATGGCTCAATTTAGCAAATCTTGCAATAATGTACTGTACCTAAGTTGTCCACCTTCAAGCGTGTAGTATATTGAGAATTAGAATGCATACTTAATGCAGTTGGAGGAATAGTCACTGAACAAAGAACACTTAAGTCATGTAAATGTAAAGCTGCTTACATTTCTAAAATGAATGCTGATAATTTCCCACCGATCGTACCAGCCACTGAATTATGCAGTTACTGTAAGGTATGTCCCTGAACATGAATGACAGCCTGCAAATAGTGATACTGAATATGATGACTAGGGTGCAGGATCATGCAATCCTCCCAAAGTTCAACCATGTGAATATTTACTGTCGAACCAGATAAAGTTCACCAACTTTCTCTTACTGGTGGACTAGTTTGCATTGGTTTGACCATTAAAATGCATTAGAAATGGGATAAAAGGAAATAACATAGTTCATTGGGACAGTGCTCAAAATAAAATGGTTTGTAAGGCCTATGCTGCCTATAAAATATCAGCACAGCATCCCACAGTGTAGACTACTGGTTCTAAACACTGTATGCCCATTTGGGCAGTGCTGTACATGAACAAGGTTTCACATTACGTTATGAATATTTGGATACGTGTTGCATATGCTAGTTTCATAGGTAGTGTTGCCCCAAATATTTATTTGGCCTGTGAGCCTGCCATAAATTTCAAAACATCAATCTGAAGAAGACTGAGTATGCAAACAGTGCAGTATCCCACAGTGTAGACTACTGGTTCTAAAAATTATGTGTCCATTGGGGCTAGAGTGATGCTAAGGAACAAATGAATGAAAGACATTGAGGTGTGCATCGGTGACCACCTGAATAACTTTCTTCCTCTTTACCTTGACCCCTAAAGTTTTCCTCCCCTGCTCATCATCATCATCATCTTCATCATCACTGCCTGGTGGTGGTGCTGCTGCACATCATGCTTTGGCATGCCTTCTTTTTCCATTTAAACTTTATTAGTTTTCCAGCAGAGTGGGTAAAAACAGGACATACACAGTAAATATACAGATACATTAATAATGCCCGACACAAACAGTTAAAATCGCTCTGTGTTACCCCACTACCTAATCTCCCAGTTACACCCACTAATACCCCCACTACTCCCTCTCCCCAAAAACACCACCCTCCCACTCCCACCATCCCCCACCCCACCCTAGGCACACTAATAAATTAAGTAGAGCCATAGTAGAGTTAGGAACTACTTAGAGTAACAGATTTCAAACAGCCCCAAATCTTTTCAAAATAAAGTAGATTATTATGCATGATAGCAATCATTCTTTCCAACCTTAAGAAAGCCAGGAGCTCGCTTAACCACTCATTGTAAAGGGACAGAACTTGTCCTTCCAATGCCTAAGCACAAGCTTCTTAACCAGACAGCAATCAAGGAAATGTAAATCTCCTTTCTTAACAGTAACAGCGGTCATATCACCCAGTATACAAATTTCGGCCTAAACACCTCTTCCAAACCTAGAAGTGGATTCAGCTTACTCTGAATCTCAATCCATAAAGGAGCTACAAAGGGCAATACCAGAGGATATGTAACAGGTCACCTGAACCCACCCCACATCTGTAACATTTTGCATCGTCTAATAATCCCAGGCTCTGCAATTTCTAAGGTGAATAATACATATTATGTATAACTTTAAATTGTAAGAGCCTAAGTTGGTCATGTTTCAAATACTTATGACAAGCTGCCCAGATACCTTCCAGTCTAATGAATGGTCTGGAAACATTCCATTCCAATAGGTACACGGTGCAACCTTCCCAGCGTAGGCCCATTGAAACAGTACACATACAACTTAGATACCACTTGCTGTGTCCCAGCGAGGACATATCCCTCCCAAAAAGTCAATAGAGGGCATTTGTTCCCAGCCCGTGCCTACCTGTTGTAATAAACGCCTGAGCTGCAATACTTTGAAAATATCCCTATTGCACAAATTGAACTTCTCAATCAGAGTCCATTGGGATGATGCCACCGTTGGCATCAAAAGTCCCTAGGAACAGTCCCTTAAGTTCTCCAACCATCCAGGTCTAATCACCCTCCTATCAATCAAGAAGCTGGATTTCCCATACCAGCTGCTCCTATCCCTAAATGGTTATATTTAGAACCTACATAGCTGGTGATGGGACCTAACCGCCACCCCAATAGGGACCTTTTCAGAGCCAGTGGTAAAACTTTAGGAGATATAAAGAAAAGGGCCCTGGGTTAATCCCAAATTTGGTAATATGAGCCTTTCAAGCTCCAACCATAACGGAGCATATTCCTAATTGGGCACAACATCTAGCTGAGCCCATCTACAGTACTTACTCAATTGTGCCGCCCACCAATATAACCCGAAATGGGGTAGCCTTAGCCCCCAAACTCTTTAGGAGCAGCTAATTTATAATATGCCATTCTGGACTTTTTATGCTTCCATAAAATCTGCTATTATGGCATGAAGGTTTTTAAACCAAGATAGGGAGAGGAAAATATCCAATCTGCTAATTGGGTAAAAAGCCTGGGAAAGATATTCATTTCACTATACTAATTCTACCCCAAAGGGACAGGGGTATTGATCCCATCTTTTAAGGTCAAGCTTAATGGTATGAATCAAGGAATCCAGGTTCAACTGACGGAGACGCCCACCTCGTGGTTAGAACTAAACCCAGGTATTTAAGGAATTAGGACTCCATTTAAGCCCAAGGTCCATTATTTCTTCTTAAATAACCTGAATTGAGAGGGTAGACCACTGTTTTATCGGGGTTGATCTTATAATTGGAAATTTGACCAAAACGCTTAAGTAAATACAGTAATATGGGATAGACCTAGCGGATGTGACATATAGATCAGAAGGTCATCCGAGAGGAGTGACCTTAATGGGAAATCCCATTATCTCAATGGGTTCTATTTCTTTCTCATGCAGTATCTTCCTTATCAGAGGCTCCAGGTACAAATTAAATAACAGGGGGACAATAGGCAACCTTGCCTTGTGCCCACACATAACGGAAAGGGATTAGAAATAACACTATTACAACTAATCCTGGCAGACTTGATTAGAATAAAGGGCTCTCAACCATCCTAAAATTCCTCAGGGAACCTGAACCTATGCATAGTTTCAAATAGATACTCCCAATAGACCCTATCGAAAGCTTCTCGGCATCCAAGGAGACCAACGCCATTGATGGGTGGCCTCCTCGGAGGCCGAGAAGACATGAGCTAGAGTTCTAAAATGATCAATTGATGACCTGCCCTTCATAAAGCCTACCTGCATACTCCCTACAAGCTTGGGCAGCACTTTATTGACGCGGTCAGCCAATAACTTGGCTAAGATTTTTAAATCACAATTCAACAGCAGCATATGGGTCTATAAATTGGTTGGGTCGGTAATTGGCCTGTTAGGTTTAGGGAGCAAAACAATGAAAGCCTCATAGAATGCCTTCTCCACCTCATTTCCAGCACATATGTGACGGAACAATCTGAGGAGGTGCGGGCTAAAAGGCGGAGAACCTCCTATAAAAGTTGGACGAAAACCGTCCGGCCCTGGGTTTTTATCTAACGCCAACTCTTAATGGCCAGTTCCACTCGGCCAAAGAAATATCTGCCACCAAAGCACCTCTCACGCTCAGTGAGAGCAGGCATATCGAGGCCCTCAAGAAGTCCTACTGATGTGGTAATCTGAAGGTGGGATTGACATTTCCTATAAAGATTCCCAAAATATTGACTAAAGAGTTGAGCAATCTCAACCGGAGATGTTTAACCAACCCATCCTCCTCAGAGACAATTCCTCAACCAATCTAGAGGATTCTAATTGAGAAAGACGTCTTGCCAACAGCTTCCCAGGCTTTTCACCCTGATCAATGTAATTAGCTTTTGTCTTAATCAAGGCCAATTCATTGTTCCCCAGCAGCTTGAGATAAGCATCTCTGGTCTTAATTAACTCCTCCTCCTTATCCCTACTGAACTGGATGGCAGAATCCACCTCCAGCGCCCTAATACATACCAAGAGTTCCTTCATAATTCTATTTCTTTCTTTTTCCTGCCCGCTGTAAAACTAATTAGAATTCCCTTAAATAAGACTTAAGGGCCCCCAAAAATATCTGACCGAACCTCATTAGTTGTAAGTTATTCGAGTAAATTCTTCAATCTGCTCGGATATAAATTTAACTGCCTTGGGTACTCTAAGTATTTGATTATTAAATTTCCACCTGCTACCTCTCCTCATTAGGGATGCCATTGAAATAGCCACTATTACAGCTGCATGATCAGAGATAGGCCCAGGTAAAATCTCTGACCTAAGGACTCCACTGAGAAGAGACCTAGAAACAAAAACATAGTCCAGGCGAGAGGAGGTCCTATGTACAGGGACGAAGGTAAATTCCTGAATCTGGTGGAGTACCCGCCAGATATCAACCAACCCAAGTTGATCAAGCAATCCGACAGTGCACGAAGTTGTCGGGATAAGTAAACCTGGGATTTACTAGATCTGTCCAGCCGGGATCCAAGGCCAGATTGAAGTCCCCGCCAGGACCACAGGAAGGTGAACAAAAGGCAACAGGGCCTTGAGCAGACTCACAAAAAGTCCTGAGTATCAGGTTGGGACCATAAATAGATCCCCATAACATTTCTATATTCGATAACTTCCCTCTAACTAAGACATACCTCCCTCCTTGTCCCGGATAATTTGTAACGGTTTGAATGGTAAAGATCTATGCAGAAGGAGCATAACTCCCTACTCAGTGATTGCCTTGAGAAGCAAAAACCTGGCCCATCTGCAACCTCCTCATAGCATTAGCCTCAGACATCAACAAGTGCGTTTCCTGGAGAAACACCACTTCTGCCTCGGTAAGTTCTATGTGTAAGAATTTTATATTGCTTGTCGCCAAGTCAGCTCCTTTAACATTCAAGTAAGGAACTTGGTACATATCAAGTACCCATGTCAGCCTTACTATAACAACACTATTATTAGACCTAATTGGACAACCTTATAATAAGGGGCCAAAACAACAAGCCAAGTTCCTGACTGCAAGTGCCTCTAAACACAAACCCCCACCCTCCCCAAATCCATACCCCATAGGAAAACTACTACAACCCAATAACCCCAAATATCCCTCTCTCCCATACATACTCTGCTTGGTCCATGATCCCAGAACACTGGCTCATCCTCCGTCGATCACGCCTAAAACAATGACCATTGAAATTAGAATACACCCCATCCTGTTGCAATCAGAATATATAAACTATTATCAGATTGGTACCCTCCTAGAGCCATTCTCTTTGAAAATAATCGTACAACATTGTACTAAAATAGAAAAGGAAAACCAGGATAACATGCAACAATCGCAGCTGGGAGACATTAACCCCCAAACGAGGATTCAAAACCGCAGTCCTCAGAAGTCTAGGTTGATCAAGGCTTCTAGGCCATCAGGCTATCAAACACCCAATTGGTCCCAAAGGGCTTGTGGCCCCTAAGCGCTAGAAACATCAAGGTGGTGCACATGTTCATGGGTCCTTAAATAAAGCAGGTAGGGCCTTCTGCAGAGCTTCTTTCGCGATTCCGCTGACTCAAAAGATTTCCATTCGTCCTGAATTTTCACCTGGAGCCTAGCAGGGTATGCCATGTGAAATTTCACCTTGGCCAGCAATCAGCTTTTTAACCACCAAATGAAATGCAGCCCTCCTTTGCCTTACAGTATAGGGAAGATCTTGCACCACACTCAGCTTTGCCCTTCCCAATATAGTTCTTTATCTTCCTTGACCTTGGCCATGAACAACTGGCGCTCTTGATAGTTCAGGAAGAAAAATAAATGGTCCTGGGGTCCCGAAAAGGTGGTAAAGGGCGTAGGGCTCTATTGCGCGCTCAATATATATATGTAGTGCCAAAGGCGAGGGCCCCACCACTTTCATGCTATTAATTTCTCGCATGAACTTGATTAGGATTCTGAACTCACGATCTCTTTCGGCAAGCCAATTATCACCACATTGTTGCGACGGCTTCTCCCTTCTAGGTCTTCTAGTTTAGAGTCCATCCTGTTGATTTTCGATTGTAAGGCATTTATAGTGGCTCCATCTGCTCCTATTGGTCTCCAGTGATTTAATTCTGACTACATTATCAGAGATCTTTCGGTTTAAATCCTCCATCGTTGTGGAAAGGACTTAATTTCACAGGCCATATCATCTAATGTGGCTCTGAATGGTCGAAATTCCAGAAGAAACTTCGCCAAGTTAACGGCCCTCTGCCCCTGCCTCTCCTATGCCCTGCTGTAACTGTAGAACCGAGGCCTTGATTTCTTTATGGCCTTCTCGGGTGGCTGGAGGAGTGCGTCTCAGCGGCGCTTTCTTCATTTCTTCCTCCATGCGCCCCAGAAAACAGACCACTGGCGGCTCACCATCCTTATCTGCGGGAGAAACACCAGCAGAATGGCAGATAACGGTCAATTTAACGGAATTGGTTCGGGTAGTGGAGCTCGCTGAAAGCACAGCCGTCTTGCGTACTGCATCACGTGACTCCTTTGCATGCCTTCTTATACTTGATCTGTGGGACTTCGGCAAATGCCTTTTCATGGTAGATGCTCTGCCTTCTTCACTCCTTACCCCAACTCAGCCTGTCTTTACATAAAAGAAACACTGCATGTGAGTGATTCTTTGTCAGCTCAAAAGAAATCCCACACCAGCGACATCACGGTTTTGTCTTTCTTCTTGGAACTCTGTGGTATTGCCTAATGGGCATGCTGCTGTGGCCAGCTTGTACATTACCGCCCCATCTTCCTTTACCCATTCTTCAGGGTTAGGAATGGTTCTTCATCTGCCCCTGCCATGTGTCCCACCTGTGTCTTTATCTGTTATTTCAAATGCTTGTTTTGTGTTTTCCTTGTCATTTTGTGGTCCTTTTCTTTTTTTCTGTTACCACCACTTTTTGCTCCAGGCCCAACTCGTACCTGTCCTCTTCCTCCACCCCTACCCTCGGAACTGCTGCTATCAGTTTTATTGGGTATATAAACATGATCTGTAGCTGCCTCTCCAAGGTTTACCAAATCACTTTGCTCCTCCTCTTCTGTCAGTGTCACTACCAAATGCATCCCTTTTCCTTTATTCTACAATGATTGCTTACGTTGTCACCTTGCAGTGCCATTGCAAGTGGTTCCTACAATGTGATATACTTTATGGACTGTTCGACTACTGTCATCTCTCTGCAGTTCCCATTGAGTAGAAGGTCTATAACCATCACACTTTGCTTTGGTTTTCTTTGATATAAACGGATGATCCCATGCCACCATCTTCTTGCCCTGTCTGATACTCCATTTCCTAACGCTGCTACAGGACAGGAGGAGGAACTTTATTCACTTGGGTAAAGATAAAAACATTTTTTTTATTTCTTTTCTTATTTTATACTTTTTATGGGATACCAACAGGGCAAACAGTGGCCAGGCACTGGTTCACTACCAGCTGGCACACAATTGCTGCCCACTGTCCTGATGACACTGCAACAGCTCAGCTCAGGATCATATACACACACAGCACACACACACACATGCACACACACACACACACACACACACACACACACTCAGGACTCAGGAAGAAGTAGAGGAAGAAACTGCAGCAGGAACTTCAGCAACATAGTGAAAGTGTAGACTTTTTTATGGTATGCCACCACGGTGCGTCAACTACCAAGGCCCAAGCGACTAATCTGGCACACTCCAAGTTGGCCTACATTTTCTTGCCCACTGCCCAGATCACCCTGCAACAGCACCTCTCAGAATCACAACACACACACACACACATTTTTTATGGTATGCCTCCAATGTGCCATCTGTCACAAACTCGCTCAGCCGGTCAGCCCTCTACTCCCAAAGTGTCAACCTCTGAGCATATGATTTGTGTACAGTGTAACAGACAACGTAACCTCTTTGTCTGTTTCGTGGGTTCAAGTCACCTTAGTCTCAAGCTCTGGAAGGATTCAAACTGATAACCTCTTATTAGTGTACAATTATCAGGCTCAGATAATTCTGTCTTGGGGGGCAGATATCTTTGCCTCACTTGCACCTAACCAGACCTTTCAAATAAACCCTTAGAATTCTATGCAAGACTTTTAGAAAACTCTATCCATTTCCCAGTTTGGTATATAATAGCTCATATACAGTATTACTATGACCCTTAAAAGCTCTACTTAAAATAAAAGAAATGTCAAGGCACTCCATGCAGTTTTGTTTGTAAAAATATCTTTACTTTAAAAATATCAAAACAGAACAATAATTACAGAACAAATATATATCCCAACACATACAGCCTTAAAACAAACAGGTAAAAAGTACAGTTCCTACAATTTATAACTTCAGACTAATCTTGTCTAATACTTACTTTCTTTCAGTGCTTTGAGGGTCTCTCTTCTCTCAGTCAGAAAATATTGTCTTGTGTGTCTCTATCAGGTTCTCTCAGCAATTAAACACACTTCTGAGCCGGCCTTCTCATGAAGTCACTGACTCCACCTTGGTGTATCAAAATCTATATTTTACCATACAGGATGTCCAAATAAAATATTTAAAAAACATAATAGATGATCTCACTGACTTTCCTCTCTACAGGTTAACTGGCAGAACTGGTTTGTGCTCTGCTACACATACATCTTAAAGGTTTCTTTGCTCTAAGTCACTGTATTTAAAGCAAAAGTGTATTTGCCTCTTTAATCCTGTCTGGACCTTGGAATCTAACCTCAGGTCTCTCTGGTGTAATTCAAGGGTTCCCCAGGAAATGTATATTGGACCTTTCAAATTCATCTGGGTCCTCCCTGGCTCAGACATCAAACCTCTTCAATGTCCATTCTTACATCTCTGACAACCTCCCACAAGTCCTTCCCTGGCAACTATGCAAGTCAAAGGATCTCCTGAGGGCATTATGAATGGCTAATCTTATTTCCTGGGATGAAAGCAAATTGACAAGGTAATTACACCCTAGATCTCTGCAGTTTAAAATACCCCCTGTCCTCTGAACTTATCCCTGGGGGATGTGTCAGTTCCAGTATGACAGAAGTTTTCCTTCAATTGACCTTCCCATCACATATTTCTATGTAATAAAAAAATTAATACAGCACTCGAAGCACTCAGAGCTGGCTGTCTATGTCACACCATCTACCAGTAGTTGGAACACCTGTCCAGCAAGTTGCCAGCTGCTCCACACTTGCTGCCAATGTCCAGATCACACTACAACACCAAAGCTTAGGATAACACAGATGGGCTGCATCAGGACTCAGGAAGAAGAAGGAACTGCAGCAGTTTTGGAGAAATAAAGACAGCCACAAGAAAAGAAAATGCATTTAATTTTTTTATGGGATGCCTAGGTGCCAACTACCAGTGTCCAGCCACCAGCCTGCTGGCATACACTTGCTGCATAGTAACTCCAAAATCATAAGCTTCAGGCAGGGCCTTAGTCAGTCTGTTTGTATGCCCTGATAAAGTACTAATTCTGCAATGAAAAACAAAAAAATGTTTGTTCACTCTGACAAAAATGTGTGGTGCACTGTTGATGTGATTTGCAAATGGGTACTGGTAGACTGTCACCTCATACCCCATCTGCCCATTGCCAAAATATACTCCTACAGAGTCCTGTCTCTTCCCTCTCAGTCTCCTCTCAGGCAACCCACTGGTCCCAGAAGTTTGCTGCCTTGCAAGCACTACTCAGCTTTACTCATATTTCTTCTTTTTCTCCTGAAAATATCCCCTTCAGCAGCCTTGGTGTTAGGTTGAGCTTGTATGACAATTTTTTGCATTTTTGAAGAATCTGAGTTATTTCCTAACTATTCTAACTAGAAGTTGATCACAGTCCTGCCTTAACCACCTAGCAGCCTGATACCAAGCACGCGAGTGAGCTTTCACACTATCTCATATCTGCAAGCTGAATCTAACATCAAAACAAGGCTATGACTCCCACTCTGCTTTGTTAACTGTTGAAGATGTGAACAGTGGTTCACAGTTTCACTTGTAACCCCTAGGTGGCACTATCCTATGGGCTACTACCCTGGCTGTGTGGCTATGCACAGGTTGAGGGGGCCTGAGTTCTGTGAATGGGTGAATCCACCCAGAGGAATGGTATTGGGGTAGCTGAGCTGCTTTGATATAGCCCTCTGGGGTGCTATAACCCCCACCAACCCTCTTCTAGTGGCCTAAACAGTAATACCAAAGAACATTCACATTCACTGAATAACAGTAATAATATGCTCACACCCCTTGCACTTACCAACTGGGCTGGATCAGCTGCAACTGCCCTGGAGACCCCCAGCAAATAAGGTCAGCAATGCAGCAAGACAATATCACCATTATAACCCAACTAATAGTATGTACACTAGCAAGGTTAAACATGCAACAAGATAATTTGGTTTATTCAGGGGCATGAACAAGGGAGGTGTGAATCTAAGAGAATGATGGACACTATGATTTAGTTTAGGTTGGTTCAGCATGCACTGTGAGTCCCTTTGGAACAGTCCCACAAACCTGGGTACCCAGTATGTTATGCAGGCTAGCCTGAAGCATGGCCTGATTGCAGCTGTTGTTGGGGCCCTTAGAAGGAAAGCAGTTAACATTTGCACAACCCGAATAATTGTAATCCCAAACCAGATGGCTCAGTCCATTTGTAATGACCCAGAACAAAAGCAATCAGATGACACACAATGATTTGCAGCTGTTGTTGGAGGAGCTACCCTGATTGGTACTCACGCTACTAGACCAGGATGTAGGACAGGTGAGATGAAGTCCTCATGGCGTTGATCTGGAGGGCCAGGGCAAGCAGGGCCTACATGACTCACCTCCTGGTGGTCGCTACCTGTTTGATGGCATTGAGCAGGTCGCCGAATCCCCTAAGCGGGTCTTTCACCGAGATGATCTCTGTGATGGGTGCAGCAGCTTAGGCCAAGATGGCAAGGCCCAAGCAGGATGGACAGTTCTGAGAAAGTTGTGATCTGTTGCTGGAACAGCCTCCAGCGGGCATAACAGTAGTCACTGTGGGGAACCAAATAATGACCCACAAAACACATTCAGCACACTTAAATTGGTTATTTCTCTAAGCCACAGTTCAGATACAGTCCAGTTGCTAATTACAGCTGTACTGCACAATCTTTCTGTCTGAGGCTGTTTTCTTTCATCAAGCAGGCCAATCGCTTCTGGAGCAAGTTTTCAGTCCAACACCCACGCTGCCACAACAGTTCTCTTCTTTCTTCTGCTGTCGAGTTAAACTGGCAAACAGAAGGGTCCGACTACTGCACATGGCTGTCCAAAGGCAGGAGAGCATGGCAAGCAGGCCAGCAGAACCTTTCTGCCAATTTTCCTGTGCTCCTGCTAGAGCAGCTCCTCGATAGCTCGAGCTGTTCACTCTTCAACCTCCAACACATGACTGACTACTGCTTTAGGCAGTTCTGGGGATTTCCGATAATCCAAAAGTTCGGTTGGTTGAGGAACAGTCTGTCACAGAAAGGGCTCCCTCCAGGTCCATTTAGGTGCCAAACACTTAAAACTACAAACTACAGAATTTCCGTCCCACAAGACCCTTGGGGCAGTCTCCATTTTAGGTCCCCAGAGATTCTGATTGGTCCAACACTGAAGTTCAGAACCAAAATGGTTGCTCCTATTCAAAAGCTCAAGCTGCAACTGAAAGCAGGATAGACAAACTCTCTCTCATTATTATTATACAGATAAACTGTAAATGATCACATTTTCTAACAGGGCTCCCTCTGCACAAATAGCGACTGCAGAATGGAGCAATATAACAGATGGTCTGGCTGGTCACAAGATTTGATTACTCAGACCCAGCCCAAACTAATTTCAAACACAGCATAGGCACTCTCTTAAAGAGACAGTCATGGAGACTCACTAAAACACTCTCATGCAGACAAATGGAACTACTGCAGACAGGACACCAGCCTGACAGTTGGCATTCGGAGCCGAGGAACATGGTGGTAAACCCCACTTTGTAGGGGGTTACACTCTTTCCTGCCTGGAAAACTTTGTGTCTGCATCAAGTCTACACTTACTATAAGAGTTTATAAGAAAACAATATACAAGAATACATGCATGTTTCATTTGACATACCACAAAAAGCTGATGCATCGGTAAAATAAACTAGTCTTAAGCATTACTATATTTTTCCATTTGCAATATCATTTCCATAGTAATGCATTTGCATATAGTTTCATAAACATATTAGCAGGTTTAAACAGTTAAACACATTACTCCCATAACTTTAGTTTGTATCACCTCCTGTACTTTAACCCACATGGCGTGGTGCCTATCCCTATCAGCTACACCAGGGCTGCATTAGGCAAGGGTATTGGCACATTGATTCAAGGGTTTAACTATTAGTTTAGAAGTAGTTTAGGAAGAGAGCTTTCAGACACATACAGCCCTTTGTGGACAACACGTAATAGAAGATCTATAGGCCTTCCTGGGGAGTTATAACTGAGGTGTATCACTGGTTTTGTGGCTCTTCCTGACTTTTGGGAGGAACAGGCACAGTTTCAGTTCCTTCAAAATTTGCATTGGGGTTTCATTGATCGTCAACAAATCCTGCTTCTGTAGAAAGGGTTGCCTCTGCACTGTTTGTCTGTTTTGTATTGGAAACACTTTCAGCTCCTGGCTCTGTTTGCTCTGGTTCAACAACATTACTGTCCACACTTGGCTGTGAAGAAATTCCAGGAACATCTTCAAGAGGAAATTCTATGGAATTTAAATCTTGCAACCATGACTAATAATTTCAACATCATTTTACATAACACTGCCAAATTCATTGTTTTCAAACAGCTCTGTATTTACTGGTATATCACCAGTGGTGCTTTCTGTCTCTGGTTCTCTGTCTGGAAGCTCAGCTGGTTCTACAGGCACAAAGAATCAGCTATATCGGAAGTCACACTTAGCACCTCACTTTCAGGGGACATAGGACATATCCTATCATATCAGGACATATCCTCTGTGGAGGAAGCTGGATTGTTAGGCAATCTTGAAGGTCCAGCCACATCTCCAAAATTGTACATGGAGTTACCTTGGAACAACTGACTCAGTTCATTAGCACACAGCCTGTGTGGCTTGCTGTTTGTGTTTGTCTCTGTCAGTAGTTTAGTTTTTGTGGATTTTCATGTGTTTTTGCTTGGAGGAACTGGACCATTCTTGGACATAACATCTATGAACATTTCCTGGACTAAGAAACTGCAAAACATACTGCCAGGTATTGGCATTCTCATCATAAATCAACTTTTTGGAAGCCATCAAAAGCAAAAGTACTTATACTTGGTATTTATACTTGGCATAGAAAGGTAGAAGACCAATAGGTCCATATGAACTGTCCCCACCATAGTGGGTCCACTTTCATTTCTCCCAAGAAAAACATTGTCAATTCCTTTTTAAATTCTTCTAATGTTTTACTTTCCACCATCTCTTGGCAATGTATTCCATACTCTTCCCTGTTCTATTAACAAAGGAATAATATATACCATTTTTTCACAGTCTTTAGTTTGATTTGTTTGTTATGACTTCTCAACCCCTTAACCCTTTCTTTTTATTTTTATGCCCATTTCTCTACTAACTCATGGTCATTTATTATTTGAAACATCATCATTAAATCTCCTCTTACCCTTCTTTGTTCCAACATATATAATCCTGTCATCTGTAATCTCTCACTATACTCATCTTTATTTAAATGTCCTATCATCTTAGTATATCTCCTCTGCACTTTTTCTACCCTCCTATTTCCTTCTTTGTATATGGACTCCACAACTAGGAGCCATAATCCAAATATGGCCTGACGAGACCTATATATTGGTACCATGCATCCCAATGATTTATTCTTAAAGGTGCATTTTATATTTCTTACCATGTTATTTGCTTTTTGTATGGCTATCATTCTTTGTTTGTCAAATTTTACTTTCTATCAACCATTATGCCACAATCCTTTTCCTCTGTAACTTTTTTCAGTTCTTTGCCATCAAGTATATACCCCTTTTTCCTACTCTCCTTCCTAAATACATTACCCCTGATTTCTCTAACTAAATTTCATCTTATTTAGTCTAGCCCATATTTCCACTTTTTCCAAATCCTTTTCAGCCTTTTCTGTTGTTCTTACTGGTCCCCCAGCTTGATATCATCCGCAGTCTTCACCAGTTGATTAACAGTTCCTTTATATAAGTCACTAATAAACAATGAGAATAATATGGGGCCCAACACAGAACCCTGCAGTACCCCACCTCACCCTCACTGATTCAGATAACTCTCCTAATACTCTAACCCTCTGATTTCTGTCACTCAGCCAATTCTTTACCCATATAACAATTTGACTATCTACTCCAATTTATTTAATTTTCTAATGAAATTATCATGAGGCACTTTATCAAAGGCCTTTTGAAAGTTCAAAAATATTATATCCACTGGTATATTATTATTTAAATCCTCCTTAATCTTTTCATAAAAGCATAAGTGGTTTGTACCACATGCTCTATTTTTTAAATCCATGTTGTTTTTATCCATAAATCCTATCAGCTTCATACTTTCCTCTATTTTTAATTTTAGTATACTTTCAACCACTTTCTCCAGAATTGCTGTTAGGCTCACTGGTCTATAATTTGACACTATAGATAATTTTTCCTTTAAATAAAGGCACCACAATCGCTGCTTCCAATCATCTGGCACTACCAGTCCTAAAGGATTAATTAATTATCCACACCAAGATTTCTGATATTAATGGTAGTACTTACTTAATATACCTTGGATGTAACATGTCTGGTCCTGCAGATTTATATAATTTTATCTCATTTATTATCCTTTCTACTTCTTCTTTAGTAGTAACCATATCAGATGTTGATGGTTTCCTATCTGCTACTACATTTCTTACATCATTTCTTCCTCAAAACAGACCTGAAATAATCATTTAGTTTGTTTGCCATTTCACTAGGATCATTAAACTCCTTGCCATTCACCTCCAGTGGTCCACACCCTGTTTGCCTTTCCTTTGCTGGTTTATATGTATAGAAGCTTTTCCCATTGTCTTTTCTGTAAACCAAATTTGCTTCTAATTTTCTTCTCCAAAATTTATAATCTGTTTAACTTCCTTTACACAATCTCTATAATATTTTACAGAATCTATTGTTTTGTAATATTTTCATTCTTTTAAATGCCTTTTCTTTTTTAGGCAAATTTTATTACTCTACTTGTACACCACAAGGGTTTCTATCTCTTTTATTATATAACTTTTTATCTGGAACACACTCTTTTTCCAGATTTAACAACTTATTTTTAGTTCATCCCATATTTGTCTTATGTTTTTGTTGCTATATTCCACTTCATTTCCATTTCTCAAGATTCTTATTAATTTTCTAAAATCTACTTTATTGTAATTTTTTGCCACAGTTTTCTCTTTGATACATGTAATTTTATTTTTAATTTTAAATTCCACTATAGCATGATCGTTATTTCCATATGTTCTCTTATCTTAAGTCCTTTAACAGTATCAGATCTATTAATCAATAGTAAGTCCAGGATGTTTCCTTTTCTAGTTGGTTTATTAATTAGCTGTTCCAGACCAACTGTTTCCATTACTTGAACACATTTTCCACCACTCACATTCTTACTACTACCATTCTCCCAACATATATCTGGATAGTTGAAGTCTCCCACTACAACAACATCTACTTCTGTTGCTACATCTCCAATTTCATCACATATTGTTTCATCTGTTTCTTTATTACAATTTGTGCCTATAATAAACTCAAAATATTTTTTTATCCACCTTCTTAATACTTAAATCCATAATGATGATTCTATTTTTTCATTTCCATTTTCTTTATAAATACTGCTATTTATTCCTCTTTATATAAGCAGCTACTCCTCCACCCTCCTATCTCCTAGAATTGGAATACAATTTGTATCCCTCAATGTCTCTATTACAATTTAAATCAGGATCCCACCAAGTTTCAGTTATCATACACATATCTATATCTACTCATTTTAACAAAACTTCCAATTCAGCTTTCTTATCACTATTTAAACTTCTTGCATTTAGCAGCCATATTGATATGTTGTCTTTTCTTCTTCTCCTGAGTTGATGTTTCCTCCCATCTTTTCTTTCCTTTATTTCTAATACACTTTCATTCCTTCTCCCTTCTCCTTTAGTTTAAATTACTGTCTACTATCTTTTTAATATCCATCCACAATGTTTACTACCTTTTTACTCAGATGTAACCCATCTCTCAGTAGTAAGGTCAGTAAATCTGTTATACAAGCTCTTGAGTTGTGGAGTGCTGCACTGAATCCACATTTCCATCTAACTTGTTCTTAAAGGCTGTCTGCTTGTCTTTGAGGTCTATTCACAACCATTTTGAAGAACAAAGGGACAATACTAACAAAGGATTTTTACATCCTGCATATGCCCCAGGTCAATGTTCATCACCTTCAGGAATTTAACACATTCTGGGTCATTGATCTACAGTAACAACAGTTTTATGGTCCACAGAAGTTCACCATTCCTGTGGATTTGATTACTTTCATCATTTGACTCCTGGTACCTTGGACAAGTTTACTAAGCTAAATATCCCTGAACATAACTATCTGCATGATTTAATATTACTACATCAAGAATGCTACCTAACCTGTTCCTGCTGCTACCTGCTCCTTCCGACCCTACTGGCATCCCACACTACCAATATATTTAAATGCCCACTGCAACCAACCTCTGATTGCCTGGTTGATAGCTCCTTGCACAGAAGTGGAATGGTTACCAGTAATCTCAGCTGCAATAACATTCATCTCTTCTCATAAATACTAGGATACAACAAACATGCTACTGTGTCCACGGTTGACCCTACCATCAAACTATTTCTCCCTGTTCATACTGTCAGGAGTCAGGTCACTACAGACAACTTAGAATAAGTATAGGGAAAAGTGCCATAGCGTCACTGCTGATATCTTAAGGAACTCCTAAAAGACTAACACTGCTACTCCTGCTAATATTGGGCAATGTTCACCCCAGCCCTGAACTACCTCTAGCTACCCACAGGGAGCAACATAGAATAGGAATCCTCTCACTAGCTAGCATCAACATCTGCAGCCTTACTGAATATTAGATGCCCTCACTGCCTGGACAGTACAACACAGCCCAGATGTACTATCTGTGGTTGAAACTTGGTTGTCTCCAATTATTCCTGACACTGCTGTGGCAATACCTGGGTATACTATCTTCTGCAGGATCAACTATCCAAAAGGGGGCTGCTGTGCCCTTTATCTTAAAGATTATATGACAGGGCATGCCCTGACTTACCCATTAATGGAGATGAGCTTCATATCCTTGCTATTAAAGTCATTCTTGGGGCCCATAACAAAGCTCTGACAATAGCCTCTGTATATATTCCACCCAAACTTATAACAACAAGCCTGAACCCATTCCTTACCTGCATCAGTAGTCTAAAACTTAACTCAGAAGTTATATTGCTAGGGATTTTAATGTCAACTGGCTTGCCCCAGTGCAAACAACTACAAGCATGCCTTGGCAGCTGCACATTTACACAGCTAGTTACCTCACCCACTAGGATGAACTATAGAACAGGGACCAGTACCTTACTGGACTGGGTTTCTCAAATCACCCTGACCTTTATTAGCCACACTACAGTTCTCCTTGATGCCATTAGTGACCATTTCCCAGTCCAGTGCATGTGGTCAAATAAATTCAATAAACCCCCACAAAATTATCAACAGTTGGATGCTAATCAAGGGACACCATGCACCACTTAAGGCACTCCTGCAACAAAAGACTGCTCCTCGATTGACACTACTCTGGATCTTGATGCTGCACTTCAATACTTTATCTCAAAGTTCAATGCAGCATGTGATATCCATGCCCCTTTAAGAAATGCAAAATTAAAGGCCTTGACAACCTTTGGATCACAGGCAAACTCTAGACCAACTAAAGCTCAGGACCTGCTGTGGGCTTGTGCTACAACCTCTGGCAACCAAGCAGACTTTCAGGCATACAGGGCTGCCAGGAATGCCTGTACCAGAGCTATCTGCACTGAAAAGTCAGCTACTACAGGAGCACCCTATCAAACTTATGGTTGGATGGAAGGAAATTCTGGCAAAGTCTCTCGAAGTGATAGGGAAAAGTCCAAAGCAACTCCTAATATGCTAAAGGTTGATGGCAGCAACATCCTGGACCCATACACAATTGCAATACTTTCAATCTGGCATTTACTGACCTCAGCCATGTGCTTCCCCTAACTTCTTTGACACCAACCAAAACCATGGTCTACCAATATCAACAGACTCAGGATACAAATCATCCACATTTCTATTTCAAGGCAGTTACTGAAAGGATGCCAAAAATACCTCCTCAAGGTGCTCGTAGAAATCCAGATTAAGTGGGGACACACTTGACTTGAAGCTCATCGCCTCACCCTTGATGATGTCCTGCACACTCTTACCAAGCTTATTAACTGGTTCCTCATGCTCTCCCAGTTCTCACTCAAGTGGAAGTCCACCCTGGTGGCCCTAACACAAGTCTGGGGCTAGGATATTACACTGTAATTACAGGCCCATCTCCATCCTACCCCTTTATCCAAAGCTCTTGAAAAATCATTGTAGACCAATTGTTGGAGTACTTGAGAAATACAACTTGCAATGCCCACAGCAACACAGCTTTACGAGTAGGGACATAGCACCACCTCTGCCCTCCTTGAATTTACAAGTCACATTCATCTAGCAGTAGACAAGGACAACTTGCAGGTGCCAACTTTATAGACCTCTTGAAGGCCTTTGATACAGTTAACCATCCATTACTACTGGAACAACTTAGCAACTTAGGGCTTTCTCATGCTACTCTAAAATGGTTTAACAGTTATTTCTCCAACCAGTCTCAACAAGTTAAGATTGGTGACACACTCTCCTCCAAACTACCTGTTCTGGCTGGTGTTCCCTGAGGGTCAATTTTGGGCCCTTCTTTCAGCATCTTCCTGAACAAACTCCTTCTGCCTGTGATGAAAACATTATCCTGTATGCCGATGATGCAGTGATTTCTCTAAGAATTCTGACCCTCCTCTTGGAGAAACAACTGTAGGAAAGTTTCACACAAATTGAGGCCTGGTTCATCTCACAGAAATTAGTGCTAAATTACAAAAAAAAAACAAAGAATATGCTATTCCATGGCACACATAGCAAGCATAAACACCAACAGCTAGCTATCAAAAATAGCTCGGTGTGACCCTTGAACAGACGCAAACTTTCAATACATTTGTGTGACTCCTGCACCCTACGCTGTCCTTCTCCAGCCATATTGATTTGCTTGTAAAATCTGTAAATATCCATATTGGTATTCTCTATAAACATAGACACTGTCTGACACCTGATGCCCTTAAACTAGCAATACACAGTTCTATTGTCTCCATCATTGACTATGGGCTTGTTATCTATGGAGCAGCCACAGCTACAGCACTATGATGAATTATTACAAAGCTGAATAAGCCTGCAGACTCCTTCCTGGAGTTGCCCACCTTATGCATACCTGTGACCTCTATGAACAGTCAAACTGGTGCAACTGCAGGAAAGGATTACATACCAAACCTGCCTATAAGTAAAATAGTCACTGATGTGACCAACATATTTTACAGATTTTTGAAGAATTGACACCTGTCTATTGATAATTTTAGTCCAAAGTCCTCTAATCCATCAATCACCTTAAACAGACAAGCTTCATGTCCAAGGTGGACCAAGGTGGGCTCAGGGAGGCTTAGGGTGGTGAAACAGAGGCACATCCTTCCAGTTGTAGCTCTCACAATTCATATGCCATTCTGGTGGAGAGTGGTTCCTCTATGGAGGCACCTGCAGTGGAGACCAAGGAGGATGCTGGAACCTCCAAAGGAGACCCATAGGAAGGTGGCATGGGATCCCACAGGGAAGGAAACAACTCCTGGTTAGAACTGGGGTAGGAGGGAGAGGGGGTAAAGTGCCTGACTGGTTCCACTTGCTTGGGGACTGGGAACGAATCCACAGGATCACAGGAGCAGCTGCATGGGGAGGGAGCTGGATGTCATTGTCCACCTAGGGACAAATGACCTGGCTGGGAAAGGGATCAGAGCAGTGCAAGAGGAGTTTGTGGAGTTGGGGAGGGCCTTAGACAGGTAGCACAGGGAGATCATGTGATGCAGGTACAGAGTAGAAGCTCCTCTGCATAGCTCCAACCTCCTAACTGCAAATAATTGCTATTTTGATCATTATTTCTCCCTAAAACCAGAAAGATTACAGATTATCGCCTTCTTAATACCCTGGGCTCCTGACTGCTTGTTTCCATTGATTATGGAGGTTTATATGAAGAAGCCTCTGCATAAGCATACACTGCCGTCACTCCCAAGAAGGCCCCCAAAAATCAAGGGCCTTGAGTGCTGTGGATAAGCCAGAGCTTCTAAGCTTGATCACCGAGTAAGAACCCCTAACTCTGAGCAGATTTTTGAAGAGTTCAAACCCTTCCGGGAAGAAATTAAAGAAATCTCAGCTGAAATTAAATCCTTTTCAGGGTTTTAAATAATTTATTAGCAGTTTTTTCTTGGGACAATGCTAACTGAACAGAAAGTGTTTATATAGGTTTTCTAGAAGTGTTATGTTTGTTAAACACAGTGAGGCAAGTGCTATGCATTTTCACAATGTTTTAGCACTTTTATGAGCAAAACGCTAATCAATTTTTGGAGTTAAATAAAACCCTGCCTTTCTAAAACTTGAGGAGAGTCCATGAGAAACTTCAGATAATGCAGCCTGAATCTCATCTCTTGAGAAGTAAGTGGAAAAAATCGATCCTGGTCTCGTAGCTATGCAGCAAAAGATTTCTAGTTTGGAAGCAAAGTTGGAAGATTTGGAGGGCACGCAGCCGAAGAAACAATGTAGTTATCTTGGGCCTTCCAGAGGAGAAGACCTGAACATGGTGGTATTTCTGTGAAGCTAATTGAGAAAGTCGCTGGTCCCTCTCCCTTCGGGGCTAAGTACATCATTGAAAGGGCGCACAGGTCCTTGCGACCCAAGCCATCTCCAGGAGCAACGCTGTCCATTATTTACCATTTTTGAATTACCTAGAGCGACAACATTTTCTGGCAAAAGTGAGAGAGTTACAAGAAATGAAATGGGAAAATGCCAGGCTCAGAAATGTCCAAGATTTACTGGGGTCGGTTAGGGGCAAAGTGTACTGCTTTTCATCCTATTGTATCAAAAATTATAGCTGCAGGCCTTCGCTTTAAAATGGGGTATCCAGCTACACTACAGGTACTAGTGGATGGTACCTGGTCAACATCAACATATGAGAATCCTGAAGCTGCTCTCTCGGATTGAGGGCTGCTCTGTCTGATCTGTTTCGGGACACCTGATCTGGTTGGTCGGTCTTACCCCATCATGTTTTGGAAAGAAGAATTTTTTGTGTTGCTGTGCCAAAGGAGGAATGAATGCCAGTCTGGTTTGGTGCACTCTCGAGTTTCAGCGACAGAGGGACTGTCTTCAGCAGAATCCTGACTTTTGCATTCTCATCTCAGCACTCAGTGTTTCAGAGCAATCTCACATCTCGGACTTTCTCTCTGGGGGTTGTGTTTTGTCTGGGAGGAGTACCCTCTTTTCTCACATGAATTACATTTATCGGTTTCTTTTTTCCAGGGACACTTAATTATCTCTCATGATCTAGTTAATATGGCGAAAGCCCTCAAGCTTCATGTTTTTGATTACTGGGGCACTGTTCGAGAGAGCAACCTTTTGGTCTCAATGTTTTTTGGGATGTTATCACCAGATGGCGCTTTTGCTGTAATTTTGTGGATCAACCCCTTTACTTATTTGTTTCTGGAATTTATTTTTCTCGGTATAGATAGCAGTGGGGCTTGGACACAGATGGAGATCCACTACTTGGGAGCATTTAGTTTAATAGCAATATATGTTTCGCGGAAAGTTCTCAGTTTTGCTAATGGCAGCAGTTATGAGAGCATATTCGGATATTAAGCCTTATATTTTGTGTTTTCTGTTTTTCCTCAGGATTGGTTTCTGGTTTTACTCCCAAGTCGGGTTGCTCTCTTCTCTATTTCTCGTTCTTGCTCTTTTTGTTTCTGGATTTGTGGAGTCCAGTACTTACTTATCATTACTTACATTACCTTTATTTTTGATCAGATGTTGCTGACTACTGTTTCTATAAGAGGTTTACATTCTAAGGCGGGGTTTTTGGATTTTGTCGTGGGAGGTTGGAGGAGGAAGGAAAGCGTATTGTGCTGAACGTTGTTCATGACAGGTGGGGTGGGGGAGAGGGTGGTATGGTGTTTAGGATTGTGATATTACTTGTTTGTTGGATGGATCGGAATATTTTGGGGCAGGAGTGGTGGGTGGGAGGGAAGCTGATTTTGGGATGGGTGGGACATATATCAGCAAACAAGGGTTCGGTCATTTAAGTCTGTTTGTTGTAATTTCTAGATTTCATACAATGTCCTTTTCCTTTTCTTTTAGATGACCAGCAGTATAAACATTGCTACATGGAATGTGAAGGGATAAGAAAAAGAGTTAAACAATACCAAGTGTTAAAACACTTAAGTTTATTATCTTCTCAGATTACATTCTTGCAAGAATCTCACTTACTGGAAAGTGAATCTCTTCAACTTAGGAGGCAACAAATTGGGCAGGTGTTTAATGCCTCGGGTCCACTAACAGCTGTGGGGTTATGATTCTAGTTAACAGAAGCATTCCCTTTATTTCTAAATAAGTTTTCAGGGACCGGATGGAAGATATGTCCTAGTTCAGGGAGTCTCTGGTCTATGCCTATTTTACTTGGTAGCATTTATGGACCTAACGAGATGATCCGGGCTTCTTTATGAATCTTATCTCCATACTCCTTCCTATGCTTCCCATTGGTATAATAATAGGTGGGGACTTCAATTTGGTTCTTGATCCTGAAGTAGACAGGTCTGGTAGTGGGTTGAGGGCTTGACACCCAGACAGAGGGCCCTTAGGAACTTTCTGGATCAGTGCGGGCTGTGTGATGTGTGGCGTATTACACCCTAAGGACAGGGGTATACCTTTAATTCGCTGGTACACAGAACCCAGTCTCATATTGACTACCTTTTTCTCTCTCAGGTCCTCTTGCTGGGGGTCTTAACTGCCTCAATCCAGCCTGGTCCAGTGTCAGATCACTCTCTGGTAACTTACAAACTGGCCTTCCTTAATATTCCCCATAAAGAAACCCGATGGAAACTAAATGGTCAATTGCTCAAAGACAGCAGGTACTGTGATCTAATAGAGGAACAGATTGATTTCTTTTTCTCCACTAATTCCTCTGAGGACATGACACCTGATATTTTGTGGGGTGCTTTTAAAGCATACATGAGAGGGATTATTATCAGCTTAGACACAAAAGAAAAAAAAGACTCAAGAGGTGGAATTACTAGCTTCTTTATCTCTAATTAGGTCTTTGGAAACCAAGTTATCCTCTAATGCCTTGGAAGAGGATATGATGAGGCTTTAGTAGCTAAATACTTGGATTTGTTGAGGAAAAAGCAGAATTATCTATTATTTCTACCAAAGCAAACTACACCGATCGGAAAAAGCGGGCCACCTGCTACCTTAAGGTTAAAGCAGCAGGAATCAGCTAGATTTGTACCTCCAATTAGGGCCCAGGCAGATGGATCCTTGAAGGTATCCCCTTCTGAGGTTGTGCAGGAGTTTGCCTTATACTATGAAGATTTATATAGGGACATGAACAACCCTCCTTCCTTGAAGAGCTTGAGGCCTACCTGGCGATTCCTCTCTATCTGAACTGCAGATGAATTTTCTATCCTCACCAATATCTCTGGAGGAAGTATCAGAGGTCATTGGGGCTTTGCCCTCAGATAAGGTCCCAGAACCAGACGTTTTCCGTTTATTTTATAAAACTTTTCAATCACAATTATTGCAGGTTCTCCACGGTTGTACTGTCACATTCTTTCTGGTGCAAAAATAGATACACATTTGTTTGAAGCCCTGATTGTTCTTCTTCCTAAACCTGATAAAGATCTGGAATTAGTGCAAAGCTACAGACCAGTCTCTACTGAATCAAGATGTTAAAATTCTCTCGAAGATATTGGCCGATAGAATAACGAGTTTTTCTGACCTGATTAATATGTCTCAGGTAGGGTTTATGAGGGACATTCATCAGCTGACCATCTATGTACCCTGTCACATGTTGTCTCGGTGTCCAGGGATGCTGCCTTTCCCGTGGATTGGTCTCCTTGGATGCCGAGAAGGCATTGATCGCGTAATTGGAATTTCCTGTTTCAGGCCCTTAAAATATTTGGTTTCGGCTAAGTTTATAGATTGGATTTGGGCCTTATATCAAACTCCATCTGCCAGAGTCTCTGGTAATGGAACATTCTCAAACCCTTTCCTTTGTCTTCTGGTACCCGGCAGGTTTGCCGTCTTTCCCCTTTTATTGACTTTATATTTACAGCCCCTTATCTGAACCATTCTCAATAATCCGGAGATAGCGGTATCCCGATAGGTAATCAGGTGGTGAAGATTATGGCTTATGCTGATGATCTCCTCCTTCATTTATCTCATCCAAAACTTCAATTCCGTCATGTTGAGGACATCACCAAGTTCAGTGCTCTCTCAAATTATAAGCTGAATATAAATAAAATCCTCCATTTTCCTCTTAATCACAAGGTTTTAAAATGGTTTGTCTTCTTTTGGTCTGAGTTGGTCTCCATGTTCTCAGATACCTTGGTATTAATTTGTGTAACCCCTCCTCCTGGTTTAAAGAAATTTGAGCCTCTCTCCCAAGTGATAGTTCAGGATCTCAATAGATGGTCTAAACTCTCTTCTCTCTGGGGTCACATTAATATCATTAAAATGAATGTTTTTCCTTGTTTATTTTATCCCTTTCACTTCTTAACTCCTTTACACCGTTATCATGGTTCAAGAAAATGCATGGAATTTTCACAAATTTCATCTGGTCTAATAAACAAGCCAGGTTAGCATATTACAAGCTAGCCACTCAGAAACTAGATGGAGGACTGCGGATCCCCATCTGGCAATTTATTACTGGGCTAGTCACATTGCAAAATATTTGCGGTGGGTGAACCCGGTCCGAATACTTAAGACCGGTCTGGTTCAAAATTGAGTTAGATTTAATTCAGTCCAAGAACATTGACCCCCAGACAATGTTCTATCTTAGAATAACCTCCCTTCTTGACACTTTTAGTTGTCCCACTATCGAACATCCCTCAGAGTTCACACACAGCTTTGTTCATTTCTGTGGTATTCCCAGACTTGGACCTGTCTCAGTCCATTTGAAATTCCCATCTTTCATAATAAACAAAAGATGATATCTCGTAAATGATTGCCTCAGATTGGGATGGGATAATCTCTACTTTTCTGGATGACCTTAGGGACTGGCTCTCAGTTTCTAATATAATTTGCAAGTTTGATATCCCATTAACTTTACCATTCAGGGTGGCCCAATTGAAACATCTCCTCTCATCAGTATTTGGTAATATCCCTCCTTGTCCACCTGCTTTTCTGTTTGTATCGGATCTCTCCCCTTATTGGGGTCTCCAGGCACTATTTCAAAATATATTGTGTCCTATATTATTGGAAATATAGAGAACCGAAGGCCCCACTAGGCTCTGGGTTTCTTTTTCCTCAATATACTCTAACTGGTCAGCTTTATAGAAGTTCTGCCATAAGTACATCTCTCAGGATAGACTCCACCTTATGCAATACCATATAATACATAACATGTATTATACCCCTGTAAACTGTGGAAATGGGGTCTCATAAGTTCGGGGGCCTGTACCAGGGGATGTCAAGAGGAGGGTACGCTTCTTCACGCTCTTTGGTCATGCCCCAAGATAAAGCCATTGTGGGTAGCCATACAGAATAACCTAGACCCTATACTGGGTTTGCAGGAGTACTTCACCCCAGATGTACACTTGTTGGGGATTTATCCTCTATCAAGGTGAGAATCAGAAGATTTCATATTTCCATGATTGCACTATCTGTTAAAAAATTGTGCTTCAGCACTGGAGGGATACAGATAAGCCCAACATATCAGGAATGGGTTAATGAAATTTTGGCTAACCTACGTACTGAGAAAGTGATAGTGAGCCTCTAGAATAAGTTGCAGTGGTACAAGAATGCTTGTGATCCCTTCACTCGCTAATTATCGCCAGAACTGCTAAATGAGTCACTGTATCCAGTGTTCATTGATTCGTGATATTATACAGCATCTTTCTGTCTTTGTATGTACTGTGCTGCAGTATGGGGTGGGGAAGGGGATGGGGACAGTTCATGTATCACTTTGAGTATAGGCATTGTATGTGGTAACTCTCTGTCCCCTGTAATAGTAAAATGTACTAATAAAATATGAATTAAAAAAAAGACAGGTAGCACATATGGTAATCTTCTCAGTGGTGCTGCCTATCTATGGCAAGGGTGAGGCAAGGGTACTCTTCACCATGGGATTCAATGAATGGCTGAAAAACTGGTGTGTGGAGATCAGGGTATTGCATCATTGGGGACCGGGGTCCACCTGGAGGGATACAGGCCTATACTGGCACAATGGTATGTATCTGTCCCAGAGGGAACCAGGATCCTAGGTGATAGGTTTAAATGCTTCATTGGCAAGCATTTAAACTAGCCAAGGGGAGGCACTGAAAAGAGCAGGCAAATCACAGCCTCCCTCATGAAACAGGGTAGTTAGCGAGGCAAACACCAAGGCAGAGAAGTCCATAGGGAGCAGAACAGGGGAATGGGGAAAAGGCAAAGGCAGTAAGGACAGGGATGGAGCTAAAGGGGAAGACCATCAAAAAATGGATGGTGACAGTACCAATGCCCGAAGCCTGGGTAACAAGCTTCCTGAACTAGTGGCCTTGATGAAGGAGGACACCTGGATATCTTGACAGTCACAGAAACATGATATGCAGAGAACCATGACTGGGATGTCAAGATACCAGGGTTCACAATCTACGTGAGGGACAAGGAGGGTAAAAGAGAGGGAGGAGGAGGAGGAGAGCTCTATGTAATGAAAGGATCAAAGCAATGGAACCTAAAGGGTAAATAGGAGTAGAGGCGGCACTGTGTGTCACCCTGGATACAGGAAATGGCACCACAATCCACACAGGGTTGTATATAGACCCCCATCTCAAGGAGGCAATGGACAAGGAAATGATGGAAGGCATTCTTAGGATGGCAGATACAGGGGAGATATTGTTGATGGGGACTAGAATATTCCTGATGTTAACTGGAGCATCCTTGCTGCAGCCACATACAAGAGTAGAGTATTCTCGATGCCCTACAGGGCATGGCTCCGAACAACTAGTGCTGAAGCCCATTCAGAGAGGAGCAACCTTAGACCTGGTACTCTCAAAAGGGAGAGAGAGGATCTCAGATTTTGAAGTGGGTAGCTATCTGAAACAAGCGACCACCGAACAGTGTGGTTCATGATAAACTACAGCTATAGAGTCAAGCCATACAAAAGCAAGACCATTGGACTTTAGGAGAGCTGACTTTGGGAAAATGGGCGAGTGCCTCAGAAAAACACTAGCAAATGGGCAAGAAGGAGGGTGGAGGAACAATGGGGAAAAATCAAAACAGCCATCACAGAGGCAACAAGCCTTTGAGTGAAGCAATTAACAAAACAAAATGAAGGAAAAACCACTGTGGTTCTCAAAAGAGGTAGGGGAAGGTTAGGGAGAAAAGGTAGCATTCAGGGAAGTATAAGGAAACACAGAAGGAGCAGGACAGAGAACTGTACAGTTAAATCAGAAGGAAGCAGGAAGGCAGTCAGAATATCAAAGGCACAAGCTGAGGAAAAGATAGCCAACTCAGTTAAGAAGGAGATAAAACCTTTTACAGGTACATTAGGGAGAGAAGAAAGATCAAGGGAGGGCTAGAGAGGCTTAATAAAGGGAAGGGGTGTGCAGAGGTGACAGTGAAAAAGCGAGGGACACTGAATGAATACTTCTGCTCAGTATTCACAAAAGAAGAGGAGGTGGAGGTACCCAAACAAAAGAATAGAAGCACTTTGGATAAAGGGAGTCAATACCAGTCCATTCACAGAAGAAAGGGTCCTGAAAGAACCCCTAAAACTGAAGGTGGGCAAAGCAATTGGGCCTGATGGGATTCACCCCAGAATTCTAAAAGAACTAAGGGAGAACTAGTGACACTATTGACTACCTTTTTAATAAATCATGGGAGGATGGAGTGGCACATGAGGACTGGAGCAGGAGGAGGTGATTCCACTTCACAAAAGTGGGAGCAAGTCAGAGGCAGGAAACTGAGACCTGTTAGTTTGATCTTAGTGATTGGGAAAAATTATGGAATCACTTCACGAAGGAAATAAAGCATGGATGCAAAGCAGGAAAGTCATATCAGAGATCTAATTGATTTATTTGACTGTGTGACCAAAGTAGTAGACCAGGGGTGGCTGTGAACATGGCCTACCTAGACTTTAGCAAGGTATTTGACACAATCCCACATGAAAGATTAATAAACAAGTTAGCCAACCTTGGAGCTAGTCCAAGGGTTGTAGCCTGGTTAAACATTGGCTGGACAACAGGACACAGAGGGTAATAGTAAATAGAGTCCACTCTGAAGAAAGGGGTTACTAGCAGTGTACACAGGGATAAGTACTGGGATTGGTCCTCTTAATGTCTTTATAGGTGACATAGCAGAGGGACTGGAAGGAAAAGTATGCCTCTTCATAGACACAAAGATCTGCAACAAGGGTGATACACAAGGGGTGGAAAGGATGAAGGACTTGCTGGCTGGATTGTAGGAATAGTCAAAATTATGGCAGTGTAAATTCAATGCAAAGAAATGCAAAGTAATGCACCTGGGAAACAAAACCCCAGGGAAGAGTACACAATGTGGGGGAGGTACTAACAACAACAAAAATGGAAAGGGACTGGGGTTAGTCATATCAGATGACAAGGTAGGCAAGCAATGTGAGAAAGCAGTAAGGAGGGCTGGGTGGGATACTGGATGCAGGGAGAGGCATCACCAGTAGAAAAGAATAAGTTGTTATCCCTCTGTACAGACAGTTGGTGAAACCCCATTTGGAATAATATGTTCAGTTCCGGAGACCCCATCTCTGCAAAGACATAGACAGGATAGAGACAGTCCAGAGGAGAGCAACTAAAATGGTAATGGGGTCTGCACCAGAAGCCATACTAAGTGAGAGTAAAGAGCTTAATGTGCATACCCTCGAGGAAAGGAGGGCGAGAAGGACATGATAGAAACATTTAAGTACCTCAAGGGAATCAATAGTCTAAGAGGGTAGCATCTTTCAGAAGAAGAGATGTGCAGGAACAAGGGGCATAATTTGAAGATAGAGGGGGACGGCTCAGGGCAATGTAAGGAAGTATTTTTCACAGAGAGGTAGTGGATATATGGAATGGCCTCCTGAGGAGGTTGTGAGGTCAAAAACAGTGGGGAATTCAAGAATGCATGTGAGAGACAAAACAATTCTTGTGGGGTTTAGGAGGAAGTAGACTGTTGGTTAACTAGGATCTGCAGCTTATCCAATAGGTAGGAAATAGGCAGATGAGGGTTGGCCAAGGTTTCCTTATCTGCCATCAGAGTCTATGTTTCTGTGTTTCTATGTTTCCTCATGGGTCCGGACAAAGACAATTACATCATCCAGATAGGCCAGGCATTCTAGTAAGTTCATGTCCCCACGGCTCACTCCATCAGCCGCTGGAAAGTGGCGGGCACTCTTGAAATACCTTGAGGCATGTGGGAACCTCAGAAATCCAGTGGACAAATGAAGGCTATTTTCTCTGTCTTTTGGGACCATCAAGAATTGATAACACCCACTCAAGGTCGAGTGCAGAGAACCACTGGCTTCCATTGAGGCAGTCAAGGGCATCCTGGATATGGTGTATTGGGCTGGGACAGTTCTCCAATTTAACGTCCGGTGGTCCACACATCCTCACTGATCCAGTTTTCTTCCACACTACACAACTGGGGAGGCAAACAGGCTTCGCGAGACTGTTGAAGGATCCTGTTGCAGCATTTCCTGAAGATGGCATCAAACATCGTCAATGTCAGCAGGTGCAAGGTGACAGGACCTCTCTGAATGGCCTCCCATCATGAAGTCGAATGTAGTGTTCAGCCCATGACAACCTATGTCCCATTCTTTCAAGGAGAACACTTGGCTTCTCTGAGCCAACTTCTGGTTGATTTTAACTCTCTATTCTGTGGGAAGGGGACTCTCCAAAGTCAAACAGGTCAGGGGTCACCTCATCACTTTCTCCAGGGCACTTCTTGCTGGGCAGTACAGCAGTATCCACACAATATACAGTGGCTAGGGTGCACCCTGGATTCACCCGAACCACCCAATCTGACATGTTCTGAACTTGCATCACACCCCGCTGAGCGTGAGGCATGGGCCCTGGCAGATATAATGCTAGGTTTGACTAATAGTCCCTCAGGCAGTTTCCTCTTTTGGGGCATCCAGTGTAAGAATTTTGTTTCTGACATCTGTTTTTAGGTGCACCTCACCACTAATGGTACACTGAGCATTTGGAGGTAGTACCAGTGTGTCAAGGTCTTTTTCAAACTACTCCCCATGGGTTCATCTTTCTCAATTTCTTGGATTTGCATCTGTAAATCAGAGGCTTGGCATACTATGGCCAGAATGTGCAGGCATTCAAGTCCATTTAGCTTGTTTCTCCTGACAGAACTGGGCTAACCAGCTAAACATATCTGCGTTGGTACCAATTAGTAAAGGGCACCATCATAGAGTCCAGTTGGTGGGCACACAGAGCCAGGGTCTCCACTTGTTCATCTATGCCAGCTACAGCAGTAGGAAAGACAACTAAATCTGTACATACCCTTGGTAAGGATATAATTTTTCATTCAACCCCTATACATGCAGTCCCTCGAGGGATAAGAGTGGGAGGTCAGATAAGTGCTGGTTGTGCCAATTTTGTAATTTAATGGTGACCTGAGAGCCACTGTCCAATACAGCTCGAGTGGAAATACTGTTAACTGTCACCATAGTCTCCATAGAGGGACCCACCATCTCCGACCAATCCAGGGATGTCTGTTTGGCAGACAGGCCCACAGCAGTTTTAGAGGAAAGATGTTCGTGATGGACCTGGCTGAGGTTTTATATTGCTCTGTTGAACCAGATTGAGCAGTCTGGCAGTGACTTTCAACATTTTTCTGGAGAATTACAATTTCTCGGGTATGCCTGCCTTTCACACCTATAGCAGAACACCTGTTCTATAGGACCATTGGAGTGGTTGGGTTCTTCCCAAACTTTGTGTTGGTTGGAGGAGGAGTTCTACTGTCCTCTTTTGTTTTGGCACAAGTTCTCTGTCTCCGCCATTCCACCAGGGGCAGAAGTTCAGGTGGCGTGTATGAGGTCCTCCACTAAAGCTCGTAGATCCCTCATCTCTTCCACCAGTCTGGACTCAGCTGTAGTTTCAGGGGCAATGGCATGAGCCCCCACACCCACGGGTGGAGCCTCGCTCCAAGTCTCAGTCTTAGGCGGCAAGGACTAGAACTGGTGGGTCACTTAGCTGTAGCTTGTTGGTTAGCTCGCATCTACTTTAGTTCCTTTAGTAACTCTTGGACCTGATTCATCTCAAGAGCTTCCCATGTCTCTCCCTTAGGTCGGGTCTGTGCCCGGGTGGGTGCGTACAGCCCCAGAATAGGATTACAACCCATCCTCATCATTCTCAGCCTCTAGATCTCCTTCATCAGTCAGCAGTATTCGGGAGGATTAGCTTTTCTGTCTCAAAACTTCAGTTTTAGCATGAGCACACTAGATTAATATCCAGATTTTAAGATGTGCTCTAGCCAGACACAGTTCAGTTCACTGGCTGGGACACCACCATTCCTATGGGCTCTTTGCAAGGCCCATTCAATCTGAGTGACAAAAGCAGACAACTTCTCATTTTCCATTGTTTAACAGACTTGAACTTCCACATTAAGTCTTCTCTAGACTCGTGCTGCCAAACACCCTTGCTAAAGCAGAGAGGAACTCAGCTGCAGTGGCCTCAGGGTTTGTGGGCGGAGGAACTGGATAGGTTCTAGTGCAGGACCTCGTAGCTTCCATAAGCCTCTTTCTCTTCTCCCCTCGGAGCATTGCCACTCTTGAACCAGTGGAGTAGCACAGTTCATCCATGTTCCTAGGTCATCCTCCCCACTGGCACAGGAACTGCACCAGAGAACAATCTGAGCCTGCAATAAGAGTCTAGGTGTACAGAAGATATCATGATGGGGGATGTCACAATAGGGATGCCCTGGGTGTGGACGGAGAAGCCAGAGGTGATTGCATGGGAGTGGTCTCCTCCGAATCCCTCAAAACCTTCAACAATTCCTTAGCTGTCTGACCTTCAGCAGCTAGCAGCCATAACAACATGTCCTTGAACCCTCCACCCTTGGGGACCCCAGGGAAGATGGGTCACTATGCAGATGAATAACTTTCCACCCCTTCTGGGACCCTTCAGCATAACAACAAGGGTGCCTTTTCAGGGTCTATAGGAGGCTCAAGAAAGGAGGACCACCAGGTCTGATCAAATAGATCTGAGTCCCTCCCCCATACTTCAACCTTTCCCAGACATTTAACCTTCCCACTGTTTCTTTAGTAATGTCATTAGTGGTCCACACAGGCATATCAAGTAACAATATGACATGGCGGGGTCACCCCCCCCTTGACCTCTCCCCATCATGCAATGCATGACCAGCTTGTGGGGGAGATTTTCCATTGGGCATATTAAGCACCTCCATTCCAATTCCTGTCTCCATTTGCACTGGGCTGCAATTTCAACTTCTGTCCACTAGAGGTGCAAATCCCAGTGGTGCCTCAAGATGTAACCCCTAGGTGGCACTATCCTAGGGTTGCTACCCCTGCCTGTGTGGCTATGTACAGGTTGAGGGGCCTGTGTTCTGTGAACGGGTGCCTACACCCAGAGGAATGGTATTGGGGTAGCTTAGCTGCTTTGATATAGTCCTCAGGGCACTATAACCCCCACCAACCCTTCTAGTGACCCTAAACAGTAATAGCATAGAACATTCACACTCACTGAATAAAAGTAATAATGCTCATGTCCCTTGCACTTACCAACTGGGCTGGATCAGCTGCAACTGCCCTGGACTCCCCTTGAAAATAAGGTCAGCAATGCAACAAGACAATATCACCACTATAACCCAACTAATAATATGCATGCTAGCCAAGTTAAAAGTGCAACAAGATAATCTGGTTTATTCAATGGGAATGAACAAGGAGGGCATGTATCTAAAAGAATGATTGACACTGTGATTTAGTTCAGGTTGATTCAGCATGCACTGAGAGTCCCTTTGGAACATTTCCACAAATCTGGGTGTGCAGTGTGTTATGCAGGCTAGCCTAAGTTGTCCAGGGTGTCTGGCATTGCAGCTGTTGTTGGGACCCTTAAGAAGGAAAGCAGTTAACATTTGCACAACCCAAATAATTGTAATCCGAGCCAGATGGCTCAGTCCATTTCAATAACCCAGAACAATAACAATCAGATGACACTGGAAGGGCTTTAAGCCCATGGTTAGATGGGTGGAGCAATAGCGTCACTCCTACCGAGTTTAAAGGTCACAACATCCTGGGCCTCACCAGGATTCTTTTTCATTGCAGCCAGAGGCGTTGCTCTTCTTCCCTCCTCCTGAGTTTGTCTGGCTTCTCTTTGTCGCCCGGTTTGCAGTGCCTCCGGCTTGCTCCTCATCCTGTGTCTCACTCCCGATACATATTGTCCATTTCTGCCCTGCCCGCTCCCTACAGCTGGCTTCCAACTGGCTGTAGGCACTCAGTGGAACACTCCAAAGTTCCATGCTCATATGGTACCTTCCATCACCTACCTACCTCATAGGGTTTTTGTCTCATAAATTAGCTGGGTCATGACTGAATCCAACCAAGAAAGACAAAGGTGACCCTTACATGTCAGGTGCCTACTGTTTTTTCTTTTAACTTACTAATATTGCACCATCGCCATATTTTCTTTTAGCTTTGAACCACACCTTGCCACCGTGGTCTTTCTGCGTGGGGGATACTGGGTAGCTTTTCAGTTACCCTATTTCTCCCATGACTGTCCTGGCCCTGTTATTCATTTGTCATTCATTTGCATCTTTCAGTGGCAGAATTGATTTCTAGGAACCTGGCATGTAAAAAAAAACATGACTGTTAGCGGAAGTGAGTTGGGTATGGGACCAGAGTGGGAGCACTTGCCATATGCAGAATCTGTTCAACTTCTCTCTCTCTCACTGTCCTGAATGAGCAGCAGTGGGTTTGCTTCTATACATGCTATATTGTCATTGGTTTTCTTAGACCCCAGCTATTTCTGTGGTGGTGTGGGTTTAGTTCCTCCTGCTGCCACCTGCTGATGATACTGAGCTATCGCATCAACCTATTATTCCAGAACAGCAGTTTGGGATCGGAACCTAGGGGAAAAAGGACCTTGTGAATGCTGTTTACCACATCTAATGATTATAAATGTTACGGTGATGTCCTCCCTTTCTGCTGGCACAGGCACCGTTCACGCAGATCTCCCAAAGATGAGGAACCTAGTGGATTCATATGTTCTGTGCCTGTTTGGGATTGCTGGTTTGGATGGGTAGACTAAAGAACATTTTTTGTCTGGTTTACATATTTTTCTCCTTGACCCTCATAATATTGACTCCTTGAAGTCTGAAATCAAGCTCTTTGAAGTGGTAGAGGCGATCATATCTTGAATCTGAGTGTAGCCCTGGTGAGGATGGTCTCCCATGGAAAATATATAAAATATCCTGTATTGTATAAAAAAAAAAATAAAATAACTAGCCTGTTATGTGCTTGCCAATGGTTCATTAATACTGTCTGGCTGTAAGCGAGCATGCCTGGCTCAGTGTATCCATCATGTGGCATTCACAGACTCCCAATCCATTTGATATCGACTTTTTTTTTCAGCCACCTAGTCGGCATGGCTTCGGATCATATCTTCTCCTATTGCAGACTGTGGCTTTAGCAGTAGTAGTACCTTCCTAGGAATACCCAGCTGAAGATCCCAGATCATCCCGAGTTTTCATTTCCTGGACCTTCTGTGTACATTTCGGTGCCTTATGATGCCTTCCTGGCTCTAAGCGCTCGCCCTCCTACATTTCCTCTTGCTCTTAGCCTGGAAATCAGCACATATCCTCCCTCTGTTTAAATCTGGCGACCCATGCGATGTAAATAACTATAGGCCTATCTCCATATTGCCTATTCTTTCTAAAGTTCTCGAAAACTGATCCACATTCAGTTAAAATCTTACTTGAAACCTCTCTCTCATCAATCCAGCCCAATCTGGCTTCCAGGCAAATCATAGCACAATCTCTGCGCTAGCAAAAGTAACCAATGACTGGATCTCTGCTATAGATGCAAAGAAGGTAACTGGAGCAGTCTTTTTGGATCTAAGCAAAGCTTTTGATACTGTTGACCACAAACCAGTGATGAAAGTGAACAGGAGCGCACAGGAACTCTGTTCCTGTACCTTTTACAGCAGGAACAGAGTTCCTGTACTTCATCCCACTGACACTGGAAACTGAAATTCTTAAACTAGCAACAAAATGACAGTTTATGGCCCTGTGAACTGAAATCAGGGTTTTCATAACAACATTTGACTTGTACAACAGTACTATTTTGGTAGAAATACTTTAATATCTCTAACTGAATCTACTAGTGTCTAAACAGATAGACATGCCTTCACACATCCATCCTTCAGATTAAAGATTTTCATTCTGCATTTCATATTTGCCAGTGCCTGAGTTCCTGTACTTCTTGTCTACCACTTGCACCACTGCCACAAACTATTAGTCAATTGCCTTGCAAAGCTGGGTGCCTCATACCATACTACCCAGTGGTTCACGAGTTACTTAACTGGGAGATTCCAAAAGTAAAGCAGAAGGCTGTTTCTCTGCTGCCGTGCCAGTTGTTAGGCGTCCCCCAAGAATCCATCTTAGGCCCTATCTTGTTCTCATTATACATTAATGATCTTGATTCCAACATATCTACGTCCAATCTGCACTTTTTGCAGATGATACTGTGCTATATACTTCTGGCTCCATCGCTATCTGAAGTTAAGGGCTTCAAGCAAGACTTTGAAAACTAGACATAATTTAATAAAGGCAAAGCTCCTGCTAAATGCCAAGAAGACCAAAGTGATGATATTCTCCCCTAGTGCTGCCACATGTGCCCCCAATACCCTGCCCCAAAATTTTATTGTTACCACACTAAATGAGCCTCTGGAAGTTGTCTCCAAATTTAAATACCTGGGTATCTGGATTGACAACAAACTCTCTTTCAATGTCCATGTCGATGACCTCTCTAGAAGGCTAAAAAGCTAGGCTAGGTTTCTTCTTTAGAAATAGGCCCTCTTCCCCTTGAAACTCGAAATAAGCTCATCCAGGCCACTTTTCTCCCTCTTCTTGACTATGGCAATGTAATCTACTCCTCTACCACTCTTGCAAATCTAAGTAAATTGGACATCCTTTATCACCGTCGTTACGGTTCATTACCAACTCCTCTTACGTTCACATCATTGTGACTTATATGCAGATGTTGGTTGGACATCCCTCACTACTAGACACCTGCTACATGCTGGGTTATGGACTCTCAAACTGCTCCTGCAGAAACTTCTGAGCTATCTCTCATCTCTCATTAGTATTTCGTATAAGCGTATACTCACTAAGAAAATCTGACTTTATTATGCTCAATATACTGAGGATCGACCTCCTTTGGTAAACGTGCTATTGCACATGCCCTTCCCTCTATTTGGAACCAATTACTAACCGCTACTGAAACTATCTAGCATAGTTTCAATTAACTCTACAAATTGCTAAGCTCAGCTAAAATAAAGATACCTGTAACTGTCATTAAGCCTCTTCTTTCCCTATCGCTTAGCCATGTGCATCCATTGGTATAATTGCTTTTGTTCATATTAACTACTTATTGCCTGCACTTTCATTTATAACAAGATACTATTCCATGTTCTGGCACCTGACTTACATCTGCTACCTTGCTGTAGCAACCTAAATACTGCTACCCTTTCCCTCCTACTCCTTGCCTTATCTATGTATACACCTCACTGATCACACTATCAAACCATTCCTACCATCTTTATCTGTCTTTTCAGCTGTCTGTCCCATCTTCCAAAGTGTATATATTGCAAACACCAGTTCCATGTTTCAATTATCAGTATGCTATCTGCAAGTTGCTTCACTGTGTTATATTAGCTGATTACCACTCGGTCATCCTATGGCGACCATGTATGTATATCATGTCTGAATTATGTGAGCTTGTATTTATGTATATATTGTCTATTAACTATTTATGTATGTATGTTGTGTAAGTCTACATGTCACAGGACCTCCTTGTGAATGAGCTTGCTCAATGGAGTTTTCCTGAAATAAACTTGAAACTTGAAACTTCACCTGTGTGTTCGACAATTCCTTGGCTGTTCTGCTTCTGTAATTTTGTTTTCTAGTTGTTTTGTTCATCTCTCCCACCTGTCCTTCCCCATCAGCCATTCTCATCCCATTCTGGCCATTGAGGTAGCTCCATTCCAGGTGTCTCAGACATTAGGGTACCTCTTCACTCCAGGCCACTCAGTCTGCCTTCGATCATCCAACCTTTACCTCTGCAATTCTCTACATAGATTCAGACCTCTCAAGAAAAAAGAAAAGGGGGAATCCTGTGCTGTGACCTCAACAATCTGTAGTTCCCTGCTCTGCTTCATGTTGCTGCTGACTCTCCCTGGAGCATCCGGTTCTCCTTCCCTCCTTCTACCCTCATGGTCCATCTCTTTCCTTCCCTTCATCAGTATACCTCTCCTTGGCTCATATGCTCATTTAACAACCAATTGCACTTTGCTCTCCTACTGCATTCCTCTCATTCCCTATATTCTGGGCTGATCATCTTGTTTGTTGCCATCTCATTGCCCTCATGTACTGGCCATCCCAGATTCGCCCCACTCCAGGCCCTTTTCGCTATTTCTTTTTGGCATGTTGATCATGGATCTATTCCCTCCTCGAATCTTCCTGCTGCATCCATTCTGGTGCTAAGTGCAGCATTCTTCCTGTTCTCATGGATTTCCTCCGCTCCAGGCCTCCGATTGACATTACCATTACAGCCTTCCGGCTTGTCTCCATCATCGCCCATCATCCGCTTTGCTCCCATTGATCGCTCGTGCCTTTGCTTCCATCATGCATACTTGTCGTTTGGTCATCATTGCCTGCTTGTTCTGCCATCCACATCATTTGACCATCTCTGGCTGCATGCCTCTGGCCTTAGCACGAGTTTGGCCTGCTATTGCTATTTCTTTGTGCTTGCCTGTTATGATTCATTTGCTCTGGTTCCTGACTTGGTCATCATTCACTGCACTTTATCTCATGGCTGCAGTCCTAGATTCTCTCCTATCATTCTAGCTATAGTCAAGCCACCATGGATTCCATCCGCTCATGGCTTCTCTCTTCATGCATTTTCCTTGCCGACTGCACTTTTGTGGCATTCATCATCATCAGTCATTCCTTTCCAGCCATATGATTTACTCAATGGAAGCCTACCTCCTTCCAGAAGTCTTCTTCCTCCATGTCATTTGTCGTAGTTCCCTTCCTCAGGGATCCTTCGCCTCCATAGCCCCATCCGCTCCATAATACCTCGCTTCACCCTGCTCATCCATATTCAATCACTCTACCAGTCTGCCTTGGCATCATTCACTACCCAGTCTGTGCTTTTTCCGTCTGGCCCACCTACTCTGAATCACCTTCTGACGTTCTCATCCTGTACCGCTGGGTCCTCTGCTACCCAATTGACCTCCCTACCGTCCTTTGCCCTTTCATACCTCACTTTCCAGTGCTTACCTTCATCAATCCCTCCTCATACCTCATTTGTTCCTGTCACCTTTCTCGGCCTAGTGCTTATTCTCATCCTACCTGTCGTGGATTCTTTTTGCTGATGGCTTTCCTCTTCATTTTCCATCATCTTATTGACTCCTTGCTCAGCGTCCTGAGCTTACCTTCTGGTTCCTGACGTGCCTTCTTGGCCTCCTGAGTCTGCCTCCTTTAGGGGAGCATCATCATTTGCTTAGCTCCATGGAACATGTTACCTTCATTCACATTCATTTCAAGTTCATCCCTGTCTCCTATTCTTCTACTTCCATACTGGCTCTTTAAATTTCCTCCACTCATGGCCCTCAATTGCTATTCTTTTGGGAGTCCCTCTCATGACTCCTATGCCACCTATCCACCATGGTCATCCTGCCTGATTATATCGAGTTCATAACTCCAGTCATCTCGATTTCATAAATCCAGTCATCAGTCCCTCAGCATTACCTCAAGGTTTCTGGTTTCATCACTTCCTCTAACATTCCTATCATTGAATTCCATACTACCTCATCGACTACAACCTCAAGGTCTCATCGTTCAGGGTCTTATTGTTTACATCAGCATACTCAAGCATGCCTCTTCAATCTGTCTGCTCACTTGCATCACTCAATCTAGCGCACGCTGATTCATGCCAATCTGCCTTACCTGTCTCCTCATCAGTCCAGCTGGACTCTCACATGTACTTATCTGGATACCCCTTGCTCCTCTGAATCATACAGGATTTTTCTCCCTCCATCCTTACTCCTCTATTTTACTCTCTCTTCGACTACTCGGGCTTACCATTCTTGGGTCCCTGCTACCTCCTGTTCCTTATTTAATCTGTCCTTCTTTCAAGTTTTTCCCTGTCCCATCGTCATCCTTCTACATGGGTCTTCTCCCTTACATCACATGCTCGATCTGTGTTCTTCCCACTTATAGCCTCAGCTACACCTGTACATTTCTTTGGGGTTTCCCCTACCCTACCATGCCTTGGCTGACTCATTCTGGTCTGCTTGCCAGCATCCATAGCTTTATGCTTTGGCAGACTCCATCTGACCTCCTCTGACTCGCCCCTATTGCAGTTTCCTTTCCTACCAGCTGGGTCTTTCACTAACCCATTGCCACCCTTACCATCCTTCATCCTTTCATACTTCACTTTTCTGTACCAGCCGCCATGGTTTTAATCCATTTTGAACCGCATCCATTTCTATTTTACCTTCCTCAGCCTAACGAGTTCTAGGCATGCATTTTCTAGTGTCAGACACCAGGATTCACCCACTCATGGCCTCAATCCTCATCCATCACTGCTACCTTGATTTGACTCTACCTCCACTCCAAGAGCCATGCCTTCCTGTCCATCGCCCTTTGTTAAGGGCTGGCTGGAGGCTTCGCCACCATCATTCAAGTTCCTTTCATTCCTTTCCGAATCTACCTCCATTACGAGAGCCTACTTATTCCCATCACTCTATTCATTTCTGAATCTACCTCCTTTCAAGGAGCCTACTTAGTAACATAGCTCTATCAAGCATATCACCCTCTAATTTGCATACCCTCTGGTTCCAGATATGCCTTCTTGGCCTCGAAGTCGGTCTCCTTCAAGGAGCCTCATCACTTGCATCTCTCTATTGAATTCTAAGATAGTCATTGCACACAACATTAGAGTCTAATCATTCACATTGCATATTCATGACTTATCAGCCTCTGTTTCTGCATCCTCCCCTTGCTAAATCAGGTGTATCTTTCATTTGATCTTATGCTACCTCATCGTTCTGCCACCATCTCATGGCAATCATTACCATCTGTATTCATCTTTGCCTCCTGTTCCTTCGATGTGTGTGCAGCCTCATGTTCCATATTTATTTGTGCTTTCTTTTGAGGGTTTCCCTATTTCAGCATCATCCTCCTACTCATGTCCCTTTCATTACTCCTCACTACTTAGATCCCTCATCTATGAACCATTCTGTTTACCAACACAAACGGAGTTTTTCCTCTCCTCCTTGCCAGTGGTCATAATATTAGTTAGAGTTAGTGTTTTCTTCACCTTAGTTAGTTAGGTTCCGCTGTTGGATGGAGGTGGATGGTGACCCTGGCTTTCCCTCTCTCCTTAGGAAGTTAGCCCTTCTCTTTCCAGAATTCATTCATCATCCTCCCTCTTTGAAGCATGACATTTTGGATATTCTTTTGGGCTTCTTCCTAACCTACCTTTAGCCAAATCATTCATTCTCGGCACCTGTAAGGGTGGAACCCTCCTCTAGAGTTCCTTGCATTGTACCCTACAGGGTGGTATATCCCATGGATAGAGAGGCAGAAAGCCACAAAGCAAATCAAGTTGCATAAGCATCTCATATTATCCCATCCAGTTGTGTCAGCACATCAAAACAATGATTTGCAGCTGTTGTTGCATGAAAAGTACCCTGACTGGTACTCACGCTACCCAGACCAGGATGTAGGACAGGCAAGATGAAGATCTCATGGCATTGATCTGGAGGGCTAGGGAAAGCAGGGCCTATAGATCTCACCTCCTGGTGGTCACTACCTGTTTTATGGCTTTGAGCAGGAGGCTGAATCCCCAAGTGGGTCTTTTGCCGAGATGTTCTCTGTGATGGGTGTAGTGACTTAGGCTGAGATGGCAAGGCCCAAGCAGGATGGATAGTTCTGAGAAAGTTCATGATCTGTTGCTGGAACAGCCTCAGCAACCATAACAGTAGTTGCCGTGGGGACCAAATCGCGACCCATGAAATACATTCAGCACACTTAAATTGGTTGTTTCTCTAAACCACAGTTTGGATACAGTCTGGTTGCTAATTACAGCTCTATTGCAAACCTTTCTCTCTGAGGCTGTTTCTCTCATCAGGCAGGCCGATTGCTTCTGGAGCAAGTCTTTGGTCCAATACCTAAGTCACCACAACAATTCTCTTCTTTTTCTGTTGCCGAGTTAAAATGGCAAATGGAAGGGTCCAGCTACAGCACAGGGCAGTCCAAAGGCAGGAGAGCATGGCAAGCAGGCCAGCAGAACCTTCCTGATGATTCTTCTGTGCTTCTACTAGGAGCAGCAGCTCGACAGCTCGAGCTGTTCGCTCTTCAACCTCCAACACACTATTGACTACTGCTTGAGGCAGTTCTGGGGATTTCGGTAATTTAAGAGTTCGGTTGGCTGAGGGAACTGTCTGTCACAGAAGGGGCTCCCTCTCCAGGTCCATTTAGGCACCAAACACAAAAACTACAAATACTGCAGAATTTCTGTCTCACAAGACCCCTGGGGACAGTCTCCATTTAGGTCCCCAGAGGTTCAGTTGGTCCAACACTGGAAGTCCAGAACCAAAATGGTGGTTCCTATTCAAAAGCTCAAGCTGCAATTGAAAGCTGGTTAGTCAAACTCCTCTATTATTATTATACAGATAAACATTAAATAATCACATTTCCTTACAGGGCTCCCTCTGCACATATAGCGACTGCAGAGATGGAGCAATATAACAATTTCCTTTCTCATTTAAAGTCCCTTTAAATGAGAAAGATCCTAAAGAACTGGAAGTAATAAGAGTTGATAAAGCAATGGGGCTAGATGGGGTGCTTCCCAGGGTCCTTAAAGAACTCAGAGAGGTGGTGGCTGATCCTCTGGCTATCCTGTTTAGCCGATCACTGGAAACAGGAGGTACCCAAGACTGGAGGACAGCAGATGTAGTCCCCTTATACAAAAGTGGGAACAAAGAGGAGGTGGGGAACTACAGACCAGTCAGCCTCACCTCGGTAGTGGGAAGATCATGGAAGCACTACTGAAGGAGAGATTGGTGGAACATCTGGTTGTCAATGGACTGCAGGATCCAAGGCAGCATGGTTTCACCAGGGGAGGTCATGTCAGACCAACCTCATTGAATTTTTGACTGGGTGACTAGGGAGGTGGATCAGGGTAGGGCAGTGGACATGGCCTATCTGGACTTCAGCAAGGCCTTTGACACTGTGCCACATAGAAGACTATTACACAAACTAGGGAATATGGGTGTGGGCAGGACAGTAGTGTGGTGGGTAGGTAACTGGCTGGGTGGCAGGACACAGAGGGTGGTGGTAAATGGCTGTCACTCCACAGAGGAAGAGTGACCAGTGGAGTACCACAGAGATCAGTGCTGGGACCGGTCCTATTCAACATCTTCATCAGTGACATTGCGGGGACCTAGAAGGCAGAATTTCTGTTTGCTGAAGACACAAAGCTCTGTAACAGAGTAGACACACCAGAAGGTGTAGACAGAATGAGAAGGGACCTGCAGAAACTTGAAGAATGGTCAGGGTTTGGCAGTTGAAACTCAATGCAAAGAAGTGCAAGATAATGCATATGGGGCACAAAACCCTGGCACAATATATCAGTTGGGGTGAGGATATAGCATGCACCAAGCAGGAAAGGGATCTTGGGGTTATTATCTCTGATGACCTCAAGGTAGGGAAACAGTGTGACAAGCCAGCAGGTAAAGCAAATAGTATGCTGGGATGCATAGGCAGGGGCATCACAGCAGGAAAAGGAGGTAATGATTCCACTATACAAGACACTAGTGAGGCCCCACCTGGAGTACAGTGTACAGTTCTGGAGACCTTACCTACATAAGGGCATAGACAGGGTAGAGAAGGTTCAGAGGAGTGCAACAAAGATGGTACATAGATTGCACCACAAGTCCTATGAGGACAGGTTGAAGGAATTGAATATGTACTCCCTGGAGGGAGAGGAGGGAGAGAGGGGATATGATAGAGACATACAAGTATCTTACAGGATGGAACAGGGTGCAAGAATACACTATTTTTAGTGAAAAAGATTTTCCAGGACTAGAGGGCATGGGATGAAGTTGGAGGAAGGCGATTCAGAGGAAATGTGAGGAATAATTTCTTCACAGAGCAGGTGGTGGACAAGTGGAACACCCTGCCTGAGGAAGTGGTGGGGGCTGAAACAATCATGGGATTTAAGAATGCATGGGATAGACATAAAGGAAGTCTGGAGGTCAGGGTAAGGGGCAACAGAGTTCTAGGAAAACATAAACTGAAGTTGCAAACTCAAATGGGCAGACTAGGTGGGCCATAGGCTCTTATCTGCCGACACTGTCTATGTGTCTATGTATCTATGAATAGAAACACAAAGAAATACAAATAAACAGATGCTCTGGCTGGTTGCAAGCCTTAATTTCCTGGACCAAGCCCAGACTGATTTCCAAACACAGCATAGGTGCACTCTGAAAGAGACAGGTGTGGAGACTTGCTAAAGCACCCTTATGCAGACAAATAGAACTACTGCAGACAGGACACCAGCCTGACAGTGGGCATTAGGAAGCCCTGGAAGACACTGTAGTAAACCTCAGTTTGTAGGGGTTACACACTGCCTCGCCTACTCCACACCTTTTGGAACAAGGAGAACCAGTCAAACAAAAAGTCTGCCTATTTCTCCCAGATGTTTACTACAGTCCAAAAGAATCGAACACCTGAAATTCTATGTGTTTGATTCTTTCATAGAACTGAACTTGCTGCCCTCTAGGTTGTGTACAACAAGAGAATTATGTTTGGGCTGGCATACTGCAAAATATGGTTTCAAAACGTATTTCTGTCAGCAGTTGCAACTGTCCTTCTCATAGGAGCTGGGTTAGTAAAATTTTGGTGGGGCTCAAGGGTCAAGGCCCTGCCCCTTGCCCAGAGGTCAGAGGTCAACCAGGAGGGTTTGGGGTCAGGGTTCAAAGCCCTGCCCCATGGGCTAGAGGTCAGAGGTCAACCCACCATCACCGGGGTTTATGGGAGCAGAGCACCTTGTGTCATAACACGAGGGTCTGGGGTTAAGCCACTGGCCTCAAGTATGGGAAAGGAATTGAAGCAGTATTTAAAAGGCTTGTTTTTAAACTTTAACAGGAAGACTTTTTGGGGGGCTGGAGGCATTTTGGGGTTTGATTTCCAAAGAAACTTGATATTTGGTTTGCTGCTGTGTGTGAATGTCAATAAATATTGTAATTACCATTGGTGTCTTTTACTGTGTTGTGATCTTCTTTCTTCCTTAAGAGACAGGGATCAGAGGAACATGTTCCTCTCTATAAGGGTTGGGAAGGGATCAGAAGGAGGAGTCACTAGATGCATCACTACACACACCAGCAACACATTCACTACTATATGGGAACAGGCTTGGAGGAGGGCATCAATTGTACACCTGGGAAGGAGTACTGTGTGATGTGCATGGGGGACCCCAACTGTCAGACACACTCCCTCCACCAAGTACTACATCTGCAAAATGAAGCATGCATTATAACCTGCATCAGAAGCATGATATGACATCATCCTAATACATCCACAGTATGAATGTACTGTAGCATATACATTTCACAGGTAACATCAGTGACCAGAAAGCTTTAATAATTGCGTGTGGTCAGTGGGGCTATCTTTAAAGACATAAAAGGTCTGAGAAAACCAGAAATATATTAAGCATGATCATAGATACCATGTCACAAACATGCCATGATTTCTTTGCTAGTGTACATATACTGCCACAGTCAGTAAAAGTACTGGTAAGGTAACAGGACATTGTTCCAAAATACACTATACTTTTCCTGAACAAACTACACATCCTCTATTTCACAACAATTCCATTAAATGCATTTCAGTTTACAACTTGTAAATAAATGTAGGTAGGTTATATAAATATGATACAAGCTCAGCTGCTTGCCTTTGAGGAACATACATTAACATTAGCCATGCTGTCACAAACAAATTAGAAGACTATAAATCTGGAGACACACACACAGTATGCAGCTGAGAGAATAAGTAGGGATGTCAACATATTCAGCAAAAGTTTACAGATTTAAAACATATCTAGTTAGCCAACACAACACTACCCAGTGACCTCCCCAACCCCTGAATCCTGACAGCTCAAGTAGACTTCTCAAAAAAAAGAAAAAAAAAACATTAATGCCCATGCCACACAGACACTTACGGTGATGGTAATCCTAAAACTTCACCAGCTGGCCTGGCAGCATACCAGGCCCTGCTGCATGGTGCAATATCATGTTGGCGTGTGTTAACTTGACACACTACTCTTGGCATGCTTCACGAGCAAACAGTGGCATTGTCGAACACAAACATGAGAGGGCATGCACTGCAACCACCAAGTTGCCTAGTTACAGCAGCAGAGTTTACGAGGAGGACTAAGACTGTCAGTAAGTGCAGGCACTTGCCCACAAACAAGTGTTTTCATATGAAAACACTAAATTGGTAGTCAGGTTTCAGGAAGTGGTGACTGGGGAGCATCACTTATCCCATTAACATCGCTCCTTCCCCAGTCCCACTCAGCCACCAGCCAGCACAATCACCACGCCTGGAGCCCCCAGGATCTGGACTGGTACTACATAACTGTGCATATCAGATCAGTGATGTGCCACTGGGGAGTAGTCTGTCACCCTGGTACCTCCATCTTGATTTTTCAGAACTCCAGGGTAGGTGCGTGAGACCATGGACCAGACTGCCAACTTTCCAGTCCCACCAAGACCACCACCTCAGTGCAACCCAGGAGGCTAGTGCTCATCACTACAGGGGTTAAATACAGAGGAGCACCATAGAACTCATTTTCTGACTTCCACCACCACACCTCTTGACTTACCTATTTTATGACACAGTTGACTTTTAAAGGAGAACTGTGCTTAAATCTTTTCCCCAACAAAAACTGTTTTTGTGTACTGGATAAAATGATGTTATTTCATCTTTGCATGCCATTCAGTAACCTCAGTGGGTGTTTCTGCTGTACATGGTGCTAAGTACCCTGCCATTTTAGAACTGTATGATGTAGCTGATGTCCCTCTCAGCCACTGAGTTTGTTCTATAAAACATGATCGCATCATGCCAAGAATAGAAGAGTAGAACAGAGACTGAAGAAAGTACATTATACAATTCAAAAATGGTTCTTAACAGCAACATGTAAATCATAAACACCCAAAAGGATAATTAAGAAGCCTGGATAGCTGAAGCAATAACAGAATTTGAAGAAATATTTGAAAAGAGCCTCTAGAAAAATGACTTACATGTTCAATGCTGCAGCACAGTTATCCTTCACAGGAAGGCAGCACTCAAACAGCAAGACTGGATGGATGTACACCAAAGTCTCCATCATCCAGTCCCAATGTTGAACCATACAGCAGCAAGTGCCAAGGGAGGGTAATGTAAAACACCCCCAAGAAAAATAGCCACATCTGCTGTTGCCACCATGACATCGACTTGTACAATAAAACAGCATGGAGCAAGTGTTGTTAGGTACACACACACACACATACACACACACACCAAACATGCACAACCAGGATGAGAGAGAAGGTGATCACCACCAGGCTTTCTCTTCCCATGCCCCATATCAATCATCATGAAAATCCCAATTAAGAGCTGTAAAAGCATATGCATGTGTGATGACAAGAAGGCAGTCTAGAAATGTAATGCTACCCTGTAATTACACAACCAGTTGTGATATACTGTGTACACCTCAGGATCACGAAAAACTGTGTGGCCAGAAAAGTGTCCTGACCCAGTCCCCAAACTTACCTAGCGGCATTTCATCAGACATGCTCCCACAATAACACAACATACAAGGCCTGTTGAAACACCTACATAGCAGATAAAGGTAACACTGCAGGTCAGGCATGTCTCCCATTTGGCTACAAGGACCACAATCATTGATTCACTTCTATTTCCTCCCCATTAGGTTCTGCTCCACCCACACCCCAGACGTCAAAACAGACAAAAGTTCAGTTGTTTTGCTTTGGCTGGAGCTGGAGACTGGGCACCCATAACCAGTTACCAGTAAACAAATCCAAAACAGAGCAGGAAACACTAGGTTGTGTTGTCTGTAGGCTAGTAGGAGGCAGTAGACATGAGAGGACCCAACCACCCTTACCACACACACACACACACACACACACACACACACACATCAAGGTCACATCACACACACATAATTTCTGAGCACAGTGCACCCCCTTCCTGGCTGCCCTATGTGTTTAGCAGTGGTCGGGAGAGAGTGTGGCATAAATGGAACAATTACTGCATTTCACTGCATACCCATACACCATTATCACCAAGTAGGTAGGTTACAGACAGAGTCGGAGAGTCTCTCTATGTGCCAATGGCTATGTCAAAGAAAGCATAAAATACTGCATCTCTCCAGGAGACATACTTTATATATACCTTTTAGACATGCCGGCGGCACATAGAAGACTAGGGTCAGAATTAAGTTTTGCAGCCACTAGCCAACAGGGATAGTGACTAAAACACAGCGACCCAACAGACACATTTCCAGTGGCACAGTTGTGTCCTAGCAACCCAAGAGCCATTAAATACAATAAACCAGCTTTCAGTAGCCACAGGCCACATAATAGTGAAGTAGTAAGAACCCTAAAATAACTCAGCTGGCTGGCAGTTGTTGCTTTTCAAGCTTCACTGTGCAGTTCAATGAGGAATGGCTCCTATTTTTGTTTTGCTTTCTCATTATGTTATAAATGCTCCTACTCTCCACCTGACCTTATTTATCCCTCTCAGGTGACATTTTGGTAAAACATTTGTCAACATTGAGCAACAGAGATTTCAAAGGAGAGGTTGAGCTACATGGGAGAAGATAGCGTGGTAGTGAGGTGGGATCATAAACCCACCTCATCACACCATCTTCTCCGACTCTAAGTAGCTTAACCCCCGAGCCCCTTCGAAATCTCTGTTGATCAACATTGATAAACATTTTACAAACAAATGTAACGTTGTGCAGTTTTCAGCCCAACACAAATATGACTGAACTGTTTTTTTATCTTTTGACTAGCACGTGTCTCACTGGGAACAAGTCTGAAATGTTGAATTATAACTTTAAATGGATTCCAAAATTTTGGTCACAATCTGAAATATGAAAAAGACTTGATTTTGATTCATGGTGGGAAAAAATCTCTGAATCCCAATTCACAAACTGGGTATTCATTTGTCAGGGATACATATTTCAAATCTAACACGTAAGTCCACAACCTTTAGTTAGAATTTTGCAGTTTGTTTTATGCCCCTACAAAGCCTACACCTGGAAAAAATATTCTGGTATTTTCAAAGTGATACACCATATATTCAATTACAGTACTGGCAATAATTTGTTAGTTGAATATGAGGTCAGACAGACAGATGCAAAACAATGATCTGATTAAGGCTATGATCGCACTTGCAGGAAAGGTAAAGGACACTCATATTTCTGACACTAAGTACTAGTAGTACATGTCTCTGCTCTTGTATTCACAGGAGAAGGAGGAGGGAAGAAACGTGTCCTAGCTGTGTCACTGCTTACCCTCGACAGTGCATTTAGGATGGGAACCGAGACCTAGCCTACTGACTGGCTTGCTTGCTTGCTGAAGGCTTCAGCAAGACAGCAAGTAAGTTAACAAGCTAGCCAGTAGGCTAGGTCTCGGTTCCTGTCCTGAAATGTCCCATGCCCCCATCATGCATCAAACACAGCAGAGCTGCCAGAGACAGAGTTCACCCTCATGCCCATAAGATTAGTCGCACAAGGCTGCAGAGACAGACCCGCATCCCACCCATCCCCACAGGCCACCACAGACACCTTATTTTACCCGTTTGCTTACTGCAGTGCTCACCCCATGATGGGGCCTTTAGGACAGGAACCAAGACCTAGCCTACTGGATAGCTTGCTAACTGACTTGCTGAAGACTTCAGCAAGACAGCAAGCATGTTAGCAAGCCAATCAGTAGGCTAGCTCTTGTTCCAGTCCTGAAGCTTCCTAGGCCCAGCCAGGCTACCCTCCCACGCATCAGTCACTGCAGAGGTGCCACAAACAGAGTTCACCCTCATGCCCATAAGATTAGTCGCTCACTGCTGCAAAGACAGACCAGTCCCCCACCCATCCCCACAGACACCTTATTATTACCCATTTTGCTTACTGCAGTGCTTACCCCATGACTGGGCCTTTGGATGGGAACCAAGACCTAGCCTACTGGCTAGCTTGCTAACAGACTTGCTGAAGGCTTCAGCAAGATAGCAAGCATGTTAGCAAGCCAACCAATAGGCCAGCTCTTGGTTCCAGTCCTGAAGCTTCCCAGGGCTCCAGCCAGGCTATTCTCCCCCCAATGCATCAGACACAGCAGAGCTGCCAGAAACAGAGTTCACCCTCATGCTCATAAGATTAGTCGCACACTGCTGCAGAAACAGACCAGCATCCCACCCATTCCCAAGCCACCATAGACACCTTATTATTACCCGTTTGCTTATTGCAGTGCTTACCCCCCATGACTGGGCCTTTAGGACGAGACGAGACCTAGCCTACTGGCTGGCTTGCTAACTGAAGACTTCAGCAAGACAGCAAGCAAGTTAGCAAGCTAGCCAGTAGGCTAGCACTGTTCCAGTCCTGAAGCTTCCCAGGGCCCAGTCAGGCTACCCCCAATGCATTAGACACTGCAGAGCTGTCAGAGGCAGAGCCAGAGACACAGTTTGCTCACCCCATGGCCCCATCAGAGTGTAGTTAGTACCACTAGTCAAGACTGTTGGCTGCTGCAGAGACCACCTCTTTCCTCAGTCACCTACTGGACTCAGCATCCGACCCTCCCATCCCCACCACACCTTACCTGGTTTGCTGTGCAGTCTGGGCCTTAGGGAGTGAAGGAGAGATGTTACCAACTGATGCTGCCTGCTGCTTCTGGTGGCCTGGCTGGCTAATGCTCCTGTTGGACTCAGGCTACTTTCTCCAAATTGATGTGCTGCTGGGCTCACTCGCTGGCCTGCTGCTGCCTGAGCTTTGCTGACTGTGGCTGGCTTTGCTGGCTGCTCCCTATTACCCTGTGTGCAGCTGCTACACCTGCTGCCCAGATGAAGGACCCCACCCAGTGACCCAGTCGTCCTTGGCTCTCTCATTTGCTGCTGCTGGTCTGGTTGTCCGCTGCCCACTGATGTACCGTGTCTAACTCCCTTCCCGGCTCCCTCTCCAGACCTCATCGACTCGACTCCCTCTCACTCCGCTCCAGCTGTTTTCTCCAGCTCCTCTCTCTTCTGGCTAGATGCCTGGACCACGGTCCACCACCACGCTCTTCTTCCAGGCCAGCCCACCACTCACTGTGACCCCGCCACAAAACAATCACCACTTCAAACACACAGAACAGCCCCAATGCATGCATGCGCACGCATATCATGCCCAATAAGCCCTCCCTGGCCAATCACAGTGCAGCATGCTGAAAAATTGCACTGTGATTGAGCGGTGAACCAACCCAAATGTCTTGGGGCGAGCACAAACTAAGGGAAGGGAGGGAGGTAGCAAGATAAAGGCACCAGTTTATAATAATGCCAGCTGCGGCCGCTAATTAAACAGCGGTAGCACTGTGGCAGGGGTTGTGGGTGTGTGTCACCTCAGAGTCAGCAGCAGAGGCACGCCTCAGAGAAATCAGGGAGAAAATGTCTTTAAAAAAGGTAGCTTGTGGCAAAATATTGCTGGGGCTCAGCCCAGATAAAAAATATTGCTGGGGCCAGTGTCCCACGGGCCCATACAACCTGGCGCCTATGGTCCTTCTACAATCTGGCCATGGGTACAATATTTGGCCAAACAGGCATGTTTGCATGTTGACTATGTTGGAACCATTCTCTTACATTTATGGATTTTTACTTTTACATTTTCTCACCAAACATGTTCTCTAGATACTGTACCAGTCCTTCCCTATATTAGTAACTACACCAGTACTTGCCAGTACTTGAAGTCATGTAGGTTCTCATCAGAATTGTTGCACCAGCTGGTGATCTCACATACTATCAGTTGCTTCTATAAAATGATACTTTCTGCTTTAACGAATGGACAAATCCACCAAGGGAAGGGCCACACGCTGGAACCTCCAGTGATCTGGAGAGATCCATATGACACCCACCTCATGTCCTGACAAAGACAGTATTGTGCTTAGCAAAAGGAACATGTGCTCAGCCTGCAGTTTGATGAGGGCAGGTATAATGTGTGGCACCTTTGCACTTTGCTGCTGCTGGACTACACCGCTTTTCCCTTCTTTCTTGAGTGTTGCTTTTCCTGCTTCTCCTTGGAATAAACTCAGTCACTAGGTACCTGATCCTACCACCACTACCTCTTTCTACCTCTTCCTATCTGGCCATAGAATTCCTGCTATCCCCACGAAACTCCTGCTATCCCCCCATGGCTGTTGGGGTCACCACACTAACGTCTATAGGCCATAGCTACTCCATATGGATCATGCTAACATTATCATGACATTCCCCTAACCTACTCCTCTGACTGCTGCAGGATAACCCTCCTTCTAGTAAATGGGAGGTACTTCCCACACAAAACACTGGCTTCATCTGTGATATGCTGGAAATGATAGCTTTCATTAACCACCAGGTTATGATTACCCTTAGTCCTACTAATGGGAAAATTGCATTTGTGGGAAAGCAACCATTATACTATGTATTCTACTGAGTGAGGACAATGAACTCTGGTGAACCCCCTGCTGGTTTAACCCTGATCATCCATTCTTTCTGGTGCATCAGTACTGATGCCATAAAAGGCTGAAGATAACTGCTTCACATGTCCTTTATGTGAGTCTAAAATGAACCTCACCCTTATTGTACCCAAGGAAGGTAGTGATCTTGAGTACGTTCATTTGATGGTTATCTGCTCTGGGTCTGGTAACCACTTCCAGGAGGTGTTTTGCCTCTGAAGTGTCCTTGGTTATCAGTTTCTTACCTTTTGGTGGTTGAAAATTCTTGATGGGTAATGCCATACTTCTCTAATGTATGTGTTTTGGGAGATTCTCATGTATTTTGTTCAATGTCTTACTATTATGTTTTTGCTTTTTCTGACCTTGTGGTCTCTAATTTTGCAGACTTACTGCACCACTTTCTCTTATCCATGCCTCTCTTTATCTTACATTATCTGGATCACAGATATTGAAACAACCCACTGCCCTAGCTCACAGCTTGTGGACTAGGAGCTCTTGAAAGAGGCAATTACCTTGCAAGTGCTGTATTTATTCCACTTGCTCCCCAAAAGCCCACTTCTTAATAGCCCACCTAAATCTATTGACAGAGGCCCTCAGCAACCTTTCCACCACCTGGTTTACCCTAGATCCGATAGTTCACAAGATGGCTGCAATGCTTAAGCTTGTGTCCTGGAACATCCAGAGCATTCATTTCCCAATTAAGTGGAAAAATTCTCACCCATCTCAAGCTAAAGTGACGCGACATCGTCATGCTGTAGGAGACCCATCTTAAAGGCTGAGACACAAAACTCAATAGGAATGGGCTGGGCATGTAGAAGGCAACTATTATACCTTGAAATCCAGGGGTATGGCCATCATCCTTCACAGGCACCTCCCTGTACAAATACTAGGAAAAGCTGCTAGCAAGGAAGGGTGCTGGATCCTCTGGAGACTGCAGATTATTGGCCACAACCTAATTCTGGGTAATATTCATGGCATGAACAAGGATATGATCCTTCTTCCCAGAGGTAGAACAAGCATTGTCCAATTTGAAAGCCCAGAGGATAGAGTGATCCTTGGTGGTGACTTCGGTACTGTATGGGACCCTATCCTGGACAAACAGTGATGTACTTTCACTGTTCCCAGCCAGTCCGTACAACTCTGCACACTTTGGCACAGGAGTTTCAACTCACTGACCCATGGAGGGCTATGCACTCATCTGGGTGGGACTTCACATTTCACTCTGCCAGGCACAACACTAGTAGCAGAATAGACTTCTTTCTTGTGCAAACTGATATGCTATCATCGGTCCATGATACCCACATGCGGCCTATTATGATCTCTGATCATGCAAGTGTGCACCTCTCTCTAACTGTAAATTCAGTGCACCTTCATGAAGCAGGGCAAATTTAAAAGCAACATATACTGTACGCTAACAAACAGGGATCATCTAAAACATTTCTTTAATAAGACATTTTGACCTGTTCCATTCTACAAATAAGGTCTGCAGTTTATTCGTCATTCAGGCCCTGGGTTCAGACCCTTTGGAATAAGGACATTCAGTACTGAGATCCACTTAGTTTCATTTTGTAATAGAATGTTGTCTCTATCTCCTCCTCTGGGGAGGGGGCACATGTTCAGTGCTCTAAATTTTAGCCTCTTGGATTACTCTGACGTACATTAAAGAAATGCACTCCTAGAGTGTTGTCCATCTTACAGTTACATATGGCTCTCACATGCTCTTGTATTCTATTTTTCAACAATCTCTCTTGTTTTGATTGGATCTGAGTGTGTCATTGGCAAATCTGTATGTAAAATAAGTCTGTTTTGAAACCTTATGAATATGAGACAACAGTGAGTCGTAAATATTATTAACTCTCTGAAATAGTCTCTTCCTTTCTGTAAAGGTTAGGGATATCGGGGCTTCATCACTTTTTGACAGTGACACTTACATGATTTTTGGATCTCATGTGTACCCCTACAAATAGGGGTTCCTATAATGTCTTCCTGGGCTGCCTAATGCCCACTGTCAGGATGGTGTCCTGTGTCCAGTAGCTTTAGTTGTTTGCATGAGAGTGCTCCAGCGAGCCTCTGTGCCTGCCTCTTTAAGAAAGCATCTATGTTGTATTGGGAAATTAGTCTGGGCTGGGTCCGGTGATTTGAGGCTCGCGACCAGCCAGACAGTCTGTATTTCTGCTCCATTCTGCAGTTGCTATTAGTGCAGAGGGAGCTCTGCTTGAAAGTAATTATTTACTGTTTCTCTACTATAATAATAATAATATAGGAGTTTATCTAACCTGCTTTCCATTGCAGCTTGAACTTTTACATAAGAGCCACCATTTGGTTCTGGATTGCCAGTGTTGAACCAATCGAACCTTGGTGGACCTAAAATGGAGACTATCCCCAGAGGTCTTGTTGGATTGAAATTCTGTAGGAATTGTAGTTTTAAGGGTTTGGCACCTAAATGGACCTGGAGGGGCACTTTCTATGACAGATAGTTCCCTCAGCCAACTGAACCTTTGGATTACAGGAAATCCCCAGAACTGCTGAAGCAGAGAGTCAGTCATGAGTTGGAGTTTGGGGTGAACAGCTCGAGCCATCAAGCAGCTGCTCCTGTTAGTAGCATAGGAGAATCGTCGGGAAGGCTCTGCTGGCCTGTCTGTCACATCTTCCAGTGTGAAGTAGCACCTTGAGCATGAACGTCGGACTTATCTGATTACCGGATCGAGATGTGTATCTGAAGAGAGAAAGTGTGTTAGTGCTACTTGAGAGTGGACTGAAAACTTGCTCCATGAACAATCGGTCTGCTTGGTACGAATTGAGCCTCAGATTGAAAGGTTTGTGCAGAGAAGCTGTGATTAGCAAATGGACTTTATCCGAACTGTGGCAAAATACTTTAAGTGTTATAGATCTGCTGAATGAATTTCATAGATCACGATTTGGTTCCCCACGGCAAGTTCTGTTATGCCAGCTGGAGGCTGGTCCAGCACTTCATCACAGACTTCATCCAAACTGTCTGCTGTTCCTGGGCCCTGCATCTCAGTCTAAGCAGCTATCCTTGCTGCAGAAATCATCTAGATGAAAGACCCACTCAAGGATTCAGACCCCACTCAACTTCACCAAACAGGTAGTGACCACCAGGAGGTGAGTCTTGTAGTCCCTGCTTCCCTGGCAACCCAGTACAACACCACAAGGTCTTCATCTCACCTGTCCTACATCCTGGTCTGGGTAGCGTGAGTACAAAACAGGGTAACTCTGCAACAAAGCTGCAATAATTTGTGTGTATGGCATTTGATTTTCTTGTTTGGGTTTGTTGCAAGGACTGAGCCATCTGGCTCCGGAGTACAAATAATTGGGTTGAGTGCATGTTAATTGTTTTCCTTCCTAAGGGCCCCGAGAACAGCTGCAATGCGGCCTTCCCGGGCAATGCTTCAGGCTAGCCTGTTTACCATACTAGGTACCCAGGGTTGTGGGAGTGTGTCAGAGTGACTTACAGTGCATACTTAATCAACATGAATTTAATCAGAATTGCCAATCACTTGCTAGATTTACACCCTACCCTTGTTCACGTCCCCTGAATAAATCAGAGTGTTGGATTATTCATGTTTAACCTGGCTAGTGTGACCTTCTTGGTGGGGATACAGTACTGCTATTGTATTGTTGCATTGCTGGTCTTATTTTCCAGGGGTCTCCAGGGCAGTTACAGAAGATCCAGCCCTGGTGGTAAGTGCAAGGAGTGTGAGCCTATCATTACTGTCATATTGTAAATATGAATATTCTGTTGCTAAACTGTTTAGGCCACTAGAAGGGTTGGTGAGTGGTTATAACATCCTGGAGGGCAATACCAACAGCAGCTACACTACCCTAAAACCATTCCTCAGGTGGAGCACCCGTTCACGAGCTCAGGCCCCTCAACCTGTGCCTAGTCACAGAGGCAGTGGTAGTAGCCCATAGTCTATAGGATAGAGCCACATGGGGTTATATCTTGGAGGCACCACTGGGATTTGTGCTCTCTAGTTGTCAGAAGTGGAACTACAATCCAGTGTAAAATTGAGATGGAAACAGAAATGGAAGCTTACCATGCTCAAGTGGAAGACTGCCCCCACAAGCTGGCTGTGCACCGTATGATGGGGTGGAATGAGGCTGAAGGGTAGATCCCCAACATGCCATATTGCTGACTTGATATCCCCTGGGGACCACTAATGACACAATTGAAGAAACTGTGGGGAAGGTTAAATGTCTGGGGAAGTTGAAGTACAGCAGCAGGACTCAGGTCAGTTTGATCAAACCTTGGTGGCCCCCTCTTGTAGCCTCCTATAGAGCCCGAAAAGGTTCCCCATTATCATACCTGAAGGGTGGAGAGTTATTCATTTGCATAGTGACCCATCTTCCCGGGGGTTCCAGGAGTGGAAGGTTTAAGGATAAACTATTAAGGCTGTTGGCCACTGAAGGCTGGATAGCCAAGGAATTGTTAAAGATTTTGGACATTTTGGAAGAGACCACTTCTATACAGTCTCCTCTGGCCTCTCCGTCTACTCCCAGAGCATCCCCTGTTGTGGCCTCCCCTTAGTGATAATTTATGTGCACTTGGACTCCTATCACAGGCTCAGACTGTTCTCTGATACAGTTTCTATGCCAGTGGGGACGATGATTTAGAAACATGGATGGACTATGCTACTCCACTGGTCCAAGAGTAGCAATGTTCAGAGGGGAAAGAGAAAAGACTTATGGAAAGTTTAAGGGCCCTGCACTGGAAGCAGTCCTATTTCTCTGTTCCACCAACCCAGAAGCCATTTCAGCCAAGTACCTCTCTGCCTTAGAAGGGGTGTTTGGCAGCACAGAATCTGGGAAGACTAATGTCTGAACCCACCCACCCAAACTACAAGACACAACAACACTCCCTATTCGACTGGGCCCTTATCTCCCACCCCTACCGTGTCATCACCTCTGGCATCCTCCTGATGCTCTCAGTGTTCATAACCCAATATTCATGGTTAGGAAAGTCCACAGAACTAAACTGCCACACAACAGCATACTATGCTCTTTCAAGTCTATTGACCTTGAATCTCTCTTGTGTAACCTTGCCACTTCTGACTGGTCCCCTAACCTCCTTCCCTCAGTTGATAAGGCCCTTGCTTACTTCAAAGAAATCTTTTTATAAACTGGAACACCTTTGCCCCTCAAACAAACCAGAGTCCGAGGTAACCACTTACCTTGAATAACCCCTGAACTTCTGGCCTGCCTCAGGGCTGAGATTGAACCTGGAAGCATCATAAAGCTACCCAGCATCCAAGGGACCTCACAAACTTCCACATGCAGAAATGCTTGCACCAGGGCTACATGGTTAGCCAAGCCTGAATATTTCAAATCTGCCTTCATCACCAACATAAATTCCTTCAAAGTTCTGGAAGGTGGTCCACACCCTATTTACCCCTCATCTCACCCACTGCTCCTGGTACTTAAAGTAAAGCTCACTAGTGTCCTACCCATCAACTGTAGCTGCAGAATTTAACTCCTACTACACCTCGTGCGCCACTGACCTACTGAAATCCCTCTTACCTTTACCCTTCCAACCCTACTGGTGTGCCCCATACACCACCTTCCCACATTCCTCTCTTTCCCTACTGCAACCCCAAATGATTTCCAAGTGCCCTCCTCACCATCAACCCCCTCTAAAGGTGCTTCCCTGATGGTCTTGACCAAACTCCTTTCTCTCTCAGCTTCGACCATTGCCTACCCCTCTCAATAATCCTAAATCTCTCATTCTCTACTGCCTCGGTCCCTCTTCATGGAAACATGCTGTGGTCCTCCATCTACCCCAAGGGTGACCCCATATCCCTGGCAACTATTGCCTCATTTCACTTCCTCCCTACCCTTGCCAAGCTTCAAGAACACATTGCCTCTCCCAACTCACCTCTTTCTATCAGACATCTCCTTTCTCACCCTTTTCCAGTCTGGTTTCAGGAAAAAACACTCAATCACCACCTCTCTCCTACGCTCACAGACTCCAATCTAACTTGGTGGACTTGGCCAAATTACCTCTGCCATTTTGTCGACCTGGCCAAGGCCTTCGACATCATCTCCTCCCTTCTCCTTGACTCACTCCCAGCAGCTGGCCTATCTCCCTCCACCACAAACTGGTTCAAGGCCTACCTTATTGGTAGAACCCAATCAGTTCAGATCTTGGATGCCACTTCTCCTCCCTCCCCATTAGCACTGGAATCCTCAGGGCTCGGTATTAAGGCCCTCCTATTCTTCATCTTTTTAAATGACCTTCCCTCTGTTTGCTCCCCATCCTCAGCTATACATCTGTATGCATCTGGCTCCTGTCCTGATGAGCTTACAACCAGCTTACAACAAGACTTCAACAGGGTTCAGCTCTGGTTTGCTAATCATAAACTTTCCTCAACGCCAAGAAGACTGTCTCCATGACCTTGGCACAAGGCAGAGACTCTCAGGCTTCTCTCCTAGTCCTACCCACTTTTCACACCCCTTGAGTGATTTTCTTGAGGACACATCCTCCTTCAGGTACTTAGGTGTTTGGTTGGACCAACACTTAAATTTCTCTGGACATATTGATGCCATCCAGAAAAAATCGCCCCAAGCTTGGTGACCTGTTCAGGAACCATAGTTGCATCCCTCCTACTGCTAGGCATGAACTTGTTCAGAAGATGATACTACCCATTTTTGACTACTGTGACATAGTTTATGGTGCTGCCACTAAGTCCTCCTGGCCAGACTTGACACCCTCTTCAATTCCTTCTGCTGCTTTGCCCTGGATGCCCTCTCTGCATCTATCACTGTGATCTTTATCGTGCCTATCCTTCCTCTCTTACAAATAGGCAACTCTCCCACTGTGCTAAATTCACCTCCAAGCACTGTTTGGGTGAGCTCTTTCCTACCTCACCTCCTCCTTTATAACACCCCTCCACCCACCCTCCCATTCCTTTGGATCAACCGACACCCATTCCATGGTTGTCCTCTGCAGATCCACACCCAAATCCAGTTACTCTCACCCCTCCCAAAATTTGGAAGTCCCTCCCCCTCAAATCCAGCACTCATCCTCCACCTGCTCCATCAGCTCTGCCCTTAATAATTACCTTGCACCTAGCTGCTCCTGCCATGTCCTCCCTAATTCCTTCCTCTAAGCCCTGGACAAACCCTACCTCTAACTCACACCTTCATTTTACCCTGTACACCACCTCCCCAAATCTCTAGCCCTCCTCCCTTCTCCCAAATTGCTCCCCTTACTGGCCACCCTTGATCTCTTACAGAATGTAAGGACCCCAAATGCACTCCATGGTCCCTCTCCTACCTCCTGGGGCTTCTATCTCATCTCTCTCTTCTCCCACATCTTAAAGAGGTCTCAGTGGGACACTACCCTATCCCCTTCTCTCTGGTCACCCCAGTCCCTTGCAGGGTCCCTCACATCATGAAGGAGACTTCATGGACATGACTCTCTCCCTCCCCCACCTCACCCCTCCTCCCCGTTCCCCTTTTCTTTCACGTAAGCACTTATTTACTTATAATCCGGCACTTATTATTGTCCACTCTTTCTACATGTTATGCACAACACTGTTGTAACACTGTTTGTAATACCTGTCTTACAACTGTATGTTAATGTTGATCTTGTAACTTGAATGTTTAATATCTCATTCCAATTGTACCCTTCCCCAGGTCACACCGGAGACATGCGACTTGTTGCGCTTTCCTGGTGAAACATTTCAACAAATAAATAAATAATGTGGAAGTTCAAGTCTGCTAAACAATGGAAAAATAAAAATTATCTGCTTTTGTCCTCAAATTGAACAGGCCTTGCAGAGGCACATAGGAAAGGGGAGTCCCTGCTAGTGAACTGAACTGAGTCAGACTGGAACATATTCTCAGACCTGCCTGATATTCCAGTGTGCTCATGTTGAAACTGAAGTTTCAGGACAGGAAAGCTAACCTTCCTGAATACTGCTGGCTAATGAAGGAGATTTGAGAGGCTGAGAATGATGAAGATAGAAGGGAGCCAATGCGGGGTTGCCTGTACCAGCCAAGTCTCAGATCGGTCTGATGCAAAGGAGGAGTCTACTGAAATCCAGCAAGTTAAAGAACTGCTCAAAGAGATAAAGGAAATTATGGCCAGTCAACAAGCCGTGGCTGAAGCTGCCCAAAGCTCCCACCGTTACCCATTGCCAACTGAGACTAGAAGTGAGGTTTCCTCTGGGGTGTGGAGGCCCATGCCATCATTCATGAGCCCTAGGTTGAGTCCCAGTTAATGGAATAAATGAGACGCTGAGACCCTTAGTGAGGAACCTCATACATGCCACCCGTACTTCTGCCAGCTGGGGAGGTGGTGGGGACAGAGAATCCGAGTCAAAGTCTAAGGAAGACAGTAGAACTTCTCCTTCTTCCAGCTGACACAAAGTTCAGGAAGAACCTAACCACTCTAACGATTCCAGAGAACATGGGTTCTGTTATCAGTGTGGAGAATACGGACATACCTGATGGGGCTGCACCTTTCTGGAAAACCTGTGGAAGGTTACAGCCAGACTGTTAAACTTAGTTGATTAAAGCAATATAAAGCTCCAGCTGGGCCCACTGAAAAATATTACTCCTCCAAAACTGCTGTGGGACAGTCTGCCAAACCAATCTCCCTGGACTGGTCCGAGATGGTGGGCCCCTATGGAGACTACAGTGACAGTCAATGGCATTTCCACTTGTGCTGTGTTGGACAGTGGCTCACAAGTCACCATTATATTTCGGTATTGGTATGACCAGCACTTATCTGACCTCCCTCCAACCCCTCAAAGGACTGCATGTATGGGGGTTGAGTGAAAAATCCTACCCTTATCTAGGATATGTATGAGTGTGGCTGTCCTTCCCTACTGCTGTAGCAGGTGTGGATGAGCAAGTAGAGACCCTGGCCTTGGTGTGCCCACCAATTGGACTGTATGGTGGTATCCCTCTACTAACTGGTACAAATGCACATATGTTCAGGCGGTTGGCTCAACTTTGTCAGGTAAAGCAAGCCAAGTGAACTAGATGGGCCCTGCACATTCTGGCCCTAGTACAATGAGCCTATGACTTGCTGATATGAACACAGGAGATTGAGAAGGATGAACTGCAGAGGTCTGGAAAAGGATCCTGACTCACTGCTATTACTGCCCAATGCTTGGCTCACCATCAGTGCTGAAGTGTGCCTAAAGACCGATGTTAAAAATAAGATCCTTATGCTGGATGCCTCAGAAGGGGAAACTGCCTGTGGGACTGTTGGTCAAGTCTAGCATTCTACTTGCCCAGTCCCATGCCTGCGCTCAGCTGGTAGTGGTGCAAGTCCAGAATATGTCAGATCGAGAGGTTTGGATGAATTGAGGGTGCACCTAGCCATTGTGTATTGTGCAGATACTGCTGTGCTGCCCAGCAAGAAGTGCCCCATCGAGGGTGAAAATGTGACCCCTGACCTGTTTGACTTGAGGATCCCCCTTCCTGCCGAATGGAAAGCAAGGATTAGCCAGAAGTTGTCTCAGAGAAGTCAAGTATTCTTCTTGAAGGAGTGGGACGAGGTTGTGTCATCGGGCTGAACACTACATCCAACTTCATGATCAGAGGCCATTCAGAAAGAGGTCCCATTGCCATGCACCAGCTGACATAGACAATGTTAGACATCACCATCAAGAAATACTGGCCACAGGGAATATTCAAGAGTCTCAAAGCCCTATGCCTCCCTGATTGTGGTAGCCCAAAAGAAGAATAGATCGATGAGGATGTGTGTGGACTACCAGACATTAAATCGGCGAACTGTCCTGGATCAGTACACCATCGCCATATCCAGGATGCCCTTGACTGGCTCAATGGAAGCCAGTGGTTCTCAGTACTAGGCCTTCAGAGTGGATATTATTAAATCCGATAGCCCAGAAAGACCAAGACAAAATAGCTTTTAAATGTCCCTGGGTTTCTATAAATTTCTCCGCATGCCTCAAGGTATTTCAGGTACACATGCCACTTTCCAGTGGCTGATGGAGTAAGCAGTGGGAGACATGAACTTACTAGAATGCCTTGTATATCTTGATGATGTCATTGTGTTCAGCCAGACTTTGGAGGAGCGTGAAGCTTGCTTGTTTAAGGTTCTTGACAGATTAGAGGACTTCAAACTAAAGCCATCAATAGACAAGTGTCAGTTCTTTCAAACATCTGTGAAATATATTGGTCACATAATGTCAGCTGATGGGTTTTCAGACAGACCCGGCAAGTGGAGTCCTTGACTACCTGGTCTTAGCCCAACAACCAAAAAGAGTTGCAAGGGGTCTTGGGGTTCTGCGGTTACCACCTTCAGTTCATAAAAGATTACTCCAAAGCCACTGACCTTTGCTCAACATAACTCAAGGCTATCCCCCTAAAAACAAGAAGTATAAAAAGTGCAGTAAAGGAGAAAGACAAGGTTTACTTTCGGACACATGAGCCATTTGGAGCCAGATGGACTTTGAGTGTGAAGCTGCTTTCTATGAAATCATTCATCAACTCACCCACTCCTCTGTGCTTGCCTATGCTGACCCCCACCAGACCCTATGTGCTACACACTGACATCAGCTTCAAAGGACTTGGTGCCATGTTGTATCAAGAATATGAGGAAGGTTTATGACCAGTGGCATTTGCCAGTCGGAGCCTAACCTGATCCAAAAGAAATTATCCAGTACACAAGCTTGAATTTCTTGCACTAAAATGGGCTGTAGTGGAACAATTCCATGAATATCTTTATGGTGCCAAGATTCTGATCAAAACTAACAATAACCTCTCACTTATGTCCATACCTCAGCTAAATTGGATACCACGGCATCGCACGTTATCGGCACTTTCCAGGTGTGACTATTCAGTGGAGTATCGACGGGCTTGAACCATATAGATGCTGACACCCTTTCCAGATGACCTAACTCTAATACCAATTGAGTGAGAATGTCTGAGCAGTCTGTTAAAGCCCTCTGCCAGAAATTCAACAAAGATGAGTATCCCTCTCCTGATACAGTTGACTGCCTAGTAGACTGTTTAGGTCCTCCTGACACTTGTGTTCCGCAGCCTACTGCCACTTTGCAGCCTTAGACCTTAGCGCCTTTGCCTTAACTTAACCCTGATAACATACAGTGGGTGCAGACCCAAGACTCCATGATTAAGCCTGTGCTTGATACTCTACATACTGGAAAGGATGTGTCCAAACTCCGTTCCTCAGATCCAGCGGTCTGCTTTGTTGTTTAAAGGGCCCCAGACTTAAATTGCATAACCAGCTACTTTATAAGAAACCATAAACAGACAAGGTCAACCTAACAAGCAGCAACTAGTATTACCTACAGCTTTCAAACATTTGGTTCTATGGGCCCGCCATGATCAGATGGGATATTTGCGTTGTGACCAAACTACGACTTGGCAGTGCTCAGTTCTATTGCTGAAGATGGGGCTGACCTTGAGGCCATATCAGAACTTGCAGCCATTGTTTCAAAGAAAAGCTCCACCCCAGAGGGCTGCACCCTTGGTCAACATCTCAACCAGTGCACCCATGGAGCTGGTGTGTATTGATTTCTTGTGCCTGGAACGAGGCCAGAAGAATGTTTGAAATGAGTTAGTGGTGACTGATCATTTCACATGTTATGCCCAAGCTTACCCAACTAAGGACCAGAAATCATCCACAGTGGCCAAGGTCTTCATTGAAAAGTTCTTTGTCCATTATGGTGCACCTCAGAAAATTCACTCTGATCAAAGGAGAGACTTTGAAAGCTGTCTGATCAAGGAAATGCTCTCACTCTGGGGAGTGTGGAAATCCTGAACTACCCCACTACCCCAGGGGATCTCCAGCCCAAAGGGTTTAACAGAACACTACTTGACATGCTGGGCACACTTCATCCGCAGGACAAGTCCAGATGGAGCCAACAGATCAGCACCTTGGTACATGCCTATTATTGGACCAAAAGTGATGCCACTGGGTTTCCCCTACCACCTGATGTTTGGTCGGGAAGCCTGGTTGCCTATGGATGTTTGCTATGGGGTGTCCCCGGATGGAGTCAAAGCTGACAACTACCAATATGTTGAAAAGCAAAGGCCCAGTTAAACCATGCCCAGCAACTGGCACAAACCATAGCAGCAAAGAGAAACTTGGCAAACAAAGAAAGGCATAACAGGTGTGTCAAAGCTCAGGAACTGCTACCTGATGACTGTGTTCTGTTGTAAAACTTGGGACTGCATGGAAAGCATAAAATTGCTGATAGATGGTACCACCTCCCTTATGTTGTTGTCAGTAAATTGGAAGATCTGCCAATCTATAAAGTGTACCCTGGAAACAACCCATGAGCCACTAAGACAATGCACTGGAATCATTTGCTGCCCATTGGTCAAGTAATTATTGACTCTGTACCTCAAGACACTGCCCCCCAGGCCTGTAACTAGAGCTGCAGCCAAAGAGACAGACTACTCCTTCTCCAGTTGTCAAGGTTCAAGGCCTCCCCAGGCTAGCCCAACATGACATTGATTGCCAGTCTGAGTCTGATGACCCATTTTATGAACTGAGTCAGTTGTTTCAAGGTAATCCCACATATAATCTCAGGGATGAAGCTGGACCTTCACGACTGCCTAACCCTCCAGCCTTCCACAGACCCTGTGGTCCCTGAAAGTGAGATGCAAAGTATGACTTCTGAGGCAGCTGACTCTTTGTGTCTGGTAGAGCTATTTGAATAGCCATAAAGAGAGCTGCAACATAATGCATTCCTGGTGACATACCAGAAAATACAGAACTGTGAGAAAGTAATGATCCAGAACCTGCTATGACAAATGGTAATAATGGAGTGAATGATGTTGACAGTATTAGTCAAGTATTGCAAGACTTAAATGCCATGGAATTCCCCTAGATGATGAATCTAGGCCTCCTTCTGATCCCAATACCAAGAGCCATGTTGCTGAACCAGAGTTAACAGAACAAGGACAAAATTGCTTCAATATAACATTAGCCACCAGTGCAGAGGTACCTCCCTACAGGAGCAGACTCCAATGCAAATGTCGAAAACACTGAGCCTGTGCCTGTACCTCCAAGAAAGTCTAGAATAGCTACCAAACCAGTGATACACCTCAGTTGTGACTCTCCAGGAGGCCTGTGAATCTTCCTTTACATGTTGTGCATAAAGGAGTCTACATTTCTGAAAGCTCTCTTCCCAAATTGAGCTGTTCTGCTACTTCCACATTATTAGTCAAGACCTCAACCCCTGGTGCCACTGCCTCATGCAGCTCTGATATAGCTGATAGAGATAGGCCCTCAGTCAAGTTAGTTAAAGTAGAGAAGTAGTACAGACCCAAATGGTCAGATTAATGTGGTTGTCTATTTGAACTATTTTGAATATACTGATATTTGTATGACAAAAGTATGAAAACTGTATCCTTACGGAAAATTATTATCATGAAAAATATAGTAGATCTGTCACAAAAGCACTTTGGGGGTCAGGCCCTCTGTTCCCACAGTGCCAAACCTCAAAGTGCAATATGTGAACAGGAGACAAACAGGGTAACCCTCCTGTCTGTTTTGGGTTCGAACAACTACCAGTCTCCAGTCCTGGGGTCAAATATGAACCCTTTTCGCTAGCATGCCCAGGTAACAGGTCCAAATATCACATCCTCTTTGGGGAACTGCAGGGCAATACTTAACCGAGCGGGCATCCAACCTGGTTCACAATCCCCTTTGACTCAATTGAGACCTTGGTACTTCCTTACCTTGGTACATAGGGTGACACTATAAGCACTTTAACAGTTCTGTCAGAATTATCAATACTGTCCCAGCATTCACACTCAAAATGAGAAATAGGCTCAGGCAGGATTTCAAGGAAAACAGAGTTTACTAAAATTAAAAATAGTAAAAACAAAACAAAATACAAAACACAGAACATGTAATATTAATGGTACAGTCAAATAAAGTAATAGAAATTACAAAACCAAACACCTCTTTACTGAGTAACTGATTCTACTCCAGTTTCAGTTAGTAAATAGTGGTGCTGAATTTACCTAACTTTGGTAGAAGTGCTTCTTGAGAGTCCAAGTAAAGTGTCTCTTCAAAGTCCAATACAATTATGCTAAGTCTTGTGAAGTTGGAACAAGGTGTATTCTTTCAGGAGTTCAGAAATAAAAAAGCACAATGTTCCCTCAGCCTTGACAATGTATGAGGGAAAAGGGTCTCACCCAGCTTGTGAGGTCACAGTTCTGTGGTGAAACTGGCTTTGAGGACACTCTTGTTCCTGCATACCAAATTAGTCACAGGCATCTGCATTTTGCAAAGCATCCCACTTGAAAATTGTTTTTTTTTAATTAGTAAACCTGCTTTATGGCGGTCAGAATTGCCTTTGATCTTCAGAATTATATCCAGAAAGCTATTTCCTATCTGTGTGAGGATTTTTACAGGTATTTGTCAGAAGTTGGCTTACCTCCTGATAGGTAGTAAAATGCAGACTGTTATGGCCAGCTTCCTAGATTCAAAGTAAATGGTTGTTTTATAACCTGGTTTTATTATAGTCCCAGGAAGTCAGCCTTTTCAAGCTAGCTTTGACAACAAGCAAAGGCCAGCACATTTGTTTTCCTTTTAAAATCCAATATCCCATGAGGCTTTTCTGCTTGGCCTGCATTTCTAAGCAGAAGTCTAAACATATCTTTATATCACAAATATAATCCAAATAATAACAATCAGATGGTTATCTATCACACTAATGCTTAATGCCATTTGCTTTTGCTGATGCATCAGTCTTCTTTTCTTTGTGGTACATCTAATGAAACCTGCATGTACAGTATTTTTATATAATGTGTTTTATAGAATGTCATAGTAAGTATAGATTTGATGTGGACACAAGTTTTCCAGGCAATGAAGAGTGTAACCCCTACAAATAGGGGTTCCTATAATGTCTTCCTGGGCTGCATAATGCCCATTAAAAGGATGGTGTCCTGTGTCCAGTAGCTTTAGTTGTTTGCATGAGAGTGCTCCAGTGGGCCCTCCATGCCTGTCTCTTCAAGAGAGCATCTATGCTGTGTTGGGAAATTAGTCTGGGCTGGGTCCGAGTGATTTAAGACTGTGACCAGCCAGACAGTTCATATTCTGCTCCATTCTGCAGTCGCTATTTGCACAGAGGAGCTCTGTTGGGGCTCTGATTATTTACTGTTTATCTGCTGTAATAATAATAATATATTAGTTTGTCTAACCTGCTTTCCATTGCAGCTTGAACTTTTGCATAAGAGCCATGATCTTGGTTCTCAACTGCCAGTGTTTGACCAATCGAACCTTGGTGGACCTAAAATGGAGACTGTCCCCAGAGGTCTTGTGGGATTGAAATTCTGTAGAGTGTAGTTTTAAGGGTTTGGCACCTAAATGAAGCTGGGGAGAGCCCTTTCTGTGAAAGACAGTTCCTCAGTCAACCAAACCTTTTGGATTACTGGGAAATTCCCAGAACTGCTGAAGCAGAGAGTCAGTCGTGAGCTGGAGTTTGAGGAGTGAACAGCTTGAGCCATTGAGCTGCTCCTGTTAGGAGCATAGGAGAACTGTCAGGAAGGCTCTGCTGGCCTGCCTGTCATATCTTACTGTGTAAAGTATTGCCTTGAGTGTGAAAGTCAGACTCATCCAATTACCAGATTGAGACCTATATCTGAAGAGAGAAAGTGTGTTAGTGCTACTTGAGAGTGGACCGAGGACTTGCTCCAGAGCGATCAGCCTGCCTGATACTGAGTGAGCCTCAGATCGAAAGGTTTGTGCAGAGAAGCTGCGATTAGCAAACAGACTTTATCCAAACTGTGGCAAAATACTTTAAGTGTTTTAGGTGTGCTGAATGTGTTTCATGGATCACGATTTGGTTCCCCACGGTGCATTCTGTTACACCAGCTGGAGGCTGTTCCAGCACTTCATCACAGACTTCATCCAAACTGCCTGCTCAGCCTGTGTCCTGCCATCTAAGCCTATGCAGATATCCTTGCTGCAGAAATAATCTCAGCAAAAGACCCACTCAGGATTAGCCCCCTGCTCAACACCAGCGAACAGGTAGTGACCACCAGGATGTGAGTCGTGTAGGCCCTGCTTCCCCTGGCAATCCAGTACAACACCGCAAGATCTTCATCTCGTCTTTCCTGCATCCTGGTCTGGGTAGCATGAGTACAAAACAGGGTAGCTCCTGCAACAAAGCTGCAATCATTTGTGTGTGTGTATTTGATTTTCTTGTTTGGGTTTGTTGCAATGAACTGAGCCATCTGGCTCTGGATTACAAATAATTGGATTGAATGCATGTTAATTGTTTTCCTTCCTAAGGGCCCCAACAACAGCTGCAATGCCGGCATACCCTGGGCAATGCTTCAGGCTAACCTGTTTACCATACAGGCTACGCAGTGTTGTGGGACTGTGTCAGAGGGACTTACAGTGCATGCTTAATCAACCTGAATTTAATCAGAATTGCCAATCACTTGCTAGATTTACACTTCACCCTTGTTCACTTGCCCTGAATAAATCAGATATTGGATTTTTCACATTTAACCTGGCTAGTGTGTACCTTCTTGGTGGGGATACAGTACTGCTATTGTATTGTTGCATCACTGGTCTTATGTTTGGTTTACTATAATGTTGCAACAGCGCTCCACCAACATTCCCAGCGACGACACAATGCAGTGTCAGCACTGAACCGTCAGGGATGTTGGTGCTTTCAATCGGGGGCTGTGTCACCCTAACACCTCGTGTGGGTCTCCACCCCAATACCCCCAGTCTCTAAATATCTAACTGTGAGTCTGAGCTGGACCGGGCGCAACACTGGGGAATGCACGCTGGTGTCTTCTCCACACCCAGCACTGTGACTACGCTACCAGACAGATATCTGTCGCTGTGCTGGTGTTGCTGTGCAGGTGTTGACCTTTGCTAGCACACCCTTATTTTCCAGGGGTCTCCAGGGCAGTTGCAGAAAATCCAGCCTGGTGGTAAGTGCAAGGAGTGAGCATATCATTACTGTCATATGTTAAATGTGAATGTTCTGTTGCTAAACTGTTTAGGTCACTAGAAGGGTTGGTGGGTGGTTATAGCATCCCGGAGAGCTATACCAACAACAGCTATGCTACCCCAAAACCATTCCTCAGGTAGAGCACCAGTTCACTGAGCTCAGCCCCTCAACCTGTCCTAGTCATGCAGGCAGGGGTAGTAACCCATAGGATAATGCCACCTAGGGGTTACAATTGAATCAGTGTTTAAGTGTGAGTCTGTATGGTATCACTATTGGAAAAAATGGATAATAAAAGAAAAGAAATAAATATAGAAAATGCATTAATAGTTAAACTGTTAGAGATGTATTTACTGATTAAGTATTTATATATTGATAGCATTTTGTGAAATTAATGAGGTGATTTTTTAGTGCTCTACATGTGTTTGCAGTTTAGTTCGACGGTAAGCACATTTATAGTATTGCACGTTTTTCTGCTTTTCACTAGCCACTTCATTTACAACAGGTGTAACTGGTGATGTGAAAATGTTGTATAAATGTGGCAGTGTCTGCAGACTACACCCCCTGATGAAGATCCCTATTGTTGGGTCGATACATAGGGACTCTGTCTTTTGGCTGTAACCGTGCTTTAAAGTTTAATAAAATTTTTGATTCCCTATAAGTCCTTTGATGTGTGCCCAGCTTTTTCTGTTTTCCTTTAGTAATGTTTGTGAACAGGATCTTATCACTGGCCAGGAATGCAGCAGGGTGCACAGTCTTCCGATGTTTTATCTTTTGGCTATGGAACTGCTTCTCTGGAAGCTTTCACAGGCCTCTGATAGTACAAGTGTCACACTCAGAAGACATGAGCATAAAATGTTGACCTATGCTGACAATCTGTTACTTGCTGTTTCAAACCCTGATGCATCCCTTCCTCATGTCTTAAAACTTCCTGACATAATTTGGTAATATTTCAGGGCTCAAGGTACACTGGTCCAAAATAGTAGCAATGCCTTTAAATGCCAAGTGTCACCCTGCACAAATCTTACAAATGCAGATAAAGTGTTCCCCTACCTAGCACCAATGCCTGAGCATGATCCTGACCACAGATTTAAAGCATATAGTGGACCTCAATATTAACCCAATAATTACAGAGGTGGCGGCTGACTTTGCTAAATGGAAATGGCTTAACCTGACATTTGGAGGCAGAATTGCAACCTATAAAATGATGGCCTTCAAACATTCTCTTCTGCCTTTTTAATCTCTTGCTGCATATCCCAGCCACTAAATTTTGTGAATTGTAAAGGTTGTTTCTAGCCTTTCTTTGAGAAGGAAAAGACCTTGCTTCAGTCAGGCCAAACTCCATATGCCAGTCAGAATGAGGGTAGGGCATCCCATGGCTATAGGCCAACCATCATGGCATTGGCATTCATCAGAACTTATGATGGCTGGTACTTTTATCCCATAGAATGCCACTGTGGTGATGTCTGGAGGAAGCAACCCTCAAGCTTCCCATGGAGTGGTCCCAAGTCCCACCATTCCCAGCACCAATTCCTCCTCTCCTACATACACATTTGCAAGAAAGCCTGGGCTACAAAGCTTTGGCAATATGGTCAAGATAAAGTTCACCTGGGCAGTTGGAAACCACTCTGGGGAACTCACACATTGCTGTGAGGCAACCCCCATGTTGGCCTACCTGGATTGACAAGGGTATTATTATAGCTGGCCATCTTCTTGACCAAACTTCCTTAACACTATGTACCTTCCAAGTCATATCCTCTAAGTATATCTCCCTAACAGAGACTTTTGGAGATACTTGCAAATCTGGCAAGCTGTTAACTTCACCTGCACACAGCCTCCAGCATGGGTGACACTCTATTGCATACTTTGCTCAAACCTGGGATGTAAGACCCAGGCAGATAGGCAGGAGAATATACCAGTTCCTCCTGGAGCCCCATTGCCTTCTCCTACATAAGAAAGGTGGAACTGGGAGGTGGTATTCCACATTTAGTTACCTGACCCCAGCTGGGCTTTCATACCTAGCAAAGCACATACTAGCCTTAGGGACCACAGATACCAGCTTATCCAAAAGAACATCATGCATAGATGGTATCATACCCTGAAGTTCTGCACAACTAGCCCTGATATCGCTCACCTGAGTGCTGGCGGTTCCAGTCTCTTTTAGATCACACAGCATATTTTATTGTTTTGCCCTTCCCTTGCCTCATGCTAGGATTGTATCTCCCAATTCTGTGAAGACTCTGCATCCATTCAGATACCATACTCCCCACAGCTATCGATTCTGGTGGATATGACTGTGGCCTCTACCCTTCCAGTAACTGCTAAAGTATGTCTCGCCCGCTGTCTCAGAAGCCAAGTAGCAAATACTATTGAAATGGACATCTGTTGAACCCCCTACTCAAGTGGCAGTTCCAGGCACTGAGCAAGTTAGCTGAGTATGAGGATATTTCCACCTATCCTCATGGTGCTTGCCTTGGCAGTTTTAACAGGATTTGGGATCCCTTCCTCTGTGCCCTTGCTTCATTCATCTCCCCTACCCCTTTCACCCTCAGCAGCCTTCTTATTCTATAGATTATTGTTTCATAGAACTATGGTTTAAGAGTGTGCATTGTGATGTTAATATTACATTCTAATTTTTAAACTTTCTTGTTAACTGTTTTTCCCTTTATTTCCTGTTTGCTCCATATCTTAGTTTTCAACTGTGTAGTATATTAGACATGAAATGTTACTGCTCAATAGCATGACAGCTTGTTAGAGATGTATATCTAAGGGGCTTGCCCTGCGAACATCTTTGCAATGCTTTTCAATGGTTTGTTAATGTGAAATTTTAATAAGGTGTTAAAAAACATAGTTTAAGCTTAAATAACTTTTTGTTTGGTACTATGAGGTTATACTTTAATGTTTGTGAGGGATGGTTACTACTAGTGATATACTGGATTATACTTTTTATTTATATTTTATTATTAATAATTAGTTACATATTAAAATTCAGAATGATTCTATAGGCTGACTTTGCACATTTTAGAGATGAATATTTAAGTGTAACACAGGTATTATTAAAGATGTGATATAACAAAAAGAGGCTACAACTGTCCTTCTACAATCCAGCTATGGTACAATTTGTCGCCAAACAGGCACATTTGCATATTGACTATGTGGCACCATTATCTTACATTTATGGCTTTTTACTTTTACATTTTCTCACCAAACGTGTTCTCTGATATACACTAACATTCCTGCTGTATATCAGTAATTACACGGCTTCCATCAGAATTGCTGCCACAGTTTGCATTGGCATCACTTCACAATTTTGCTGACATTTTCACTAAGGCACTTACTGACAATTACCATCACCCTCTTGGCAACCACATGTGCCTCACTACTCTTGGCAACCATCTGCATTCTCTGTTTTGTGCCTCGGCAATATCCATCAAGAGTACAATTTTTGGAAAAAGAGCAAGCTCACTCAGAGCAGCTATTCATCTCCTTCTTACCTCAGCAGTGTCTATCATGGGTATAATTTTTAGAAGTGGCAGCAGGCTTACTCAGAGCATCTGCACATTTTCTACCTGCCTCGGCAATGCCTGTCATAGGTACAATTGTTTCATTCAAAGCAGAAAGATTGCTAGAGTGGCTATGCCTCTCCTACATGCCTCAGCAATGCCCTCATGGGCACAATTTTTGGAAACAGCAACAGGCTCACGAGAGCAACTATGCCTGTCCTACCTGCTTCAGCAATGCCTGTTATGGGTACAATTTTTGTAAACAGCAGCAGGACTCATTCAAAGAAGCTGCACCTCTTCTTCATGCCTCAGCAATGCCCATCACAGATACTGTACTATTTTTGAATAAGCAGCAGACTCCTCATAGCAGCTGTACCTCTCATACTTGCCTCAGCAATGCCTGTCATGGGCACAACTGTTTGAAAAAGTAGTAGGCTCAGGGATCGCGTGATGCAGGACCACACGTAGCAAGCACTCCAAATGTGTCCCACTCACTCCATGTATTAATATACATTTTAAACTGCTCTACCTACTCCTAATATCAGAAATTAAATTTTTGGAGGCTTAGATCTACTCTGCAATACTTATCTGTAGTTTTCCACATAGTATAGAAGTAGAGATGAGGCAAGCACTGCTAAAACGCACGCCTGTTCTACGCCAGAAAAGCCTAGCAAGAAAACAAGGCCGCAAGCTACTTCAGATGATAGCACCTCTCAAATCCAAGACCCAAATGTTTTAACGGTGGACCGATTCTTACAAGAATTTAAACCGTTCTCGAGGAACTCTGATCACTAACAGTGGAGTTTAAATCTATGACCATGGCGCTGGAAAATGTCTCAACAAGGGTTGGAGACAACGAGGTATGAATCATCTCTGTTGAGAAGCACCTCGAGAGGATAGAACTGGAATTGGTAGCAAGCAGGCAAAAGCTAGCATGTCTGGAATCCAAAGTAGAGGATTTAGAGGGCACAGTAGGCACAATAATGTGGTTCTAATAGGTTTGCCAGAGAAAGAAGGGTCTTTCACTGTCCTATTCATACAAAAGTTAGTAGCGAAGTTAGCAGGCCCATCTCCATATGAAGCTTCTTATTCCATTGAGAGGGCTCACCGATCTCTGTGCCCTATCCCAGCAGCAGATGCCCCCCAGACCCTTAATAATTAATGTCCTAAATTATTTGGAGAAGCAGCATTTCCTGATAAAGACCAGGAGCCTCGATCAAATTAAATGGGGTGAAGTTCAAATCACAGGTCGCAAGATCTCCACCGTGTTGTCAGTTAAGTGAATATGTAGGCTCTATTTCATCTCCTAGTTAACAAGTTAATTCTGGCGGGGATAAAATTCAAGATGCTCTACCCATCCAAATTTCAAGTCTTGATTGAGGGCAAGTGGAGCAGTTTCGAGAAACCAAGACCTCGGAAGTTACTCTGAAAGCTGCATTTCGAATTTATTCAATGATCGATGAGGTGAAGGGACTTGAGTCTGGTATTCTGTTCTGGGGCTGTTCTCAGCTGTTAAACTGTCAGGAAATACTGTAGTTTGTTTGAATAAAGGTTCACTTTGGCCTCGCTATGAAGTTAAGGGTATGGACATCAAGTGCTTTGTTTATTTTCTTACCTACAAATGGATGAGCGATCCGAAGATGTCACGTGAAGGGGTGTATGAAACTTGAATCAATGTTAAGCTGGTATATGGTATAAATTTGCAGAAGTTTTTTGTGACTTTATGGGGCTTGAGGTTAGGCAGTTAAATTTTCAATTCTACTGTGTGTAGTTTAATGTGCAGGTCCTGTTAATGTAGGTATAATACTTACTAAGGACACACGAGTCTCCTAACACGATAATAATTTTTCTTGGGGAGTTTTTTTTCCTTTGTCTGCTGTTAAACAAATTAGGCTTGTATATGGGTAAATAGATTATTCATCTGGTAATTTCATTGCCTTTTTGGCAACTTCATATTGTTAAACCTAGTAAGGTTTTAGTTTTCTAGTTATTGAGTGTCTTTAGTGTACATGTTATAGTACATTTGGTTCTTGAAACAGTTTAACATTTTAGAATATGGGATTAATACTGGCACTTATTAGTAATGGTACGGGTGAGCAGGAGGGTGAAATGGTGATAGTTGTTTCGGTTATCGCGCACCTGAAAATTTTATTTTCGTGGGATGGGGTGTTTATGTTTTTCATAATATTCAATACTGTTCAAGGTTGTGGGTTTCAATGGCTTAAACAAAAGATTTGGGGTTTTATGTCCTACTTGGTAAAGGGCTAAAGGGTTTGGGTTTAGGGAGGGATGGTGGAGAGGGACCTTGGCTGGATGCTATTAAGGATAGGAGTAACCTATTGAATTTTGACTTTTAACGAATCATTAATGCAACACTAAATGGCGAGTAGTATAAAACTGCTTACTTGGAATATCAGGGTGCCAGAAAGAAAGTCAAATGCAACCAGATTTTAAAACATGTAAATTGTTTGAAAGGGGCTGTCACATTCCTACAAGAAACCCATTTATTAACTTCTGAAGGCTCACTTTTCAGGAGGCAATTTGTAGGTCAAGTTTTTAATGTAGGGATAGCACTCAAAGTAGAGGGGTAGCCATTATTTTCACACAACACACCTTTACCTGTGAGCTCTGTATACAGGATCCAGGAGGCAGATATTTAATTTTGAAGGGTTTACTAGACTGCAGAAGTGGTGCTATGTTGTACATATGGTCCCAAATCTAGACTCTCAATCTTTTTCTCCAAGTTACTTAAGGAACTACTCCTCATGTGTCCTTCCCAGTGATTTTGGGGGATGGAACCTGTTCCTTCACTCCTGACCTAGATAGGTCAGGAGCTAGATGATCTGATCTCACCAGCACAGAGAGTCCTCTGGGATATGTCAGACCAACTAGGATTGATCGATCTCTGGAGGGTCCTATATTCCTCTCTGAAAGATTATACATTTCGATCTCCTGTACATGGCACAGCTACCAGAATTGACTACTTCCTAATTAGTCATGGTTTCCTACCAGGAGTCATTGATAGTGCCATAAAACTGGGGGTATATCGATCATGCAGTAGTATGGTGCTCATTAAATTTGATTCCTAGTGTCCCCAAGGAGACCAACTGGAAGCTGAACAATCAATTACTGAGAGAGGAAAAAGTTGTTAAGGACATTACGAAGGCAATTGATCACTATACTGAGTCTATTCTTGGCTCGACAGGTAGAATTGACCTAGAATGGTGTGCCTTGAAGTGCGTTTTAAGAGGAGAACTGATTAGAATAGCCTCTTACAGGAAAAGATTAAACAACAAGAAGCCCTCACTTTACTAAGTAATATTAGCCAACTGGAAAGGAGCTATCACCTTCTACTCCAGAATGTGACAGAACTAAACTACTTGGTTTAAGGGCCCAGTACAGCCCCTTTGCTTAGTAAAGCTGAATACACAATAATGCGTACCAAAATAAACTATGTGGATCAGGGGAAAAAGCTGGTAAGTTGCTGGCCATCCGGTTGAAATCTCAAGAAGCCTCCAGAATTATTAAGAGAATTAGATCCAGGAAAGATAATAGCATACAAGTGAACCCCAAAAGTATAATGCAGGAATTCGAAATTACTATAAAGACCTGTATGGTCCCATGTCCAACTTTCCGGAAACAAAAATTAGATAAATATCTTGAGGCCCTTTCTTTGCCACAACTATCAGAGGCACAGAAATTAAAATTAGTGGCTCCCATAACTGATGCAGAAATGGAGAATACAGTTAAATCCCTTCCTTCTGATAAAGCACCCAGACCTGATGGGTTTTCTTCTAATTTCTATAAATCCTTTCTGAAACAATTAACTCCCTGGTTAGGTTGCTTGTTTAAATGGTTCTTAGAAGGAAAGATATGGATGACAGTTTTCTGGAAGCTTTAGTTATTGTTTTACACAAGTCAGGGCGGATCCAGAGATGGTAAATAATTATAGACCTATCTCTTTATTAAATTGCGATAAGAAAATTATTGCTAAATTATTAGCAAGTAGATTGGCTCTGGCTCTACCCTTCATTATTCATCAAGATCAGGTAGGCTTTATGAAAGGTAGGAACTCTTTAGACCATTTTCGAGACTGTCATACATTTTCTCCATGTGCAGGGATTCGATGCTTCAGCAGAGCCATTATCCCTGGACATGGAGAAAGCTTTTGACAGGTGAATTGGGATTTTCTTCTCCATAATGAAACATTTGGGTTCCCAAAAATATTTATTGGGTGGATTGCCTCTTTCTATAAAACCCCAAAGCACGTATTTATTGTAATGGAGTTTTTGGAAAGATTTGTTCTCCACTCGAATTTTGCGCCAAGGGTGCCCATTATCCCCCTTCTTTTAATATTTATCTGGAGCCTTTGCTCGCAAACTCAGATGTTCCCTTTGATTCCAGGTATTTCTTTGCATGGCCTTGACCTCAAACTATTGGCATACGCAGATGATATTCTGCTCCACTTTGCCAATCCACTGTAGGCGTTTGAGGCTTCCTTGCAAATTATTTTGGAATTCAGCACTTACCCAATTACAAAATTAATCTGGAGAAGAGCATGGTCTTCCCTTAAATTATAGACTGCTAAAGAATGATATCGCACACTTAGGGTTTCAATGGACATTTAAAAGCTTGAAATACCTGGGCATTTATCTTACTAAATCTGACTCCTTAAGAAAAAATTAAATCTGGATGACACCCATCATATTATTCAACAAGATTGTTCCAGATAGTCATCCCTTCCTATTTCTCTTTGGGGACGCATCAACATAGTTAAAATGAACATTTTGCCTAGGATTTTCTATCCGTTGCATATGCTTAATGTCTGGTTGCCCATTAAATGGTTCAGCAAAGCCCATTCCATTATTTCTTCCTTTATATGGGCTGCCAAACTGCTGAAAAGAGCCTACCAAAAACTGCGGCAACCAAGGCTAGGGATGGCTTGAGATTGCTACATACTGGGGTCTATTACTTGGCTTGTCACATCTTTAAGTATTTGAAATGGATGTCTAGCAAAGAAATGCTATCCGACTCCCATATGTGCCACTGTGGTTAACACTAGAGAAGAACTACTAGTTACAGTGCAGTTATCCATACCCACGATATTATATAATACATTTAAAAACCTACTGACCAATATTTCCCATTCTCCATAGGGGTCTCAGTAAGATCCCATGCTCAGCTCTGTGTTTTTCAAAATATAAACACACTCTGGATTGGAATCAGCCTTTGGTGGATAATTTTAATTTTAAAATAGGAGGCAAAAGATTCCTAAACTATAATTCCCCAGCTTCAAAATGTGAAAATAAGGGATTTCTTTGATTTGGAAGGAAGAGTTTCCCTGCGCTTACTATTATTAATAAATATTCTCTAGGTATGGGACCGATATTCAAGTTATTTCAAATATCCCATTTATTAAACCGATTAAAAACAATCGTCACAGAGAATATGTTTTCTGAATTCTTACCTCTATGGGGAAGTAGTACACCTTCCTCACACAATAGCCCTAGTGAACAGCTCATTTTTGGAATTGACCTCTACCACTCAGGAGGAGTCCCCAAATACTGGGCTGGACAATTCCCAGACCCTAATATCAATTGGACTAAAATTTGGGAAGGAACCCATATTTACTTATCTCAAGATAGGTTGAGACTTATTCAATTTCAAGTTTTGCACAACCTGTTGGACACCTCTTAAGCTCTTCAAAATTGGTAAGATCCCTAATCCAATTGTAGCAGATGCAACATGGCAGAAGGTTCTCTTTGTCATATTTTCTGGGACTATCCCCAGTTCAGGAACTCCAGAAAGAAATTCGGGATAAAGCCGACTCATTGTTAGGACAAGAGGATCTCTTCACTCCCGAGATATGTCTCATTGGAGATTACTCTAAAGTTAAGGTTAGAGCACAGATACCACATGGCAATGATCACAGTGACACTTAGAAGCTGGTTTTAAGGCACTGGATTGGCCTCAAAAATCTCCTATACAGAGTGGCTTCAGGACCTCTTGTTTAATTTGCATGTGGAACAGTTCAAGATATCTTGGTTGCCCTTCCTCCAGATATAAAAAATATGGGCTGGGATGCATACTATATACATGCTCCAAGTGGTTGTCCAGTTGGCTCAGTGATATTTAGTAGGGGTTGGACAGCTTCTTTTACTTGTGTAAGCCAATGCTTTTCTATGTCTAGCTCCTTGTTACCGTAAGACCTGAGTTAATATACATATAAGCTGAGGTGGGGAGATATGGAAGGGGTGGAGGGATAGTTTGGGGTTGTGGGGATGGGGCTAAGTAGGGTGGGACAGGATGAGGGAGGAGGGACATGTCACTGTTTTCCTGGTTTTAGTTATCTTGTTTACATGTGTAGCCTTGTTTTTGGTCTCAGTGCCATGTCATTTTGTAAGATCTGTAAAACAATAAAATACAAATTTCAAAAGAAAAAGTAGTAGGCTCATTCTCAGAGCAGCTGCTCTCCTACCTGTTTCAGCAATGTATATCATGGGCTAGATATTCAAAGGGTTGCACCTTGTGCAACTGAGTTCACCAGTGCAACCCCAGAACTGTGTCCCAGGGCAATATTCAAAGGTAGGAATTGTGCAGTGCAATTTCCACTGCACTACAGAGCAAAGATAATGTAAGTGGCACATCTCCAGGGGCGTGCCCATGCATATGCAACACATCATAATATTCAGCTCAGGATGTGCAGGCGCATCTGCTGGCACAACAGAGATGTGCCACATACCTGGCTCACAGTTGAACCCATAAAAATGGTTTGAGTGCACACCACCCAAAGGCGTGCAGCTGTATTGCTATGCGCAACATAGCAGCCACCAGCCATGGGTGGCAATCCCCCAACACCATGCACAATCACCCACACATCTTCCTGGTGGTTGAGTGCTTCCCCCACCCTCCCATACTGGTGATCGCAGTGCTCAAACATATGGCCAAGTCCCTGGGTAGTCTAGTGGTACCCCCCTTCCCCATCCCAAATCCCCAATCACTGGCACTGTACTGTAAGAAATATACCTGGTGGTCCAGTGGTACCTCCTCCCATCCTGAATCACTGGCACCATAATGTAAATAACATCCCTGGTGGTCCAGTGGTTCCCCCCCCTGGGCAGATCCTTGATCACTGTCGAAAAATGAAACTATACCTCCCTGGTGGTCCAGTGGTAACCCCACCCCTCACACACAGGACACCCAGCCCACCAGCATCCCGGTCATTGGCGGGCAGCCGACCCACCAGCATACCACCTTGGCTGCCGCGAATGACGGCTTACAGTGGTGGCTGCAAGCTCATTGGTCCACACTGCGGACCAATGGGCTTCACAGTGCATATTGTAATAGTCACAACTGTGTGAATGAAGCCATTCTTTCACAAAGTTGTAAGTATTACAGTATGCACTGCAAGCCCGCGGTCCACAGTGTGGACAATGACTTGCAACCACTATAAGCTGTCATTCGTGGGCAACCACTGTGGTATGTGGGTGGGTCCTGCCCGCTGATGACCGGGGAGCTGGGCTGGGTGTCCTGTGTGCCGGGGTGGGGATTACCAATGGACCACCAGAGAGGCGTGTTTCATTTTTCAATGACGATCGAGATTCAGCGGGTGGGGAACCACTGGACTGCCAGGGATGTTACTACTTACTGTGCTAGTGATTGGAGATTTGGGATGGGAGGGGGGTACCACTGGACACCAGGTATATTTCTTACAGTACTGCACTGGCGATTGGAGGGTTGATGGGGAGGCAGGTACCACTAGACTACTAGGGACCTGGCCATGTTCCGAACACGCGATCACCACTACAGAAGGGGCTGGGTGTACACTAGCTACCAGGGTCCTGGGCATGATGCCCATCATGGCGATCATCACTGCGGGCTGGGGGATCCTCTGGACCTCCACTGCCAGCACCGCATAGTGTGCAGGGTGCCAGGCATATTTCATTGGCAAGTCCTGCACAACTCATGCTAATGGGGTCATAATGACATGCAAATGGCCCCATTTGCACCATGCATGCATATCGGACCCATTTGCATATTGGTATCTGAATATCAGGAATTTGCAACGGTGTATCTCTGATGCACTGGCGTATTACCATTCCTGGTATTCAGACCTTTCTGGGGGTTGGGCCAGCGCATTGTATTTGTGCAGGGTACAGTCTTTGCTATATTCAGAAGGGATGAGCCATGGCACATCACTTTTGAATATATCCATAATTACTCCAGTGCAGCTCAGTTGTGCTGGTACCCAATCGCCATTGCCAGGCACATGTTTCAATACTGGGCCCCATGTATGCAAATTTTGAAACAGTACCAGGCTATTTCAGAGTAACTGCACCTTTCCTACCTGTATCAAGTCAGCTCCTTATGGATACAATTGTCACTGTTTTGGGTAGTCAGACCACAGTCTTTACATTTATTATGGTCCAGGTAGAGTAATAGAAAACCTACAGTAATGTAGGGTAGTTTAGAGGAGGTACCTGTAGGTAGCATTTAGGGCAGAGTATTTTATACCTGCCCATGCCTAAAAATCACACAGTGTAAATGTTACATTTCTGTTGATCATGAAGATAATATTATGCTCGTGGACAAAATTCAAAGTCAGGAAATGCAAAGTAAGTGTAGGGTTCTCAAGTCAGTCCCCAACACTGCACATGTTCAGCTAAATCCTTCAGGCAGGTTGCTTTACCAAACATTATGTTACCCAACTAACTCCTGCAGGAAAACTCCTTTTACCTTTGCCAAAGAAATAAGTGCAATTAAGATAGACAGCTACCTCTATTCAGGACACAGATTACAATAGAAAGCCCATTAGGATCCCCAACTCATTGCAGAATTCTTTAATAAATTCTTCTGATTTAGTTCCTTCTATCAATCCTCCTCCTATTACTCCAACCACCACCAACCTCGCCATCTTCCACTTCAAACTATTTACTAGAAGAGAAGTGCTGAAAGACTTGCTTAAAATCAAACCCAACAAATCTGCTGGCCATGATGGACTGGAACCTAGACTCCTTAAACTTGCAGCCCCAGTACTTGCCACTCCTTTGACCAAGCTATATAATATGACCCTGCTCCATAGGGAAGTTCCTCAGAAATGGAAAGTTGCTAATGTCCACAAAGGAGGAGCCAGGGATGTGACCGAGAACCACTGCCCAATCAATGCTTAGCGTCCTGGCTAAAGTTCAAGAAAGGCTAATATATAATCAACTGATAGCCCACTTTGAGATGAACAACATACTCACTGCTGCCCATGGAGTCCATAAACACCATGGCACTGACATAGACTTAGCACGACTCATCACTGATATCTTCAGAGCCACTAACGATGGACAAGCCACATGAGCTGTCTTCCATTGATCTAACCAAGGCCTTCAACCTGGTAAATTACAAACTCCTACTGGAGTCTTGGCTTAGACCACTTCACAACAACCTGGATCAGAAGCTACTTAGTAGGTCACAGTCAGTCAAATGGAATTCTGTCTATCCTCCTGCTGTGTGATCACTGATGGAGTCCCACAGCAGTTCATACTTGGACCACTTTTCCCTTTTCATCAGTGAAGTGCCATTTAACTAGAAAACTAAAGCAATATGGTATGAAAATGATGCAGTCTTGCATAGGAAGGGCTCTGATATAGCAGAAATAGAACTGGGGCTAAATGAGGACTTTGTCTTGCTGGAAAAATGGCTCACTATCAACCACCTAGTTCTAAACATCAAAAGCCAAGTCCATGCTCTTTGGTTCCAGAAAACAAGGCACAGACAGAACTGAGCTCATAAAGATTCCTGCTGCAAAAGGAAGAGGCTGGAGGTTGTTGACAATGTTAAATACCTAGGATTGTTACTGGACCAAGAACTCACCTTCAAATCTCAAACTGACTGCACCACCATGCTACTATCCCAAAACATCAGTCTGCTATATAGACTCAGAGCCTACCTCACAAATGCAGCCAGTCAAGCAATAGCAAACTCTGTTCTGCTTCTGGCACTCCTCTCTGGAGCTCCCATCCTATCATCACTGCAGGAGACTGAACTCACCATGCTCAAAGCACTTCACCACAAGGTAGACACTAGGCAGGTTTGCCGCTCAGGCTGAAAACAGGGAGCACTACTGTTCAGTCCTTGCATCCCTACATTAACCCTTCCTCAAAGACAGACTTGAACATCCCTCACTCTGCCTCACCTACAAAATACTATGCAACCACTTGCCACCTCCAGGACATAGTGAAGCATTAACAACACAAAAGAACCCTCTGATCCATCTCACAACTCATTCTGGAAGTACCCAGAGCACTGACGGCTGCTGGTCAAAGATCATTCCCATACAGAGCCACACAGCTCTGCAACAAGCTCCCTTATACTCAACAGAAGAGCCTCTCTGCACACTTTCAAACACTCACTGAAAGTACTCCTTTCCTCTAACAATAAATGCATCAGTATCTGGTGACTGTAAACTAGCAGACTCTGCTTGGTAAAAGCAACCCTGAAGTTGTACTACTGCCATTCTGATAGTGTGATATAACTCCACTGTTGATGCAACATTGTAACTATCGGAACATCTTTAAGAAGTATGGCAATAAACAATACAGACACGTGTCACACTAAATGCTTTCAAGAGTATCCTAAATAAAATCCAAACTGTCACCTGTAAATGCTCCTAAAATAACATTTCCTCTCTCTGTGCCTGTTCCATCCCTGCACTTTTGGGTTACAGTGAAAATTGTCACACCTTACATAGTTTCTGCCTTGCCTTGTCAATTTCATTATTGTAGCGCCTTTACCACTTTTTAATGGGGATTGTACTGTATGTTGTGTTTTGTCTTGTTGCTGTATATTTACAAGGGACATCCTTGCAAATAAACTTGCTCAATGGATCTTATCCCTTATCCCTTCACAATAAATTGAACTGAACTTTATGTTGCACTTTCATAGTAGGTAATCTAGGTACATGTACTATTCCAGCTTATATATAATATCTAATCATGTACTGTCTCTGCCGCTACATGTGTAACCCCCAGGTGGCGCTATCCCAAGGACTACTACCCCTGCCTGCTGGACCACCAACAGGTTAAGGGACCTGGGTTCTATGGCGGGTGCCTCCACCCAGAGGTCAGGGTTTGTAATGGTTGGTCGAGCTTGGTCACAGCCCTCTGGGACACTGAGACCCCTTTGGTTCCCTCTAATGGTCCACATGATACACAAGAATGTCAATCAATGCTCCACATGTACACTGGATCCAATCATAAGGTACCACTTACCCTCGAAACCGATTCTGAAGTTAGTCTCAGAGAACCTCTGTGAAATAAGGTTGGTCAAGTTACACAAAACAAAGCAATGCCTAGATATAAGTACTGACACTTTAAACTGGTTAAAGTCAATAACATCCAATCTGGTTTATTTAGGAGAGTGAAACACAGGAGGAAGATCAAGCTGATTAGCATAAATAAATCACAGTACTGTGCACTCATACAAGGTCTTAAAAGTCACACTCTGGGTATCCAGGTTGGGGCTAGCCAGATCCGTTGTCCAGGGTTGGCTGGCAAGTGTAGATGGAAAGGCCCTGTAGGGAAAAGATATGCACAGTATACAATTGTAATCCTGAGCCAGATGGCTCAGTCCTTGAGGAAATGAAAGAAAGAAAATCAGATGAAACACTGGTGATGGTTAACAGGTCACAGGGGATGCCCTGATTTGTACTCCCACTACCCCACACTGAAAACCTGGCACAGATGGTGGTTCTGATTGCCAGACACACAAAGCAGGGAGACGGATTCTACAGGCCAGGCCGCACTGCTTTGATCAGCAGATGGATTCAGTCCGAATACATTCAGTTCGACTTTCAGCACACTGCATGGTGACAAGAGACCTGGAATAGCTATTCCTCCCAAGCATTCAACACATTTATATGTAAAGGAAATTACTATACCAGGCAGCTGCTTTCAGGTCCCAATCACACTTACTGCAAACACCAGGAGTTAACACAACAGCTTCAATTCCTGATGACCGGCGCAATTCAGCAATTTCTCCAGTCTTCTACAGGGTGAGCCTGGTTTCCCTCTTTCAGCCTTTCTTCTTCTCAGTACTCCTGGATCCAGTCTGATTGAGTTGGCAATGGCAGCGCTGACTTTAGGCCTCTCCGTGCTTCCTACAAACTATACAATGCAGAAGCACAGAGCTCCTTCTCTCCTCACTGTCACAACTGATCTGATCTCTCAGTCACAGGGCAGAGCATTCTCTTCGGGCGCCACCCAGTCCAGTTGGTGGACTCAGCTGTCAATCAGTCAGAACTCTCACCGTTGGTGCAAATAGGCACCAAGGTCCAGAACTTCACTTCCCAGAATTACTAGCTATACATCCTTTGTAAACCAGCTCCCAGGAGAGTCCAAATTCTGGTTGGTCCAAACAGTCTCCATTTATAGCTCCCTTAATCCCATTGGCCCCCAGAACAGCAGTTTGGGTCCAAAATGGAGGGCAACACACACAGAGTCCCAGCTGTAACAAGAGCAAGTTAGACAAACTAGAATATTACGAAGGCTCTGTTTATAGGAAAACAAGCATATCATTCAGATGGGCTCCTTTGCACCTCAGTGACCCGCCAAATGAAGCGATTTCCCGCAGTTCAGGCAGGCTTCAAAATGGAAACACCAGTCCCTCCAGAAAAGCAGTAACTGTCTGCAAGCAGACGGCTCTTAAAGAGACAGCATGTGGAGGCTATACCAGCACTCACAGTGCCCATCTAACAGCTTAAACACTGAACGCCAGCAGGCAGGGGACCATTTAGGCAAGCTCCATGGAGGTTTTTAGGAACCTCACTTGTAGGGGGTTACACCTTCCTGGCCTGGAAAGAACTTCATGCCTGCATCAAGTAGTTACCCTTATAATAATTTTAAAACACTACTAAATATATTTACATTACTAACAGTTAGATTTGCATTCTTTAACTCACAATCATATGTTAGCTCTTGATCATATGTACTTATTCTGTATTTCACAGCTTACTACAGGTTACCATATTGTATACACAACAACATTTCATCATCAGGTCACCCTTCCTGTACATGAAACTGGAAAAGAGGGGCCATTCCCTATCAGCTACCTAGGGGCTGGACGGGCAGGGGCACCATACTCAGAGGAGCAAGACAAGTAATCTGGAATTATTTCCCAAACTTAGTTTGGGCAATAGCTCGGGGTCACATACACTCCCTTATGGACCATGTTAAGGGCAGGTCCACAGGTCTGCCAAGGACTCATACCTTAAGCGCACCACAGGTCTCACAGCTCGACCAGACATTTCTAGGGGAACCGTGACAGTGTCTGTGTTTTGATCTAACTTCAACAGTGTCTGCATTTGTTAGGGGAACTTCCAGTGGGGTAGAGGGGCTAGAACTCGGGCACTTTCAGCTCCATGGTGGCAAGCTCAGAGTCCACAACACTTAGTTCACAGGGGAGTTTTGTAACACTGCCAGTGAATCATCCGTGCATTGAAAAATACTCCTTGGGCATCTCCTACAATTCCACCATGCACAGTGATTCTAGATCATCCGACTTAGCACTTGGCACTTCACTTTCAGGGAGTTGTGGCTCCAGGAAAAAGCGGGGCTTAGACAGTCCAGAAGGCCCAGTCTCATTTCCAGAATTTACTAGGGACTGCCCCAAACAATTGACTCAGTTCAAAAGAAGGGTAGTATTCAAGACCACACTCACTCTCCTCTGACATGGACTGACAGTCCGGTTCAACTAGGGTTATTGGTGAGAAACACTGTAACTCAACATGGGTAGGTACAGACTTTCTTTGTTTTCGCTTTGCAGCAGCTCTAGTCACTGGTCCAGAGGGCATCCTCTGGAGACTCAGTCTCAATCAAGATTTGGCCAATGGGCAGTAAATGCTTTCTATGCATGGTTTTCACTTCTTTCAAATTGTTCTCAGGTCTCACTTTGTATACAGGCAGATCATCTAGTTTGCCTACCACTATGTGGGGATATGGTGCCACCTATCAGCAATCTTATGTTTGCCATGCAGTCCAAGATTTCGTAGTAACACACGATCCCCCCCATGGAGTTCCAGTGCTTTCACTTTTTGTCGCACCTTTCCTGTTAGCCAGATTTCTTTGGCAGCCATGGTTTGTGCCAATTGATACATGATTTAATTGGGCCTTTAACTTTTGGACATACTGTAAATGATTAGCTGCTTGAACCCATCAGCGGAAACTCCAAAAACACATCTACCGGCAGTCGGGCTTCTCTTCCAAATATCAGGCGGTAACATAGAAACATAGATTTGACAGCAGATAAGGACCATGGCCCACCCAGTCTGCCCATTTCCCTACCTAATGGATAAGCTGCAGATCCTAGTTAACCAGCAGCCTACTTCTTCCTATCCCCACCCCTAGAATTGCCTTATGACTGTCCCATGCATGCTTGAATTCCACCACTGTTTTTGACTCCACAACCTCCTCTGGAAGGCCGTTCCATGCATCCACAACCCTCTCTGTGAAAAATACTTCCTTAAATTACCTCTGAGCCGCCCCCTTCTATCTTCATAGAAACATATAGCTAGGGGAGAACCCAGTGGCATCACTTTAGTGCAGTTGTAAGCATGTACCAATGTGCTGATTTGTTGGCCCCATCTAGGCTTGTCTTTGGGGTGGAGGTGCCCAGCATATCTAGCAGAGTGCAGTTGAAAAATTCAGGCTGTGGGTCCCCTTGGGGTGGTAAGGGTGGTTCTTGACTTTCGCACTCCCCACAGAGAAAGCATCTCTTTGATCAGACGACTGTCAAAATCCCTTCCTTGATCAGAATGGATTCTTTGTGGTGCCCCATAGTGAACAAAAAGTTTTCTGTAAGCACTTGGCCACAGTTGAGGCCTTCTGTCCCTGGTGGAAAAGCTGGGGCATATCTGGTGAAATGGTCAGTGACCACCAGCACATTACTAATATTTCTTTGATCTGGCTCCAAACTCAGAAAGTCAATACAGACCAGTTCCATGGGGTGCTGGTGGTGATGTTAACAAGAGGGCAGCCCTTTGTGGCAAAGCTTTTCTCTCATGCAGCGACTACAAGTTCTAATGTGTTGTTCGACATCAGCCCCGATTTGGCCAATAAAATCTGGATCTCACCAAGTCAAGTGTCCTGTCTATACCAAGGTGTCCCATGTGATTATGTAGTGATCTCAACACCAAGTCTCGAAAGGCAGTGGGTAAAACTAGCTGTTGCTTGTCTATCTGTCCCCTCTGTCCACTGTTTCTCTATATAATAGTCTATTGATCAGTTTCAACTTAGGACCTTCCTTATATAACAGTGCAGTTCTCAGATCAGTGGAACATAACTTTGACACATCTTTCCCTGCGTGGAGGCTTCTACAGCAGATTTGATCATGGGATTTTTGGGATTGAGCACGCTTAATACTATCATTATCGAACTGAGGCAAAGCACCAGTGTCCAAGGTAGAGAACTGGCAATAAGCAGCAGGTATGCAATTCTCAGAAGACCTCAAAAATCCACTAAACAGTTCACTGGGTCTGGGACCGTTGGTTCCTCTTAATCAAACTTCTGGCAGAGTGCTCGAATATCAGGTTCTGACAGTCTGACCCAGTCATTTCGAGGCCTCTGGGAGACAGCATCAGCATCTATGTGGTTCAGGCCAGCTTTGTTTTCAACAGCATAATTGTATGTGGATAGTGCAGAAAGCCACCTGTGACCAGTGGCATCCAGTTTAGCTGAAGTCTGGACATAAGTCAGGGATTGTTGCCAGTTTTACCAGTATCTTAGCCTCATGCAAGTATTCATGGAATTGGTCCACAGTGGCCCACTTCAGAGCTAGGAATTCAAACTTGTGTACCGGATAGTTCTTTTCAGAAGGGTCAGGCTCCTGCTGGCAAAAGCCAAGTCTTAAACCATTCTCATGTTCCTGGTACAACACAGCCCCCAACCCTTGCAAGCTAGCATCAGTGTGCAGGACATAAGGTTTTGTTGGATCTGCATAGACCAATACTGGAGCTTGGGTAAGTTGATATATAATCTCATGAAAAGCAGTCTCACAATCAGGAGTCCAGCGGCCCCAAATACTTCATTTGGATGAAAATACACTCTCTCAGTCTCAAGGGACACTGATTTTTGTGTCTTTTGTGGGTTGGAGGGTACCCTTGAGTAAGGCTAGGTAAAGGCGGATCACTCTTGAATAGTCCTTGATGAAACCGATAGTAACCACAGAAACCCAGGAATCTTTGCAGTTCTTTAGATTGTGGGCTGTGGCCAGGTGGTCAGGGCCTCAACTTTACTCAGGAAGGTCTTTATCCTTCGGTGGAAACTATGTGCTCCACATACTTTATGAATGTTTGAAAGAATTGACACTTATCAATGGACAACTTCAGGCCAAAGTCTTCTAGTCAGTCCAACACCTTGAACAATCTGCCTCATGTTCCTCCAGTGAGCTGCCACACACAATAACATCATCCAAATACACCAGACATTCTAATAAATTCATGTCCCCCACTGCATGCTCCATCAATCGCTGAAAGGTGGCTGGGGCACTGGAAATCCTTTGAGGCATCCTCATGAACTCATACAAACCCAACAGGCAGATAAAGGCCGCCTTCTCATGGTCTTCTGGGGCCATCGGGATCTGAGTAGTACCGCCATGAAGATCCAGCACGGAAAAACCACTTGCTACCATTCAGGCAGTCAAAGCATCTTGAATGCATGGCATTCTATACTGATCAGGGATAGTCCGAGGGTTTAAGCAAGCAATAACACATGACGGTGTGGTTTATCGCCTGATAAGAGCATGCCCAGGGTGTACTAAGGCACGAGGCACTTGCGCGAGTGCCTTATGCCACTAGGCGTGCTTTATTAGGTGATAAACCACACCTTGGAGTGTGTTATTGCACTTATAAAATGGGCCCCTGTAAAGAAGTTGTCTTAAAAAATTACTATAAAAAGTGCACACAAGTAGTGAAAGATTTTTACATTAGTTGAAAATAAGAAAAGTAGTTCCTGTTTTCAGAATACCGATTGCTCACAGTAGATTATCTCAACAATTAACAGAATTGCATATTTCTAACCTCCTCTCCTCGATGGCAGAAAAAGATCCGGCTTGAAATTGATTGTTCGTGATCCACCAGCATCCTGCCTGCCGAACGCCAGCAGTTCAGACCAGCTCAGTCTCGGTTGTATCTAGCAATCATAGTTAAACTCATTACACAGTCCCTCATGTTCAGCCCATATTTCTTCCATTTCACTAAATCGAATACCGGAATCTACAAGTTGAAATTCAGCGTGTCCGCTTTGTACGCCTATAGATAGTTATTTCCCGATCGAAATTTCAACTTGTAGATTCCGGTTCGCTTAAGTGAGAAATGGAGAGAAATATGGGCTGAGCATGAGGACTGTGCTATTGAAGTGGGTTTGAAAGCTGCAGGAGGCACAGTTGCTAAATTACAACCGAGACTGAATGTGAGGCGGTGTCACAGACTGAACTGAAAGCCGCTTTCTTAGCAGCACGCTGGATGCTCGGTGGATCACGGCAGCTATTGGGATAGTGAAGATTTCAAGCGAGATATTTTTTACCATGGGGAGGAGAGGAGTAGAATACATGCAGTTTGTTCTGTTAATTTTTGTTGTGGATCAGTATACTGTGAGCTTGGTCGGGCAGTAGAAAGCATTACAGGAGATTTATTTTTTCACAGAGGCTGCTTTCTGTGTTGTGAGCTGTGCCAGCCACAGTTGGATTTCTGCCGCTTCAGTAAGCTCTGCAAGTTAGTGTTTTGTTTAGGCTTGGCAGAGCTCACTGATTCCTTCCTGTCATGGGGCATCTTGGTGGGCAGTAGTCCGGTTGGCTACTATATCATCTGATAAGGACACAGCTCAGATGATGTAGTAGCCAATCAGAGACTTGGATTTCTTAAGCCCATTTTATAAGGTGTGATAATCCACACATCCTCACTGTCCCATTCCTTTTCCTCACTACCACAATGGGAGAAGCATATGGGCTTCTGGATTCTTGTGTTACACCAGCAGCTAACATCTCTTGCAGATGCGCCTCACATCGTCTATGTCAGCAGGTGTCAGGCATCGAGACCTCTCATGAAATGGCCTATCATCATGCAGCGGATATGGTTATCAGCCCCTGCATGCAGCCTATGTCCCACTCCTTCAAAGAGAACACCTGGTCCCTTTGTGCAAGCTTCTCACTGATCCTCACTTTCCATTCAGCTGGCAGCGAAGTCACCGAAAACAAACAAGTCAGGCGTTACTCTATCACTTTTCCGAACTCTTGTTACTGGGTAGTACGGCAGTATTCACACAATGCACATTAGCCAGGGTGCAACCTCTGTTTACTCGAATCTCCCTGTCAGACACATTGTGAACTTGAACCATTACTCTTCTGGCAAAAGCATGGCCCTAGCAGGCAGAATACTTGGCTTGACCAGCAGCTCCTTGGGCAGTTTTCCATCTCCTGGTGCATCCAGCATTAATATTTTGTTCTTGGCATCCTTTTCATGCAAACCTCTCCTTGTAGGATACATTGGGCATTTGGTGCCAAAAGCAGAGATTTAGGATCCTTCTTCCAGACAACCCCAACCAGTTCCTCTGGTTCTATTCTGTCAACATCTCTCTGTACCTCATAGGTCCTCTTGATCAAGGCCAGAATTCTTAGGAATCTACCAGTCTGGGACCCTTGTTTTCATAACACAACTGTGCCAGTTGCCCAAACATATGTGCATTAGTTCCAGTCAGCAATGGAACCCCATCTACAGTCCAGTAGGGGATACACAAGGCTAAGGTCTCACTTGCTCTGCCACTCTAGCCACAGAGGTGGAAAGGACAACCAAATTCGGATATAGCCAAAATAGGGCTAGGCCTTTTCACTCAAGCTCCAAACATGTAGTCCTTCCAATGGTTGCAGGGTACATTAGACAAGTGCTTCTGATACCAATTCTGGAACATAATTGTCACTTGGAGCCACTGTCTAACACAGCTCAGATGGGTACTCCATTCACTTTCACAGAAGTCTACATGGAGGGACCCACCACTTCAGACCATTCAGCGGGCATTGATTGGGATGTCGATCGGGCATTGGTCTGGGTGGCAACACTTTTCTGGGTGGCCCCGGTGGCCAGGCATAGGCTTTGTGATGCCAGGCCACTAACCTGCTGGCAACTTTTCTCAAGTTCTGGCAGGTGACAAGCATACTGAAAGTGTCCATCCTCTCCACAACGGTAGCAGAACTTAATGTCTCTGTTGTCCTTGGAGGGAGGAAGAATCTCTTATCTGGTTGGGCATCTCTGGGGCCCTGCAGAACTCTTCTTGAACTGGAGTTTATACCGTTGGGCCTCTGGATCTCCACCTCTATTGGGGTGAGAGCAGCCCTTGCAGCTCCCTCACCATCTCTTAAGTCCCTTATTTCTGCTCTCAGGTTGCTCTCAATCTGGGTATCAGGTGAAATGACATTCACTCCCTCCACTTTTAGGCTCAGGGGAGCCTGATACAGATTTGGTTCCCTGTAGGTCTCAGTCAATTCCTTAATCAAACCTCTCAACTGTTGAGCCTCATCTGTTCACTCTTTCAGGGGTCTGACAAGGGTTCACAGCCCCATCATAGGGTTCCCAGCCCTCTTCATCAGTTTCAATTCACAGATCTCTCATCAACTGGCAGTACTCTGAAGGGCCGGCCCTTCTGTCTTGCAATTTGAGCTTCAGTAAAATTATGCTCCAAAATCTTGCTGACTTCAAGAAGTGGTCTAATCTGACCTGGTTTAATGCTTGGGCAGACACTTCCCTTTTCGGTGGGCCTTCTGCAAAGCCCTTTCTATCCTGGTAACAAAAGTAGACAATTTCTCATTTCTCCACTGTTTAGCTGACTTGAACTTCCATAATAGATCATCTCTGGTTTCTGTGCTGCCAAATACCCCTCTAAAGTGGAAAGATATTCTACTGCAGTGGCCTCCGGACTAGTAGCCTGTAGGAATCAAATGGCTTCCAGGGCAGGACCTCTCAAACTTTCCATCAAGCGCTTCTTCTTTTCCCCTCAGAACACTGCCACTCTTGTACTAAAGTGTAGCATAGTCCATCCAGGTCTCCAAATCTTCCCCTGAAGGCACTGGGACAGTACCAGAGAAAAGTCTCAATCTCCGATAGGAATCCAGTTGAAGGGGAATTACCATAGGGGTGTGGCAAGTATAGAGCTCTTGGGGACCCAGGAGGTACCTGGGAAGGCAGGAGCTGTGGTCACCTGAGATGTCTAATACCCGTACCAGTTCCTGAGCAGTTCTTTCTGAGGCTAACAGTTTGAGCAGTTTTCTTAAAGCTATTGATACTAGGGACCCACCCGGGTGGCCAAACCACTACGTAAGTGAATAACCCTCCATCCCTTTTGGGCACCTTTGGGCAAATCACAGGGGCACCTTTTCAGGGTCTATCTGGATACTGCATGAAAGTAGCACTTGCAGGGTTTGTTCAAGCAAGTCAGCATATCACCCATTTACTTCCACTTTGCTCATACACTTAACATGTTCTACAGTAGATACAATGTCAACACTTTTAATCCCCAAGGGGACATCCAGCAATAAAACAGCCTTTTGGGAGTCCATTTCCTCAGCTTCACACCACCCCATCAATTTGTGCACCATTATCTTAAGGGGTCAAGTTTTAACTTGGGCATGGTACTCCCCTCCATTTTTCCTTTAAGTTAAACATAATGGGGTAATTCCTTCCAGGTGGCCACTAGAAGACGCTATTCCCAGCAGTGCCTCCAAGATGTAACCCCAGGTGGCGCCTATCCCAAGGACTACTACCCCTGCCTGCTGGACCACCAACACGTTAAGGGGCTTAGGTTCTATGGCGGATGCCTCCACCCAGAGGTCAGGGTTTGTAAAGGTTGGTCGAGTTTGGTCACAGCCCTCTGGGACACTGAGACCCTTTGCCTCTAATGGTCCACACGATACACAAGAATGGCAATACCAATACTCCACATGTTCACTGGATCCAATCATAAGGTACCACTTACCCGAGACTGATTCTGAAGTTCGGCCTCGGAGGACCCTTGTGAAATAAGGTTGGTCAAGTTACACAAAACAAGACAATGTTTGCTATATAAGTAATGACACTTTAAACAGGTTAAAGTCAATAACATCCAATCTGGTTTATTTAGGAGAGTGAAACACAGGAGGGAAGATAAAGCTGATTAGCATAAATAAATCACAGTACTGTGCACTCATAAAGGTCTTAAAGTCACACTCTGGGTACCCAGGTTGGGGGCTACCAGGTCCGTTGCCAGTGTTGGCTGGCAGGTACATATGGAAAGGGCCCTGTAGGAAAAGATATGCACAACACCTAACTGCAATCCGAGCCGGATGCTCAGTCCTTGAGGAAATGAAAGAAAGAAAATCAGATGAAACACTGGTGATGGTTAACAGGTCGCAGGGGATGCCCTGATTTGTACTCACACTACCCACACTGAAAACCTGGCACAGATGGTGGTTCTGGATTGTCAGACACACAAAGCAGGGAGATGGGATTCTACAGGCCAGGCCGCACTGTCTTGATCAGCAGACTGATTCAGTCCAATACATTCAGTTCACCTTTAGCTACACTGCATGGTGACAAGAGACCGAATAGCTATTCCTCCCAAGCATTCAACACATTTATATGTAAAGGAAATTACTATACCAGGCAGCTGCTTTCAGGACCTGATCGCACTTACTCAAACACCAGGGATTTAACACAGCAGCTTCCATTCCTGACAGACCGACTGATTCAGCAATTTCTCAGTCTTCTACAGGTGTGCCTGGTTTCCACTTTTTCAGCCTTTCTTTCTCTCAGTACTCTCGGATCCAGTTTGATTCAGGTTGGCACTAGCAATGGCCTGACTTTAGGCCTCTCATGTGCTTCCCGCGTGAAACTATGCAACGAGAAGCACAGAGCCTCTCCTCACTGTCACAACTGATCTGATCTCTCAGTCGCAGGGCAGAGCATTCTCTTGGTGCCACCCAGTCCAGCTGGTGGACTCAGCTGTCAATCACTCAGAAACTCTCTCCTTTGGTGCAAATAGGTGCCAAGGTCCAGAACTTCATTTCCCAGAATTACTAGCTATGCATCCCATTGTAAACCTGCTCCCAGGAGAGACCGAATTCTGGTTGGTCCAAACAGTCTCCCTTTACAGCTCCTTTATCCCATTGGCCCCAGAACAGCAGTTTGGGTCCCAAATGGAGAGGCAACACACACAGATTCCCAGTTGTAACAAAAGCAAGTTAGACAAACTACAATATTATGAAGGCTCTAACTGTTTATGGGAAAACAAGCATATCATTTAGATGGGCTCCCTTTGTGCCTCCAGTGACTGCAAAATGAAGCGATTGCCGCGCAGTTCAGGCGGGCTTCGAGCAGGAAACACCAGTCCTCCTAGAAAAGCAGTAACTGTGTCTGCAAGCAGATGGCTCTTAAAGAGACAGCATGTGAGGCTCTACCAGCACTCACAGTGCCAATCTAATGGCTTAAACGCCAAACGCCAGCAGGCAGGGGGAACACTAGGCAAGCTCCATGGAGGTTTTTAGAACCCCATTTGTAGGAGGGTTACACATGTAATTGTCTACATAAAGTGTACTTGATTACTTCAACATGATATTGAATGTACTGACTGTAATTAACTCCGGTCGCTTCCTGAGACAGGAATGCTAGTCTCAGTGAGCCAAGCTGGTCAATAAAATTCAAAAATAAATAAATAAAAAGTGATGAACTTGAGGACTCTACTTTGAGACTCTTGATTTTAGATATCCTTGATTGTTTGCACACTGTCCATGATCCTAACATTATTTTATATTTTTTTTCCTATGAATTCCCATGCTTTTAAACCCACCATCCATGATTCACATATGAAGCTTCATTTTGTTATGTGTTTTGGTATCTGTAGTATTTTAATCTTCAACCTCTTTTGTATTATTTATTGTAATATTGTTGTCTGCAGTCCTTGTGCCCTGGCCTTGCAATTGTTCTTATTATTTCTGAAGTACCGCAGCTAATTATCTACTTTGTAACCTTCAGGGTTACTCCTGAAAATAAGAATGTATTTATCTAATGTGCTTATCTGGTCAATAAACACTAACTAAATAAAAATAAATAACATGATTGGCCTAGCACCAGAATCCCATTGCTGGTGCTAGCATATAATTCCCTCCCCTGAAACCACCCCTCTCTGTCCCCATCCTGTACCAAGCACTTACTGCCCACCGCCCAGCGTATCACCTTCCCTTTCCCCTTTCTGTGACAGACATTCTATGTGTCTAGTGGCACATCCCCCTTTCTCCAGTTCTGTGCCAGGCAGTCCCTGGCATCCAATGACATCCACTCTCCCCAGTCCCATACCAAGCACTTCCATCTTCCTATTTTATTCTAAGCACTTACTTGAGCCAAGCAGTACCCCCTTCTACTCATCTTCCCATGCCAGACAACACCCTCTGGTTTACAGCAGCCAATCACTATCTCTCCATATCCCATGCTGAGCACTCTGTGGTGTCCAGTGGTGCTTCCTTCCTTACCATTCCATACATATATAGAATCTGATGGCCGATAAGGACCGGCTAGCCTACTCAGTCTGCCATTCTTTTCCTTGCTGATACTGCAGCCACTGACCCTACTTGATCTCTAGCAAGCTCCACCCTTGCTTCCCACTAAGGTTCACTTGTGCTAATCCCATGCATGCTTGAAGCCCACCACTGTTTTTCCTCCACCACCTCTGCTGGAAGACTGTTCCAGGCATCCACCACTCATTCAGTGAAGAAGTACTTCCTCACATTTCTCTTAAATTTACCCCTTTCTGGCTATATTACATATTCTTGTTTTGTGTCTTTTCCTCTGAAAAATGACCCCTTCTGTACCTTATTTACCCCATGGTGTATTTGTAGGTCTCTATTCTATCCCTCCTTACTCTTCTCTCTTCCAGAGTGAACATATTGATGTCCTTCAGTTGATATCCTTCAGTCATTCCTTGTAGAGCATCTGATGCAGACCCAGTGCCGCTTAGTTTCCGTCGTCTGGAATGCCTCTACTCTGTCTATGTCCTTCATGAGATGTGGTCTACAGAACTGGACACAGTACTCCAGGTGGGGTCTCACCAGTGGCAACATCACCTCCTCCTTCTGATGGTGATACCCTTCCTATGCACTCCAACATCACACTGGCTCTACCCACTGCCTTGCTTGCACTGCCTCGCCACCTTGAAACCATCAGATATGATTACTTCCAGGTCCGTTCCTGTTTGGTGACCATCAATACCTCTTCTCCGATATTGTACTCTGCCTCTGGGTCTCTTAGTTGTAAGTTTATGATTCTGTGCTTTTTCATACTGAAACTCAGCTGTCTTGCCCTTAACCACCCCTCAAGTTTTCCAAGGTTTCTGCACATTCCTTCCATCCACTCTGGGTGCCCACCCTGTTGCAGATTTTGGTGTCATCCACAAAGAGGCAGACCTTTCGTTTCAGCACATCTGCAAAATCACTTATAAAGACATTAAAGAGGACTGGTCTCAGTACTGAGTCCTGTGCTACCCCACTGGTCATCCTCACTTCCCAGAGTGAACTCCGCTTACACCACCCTCTGTCACCTGTCCCTAAACCAATTTGTAAACCAGTTTATCACCTTAACCCACCCTAAGCTGCCCAGTTTCCTTATGAGCCTCATATGTGGAATGATGTCGAAGCCATACTAAAATCTAAGAAGGCCATGTCCTCTGCCCTACCCTCATCTATTTGCCTGGTCATTCAGTCAAAGAAATCCATCAGGTTTGTCTGACATGACCTCTTTCCCATGAATCTGTGTTGCCTTTGGTCTTCGATCCGCTGAATTCAATATACTCCACAGTCCTTCCCTTTGAAGTTAATCCATTAGCTTCCTCACTACCATTGTGAGACTGACTGACTGTGAGGGATCCGCTGAGGGTCCAGGTCATGAGGCTCCAATGGAGAAGCCTCCCCACCCCAAAATGAAATCAGTAGTGAGGGATCTGCCGAGGGTCCAGGTCATGAGGGCACCATTGAGAAGCCTCCTCCACCCCTGAAACAAAATCAATAGTGAGGGATCCACCGAGGGTCCAGGTCATGAGGGCACCATTGGAAAAGCCCTCCCCCACCCCCAAAATGAAATCAGTGAGGGATCCACTGAGGGTCCAGGTCATGACGACACTGTTGAGAAGCCCTCCCCACCCCCAAAATGAAATCAGTAGTGAGGTATCTGCTGAGGGTCCAGGTCATGAGGGCACCATTGGAGAAGCCCTCCCCAAAAATGAAATCAGTTGTGAGGGATCCTCTGAGGGTCCAGGTCATGAGGCACCATTGGAGAAACCCTCCCACCCCCCGAAATAAAATCAGTAGTGAGGGATCCGCGAGGTCCAGGTCATGAGGGCACTGTTGGAAACGCCTCCCCACCCCCAAAATGAAATCCGTAGTGAGGGATCCACAGAGGTCCAGGTCATGAGGGCACCATTGGAAGCCCTCCCTCCACCCCTGAAACAAAATCAGTAGTGAGGGATCCACCGAGGGTCCAGGTCATGAGGGCACCATTGAAAGCCCTCCCCCACCCCCAAAATGAAATCAGTGAGGATCCACCGAGGGTCCAGGTCGTGACGACACTGTTGGAGAAGCCCTCCCCACCCCAAAATGAAATCAGTAGTGAGGTATCTGCTGAGGGTCCAGGTCATGAGGGCACAATGGAGAAGCCCTCCCAAAAATGAAATCAGTTGTGAGGGATCCTCTGAGGGTTCAGGTCATGAGGGCACCATTGAGAAACCCTCCCCACCCCGAAATAAAATCAGTAGTGAGGGATCCGCCAGGTCCAGGTCATGAGGGCACTGTTGGAGACGCCTCCCACCCCCAAAATGAAATCGTAGTGAGGATCCACCCAGGGTCTAGGTCATGAGGGCCTATTGGAAAGCCGCCCCCCACCCCAAACAAAATCAGGCACGAGATACCGCACACCAGGCATGAAGAGAGCTGGTCCCTGCACTAGTTTTGGTGCCTTTTAGAATTCAAATATGTGCTTGCTTTTCTTTTGACCCAACAGTGGAGATAGTTTTTCTATGCTGTTTTTTCTTAGAGCTTAAGGATTTTAGCCATTGTATTCCATGCACCTTAATGGAGACCTGGAATTTATTAATTTTTGACTGTTTGACTGTGTACCTTAAAGGGCACCTAAACAAGCAGCGTTTTTAAATTGCAACCCAAAATCTGTTGCATTAGCATAGAAGTAAAGGCTGCTGTTTACATTTATTCTAAAACTGCATTTATGTAAGTAACATAAATGAAGTTTCATAGCTTTGAAAATGTAAAATCAGCCTTTCACTTTCAAAAACAGCCTTGCTTTCTTCCTAAGATGTCTGCCAAGTGTGTTAAGTGATGAGTCATGATGACATCATCGGAGCCAGAGACAGAGATCCACATATATTTCTATAGTGCTAACTAGTTCTTCCTTCCTCTTTATTTTGAATTGTTGTACCAGAATGATCAACACCATGTATTACCTTGTGGATTATTTTGATCAGTACATGTTAGGCTATGATTTTATTCATTTTGTTTACTTTAACTTATGGAAAATGTTTTGCAATCCAGTTGACTTTTCTTTGGCAAACTGCATTACAGTACAACACTTCAAATACCTGATGATCTATTGGTTATGTGATGCACTGAATTTTGTTTTTGTTAACCAGAGAGACACACTAAGCTGAAAGCTTGTTTACAGGTGTGACCTGGGAGCACAAGGAAGTTTAGTGACTTCCTCAAGGTCACACAGCAAAGTACTGGTCTTGTTGAGTTCCAAAGCTCATGCTCTCTTGTTAATCCACAAATAAGACTTTATTTTTCCACATGAACACTCTGCACCTATCCTGCCTTCTGTTGAACATCCCACCATCCATACCCTGTCCTTAGTACTGCTCGAGCCACATATGAACTTGCGGTCTCATGAGAGAGCACATCAGTTTGTAATCTTGCAACTCAGAGAGTTGTGCACACCTATACTGATACCGTCATCAGCTGGCACTGTTAAACAATGCCTGCCAAATCACTCTCAGTCCACATTCTTAATGTTTGACTTCTGCTCCACAGTAAACATTGGTGGATCACCACCCTTCTGCACAGTGAAGATAGTATGTACAGTTCCCTGTTGTGTTTTTCCCACCTCATTAACCAACAACTAGGTCTTCCTGAGGCCAAGCAACAAGCATTGTGACCCACCACAAAACTTCTGTTCATGTCCTCATAACGGCTGCACTTACAATGGATAATATTAGCAGGAGAGGCATACCAATACCTTAAGCAAATCCACCTGACTTCCAATGTCAGTCTACTCCTTACCTGTGCTCTGCAGAACCCCACGAGGACAGTTCCTAGCAATTCTTCCAATACTTTTCTGTGCTCTAGTCCTCAATGTGAGTTGACTGGCTACCACCTTCAAAATCTTGAATGAGCTATACACAACCTCCTCAATACTGTCCTAACAAGCGTCAACATCCCCCACCCAAGGGTAATCTCTACACTGAATTCAAGTAACAGTTTAGGTGCAGCCCTGCCACTCTGAGTATTTGTTATGCTGGCTACTCTCATCCGCAGTCAGGTAGTGATCATGATATTAGCAGCCCACTCGATCTCACAGTGATCTGCTCAGCATAGTCCTTCATTCTTCAACTAACCTGAATATAGCTGTACCCTGCTGGAATGGCCTCTTCAGTCTCTCTCTGGCATTCATTCTTCTCACCTGCTCCCACACCAAAAACTAGTGAGTTCACTACCCTTCCACATCATGAATGTGGTTAGTACAGTCTCCCGTGTTATATTCACGTATTAATAATAAACATGATCTTCTGGTAAGCCAGGCTGATAGCAGCATGGCACAAGTGGAAGGAAATAGGCTTTCCCTACACATATAAGATCTGACCCACCTATGATTAAGCACTATTAAATGACGGCATAATGATGTGCACACTCATCATTTAATAGTGCCTAATCAATGGTAGCCTAGATCTTTTAAGGAAAGGAAAGCCATCATTCTCCTTTGTTCCATGCTGCTATGAGCCTAACTTACTGGAAAGATATGTTTATATTTGATATGTCAAAATAAAACAGGGACTGTACTACTTGCATTCAAGATGCAGAAGCATGATGAGCGCACAGTTTTCGATGTGAGGAGGAATAGGGAAGAATGAATACCAGAGGGGACTGAGAAGGCCACTCTTGAAAGGTATGCTATATTCAGGGAAGGGAAGAGAGGAGAGAAATATGAGCAGATTACTGTGAGAAATAAGATGGGGCTGCCAGCACCTTGATCACTACCTGACGCCGTTGTACTGGCCAACATTCCCTTCCCATAAAAAGCAGTTCATGCAATTGTCCAAGGCTGTGTGTGGATATTAATATATGAAATGGCTGCCACTACATGTTCAGTCACTTCACTACCAGTCTAGTATGGCCTGTAAAGCACTTTGGAATACAGTGTATGAAAACCACTATATAGATGCAGATTCTTCTATTATTTCCCATGGAAAAGAAAACAAGACAAGCATATATTTGAGTTTCGAAAGTATGAACTTTAACATTGGACTGCACAAGAACTTTGCTACAAAAAGTGGTGGCTCTAGGGGTGGTGAAGGGGTGGCTGCAACCCCCACACATATGTAATGTACTTGCTTGCTGCTGCTGCTGCATTTCACTTTGTTGAAGAAGTATGATTTATTGATTGTACAAATGTTTACATTCAAACCATGGATTACATTTAGGGTTCTGTCAAAATGTACTAGAAAAAATAAAAGCAGAAAATATAAAGATTTAATAAAATGTTAAAAGTGCATATTAAGCATGCACACCACCCAGCGCCCATGTTGTAGCATCCTGGATCCACCATAACCATTAGACCACCTGGTTATTCAAGATTTGTACTGAGTTGTGGTTTGCCACAGAGAAAGTCGATTGGATTAAAACACATTTTCAGCATGTTAAAGTAAACAAAGTGAACAGAACCATAGCTCAACATGTGTACTGATCAAAATAATGCACATGGTTTTGACCATTTGGGTGAAACAATTCTATACAAAGGAAAAAAGAACTAGTTAGCACTATAGAGAGCCATATATCTCTCTGGCTTGGTTCCAATGATGTCACCACATAACACATTTGGCGCCATTTTAGAAGCAGGTAAGACAGTTTTTTGAAATTGAAAGGTTGATTTTACAATTTTCAAATGCTCTGGAACCACATTTAGGTAAATTATATAAATGTAGTTTTAGCATTAATGAATACAGCAGACTTTCCTTTAGTTACCTATGGAGTCAGATTTTGAATAGTTTGTTGTCAAAATGTTGTTTAGGTATCCTTTAAGTGTGTCCCAATGAAATCCCCCTAGCCTTGTTTAGCCATTTATTTTTAGCTTCATTTTAATTCTGAAACACTTACAGCACTTTGCAAGTTAACCTGACTGTTACCTGAACTTGTGTAATTTGAAACTGCTCCAGCTTGTTTCCTCAGGTGGATACTTTTTAAAAGTATTCGAGACTCTTACTCTCTGTGGCTGTGCTTAATCTGTACCTCAGATACTAACCTCCTTTATTCAAGGACCTTAGGCTGTATACCTCCCTCAGTGAATTAATGACATAAAAGTAATAAGAAAATAAGATCATTAACAACAATTTAAATTAGGAATCCCTGTCCTCTACTGCCTGTGCTAAACCAGGTCCTGGGATACAGTCTAAATGTAGCTCCTCAGTCAGGATGTGAACAGTTTAACCGATGCAAAGTACTTTGTGTCTTGGTATAAATATCCTACCTCTTCTTTCTCCACAGTAGTGAGGATCCGCCGAGGTCCAGGTCATGAGGCATCATTGGAAGCCCTCCCCATTCCCCGAAACAAAATCAGGTACGGAGATACCACATACCACCCATGAAGAGAGCTGGTCCCTGCACTAGCTAGCCCTGCAGTTGCTTTGTGACTGCTCCCCACCCACCCCAATACCCTCCCACCCTTTGCCAGTGTTACTTTTATTTAGGACTACCTATATTTTGTGCATCCCAGGTTGGTGGTGTTTTTTTCTAACTCCTTGTGTCCCATTTGCTCTTATATTCTCTGGCCACCAGAGGTTGCCTTTGCTCCTTGAATCTTGCTTACCCTTCTCTGCTCGCAGTTCTGTTAGTTACTTGCTTCTACCTTCACCACTAGCTCCTCTCCACCTTTATGCCCACTCTCTCCTCCTCCTTTTGCCCCCATTATACTCCAATCTTATAATGGCTTCCATGCCTATACACACCTTCTCTCTTTAGCACTTATGTTATGGGTACTCAGTTCTCACTGGTCCTGCAAAGATTACTTCACCCACCTCTGTATACTCACTGGATCATTTCTGCTTCTCCAACCTCCTAACTGACCCCATCCCTAATTCACTTCCTCCATCCGGTTTATCTTCAAACAACTGGGGTTATTAATTAGATAGATCCAGTTTAGGTTCTCTATCTCCCTGGATGTGCAGCTCAGACTTACATTATAGCAACACTCTGGATATTTACCCTATCTCTTACTCTTGCGGGGATGTAGAAAAATCCAGGTCCTGCTGTGCCTCTAATCCCACCCAGGCTCTCCCTTTACAATGTCTGCCCCAATCATCTGGCCTCACCTTTGCTCACATTAATACTAGAAGCCTCTTGGCCAACCTCCTGACCTTGAGTCATGGATTAGTGCTAGCAACCCTGATATCCTAGCCATATCTGAAATGTGCTTAAGCCTTCTGTTACTGATTCCCAGTGCTCCTCCAGGGATATAACTGCTTTGGGCAGATCACCCTAGTGGTAAAAGCGGCAGAGGCCTGGCACTTTACTACAAAGCTCAACTGAACATCACTATATGCATGATCCCTCTCACCAATTGTGAGGTTCTCCATTCCTCCTACTGCTTGGGAGTGTTAAAACTCCATATCTTCTGTATATATATTTACCTCCCAGAAACTCTAGGCTAGAGCTGAAGGAGTTCATGGAATATTTGCTATCTGTGACTGGTAAAGTGATATAATCTGTCTTGGGGATTTTAACCTTGACTGGGCTGGACCTAGATCCTCACTCCTATCCTCCCTGACAAGCAAGGCCAATCTCTCTCAGCTTATTCAGGAACCCACTAGGATCTCCCACGGTGGAGCCTGCGCCACTCTCTTAGACTGGATCTGACAAATAGGAAGGAGTTTTTACCTTGGTCGGTGTTCTCCCAGATACTATAAGTGATTATTACCTGGTTTACTGTATATGGATACCTTCTTCCCATCAAAAGTTTAACTTTTCTAACCTCTCCAACCTTAATACGGAAGCTTTCATTCATGATCTTAACCTAGCTAACTGGTCTCTCTACTATACTGATGATATAAACATTGCTACAGGCTGTTTCAACTCTTCCTACTCACTGCAAAATAGACACATCCGGTCACCACAAGAAGGGTAACAGGAAAGTCACCAAATGGCTCAAGCATCCCCTGCTCCATCTTCTGAAACTCAGGGATAAACTGTGGTCTGCTTGGAAGGCCTCCCATCTACTTACTGACTTTGAAGCCTACAAAGCCTTATGGAACACCTGCAAAAGGAGATTCGCCTTGCTAAAAGCTCTTATTACAGGAATCTCCTAAGTTCTTCTGCCTCCAACTTTAAATGGTATTGGTCTCAAATCAAGGAAACTCTTAGGAACAACAAGCCTCTGACACCAACAGATATGTATATAAATGACTCCCGCTGTAACCACCCACTCACCATTGCTAATGCTTTCAACTCCCTCTTTCCTCTCTACCTACTCCAAACCCCTCCTTGCTCCCCAATGCCTGGCCTGCCTTTCTCCCAGAGCCCCACTCCCCTACTCTGGAGCTGGCTCCAGTCACATACCATGAACTGTTCCGGCTAGTGGTAGCTCTCATGCCCTGATGGTATTCATCCTGGAATTCTTAGGAAGTTTGTTGCCTGGCTGGCAGTGCCCATAACCAGGCTTTTCAACCTCTCTATCAGCACTGCCTCTGTCCCTTGGTCTGGAAAATGGCTAGAACTATACCTGTTTTAAGAAGGGTGATGCTAAACTACTGTTCAACTACTGTCCCATCTCACTTCTCCCCACACTCAGCAAGCTACTTGAGAAACTAGCCCATTGACAGGTCTCTGAGTACCTTCTTAAGTTTAATCTTCAACCCCTTTCAACATGGCTTCAGGGCTGGGCAGAGCACTACCACTGCCCTGACCCAGCTTACCAGTGATGTTAATGGTAACATGGAAAGGGCTTACTCACAGGAGCCATGTTCATTGACCTCCTAAAGCATTCAATATGGTCCACTACCCATTTCTACTGACTAGCTACAAGCCCTAGGAGCCTCTGTATCTACCCTATCCTGGTTTGTTAGTTACCTGGATAACCACTCTCAGGCTGTTTCCTTCTGTAAGGTTCTCTCCTCCCCATCTCTATCACCTGCAGTGTACTGCAGGGTTCTATACCTGGTTCCTACTCTTTTCTCTTCCTCAATGATATTCCCAGTCCTTCTTCACAGTAGCATACTCATGTACGCTTGATGATCTTGTGCTTTATTATTCTTCCAAGTCTATCGCCAGCATAAACCTAAACCTTTCACATGACTTTCAATCCTTCAATCCTGGCTCTTGGCTAACCATCAAATCCTAGACATATGTAAGACTCAGACCATGCTTTTGGGTCCTCAAAAAAGTGCCTCTGAGTGCCCTAAGCTCCTTGTCCACTGCCGGGATGGTACTACTGTCACTAACACTCTACTTTCAAATACCTCAGGGTTACGCTTGACCCGGCTCTTGATTTTTGGCACATGTCAATGAGGTTTGTCAATCTGTAAATGCTAAATTGGCACAGCCTATCTTGTGCGCCACTCACTCACCCTGACAGCCAGGATATCAGTAGCTAGAGGTGTACTACTCCCTCAACTCCTGTATGCCCTCCTGGTTCTTTACCATGCCAAGGCCAGTGTGCTCTGCAAGTGGGACACTTCCTATAATAATATCTGTAGGTTCGCCTTATCAACTCCTCGCCTAACTCATCACTGCCTCTCTACTCTGGCTTAAACTGTTTGTCTCCCAAAGACCTCCAGTCATATACCCCAGGGTGTCTTGTTGACCTTACTAAGCCACCTCGTCTGGCCTCTCTGGGTGACATGCTTACTCTGGTCTCCTCACCCGCCTCCTTAGGTCCTCTTCCATCCCATTGCTGTCAGTATGGCCCTGTGCTACCAAAATGGGAGAACAGGCTTTCTTCTATTTTGCTCCTAAGTTCTGGAACTCACTCCCTTCAGGTTAAAAACTTCACCTCCCACCTTTCTTTTATGTTCTCTGTTCTCTCACCTTATGCCCTAGGTAACTGTAACTGCATGTAACTGGAGTTGCCACTTAAGTCCCCATGCTAGGTAGCTGTCAACGATAACTTACTTTGTTGTATCTTATTTATGTGTTTCCTTTTCCACCAAGCTTGGCTAAATGACTGATTAAATCATGCTCTTCCTCTACCCAATCTCACTTCTTATTTTTTACTTCATTGTCTACCATTATCTGTGCTTGTATAATTGTCTGTATTCCCAATCATCTGATGTATCACAACCTGGACTGTAATGATTGTACCTATGTTTTTGTTTTGAATTGTACTGTTGTCATCTCTGTATTTTCAATTTTGTACTCTCCTGGGTCGTGCCTGAAAATAGGCAGGATTGTTGCCTACGCGTACCTGGTTACCAAAAGCTAATAAATAAATAAATGTAGTTGCCAGTCTTATTGTGCTATCACTTTTGAAGTGGGATTACATACCAATCACTTCTTAGAATCCAGTGGCACCCCATCTTCCTCTCCCTGTCCCACATCAAGCACTTTCTGGGAGCCAGTGACACACCCTCCCAATTCTATGTCTCTCATGACTTGGTATCCAGTGGCATCCCTTACCTCTCCCCATCCCATGCCAGACACTCCCTAGTGTCCAATGGAACCCCTTTATCCCTTTCCTGCACCAAGCACTCTATAACCTTCACAGTCACCCCTGCTCACCTCCACATACTATGCCATGCTATACCTGGAGCCAAGTGGCATGCCCCTCCCTCCTCATCTCACACCAAACACTTACTGGTCCCAATTGGTCCCTTCCAATGTCAAGTACTGTCTGGGGTCCAGTAGCAAACCATCCATCTCCTATACTTTGTCAAGCACTCTTAGTGTCCTGTGGCTCCCTTTCCACATCCTATTTTAAGCACTCAGTGGTGTCCAGTGACCCCCTTCCTCTTTTTGTCCCATGCAAATGTGTAGTAGTGCCCAGTAGCAATCATCCTTGCCTTGTCTCCTGCTAAGTGCTCTCTAGTGCTCAGTGGTACCCTCCTTCCCAATTCCACCAACTCATTCCAATTGTCTCTCTCCATCCTGTTCCAAGCACTCACTGGTGCTAATAGTCTCATTGCTGTCCTCATCCCATATATGGTGTCCAGCACCACCTGCTTCTTCCATTCTTTCCCCATCACCCTATCCCATTAGTCCCTGCTGTCCAGTGATGTCTCCTTCCTTTATTGCACCCCTAAATGGCAAAGAGACTGCCTCCACTAACCTTCATGTCCACCTGACATCTGAAAGAAATATTGCAAAGCATATGTATTAATGAAAGACCGAGTCTTTTATAAATAAAATACAGTTTGACATATTTTACTCAGTTTGAAAGGTGGCCAACTAGGTGAGTGGAGGACTACTAGTTTCTGCCTTGGGTTGGATAATGCAGTGTGAGTGCTGCACACATACTATTTTGTTGTGGTGCTCTGGGTCAGGCAGGGGGAACAAGGACAGCAGCAGGAAGGAGAAAGGGATAATGAAAGGATTACTAGAGATTTGGAGGTTAGGTGAGAGGAGAGGGTCCTGAATTACAGCACAAAGGTGCAAAGGCTAATTAAAATATTGCTGGGGCAGGATGTTTCAGGATAGGGGACAATCATAGGCAGCAGCAAGAAAGGGAAGGTAAATATTATCATCTTGGATTGTAGGGAGCTTTGGGGAGCAAGAAGGTGTGCATTACAGTGAAAGGGAGATAGGCTCATTTATTATTACTAAGGACAACTATGATGTTTGGGAGGACCCAGGCAGCACTGGAAAGGAGGACAGTATTGTCAGGGGACTTGGAGGTTGAAGCAAGTGAAGAGGCTCAAGGGAAATGTGGGAAGAGGGGACTGTATAATTTATTTGTGCTGTCAAGGTGATCAGGTTAGATGGGGAGTGGGTCAACTTTGGGGACATAGTAGGAAGGTGGAAGGAAAAATTGTAATACTGGTGAGGGTATTTACCAGTTCTAGCAGCCAATTCATTTGATTGAGAGCAGGTGCTGACAAGGGATTGGCTCCTGGTGCTTGAGTTGAATGAAAGTGAAACAGTAATTAAAAATATAGGTGATTAAAAACAAACAAACAGAGGACTTGAAATAAAAGTTATATTCAGAAATATAGAGCCTCTCAAACCTTCAAAATGTAAATAGTGCCTAAAAAACAAAAAAAAGCACAAAAATTAAAACACTGAGCAGAAGTCCTCTTTATGTAACAGTATTCTACGTGATACATTCTCAAAGAATGTACTATTAAGAATATTGAGACATACACAATAACAAACAATCATTCTGTGCATGTAGTACATTAGCTAATTTTAGGATTTGGTTTGTATCACACGACCAGAAATAATATTTTCAGCACAAAATAATAAAAAACTAACCATTTGTTTTTACAATGGGAATGCCAAAAGTATACACAGGAAGGTACTGTAAATATTGATTTCATGATGTTTTACCTTTGGCTGTTGACAGTTCTGAAATAAAAAATAGAAAAAATATTTTACAGTTTTAGTTTTGAAATCTGTAGTTTAAAAGCAGTTGAACTGATTGCATTGTAATTGCCAAAATACATAGATTCTAGCAAATGCACCAAACTTTGAAAATTTCAGCCTTATTTGATCATAGGTTTTATCAACTTTAGTTACAAGAGACCAAAATTAGGGATTAATAGAAAAGTTACCATTGACTATGTACAATATTTTTGAATTATTAAACTGTTTAACAGCCTTCTGCAAATCCTGTTTCAGGCAACACATAGCTTCAAACAGTGCTATACTAACTGTGGTTGAAAACTAATTAAACAATCAACATTTATCTTTCATGGAGCCCCCAAAATAGTCATACAACTGTCATGCTACCTAGCCCTTCCAGGTTTAGAAATGTTCAGGCATCTTTGGTTTAGTTATGTACACAACATACCTTCTGTGTCCGGACCAGACATTTCCTATTGTATTGCCATCAGCATGTCACACCCTCCCCTTTTAGTCTCTGTTTGTTTTACATTTCCTTCTTGTCACACATATCTGTGCAATAAACCTATTGTGTTTTCTTATCTTAACCAAGCCTTACTGCTTCATGTGCTTGACAACTTAATGCCACGTGGGTATATGTTTTACCCACTGACTTGTGTGACATGAACATGAGTAAGGAAAGTATACCACATATAATGTAGTGTAAGTTTTAAAGGACTGCTCAGAATGAATCTGTCATCATATTTTGTGCAGAGGTTTCCTCTAAACTCTTCAGGGATTGTATCCAAAGTGCAGAGACAGCTCTAACCCCTTGACTTTGCATCAAGAAGTCACAAGTTGGCCCACAGCCATAGGCTACTGCAGTGCAAACTGTTACTGTATGTACAGTCCAACCCACAGATCTTTCCACAGGAAGAACTGCAGTAATGTGTTGTTTTGCTAGCCCAATAAGTTATGAATCATGCCAGAAACATGACAGCTTATTGGCAGTTATTCACCTTCATAAATTCATTTAAAAAAAGTACATTTAAGTATCAGTTAGGATTGAAGCGCAAAGCCTATGAAGTCAGGAAATGCGATATTTGGGTAAATGAAAAGTCTCCTGATCCTTGGCGAGTTAGTGATGTAGTGATTCTCAGGGTTAGAGCATTTGCTCAATGCGATGCTGAGTTACCTTGCCATTGGTAACCTCTCAAAAACTGGTGTGTAAGTACATTTTTATGTCTTGAAGGACAGTGCCAAAGTTGGGGTAAGGACAATGCTGCTTCCAGCAATTGTTCAAACCTCAAGGAACATCCACCACCGATGCAGATCAGAGAAGGGATATTGCTGGTCACAGTCTGAAGGTCAGTGGTGGGTGGGTTTGGGTTCATAGAGTTTGGTTTGTGCTGGGGATGGGGTCCCACTGCCAATCTTAACAAGAGATAAGGGAAGAGGTGGTGAGGAAAGAGATGTTAAGCTCAATAACACTGAGTTTGGGCTCTTGGTTTCAGAATGGGGGCACAGAAGCAGTACTGGTCATGATTGTCTCTCATTAGCTGCATCATTTATAATTTTTGTGGCAGTAAACTGGGTATCTGGTGCCAGGATCTGAGTTAGGGGTAGGGATGGTGGGGAAGAGCAGCAGTGGCAACCTGGTATGATCTGTTGATCTTTATCCTAATTTTTCAGACACTGGAGTGGTCCCTCTTGTCAGGGTTGGAGTTTGGGCCAGCAGTGGCCATTGGGAAATGGGCTCCCAGTGGCTGTATCATTATGTTTTTGTTTGGGGAGGTTACTTGAAAAACTAGAAGAAAAGTAACAACTGTGCAAACAGTTTTACTTTCTAGTTTGATGTGTGACCACAGTTGTAGCTGAGGTGTGAGAAGTGCAATGACAGTTTCACTGTGACACATGAAAACCCTTATGGAAGATATCATTTTAATGGTCTGTGCGTGCATGGCCAGCAACACTTTAACTTGTTTATAACATGATATTTTGTTCCAAAACAATAAAAGCACCACATATGGGACAGGATACAACAAATCAGGAAGTTTTAAGTTTTATTAGTAAGCAAAAAGTTTTACTTTTCATATTTATGATGTTGCTGATCCATCTATCACTTTACAACTACAGAACCAAATGTTCTAAATGTTTTCTTTTTTTTTTTTTTTTTTTGAGAGGTCAGAGATCCTGACACAGAGTGTGTGGATGCCAATTTTCAGGCCCAAAAGTCGAAAGTCAGCCAAGTTACAGTGTATGAAGCCAGAAAACAAGGGTTTAACATTTATGCCTATATAATTCTATTGTCATGTGGTTGCATCTCATTTGATTGAGACCTATTCAACCCAGAATGGTTGCACTGAGAATAATTCAGCTATATCAGGGAGTTACACTCCTTTAGCAATGAATTATTTATAGGGCAAAGCTAGCTGATTGGTGGGCATGGCCTAGCCAGCAAAATTGTTGATGCTTGGTTGCTGGGCTCCTCTAATATAGCCACAATCTGCTGATTATTGGAAGCATCCTATCAGTGAACTTGGATTTTATGACTAGAAAGTGAATAACCAGCATGAGCAGCCAGAGGATGCAAAAAGCAGTACTAACTAAACTTTTCAGGCTTGAGAGGGCAGTAAACCAAACCAGTCACCAAAGACTCAAACCAGCGTGGGCATTATAGCAGGAACAGGACCTCAAGAGAACATGAACATAATTGTACCAGCAGACAATGACAATGCCCTGCTCCTCAATTAACAACATCTGAACTGCGATAATGAGCAAGTTTTACAAACATGACTACATTAATCTCCCATCTGTGGGAGTCCTGGAAGGCCTTATAGAAATGATAGTACTTGCTGACCAAGACAGAGGAGAGAATTGGGACCATGGAGTATCAGAGAGTGGACTGTCAAAGAAAAGGAGCTATTAATGAACACTATCAAAATGCTGGTACACCAGTTGGGGACCTTTTTTTCACAAATTGACCAGCGTGCTGCCCAGCTAGTGCTCTTCTGCCTCCCATTTGCCTCACAAATGGTTTATTTGAGATGTTCATATAGGCGTATGTGTTTCTTTCTCTTACCCTGTATACTTATATTTGGTCTTATACTTGGTGGTTTGTCAGAAGGAGGCTATAAGCCCATCTAGTGGACCCCCACTAGTAGTGTCAGTTACCCTGGTCTCTTTGAGTAGGTAGCTGCAGTTTTCTTTTAAGCAATGTAAATGAATCTGTCTGGACTATCTCTTTTGGCAACTCTTCCACCATTTCCATGTACTCTATGTGTAAGGCCATATTCTGAAATTTTTGTACTGTTTTCAAGTCTTATTTACATATTGTGTGATCTTAGACTATACTTCTTTGGGTATAGCTCAATATCTATTTCATCATTAGATTTTCATCATTTATAATCTTGTACATTTGCAAAGGTCCCCACTTAGACATCTCTTTTCCAGACTGTAAAACCCCAGGATGTTCAAGCTAGTCTCATATGGCTTATCATTTAGACCTGCCACCGGTTTGGTTGCCCCATGCTGCACCTTCTCAATGTTCTCTATATCCCTTTGCAAGTATGGGCTCCACAGTTGGGAACAGAAACCAGGTGTGGCTTGATATAACATCTGTAAAGTGGGATGATACATTGCTCAGTTCTGTTGATGAATGATTTCTTGATATAGCCCAGGATTTTGTTTGCTGTTTAAACTACTTTACTGCAGTGGTTTCCATATTTAAGGCCTTTACTTATGCTAACCACACAATTTTTTCACTGCCCACTTTTTGATTTTCCAATGGTTTATTGTATAATTATTCCCTATGTTATTTGCTCCCAGATGTACCACCACACATCTGTCTGTATTAAAGGTCATCCTATTATTAATTGCCCACTCTTCTATTTTTATTAACTTATTCTAACTTTAACCTGTATTCAACTATTTCAACTATCCCACTTAGCTTGATACTATAGAAACAGAAATATAGAAATTGTTGGCAGATAAGGACCGCCAGGCCCATCCAGTCTGCCCGTAGGCCCTATACATTGTATGTGGCCACTGACCCTTAGTGATCAATGGCTTTTCATTACTCCCTCCGCTCCAGGTTCCCTTGTGCCTGTCCCAGGCATGATTAAACCCCTCCACTGTGCTTGCCCTCACTACCTCCTGTGGCAGACTATTCCAAATATCAACTACCCTTTCTGTGTAGAAACACTTCCTCACATTACCTCTTAATCTACTCCCTCCAATTTCATATTGTGCCCTTTGTTATAGTACTTTTCTACATTGGAAAAGGTCTCCCACCTATACCTTGTTTCTAATCTTGAGGCACTTGAAAGTTTCAATCATGTCCCCACTCTCTCCTCTCTCCAGTGAGTGCATATTTAGGTCCCTTAGTCTCTCTCGTATGTTTTGTGATACAAGCCCCTATACCATCTTTGTAGCCCTTCTCTGGATAGTCTCCATCTTGTTTATGTTCTTGCACAGGTGTGGTCTCCAGAATTGCATGCAGTACTCAGGTGAGTCCCAATGTTTTATACAATGGCATCACCACCTCCTGCCTCCTGCTAGTGAAACCCTTGCCTTTGCACCCCAGCATGCCACTGGCCCTCCCTCCACCTTTGTGCATTGCTTTGCTATCATAAGATCATCAGAGATGATAACCCCTAGGTCCATTGCCTCCTTGGTGACAATCAGCTCCTCCCTCCAACCTGTAGCTCTCCCCAGGGTTCCCTCTACCCAGGTGCATTGTTTTGTACTTTCTGCACTGAACCTCAGTTGCCACATCTCTGACCATCTTTCAAGCTTCTCGGGTCCCTCTTCATTTTCTGCACCCTTCTGGAGTATCCAACCTGTTGCAGATCTTGGTGTCATCTGCAAACAAGCAGACCTTTCCTTCCAGTCCCTCTGCAATGTCAATAATGAAGACATTAAACAGGACTGGTCCCAGTACTGATCCTCATGGTACCCGTGGTCCTCCCTCTCCCCAGATTGTGTCCCATTTACCACCACCCTCTGTCTCTTGTCTGTTAACCAGTTCCTAACCCAGTTCACCACCTTGTCTCCCATGCCCAGACTACCCATCTTGTTAACCAGCCTTCTATGTGAGATAGTGTGGAAAGGCTTAGCTGAAATCTAGGTAAGCAACATCCACTGCCCCTCCCTTATTTACTTCCCTAGTCACCCAATCAAAAAGCTACCAGATTCATTTGACATGACCTTCCTGCTGTGAATCCATGTTGCCTCAGATCCTGGGCACCCTTGGATTCCAGGTGTGCCATTATCCTTTCTTTCAGCAGTGTCTCCATGATCTTTCCCACCACTGAGGTGAGGCTGACTGGCCTGTAGTTCCCTGCCTCCCTCCCTACTGCCGCTTTTGTACAGTGGGACCACATGTGCCCTTCTCCAGTCCTCTGGAACTATACCTGTGTTGAGGACTCCTGAACAGGGCTGCCAGGGGCACTGCCAGTTCCCTCACAGCTCCCTTAATATTCTCGGAGGGTGCCATCTGGCTCCATGGCCTTATCCACCTTTAGCTTTGTGATTTCTTCCAGAACTCTCTCCACTGTGAATGGACTGGTGTCCACTTCTCCTTTCCATTGCCTCTGCTACCCATCTGTGGTCCTTGATCCTCCCTCCTTAGTGAATACTGAGCAGAAGTATGTGTTCAGTATTTCTGCCTTGTCCAGATCCCCTTCTTACACTCTTACTCTTCCCTTTGAACCTCACAATCCCCATTTTTCTTCTTTCACTGATGTACCTATAAAATGTGTTGTCTGCTTTTTCACAGACTGTGCTAAACCCTCCTCTGTCTACACCTTAGCTGTCCTAACAACCTTCTCTACTCCCTTAGACATTCAAGGTACACCTCCCTGTCTTCCTCCCTTTTGATCCCCTTATGTTTCCTGAAACTAAGTCTTTAGCCTGACTTTGTCCTCACCTCCTTAGAGAACCACAGAAACATAGAATTTGATGGCAGATAAGGACCGCTTTGGCCCACCCAGTCCGCCCATTTCCTTACCTAATGGATAAGCTGCAGATTCTAGTTAACCAGCAGCCTACTTTTTCTACCCCCACCCCTAGAATTGCCTTATGGCTGTCCCATGCATGTTTGAATTCAATCATTGTTTTTGACTCCACAACCTCCTCCGGAAGGCCGCTCCATGCATCCACAACCCTCTCGGTAAAAATACTTCTACATTACCTCTGGGCCACCTCTGCCTATCTTCAAATTGTGCCCTTGTTCTTGTACACCTCTTTTTTGAAAGATGCTACCTTCTTGGACTTTGTTGATTCCCTTGAGGTACTTGAAAGTTTCTATCATGCCCCCCCTTTCCTCAAGGGCATACATATTAAGCTCCTTTAGTCTCTCTTCATATGTCTCCGGTGCAGACCCTGCACCATTTTAGTGGACCTCCTCTGGACAGCTTCCATCTTGTCTATGTCCTTGCAGAGACTGGGTCTCCAGAACTGCACAAGTACTCCAGATGGGGTCTCACCAGCTGTCTGTACAGAGGATAACAACTTCCTGTTTTCTGCTGGTGATGCCTCTTCCTATGCATCCCAGTATCCCCCACCCTCCTTACTGTCCTCTCACATTGCTTGTCCACCTTTAAGTCATCTGATATGACTACCCCCAGGTCCCTTTCCATTTTGTTGTTGTTAGTATCTCACCCCCATTGTGTACTCGTCCCTGGGTTTTGTTTCCCAGGTGCATTACTTTGCACTTCTTAACATTAAATCTAAGCTGCCATACATGTGACCATTCCTCTAACCTTGCCAAGTCCCTTCTTATCCTTTCCACCCCACCTTGTGCATCAACTCTGTTGCAGATCTTTGTGTCATCTGCAAAGAGACATACTTTTCCTTCCAGTTCCTCACAATGCTTACAAGACATTGAAGAGGACCTGCAAGCACACTGAACCCTGCAGCACCCCACTAGTAACCCCCTTTCAGACTGACCCATTTACTATTACCTCTGTGTCCTATTCTCCAGCCAATTCTTTACCCAGGCTATCATCTTGGGACCCTTTACCAGGCTGGCTAACTTGTATAGTAATCTTGTGTGGGACTGAGTCAAATGCCTTGCTAAAGTCTAGGTAGACCATGTCCACAGCCCCTTCCTGATCTACTACTTTGGTCACCCAGTCAAAGAAATCTATTAGATTCATCAAGCATGACCTTCCTGCTGTGAGTCCATGCTGCCTTGGGTCTGTGCCCCTCTGGCCTCTAGGTACTGACAATTCTTTCCTTCAGAAGTGATTCCATAATTTTCCTATCACTGAAGTTAAACTAACTGGTCTGTAGTTTCCCGTCTGCCCTGCTCCCACTTTGTGAGGGGAATCACATCAGCCTCCTCCAGTCCTCAGGTACCACCCCATCCTCCCATGATTTGTTAAAGAGGGTAGTCAGTGGTGTCACTAGTTCTACCTTAGTTCTTTTAGAATTCTGGGATGAATCCCATCAGGCCCCATTGCTTTGTCCACCTTCAGTTTTAAGAGTTCTTTAGGACCCTTTCTTTTGTAAATGGGCTGGTATCAACTTCTGTATCCAGAGTGTTTCTATTGTTTGTTTTAGGTACCTCCCCCTCTTCATTTGTAAATACTGAGCAAAAATATTTATTTAGTATCTCTGCCTTTTCACAGTCACCTCTGCCCAACCCCCACCCTTTATTAAGCCTCACTATCCTCCCTTAGTCTTCCTTTGCTCCTGATGTACCTAAAGGTTTTATCCCCTTCTTAACTGAGTTGGCTATCTTTTCTCAGTTCGGCCTTTGCTGTTCTCACTGCCTTCCCAGCCTCTTTGCTTTAACTGATACACCTCTGTCCTGCTCCTTCTGTGATTCCTTGTACTTTCTGAATGCTTTTTTCTCTTGAACCTTCACTCCACCTCCTTTGAGAACCATAGTGGTTTCTTACATCGTTTTGTTTTATTTGCTTCACACAAAGGCCTGTTACCTCTCTGATGGCAGTTTTATTATTCCCCACTGTTCTTCCACCCTCCTTCCTGCCCATTTAGTGAATTCCTTGAGGCACTCACCCATTTTGGCAAAGTCAGCCCTCCTGAAGTCCAGTACTTTTGCCTTTGTATGGCTTGACTCTATTGCTGTGTTTATTGTAGACCATACTGTTCGATGGTCACTAGTTCCCAGATGGCTACCCACTTCTACATCTGTGATCCTCTCTCCATCTCCATTTGAGAGGACCAGGTCTAAGATTGCTCCTCTCGAGTGGGTTCCAATGCTAGTTGCCTCAAGGCATGCCCTTGTAGGGCATCTAGAATAACCCCACTCTTAGAAGTGGCTGCTGCAACTGCACTCCAGTTAACATCTGGCATATTCAGATCACCCATCAGCAATATCTCCTGTATCTGCCATTCTAAGTATACTTTCTATCATTTCCTTGTCCGTTTCCTCCCTGAGGGGGGTCTGTATACAACCCTGTGCGGATTGTGGTGCAATTGCCTGCTCAAATTGACCCACAGTGCTTCTTCTCCTCCCTGTTTACCCTTTTGTTCTGTTGCTTTGATTTCTTCTCTTGTGTAGAGATCTACTCCTCCTCCTCTCTTTACCCTCCTGTTCCTCCTGTAGATAGTGTATCCTGGTATGTTTACGCCCCAGTCATGGTTCTCGTGTACCATGTTTCTGTGACTGCCATGATATCCAGATGTTCCTCCTCCATCAAGGCCACTAATTCAGGAAGCTTGTTACCCAGACTATGGGCTTTGGTACTCATTGTTCTCCATTTTTGATGGCTTTACTTTCTGTAGCAGCATCCCCCACTGACCTTTCTACCTTGGTCTTTTTCTCATTTAGTACCCTGTTTTGTAGGGAGGCTGGAATTTTCCTGCTGCTTATCAGTGCCTCCCTCTTGACTAGTTTAAAAGCTTGCCAATGAAGCATTTAAACCGATTGCCCAAAAGACTTGTTCCGTCCTGGACAGATGCAGAGCATCCTGCCAGTATAGGCTGGTGTCCTCCAGGTGGAACCCCAGTCCCCAATGAAGCCAAACCCTGTGCTCCACACCATTTTTTCAACCATTCGTTAAACTGCATGGTGCAAAGTACCCTCGCCTCACCCATGCCACTGACAGGCAGCACCTCTGAGAAGGATGCTGTGTGCTACTGTCTTAAGCCCTCCCCAACTCTGCAAAGTCCTTCTGCACTGCTCTCACTTTCAAGATGAGCCAAGTCATTTGTCCCTAGATGGACAATGATGTCCAGCCCAGACTCCCATGCAACTGTTCTCATGATCCCAAGGATGCGCCTCCTGTCCCCCCTGCCATGGCACCAGGCAGGCAACTCTTACTTCAGTTTTCTCTGCTCCCCCAGTTCTATCCCCTAAAAATTGAGTCCCCCACCAGGAGCTGCTTCCTTTCCTGTGGTGCCCTCTGCCTCCTTCCTGAGGGCCTCCCTTGTGATAGTTGTCTGCACCTCCTTAGTCTCCTCTGGGTGCATCCATAGGAGAACTATGCTCCCCAGAATGGTGTATGGATTGTGGAGTGGAACAACTGACTGGGTGTGCCTCTGTTCACCATCCTTACCTCCCTGAGCCCACTTGTGGTCCAACTGTTGTGCTTTCTTTGCAACCTCTGAGGTAGTGGTGGTGGCTCTGGTGCTCCTGGATGGGGAAGGATCCCTTGCTGTCCAGTGCGGCCTGAAGACGGGCAACTTCCTCCCTCAGGGCAGACATTTGTCTGCAAACAGGGCAGCATCTCAGCCTCCAGAAAAACTCCCAGAAGACTGCTGCCCCACAGCCATTACATTGTTCTACTCCCCACATAACTGTCTACCTTGTTTATTTTTTTTGTGTGTGTGTGTGTGTGTGTGATTGGTGTGTTATATAGAATATATATATTTATATAATGTGTATGCTTATATTGTTAGTGCAGTGTGCTAGTGGTTTCCTTCTTTTCCCTTTGGACACTATCCTAACACATTGGTTTATTATCCCCATTATGGCTCCTTTCAGTTTCTCCAATTGTTCCTCCACCCCTCTATTACCTCTCCCTTCCCTAGGTTAGCTTGTATGCATCTACCCATTTCAGTGAAATCCACCCTCCTAAAACCTAATACTTTGCCCTTGTGTGGCATACTTGAGTCCATGTTGCCATGCTAAACCATACCATGAGGTGGTCACTGGACCTCAGCTGCCCATCAACCTGTATTTCTTTGACTGTGTTCCCATTGGTCCATACCAGGTCCCTGGTTGGGTCATGCATCAGCTGCCCGAGTTCAACCCCTGCAGGATTCTAGGATGGCTGTGCTTCTGGCTGAAGCAGCCACCCGGTGGTCCAATCCATGTCCACAATATTGATATCCCCAGTAGCAGGAGTTCGCCTTTAGCTGCCATGTTGTGTATGTCCTCCACTAGTTCCCTGTCAACTTCCTCCTCTGTGTCAGAGTTCTGTAGCTCACCCCTGAACATATTGCTGCTCCATTTCCTGGCTCCAGTGTGACCCACATTGCCTCAGCCTCCCCTGTCTTCCCTGAACTTCTGTGGCTTTTATACCATCTCTGATGTACAGGACCACTCCTCCCACCTTTTTACCCTCCCTGTCCCACCTGAACAGTGTATAGCCTGTTACATTAGCTTCCCAGCCATGATTAGCAGAGTAACACATCTCTGTTACTGCTACTATATCTAGGTCTGCATCCGCCAACAAGGCTTCTGGGTCTGGAACCTTATTACCAGAGCTACGGGCATTTGTCATGAACTTCCATGTTTTACAGTCTGCCTCCCTCTGCTCCTGTCCTCCCACTCCAGCATCTCCCCCACCCTGGTTACCTTTCCTATGTGCTCCCCATGTATCAGTTGTTACACACCTGCCTACCTGCCCTCCATGCCTGCTTTAGCTGTGTCTATTGGCAACTTATGTTCTTGTATAATCCCATGTGGGGTGTTCCTAAGCCTTCTGCCCTTCTGGCTCTCCCTTGGCCAGTTTAAATGCTCACAACTGAAGCATTTCAACTTCTCACTACTGGCCAAGATACCTTTCTTACACAGATGCAGGCCATCCTCCTTATATAAGCTCGCATTTGTCCAAGCTGGGCCCCAGTCCTCTATGAAGCTAAACTCTTGCTTCCACACCAATCCTTCAACCAGGAGTTGAAGGTATGGATGTGGAGTGCCCTATCCTCCCTGTGCCCTGGACAGTTGGCACCTCCGAGAATGAGACACAGCATGCTATCTGTTTCAGGTTTCCAGCTTCCTGAAATCCTCCTGGACTCTGGCTAACTCTAACCTTCTCCTGCCTGGTCATTGGTCCCCAGGTGGACAATGACATCCAGCTGCTCCCTCCTAGCTATTGCCTTAGTGATTCTAAGGATCTGCTCCCCATCCCTCCATGCAGCACTTCCCAGGATGCACTCAACCTCCCTCTCTACCCTGCTAGGTGTCCCTAACTGCATTCCCCACTAGAAGAAGCTTCTTCCTCCTGGGTTCCCTGGCTCCCTTCCCCGGTCTCCATCCTGGGGAACCCACCCATCCTCCTGGTCCCAGACTGGTTCCTGAATGGGGCATTCCCATTCCTCTAAAACAATGTAGGAGTTACTAAGCGGAACTGGTTGGGGATGTGCTTTCAACCACCCCACCCTCCCGAGCCCACCATGATCCATTCACTCTTCTTCCCAGTTGGGCATTCTTTGAAGTTTAGGCTGTGGACCCAGTAGTCTATGGGTGGGGTGGATGCTGTTTGCAGCCTGGCCAACTCTGTTCAGAGACAGGCAACCTCCTCCTCAGCCCAGAGAGGTGCCTGCAAATAGGCAGCATCACAGCCTCCAGAACATCTCCTGAAGACTGCTGCTCCACAACCACTGCCATTATCTGTCAGTTAGATGAGCCATCCTTCTATGCCCTTATTGAAATCTTCAATGAACAGTGAACAAAGAACTGGACCAAGGAAGGAGCCTTGGAGAACTCTGCTTGACACTAGTCCAGTTTCTGAAAGCCTCTTTGATCCCTACTTTCTGGGTTCCACTGTACAATCAGTTATGTACCCATCTAAGAACCCTAGTTCTAGATTGTATCCTTTCTTTTATTTAGTAGCGTTGTGTGGGACTTCATTGAAAGTTTTGAAAATCTAAGTAGAGAATGTCAACTTGTATGTTTTACTTAGATATTTTTTGCTTTCTCATAAACCAATATGTTTGTGACATAAGATCTATTTTCATCCTAGTCATCTTACTGAAGTACAAATGTCTGTGTGGGATTTGGGAGGGTATGATTCAGGGTGCTTAATTTTTGTGACTTGTTTTGTTTGGCCTTTAATGAATGGTTGGAATACTAGCATTTATAGCCTGCTTGCTCTGTCATGTAGACATGGTTGATACCCCAATTAAATTTATGTCATATAATGTTAATGGCCTGTACGGTTCGATAAAGCAGTACAGGGTGATGCTAAATTTTGCAAGAAGCAACTTGATGTCATATTTCTACAGGAAACCCATTTACCAGGTGATAAAGTGATCAAGTGCAGCAACCCATCAGTCACTGTTTCCTCTTACCCAAGGGCAAATGCCATGGAACAGCCATTTTAATGCCCTCAACTACTCTCTTTCTGTATCAGGATCAGCTTACAGACTCCAAGGGTTGTTTTGTTCTACTGTCTGGTCATCTACTGTATATTAACAACCTATGACTGGCAAATGTATATCTCCCACCTGATAGTGAAAAGGGGTTCTTAGTACTCTCTTTAATAAACTAGTGGATATATTTATTTATAGTAGACATCTGATTACCTTTAAGCACAAGTGCTCATTTATTCTAGGCACAAAACAAGACAATACAAATACTGTAAGCAATTCCAGTGAAATGTAGTTGATTCAGGCACATATTAATTAAGACAGGAACAAAGTTACAATACAGAGATGTACAGTACAAATAAGGTAGATCATTGTGCAACAAGGTCACAGGATACATTCAGAGGAAAACTGTAAGAGTTAGTGGTTGCAACTCACATTGAGCTGCAAAGGTTATCCTAAGAGAGCGCTTTAAACTAATTACTATTGGGTAGGTGCAACAGGGTATCAGTCAGTGTGCTTAGCTAGTTTGCAGCCCTAATAGCAAAGATCACATGCCCAGCAGCATGAGCTGGAATGGAGGTTCTAGGGTAGACCTTGTCATGCCCTAGTGCTGTAACACTGACAGACAGTGTGGAAGCATTTAGTTAAGGCAGGGGATTGAGACCAAGGAGCACCTTTTGACTAGTAGACAGGTTTGTAGTTTTATTCTGCTGGGTAGTGGAAGCCATTTAGTAAGGACATAAGTGGGTACAAGTGTGTGTCGGTTACCTGCACCAAGTACAAAGCAGCATGCCATGTAACAGATCATCTGTACTCTGTTTAGCACCATATCACAGGTAACTGCATATACAGGAGGCCATAATCTATAAGTGACAGGATGGAACTGGCCACTATAAGGTATCTAGCTACAGTGAGATTACTCCAGTTACGGTACAGAGCACCCAATCTTCTGTTGACTGTTGCCACAAGATTGTCTACATGGTGAGCAAATGATAGGGTGTCATCCAATGTTACAACAATATATTTGAAGGTCTCCACTTGTTGAAGATTTCGTCCCAGGCCATTCCAGAAGAAAAATGGTGAAGTTTTCATTTTCTGTGGTAGGATAGAGGATAACATCATCTTTGTGTTTTTTGTAGTTTGTGACCAGTTTTTGTTAGAGAACAACTTTCCAGGGTTTTGAAGTTACTTGGAGGGTACTGATGAGGCAATCAAGGTCAGGGTTTTGGTATAGATGAGAGCATCACCAGCGTAGAGGAGAATGTGGTCTGTCTGGCAATTAATTTATAAAGAGGCCAAATAGGAGTGGGGCCAAGATGGAGCCCTGGGGACACCTAATAGATAGATATTCCCCCTGTCACTCAGCAAGTAGCCTTCGATCTTTATATGCTGAGTGTGATTTGAGAGGTAACCGAGGAAGTAATCAGCTGTGCTCTGGGACACACTCAGGTCAATGAGTTTGTTGATTAAGTGCTTATGTTTGAACAGGTCATGGTCAAAAGCTTTAGTAACCTCGATGTAGATAGTTCTGACCAGGTCACCCCAAAGCGCCATGTGCATATTTTTTTATTCTTTGGTAACTGGCATGTCTACTAGGCACAAGTGCCTGTTCATCAGGGGTGACCTGGGAACACTGGGATGGATAACTGACTTGCTCAGTCACACAGTATGGAAGTGGATTTTGTAGGAATCAAACCCAGGCCTAATGGATCGACTAAGCTCTTCGTGGCGCATTATTCTAACCTACAGCCTATACTACCAAAGCTGGTATATTCCAGCAGTGCCATATTGATGCTGTGGAGCTTCCTAAAACCATGCTGCTGGACACACTGGACACTGTATTTTTGAGATACATGACTAGTTGGTCAGAGACTATTCTCTCCGAGCCTTTGATGGGGAGAGAATACAAATTGACCTGTAACTGGCAAGATTAGAGGAGTTGCTGCTTTTGAATACTGGTGCAACCAAAGCAGATCTTCACTTCTCGTGGAACTGCGAGTAACACAGGGAAAGTTATAAATTCCAGAGATGGGATATGAGCTTTCCTCTACTGCCAAGGTAAGTAAGTTCATGTTGAGTGAGTCACTCCCAACCCTGGATTTCCCAAGCACCCCACTGGTGTATGTCATGGTGTCCTTGACTGACACAGCTTTAAAATAGAATTTGAGGTAACTTGGTTCTGGGCCAAACATCTGAGAGGCTTTGGGACCAGGTCTCCCATAGGAGGTCTGGGCAGGCTCAGCAGGAATGAAGGAACATAGGTGATTGAAGACAGTTGAATAAAATGGCAATTTCAGTGGGATCAATGACCTCTTGACTTTCAACCGAGAGCATTTTAGGTGAAGATTTATCACTCTTGCCAAGGAACTCAGAGAGGTTACCCCAGAATCTTTGCCATCACTCCAGTTCAGGGTCTGATGAGCCTTACAGAAATCAGATTTGGCCTTTCTCATCATACTGGTACACTTATTGTGGGCTTCTTTGAATCTTTTTATGTACTGGGGACCTTGATTCCTGCCTGGGTAAATAGATTGTCCTGCTGTCTCATGTAGGCAAGACATTCTGGGATGATTTTTAATGGTATAAAATCATCACATGCAAGTGTGAACTTGGAGATAAGGAAATCAAGGCCTGAGTCCATAGCTGGAATGGCATCAAGGAAGCTCCAATCAATCTGGGCCAAGTGGTCTCTGAATTCAGGCACATTTTTTGGTTTCGGACCCAGCCAAATATGATCCATGGGGGTGGCCTGGCTGTTTAATTGTCTAAAGGCTCTGTACCGGGGAATGGTCACTTAGGATATCTGGCAGAACTTTAAAACGTTAACCCTGTCTGGGTGTGTGAGTACCTAGTTGAGTAGTGTCATAAGCCAGTTTTTATTTCTTCCTGGTGTGCTCAGTGACTATTTGTATGAAGAACAGACTGATCTTGTCCCTAAAATCTGTGCTTGATTTAACATTCCAACTGATGTTAAAGTAACCAGTAACAATACATTCACAGTTCTGCTAAAAAAATGTTGGAAGTAGTGAGTAAAGGACTCAATGCCCTGATGCTGTTTGCCAGGTGGGATATAAACTTACAGGATGACCAGAGATTTGTTCCCACGCCTATTAGTAGCTTTATTGCTGGGCATTCACTGCCCTGGTAGGATTCTTAGTTGCAATTTTGTATGCTTGCATGTCTGATCTGAGGAAGATAAGACACCCCATCCCATTTACCAATTTTGTCTGCCCTGAAGATGTTGAAGCCTGGCAATGAAACACTGGTGTCAAGTATTGTGGATTGAGCCAGGTTTCAGTTAGGCATATAATGTCTGGCTGCACTAACACAACCCAGGCTTTGAAATGGGCAAATTTAGGTAGTGGGCTACCTATATTTAGGAGACAGTGTTCAGTTACCCTTAGCTGTGGGTGCCAGGTCCAGAGCTACCAGCAGGGCATGGATTGAGGTGGATATTGTTGGACAAGAGCAGTAGCATTATTGTAAGACCCCTGTGGCCCCTCATGTAGTGCTTCAGTCTTCAGGTTTTCTGCCTAGGGAGAAGGAGCAGGTGTGAGTGTTGGAAACCCTGACATTTCAGGCAATCCTCAAGCACTCCCCATGCCACCAGGAGTAGGTTTCCATGTAGGGTATATGGCTGGGGTTTGTGAACTGTTGGGTTGTTTGGAGGGGTCATAGGCTCTGGTATCAGAAAGGGTTCAAGGAGATAGCCTTCTTCACCTCAGAGGGCTCAAGCAGATCAGTAATTGTATTGTAGTTAGACAGGAGACAGCATTATTATTGCAGAAACATGTTTGCTTTGGAAGGAGTAACTCCATTTGTCAAGTTAAGCAGGTAGGTTGCTGACTCCTTAACTCCTGGTCACAATCCGCCCAAGTGGGTGATTGTAGCTCAACAGTAGAGGGAAGGGCAGTGGTTACCTGTGTATCAAAGTTAAGCACTACCAGCAGTCAGAAATTTGTAACAGGGTAATTAATAGCATCCTAGCTTATAATTAGAATCCAAACCCTAAAGCCAGTTTATATAATTAATAATGTGTAAAAACTGTGACCAGTCAGAGAACACTAGGCAACCAGAATTATAGTACAGCCAGAAAATATTACGTAAACTAGTACAAATACAATAGTAGTTAAAAACCACTATACACATACAATACTGTTTAAATACCATAAACAGACAGAATATTAGGTGAATCAGCTGAGTTGCAGGCACTCTTGGCAGTGGGGAGGGTGGATATTGCAGCTATCACGAAATGTGGGCCACCGAGTACTGGGACTGGGATAGATGATCCCAGGGTACAGGATATTCAGGAAGGATAGGGAAGACCGGAGGGAGGGGTGAGGCACTCTGTGTGTGAGAAGAGTTAAGGTGTGTATGGGAAGAGGGAAGGAAGGCAGGACTGAGGCCCTATGGATGCAGTTCCAGGACTCAAAGAAAAGGACACTGAGGATGGGGTAGTGTACTGACCACCAGTGCAAGTGGAGGATCTGGATAGGGAATTAGCTGATCAGATTAGAAGGATCTGTAGGAAGGGGAAAACAGTGGTGGTGTGAGACATCAGTCTACCAGCGGTGGATTGGATAACCCCAACCACTTTGAGTAAAAGGGAACAGGTCATATTAGGTGCAGTTCTGGACAGCTTTCTGGTGCAGCTGGTCAGAGAAAAAGACTAGAAGGAAGAACTCTGGATCTGGTATTTCCAAATGGAGAGGCTGTTAGGGATCTGGAGGTGGAGGACCCTTTGGCTGGGAGTGACCACCACACAGTGTGGTTCATGCTCTATATAGGAAGGGAAAGGGGTGTGGGAACCAGGGTGATCAATTTTAAGGAGGCAGGCTTTAAAAGGATGGGGAGATTGTGGGTAGGGCACCTGGTGGGTATTCAACTTAACATGGATGCTTGTCAAAAGTCAGAGATTATTAAGACAGGGCTGGTGAAAGCTACTGGGACATGTACAAAGACATGTAGCAAAAAAGGGCAGGGCAAAGAATCCCAGTTGGTTAACCCAAGAGGTGATGGAGGGTGAGAGCCAAGAGAAAGGCATTCCAGAGACTCAAGAAATCAGGAGCGACAGGAGTCAAGGAGGAGTATATGAAGATCTCTAGAGAGGTAAGCAGACTGGTCAGAGTGACCAAGGCTTTGAGAGATCTGAGACTGGCACAAAGTATCAAAATGGTGAAAAGTACTTAGAAACATAGAAACATAGAAGTTGACAGCAGATAAGTGACTGCAAGGCCCATCCAGTCTGCCCATTTCTTTTCTACCTTATGAATGTGCCATAGGCCTTGCTCTGTCAATGGTCTATCTATTCATACTCATCTGTATTGCTCCCTCATGCCTATCCCATGCATGTTTGAAGCCCTGCACTGTATTCATATCCACCACTTCCTGAGGTAGGCCGTTCCATGCATCCACCACCTTATCTATGGAAACATAGAAGTTTTCTATAGAAACATAGAAGTTAGACATAGACTTCTTCAAATACATTAGGAGAGAAGGAAGAACATGGATCAGATTGTGAGGATTAAGAAGGATGTGGGTATGGGTGGAGAAGGAGGAGATCAGGCAGAGGCACTAAAATGAGTACTTCTATTCTGTGTTCATGAAGGAGAAAGGGGCCGATACCTCAGGAAGGAGTGGGGCCAGCAGGGAGGGGTGACTGATGCAGGATTATGGATGCCAGGGTTCTGGTGGGGTTAAGGGTACTGAGGGTGGACAAGGCACCCGGGTCCAGATGGCATTCACCCTAGGTGCTAAAAAGAACTAGTGGAATCCTGTTGGGACCACTGGCTGACCTGTTCAATACCTCTGTGGACACAGGATGTGTACCAGAAGACTGGAGGATGGCCCATGTGGTGCCCATTCACAAAAGTGGCCCTAGGGATGAATCGTGGAACTACAGACCAGTGAGCCTCACATTGATTGTGGGAAAGCTCATGGAGACAATCCCAAGATAAGGCTGGTGGTGTTTTTGGAGGACAATGGACTCCAGGATGATCAGCAATATGAGTTTGTCTCGGGAAGATCATGCCAAACAAACTTAGTCAAGTACTATGACTTGGTGACAGGGAACTGGACAAGGACCACGTAGTGGATGTCCCGTGTTTGGATTTCAGCAAGGCCTTTGATTTGGTGCTGCATGGGAGGCTGGGGGAAGCTGGAGAATACCGGGTGGGAACACAAATGGTCAGATGGATCACCAATTGGCTGAAGGGAAGGCAGTAGAGGTGGTAATGGTGGGGGGTGGTCTCATCACCAAGGGTTGTGGTGAGCGGAATGCCACAGAGATTGGTATTGGGATCAGGTGCTCTTGGGATAGTCTTAGTGGATATCTCACACGGCATCTGGAGTAAGATCAGTCTGTTTGTAGACGATACTAAAATGGGAGCTGTGGTGGATGATGTGGATGGCTGGAAAGGGCTATAGAATGACCTGACCAAACTACAGGAATGGTCAGAAACATGGCAGCTGGGGTTCAAGCCAAGAAGTGCAGAGTATTGCACTTTGGAACTAAGAACCAGAGGAGGAGCTATCCGCTGGAGGGGTTCAGTTGGAAATCACCGGGAGAAAAAGATCTTGGGGTGATTATAATGGGAATATGAACAACTTAGCACAGTGCAGGAGGGCAACAGCAAAAGCCAACAAGATGCTGGGTGTATAGCATGGGGCATCTCTTCCAGGAGTGGGAGGTGATCCTTCCCCTGTACAGGTCACTGGTCAGACCACACCTGGAATATTGTGTGCAGTACTGGTACCCTTCCTGAAGAAAGACATCAAATTATTAGAGGGAGTACAGCGCAGGGCAGAAAAGATGATCCAGGGTCTAGAGGGTAAGTCCTACAAGGATAGGCTGGGTGAGCTTAACATATTCACTGGAGGAGGAGGGATGGGGTGTAACTGGGTAATAAAATTACCTTACTCAGGTTCTTGTTGGAACTGCACAAAAGGAAGAGATGACAGACAAGTGGTGTCAAGATAATAAATATAATTTATTAGTGGCAAATAATAATAATACAGGCTTACAACCAACAGTGTAATCACTGGGAGAGTATCCAGCTTCCTTACCTACGAGATGCAGTCTCTAGTTTCAGTAAAGCTACATGTTGCTAAGGGTTTTATACCCTGATAACTGTCATGGTAATTACTAAAGAAGATACATAAAAGTAAGCAATTGGCTTAAAACAGGTGGTGTCAGTAGCCATCCTAACTGACATAAGAAGTTGCTTTGCTTGCAGAAGATAAGTGAACAATAAGGTCTGTGATGCTTCCAAGATCACTTGCAGTTACAGTTGTGCACAAGCACTAAAGATGGCACTGTTGCCTAACTTATGATTATACAATAAAATATATTCAATGTCCAGTGCAGTGTTATGCTTGTGCAACTGTGTTAGTTTGGTTTGACTGTTTGCACTCTCTATTCCAGAGAATTACCACTGAGGGCTATGAGAGGAACCCTTGAAGGGTTCCACCCTAAGTGCCATGGACGATTCTGGTGGCCAAAGGTACCTTAGGAATCCCCAAGGAGAGAAGTGCAGCCACTGCAAGAGGAGGGAGGATGGTGGGACAAAGAAAAAGTGCTTCACAATGAGGCTGAGAGGAACTGCTTATATAGCTCAGGAAGTGGAGCGGCTGGCTGCTTGACGATCAAACTCCAGGCAAAGCCTTTCCAATTCAATGTCCTGTGCAGCCACTATAGTGTTATGCTTGTGCAACTGTGTTAGTTTGGTTTTGCTGTTCACACTCTCTATTACAGAGGAATTACCACCCTGCAGGTATGAAGGCAAGGAACCCTCAGAGAGGGTTCCATCCCTAGAGGTGTAATGGGATGATTCTGGAGGCTAATGGTACCTTCAGAATCCCAAAGAAAATGTAGTGTACAATCTAAACCACAAAAATGAGGTGACACGAGCATATGAGCAAGCAGTAACTGTGATGAGGGCAGTAACTGTAACATAGTAGTAGAGAAGCATAGACAGTTTGATAACGTAATGAAATGCCCAGGTTTACGTAGCATGATGCTGATAGTTTGCATTGAGAATGAGGGATCCCTAAGGAGAGAGGGAATAGCAGGACATCCTTCATCCAACAGTGGAACCTCACCCAGAAACTAGGGAATACTACTATGTTAACTCACAGTTATGACTTGAGGCAATGGAGGAGAGAAAAAAACCTATGAGGAGGAAATCTCAGGGGATCCAAGGCCTAGGTTGCCTTCCTCCAGGATTGGGGTAGTTTATTTAGAGACGGCTCTGCAGCTGCAGTTTGGAAAACCCAATTAAAGGAGGTGGAAAATATTCCAATTTTGAGAAAGGCTGTCACTCAAACCCTCTACCGGGAATGCCATGGAAGGTTGTGAGAAAACTCTGCAACAATACATGCAACCAAGGCGGAGGAGGAGAGCAATGACTGCTGAGGCACTCACCTGGTCTACCCACCCTAAACTCAAACCAGGTGAACCAGAGGCAGTAGTAGAGGGAATACCGTGAAGGTGCCTTGCTGGGAAACCACTCCAAGCCAATGGACAACCATTATAGTGAAACACTAGCGCCAAAGGAGATCTACGTAACCACCCTTCACTGTTAGTCTTAAATTCTACACCAGGTGCTGCTGCTGCGTAGCAGGCAGCTAAAGCCAAACCTGGGGTGAGGACATTCCCAGCTATGGGCCAGGTGAGTAGGATCCCACCCCAGGTTGGATACACTCAATGATGCGGACTAAATGCAGAGTGAGACTGTCGGCTGCAGGAAACCTGCACCAGAACAGAATGGCTGGCATTCCCAGAATTAGATTGAGAGCTGAGAAGCTGGTGAGCTGATTGAGCACTGGTGTGCTGAGATCGTAATGATCAGTGACTGCTGAGACCTTGCAAGGTGGAATGCAGAACTGAAAGCAGAATCCCAGAGGCAGAATCTGAGGGGATGGCAGTAGGCATGAAGCAATGAGCAATGATTGTGTAAGCAAGCATGGACCTGCCTGTAGGTCAGTAAACAGAGTAGTGACAAGTGGGCCTGCAAGTAGGACTTCATAACATAGTAGCAATGAAACAGCACTGAATAGTGGGGTAAGCCAGCCCGGCAGTTACAACCAAATCAAGGTGACAAATACTCTGATGATTTTCAGTGGTGAAGGCAGGATTTAAAACAGAAATAATTAGCCACATGGGGCTATGACTTCCCAAACACTTCCCAGTCCTCCCCACCTGAGAACAAACAAGAAAGTGAAGGAAGGGCCGAAACTACATGCAGATGTTGAAGCTAGTTTAATTAGCTCTCAGCAGGTGCTTTATCTGCCTCCAGAGTAGAACAGCATTGTATAAACAGGGAATAATATGATTGAACTGCATAGCAAGGTTCAACTTGAATCAGGTGGAAACAATCAGACTTGATTGCATGGGGAGCAAGTAGCAGGGGAAGCAGTAGTGAAAACAATTGAGTATGCACATGGATCAGCTCTGGTTGAGCTGAAACACACAGATTACTATTGCAGTTGCTATTGCAGTAGTCTGAGTGTTATGAGTAACAGACCAAATAATAGGAGCTCAGGAGGACATATGTTAGGAGCTTAGCAAAAAGCCCTGCAGGAAAAACAAGCCAAAAACACTCAAACCGAAAAAAAAACAGGGAACAAAGACAGAAGAAGCACACACAGCTGAAGGCAAAATACAAACAAAAGCAGAAAAGAAATACAGAATCCAGAGACAACAGGAGCAGCAAGGTGGGGTGGGGTGGGGAAACCAGCTCAGAGGACAGACGGACAGAACCTTCGCTGCAAAGAAAAAGTGCTTCATTATGAGGTTGAGAGGAACTGCTTAGATAGCTCAGGAAGTGGAGTGGCTGGCTGCTTGGCCACTGAACTCCAGGCAAAGCCTTTCCAAATGGATAACATCGCCCAGTGGCAGAATACATTATAAAGTATAGTGAAGCATAATATGCATCGAGAAGTACAGTAGAACTCAGATCCTGACACTTATGCTTATACGATAAGTTCCTCTGCCCTAAGGTTAGTACAGATGCCTACATACAGTATGTGCTGCTGTCTCATGATGTGGGGTACAATCAGGGTGCTGGTCATGGGATAACATTCACCCTTTATTGTCTCAGAAGGGACAACAATGTCAGGTAAGTAGTGAGATGAAGCTAAAATGTTTTTTCAAGTCTGGACGACGAGTCTTGTAAAGGAATTTGAGTTGTTCTCAGTGTTGTCTTAGAGTACATTACAGACAACAGAGGGTTAGTATCAGAAAACAATAAAAATGCTTGAATAATAACAAAAGAGAACATGAGAAAGGGTCCTGAAGGAACTGGAAGTAATAAGAGTTGATAAAGTATCGGGGCCAGATGGGTTGCACCCCAGGGTCTCTTAAAGAAGTAAGAGAGGTGGTGGCTGAACCTCTGGCTATCCTGTTTAGCCAATCACTGGAAACAGGGGAGGTACCCAAAGACTGGAGGACAGCAGATGTAGTCCCTTATACAAAAGTGGGAACAAAGAGGAAGCTGGGAACTACAGACCAGTCAGCTTCACCTCAGTAGTGGGGAAGATCATGGAAGCACTACCAAAGGAGAGATTGGTGGAACATCTGGTTGTCAATGGACTACAGGACCCAAGGCAGCATGGTTTCACCAGGGGAGGCCGTCAGACCAACCTCATTGAATTTTTTGACTGGGTGACTAGGAGGTGGATCAGGAAGGGCAGTGGACATGGCCTATCTGGACTTCAGCAAGGCCTTTGACACTGTGCCACATAGAAGACTATTACACAAACTGGGAATATGGGTGTGGGCAGGACAGTAGTGTGGTGGGTAGGTAACTGGCTGGGCGGCAGGACACAAAGGGTGGTGGTAATGGCTGTCACTCACAGAGGAAGAGTGACCAGTTGGGTACCTCAGGGATCAGTGCTGGGACCGGTCCTATTCAACATCTTCATCAGTGACATTGGCGCAGGACCCAGAAGGTAGAATTTCACTGTTCACTGATGACACAAAGCTCTGTAACAGAGTAGACACACCAGAGGGTGTAGACAGAATGAGAAGGGATCTGCAGAAACTTGAAGAATGGTCAGGGTTTGCAGTTGAAATTCAATGCAAACAAGTGCAAGATAATGCATATGGGGCACAAAACCCTGGCACAATATATCAGTTGGGGGTGAGGATATAGCATGCACCAAGCAGGAAAGGGATCTTGTGGTTATCATCCTGATGACCTCAAGGTAGGGAAACAGTGTGACAAGGCAGCAGGTAGAGCAAATAGGATGCTGGGATGCATAGGCAGGGGCATCACCAGCAGGAAAAGGGAGGTCATAATTCCACTATACAAGACACTAGTGAGGCCCCACCTGGAGTACAGTGTATCAGTTCTGGAGACCTTACCTACATGGGACATAGACAGGGTAGAGAAGGTTCAGAGGAGTGCAACAAAGATGGTACATGGATTGCTTCACAAGTCCTATGAGGACAGGTTGAAGGAACTGAACATGTACTCCCTGGAGGAGAGGAGGGAGAGGGGATATGATAGAGACATACAAGTATCTTACAGGAGGAACAGGGTGCAGGAATACACTATTTTAAGTGAAAAGATGTTCCAGGACTAGAGGGCAAGGGATGAAGTTGGAGGGAGGACAATTTAGAGGAAACGTGTGGAAGAATTTCTTCACAGAATGGGTGGTGGACAAATGGAACACCCTGCCAGAGGAAGTGATGGGGCTGGAAACAATCATGCGATTTAAGAATGCATGGGATAGACATAAAGGAATTATGGAGGTCAGGGTAAGGGCAACAGACTTCTAGGAAAACATAAACTGAACTTACAAGCTCAAATGGGCAGACTAGGTGGCCATAGGCCCTATCTGCCGACACTGTCTATGAATCTATGTATCTATGTAAAAGCTTTAAATGTGAGTTCTAACCAGGTATTGGAAAGAGCAGTACTGAAATCACCATAATGAATAAGATAATTAAGAGCATCACCAGCTTTAGAAATATTGTTGCTAATGTAAATCAAACTGGAATCTTTTCTAGCTAAAAGAGATTTCAAAGAAAGTGTTGAAGGGTCAATGTGACATTAAACATGGGAAAATATTGAGACAAGGCAAGGTATTACGGATCGTATCAATAACATCTGGTTCAGGTAGAGGAACAGGAGTGATCACAGTGTGACCAATGACTGTTTTCTGCTGTGGAGTAAAACAGAAGTTGGTGTGGAATAACACAAGATTTCTGACCATAAGCAAATGATTTATGATTTGTCTTACACAGTACTGCCCATCAGAATTGTAAGTCACTCTACAGTTGGTACCTCCAACATTGTAGATGTATGGGGTAAGAGAAAGACTGGCTGGTGAGCCGTGAAGTGAAGTGATATACCTCTTCGGGTAGCTTTGAGATTTAGCTGTTTCAGCATCAGGTGCAGAAGATGCAGCTCGTGGAGATTCAGATCCATCATCCTCATCAACATCAGTAAGGTTATACAGCAATTCTTCACCCAAAGTGTACGACCAGTCAGGACCAATCAAGGTGTTCTGGAGAGTAGCCACATACGAGGTTTGCAATGTCAAACACATCACAGCGGCACAGGTAGTAATATCCTTTCTTGGCACACCAGTTTGCTTGGAGCACAGCATGGTAGACAAGTAATGAGGGTAAATCCATTCTTCTTGATAGATGTCATCATCAATGTATCCAATGAAATTGATAGCAGCCAGTTTATCAGAAACAGATGTTGCAGGATCAAAGCAGGTAGTGAGACAGTAAAGGTGACAAACATGTTGTCATGGATGGAACAGGTCTTAGTAAAGTAGCAAGGGCTTGGTTTGGATATCTGGAGACAAATCCAAGATTTTGAGCTGTAGACATAGAAATGTTAACAGTATTTGCTAAACAAATAGTAATGGATTTGCAATGAGGATACCATGTACCCATTCTTCTATCATGGGTGAGATCTGGAATGTAGCCTTTTTCCAAGTCCCTGAAGAGACTGTTAACAGTGGCAATTACATAGAACCATAAGTGGAGCATTAAAGTTCGCAGAGCAATATATTGCTTGTCTGCCTCCTTATTATTTTGAAAATCAATTCATTAATCTTATTTTTGTATCGTTGAACCTTTTGGCAATTTCCTGCATGTTATAGACTGTAAAACATTCTTCTTTACTTAAACCATCTACACCATGTAACAGTGGGGGTAAGATATCATTTTAACAGCTTGTTGAAAATTAAGTTTGTGCTTTAGTAGCAGCTATATCTGGTCTATTTTGATGGACATGCCTGAGCCCAAAGGCCAGAAACAGTGCCTGCTGTATCGGTTACATCTGCAGTGTCGCCCCTAGTGTGTGGTCTAGCTTTAGCGTTAGGTGCGGTCTGAAGACCACTACATGATCAGTGGTATGGGATCATTAGTGCATGTTTGATATGCAGCTACAGTATCTTTAAGCATCATACTGTAAAATTTAGAAGTAATGGTCATATGACAAAGACTAATCTAAGCCATATTCCAATGTGTAAGACTGAAAATAACTGGATATGCATAAATTGTACACTATTAATCAGGGCTCCTGGAAGGGAAGTGGCATTCAAACCACTAGGAGGGCCTTCCTCCTGGGAGGGCAGTCAGTCATTTCTTCTTCAGTGGGTGGGACTACAAAAGAAAAAGAGCTCAGTAGCTACATAGTTAGAAGACAGAAAGCACGGACCTCTCAGAGGAGAGCGGTCATACCAAGCAGGATCAATAAGAGCAGTAAGGTTATAGCGACCAGTATATCTGGAGGAAGTCTATCAAATGGAAAGAGTATAATTTTAGTAATGTCAGCATTGGGCCATCCGCGGAATGTACCTTGAGAGAGGTGGGATACAGGGAGTGTGTAGCCATTAACATCAGTTTCCTATTGAATGGAAAGGGTGGATTTGTCTGGAGCTACTACCATAGCATCAATATAGGGTGTCTGAGCATTTTTAACAGTAATCATTTTGCTGGGCATATTAATATGAATTCCCATAGGGGCTGAATGTTCAAGTTTGCTAAGCAGATTTACACATTGTCTGTGAGTCGATAGGAGTTTATTCTGGGATGCAGTCAGGGGAAGTAGTAGTAGTAGCAGTAGTCCCACCAAGATGAGGAGGTGCAAGATAGCCATCTTGCCAGTATACCTGTAAGAAAACAGAAAAGGTTTGTTAAGTTTGGGGTACTATTCTGCCCTAAGTGGGTTGGGAAAAGTAAGTTTAGTCACCTTGTACAACTTGAGCTGATTAGCATGGAACCACTTGTTGGTAGTCTTTTGCTGTTGAACTCAGACCTGATTAACAGCAGGGAAGAGTTTATTGACAATGGGTATGGGCCTTCCATTTGCTGGCAAATGAATGAGTTGGTTGTCTGTATTGAGAGAGTATAACTTGGTCTCCAACTTGCCAATCGACTTCTTTGACGTGCTTATCAAAATGAGCTTTAGCTTGTTGTTGAGCTTACCCATTTGATTGGCAATGAACAGATATGTCTTCATGATGTTATCATGAAGCTTCTCAATGTACTTGTCTACAGATACTCGATCTGCAGTAGGGGTGTGGAGATCGAGCAACAGGTGCTCAGGTAATCTCATGGTTCTACCAGTCATAACCTCGCAAGGTGTACACTGAGTGGTTGTTGCAGGAATGCCCTGTTTGCCATCAATAGTAGTGGCAGAGGGAACCAATCCTTGGGATTGTCATTGATGAATTGCATAACATTTTTGATTCTTCTGTTGGTTCTTTCTACCTGACCTGAGGTTTGAGGATGGTAAGGAATGTGGAATTTCTGATCTAATCCAAGCAGCTGGAGTGTCTGATTCATCAGCTCAGCTGTAAAACTAGTTCCCTGGTCTGAGTCTACATTTAAGGTAGGCCCCACCTGGAGAACAATTGATCCACCAGGATATTGGCAGTTGTCTTTGCCATGTTACTCTTAGTGGAAATGCTTCTACCCACTTAGAAAACAAATCTGTGACAACAAGTGCATATTTGTTGTTCTTGATGGAGTTGGTCAAGAGGCCAATGAAACTGATTTGTATTGCATTCCATGGTCCAGTTTGCCTTTGGGGTAAATAATATGGCATTTCTTTTCACCAAAATTGGACTGTTCTGGGCACACTATGCAGTTGTCCACATAGTGCTCTACATCTTTGCCATGCCAGGCCACCAGGCGACAGTTTTGAGTCTCTGGAGAGTGTTGTCTGCCCTCTGGTGTCCACCAGTGGGGCATCATGAACCATATGAATAAATTTGGTTCACAAAATTGTAGTGCAACCCACAATTTGTCACCTGTATCCTCTTCCAATACCAGATGAGTTTCTGATCACTAGACAAGTGTATGTTGTCAGAGTGTCTCTTGTATGGACTATCACAAATAGTGATTGTTCAATTCCTTTATTGAGGAATTTGAACACATCTTTTAGTTCTGGGTCAGATTTCTGTGCAGCAGAAAGGTCTAGTGGAGGTTCTGGTATTGGTTTCTGCTTGGTGTTAGTGGCCACTATAGCTGCTACAGCTATTGGGTGAGTCATTGTCCATGTCACCCCCAAGCAGCTGCTTTGGCAAGCGAGTCTTCTTGATTGTTGAATTCATGGTAAGGGTCAGATTTACAGTGAGCCTTTACCTTTTGGATGTACAGTTTGTGAGTAAACTGCTTTGTCAGAGTGTGTATATACAAATAGATCCCTGTATTTGACAGGTTTGCCATCAGAGGATGTGAAATGATTTTTCTCCAGAATGGTAAAACTCAGTAAGGGATGAGCAGACCCAATAGAGTCTGCAAAGATGATGGCATCCTTGTCACCATGGGGCATCACCTCCAAAGCACAGGCCACAGCTGCCAATTTGGCATACTGTGAGGAGATAACAGTGCATTTCTAGAAATGCGTCTGAAATAACCATCTTTGTCTAAAAGCAGGCACCCCGAATCCTGCTACCTGCTCTTCATCTACAGTACATAGGAGGCAGAGCCATCCAGTAAGACACAATACATGGTGTTGATCTCCTAGAACATCAGGTGTAGCTGGTAAGAAAGGTCCTGGCTCAGGTAGGTCAGGAGACTGGGTCGCAGTCATGGGGAGCATACTTGTAGAGCAGGCTATGAGCCCAAACTAGGGCCTTTTTCAAGCAGTACTTTGATGTCCCTGTCCTGCAAAAGCAAAGTCCAGTGAGTGAGTCTATTGTTGGAGACTGACCCATCTTTTACTTTATCTGAAAGCAAAAGTTAGTTGGCGTGTGACAGGTATGCAGAACAATAGGAGTATACACAATGATGTATAGAAAATGTTTGACAGTCAGAAGGTTGCCAAAAGTGTTCTTTCACAGAGACTGTATTTTCTCTCTACTGGGGACAGCATCTGAGATGCGTGGCGAGTAGGCCTGTGGTACCCATTGTACTTTTGTGCCAGCACTGCAGACATGGTCACATCAGAGGTGGCAGTTTTCAAATGGAAGGGAGGTTAGGGTTGGGATTGATCAGTGCTGGCGCTGAGGCTAATGCCTGCTTAAGCTGTGCCACAGCTTCAGTGTGAGGTGGGGCTCCATGTTCATGGGACATCCTTTTTCAGAAGTTCATACAAGGGAGTGGCCTTCAAGGCAAAATCAGGGATGAAGTCCCTGGAGTAGTTTACCATTCCTTAGAAATGTCTGAGTGTTGTCAAGCCTACAGGAAGTGGCAGATCTTGCAAGCCCTGGATCTTCTTGACAGTGGGGCTTCTGCCTTGGCCTGTGATATGTAGGCCAAGGAAGGTGACCTCTTTCACACAGTTGTGCTTTGGAGGAGTTGCATGAGACCTCTCTCTTGAGGAGAGACAGAAGTTCATCTAGGAGGGCCAAACGATCTTCTTTTGTGGAGGTTTCTAGAAGCAAGTCATCCATGTACTGCAGGAGACACTGGGGAGTGGAGAACCTCTGCAGGGCATCCATCATGTGGAGATGGAAAGGGAAGGACTGTTGTGGAAGCCCTGGGGAAGACAGGTCTCGTGTACTGGCGTCCATTAAAGAAAAGCAAATTTATATTGCTTTCCTGTGCTAATGGGAGTGACCAAAACCCATTAGAGATGTTAAGAACTCTGAACCACTTTTTGTCGGGTGTCAACAGCTTGATTACATCAGGTGCTGATGCTACTGTTGGGGCGCAGCTGAAGGTAACCTGATTACGTCTCCTGTAATCAGTTGTGAGTCTCAAGCTCCATTTGGCTTTTCACAGGCCAAATAGGCAAATTGGCAGTGGAGACACAGGTCCTAATCCCTCCTTGTTGTAGCAGTGATTGAATGGTCTCCCTCAGTGATGGCAAGGCTTCAGCAGGAAATGGATGCTGCTTCTACCTCACAGGGTTGGGTCCTGTGATTTCAATGGCAGTGTGCATCCTACCACAATCATGCTTGTTGGTGGCAAACATATCAAGTGTTTTCACAACAAAGGTGCAAGTTCAGAAAATAGGTCATGACTTTTAAATAGAGCCATGGCGTCATGCTCCTTGTTGTTATGGGTGATGACTGCCACCACATGCGAGTCTGGAATGGTGACAGTATGACATTGTCCCTTTATTTGGAGAAGTAGCCTATTGACTAGGTCCACTACACAGCTGTGTAGTGCTAGAAAGTCAATTCCCACATACCGGGTGATGACATAATACCATGAGGTCAAAGACAAAATTAGTCCTGAGGTGGCCTACCACCACAGGCTAAGAAACGGATCAGTAAGTGTGTAGCTGAGGGCCATCTAAACCCTGGGTACTGGTCTTCCAGCCAGTAGACCAGTCAGATGAGACTGGGTCCTCATCATGGAGGACTGGCATGACTGCTCTGGTATCCAGAAGTATGGTAAGGGCCTTCACGCAAGGCTGTCTGTTTGTGTCAACAAACAAGTCACTCATAACCTGGACTGGGGCCTATAACTGTCAATTGGCAGTTTCAGAATCATCATCATCACCATCCTGTCACTGGAATCTGAGGCCCGTGAGGATCTCTCTGGGCCTCCTGTATGTCTTGCACAGGATATAAGTGTGTTGATGACATCACCGGTATGACATCAGCCTGCATGGATGTTTCTCCTTGGTCATCACATCGGTCTGGTCAGTAGCCAATGTCACAAAAGGATTCTTCCCTCAGCTACTCATTTATTTGGTAGCCGAAGGCAGGAAAGGATTCCCTGGCTGTATGGTTGTCCAGCAGCCAGAGTGAGGGCTGTTACTGTATGCATAGGCCTAGCCTCTCTCTCAGCATGGACCTCTCTAGCAATTTATGGAGGCTTCAGTAGCTAGGGCCATTGCGTGTTCTGGCTATCAAATTGGGCATTTGGATTTTCCAATTGCTTCTCTCTGTTTCTGTTGTTTTTGTAGTTCTGGTCCCCTCTTGTGTGACTAGTTGTTGCCAGAAGGGGTGCCATTCTTCTCATTGTTACCTTCCACAGTATAGCAGTTAGGGTGTGTCAGAGGCAGGCTGTACTGAGGCTACATGTGCTGCTGGGGTTTGAATGGCAGCAGTTTTGTTGGTTTACTGGAAGCAAGATTATGGAGACAGACCTGATAGGCACGCTCTGTTTTGGTCAGAATATTCACAAAAGTGTCATTACTCGGTAGACATTAAGCTCAGTCTTTTCCACAAGGCCAGAGTCATGTTCGGATTAACAAATCCTTGTACTCGATCTGGTTTCACTGTGTGACCTAACCAGTCAGGCCTTTTCCAGCCTCATAGGCAAACCACAACCATTGATGGTAAGCCGCAAGACTGTCCTTCACATTCTGCATAACCTTGTGGCAGTAGCGGGCTCCAACAACACCTGGGGCATTGGCAGCAAGGATTGCCACAGCGATGTTGTAGTAAGCGAGCATCTCGCATTTGCATATGATCTCTGGGAGTTTGGCCTAGAGGGTAGGTTCGATTGTCTGTCACAAGACTTGAACTTGGAACTCAAGTTGGAGAAAAGTTTCTCACAAAGATTGCACCTTCTTCAAGTGGCAACTAAGATTGTCAGTTGAGCCCATCTGTCCAATACTTTGGGCAATTTGCTGGGCAGAGTGAGCAACTTAGGGGTTGAAGTACAAGGAATCATGTTCAACTCAATATGTTCCATGGAGCCATGAAGGGCAGCTTCTGCTGCTGCATTAGTGACTGCTTTGAATGTATGATCCTGGTTGACAGTGTCCTCAAACATTTTATCAATGTGATCCTGGATGGCTCTCCTTCACTCATCTGGTGCAGTGAAATTGGTAATGGCTTCCTGAATTAGGCTGCGCACCTCTGCTGTGTTCTCCCTAGAGGGGCAAATGGAGGTGCACCACGGAATACAGGTCATCTTCCTGTATCATGGAGGCCTCCATCTTGGAGTTGCACATTGTTTCTGCCATGTTTGTGAAGTCGTGGCAACATAGAGGCTTGTGGACATAAATGCCATCTTGGGGATGGCTGGAGAAAATGACAGCCTTATGAGGCTGGACTTTTTGTGTGACATGGCATGCCTCGCCATCAAAGTCAGAGTCGTCATCACTGGATGACCTAATGTCAACGGCATATACTGGAACCCATTCATAGCCTTAACATGGAGAGCAAGAATCTCTCGTTGATGGCGATCTCTCCATTTTTGCGGTACATTTCTTGTGACAAACTCTTGCAGTGCCCTGCTCAATATCCTTCTCAACCTCACACTGCAATACTTTGTACATGGCACCAATTCAACATTTTCCCTAAGTTCTCGGTCTAACTCACTCATTCTCCGCTTTCAACTCAGCATTGCCTTCTCTCAAACCCCTTATTCATGTCACTCAAAATATCGTTCAAATATATTAACTGTTTCTTATCACATTTCAACCTTTCACAATTATCTTTCAACATACAAATTTCTTGCTTGGTGTCTTGAGCAGTAGAATGCAACAATTTGTTATTGGCATTAATGGAGTGACTGTGTCTCCTCCACTATTTTCTGTTCCTTTTTCTGTAACTCCGATGTCTGCAAACCCATCTCTTTTTAGAGACACATTTGCAGTTCAAGGAGGCACACTTCTCTGGAGACTCTCAAAAGCGGTATGTAGAGCAGCAACAAAAGACCTTTAAGGTTGTACTTTTGGTTATTTGTTTGGACTCTAGGTAGTGCTTCAATTGAGCAGCAATAGGTTGTCTGCAGACTTGCATCCAGCACGAAATCTGTCCATCCACCATGGGATGTGAGGTAGTTCAAGATGTCGAGTCTCAAGTCAGTGCAAAGTTCAGGCATGACAAACAAGGGTAGACAAACCAACAAAGAAGCCATTGGAAGACTAGATAAAATCCTTGGTGCCCTCACCTGACAGCTTTCCTGTCCCATGTGAGCAAACAGTGGTGCCAAGGCAGTATGCTGTCACTTGCAGAGGGAGTGTAAAAGGACCCAGTGTGGGTGTACCACACCCAAGACTGACAACCACTGTAAGTACGCATAGGTCTAAGTAGGCTAGAAATGCACTACACTACTTGACATTCAAAATTAATTGAATGGAATCTTCACTTTGTACATTCCAACCTGTACACTGTCGCTAAATGTAACTGGGTAATAAAATTACCTTTCTCAGGTTCTTATTGGTACTGCAAAAAGGAAGAGATGACAGACAAGTGGTGTCTAGATAATAAATATAATTTATTACTGGCAAATAATAATAATACAGGCTTACAACCAACAGTATAATCACTGGGAGAGTATCCAGCTTCCTTACCTATGTAGACATAGTCTCTAGTCTCATTAAAGTTATGTGTTGCAAGGGTCTTATACCCGATAATTGTGATGGTAACTACTAAAGAAGATACATAAAAAGCAAGCAACTGGCTAAAACAGTTGGTGTCAGTAGCCATCCTAACTAACATAAGAAGTTGCTTTGCTCGCAGAAGATAAGTGAACAATAAGGTCTGTGATGCTTCCATGGTTACTTAGTAGTTACAGTTGTGCACAAGCACTAAAGATGGCACTGTTGCTTAACTTATGATTATACAATAAAATATAATGTATAACATCTCCCAGTGGCAGAATACATAATAAAAGTATTGTGAAGCATAATATGCATTAGAGAAGTACAGTAGAACTCTGATCTTGACACTTCTGCTTATACGATTAGTGACTCTGTCCTAAGGTTAGTACAGATACCTACATATGTGTTGCTGTCCATTAGGTGGGGTACAGTCTGAGGTGTTGGTCCATGAATAACAGCAGATATGACCGAAACTTTGAATATTCAAAGGGAATAACAAAACTGATACAGAGAGGATCTTCCAGATTAGAAGTGGAGGGACACTAGGGCACAGGTTGAGATTGGTGGGGAAAATTCAGGGGAAATCAGCAGACACTTTTTCACTGAATGGGTGGTGGATAAGGGAATGCCCTACCTGAGGAGGTGGTTTCTGTAGTATGGTGGGGGTTTTAAGAGGGTGTGGATAGAGTGAGAGAAGGCAATTAAGAGGAGTGGGGAGGGAGGTGGGCAGCTGCAAGTTGATAGGTTAGCTGCACAATCAAGCAGACTCTTGATAGACTGTTAGACCTGTTTCTGCTGGTATGCTGTATGTTCATAACCAGTACAATACAGTGTAGCATACTATCAGTGATGAGACAACAGTAGAGAACTTAGCAGCATACCATTTTAATGGTTGAAGCCATTATACCCTAGCCCTCCAGATAGGTTATTGCAAAATCTAGTATATATTGGGTTTTATCAGCTATCAGGAAAAACCAATATGAAAAGTCACAGCATGCAGATTGGTGCTGGAGTTAGCAGCAATAATGTTTGCAGTCAGGTGTATGTGTTAAGGAATGAATCTAGTTATGGTAACCTGGTGGCATGGAAGCAAACAAGTTTAATGTATTAAAGCACAATACAGAGTAACAGCAGTCAGCTTGGTGTAGGAGTTATCAGTAAATAATGTTTGTAGTCAGGTAGGTGTTAAAAAGTACCCAATTCTGATAACCTAGTGGCATGGTAGCAAACAAGTTCACAGTAATAGTGTGCTCACTAGTCACAGCCTTGCATAAAGCAGGATTCAATGCATAAAGGAGACAGTGTGTCTGGTTGCTGGCTGTCTCCAAAGCTGATTCTTTGAAGACACTTTGATATCCTTTGCACTAGGGTCATTAGAGTGGAAGGGCTGCAGTGTGGAAAGACCACTAGTAGAGATCCAGTAAAAGAGAGAAGAGAAGAGAAGAGAAGAGAAGGAAGGGAAGGAAGGAAGAGAAGAGAAGAGAAGAGAAGAGAAGAGAAGAGAAGAGAAGAGAAGAGAAGAGAAGAGAAGAGAAGAGAAGAGAAGAGAAGAGAAGAGAAGAGAAATCATGCCCTCAAAGCCCCCGATTGATGGGGCACAGCTGCACATCCAAGCAGTGGTCAGGAGGTCCAAAGAGCAACAGATGACTGGTGGCAAGGAGGAGGAAGAGCCAAAGATGCAGTGCAGGCCCCACTATGACTCCTGAGCAGCTGGAAGTGAGCCATGTCCTGGACAAAACCAAGGATGAGCAGGCATGTTGGACGCCATTTGAAACTCATGCCACATCATGTAGTTCACCCTCAAAGCCACCCAATTGGTAGAACACAACTGCACATCCAAGCAGAGGTCAGGGTTTGAGGAGCAATAGATGACTGGTGGTGGGGAGAGAGCTATGACCCCTGAGCAGCTGGAATGGAATCAAGTCCCAGCTAAAACAAAGAATGAGCTGGTAAGTTGGCACCATTTGAAAATCCTGCTCTCCATCAAAGCCACCCACCTGGTGGAGCACAGCTGCACATCCAGGCAGCTGCTGAGGGGTCTGAGACACAACAGATGACTGGCGGAAGAGGGAAGGAAAGCCAAAAAATGTAGCACAGGCTCCCATTACAACCCTAGAACAGCTGGAACTGAGCCTAGTCCCAGGCAATATAATTTAGGCAGTTGATATTAGAAGTGATTTTGAGTTCATGTTTTCCCTGCTTTGAAGTGCCTCCTGCCCTTCCCAATTCCAGGTTACCAGTTCTTAAAAACCTCCAGCCTCTCTGGACCAATTAGGCTTATTCAATATTTGGTGCAGGCTCCATCCTTCAGGCCACTCCTTCACTCATTATTCTGCCTGTCATGGAGTTATGCTAGGCTGTATTATTTCTATACATTAGTGGAGCGCTATCCAGGGATACAGGATTTGTTGCATGGCCCAATTTTTCTTTCCAATCATGCACCCTTACTTTTGTTTATGCACCTGGGAAAGTTCTGGGAATTACACACTGAATGTTAATAGCTTTCTCCTGAGGGATGAGTCCTTTGTTGAAACACTGGTAGAGAAAATTTCCAAGTCATATCAGATAACTCAGACATGGAGATCCCAGCACCAGTACTGTGGGACACAGTCAGCACTTTGATCCATGATGAGATAGTATCTTATCCTTCCCACATAACCTGCCAGAGGGAAAAGCAGTATAATTCTGTGTTGGATTTGCTGCAGTCATTGCAGGCTTTGCATGGGGCAGGGTGGCAGAGAGACAGAACTACACACTTGGAAGGTGAAGCAGTATCTGTAGGAAATAATAGACTACATGGCCTAACAAGCCCTGTTCTACCTTAAATTATGGTACCAGCAGGGAGAGGCCAGGAAATAGGACTTTGATTTGCTGCCTCCAGGCAAGGTGTAACGGTCAAATGGAATGCATGGCAGACCATTTGCAGACCATTCTCAGAGATGACTATAAACAGCTGTACTCTGATCCTAACTCCACTTCCTCTCAGGAGATTAATGCATACATCTCAGGTCTCCCTTCCTGACTCATGCATGAGATGAAGGACAAGCTCACAGAACCCAATACTGCTGCAAAATTCAGCTAGTCCTTTCCCATATGAAATTTAGCTAGTCCTTTCCCTTATGAAAAGATGCAAATGCCCAGGCATGATGGGTATCCAGCAGAGTTTTATAGAACGCTTTGGAACAGTTTGGTCCCTCTCCTGCATAGCTGAATAGTACCTTTCTAGCCCTCCAGGAGGAAGATCCAACACCCAAACTTGGTAATATGCTACTATTGCCACCCTTTTCAAACCTGGCAAGGATCCAGTGCCCCACATACACCCATCTCTATTTTGAATGCAGATTGCAAGTTAGTTACCTCAGTCTGCCTGGATTGTAATCTTCTCACCAGTTCTTCCCATTTCAATAAGACAAGTCGGGCTTTGTCTGCCAATGCCAAACTCATAACCCTCTGCCATTACTTTCATACTAGACATTCTATCCTTCTTAAGTCTGGATGTTGAAAAGGCATTTGACAGGGTGTCATGGAGTTTCTTCTGGTACACCCTGTCAGCCTTTTATTTACCTTCTTATTTTCTCCAACTGGTCCAGACCCTTTATACTCACCAAAGCATATGTTCACATAAATGGTTCTCTCACTGACCCTTCAACCTGGAACAAGGCATATGACAGGGTGTCCCTATCTCCTATTTTGTTTGCCCTCTATATAGAGCCACTTGCAATGGCCATTCACACTAACCCACAGGTAGATGGTGTTTCAGTAGGGAATATGGAGTTTAATGTGACTCTTTATGCAAATTAGATGTTATTCACTCTGTTGAATCCAACTCATTGCCTGCCTGCAGTTTGGTCTGAGTTAACTAGCTTCAAGGCCATGGTGGGATACAACATAAATATAAGTATAACTGAGGTCTTGCAATTTTATTACACTCCCACTCCACTATAAAATGTCAGTACCCTTTTAAAGAGCAGAAATATACCGTGAAATATTTAAATGTATATATCCCACTCAATCTGAAATACTTAGAGATAACACATTTGGAACCCATCACAGAACAAATACAAGTCAATCTGTATACTTGGACACTGTAGCCCCTCACATTTTCCTAGAATGGAGACAATTTGTTGAATATACTTGCAAGGATTCAGTATATCTTGTAGACTCTGCCAATTTCCACTTCAGATGTATTTTACCTCATGGGACAGGATGATATCCAGATTGCTCTGGGTGGGGAAACTAGATCCCGGATTTAATTTTCTTTTCTGTAATTCGTAAAAGATAAAGGGGTCTGGATTTAACACATTTTCAACATAGTGTTTTATAATCACTTCATCTGAACATGACAGATATCATTTGTAAAACAATGGCCAAATGTCATTTTGTGCCACAAGTGTGAAAACACATTTTGGCCAGGATTTAAAAAAATGACAGCAGTCACATTTATGAGGTGGATAGGGAATAACTATGTTGAAAATTTGGGGCAAAATCTTGAAAATTAGCAAAGTTACAAGTGTACATTAAAAATATCAATGTATGCTCACAAATTTTTGTTTTTAATAGTTTTACCCCAAATTTTCAACATAACCTTCTTATAACCCCACCTCATGAAAGGGCAGACAGTTTTCAAATTCTGCTATGATGATTTCATGCCACAAATGCAAAATCACATTTTGGCCAGGATTTGAAAAATGACAACTATACATTTAGATAGTGCTGTGAAAAAATGGCTATGTTGAAAATGTGGGGTTAAAATATTGAAAATTGCCAAAGTTACAAGCGTGTGTTGAAAAATATCAATGTATATTCATAACTTTGTTGTTATTAAATAGTTTTATCCAACATTTTAACATAGCTTCATATGACTCCATCGAAGAACAAGTGGAGGAAACTTTCAAATCCTGCCTGAAAGGTAATTTTGTGCAATGACCGCAAAATCACATATTGGGATGGATTTCGTATATTTTCACCACATTTGTTCATGAGATGAGGATGCCAAAAGGCCATATTGAAAATTTGGGAAAAAATCTTAAAATGACCAAGTTATGAGGACGAGTTCAAAATCCATTTAAATACATTGAGCTGCATACTGATTTCCTCTGTTCCCAGTCTGGCATAGAAGACAGAAGGCATGACTCTGGTCCAGAGAGGATTATGGCATTGGACCCCCAACAGGCAAGTAAGGGGTGGGGATGCTGAGTGGATGGTGTGCTGATGGCGCAACATACATCGACAGATGGTTTCTTTTTACAGGATATATAAAATAAAAAAGACTATGAGGGATTGTTTTCTTTATTTCAGGTACTACCACTGGGGATTGGGCACCCAGTGTCCATGCTATGTATGGTGGCATTGGGGGTGAGCTCCCAATGATGCACAATAAATAAAAATTGGTGAGGCTGGTGCTTTTGAGAGTTGGGCACTCTGGTGTCAGAATATTTAAGTAAAGGGTGGGTGGGGTAGGAGTGGGTGATGGTTGCTGAGTGGCTGGGTGGGTGGAGGTAATGGCAGTGGTCTGCCAGTGGAGGCAACAGACAATGATGGATGTTTTCTTTTTACAGGGTGTTAAAAGATTATGAAGGATGGTTTTCTTTATTTCAGGTACTGACACTAGGGACTGAGGCACCCCAGTGTTGGTGTTAGGTTTGGCAGCACTGGGGAGTGGATTTCCAGTGTTGCACACTGAAAACGCAGAGTGGGGGCAGTAGCTGGTACTGGGGTTTGGGCACCTGGTGTCTGAAAATTAAGATGGGAAAGCAATGGGAGGTGGGAGGATACTTTGCAGAGGATAGGAAAGATTGTTTACTCTGGGGTGACCACAGTAGGCTCATCATGACATGGATTAGTGCTATTTGCTGGGTATCATTATGCAGATCAAAAGAAAGAGCTGCACCATGATTCAGCCTGCTTTTTCTTTGAACTACATGAAGTTTCCACCCAGCAAGGCAAGAACTGTGTCATGATCAGCATGGCTGATGATTTGTCTGACACTGTCGAGCCCCTTGTTGACTGCCCTGTACTGGATGGACAGTGGCACACCTCTCAAAGGAAGAGTAAACATAAAATGGTGCACACCACACAAGTCACATATGCAATAAGGCAGTTTGCAGAACAACAGGCATGCAGATTATGTACAACAACAGAGGTTTTTTTTGTGCCATGGAGAATTGTAAAGAATGCATTTATGAAGTCCATGAATAGAAGACAATTAATGATAGGTGGCAGGAAATAACTAAACAAAACTTCATTACTTGGGTGGTAATTAAAGTGAAATGGCCATAAAAGATATTATTTACTTGAAAGTTTTGACCAGGAAGGCATGTGGAACTGAGAACAACTAGTTTCTAGAGGCATCGTGGGGAAAGGGTACAGTGAAACAAATAAAGTAGTAAAAAACTGTACAGGAAAGCATTCAGAAATGCAAGAAAAATTAGAGGTTCACATTTAAGCAGGAGCAGAGAGCAAAATCACTTTCTCTAGTGCAAATGAACAAGAATTTCACAGGAAAAAACATATGCAAGGAATCAGTTGTCTTTATACAGTATAGTATACAACTGTGTAGCCAATATACAAGTAAATGTGGTATCATGACAGTTGAAGATGAGGCTAAAGCCAGCACAGAACAAAGAGTGTGGTAGGGGGGGAGGTGAACAGAGGTAACAGGGAGAGGGAAATGGGAGATTGGAGATCAGGAACAAGAACAGACACAGGAGGGATATGATTCTGGAGCAGAGTGTTTAGGGCAGTAGGAGAAGGAGAAGAGCAGATAGAATGGAAACACTGGACCAGACCTGAGGAGCCTATCATAGAAAGCAGAGTCAAACAGTTATAGTACCAGTGCCCACCCCAAAGAGTTGATTAAAAGCCTGCAGTTAATTTAAGACCACTGATGAAGGTGATCAGGCTAATAAGGACTTGGCCAAATGATGAGACCATGTACCCTTCAAAATCCTAAAACGATGAAATGTATATTCACAGGATTCAGTGTGCACATATATGGAATACAAACAAACGGAAGAGAGACAGAAATAAAGAAGTGCCAGTTAAGGTACTTATTTCTTTTCTTCTTGGTGTTTAAAATGATGGAATGAAGACAGCAATTAAGAAAATAGAATTTACTCAAATGAATTGCCTGTTTTCATAGAAACATGGAAAGTGATGGCAGAAAGAGACAGAGGCCCATGAGTCTGCTCATAAATTACCTGGGACCTTATGTCAATCTGGGGACCTATACCCTCTTCCCTACCTTTGTTATCTGTGCTCTACTCTGTCACACCCCTGCTGGAAACCCACCACAGTCCTAGCACCCCACCACCTCAGCTGGTAGACTGTTCCTGGCTCTACCACCCTTTTGAAAAATAGTGTTTTCTCAAATCCATTCTGAAGCTCCCACCCTGCAGTTTCCACACATGCCCAGTGTCATTGTGCTGATACTCCTGTAGAATAGCACTTTGTGGGCACTCGCATGGGGTCATTATGTCATGGATGAAACCATTCATATCAAACCGTCATGTAAAAACAGTGTGTGACAACAGAGCTGCAGCACATAATACGCAGCAACAGAAATGGCACACACCTGAATGGTCTCTTTGTTTTTTACCCCACACCCCGGAATTATTATAATCAACTCCGAGGTGGTAGACACAGGGCAAGAAGAATATCCTGATTGGCACTTGTCCTCAGTGCATGAACAAAATAAAAAAGTGAAAAGGTTCCTACCAGGGAATCAAACCCTGGCCTCCCACCTTTCCACTGCGGGGTGCTCTCACCACTCCACCATGGGAGTGGCTCAGCTGAGCACCCATCCGGCAGTGGTTACATCTACTTCCTCTTCCTGTGCAGGCGACAGGGGTAGCTATATTGCATATCGCTCATATACCTCTGTCACTCTGAAGCACTACGTGCTATAGACCATGCGGTTCTTCATGCACAGTTTAGTTCACAATATAATGACCTGGTACTGGGTACTCTATTTATGCCTTTCAGGGACTTCAAGATCTCAATCATATCTCCCTCTCCTCCTGGCCTCCAGTGGGTACATGTTCAATGCTTTCAGCTGCACCTGTAGAGACTCCTGCAGGCCATGCATCATCTTCATCGCCTCCTCTGCACAGCCTCCATCCTGTCCTGAGGCCTCCAAAACTGGACACAGTTACTCTAGGTATGGTCTCACCAGGGATCAATAAAGGGAGGATCACTCCCTGATCCTGCATCTATTCTCCTCCCTATACATCCCAGCACCTTGTTTGCTTTCCTGAACACTTTGTTACACTGGCTTGATTGTTTTAGGCTATCACATATGATGACTCCATGTCTTGTTCTTCGAAGTAGTACTTAGCTTAACCCCATTTAGCCAGTACTTAGTCTGGGGGTATAACTTTCCTGGGTGCATTACTTGTACTTCTTCACATTAAATTTCAGCTGCTACACATTTGACCATCTTTCTAGCCTTTGGAGTGTCTTCCTTAGCTCTAACTCCTCTGTGTTGTCAACCCTACTGCTGAGCTTAGTGTCATCAGCAAAAGGGCAAGATTACCATGAATTCCCTTGCCAGTGTCACTAATGAACATGTTAAAGAGGATTGCCAGGTCGGGACTGATCCCTGAGGTACATAACTTGTGACATCCCTCTCTGTTGATCTGACCCCATTTACAACAACCCACTGCTTCTTGACTCTAAGCCAGTTTCTCACCCATCCATGTCCATTGCCGTTCCAAAGTCCTTCATCTTCCTCAACATATGCCTATGTGGCACTGGAGTCAAATAGTTTACTGAAATCAAAGTAGTTGAGATCCACTGCATGGCCCTTATCTAGCTCCCTAGCCATCCAATTGAAAAGACAATAATGTTGGTCTGCCATGACCTCCTGCCACAAACTCATGTTGCTTACTGTCCTGAAGACTGTTTGCCTCCAGGTATTCCACAAGGTCCTGCTTGATAAGGGTCTCCATCACTTTTCCCATAATAGATGGGAGACTAACTGGGCTGGCCTGTAAATTCCTGCCTTCTCCTGTCACCTCCTTATGGAGTGGCATCATGTTGGCTACTTCAGTCATTCGGTACTACCCCTGCCTAGCAAGCTATTGAACAAATAGGCTAGGAGTCTGCTAGTTGTTCCACTAATTCCTTAGTACTCTTGGATGCATCCCATCTGGGCCTGGAGCTTTGTCTGGCTTGAGGGCCACCAGGCCTTTCTTGACCCTGTCTTTGGTGAATATTGGGTTTTCATCCTTTGATTCCTCTAGTGGCTGCTTTGATGCCACTTTTGAGTAGGGAGTCCACCCTCCTTGGTGAATACAGAACAGATGTATTTATTCAGGACTGCAGCCTTCTGTCCATCTTCCTCGATCACCTTACCATTGTCTTGTAACCTAATAATCCTCCCTGCCTTTTTGTTTTCCCTGATATATCAGAAGAAGTGTTTTCCTGATTAAATCCCTTTGCAGTCTATAGTTCCATGGCTGCATTTGCATCCCTCACTGTTATTTTAGCTCCTCTGGTTTTTGAATGCATTCCTCCCACTCCTCCTGTCCCTGACTCCTTTTAAACATGAGGAATTCTTCCTCTTGGCCCTGACTGCTTTCTTGACCTTAGCTGAGAACTATATGGGTCTCTTGTATTTATTTCTTTTAGCAATTGATTTGATTCAAAGTTTTATAGCCTTGAGGATGGTCTCCTTTGTAAACCCCTATATGTCTTCCACACCTGTTGTATCCCTAACATAGGCCAATCTGTCCTCACCAACAGCCTCATTTTATCAAAATCTTCCATTTTGAAGTTAAGGACCTCCATCTGTGAGTGAATTTTTCATCCCTTAGGGACAACTCAAACCAGACAGAGTTATGGTCACTGTTAGCTAGTGACTCCCACCTTTACTGCCCCACTGCTTCTGAATTTATGATTATCACATCCAGGATGGATCCTTGCCTGGTAGGATTCTTCATCAGCTGGGTCAGCAGGCAGTTTTGGATGGCTTCCAACATAGCTTGGCTTCTAGAGCTCTTAGCTACTGGAACACTCCAGTCAACATCTGGTAGGTTTAAATCCCCAACTATAATTGTCTCACCTCTTCCTGTCATCCTTTTATGTCCTCTGTAAGTTCTTTGTCCCTCACCTCACCCTGCCCAGGTGGTTGGTAAATCACCCCTGCAAATTTTGTTGCCTGATGTCACTGTGAGCTGTACCCACAATTATTCAACTTCCTCCGTTATCACTCTTGACACTTACAGCTTCTACAATGTTGATACCCTCTAACATAGAGAGCCACAAGCACTCTCTCTTGCCCATTCTTCTATCTTTTTCTGAAAAGTAAGTAACCGGTATTGTGAGGTCCCAGTTATCATTGCTCTTGGACCAGGTTTCTGTGACAGCAACAAGATCCACCTAGTATCTGCCACTAACATCTGTAATTCACAAATTTTATTGCCTAGGCTCCTGGCGCTGATCCAGACTACCTTCAAGGAACCACCTATATTCTTTTTGTTGGCAGTTTGTGGTCTTCTCCTCCCTCCCTCCACCTAGACCCTTTCTGGCTTGCCCTAACTGCAACATTCTCCTTGTACCCTACCTTCCTTTACCTGCATAATTCCTGCCTTGATGGAACCTTATGCTGTGGTCCAGTGTGTTTGTTTCAGCCCCGCTTGGGAGAGTCAGCTAAGTTCCCTGCCTTCCTTTTGATCATGGTAGTCTTCCTACCATCTGGCTCCCCTCAGTCAGTTTAAACATCCGATATAGACATCAGACATCAGCCCTAGTGCCCTACCCCTTCCTCGTTAGATGGAGTCTGTTGTTTCTGAAGTGCCTCCATTCCAGAAGTCTTCCCAGATGCTTACAAAGTGGAAACCATTTATTTGACACCATTCCATTAGTTGTTTGTTAAATTTGTCAATATCTGCCTGTCCAATTTATTTTTCCCTCCCTGCCCCACAAAGGAGGACATCAGAGAAGGCCACACATGCTTGGGGTGGGGTAGGGGAGCATCCATACAATAACTGTTTGATTCTGATTTTGGCCACACACCAGAGCACTCCTGCAAAATTTAAGAAAAATACGTAGAAAATGTGATAAAATATCTGTATATTTGCCAGAGCTGAACTTTTTAGCAGAAAGCAGTCTGCCAAGCAGTGGTATTAGTATGGGCAGAGAAAATGGTGTGGGGGATTGCACAGGGCGTTAGAGGAGGTGAGGGGTCAGAACAAGAGACAGGTAAGATAGCAGGAGAGGTACCCAAACCAGAATATTGAAGTGATGGAAAAACAGTGAGCAATGCATCTGCCCTAATAGATGGAAGGGAGAGGGAGGAGCAAAGGGAGCAGTTATGAGTATGGGGAGAGTAGTCAAGAGCAAAGTGACAGAAGTGTAGGGGGTTCAGTTTGTGCAAGGGATTTAGGGTAGCATAATATCACAGCAAGCATCCTGTAGGCATGGAGAGGGATACAGAATTTGATTACAAAAGAAAAGTGCTCCAAGTTTAGAAAGGAATTTCTGGTGGATGGTGGATGTAGCAGTAGAAGACAAGGGATGGGTCAGTCAGATGCAATTAACAGAGCAAACTCCCTCCAGTTGGGTTCTATTTAGGATTGTGAAGACTGGAGAAGACTGGATTTTAGCTAGTCATTCCCTGCTACCAAAAATCATAGAGAACATTTTCTTGGCATTCAGGGAGCTGGTTAGCACAAAACAAGTAGTTAAAATTGAATCTTTCTGCACCTATATTCACTTCAGGGTCAGAGGAACTCAGGCAAAAGCACAGTGTTAACAGCATACATGTGAATATATGAGGAGGCACATATCTAGGTAGATTAATCAGAGTAATTGAGAATGGATGGGGTCAAGAACTGAGCCTTGGGAGCACTGGACCCACTTGGTGGTGGTATCACCAGTGTGGACTATTGGGACCCAACCACCAAGTAGTGACTGAAATATGTGATATCAAGGTCTGGCAGTCCAACCTCAAAGAGCTTGTCCAAGAGGCGGGATGGGTAACTTTGACCAAGTTGACAAATATAGCAGAGACATTTAGGCCTTATCCATTCCTCTAAGGATGGTAGCAGTGAACCTGAGAAGGGCTGACATGGTGGAATGTGACTTTTGAAACATGACTGGCAGAGGCTAATGAAGGAGACCTAAAGAGGAAGAAGGAGTCAAGAAAATGGAGAGTCTGGAGTTTAGTTATTGCAGAGATAAGAGTGGTGGGATGGTAGTTACCTGGGACATAGGAGCCATATCTTTATGAAGGGAGATAACGTTGGCCCTCTTCCATATACCAGAGCACTATCCATGAGGTAGATGCAGTAGAAAATGCAGAGTTGGGAAAACCACAGCTGCAGCAGAGATATAGAGGAGATTGGGATAAGCTGATTTGGACTGTTGCACTTGATGAGATTGAGTACCAACAGGGAAAAGCAGGGGTGCAGGAGAGATGGGGAGGAAAAGCAGTGAAGAAGAAGGGGCAAGGGGTTAGAGGATGAGTAATCAGGGAAGATAAGGAGAGGAAGAGGAGAGTGAGAAAGCACAGATGCATAATTAAAGTAAGCAGCAACCTAAGCAGGGTCAGTAACAGTGGAGCAACTGTACCTAGTTCAATGAGTGGAATGGATGACTAGGTGGGCAGATTGACTATGGTAGGGTTACATTTCAGAATTCTGAGTGGCTGTTTAGGTTTTTCTGAAGCTGGCAGCCAAGTATTTTTGTTTGGCAGCTTTGGTAACTTTTCTACAGATGTTATAAATCTGTTTTTTCCATAATAAGCCCTCTCGAGTTCCAGAGGCTTTGTGAAGGCACCAAGCTGAGTCTTGAGCTTTTAAGGCAAGCAATGAGATCAGATAAGACCTAAGTGAGTTGAGTGCCTTTGACTCAGGCCCTCTGAAGAGAGACATGTCTATTCCAGACATCAATGAATTTAGATGGAACTGATTGATAGCACCATCTACATCAGAATATGCAGAGATACAAGACCAGCTTTAGCATGGAGATCAACCAGAAAGGAATACATGTCAAGTCAGCTAGTCCCAAAAAGGGAATAGGTAAGGTGTATATCACTCAGCAGGGTAGAGCAAAACAAGAAGGTAGTCACATAATGCTCATAGTAGAGGACTCTATGGAAGGAGTGGAGAGGATAGTTTTGAGAAAGGGACAGAGAAGGAGGGAGAGGTCATGGGGAGAGGGGAGGTCAAATGCTTTCCAGGTGCATCATCTATGAGAGATGAGAAGGATAAAGAGAGTGAGTCAGAATGGAGGATATCCCATATGTCCTCATGAACTTGTGGACAAATGACATGGTAAACCAAAGCAGAAGTTAAAATAAACTTCAAGGGTCTGGGGTGGGGGTTCTAAAGGAAAGGTATCTTCAATTAATTTCTTGAGGTGCTGCCAATGTGGAACAGGGGAGGAACAGGAAGAGCAGGGTGAGGCAGTGGGAATTCCAGGAAACAGGCCTTGAATGCTTTGTTGAAGGCATGGTGTCAGAAGGAAGGGTATGATATTTGGGAGACTGGAGTAACTTTTAGCAGGGAAGGATTTTTAAAGAGGACAGGAAATATTTTCTAATTGGCAGCCGTTTATAACGTTCCTATTTTCAGAAACAATATTCATTCCCCTAAATAATCCATATTTAACTGTATCTGGATAGACAGTGATGTGAAAACTGTATTTTGCATTGTTTTTGTTTTTATGGGCAGCATTCTGTCACAGTTCTCTTCATGGAATCACTGGGCTTGAGTTTTAACTGTGTAATTTTATTTTTTATTTATTTATTTCAGTTTAGGAGTTACAACTAGTGGTGGCTAGTGGCCTCAATTCACTCTGTGGAGCGATTCATGGAGTGAAGGCAGATTCGCTGGCGTCTGCAGTCAAAGCGAATACTTCATCGTCCATAATAGGTAACGCCAAGTCCATTGACAACAATGACTTTGTATTACTCTGCCTTCCCAAACCACTATTCCACAAATTTTAAGGTGAAGTACATTGAAAACAATGTACTTGCCTCACTTCACCTTGTTTTAAACTCCTAATGCAAATTTTGCAGTGATTCATGGGATTTCAGGTCACTTGGGCTCTAGATTGTTCTGCATAGCCTCAGTTCAGGGTAGTGTGTGTAGGAAACTGTGGATGACAGTCTGCTCTGAGAGCTCTCTGCGATTCAAACATTCTAAAAGCTGTTAAAAAGCCTTTTGAGTCTTTTTGCTGAAACTTTGGTTCATCGATTGTAGGAAACCCTCCTGTGCTCATATCATCAGCGCTTATTGTTTGTATGTGGATTTTGATGTTAGTGTACAACATTCAGTCTGTGTACTGAGAAACAGTGGAAGTGTGCTTTGGGGGAGGGGTGTATCTGTGAGTATGTAGACTTAAGTTGGAGAAATAGGGAGTTCCTTTTGTTTTTGGTTATATTTTCTTGTATAACTTACTGTGTTAATGTACACACAGTAATATTTTCAATAATTGTTGACATTTTTTTGCTGATTGTGTGTGTTGGGACCTAGTAGCAGTGCATAATTTCAGGTTGCTTAAAATACCTTGTATATTACTGAAGTTTTCAATTTTCTATGAATTACTTGTAGACAAATTGTGTGTGTGTGTGTGTGTATGTGTGTGTGTGGTGCGTGATATCAAATAATACACTTTTATTGTGCCACAGTGTAACTGCAGTTGCAGCAGTGTGAACCTGCTATCCACTGCACCTGCGTGATTTTGTACTGCCATTGTGGTATCTTCTCTTGGTTTTGAACTGCTGTAATCTGCAGTCAGTGCTCCCCGCCCTCTGGCAAAAGGTATTCTTTTCCAGATTGGATTGTTTATGACTTGAGAGCACCACTGGTTAGTTAAGGTGCTGTTGAACTTGTTGTGACTTTGCATCTGTATCTCTTGTTGAAGCCACAGTTGTTTTTTGCTTCACATCCAGCATCCTTCCCCCAGCTCCCACCTGAGTGAATGCTCCAAAATCTAAATTTGTTTAGAATATGCTTTTGATCCTCCAAAATGCCTGCAAAGAGATGTGCAAGCAAAGCTGTTTCACGCGCGCACTGCTGCCAGTGGTAAGATTGTTTGTGGGCATGGTAGTACGTAGTCGCAGAAGTGCATTGCTGATGTGAGGAAAGGTATTTCTTCTTCAATGTTTTTACAGTGCAATCAGTAGCTTCACTCATAGTTGGACGAGATGATGTTGTTCCAGCTGGTGGTGTTAGTCAGCTGCTGGTAGTGGTATGAGTACTGCTGCCTCAAGTTCCACTTCTGCCCAGTTACCGTGCCCAAAAATATAGTGGAGTATGAAGCAGTGCCAGTGAGTGACTGTAGATGATGTCATACCCCAGTAACATCCCAGTAACTGAACATGAGGATTCTGATCATCATGTCAATGATAGCACACAATGTGACATTTCTTCCACCGTGGTTCAGGTCATGCATTTGCCATGCAGTGATTCACAGTGTGGTGAAAAAATTTCAGGTGATGGTGATGCTGATGATGATGATGAATCTGATGATGATGATGATGATGATGATGTTGCTGTGGCTGCAACATGCAGTCCACATGCCAGCATCCAAGTAAGATGTGGATGATGTTGATGAATATGATGATGATGTCAGTGACCCTGTTGGGAACCGGAGAAAAGAAATTCAAGGTGGCTGTGTCTGGTTCTGTTTGCATTACATCCCCTCCCATAAAAGTTGTGATTTACCAGTTTCAGTTGATGATGATGACCCAGTAATAATGATAGGTATTTGTGGTGGTCAGTTGCAGTCCAAGTGTGTCCTGCCTGAAAAATCATGTAGCACACAACCCACTTCATGGCTTAAAAACAGAGTCCAATAAGCGCATCAGGGACATGTTAAAACTAGAGCATCACAGTCCCTTGTTTGGGATGTTTTGTGCAAGATGCAAATGATGAGTCAATTGCAATCTGCCAGGTTTGCCAGGTGCTTGTGAATCAAGATAAAAAGGGAGCCATCTGGACATAGGGAACAGCATAACATCTTAAGAACAGGCACATGGCACTGTGGACCCAGTACAAGATGGCAGCTAATACCTGTACCACAGTGGGGTGTTCACCCTTGTCATCAACCATAACTAGCATGTTATCCCTTCCATGACTGTAACATCAAGTAGAAAATTAAATGTGTGCAGTAATGATGAAATAAGAGCAGTGGATTACTACAGGCATGATAAGGTGGAGGAGCAGAATTACTTTGAAATCTTGTCCAGTGGTGGTGAGAGTAGCAGTTTTGGTGGTGGTGGTCAATGCAGTATGTGTAGTGCAAGTGGTACATCAACACCTGTTGGTAAATCTGGGAAAATAACTGCATTTCTGGGTTTGTCATCACTTTGCACAACCATCTTCACCACACGTCCACACTCCACCCCTGTGATTAGCAGAGCAGAACTATTTGTCATCACACCCCATGTAAAACATTTAAGTCAGCCCATGTTACAGAGTGTTTTTGTGCATAAGCTGAAGTACCCACCCAGTCATACAGTGTCACATGAACTTAATACTGCTGTAGCTGAAATGCTAGCCATTGATCTTTGCCATTCTCCTTTGTAGAGAATTCTGGTTCCAGTGGTTTACTGCATATGCATGTCCAAAATAGAAAGTCCCATCCAGGATATACTTTTGATCCGTGCTTTCCTGAGTTGTACTGTACTGTGTCCGACTCAGTAAGACATGCCTTCAGCATTCCTCTCCATTCATCCATTTAAGTATGGATATGTGGACAAGTTGCAAAACAGTGGGAGTTCATATTTGTGTATAACTGCACAATGGGTGCAGGTGCCAGGGGTTGTTTGTGCTGTTGGTAGTGTGAATAATCAGTGTAGTATGGTGGAGTGTTGTGTAGCAATCTTTCAGGAATTCAACAGTATGCAATGATTGCTATGCGAATGTGACCTGTTCATACACTGGTGAAAACATGTTAGACCTGGTACTGACTGAAATTGACTAGTGGCTGAACCCCTGTCCCTGACAGCTGGGTTCATAGCAAGTGAAAATGGGTCAAATGTGGTGAAATGCATCACGAATGGTGGCTTTTTTCATGTTCCATGCATGGCCCACTGTTTAAATCTTGTGGTGCAGGAGTTTCTGCAGCACCTGATATAAAGGAAATGCTGACAGTTGCACGTATCTGTTCTCACTTTTCATGCTTTGCAAAGGCCCATGACCAACTTCAGCTGATGCAGATCCAAACAGCCTCCTGCATTACCGCATAAGCTGGAAGTTGTCACCCAGTGGAACACCACTTTATACATGGCAGAGGGGTTGTATGAACAGTACAAAGCCATCTCAGAATATCTTGTCATGAACATTAGCTGTGACAGTTCCGGGCCTCCATGTCCATGATGACTGAACAGTGGCACCTCACTGGACACTGTAATAACAATCTTGAGGCCTTCTGAACATGCCACATAGGCAGTGAGTGGTGAGTCGGCCTCCATTAGCCAATCAATTCCACTGCTGGGGTGCTGAGGCAGACATTGGTGAATGTACAGCATAACCTTGATGTTGCCGGAGACAGTACTAGCAGTGTGTTGCTGAAACACATGCTGACAGTATTTGACCAGAATCGTCACATCTTGAGCATTCAGTGTAGTGACAACTTTGCAATAGCAATAATTCTGGACTCACATACAAACATGGAATTGCCTCACTACTGGAGGGTGGTCCTGAACAGGTAAAACTGTCAGTGGGTAACTGGTACACTTGGTTCATGGGGCATAGAAGTCATGTGCCAAGGTCAGCAAACCTCAGCAGCATAATCAGGCTGAAGGTGAACCTGGAGGAGTAGTATCAAGCATATCCTGTAAGGGAAGAGGACTGCAGTTCCAGGTGATCTGTTATCAAAAGCAGTTGGCGTTAACCACTTTGGAAGGCTTTGTCCCAAGTGGGGATTTGTGATGGAAATGATTCTGGAGAAGTGGATGATGCATCAACCACTGGACTTAGAGCAGCACAGTGAATGGTTGAGTCATATTTGTCTGAAAACAGGCATCTGTCAGACACTGCTGATCCCCTTTATACTGGAGTGGAAAGGTCAGTGAATGGCCAGAGCTGACCACTGTGGCACTGAAGTACCTGACATGCCCACCCTCCAGTGTGATTGTCGAGAGGGTATTCAGGTCAACAGGTGCAGTAGCTCAGGATCATCATACAAACTTCACACCTGCAAATGTCAGTTTGCTGACATTCATAAAAATGAATGAGAGGCACATACCAGCTCAGACTGCAACCTCAGTATTCATACCCATGCATAGTCATGGTTTTGCTGATGTTGTAGAAAGGACCATCCTGGTAGTAGTGGCAGCATGAAATGGCCTACCATTGATGTAGATGATAACATAATGGAGAAAGAATTTCCCAGTGGTCAGAATTTAGACGTGAAGACTGTGAGGGCAGCTTTTATGAGGATGATGATGAGGTTAATATTGGCATTTTTTTAACTTAAGTGGTTAAAAGGCTGTCACATTTCTTGTATGATGCATGTTTTCTTTTCATAAAGTTAAATCAGCGTCCCACTCACAGTGACTCAAATTCCATATGTCACGTCACATTAATAACACAGAGCACAGTATATCCTGGCCCCGGACTACCACCACCATAGACCGCTGTTACCTGTTCGCCACTGCCACCATATGGAATGTGACCGTGTGTCCCTGGACTACCATCACCACAATAAGACCACTGTTCACCACTGCCACCATAGGGAATGTGACCATGTGTACCCCTGGACTACCACCACCATAAGACCGCTGTTAGCCACTGCCACCACCACAAAGATGCAGGAAATGTACGAGGAATGTCATCATGTGCCTCAGCTATGACCACCACCACCCATCACTACCATTGTGACAATGTTTTCCATTACGCATCTTGACCATGCCACGGCAGAGGAGTCGAACAGGAGACCGCATCCATGAGCCATAGGCACAAGGCTTCTTACTATTAAAATTATAAAGTGAGTATATGTATTAATGTTTTTCATGCTATTTGACTTTATTTAGCTGTATGTTTTGTTTTCTTTGCTTTTCTGAGCTGCAATAGTCAAACACATATGGTCAACTTATTTTGTTTTTACAGGTTAACAACAAAGGACTTCCTTCGCTGAAAGTCTGTATCAATAGTACAGCAGCGGTACTGTCTACAGGAACTTATGGGATATCCATTTCCAATCCATTCTGGTAAGTATATAAATTTTATTTCATCTGTTTCTTCTTTCATAAGAGTGTGAAAAATCTGACTGATGATTCATAAACTAGGTGACATGTATGTCACAAAAATATTTCTGCAACATATCATGCATTGTATTCCAAATTTGCAGCTGTGCAGCCATGACAGTGTTGGAAAAGTTGGATTCAGATCATGTTACTTTTACTTGACAAGATGTGGTTTAAAATATAACTTGAGATGCAGGGACTCTGACAGTGTATTTGTTACACAGTCTGGTACTAAATTAAATTGTGATCTGATGATTGCAGTGGGACAGCTTCCTATCTGTGTTAATCCAGATACCCGTGGTAGAACAGCCACGGCTTAAACATAATGTCTTACTGCTGCAGTCAAGTTGTAATAAGTCCTTCATTTCTCTTTTAGGAAACTTCCAGATGCTTTGTGGTGTCATAGTTGCCTTATCCAAAGAACTTCTTAAACATCATGCCCCCAGGCTGGGCAGACATGCAACAAGCAGAAGTCATTTGCATCAATGATGACCATGATCATCATTACCAGACTGGAGAAGGATGCAGATGAAATCTGTGAAGAAGTAACCAAACAATAAACCATTAATGAGACCTACTTGCAAATATGCTTCCCTCCTCCAAAAATACTTACCTTCATTGGCTTGAGAGGATTCCATTTCCACTTCAATGCCAACATTTCTCATCAAGCACTGGAATGTTCACACAACAGTATGTGACCTGTGATACAAAACAATACAATGAGTACATGTATATACATGTCAACCCCCACCTAGAAAATACATATATATATATATATATATATATATATATATATATATCAGTATATAATCAACTCACCAAGGCTACTATTAGTGTACACACAAAGGGCACCCTTCCATCCGGTTGAGGTGATTGCATCGCATTAGCAGGAATAGCAGCACATTTTGGACAAGCAACAGTCCTCTCACAGTCATCATTTCTGATGGAACACTGAATGGATCCATGTCATGTTATCCCTCCTTCACATGGTTTGGCAAGACACTGTGCATCATGACATCATCATCACATATGTTAATTTTTGGATATAAGACAGTTACACTTTGGGGATGCAGAAAATTATGGGGACTCTGTGTGACCACTGCATGCATGAGTGACTGCTCATAAATTCTGGGGATTTTGCATGTGTGTACCACTCCCATTTCACTTCATCAGCACTTGGGAATTTTCTGGACACAAGGCAGTTGCATTTTAGATGCAGAAACATTCTGGAGACTCTATGACCACTCTGTGCATGAGTGACTGCACAGTACATTCTGGGGACTTTGCATGTGGTGTACTGTTCCATTTCACTTCGTCAGCACTTGGGAATTTTCTGGATGCAAGACAGTTACATTTTGTGTGTTGTGAGCACATAATGTCATAATTAAATACTAAATTAAAGCAGCAGATTCAACAATGTGATGAAAATTTTGACCTTTATTTTTTATGCTATTTTAGATTGCCAGCCACTTTCCTCCTGACTTGTATGATACCTTCTTTTCACAGTTTGTGTCTGCTTTAGTAAGTTTTCTCATGTCTGACAAAATAAAAGGAGCACTTCTTTTAATATGGCTCAGACCAGGTTTCATCAGTATTTGCAGCTGTTTTTGAACAAATATTGTTCTGTGAGGTCAAAAACACTGCCTGCTGCATAATTGTTAATTTTACTCACAAAAGAAGTGATATATAAACAACTGATGAACAAAAACAGTGGAAAATACTGATGAGGACCTGGCCTACACTGTATTAAAAGGAGCATTCCTTTTATTATTTCAGACATGAAAAAAAGTATTAAAGCAGACTCAAATACTGGAAAGAATGGTATCATACCAGTCAGGAGGAAAGTAAAGTGGCAATGTAAAATAGCACAAAAGCATAGGTCAAAATTTTCACCAGATTGTTGCACTGCTGCTTTATTGTCTATGTCAAAAAGAGATATTTCTGAGCCTCAGTAATGTTTACTTTGTGTCAGGACTCATGAAGTGTTTGTCAAAAGCAGGACTAAGCAGTGCAAGTATGTGCTATACTGCATGTGTACTGTCAGTGTTCTTTAGTGTGTGCAGACATTGTTCAGCTTCATGCAAACATATATACAGTATATATATATATATACATATATATATATATGTTATATATATAGTGTGACTTGTTGCAGTATGTAAAGAATAAAGATAAGAAAGAATATATGACGATATTTTATTTGTACCATCAGCACTGGCAGAGTAGTGATATGATATTTTTCAGCGGTCTCGGTCACTGTGCACCCTCACTCACAGTGCACACATGACTTTGTGGAAATAATAGCACAAAACACATGCTCTCCTAAAAGTCATGTGTGCAGTATGTGACTAAGGTGCACTCTGGCCACGCACCTCTGAAAAATATCATATCACTTAGTCTGCTGATCATGATGGTGACAATAAAATATACGTTATATATTATTATCTCTATTCTTTATACCATAAACACTGCAACAAGCCAGCATACATATGTTTGCAAGAAGCTGGACAATGTCTGACGTCACACACACACAGGAAACAACACTAAAGTCACACATGCAATTTAGCAAATTATATTTGCACTGCTCAGTCCTGCTTTTTCACAACCATTCCACAAAAAAAGTAAACATTACTGAGGCACTGGATTATAATAACAGGGTAATAAGGAGCATGTATGTATGTGTATGTAAATATTTAAAGAAGCAGTCAGTAACAGGAGCTCCTGCCTCCTGCAAGGCTTACCCTCCAGTTAAGACCTTTGAAGTATGTTACAGCATTTGTCATACAACATACTTTATTTTAATAAAGAAAAGTCCATGATCCGTAAGCATGGCAGACACTTTGGGGCTCCATAATGTAAAGGTGCGGCACACACCAACACGCTTTAATACAGAAGTGTTGAAGCACTTGCAAGTCCCGCACCTTACACAAAATGGAGCCCCCATAGCATCTGCCATACTTCTAGATCACAGATTTCTTTATTAAAATAAAGTATGTTGTGGCACAAGAAAAAGCTGCACATACTTACAAGGCTTAACCAGAGGGTAAGCCTTGCAGGGGTGGGATCTCCATTACTAACTGCTTCTTCAAACTGCTACTGTGGCTTCCCTTTGTCTTTATTAGCAAAAGACAAAACATTACAGCAGTTGGGGAGGTGTGCTGCAAAAAGCTAATGGGGATCCCTGATGGTCCAGCAGCAAATGGAGCATCGACACAATCTGTAACTGGTGTTGCTGTATCTGCTCAATTGCTGCTGGACAGCACCCACCCTCTCATTGTTTTCTTCCACCATGGCCCTACAAACTGCTATGTCTGCCTGAGTTGCAGGCGTTGTGGGGTTCACTGGTGGTGATACACCAGGCAGATGTGGTGAGAGGATGGTGCTGGTGGCAGTAGTGGAGCAACTGCTGCTGTGGCCCTTCTTCTGCTGCAATGATGCACAACAGCAGCATTCTTGCCACTGCCACAGAAGGGCCAGCAGGTGGAGACCTGGCCTGTTCTGTGGCAGCCTGCCACTCCACCTTTGTGGTGGTTCAACATATGGGTGCGCTGGCCCTCAGTCCCCAGATGTGTCCCCGGGGCCCTCAGCACACCTGCACCTCACAAAGTAGACATACCACAAGGCTGCTGCCCCCAAACACAGTTGAAAAACTGCCAAACTGGGAGCTGCAGGGGGACCAGGCACGGAGGGGCAGATGAGTGCCAGCAGCATGGTCATGGACCTTGGACATGACCTGCTGCTGTAGAGGTGGTGCTGCTGGGCTCCTGCAGCTTCCACTGGTGGTGGTGGACTTGATGAATGTGGCACTGGTGGTGCTGCTGCTCCAGAGGAGGGGAGGACCAAAGACTCTTGAGCGGTCCAACATCACCCGCCACACCCCCCACATGTGCGCACTCCCTCCTGCCATGGACCACATTCTGTCCCTGCTCCATTGCAAAAATCACTCCTTCCCTCTCTGAAGACTTCATACACACTCACACAACACAGGCACACAAACACACACACACAACAAAACTTATAAAACAAAGAAATCGGTCACCATAAGGAAAATGAACTGACAAAACAGTACAAAAAAACTAAACAATTAGCTTCAAAAAGCTTTTGAGTTTTGATCAACATTTCAGTCAGAATAAGAACAATCTCTCCTCTCCTCTTCTCACAAAATGCCTCTCTCTACCTCTGCAAAGGAGAAAGTGAAAGTATCTGCTTGTAAGACTCACTTCCTTCCTGCCTGGCTAAAGCATGTGACTTACAGTGCTGTACGCCATGCGATGTGTGGGAGGGCTGCCTATATTGTTGTCACTCTGCCTTACTTTTCGTTAAAGGCAGAATGACAACTCTGAGAATCTAATAACAAAGCTAAGTGAGCACTTTGCAATGGTCACCTCTGTAGTGTTGGGACAATGAATGGTCACTTCGTGTTCACTCGACAGTGGATGTAATTTCCCGCTGCATCTTTGGTTACAACCTTGAGCCAACATAGCTCTTTACAAAGGCTCCAAGTCAGAAGATGAACAGCATTACAATATGAGAACATCAAGTATTTTTTTTATTTATTTAGTTGTTTAACCAGGTATAGCACTAAGCTGAAAGTTTTTTTATACAGGAGCGACCTGGGAGCACAAGGAGGTTAAGTGACTTGCTCAGGGTCACACAGTATGCAAGTGGAAGCTGTGGATTCAAACCCAGGTCTGGTCTGCTGGATGTCACCAAATTTGTAGCTCAGAGCCTTAGACCACTGCGCTATACTGCCTCCTAAGTAAAAAGTTACACCTAACAAGGCAGTTACAAATAGCTCTAAATTGAAAATGATGTAACATGTGCAGCTGAGTATCAGACATCAAAACCAGGTATACAGATTTCCAGAAATAAGCAGCAGGCAAATAGTCTCATTATGAAGTGCAGGTTACAAATAGATAGCAGCCAGAGAAGGTTTTGTCAAGATGGGTTTGTGGTGGAGGGAGGGTAGAGGGGTGAAGGTGAAGGGAGGTAGCAGCCAGAAAAGGCTCAGTCAAAGAAAAGGTGGGAATAGGTGAGGAGGGAAGGAGAATGGAGAGGGGTGGAAGGTAGAGGGAGGTAGCAGTCAGAAAAGCTCAGTCATAGAGAGGTGGAATAGGTGATGAGGGAAGGAGATTGAAGCATGGATAGGGTTACAGGGGTGAGGTGCAGTAATCCAGATCAGACAAGTCCAATGAGTGCAGGGTAGTGGTTTGTGTACAGTACTCTAAGTGTGGATCTGATAGGTCACTAACTTATGCTTAGCATTCTGTACACAAACTATGACATAGTAAAACTTCAAATTACTGGTTCCATAAAGAGAACTAGGCAGATTGTTGTACATAAAAGAAAATAATTGAAAACACAATTTTTCACATTAGTGGCTATTCAGTCACAAATAAATATGAATCATGTGGAGGTATGAATTTTATTTCTGTAAATAGGAACATTAGTATCTGATGCCAGCTAGCACAAATTTCCTTTGTGGTATGCAGATTCGTACATATCACAAAGGAGGGAACAACTCCATTATGGAAAATGTTGTATTCTATGTAGATTATCATTTAAACTTAAGAAAGGGAAACAGTGGAATTTCATAGTAGGGTGGGAGAACATGAGATACTGTAACTGCTGTAGCAGAGACTTTCCTGGACACAGAATAGAGGTAAAGGGTACTACTGGTAGTAAAAGATGGGATGTACAAAGATCAGGAAAGGAGGGGAGGTTGTGGATCAGTATAATCCAGCTACCAAGAGAAGAAATCAGAGGATTAGGAAGATATAACAGGCAGTAATGGTGGAACAGCTGAGGGAAAGAAAAAGAATAAGGGGTATGTTTGATGGGAATATGTCTAAATGTTGGTGCCAGAACAATAAGATTAGTAATCTGCAGATGCTGGTGGCAGAGTCCAAATTAGATTTAATAGCCATCACAGAGACATGGGCCACAGGGAAAAATGAATGGAATCTGGCAATTTCAGGGTCTGCCTAAGGTTAAAGGAGGTGGAGTAGCCCTTTATGTCAGGGAGGGTATTGTGGTGACAGAAGATGGGACCACCAACAGGAAAGGAGAGGGTGGACTGAATTTGTATGCAGTTTACTATGGCTGTTGGTAAAAAGGGAGGTTGATGTATTGTTCACCCAGACAAAGCAGGACAGAGATAAATAATTAAGTGAAGGGATTATGAGGGAGTAGGAAAAAGGTAACTAGTGATAGTAGGGGTCTACATCTACCAGACATTGATAAGGATATCCAGCAGCTAGTAGCATTAACAGCCAAGCACTGCTTGTCCCATTGCAGGACAGTCAGTTGGTGCAATTAGTAAGAGAACCCACACAGTATGACAACATGCTAGACCTGGTACTTAAAATCTTGGAGGTAGCTGGGGTATTTGTCACAGTGAAGATTTGGCTACAATAAAGTTTGTTTTAATGCACTGCAACTATGATGTGTGCACCACTTTAGTTTTCTTTCTGCTTTGAGGTTCTTTTATCTTTGCAGTGGCACCTTTAGTAACTGTTGGAGTTTATGTTTTTGTTTTGTTTAGTTAGCTGGTGAAGTGGCAGTCAGGGAGCTACTGAAGTCCAGTGACACCAGTGTCATTTCAGCTGTCAGTGGGTAACCCAGTCCCCTTTGAAGCCAGTAGTCCTAGACCTAAAACATAGGAATTTTCATTGGATGAGAGATATTATCAATGAAAAGTTAGTGGAAGTAGACCAGATCAAGGGGTTAAAGAGAATGAGGAATAATTAAAGCAGCGATTCTGTTACCAAATGCAACAAGCAGAAAAGACCAATCTGGTTGTTACTGGAGATAAGGGAGGCTGTGAAGGCAAAAGGAGGGTCTTTATTATAGGAGTGCTGTCGTGCCCCTATAGTTAAGGTTCAACAATCACTTTTTGTTAAACTCAACATTTTGCACTTTAATAACTTCACAACCATTCAACCTATTTCCATGAAGGTTTGCTGCTCCATCAGGGGCCAAAGATCTTTGATGTGGCAAATTTGTTCTGGTCGGATATGTGGGTGCGGAGATATGGAGTGTCAAAATGTAAAATTACAATGTTTTGTCATGCCACTGCACAGAAATGGTGTGGAATTGTGGTCTGTAATTTTCAGGGTAAACAAGCCTTGGGTCACATATGTCCCTTTGAAGATTTGGTGAAAAAAATATTGATCCATTCAAAAGTTATTAAATTTAAAATGTCCCATTATTTTCAAAGGAGCAGTTAGATGTCCCATGCGAAAAGGATCATTTATCGCAATGGGTAATCCTTTGCCACAAATGGGTCATCCTTTGTGTCAAATGGAAATCTTTTTGTGCGGCCACCATTTTCTTTTACAGTTAGCGAGGAAACAAAATCAAATATGTCAAAAATTATTACTTTAGCAGAAAGCAACAGATATAATTTGCTTATCGGGACACTCTCAACAGGATTCTGCACTTATCTGTTGCAGAAATGCTCTACAAGTTTCTTTTTTAACATTTTAAATCATTTTCTTTTGACTCGTGATATGAAAAGATTCTTTCTCATATTACGAGTCACAAACAAGGATCCTTTTTCATGATGGAATATCCTTAAAAATGAAATGCTTGATAGAGTTGCCAGCTATTGTGGAGGTCAGGGTCAGGAGTTTGAGGGTACTTGATCTTTGTGAAGCCCTCAGTACAGTCCAATGGAACAAATTAAACCCCTCAGTGCCTCTGGAACTCTTGGAGGTTTCAAGAATTATATTCCTTTATTGATTTTATCCCTGGTGTCTAGTGGTACCCCCCACCCACGATCGCTGTCCCCATTACAGTCTTTGTTATTCAGGTGCCTAGTGGCACCCCCACCCTCTGATCACCATCCTCATTATATTCTTTTGTTATCCCTGGTGTCTAGTGCCCCCCAACACCCATCTGGACCTGAAATTAAGAAAATGGTCCTTGGATTTTTTTTTTTCTGCTGTAAAAGAAACTGTCCTCGCTGATCTGACCCAGCAACCCCACCTCCCACTCAGCACCTACCACCACACACACCCTCACTCACATGCACAGGCCCCAGGTTCGATATCCACTCTCTGATCAAGACATGTCTTGCTGCTGGAACCAACGATTGCAATATGAGAAACCAAGGTAAATGTGGTTCAATGTATTTCAATGGGGTTTTCAACTTTGATGAATAATTCAGCCATTTCTTGACATTTTGACACCAAATTTTCAACATGGCCTATTGGGGACCTCACCTCATGAACGATATGACAGTCATTACACAACTCCTGCCCAAAAGTGATTTAGCAGGTGCTTGGCAAAATCACCTTTCAGGTGGGATTTTAAAATTTCACCACATGTGTTCATGAAGTGAGGTCATAAGAAGGCTATGTTGAAGATTTAGTCAAAATGTAAAATGCCAGCTTTATGACCATTTGTTGTAATTTTGCTACACACGCCATAACTTCGAAATTTTAAATGTTTTGACCTAAATTTTTCAACATAGCCTTCTTATTACTCAACTTCATGTATGTCATAGCTGTCATTTTTAAATCCTGGCCAAAATGTGTTTTCACACCTGTGTATGGAATGGCATTGCAGTTGCATGGAATTACATTTTGTGGGTATTCAAAAATGTTCTCTACCAGATACATGAGGTAAGAAATAATATGGCTATGCAGACAATTTCATCACTGTTACCTTATAAATGGAAGAGCAGGCCATTCCACTGGTACATGCACATACACATCTATGGATGGATAGGAGCACAGTGCCCGGAAAGCCCTGCACTCAAATATGTAAATAACAATACGATTACTGTAGCTCAAAACTATGGATGGATCTGTGAGCGACCCAGACGCCCTGTGCTTTCACAGGCAAGTAAGGCTACAAGATATATTATAGTGGAGGATGTAATTATACCATCTAAAACAGTAAGGAAATTCTTCACAAAGAACTTTGTTAATCCATCAATTAGGGTTCCAGTGATAAACATTGAAATGTGGTGTTAGAGTTTCAACCAACACTCCACTCCCACCGTGCAGGCAGCAACAGGTGTGGGTGTGTGGATGCCTTGAGGTTGTCAGCTCTAACACTCACCCCATTCTCTTATACTGTAGCCATCTCAGCTTACTTGACATGGAATGGAGCAAGCATTAGGTTGACAGCCCCAAGGCACCCCTTATGCCTGTTGCTGCTCGCACGGGTGGGTGAGGTGTTACAGTTGAAACCCTAACAGCACATTTCCAAACTTTTGGTGCTGGAACCCTAACTGATGCATTAACAAATTTTTTCCCATGAATAGGATATACATTGGCTATTGGGAAAGAGGAATGGAGGTGTACCAAGCCAATAAGGGAGAAGTGAAGTGGCAGTAAGAAGAACAAAGGCAGACACAAAACTTCAGATTGCAGAGAGTGTGAAGGAGGGAGAAAATGTTTTTTTAGATATAGTCAAGAAAAAAAGGCTAGAGGAGAAATGATCAGGTTTGCTAAGGGTGGTGGGGTGGTGAAGGATGATGAGCAGAATGCTAATGCCCTAAACAACTAGTTCTGCTTGGAGTTCACAGTTGAGCACAATGAGCCTGTACCAGAAAGTGGGATCAAGGGCAGTTACACAGTGGGCATTAGAAAATGGCTAGGTAGTGATCACATAGCTCAAAGAGTGAGAAAAGGTCCAGAGGTCCTTAAGGTGAATAAGTGGAGTCAGTACAACCTGACATAATATCACTGACAGAATCCTAGCTAACCCCAAAATATCACTGACAGACTCCTGGCTAACCTCCAAAACTTCAGATGTCATTCTTTCTGTCCCTGGTTTCAATCTAATAAGAGAGGATAGAATAAGAAAACAGGGCAGGGATACATTACTTAGGGATGATTTAAAGGTTTCAAAATTGAAATAAAAAGTCAAGTGTATGTAAAGTTTGACTGCTAAACTAACTTTGGGCAATGGTTACAAGAATCTTGTTCTTATAACCACCTGCATCTCACCTAAAAAAGATTAATGGCCTAGAATACTTATTATATACTTTAAACAAATAACTTATATGGTGACAGAAAATAATAAAGTGGTAACAGAATTGGCGAAAAATAGTCGGGTAACTTTAATGTCTGCTGGAACTCAAAGACCAGTAATGGCCACAGGAAAGGATTACAAATATTTTCTTATCCTGAAAGGTTTCAGACTGTACCAGAACTAATTATAAAACTGGTACATGGACACATAGTGACTGGATATTGGTAACCCACTCTGGCAAAGTAAAGATGCAAAGGTCCTCCCTGATAGCATTTGACCATTCAACTGTTTCTACAGCATGTATGCTCACTGACAGCTCGTATGGCAGCCAACTGTGGAGGTGTGAGGAGGGCAGTGCCAGTCACCATATGTGACTGATAAGAATGCCAGGAATTGGAGTAAAAGAGGGGTGTGGGAGGTGGAATGTCAGAAGGTGGGTTGGGTAAGGCTGTTGGGGGAGCTACTGCACCACCAGGATTCACTATTATAATGTATACTTGGGGAATGGGGCTGGGGAAACCACTGGACCACCACAGAATACTAATGAATGAGAGAACAGGCAACTAGGAGGTGGGGGACAAAGTGGACCACCAGGGGATACTAAAGAATGAGGGAACGGGTGACTGAGAAGTGGGGAAACATAGTTTGTCACCAGAGAGTTATACAAAGGATAGGAACCGGAGACTGGGGTGGGGGACAACTGGGCTACCAGGGAGTAATACTAAGGATGGGAAAAGGGAAATTGGGGTGGGGACCACTGGATCACCAGGGCTGTCATGTCAGGGTTGTCTGTGGCACTAAGGGGCTGTTGAGACCCATGCAAATGAACCCATAATGGGCAAGCAAATGGCACCTTAGCACCTTGTATGTCCAATGGGCTCATTCACATGCTCAATCTGAATATAGCCTACAGGGCTCTTGGGGCTATCCAATTTTGGTCAGCACTATTCTTTGTGGGCTATATACAGCCCTGGTCTGTGATGGGGACTGCATATTCACTTAACATTGTGAGGATATGGACTGATATTCACTTGGTTAGCACCACTCTCATCTGTCTGAATATCACAGCAGCCAGGGAGTGTAGGGATGCGCAGTGCAAATATTTGCACTGCACTTGCCTAATTTTCTAAATATGGGGCCCCTAGAATTACCAAAAATAGGCTAGTGAAACTTTGTGCAGAACAAGTCAGGGTCAGAGCTCTTTTCTGTAAGGGCAGCCAATTGGTTAAATGATCTACCTGAAATGCTTTTGCTAAGTCTTACTTGAACCAATTTAAAAGCTCATTAAATGCACTACTTTGAACAAGCCTGCTGCAACTGTACACAACTGATCTTACTTTGTTCTGTGTTATGTACTATGTATAGTGTATGTGTATGTAAGGCCAAAAGAATCCTCTGGACTATTAAAAGAATTTGTTATGTAGAGGGCCAACATTATTATGCCCCTTACAGAGCATACATAAGACCACTTTTAGACTATGGCAGCTCATTTTGGGGTCCAATTAAGGAGCCAACAGGGACATTATTGAAAAGTACAGCAAAACAACTAAAATGATTTATGACTGTAGGGATCTGTCTTATGAAGGCAGGCTGATTAGGTTGAATTTAATGTCTCTTCATTGAAAAGGATCAAGGAGTTATGTTATAACTTAATCCATGATCCTACATTATTTTAAGTTTTAAAGCTCATAATAAGGGTACTAGGGGACATAAAATGCAACTCATTCACAAAAAATTTAACACTGAAAAAGGAAAGCTTTCTAAACACAAAGAGTGGACAATCCTGGAATAGTCTTCCCAAAGATGTGGTATACAGCAAAGATAAAAATCAATCTAAAAATAAGCTTGACCATTATTTGTTAAATGGAAATGTTCTAACTTTTTTGCATAGTCTTGAGCACATATGGGCCTAATGCCTTTGTAAAGATCCATTATCTTAATATGAATCTTACTTTAGTGTAGTCCTATTTTAATTGCTCTGTACTTAATCAGTCTGATGGGGAACCTTTGAAAAGGATACTTGTTGCTCAAAGGTATTTCCTATCAGCAATTAAGAATAAGGGCCAGGCCCAGATGGCCTGCATGAGATGTTTTTTAGGAGCTGACTCAGAGCTAGCTGAGCCAAAGGCCCAGTTATTTAATAGCTCACTTGAGTCTGAAGTAGTGACGGGGATTGCAGAACAGCAGACATAGTCTCAATACACAATGGTAAGGACAAGGAGGAACCAGGCCAGTCAACCTTACTTCTACTTTGTACAAACTGATAGAATTAATATTGAAGAAATATTTAGTAATGTTCTTAGAAGGTAACAAATTGCAGGACATGAAACAACACGGTTTTGTCAGTGAAGACTGTTTCAGGCCAATCTTATGGTATTTTTTGAATAGGTTACTAAGGCAATACATGAAGGTCAGGCTATAGATTTGCCCTGTTTTGACTTCAGTAAAGCCTTTGATTCAGTGTCACACAAGAGGCTGTTGGAAAAGCTGGAGGACTTACAAGTGGAGACATGACTAGTCAGGTGGATGTGAAACTGGCTGAGGGTAGGCATCAGAGGTTGGTAGTGAATGTGATCAAATCTGGAGAGTTGGGGTTACAAGCAGGTGCTGCAGGGTCAGTTCTAGGACCTGCCTTGTTTCACATGTTTATAACTCATATACAGTAGGGAAGGGTATTCAGGGCAAAATCTGTCTTTTGCTGATGTTACAAACTTTGTAGCAGGGCGGATATTGAGGAGGGAGAGAAGGAATTCCAAAAGGATCTGGAAAAGCTTGAGAAAGGGACAAAGATATGGCAATTGAGAATTGATGCCAAGAAATTCAAGGTGATGCGCTTAGGAATAAAACCCACATACCAAATACTTCTAGGTGGAATTTGACTAGCAACTTTAGCAGACAAAAGGGCTTTAAGAGTCCTCATCAGTGACTCACCAAGCAAAACATCCAATGCAAGAAAGCTTATAGTGAAGCATCAAGGATGCTGGGGATGTTTTGGGAGGGTTTTGATAGGAAAGAGACTGCCTTACAATGAAGGTGTGACCTGTACTCCTTTGCACCCCCCACCGGAGGTGGCTTATTGATAATGTAGGGAGGTGGGGATTGTGAGGAGGCATTGGAACTGGAGGCTGGATACAGAGATCACTGATGAGGAGAGCACCATTAGAATGATAAGGACCATGAGACACCCTGGGGTGAATTGGGATGCAGAGAGGCCAGACATGTTTAGTTCTTATACACAAAGTAGCCACCAGACTGAGCGGACAGGTAGCTGAAGGACCGCCATCTCCAGTCATCCTCTTTGGACAGTGTTATATAATGCTGGAATCGATGAGGAATAAGACAGCTGTTATAATGGATTTTATTTTTGATTCTTCTGCTGATCTGGCTTGTGTCACGGAGACCTGTGTAACCCCCTGCCAAATGGAGGCTTACCTGCCACCATGCAGCCCTTGTTCCTCCTCTTCTCCTGGGTACCTCCCGATTCAGTGTGCATTTTCTTTCAGTTCCCCAGGTCCTTTTTCTGCCTCCTGGTGCCCAGTTTTTCCCAAAGTAAATCTAGCCCTTTGGGGCTCAAATAATGTCCAGCTGTGACCTCACAAAGCATGCCCTGGGGCAGCAGGGATCATGCAGATGTGAGCGGCGCCTTTGATCTTCAACCACACAGATTTGTGGTTGAACCAGAGAGTGTTCCGTCAGTCCTGGAATCCCCATCAGCTAAGTGGGATCCGGAGATCATGGACAGGCCACTGAGAGGCCACTCTCCACCAAATTAGAGGAGATCCATAGGAGTTTCGATCTGGGCTCATTAATATTCATGAGCCAGGAGCCCTGCTCATTTGAATATTCATGAGGGTCTGTCTACCCTGGGCAGCTGTATCTCAGCTACAGCTGAAAGAAAAGACAAAGAAATGATTTAAATAAATGAAACAGCGGAAATGTGTTGGGGAGTTGTTGCAAGGGGAAAAGAGTTTAAATAAAGGAATGCTTTTGCTCCTGGCTGTACCCAGCCAATTTGAGACTCAGAATGACAGACTGTCTGCTGCTGCATGTGAGGGACCTTAAACATCAGCAGCAGTGACAGAAAATGACTGAGTAAATTCCTTTCTCTGTGCAGTGACAGCAAGTACACATGTAGGGTTGATGGACTGTGGGGCATTGGGGCAAATATTCAATTATTCCTGGCTGCACTGAACTGTGATTTGAAACTGTACCTATTCTGCTAAGGCAGGGTATCAACCTTTAATTTTCTTTGCACTAGCCAGCAGGACAAGTTGATTCTAAACTGCAATAGCCCGCAACTGTAATTGTAAATATTGATCACTTATACAGGAAAAATAATGCCAAGAAAATACTCCAATTATTGCAAATGTATCCTGCTCTTTTATTGCTTCTGGCCCAGCTGAAAAGAGACTGCAGAGCTATCACAAACAGTGTACTCCCCCATTGTTTTGTACCTTGCCCTCCTCTCTTCTTTCTGCACCCTCTGAACCAGAGGATATCACAGCAACAAATGTTCAGTTAAGTAGGCCTTGCTCTGGACACACAGCTGGCATCACAATGCACCTCACCAAACTCTCACCACCACCCACACTGTAATAAAGAGAAAGACACTTTAGACCCCACCATGTGATCAGCTGGAGCCCAGCACTTCTGGAAGTTTTCATATGGTGTCAAGTGAGCCAGGAGCACATCTAGGATTTCTTTGGGAGGGGCTACACAAGCTTAAGGAGACTGGGAAACAAAACTTGGACATTTATATTTAAAAGTATAGATTTTAACATGTTATGCCCCAACAGTAACATTTCTTAAACATTCTCCTTTCATCAGGCCAGAGTAAGCAGGACACAGACATGATACTATACTACCCCTGTTTCTATATAGGATGATCTATGCACCCCAGGAACGCTTATTTTAACTTTTCAAATTATACGTTTTATTGAGGTATTTTGTACCATACATACCTCCAAAGCTTTGTTTTTAGGATGAAGGGACATGCTGAGTAGGTTATGGGTGGGACTGTATGGATGGTGTTGGCTGGCATGGTCCATTTTGAAGAGCTGGGGACCCCTACATTTGCCAGTAAGGGCAGCAATGGGTCTATGGCTAGTCATTTTCAGAGCATGGTTTGCAGGGTTGTCCAGGGAAGGTACAGAGTTGAGATATCTGGAGAGGAGAGGGAGCAGGTATGTTAAGGCTGAGATAAACCCACCACCTGCAGAGCAGACCGAGCATACCTCTTAGCATTTTGTCACTGAAATATTTATTTATTTATTTCAGTAGCAGATTAATACCTTTGAGCCAGGATGACTCTTTACAAAGGTTCCTTGTCAAAATAAATGTAAGACAATAAGCACACATCAATTTGAAGATACTCTCAAACAATAACAAACAAGTATAGACTAAATTACTGGGACATACATTAGTGAAGTATGAATAGTGGCAAGTGCAGGGCATCAAAAGGAAGCAGCAGAAAAGGGCTTTGTAAATGGGATAGAGGTAAGGAGAGTGGGGAGAGGGGAATGAGAGCATGATGCAGGTAATGAGTAGGGAGCCAAGTGGACTCTGACAAGGAGTGTTTCATTGAGAGGAGGGTAGGTAGAAAAGAGGAGGTTGAGGGATGGGAAGAGAAGATGAGGGTCTATAAAGGGTGGCCAAAGGTCTGGAATAGCAGACACATTGAAGATCTTGGGTCAGGTGGATGTGCAGGACATTTTATATGGGTCAATTTTTGTGTGTTCCAGGAGTGGAGCGGAAGGTCAATATTAGGTACACACACTCAAAACGTAGTAAAAAAGAAGAGAAAGTACAGGACTGAGAGCTTTGAATGGGAGAGGAACACCTTGTGAGGCTGATAAAATCCTCCACCTGCAGAGCAGACCCTGCATGCCTTTTAGCATTTTCTCACTGAAATGTAGGATACAGATACTCAAAATGTAGGGAAATGAGGAACATTGAAACACAGAAGTTGACAGCAGATAAGGACCGCAAGGCCCATCCAGTCTAGCCATTTATTTTCTACCTCATAATGCACCATTAGACTTTGCTCTGTCAATGGCCTATTTATTCATACTCATCTGCATTGCTCCCTTATGCGTATCCCATGCATGTTTGAACCTGCACTGTATTCATATCCACCACTTCCTGAGGTAGGCCATTCCATGCATCCACCACCCTTTCTTGAGAAAAACCCTTCCACACATTACCCCTTAATCGGCCTCCCCTAATCTCATGATGTGTCCTCTGTACTGCTTTTTTTCTTATATTGAAACATGTTCACCTTGTTAATGACCTTAAGGTGTTTGAATGTTTCGATCATATCACCTCTCTCCTCCTTTGCTCTAAGGTAAACATATTGAACTCTGTTAATCTGTCCTCATATGTTTTCTGATGCGGTCCCTGCACCATTTTGGTTGCCCTTTTCTGGACTGCTCCAATTTGGTTAATATCCTTGAAGGTGTGGCCTCCAGTACTGCATGCAGTACTCCAGATGGGACCTAACCAGTGTCTTGTAAAGAGGGATTATTACCTCCTCTTACGAATTCTGATACCCTACTAATACACCCTAACATCCCCTAGCCTTACCTACTGCTTTAGAGGTCTGCTTGGATGATTTCAGGTCATCAGTGATGATGATGATGCCCAAGTCTCTTTCTTCCTTTGTGACTGCCAGCAACTCCCTTCCAGTCTATAGGTGGCTTCAGGGTTTCTCTTCCCTATGTGCATGATCTTGCACTTCTTTGAATTGAAACCCAGTTGCCGCTCTTCTGACCATTTTGCTAGTTTATCCAGATCTCTTCTCACCTGCCCATCCCATCTGGATCATCTACTCTGTTGCAGATCTTGGTGTCATCTGCAAACAGACAAACCTTACCCTCCAGTCCATCTGCAATGTCTCTGATGAAGATATTGAAGGAGCACTGGTCTTAATAATTTGGGACAAGCTGTCAGATAGATACATTCAGAAAGGAAGCTAGTGACTTAAAAGCTCTTACTCTTGATCACACCCTGAACACTAGCTGAAAATTCTGACAGTGGAGTGATAAGTACTCACATTGAGCCTTTGTGGGATCCTTCTTGAACTGCCAGATACCTGCAGCTCTTAATGAGGTGTTAATTACACCAGATAGATCAGCATTATGACTACAGCCTGCTAGTAACATACCATGGTACACAACCTATAGGAGAGACAGGAGGGGAGAAAAGGGGGAGTAGTAGCTCTCATGTAGTAAGGGAAGGGATAAAAGCAACTGAACAAAAGAGTAAACAGGGAGGAGAGGAGGCACATGGCCACCCCAGAGACTGGAAATGGCACCACAATCCACACAGGGTTGTATATAGACCCCATGCCAGGGGGAGGAATGGACAAGGATATGATAGAAAGCATTCTTAGAATGGCAGAGAAAGGAGATACTGTTGATGGGAGACCTGAATATGCCAGATGTTAACTGGAAGCACATTTGCTGCTGCCACATCCAAGAGCAGGGCCATTCTCGATGCTGCAGACAGATGGCATGCCTCAGACAGCTAGTTTTGGAACCCACTCATGAGGGAGCAATCTTAGACCTCATATCTCAAATGGGAACAGTGAGAGGATCTCAGATCTAAAAGTGGTAGCCATCATGGAACAAGTGACCACCAAACAGTGTGGTTCATGATAAATTCAGCTGAGTCAAGCCATACAAAAGTGAGGGTACTGGACTTCAGGAGGGCTGACTTTGGCTAGATGGGAGAGTGCCTTAGAAAAGCACTGGCAACAGCCTAGAAGGAGGGTGGAGCAACAATGGGAAACATCAAACTGATATCACAGAGGCAACATGCCTTTGTGTGAAGCAAATAAATAATCAAAATGAAAGAAAAAGCCACTATGGTTCTCAAAAGAAGTGGGCGGGAAGGTCAAGGAGAAAAGATAGCAGTCAGGAAGTATAAGGAAACACAGAAGGAGCAGGACAGACAGCTGTACCAGTTAAGGCAGAAGGAAGCAGGAGGGAAGTCAGAATAGCAAAGGCCCAAACTGAGGAAAAGATAGCCAACCCAGTTAAGAAGGGGATAAAACCTTTATAGGTACATCAGGAGCATAGAAAGACAAAGGAGAGACAGTGAGGCTGAATAGAATGGACGGTGGGTGGGAGAGAGAAACAGTGAAAAGCAGGGATACTGAACAAATATTTCTGCTCAGTATTCATAAAAAGAGGAGGTGGGGAGTTGCCTAATCCAAATAACAGAAGTACTCTGGATAGGGGGTCGATCCCAGTCCTTTCACAGAAGAAAGGGTTCTGAAAGAACCCCTAAAACTAAAGGTGGGCAAAGCAATGGGGCCTGATGGACTTCACCCCAGAATTCTAAAAGAATTAAGGGGAGAACTAGTGAAACCACTGACTACCCTTTTAACAAATCATGGAAGGATGGTGTGGTACCTGAGGACTGGAGGGAGGTGGATGTAATTCCTTTCACAAAAGTGGGACCAGGACAGAGGCAGGAAACTACAGACCTGTCAGTTAGACCCCTGTGGTAAGGAAAGTGATGGAATCACTTTGAAGGAAGAACTGTTGAGTACCCAGAGGCCAGTGGTGCACAGGACCCAAGGCAGCATGGGTTCACAGCGGGACGGTCATGTCAGGCGAATCTAATTGATTTATTTGACTGGGTGACCAAAGTAGTAGGCCAGGGTGGGGCTGTGGACATGGCCTACCTAGACTTTAGCAAGGCATTCGACACAGTCCTACACAAAAGATTAATAATCAAATTAACCAGCCTGGGAGTGGGTCCCAGGGTGGTAACCTGTAAACATTGGCTGGACAACACGACACAGAAGCTAATTGTAAATGTAGTCCACTTGAGGAAAGAGGGGTTACTGGTGGGGTACCACAGGGTTCAGTACTGGATCCAGTCCTTTTAATGTCTTTATAAGTGACATTGCAGAGGGACTGGAAGGAAAAGTATGCCTCTTTGCAGATGACACAAAGATCTGCAACAGGGTTGATACACAAGGAGGTGTGGAAATGATGAGAAGGGACTTGGCAAGGTTGGAGGAATGGTCAGAAGTATGGCAGCTTGATTCAATGCAAAGAAGTGCAAATAAATGCACCTGGGAAACAAAACCCAGGGAAAGATTACATGGGGTGGGTAGTAACAACAACAAAATGGAAAGGGACCTGGGGTAATCATATCAGATGACATTAAGGTTAGCAAGCAACGGAGAAGGCAGTAGGGAGGGTGCGGGATACTGGGATGTATAGGGAGAGGCATCACCAGCAGAAAACAGGAAGTTATTATCCCTCTGTACAGACAGTTGGTGAGACCCCAGCTGGAGTACTGCATCCAGTTCTGCTGACCATATCTCCACAAAGACATAGTCAGGATAGAGGCAGTCCAGAGGAGGGCAACTAAAATGATGTAGGGTCTGCAAGAGAAGCTCACAAGGAGAGACTAAAGGAGCTTAATATGTATACCCTTGAGGAAAGGAGGAGAGGGGGGTCATGATAGAAACTTTTAAGTACCTCAGTGGAATCAACGAAGTCCAAGAGGGTAGCATCTTTCAGAAAAGAGATGTCAAGAACAAGGAGACACAATTTGAAGATAGTGGGGAGGGGAGCATTTCAGGGCAATATGATGAAGTATTTTTTCATAGATAGGGCAGTGGATGCATGGAACAGCCTTCCTGAGGAGGCTGTGGGGTCTAAAACTGTAGGAGAATTCAAGAATTCATGGACTGATATAAGGCAAATTTTGTGGGGGTAGGAAGAAATAGGCTGTTGGTTAACTATGATCTGCAGCTTATCCTGTGGGTAGGAAAATGGGCAGACTAGATGGGCCAAGCGGTCCTTATCTGCTGTCAAAGTCTATGTTTCTATGTTTCTAACCCTGTGCTAAGGGACTGTAAACATTCTGCAGCCACTGCAAGTAGCCACAGCCAATCAGAAAGCCAGAAAACAAAGCCAGGACTTGTGGGACATTAACCAAAGCTCATGGGTAAATGCCAAGTGCTCATGGGGACTTACAAGGGACCTAATTCTGGGTGTCAGAACAGTGGACCAACAGTACATCGAGTGAGGTTCATGCATTATTCATGTCTGTGATTGGCAGGTCCTCCACCCAATCGGAGGCCTTGTAACCAAAAACTTCAGCCAATCAGGATCATCAGGAGAGCCCTATAAGAGAGTGTTTTCCTGCATTTTGCTAGATTTGAGATGGAGAGTGAGAGAGTTCTTCCCCTTCCCCATTCTTAATCCCTATAAACAATTACAATCTTATCCCAATGCACCCCTATCGACCCTTTGCAACATATTGAGAACCAAAATAATAAAAATATCAAATTGAATATTGTAGCTAGGGGTTCTAACCCCAAACACAAATGCATGACTTCTCTCTGGCAGTAGTATCAAGCATCGTCCCCCCGCCCCACTGAAAATGTCCGTATAATACTAACTTAGTAAAGCTGTAAAAATGTAACAGACAACCAAATTAATTACCCAATAACTCAAATATTAAGTCATCTGCATTGCTCTAAAGAACCTTAACTATAAGCTGATAACAGCAACCCATAACAGTAAACTTTTATATAAACATTAATACCCAGGAGGTATCAAAAATTCCCCAGGATTATTAGAAAGAAAAGACTATGCCTTTATCAGGCTGCATGAATTAATCAATTGTCTGAGCTGCCCTAAAAGGGAAGTGACCAAGGTCCAGAATTGGCTCACTGAAACATAGAAACAGAATTTAATGGCAGATAAAGACCGCTTGGCCCTTCTAGTCTGCCCATTTCCTACCTGATGGATAAGCTGCAGATTCTAGTTAATCAACAGATTACTTCCTCCTATCCCCACTAGAATTGCCTTATGCTGGTCCCATGCATTCTTGAATTGTCCCACTGTTCCTGACTCCACAACCTCCTCAGGAAGGCTGTTCCATGCATCCACAACCCTCTCTGTGAAAAATACTTTGTAACATTACCTCTGAGCCGTCCCCTTCTATCTTCAATTTGTGCCCCTTGTTCTTGCACATCCCTTCTTCTGAAAGATGCACCCTCTTGTACTTTGTTAATTCTCTTGAGATACTTGAAAGTTTCTATCATGACCCCCTCTCCCACCTTTCCTCAAGGGTATACATATTAAGCTGCTTTAGTCTCACCTTATACGTTTTCTGGTGCAGACCCTGCACCATTTTGGTTGCCATCCTCTGAACAGCCTCCACTCTGTCTATGTCTTTATGGAGATGGGGTCTCCAGAACTGCTTGCAGTACTCAGATGAGGTCTCACCAACTGTCTGTACAGAGGATAACAACTTCCTGTTTTCTACTGTTGATGCCTCTCCCTATGCATCCCAGTATCCACCCAGCCCTCCTTACTGCCTTCTCGCATTGCTTGCCTACCTTTGGGTCATCTGATATAAATACTCCTAGGTCTCTTTCGATTTTGTTATTAACTCACCCCCATTGTGTACTCTTCCCTGGGTTTTGCTTACCAGATGCATTACCTTGCACTTCTTTGCATTGAATCTGAGCTGCCACATATTTGACCATTCCTCCAACTTTGCCAAGTCCCTTTTCATCCTTTTCCACCCCACCTTATGTATCAGCCCTATTGCAGATCTTTGTGTCATCTGCAAAGAGACATACCTTTCCTTCCAGGTGCTCTCCAATGTCACTTATAAAGACATTAAAGAGGACCGGTCCCAACCGAACCCTGCGGTACTCCGCTAGTTACCCTCCTTTCTTCACTGTAGACTCCATTTACTATTACCTTTTGCTTCCTGTTGTCCAGCCAGTTTTTATCCTGGCTACCACCTTAGGATCCACTTCCAAGTTGGCTGACTTGTATATTAATATTTGTGTGAGACTGTGTCAAATGCCTTGCTAAAATCTAGGTAGGCCATACCCACAGCCCTTCCTGGTCTACTACTTTGTCACCCAGTCAAAGAAATCTATTAGGTTCATCTGATATGACCTTCCTGATGTGAAACCATGCTGCCTTGGGTCCTGTGCCCCACTGTCCTCTAGGTACTCAACAGTTCTTTCCTTCAGAGTGATTCCATCATTTTCCCACCACTGAGGTCAAACAAACTGGTCTAGCTCCAATGAGAGAGGAAAAAAGGGGGTGAGGAGGGAAGGTGAAGGGGTGATGGGGAAGGGGAGGCAGACATGAGGAAGGTTGGGTAGTACATAAATTAATATATGTGAAGGTCCTTGGCAAGCTCCCAGGTGCAGTAATAGTTTCCATAGAACTGAGTCAGTATAAGAAAGAACTGTAGAAAATACAGGCTACTGAGCAGTTAGCAGAGTGCAGAGAATAGATATTGGAATTGAAGTCTTGAAAGACAATTGCCTTTATGAAGAAAAACTTCACGCTGCAATTGGAGTCTGAGTACGATAGTGTGCACATTCATGCAGGACAATCGCGACTGTATGTTCTTGAGGAAGAGTGAAGTGTGTACACAGTTGAGGAGGATTCTCTTACATAATCACAGGGCCAGACAGCTCGTATCCTTGTATCAAGACTTTGCAGGAAAAGGCATTGTGAGTTTTCTATGGAATGAAGCTACATATAGTCTGTAGGCTTGGAACCTTTATGTACTGCTCCATCCTTATAATTACAGGATTCCAGATCGAGCATCAGAAATGAGAAAGAAGGCAAAGGTCATTCCTGCTGCTGGGGAGTACTACAGAGGACTCATGGGGAAAATGAATTCCATGCACCGAGGAGGAACCAGCTTTGGGAACCCTGAAGGTATGTAGCCTCAGACAGATGGAGAAATAAATAAGTAGGTCACAGTAAGAAAGGTAGGCCCTGGGTCAAGATCAACTCGTAGCTGTTATAGTACTTCAATTCAGCATTTGCCAAATAAGTTGGGAAACAGTGAAGGGAGTTCCTGGGTGGCCTGGTTTGTGCTCTCAAAGGCCTTCTAAACATTATTACATAGAACCGAGAGTAGCGCAGGGTATAACATTTGAATTTAATCCCTGTTGCAATCAGCTTCATAAAAAATTGGTGGTACTCTGCCCTTTTGGACGAGTAGTGGCTGGAAGGTCTTGAGCTTATCTGCAATAGTGAGCCCTTCTATTGTATTTCTTGGAGCTCTCTAACTTTAGTTAGTATGTGTTGGCGAGCCAGGTAATTGAGCAAATGTAGGATAAACAGTCTGGGTTTAGAGCCCAGGGAGGTCTTGGCCTTAGCGAGTGGTGAGCTCTCTCAACTATATTCACAGGACTATGAGGAGTAGGGCCCACTATCTTCGCCAGTAGCTTTTGAGTGAAAATGATAGGGAGGCTCCTTCAATGTCCTCGGAAGGTGAAAAACAACCAAATTGTTTTGCCTGCTTTGGCCCTCCAGAGCCTCCAGTTTTAAATCCATTCTAGCAATTTTCTGTGTGAGGAGGGTAATTTCAAGGTCAGTCCTCTGTTGCCAAGTTTCCAGAGAGGTGGTTTGGCCGAAATAGCAGAGATTTGTCTGAATGAGTCTGCTAAGTCTTGTTTGATGTTTTTAGATTGGAAGTGAATTCTGAGAAGGTGGTTTTAAGTGGAGCCAGCTCAGCTAAGAACTTTTCCTCCGATAAAGGGAGAGACAGAGGTTGTAGATTGTGCAGATTTGCCAGCTGTAGATACTTTTGGCCACTTGACGTTTTATCTGGTGTTTGGGGGATGGTGGAGGGCCTGGTGCATATCTGCCTCCATGGATGTTGATATACCTTGCAGTGAAACGAGATTCCTGAATCAGGTAGCGCATTGATGGTTTCCCGATTAAGGTTTGCTGTTTTGCAGATTTTATTCGATGCAGAGGTCAGAAAATTGAAGTTTTGGGGCCTTCGCTGTGATGGCTGCCTGGTGAGAAGCTCTTGCTGATAGCTCTGCCTTCCCCATGTAGTTGCTGTGTTTTCTATACAAGTGTCCCAAACGGTGAATCGAAGCCACTAAAAATTGTTTGGACTACCTGGGGAATTTAGTTACTCATTTAGCAGCGTATTCCGATAATGGATGCCGAAATGAAAGATGGGCTCTCCGACTGCCTCCCCTGCCAGCGCCAGCGAAGGACAAGAATCCAAAAGGCCCAAAGAGGGAGGAACAGAAGTTCCCACTTTACCAAAGCAGCAAGTGGCTCTTTCTGAAGAGCGATTCTTAGAGGAACTGACACCAATGAAAGAAACCCTGCTAGCCCTAGCCTCAGATTTTAAAGAGATTTAAATATTCGTATAAATGACAATGAAGCTTGGATTTCCTCTTTAGATGACTGGAGAGCAAGATTGGACCCAGAAGTGGTTACTCTGAGACACCAATTAAAAAGGCAGAGGATCACCTAGAAGACCTTGAGGGTCGCTCGAGAAGGAATAATTTAGTAGTCCTGGCCTTCCAGAGGAAGAGGAGGGGTGGCAAGCAATAGCATTTGCTCAAAGGCTGTGTGAGAAATTAGCAGGGCTCTCTCCTAATGGGCTTATTGCCATATAGAAAGAGCCTTATATCGCTGCGCCTCTATGCCTCTAGTGGGGTCACCCCTCGCCCTTTTTATTTTCCCAATGTTAAATTTTCTGGATAAGCAGCACGTTTTACAGAAGCTCAAAGAAGTAGCAGAAGTGCAGTGGGAAGGAAGAGAATTTGTGTGGTTCAAGACCTCCCTTACTCAGTTTGTCAGAAGCGCCAGCCCTTCACCCATTAGTGTCCAAATTAATAACAGCTGGTATCCGTTTTGAGTCGTTACCCTGCTACTTTTCAAATTAATAGGGAAGGTCAATGGCATTCATTTGACACACTGGACTTGGCTACTGAGACCTGCAAGAAGTGGTACCCAGATTTAATAAAGTGAGCCCAGCATACTGAATTATCATGGTGAAGGCTGCCATCTAGTGGACATTTAGCAACATAGAAAAGCTTTGTACAGCAATGTATACAGAGCTCTGTTAATTTACTTTTGTTTGACGTTTTGCCATATTAGTTGATGGATATTTCTAAAAGGGCCTAATGGTTATTTTGGAGGGACAGGTGCTTCCTTTTTTTTTTTTCCTAACCCTATTGATACTAAGTTAGTATCATAGAGTAACTGGAAGGTTATACAAGAAGGCTTGGAACAGCTAAAATATTTTGTTTTTATCAGAGAGGTAAACCTAGATCTCTATGCCCTCTAGCTTTAATAGAAGGTTAGTTGATTATGGGACGTAGGGAGACTTTGGTTATTTATGTTGGCAATTATGCACAGATTTTGAGTGATGGTTTAATAGCTATGTGATTTATGAGTAAAGGGTTTGGGGCAAGGTTTACAGGTTCACAGGTTTTATTGTTGAGGTTGCATGTTATAGATTTATAGAATTTTATTCATATTGTAAGGTAGGAACTAGATATAAGTTTTCAAAGGTATTATAGAGAACATAGTTAAGCTTAATAGTTTATAAGGTAGGAATGACAAGGGGTAGGGGGAGGCGAGGAGTAATCAGAGGCAGCATGATAGACATTGTGCCGAATAAACAGATGGGAGTTCAGTCTCAGGGATTGGGGGTAGTTTATGTCATATTATCTTACAAGGGCATATCTCATAGTTAGAACCCATGCCGGAAGGGGTTTAGTTGGGGAATTAATTTTAATTTTATTGTATTACTTAAGTTGGTCGATGGCTATGGGGGTGGGAAAGCCACGGTCTTTGAGGATATATTTTAAATTAAAAATTAAATATGTAGGTCTAAAACTTAGAGATCCAATTAGGGAATAGATATCAAACTGATATGCTGGTATGAGAATCACCTCATGGAATATTAAAGGGGCAAGAGCTAGAGTGAAACATCACCAAATTCTTAAGCACTTGGCTCTAGTGCTTTCCGACATTACGTTCATGCAGGAGACACACTTGAAAGGGGGTGAAGGTAACCTATTTTGCAGAGAACATATTGGTTTGGTTTATGTGGCTGGCAATTCCGCTTCCCAGAGAGGAGTTGCTATCCTAATTGCTAAGGGATACAATTCCAACTTCTACAAGAGATGGGAGATCCACAAGGAGATTTTTGTTTGTGAGAGGGTTGGTTGACCATAGGAAACTATTTTGGTACCATATATGGGCCTAATCACTCCTCTCCTAGTTTTCTCCCAAATAGCTCTTAGGTTAGCTCCATTTAAACAATTGCCAATAATACTAGCCGGAGATTGGAACTTAACATAAGAGAATAAGCTAACTAGATCCCACAGAGTAGCCTAAGTTTATCCCCTGCACAGAAATCTCTGCTGAAATGATGGAGGGACTGGGCTCATAGATCCTTGGTGCCTCCTACATCCAAAAGAGAGACTTTCACTTTTTATTCAGCTTATCATAAATCCTATTCTCGCTTGATTTCTTTTTAGTGAATAGGGTCATGATGATGGGCCCAGTAGATTGCAAAATTTTCCCTAGAGTGCTATCAGGCCACTCCATGATACGGTTGGAAGTGGAAGCTTAACATTCAACTGTTATCACAAGAGGATATTGTGAATAAGATCCGGGCATTAATTAATCAATACATAGAACAAAATAGGGTCTGTTAGACATATGACCAAATTTGGTGTTCCCTGAAATGTTTTTAAGGGAGAATTTATCAGGCTGGCTGTGACCCGCAAAAAGAAGAGGGAAGCAGTAGTGAAATCCCTGTTGGACTCCATTCAGAGTTTAGAGAATAGGATGGATACCTGCCCTACAAATGAAGACTTAATTCGACTGGAGGTCCTTAAAGATCAATATGCAGACATCCTAAGAGAAAGGGCTGAATATGCCCTGTTTAAAACCCATGTTAGGTATCTGGATCAGGAGACAAGGCCGGACACCTCCTGGCTCTCAAGCTGAGACAGCAGGAAGAGTCGAGATTAGTTGCCTGTATAGTCACTGCAGATGGTGGCAATATAATGACAACTCCTAAAGCTATAGTGAACAAATTTGAAATGTTTTATAGCAATTTATATAGTCACCCAGACAACAGCCCCACGGATACTGAAATTCAACAGTATCTTTCTAAACTTTCCTTCCTACTCTCAATCAAGCCCAGAGAGCCCAGCTAATCTCCTCTATCTCAGAGATGGAAATATCTACTGCATTCAATCTCTTGCACTGAATAAAGCTCCAGAACCAGATGGATACCCATCAAATTTTTGTTGTAAATTTGGGAAGAGCTTACTCCTATTCTTCAAGAATTATATTCTCATATCTGTACTCATGGTATTGTTGATTCTACCTTGCTAGAAGCCACTATCATTGTTCTACCAAAACCAGGAAACCCAAATAAAAGTAGTAAACTACAGGCCGATTTCCTGATGAATTATGATGTCAAAATATTAGCTAAGATTTTGGCTTCTAGGATACCAAAGTTTGGGATAATTTAATTATCCCCGAGCAGATTGGGTTTATCGGTAGAAGTTCCTTAGATAATTTCCGTAAACTTGACCATATTTTCTCCGCATCCAGAGACAAATGTACCAATGGCTCTGGCCTCCCTGGATGTGGAGGAAGCTTTTGATAGGGTTAGTTGGCCTTTCCTTTTAATACCATGAGTCAATTTGGATTTCCCTAGAATTTATCGGGTGGATTATGCACTTATATTCCAACCCTATGGCTAAAATATACTGTAACGGATTTTTCTAGCAGTTTATTTATTATATTCTGGAACAAGTCAAGGGTGTCCACTGTCATCGTTGTTGTTTAACCTGTATTTGGAACCCTTGATTCACAGTTTCCAACTATCCTCATCCATAACAGGTATTTCAGTGGGCCCACTTGAGCTGACATTATCAGCCTAGGTGGATAATATTTACTCTCTCTCTGTACCAGCTGAAATAATTCCCAAAATGTTGGATATAGTGGATGAGTTTAGTAGACTGTCAAAATACAAGTTGAATATTAACAAGACAGAAATTATGCCATTAACGTTCATACTCATAAAGGAGACTTAGTTATGTTCAAGATGGTCTGGACTAACAGACTTAAATACTTTGGTATTATTTTGTCAACTTCAGTCTCCGTCTTGAAGAAACTCAATTTGGACAACCTTCTCCTAACTATTCAGCAAGACTTAACTAGATGGTCTCCCTTATATATTTCTCTACAAGGTAGAATTAATGTAGTTAAATGAATGTGCTACCTAGAATATTCTATCATTTAAATATGGTAAATATTTATCTCCCATCACGGATTTGGAAACTCAAAGTATGATCACTAAATTTTTGTGGCAAAATAAACCCCATGGAGATCTTATAAATGCCTAAAGCGCCGAAAGCACTAGGAGGATTGAAGCTCCCCAACGTTTATCAATATTATCTGGTGTGCCATATTGCCAAGTATATGCGGTGGGTGACTGTCCCTTCAAATGATAGGCAATCCCAATATAATCCTTTATGGCTGCAAATAGAAAGGAATCTTAATACAGGGTCCAAAGTAACATTTGACAGCCTTTGGTATATACTCCCCAATGACTTGCCTAATCCACTTCGTCCACGTTATTTACACTTGAGTTAAGGTTCACAACTAGATGTGTAAGACTCAGGGGTATTACACATACTGTACTAGGGATGTTTCTCAACCAATATTTGGCAACCCTAATTTCAAGGTTGGTAAAGCCTTCTCACCACATAGCTGGGTATACCTCCTAGCACGAGAATCAGTGACATAATTAATTTAGGAGGATACTCTCAGTCCAAGAAATAATGGAGAAGTTTCATTTATCACCCAGATACGCTTTTACATTTATCAAGTTAGATGCTTGCTTACTACTTGCTTTGGTCCTGGCGTTGGGATATTAATCATAGTGACATTTTTTGGAATTCCAAGCCTCTTATGATCTGCCACATGTGGTATCCGGTTTAGTGGCAACCCTGTATGGGAAAATGTACCCAACACAGTTGACTATTCACAATATTGTACAGACACCCTTCCAAATAGTTGTGTTAACTGGAACACATATGGAAAGGAATGTACATATATAGTGCCAATGATAAGCTTAGATTGACACAATATTATATATTACATACTATGCACTTGACCCCGGTGAAACTGTGTAAGATGGGCAAATTGACAAAAGATGAGTGCTTTAGATGTGGTCAGGTGCAGGGCTCCCTGATTCATATATTTTAGGAGTGTCCTTTAGTTGCTCCATTATGGGTAGAAATTAGGCTAAGCGGACCCCTTGTTGGGGTTACAAGATCTCTTCACCCGAGATTTATCTGTTAGGAGACTACACAAAGATTGATGTGAGGAAAGGAGATATTTTATTAATTTAATCTCACTCACGGTGAAAATCCTGATATTAAAGCACTGGAAAGACCAGACTGCTTTTACCTTTCAGGAATGGCTGGCGGGTATTATATAACTTAGGATTGAAAAAACTATTGCTAGTTTTAGCAATACAATTCCTAGGTTCATTGCCAAGTGGGAGAAATTTCACGATCTATGGTCAGTTGTTAAGCCATAGATTCAATTTATATTGGTGGTAGGTTATTAGTGCCCTAAAGGTGGCGTTCTCATACCATCTTTCTTTTTCTCTTAGAGTGTTGTCTTTAGACCTACCTCTAGTGGGAACAGGGAAATATTGATGACATTACAATTTGTGTACTGGATTGGGAGGGCGGTAATGGGAGGAAGGAGTTTTCTGGGAGGGGCATATAGGGGGTAAAGGGAGGGTTGGTGGGGTGAACTGGTTGATATATGGGTCTGTATCTAATGCAGTGTATTCACAGTGTATTTTCTTTCCATTTCCTGTAACATGTACTGCACTGTTGGTGAATGTTAATATTGAATAAATAAATAAAGCATATTTAATTAAAAAAAGGAAATTGAAGTTTTATCTGGATGTGGAGGAAGCATGTGGTTCGTGCTGCTATCCCAAAGATGACATCATATAATCTCTGAGAGAATAGCTTTTTGAAGAGAAGAAGGTTATCGGGGCAACCAGCTTCAGAAGTTTTGTAATTTGTTCCATAGGTGAGGTAGGATATAGCCTATAAATAATTTACCAAAACATGAATTAACTTTAGGAATGTATAAGGAGATACATGAGCAGCTGTGCAAGGAGTAATTGCCTACAGCACATTGGGGAAAGCAGTCAGAGATATACTGGGGAAGCTTTATGTCGATAACTCTAAAAGTCCAAAAGGTGGCATTTCTTTGCCTTCTGAACTTGAGGGATGTACAGCCTACTATGGCATACAGAGAGCAGTGGTGGGTGAGGTATGGTAGACCAGAGATAAGTCTCAAAGTTTAGTGATAGAGTGAGTCAAGCTTAGAGAGTGCAGAGGCAGAGCCTTGGCCATAGAGGAAGTCAACACAGTCCAATAAGGATAGAAAGGTGGTTTGGACTGTAGTAGGCTGTGGGTAGAGATGGAGGCAGACACCAGGTTCCAATGCAATAAAAATTGCTTTTATTCAGCAAAAGAAAATAAGAAGGCAAGCAAATTAATTCTTTAACAGCGAACTGTTCACCAAACAATAAAAGAGGAAAATAAATCAAATAAGACAATCAGTCCTTAACTCATAACAAATGACCACCAGAAAAGGCTAGGGTCTGGACTGCTCAGAGTCCTCCACTCTCCTTGCACTTGCTAAAGCATTTCTTTATATAACAGGTAAGGGATCATGTGATATAGATAGGCTCTGCCCATACCTGTTCATAATATAACTTTAGAAACAACAATAATTTTCATTATACAATGGCAAGAAAGAATGCTGGGCTGTGATTGGTCAGTCTGGCTGGACCAGGATGTTATCCCAGCATAACATCCCGACTCTAGTCCCAGCACTCTACTGACCGCATTAGTGGTAAAAACACTGCACAGCCATTCCTCCAATCGTATTCACTGCTTCGTTCTGAACAAAATCTGAATTTCCACTTCTCCACAAAACTGCAAATCGAGTCCCACAACAGAAAAAAGGCACAAACTAATGTAGCAACCGTGGCACTTCTCCCCAAATTCCCAAAATATCTTCTTATTTAAAAAAAAAGACGTTAGAGTCGCGTTCACGGAAGTAGCACACTGATGGACTGAACCAGCAAGCGAGCCTTTCAACGGTCACCACGCCCCTTTCTCCATAACGCCGCTGGCTCTTCAACTCAATTTTTATAGGTACTCTCTTTTTAATTCAGCACGTAAACAGAAACAGTAAAATCATTCACCTACCAGTTACTTTTCATGGCACTGGCACCGAGTGGGCAGAAGTAGCTAATGGGAGGTTGCAACGGTGCTTGCTCTTCGGGCAAAATATCACAACTTTAAAAATCTCCCCATACAAAACTCTACCAGGACAACCTGAAGTGCAACACACTGGATAGGAAGAAGGGACCAACGTAAATGAAGTGAAAGCACACGTGATTGTAAGACAACCAAGCAGATACAGAACTACAGAAAAATCCAATCCCCACACAGCTCCACCTATAGGATAAACAGGGAAAAGGAACTTCTTTATAGATAAATATTCTTCCACACAAAAAAAAAATGAGTGAAAAAACTCTTTAAAACATATATCTTTTATTTTATTCTTTTATTTAAAGGTTAGCCATTGTAGAATAGAATAATGCCCTCCAGGGTGGGTGTTATGCTGGATAACATCCGCCTGGTGTTGGGCGCCCGGCCGTTGGCCTCGGCCCAACCACCCAAGGTGGGATGTTATCCCAGCATAACACCCAATTTCGTCGGGCATTATTCTTTAATAACTGAAACAGGCAAATATCTAAAGTGTTAATGAATAATCGATTAGAGTTGCTAAATCATCATTTTGTTGCTTTAATAAAGAAATAAATCTGGGTGGGAGGAATCTGCTGCCTAAGCCACTTCTCTAGGTATTCTACCTATTTAATACAGAGAAAATGGTCAGGCCAGCACTATAGGAGGTAGAGACACAGAGAGGGCTGAGCAGCAAGGACACACCCCAAACCATTCCTGCAGGTAAAACAGTCTGAAAGACAAATATTGAATATTTATTTGCAGCTTTTAAAACTTCAACTAACATTCAGAGCCAACTTTAATACAATAAGGGAAACACAAGGATTAAACAGGGTAGCTTCATTCATTTTGCACTGTTTACAAAATAGCAAAATAACATTGCAACTGCTTTGTATGCTAATATAGCACACAATATGTATCTCCTCTCCTGCAAGCCAAACAGGATACAAGTGCTAAGCGTAACTAAACAAATACCCTTATAGCACTATAGAAAGCAGCAGAACTTATTTTCTGAGCCAGCTCCTGAAAAGTAACTTAAGAAATCGCCTCTGCATTTACTGTTCGATACACTGAGTGAACTACAGAGTGTCTGTAAGACTGCAGCTAGCTACTCCTTAATTAGCCCTAAGACTGCTGCAGAAACACAGAATTATACCCCACAACACAGGGGTCCACTTCTTTTTCTTTTTTTTTTTTTAGCAAAATGAAAAGTGCTTTATTTGAAATAGAAACATAGAATTTGATGACAGATAAGGACGCTTGGCCTACTTACTGTGCCCATTTTCCCTATCTGTTTCATATACTGCAGATCCTAAATGATCTGCAGCTTACACTCTTTCCTGTTGTTATTCTTTATGTCTGTCCCATACATTTTGAATTTGCCTACCATTTTTGCCTCTACAGCCTCTGCCAGGAGGCTGTTCTATGGATCCAACACCCTTTCCGTGAAAAATACTTTATCATGTTACCCCTCGTCTACCCCTCCCCCATCTTCATATCATGTCCCCTTGTTCTTGAGCATCTTTTTTTCTAAAACTTCTTTATTGTCATTTTCATTTTAATGATCGTTAGACAGACATACATAGATACTCAGGTGTCACCGAGCCCACACCCCAAAACTGAGTGTGGCTACTATATACAAAAGTTAACTATGTACATACACAGCTGCATTGCATACCCACAACCACACTCTCCATAACTATACTGCTTATACTATATAGGACATCCTCTGTTTAGATAGCTACATTTATATTTCAGAGTCAATATCCAAAGATGTCCCTTCATACGTTTAAAACAGAGTTTACAAGGTAGTAACCCTTAGGGTAATACCCTGCAACTGTGTCCCTTAGGGAAAAAGAGAGTCCCCCCACCCACGAACGCTATAGATTTTGTGGCTCCTGCTAACGGATCCGAATAATATTTGATCAGAGTGTGTATACCTCCTGCAGCTAGGAATAATTAGATAGAGCCCACTATTATTATATCGTCTACTCCGTCCATAGATCCTAAACTCTGTACAATCAGACAGACCCACATTTTGAGATTTTAGATTGTATTGAATAAACCGCCTCTAGGATCCTCCATCTCTTGTCATAGATTCCTTTTGTCCATTTCAAGCAATTGCCTTCTAAGCCTGCTAAGCATTTTCAGCAAATCTCCCACCCACTGATCATATGTATAGATAAGGTCATTTTTCCAGTGCCTCAAAACAAATGCTTTTACTAAGGAGGACATTAAGGAAATATGACATTTAGTAATGTACTAGGAACATAAGTCATATCTCCCAAAACATAGATCTCCGTAATAATAAAATCCGATAGTTCACCATAGGGTCCATATTATGTTTAATTTGCTCCAGATGGGGTGGATTTTGGAACAGTACCACATGACATGCAATAGATCCCTGGTTCATGCCACACCTAAAACATAGGTCTGTCTGTCTGAGGCCCCAGCACATAGCTTGGCAGGGGTATAATATATATTAGAAACTACAAAAACTGCATGATCTTGTACTTGGGTATAGGAATATACCTACTACTCTTCCAAACTTCCTTCCAATCAGGCCCCTGGGGATAATGTCCTTCTTTTTTCCCAATATGAAACCTTTACAGAAACATCTCCACCTAAGAAATCTAATAGCACCTTATATATGCTGGAAAGGGTTTTTGAATAGCTAATTTCCTTAAAGCTATCCCAAGTAAATGGGGTATCCTGTGCTCCACCCTTCCTCTCTCCATTTTTTGCACCAGATTAGTAACCTGTATTTTCTTAAAGAAATTCTATATTCTTGCACTGGCGGAAGACCACCTTATCTCCTATTATAAAGTCTGTCCAATTTAAGTTAAGCAGTTGAGGAGCCCATTGCCTTCTAATTCTTTGACCCCAATGAGCATATTTGGATTACCCAGTATAGGCTGTTCTCTAGAGCCTTTACAGGCTTTCTTTTGATCTAGGGACAAGAGAGTCCACCAGGCCAACATTGACTTATAGATTGGGGTTTGCTTTCCCCATCTGGTAAATCTTCTGGATTAAAAACAGTACTGCTTCTGGGGAAATGCCCAAGTCTGTGAGAATTTGCCTCTCAACCTGGAGCCAAGTTGGAATATATCCTCCTCTTCCACGGTCTATACCATTGACCCATTATCCCTAATTGTCCAGCTACATAGTATAAGTGTAAATCCGGAGTTTTGAGACCTCCCATATTATAGGGTAGCCAGAAGATGTTATACTTTCTCCTAGGGGGTTTAGCTTCCATAAAAAATTGAAATTAGCTTTGTACTTTAATGAACCAACATTTTGGGACATTGTATGGGGATAAATGTATTGGGTACAAAAGTCTAGGCAATAGATTCATTTTAATCAAACCTAGTCTCACTGTCCAGTTTAGGGAGTTTATTCCATCTTATCATATCTGTTCTGTCTACTGATAGCACCTCACCTATGTTTGTTTCAGGCCCTCATCCTCATTAGTTGTAATCCAAATGCCAAGATACTTGGCCTTTTGGAGACCACTTCAATTGCAGAGGTTCAAAATCCGCTTTGTAAGTATATACAGTAAGGGGAGAACTGTGTCTTACTCAAATTTAACTTATAATTTGAAACCTAGAGAATCTCTCAACTATTTCCAGTACCCTTTTGAAGCTCTTTGCTGGTTCCTGTAGATGCAGCAGAATGTCATTCATGCAAACAGAAATTTTCATTTCCTTCTCCAATAACAATCCCCTGTATCGACGAGTCCATCTGGATCGCCCTTAATACGGGCTCCAGGTATATATTGAACAGAATTGGTGATAGGAGGCATCCCTGTCTGGTCCCATTATCAAGACAAATTTATTTGACAAATAGCCATTACATAGAACCCTAGCCATAGGAGCAGCATATTAATTTTTAATGCCTCTAAGAAGGCCCTCCGGAAACCTATACTTCTCATAGTTGCAAATAGAAAATCATGAGAGACCCTATCAAGGCCTTCTCGGCATCTAATGCGATTAACGCCATAGGTAACCTAGAAGTAGAGGCCTTATGTAATATATGGTGAAGTTTCAAGTGCATCATGCACCCTCTGCCTGGCATAAACCTACTTGTTCTTGACTAATTAGCCTAGGGCAATTTTCAAAATTCTATTGGCCAGTATCTTCGTCAGCAATTTCAAATCCTGATTCATCAGGGCAATAGGTCTATAGCTCTCAGGAGCTCCTTGGGTTTATCTAGTTTTGGGATAAGTGTGATTTAGGCCTGATATAGCGGTGGGTGTGGGACCCCTTCCTGCATAGTGTTTGAGAATAATTCTTTCAATAGAGGCAATATAGTTGCAGTGTGGGATTTGTAAAATTGGGCTGTTAGACCATCTGGTCCCGTGTCTTACCATTCGGAAGTGAATTGATCACCTCTAATATTTCAGATTCCAAAATAGGGCTGCCAACCCCGAGCTTGTTCTTGATCCAACTTAGGTAGAGGTATACCTCCAAAACCCGTAATATCCACCTCCTTAGCGGAACACCCCTTGATAAATCTCTGCAAAATAAGCTCAAAGGCATCAGCCATTTCTGGGGCTCTGTTATTATTTCCCCTGAAAGCTTATCAATGGAATCACGTGAGCCACCTCCCATTCTTTTATTCTATTTGCAAGAAGCTTAACCGAACATCCCCTGCATCAGATAGTTTTCATGAATCTTTTCAGACCACCGATCTAACTTACCATAAAGAATGCTTGCCATCTCATCTCTTAATTCCTTAAGCTCAATGTCTACCCCCTCAGAGGTGCCCTCTAGGGAGCCAGTGAATTAATAGCACCCAATATAAACTCTTTCCCTCGCTCTTCTCATACTATTTCTCCTATTTGTATACCTCTGAGCTATACCAGAGTATAAGACTTTACAAGTGGGCCACGTTAATCTCTTGTCCAAAAGTGTTGGGACTTGGGTCTGGATAACTTCCACCAATGCATGCTCTAATCTGGCTAGCATACTGTCATCTACTAATAAAGAGTCATCTAACCTCCACCTATATGGCTTCATTGGGAGAGATTCCATCATCCAGGTCAACTGGACTGGAGAATGGTCAGATAAAATTCTAATGTGAGTGATCAACTCCTCGGCTCCCTGGATTGCTTCTTTATTAACCAAAAAAATCAATTCTTGAATGGGTTTTGTGTGCCCCTGAATAGAAAGTCATAATATGGCCCCTTTATTACAAGCCATAATTGGGTCAACCAGCGCTGTTACCTCAGGAATTGAACCATAACTGCCTGTGTGCTGTAGAAGGCGACCCGTTTAGAGGGCTTTTATCTACCATATTATTAAGGCATAGGTTCCAATCTTCTGCTAAAATTAGAGATGAGATGAAAAAGGGCTATATCCATTTCCACCTAAGCAAAAAATCAGGGTTAGGTGGTGTGGGAGCATAAATAGAGGCAATCGATACATTTACCCATAATAGTACCGTTACTAGATCCCTCTGTAGTCTCTCTAGTTTTAATTTGCAGAACTGTAAACGACAAATTCTCCCAATCAAAATCGCTACACCCCTGAAGCTTTGGCATTTCTCTCCAAAACCTGTCCTACCCACAATTTCTTTAAGAGACCAGCTCCTCCTTTAATAGATGGGTTTCCTGCAGGACTCTGATCTGAGCCCCAGCTGATGAATATGTTTATATATCACCATTCTTTTCTTTCTCCCTCTGAGGCCTTTAATATTCCAAGTAATAATTTTGATATTGATCATGCGATCTTATTTACACCCCTGCTTCTCACTCCAACACAATCTGCCCTTGCATATGTACATATATGGACTCTCTCTTTCCCTCTCCCAGTAATCCCCTCAACCTGATCCCGATCCTTCGATCATCCTCCTAGCCCAAATGGATATGTAGATGAGCCATCCCTGAGCGGCACTCTAGACCCTCCAAATCCTTACTATAACCTCTGAATCTTCCAAATTCCTATACGCCAGCCCATCCCCTATCGTCCCCATTGATATTCACTCATAACCTTAGGTATACCCTATCATATTATGCAGAAAAATAAGTAATAGTAGCATGGACTGAAGCATATACCACAGACCCAACATAGCCAAAGACAAATAAAACAACACAGTATGAGACCTCACATTCTTGTCACTCTGAGGTCCCAAGTTAAAATCTAATCCTTTAGAACCAGAGTTAAATTTGAGTACATATTTTTGAACTTACGTTTACGCCTAAAACACATAACAACACAATTGAGCCATCTTAGTGAGTCCTCGGGTCACAATAAGATTGATCAGTCCCACCGATATTCCTGGCACGAGATAGAGAGAGTAGAGGAGAAAAGAAAACGAAACAGCCCCAACACCCTCCCAGGCCCTGGAAGGAGATGCAGCAAGAAAAGAAAACAAAAAAGTGTCTTTCTTCTTTTCTTCCTTTTATTCCTCTTCCTTCTTCTTTCTTCCTTTTCCTACTTCCTCCTTATACGTCGCTATGGGTCATTTCTTTTTTATTATCCAGCTTGCATAATATGTCCATATCCTAAAAAGTACCATGTCTGGTCAAACCCTTCTCCCATGGGACACTTTCAGGTCACAGACTTGAACAAGTCCGGGAGCTCCAGTCGCAGTCCCTCTGCCGCATCCTTCACCTTTAAATATCTCGATCCCGGACTGTAGTTTCACCACCAAAGTAGCAGGATGCTGAATTCTAGACTTCACTCCAGCCAAATAAAGCTTTTTTTTATATCCCCATACTCCTTCTGCTTCCTCTCAATGGCTGATTTGATCTTGGAATACCAACAAGAACGCACCGTTCCACTGCAGATTTTAAGTGCTCTGGCTTTGTTTAGAGCGTGTGACTTCTCCTTGAAGTTTAAGAACTGCATGATGATGACTGGTGGTCTGGCCCTGGTGGAGGTACTACTCTGAAGCGAGCGATGAGCTCTCTCCAGATTATATGAGTCCCCATGTGGAGTTGGGCCTAGGAGTGTATTAGTAGATCCTGTATAAATGTAATACAATCAGATCCCTCCGATCACGCCAGGAGACCCACCAGAATTAAATTGTTCCTCTGGCTGCAGATTCCTGGTCGACTTGATCCTCTAGCTTGCACTTGTTTCTCACAGGGCCACCAATTCCTGATCATGTGTTAAGAGTTTTATGCTCCTGAGACGCCACGTGCCTCCACATCCCCGATTCTCTGAGCCAATGCATTCAACGTTGGTTTAACTGCTGAGAAGTTAACAACAGCCCCAAAGTAGGGTTTTGATTTCAATGTCCTCGGGGATGCCTGTCCTCCTCCTACCATCTCAGATCTAGGCCCTGATCCTCCGGCACAGGCTGATGGGGTTTCAGGCACCGTTGCCGGCTCATGCATCAAGGTCTCAGGAGTTTCATACTCCATCTCGGGCATTGCAGTCGGCCCCACGAGCCTCCACGGTACAGTGGATAAAGACCCAGAATCTGAACAAAGAGGTTCTCAGAGAAATACAGGAGTCTGTAGGGTTAACCACTCTGTTTCCACCACCACACAGGAGTCGAAAATAGCTTAATAATATAGTAGATTCAGCAGGGCCTGGGAGCTCCACTCAGATCGTCCTTCCTCGATCAGCTCATCAAGTGATCCCCACAGGTGTCCACTTCTAAATACTGAGAGGACCACCGTTGTAGCTTTAATTTCTACATCTCCGCATTTTTATTGTGCAGGGAAAATGATGTGACAAAGACACCGGAGACCAGAAACAAAGTACATTGGGGAGAGGGAAGAAGAACATACTACAGGTGGTCTTCCTGTAGACGAAAAGCAAAGGGAGGAACTAGAGTAGGAAAGAAGGAGAAAGCATGACAGTGCTGTTGCAACAGACTTTAATATAAGGAAGAACTACAGAGGTCTCCAGAGCTCTTTTACACTTCCTCCCTGCCCAAGAAGAAAACAGTCCAGGTTTTCTCTTAACCAAAGATTCCAGTATCCAGACAGTTAATAATCAGATCTCTCCCAAGGGAGAGACAAAGCTTCAGCCAGCCCACTCTCCGAATTCTACCTCAGGGTCCCCATACAAAAACAAAACTAACTACACAAATTAAGTATCATGGATTATTTCTCTGACACCTTCTGTGACACATACCCCGAGGTCTGATTCTGTCTGTATAATGGGCTCAGTAGTAATCTCAGTCTACACCTTGCATCTGCCCCATAGTGGGACATTAAGTCTGCATGCTTGTTGGAAGGGCCTGATCGATGTTTTACAGTAAATCTATATGGTTTCAGGGATGGATACTACTGCATAATGCGGGATTTCTATCCTTCATAACCTGCAACCAGCATAATGGGTTGTGGTCCGTCCATATCTCAAATTCCACACCCAAAGATAAATTTTAGGGCTTCCACAACCCATTTTAGAGCCAAATGCTCTTTTCAATTGTGGAATACTTAGACTCTCTCTGATGAAACTTTCAACTAAGATATAATATGGGATGCTCCTCCTTCAAACATTTGTGAGAGCACAACCCCTATTCCTGAATTAGAGGTGTCGGTTTGTACTACAAAGGTTGTGTAAAGTCTGGACTCTGAGTACTGGGGCAGTACATAGATAGGCTTTATAGCACAAAAGTCCTCTTGCAAGCAGCTGTCCATCTCACATTAGTGGGGTTCTGTTTTTTGTAAGATCAATCAGTGGACTGGCCACAGTAGCAAAACTGGGGATAAAGCGTTGATAATACCCGCCAACCCCAAAAGGATGGTACATGGCTTCTATAAGGGGCTAGGGATTATTGGCTACGGCATCCACTTTCCCAATGTTTAGTTTCACCAGACCATTTCCTATTTGAAACCCTAGATATTTTGTCTTTTCTGGCAAAGGAACATTTCTTTGGGTTAATTGTGAGTCCTGCCTGAGAAATGGCTTTCAAAACCTGTGTTAGGTGTTCTAGTGGCTTTCCGGCTTGAATTGAACACCACCACATCATCCAAGTAGGTGACGCTGTACTCCAGATGTTCCCTGAGGATGTTGTCCATGAACCTCTGAAACGACGCTGGAGCACCGCTTAGCCCAAAGGGCATAGTGGTAAAGTGGAAAGAGCCTAAAGGGGTACTGAAGGCAGTTTCTGACTATCCTGTTCATGCAAGGGATTTGCCAGTACCCTTTAGTCAGGTCGAGTGTGCTAATATATTGGGCGTTCCTGAGGTGGTAGATGATGTCATCGATCCTGGGCATCAGATATGCATCGAACTTCGAGATGGAATTTAAGCGTCAAAGTCCAGACATAGTCTGATGCCACCCTCTTTATATTTACCACTACTATTGGAAACCCCATTTGCTAGAGGAAGGTTCAGTCACTCCCAGGCATTGCATTTTTCACCTCCCTATCACGCCTTCTCTTACTCTTTCTGGGAGCCTGTATCTTTTTGTATAATGGGGCCATCTTGTTTAACATATATCCTATGTTCTACCCCTTTGCTATTCCTGGCATGCAGGTGAATGTGCTCTAACAGAAGTTTATCTAAGGCTTCTCTCTGTATTGGTTCTAGCTCAGGATTAATGTTTAGGTCCTGATACCCTCCTGAACCTTCCAGTCTTTGATATTCTGAATCTAGTTCAGTTGCTGGCTGTTTGGGATGTACAAAGAGTGCCAAATAGGCAGGAGTACTTACTCGATTCACCCTTTTGTTTAATAAATTAACATGGTAGATCTGATATTTCTTTCTCCTATCTGGAAACTCAAGTTCATAGTTTACAGGTCCTGTTTGTCTATGGATTGTGTATGGGCCTTGTCACTGCATAGTGAGTTTATCTGTGGATGGTAGTAATAATACAACTTTATCCCCTGCAATGAATGATTTACTACCCTCACCTTGGTCGTAATATTCCTTTTGCTCTTTCTGTTTTCTCTGATTGTGCTGATGTGCCCATGTTATGTATTTTGCCCAATCTTTGCCTTAACCGAAGTGATACAGTCTATCGGGAGGGGTACCTCAGTCCCTTTTCCACCTTCCTATTGTTCTCTAATGATATCTAAGGGCCCATGGGAATTTTTACCATACAGTAATTTGAAGGGGGAAAACCTATGGAAGACTGGTGAACTTCCCTTTAGGCTAACATCATGAATGGCAAATATACATCATAGGTCTTTCCTTCATCTTGGACATATTTCTGTAACATCTTTTTAGAGTTTTGTTGAACGCTCAACCAGTCCATCAGTTTGGGGTGGTAAGGTGATGTGTACATGGCCCCAATACCTAGGGATTTGTATAGACAGTTCAACAAAGCAGAGTGAAAATTACTTCCTCTGTCTGTAGTATTTCCTGAAGAACTCCTACTCTACTGAATACTTTCAGGAGTTCCTCTGCTATTTTGAGGCAGTGACTTTTCTGAATGGGATAGTTTCTGGATACTTTGTTGTATAATCACACAGTACCAGAATAAATCGATTCCTTTGCTACTTTGGGCAAAGGCCCCACAACATCCATGGCTATTCTCTGAAAGGGTGTCTCTATCAGGGGAGAGGTTGCATGGGTACTTTGTCCTTTTTGTTTATTGAGGCCACTTGCTGACATTCTGGGCAACTTTTGCAATAGTTGTCTACCTGTTCATGTATATCCGAGCCAGTAATACCTGTACAGTAGCCGACTTAAAAGTTTTATCCCCCTCATATGTCCAGCCATGGGAATATTGTATGCTAATTGCATTAAGTGCTGCCTATAGTGGACTGGAACTAATACTTGTTCCACAACTACCCCGTGGTTGTGTTCTTGTACTCTATATAATAAATTGTAATGAACAACAAATCTAGGATATACAGTATCATTGTCTTCTTTGACTACCTGTAAAAAACAAGGCGTTAGTGTATCATCAGCACTTTGTTCTTTCATAAACATCTCATGTTTATCATCTAAATCAAGGGGTCAGAAATGTCCAAACATTTCATGTTCCAGAGTCTCTTATCCCTTTTAAAGTTTTCCAATATCCTTTAGACTTTCTGTTCTTTCTGGGGCACCATAAACATCGCCAAAAGGGTATATTTGTGCCAGTGACTTTGCTTGTCTGGCCTCAGCCCTGGTAGTGATAGCACCCAAAGAAGGATTTGATATCATCAGCTTGTCAAAGGCATGAAAGTCTCACCCAGTCACTGCAGAGACAGGCAACCTTGAACTAATCCCACTTTCATTGGCTGTTCAGTCCCTTGCACAGTCAATGTAATCTGTTTCATTGGATAGCAGTGCACATCTCCATGGATACATGTAACCCCAGTTGTATCACTTATATTTGGGTTTGTACCAGTTTAGACAATATGAATGTCTGTTGACTCCAGAGTGCAAGAGGGCAGGGACATCCTTTCCTGCTACTTGCACCAGAGTCATATATTTCCCCAACATGCCAAAGCTAATGGAACAGGTTCTTTCTTCTTTTTGGACAAAGCCTAGATAATTGTCCCTTTTCATGGCATAGATGGAAAATGATATATTGTAAGTTCTACCCCTCTTGGTGTAACCCTGCAGCAGTCTGATTAGGCACATTAACATTCCCAGATGAAGTATTAGGTGGTCTTACCATGGGTGGAAGTCCACGTGTTCCAGAGGGTCCCTTTGTATGGGCTGGTCTGGCTGTAAGATAGTCCTCAGCCAAGCCAATGGCTTTCTGTGCCACCTCCGGATGATGTTCCTCACTCATGTCTGTACATCTTGGGGTACAATTCTCACAAATTGCTCCAAGATAATGGATTCCATGACCTGGTCTATAAACCGTGTGGAAGGTTGTAGCCACTTGTAACATAGATCTCTCAGTCTGGTGTAAGCTTCTTGTGGGGAGTTTACAGTGTGGAACCAAAATGTTCTAAAACGCTGTCTATATGTTTCACACTTATATCATATCTCTTAAGTATGGCCTGATGAACATGGTCATAATCTATTACGTACCTGGCATCCACGTGACTGTATGCCAGTTGGGCTTTTCCTGACAAATGCGGTGCCACCTGCACCACTCATTGGTCCCATGGCCAGTGGCAAGCTTTAGCCACTCTTTCAAAAGAGGTAAGGTAAGCTCTATGTCATCTGAATCGTTAGTTTATATATCTTAATGTCCTTCGCCCATCTGACTCTCTAGCTGTACCTGGCCTAGAACTTCCCATGGCTTGTATGGCCTGAAGGGTATCAGTCCAGTGAGCCTCATTGAGCCGGTGCTCTTCTTCTCTCCGCCTCCATATCCATTTCTCAAATCCATAACCATCAAAGTAAGTCTTGTATATTCTCAGGAGGGGTCCTTCGGCTCTCCCATAGCAGCAGCAGTAGCCCCTTCAATTCTTGTCCTTCTTCTCTCCCTCTCACTTGGTCTTCCATCTCACATCCTCCAACCCAGGCAGCAATGACTTCTGTGTGAGTTCTGTCATCCTGTGAGACTGGACCCCAATTGAGCCAGGTTGTGTTGTGACTGCCAGTTCCTTCCTAGCCTCCATCTGAGTACCTGGTTCGGTGCTCCACATTAATCCACCAACAGCTCAGGTGTCTTAATGGATCCCACCTCTACCACCAAGTGTAGTAGGCTGTGGGTAGAGATGGAGGCAGACACCAGGTTCCAATGTAACAAAAATTGCTTTTATTCAGCAAAAGAAAGTAAGGAGGCAGGCAATTAATTTTTAACAGCAAACTGTTCAACCAAACAATAAAAGAGGAAAAATAAATCAAATAAGACAATCAGTCCTTAACTCATAACAAATGACCACCAGAAAAGGCTAGGGTCTGGACTGCTCAGAGTCCTCCACTCTCCTTGCACTTGCTAAAGCATTTCTTTATATAACAGGTAAGGATCATGTGATATAGATAGGCTCATCCCATACCTGTTAGTAACATAACTTTAGAAACAACAATAATTTTCAATAACTGAAACAGGCAAATATCTAAAGTGTTAATGAATAATCAATTAGAGTTGCTAAATCATCATTTCGTTGCTTTAATAAAGAAATAAATCTGGAGTGGGAGGAATCTGCTGCCTAGGTCACTCATCGAGGTCCTCTACCTATTTAATACAGAGAAAATGGTCCGCCAGCACTATAGGAGGAAGAGACACAGAGAAAGCTGAGCAGCAAGGACACACCCCAAACCACTCCTGCAGATAAAACAGTCTGAATGACAAATATTGAATACTTATTTGCAGCTTTTAAAACTTCAGCTAAAATTCATAGTCAACTTTAATACAATGAGAAAAAAGGATTAAACATGGTAGCTTCATTCATTTTGCACTGTTTACAAAATAGCAAAATAACATTGCAACTGCTTTGTATGCTAATATAGCCACACAACATTTATCTCCTGCAAGCCTAATCAGGATACAAGTGCTAAACATAACTAAACAAATGCCCTTATAGCACTATAGAAAAGCAGCAGAACTTATTTTCTGAGTCAGCTCCTGAAAAGTAACTAAGAAATTGTCTCTGCATTTACTGTTTAATACACTGAGTGAACTACAGAGTGTCTGTAAGACTGCAGCTAGCGACTCCTTAATTAACCCTAAGACTGCTGCAGAAACACAGAATTATACTCCATAACACAGGGGTCCACTTCCAAATACCAAGAGGACCACTGTTGTGGCTCTTAATTTCTACATCTCCGCATTTTTATTGTGCAGGCAAAATGATGTGACAAAGACACCTGAAACCAGAAACAAAGTACACAGGGGTGGGGAGAAGAACGTACTACAGGTGGTAGGAAAGAAGGAGAAAGCATGAGTGCTGTTGCAATAGACTTTTATAAAGAAGAAATACAGAGGTCTCCAGAGCCCTTTTACATGGACCAGTCTTTTTGGCATCATGAGATAGGAGATGCTTGATCCGAAGAACAGGCCCAGTCTCTGCAAAAATGCGCCTTTCCAGCGATCAAGGCACTTGTACATCAGTCATACACATATACACAAATGCAAACCATTAAAACATAAATTATTAAGCACTTTATTAAAATTTATATCAGTACATTAAAATTCTTAATATTCTCCGTATGAAGATATATAAATCGCCAAAATCATTGGGAAATGCCAAACTAAAATGATGGGCTTTAAGAGCTGATTTGAAACTCTTAATACAGTTGGCCAGCCATCTGGACAAACACTGTTTGGAAACAGAAACATCCTCTTTTCCAAGGCAAAGAAACAAACAACTGTGAGGACTTCCCACAGTTCCTCGTATGGTGTGTATAGTATCTAAGTATTCTATGCACATCCAATGTATGGAGCAATGCTTCACCTGGATTGGCATGCTCTGGATAATAAACAGGCAGATGGATGGTTTGATTCAGGATAAACTCAGACACCACCTTTGGTAAAAACTTAGGAGTGGCACAGAAAGACACCCTGTCTTTGTGGAAAATTAAATAAGGAGGCTCATACATGAGAGCTTGCAGCTCTGAAATCCTTCAAACAGAAGTAATATAAACTAAAATTATTTCCATGACAGAAAGCATAGCTCGTAGTTATGGCTGGCTCTAAAGGAACCAAAGTAAGTTTCTCTAGCACAAAATGTAAGTCCCAAGCCAGGACTGGATCTGAATGGGAGGTTTCAAATGCAGAATACCTCAAAATGTATGGGCCATGTCCAGCTGGTTACTGTACAGCCATCAATGAACCCATGGAAGGCTGATATAGCAGACAAGTGCACTTTAATGGAAGAATATTGTAGCCGGCACCTGACAAGAACAGTAAATACTCAAAGTCTGGTTCACTGGGCAAGTGAAAGGAGCCAGGTGGTGGGTAGTGCACACAAAGCAAAACGCTTCCACTTTATGGAGTAGGGAGCCCTAGTGGAGGGCTTTCTGGCAGCCAGTGAGACATTAGCCACTTTTGGGGACAGTGCAATCTCACAATGGCCATGTCTTCAGGAGCCAGGTGTGGAGATGAAGTGATCAGAAGTCCAATAGACTGGGGTTACCTGTTCCTGTGTCAGCAATCCCTTGCACAGGGGTAGGGACACTAGTGGTTCCACTGCTAACTGCTTTAGTGATGAAAACCATATCTGATGAGGCCAAAAGGGAGCCATCACAATTAGAGTGGGTCCCTCCATTTGGAGCTTGATTAACACCTTCTGAATCAGAAGAAAGGAGGAAAGGTGAAAAGGAACCTCCTTCCAGGAGAGGGACAATGCTTTTGCCAGAAAACTCCGTGCCCTGGAGCGAGCGAGCAGAAATGTGGCAGTTTGGCATTGAGTGGGGATGCAAAAGGTTCAACTTTGAGGACCCCATTTGTCAAGCAGGTCTTCTGCCACTGATATCAGCAGCTCCCACTCATGCAATTTGGACTGTGTCCTGCTTAATCTATCTGCCAGGACATTTGGACACTTAAACATGGATGTCCAATAGTTCTAGACCATGTTCTAGGGCCCAGTACCAAATCCTCATCACTTCTCTGCACAGGGGTATGAATATGTCTCCTTTACTTGTTTATGTAGTGGACTACACTGATGTTCATCTGCTTCTGCAGATGTCCCAGGGGCAGGTGAGTATGGAAGGCTTGCAGGCCATACAGAATGGCTCTCATCTCTAGGACATTTATGTGGAGGGACGTACTCACAGCATTCCATGTACCTTGGGTCGGGGTGAGCTCCAGGTGAGCCTCCAAGCCCATCCCCAAAGCATCCATGGTGAGGATCTGATGAGGAGAAGGGATAAGGAAGGGAACACCTTTAAGCAAATTGCTGTGGTCCATACACCACTGAAGCACCCTCTTTACAGGCAATGCTACTAGAACCATCTGTTCCAGATCATTGGTGTTGATTCCATTGGACTCATAACGTCCACTGGGGATCCAAATGTGCTGCTGAGCCAAGGAACTGTGACAATGGCTGCTGCCATCAGGCCCAGCAGTCTCAGGAATGTCCTTGCTGGGTCATACCTGTTGCTGTAAAGTTCTTGGGCATGAGCTATAAGGCATTCTGCCCTGTCCTGAGGTATAAAAGCTGCACCCTGAGCAATGTCCAGAATGACTCTTATATACTGTAGACACTGACAGGGGTAAAACTGACTTGGATAAGTTGACTCGATCCCCAGTGTGTTGAACAACCCCTGGTACATGCAAAGGTGTGAGATAGTCATCCTCTGACTGAGTCTTGAGCAGTCAGTTGTCTAGATAGAGGAAGACATTTAGTCCTTCCTCCTGAGGGTTGCTGACACTACTGCTAAGCATTTGCTAGAGACCCATGGCACTGAAGACAAGCAAAGGATAATACCCTGAACTGGTAATATTCCCCTGGAACAGGAACCTGAGGTTCTTCCAGTGATGATTACAAATCCTGATGTGCAGGTAAGTGCCCTGCATGTCTAAGGAACATATTCAGTCCCTTGATGTAGTAGGGGTTGCACGCCTTTGCAGAGTCACCATCCTAAACCTCTGGTACTGAATTATTGTGCAAGTCCAGGATGGGCCTCAAGTTCCCTGTGGATTTGGGGACCAGGAAGAAGTGCTCTTACTTAAAATGGAATATATTGAAAATATGCTTGAATGTATATCAATACACCGACAAATACACTGTCCCAATGTAGTATGTTATATAATATATTAAATATATTTTAAATATACTGACATAATATATTTCTAACCCACAGTATGCAAAAATATATGTCACTGTGCTGAGAAATACATTGATGCAATGAAAAATAATACACAGGGTATTTCAGCATATACTGAAACCATATATTCTGCCTCATACATTGCTTGAAAGCATGTCAATATATTTAATTATACATTGTCTGAAATATATTAGTATATTTCAAAAATATACTGTATTCTTTGTATGTTATGTATATTTTATATGTTACATATATTTATATATATTATATATATTTTTATACGTTATATATATTTTTATATACAGTATGTTACATGCATTTTGTAAATGTTTAGTTTCATGCCATGTGTATATTTGCATAAGTAATTTGCATATTTCAAAACAGTTTATCAGCCAAAATCATGATAATTTCAAGTTTTATAATAATTTTGAATTTACAACAATAGCTTACAGACTGGAAAGAAAGATACAAGTTATACAGCAAGTACATGTAGAATCTCACCCTGACCTAAAAGTGAAACAAAATGGGGTGGTATAAATACCAATCTGAGCTTCTAACAAGCATGAGCATGTGAGATAAGTCCTATGTGTAAGCATAAATGTATAAAATGTATGTTTGAATTAAAACTGCACCGTAAAACAATAATTCCATTGTAAATATTTCCATGATTACTAACAAGGTGAACTCCAGTTGTACAGATAGAGGTATGTGTAAATCATAAATAATTTCCTTTGTTTGTCTGGTAAGTTAATAGATATAGTAATATCTATTACACATGTATATTACATATACAGTATTTATAAATACAGGAAACGTTTGAAATGTAAAAATATATTTATACATATATTGGCATTATACCAATAATATATATTTACCATCCTTCTTTCAATATATTTGGAATTTAATCAATATATTTTGCAATATACATAGTATACTAAAGCAACAATAACGTGTACATTTACAGTACATTGCAATATATTTGCCAATTTTAAAATATATTGAAATATACTGATTTTCAAATACATTACAGTATTAAAATATATTATAAAACAAGTAGATTAGAATATATTTCACTACATGTATATATATTGTTAATAATATATTTTAAAATACATTTCATTTTTGTAAGGGTGGAAATAGAACCTTCTGTTCCTCTGATCCCGGGAACTAGTTCTATGGCCTTGTTTTGCAGCAATGTGTGAACTTTCTCCAGTTGCACTGCTATGTGGTCTGGAGGTAGAAGAAATGCTTTGGAGGAGATCTGGAGGCAGCTCCAGAATTTCTAAAGTGTGCCCTTGTTCTATGAGCTGCAGGACCCAAGCATCTGTTGTAATCTCTCTCACCTGTCCAGGTGGAGGAAGAAATGATCTCCTATCATCATCTTCTGGGGTACTGGAGGTGGGGGTCAAGCAAGGGTCAGGCTGAAGTGGCACATCTTTCTGGGGCCACTCCTCCACCCCTCAGAGCTTTTCCTGTGCTGGAGGCAGGGGCAGAAGGCTGCTCCTGCTTTACGTTTGTCAGTCTACTGTTTGGCCCCTGACCTGGGTCTGTGGGTGGCACAACAAAGGGTACCTGCTTCCCACTTCTTGATTGGGTGTGGTAAAGAGAGTAGATAGACCGTAAGGTCCTCCCTGAGACTTGCAGGTCAGAAAGGATGCCCTGTACATATGCCCCAAAAGCTTATAATCCCTGAAGGATGTTCAGGATGGACTGCCGGATATCACTAGCAAATACTGAGACCCTAAACCAAGAACACCTTTGAGGTAGATGCTAGCTGCAGCTGCCTTGGCTAGGCATCTGAAATATCATAGGTAGACCTCAAGTGGTGCTTAGCTACATCCGCCCCAGTCTAGAAAGCCTTGAGCATCTCCTGCTTCTGAGGACTCTCAAGAAGGGCTGGGCTGCTGCTTTGCCTTTTTCCAGAAGTTACTCAGAAATTTTATTATATTGGCCTGGTAATTCACTATTCTGAGACCCAGAGTGGCAGAAGCAAAGGTCCTCTTTCCTACTAGGTTCAACTTTCTTGACTCCCTATCTGGGGAAGGAACTGAGAAGTTGGGGCCTCTTAAACCTATCATGGGCTGCATTTGTCACTACTTAATCAGCCTGGGGTTGTTCTGCAAAAAGATTTCCCAGAGGAAGCCTGGTACAGTTTGTCTGCCTTCCTAGGCATGGCAGGGATCATTGCTGGCCTATACCAGGCAGCCATGGTGGCATCCTCCATACAGCCTGCAAAGGAGGAATAATAATAATAGGGAGACAAGTCTGGTAGTTCCAGAAAGTCTACCAGGTTTCTCCTGGTAACATCTTGCTCCTCAGCATCAAACCCCATTACTGATTGGAGTTGTCTCATGATGGAAGTGAAGGAGGGAGACCTCAGGGTATACATGGTGGACTTCTCATTCCCTGAGGAAACAGTGGAATTAGACCTAGATGGGCTCCTATCCCATCTTCCTCCTCTTCCTCCTTCTACTCCTTATGAGGGATGAGATCAGGAATGTATTCCTGATACTCATCGACATGCTCAGAATAATGGAGAGATGGTAATGATGATGACACCCTGGATGAGTGTGGTGCATTGTTTTAGTAAGTGTCGACACCAAGTCAGGCTAGTAGGTCCCAGTGACTTGGCCCATAGGAGGTGGTGAATGACCTCCACAAGGAGGAAAGGACTGTCTGTATGTCGCCTGGGGCTGGCATCACCAGAGGGCCTAGCGGCATTGCCAGGGGGCTGGAATCACCATTGGTGGAACAGTTAAAAGCTGAGTACTCGTCTGGGAGAACAACTAGCAATGCTGATGGGGAAGCTGAGGTCCCAGGGTCAGTGGAATAACTACCAGCACTGACGGGGAAGCTGAGGCCCTTGCATTGGGGAACAGGTTGTGGCATCAACAGGAGAAGAAGTCCCAACATCAAGGGAAGGGCACCGGCTTTAGAAGGTCTGGTGGAGCCTACTGCCAGCAGACCCCAAGAAAGAAATCTTAGCTTCAGGGCATGCAATGACAATGAGGACATTAGTGGACTCAGTGCTGCCACATCATCACCAGTTGTAGTTTGTCCAGTGGTACTCAGTGCCAAACCTGACCCCATGGTAGTGAGGGTGTGGGTGACTGGAGGGGTCACTGCTGAAGTGGATGATAAGGCTACATTGACCAGGGCCACATGGAGCAGCAACCCTGAGCACACTGGGAGGGATTTCTCCTGCTCCCTCCCTATCCTGGGCTTGTGTTTCCCAGAGGATTTTTTCTAGGCCATCGAGGAGTGTGAGCCATGGACAGAGCCAGCAACACAGGAACTTCCTGCCTTAAGCTCTTTCTCCTTTCAGGCTACCTTCTGTTCCAGGAATAAAGTCTGCAGGGCCTTCAGGCAGCGTCGCTCAGTAGTCTGGTTGAAGCCGCAGCAGATCTGCAGGCCTGGCATTGTGTGCCTTGCCAACACAGTGGACACAGGCATCATGCTCATCTTTGCCGTAGTACCTTCTTACTGCACTTGCAATATCTAAAGAGTTTCATGGCAACTGACTTTGACATACACTATGATGAGAATCACTTTGAATAAAGTAACTGGCAACTAGGGAGAAAAACAATAAAATGTATAAGTTTTGGCAATCGACAGAAATGGCAGTGTCACCATGGAGTTCGGTAAAGATGGTTAATGGTGGAAAAGAACTGAGGAGGGAGTGTGGAAGCCGCAAAGTTGGTCAGCGGGTGGAGAAGAACTGAGGAGGGAGCAGGGCCACCCATGTTTATGTAGGGTAAGGACATTGGCATAGGACATCATCTCGGTAGCCCCTAGTAGACTGCTAGCAAAAACTGTCTGTGTGGTCCTAGTGCCTGGCAGTTATAGTTTCATAGTTGTGACCTGATGAAAGAGATATCCTTGAAGAAAATTTATAAGTTCCTAGAGATATAAATAGACTGAGTGTTGATGGTCTGTTTGTTAAAAACAAGGATGCAGTTATGAGAAGACACAATTGAAAACTGATGGGGCAAGTTCAAGAAGTATGTAAGAAGGCTCTTCTTCACTGAAAGGGTGGTGTAGTCATGGAACAGACTGCCAATGGGAAAGGTAAAGGCAAGAATGATGAATGAGTTGAAATATTGCTGGGACACAATGAAGGGACTCATAGACACAAAAGTGGGATACAGGAAGGCAATGGATGCTGAGGTTGGGGGTGGCAGAGGAGAATAACCAACCATGACATTAGACCAGTGGTTTAGGTAGTCACAAATATGGGAAGACCTGATGGACCATCTGTCTTTTCTGTTGTCAGGCTCTATGTTTCTAAGTAGCCTAAAGGACTGGAGCTGAATGCTTTGGGGCAGTGAATATTGCACACAGTAAACCATGCAATGTTTACTGAGTGAACCAGGTAAGGTGTTAGCTTCAACAATGTGCTGGGGGTGGGAGGAGAGAAAGTCCATTAGGGAGTGGTTAGAAGTGGAGGTGCGGGGCTGGGTCGGTTCCACTATGAGCTGCATAAGGAGAAGGGACTGAGTGTTCTGGACTAGTTTGTTTTGTAGATTGGGAGGTACATATCATGGTGAAATTGCTTCACTACTAAGAGTTAACTTAAAGATGCAAGGGTTGAGACAAATGAGAGAAGGGCATAAATAGAATGCTTGGTTCCAAGGCAACAGTAGACATCAGCAAGAAAAAATTGGAAGGAGTAGGAGGGCAATATTTGCCCACTAGGGAGTCTTGAGAGGAAGAGAGGAGAAACATATATGACCTTGAAATGAAGGCAGAGGGAGACAAACACCCCACCCATTCTACCACAGTTCTTTGAGAAGGCAGTGTAGCAAGAGACAGAGACAGAGAGAGTGAGCCAGATGACCACTTCATAACTCCTAGGAGTGCTGGACTCAGAAATGACCAGCAAATCTGGTTGCAGGTTTAGGACTGACAGTTTCAGATGGTCAGTTTTAAGAAGGAGACTAATAATGTTAATGTGGAGAACCCACAGCCCTTTGGGAAGGGAGGAACTGGATGGAAAAAGGGCTAGGATTAAGCTTGACATTGCCTACTAAAAGGAGTTAACAGGATAATAAGCTGGGCATTTTCTTGCATGCAGTGTGGAGATAGTTGAGGGGATGAGGTTGGAGTAGCCTTCAGAAAGTTTCAAGCTGGAGCCCTGAGGCATGAATGAGACAGCTCTTGGAGGGCAAAAAGTTTAGGCAGGAGGAGAGGGAGGAAGGAAGACTAGGGGTAGGAGGAGGAGAAAGCAGGACTGGATTTGGACAGAATGAGAGCAGGGTGGGGGATGCAGTGGGCAAAAGAGAGAAGAAGAATTGTTAGGGGAAGTAGCAGCATGCTGAGTGGAGAAGGATGAATAAAGAAAGGAGGAAATTGGGGTAACAACATAAGGGAAGAAGATATCATGGTCTTCAGTGTTATATACAGGGTAAGACAATACATTTGGTAGATCACTAAATACATACTGAACAATGAGCAGAATAACCAAGTATCTGTCAAAAGGAGGTAATAAATATCAGTGAGCATTCATGGAATAAGAAATTGTACCAGAGTTGGGAGGGGTGAATATGACTTGTAGTTAGGAACATAAGGAATGCTGACAAAAACAAGGAGTCAGAAAATAGTGCAAGACAGGGTCTAAGCAATCTATATAACCTGCAATAGGCAGACATAACAATAGGAAGAATAAAGTGACACTAGGCATCTAAGGTATCTATCAGGAGACAATACAGGGGCAGTCATAAACATTACAGTCAGGAATGAGCAACATATTGACCATGCTGACAAACGGTAACTAACCATCCCTATCATATCAAAGCACAGAATGCCTTGACAGATGGTGAAATCATTACTAAATTAAGAAAACTGTAAAGGCTCCAAACTGAACTTAATATGGCATTGTATTGTGATCACAAAGGCATTTAAGGTTTGTTCTGTCTACTTCCCTGCTACATGGCAGTGACTATACCAATTTGAGTATGGACACACATCTGTAGCAAGCTTAACAGCCAGCATGTTATTTACTCATGCTGTGTAACCTTGAATTACATTCTCCTCCTGAATCTGTTCATATGTTTTGAAAGCCTGAGCAGTGCCACGTTCCACAGCCTCACTAGATAGGATAATCCACATGTTAACTAACCTCTGTGTGAAGCAATGTTTTCAACTATTTCAGTAATTCTTCCAATTTACCCACATCCTCCCTGCATGCCACACAGGCATCCTGTTTTGAAACACCAGTGCCCGACCCTGTTGGCTGCTGTACCTGCTGTTCCACCTGCCAGAATAAACATGATAGACACAATGATTTAAAACATTGTCAGCCCACTATGTGGGCTATTAGAACTCGCTATTTGGCAAGCCACAATAAACAGATCAGGCAGGCAAACTTTTGAAACAGCAGCAGTCAACCATAAGGGCTGCTGTACCTCTTATTCTGCCAGCCACAATAAACAAGTCAGATAAGCATAATTTTATGTAACACTGGAAGCCTACCATGTGGATTACTGTAACATGCTATTCCTCCAGCCATTTAAAAAATTCAGAAAGGCACAATTAAAAAAAAACTGGTGGCCTACAGTATGGCCTGCAGTATCTGTTGTTCTGCCAGCCACAATAAATGTGCCAGACTGGCATAATTTTTAGGAACACTGGCAGTCTACCATGTGGGCTGTTGCAACCTGTGATTCTGCTAGCAAACATAAACATGTCAGGAATAATGTTTTGAGTCAGAAGTAGTCAATTATGAGGGCTACTGTATCTTTTATTCTGCCAATCATAATAAACATGTCAAACAGGCATAATTTTTAAAACAGTAGTAGTTAGTCATGAGAGTTGGAGTACCTGTAATTCTGCCAGCCACAAAACACTTGTTAGACAGGCATAATTTTGAAACACTAGCAGCCTACTATTTGAGCTATTATACCAGCTGTTGTGCCAGCCACAATAAACATGTCAGACAGGCATCATTTTTGAAACACTGGAAGTCTGCAAAGCTGCTTTAACCTGCTATTCTGCCAGCAAAAATAAGGATGCCAGGAAGACATAATTTTTGTAGCAGTGACAGTCAACAATCAGGACAGATGTACCTGTTATTCTGTCTGCCATAAAACACACATTAGACAGGCATATTTATTTTTCTTTTTTTATATATATTGTATTTATCCTCCCAGCAGGCAGTGGTTTGTGTTGGCCATCCATCAGCAAACTCTGTGGTTGTTCAGGGCACCTCTTTCCCAACCTGGCACAACCACGGAGCCATTGTGGGGCTTCATCCAGCCACAGCCCACAATTTTCTACATTTCTCCTCATTCCCCAGAACCCCCAGACAAGGTTTGTGTGTGTGTGTGTGTGTGTGTGTGTGAGGTGCACATGCATGCCTTGGCCCAAACTGACTCCACTCCACCCACTCCCAGCCTAGAGCCCAGCTCCATGCTCTGCCTGCACCACCATTATGTCCATGTGGTAGTCAAAGGCTGGAGAACCAAACTCCCATATCTGGGAGAGGACAGCTGCCAGTAAGTGCTCAATCCTCTCCTGGCACTCCCCAGGTTGACCCCAGCATCCCATGCTCGTTCCTGAATACAGGTTGCCGGCATGGCGAGAGGCAAGGCATCTTGCACCTAAGCCCTCTATACCACTGGGCTGACTGACAGGCATACGTAATTTTTGAAATGATGGCAGCCTACCAAGTGGGCTGTTGTAACTCTGCCATTCTGTCAGCCAAAATAAACATGTCAGACAGGCATAATTTTTAAAAGGTGGCAGTCAATTACAAGGGATGACCCTACTAAAACAAATGTCCCTGATCCTTGACTTACACTGAAAGAGGTGGATGTGGTTACAAAACTGGAACCACTCAGTTTAAACATACTAACTTAAACTAACAGGAACAGAAACAAAAACTAAGTGGGGAAGGGGTGAGGGAAATATGAGTGTGGGAACCAGTTAATGGATCAATATCACCTCTAAACCACCACTTACAGGTATTAACTATCTGACCACAACATGAGCAAAGCACCATTCCACTATGTCTATACAATAGCTGTACAGACCAAATTTATGACAGAGGGGAAAAATGGTTAGAACCACACATTACATAGTAGATATCCAGTCTATTTCTTCATTACACCTGTAGCACGGGTAGATAGCTTCTAACCTGTTGATCCAATGTGCATCTTTTGTCCACAAAAGGTAATCCACATTTCCTCCCTTGGTGGTGTTTGGACTGTCTCTACAATCCTCATCAACAGTGTGTCATTTGTTCTTAAAATGTCTGGCAACTGTAGATGCAGGGTCTTGCCTCCTGATTGATCTCTTGTGTTCATTGATTCAGACCCTAAGTTGTCTCATTGTCTTTCCAATATAAACATGATTGCAGGGGCAATGGATCATATAAACAACTCACTCTGTTTTACACATAAGAAAGTTTGTGATTTCAATTGTTTCATCTTTAAAGGGTACCTTACAGTCACTACTTCCGTCTGTAAATGCTGCTGCAATTCTAGCAGCTAAAAACCACATGGTAATTTACAAGGCAGTCAAAGACACTGACCACTTGATTAAGCAAACATGCAGTCAGAGGCCAAATGCAGTTCTGCGTTTCTTTATTAACAAGCTGATAGCACTAAGAGTGTCAGTGACTCAAAAATCAGTTACAGCAGTGAAATACAAAGTACCTTGCAAAGTGTAAAGAAATGAGAATAATCCTGATCATAGAAAAATAAACCAGACTGTAACTGCAAACCCCAGGGCTTTGACTCTCACACAAAGTCTTCATCAGTGGACATGACAATGACAGGTGTCACTCATTAAAATACAGGGCTGGAAGACTCTGTGAGAGTTCAAGTGCTGCAGTACTGATGGCTGTAGTCTGGATTACTTTTCGGTATCAGGGATTATTCTCATTTGTTTGTACTCGCAAGGTACTTTATATTTCATTATTGTGACTGATGTTTTGAGCTACAGGCACTGTTAGCACTATCATAGTGTTAATAAAAACTCAGAACAACATTTGGCCTATGACTGCTTATTTGCTTAATCAGTGCTCAGTATCTTTTGACTGCCCTGTGTCCCAGGGGCTGGCTGCCCTTACTGAGCACCAGCCCTGCACCAGTAGGATCTTCCCTCCCCATGGTAGCAGCTTCCACAAGGTAATTACCTATGACCTTTGGGCCTGTTTAAAAGTATTCCTTGCCAATCCTAGAAAAGGGTGCACTTAATGTCTTATTTTATTCCCAACAATTTTACCCTTTCTTGAGTGATGGTTTAAACATGTAAGAATGAGGACAATTGAGACTGTTTGTATTTTTAGTTTTTTCAGATAGAAAATATTTTGTGCTAGTAAGATGATGTAACAGGCCCTAATGAAGTGGAATTTCTTCCATGACATATTGGTCAATTAGCAAGTGCGAGCTTCTGCCTACTTGTCTCTTGAATAAAATATATTTATCAGTGAACATGTCTCTTTCTCCATAGTGTGGTTTGGTTTCTCTGTGGTACATGGCATAGATTTCTCCAAGTAGAGTTCTGTTTATTTTAATGGACAAAGAAATCACACTAGCATAGTCTGACTGCAAGGCAAATGTGGTAGCAACAATTTATAATGCCCAAATTATGTGAGAAGCTGATCTTATAGCCAATATACAAGAAAGAGTCTAATCTGGAGAAAGAAGTCAATTGCTAAATAATTGTACATCTAAAAATAGTTTTATGTTGCAGCTAAAACCAGAACTTTACAGCCAAACAATTATGGGAGGACCTATTTTAATCTAATGAGATTGAGTAGGATAGGAAAATATTGAAGAAAATGTTTTGGCATGAATGTGGAGCAAAAGTTGTTTATATCATAACTTGTGGGATGCCAATCCATTTAAATATGGTGTAAGCATAAAGTTGTGTAGGGAATCAGAGTTGGCTTGTGGTTAAAGATTTCTCTTTACTTTGAGTTTTTGGTTTTAAGGGTTAAAGATTTCTTTTACTTTGAGATTTTGGTTTTAAATGAGTAAATTAATTGAAAGCTAGGAAAGTATAAACATAGTTCTGGCTCTATTGACAATGTGAACAAATAGGTTAATGTTAAACTTATAGAAAGTTGCAAATTCAATCCCAACCTTTAACAGGCAACAGTGAAATACTACAGTATATAAAATATATTATGATGTTGAGACATTATTCCACTATAGAGACAATCTAGAAGATATAACAGATGTAAATATGGTCAGACACACAACAGCTCCTACCTAATTTCTGAATTGGGGGTTGGGAGACAACCCAGCCATAAGTATGCTTAGGTTTTGACTTTTCTGTACTTAATGGTATTTAAATGGTCAGTTTACAGTGAACTGTAATTTAAATATAACAGCAAGGGTTATCTGCTTTTATGTGTAAAACAAAATGTTTTATATGTGAATTTCATTTGTTCTGCACCTTTATTTGAAATGTAAATAAAAACACAATATGCAAAAAATTGATTTATAATGACTATTTTTATTATTAAAAATTTATCAGACTCATAAAAGAACTTGTCATATTTTAAACCCAGCACTTGCTAATCCTAGGTACTTTTAAAACAAAAACAGATTGTTTTAGAGTGGAATATCAAAGTATCTACAGTAATATAAATGTATTATAGTACAAAAATAAATACTATATAGACACTGTACAAGGCAACATTTACTTTAGGAGCCATATATAGACAATGTAAGCCAAACAGTACGACATGCTATGGCGCATAACTTTAAAACCCTAGAAAATAATTATACAAACAAATATTCTGTAAAGTAATCAAATAACAATGCCCCATAAGTACAAGTCCAAACATAAAAACTTGGCAGGTCTGCACAGAATGCAGTGTGGCCACATTCTATAAAGCCATGGTGTTCTAACAGTTTTTGTTTATGTTTCGGATTCTGTAAAATATATAAAACATCAAGTTAATTAAAACTCTCTGTAGCTGAAAACCCTGTGTGTGTTGTGTTAGTGGTAATACCTACCCCTTTTTTTATTACTGGAGTTAAACTCATTATTTAAAGGTCTCTTTCAGACAAGCAAATTGGTATTGGCGTCCTAGGGTACATGGACATATGCCATTCAGTTGCTTTATTATAACTGCACTGTTGGTTGCTAAAGTAACACAGCCTGTATCAACTAGTTGTATAATCCCCAAATGAAAATACTTCCTGCTACAGAAGTTCAAGCCAACATTTCTTCAATATTGTTCATGTTCCACATTTTTATGTACAGTAGGTACAAAACACACTGAGACTCATTAAACCCCATAGACACTATATACCTAATCTCAGAGGTGCAGAAATGTCCCCAAAATACAAATTCTTTCCTCATGGTAGCCATAATTGCCAACGGTATACAATATTAAAATACTCAATTCCAATATAAGCTGTGTACACATGAAAAAAATGTTTAATGCATATGATTTCTTAGTATGTATGTACAGTACTTTTCATATAGTTCAGCTCCATCAGAGAATAAATAATTTTACTACAAATAAAATGCATATATTTCACCACTGAAAATTTCCTGCTACAGTGGTATTTATTATTAACTACTAGACCATTGCTCTAAATGATCTTATACAGCATTTAAATCACTTATAACTGCATGTGCCTTATTAAGACATGCAAAATGGTGATGTTATAGAGACAGAACTTTGCATGTTTATCAGTTTCATCTCAGTTCTTAGCTCTCAAAAACGAGCTTAAGGTTTGTCTGCAACCTAATACAAGACAATTTAGTAAAACTAAAACAAATGTTACTGTAACCCGGCAGTAAAGACAAGGCTTTAAAACATCAAAACCAAACATCTTAGGAGCAGTTAAACTTTTAGCCTAACCTCTCTGAAAGCAAACTTTACATAGGTTCTTGCCATTGTTTGAACAACAGCAAAGTGAAAGGAGGGATATGTTTGCATCATGCCTCTGTGCATTCTGTGAATGCATTTTGGTCTGCAAAGTTCTGCTTTTTACCTATATAAAATGACACTTAATAGAACTGCTATACAGTTAACAAAAATAACAAACTTATACATAATATTAGTGGCATAGCATGATGTGAATTTCTTGCTGTTCTGTTTAGAGGTGATGTTGTAGCAAAAACTGCATCAGTTGCATTTCTGGGTACTGGTAAGTTGCAAATATTTCCTTCACAGCATAGTACAAATCTGAAAGGCATGAAATAGTCAAAGTTACAGGTGGCTTATAATCATTAGTACCGTATATCATATGAACATTTATTTTGAAAGGAGGAGCTGATTCAGGATTTTATAAAGAACCTAAAAGTTCCTCCATAAAATGCCAGAGGCCACATTTAAAAATCCTAGTTTTTTATTAAAGGACTCTTGATGGCTGGTCAAAGCTGGAATTATCTGGTGTTACAGTACACAGGCTCCTCCTCCTTTGACTTACTAACTCCATCTTTAAAGGGATGGATCTGGGGCTACTCACCACTGCAATCTTTGTTGGGCTAAAAAAACTGTCTAATGCACTTCCATACATTTTAATCCTAAATAAGTTAATGGATGCCAGACTCTGATTTAAAGGGAATGTCCACGTACACAGAAGGGGTTCAGTACTATGGTCAAAAGAAATCGACTTCAAATAAGCTATTGGCCAAACCAGTAACTCTTTAGAGCCAGATATATGAGACATCTACTTCTACTGCCCTCAAATCTACACAAATCTATTTTCTAATTCACAAGCACAGAAAATTATATCATGAATGGGAAAACAGAGGTAAAATGCTATGCTGCCAGTAAATCCTAATGGAGATTTCCTGATCCTCACAGCTCTCAGTGTCATTGCTGGTAAATTCTGCTGATGATAAAGTCCAAAAAGTGATTAGCCACTCAAACAAGTTCACATTTTCTCAAAACTTTACATTTCTTTTCTTTAAATGGCCCTGAAGTCCTAGCCCAATGTTTCACCCAACTGGGCTTCCAAAGTGAGCGATGGCCTCCTGTGTTGTAATACTCTCTTTTATTTCAAAATTGCAGTCAATAATTCAAGCTGTTCAAACATATACTTCTTCATTAATATTCCGCTTATGCACTGCTGTGAAATTTGTCTTAGCCATAAGCATGCATCCTTTTTCATTTAAAAAATATGCTGTCTTCCATTCAGATGGGCAACATTTCACCCAGAGGTAGGGTTGTCCCTATGCATTCATAATAATTATTGATAGCTTTTATACAGTATTTTATCTCCTGCTCATCACATGCTCACTGGTCCTGCTGCTTTTCTCATTTGAAAGAGTCTAGCCCCTGCACTCTGTTCACTCCTGTGAGGTATTTTCAGGTCCCTATCCTACTATGTCTGTCCCCTCTTTTCCAGGGTGTACATTTGAGATGCCTCATACTCTCCTTACAAGGGTTTCTCATGCAACCCCTGTGCAATTTCAATTGCCCTCTTCAGGAGTACCTCCACCCTGTCTATGTTCTTTCTGTGGTGCAGTCTCCAAACTTGACACAGTACTCCAGGGCGGGTCTCACCAGCGAGTGATACAGTGGCAACACCACCCCCCACACTCCTGCTGGAGATATCCCTCCATATGCATTGCAGCAACCCCTAGCCCTACCCACTGCATTGTCACACTGTTCTGCCACCTTGAGATCCTCAGATATGATAACCTCAAGGTCCCATTCCTGGCTAGTGACTGTCAGTATCTCCCCATCCTATACTCAGTGCTCAGGTTCCTAGCCCTAGGTGCATGATTTCACAGTTTTGGCACTGAACTCCAACTGCCATGTTTTTAACCACTCGAGTTTCACAAATACCCACATTTTCTCCACTCCTTCTGTGTGTCCACCCCTATTGCAGATTTTGGCATAATTTGCAAAAAGGCATAACTTCCCTTCCAGTTCTTCTGCAGCGTGTCCTATGAAGACACAGAAAAGGACTGGTTCCAGTACCGAGCCCTGTGATACTCTGCTGGTCACACTTCCATCTAAAGAGGAAGTGCTATTAACCACCACCCTCTGTTTCCTATCCATTAACCAATTTACAACCCAGTTTACCATTTTGGATCCCACCCCTAGGCTGCTGAACTTCTTTATCAGCCGCATGTGTGTACAGTGTTGAAGCCTTGCTAAGGTTCAGATAGGCCATGTCTACTAACCTCCCTGATCTAATCTCCTGGTCACCCAGTCAAAGAAATCTATCAGATTTGATAGGCCTGACCTTCCCGCTGTGAAGTCCTTCTGTCTGTGGTCTTGCAGCCCACTGGATTCAAGATATTCTACCACTCTTTCTTTCAGTTGGGATTCCATTAATTTCCCTACCACTGAAGTAAGACTCATTGGACTCCAGTTGCTATCCTCCTTGCTGCTTATGTAGAGACATCAGCCCTTCTCTAATCCTCTATCAGTGGCACAGCTAACAGCTCCCTGAGTTCTTTTAGTACTCTGGGGTATATCCCATCTGGTCCCATAGTCTTGTCCACCTTCAGGGCTGCAAGTCCTTTCAGGACTGTTTCTCAGAAATGGACTTGTGTTCACCTCCCACCACCCCTTCTCCCTAGTGGTCTGTCCCTCCTCCCACTGTGAAGACTAAACAGAAACACCTACTCTGAATGTCAGCTTTTTTATCCTTTCTTCAGTCTCCCCATCTGCCTTCTAATATTTACTATCCCTCCCCTTGCTTTCCTCTTCTCACTAATGTAGCTGAAGAAAGTCTTATCCTTTTAGTAACCCTTGACAATCCTTTCTTCTGCCCGTGACTTTGAGCCTCTCACTGTCTTGCCTTCTGCTTTGCTTGGTATACCTCAGGTTCTTGTCCCTCTGTGTTTCCTTATACCGCTGAATGCAGCCTCCTACTTAGTTGGGTACTGGGGTACTGTGGGACCATATAATGTAGTTCAAGGATTAATGAGTACAAGAGCACATGGAACAAGCTCATTTCTGAAGGGACCTCCAAATATGGACTGAGTGCACCAAGTAGTGATGGGTGCAGTACTAGTGTTTTCAGTCACAATAAATAAATGAAATTCAGACCAATATTACAGACAACATGTAGAATTATTTATGGGCAACAATACACAACAAGGCTGTGTTTTTATAGGGGTTGTGATGACACTATGGGAACCTCAAAAGCAAAGCATGAGGGCCACTAATATTATCTCAAGCCTAAAATGGAAATATATTCTGAGTTGGACATGGTTGCCCGTAAGTATATGGTTTTGTGTATTAAAAATATATCAGTGACCCCTATCCAGAAACTTTTAGTCTGAAAAAAATTACCCCAGTCCCAGCTGTTGATACCCACACACCTGGTGTTAGAAAAGTATTTGTTTCAGATTATGTAAGTCTAATTACTTTGAAGACACGTCCCACCCATGTTGAGCAACAATACCAACTTAGTGCTACCATTTGAAAGAGCATTTGTTCTATTTTGATTAAAATTGTAACCAGGAAAGGCACACTGAGCTGATGTATTGGGGGCAAAGGGTACATTTTGAGTATAAACATGTTACAAAGTAGAGTATATAATTGCCAGGAGAAACAAGACAAATTATAGGTACAATTGTGAATAAAATAAACAAAAACAGTAGAACCGCATTGGTGTTATTGAAAGGGAAATGTACGTGAGTAAAAATCTGCAGCCAGTGTCAACTACTTTTTCAATGTAACATGACTTACATAATTGTAATCAAGTTAAAATTCTAGCTCTACTGCCCTGAGCAAGCAAAATAATTTCTCTGATTTACCTTATCAAACCCTCTTAAAATTTAAAAACTGGTGCCATTGTGTGGTGCCAAACAGGGGATTGCTCTGGCATGCTGGCTAATGGAGTTTATGTTCCAAACCCAGGACATCAGGAGTAGAGACCAATGGGAAGGGCAATTAGTGTCTGCTGCATGTTTTCATTGGGGGTTGAGTGTGCACCACTTTTCAGTGCCCCCTATTTTTGCCATGGTGAAGGTGCTACTGGGCATGTGTGACTGCACATCTCAGGCATCCTCCCCAAAAGCAGCTGCCAGTGTACACACCTCTGTAGGTTAAAATGAGAAAATTGCCCTTATGGCCTCTTTGGATGATAGTCCTCATGTGTACACCCTCCATGCCACCTGATCCTCATTATACATAACCATGTTACCTTTAGCCATGGACCCAGTGAAATGCTGCCTTTTCTCCAGTGGTGGCAATAACATAGAGACTCACTGACTAAGGGTTAGACCTAGGGCTAGGGTCTGCAGGCCACCTGTAGAAGCTGTCAGCATGTGATGAGGACAGGATGATCTGAAGGCAATGGTTTTGTAATTTAGAAGTCAGAAGTAGAGAAGCAAGTACCAGGGATCAGATAATAGGAGCCCCAATAAAGTACACACATTTTTAAACTGAAAGCATCTCCTTTTAGCCTTCTTTTCCAGAGAAAATACATAGCCAGTTATAATGTTCCCCACATGGCTTAATGTTTCCATGCCTTCAATCATTATAGTTGCTCTCTGCTCTGCTGTGCTGTGACAGAACAATGAGGCTGGTTTTGTTTAGCATCCTTCATTTGGCATCCAACATTTGATTTGCTTTTGCAACTACAGCACAGCTTTAGTATCCCATCAGTGATGGCCCACTGGTTTTCAATTTAAATAGTCACTCCAATTTAAGTGGACCGTCAACCTGAATTTGCTGGAGCTAAGTGAAGGACTGTTCACTTATCCACAATGAATTTCATTTGCCACTTGTTAGTCCACCTCCTCAGTACATGTAAGTCCCTTTGTAGACTGCCAGCTTCTTCTCTGGAATCTACTGCATTACTATCATTCACATTGTGTCATCCATAGACTGGGGGCAGCAGTAGAAAGGACCACAGCAGATTGCATAAACCTTTGGGCTTTCTGTCTGTAATTGTTTCTACTTGGGGCAGCTCCAATATAGCTGATGGATAGTTGCACACTCGAGCAGACATAATAGACAGTTATGGTCTGTTTCAGCTGGCATTTTCATATGTTCATATGTACAGTACTGTATATTTCTTTGTAAACTGAGCTGCCTTACATGAGACTCCAGGTCATCAATAAAAACACAGAACAGCAGGGATCCAGCACTAACCTCTTAGGAAACCTATTGGTGACTTCTTTCCAGTCAAATATTGTCCCATGCACCACTACTGACTGAGTTCTATTTCTTTGCCAGCTTTCTATTCTTAGTTTTATATTTCTTGTAACTCCATACTTCATCTTCAGAAGCAACCTCTTGTTGGTGTGAACTATTGGCTTGCTCCCTCCTTCCTTCCTTCCTTTCTCCCTCCACTCCATGTGTGTTGTATTTTACTGTTATGAGAAAAGTCCTAATTGACCTAGCTGGAGCTGTTACAAAGATAACCAGTTTTGAGCAAATACTGTAAATAGTTCAAGAGGGACTGCAGTAATAATAATATTATAAGCTGAGGGTGGTAGGTGTGTGGAATGGATTGCTAGAAGGTGTGGTTCACACAAGGAACTTTATGTATTGAAGGCAGGCTTTAACAAGTACATGGTGGACATTAATCTAAAAGGGCATTAGTATTGTGAAGCAAGGGATGGTTTCAATAGACATACAGTGCAGCCAGCTAGGATGCAATGCAATACATGTCATGAAATACTACAGGACAACAGAATTTAATTGCCATTGAATTGCACTGTTCCCTGCAATATACAGCAGTGTTTCGCAGTAATACTACAGGGTACTGCATTGCATCCTGGCTGGCACTGCTGTACATCTTCTGTTCTTTGTTTTTATCTAACTAAATTTGAAGTGATACAGCCTAGTAGCTCTGTATTCAAACAGTGCCCCATCCTGAGGTCCCACCACATACTGAAAGTCAACAATCTCCCACCCCGTGGTATTGAGAGGACAAAATAATTGAAAAGATGGATTTTGGCCACATAGGATCTTCTTAAATATTATAGGATTCTTCTAGTAACATAGTCTGAATATTATATAATTGCTAATTGTCTCAATATTATAATCTCTCAACAAGAAAATCAGTAGCTGTAATGTTTGAACATTACATGCTTTGTATAAAGTTAAACATAAGGCGTGATGCCCATGTTCATTAGATCTAAAAACATTAATTTGAAACAGAGTTACGTAATTTTATCATGCCTTGGTATACGTGATCATTTAACTTACAATATGAAGCATTAAAAATGTAAACTGCAATGCAGGTAATGAAGCTGCACATCTCACCTTCTGTCCTGTATGTCTGATTTCTGTACACCTAGTTGAAAAACAGGTTTCTAGTGTCACACAACGTTTGGTGACTGATAAACTTTCTCCACTGGCATCCATTATGTGAAGAGTATAACAATACCTTGTCTCTGTAAATGAAATTAAAAACAACATAAGATACAGGCTTTAGTGCAAATATTGTTACTCTAACTGCAAAATCAATATAAAATGCAATACATATTCATGGCCTTTTGTTGAACAATAACAAGTTCCAAATCAAATGTGAGATAAATAGTGAATAGAGAAAGACATAAGCCACAGTGCTGGTGATGGTATGGTGCCACGAACAAGTATGTTTAGCAAGATTAATTATTAAGCTTCATGGTACTAGCCAAGTCTGATCCCAAACTAATTTAGTCCAATAATGAATTTTCTCAAAAATATAGGATTGAAATGGTACATTAAAATAGGAATAACATACTGTATAGTCATGTTAGTTCACCCTTGAGAATAATGTTATGGAGCCAAATGAAATCATGTTATAAAAGGAGGCATTCAGATGAAATTAAATCAAACTGTAAATGACCTAAACTCAGTGTGCAATTAAAGGAAATGATGCCAGCTGGAACAGAACAGAGGCCTCTTTCATAAAGCAATGTTGAGTTAAAATATAGTTTTCAACATGTATTTGGTTGGCAGCTATTTCCTTTAAGCACTGGAGTCAAATACCTTAAAGTGGAGATAGTTTAAAATTATTTAATCTGAATTTGGCACCTATATCTTATCTCAGTTATGCCTGGGCAGCCATTTTGTATCAAGGTTAAGCAAAGGAAAGCTTGGAGTACAAAAGTGCTCCCAGTAGTAAAGAGTTATTACAGTAATACATCTTTTATGCATTTGAATTACAAGTATATACAGTATATATTGAATTTTAGCAAACATAGTATTGCTACACTGCTTTGCCAACTGTACCTGGCCTGTCTGTTACCAAATAAGTAAAGCTGTAACATGAAGTTCTACTATATGTTAAGTAAGTATACGCTAGGGTGGGGACTATAGGACACTGATGGACACTTTGTGTTGTGAGACATCACACATCACCAAATGCCTTCAATCATCCAGTAGTGCATTCATTTCCCCACAGTGGCCACCCTGAAGAGCGTGTGCATTTATTCAGTAAATGGCCTTTTCTAAAATCTAGAGAACATGCAGAGCACTTGCTAAAATGAGTTTAAAAGAGAAATAACATTTGTTCCAATTTCCATTATATGGTTGTTTTGTTCATTTCTGAACACAAGTCCATTGTTACCTTAAAGTTCTATAGAACTCTTTGATTATTACTGTTTGCATTGCTGAGATGCAGAAGTTGTTTACATAGCTGTCCTATGAAGGGATCAATGCATGGTCATGTGGCACATGCCAGCCCATCATACTGTAGCTCATTATTTATTGAGCCCATTTCATAATCTACCTTTAGTACTATTACTGTTCTAATGGGCTAACTCAAACAATCAAACTGTAATTTCACCCAAAACTGTATAACCACCTTCCTTCCTTTCTTCCCACACACAGCCTGAGAGTGCTGCTTTCACACCACTTCAGAGTTCCAGTGGCCTGGAGCTCTGGGTCACTATCATCATTTGAACCCAGGCCCCCTACATGGTACAACAACTTGCTTCCACTGATGCCATCTGGCTGGACAATATTTTTTAACAATAGAATTCAATACTTTATAGAGTTTTCAAATAGGAGGTCTCTTTTAAGATGACTGTGAAAAGAGTGGAATGCCACATCATTGAGTTACTGCCAAATTTCAGCACTCTGTTTATTTCCACCAAACAAGCTTCTGGTACTACATGTGTTAACTATTCATCTGTTACACTAGTTTCCAGTTGTGTAAATGAAAGAAACAGTAACAAAAGCACAGAACTACAGTATATTATGTGTTTAAAGCAACAGTGACCCACATGATAATTTTCAAGCACTAAGAGCAACTTAAGGGCCAATAGTGCTTTTATTATGTTTGAGTGCACGCATGTGCAGCAAACATTTTGTTACAAGAATTGGGTTTTGAGGTGTGTCACTGTCAGGTCAAGCGCATCTCAAGCTGTAGGCTCCAAAGTGACAGTCCAAGGATCAGCCAGGCTGTTCAGTGCTTGTGGGAGGAAACTTGTTGCAGTTGAAAGGACTGAGTCATTCCAATGAAAGAGCAGATCGATACTTTTATCTGCATGAAGCCACCCAGCCAGCAGTTGAGTGGCATCATGTTCAGCCTGCTGCTTGTCCTTCCCCCAATGCCCTCATGCAGATCTCAGCCTTGCTGCTACCCACCACAAGTCATACTTTCCCATTACAGCCTCAGGCTGCAGCAACCACCTAGGAAAAGAAAGGCATAAGCAAGCTATGGTGGGCTCAGTTGAGGTTACTGTATGAAGATTATGCACCTTCCTCATGCCTCCCCATGAGAATTAAATACCTCTCACTGCCAACTATCCTGCCAACCTCCCAATCCATCCCTTGTGCTTCTTCCATGACAATTTAATACCCTCTCACTGCCAGGTATCCCCCACCTCCTGATCCTTCCCCAATGCCCTATATATGACAATTATACACCTCCCACTGCCAAGTTTCCCATCCACCTCCCAATTCTTCCCCATGCCCTGTCCATAAACTTGTCAAAGAAGAAAACAGTCTGGCAAGGACTTCTGCTTCTCCACTCCAACCCCCTCAGCACTCTCCTACCCCACCCCCCACTCCATACTTACCTATCTGGTCCAGCGCTGCTGCTTTTGAACATCTTGCATCTTGTCAGCTGTACCGGAAGTGACTAAAACAAAGTAAATTCAGTTAATGGCTTTTTCTTATTTTGCTTTGAACTTTTACTCATAACTTTGTCATTTCTTAATATTTTTACCCCCAATGTTCAACATGGCCTTTTTTAACCCCACCATATGAATCAGGTAGGTGAATTTTTCAAATCCCACTGAAACATGTTTTGCAGTTGCTCTGTGAAATCATGTTTTAGATGAATTTAAAAAAATTCACCCGTCTTAGTTATAAAGCGGAGTGATAAAATGACTCTTGAAAATCTGTGGTGAAAGGTCAAAAACAACAAAGTTATAAAGCACTGTTGCAATTCTTCAGAATTTACTTATAACTTAATCCACTCCAAAACATGTTTTCACAGTTGCTCCATGAAATCACCTCTCAGACAGGATTTTGAAATTCCACTTATCTTGATCATAAGCAAGCAAGCAAGCAAATCTTTATTTCTATAGCACCTTTCAATATCAAGGCGCTGTACAGAATATACACCATAAATATACAGGCAAACAATATAAATTTAAAATCAGTCTGTGAAAGCCAGTGAAAATAAATAAGTTTTTAACAAAGATTTAAAACTACTGATGGTCAGGCATTCTTTTAACCGACAAGGCAGAGAATTCCACAGGGTTGGTGTTACAAATGAAAAGGCATGAGCTCCAGATGTTTTAAGATGAACCCTGGGAATCTCAAGCAATCCCTCATTGGCAGATTGGAGGGGTTAGGGTGTCAGAGATCTTTCAGGTAGTCGGGTCCCTGTTTGTGCAGGGCTTTAAAGGTAAGTAAGCTTACCTTATAGGTGATCTGCCACTGAACTGGCAGCCAGTGCAGTCCATGCAACACAGGCATTATGTGACTGTATCTAGAGGTACCAGTCAGCAATCTGACTGCAGCATTCTGCACCAGCTGCAAGTAGTGGATATCAATCTCAGACAGCCCTAGGTAGAGGCATTGCAATAGTCAAGATGGGTAGTAATGAAGGCATGGACCAATGTTGGAAGGTTGCCCGCCAGGATAAGGTGGTATAATAAAAAGATTATTTAAAATGTTGGTCGACATCTCAAAAATGACAAAGTAATAGAGAACTATTGAAATTCATCAAAGTTTGCTCCTAAATTTGCTATTCTACCAGACAGTAACCCACATTTTCAACACAGACATTTTTGTACCCCACTTCATGAACATATGTCAATTTTCAAATCCTGCCCAAAATGTTCTTTCACACATGTATTGCAAAATGACATTTTGGACAGGATTTCATAAATGAGACCTGCCACATTCATAAGGTGGTGTAATAAAAGAATATCTGAACATCTGAGGTCAACATTGAAACAAAAAAAAAAAATATGAGAACGAACACTGATATTCTTCAATGTTTACTGATAACTTTGCAGTATTTTTACTTTTAATGCACATTTTCAACATACTCGTGTTTTTTACTCCCACTGAATCCATTTTAATGTTGTATACTTCAAGTAGCATGATTATAAAAGTCATGACAGTCTGCACAAGATCCTGAGCAAGTGTTAAAAGTAAGTTTAAAGAATGATAATGTCACAACCACAAGCAAACTGTAAATTATCTGTTTTTATTTATTCTTTGTTGACCGAGTGGGTGCACTGCTGCCAGGCACCTTTTATCAGGCATAATCCAGGTACTAAAATGATACAATGGAAAGAAATACATTACATAGTGCAGTAAAATTATGCTACAGAGCAAGCATGCACAATGCAGGAGAGGTGTGCTAAGTAAACATATATGGTATCAGAGCATGATATGGAATTGGCTTACGTTTTACACAGTAAATTGGACAATGACATCTTTGTTAGATGTAGTTTTATACTAAAGAAGGGCTACATAAAACAAGCAGTTACATTATGGTCTTGCAGGTGGTCCTACATTTTGGTGAGAAACTTTAAGAGAAGAAGGCAGTCTGATAGAAGTAGTTATGGAGTTCAAAAGAGGCAGCTCAGTAGTTGAATGATTTCTTTCCCATTACCATATGCATGTGCAGGGTCTTGAATAAGTTATTAACTGTGGAGTGAGAGTATGGGTTATTGACAGATGTGAGCAGTTCAGAGAGGCACTAAGGCATATTTCCATGTAGGGCCTTGTATACAAAGTTGTCTAACATTAATTGGGCTTTGTGTACTGCTAGCAGCCAGCCAAGTTGTTCAAAATTGGAACACTGTTGGAATCTGGGGCCTTGAGAAGAAGCAAACTAGGCCACTTTGTATTGTAGAGTTTTGTTTTCTTTGCCCAGATAGTTTTTGGGCAGCATCTGTCAAAATGGATCTGCAATCAATTAATGGGAGTAAGTTGCTTTGTGTAATTCTTGCTCTTGTGTCCATTGCAAGGTGCCTTTGGATGTGGTAAATTGTGATTATATATAAACATCAGAGACAAACCACATCTCCCAGAAGAGTTACTACAGAAGCATATATAATAGAGTACCATCAACCAACTTCAAACAAAAAGGAGCACCACATACAGTATAAGGAGATACTGGTAGCAAAATGACTGCAGAAGACCACTGTACACCATCCACTTCTCCATCACTCCACCCAACTGAATATTGACCATTCAGCTGCCACCATCTTGCCCCTTTTAAAACAATTAAGTCAGTTACACTAGTAAAAATAAATAAGCATACAACTGAGCTTGCTTGAATGTACACCCCATTTTCAGGCTAACAATGTGCATTTAAAGTGACACTGTTAAGCCAAGTAACACTATTAAGCCCCTTAAGCCTCAAAGTGTCTCTAGTTTAAAAAAAAAAACACATTTTATAATTGATCACATGCACTGTAGTGTTACTGCACTGCATTCTGGCTGGTGCCACTGTAGCTGGTAGTTTGAATCTGATTCTCTTTTAAAAGTGAAAAACAAGACTGTCCACCATAGTAGTGTTACCACACTAAAATGTGTTTATAGTCCTTGATTGACTCCACTGCATCTTTTTGGGACTTTGGAACAGCCCCATCACATTCTAGTCACTTTTGATGCGGTGGGAGGAGAGATGCTATTGCTTTATGAGTGATTGCACTGTTTGGGGTGTTCCTAACGTCCAGAATGTATGCGATAAGAGTAGATTGAGAATTTGAAACAACATGGTTGGTTGGGTATAATAACACCATTAGCATGCTTTACAGTTTTACTAAGAAAGGAGACAGATAAAACAACCAGAAACATTAATGTATTTTAAAGAAGGAAAGCATTCATAAAATGTAGGTTTTCAATTAGAAATAATATAATGCAAAAGCTTGACTTTAAACCAAAATGCCTCCCTCCCAAACTGACATCTAACTGAAAACCAAGTTGTTTTACTGAAAAAAAAATATATATATATAGCAGTATATTTCTCCTTATTTCAGTTTGTTCACATTTATCATATATACTTGCCTATAAGTCAACCTTACATATAAGCCAACCTCCATTATTGTGTCAATTTTGCATAATTACTGACATTATTTTCTGTCAAACTGAAAGAAACAATCTGTTCTGTGACCAACATCAGGCACAAAGTCTGTCTTTGTGAACAGAACTGGATACAAAGTAAACTACACAGTTGCAATAATGGTTTTCTATTGTAGCTCCATAGATGGTTTGACCTTGCAAATAAGCTGAGCCCCTTTCTTGAGGGCCTATTTTAGCATCAAAACTAGACTTACACTTAAGTATATGCAGTATTTCAGACAATACAATGCTATAACAAACTCAAAACCAATTCAAGAATATATTTTTAAATTTCTTTAGTCAGATTTTGTTAAAGTACAGTATGAGGCTATTTTGTTCTGTGGTTGCATTTCCAGGGGTGGTTGAGCCAGTTAGTACTAAATTGAGGAGAGTGTATAGACTTTTTCCCCTTGGTGCAGATAAACAGGTTAATTTGTTTGTACATTAAAACATCATTCGGTTTATTATTTATACCAAATCCTAAGACAATATCCAGTCACCTTTGGGCAGTGGGAGGAAACCATGAGTATAGCAATAAAACGTCCTGTCAGAGATCACTGTTTTATTTATTTCAAATGTTTTGTCAGGAGATGCATACTGAGCTGATAACAGGTCATTTCCAGATGAGTCGGGGAAGGGTGAGGGAGCAAACAATACAGGGGGCCCAATTCTCAAAGCTCCTAGAATGGTGCAAGGGGCTTACACCACAAGGAATAGCGCAGTGCTTCTTGCACCAAAGATGTACCACAAGGGATTCTCAAATGCAACCTGTGTGAACTGCAAGCTTTGTGCACCAAAGAGGGTTGCATCATCCTTGCAGCACAAAATGGGCTCGGCATGGTGCTAGGAGCCATGCAGCAGATGCAAGCTGCCATATTCCCTATGTCAGAGTTCTCTAAACCCTCCCAGAGGGTGAACTTCTAAATACCCTTAGAGCGGCAGGGGCTGGTTTAAAGTGCTGGTCTTTCACCCTTGGGAGGTTAGACCACTGTGCCACTCTCAGAGCCCTCCCTGGGCAGGAGGCAACATGTGCTGTGGTCCCACATCCCTGATCCCTTTTATTAAAATTAAACATGTCCCTGGTGGTCTAGTGGACCATCCCTCCAATATGCCTGTATTAAAATATACATCCCTTTCCCTGGTGGTCTAGCAGACCCCATCCTTATCCGATCTGTCTATATTAATATAATAATCACTTTCCTGGTGGTCTAGTGGACCCCCCACCCTGGCAGACAGTTTCCCATCACCCTGCTCTCCCCTTCCCATACCCAAGCCAGTGACCAGCACAACCTCTGCTTTCCACCACCATGGCTGGCCACCAACTGAGCTGTTAATAGTCGGGTGCTCTATATACAGTATGCGCTCATTGACTGACAGTGAGCTGTTAATCAATGCGTGTATTGTACACAGTATGCAGTCACTGACAGATCAGTCAGCTGCCAGTTGTGGAGGAGAGCAGAGGACTGTACTGGTCACCAGCCGGAGGGGGCAGCGGGTGGTGGGGCACTGCCTGTCGGGCTGAAAGGGCATGAGTCCACTATACCACCAGGGAAAGTGATCATTATATGAATACAGGTAGATCGGGATGAATGATGGAAAGTGATATATATATTTTATATGGGCAGATCAGGCGTGTATCAGCTAGACCTCCAGGGACATGTTTCATATGGCTATAAGGATCGGGGCTGAGGGGACCACTAGCTGCCTCCCTGCAACTTGTGGCAACCATTCAGATGCACTGTCTGTTTGGCACAGGGCCATAGTTGCCACTGGGACCCTACCGACAGAAAATCAGGCGCAGTATCCCTAGTGCACTGGCAATCAGTGCAAGCCGCCACTGGCATGGCTTGTGCTGTGTTTGAGAATCAAGCACAAAGGCCAGGCTCCCAGATCTACAGGTATTCCTGTATTTTATTGGAAAATGGAGCCATTTACAGGGATATTGTTTCTATAGACTTGCACTGGTTATACGGGAAAACTGAACAATTCTGCTTCCATAAGAAATAATATAATCTACCAGAAAACACAGGAAATTGTACTGGAGGTACAAGGAAATGCCACATCAGCCTGCAAGCACTGGGATGTGGAAGTGAAAACTAACAAGCTGTAGGTGCAGTGGTAATAAAACAAAATACAATACAATCAAAAATATATTATGAAAAATAAGAGTAGGAATACATTATAGTTTGCAGACACAATATACAGACAGATAATCAGGACAACATAAAATAAATAAACATAACAGTGCAAATTAAGGTACTAGTGCAATCTAGTTCAGGAGCAACCCAGAAAAGGAGTAAATTGCTACCACCAGACTGTGAAGGTACAAAGCTGACAATGCCAGTGCAGTCAGGTGGGTACAAGTGCAACAACAATTCAGGTGTTACCACTGATATGGAGCAGTTTATCCTAGAGTAGGAAGGACAATTATCAAGTAGGGTAGGAGGCTGTGCATGGAGGCAACAAAAAACAGGGAGGGGAACAGAAGAGTCAGGACCAGTTGTAGGAAGGTGTAGTAAAGTCATGAAGAAGGGACTTCAGGAGGAGACAGATAAAGAAGGGACTTAAGGTAGGAGACAAATCATGGCTCAGCCAGACAGACACTGGAAGAGGACTGGAGTTTAGGAAAATGATACGAGAAGGCAGCAGGAAAGGAAACAGTGTTACAGAGGGGTAGGAAGAAGGGGTGGAAAGGTAGGGAGGGAGCAAGCCAAACCTCCAACTCCTGGATATCCAGTGCTGCTTGTCCTTCTAGTGCCAAATCCTCTGAATCCTGTTGTGATCCCCTTCAAGTTTTGAAAGAGAATTACAGCTCCTTTAAGCCAACAGCCACTTTTAGACAAGCAGGTATAAGCAATGCAAAAGACAGTTCAAGTACACTGAGGCATCTCTTAACACCTTCAAATCAGTTTCAATGTACCCTTTTCTGCTAGGACAAATCAGAGCAAAAGTGCAGAACAGCATTAACTGCACAGCGTCTCTGAGCCTACATGCTGAGGATAAAATCTTGAATCCCAGAAAGATGATAACTACTATGTAAGATAAATGGATATGCATGCTGGCCCTGCATAGAAACACTCTATAAACTCAGTCCATAAACTCTGGAACTTGGAAATTGTCCAGCTAGTGTTTCCTCATTAGCCAGACTTCATAAAATGTAACTGGATAAAATAATATTCCTCTGGCAAGCCCATCAGATGTATGTTCCACTCTGCATCACATTGCCATACTTTCTAGCTGTACCTTCAGGTATTTATTCCCCATAATTACATTTGCAGAGGCCACCATGGCTTTTCCGCCTGCCCCTCCATAGTCTATACTCATATTCAGGCCCACTACTGACTGTTCTACAATCCCTGAATGTATCCTCCAGCTCCTGGATAGACCAACACAAGGCTTGCAGAGAGGTTTTAATCTCATGGTGTTCAGTCAGTGAGGCAGACCATAGAGGTGGTGGTGGCTGGCCCAACTTTGCTGCATCAGAAGGCCACAACTTCAGCTTCAAATAATCTGTCTCCTGCAATTGTGACCCTCATGGACCTTCCATCATGACTGAAATCACCAAGGTAGGCAAGCCCTCAAACAGCAGTACAAAGAAATCAACAGAAACCTCGCCATGAGTGCAGGAGCTAGGTGCTGGTTGGGGTAGCAGCCCAAACAAAAAGCCTAGATAAAATCAACTGCAGATTCACTACTCTACTCAAAAGGTATGATAGCAGGTTGAAACTGTACCAAGGCATTTCTATTATTCTTTCTCACTGTACAAATAAGGTAACCAATAGTGGGTGCTAAGAAAAAATGTCATGGTGATTTACAAATGCCGGGGCCTCAACATAAGACAAATGGTTCCAAGGGGATGAAGAGGCAGCATTTCCTTGAAATGGTATGGTGTTTAAGTTAGAGCTAGTCACTTCTCCTAGTAGCCATTTGCCTTGGGCCTGAGGTTCTAGCATATTTACAGCTGCATGATGTTTCTTCCTAGCACTTTTACTGTACTACTGGTTGCCTTATTTGCACAACAAGAAAGAAAAATAGAAGGAAAAAATGCCTTTGGTACAATTTCAGCCTATTATATTATGTGCACAAGGTCCATCTGCAATCGATTTTCTTGTCAAGCCCTCAACTAGTGTACAACATCAAAATGTGTAGCAGTAAAATAAAATAAGAACAGATTGCTGAAATTTCAGATTTTATTATTAAAATGCTACCCATAGCAGGAACTCTCGAAACATGTCTGAATGCACTTAAGGCAAGCTCGACTCACAACTTTCAAGTTTTCAAACTGAATCCAGCTGCTAGTCCACAGCCATTCATTTTACAGGTGCTGAAGCCAAGATCTTAAACACTGGATCTATGTGATAAGCGATCACTGTTAGGGTGAATGTACATCGGCAAAATGGATCGATGTACACCCAGCGCTACAACAAAAGAGTGCGAGGATTTGCATTTTTTGTTTGTGGGGCCTTTACCACCCCCTCATGAGGGGCTTTGCCCCCGCATCCCCCTATAAGGATTCTCAACTCCATGGGGTGCATGTTGGGGGGTGAAACAAAAAAGTTAATTTCTTAGACCAGTGCAAAAATCCCGATGTGCTCAAGCAGACCCAGCACCCTCCCAACCATAGCCTACCACAAAACCCACCACACAACATGGTCAGCTCAGCAACCCACTGTCGCTACACCTCACTTACCTCCTCCCTCCCCTTCCGCCCGTCATGGTGTGCTCACTCCCCACTGGGTGCATATACATATAGTGACAAGATGTCGCTATACTCATATTCCCCCCACACTTCTACTAGCCCTGAGAACAGGCGCCGCTATTGAGTTGTTCTTTTGGTAAGTGCTCAATAGTGGTCACCCTTCTCACGGGATACCTTAAACACCTTATTATGGAGTTCTCTCTGTGAAATCTGACTACTACAATTTCTAAAACTCTGAATTGACAGTATCATCAAATATGACCTCCCCATCTTGGTTTTACTAATCACTCTTAATGTGATATGCTATTTAAGAAGGGGATAAAACCTTTTATAGGTATATCAGGGAGCTAGAAAGACAAAGGGAGGGATCATGAGGCTGAATAGAATGGATGGTGGGTGGCAGAGAGTGGCAGTGAAAAAGCATGAATACTGTATGAATACTTCTGTTCAGTATTCACAAAGAGGAAGTGGGAGGTGCCTAATCCAATTAACAGAAGCACTCTGGAGGGGGTTGATCCCAGTCCTTTCACAGAAGAAGGGTTCTGAAGAACTCCTAAAACTGAAGGTGACAAAGCAATGGGGTCAGATGGAATTCACCCAGAATTCTAAAAGAATTAAGCAGAGAACTAGTGACACCACTGACTACCCTTTATAACAAATCATGGGAGGATGATGTGGTACCTGAGGATTGGAAGAAGGCTGATGTGATTCCCTTTCACAAAAGTGGGAACAAGACAGAGGCGAAACTACAGACCTGTCAGTTTGACCTCTGTGGTAGGAAAGTGATGGAAACACTTCTGAAGGAAATAATTGTTGAGTACCTAGAGGAAAGTGGGGCACAGGACCCAAGGCAGCACGGGTTCACACTGGGAAGGTCATGTCAGGCAGAATCTAATTGATTTCTTTGACAGGGTGACCAAAGTAGTAGACCAGGGAGGGCTGTGGACATGGCCTACCTAGACTTTAGCAAGGCATTTGACACAGTCCCACAAAAAGATTAGTAGTCAAATTAACCAGCCTTGGAGTGGGTCCCAGGGTGGTAGCCTGGGTAAAACATTGGCTGAACAACAGGACACAGAAGGTAATTGTAAATGGAGTCACGCTGAAGAAAGAGGGTTACTAGTGGGCTATCACAGGGTTCAGTACTGGTTCCAGTCCTTTTAATGTCTTTATAAGTGACATTGCACAGAGACTTACAAACTGAGGAAAAGATAGCCAACTCAGTTAGGAAGGGGATAAAAACCTTTTATAGGTATATCAGGAGTGTAGAAAGACAAAGAGAGTGATAGTGAGGCTGAATAGAATGGATGGTGGGTGGGCAGAGAGGGACAGTGAAAAAGCAGGGATACTGAATGAATACTTCTGCTCAGTATTCAGAAAAGAGGAGGAGGAGGAGGTACCTAATCCAATTAACAGAAGCACTCTGGATGGGGGCTGACATAAATCCTTTCACAGAAGAAAGGGTTCTGAAAGAACTCCTAAAACTGAAGGTGGACAAAGCAATGGGGCCTGACAGGATTCACCCAGAATTCTAAAAAATTAAGGGTAGAATTAGTGACACCACTGACTACCCTTTTAACAAATCGTTGGAGGATGGTGGAAACCTGAGGACTGGAGGAAGGCAGATGTGATTCCTTCACAAAAGTGGGAGCAAGACAGAGGCAGGAAACTACAGACCTGTCAGTTTGACCTCTGTGGTAGGGAAAGTGATGGAATCGCTCCTGAAGGAAAGAATTGTTGAGTACCTAATGGCCAGTGGGGCACAGGACCCAAGGCAGCATGGGTTCACAGTGGGAAGGTCATGTCAGATGAATCTAATTGATTTCTTTGACTGGGTGACCAAAGTAGTGAGACAAAGGAGGGGCTGTGGACATGGCCTACCTAGACTTTAGCAAGGCATTTGACACAGTCCTACACAAAGATTAAAAACAAATTACCCAATTGGGAGTGGGTCCCAGGATGGTAGGCTGGGTAAAACATTGGCTGGACAACACGACACAGAAGGTACTAGTAAATAGAGTCCACTCTGAAGAAAGGGGTTACTAGTGGGGTACTGCAGGGTTCAGTACTGGGTCCAGTCCTTTTAATGTCTTTATAAGTGACATTGCAGAGGGACTGGAAGGAAAAGTATGCCTCTTTGCAGATGACACAAGTTCTGCAACAGGGTTGATACACAAGGAGGTGTGGAAAGGATGAGAAGGGACTTGGCAAGGTTGGAGGAATGGTCAGAAGTATGGCAGCTAGGATTCAATGCAAAGAAGTGCAAGTAATGCACCTGGGAAACAAAACCAGGAAGATTACACAATGGGGGAGGTAGTAACAACAACAAAAATGGAAAGGGACCTAGGGGTAATCATATCAGATGACCTTAAGGTTGGCAAGCAATGTGAGAAAGGCGGTAGGGAGGGTGGGGGATACTGGGATGTATAGGAAGAGGCATCACCAGCAGAAAACAGGAAGTTGTTATCCCCTGTACAGACAGTTGGTGAGACCCCATCTGGAGTACTCGTCCAGTTCTGGAGACCCCATCTCTGCAAGGACATAGACAGGATGGGCTGCAGTTCAGAGGGCAACTAAAATGGTACAGGGTCTGCAAGAGAAGCCATATGAGAAGAGGCTAAAGGAGCTTAATATGTATACCCTTGAGAAAGGAGGAGGGAGGACATGATAGAAACATTTAAGTACCTCAGTGGAATCAACAAAGTCCAAGAGGGTAGCATATTTCAGAAAAAGAGATGTGCAAGAACAAGGGAACACAATTTGAAGATAGAGGGGGACGGCTCAGGGGCAATGTAAGAAGTATTTTTCACAGAGAGGATGGTGGATAGATGGAACAGCCTTCCTTAGGAGGTTGTGGGGTCTAAAACTGTGGGATACTTCAAGAATGCATGGGTCAGACATAAGAGCAATTTTGTGGGGGTAGAAAGAAATAGGCTGTTGGTTAAATAGGATCTGCAGCTTATCCTCTAGGTAGGAAATGGGAAGACTAGGTGGACCAACAGTCCTTATCTGCCATCAAAGTCTATGTTTCTATATTTAATTATATGTACTAACTGTGTCTCTTGTGGGTTATAATACTGCATTCCTGAGTTCTTTGGGTGAGGAACTATAAAACAAGCTGAGCAATTATGGCATACAAAAGGCTAGAAAAGAAACCTCATAACTATAAGAGACACAGGAACTGTATATATAAACATATTGCAAAGCAAGTTAAACACTTTAGTTAAAAATGTGAATTTTAATTTAAAATTGAAATGTTTTACTTTACAGAATATATGAGAATCCCCTTTGTGGGAAATGGGCATGCCGAATGAATTTACAACTTCAGAATTTAAGAACTATGTGCATGAGATGCTCTTTTATGGTTATAAATTTACCTGGAATGTTTACAAATAAACAATTTTGATTGATTAAAAATGATGTCATGATTTACAAGTTAAAACACAGAGAACACAAAATACATGAATTGGGTGATTTTTTTCTAATTATGAGTATTAGCATGGTCCAGTGGTTTAGAACACAAGACTGTGGATCTGGAAAATTAATTTTTGTTTTTGTTTTTTATTTTTGTATCTGTGCTTCTGCTCTCTTGCTGTCCTTCTTCTAGAAGCCCCAACCAGTCATCCACCATCCTTAGTACTTAACTCAAGATACCCCATGAATTTCCCCATGAAACAGGATACAGCCTTGGGTGACCAGACGGTGGTGCTAGCATTGCAAGGGTCTGTTCATCATCCTGCCCAGTAAGGTGTCCCTTTTATGGTTTTCCTCTGCGATACCCAGTATGCAATGCTGCACAGTGCATCTGTTAGCATCCCACTACCTTCTGGGCCTCCACATACTGTGACACCAGGCTGCCACAGCGTGTCAAGCATACTGCAGAACACATGTCTCTCCCCACCTGTGACAGCAGTATTTGGGACAGTCAGTCCTCCCATTCACTGGTCAATGCCTGACAACTTAAGTTTACTCTCAAACCTGGGTGCTGATGCAGTCAGCAGTAGCACAAACTCTGCTACTGGGTCATTTCAAGAATTAAGGTTTGGCTCCCACCTCAACTGTTGGCTCACTGTGTGACTATGAGCAACTTATCTTCATAAGGGTCACAGGACAACAGCAGCAGACAGAGCATTGAGTTTCACATGTAAGAAGAGAGCAAGCATGCAGTGATATATACTGTATATAATACTTTACAGAGACGATTTACAATAATATTAGATTTTGCATTTATCTAACCTATCACTATTGAAAGGTTTCCTACTCTTTGAAATGGGAACAGGGCTCTCTGAAGTGCAGTAAGTTTGCTGTAAATTCTTAAAGATTTATGAGGTAGCAGGAAGTTGCAGTTGGTCCGAATGTTTAGTCCAGATGTAGATGGCAGTACATAAGGTATATTGTAACATGGCATTAATAGAAAGAGTAGAAATAAGCAATATGATTAGTCAAAATGCATCAGGTGACACATTTTCAACCATGTATCAAATCCTTAGGTATGCACGGTTGAGCAGTACCACAATGAACCACGAAACAGTCACATACACAAATAATAGAAACCACCACCCACCCAGTGGACAGTGAAGAGGGACAGAATTAGAAAGAAATAGTATTGAGAAAGAAACTGGAGGATTGCATAACAACATTTTCTATTTGTGGAGTAGAAGGAATTTAAAAGCATGTGTGGAAATCATTTGAGGAGAACTTAGCAAACTCAAAGGATTGTACAGTACAGACAGTGGTGGCAAGAGAACGAAGAAGAATAGTTGAGTGAAAAGGTCAGCCGCACAGAATACAAGGAGCTGAAGTGCATAGTTGAAAATGTGGAGTGTCATGCTGTCAAAAGAAACAGAAACAGTTGTGAAGGCAGGCAAAGCAGTAAAAGCAGTAAAAGCAGGAAAAATAGGCTGCTAAAATGTCAAAGCAGCAACTAGATGAATTGGAGAGAAAGAAATCTGAACCCAACACACATAAAACAACAGCATGGTCTTGTAATGTTTTTTCAGATTGGCTTATAGCAATGATCGTAATGTAAGCACTATGCAAGTACCACCTATAGGTCAGAAACACTGAGCACCCATTACGAGGAGAATTCAGCACTCCTTAACCCCAACATTTCCCCAAGCGCCACCTATAGGTCAGAAACAGTGAACAGTTCTTGCAAGCAGAATGGTGATTTTTTTATCTTTGTCTCTTACATACCACGCGTTCCTGATCTCTACACTGAGAGTTCAGGGTTGCTTTCCACAGTCCACAATGTGGCCGTGCATATCAAGGGAATTAATGCATGCACGCTTCTATCATCTGATGTGTTTCCTCCAATTACTTTTCCGATTTCTACTGTTCTATTAATGCCACGTTACAAATGCTTATAAATAATGAACACAAGGCTTGGTATTAGTTGAATCTATGAAACAGGTTAATGAATATTAATGAATATTCAGTAAGGAAGGATATGAAACTTGAGGCAGCTATTGGCACATAAATGTCAAGGATATATAGAAGAAAACAGATTTAGATGTATTAGGATAAACACCTTAATAATATGTATAACATAATATATATATTAATACAAGTAAGCATTAATCACCGATGAAGGTGGCATCTAATGGGAGTTAATGCGGTTGGGACCCGTTGTACGGGCCGGAGGCCAAGTGCGTATGGTCCAACCATCGATAATTCCCTATTGATCACCACCTTCAAAGATATATGCGCTTATCTTATGGTGTGGACATGGGTGTATATGTCAGAGATATGTTTCTGGTGATCTTATACAACACACACTGCACCAATAAAGTTTATCAGTTCTTCTTACTCTTACTTTGAGAACTCTGAAGAAACCTGTCTTACATACATGTGTTTTTTTCTTTTTTAGCATAGTACTACAAATGTGCATTTGTTAATGATTCCAATAGTTTTAGTTCATTTCTGAGTGGCTGTTTGTTCTCTATTGCTGCTAGGATGACCTCTCCCTTGCTGTTTTAATGCTTGAGGCTCTGTGTGTCTCATTTGCATAGTGCTCAGTGCTTTGGCACGCATCGTTGCAATTCTTTCCCTCGTAAGAACGGCTTTCTAATACTGTATTATTTTCACTACTGCCATTTGTGGACTCTCTCTCCTATTTCCTCTGTGTGTTGTTCCAGCTGGATAATTACACTTCACAGTGCCATACACCGTGAAGCTGTTGACATTCAACACCTTTCCAGCTCTTCTGTGTACTCCTGTCTCTTCCACTCCGTTCCATCCTCTCTCCCTTACTATTTCTGCTGCAGGTTCCTCTACTCTGTCTGTCTCACCTACTGTCTCCTGCCTGCTCTCAATTATTTACATTTTGGGTTCCCTGCTAGCTATTTATCTGTCTGCTATCATTGTGCTCCCTCCTGAGCCCTCATCTGTTTCTTTTCATCTCGTTTTCACTCATGTTCCATTATCCCATCCTTCCGGGTCTCCTTCTCTGCCTCTCCTCTGCTTGTCATCTATCTTTTCTGCTGGTCCCTTGCTCACACTTTCCTACTACTTCTCTACTGTCTCTACTTGCTACGCAACTTGCTCCTTTCGATTTGTTCACTTGTCTTTGACACACTGCTCGTTTGCTTACCTGGCTACTTATGTACTACACCAGCAACATGGCATTATCATCTCATAATGCCGTGTTGCTTCTCTACCTAGCGCCATTTGTCCTATCGACTTTCTTCCTTCCACTGCTACTGTTTTGTCATGTTACAGTAGCTACTGTAACTATGGCAGTAGTTGACACACAGCAATGTGTTTTAAGAGAAAGTGAGACGGTAGACTTTGATACAATCTGTGTGGTGTGCCACCTATTGGTCAGAATGCTATAGATATATTGTTGGAGCACAACAATCTGATACATGTCCACAATGCAGTAGTGAAATACAGAAAACAACATACGAATGAATGGCAGAACATTAAACAAGCTGAACAGAAAAAAATGTATAAAGTGTAATCAGTATATCATGTATATGTGCACACAAAATACACACTTCTCAAAAATTATAAATTAGTAGGGACGATATTAATGCGTGCATTCTCCAATGTGCACGTGCAATGTAAAACACATACACCTTACAAGTGAACCATCTTCTAATAAATCGCAGAATTGTTTCTGCAGGTATTATTTAATAACAAATTAAATAACAGTAAAACAATACTGTCATTGCACTTGCCATGTTGCAAGTGCATTAATCCCTCGACAGGAGGCATTTCCCAGGAATTAATGCATGGTTGGGTGGTGGAAGCCCTCGGCCCTGGCCCTCCCAAACCATGCATTAATTCCTGGGAAATGCCTCCTGTCTTGATGATTCATGCTTAATTGGTGGTCTTGAGAAGCAGCACATAGCTCTGTTCTGTTGCTGTGAAGAAGGTTTGAGTTAGGTAGAGAACCACATACTACAATTGGTCCAGTGAAAATATTTACATTCCTGCAGGTCCATCCATTATAACCTGACACAGAGCATATAATGTTATGTCTTGGTCGAGTCTCATATGCAAAACTACTAAACTTACCAACACCTTAGTAACAGCTTAATAACACTTTATTTCTAACCTTAAATTCAAACCCTTATCATGTTAAAGCAGCAGTGCAATGAAAAATGTTTTCCAAAAGTTAAGTTTCTGCCACATTTAATAAAAATATTAGCATACCTATCAAATCTGCTTTTCTAGGTGTCTCCTATGCTGCACACTGTGTGTGAGTGTGTGTCTGTTTTCTCAGTCTCAGAGAGGTGTGTGTGTGTGTGTGTGTGTGTGTGTGTGTGTGTGTTTGTTTTTATTTCTTGATCCCAACCCTTAACAGGTCTACAGTGGTTTTCTAGCCAATGTCAGTCATCTTATTTCTTGAGAAAAAATTAAATAAAAAGTATAGTATACTCTTTTTTTTTGTGAAACTAAAATTTTTACCTCTAAATAAAAGTGGAAGATGCCTAGAATCCTTTATACTGATAAAAGGAGGTGTCAAATTTTTTGCCCTATTTACGTTGCAATGCTGCTTTAAAAATACCTTATTACAAAGCATAACATCAGAACCTTATTACTATGTTAATAATACCTTATCACTAACTGTGGGCCATATAAGGTCACAATTTTTAGGAGTAAGCTTGAAACCTGGACTATCAAGTAGGCCTAAAGTTGAAATTCATTTACTTTTTCTGCCTGTCTTTCTATGCTTGCAGGTGCATGCATGAAGCAGCGTGTTGATACTGGAGCAAAGAGACTACAGAAGTGTGGCAGTATAGCATTCTATGAAGATCAGGCTGCAGGAGACTTGCCACTGATAGCCCAATAAGGAGAAGGCTGATAGACATAAAGTTTATCTAGTTGAAGGAGGCAGCTGCACCAATCAGAGTGCCACTGCATCTTTTCATCTACAAAACACAGCAAAGCATCCAACTGAGCACCATCATGCTTATCCTACTCCTTGTCCCTCTCCATATGCATTGAGCGTGCTCAGTCTACTCCACCCCAAGTGGCTCCTGCATTGCCTGCTGAGTGGTCTTGTCTCCCTCGTGCATGATGCAGTGGGTGACTTCTGTGTTTCCATGCCTATAATGTGGGATAATACAGCAACATCCACTCCCAGCTAGAATCCGGGTTCTCTTTAAAGACTGAACTAGCTGTTTTTATTATTTATTGATCTACACTCTAATTTTGTGATACTAAACACATTATTGATTCATTTTACATTTGATCAATTGCTATGCTTATGTAAAGTGCTTTGGTTTTCAGAAAGGCATCTATCTATCTATCTATCTATCTATCTATCTATCTATCTGTCTATCTTTCTGTCTACAGACAGCATCTAACCTTGCCAACTTATCCAACTGCAACTGCTTCACGTAATACCTACCACATAATGTAGATCCATTCCATCATGCACAAGCTGCACTTAGCCTCTCACCTCGAATACTTATATCAAAAACAACCTTCACCCTAATCACTTGTATTGGGAGATTCCATTCCACACCCCTTCCCTACTTGTACTGAGGACCCACCCTGCAGTCTTGGCAAGAGCCTCACTACATATACCTATTAGGATGCTCCTTCCTCTCCTTCTTCCCTCCAACCCCCCACACTCATTTGACACAATAGATCATGAATTACTTCTATCCATAATACACAACAATGGGCCTGATGAAATATCCCTAAAATGGTTTAGCAGTTACCTTGTTGGCAGACATGTAAAAAGCTCGGAGCACCACTTCCTCAAAAATCTTGTTAAGAGGCATCCCACAAGGTTCAATCCTGGGATCACTACTATTAGCCCTGTATATCAATGGTATTAACTCAAACTCAACAGCCAGTGTCCACCTATTAGTGGACAACACCATGCTCTATGTTGCCAGACCTCCCCTTGAACTTGCATGCAAGGACTTACAGCATGACTTTGACATCCTCCAGCATAACCTCCTGCATCTGAAATTACATCTTAATGCCAAAAGACCAAAATGATTCTCCTATCTCCTCACTCCCATTCGGTGAGTAACCCCCGCCGCAGCTCATGAATTCCAGATCTGGACCCTGCTGGGGAGCCACTTGAAACAGTGGACAAGTTCAAATACCTGGGCTTCTGGCTCGACTGCAAGCTTTCCTTCTCTATTCACCTAACTGAGCTGACCAAAATACTTAAGCAACAATTAGGCGTCTTCTTTAGAATTAAACACCTTCTTAACCAAGATGCCAAAATAAAGACTGGTAAAGGCTACTTTTCTATCTAGCTCTGTTAGATTATGCTGACTTTTATACGGTCATTGCCCTTGGCTCCCTAGCTAAACTGGATACCCTATACCATAGGGCTATCGATTCATCACCAATGCCCCTTACAATACCCATCATTGTGATCTTTATGCTCAGATTGGGTAGCAGTCACTGAAAATTAGGAGACTAAAATGCCACCCTCTGGACCTTTAGAGCTCTCATTAACAAGCTCCTAAATACATCTCTGACCTGTTTTACTTTTTCTGCAGAGACTTACTCACTCAGAAGATATTCAAACCTCCTGCTCGACATTCCCAGAGTCAAAACCCATTATGGTACATCGTCCATAATCCATGCCCTCCGACCATTTGGAACAATATACAGGGTACCCTAAAACTCTCAAACCTAGTTGGGCTGTCCGCCTTCAAATCACTGCTGAATTACTCCTTCAAGAAAAGTTGCAGATACTTCTCCTAACAATGCCTATCTTCTGACTATTTGGACCCAAACCATCTATAGCCAACTTTTCTCTCTCCCTTGTATTACAATAGGCCTTCCCCATCCTTCCTCTCCTTTCCTTCTCCACTAGCTCCTTTTATGTACTCATCCGCCTCCTTTTTGTTGCCTCACAGAGCATAAGCAACCTCTTAGCCTACTTCTAGTATGTCATACCATGACACTTACTGACCTGCTGTTTGAATGGTATACTGTCCATGCAGTCCTTGCTGATTCATACTGTTGTCATGACTTGTACAGCCCTTTTCATTGCACAAGCTATCATTTTCTGTCAGCGGTTCTGTCAGACTGATACCACTGAATGTTATGAAATCTCTTTGTATTTACCTGATGTGTTACACTGTTATTAAAATTGTAATGTTATGTTATGTCCTTGTAATGTGATTGCTATGTAATGTTACTATGTCTTTTTGTATATATGTACCCAGGACCACCTTGTAAATGAGTATTCTCAATGGTGTAGTTACTCCTTTAGCAGTCTTGTTATGAAACCAATGTTTGGAAACACTGTAGTTAAGAGAAGTTTTTCAAAACAATTTTTGTATATAAGGCTTTAATTCTCACTTTGTGAAATATCCAAACTGTTTTATTGTCAAAATTGTGTGACACTAAAGTTTCTGATAATATTGTATTGGGAAGAAACACTTCTGTGAACCAAGACAAAGAACAATCTCCATCTTGCAGACTTTGCCAAAAAAAACTATCAAACGTTTATAGCTGGAATGCAAGCAAAACTTCATGTGATCATCTTTTAGTCTTATAACCCCACTCCTTCAGGAGAGGACTTACCTGCACTGTGCTCTTGACACTCTCCCGAGGATCTGGGCTCTGAACTACTGTGGCCCCCTCCTCCCTCGTTTAAGGAAAGTGGGAGGGCCAAACCATATGTCTTTGGCACCTCTTCGCCTTTCCTTCAGTGGCTGTGGCTGCATTTCTTCTGCTATGGTCCCCGTCAGGTAGTGGGGACTGGAGACTCTCAGGACAACTATTCTTGAGTGTTGCAGGTGCCATGTGGTCAGATATGCTGCCAATAAACTGGGCGGGCGCATGTTGCAAAGACTCCTGTCAGTGCTCCCCTCCCCAAATCAACCCAGCACCCGTGGACTCACCACACTCTGCTGATTACCGACCCACTGGGCACCAACCCAGGAGCCACATCAAAACCAGGGCCAGCATTCAATTTGGGGACCCCAGATTAGATCAAATAAAAGGTTTGGAAGTACCAGGCTTCCCTTTTCTAGGCGCCACCATCTTGTTGCCCTGTGACCCCACCAGCCAGCCAATCAGAAGAGCTAGGAAAGCCCATGGACTGCAGTGAAGAATTGTGGGAAGCAGGACATCAGAGCTCTCCCTCAAGTTCTGACAGGCTTAAAGTCGCAAATGGGGAATTGTGTCTATGGCAGAAGGACTGAAGCAGCCTGCATGAGACTGGTGGAAGGAGGAAGTTACTGAGTCCTTGGGGAGTTAGGAGCAATCTTGGTGGGACACTGGAGAGGGCAGACCTGCTGCTGGTGTGCTGTGCTGTTGGCCAAGCCGGGCCTGTTTGGAAAAGTCCTCCCCAGGGCTCTAGGTTCTGGGAGGAAAGCAACTGCTGGATCCCATTTGCCGCCTCAACACCTGAGACATGGAAAGCCTGTGAGACTTTTGAAGTCTGATTTGGAGACCGAGACCTGCACCTCTCCCAAGCTGCTATGGACCCAGGTAGGGGGTCTGTTAGCCTTACCAAGTGGGGTGATTTGGGAATGGAGAGTCACAGGTTCTTGCCCAGAGTTCAGAGGTACTCTGGATCTTGGGGGGTTGGACCAAAGGGTCACTCCTGGGGATCTAGGCTCCTTGGGAACTGTGAAACTGCTGCAGAGTCAGAGGGCTACGCTATTGTGCTTTATCAAAGTGCGAAGGTCCTGAGACCTGTGTCAACTGCTTCTGTGTGCTGATTCAACGTCAAACATTTTCAGAATCCATGGATTATGTGGGTGCCAACATGGCTGGTTGAGCTCTTTTCAGTTTCAGTTGGAGTACAAATTATTGCCTTTGAATGGCTGATGGTTCCACTTTGAAGTTCAAGTTTGAAAATTTTGCTAGCATCTAATGCCTGTTGGAGGGTTAAATTGCAAGCTTGCTAAATTTCCACCAAGTGCACCACTGCAAGATCCTGGGCAACTCTGCAATCAGGCCTGCAGCAGACGGTGTTATAACACCTGGGAGCATGAGTCTAAGTTACTTGTATTTATAGTTCTGTTATTGGTACTAGATAAACGTTTGCACACCCTGTGTAAACTAGCCAGCTTATGCCCTTGCTTGGGTAGGTGTGTATATGCTGCGTGGAATTGAGAGGGTGCTAGTGATCTGTAGTACAGTGAGGTTAAAGAGAATTGCCTAAGTGTGCTGGTGTGTACAGCAACTTGTTATTGTCTAACCCTACTCTCTCCACAGCCTCTGGGCCTGTGTGCCAAAATAAAAGCACAGTTTATTTATTGACCTCTGTCACTGTGTGTGTACTCAATCTGTGCATGCTGTTTGAATTGACTATTAGTGAAAGTGATAACTGTCTCATTGGTTCCCCAGGGGTGGTACAGTTCAGTGTAGGGAGGTGGGTATGTACAGAATCCCAGGTGGTGGTACTACACTCAACATCTGGCCCACTTATTCTCTCTGGGTGGAGTCACTGTACTATTTCTTATCTTTTCTGAGGTGCCTTCCCCCACCACAGGAGAAGGCATGAACCCTCCACTCAACCCGCTGAGCCTTGTACAGTTACCAGGCAGGGTTGTGAACCTGGACACAGCATCCCAGGGTCACAGCCTAATGATGCAAGATGGAAAATGTTTGCTTCACAAAATGTTCTGTATAAAAATAGAAACCATTTCTTGAAAGAGTATCTTTCAAAATCCAGTGATGCCATCATAAAGGTATACGTGTGGTATCTTTTGAACATCTTGCAGCCATCACCAGGTGGTGGTATTTCTCAATATCTGATGCCATCATCAGTATGGTGGTAGTGCATGGTACCTTTCAATATCTAAGTACCCACTATCTCACCGCAGTGTCTTTCAACAGCCAAGAATGCCATCATTATAGTATCTGAATGTCAGGAATCAGTCATCAGAAGCATGGAATCCTCATCTAAAGATGTTAGTTTGTTGTCTTCAAGCAACAGGCCTGTCTGCAACAATCTTAAAGCTATGGGAATGTGGAGAAACAACATGCAGCATCCTGTGCCATCTACCATTCCTCCAAATCACTACAAGAGAAGCCAACCAGGAGTGACTCCGATCAACTTCAGTTACCTACCACCAGCTCATGCAGATCTAGAAATAATGTGAACCGCATCATCACTCCACCCATGGACTAGGTAAAACAAATGTTTATAAATAATTGCAAACCCTTGCCAAACAGAACTCCTTAATTAATGTATCATCTTTGGCAGGCGGGTGAGATTTTACCAGGGGAGTTCAACAAGTGGCTAATGAGTGAGCACGCTTTACTAAGAACTGGATAAAAAGCAGTTACATAAGAACTGACCACAACAGTAGATCTTCAAGAGGAGCTCTTGCAGTAGGCAACACCAGTAGAACTGGAGCCACCAAGCGCCAGGACCACAAGGACAACTTCTATCTAGCAGTCTATCATGAGGATCACCCTTGCCGATGTCAGCCCGCTGACATCTGCCTATCCTATAAAGGTGGTGGTCCTCCTCAGTTCTCCTGCCAGAGACCCCGGCATAAAAAGTAAAAATGCAGAACTGAGGCAGTTCTTCAGAGCCAAGGAGAGTAGAATAAATGTGAAGGAGAAGTAACTGTCAGAGGAAGGAGGAGGAAAGTAATGCCTGCTGCAGAGCTCCTCTCAAGATTTACTATTACGGTAAGTTCTTATGTAACTGTACTATATTATTTTGATGGAGCTCTTGCAGCAGGCAGCACTGGTAGGACTGAGTCCCAAGCAGTACCAGAACTGACTGAAAGTCAGTCGGGAGGAGGCAGAAGGTAATAGCAGATTGCTCAGGAAAGAAGGACCCTGAAGGACAGCTAGTCTGAAATTGGCCCACTGCATCTGGAAGCTCTGTCCAGACTGTAGTGTCAGACTAAAGTATGAACAGAGCTCCAAGTGGCAAGCTGCACAGATGTCCACAGTAGACACATTCTGGAAACAGGCAGCAGAGGCAGTCATACCTCTGGTGGAGTGACCCGTAACCACCCCAGGCAAGGGCTTGTTGTACCTACAGTAACAGTAAACAGTTGCAATTTGCCAACCATTTTGACAAATACTGTTTTGAAAACAGGTGCCCCTTCTCTTTTGGGTCAAACTAAACAACTGATAAGTCTTTCTAACCAGTTGGGTGCGATTTGTGTAGTAAGGATCACCCTATGAACATCCAAAGTATGCAGTAAAGCCTCTCTGATTAGAATACTCAGGAAATAAACAAGTAGGTGGCAGAAACTTAGGATTAGGACGTAATGCACCCTGTCTTTGTAAAAAACAAAAAGGCTCTTTACACATCAGAGCAAGCCTGAAAATTCTCCATGCAGAAGAGCAACTAAAAACACTTTCGACAACAGAAAAGCAGCTTGCAACATAGCGGCTCAAAAGGCGGCAGAGTGAGCTTTTCCAACATGAAAGGAAGGTCCCATGGAGGGACAGAGTCCCGAATGGGAGGTTTCAAATGCAGGATACCCTGCAAGAATGTGCAGAATACCTCCAGCTGGGCAGCAGCTTTACCCTCAATAGGTATATGGTATGCAGATATGGCGAAAAGGTGCACCTTAAGAGGAGTGCTCCAGGATTGAGTCCAAAACGGAGGAGGTACTCCAAAATCAGATTCACTGGACATGTGAAAGGATCTAGGTGGCGAGCAGCGGCCCATAGGAAAGCACTTCCACTTCATGGTATAGGTGACTCTAGTGGAAGGTTTTCTGGCAGCCACCAGGACATCAGTGACCCTGGAAGAAACACCAAAGTGAGTGATAGTTAATTCTGCAGGAGCCATGCATGTAGATGCAGAGACTTGAGGTCAGGCTCAATCAGGGTGCCCTGCTCCTGGGAGAGCAAGCCGCTGCACAGGGACAGGGATACTGAAGGTTCCACTGCCAGCTGCTGCAGCAGGGAAACTAAATCTGATGTGACCAGTAGGGAGGAATGAGAAATTACAGACCTGTCAGTCTGACCTCTGTGGTAGGAAAAGTGATGGAGTCACTTCTGAAGGAAAGAATAGTTGAGTACCTAGAGGCCAGTGGAGCACAGGACCCAAGGCAGCATGGGTTCACAGTGGGAAGGTCATGTCAGACGAATCTAATAGATTTCTTTGACTGGATGACCAAAGTAGTAGACCAGGGAGGGCTGTGGACATGGCCTACCTAGACTTTACAAGGCATTTGACACAGTCCCACACAAAGATTAATAGACAAATTAACCAGCCTGGGAATGGGTCCCAGGGTGGTAGCCTGGGTAAAACATTGGCTGCACACAGGACACAGAAGGTAATTGTAAAGGAGTCCACTCTGAAGAAAGAGGGTTACTAGTGGGGTACTGCAGGGTTCAGTATTGGGTCCAGTCCTTTTTAATGCCTTCATCAGTGACATTGCAGGGGAATGGAAGGAAAAGTATGCCTTTTGCAGATGACACAAAGATCTGCAACAGGGTTGATACACAAGGAGGCATGGAAAGGATGAAAGGGACTTGGCAAGGTTGGAGGAATGGTCAGATATGGCAGCTAAGTTCAATGCAAAGAAGTGCAAAATAATGCACCTGGGAAACAAGAACCCAGGGAAGAATACACAATGGGTGGGGAGGTAGTAACAACAACAAAAGAGGAAAGGGACCTAGGGGTAATCATATCAGATGACCTTAAGGTTAGCAAGCAATGTGAGAAGGCAGTAGGGAGGGCTGGGGTATACTGGGATGTATAGGGAGGCATCAGCAGCAGAAAACAGGAAGTTGTTATCCCTCTGTACAGACAGTTGGTGAGACCCCATCTGAGTACAGTGTCCAGTTCTGGAGACCCCATCTCCATGAGACATACTGTAGACAGGATAGAGGTAGTCAGAGGAGGCAACTAAAATGGTGCAGGGTCTGCAAGAGAAGCCGTATCAGGAGAGACTAAAGGAGCTTAATATGTATACCCTTGAGGAAAGAAGGGAGGGGGACATGATAGAAACTTTTAAGTACCTCAGTGGAATCAACAAAGTCCAAGAGGTAGCATCTTTCAGAAAAAGACTTGCAAGAACAAGGGGACACAATTTAAAGATAGAAGGAGAGGTTCAGGGCAATGTGAGGAAGTATTATTTACAGAGAGGTAGTGGATGCATGGAACAGCCTTCCTGAGGAGGTTGTGGTGTCTAAAACTGTGGAAGAATTCAAGAATGCATGGGACAGACATAAGGCAATTCTAATGGGGGTAGGAAGAAATAGGCTGTTGGTTAACCAGGATCTGCAGCCGATCCTGTGGTAGGAAATGGGCAGACTAGATGGACCAAGCGGTCCTTATCTGCCATCAAAGTCTATGTTTCTATGTAATCATCACTGCTTCCTCTGACTGGAGCTTGAGAAGAAAGGAAAGGCATACAGGCCCCACCTGTCGAAGAGATCTTGACCACCAAGGACAGGAGTTCCACTCATGAGTCCCTCGACCTGGACTGGCTTAGACTGTTGGCCAGGGTGCTTTGGTCACCTGAAACATGGACAGACATGAGTACCAAGTCATGCTTGATAGCCCAGTACCAGACTCTCATGGCCTTTCGACAGAGGGGTTGGAATGAGTGCCCCATGTTTGTTGATGTAGTATATTACAGACAAGTTGTCCATCTGTACCAGTAGTGGGCCAGGAAGAATGTGGGTCTGGAAGGCCTGAAGAGCATAAAGAACTGCCTGCATCTCCAGTACACTGATGTGGAGATGCTGCTCTGACAGACAAAATCCCGGGGTCTGATGGTTGACTAAGTGAGCACTCCAGCCCAGACCTGAAACATCTGTAATGAGAATCTGCTGGGGGTACACAACTAGGAGGAACCCCTCATAGAAAGATTCGGAGTTCTGCCACCACTCCAAGGTTTTCCTCACTGGGTCAGAAACCTACTCTGGCTGATCCAGGTCGTGAATCGTTGATCCTATTGGACCCGAAGAGTCCATTGGGAATCTCTATATGCAGACAGGCTAGGGGAACTGTGGCTATAGCTGCTGCCATGTGCCCCAGCAAGCCAAGGAATGCTCTGGCTGGTATCTGATGACTTGAGGATATTAGCTGGGCTTGCGCTGTCAAGCGCTCTGCTCTGTCAATGGTGGGAAGGCTCTGTTCTGCGATGAGTCAGGACCACCCCAATATACTGAAGGTGTTGGCTCAGAGAGAGAGACAAGACTTTGGCAGGTTGATTGTGATCCTAGGGCCCAGAAAAGCTGAAAGGTGCCTTCCAGGGTCTGCAGCAAGAGGTCCCTGGAGGGGCTGTCAGCAGCCAATAGTCCATGTGAGGAACACATAAAAGCCCTGTCTTCTCAGAGCCACAGCCACCAGTGCTAGAGCAATTGGTAAAGACCTGAGGTGCCGAGGAAAGACCAAGGAGAGGGCACTAAACTAAAGTGGTCTCCCAGGAAGCAGAAGTGGAGGAAGTGGCGGTGGGCTGGGAAAATCTGGATATGGAGATAGAGATCCTCCATATCCAGGGAATAAACCAGTCTCCCTGATGAAGGAGAGGCAACAGTTCCTGAAGACTAATCATCTGGAATTGCTTGTACTCTATGTAGAGGTTCAGGCAGCTCAGGTCCAGGATCAACCTCAGGTCCCTTGTTTTCTTGGGGATGAGGAAGAAGTGAGAGTAGAACCCTTTCCTCTTTGAGCCAGGGGTATGGGATCTATGGCCTTTTTGCACAGGAGGGCTTGAATCTCTTTCCTGATGAGGAGATGTGGGCCTGAGGGTAATGGGAGAGTGAGAGAGGTCTTTCCGGAGGAGATCCAGAAATTGGTGGGTGTGACCCCGTTCAATAATCTGCAGCACCCACTGATCTGAGGTCACTGCACACCACCGATCTAGGTATTGGGAGAAAGTACCCCGATCCTCCCCACGGCCTCTGCTGGAGGGGTCAGGCAAGGAGTCAGGCAGTGGAACTGGAGGTGGCAGAGTGGCTGTGGGTACTCTGGGGGCCTCGAGGCAACCTCTCCAGCTGGTAAGGTGCTTGACTTGCGCTTAAAGGTATTTTTGACTGCTGGTGCTTGGAAGGTTGGCGAGAGGATGGGCGAAAGGACTGACATTGGGAAGACCTTGGTTGGGACAGATAGAGGGAATGCACTGACCTTAGGGTCTTGCCCAATTCTTAAAGACAGGAGATAATATCCTGGGCATCTCCCTGAACAAGACAGAACTCTGAAAAGGTGTATCCATTATTTTAGCCTGAACATCAGATGCAAAGCCAGACACACTGAGCCAAGAATGGTGGAGAAGGCAAATGTCTGCTGCCCACGCCTGGAGGCATCGACAGTGTTGTATGCCACCCTCAACACATGGTTGCCCACATCCAACCCTGATTTGAGGAATTGGGTCAACTGTATTTTAGTGGAGTCCTCGGGGGTTTGAACGGAGGGCATTCTGGTACTATACCATATGGGCTAAATAGTTAAGGGCCCAGATGGCCAGTGTAACGAAGAATACATCCCTTGCCCAATTGGTCCAGTTGGCGAGACTCCTCATGGGGGTGTACTTAGATGCTTGGTTTTAGTACAGTCGTGGGCCACATTCATGACCACTGAGTCTGCCATGGGGTGCTTTCGCCAAAGAAGAGCTTGACCACTGGTGCATGATAATGGTGATCTGCCTTTTTGCCAAAGCAGGAGTAGAAGAGGGTGGTTCCATGCTGCCTTAGTAACATCCTCAGTACAAATTAATTAATGGAGGCAGCACCAAAATCAGGTTCTCCTTTTTCTGGAGGTATATAGCCAGATGACAGCGCTCCAGGTCAAGCTCCTCTGTTTCCCAACCCATGAGGGACTGGATATGGTGCATCCGTCAAGAAAGAGGATCATCAGGGAGACTTAGGGGTCTCCATGGAGGCTCCTGACCATCAGAGGAGCCGGGTATCCTCCGATAACTATGAAGAGGAGGAGGAGGAGGAGGAAGAATTGTCCCCAGACTGATTACTGTCAGGGACCAGCATCTGAGGACGACGGTCATCCATATGCTAGTCAGAGCTCCCCATGCATCCCTCAGAAGATGCTGTGGTACATGGGGTTACTAGGTTCTGCCTGGTCTGGAGGAGGGCTCCTGGGGAGGATGAGGAGGAGAAGGCTGCCTGGGTGCATCCTTGTTCTGCATGAAGGTCCACCAGCCAGTGAATAAAGTATTATAATCCAAAAGTGGAAGAGGATTGTAGGGTGGATAAGGATATTGAGGAGGTGTCTACGGATGTGTTGGTAGAGGGCTGGTGTAGGATACCCTGGTGTCAGTCCACCAGGTGCTGACTGGGGATCCCTAGAGGGTCAGCGGGCATCAGTTGTGGCGTGAGGCTGGGGCTGAGGTGGCTGAGGAGTCATTGGCTGAGGCATCGGCATAGCCAGCACCAGTCTGAGAGGTGAAGGCTGGCGTCGGTCTGGTGAAGCAGTGGAAGCTGGCCCCAGAGGTGAGGCTGGGCCTGTGAGGAGAACTCCCTGAGGCAGGGGCAGAGGTGTCACCTGCATGGAAGAAGAGGGAGTGCTTGCTCCAGGTGATGCCTGGAAGAGTCAGGGACTGATGAAGGCAATGCCTTGACTGGGGGGCACAGGCGAAGACCTGCCACCAGAGGTTCCAACTCCAGTCAAATTGTCTGGCTAAGGACCTGTGGGAGAGCTAAGAGACTGAGCATTGGGGCTGTGAGGCAGGGATGAAGTCTGCTGCCCAAAGAACCACCACCTATAATGCAGATGACAGTCTGCAGCTGCACCACTGGCAGTCTGGAGGAGTGAAGGCTGCTGTGAAAGGAGGACCCGACTCCTCGTGAGAGGAAGTGGAAGAAGAAATGTGGAAGCCAGTCTGTGCAGTGACCACGAGCAAAAGGCTGACCAGGACAGTTCCATTGCTTGCTCTGCGCTTATGCTTCCCACTCGACTTCTCATTCTGGGAAGAAGAAGATGCTCTGGAGGATTGAGCGGGAAGTAGAAGAGCTCTTGGCCTGAAGCTCCTTCTCCATCATGGCCAATTTCTGCTTGAGCAGGTAGCTTTCTAAGGTCTTAAAGCAGCATCTCCATGGGGCTTGTTTGAAGTGTTGCAGTGCTGGCAGGCATCGGTGTTGTGGTTGAGGCCTAAGCAGAGCAGGCAGGAAGAGTGACCATCTTTGGCAGGTATCTGCTTGCCACATGAACACTTTGTCAGCGGTCAGAAGATGAGGTTGGAGAAGACATAAACCTGATGGAGAAAACACCAAAAATAAAATGTTATTAACTATTAGAAAAAAAAAGAAATCATGGGTACGCTAGCAAATGGCAGTTGACTGAAGCAGGCATCCATGGAGGTCCACTGTGCACGAGGTCGACAACGGAAAAGAACTGAGTATTCTGAGGGACTGCCCCTTTATAGGACAGGCAGATGTCAGTATACTGACATTGGCAGGGTGGTTCCTCATGATAGACTGCTAGCTAGAAGTTTTCCTTGTGTGTCGTGGCACTTGGCGTTCAGTCTTACCAGTGTTTCCAGCTGCAAGCTCCTCGAAATAAGATCTGTCATTATCTACATTGGGTATACTATAAGCCAATATTTGGAATGACATAATGAAGGTATCAGCTTAAAGGGACTGCTTAAAGAACATACCTTTCCAGCAAACCCCACCACCACCACCTTTTCAGGGAGAGTAAATAAAACACTGTCACCAATGTATTGGACTTCAAAGAAGAGCATTGGTGCCAGTGTATGTGAAATAGACTGTTGCTAAATTCTTGCTAATTGCTTATATAGAATCATTTTCTTACTTTACTGTAAATAGATGCCAACTAAATAATTAACTGTTTTTACTACTGAATGGTATAGTATAGGTTCTTGCATTCTGTTCCTGTCCAGCGAAACTCAAGATATTGTGTGGTCCTGAAAACTGGGATTACGATCTTCTCTTGGGCTAGTACAAAATAAATCAAGTTGCCTCCCACATATTGGTTTTCCAAATGTGGGTTGGATAACAAACCATCATAATGTTCATATTTTTTACCCCTATGTGGCACTGGCATTCTTCACCCCACAAACCTTATTAACATGCTAACATCAGAAAAAAGGTTCATAGCAATTCCACTGTACCCCACCCCAAACTGCTTTTCAGAAAGCAACACATTCTAAGTTAAAGAAAGGAAAGCAGTCAAACAAAATGAAACATACCCCCAACCAATGCTTACACACACACACAGCTTTTTCACAGTAGGGCCTTAGCAATACACAGAGACTTTGCAACACATATACTTAACCAGCAAAACATTTCAGAGCAAAAGCTGACAATAGCAGTGTAAAATTAAATAAAATTAGTTCTCACAGTTACATACCTTAAATAAAGAAATCTCAGAACACAAAGCATGTAGTTTCCAAAGATAGTATCAGTTACAACACAAATACATATCCATAGTAAAAGAAGAAACTTTTCAAAGCAAAAATCTTTGTAACACAACCTTTTTCCATTCTTAAATCGGAGGGCGGGGAGACCTTGACCTGGAGGTCCGCCCCTCGCCCTCGCATCACTGAATTCACCGTGGCTCCGGTGGAGGTGCCCGGCTTGCTGTGGCAAGCACCGGTGGGCTCCTCGGTACCACAGTCGAATCTTAAACTGAACTACTGGACTTGAAGTCGTGCCCCTGCTGGTTGCAGGAGAACTGTTTCGGCAGCCCTGCGGCATTTTTCCCTGGAGAAGCGAAGCGAATCCTGACGAACTCCTGGTCCTTTGTCCACAGCTCCTCTACAACTTTTTGACGCGAAAATAGTCCTTGTCCCAGTGTCGCCGGGATTGGCCTGATGACGCCGCCCACCCAAGCTCTCCTGCCTTAAATTGAGCTCCCCAGCTACAAATTCTTGTTGTTTCTTAAATCGGAGGGGATGAGGGAGACCTTGACCTGAGGGCCCCCTCTGCCCCCTCGCATCACTGAATTCTCGTGGCTCCTCAGTGGAGGTGCCGGCTTGTTGTGGCAAGCACCGTGGGCCTCCTCGGGACCACAGTCCAAACTTAAACTGAACTACTGGACTTGAAGTCATGCCCCAGCTGGTTGCAGGAGAACTGTTTCGACAGCCCTCGCATGATTTTCCCTGGAGAAGTGACGGCGAATCCTGATGAACTCTTGGTCCTTTGTCCACAGCTCCTCTACAACTTTTGGCGCGAAAATAGCCCTTGTCCTTGTGTCGCGAGGGATTGGCCTGATGACGCGCCCTCCACACAAGCTCTCCTGCCTTAAATTGAGCTCCCCAGCTACAAATTCTTGTTGTTTCTTAAATGGGAGGGGCGAGGAGACCTTGACCTGGAGGGTCCCCACCGCCCTCGCATCACTGAATACTAGTGGCTCCCGAGTGGAGGTGCCGGCTTGTTGTGGCAAGCACCGTGGGCCTCTTTGGGACCACAGTCCGAAACTTAGACTGAACTACTGGACTTGAAGTCGTGCCCCTGCTGGTTGCAGGAGAACTGTTTCAGCAGCCCTGCAGCGATTTTTCCCTGGAGAAGTGCAGCGAATCCTGGCGAACTCTTGGTCCTTTGTCCACAGCTCCTCTACAACTTTTGGCACCGAAATAGCCCTTGTCCTTGTGTCGCCGGGATTGGCCTGATCGTCGCCCTCCACCCAAGCTCTCCTGCCTTAAATTGAGCTCCCCAGCTACAAATTCTTGTTGTTTCTTAAATCGGAGGAGGCGAGGGAGACTATGACCTGGAGGGCCCCCGCTGCCCTCGCATCACTGAATTCTCATGGCTCCCGGCGGAGGTGCCGGCTTGTTGTGGCAAGCACCGCGGGCCTCCTGGGACCACAGTCCAACTTAAACTGAACTACTGGACTTGAAGTAGTGCCGTTGCAGGAGAACTGTTTGGCAGCCCTGCGGCGATTTTTCCCTGGAGAAGCTGACGGCGAATCCTGATGAACTCTTGGTCCTTTGTCCACAGCTCCTCTACAACTTTTGGTGCCGAAAATAGCCCTTGTCCTTGTGTCACCAGGGATTGGCCTGATGGCGTCGCCTCCACCCAAACTCTCCTGCCTTAACTTGAGCTCCCAGCTACAAATTCTTGTTGTTTCTTAAATCGGAGGGGAGCGAGGAGACCTTTGACCTGGAGGGTCCCCACCGCCCTTGCATCACTGAATTCTCGTGGCTCCCGAGTGGAGGTGCCGGCTTGTGGCAAGCACCGGCGGGCCTCCTTGGGACCACAGTCCAAACTTAAACTGAACTACTGGACTTGAAGTCGTGCCCTGCTGGTGCAGGAGATCTGTTTCAGCAGCCCTCTGTGATTTTTCCCTGGACAAGCAGCCGAATCCTGATGAACTCTTGGTCCTTTGTCCACAGCTCCTCTACAACTTTTAGCCGAAAATAGCCCTTGTCCTTGTGTCGCGGGGATTGACCTGATGACGTGCCCCTCCACCCAAGCTCTCCTGCCTTAAATTGAGCTCCCCAGCTACAAATTCTTGTTGTTTCTTAAATCGGAGGGGCGAGGAGACCTTGACCTGGAAGGTCCCTCCGACCTCGCATCACTGAATTCGTGGCTCCCGAGTGAAGGTGCCGGCTTGTTGTGGCAAGCACCGCGGGCCTCCTTGGGACCACTGTCCGAAACTTAAACTGAACTACTGGACTTGAAGTCGTGCCCTGCTGGTTGCAGGAGAACTGTTTCGCAGCCCTGCGGTGATTTTTCCTGGAGAAGCGACAGCGAATCCTGATGAACTCTTGGTCCTTTGTCCACAGCTCCTCTACAACTTTTGGCACGAAAATAGCCCTTGTCCTTGTGTCGCGGGATTGGCTTGATGCGCCGCCCTCCACCCAAGCTCTCCTGCCTTAAATTGAGCTCCCAGCTACAAATTCTTGTTGTTTCTTAAATCGGAGGGGACGAGGGAGACCTTGACCAGGAGGGCCCCGCCACCCTCGCATCACTGAATTCTCGTGGCTCCCAGTGGAGGTGCCGGCTTGTTGTGGCAAGCACCGGTGGCCTCCTTGGGACCACAGTCCAAACTTAAACTGAACTACTGGACTTGAAGTAGTGCCCTGCTGGTTGCAGGAGAACAGTTTCGCAGCCCTGCGGCAATTTTTCCCTGGAGAAGCGACGGCAATCCTGATGAACTCTTGGTCCTTTGTCCACAGCTCCTCTACAACTTTTGGCACGAAATAGCCCTTGTCCTTGTGTCGCGGGATTGGCCTGATGGCGTCGCCCTCCACCCAAGCTCTCCTGCCTTAAATTGAGCTCCGTAGCTACAAATTCTTGTTGTTTCTTAAATCGGAGGGAGGCGAGTGAGACCTTGACCTGGAGGGTCACCCCCACCGCCTCGCATCACTGAATCTCGTGGCTCCAGTATGGAGGTGCCCGGCTTGTTGTGGCAAGCAACCATGGGCCTCCTTGGGACCACAGTCCGGAAACTCAAACTGAACTACTGGACTTGAAGTAGTACCCTGCTGGTTGCAGGAGAACAGTTTCGCAGCCCTGCGGCAATTTTTCCCTGGAGAAGCGACGGCAAATCCTGATGAACTCTTGGTCGTTTGTCCACAGCTCCTCTACAACTTTTGGCAATCAAAATAGCCCTTGTCCTTGTGTCGCCGGGATTGGCCTGATGACGCGCCCTCCACCCAAGCTCTCCTGCCTTAAATTGAGCTCCCAGCTACAAATTCTTGTTGTTTCTTAAATCGGAGGGGAGCGAGTGAGACCTTGACCTGGAAGGTCCCCCGCCCTCGCATCACTGAATTCTCGTGGCTCCCGAGTGGAGGTGCCGGCTTGTTGTGGCTAAGCACGAGCCTCCTTGGGACCACAGTCCGAAACTTAAACTGAACTACTGGACTTGAAGTGTACCCTGCTGGTTGCAGGAGAACAGTTTCGCAGCCCTGCAGCGAATTTTTCCTGGAGAAGCGACGGCAAATCCTGATGAACTCTTGGTCCTTTGTCCACAGCTCCTCTACAACTTTGGCGCGAAAATAGCCCTTGTCCTTGTGTCGCGAGGATTGGCCTGATGATCGCCCTCCACCCAAGCTCTCCTGCCTTAAATTGAGCTCCCCAGCTACAAATTCTTGTTGTTTCTTAAATCGGAGGGCTGAGTGAGACCTTGATCTGGAGGGCCCCCGCCCTTGCATCACTGAATTTCGTGGCTCCCGGGTGGAGTGCGGATCGTTGTGGCAAGCACCGGCGGCCTCCTTGGGACCACAGTCCAAACTTAAACTGAACTACTGGACTTGAAGTAGTGCCCCTGCTGGTTGCAGGAGAACAGTTTCAGCAGCCCTGCAGCGATTTTCCCTGGAGAAGCGGACAGCCAATCCTGATGAACTCTTGGTCCTTTGTCCACAGCTCCTCTACAACTTTTGGCCACGAAATAGCCCTTGTCCTTGTGTCGCAGGGATTGGCCTGATGACGCCGCCTCCACCCAAGCTCTCCTGCCTTAAATTGAGCACCCAGCTACAAATTTTGTTGTTTCTTAAATCGAGGGGAGCGAGTGAGACCTTGACCTGAAGGTCCCCCCCCCTCGCATCACTGAATTCTCGTGGCTCCCGAGTGGAGGTGCGGATTGTTGTGGCAAGCACCGGGGCCTCCTTGGGACCACAGTCCAAACTTATACTGAACTACTGGACTTGAGTAGTGCCGCTGTTGAGGAGAACTGTTTCGGCAGCCCTGCGCGATTTTTCCCTGGAGAAGCGACGGCAAATCCTGATGAACTCTTGGTCCTTTGTCCACAGCTCCTCTACAACTTTGGTGCGAAAATAGCCCTTGTCCTTGTGTCACCAGGGATTGGCCTGATGACGTCGCCTCACCCAAACTCTCCTGCCTTAACTTGAGCACCCCAGCTACAAATTCTTGTTGTTTCTTAAATCGGAGGCGAGTGAGACCTTGACCTGGAGGTCCCCCGCCCTCGCATCACTGAATTCTCGTGGCTCCCGAGTGGAGGTGCGGCTTGTTGTGGCAAGCACCGATGGCCTCCTTGGGACCACAGTCCGAAACTTAAACTGAACTACTGGACTTGAAGTAGTGCCCTGCTGGTGCAGGAGAATCAGTTTCAGCAGCCCTGCCGGCGATTTTCCCTGACAAGCGACGGCTAATCCTGATGAACTCTTGGTCCTTTGTCCACAGCTCCTCTACAACTTTTGGCGCCGAAAATAGCCTTGTCCTTGTGTCGCGAGGATTGACCTGATGTAAGCCCCTCCACCCAAGCTCTCCTGCCTTAAATTGAGCTCCCCAGCTACAAATTCTTGTTGTTTCTAAATCGGAGGGAGCGAGGAGACCTTGACCTGGAGGTCCCCCCCGCCTCGCATCACTGAATTCTCATGGCTCCCGAGCGGAGGTGCCGCTTGTTGTGGCAAGCACCCAGCGGCCTCCTGAGACCACTGTCCGAAACTTAAACTGAACTACTGGACTTGAAGTCGTGCCTGCTGGTTGCAGGAGAACTGTTTCGGCAGCCTCAAGCGATTTTTCCCTGGAGAAGCGGACGGCGAATCCTGATGAACTCTTGGTCCTTTGTCCACAGCTCCTCTACAACTTTTGGTGCCGAAAATAGCCTTGTCCTTGTGTCGCAGGGATTGGCTTGATGACGCCGCCTCCACCCAAGACTCTCCTGCCTTAAATTGAGCCCCCAGCTACAAATTTTGTTGTTTCTTAAATCGGAGGGAGCGAGGAGACCTTGACCTGGAGGGTCCCCGCCCTTGCATCACTGAATTCTCGTGGCTCCCGAGTGGAGGTGCCGGCTTGTTGTGGCAAGCACCAAGGGCCTCCTTGGGACCACAGTCCGAAACTTAAACTGAACTACTGGACTTGAAGTAGTGCCCCTGCTGGTTGCAGGAGAACTGTTTGAGCAGCCCTGCGTGCGATTTTTCCCTGGAGAAGCGACGAATCCTGATGAACTCTTGGTCCTTTGTCCACAGCTCCTCTACAACTTTTGGCACGAAAATAGCCCTTGTTCTTGTGTCGCAGGGATTGGCCTGATGATGTCGCCTCCACCCAAGCCTCCTGCCTTAAATTGAGCTCCCCAGCTACAAATTCTTGTTGTTTCTTAAATCGGAGGAGCGAGTGAGACCTTGACCTGGAGGTCCCTCGCCCTCGCATCACTGAATTCCGTGGCTCCAGTGAAGGTGCCGGCTTGTTGTGGCAAGCACCGGCGGGCCTCCTTGGGACCACAGTCTGAAACTTAAACTGAACTACTGGACTTGAAGTAGTGCCCTGCTGGTTGCAGGAGAACAGTTCGGCAGCCCTGCGGTGATTTTTCCCTGGAGAGCGACAGCGAATCCTGATGACTCTTGGTCCTTTGTCCACAGCTCCTCTACAACTTTTGGCGCCGAAAATAGCCCTTGTCCTTGTGTCGCTGGGGATTGGCCTGATGGCGTCGCCCTCCACACAAGCTCTCCTGCCTTAAATTGAGCTCCCAGCTACAAATTCTTGTTGTTTCTTAAATCGGAGGGAGCGAGTGAGACCTTGACCTGAGGGTCCCCTCCCGCCCTCGCATCACTGAATTCTCGTGGCTCCCGAGTGGAGGTGCCGGCTTGTTGTGGCAGGCACCCGTGGGCCTCCTTGGGACCACAGTCTGAAACTAAACTGAACTACTGGACTTGAAGTAGTGCCCCTGCTGGTTGCAGGAGAACAGTTTCGGCAGCCCTCGGCAATTTTTCCCTGGAGAAGCGATCGAATCCTGATGAACTCTTGGTCGTTTGTCCACAGCCCTCTACAACTTTTGGCACCAAATAGCCCTTGTCCTTGTGTCGCGGGATTGGCCTGATGACGCCGCCTCCACCCAAGCTCTCCTGCCTTAAATTGAGCTCCCAGCTACAAATTCTTGTTGTTTCTTAAATCGGAGGGGAGCGAGTGAGACCTGACCTGGAGGGTCCCCCCGCCTCGCATCACTGAATTCTCGTGGCTCCCGAGTGGAGGTGCCGGCTTGTTGTGGCAAGCACGGCGGCCTCCTTGGGACCACAGTCCGAAACTAAACTGAACTACTGGACTTGAAGTAGTGCCCTGCTGGTTGCAGGAGAACAGTTTCGGCAGCCTCAGCAATTTTTCCTGGAGAAGCGTACAGTAATCCTGATGAACTCTTGGTCCTTGTCCACAGCTCCTCTACAACTTTTGGCTCCGAAAATAGCCCTTGTCCTTGTGCGGGATTGGCCTGATGACGTCCCTCCACCCAAGCTCTCCTGCCTTAAATTGAGCTCCCAGCTACAAATTCTTGTTGTTTCTTAATCGGAGGGGAGCGAGTGAGACCTTGACCTGGAAGGTCCCCCCCGCCTCGCATCACTGAATTCTCGTGGCTCCCGAGTGGAGGTGCCGGCTTGTTGTGGCAAGCACCGCGGGCTCTTGGGACCACAGTCCGAAACTTAAACTGAACTACTGGACTTGAAGTAGTGCCCTGCTGGTTGCAGGAGAACAGTTTCGGCAGCCCTGCAGCGATTTTTCCTGGAGAAGCGACGCAATCCTGATGAACTCTTGGTCCTTTGTCCACAGCCCTCTACAACTTTTGGCGCAAAATAGCCCTCCTTGTGTCGCCGGGATTGGCCTGATGACGCCGCCTCCACCCAAGCTCTCCTGCCTTAAATTGAGCTCCCAGCTACAAATTCTTGTTGTTTCTAAATCGGAGGGGAGCGAGGAGACCTTGACCTGGAAGGTCCCCCCCGCCTCGCATCACTGAATTCGTGGCTCCCGAGTGGAGGTGCCGGCTTGTTGTGGCAAGCACCCAAGGCCTCCTTGGGACCACAGTCCCAAACTTAAACTGAACTACTGGACTTGAAGTAGTGCCCCTGCTGGTTGCAGGAGAACAGTTTCGCAGCCCTGCAGCGATTTTTCCTGGAGAAGCGACGGAATCCTGATGAACTCTTGGTCCTTTGTCCACAGCTCCTCTACAACTTTTGGCGCCAAATAGCCTCTTGTCCTTGTGTCGCGGGATTGGCCTGATGACGCGCCTCCACCCAAGCTCTCCTGCCTTAAATTGAGCTCCCAGCTACAAATTCTTGTTGTTTCTTAAATCGGAGGGAGCGAGTGAGACCTTGACCTGGAAGGTCCCCCCCGCCAATCACTGAATTCTCGTGGCTTCTCGAGTGGAGGTGCCGGCTTGTTGTGGCAAGCACGCGGCCTCCTTGGGACCACAGTCCGAAACTTAAACTGAACTACTGGACTTGAAGTAGTGCCCTGCTGGTTGCAGGAGAACAGTTTCGCAGCCCTGCAGCGATTTTTCCCTGGAGAAGCGACGCAAATCCTGATGAACTCTTGGTCCTTTGTCCACAGCTCCTCTACAACTTTTGGCGCCGAAAATAGCCCTTGTCCTTGTGTCGCGGGGATTGGCCTGATGACGTCGCCTCCACCCAAGCTCTCCTGCCTTAAATTGAGCACCCAGCTACAAATTCTTGTTGTTTCTTAAATCGGAGGGGGCGAGTGAGACCTTGACCTGGAGGTCCCCCCGCCCTCGCATCACTGAATTCTCGTGGCTCCGAGTGGAGGTGCCGCTTGTTGTGAAGCACCGGTGGCCTCCTTGGGACCACAGTCCAAACTTAACTGAACTACTGGACTTGAAGTAGTGCCCTGCTGGTTGCAGGAGAACAGTTTCGGCAGCCCTGCAGCGATTTTTCCCTGGAGAAGCGACGGCAAATCCTGATGAACTCTTGGTCCTTTGTCCACAGCTCCTCTACAACTTTTGGCGCCGAAATAGCCCTTGTCCTTGTGTCGCCGGGATTGGCCTGATGACGCGCCTCCACCCAAGCTCTCCTGCCTTAAATTGAGCACCCCAGCTACAAATTCTTGTTGTTTCTTAAATCGGAGGGGGCGAGTGAGACCTTGACCTGGAGGCCCCGCCCCCGCATCACTGAATTCTCGTGGCTCCTCGGTGGAGGTGCCGGCTTGTTGTGGCAAGCACCGCAGGCCTCCTTGGGACCACAGTCCGAAACTTAAACTGAACTACTGGACTTGAAGTAGTGCCCTGCTGGTTGCAGGAGAACAGTTTGCAGCCCTGCGGCGATTTTTCCCTGGAGAAGGACGTTTTTGAAGAGCCCACCCACCCACCCTGGTTGAGAGGGACTTTAAATCCATCGTCCAAACCCGCCCTCTGCCAGCTAATTCGTCCATTGGCTCAATAGGGGTGGGGACACAGTCCTCCATCCCCAGGTTCTCACTTTACGTCCTGCCTTCTCTGTGAACACTGAGCCTGCAAACCCTGCTCTACCCATATTCCTCCAGTAACCTGCTGTGTATTTTCAGTGACTACTGCAAATTTCTAAAGTGTTTTGCTGTTACAAATGTGTTTACTGCTAATTCCTAAGGTGATAATTCCTTGACCATCTCACTGCTAATTCCTAATGTAAAATTCCTTGTCCTTTTCAGGCACTCGCTCAGTATTCCTGTAACTATTATTTAAGCAAATTGTACTGTCACTGCTAAGCGTTTGACCCCAGTTAGTGCTAGATTATCATCACACCAGGTCTGTAGCCAATCCACTTGTGCTCTTATCACTCCTGGCCAGTAGCCTTACCCCTGGAGCTTGCTCGGCTCCTGCATTGACCCTGCTCTCTGTCACCCTTTGTCCCAGGTCCCTACAGTATACCCCTGTTCTATCCAAGATCGGCCTCTCGACATGATCTCTGTTAAAGAGTTCGTTCCCCCTCTCCTCCGTTCTCCTGACTACCCTTCTCCTGGGACTCATCTCCCTCCTCTGGACCCTGACCCTGTACAGGCCAGTGGCAGTGGCAGGCCCATCCATCACTGCTCTGTGACCGATTTTCGTTCTCTAACCTTATGGCCAATGCCGTTGGTCCCGCTATCCTCTAGCGGACTGCTGCCTAGACTAGCCCTGCCCCAAATCAACATTAAGCGGCGTGGTGTCTGGTGGCCAGAAATCAAAAGGTCCCCGAGAGGACCCCTTCTGTGGCTAATCTTACTGTCCATTGCCCTATCTGGCGACATTGAAGTCAATCCTGGCCCCACCCTTGACTCTCCTCAGAAATGGTGGAGGGAAAGGGCCTGAAAGTGGCTCACATCAACATTTGGAGTCTTCTTCCAACCTTGACGAGCTCACTGCATGGGTTACTCTCTACAAGCCTGACATCCTGGGGATAACCGAGACCTGGCTTAAACCCCCAGATTCCCGACTCGGCCTGCAGGCTCCTGGCTATGAACTAAAATGGCAGGACAGAATTGGGAGCAAAGCGGGAGGAGGTATCCTGATTTACTACAGGGCCCACCTCAACGTATCCCTTATTAACCACACCTCCGTGCTGCCACAACCTGTGAGCTCCTCCACACCATGTTGCTGCTTGGCAACACCAAGAAACTGCACGTGGTATCTCCTACAACCCACCTAAGGGTGGGCTGCAGGGCTCTCCCATCTCCTGGATTCTGTCTGTCCCAGCACGGGTAAATGAACTCCTTATCTTGGGAGACATTAACCTAAACTGGGACGGGGAAAACGCCAAGCAGTTTGAGGCCCTGCTTGCCACCAAATCCCTAACACAACTGGTAAGGAGCCCACCCGGCGAAAGGCAAGCGGCTCTTCCTGCTCCCTCTTGGACTGGATTATGTCAAACCGTCCGAGAGGATCTCTCAGTAGGGGGCCCTACCCGACGCCATATTGGACGACTCTCCGGGTTCCTGTATATGGAATATCCCTCCCCAAAGGTTCCCACAAAATCATCCAGGTTCGAAACTTTGTCAGGTTAAACCCTGACCTGTTCTTGGAGGAACTCAGGCTTACGGACTGATCAACAGTCTACAGTGCTCAGGATCCTCATCAGCCGTCGCCGCGTTCCACAACATCTTTGTGGATATACAAGATAGGCATGCCCTATCACTAGGCGTGGGGTCCGTGGGACAGCCACCCAGTGGCTGAAAGGGGTCTCCTCTCCCACATGCAAGCGTGAGATAAATGCTGGCATCAGGTAAAATGCTCACACGACTCTGCCCTGTTGCAGCAATACAGAAAACTCAGAAATGAGTGCAAAATGATCAGGGGGCAAGAGCGACTTCTGCAAGGCCGCCTTCTCAGCTCTGCTAAAGATCCCAGACGTTTCTGGAGAACCATCCAATCACTGGTTGGCAGTCGCTCCTACTCAGGGTCACTGCTATGCTCATCGAAGGAGTCTCCTGCAACAATCCTCATGTAACTGCTAATGCCTAAACTCTCATTTCACAGACCTTCCTTCTGCTCTCCCACTAGGGTCCTCAGCCCAAAACTCAACCTGCTCTGCCTCCCGTCCAAATGGGAGTCCAGTCTGACCCATCCTCCATTTTACCTAAGGGCAGTATCGGTAAGCGAGTCGGGCTCTCCTTCTTGGTCTCTCCCAGAATACTAGCCCTGGTCCTGATGATCTGGAGTCAAGTTTCTCAAACTAGGTGCCCCCCTTATAGCCTCTCCGGTGGCCCACATTTCAACCTGTCCCTTACCCAGGGACTGATTCTGGATATCTGGAAGGTTGCCAGGTCGTCCCTGTCCCTAAGCAGGGCGACCCCAAAATCCTGGACAACTACCGTCCCATAGCTATCCTCTCTGCTGTCAGCAAGCTCCTGGAAAAGGCGGTCACCAAACAAATCTCGGAGTATATCCACTCCCATGGTCTGCTGACCCCGCCCAACATGGCTTTCGGAAAGGGCACAGCACTTCCACGGCTCTCATCTCAGTCTCTTCCAGCACCAGAGCTGCTATGGATCAGGAAAACTCTCAGGTGTGGTATCTATTGACTTATCCAAGGCATTCGACCTCGTTGACCACGACCTGCTTGCCCTGCAGATGAGGTCCCTTGGTTTGTCCCCACCACCTTAAACTGGGTCTCTGACACCTATATGGCAGAAAACAACTAACTAAATTCAATAAAGTCCTCTCTGCCCCGGCCGGTCAGCTCTGGTGTCCCTCAGGGCTCCGTGCTGGGTCCCCTACTCTTTTCCCTGTTCATCAACAATCTCCTGATGTGGTCTCAAACTGCCGTGTCATCATGTATGCGGATGACCTGGTTCTCCTGGCCCACTCCTGTGATACAGCCACACTAAACCGTCACTTATCTGAAGACTCTGGAACATCCAGGCTTGGCTCTCCAACCATAAATTGGTCCTAAATCAAAACAAAACCCAGGCTATGTTCTTGGCTCCTCTGCCAAAATCTGAGCCTCTTCAACTCCTCTACATATCAACTACGAAGATGGCTCCTCTCCCTACCGTGACCTCCTCAAATATCTTGGAGTGACGCTTGATCCCTAATTGACCTTTTGTTGTCATATCCATATGCCTTCAGTGGGTAAACTGCAAACTGGGGATGGCTCAGGCTCGGTACAACCTCACTCCAGCGGCTCGCATAGCTCTTGCCAGGGAGTACTACTTCCTCCCTCAGCCACGGCTCCTCATACTTTGCTCATGCTTAAAGACCCTTCTAAGCAAGTGGAGCACAACGACAACAACATCTGTCGTTTACCCTGGCCGCCGCCTCACCCATCACTGTGAGCTCTACGAAGCTTGGCTGGCTATCCCCGCTCAATCACCTTAACTTTAGCACTGGGTGCCTCGTGAGCAAAGTACTCAGCTCCGCACCCCTTCGAACTGGCCCGTCTCTTGCTCCTGCTGACCTTCCTCCGCTACCTGCTTAGATCCCAAGGCCCCGGCCTACTAAGTGTACCCACTTCCCGCACCAACATGGGGGACCGGAGTATTGCTGTCCATGGCCCTAGACTCTGGAACTCCTTTCCTGAAAGAGTCCGTACTGCCCTCTCACAAGAGTTTCCGACCTCCTGTGGGATCATCTTAAGGTGGCTTCCCCTGTGAATGTCCTAAGCCTCCTTAGCCTCCCGGTGTCCACTGGTGCCGGCTACTTCTCTCCTGCTCTGGAGTCACCGCCTTGCACTATGACCTTGTCCAAATCCTCATCCCCTGCTTGACCGACGCTACGATGTTACTCTGCTCATAATCCTCACCAGCCCTGTTGGTCACTGAATTTATCTCTAATTTATACCATGCCCCAGCATTGTATCTGGAGTACCCTCCACAAAATGTAAAACTGTAAAATTGTCTTTTTCCTGTTTTGTACCTGAATGTATTCGTCTGAACCAATTACTGTATCAATGTACCTGTTGTACCCTTTTGTACTCTCCCGGTCGTTCCTGAAAATAGGCATAAAACTTGTCTAGTGTACTTACCCGGTAAACAAAAACTAAATAAATAAATAAATAAATAAACAGCCATCAGAGTGTGCTGCCTTCCCTCAGAAACACTCACAGACTAGATAGAAACTTAGCAGTGTACACTGAAAGCTACACAAACTTTTTCACACAGCAACCTGCTTTATTTCAGACAACAGCAGGCAGTTTGTAAAACACAACAGAAAATCCCTTATTCTACATAATTCCTAGGGTAAAAATATCATTATACAATGGTAAGAAAGAATCCTGGCTCCTGATTGGTCAGTTTGCCATCACAGCAAGAATGTTACCCTGTCATAACATCCTGCAGATCTTATCATAGAGCACCTTGAGCACTGTCTGCATCTTTTCTTAAAAAATATTTTGAAACACTAAGTAAAATTCTTTAAAATGATTTTTTCTGTATAAAACAATGAGCCATTGTATAATAGGAATAATGCCCTCCAGGGTGGGTGTTATGCTGGGATAACATCCCTTCTCAGGTGTTGGCGCCCTCAGCCGGGGCCTCGGGCCCAACTACCCGAGGTGGGATGTTATCCCAGCATAACACCCACCCTGTCAGGCATTATTCCTTTAGTAGCAGGAAGTGACAAAGTAGTAATGCTACTCACATCAAAAGACAAGCACTTAAAGAGCAGCTGACACCTTCTGGACAACTTTATGACAAACATCATATTTAGACATAGTTTAGCTTGTATGTCACGCTGGTTCTATGTTCCTCCTCTGCATTATTTACTACCGAGTCAGTTGCATTAAAATAAAATCTTTGTTCCTGATGAGTTCAACTATTCCTGTTGCTTTCTCCCTACTCAAGGTCATAATGCATTGCTTGACATCACAGTTACTCTCATGCTAACAGACTGTGATGTCACAACAGAGGATCATGACTTGAAGTAGGGAGTAAGCTATAGAGGCAGATACACCATAAGGGAACTCTAAATGGGGAATAGAAATATACAGAAAATATATGGAATGTAAGCTGAATTGTATCATGTGGTTCAAAGTTTTCTTTGAGGCGCAGTAGCTCTTTAAAAAAAGAGGTAGTGGAGTACCTTGAAAAGGCATTTAAATTACATTATTTTACACAAGACACATATGCTGTATTAACCCCAGGTCATATAACATATGTGTTTGGTGTAAAGCAGTAATTTCTTTTCCTTTTCAGTATTTACCCCATGTCATACAACATATATGTTTGGTGTAAAGAAGTACTTTTCCTTTTCAGTGTGCTCCATAAACTTGTTTGTTTCAGAGTTTATAAAGCATACACTTTACTTTGCAAAAACTAGCCTTTCCTAGAGTACGTTGATCGTGCAGGGAGCTACATGCTTACTTCAAGCAAGGAGATGCATCAGTAAGGAGAGGCATTTCTTTAGGATCACAGAGCCTGAGCCTGTTAACCTCAGTCACATTAACTAGTCTGCTGCACTGCTGGAAAGTTTCAAAACTGAAGATATTTTTCTTTAACACCATGTATAGTATTATAAAAAATGCAAAGTCCACTGTGCTTATGAAATAATACCATCTTGGGGACTATAAAGCTCATAAAGGATGCTTGCCCTTTAAGCTCATCATGGCACCAAAATATTGCAGGTCTGCACCAGAAGACATACGGAGAGAGACTAAAGGAGCTTAATATGTATACCCTTAAGGAAAAAAGAAGAGGGGGTCATGATAGAAACTTTCAAGTACCTCAAGGGAATCAACAAAGTCCAAGAGGGTACTATCTTTCAGAAAAAGAGATGTGCAAGAACAAGGGGCACAATTTGAAGATAATGTGGGACAGCTCAGAGGTAATGTGAGGAAGTATTTTTCATGGAGCATTGTGGATGCATGAGACAGCCTTTCATGAGGAGGTCATGGAGTCAAGAACATTGGGGAATTAAGAATGCATGGGACAGACATAAGGCAGTCCTAGTGGGGGGGTAGGAGGAAGTAGGCTGTTGGTTAACTAGATTTGCAGCTTATCCATTAGGTAGGAAAATGGGCAGACTAGGTGGGCCAAGCGGTCCTTATTTGCCATCAAATTTATGTTTCTATGGCTTTATGCGCTAATTAACCTTCTGAACGGTACTCTCTTACCTCAGAACTCATAATACTGCACTGAGGTCTATAAAACAAGGAAGAACAACAGGTCCTGGGTATGTGGTTACTGTAAGAAGGCAGTCACGAATGATCTTCCACTTTGCACATGGCTTGAATGGTTTTGCAATTCCCATATGGTGAGGAAGTAAACAACAAGTTTTTCACTACTGTTAGTGTGTACACGACAGATGAAATCAGGGAAAATTGGGGATTCCACACTGATGCTGGTTAAAGGGTTAAAAGCAGTACTGCTTTATGTATGTATTAACTGATGTGAAAGTAAAGTTCATCGTAAAGCAGAATGTCAGAATGCCACTAATATGACTGGATTTGCACTTAGTGCATCACCCTTCCTTTTACTCATATGGATGCCTATGCACAAATGGGTGCAGGTTATGTGCCAAAGGTGCATAACCCACGCGTGCAGCAGCAGCAATCATGACCGCGCCACCACCTGTCCACAGCCTCCCCGGCGCACAGGTCTTGTACAGGGTGGGTGAGTTGTGACCCAGTCAGGCATCTGGCATGGGTCAAACAGTGGATCCCTTATGTTATGGGGTGCTCACTGGCAGTGCATCCCACAGATGTCCGCGGGCCGGTGCCTGTGTCAGGTGGGTGGAGGGCAATGCCGCCAGCCCTCTGATGGCACCTAAGCGGTGCAGAGGGATGGGGGGTATGTCGGGTGGAGGAGGGAAGACAGTGACTGCTGGTAGCTGGGGGATGAAATGCGTGCCACTGGGGAAGCAATAATGTGCCGGTGCCCCTGTGAAGTGTTTTGGTTTTGGGGGTGGCCACACACTGATGTGTGCTAGGGTGGGTGGGTGGCACTGGGGCCATTTTCTGTGGCCCCGGAGGATCAGTGGGTTGTTCGCTCTTTCCCGGTGTGTCCCGGGTTGTGCATGGGGTGCGAGGGGTTTATGACAGAGTTTATTTTGTTTATTTAGTTTTTGTTGACGGGTAAGGTGCGCTAACCATAGCAATGACTATTTTCAGGCATGACCCAGGAGTTTACAGAGACAAAACATTTGATTAATAAAGGCAGAAACAACTAAACAGTAAAAGCTTAGACAGTTATAATACAGTGTGGTAGGAAAAACAATAAGTACAAAATGATTCAACAATAATGTATAACATAGAACAATAAGAGAGCAAATACAATAAATAAAGCCATTTGGCAGCAATTCAGGAAGCAAAATGGGGTGAGATATTATAAGAACAAATACCATTATAATAGTCATATTAGATGGATATAGGAGAGTCAGAAATTGAATGGCGTGGGGATGCAATAAAGGGGAGGGATAGGATAGGAAAAATAAGGCAAGGTAAAGGGATAAGGACTAGATATACTAAAAGTAGGCAAGGAGGAGGTGACTGGAGAAAAGTACAGTGCTTAGCTGTTGAGGTGAGGGGTGAAAAGATCAGGAGAAGATAATGGGCTAGTGGGGTTTGGAAGCAGGAGTAGGAGCAGGAATCTGTGAGATGATCATGTAGTAATTTCTGAAAGAGGCATGGGAGTTCTCCTGGTGTACCCCTGCACCCCACATACCCTGTGGCCAGCACTATGCGCCTTTGCATGGCACATAGTGCTGACATGCCCCTGCACGGTGCAGTCCGCAGACCTGGGGATCGGGTACATACTGTGTGCACCTCACCTTGTGTACCCCCGAGGAGGGTGCGATGGTGTGCAGAGTGGCTATGGCGAGGCACAATATGTGCAGAATGACTGTGTGCCCCACATGCGAATGCCCCTTCATGCATAGGAGCCAATGTGAGCTATAGTTGTGTGACTCCAACCACTAGACCTTAAGGGAATGGGCTTGGACCTGCACCTTTGCTTGGGTCACAAAACTAGGGGCTGGGGAAAAGGAGGTGGATGGTGGGCATGAAGGTTGAATACTCCAAGGAATACCAAACCACCAATCTGCCAAAACTCATGAGACACCAAATCCCAGTTTGTTTAATTTCCTTACTTTGTGCACTTTGCATTTTCAACCCAAATGTCTGCATTTACATAGTTGTTTTCTCTTTTTCTTTCTCTCTATCTCTTTTCTCTCTCTATCTCTTTCTTTCCACTAATGAAAATATCATCGATATTTGTCATGTGTCCAGTTTGACCTTGTGCCATCATGAGTGGTGAAGCCATGAGTGATGTCAACTGCACGAGGGAAAATACCAGTGTTATTTTCATTAGCGCCATGGCATATTTGATTTAAGCCATTCCCTTTATTAAACAATATTAAGAAAACATCCTGCCCTTGATAGTTCAGTGGCCCCTTCAACAATAATGTTAGCCCAGCACAACCTCAATGTACAAGGGGACAACACATGAAAGCTCCATAATTTCACTCTGCACCCATTGCCACCATGGACCTATGTGTGTGTATAAATGGACTAAGAGTGAACATAACACTGATATTCTCAGTCTAGGTCACCATAGTGGCAGACATATCACTAATATTTGTCACTTTGTATCCTCACAGGTATGGGATAGCTAGATAGCTAGATAGATAGATAGATAGATAGATAGATAGATAGATAGAAGGCAGGCAGGCAGGCAGACAGACAAACAGACAGCACACGACCACACACAGTGCTGCCAGCCAGGAACAAGTGCTCTTATTACTGTTTCTGCTGTGATATCTTGCAGGATACTGCAGGAACTCAACTGTGACATCTCTCACAGTGCACTTGATTCTGGTGGGTGACACTGTATTCATTGCAAAACAATACGGTAATGCATCAGTTTAAACACAAATCATCAAAAGTGGGAAATAATACATTGGGGTAAAAGTCCCATGAGCCTTAATGAATCAGTAATGTTGTTTCTCAGGGCAGAATGATCATATGATGCAGTGCTGGTGTTGCCCTAAGTTTGTCACCATCTTTCCAAACACAGAAAAATACTCAAACACCAATGGTTGAGAGAAGATGCGGAAGTTATTGTAACACCAACACTGATGTAACATGAAGACGCCGTGGGGAGAAACATTGGATCGAGGGAGGGACAGAGGTTGTGTGGGGCAAAACAAACAAGAGGCCTGGCACTGAAGGGAAGGCTCAGGTCAGGAGGAAGGAGCCAATGCGCAGTATTGCAGAGGGGCAGGAAATAAGTTGCCGTACTGGCAACATTGAGGGAGGAGGAGGGGGTGAAGGATTTCCAGGAGAGGGTGAGAGAGGAAAGGAGGGAATGCACAAGGGACAGTAGTCAGTCAGAGGAAGGTGGTAGGGTGAGAGACACAGCTGGAGGGATGGTCGAAGGGAGCAGGGATACAGGGAGAGGAGCAGGTGGATAGAGAGGACAACAAGGGCATAGCAGAGGATGGGGGCAAGAGTGGAAGGGAAGGATGTAGATGACAGTGAGAGAACGGGGAGGGATGGGTCAGGTGTGGGGGAGGGGAGCCGCAGGGAGAAGGTGGAGCTACAAATGTGGTGGACTCAAGGGATAGGTTCCTAGGTAATAGGGTGGGGCAGAGATGAGGAATGAAGAGGGGTATACTGGTGCTGGGATTCCATACTAAAAGGGATCAGAATTGGCAGTGAGGGAAAGGCATAGCCACATATAGGTGGGTCCATACCTGAGTTAATGGCAGGCAGGGTGGGGCAGTCAATTCTTAAGAGCATAAAGAGGGTAGGGAGAAACCGCATCTCGTGGTGCATGTGGGTACAAACAACCTGGTGGGGAGATGGTAGAAGTACAGTAGTAAGGAGAGGATCAAGAACTGGGAAGGCTGTGTGAGGAGTTGGGGAAGTGGTGGCATTCTCTGAGGTGCTCCCAGTGCCCTGCATGAGTTCGGCAAGGAAAGGGAGGATTGGGAGTTCAACACTGGCTGGAGAAATGGTGCGATCCATGAGGTTTGGGTTGGTGAGTTGCTGGGGCAGCACCTGGGACAGTAATGATCTATACGCAGGGGACAGGCTATTCTTGAGCGGGAAGGGGTATTAAAGCAGTAGATGGGGATAAATAGCAGCAAAGGTAGATTTAAACTAGGTGGGGGTGGCAAGTGGATAACTGGTAGGCAGAAATCCACGGAGGGGAGCCAACAAGCTTATCCCCCAAGCTAAAGGAGAAGGAATCGGTAGTGGCACTGGGGATTGGGGGAAGCAGGAGGGTTAGGGAAGGAACAAGGTGGAGGGTGGTCTCACTGAACGCAAGAAGCCTAGGTAACAAGTCAGCTGAGTTGTAGGCCCTCTTGGCAGTATGAAGGGTGGACATTGCGGCCATCACAGAAACGTGGCCACCCAGTACCAGGACTGGGATATGGTGATCCCATCCCAAGGTATAGGATATTCAGAAAGGACAGAGATAAGGTGAAAGGGGGTATGGTATTCTACATACAGGAGGGATACGTGTATAAAGGAGGAGGGGAGGAAGGCAGGACAGAGGCCCTATGGATGCATTTTCAAGGCTCAAAGGTAGGACACTGAGGATGGGGGTAGTACAGACCACCAGCTCAAGGGTGACCTGGATAAAGTGTTAGCTGAGCAAATTAGAAGGGTCTGTAGGAAGGGGAACACAGTGGTAGTGGGGACTTCAACCTACCTGGGTGGAGTGCAGCACCCCAGCCACCATGAGTGCAAAGGAGCAGGTCATATTAGGAGCATTTCAGCACAGCTTCCTGGTGCAGTTGGTCCATGAGCCAACTAGATTGGAAAACACTCTGGACCTGGTACTATCAAATGGGGAGGCTGTAAGGGATCTGGGGGTAGAGGACCCTCTGTCTGGGAGTGACAACCACTTGGTGGGTTCACGCCAATATGGGTAGGTAAACAGGGGCTACAGGAACTAGGGTGAATGAATTTAAGGGAAGACTTTAAAAGGATTGAGGAAATTTGGGGTAGGCATCAGGCTGGAATTCAACCAAGCATGGATGATAGTCAAAAATGGAACATTATTAAAAAAGGTCTGGCAGAGGCTACTGGAACATGTACAAGACCATGGCGTAAGAAGGGAAGGGCAAAGTAGCCCAGCTGGTTGACTCAGGAGGTCATGGAGGGGTGAGGGCCAGAGAAAAGCATTCTGGAGACTCAAGAAATCAGGAGGGAAGAAGGCAAAGATGAGTATCAAGAAGTCCAGAGAGTTACTAGGCTAGTCAGAGTGGCCAAGTCTTCAAGAGAGCTGAGACTGGCACAGGGTATTAAGGATGGAAAAAGGACTTCTTCAGATACATAACAACAGAAGGAAGAACAAAGATCTAATTGTAAGGATTAGGAAGGACGGAGGATGGGTGGAGAATGGGTGGATCAGGCAGAGGCACTAAATGAATACTTCGTTCTGTGTTCATGGAGGAGAAAAGGGGCAGATTATTATTATTTTTTACCAATAGAGACACACTAAGCTGAAAGCTCATTTACAGGAGTGACCTGGGAGCACAAGGAAGTTAAGTGACTTGCTCAGGGTCACACAGTATGCAAGAGGTGGCTGTGGGATTCAAACCCAGTCTCCAGTTTTGCAGCTCAGAGCCTTAAACCACTGAACTATACTGCCTACAAATACCACAAAGGAAGGTGGAGTGGACTGTGGGGGTGAGGGAGGATGACTGATATAGGGATTACAGAGGACAGGGTCCTAGAAGGATTAAGGGCACTAAGGGTGGACAAGGCACTGGGACCAGATGACATTCACCCTAGGGTACTTAAGGAACAAGCAGAGATCCTGGCAGGGCCACTGGCTGGACCAGTTCAATACCTCCCTGGACACAGGATGCATACCACAGGACTGGAGGATGGCCCATGTGGTTCCCATTCACAACAGTGGCCCTACGGATGAACCAGGCAACTACAGACCAGTGAGTCCCAAGTCAATTGTGGGTAAGCTTATGGAGACAATCCTAAAAGAAAGGCTGGTGACCTTTTGGAGGATAATGGAATCAGGATGCTCAATAGCAGGTTTGTTTTGGCAGATCCTGCCAGACAAACCTAATTGAATACTATGACTGGGTGACCAGGGAACTGGACAAGGCCATGCTGTGGATGTCCTGTATTTAGACTTCAGCAAGGCCTCTGATTCTGTGCCACATGGGAGGCCGTGGGGGAGCTGGAGTATATAAGGGTGGGAACAAGGATGGTCAAATGGATCAACAACTGGCTGAATGGAAGACAAAGGGTGGTAGTGGTGGGGGGGACTCTCATCCCCAGGGCAATGATGAGCGGGTACCACAGGGATCGGTACTGGGACTGGTACTGTTTGGGATATTCATAGCTGATATCTCACTCAGGATCTGGAGTAGGATCTGTCTGTTTCAGAGGATAACGAAGATGGGAGCTGTGGTAGATGACATTGAGGGTTGGAGGGGCTGCAGGAAGACTTGACCAAATTACAGGAGTGGTCAGAAACATGGCAGTTGGGGTTCAATGCCAAGAAGTGCAAGGTACTGCACTTCAGGGCTAGGAACCAGGGAGGACCTATCAGCTGGGAGGAGTACAGTTGGAAAGCACTGAGGAGGAAAGGGTTCTAGGGTGCTTATAACGTGAGTATGAATAACTCAGCTCAGTGCAAGAAGGTGGCAGCAAAAGCCAACAAGTTGCTGGGGTATATAGCAAGGGAATTTCTCCAGCAATAGGGATATGACCTTCCCCGTACGGGTCACTGGTCAGGCCACACCTGGAATACTGAGGCAGTACTGGCATCCGCTCCTGAAGAAGGATGTCAGATTGTTGGAGGGAAGCAGCGAGGGCAACAAATATGATCCTGGGATTGGAGGAAGGTCCCATGAAGACAGACTGGGTGAGTTGAACATGTACTCCTGGAGGAGAGAGAGATTGGGAGATATGATCGAAACCTTTAAATACTTAAAGGATAAATCGACTAATATAGAAGGATTTTCCAGATTAGAAGAGGGAGGGATATGAGAGGGTACCAGATGAGACTGGAGGGAATATTCAGGAGGGAAATCAGGAGACATTTTTCACAAAACAGGTGGTAGACAAGTGGAATACTCTGCCCGAGGAGGTGGTATCCTGTGGAATGGTGGGTGGTTTTAAGAGGGATGGGACAGAGTGGGGTGGGTAATGATGAACATGGGTGGGAGGGTGGGCAGCTGCAAGTTGAGAGGTTAGCTGCATAATTGGTCTATCTCGATAGACAGTGAGGCCTGTTTCTGCTGGCATTTTCATATATTTGTATGTTCATATGTACATTAAAACCTGAGAAATACCCTACTACAGATTCACCAAGACTCAGGGCATTATTGATACCTTATAACAGTATGTGCACATTACTTTATATTGATTTTAATGATAATCAATTATATTCTAGTGCACAAGTATTGATAAACATGCTATAAATGAGGCTTAGTGTAAAGACACTAAGATTTAAATGCATATTCAGTTGTCTTTAAAATTGGAAGCAAGTTTCTGTATTTTGAAATTATATTTCGGAAAGATGTACTGCACAATGTTTAAGTATGTATTATATGAAGTTATACATAAACCTAATCAGCTAAATTTGCTAGCATAGAGTGTGCTTCAGTTACATTAAAATGTTTTAAACAATGTCTGGCTTTACTTAGGCATCATCTTTAATTGCCTATTTATCTGAGCCCACATGGTTAAGATTAGTAAATTGGCAAAACTTCCTGTACAATGCAGAGGAAAAACATTACCACCCATGTTGTCTCCTTGTTACATGAATGTCAATCCTTCCTGCTCGCATTCTGTTACAACTCAAAACAATAGTGCTAAAAGTTATATATTTTGTTATTTATAAAAAATCCACTCCCCAGGATAAAACCTTGAAATACAATTTACAAGGGTGGGGCAATAGCAGCAGTATCAGTTACACATGCAAGGAAAATGCACAAACTAGTTTTAACTCCTTTAAAACAAGGGTTAGATGGAAACAGAGAATCTGATGGCAGATAAGGACCTCTTGGCCCACCCAGTCTGCTTCTTTCTCCTCCCCACCCTTTCTACTAGGATTCCCTTGTGCCTGTCCCATGCATTCATGAACCTCACCACTGTTTTCATCCCCAACACCTCCAATGGAAGGTTGTTCCTGGAATCCAACACTCTTTCTGCAAATTACTTCCTCACATCCCTTTGAATATACCCTCCAGCTTTATAGTATGTCCCTTATTCCTGAGCACATTTTCTTCTGAAAATGCTTCCCTCCTGTACCTTGTTTACTATCATAAGGTATTTAAAGGTCTCCATCATATCCCCCTCTCTCTCTCTCTTGCACTTCTCTTCCAAGGTGTACATATGGAGATCCTTTAGTCTCTTCTCGTGGGGCTTTTGATGCATACCCTGCAACATTTTAGTTGTCCTCCTCTGGATTGTCTCCACTTTGTCTATCTCCTTCTGGAGATATGGAGACCAGGATTTTCAAGAGGCTTAGATTGCACTTAAGCCCGGGTGCACCGATGATGCCGGTGCATGGGGCTTCATGGTGACTAATGGATTTTTCTGTCCCATGTGCATTGCCACAAGTTAGACCAACTTTTCTGGTCTAACTTGGCAATCCTGGGGCCTTTCTATGGAGCTTGTTCTAGATATTTGGTGCAAGCTGCTGTAAATCATGAAATCTGTTGCAACTACACTGAGATTGTAAAATCGGGTACAGCTGTGGCAATGGGGTTTGGCGCACAGAACCTAAGTGTCGTGGTGCAGGGGCTTGGTGCAGAGCCCTGCCACTCTTTGAAAATCTGCCCCATGGTCTCCACAATGGGACGCAGTCCTCTAGGTGGGGTCTTGCCAAGGATCTATATGGAGGCAGCTCCACCATCCTCTTTCTGCTGGTGATACCCTTCCCTATTCACCCCAGCATCCCACTTGCTCTCCCAACTGCTCTGTCATATTGCCTGGCCACCTTTAGACATCTGATATAATTGCCCTTAGTTTTTCACCCTGAAAAGGACCTGTATTGGTCTCAGTGGGCCTACCAGTCAACACAAATAAAATAAATAAAATAAATTACCTTGTAGTCATCAAACCACTCCACCCATTTTGTACTCTGCTCCTGGGTTTCTGTGCCCTAAGTGTATTATTTTGTACTTTTCACACTGAAACCCAGCTGCCATAACCTTGACAACTCCCCCAGTTTTCTATGGGTAGAAACATAGAAATATTAGGGGCATTATGAGGAGGCAGTATAGCGCGGTGGTCTAAGGCTCTGAGCTGCAAATTTGGTGACATTCAGCAGACCAGACCTGGGTTTGAATCCCACAGCTTCCACTTACATACTGTGTGACCCTGAGCAAGTCACTTAACCTCCTTGTGCTCCCAGGTCGCTCCTGTAAAAAGCTTTCAGCTTAGTGTGCTATACCTGGTTAAACAACTAAATAAAAAAAATATATATATAGAAGTTGTCAGTGGATAAGGACCACCTGGCCCACCTAGTCTGCACTGCTGATCCTGTCTATAGTACCTCCGCAGCCCCTTTGAGTCCTCAGATTTTCCTTGTGTTTGCCTTTGTGCTAGGATTCCTTATGCCTATTCCAAGCATTCTTGAAGCCTGTGATCATTTTAGCTTCCACCACATCCTACAGGAGTCTGTTCCAAGCTCCCATCACCCTCTTCGTGAACATTTTTTTTCCTGACATTCCCCTCTGTTGCACCCTCAGCTTCATCGCATGACCCCTAATTCTTGCACAACTCCTTCTCCAGAAGATACTCCCTCTTGCACCTTATTCACTCCCCGTGAGGTATTTATATGTCTCTAGCATGCCTTCCTCCTCCCCTCCAGAGAGTACATGTTTAATTCCTGAGTCTGTTATCATAGGGCTTCAAGTGTGGGCCCCAGTGATCTTGGTTGCCTCTTTTGAACCCTTTGAACCCTGTATATGTCCTTTGGAAGGTAGGGCCTCCAGAACTATACACAATATTCTAGGTGAGGTTCACCAATGACCTGTACAGAGGTACTATGCGCCTCCTTCTTCTGCTGGTGATCCCTCTACCTATGCACCCCAGCAGGCTGCTAGCCACACCACCTTGTCACACCACTTGGCCACCTTTAGGTTGTCTGAAATAATTATCCCTAGGTCTCTTTCCTGCCTTGTGACAGTCAGTCCCCCCTCCCAGTGGTACTTAGCTGTGGGGTTCCTGTGACCCAGGTGCATGACTTTACACTTCTTGCATTAAAGCCCAGTTTTCAGACCCTTGACCACTCATCCAGCTTGGTAAGATCCTCCCTCATTTGTTCCACCCCTAGAGTGTCCACCCTGTTGCAGATTTTGGTATCATCTGCAAACAGACACACCTTCCCTGCCAGCCCTTCAGCTATATCACAGATAAATATATTGAAGGCGTTGGACCTAGCACTGACCCCTGTGGCACCTCACTAGGCACTCTGTCTTTCCCCAAGTATCCCAAACACTATATCACACATGTAGCATTTAGTAAGGACAAGCACTGGCCCTGAATTAACTAGATCAGCGACAGAAATAAAACTAGCCCTGCCATAAACAAAGCAAAGTTTGGTAACAAACCTTGTGGTTCCAGGATGCACTACCCTGGAACAACTTGCCTTTTAGTATGTACTATTTCATACCATAATACTTTTGTCACTGCTTTGAAAACTACTTTCCTTCTGTTCTAATTATTAAAAGTGTTTCTCAGCCTTCTGTGTTTTCCAATGTTTGTATGCTTCTAAACAGTTAATGCGACATGTTGTAACAAGATGTGATGTGAATTATGTATTAGTTTGTAATGCATTTTATATTTTTGTTGTAACTGATCTGTAACATACTGTACATAGGACTGTCTTGTAAACAGGGATTTTTCCCCAGAATGACATGTTTATTTCTGTATAAAAATAAAAGATTCTATCTATCTATCTGCACACCATTTACTACCACCCTCTGACTTCTATCTAGTTTTTACTCATTCAACTACCTTTAGTCCCATCCCAGGCTATTTAGTTTGTTCACCAGCCTTCTGTGTGGGGCGGTGTTGAAGCCTTGCTGAAATCCAGGTAGGCCACATCCACCTCCCCTTTGATTCCACCACCCTGGTCACCCAATCAAAGAAGTCGACCAGGTTAGCTAGGGAGGATCTCCCCATGAACCCATGCTGCCTGGAATTCTGCAGCCCGTTGGCTCCAGCAACTCCACCAACCTTTCCTTCAGCAGTGACTCCATAACCTTGCCCACGACCAGGTCAGGCTGATCGGTCTGTAATTTCCTCATCTCTCCTTCCACCTTTGTGCAGTGGAACAACAACAACGGCCTCCTCCAGTCTCCTGGAACCACTGCTGTTTCCAGAGACAGGTAAAAGTGCCGTCAGAGGTGCAGCCAGCTCTTCCCTGAGTTCCCTCAGCACCCTGGGGTGTACTCCATCAGGGCCGATTGACTTATCCACTTTTAGATATGATAGTTCCCTTAGGACCTTGCCTACTGTAAAGGGGACTGTGTCCATCTCTGATACCTTTGTGCCCTTATTTTCTAACACTGGTCTGCTACCTGATCCTTCTACTGTAAATACTGAGCATAAGTATCTAGTTTAGCATGTTTGCTTTTTGATGATCCTCCTCCGCACAGACCCTACCTTCTGCCTTCGGCCTAATTATCCCTCCCTTGGCCTTCCTTTGTCCCTTATGTATCCGAAGATTGTCTTATTCTCCTTTTTAATGATGTGGCAATTCTTTCTTCTGGCTGTACTTAACCTTCCTGACTGCCCTCCCTGCCTCTTTTTGTTTTTTCTTGATAGGTTTCTCTGTTCTCCTCCTTCTGAGATATTTTGTATCTCAAAAGGCCCACTTCTTTGCCTTTACCTTCTCCGCTGTCTCCCTTTGTGAACCAGAGTGGTCTTCTTTCCTTTACCTTTGCTAACCTGGATACAGAGACTAGTAACCCTGTTGATACCTTCCTTAATTTTTATCCACTAGCTCTCAACTCCTCAAGTTCCCCTATCCCTACCGGGCATCCTTTAGAGATCTCCTTGTTGCCTCAAAGTCAGTCCTCCTGAAGTCCAGAATCTTAGTCCTGGTGTTGTTTACTTCTACCTTAGTCCTTATGGTAAATCGTATTGTGTGGTGGTCATTGGTTCCCAGGTGGTCTCCCACCGTGACATCATCAATACTATCCCCATTTGTCAATACTAGGTCCAGCATTGGTCCTCCGTGAGTGGGTTCCTCCACTAGTTGGCTGAGGAGGCACCTAATAGTCAGTATGTCTCTGCTCCTGGTAGTTGCTGCTGTAGACAAGCTCCAATCTTTGGTATATTGAAGTCCCTGACTAGTAGTAGTACCTCCTCTTTTGAGCCATATTCTGAATTTCTTCCATTAATTCCTCATCCACTTCCTCCCCTGTGCAGTGGGTCTGTAGATCATCCTGTGTGGATGACTTCCCTTCTCTTTCTCCAGGGTCACCCACAGTACTTCTGCCCTCCTCCGCTTTTCCTGTGTTTCTATTGCCTTTATGTTCTTCTTCACATAAGGACTATGCCCCTCCCATTCCTTCCCTCCCTCTCTTCTAAACAGAGAGTACCCTGGCATAGCCAGATCCCATTCCTGGTTTCACTGCACCAGGTCTCTGTGTTGGCTGCTAAGTCCAGGTCTGTCTGCACCATGGCAGCCTCTACATCTGCCATCTTGTTCCAAAGGCTGCGGGCATTTGCACACATTGCTGTCTAGTGTGCTGCCTCACTCCCTTCCTTTTACATGCTACATTTTTCTTATTTGTCCCACCTCTTCTCAATACCATTTCCACCTCCTGCCTTGTTTTCCCTACTCCATGGTTCTATTTGTTTTCCTATTCTCTTCTGATTAAAACAGTTCCACTGCTGATCCTGTGGGGAGACTATGTTGCCTGCCTTATTCTGCCTCCCCTGGCTGGTTTAAATGTTCACCAATGAAGCATCTAAACCTCTCACTGAGATCATCAGTGCCCCTTCCAGACAAATGTAGGCAATCCCTGTTGTACAGGCCTGCATCCTTCCATGAGCCACCCCAGTCCCCAAAGAAACTGAACACCTCCCTACTACATCAGTCCTTTAACCAAGCATTTAATGAATTGGTGCAAGTCCTGTTCTCCCCATTGCAAACCAGTAGCACCTCTGAGAAGGTAACAGATTGTGCCACCTGTCTAAGACCACTCCCAGTTTCTTGAAATCTTCCTGGACTACTGCTGGCTCACTCCGAGCTAGATTATTTGTCCTCAGGTGGAGAACCATGTCAAACTCCCCTCCTGCCAACTGCCTCAGTGATCCCTTGGATCCTCCTTCCATCCCTCTACAGTGTGGCACCACACAGGCACTGGATCTCCCTACCTCATCGCTACCTGTCCCCAACTTAACCCTCTTTACAATGCAGTCCCCACCAGAATTCGCTTGTCCTCCTCCTTAGAGTCTCCTGATACCCACACTGGATTCTCCACTTTGGAGGTTCCTCACATCCCTTCTGGCCACTGCTGTGGTTTCCTCTGTTGGGCACTGCAATCAGTTTTAGGATGAACCTGCTGTCCACCTCCCGATCTCACTGTTGTCCATCTGCCCTCCTTCTAGGCAACCTAGAAGTAGTGGACTAGGTGGTCTCTGGGTGGTGGGGAAGGTCTCCTTGACCCAAGACAGTTCAGCTCTGAGTCTGGTGACCTCCTCTCTCTACTCAGAGAGATGACAGCAAGTAGAGCAGCAACGTAGACTCCAGAAGGTGCTCCGAACACTGCTGCCCCGCAAGCACTACACTGCAACACTCCCTACATTATAACCTCTCAACTCTTATTACTGTATGACTATTTCTGACCCTTCATGGAACTTACTGCTACTCCTCAACCTCAGGTTATCAGCTCCCAGTGTAGTGATTCATCTGTACCCTTAATATAGGGTCAAAAGCCCTAAATGACCCCTTTCTCTTGCCTTAGTTTGTGTCTGGGAGGTGTCTACCCTGAGTTAGTCCTCCAAAATCCTCCAACAGCAGGCTGGGAGGAGGGCTACCCTTGCCTGCAGTAGAGGTGACTCCTATTGTCCTGGTGCTCCCACCCTTCTTGCTTCAGGCAGGAAGTGGTTACTACCAATCAAGCCCTGTGCCTAAAGAAATAGGGCAGTCTTGGTGGGTGGGAGGAGGCAGAGGGAGGAAGGGAAATGCCATGTAGCCCCACCCTGCTACTCCTGGTGTGAGTCTGCAAGCCCCTCTCCTGCTGGACTCACCAATGGCTTTTCATGCAGGTCACTGCACCCGATGAGTAGTTTGGCAGCTCAGTCCTGCTGAGTGAACTCCCGCTCACTCTGCCCAGAATTTCCCAAGCTGCTTCGATCTGCTACACTCCTCCAATTAAGTGCAGTGTACTCTATGCTTGGATCTGTGGAGATCTGTGAAGCAGTTTTGGTAGTAAGACAAATATGCTCTCTTAGGGGATTGTTACTCTGGACAAATGGCCTTCCTCCATCCTAAACATTTTAGTCGAAAGTTATTATGAAGCATGTTACTCTAGAGCAAATAATTAACACTCTTTTCATAAAGTAAAATGGAAAATAAAGGATTTTAACACGCTTGCACCTTTTTGTAACAATAACCATTTTGGAGGAACGGTGTGTACTTGCCTCCCATAAAAGCACATGTACGTAAGGCCATTTTTTGTCTCAGATGAAGTGCTCATCTTTAAATGTCAGTGTCTTTTGTTACACTATTTGGCAGTATAACTGCAAATCAATCTTGGGTCCAGGGTGGGATAAATCACTTTTGACCTGGTGGTCAGTTTGGCCACCATACCTCAAAATCTGGTGGCCAAAAATATTTTTAGGTGGCTATTTTTTACGGCGCATAGCCTATAAAATATGGTAGCCATTTTTTAACTTGCCTTTAGATGAGGAATTGTCTATTAACCTACATTTGGGAACGTGTTTACCAGAGATTCTGATGAGAATTAGCTGCCAGAACAGCATCAAGTATACACAGGAAGGAGAATTTATAAAGTACAAATTGAAAGTCCTGTCTGTCTAATGCAAAAAGGAAAGCAAGGGTGGCATTCACAACTATGAGAAAATGAAAATGAAATCATCAGTCACTATAGAGGAACTACTGAAGATGGGACCATCAGAGAAACACCTCCATGACCGAATTAGAAAAGGGAAGAGGCGCAATTATGAGAAAATGAGATGAAAATCAGCAACTGAAGATGGGACCAGTGGAGAAACACTGTGACAGGACTGGGGTCTGTCTGACTCTGACTGACCAGAACCTGCTGATTTACAAGTGAAAACAAGTCCTCTCCTAGTGCTAAGTGTACACTGTTTTTTTTAATAAACCAATAAAACCTTTCAGATGTTGTGATTTTCTTATTGTCTTGTGTGTTCTTTTTTTTTTTGGGGGTACTTTTTGTGACTTTATTTTTCATGACATGGCAGACATGTGCTGCTGCTATGCTGTTACCATCCCCAATCCACCACTGTAGGGTCATCATCACTAAAATTAGATTTTGAGGGCAAGGGCAGAAAATAAGTTTTAAATGCTTCCTAAAAACTATGGCTGACAGATTGCTAACAGTATTTATATTGTTGTTACTGTCTTCTTCAAAATTGGCCCACCTCCCATATCCCACTCCAACGCAACCACTGTCTGCGCCCTTGAACTCAACTCCTCGAGTCTGACTCCGACTTCTCATCTATTTCTGCTTCCAAGTCCATTATATCTGATTCTGGATGTGTGACTTTATGCCCAGAAAGATGCCGATATCCTGGTGTTGATGAGTACCAGTGATCAATTGATGGGTCTGGATTAAAGTCCGCTATTGTTGGTCCATTTAAACTGATCATCAGCAAATTGTCCATAGTGCTATCAATAAGATTGCTACTAGATATTGTTTTAATCCTATTATGAGCACTAAAATCCCCTTTCACAAGCAGCTGTACTCACTGGCATTACCTGAAAAATTGTGATCAACAACCATAACAGACCAAATCTCTCTAAATTTTGGTGAACCTTTCTTAAGGAAATGTCCATGTCCATTGGACCCACCTCCGATGAAGCGAGGCCCGATTAGCAGATGTAAAAAGAGTATTAAATGTGGCACTTACTGATTACTATATTATTTTGATGTATATCTGGTTGATCCTCGCCCTCCCTTTGCCATTTAGATTTCAACACCCTCCCTGTCGCTCCCACAAGCACCCAGCAGTTGTCCCTGTGATGATGTGGCAGGCAGGAGCAGACCGGGTGTGGTAGCTTCAAATAGCTTCGGTTTGGAATTTGTCGGTGTCCTTGCAATACTGAGACCAGGTACAGACTAATAGGCACACAAGCTGTCTGTACCTGGTCTCCATTATGTCTTGAAAGCACACGGGCTCCAAACCCGGAGCTGTTTAAAAGCCTGCAGTATGGCAAGTCTATGGAGACACCGGCTGCTCCCGCTTCGCCACGCCATCACGGGAACAACTGCTGGGTGCTCAGGGCGCTGGCGGGAGGGTGTTGAAACCAAAATGCCGGTGGGGAGGGCGTAAGATCAACAAGATATAAATCAAAATAATATAGTAACTAGTAAGTGCCAATATTTAATACTTTTTACATCTGCTAATCGGGCCTTCAATACGGAGGTGGGTCTCGATGGGACATAGACGCTTCCTATTAATACATGCTCTGTATTTTGATTTTACAGCATTTTTGAAATCTTACCACTCTTCCAAAAGTTTTGTGTAATTTCTCTTTCAAGTTCAGCATCCTCCAGCTCTGGATCAGATAAAAGTTGCCCTGAACCGTATTGCTTTTTCAGGAATGGCATGTACATCTGGCAAAGCCCTGTGATGGATTCCTGACCAGAATTTAGAAAGAGTGAGTCATCAGGAGAAGGCCAAACATTTGTGTCAAATACTGAAAATCATTTGTAGTCTTCCAACTGCCACATGGGCTCAAATTTGTCACATAAGAATCCAACCACACTGTTGTATATTTTCTCCTTGATCAGTGTGCGGGCATTTTCACTGGAAACAATCTCCTTGGCTGCTTGGTCTGAAGCAGCGGCCTGCCTGGTTCTTTTTGCCTTTTATTCCTATTTTCTGTACTACATCACTAGCATTTTCAGTCATGCCTAGTGGAGGAGCTAGAGGAGTGCTGCTGCCATCCATACCACCAGTAAGGAGACTGCCCTTCGAACTGGCATACTCTAAAACTGTGTCTCAGCAGGGCCCGCATTGGTCTTCAACTTGATGAGCTCTGAAATGCAGCTCTCCACTCGTGGCTATACCTGAGTAAGAAGAAGACCCCTTTTGGAAATTTTGAGAAAGCCTTCCAAGAATAGATAGATAATCTTGTTGAGAGGCCAAGAACCACATTTTATTTGTTTTGTTTTTACAAAGTTCAAATGTCCTTTAGCGCTGTCTGCATCAGGAGTCCCACTGTGCTGTGTTGCAGTATCTCTAAGTGTGCAATTATTGCTGGCAGGTTGTGGAGAAGAGCTGACACAGCACTGTGGTGCGTAACTCGACCCAGCGCACTGTCAAAATGCTGAACAGTTTTTAAATTCAATGAAAAGGTGTTAGCAGCTCCTCCAAGGCTCTCATTCTTTGGTGAGAAGAATGATAAAATGAATACAGGGCCCGTAAGCCATTTTCATTTTCGTGAACTTCTGGCATATGTTTTGGGCATCCAGAATGGCCAGTTGTAAAAGACGGTGATGCAATGTGTAGCAATTAACCAAGGCAGGCCACTGTTTTGTAACTTTGCTGTGACTCTGCCACGTTGACCTCGCATGACTGATGCACCATCAGTGGCCATCCCAGAAATCCATGGAAGAGTTTTCCACAAGGGGATGTTAAGTTTGATAAAGAGTGAATCTAATGCTGCAATGTATCCTTCGGCATCTGCTTTCCCTAGTAGCTCGGTACCAATAAAGGAGGTATCTGGAGTACCGTCTTCACCAACATAACTGATGAACACATTCACAAATTCCCTCACACTTCTGTCAGTGCTTCCGTCTATTAACAGTCCAACAGCAGGAGATTTTTTATCTCTTCAGTTGTATTTGTGCGTATTACTGCTGCAATATGATGCATAAACTCGCTGCACCTCTTGTGATTTGTGTATTGTTCAATCACTTTTATATTACATTTGCGTAACAGTGAGGTATGAAACGGAAAGTCCCGAAATGGCCTATCACTTGATGCCAGAAAGTAGGCAACATTAAAAGACACTGCATGGATTCTCTCATTGCAACATTCATCTTTTGAAAGCGAAAAGCCATAGGTGTGGATTCAGGTGCCCTTTGAGCCCTTTCAGCCAGAATGCATTTTATATGGGAACTGCTTGCACCATGATTTTTATAGACTCCATTTAAAAGTACTGCTACCAACAAAAACACAGATGTATGATCTGCCAGATGGGGTTGCTTCCTACACACCTTGCAACTCATAGTGTTGCTTTGCTTCTCATACTGAAGCCAGTCAAATTCCATGACCATTCAACCCTGAATTTGCGTTTCACTGAATCTTTTTCCTGTTGGTAGGATTTATTCTGGGCAGAAAGCTTGAGGAAGATGAACTATTACAGCGGAAACACTACTAGAAGGAGAAACACTAGGAACCTGAACAATAACAGTAACCATTACTGATGGTCTGTCAATATGGTCGGACTCACGGCCGTCACCCTGGCTGCCCTTCCTCCAGAAATAGAAGAACAAACAGCAGCAGCAGCGTTACCAATTGGAGGATTTAATTTCACATGTTCCTCCTCAGCAGCAATATCGACAATGTTACTGTCAGTGTCACTGAAGACTTGAATGGTTTTGTTATGTTAGCCTTCCTCAGCACATACACTGGGTTTAATAAAGCCAAAGGAAAACAAAGTAGGTTGTTGTTTTTGTTTCTTTTTCCAGACATTTTCATTACTCCAATCCCAAAACAGTATGAAAAACAACAAGTGGTTGCGGTAATGGCAGTAGCACAGCAGCAGACAGTTTTGGATGTCTGCCTGAGCCTGACACAACCAGGAGGACTGGCTGTAGCCATGACTGTGAGTGGTCAAAGTGAGACTGATGGACTTGTCTTGGATGGACTGATATTTGTAGTACACAACCAGAGGCTGTCACTAATATCCTTGCACACAGGTTATAATAGCTATGCCTTTTTCATTAATTGTGGCAAGCTTTAATTTTTTTGTTTTAAATTGGTCCCCTCAGAAAAGCCTGACACAACCTCAAGAGGACTGGACAAGACAGGTGGATAGCCCAACAACAAAAGATGCAGTCAATAATATGCACACAGGTAGTACTAGTATGGGCTTTTCACTAATTGTGGCAAGCTTTAATTTTTTTTTTAAATTGGTCCCCTCAAAAAGCCTGACACAACCTCAAGAGGACTGGATGAGACAGGTGGATAGCCAAACAACAAAAGCATGAGTCAATAATATGCACACTGGTAGTACAAGTATGGGCGTTCCATTAATTGTGGCAAGCTTTAATTTTTTGTTTTAAATTGGTCCCCTCAAAAGCCTGACACAACCTCAAGAGGACTGGACGAGACAGTCACAGGTGGACAGCCAAACAACAAAAGCATGATCAATAATATAGCACACAGGTAGCACTAGTATGGATTTTTCATTAATTGTGGCAAGCTGTTTTTTTTGTTTGGCCCCAAAAACCTGACACAAACAACCACTAATATGCACACAAGTGGTAGTCTGGACTCCGGACTTTAAATTATTGTAGCTTGTATTTTTTCAGTTTTGGGCCCAAGAGCCCCAATCCACATAAAAGACTGAACACAAGCAAAATCAGATACAGCTTACAGCTCCCCTGTACCACCACGTCCACAAAGCAGGGTCTCTGTCGTCCCCTCCCTTCCCCAGTCGTCAGACTCACTCAGCACAGTGACTAATGTGCTAGCAGCTGAGCTGCAGCAATTGCAAATTCAGAAAGAATATTTATTTACCCACCCAATTTGCCCTTTGCAGTAATTCAGAGCTTCCTTCCCCAATCCCCACAACAGGACCACCAAGCACGGCCCCTCCCCCAGTCAGCATGTCGTCCCCAAATTGAGAAAAGTAAGCTGCTCTTTTAAGTATACTACAGATTAGGACAGAGTAGACACAGGCTCCTAAAAAAGAAACAGTACTGGTACTACTGGTAGTTTTTATTCACTGAGCCCTTAAAGGGCTGTTGAACTTCACCGCAAGTTATGCTCTGAGAGAGAGTTCACACAAGTCTCCCTCACCCGCTCACCGTCTGAAATCAATGGCGATTGAAGGTGTGAGCGAATCCTTTCCCTCCTCCCGACTCCCCCACCCACATGAGCATCCAACTGCTCACCTCGTGATGAGGATACTGTGCTGGTGTCCACTGCAGCGCAGACTCGCTGATGGTCTCCGATTCTAGTCCTGACTCCTTCTCTGGCTCCCACCCAGACATGTCCCTCCTGCTCACTCTTGGCCTAAAAGATGATCCAGCGCATGCTTGCGATGACAGCAACTCAGCTGAATTCATTGACAGGGGATGCTGAGCTACCACACATGCGCACCAGAGATGTGGCTTACTACTCACCGGAATGGTGAGTTTTAGACAAATCTGGTGGCCAAAATGAGTTAGCCAGGTCGCATTTGGCGACCTGGCAACCTATTGTCCCACCTGCTTGGGTCAGCCTTGACTCATTATGGGGCCCAATTCTCAAAGCCCTTGAGTACGCAGAAGGGTGTCTGCATCAAAATTTCTGATGCAACTGGCACTCATGCTGTGCGCACCTGTTGCTATTCTAAAAAGCTGCCTGTATCAAATGCAGGCTGCCTTTATCAAAGGAGCTTACACCTTCCTTTCCTCACAAAATGGGCTACAGCATGGTGCTAGGTAACACGGCAAATGCAGGCTGCCATATCCCCTAATTTGGTATTCACAAACCCCTCCCAGAGGACAACGGTTTAGAATGCGATTAGACCTACCAAGGGCTGGTCTAAGGGTACTTGAAACCCTCTGGGAGGGTTGGAACCCCTGGCCAAATGCCACAACCCTCCCAGCCCCGATACCCGAAAGTGTAAAATGTAAAGTCCACGTGGTAGTCTAGTAGCCCTCCCAAGCCCCGATCACCCACTTATAATAAACAAAATATCCCTGGTAGTCTAATGGTCCCCCTCCAAGCCCCAATCATCTGTTACAACAAACGAAATATCCCTGGTAGTCTAGTGGTCCCCCAAGCCCCAATCTAGCATTATAATAATTTACATATCCCTGGTGGTCTAGTGGACTGCCTAGCCCCAATCCTGCGGTAAAGAAATGTCCAACTTCCTGGTGGTCTAGTGGATCCTCCACCCCTCAGTGCCCTACCACCCCATTCCTCCCACCGATAACTGAGCAAGCAACAGCACAACCCACCACTCACCCTATGTACAGGCCAGCTGAACTCTGAAAGGCCCTTTAGGAGTCTGCAGCTAGTAAGACCTCCCATTTTGGGTGGTCTGCTTTTAATATCTTTAATTGATATATTTTGTATTTTAATTATTGTGTTTTAACTGCTGTTTGATGTATTTTAATTGTACAGTGCCCAGAACCTTTGGGATTGGGCACCCAAAATAAATTTGCCTTGCCTTGAATAAGCATGTACTGTATACAGTACACTCAATGACACCAGAACGGTGTGATCAGGATCATGTTGACACCCCATCTGGTGAACAGATCTTCTGCAAAAATGATAGAAACTCCCATTTATGTTTTCTGGACTGAGTTTGGCTGAGGCTGTCCACCAGAGTGATTTGAGTGCATGGGACATGGACGTCTGAGAGAATAAGACTATGGTCCAGTGTCCAATACCAAACTCTCATGGCCTCCTGCACAGGGGTACAAATGCATTCCCCTTGCTTGTTGATGTAGTAGACAACACTGAGATTTTCTAACTGGATCAACAAGTGGCCCAGAAGGAGATGGTTCTGAATGGCTTGCATGGCATACAGGACTGCCGCATCTCCAAGACATTGATATACAGGGACACCTCAGTCTGAGACTATGACCACTGAGTCTCAAAGGGGCAAAGGTGTGAAACTCAGCCAAAACTGGAGGCATTCATGGTGAGGATCTGCTGGGGAGAAGAGATCTGGAAAGGAACCCCTGTAACAGGTTCTGTAGATCCATCCACCATTGAACATTGAAGCACCTTGCAGGCTGGGAGGAGACCAGCACTAGTTGTTCTAAGTCATCCATGCATTGTTCTCATTGCATCCTGAGTGTCCACTGGAGCACCAGTATGTGCAGTCTGGACAAGGGGACCGTGGCAATGGCCATGGCCATAAGACCCAATAGCCTCACGTACACCCTTGCAGGAAAAGAACAGCTCTGAGTGACCTCCTGAGCCTGGGCAATGAGATGGTCCACCCTGTCAATGGGCAGGAAGGCATGGCACTGCACTGAGTCCAAGACTGCCCATATACTGCAGCCTCTGGGATGGGATCAGTATGGACTTGTGCAGCTTGACCATGATGCCCAGGGAAAGGAACAGCTGGAAAGTCTTCTCCAGAGTCCAGAGGAGCTGATCTCTGGATGGAGCTTTGAGAGCCAGTCATTCAAGCAGAGAAAACATACAGTCCTTCACTCTGGAGGCCACAGCTACTGCTGCTAAGCACTTTGTAAAGACCAGCGGCACAGAGGATGAGCCAAAGGGCAATACATTGAATTGGTAATGCTCACCCTGAAAAAGAAACCAGAGAAATCTGCAGTGGGCAGACTGAGATATGTAGATAAGCATCCTGAATATTCAGGGATCATAGCAAGTCACCCTGTTTGAGTAGGGCAGCAGGCCTGGTAGAGTGACCATGTGGAATTTCTTGTACTGGATAAAAAGGCTGAGATCCAGAATAGGCCTCAAGTCTGCACTTCTTTTGGGACCAGAAAACCTGGAATAGAAGCCCCTGTTCCATTGGTTCCCGGGCACTGGTTTGATGGCCTTTTGCTCAGAAGAGACTTTACCTCCTCTAGGAGAACTGTTAGATGGGTTGTGGCAGGGAGGGTACCGAAGAAGTCTCTGGAGGCATCTATACAAGTTCCAGAGTGTGACCCCTCTCTAAAATTTGAAGAATCCAGGCATCTGAAGTAATTGTTCTCAACTGATTGAGATGGATGGAGAACTGATGTCAACCACCAACTCTTGGTTAGGGACTGGAAGAGGGGTTCTGGCAAGGAGTTAGGCAGAGGCAAATCCAGCCACTGCAGCTGATCTGTCACCTCTGGGATGCTTCTTAGAAGTGTCAGAGGAGGAGGCCTTTCTCTTGCCCTGAGGATGGGAGGCTGCTCCAGACTTGTGAGACACTTTGTGAAAGAGAGGGCACTGTCTGCTCCTAGGCTGTGTATGATAGAGTGAGTGGACAGACATGATAGTCCTGCCAGATGCCTGTAGGTCATTAATGATATCCTGGATGTCTGGCCCAAATAACTTGGAGCCATTGATGGGGGCATTGAGCACTTTCTGCTGGACAGCTGCTGCCAAACCTGAGACCCTCAGCCAGGAGTGCCTATGAAGGCAGATGCCTGTGGCAGCAGCCCTGGCATTAGTGTCACAAATATCACAAGCCCTGAGGAAATGCTTACTAATATCCTCAGCGATCTGTAAACTTTGAGAACCTCCTGCTTCTGGGAACACCCAGGAAGGGCCTGGCAGCCGCTTTTTCTTTTCAGATGGTATTCGGTATTTAACCATATGCAAAGGTAGTTAGGAATCTGAAGCCCCAAGGTACAGGAAGCGTGACCCTCTTGCTTCAAGGTCAATCCTTCTAGATTCCCTGTCGTGGGAAGGAGCTCAGGTGCTTGGCATCTTGGACATGTCATGCTTTGCTTTAGTGACCACAGACTTGGTCTTGGGCTGAGCTGCATAGTAAGGCAAGCCTTGAAGAGCATGATACAGCTTGTCTGCCCAGTGGGAATGGCAAGGACCTTGTCAGGCCGATGCTAGACTACAGTAGTGGCATCCACAATGCTGGGAGAAGCTCCACTAGCTGCCTCCTAGTGGCATCCTCTTCTCAGTCTGAAGTCCATTGCTGAAGATAGCTGCTTCATAACATTAAAGAAGGCAGGGTCTTCAGGAGGGGGCCTGGGAATATGCTTGACAGAGTCCCAACTACGGAAGAAGCCGTGGACCTATCAGAGGAAAGAGGGTCCTCCTCCTACTCTTCCTCAGGGAGGATGAGGTCAGAATGGTACTCTTCCTCAACATCAACCTGTTCTATCTCGAGATCCGATGACGAGGAACTAATGATGTCCAAGGGCACAGCACAAGGAGGCTGAGCGATGTTCACAATGACAGGGCCGTCGATGGCACAGGGAACCCAGGTCTGTAAAAGTCCAATTGGTGGACCAGAGCTGCAGTAATCCAGGCCAAGATATCATTAAGCTCGATGGCAGGAGACTGGTGCATTGATGGTGGAGGGGTCACTGGCACAGGGCACAACAAACTGTTTGTCAGGGCCAGGGATCCTGCAGACCCGATGGCCATGGGCCTGGGGAACTATCAGGCCATGGCACAGGGGCTGTCATCGACTATCAAGGGTCGATGAACTGGGTGCCAATGACCCGAGTGCGACAGCTTCCCTCCCTGAGAGTGGAGGCCTGGAAGGTTGATGAACCCACCAGTGAATGGGATGGAGAGACCCCAGAGGACCCTGCCCAGAACTGGCTACTTGTTGTTCCATTAGGAATCCTTTGAGAGCCTTTTTGTGTTGCCTAACGGTGGCTTGATTAAATTTCTGGCAGAGCTCACAGTTAGAGGCATTGTGGTCAGTCAGCAGACACAGAGGTTATGGTCATCTGAAGAGGCAATCTTTCTTTCTGCAGCGGCAGCGACAGAAGAAACAGTGAAGGAGTAACTATCAACATACAGTAAACAAAGGTAAATGAATCTCTTATTTAAAGAGATTCAAAATACTAAGTAAATGAAAACTCATAGGGAAAATGGTGCAAAACTGCATTGGAGCTTCCAAGGAGACTCATGCGAACAGAGTCGACAGTGGGAAAGAACTTAGGAGGGGCGGGCCACTCATGCCTTTATAGGTTTGGTGACGTCAGCAGATGATGTCAGCATGGTCGGCCCCAGTAGTACTGCTGAAAATCTTCTGTGTGGATCCTGCTTCACTGGTGGTGAAGTTCCTACAGTGTGACCTGATCACTGAGATACCTCCGAAGAAGATCATAGTACTTGCTTAGATGTGGGAGGTTTACCCCAGTCCTTGGGTAACTGTAGTATCTGATAGTGAATCTGAGTCCAAAGAAATCTGTATATCAAACAGTCCCAGAACCTTTCTCCTACCCATACCCTCAGACACCTCATCTCACCACCTCATTACTCTCCCAGTAGCTCGAGCTACCCCTCACAACTCTTGACCTTACCAACCCACCCATACTCACCTACTTCTCCTCTCACATGCCTAATCTCACCTAGCTCTCCTCCCTTTCCTCTGGCCTCCCTCTCACCTTGGTCCTCTGACAAAGCCATTCTGGTTGCTAAGATACTGAAATACTTTGATATGAAGAGTTTTGTTTGCTATGTTGATTTTTGTCTTAACACTACTGTTTGTAAACAATAATCACTCTTGTTGTACCAGCTGGTAACCTATTGTTTGTTAAGTAACATGTGTATGTTATTGTATTGTGGTCATCTTGAATAACCTACTGATGTGAAGCCTTGTAAATGAGCCTCTGGCTCAAAGGTATTGTAATCCGAGATCTCAATAAATAAATAAATAGATAAATAAATAAAAAATAAAACCTAGAGGGAAAGGAAAGTGTCTGCAAAGGTAAAGATCCGAAGGAGGAGGTTCATCCAGATAGTCTGAATTTTAGAATGAAAGAAAGATGTAAATTCTCTTCAAGATACTAAAACTGTTGTCAGCTGTTGGGGTTATTTATTTATTTATTAAATTTTTGTTAACTGGGTAGGCCCATGAATCGAAGGTCCTTTTCCACGAGGCGACCTGGGGATTGTTACATAAGGTTTGAACATACAGACAGGTATCACAATGTCATACAGATCGTACAGGGTAACTAAGACAGCATACAATTTTCCAGTTTGTAATTTAATAATTCCAAATTATTTAAGTCCGTTGATATATAAATACCCAAGTGTTAGATAAAAGTCCTATCCCATTTAAAGGAAAGTAACTTAACTACCTCCTTGGGGAGAAGTTAAATTGTAAGAGTTTTGCTTTAGGTAAATTAGGATGGAAGCATGCACCCTTACCAAATTGCTCCAGCTCTTCCCATATTGGCACAGCAGATTGGTTTGGGTCAAGGAAAGTGAGTACTACGTCATCTGCATACATCATCACTTGATACTTTGTGCCCCTAATGGTATCCCGCTATGGGCAGGGTCTCTACATGCAAGGCAAATAAGAGTGAGGAAAGGGACAACCCTGCCTGGTCCTGCTCAGTAATGATATTGGAGGTACAGGCTTTGCTGTCTCAAATATAGGCTGGTGGGTCATTGTAGATTTGTGTAAGCCAATTAAGAAAATGTACTGGAAAGCCATATGATTCCAGAGTTCTCCAGAGAAAGCCCAAGGAAACCCGGTCAAATGCTTTTTCAGCATCTAAACTTAAGAGGACTGTGGGGATGGACCTACACTGGACATATTTAAGAAGGTGGCCATGTACAGTGAATATTATCAAATGTTTGGCACTGATGAAAGATCCTGATTGATTCTGGTGTATTACTGTGGGAAGCAGAGTATCCAATCTGCAGGCCCAAATGGTCATATAAAACATGTAGTCCATGCTCACTTGATAGGAAATTGAAGTATTCTGATCTTTTTCAGGTTTCAAAACTGCTGAAATGTGGCAAAGTCCCAAGAAGGTAAAGGGCAGACACTAGACTGGACAGCCTGGAATGTGTGGATAAGGAACAGAAGAAGGGGTCCAAGAAAGTTTTAATGAATTCCACGGTTTCCATCTAGGCCTGGCATTTTGGGGTCTTGGCTCTAGAAAGGACATGTTGAGTATCATATTCTGTGATAGGTTCCAGCAGAGAGCACTGTCAGGCTTCTGTCAAAAGTAAGGAGCTGAAGTTTGTCCCATAACTGGCTTCCTCATCTGGATGTTGAATGTTTTAAGTTATTTAGGGCTTGTTCAGCATAGACATTTAATATGGCCTTTATATCTGAATGTATTTGTCACGTCTATCTGGCTCTGTGCTAGTAACCATCCTGATGAAGTTGATGGAGTGTGTGCAAGGTTTGTGTAAGACTAGTCAGGCATACCTCCTTTTCCAACCTGGGCAGCAGTTCCTCCCGCAGGACAGTCTTTACAATCTCCCACAGGAGAGGGTTGTAGATCACTCTTTATAATTTCCTTGAAGAATCTGGGCAATATATTAACTAATATGTTTTCTTTAATTGCTCATTCCAAAGAAAGAAAGTATTGAACCTCCAAAAGGTTGATTTATGTGGTTCCTAAATCAAGTTTTAGTAGGAGCCAATTGTGATCTGAGGGAGTTTTGGGCTGCAAGCAAGATCCTGAAGCAATCACAGATTGTAAAAAAAAATACTCAAGACATGTTAAGCTGCCAAGACTCACTGAATAATGGGTGAAATTCTTCAAGGTGGGATAAAGGCTGTCATCAGATACCAATTATGCCTAGATGAGTTAAACTGGTTCAGAAGTAATTTTGTGGTGTGGAGGATCTGAACTGGGAAGAGCAGCAGGAGTCCAGACCCCGGATCAAAATCATATTAATATCTTCTCCCATTATAAGCTGCCCAGTTAAAAGAACAAAGAGTTTATCCAGAAAACACTGGATCACCCTTTTCTCATTGCTATTGGAAAGGCAGACAATGGCCAAAGTGATGTTAAGCTTCATATAAGTGGCCCATCACAATTACGTAATAGCATAGAGGATCAGAATGATACAGGGTAAGAGGAAAAGAGGTTGAGGAATCAGTATTGCAGCTCCCAGGTGCCTACCCTTTTGTTTAGTAGCAACAAGCACCCTGTAGCTCCCACCCCACCTCAGTTTCAGGTGTTCTTGTGGAGAGGTGTATCTCCTGAAAGTAGATCAGGTCTGAGCTTTCACATCAGAATACTATCTTACCCTGGTTCACTTAATTGCTTTTAAACCATTAAATGTTATGTAATTAAATATAGGCTGTGTTAATTGCCATGACAAAGCCTGGGAGTAAACGCAGACCAAACACTACCTAACTGAACTAGACATAGTAGCCATAAACCTCTGGATAGCACAAGATAGGGGACTCAGGGACTAGGGGGAGATCCAGGCACACAGGTCATACAGAACAGTTACTTAGTTACTTAGTGGTGTCAGCGTGGCTCAGTTGGTAGCACATCCGCCTCTGGACCAGAAGGTCATGGGTTCTCGTCCCACACTGGGATTGGACTTGCACCTAAAAATCGCTGGCATCGGAGGTGCAGTATGGGGGGTGCTGTACTGCTGGGGTGCCGTCCTTCGGATGAGTCGTTAAACCGAGGTCCCTTCTACCCATCCTGGTGTTGTCCTGGTGGGTGTCCAGGTGGAAGTAAAAGAATCCAGGGCACTCTTGCAAAGAGTAGGGAACATTCCCGTGTCCTGGCCAACATTCCCTTCCCATAAACCGTTCATGCAATTATTCAGGCTGTGTGGGTGATGATGTGCAACATGGCCGCCACCACACATTCAGTCACTTCACTACCAGTCTAGCATTGCTTGTAAAGCGCTTTGGATGTATGAAAAGCGCTATATAAATACTGATTCTTCTTCTTCTTCTTCTTCTTCTTCTTCTTCTTCTTCTCCCACAGGTCCCACTTCAATGGCTAACACAGTTCCCTGCCTACAGATAGGGAAGGAACAAGGGCATACCACCAATAAAAGGAGCAGCATACAGATACATGAGCCTGATGGAAGAAAATGCCTGTCCTGTGATAACTACCTCTGAATTGAGAAAACATCATCTTAATAAACTATAATCATAAGGTAAAACCAAACTATTGTACATTAATAATGTAACTGATCCAACAGGGCTAGTAACATGAAACGGCAACAACAATGAAGCTGGTTAACAAAACAGAAGAAAACCCAGGTCATATTCAGTTGACTTCAAGGTTGGGGAATACAATTAAGTTTCCTTGGTGGGGCCAATGGAGAGGTCCCAGGTGAAGGAAAGTCACCCAGCAACTTGCAGGCCTACATGACAGGTATACCTGTATAGTCTAGTGTTCATCAACAAAGAGCCTGCTGAGAATGGAGTTTCTCTGGAAATCTAAGCAAACTCAGTGACCCTTACATATCTATGCTAACAAAACTTTGCCACGGATGAGTGGCTCTACAAAAATTTCCAATGGATGTGTGGCTAATTACCAAACTGATGGGCTGAGCAAAACAGAAACTATAATTAGCTCTCCCATGACTGAGCCCCAGGTGCAATTTATTGAAGCACTGGCCCCTCTGCCCAACAGCCTGAAGAATAATGAGGTAGGCAATGTAGATGACCAGGGGCTATGGGGACAGCAATGACTAACACACCATCATGACCCAGCAGTCACAATATTTACTGAGCACTTTCCTGAGCAAAGGTCAAGGGGAAGGGGGGCAAAGTGAAGCAATTTTATAGCCTTAGGGCTCCGTGTAACACAGATAGCCATCTGGCTTGTGCAGACTCCAGCCAGGCGGCAACATGTGCTCATGTGCTTAACCAGCATATGATTCATAGCCCCCCAAGCATACCCAAGCCAGCTAACATTTGGGATAGCGACAGAGACTGCATATTAAACTTACACTGCTGTAGCAGTCAGCAGTAGTGGTCTTGCCAGCCAGGTTGCCTGGATCACACGTTAGTCCTGACATGGAGCAACCCTGCAAGTCCATGTCCTTAAAACCTATCTGCAGACATTTTTCCAACCATACACTCAACCAGTTACTATATTCCATAATATAGTTGGGAAAATGTCTCCAGATAGGTTTTATACTGTATAAATGTGTGAAACAGTTTCTCACACTAGGTAAACTTTACTTTATAACAACTTAATGTCATATATAGAAAATTTCTGTTAAATAGTTTTTTAGCATACAATAATATCAGATTTTAACAGACTGTATTCACATAACACACGTAGACATTCAGTTTTTAAGTTAGTGGAACTTTCTGCTCGAAGGATTCTTATCTTATTCTGTGGACATTTGACCTTGGAAGGCTTCTCAGCTAATAGTAAATTGGTGAAATCTAGTTCTTCATTTTTAAACTTCAGTTATGGTTTAAATGAGTATTTTATACCAATGAGAATTCTTTCTGGGGTTTTTTGTGTATGGTCTGGGTGTTAAAGGGACACTGTCAACCTGTTTTCATCAATGTTATTTCTAGTTAACCTACATTTTATGATTGCTTATCTTCTCTAAAATTCACTGGTGTTGCTGTTTGTTTTGCCTGTCTCCTTTAGTAGAACTGAAAAGCATGCTAATGTATATTTATCAACAACCATGTTTTGTTTACAGTCCTGGTTCTGTTCTTACTGCATACTTCCTGAGCATTAGAAACATACACAGACAGTGCAGTCGCTCATGAGGCAGTAGCAAGCTCCCACTGCATCATGAGTAGCTAGACTGTTTTGTGGGTGTTTCAAGTCCAGAAAAGATGCAGTTGGAGCTGATGAAGGAATGTAAGCAAACCTGTGTTTTTGTGGTAAAACCAGCATGGTGGGCAGTCTGTTTTCACTTTTAAATAAAGAGTCAGAATCAAACTGCCAGCTATGTCAGTAATATTTACAGAATGTTGGCAGTCATAAAATTTGAGACTTAAGGGGTCGACAGTGTCCCTTTAATAGTATGTGATTTTCAAGTAACTGCCATAAGCTTCTGAGGAAGGACTTGGCTGGTCAAAAGCTTAGGCACTTTGTTCTGTTTGCAACATCAGTGTCGGTCCAATATAAGGTATCAAACCATTTGCTTCTGGATCTGTTCTTACTAGGACCAATCTGACAACTAAACTAAAATGATAAAGTTCTTATAATTTTGGGAAAAAATATTTTGGAGCTTTGTATACTTCTGCACCACCAGGTTATTACCTAGAAATCAGGTTAGTATGCTGGAACAACCCAGACAGAAGACAGGAGATGGTGAAAGGATCCAGTTAGCCAGGTCTATAGTACGTGGCCATATTCACAGAGGTGCTGTACAATGTGTGTGTGTGTTTGGAGGGGGTTACTAAAGAACTAAATGACATTAAGTATGCTAGAAACACTTTAATCTGTTTAGGGCATAATTTATTTCACTAATAATACTTTATAAGTTAAATAATAAAGTTTTAAATAACTTTTATACTATTGTATGTAGCAGCAAAAAAACACAGAGGTTCTGAATGTTTTGATAAGGTTTGAATAACTATCAGAACTTTTTGTCATTATATATTTTCAGTCTTTGTATTTTCTGTCCTGTGCCCACCAGACTGCAACCCCCACCCACCCCATGCCTGCCATGTCTGAAGGTCAGATCCAGTCACAGACATTGGTAATACATCCCATGAAACAGCCAAGTGAAAATGAGAGAAGCCTGGTGTCATCATCTTTATGCCCTCACACTGATGAACCCTCTCAACAGCCACTATCAGAGAGACACATGTGGGACTAAGAGGGTTTCTTGCAAACTGCTCACATAATCACATCCTCTGGGCTGCACGTGGGCAGCTGTTTCATGAGGAGAGCAAGATAGCCACCTGGAAGGGCACAATGTACCCTTGGGACTGCCTGTCAAACTCCTGCCCTAGCTGTTTACAATTGCTTGCCTGGGAAGTAAACCCATAGTACCTCAAGCAAAAAATGAATGCCTGCATTTCTAGGCCACCACAGTGGCCCAACTATTGAACATGCCATAGCTGAAGTGAATACAGTGAAAACTGTTCAGCCACATGGTTTACTTGGATTACATCTGTCTCTCTGTGAGATGTCAAGGTTTAATAGGTCCAGTTTCTGGTGTTCGATATTTGTGGGTCACTTAGTTTTAATATTCCAGCTGGAACTGGCCTGAACCAATAATGTTTCCACTAAGAAAGGTATTACTAAATGTATACATTTAGTAGCTTAAAATATTATATTTTGTTAATGCACATCATTTTTGAACAAGCTTTTTAGTTCCATTTCATGATTAGATTAATTCCTGTACAAAATTATGATACATTGAGATATCAATGAAATTGCTGGACACAGCAAAAAGTAATGAAATTCAAGATTACAGTTTGAAAGTCATGACCCAGCTGTAGCTGTTCTCCTTGGCATTGCAACAGAGGTTCCCATTCCTGTAAGATAAGTTAAGCTAACCCTAAGTGGTACATTATATATTTTTGTAATTTTCATTTTATTTTTTATACTTGTTAGCATGATGAGCAAACTGCCCATTTTCACATGGCAAGTTTAACACATAGACAAAAACAATTAATACAAGAAACAATTAAAACAGACACAAAAACAATGTCAAAACACAAAACTTACAGTATAAAGTGCAATGCATTGTTAGGAACAACAATTACAATCATTCAGACTACTCAACCATTTGACAAGCCCATTTTAAACATTAGAACCATCTTAACATTAATAATTTCAGTTGGGATACCATTAAAAATGTTATTGACCTATATATTACTGACCTCTGACCAATAGTTTTTTTTAAAGAGGAATTCTAAATTTATTTATTTACTTATTTGATTTTGGTAACGGGTAAGCCCACTGAGACCAGAGGTCCTTTTTAGAGCGACCGGAATTAGTTATAAAGAGACATTTAAAGGCAATATTTACAGTAATTACATAATATACACACATATACATGGCAACAGCATACAGGATAGGAAAATCAGGCTCACAATTAGACTTCAGTCATGATTTACAGCTATTACATTACTTTCACAGATAAACATTAGTAAACAGCATCAAGCAGTAGAAAGGTATTACTAAATGTATACATTTAAACAAATAAACCTTTGACTAAAACCTGGTTTCAATATAACTCTGCTGGAGAATAAGATCCCACATCACCTGGGGACTATAACCTGTGATCTTTTGTACACAAAAACTCCAAGTTTCAACTTTATCCTATCTAAAAAGAAGGGACAATTTGATTCTTTTAACAGCACACAGTGGTGGGTTCTTACTGGAAGACCAGTCATAAAGCATAATATACTACTGTAGGTTACCTGTAGTGTCTACAACATTTTATCAGATGTGCCAGTGTAAATAAGGAGACCATAGTCAAAAGTACTTAATAAAAGACTATGACCAAGAAGTCTCGAGATTCAGGAATAAGAAAAGTTTAATCCTGTATAACATTCTGATTCTTTGATTAATTTTTTTGATAGTCTTAGCTACCTGCAAATTAAATGAAAGTTGGGAGTCTAAGATCATCCCAGGTAATCAAAACTATGTACCAATTCAATTTGATTCCCCACTAAATCCATGATCTGAACATTTATATCTCTGTGTTTCCTAGGACCAGTAAAACCATTCATTTGGGTTTCCTGAATTGAAAACCAAATGATGAGAAGACAATCACATTTGAAAATGATGAAAATCATGCTGGACTTTAAGTAACACTTGATCACATGTGTTTACTTCTGAAAAACTTACTGCATCATCAAGTACATGTTGAAACTAGACCCTATGCTGGTAGAAGGGCCAGCATTCACAAATAGGGAAAACAAAAGTGTGCCCAATATTGAACCCTGTGGTACCCCACAAGATATCTGATGAGAATCAGAAACAGAATTACCAATAATTGTTATGTGCTCCCTATTTTTGAGATAACCTCCTATCCATGTGATTACATCCTTAGAGAAACTTCATTTAAAGCCCTCAACAGCAGATTGTGATCAACTACATCAAAAGCCTTGGTGAGGTCCACAAAAATTGCAGCAACAGAGCATCCCAAATCAATGGAGCCCTGCATGCTGTTCATGAACCCCACCAAAGCGGTCTTGGTATTATAAGATTTTCTGAAACCACATTGACAATAAATCATAACTTGACAAAAAAACTGTATTTGATCAATGACTGTTCTTTCAAGAATCTTTGATAAGGGTGACAGTAACGAAATCGGTCTTTAATTAGAAACAATATTCTTACTACCAGATTTGTGAATTGGTTTAATGAGTGCTAATTTCCAGATATGTGGAAAACATTATGACATAGTGAATAATTAAATATCGAGGAAGCTGAGTTGCGAGACTTTTATTCCCAATTTAAGTAAACTATAATCAATCCCATCCTGTCCAATTAATGGTTTAGGACTGTTCTTGAGTACATAGTCAGTAACTACTTCAGGGACAAAAATTAAAGTAAAAAGTGCATGATTACAATTAAAAACCTCATCCACAACCATATTTGTATTAGCAAGGATTGTTTGAGTTTGAAATTTTATTAAATCCCCAAAGTATTCATTAAACAATTTGGCTATATGGTGGGATCACTGCATAACTGATCTCCATCTTGGAGGTTATTGCAGATACACCAGTGTTTTTCCTAAAGATTATTAAGCATTTGACTGGTTTGTTTTGGATTTCCAAAGGATGACAGTTGCTTGTTTTAAAAAACCTACTTTTACTTTTCTAATAGCAGACTTACATCTATTCCTAAGAATCTTATAATTAATCAATGATTTGGGGTCTTTATCTTTTTAAAAAGTTGCCATGCTTTATCGCGATGACTCATTAGTACCCTTAATTCTCTGGTAACCCATTCTTTTTATTTCCTCTAATTATAATCTTTTGAGGAGCCAATTTATTAACTACTTGATTAAATAATTCATTAAAAGTTTCTAATTTTAGATTTGTGTCCTGAATATTTTCAAGACAGGCCCAATCAATTTGTTCACAAGCTTCAATCATGGACTGAGAGGTAACCTGTTTATATTTCTTGTTTCAACAAAAATGGTGGAGTATGATACTGTTTTGCTGACCATTTACAATACACAGGACTGTGGTCACTAACCATCTGACAGAACTCCTGACTCAATTATCTTAGATGGGCGTGTAATCACAATCCAGTCTAATATGGTACCACCACCAGTCCTATAGTTAAATCTAGTGATTTGTGAAATTAACTGCTGTACTCCATTTCTTGAAAACTGTCCACAATATAAGAATTTTGTTCAGTTTTCCAATTGTGGTTAAAATTCCCCAAAAGAATCCATTCTGTATTGGTTGGTAATGATTTCCTAGCCTCAGTTACAATCTCAAGGCCTTGCTTAATACAACGTGGAGGAATACAAAGAGAGGTGATAGTAAGATGTTTATTACGGCCTAATAACAAGTAAACTGAGTTGACATCACATCCTGATCCACTGAAATGAGAAACCAACTCATTTACCTTATATCTGGTCCTAACATAAACTGCAACCCCACCACCCTTTTTCCTATTCTATCCTGTCTAAATAAATTATAGTCAGGAAGAACAGTTTCATTATTATGAATTCTGTCAGTTAGCTAGGTTTCAGCAAAAGTTAGAACATCAAAATATGATGAACAGCTCATGCCTCAAATAATGTCCATTTGGCCATAAGACTTTGTACGTTAAGGTGTACAATCTTAAAGAGGACTGTAATAAACTATCTTGGTAACTATCTCGTATTGGACCAGGATGAGGGTTGACTGAACCTGAAAGAAAGAGTAATAATAATATCACATCTAAGCATCAATGTCAATTTCAGTCGATCTTCTTTAGGCATACCTCTCAGGCTTTTAAACTGAACAGGAATACCCAATTTACACAGGGCAATGGTATCTCTGTGACCAAATCTAAGTAATGAACATCCTAGCCCATTAACCAAGACTGGCTTACTCTGATAAAGCAGACAAGGAGATTTAGATGCGACACTCTTCATTGTATTATTCATAGTGAACCCATTAATGCAGATGTTATAAACCCCAGGTATTACAGATGTAATTGTTCCCCTGGGCCATTAGGCCCCACATATTAACAGTACTAAGCCTAACCACCCATTTTACCAATGTAAAATAATAACTATAATAAATAAAATTGTAAATTAAAACAATAAAATTAAAATAACCTAACTATGCTTGTTCTAGAATTAATTTATACACTTTTATTCCTAATTAAAAGTGCAAATGTGCAATAAGCTTCCATGGAAAATTATTCAAGCTCACTAAAAATAACCACTAGGAAAAAGCAGGAATACAGAAGGAACAAAGGTTCCACAAATATACAGCAATCGCTCAGATTATGATAATTATTAAAACACATTTCTACCTAAGCTACCTTTTGGACAGTACTCATCTGGTGCCCATGATTGCATTCATAGTTGTCTGATGCATTTTTACAAGTAAAACACTTGAATCCCCCTGGGTATGGTGTAGCTGTGAAAAGAAACATAATTATTTACATTGCATTAACATAGTTATTTCACAGGCACTTGGTTTAGCCATCAGTGGAGAGGTAGGTACAGGTGGAGGATCCCAACCTTTACTGTAGAAACCCAACATTACTATCAGGCCACCCTTCCAATACAGAGAAGAAGTAAAAGGCATAGCAGCTTAAAACACTTCTCAGCCATAGTTGATTCCTGTAGTCTGTTAAGAGAATGGACTCTATGAAGCCAGGTTAGGAAGGGATGCTAGAATTAAAGGATCCATTTGATGGGGTTAAGGCCTAAAGCAGGTGCCTTCAGGTGCTGGAAGGATGAAGACACCAAGGGGTTCTGGTGCTAGAGAGGATGCGGAGCTTAGGGTATGGCATACCACACAACCAAGCAAAGAGTAATATGAACTCTTAATTTGCACATTTTTGTTTTAAGGACAATTATCTTGCTTCACTTTGCCACAAACTTCTTTAGTTTTATATTGTGAAGCTCTGTTGTTACTTTACCCTTAAAAAATTCATTGTATGTTTAATGTTTTGTTATGATTTGTATTAACAGTGTCTGTATAAAATCATCTGTACATCAAACTACATCCCAGCTGTACAAATGGGTCTGTCAGAGACCTACTTGACAATTAATGACACAATGAATTTTATCTTTATTGTGTTTGTACCTTTATCTTAAATATAAAAAAAATAGTCTATAATATGAAAAACAATACACTGCAATTTTATGTTTGCACACATGTACAAAGCAAACATATTATTAAAATAACTGGTTTCACAGGTGTGTCACTGTCAAGTCCAATGCAGCTCAGGCTACAGGGGCACTGACAGGCCAATGATCAGCGAGGCTGATCATGACAGTGTTCTCTGCTTGTGGGACAGAAACTTTATGTAGTTAAATGGAGACAGCTGCTCCTCTCACAGAGTGGGTTGATCCATTCATGTGCATTACACCACCCAGCAAGCAGCTAAGGTGTCATTACAAACTGTTGACTGTTGTTAGAAGGTGGGTGGTAAAAGCTGCTGTTTCCCATAGTAAAACATATATTTTTGATACAGAATCAGTCCTTCCCTGCCCAAAGAGCTGGTGATGATAACCCCATAGATATTCACTCTGCACAGAAGGCATCTGGTAAATGTGCTGCTGCAATCCAAGCCCTTTGGCAGCTCAACAACCAAGCTGGTACATATGCGCCACAGTCTACTCTCCACCATGGTGCTTAGAACCAAGGAGGTACAATTTTCATAATACAACTACCTCTCATTAATTCCCTTTGTCCTATCCATACAAAAACCTTCCCACTGACAAGTATCCTGCCCACCTCCTGATCCTTCTGCAGCCCCATCCATAAAATAAAACTCCTCCCACTGCCAAGCATCCCACCCATCTCCTGATCCTTCTTGTGCTCTGTCTGTAACCTTATAAAATGAAATAATAGTCCAGCAACGACTTCTCCCCCGTGCTTGCTCCACTTCAACTCCTCCCATCTCAGCACCCACCATTCCACACCACCCTCCACATACCCACACCCATGCCGCCTATCTGGTCCAGTGCAACTCTATCTCAAACATCCTGCTTTTTCTTTTCTTTTTTTTTTTGTTAGTTGACTGGCTCCCATGGCTTTTGGAGAAGGCCTCATACTTCCTCCCTACTCCGTCCGCCAGGAAATCCTATGGCATCCCATCCCCAGTTTCATCCACTCATAGGTCCTGGGGCATTACATTTTCCCCTGTTTTTCTCCCACTGCCCTGGGATGCCTGCGCTTAGGACTTATGTCTAGGCTTGCCAACATGCTGACACATGCCGACAGCCATGCATGTAACAGCATTCCCCTTCCTGACTGAAGTATATCTGCCAGGTGCCCTGAAAGCCCATGCATCCACCAGCTTCAGGGGCATTGGGTGCTAGATGCACTCCTGGTAAACCACCCCAGAGGGAGGAGAACATCCACTGGGATGCTCAATCCTCCTTTCCTGCCGACCCCAGCAATCCGGTCCATTCCCAAACCGGGTCGCTGGTGTAGCGAGGTGTGGTGTCCAGTGCCTCAACTCTCAGCACCACTGAGCCGGTCCTGCTGTTTCTGAGCTCCACCAGAAAGTGACTGAAAACAAAGTAAGTTTAGTTAATGGCATTTTAATGCATTTTGAACTTTACTCATAACTTTGTCATTTATTAATATGTTCATCCCAAATTTTAACATAGCCTTTTGTAACCCTACCTCACATACCAGGTAGGTGAATTTTTCAAATCCCCTCAAAATGTGTTTTCACTGTTGCTCTGTGATATCACATTTCAGGCAGGATTAAAAGAAAATTACTCCTGTCTTGATCATAAGGTAGGGTGATAAAGACTATGTTGAAAATCTGGGATCAAAATCTCAAAAATAACAAAGTTATGAAACAACTTTGAAATTCTTCAATGTTTCCTCATATATTTACTATTTTTCCAGATTTTGATCCTAAATTTTCAGCATAGCTTTTTTACTCCACCTCATGAACAAGGCAGGTGTCATTTTTCAAATCCTCTGAAATGTTTTCACAGTAACTCTGTGAAATCACCTTTCACACAAAATTTAAAAATTCAACTTGTCTTGATCATAAGGTGGGATAATAAAAAGACTGTGGAAAATGTAGGGTCAAACTCTTAACACAAAGTTATGAAGTACCATTGAATTTCTTCAATGTCTTCTCATAACGTTGCTGTTTTTCTGGATTTTGTCCCAACATTTTTAGCATAACCTTGTTTTACACCACCTTGTGAACAAGGCAGGTATAATTTTCGAATCCTCCAAAACATGTTTTAAACTTATGCCACAATAATCACCCTCCAAAACATGTTTTTAAACTCATGCCACAATAATCACCTTTCAGACAGAATTTCAAAAATTCCACTTGTCTTCATCATAAGGTGGATTCATAATATGACTATGTTGAAAATTAGGGTCAAAAATCTCAAAAGGACTAAGTTATAAAGAAATGCTGAAATTCTTCAATATTTACTCCTAACTTTGCTATTTTACCAGATTGTGACCCTACATTTTTAACATGCCCATTTTACAGTTGACCCTGTATGAGGTACCACATCACTGATACATCAGCCTGTACCAGTAAGACTGTCATTCGGTCATGAGGGTAGGGGAGCGTGTTATGGTGGGTGGCAGTTAGATGTAAGAACCCTAATAGGACATTTCCAAATGTTGCAGGCATTGTGTTAGCAACCCTAAAAGTTTATTGTCAACCTTTGTGCAATTTGTGTACTGTGTGGCATCAATCCTAATGACCTTACCATCATTTTTGCTATAGATTTCCTTACTTTTTAAAGACAGTTGTGTAGTAACTTCATTTACTTATGACACATATGGTGATTGATTGATATGCATTGTTAGAATACCAGAAAACAAAAGCAACAGTGCACTTCAGGAATGCTGTGCCAGTCCTACTCCCAGACTGCCAAAACCTAGTCATGATACAACTAAATCCATAGGACGGCGTTCATTTGAGGAAGGATACTCAAACTCAGATAAATGATTCAGTGAATTTTACTGATAGCCCAAATATTCAAACAAATGCTAGAAACAAAAAGCCCTGGCATTTCAATCACAGGAGTCTTCCTCAGGGGTCATCATGCATTGTTAGATGCCTTAATTTCTCTCCCATCTCTCCCCACAGTAGTATTTCTTGTGGACACTTTTCAAAGTGCATACAAAGTAGAAAAACATCCTACTGCAAACCTTAAAAATATTCTATTTTTAGCAAATTTTGTAAAATTATGAATACTTTTCAAAGTAGGCAAACCATTGTACTGCAAATCTTAAAAGTATTTGTATTTTGATTACATTTTTCTAAAAACTGTAAATTATTACTTTGTGAACATTTTTATTTTTCATTAATGATAATTAATTACAAATGAGTTTATTTAAACAACAGACTACATTGTGTACCTCGTAGTACCCTTCTTAACAAACACTTCACTCTTACCCTCTGCTTTTAGTTTTTAAAAGTAGCATTGGATTACTTAACTAACATGGAAAAAGCGTCCTTAGTGTTACCATTTTTTTTTTAACAAAACCCCCAAAAGGACCCATTTCATATGACATCTACAGACCTTGTAAGTTTCACAGCTGATCTTTAATCTAATTTCTACTTATCTGAGCACAAACATTTAGCTAGCAGAATCAGGCAAAATACATAATTCTGCACCTTAATATCTCCAAAAGAACATAACTTATCCTCCAAAAATTTGAAAAGGTGCATACCAAATTTCTGCATTGTAGACTGTAGAATGGATGAGTTATGACCCTGAAAATGGCCATTTTATTGAAACTCCAAAGCAACCCTAATATGCATATGCACCACACACACACATGGCCACACACACACACACACACACACACACACACACACACACTCCTTCCAAATACAGATCGTGAGACACCATTTTGAGTAGAATAAACCAGTTATTTTTAGTCTTTCACTATACTCATAGTTACCTAAAGTACCCATCATATTATTACATCTTCTCTGTACTGCCTCCACCTTTTATCGACCCTTAATATAAGGACTCCAAAGCTGTGACCCATAGTCTAGATACAGTCTTACATAAGACTTTATATGGGTAACAAACATTCCAATGATTTATTAATGAAACGGCATTTTATGTTTTTTACTATATAGTTAGTTTTTGCATAACTTGAGTATGCTGTTTAGCAAAACTCAGCTTGTTGATTACTTTTGCCATGCAGTAACCTGAGACACTGTGTTGCCTCCTTGCAGACTTCACTATAGATGCTGAATATGATTACCTATGCATACTATCATGCAAAGTTTAACACTTGAACCACAGTGATATCCCCTGGGATAAAACACTCTCATAATTATAGTTTCTGTCAGTGATATCTTACAGGAACACAATGTAATGCAATGACAATTACTCCTATTTATCACACATTAAAGTGTCATCTTTATCACAGAGTGTTTCATCCTGATGGACAGGACAGTATGTATCAGCTCACTGCCATTATTATATTTCAGTTTAAAAAATGGCAAAATAATACTAGAAATTTCACTAGCTGAGAGACATCACCTGACCATGCACATCTCCATAAATGCATGGTCAGGTGGCAAAACTAATTTTCCTCCCAATAAAAATATCCCCAATAAAATACTAAGAGAAATGTTATAAGTGTAATAATATACTCCAGGGTGTACATAATAGAAGTTTTAATGCACTTCCAAGGGCACAAGGATACTTGGCCTCTGGCCTTTTGCATTTACTACACCACTGGGGTGTGCATTAAGTAAGCAATAATACCCCAAAGGGTGGGCAGTCCTTGGGAAATACCAGACCACCCAGGGGCATCATGAGGATCAATGCCACAAGTGGAGGGCCTTATAGCCTCTGCAAGGTCTAGTAATTCCAATACTACCCACCCTGGAGGGTAATATTGTGCTTGGAAAATGGACACTGTAAAAAAAATAACTTTAGTAAAATGTGTTAATACAAAACTACTTTAAAATAAGTTTTGCAACAGAATAGTTCTTCCACCTGCATAGGAACTATGAGTCTTTTTGGGGGCCATGGACTTTTGTCTTAGTGGAGACTCTGTAGTTTACAAAAAAATCCAGTCAAATGCAGTTACCGTGATCAGTGAGGCAGCCTTGTACTTTGGTAGTTTCTTTAATGAGAGAGCCCTGTGATCTGTAAGTTTATTTGAAAGTGTCCATCTCTCTGTCTATGAGCAGCATTAGGAAGCGGAGCCAATGCAGGAAACGTGGAGCTATGGTCGGAGGACCTTGTGGGACAAGGTTGAAAGGGTAGGTGGCAGTAGGACAGCACTGAAAGAGTTAATTAAAAAAAAGTGTTTTTGTTGGGGTATTTGGCATTTTAGTGTTGTTTATTTGTACTGCTGTAGTGCTATAAACTGCATTTATAAAGCAACGAGAGAGAGAGAGAGAGACAGTAGCCTCGTACCACTAGTGTGCATGAGAGGACTGGTATTTTCTTCATTTTCTGTTCTGCAGCTGGACATCCTTCTGCAGTATGGAAAACCAAGAAAGTACTGGTCCTCTCAGGCATGCTAGCAGTTCTGGAGCTACCACTATCTCTCTGTCTCGATAAACACAGTTTACAGTGTAGCTGCATTTTTTATTCCACTCTCATAATGGCTTGCTGATTTTTTGGGGGTTTCTTTGGAGAAAGGAAGTTGCTTCGGAAGAAATGGGGAGATAGGCCCACTCTCTTTTTATAGCTCACTTAGCAAGTGAAAGCAAATGGCAATTGTTCACTTTGAAAATTGGCACTTGTTTCTAGGGCTCTACTGAAAATAAATGCATGCCTGATTATGGTTTCAGCCAATCAGGATGCTGTATTTTCAAGCCCATTTTCTAAAATCTTATAATTCACACCCTGCTGTAGCTTATTACTTATGTAATGTCAGTCTTAATTTTAGTTTCCTATAACTGCTAACACTTGTGTCACTAAAACACTTTAGTTTGTCTTGATCCAGCCTATCAGAAACCTACTTGATTATATAGTGTGTGACATAAAATGGACACCATAATGTGAAAATGTGTATTGTCAATGGTGTAGTAACTTGTGTATGATGTACTGTAAATCATACACAGGTAATAGTGATTAAATATTATTTTAAATTCAAATTTGATCTGTTTTTTGTGGCAAATATTGTTTTACTACAGCTGTTTCTCTGGTGCCTCTGGTCCCCCCTTCACCTGGAAGCACCCTCCAGCCCCTTCTCCTCAACCTATATTTGCCTAGGACCACTGTGGTTATAAGTGGCCTGCTACACTGGTTGTGTGTGGGCTCAAGGGGTGCTGGCTTTGCCATAGTGGACTGTGGGGCAGTTTTCCATTTTCATCTTCTTAGGAATGAACACCATGCAATGATAGACATGTCACACCACCGTGTGACCTTGCAGTGTCTGGAAGCATCCCCACCCTTTCTGGGGGCTCTGACAGTGTTCCTACCTAGCCTCTTTGACAATCATGCTGCAGAGTCACAGTCCCCATCTTGAAGGTGGTGAACAGTCCATGGGATTCTTGAACCTTCCTCTCCCCAGCTGGCCCTCATGATCCCATATCTGCTAACAACCAGCTGGTACCACAAGCAGTAAGCAAGTATGCTGTGTCAGTACAGCATTTGATTCACTGGGGAGGAAAAGTCACAATGAGCATACTTTATAGCAGAATTAGTATGCCTGGGCAAAAGACATGTCACTAGGCTCCCAGGTTCCCAGAGATTTCACTCACCATCACTTTTCCTCTCCAGGTGCCCAAATCCATTAAATGAGTACTGCATTCAGAATTTCCAGAAAACATGTTGTACAGAATGTGTTGACTTGTGTGTGCAGTCCCAGATGATCTTCCCTTTGTCTGCTATTAGGAGTTTTTTTAATTAGCCTGCTAGTTTTATGATCATTTTAGTGCCTCTGGGATCTCCATCTTAGAATAATTTATTGCTCTTCTTGTTCCTATAATGCCTCCTGTTCCATGTGACAGTGATGCATCCAGGACCATAGATTCAGCAAGTACTGGTATTGAGTACATTTTACAACAGTAGAACTGTGATGTTTGGAGGGCTATTGCAGGACTTTGAAAAAAAAAAAAGAAAGAAAGCAGCAGCAGCTTGCACTATTTAAAGAGTCAGCAAGTGCTCTAGGGCAGAGATTCAGGAGAGGATCGTTGGGAGAGCAGTACAGCGCAGCAAGAGGCTTAGTCCCAACAGGACCCTCTGCCCTGATACAGCAGTTTTTGGCTCAGCAGCTGATCAGCAAGGCTGAGCCTGATTGGTGCCACAATTTAAATTTCCAATTCTTCACTTTCAGGAAAAAAAAGGAAGCAGCAAGGGCAACTTGTGGCTATTTAAAGAGCTGGCAAGTGCTCTAGGCAGAGATTCAGGAGAGGATCGCTGGAGGGCAGCGTGGGGCAGGAGGAGGCTTGGTCAAACTGGGACCCCCTCTGCCCTGCTACAGCAGTTGCCTCCCACCCCACCCACCCAATTAACTTTCAGGAGCACTGCTGATTGGCACACAGGACTGAACCAATCAAAAGGGTTCTGGAGGTGACATCACAGGGATCAGAGAAGCAGTGTGGGAGCAACTTGCACAATGATATGTCGAGTCTTCCAGGGTAAAAGGTGGTTCCAGGAACAGGACAAATACTTGAGATGCTCCAACAGAGCTGAACTAGCCTTATCTGTGGACAACTGATAGAGTTCTATACATTAGTCTACAACTGAGGGATAAGGCTGACCTCAGCTGGGGTTTTATTTGTGTAAAGCTGGGTAAATTAATCTGCAAATGAGAAATACGGTTGTCCTAAATTGGGGATGTATTTGTTAAAAGCAGGAAATTGCCTTGACTGTGGACATCTGATAGAGTTCTCTATATCAGTTTGTAATTGGGGTTGTATTTGGGAAAAGCTGGGTAAATTAGTCTGTAAATGAGGAAACGTTGACCTCAGTTAGGGTTGTATTTGCTAAAAGCTGGGTAAATTAGTCTGTAAATGAGGAATAAGGCTGACCTTAATTGAGGCTAAAGGCTGGGAAATTGTTAAAAGCTGGGTGGCTCATACCTGAATTTTGTGCAAGAGCATTAAGATTAACCTCCACTAGGTGGTAGGGTAAATCTAGTAATCTATCTCAAGGTGGTAGCGTAAATCTAGTAATCTATATCTAAACATGGTAGAGTAAATGTAGCTTGTTGGATTAGCCAACACATCAGTGGGGATTAGGTTTAATATTTAGCAGATAGAAATAGTGCAGGTATTGCTGGGATTGAAAAATCATTTTTTCTGCCATTTAAAATAAAGGCAGGAGCAGAGCACAGAGAAAAATTCCCATCCTCCCTCTCCCACTTCCACGATTTTAAATGTTAAGGGCTTGTTAAGACTTGTGGTATGCTACCTAGGGAAAAAAGAAGTGTGATGTATGCTAACTTTAGGTAGCAAAAGAGAATTTGTGTATGCTACTTTAGGAAACAAAAAGAGAAGTATGCTGGAAGCTACCTTTATGAAGCAAATTAGAAATTAGCTTCTATACTAGATTATTATAAGCTACCATAGGACTCTGGCAGGAAACAATTGCGCTATCACGCGGTTCATGGTGCAAAAGGGATGAGAATAATACAGGTCAAGGCTTTAGCCTTTAGCTTTCAGTGTTAGTTTATTACTTTTTATGGTAGACAAATTTTAGCTTTTCTTTGCGTAAGTAATATTTAGACTTAACTTAGTTGTAGACAGCGAATAGGAAGGTTGTACTGTATCTGTAGGTAGCATTTTCACTGCAATTGGATCCTTACTGAGAAGCTTGGATCTTTACAGTGCGTGGGGGCAGAGGGCTGGACTTATGAACCATACAGGATGCTGGAGAGGCAGGGGCTGTTAGGAAGGGAGGGTTGCTACAGTGGAGCAAAGGTGGCTGTGGAGAATAGTTGGGTATAATGGGTGTGGGGCAGTGGTGTTTATAGAGATGCTATGGAGAATGGGGGGATGTACAGTATGCACAAGGTAGGGGCAATTGGCATCTGAAATATTAAGTCTGGGGAGGAAGTGGAGAGAATGCATCAGGCAAGAATGGGGTGGGGACCAGCTACAACTACAATTTATCTGACTCCAGGGAGAACTGGAGTGTTGTGGCAGGAAAGGGGTGGGAAGGCAACAGGGATGGCCGGGGTAATGGGGGGCAGGTGGGTCTGGGGAGAAAATGGATGGCAGGTGGTGAGGAGGAAGAGGAATGGGGTCAGAAGACTGGAGCTCTGAGAAGTGGTGGTTCTAGGACAACTAGAGGCACAAGAGCATTCACTGAAGGAGGGGTTACAGAGTTCAACAGGTCTGCACCACTAACAACCATGAGGGACAAGGGAGCTAGGGAGGGAGAGGTGAGGTTAGGAGGGACAGGCAAGGCAGGGATCACAGAATGCAGGAGGAAGTGAGGTAGAAATGAGGTGGGGAAGGGAACTGAGCTAGGAGGGATGTGGGGGCAGGGTAAAGCATACTGGAGGGAGCAGGGTAGTAAAGAGGTGAGCACAGGAGCGGGGATAGGGGAAGGGAACTGAGCTAGGAGGGCATGTGGAGAGTAGGGAGAGACATGCAGGAGGGATCAGGGGTAGTAGGAGAGGTGAGCACAGGATGGGGGGTGGGGAAAGAGAGCTGAGGTAGGGGTGAGGCGAAGAGCAGAATAAGGCTAACAGAAAGGGAGCAGTGTCACTAGTGAAGGCAAGCACAGGACTGGGGGGATGATGAGAGGGATGAGCCAAGAGGGGCAGGGTGGGAGGCAGGGCCTAGGGAAAGACGGGGAGGAAAGGGAGGGAAGAGAAGGGAATGTCTGAAAGTGGTTCTGAATCAGAAGGAGGAGAGGGAAATTGGAGGAGGAAGTGGGGAAGCAGAGGGCAGAGCAGAGCAAGCGGGGATACAAGTGAGGGCAGTGGGGGAGAGTTGGGAGAAAGGGAAGCTGGGGGCATGAGGACAGAGCAAGCCAGAGAAATACAAGTAAAGGAGCAGTAGAGGGAAATTAGGGAGGTAGGGGTGAGCAGAGGGGCAGACAGATGAGGCAAGTGAGGGGACACTATCAAAGGAGCAGAGGTGGAGCGAAGGGTTAATCAGGCAAGGGATCAGTTTCTTTGGCAGGACAGGAGAGAGAGAAGGTCATGGTCTTGAGGGACACGATTATCAAGGGGATACATTGGTTTAGGAAGGTGGGTACACTACAAGGGGAGATCAGTGCTTCTGAACCATGGATGGAAGGGGAGGGTGATGCAGAAAATCAGGGCAGGGGCAGGGATGGTAGGGAAAAATCACACCTGGTCATTTATTTGGGTACAAATGATCTGGCCACAATGAGGTGGAGGAGGTTCAAAGATGGTTTAGAGTGCTGGTGAAAGGCTGCAAGGAAGAGGCAAAATCCTTGGCGTTCCAGGGGTCTTGCCCATACCCTGTGCCAGCACTGTTAGGAAGCAAAGGATCAGGGAATTTAATGCCTGGCTCAAAGAATGGTGCGGCAGGAGGGTTCACCTGCATTGAGAGTGGGGACACATAGGAGGATGACTACTTGTACTGGAAGGACAGGCTTCACCTCAGCGAGAGGGGCTAGGGTTCTGAGAGGAGGCCTACAAGATACATTGATAGGGTCCAGGGGTAACCTGGTAGAGGGAGTATGAGGCTAGGATGAGGGAGAGGGTTATGGGAGAAGGCATAACCTACTTAGCTAGCACTACCCCTGCAGAGGGGCAGGAAGGGTGGAGAGCAGTAGTAAGGGGAGGAGGGTATCTGGTGGAAAGGCTTGTACATGAATGCCAGGAGTTTAGGGAACAAGGTGGTGGAGTGGGGAATTAGAGGCCATAATGGTGGATGAGGGCCTAGTCATCATGGCCATAACAGAGATCTGATGGTCAGAGCACCATACATGGGAGGTGGGCATCCCGGGATGCAAGCTCTTTAGGAAGATAGGCATGGAAAAAAGGAGGGTGGCACTGCATATCAAGGAAGATATCAGGGTGATGGAAGGACAGGAGGAACAGGATGCAGTGGAGGTCCTGTGGGTCATGCTGGAAAAAATGGTCTAGTGGAGATTTAAGACTGGGGTGATTTACAGACCCCTGGTGCAGGGGAGGAGGTGGACAGGCATCAGATGAGGGTGATTCAGAGGATGGCACTCAAAGGAGAACTTCTGCTGGTTGGAGACCTTAACCTCCTTGATGTTGACTGAGACATCCAGTTGGCTAAGTCAGCCAAAAGTAGGGATATCTTGGAGTCCCTCCAAGGAGCATTCCTGCAACAGCTGGTAAAAGAGCCAACCAGGGTGGCAACATATTGGCCATCATTCTCACTAATGGGGAAAATGTGGAAGAGGTGGTAGTGGGGGACACCTTAGGTGCAAGTGACCACAACGCTGTAAGGTTCAGGTTTAGGATGAAGAAGGCAGTGGGCTGGAGATCACTAAGGTTCTCAATTTCAGGTGGGCAGATTTCACCAGGATGAGTGTGATTTTGAGGAGGAAATGGAGAGGAAAGGGCAGAGAGAGGATGTGGAGGAGTTATGGGAAGCAATTGGGGGTTACTGAAGGCCATGGACATCTGCATCAGGAGGGTTAAGAAAAGCAAAAGATGGAAGAGGCCATTGTGGTTCAACTGGGAGGTGAGGGACATCTGGGAAGAAAAGAAGAGTGTTCACAATTTATTAGAGGACCCAGAGGGATAAAGATAGGGAGATCAAAAGGAAAAACTGAGGATGGCAGGGCAGAAGATTAGAAGGGCTAAAGCAGACACAGAAGAGAGAGAATCATCAGTGAGGCCAAAAGGGGGACACACACTTTTTTAGGTATGTTAGGGAGTGAAAGAAGGCAAAAGAGATATTTAGACTGAAGGGGAAGGAGCACAGGTGGAAGAGAACTTCAAGAAGGCAGAAGTGCTAAATAGTTTTTCTGCTTGGTCTTCATGGTAGAGTTGGAGGGAAGGAACCGGAGTTAAAAAGGGAAGGTGCAGGGTAGATCAAAGCCCGTTCATCAAAGGCAAGGTAAGAGAGGAGCTAGGCAGGCTAAGACAGGATAAAGCCATGGGTCTGGACATCCTGCATCCTAGGGTACTCCAGGAATTAAGGAGGAGCTGGCAGCACCTTGGCGATACTCTTTGACCTGTCTATGGACATGGGACTGGTGCTAAGGGACTGGAGGAGGCTGGACATAGTACCACTCAACAAGAGTGGCAGCAGGAGGACGGAAAACTATTGTTCGGTCAGCCTCACTTCCAGTGGTGGGTAAGGTGATGGAAGCTCTCCAAGGAAAAGGTGGTCAGATAACTTGCTGATAATGGGCTGCAGGATGACAAACAACATGACTTTACTGCACGGAGGTCCTGCCAGATGAACCTCATCGAGTTTTTCAATTGGGTGACAAGGGTGGTGGATTGGGGAGGGGGTGGGCGTGGCCTACCTGGACTTCAGGAAGGCTTTGACTCCATCCCTCACAGAAGGTTGGTTAATAAGTTGGAAAGCTTGGGGTGGGACCCAAAATAATAAGGTGGGTAGAAACTGGCTGTGGGACTGGAGCCAGAGGTAGTGGTGAAGGGAGTGCACTCCAGGGAGGAAAGGGTGATGAGTGGGGTGCCCCAAGGGTCAGTGCTAGGGCTCATACTTTTAATATATATCAGTGATATAGGGAGGGACTGGAAGGAAGGTGTGCCTGTTTGTAGATGATACCAAGGTCTGCAGTAGGGTGGACACCACGGCTGGGGTGGAGGCAATGAGGGAGACCTTAAAAGGCTGCAGGGGTGGTTGGGAAGCATGGCAGCTGAAGTTTAATGAAACAATGCACGTGATGTACATAGGACATAATAACCCACAAGCCAGCTACATTCTGGGAGAGAAGGAAATAAAGGTGACCAGGCAGAGAGGGATCTGGGGTTTTATTTTCAGAAAACCTTAAGGTAGGGAATCAATGGAGCAAAGTGGTGGTCAGGGCAAATGTTATGCTAGCATGCACTGGGAGGGTATAACAAGCAGGAGGAAGGAGGTACTGATACCCCTCTGTAAGTCCATGGTGAGGCCTCACCTGGATGGGGGTACAGTTTGGAGCCCCACCTGAGGAAGGATCTTGATGAGATGGAAAAGGTCCAGAGAAAGGCAACAAAGATGGTGCAGGGCATGCATTGGCTGCCCTATGAAGAGAGGTTGAAGGAGCTGGACTTGTACTTGCTGGAGACTAGGAGGGAGAGGGGGACATGATAGAAATGTTGAAGTATGTGAACAGGATAAATAGGGTGAGAGAAGGGATCCTATTCAAAAGTAAATGAAGTGATAGAACAAGAAATTATGGTCTGAGGTTGGAAGAGGAAAGATTTGGGGCAGTACCCAAAAGGGTGGTAGGCCCCTGAACAGTCTATCAGAGGTGGTGGTGGGAGTGGAAACCATAGAGGGATTCAAGAGGGCATGGGACAGATATAAAGGATTAGCCAGAGGCAGTGAGAGATATGTCTGGATGGGGGGCTAGGGTGAGGAAGGAGTGTCAGGGCAGACTTGAAAGGCAACAGTGTCCTTTTCTGCTGACAGTCTTCTATGATTCTGTGTTAAGTAAATTTCTTATCAACTGAGCACTAAAGGCTACATTTACAGTTTAGCAAATACCTGAGGGCTAAATTGAGTTGGTTATTAGCACTGATTGTCTGCAATGATTTGCATGCTTTTTACGGCTGTGTGTGGTTTGATGAAATGAAAAGTTTTCAAAGCAAAACATTTACTCCTGCTGGCTAGACCTGATTCTCACATAGAAAACAAAATACTGAATTAGAGTTATTTAGTGGAGGCCAAAGCATCAGGCTCCTATCTCTAATACTTACTGAATCAGTGATCCTGGATGCATCTTTGTCACATAGAACAGGAGGCATTGTATGGAGATCCCCAGGGGCATAAAATGACCATATAACTAGCAGGCTAATTTAGAAAAAAACTCTAAATAGCAGACAAAGGAAGGACACACCAGTACTACACACACAAATCAAAACACTCCACTACAGCATATGTTTTTGCAGATTTTGTCTGCAGTACTGCTTTAAGAATTTCCACTGGTTTCACAACCCATATCATATTCATAATTTTTTTGCCCTGTACATGATGGTCATATAAACACTTAAATCCACAGAAAAAAACATGGGTTGTCATGCTTGTTTTTAAGTTACATGGTGAGACTTAACCTTCTCTATGAAAAGAAAATCTGTAAGGGGTCAGATTGTTTTATATAGTTGTAACTTCAGTGTTTTAGGTTTCAATGCAAGTGTCAAATTAGTGAAACAAGAACACATCATGTGTCGTGATGTTCATTTAATTTTCTCCACAAATTCAAAAATAAAGAGTAAATTACTAGTAGTATAACACCATCTTGAACTACTATTCCTAAAAATCAGGGAAATATTTGTATGTCTTTATGCATAAAACATTTTAATACCATATAATTTTCATGAAACATTATTTAAAAGATGTATAATATAGCTGTGAATATAGCAAAAGAGAAAATATATGGGTTGCCATATCTTTTGTTTATATCTGCTTTCAAAATTGTAGTTTCAGATGAGTTTGGCTTGGAACAAAATAATTGAAAAATCCCAATAAAAAACTTGCCAGAAATCTATTCAAACAATTTAAAAGTACATGCAAAATGACAAGGATGTTAAGATACAGGAAACAGAGTAACCAGTGACATACAGACATGTAAGTAAAATGCCTTGAATGATGCCAATGGCTGCAATTGTGGTAGCTAATTTCCTTGCTGCCATCCTCAATACAATATATTCTTAGCTGGATGTGACATAATAGGATAGAATCATTATTCTAATAATGCTTCCATACATTTAAGAATGTATTTGTGCCAGTAAACACCAATGAAAACTTGTTTGGTGCATCAGAAAGATGTACATTTGAAACACCAGGAATGCCTTTACATGTACAACGGTACTTCCATTTTAACAGCTGCTACAGCTTTTTCTGAGAATACTAAATGATGCAACAGCTTGGCTGGCTGAATAGCTACATGATGGCCCCTTGACGAAAGTATATTTTCCCAATTCTGGTGTGCACCTACAACATTGTAAACGAATGTTATTTTCAAATGTTTAGTTGCATTTATGTCAATTAATGCTGCTCTATCATACAGTAATGACGTATGTGTCAAATACTGATGCATACAGTACTTCATTATGGTCCCTCGAAAATGAGCATTGATCAGGGTGACGCCTGGTTAAATAAATATTTTGATTGACTGATTGATTGATTGATTGATAAAGCTCCTGTTGTGCCACAAGACATGGCAGATGCACACAATAAATAGACCACCTTTTCGGTGGTTGAAGATATCACTGCAATTATCAGGGACGTGGAACAGTTGCACCACAAGTCCCAATGCAATTCTGAAAATCTATGTCCTGGTCTTTTGTCTACTACTGGTATATTCTATGTTCTTATTGTGAAGCAACTGCTATATTGTCTATCTGACTTGTTGCCATTTGATGGGACCCTCATTAGTAAGATGCTGTATCTTATTAAATATCTGGAGTCTTAAAGAGCAGCTGACAACTTGAGAACTTTAACAAAACATAATATTTAGATAAAGTTCAGCTTGTATTTCACATTATTTCTTTATTCTCCTGCCCATTATTTATTGCTGAGGCCAATTGCATGAAACAGGATTTTTGAGCCTGAAGAGTTCATCTACTTCTGTTGCTGTCTCCTACCTAAGGTCATAATGCACTGCTTGTGACATCACAGTTACTCTCATGGCAACAGATTGTGATGTCACAACAGAAAATTATGATGAAGCAGGAGTAAGCTACAGAAGCAGATTAACTTTAAAGTAACTGTAAGGGATACAAATCATGTATTCATGCACATTTCCTCATTTATAAATAATAGGGAGGAGGAATCTAGAATATATATGGAATACAAGTAGAATTTTCTACTTATTTCAGGCATCAGTAGCTCTTTAAGAAATGTCTAAAATGGTTTGTCAGTGCTTCTGGACTGTGGGCTGACATTATAGCAGCAGTAGACTGCTGACATTATTTGGACAAGTTTGTATCATCTCTACTGCAGAACACTGCCTAACTCCACCCATTTCTTCCCACTGATGCACATCCTACACTTCCCATGCATTTGTGATCTCATGACTAGATTACTGTCTGACCACATCAGCCCCCATCTGCTGAGGGATCTGTACTTGTTTCCAGTTGGGCCTTCCACTGGTTTCAAAGTGCTTTTGCTTTTCATAGTGCTATAAGCAAATTGGTTCTTTCTTATATCTCAGATCTCCAAATCCCTTAAAGGAGTACTGCTGGCAGAGGTGAAGCCCTGATCGCTGCACAGATTGGGGCTTCACCTCAAAGATCCTCCCTGTAGGCAGCCTTAGTAAATAAAGGGTTTTGTTACCTTATTATTTGTAAAAGTCCCCAATTTTCCAGTGCAGCCAGCATTTTCAAAAATGGCTCTCTTCACCCCTACGATCACACTGGTAACAATGTGATATCATGGCACAACTTTGCCTTCCTGTACTTTGCCCATATGTACAGAGATTTAAAATCTCCATATTTTCCATGCCCAGTGCTGTTTTTACAGAATTTGCCTAAATGTCATGTGTATGTCTGACATGGGGATGTGACTCAAAGTGACAGGGATGTGAGATTTTATACAACTATACTCCAATGACCAAAAAATAATGACACAAGGCAGTAAAACATTCTATACAATGATGACCAAACAGTCAGTACATGCAATACAAGAAACAACTAGTGTACTGCTTGGAATTAATAGTAACTTTCTGAAGTAGTCAGCATCACTTCTTACATCTGAAGTATTTTTTCTTTCTATTTTCTAATTAGATTTTCTACCTGACCATACCAGATGTGATGCACAGAGCAGCACTCCACCTGGAAGCTGAAATAGTCAGTACTATTCTTCCCTACACATCATCAGCACTGTAACTTCCTGACACTGACATCCATAGAGACAGGAAGAGCCAATCTCCTGCTGCTTCACTGGTAACTTGTGATGTATGTTGTCGATCAGGCAGCAGGGATTGTGATGTAACAATGCCTGAGGTCACATGCTGATGATATTGGGTGAGGAACAGAGCTAGATATGTCTGCTTCCAGGTAAAGCATTGGTTTTCACATCACACCCTTCACTGTTAGGTAAAATAAATCTAAGAAAACAAAAACACTGCAGAAATAAAGAGTAATAATGGATTACTTTGAAAATTATTAACATTATCTGCTTGTAGAGGATATTGAAAATGCACCTGGAAAGCATGGTGCTGTGCTAACAAGATCAAGACTGCAACAGCAGGTAGGGGCACCTGTAGTCTGTAAGGATGCTATTCCAGTTAACCGTGAATCAACTCAGAAACACTTTAGGCCCTATCAGTCATGAGCAGGGTACAAGTGAGTTAGTGCCCGATCCCCAGCCATGTGGACAGCATCACACCAGGGGCGGGTAGGGGCATGCCAGCACTACACACCATGCACTAAGGTGCTTAGTGCTGCCCACGGTGTGCAGAGGAGGTGCTAGTTACAACAGGGTAGACACTGCCATAACTCCTATATGCACCAGCATACTTGCACAACTCCGCCTGGTCCAGGATGGCAGTGGCAGCCCTCTACCCCAACAGCAACATCCCACATGCCGCCCCACTGCACACACTGGCAGCAGCCTGCCCATCCAGACTGTACTGGCAACCCCCCATGCCACACACTCGCACATGTCCCCTCCCATACAGTCCCCCAATCTCAGCTCTGCCTACACCTTCATGGCACCAATGGCACCCCCAATCCCATCATCAGCTGGCTGGCACCGAGGCTCAGGATGGCCGGTGCCATGCCCTCCACACACCTCCATGGCCACTGACCATCTGACATCTGTAAGAGGCATGTAGCCAGTGCATACCCAGCCATGTAATGGATCTACTATGGGACCTGGGATGGGCATCCAATTGGATGCCCACCCGAGTCCACAGCTCTACCTGGCCACCCTGCAAACCTGTGCACCAGGGGCAGTTGTGAATGCTGCCAGGTGTGCACCTGTCTGCAAGTGTGAGCCCAGTGGGTGGGATATGTTGCCTCTGGTGCATAATTCCCACCCCTATGTGCATAGGGTCCATTGACAGTTACTACTTAGTAATGCAATAAGAACAGCGCATATCTTGATTTAATCATCATATGTACAGTATTCACTTTATTTTCATGCTGAAAACAAGGTGCAGTTTGATAAACAGAGAAACAGGATACATTCATTCATTCAAGTCCAGGAGCTCCTTTCTATCCCCCTCCACTCCCAGGATAAAACCATGTCACCTGATATGTTTCACGCTGATAACACTTTTGTCAAGTGCATTATTTGCTTATCATTTTTGATGTTTTAGCTCTTGAACAGGTTTATCAGTTGTGCCAGGGCACCTGCCCATCTCTTTTCATATCATTGAGTGAAGATCGCCTAAACTGTAGATTTGTCTACTGTACCATTAGTGACCCCAGTCCCTTTATTAACTGCTCTTCTGCTATAACCATCATATTAATGTCACCATCCCTCCCTGCCTGGGCATGATCCACACTGTGGAAGTGGCCCATTCTCTTTCATAATAAAGACAGAATATTTGTTCAGTATGTCTGCCTTACTCCAGTCATTCTCTTAAACCTCCTTCTGTTCAGCTGAGAATCTGTTTCTTGGTTTTACATTTCTCCTGATGTAGCAAAAGAATGCATTGTCTCCTTTTTCATTCACACTGTGTTTTTCAGTTCAGCTTCCTCTTTCATCATCCTCACATTCCTATTAGCCTAAGTCAGACTGCTTAAAGACTGCATGTTTTCATCTGTTTGGTTCCGCTTTATAACATTTAGCCACACTCTTCTCCCTCACCATCATCCCTACCCCTTGTGTATCACACAGACTTTCTTCACTTTTTTTATTCCTGCCTTCCTTACACAGAAGCCAGTAACTTATTCTGACCCCTCCTGAATACACCTTCTTTTGTCCACCCCTACTGCCAGCTTCACCCCTTCTAATCTACCTTGAGGAATTTTTACATCCTGCTAAAATCAGTGCCCTGGTCCTTGAACTGGCAATATTTGCCTCCAGCACTATATTGAACCATATTGACTGATGGTCACTATTCCTCAGCAGTTCCTTTACAGTATCCTCCTTGACAGTCTCCTGTTTTTGAGAAGCAAGTTTCAAATTCTCTTTCCTCATCAGGTCACTAACACACTGTATCAGAAACCCATCCAGGAATGCCTCCTTCAGTCCCTGGCTCTTCACACTTTTTGATACTGGGACACTTGAATCCATGTCTAGCATGTTGAAGTTTCCCATCAGCACCATCTCAACCTGGGCTGCAGTTCGCCTGATCTCACCTACCAGTACTTCATCCTCTGGCTCCTGATTTGGTGGTCTATAAGCTACTCCTACCTGTGGACAACTGCATCCACAGGATCACAGTCATGGTGCTCCTTTCATGTCCCTATCCTGTGTAGCTTTAACAACTCTCTTATGTAGAGGGACACTCCACTCCTTCTACTTTCTGCCCTGTCTTTCCTGTAGAGGATGCTGCCTGGAATTACAAGTTTCCAGTTGTGTTGCTGCATTACCAGGTTTCCATCACGGCTACCTGGTTGAAATATGCACCAGCTACCAACACATGAAGGTTACACATTTTATTTCCTAGGCTTCTGGCAGTCACAAAACCACTGCTTTCCAGCAGGTCTGCTGGCCTTTCCTTACTATTCTACTTTTACCCTCTGATACCTAACACCTTGTCATGGCTGCTGCCTGCCTCTGCCCCTCCAGGGGTACTGTGCAAATTCCCTAGATCCCTGCTCTATCTCTGCCCAGCTCCTGCTTTTACATTGCTAGTTCCTTCCTGTTCCTCCTGATCCTACCCTCCTCTCTGTTTCCAGTTCCAGATTCACACATTTTGCTCTGTGTACCTGGGCTCTGTTTGGTCCTAGCCTGTGTTAGGAGAGGCCTGTTTGGTACCCTTGCTGGTGTACAGTAGGTATGCCTAGCCTCATCTGTACTGCCTCTCCCTTATCTAGTTTGACTGAGTTGTGCTGTGCTGCAGCTTCTGCATTAGCATCCTGGTGCCTCTCCATTGGTGTGTGAGCCATCTATTTTAATTGCTTCCACCCACTCCATCAATAACCCCAGTCCCTAGGTACTGCAACCCTCCACCATCCCCTTGGTCATAGATTACATTTTAAAAATCTTGTACAGCCACTATCTCTCTCTCTCTCTCTCTCTCTCTGTCTCATGTGGCCTTGGTAGGACCACAGAAAAGGTTAATGAAGGGATCCCTCTTTCAGAGTTCATCCTAGAGTGCTGAAACTCTCCTATTCCTTTGACCACTCCCATGTGTAACCCCTGCAAATGGGGGTTCCCAAAGACTTCAGGAGCTTGCTTGAATGCTCCAAGCCTGAATGGTGTTTGGCATTTAAGCCATTTATCAGTGAGTGTTTTAGAGCCTCTGGTACTGTCTCTTTAAGAGCTGTCTGTTTGCAGACATAATTAGTTTGTATGGGGGACTGTGTGCTTCTCTGAGTACCACCGAGCTGCTGCCAATTCACTTCATTTTTGCAGTCACTAGGAGTGCAAAGGGAACCTATCTGAAAGATGTAACTGTTTGCAGAAATTATTTAGAGTAATAATGAAATTACAGTTTGTCTAACCTGCTTTCTTTGCAGTCAGAACTGTGTCTGCTAGTTCCCCATTCTAGTTTTGAACCGCTGAACTGGACCAATCAGTGTGGGGTAGCTAGCTCTAAAATGGTGCCTTGGACAGATCAGAACTTGGACTCATAATCTGGGCCAGCCACAAGAGGATTGTATGGGCAGTGACTCTGGGAGATGTAGTTTAGACTTCAGTGCCTTTTGGACCAACAGCAGCAGTCTATTGTGAGTGACAGCCAATCCAGTCAAGAACTGGGAGGAACTCAAAGGAAGTGCCCGTTTTGTCGGTTGGAGTTTCAGTTGAGCTTTGGCAGTGAAGAAGGAAGGAGCCCTGTGCTTTTTCAGTGTGCAGTTTTAGTCAAAAACGTGTGTAAGGCCCAGAGTTCCGGTCTGCAGCTTGTGTAACAGCTTGTTAGGACTGAATCCGTCCTGTGAAAGAATCAAAGGATCTCTGAAGAGTAGAAACCAGGCTCACCCTGTAGAAGACTGGAGGAATTGCTGAAATTTACTTTCGGTCTGTCAGGAACTGAATCTGCTGTGTGTTCTCCCGGTATTGTGCAGTAATTACATCGGATACAGATGCAGCCTGCCTGGTATAGTGCTTTCTTTTATATGGATGTGAAGAGGTTGTGTACATTTCAAGTGAGCCCTGCTGACATTGAAGGACCCTATCTTATTTGGAGGTCGTGAGTACTAATTCAGGGTCGCTCCCTGTTGAATTGCCACATTAAATCCAAATGGAATTACTGTACTGCTGACTGTTTAATACTCCTTTCTCTGTGTGAAAGGGCCCTACCAGCTGCCACGGTTTGGACTAGCCACTAGGGCTTGGGTACCCAGGGACAGTAACTGATAGGGATAGGCCTGTGCACAGAGCCATAGGTAGATTATTAGAGTGATAAGCTAATTAACCTGATTTCCCCTGTCCTTGTTATATCCCCTAAATAAATCAGAGCTGCTTGTTTCAGCAAAGTTATACTGCCTGAGGTATTTGTCTATGTTAAAGTACTGTACTGTGATTGTTGCACTGTATCTCATTTCACAGGAGGTCCCAGTGCGGAACCAGACCTGGGGGTAAGTGTATACTGTGAAGGTAATTCTGATATATTGTGTGGGCCACTAGTGGGAAGAAAGGGGGTTGCAGTGTCCCGAGGGCTGTGACCAAGTTAGTTTAACTATTGCAAACCCTGACCTCTGGGTGGAGGCACCCGCATTGGATCCAGGCCCTCAACCTGTTAGTGGCAAATCAGGCAGGGGTAGTAGCCCTGGGATAGCGCCATCTAGGGGTTACATCTTGGAGGCTCACCGCTGGGATTGTGTGTCCTCTAGTGGCCATATTTACGAACCACTGTTAAGAAAAATGGGTACCCGACAGAAGTGGCTGTGCACCGGCTGGTGGAGTGGTGTACTGGGAGGAGATCGACCCCAAAATGCTATGCTTATCCTGGACATCCCCTGGGTATCAATACAGACACTGTGCAGGGAGTACTTTCAAGGTGGAAGGTTTACAAAACCCTGTGGTGGTGGGTCGGCATGCTAATCTGCTCACCCACACTTTCCTGGCCCTAGTAGAGTTTAAGGATCCCATAGATAGCGCCAAAGTGCCACAGACCATTACCCCAGAGGGAGCCCTCACTGCTTGGAGAGTGATAACTAAGGACAGTAAAGACCGGGGGAATCAGCCCCCACCACTATCTGAAACTTTTGAGGAGAAATTTGCTGAATGGTTGCTGGAGAGGGGAAAACTGTGGAGGACTTGAAGAAACTATTCTGCCACCTGGGGTGTTCCTCCCCAACACCCTCTCCTGCTCCAGTGCCCGTAATGGTGGCTGAACCAATGCAGACTCCTATTTCTGCACCTGCCATTAGTCACGACTCTCACCGAAGGTTGAGGATCTTCTTTGGCACCCTCCCACCCCCAAGGGAGGATGACTGGGAGACCTGGATAGACTATGTTGCCCCCAAGTGCTAGAATGGCAATGCTCGGAAGGCGAAGCGAAAGAGGGTTAGTGAGAGCCTCCGAGGTCCTGCCCTGGCTACCATCCATGCTAAACGGGTCAGTAACCCTGAAGCGACTGCACAGGCCTATCTTGAGGCCTTGGAGAATGTGTATGGGAGCCCAGATTCTGATGAGGACCTAAGGTGGAGAGTAAGAAATGCACAACAGTACCAAGGGAGTTGTTGTCTGTGTATGTCTCTCGGCTGGAAAAATTGTTGCAAGAATGCCTCAGAAAGGGTAGTTTGCCAGCGATTGAACTGGACCGAACCAGACTGGACAGAATCCTTAAGTCTGCCCCCTTCTCAGAACTGCTGTTGCTTCAGTTACGCCTGGCAAATCGACTGGAATCCCCACCCTCCTATGATGAGTTAATGAGAGAAATTAGGAGTTGAGAAAAGGCGACCTGGAGGTACCTGCACCAACAGCTGTGGCTACGACCGAGTGACTGAGGGTGACCCATCAAGTGAAGTTCAGGGGCAGAGGTTGACAGTCAATGAGTGCTCTGACAAGGAAAAAGATATGCCACAATGGGGCTAACTGTTGAGAGAGATCCGAATTCAAAACAGTCCCTTTATGAAGGCCACGCCTGCAAGTACGGGCCCTGACCTATATCAGACTGCATCTGCTATGGGGGTGGGGTACCCACCCATGTATCTCCTGCTGATAACAGCTCCAAACTCAATTCCTTGACCATGGAAGTGAGAAACTGACGAGATGTTCCAAATGCTTATCACGCCGCAGACAGAGATGGCACCCAGGTTTCCAGTTAGTAATACCCCGCCCTGGCTCCCAGTGTGGCGCCTCGGCCAGCTGAAACTCCAGAAAGTATGTTTTGCTATAATTGTGGGAAAGATGGGCACATGAAAGGGAATGCCAGTCCCCAAAAGACACTGACAAAGTTGCATATAGGCTACAAGGAGAGCTTCGAGAAGAAATCAGTGGTTAAGAGGTGCACGACATGATCCCAGTGAGGGCACCAAAATGCTAATTCACGTCCTTTTGTGGCAAGGTCAGTTGCCCAGGCCCCCACTACCGCCTCTCCAGACTGGTCCAGAATAGTGGGTCCCTCCATGGAGACCACTGTAAAGGTGAATGGAGTGTCTACAAGAGCTGTATTAGACAGTGGCTCCCAAGAGACAATTATGTTCCAGGATTGGTATCAGAAGCATTTGTCAGACGTACCCTTACAACCATTAGAAGGACTGCATGTATGGGGGTTAAGTGAGAAGGCCTACCCTATTCTGGGTATATCCGAATTTGGCTGTCTTTCCCCACCTCTGTGGCTGGAGTGGCCGAACAAGTAGAGACCCTAGCCTTAGTGTGTCCCCCACTGGACTGTATGATGGTGTCCCTTTGTTGATTGGAACAAATGCTCATATGTTCGGAAGGCTGGCACAGTTGTGTTATGAAAACAGGGGTCAAAGACTAGTAGAGCTTTAAGAGTTCCGCTTTAATTAAGAAGGCCTATGAGGCACAGAGATGCTGAAAAACAGAACCAGAGGAACCGGTCGGAATTGTATGGAAGAAGGATCCTGAGTCTCTGATCCTGGCCCAAATGTCCAGTGTACCTTACAGGAGAGGTCCGTATCAGAAAGGATGTTAAGAATAAAATATTAATGTTGGATGCACCAGGCGATGGAAAATTGCCAGAGGGACTGCTGGTCAAGCCTAGTATTTTGCCCGCTAGAGCCCATGCTTATGCCAGAAGGGTAATGGTCCAGTTCATAATGTGTCTGAAAGAGACATTCGAGTAAACAGAGGTTGCATCCTGGCTAATGTGCATTGTGCAGACACTGCAGTGCTACCCAGCAGCAAGAGTTCAAGGAAGAATGACAGAGTAACGCCTGACTTGTTTGATTTCGGACTCCCGCTGCCAGCTGAATGGAAAGTGAGGATCAGTGAGAAGCTTGCCCAGAGAGACCAGGTGTTTTCTTTAAAGGAATGGGATGTAGGATGCGTGCAAGGAGCTGAGCACAATATCCGGCTGCATGACGAAAGACCATTTCGTGAGAGGTCTCGACGCCTGGCACCTGCTGACATAGATGATGTGAGATGGCATCTGCAAGAGATGTTAGCTGCTGGTGTAATACAAGAATCCAGAAGCCCTTATGCTTCCCCATTGTGGTAGTGAGGAAAAAGAATGGAACAGTAAGGATGTGTGTGGATTATCGCACCTTAAACCGGCGGACTATACCTGATCAGTACACAATGCCCCGATTCAGGATGCTTTGACTGCCTAAACGGGAGCAAGTGGTTCTCTGTGCTGGATCTCCGAGTGGGTACTACCAGATCCCGATGGCCCCAGAGGACCGTGAGAAGACGGCCTTTATCTGTCCGCTTGGCTTCTATGAATTCATGAGGATGCCTCAAGGGATTTCAGGTGCCCCAGCCACTTTTCAACGATTGATGGAGCATGCAGTGGGGACATGAACTTACTAGAGTGCCTGGTATACCTAGATGATGTTATTGTGTTTGGCAGCTCACTGGAGGAACATGAGAGCAGATTATTTAAGGTATTGGACCGACTGGAGGACTTTGGCCTTAAACTGTCCATTGATAAGTGTCAATTCTTTCAAACATCAGTAAAGTATGTGGGACACATAGTATCCACCGAGGAATAGAGACCGACCCAAGTAAAGTTGAGGCCTTGACCACCTGGCCACGCCAAAAATCTAAAAAGAACTGCAAAGATTCCTGGGATTCTGTGTTATTATTAGCTTCATCAAGGACTATTCAAGAGTGATCCGCCTTTACTTAACCTTACTCAAGGGTATCCCCAACCCACAAAAATACCAAAAGTCAGCGTCCCTCAAGACTGAAAGAGTGTATTTTCATCCGAGTGAAGTATTTGGGGCCCGCTGGACCCTGATTGTGAGACTGCTTTTCATGAGATCATATATCAACTTACCCATGCTCCAGTGCTGGCCTATGCCGATCCAAGAAAACCTTACGTCCTGCACACTGATGCTAGCTTGCAAGGGTTGGGGGCTGTGTTGTACCAAGAGCACGAGAATGGCCTGAGACCAGTGGCCTTTGCCAGTAGAAGCCTGACCCCATCCGAAAAGAACTATCCTGTACATAAGTTAGAGTTCCTAGCTTTGAAGTGGGCTATTGTTGACCAATTCCATGAGTACTTGTATGGGGCTAAAACACTAGTAAAACTGACAATAATCCTTTGACCTATGTGCAGACCTCAGCTAAGTTGGATGCCACTGGCCATAGGTGGCTTTCTGCATTATCTACATATGACTATGCTCGAATACCGAGCAGGTCTGAACCACATAGATGCTGATGCTCTCTCCCGAGGCCTGTTTCCCAGAATGATTGGGTCCGATTGGCAGAACCTGACATTCGGCACTCTGCCGGAAGTTTGACAGGGAGGAACAAATGTCCACGGACGAGTGGACTGCATGGTGGATTGCTTGGGAGCCTCTGAGAATTGCATACCTGCTGCTTATTGCCACTTTTCTGCAATAGACATTGGTGCACTGCCTCAGCTGGACAATGACAGTATTCGCTGGCTCAATCCCACGATCCCATGATCAAAGCAGCTTTAGAAGCCCTCTATGCAGGAAAAGATGTGTCCAATTACGCTCCACTGATTTGAGAACTGCACTGTTATCAAAGAAGGTCCTAAGTTGAAACTGATCAATAAACTGTTATACAGAGAAACAGTAGACAGAGGGGACAAGTAGACAAACAACAACTAGTGCTGCCCACTGCCTTCGAGACTCAGTACTGAGGTCCTTGCACAACCACATGGGGCACCTTGGTATAGACAGAACACTTGACTTGGTGAGATCCAGATTCTATTGGCCTAAGATGGGGGCTGATGTGGAGCAACACATTCGAACTTGTAGTCGCTGCTTACAGAGGAAAGCTTTGCCCCAGAGGGCTGCCCCTTGTTAACATCACCACCAGTGCACCCATGGAGCTGGTCTGTATTGATTTTCTGAGTTTGGAGTCAGATCAAAGAAATATCAGTAATGTGCTGGTGGTCACTGACCATTTCACGAGATATGCCCAAGCTTTCCCACCAAAGACCAGAAAGCATCCACTGTGGCCAAAGTACTTGTAGAAAACTTTTGTTCACTATGGGGCTCCACAAAGAATCCATTCTGATCAAGGGAGAGACTTTGAGAGTCGTCTGATCAAAGAGATGCTTTCTCTGTGGGGAGTGCAAAGTCCAGAACCACTCCCTACCACCCCAGGGGACCCACAGCCTGAACGTTTCAACTGCACTTTGCTAGATATGCTAGGCACCCTGCACCCAAAGGACAAGCCTAGATGGAGCCAACAAATTAGCACCCTGGTACATGCTTATAACTGCACCAAAAGTGATGCCACTGGATTCTCCCCTACCGCCTGATGTTTGGAAGAGAAGCTCGATTACCAGTAGATGTGTGTTTTGGGGTCTCTCCTGATGGGGTTCAAGCTGACAACTATTTACAGTATGTGCAAAGTTAAAGGCCCAGCTAACTCATGCATACCAACTGGCTCAAACCATGGCTGCCAAAAGAAATCTGGCCAACAAAGAAAGGTATGATAAAAGGTGAAAGCACAGGAACTCCAGGAGGGAGATCGGGTATTGCTAAGAAATCTGGGACTGCATGGCAAGCACAAGATTGCTGACAGATGGCACCATCTCCCTCACATTGTAGTGGGCAAACTAGATGATCTGCCAGTGTACAAAGTAAGGCCTGAGAATAATTCAAAAGATGTAAAACAATGCATAGAAATCATTTACTGCCCATTGGACAAATCTTAATTGAGTCTGAGCCCTAGAAGATGCCCTCTGGACCAGTGACTAGAGCTGCTGCTAAGAAAAGATCAAGAAAGTCTTCACCTACAGAAGCAAAGTTAAAGTGTTCCTCCACAAGTCCCAGTTGAGCATGACTGTCAGTCCATATCGGAAGAAAGTGAGAGTGACTTTGAATACTATCCTTCTTACGAACTGAGTCAATTGTTTCTGGGCAATCCCTAGTCAATACTGGAGATGAAGCTGGGCCTTCTGGACTGTCTAAGCCCCCAGCTTCATCCCTGGAGCCAATGCTCTCCAGAAAGTGAAGTGCAAAGCATCAGATCAGATGAAATGGAATCATTGTGCATGGTTGAACTGTTTGAGCTTTCAGGGAGGAAAATGATAGATTGGGGCAGACTGGTGATACACCGAACAAGAAGAGTATTTTGAGTGCCCTGACAGTCCACTGCCAGTGTCCGAAAGCTCCATGCGAGCCAAATGTTGTGGACTCAGAAACTGTAACTCCTGGAGCTGAAAGTGCCCCAAGTTCTAGCCTCTCTACCCCATGGAGACTCCTGACAAGTGAGGACAATGCTGAAAATGAGGCTCAGAGTGCAGAGACTATAACAGTTCCCCTAGAAAGACTGGTCGAGCCGTAAAGCCTGTGGTGCACCTCAGTTATGATTCACTTGGGAGGCCTGTGGACTTGCCTCTCAATGTTGTCCATAAAGGAGTGTATGTGTCCCCGAGCTCATTGCCCAAACTGAGCATCAGTGCTAACTCCAAGTTACTCCGTGGTTGCCCTCTATATGGTGCCTTGCCCCGTCCAGCCCCAAGGTAACTGATAGGAAGGGCCCTCTTCAGGTTTCATGTACAAGAGGTAATAACTTGAGTTATGGTACAATGTGTATGTAATACTGTGTAAAGAGTGACGTACTGCAATGTTTCAGAAATGTGTTCTTGGTAAAATGATATATTGACTGATGATTACATGTGCGAGTAATGCAAATGTATATGGTTGCAGTTGAAACTTATGGGGTACTTGCTTGACGCGACATCAAGCTTTCCCAGGCTAGGAAGGGTGTAACCCCTGCAAATGGGGGTTCCAAAAGACTTCCAGGAGCTTGCTTGAATGCTCCAAGCCTGAATGGTGTTTGGCATTTAAGCCATTTATCAGTGAGTGTTTTAGAGCCTCTGGTACTGTCTCTTTAAGAGCTGTCTGCTTGCAGACATAATTAGTTGTATGGGGACTGTGTGCTTCTCTGAGTACCACTCGAGCTGCTGCCAATTCACTTCATTTTGCAGTCACTAGGAGTGCAAAGGGAACCTATCTGAAAGATGTAACTGTTTGCCAGAAATTATTTAGAGTAATAATGAAATTACAGTTTGTCTAACCTGCTTTCTTTGCAGTCAGAACTGTGTCTGCTAGTTCCCCATTCTAGTTTTGAACTGCTGAACTGGACCAATCAGTGTGGGGTAAGCTAGCTCTAAAATGGTGCCTTGACGAATCAGAACTTGGACTCATAATCTGAGCCAGCCACAAGAGGATTGTATGGGCAGTGACTCTGGGAGATGTAGTTTAGACTTCAGTGCCTTTTGGACCAACAGCAGCAGTCTATTGTGAGTGACAGCCAATCCAGTCAAGAACTGGGAGGAACTCAAAGGAAGTGCCCGGTTTTGTCGGTTGGAGTTTCAGTTGAGCTTTGGCAGTGAAGAAGGAAGGAGCCCTGTGCTTTTCAGTGTGCAGTTTTAGTCAAAACGTGTAAGGCCCAGAGTTCCGGTCTGCAGCTTGTTAGGACTGAATCTGTCCTGTGAAAAGAATCAAAGGATCTCTGAAGAGTAGAAACCAGGCTCACCCTGTAGAAGACTGGAGGAATTGCTGAAAATTGCACTCGGTCTGTCAGGAACTGAATCTGCTGTGTGTTCTCCCGGTATTGTGCAGTAATTGCGATCGGGATACAGATGCAGCCTGCCTGGTATAGTGCTTTCTTTATATGGATGTGTGAAGAGGTTTGTGTACCTCAAGTGAGCCCTGCTGACATTGAAGGACCCTATCTTATTTGGAGGTCGTGAGTACTAATTCAGGGTCGCTTCCTGTTGAATTGCCACATTAAATCCAAATGGAATTACTGTACTGCTGACTGTTTAATACTCCTTTTCTCTGTGTGAAAGGGCCCCTACCAGCTGCCACGGTTTGGACTAGCCACTAGGGCTTGGGTACCCAGGGACAGTAACTGATAGGGATAGGCCTGTGCACAGAGCCATAGGTAGATTATTAGAGTGATAAGCTAATTAACCTGATTTCCCCTGTCCTTGTTATATCCCTAAATAAATCAGAGCTGCTTGTTTCAGCAAGTTATACTGCCTGAGGTATTTGTCTATGTTAAAGTACTGTACTGTGATTGTTGCACTGTATCTCATTTCACAGGAGGTCCCAGTGCGGAACCAGACCTGGGGTAAGTGTATACTGTGAAGGTAATTCTGATATATTGTGTGGGCCACTAGTGGGAAGAAAGGGGTTGCAGTGTCCCAGAGGGCTGTGACCAAGTTAGTTTAACTATTGCAAACCCTGACCTCTGGGTGGAGGCACCGCCATTGGATCCAGGCCCCTCAACCTGTTAGTGGCAAATCAGGCAGGGGTAGTAGCCCCTGGGATAGCGCCATCTAGGGGTTACACATGGATGAGTTATTCATGTCTATACACACCACCATGTCTAGCTTTCCCTTCCTCCTTCCCAATGTTTTACAACACTTTAGACCTTAGCCTGGCTGCTGGGGCCTTAGGGCTAAACTGAACCTTCCTCATTCCTAAGTTTTGTAGGTCACACCATCACCTCCATCCTCACAATGGAGACCCCAACTACTATCACTTTCCAAGTCCTATGCCTTTTGGTCTCCCATTCTGTCCCAGCTCACCTTTGTTGAAGGTGCCTCACTCTATATTACAACCCCAGCCTGCATAGTGCTGGGCTTAGATTGGACCTGTACTTCCAGAGGCAGGAATTGGTTCTTGGTGGGTACCACTGGCTCCCTCTTGACCAACCAGCCTCTACTTAACAATAAGGCAATGATCCAGAATCCAGTACTGTCTTGTTTGGTTGTTTCACCTGACATACTACACACTGACTACCTGTGAGCCCCAGATGAGAGAACCAGTTGGAACCTACCTCCATCCTGGAAAATGGTCAGAGTGTCTTGTGGACCTACAGACTCCTTGTTGATGCTACTGCAGACCCCGCCTCCTGCTCCAGGGATTGACATGCTCTAGTGTAGGTTTGTTCACCTGGGTAAAAGTACTAACAACAAGTACCCTATTGGCTGCATGTAGTCATGTGCTCTAGCCACACTGAATGGTTCCAGTATCAGAACAGTCCTCCTTGCCTCCCACTACCCGGAATCTCTGCCTCATCTCCCTCCTCCCTACCAACAGATCCATAGAAAACTGTTAAAATCATAACATTTGTGCCCTGAAAAGTACTCTAAAATACTGTATAGTTACTATTGTTTATTTTATTTATTTTAATCTAAGATTACAAGTATCTTGAGCCAAGGTTCTTTTACAAAGGTTCCACGTCAGTTGCAGTACAATAACAAAAAAAAAAACAAGACAATTAAGCAACAAAGGCAGGATAATAGGTTAACAATCAGTTACATGAATAAGAATGCATACATTTGGGTTAAACTAAAACTAGAGGCATTGACGGGTAAATAGTGTTACAAGACATGGCAAGGACACAAAAGGTAAGAGCAGCCAGAGGCATTGTCACATCACAGAGAACAACAGACGGTGGGGGAGGGGAGGGTTGTGGGATTGGGTAGATAATAGAAGTGCTATGTAGAAAGAGCTGAGACAAGGATTGGGTAATGGTGAGGAGGGCTGATTAAAGGAGACAGTCGCAGGTGCTAGAGGCAGAGAGGAGTAGGCAGAGCTTGGATTTGAACAGGCCAAGCTTAGGTACAGAGGAGATGTCACTGCTGAGACCATTCAATCAGCTAGGGCCCTATGAGCAAAGGATCTTTGTCCCTGGGTGGTACAGCAGCGAGGGACTTGCAGGATTGAGATTCAGATCCCCAGTGTGGTGAGAGTTACTACTGGGGCAAAGGAGAGCTTGGACTCCAGGGGTGCTTGACCAATAGTTATTTTCTTTGCCATAATGCAGGTTTGGTACTTTATGTGGTTTGAGAGTTGTAACCAGCCAGTTTGTGCAAAGAGGTCACATGTATGAGTGAGATGGTGAGCTCCAGTGATGAGCCGACAAGCTTTGCTGAGAGACGTGGATATGCATCTATGGGCAGTTACAGTAGCAGGGCCATATATGATCAGGCCATAGTCAATTATGGAGACAACAGAGCTCTGAAAATGACCCTTAAGGCTTCCAGAGTAAGGTGTTGCCTGTGCCTGTACAATAGTCCAATGCGAGTATTTGCAAGCTTTACACGCTTATTAATGTGGGCACTATAGAAAAGGTTGCAGTCAAGAGATCCCAAGATATTTAAAGATTGCACCTGTTTGAGGGCAGCTCCAAGGCAGTTTGTGATGGTCAGGGGTGTAGCCTGTACTTGTTGTGGTAGCTGCTGTAAAGCATTGACTTGGTTTTCTTATAATTTAGGACCAATGTGTGCTTACTAAACCAGTTCTCAACTGAGGCGAGCCTAGCTGTAGATTGTTTTGTAGAGGTTGGGAATCCTTATGGGTGGTGTGAATTATGGCATTATCAGCATAGAGGATAATTTGTTCTGGGCAAGATTGTGGAAGGCTGTTCAGGAAGAGACTGAATAGAGGGGATCAGGTATGGATCCCTGATGGACTCCTAAGTGGACAGGTCTAGCATCAGAGAGAACATCTGCAATTTTAACTCTTTGGGATTGGTTTTCCAGATAGCTTTTAACCAGGCCATGGAGTCAGGAGAGACCCGGCATTGAGAAGCTGCTCAAGTAGTAGATGATGGTAGACAGTGTCAAAAGTCTTAGTTAAATCGAGAAAGACTGACCCAGCTGGGTGACCATTATCCAGAGAACTGTGGATGGCTCCGTGAATTCCAGAAGAGAAGAAGTGGTACTGTACCCTTGAATGAACCCATGTTGTTGAGAGCACAAGATATTGTGTTTGTCAGGTAATCAGTGAGTTGGTCTGGTACTATGCGTTTGATGGCCTTGGAGATGGGAGGTAATATGGAGATTGGTCGATAGTTCCCATTGAAGGCCCTGTCTCCACTTTAGTGGATCAAAGTAACAGTAGCAGATTTCCATCTGTCAGAGAACTGGCCGAGGTTGAGGGAGAGGTTGAAGATCTTTGTTAATGTCCTAGTACTCAGTCCAGGGGAGGGACAGCAGTTTAAGGTCAAGTGTGTCCCCACTATTTCTGGACTGGGCAATTACTTTATTAATGTATTTGTGGGCTTCATGCATCTTGACTGCTTTAAAGTAGAACAGGTATTTGGAAAGGGAAGCTGGAAGGGTGAGTTGGAGATTATCAATGTCAAAAAGTCAAGGGAGAACACTACGGAGGTCTGTGAAAGCAGTTTTGAACGGTACATAAACAGTTGTAGGTCCAGTGTTGTAGTCCCATCAATGTCCAGCATAGCAGGGAAGTTTTAGGCTGCTTTCCAGTAACTTCTTTGATATTGTTCCAGAAGGCTCTCCCATTTCCCCAGATATTAGTCAGAGCTTCCCTATAGTAGATACTTTTCTTTAGGTGGATTGATTTTGTGCAATCATTTCGAGCACCTTTATAGTTCTGTATGTCAGTTTGCAAACCGGTGGCCCATGCCTGCAGCCAGAGGCAGTCCCTTGCTTTTAACTGCGCTATAAGCCCGTGAGAGGGCCATGGGTTGCAAAAAGCCTTTGACTCTGTACTTTTTGAAGGGGCATGGGAGTCACAAGCCGCATTAAAGGTGTAGATGAAACAGTGCAGGTCAAGTTGACATCCGACTCTTTGTAAATAGAGTCCAATCATGCTGACTGAGTGGGATTTGAGGTGATTCAACTGCCCACGGGAAGGACTCTGCTAGAGATAACTATTGGAGGGGCTTGCAGAATTTGTTTGACCATTCGCATTTGACACGGAATGGTCACTGAGTGAATCTGGGAGGATGGAGATGTTAGAGATACGAGTTGGATGGCTGGCCAGAATCCAATCCAGGAGGGTGCTAGAGTCTGTTTTGTAGTTGTGCCTGGTTGGGGAATCGATCAGCTGGGCAAGGCTTGCTGACTAGAAGGCATCCTTGAGGGCCCCTGATTCAGTTGCAAGCCAATTAATGTTAAAGTCACCTAGCAGGATTAACTCGGAGTCAGGAGGTTGAGTTCGGATGAAGTCCAGGACAGCATTGAAACCTTTCCCTTGCTCTTTTGGAGGGCTGTACACTGAAACAACTGTGAGGGCTTTGTTGTGGGCCTCTAGTAGGATTCTGATAGGAAGAATCTGCGCAGATTATTCTGGGGGAGGTAGCTATGGGGTGACCCAAGAGAGACTCTTTGAGGTATATTGCACTGCCCCATCCTCTTTTAGTCTTCTGATCCAGCCTGAAAACATTGTGGCCTGGCAGGGCAATTGCCATGTCAGGGACCTTAGGTGTTAGCCAGGTTTCAACAACTGTGAGGATATCCGGATTGTGTTGGTTTACAAAAATTTGCAGAGGCATCAAGTTTTAGGAGTAGGCTGCAGATGTTAAAGAGTCACAAGGAGAATTCTCCGACTGACTTGGTTGGTTGAGCTAGAGGTTTTGGGCTGAGATTGGGTTGAATATTGCCAGACAGCAGCAACAGGAGGAGCAGGAGCTTCAGAGTGAACAAATGTAGCTCCCTGAGGTGAGTTTATATGTCCGCTTCATGCAGGAACGTATGCAGAGTTGCTGGCGTTGGTCCCAGAGTGATGATAGGTGTGCGCCAAAGGTGGGAGAGGAGATGAATGGGCCCATGATTCCCTCTCATGAATACAAGTTGTTGCCATCCATTTCCAGTGGAGGGTGCATGAGGTGGCGAGTTCAGAATGTAGGGTGAATGAGTGGTAGATATAGTCAATCTGGTAGCTAGGGGAGGAGAGGGGTAACAGGCTCCAGGGAGGTAGAAGAGGGGTAGCAGGATAAAAGAATGAACATTGAGAAAGCATAAAGAACAGAATCATTATGCTAAGGTAGTAGAGGTTGTGTAAGGTGAATTAAAAGGAACTGGAGAGAAGCCAGAGATATGGGTCTGACATAGGGTGAAAGGAGGGAGGAAGGAGGTAAGGCAAGTGCGTGATAGAACAGCAGAAGGGGTGGGGGTGTACAGATTAAAGCAAAATACAGGCAAACTTTTCTTACAAAACTCTTGTGGCATAAGCAGTATTTAACACATGTTCATAGGAGGAAGAACTTGTATGTAGCCTTGGTTTAGTAAGAGGTAGAGGAGGCAGGCAAATGTACCAGAGATATAGCCCTTATTGGCTAGAAGATATAATCTGCTAATGGAAAAGTCAGCATTTAAAAAAAAAGAAGCTGGGCTGTCTGGCAGTCAGGCCATTTGCCATGGAAGAGCTCCTGGAAAGGCACAGCTCCCACGCATGGGAGAGTTTGTAGGCAGATGCCAGTTTAGAGCAGTGGCCTGCGGATGGGAGAAGGGACAGTCAATTTAAAGCAAAAATACAAATACAGAGGCAGCTAATCCCTTAGATCCCAGGAAGCTGGAAAGGCTATTGCATAACAAAGGATCTGCACAAAGGTATCTCTAAAATTAAGCCAAAAGAGCTTTAATACCTTTGGCTAAGGAGTGGGGGGGGCGGGGTGAGAGATTATCAAGTAAAGCCAAGGGGAAAAGAAAGAAATATCAGAGCAAAGGACAGAGATAGCTAGTGCTAAAATGCAGGACAATAATTCAGGTAGTTGACATTAAAGAAAGGATATAGGGTGCAGTGGGACTATCGTTACTCCCTCAGCTCAGGTGGGGTTACAGGGTGGAAAGGAGCACAAACTATACCTCTAACAATATTTGATAACTTATATCACAGTAGAGTAGACATTAGACATTATTAAAGAAAAACAAAATACAATGCTGAATTCAGTAAAGTAGACAGAGCAGTAAATACAACCCTGCAATATAAACATTACGTGCAAACTAAGCAACTTAGGCAGATGAAGGCAGTGGTGAATAAGAGGGCAGGAGAAAGGTGAAGTGTTTAGTCAAGGCTGAGGAAGTGAGATACAGAATCAAATCAGCCAGTGTAGACAAAAACACCATGATTCAAGCTTGGCAGCTCAAGGCCAGGCTCTGTCTCTGTGTCCATACCTGTGTGTCTCATGGCTGTCTGGCAGTCAGGCCATTAGCCATAGAAGAGCTCCTGGAGAAGCCGCAGCTCCCACACATGTGGTAGAGGTTGGAGGCAGAGGCCAGTTTAGGGTGAGTGGCTCATGGATGGGAGAAGGGACAGTCAATTTAAAGCAAAAATACAAAGGCAGTGGCAGCTAATCCCCTAGGCCCCAGGAAGCTGGGAAGGTGGACTGTATAACAAGGTTCTGCACAAAAGTTTCTCTAAAATTAAGCCAAAAGAGTTTTAATACCTTTGGCTATAAGGGTGGGGGGAGACGATTAGCAAGTAACCACAGGGAAAAAAGAAAGAAATATCAGAGCAAAGGAAACTGCTAGTGCTAAAATGCAGGACAATAATTCAGATAGTAGAAATTAAAGAAAGAATATAGGGTGCAGTGGGCGCTTATCGCTACTCCTTCAGCTCAGGCAGGTTACAGGGTGGAAAGGAGCATACAAACTATACCCCTAACAATATTAGGCAACTTATATAACAGAGTAGACATTAGGCATTGTAGCAGAGACCAACTCTTGCAGCTCCTGACTGACCAAACTTGGGGGCTATTTTATCACAGACTGCAAGCACCATATTGGCTGCTTGCAGTCATGTGCTCTGACCACACACAATGGCACCCCTTTCAACATAGTCCAACTCCTGCCCCTCACTATCATGCAATCTCTGCCTCATCTTCCTACCACCCCAGCCAACAAAGCCACAACAAACTTTGAAAAATTACAACCTTTGTACTAAGGAAAATGCTTAAACTGCAGTTTACTTACTACTGCAGCAGAGCTTAGCCTCAGCAGTTTCTGATGGAAGAAACAAATTCAGAGGTTTCTCACATAGACATGAAATGAAGCCCACCAGCATCCACTCTGATGACTGAAGACCCCAGTGGACACTTCAGAATCTGTATCTCAAGTTCCTATCAGGGATCCATTGTTGAAACCCCAATCCATAGGCTGAGCTGTAGCACATCTGTCTGTCTGTCTCTCTCTTGCTGTCTGTCTCTCGCTTTCCTTGCTGCTCTCTCTCTTTCTCTCTCTCTCTGTCTCCTCTCTTCATAAGGCAAATCTGAGCTGTGTAAAGACATTCAGCAGTAATTATTCTTTCCTTTGTCCAGAGAATCTATGAGGTCATTCTTACTGGTCCATTTTCCCAGGCAAAGGTTTCATGTAGAATGCAGACTGTAGGCTGGCCTTGTTTTCTGTCTATGACTCTTCATTCACTCATCGACATGCCAGTTTTCTGGTTGCCACAGACCTCTTCCCACAAATCCATGGGGCCAAGGAAGAACAAAAATGGCAGCCTCCATGCTGGCTGAACAGTTCTGTAATGCCACACACAAAACCAAAGGTGAAACTGGGCAGGTGCCGACAGGAACTCAGTTCTACCACCTCTGCCATCTTTCTCCACTGACTACTATAACAGGGCTCCACCACCAAAGAAATGACAATTCCACCATCTGGAATTCTGGATGTGAGAGTTCCCCACCAAAACATTTCCAAATTAACCACTGCACAAAACCTGTCCTTTAAATAGTTTCCAACCAATGGATGTTCTTAAGGGTACCAAATCACAACTGAGTGACAGCCCTTTTTTTCTCCCATACCCCATGTTTGTCCTTCTGAGCTAGGCAAGTTTCAGCAAGCATCTCCATGTGCTCCACTCTTAGGTGTCAGTTCAACTTTTTACTCACTGCTGTGCTTCTCAATCTCCACTGCAGTCCATCAGGGAATGACAGCAAACGTTTGCTGCATCTGCTTATGGAAATGCTGGTCCTGATTGACAACAATCCACTTTACCATGCTCCTGAAAAGTGGAAAATAAACTGCCCTATTTGGGAGGATACATCAAAATAGCAGACTCACTTAGAAGGCAGATGTCCTAATGACATTTAAAACCCCAAACTATTTATTATAAAGATAATACATAGCTAACCAAATACAAGAAGCCACGTGACTGCACTTCAGAATTCTGATGACAAATCAACAATTGAAGCTTTACTCCCATGGTTTATAATGCTATCAGAATCTCCCAACAGAATCGCTGCCTTATTATATGGTTTCTTAAGCAATATGCCATGAGAGGGTTGTTGGTGATGCCAGGATTTACCTATGCCCTGGGGTGTTGTTCTGTCACGGTAGCCGGTGAGAATAAATCTCGTGACCAAACAACACCCAGGGGTGGGTAGAGTGACAGCTTCTGCTACCCTCAAGATTAGTGTGCTAATACCTAATGTTTATATTTTGTGTTGAGTATTTTTTTAATTTTTAGTAATTTATTTTTATTTTAAATAGGAGAAATAGTGAAAGTGTTGAAATGCGCCAGAAAATAGTCCGTTTTGTTGTAAATGGAATTTATTGAACAATAACATGGTAACAGTTAATAGGATTGCAGAAATATGTAGAAACATATGAAGTAACTGTTGAATGTTTAATGTAACTTTTAGTTATTTAATGAGGAACACAAGTGCTTTTATTAAAGTATTAGTGAATGAATAACTGTTTTGTCCATTAGATAGTTGTTTTATGATGCTGAGAGTCTTGGTGGTGATTGTTGTCTGGTGAATTAGTGTAACTTTTTCTTCTAAGGGAGATTTTTTTCTGTAGAGAGAGAAGAGATGGTTTAAAGTAAGATTTATTGGGGAGGAAGGGGTGGTAGTTTTGAATTAATTTGGGTTTACCTGTTACTGGAGGTAGCTGGGTATGTAGCAGATCATTTCCATGCAGTAGAAGAAGTTAATGGAGCCATAATTTATAAAATGACTCATGCTTAGTGCAGGATATTGATGATCTGCAGGATGTTTTGTAGTCATTTCTGTAGTTTCCATAGATGGTGTTTCAGTGGCTTGAGATTTGTTCATTAGTTGTGTTGTACGTAATATATCTGGAGAGCTTTGTAACTGGGATATTGTTGTTGGAGTTTTGACGCTTCTAGCAGGATTTGTTCTTGAAGGAACTGGATTTGGCTTGATGGTAGCTCATATATGTCTGCATGTAGACTTTCTGATTGCGTGGATTGAGTTTTTGCTGACATGTAGGTTGTATGTTTCAGTTTGGCAGTTCTTTTTTGGGAGGTGGGCTGCAGCTGTGCAATATTTGATTTTGTGTAAGTATTGGGTTTGGTTTGTCGGGTTGAAGTTTGTACTTGTTGATGCTTCTTGGTAGTTTTGAGATAGTAAAGTTTTGTTTGAGTGGATGTGGCTGGGGTCTTCTGTTGACCAGAGCTGCTGATGTGGTGGACTTGCAGCCTGCAATAATGTCTCCCCATGTCTGGTGGTGTTGTGGGTTAGGTCTCCAATAGCTTCTTAATGAAGATTCGTTTTATGTCCTGTGATAGACATTATTTGACGGGCTTCTAATCCTGCTTCTGATAATAATGTTACTGCCGTTGCTCATAGAGAATGGTTAGTATAGATTTGTTGGAGACCTGTTTGCTATATATATTTTGGCAACATTTTTCCCAGTGTGTTTACTCCTTAGTGGCTCTCATGTGTACCATGTTGAGGAATTATCCAGGATATGTTGTGGTTGTTTTTGAGTGGCAGAAGAAGCTGGAGCATTTTCTGGAAGTTTTGATGTGTATTTCATGAAGCTTTGACAGGACAGAGGGGGTCGTTAGGCTGCTCATACATGAAGCCTCGGTGTGACTGTCTGGTTGGGTCATTGTATGTTTTGTGATTTTTGTTTGTTCGTTGTATGTCTTTGTTACATATTTTTGCCTTCAGTGTCTGTTTTATTTCAAATGATGATGGGGTGAAATGTCGTACTCCTTCATTTCCTCTTCTTGCTAGGTGTAGCTGGAAGTCTAGCAAGACTTTATTGAGTAGTCATTTTGCTGTGTTTGGAGACAAAGCTTCAGAATTTCTTAGAAAATCAGTTCATTAGACTTAGTGGGGTCGGAGATTGTTGATCTTTTCTTTGTTTTCGATATGTTTTGACAACACCTTTAAATACATTGTTAGATGTTGTAAATTCAGTATCTGTGATAATGTTTACATTATGCTTATAGGGGGGTCACTCAGAAATCTGTTGATTCCTGCCCTGAGACCTACATAGCTGCTAAGAACATATTGTTGTACAGATGAATTTCTGACAGAGCTGTAAAACATTCTCAGTATAGAGTTTAATTCTGGCAGTGGTATAGTTTGAAAGTTTATTTGTAACTTGTTTTCTGAGAGCCAGTCTTGGAATACATTTAGTGCCCACCTTGTTTGTTTTAAAGTTGTTTCTTCATTGTATTAATTTCTAGAGCTGTTAGGGTGGTTTCATTGACATTTAAATGTCTTTTCTTTTCTGTGACTTTAAATGTGGGTGGCCTGGTTGCTGTGACATGCGCAGGGAAGTCTGATTAAGGAATGCCGGAAAGGGAGTGCTTTCCATGTCTTTGATCTGGAAGGGCGGAGTTGAGTTCTATGTGAGGAGCCTATTGAGATGCTGAAGAACTGGAGTATCTTCCGGGTAGAACTTTGTTGTGGTGGAGATTTGGTAGTTTGAGTTTCTAAGATGGTGAGCATTTCTTCTAGCTCTGTTTCGTCTATTAAGACGAATGTAGTATCCATTTGTATTTCTTTTTTTTTTTTTGATACTGGTGTTGGTTCTTTAGGCGCATTTGTTTGCGAGAGGTGAATGTCCGGCGGGTGGAGCATGAGATGGAGTCGCAGTGATTTTATGCATAGCTCGAGCAGCTGTTTGGCATCTGTTATAATGGGGCAACCTGGAGAGAATGAGATGTATTTTATTTAGTTTGTTTAGATGACTGTGCATTAGAAATTGCTTTTGCAGTAGGTTTTAGTGATTGTAGAGTGTAATTTTTATATTGGTAAACCGAGTGGAGATGTGAGTTTAGTGGTGATCGAAGTAATGTATGTATTAGTTTGAGCAGTGAGACCGATAATCATATGCAATTTAGCTTTTAATATAAAATGCACAGTTTGAGATAAGATGAAGTGGGCATTCAGTTGCAGGATCGGATTGTGGTGAAGGACTGAGAAGTGTGTGTGACGTGAGAGAAAGTGGCAGGGAGATCCGTGAGGAGTCGCCGTAGTGTATGAAAATGAATAGGAAGCATTACTGAATGAAAAGCTGAGAGGTTAGTCTGTTATTTCATGAGGGAGTATGGATGGTGATGAATGAGAAAGACATGAAAGTGGAAATGGCGGCTAAGGGAAGGTGTGAAGTATGAAGGGTCGGAGGGAAAAGGAAGGAGGTGCAGCTGATGAGGAAGACAGAATTGGTGGCGGAGTTCAAGAGGAACGGTAGCTGGGAGGTGCATGTGAATGAGAGAAAAAGGTATGGAGATGGAGGAAATGAAGTAAATGGAGGAACGAGGATGGAGGGAGCAACTTATCTATTTGCTTTTTCGTAGTCGAGTTTTGTGAACTTAAGGAATGTAAGTTGTGTGTCCGTTGAAATGACAGTTGAGGTAGTGGAGTTTGGGACGGAGTTTAGTGGGTATTCTTGTGTTATAGAGTTAGGGCTGGAGATGGTCAGAGGATATTTACATTAGTTATTGATGTGGCTGAAGGGTGGCGGGGTACCTCCTTCCTGGGGGTGATTGTGGATTTTACAATGGGAGAGGGGTATGAGTCAGCCAATCAGGATACAGTATTTACATTCTATTTTCATGCCCATTGTATAATATGCATTATTAAAGCGATGATATTCTCCGCAGTGCTGTCTCAGGCCCCCAATACTCTTGCCCAAGACTTCATTGTCACCACGCTAAACGAGCCTCTGGAAGTTGTAACCAAATTTAAATATTTAGGTATCTGGATCGACAATAAATTATCTTTCAGTGACCACATCGAAGATGTCTCTAGAAGGTTAAAAGCAAGGTTAGGTTTCTTCTACAGAAATAGGCCCTTTCCCCTTGAAACTCGAAATAAGCTTGTACAGGCCACTTTTCTCCCTACTCGACTATGGCGATGTAATCTATTCCTCCACCACTCTTGCAAATCTAAGTAAACTGGACATCCTTTATCACTGTGCTACGGTTCATTACAAACCCCTTACCGCTCACACCACTGTGACTTATATGCAGCTGTTGGTTGGACATCCCTTACTACTAGACGCCTGCTCCATGCTGGGCTATGGACTCTTAAACTGCTCCTGCAGAAATTGCCAAGCTATCTCTCTTCCCTTATTAGTATCTCACATAGTGCATACTGTTAAGAAAATCTGACTTTATTATGCTTGACATACCAAGGACGCTGACTTCCTTGGTAAACGTGTATTGCATATGCCCTTCCCTCCATTTGGAACCAATTACAAACTGTACTGAAACTAACTAGCACAGTTTCAATAAACTTCTACAAATCGCTAAGTTCAGCCAAAATAAAAGACACCTGTAACTGTCATTAAGTCTCTTCCTTCCCCATGTGTGCCATATTTATCCACTGGTAGGTATAATTGATTTGTCATATTAACTGCTTTCCTTCCCTTCTACTCCTGGCTTTTACCTTGCTTACGCCCACTGCTACTCTATCAAATCTCTCCTCCCTCCCATATCAGTTGTAGACTGTTGTTTGTTTTAGCTGCCAAAATACTGTATATGTATTGCACACACCAGTCATCATGTTTCATTTATCAGTATGCGACCTGTAAGTCGCTTCCTGTCTCATATCAATGTTTACCACCCGCGGTCACCCTATGTGGTACCCTTGTATGTATATCCAGCCTGTATCATGTAACGGTATTTCATGTATATACTGTTATTACCTATCTGTGTTTGTACTTTAAGTGTTTATGTCACAGGACCTCCTTGTGAATGAGCTTGCTCAATGGAGTTTTCCTGCAATAAACTTGATAAACTTGATGCATTATTCAATATATAATGTACGGTAGAACGTTGTTATAGGTAGAAATCTATCTTTTATAACAACATTTTGCCATTGATGTGACGTTATGAAAGTTAGCTAACCCATCGATGGTACGTCACATCGATGGGTTAACAACCAGGAACAGGCTGCGCATGTGTGCAATCTTGATCAGGCGGCCATAAACCGCCGCGCGGGTGAGAGCATGACCCACAGCAGAGCAGCGGTGGCACAAAAAACTGCAGTAAGGAACTGCTTTCTAATTTTTTAAACATAAATGGTACCGTAAACTATAAAATATATTAGTACGGTACATCAATCGTCAGTCAGTTTTTAACCCATCTCAAGGTTGCCATGGCAACATAAGCCTCTGAAGCTTCAATCTCGAGATTTACATGGTTGGCCAGGCAACCTCCCTATGGTTAAAACCGTTAACAATCGATGACCATACATTATCCTCTATATTACTAACAGGGTTTGTATTGTTAAACACTTGGAACAAAATAAAAGAAACTAAATAGAGAAATATACTTGAAAAATGGGAACATGATGACTCTCTTAAATATACTGTATATACCTGGTTTAGTTTGACAAAATTGTAAACTGTTTGATTGCAAGAATTTCTAGGAAAAATAATGATAGATAGGAATGGAAACATTTTAGTGTAAAGCATGATCTATAGTGTAATTAATTCAAATATCTGCATTTGATTGACATCTTGATGAATATCATATTTTGCATGTACTAACCCCAAAGAAATTGCAACTTAACACTGCATTCTTTTTCTTTTACTCTTATTCCTCTTTCATCAGTTACACACTACATCTTGAGTTCCTCTGTCATGGTGTCCACAGGCAGACCACTGAAAGCATCTGTACAAAAGTGCTCTGTTAATGATTGTTCAATTGTCCTGGCTCAATAGTGCCAGAATACTGCTGTGAAAACTGTAATCCCATTCCCAAAGTGATCAATCCAGAGAGTGACCCTCCTTACCTGGTGCAGAAATACCTAAAAGCTAACAGCCACTATATTAACCATTCTCGGATTAAACAGCAGCCCTGCAGATGAACATGCAGTCTCCCAGTGCAGTAAGCTACATATAACAGCTACATACAGACCCTGCCAGTTCCACAGTAGTCCCTTTAAGCGTTACCTTTCCATATGATAAAAAAACATATCACATGGGTTGGAAAACAGAAACCCAATTGGTGGAAGAGCATCTCCTGATCATGGATAAATGCTCCTATTTAATTCACAGTTTGTGTGAATCTTCTTTCAGCAATATCCATGGGCAGAGTTGGGACTTAGCTACTGAAGAATGGAAACCAGAAAGGTAGCCATTAAAACTTGGGAGTGAGCGATGTGCTCCAGGGCTGCCTTAATAGTGCAGTAAAGATATATATATATATAGAGAGAGAGAGAGAGAGCTCTGCAAGTTGACCTTAGTGTCCACAGTGGTAATCCTACTAAATTCTCCCACATCAACTGAAGAAGTATACTAGTGCAATATATCAACAGAGAGAGAGAGAGAGACAGCAAGAGAGAGCACTGCATGTGCTCCTTAGTGACTGCAACGCTCAGTTGCCATACTGCAGGTCCCACCCACCAAGTTCTCATATCCATAAAACAGTAAACTATTTGTGTAACACTCTCCCACTCCTGTCAAGGTTGTCAGAAAACTACTTTTTCTGGTTGATTCTGCTGATTATTCTTGTAGGAATGTTTGATATGCAAAATAACACCTTCAAAAGTGTTCCATCATGTAGAAAGTATCACTGCTGTAACAAAGGCTGCTACAGGATGGAGTGCACAAAGTGTATTAATGAGCTACACAGCGAGTACAGAAATTGTATGAAATAATATAAACATGGAGGCAGCACTCAGCACATCACTGCAACCTTGATTCCCACTCCTCCTGTTATTTTTGCTGTAGTGGACGGACGCTTCTGTGAAAGAGTGAGGTCAGAGATTAGTGACTGCTCTGTTTCTCTGTCAGTGTGGCTCAGTCTTGGCGTGTCACCAGTGGGGAGAGAGATAATAGAGACAATGAGAGGATAGAACACCTGAACAGCACCATTCAGCTCTGTTGACAGTGCCATAAGTGAACTGTAGTGACAGTACTGTCTCTGTCAGTGTGGCTTGGTCTTAGTGTGTGTTACCAGAGAGGAACAAGAGACAGACAGTAAGGACAATGAGAGGACAGGGCACCTGTACAGCACCATTCAGTGTCCCTCATACACAGTGGCAGAAGAACAGGTCTGTAAAATGTATAACCAGTGACAGTTGTGAGCGTGCTCTGAGGAGCGTGTGTGTTGGGTGGGTGCAATGAAAGCAGTTTTATTATGGACAACAAATGTCAGAAATCATACTAATAGTACATTTTGACCATTTGCCTATTCATAACAGAAGTGAATATTTATCCGATTTCTCTGGGTCACCCCTGAAAAAGGGACCTTCTGGGCTCAGTGGGTCTACTCAGTCACCAAACTGAATAAATAAATAAAATAAATAAATAGGCATTATTTATTGGGGACTACTTTTCCAGTTGGCAGGATACAGTCAGATTTCTTGTTATTTCAAGATGCATAAAAGTTTTTCTGCTAATTTATTTGTTTTATTCTGAAGAGCCCATGTTATAGAAGCAACAACCCACTCCAGGTATTGGGTTATAGGAATTTAATCACACTAGGTGCTGTGAGGACACTGGCCTGCAGCCTTATGCCCTACAAATACACTCGAGATGTGGATTAAATCCTATAACCCCATACCTTTTGTGGGTTATTGCTTACTTAGAAGTTGATGCTCTGCATTCTGCAGCACTGATTTCTGATTTAATTTGGAATGCCCTGTAACTGAAGAAGGATTTACTTGGCAATGTTACAGTTTCAGATGGCACCAGCAGAGGTACAATTTAAAAAAAACACACATTGTATTTGTGTGTTCAGGTCAAGGTCAGCCAGTGTTGTCCAGCCTTTCTCTTTTCAAGGGAAGTAGCTACACCCTACTTTGTGCCAAGCAGGCTAGCTCATAAAATACTAAACTGCTGGGAAAATAGAAAATAGCAATGTGAATAGCCTTAAACAGCAAACAACGAAAAAAATAAAGTCTGCTATTATTACAGCAGCAATGGAAACAATGTTGTTCATGCTTTAATTTTACACTTCCAACCTGACTCTATATGGGTAAAACATCTGTTGCTATCAAACACTACAAGGTTACATTATCTCAGAAAGTATTAATCCAATAATCCAAGTTGGTCCTCTGTCTCCCTACTGGAACAGCAGCTGCAACTGTGAGCCTGAAGAACCAAGAAAGAACTGCACCATGAGCCCATCGTGAAACTACCGTAGTGGCTGGCTATCTTCCTTCTATGACAAGTGCTGAAATCTATAAGCTAATCTAAGACTTAGTGTAACCCACACAAGTCAAACTAATTCAAAGGAATATTTAGGTCAGATCTTTTGCAGCAGATCTCACATCACTAGCCAGTTACACATTTTATAAATTCTAATTTCAAGACACAAGTTAATTTAGGCTTTACCATGATAGAGAAGAATATTATTTCTCCTAACTTAAAATATTGCAATGCTTGTACATTTGTTATTGCTGTGGTCATGCTTGCTTGTTAATCAGCCATTTTAATTTTTCCAGTTTGTACCTGTTCCTCTCTCCTGTTATCTCTCCTCCAGGCACACCTGAAAGAAGTACTGGCTCCCTTTCGCCACTGATTTTCAAATAAAATAAATAAATAAGGCCTAAATCACCCCTTTATTTCTTCTGGTATCAATCTTTTGATACATTCTGCTTTTTGTGTGTGTGTTATTTATTTTTCTGCTACTGACTCTGCCTTTAATGCACACTTGCAATGTTTTGTTTGTTATTATTATTAACCTTGGTTGGGGGTCCATTGACTATAAGTACAAACCGGTGCAACGCATAATACAAAACAGAGAAATACAATAATATTCAACATATATGTAATTCAGTTTACATACATTTGCCACATGTTTAACTGTAAGAGTTCAAGTATTAAATGGACATTGTTAAGCCCATTAGTGTCTCTAGTTAAAAACAAAAACAAATATTGGGCTCTATTCACTAAGGAACTGGGTGGCAACGTGCTACATAACTTGGGCGCATAGCCACCGTGCAGCTGCCTGTGCCCACTGCACCCCCTCCACCTTATTCAGGATGGGGATATGCCCCCCTACATGGTGATCCATGGAGCTCAACAGGAGTGGGTCTTGGGGGCGGTGTGGGGGTTGGCGGGCCAGCACTCCACACATTCAGGCAGTGTGAAGTACTGTGTGTGGGGGCTGCGGCCCACATCTGAAGGCAGCCATAAACCACCATGGCTGGTTACAAGCCCCGAGAAAGCTGCTTCTGGATGTGGCGGACATGGCAGGCATCGCTTCAACAATGCTGTCCCCGCCTGGGCACTTCAGAGGACAGGTGTCGGTGGATGGGGTACAACCCCCACACCAGCATGGTCAGTGCTCTGCATGCCGCCAGCAACATGGCATCTGCTGCATGCAAGGGATCCACTGTGGGTCTCTGCCTGGGCAGTCGATTGGCCTATCACCAAGATCTGCCGGTCCGCGTCTGCTTGCCCCCACAGATCTATGTGGCAGAGCGGTGGAGCCATGTAAGGATACGGGCAGGGGCGGTGTTCGTGAATGCAGCCCCCATGTGGAAATCCCTTGGGTGTGGAGCCTGCGCCCTGATACACACCTCTCATGCTCTTATTTGTGAATAGGGCCATTATGATTGGTCATATCTGTAGAGGTTGCTGATTTAACTGGTAGTTAGAGTCTGATTCCTTTTCTTTTTACAAGTGAAAAGACAGTGACAACTATACTGGTTTTATCACACAAAACATGTTTGTTTTCAGTCCTTGATCAACTTCAACTGCATCCTTCCTGGACTTTGGAACACACTAACACAGTCCATCCACTCATGAAGTAGTGAGAGGAGACTATTGCATTATGAGTAGCTGCACTGTCTGTAGGTGTTCCTAATGTTCAGGTAGTGGGCAACAAGAGCAGATCAATGATTTGAAAAAAAACAAGACTGGTATAACTACATCAGTAGCATGCATTTCAGTTCTACTAAGAAGAGAAGCAGACAAAACAACAAGCAACATCAATGAATTTTAGAGAAGGTAAGTAATCATAAAATGTAGGCTGTCAACTAGAAATAATATGGTAACAAATGAGTTGACAATGTCCCTTTGAAACAGTAGCATTTACTTCAGCCAGCCAATATTGTCTCTAAATATTTTTAAATCTTATAGCATGCTGCAGGTTCTTATTCCTCTAGGCAAATGACTCCAAGTTTTACAGCACAATGTGATCAAGTACTTTGTCATAAATTTGTTTTCTAAAGTTTTAAACTACTTGTTTTATGTGTTTATTTGTACAACAGAGGAAGGGCTAGACGGTGAGGTACTCCAGCAGCTGGTACTCCCTAAGGTTCACCATCAGCAGCTTTTGGCCCTTGCCCATGATATCCCTTTTCAGGGCAGTTGGGGTGAGGCACATGAAAAAGCATCTAACCAACAATTTCTTCTGGCCTGGTATTGGCAAGGATGTGACAAATTATTGCAGGACTTGTCCACAGTGCCAGCGGGTGGGGAAAATGGGGACAAGGCCAAGGCAGCTTTGTGCCCCTGCCCATTATTGATGAACCCTTCAAGAGGGTAGCTGTGGACATAGTGGGGCCATTGAGCTCCCCAAGTTGCACTGGCAAGTGGTATAGCCTGGTAGTTGTCGACTATGCCACAAGATACCCAGAGGCAGTGGCCCTAACATCCTCTGAGGCAGAACCAGTGGCAGATGCACTGTTGGGAATATTTAGCTGGGTGGGCTTTCCCAGAAGATACTGTCAGATCGTAAGCAATTTCATGTCAGAGTTAATGAGTAGTTTGTGGGAGAAGTATGGGGTAAAGCAGCTCAAAACCTCCCCATACCATCCCCAAGCTAATGGTCTGGTGGAGTGATTTAATTCAACCCTTAAGACCATGCTAAGGACTTTTGCTGACCAGCATAAGAGGACTGGGACAAATATTTGCCTCATCTCCTATTTACATACAGGAAGTCCCACAGGAGTCCACAGGGTTCTCACCCTGAGCTCCTGTTTGGTCATAGTGCAGGGGCCCCTAGATTTGATTCGGATGAATGGGAGGGTGACCTGCTTCCCAAGGGGAGTATCTTGTGGAGTATGTACTGAACTTCAGGACCCACCTTAAGGAGTTCATGAGGTTTGCTCTGGAGCACTTAGCCACTGCACAACAGTGTCAGAAAGTCTGGTATGACCATAGGGCCTGAGCCAGAGAATATGAGGCAGGACAGCGAGTGATGGCACTCATCCCTGTCTGACAGAATAAATTACAGGCAGCATTGGAGGGCCATTCTCCATTGTCCAAAAGGTTAGTGATGTCAATTACATGATAGAGCTACTGGACAGGAGATGCAGATGAAAGGTGTATCATGTTAACATGCTGAAGCCCTACCATGACAGGGAGGAAATGGTCCTCACTGTATGCAGTGCCCCAGAGGAGGAAACTGAGATAGATCCACTGGTGGACCTACTTAGGAGGCCTGGGTTGCAACCTCTGTGGACAACCTTACCCTCTCTGAACAGCTGACGCCAGCCCAGGTGCAATAAATTAGGGTGTGCTGAGAGAATTTGTGGACATGTTCACAGGAAACTGGGGTACACCATGATGGCACAGTACCATATGGATACAGGGCCCCAGGTTCCCTGAAACAGTCCCCTACAGGGTACCTGAGCACGTTAACAGACTGTAAAAAGAGGAGCTCAAGGAGATGCTGGAACTTGGAGTAATCCAGGAATCTAGTAGCCCCTGGCATCACCCATGGTATTGATCCCCAAAAGGGATGGCACCACACGATTCTGCGTGATTACCAGAGGCTTAATAGCTGCATGGAGTCTGATGCCTATCCCATGCCCAGAACAGATGAGACCCTGGAGGAACCATATATATTATTTGTAACTCTGTACATATTAAAAGTAGATCTCATTTGCATGGGGGTCCTGGACAGATCTTTTACATTAGGCTAATATTGTAGTAATTTGTGGAAATGTAGGTATGTTAGACCTCTGGTCTTAACACATACTTTATATTTACTTCTAGTTACCTTATCCTGGGAGGGTGGCAGTTTTATTTCATTGTAGTTCTATCCAGAATCCTTGGAAATGTTACTATGCAGATAGTAGTATGGTTAAATAGTGTCACATTTTGCTCTGTAGGTATTAGGATACGTGAGCCCTTTTACTTAGGATTTCATGACAACTTGCATTCCTTTGGGGAACAATTGCAGTGACTGATGGAATAAAGGTTCACTAGGAGAGTGTGTGTGTGTGTCTGTGAGAAAGAGAGAGAGAGAGAGAGAGAGAGAGAGCATCTTTAAAGTTAGGTATCCCTCCCCAACGCTTATGATGATGTGGGTGAGGTAGGGTGTATTGTTTGTGTGAAGAGGACAAAATTACATTTTATCTCTTTTTCAGATTCCTTAGACACTTCTGGTACATCAAGTTGTTACATTCTCAGTGTATATTGACATCAGTACATATCAGGCTACGTGGTCTTAATTCCATGATGGTCCTCGACTAGAGTTTTTTGTTTGACACTAATACTGTCAATTTATATTTAAATTATCATTTATAAAGTCCTGTCACTACACTACAGGTTTTTGAAATTTATGGGGCATGATATCTAGCTGGAGAGTATAGCTGGGTGACAGGTCTAGCTAGGTTTTACACATCATACAGTGTGCACTGATGTTTTAAGACAACTTTACTGGTAGTTTCTTGTCTATAATGCGTGCATTGAAACTTCATGGAGTCCTAAGACAATCTTAGTACGCTCTTTAATCTGGGTGGGGTTGCTTTTCAGTAATCACATCCTTATACAAACTGTGTCACTCATAGCTTGATTTAAGAGTCATCTGCTCCAGCAGTGTTATCTTATGTCAATTAAATTTATATGCAGTAGGATTCTTTGTATGTGTGTTCCACCAAGCACCTTTGATCTGGGGACCCTCCTGGCTGAAGGTAGTATGGTACTGTTAAACTTCTTGACATCATCTTCTGTATTTTTAAATGAGTGCTTTAAACCAATGGGGATTTTTTCTGTTTTTTCTGTATGATCTAGCTGTTTAAAGTATTGTATTTTCTAAACAACTGCCATTAACATCTGAAGAAGGACTGGTTGGTCTGAAAGCTAGAGCACTTTGTTCTTGTTGTTACCTTTTAATGGACCAACATAGATGTATCAAATCATTTGCTTCTGGATCTATTTTTAATTAAGCATTTACTTTATTGCAGTCTATGTAATGGTGTCTTTCAAGCCCTGTATCTATCTTGTATACTTATATATTTTTGTCATTTTTTTTTAATCGTCAGTCATTTCTTTAATGTGCCATAACCATCTTTCACAGTATGTGCACTCCACAACATTCTCTCAATGTCATTACCTTTGGTTTACTCAGTTTACTCTGTGTGTTAAGACACAAGAAGGCATAATCCCATCATGAGTGTTTCCTACTCCTAGTGGGTGTCTCAATTAGTGTTGGTCCCATCCCATTGGAAGTCAATAGAGTTCTTTGAATGAGCCACCTCATAAGGGAGCAGATTCCAAGTCTTAGCAGTCCTTACTGTAAAAATTTACTCTTTTACACATGTTGGCCTTTTGGACATGTAGCTGCTTATTATGACTTCTAAGATTGACATTTCTATTCATAAACTTGAACCCACTTTGCTCTGCTAGGTCCCTATTGTTGAGAATTTTATAAAGCTGCAGCATGTCCCCTGGTTCCTCTATCCTTAAGACTAACTAAGCCTGTCCGCTGTAGTCTTGTTTCATAGGGTAGGTGTCTCTATGGGGGGACCAGCTTATTGCTCTTCTTTGCATGAACAGTTTTTATTCTAATGTAATGAGGACTCCAGAAAGGTGAACAAAGTCCAAATACGTCTCGATGTAGGTTCGATACAAAGGAATAATAAAGGATTGATTTCTGTTTACGAACATATGTTTTACTCCGTTTAATACTGAGTTAGCTGTCTCGCAACATGCTTACATTTTTATTTTTAAAGTTTATTGTTTCACAGAATGAAAATATTGTACTCTTCTGTTTGTTCAATCTCTGTTTGTCTATTATCCTTAAAAACTGTACATTTCTTTGTACTACTGACTGCACAATCAACATAATGCACTTTCCAGGTCACCCCTGAAAAAGGGACCGTCTTGTCTCAGTTGGCCTACCTGGTTACCACAATTCAATAAATCAATAATAAATAAATAAATTGACCCCTAGAAGTGAGATTGGTATTTACTATGACTCCTCAGGTCTCATTCTTTAAGTGAGGATTTGAGCACTTGGTTATTTAGAAGGTATGTGTAATTTGGATTGTTTATACCGAAATGCAAAAGTACACATTTATCCTGGTTGAGTGTAATTTTACTGTCTGTACACCAATGTTCAATATTCTTAAGATCACTGCAAATTGTTTGGTACCTTTCTTTGGTGTCTACCTCACCCCAGTTTAGTGTCATCGGCACATTTTGTGATGGTATTTTTATGTTTGTATTAATATCTCTAATAAAAATATTAAAGAGTGTAGGTCCCAGGACAGAGTCCTGTGGGACTCCACTAGTAACCTCCTCTTGTCTGGAAAGACTGCCCTAATCTCTCTCTGGGTTCTTTGTTCTAGCCAGTTATCGACCTATTTAACTATCAAGGGATTATTCCTAGTCTAGATACTGTAGTTTCCCAATTAGTTCTTTATGCAGTTCTTTGTCAAATGCCTTACTGAAGTCAAGCAAGATGATGTCCACTGGTTTGTTATCATCTATACTAGTACAGACTGAGTTGTAAAATGTGATCAGATTAGTTGTGCAGGATCAATTAGTAGTAGTGGGTGTCAACAATACCTATATTTATGATTTCGGTTCTATTTTGCCTTTGACCAATCTTTCTAATACTTTGCAACAGACCGACGAAGACTGAGTTGCCTGTAGTTAGTGACATGATTTTAGAACCCTTTTATGAATAGGGATAACAACTGATGTTTTAAATCATCTGGTATCACTCCTGACTCGCAGATTTATTGAATAGAATAGTCAGAGGCAGAGAAATTACTTCAATTGTTTCCAGTAACAATTTTGGACTGTTATCTAGTCCCGTGATGTATTAGGTTTTAGCAGTTTTATAGAGGCCATATCATCATTTGTGAATGTAATGGGTTCTGTGTGCTTATCAGTTATTGGTTCTGTCTATCTTATTATTTTTTATTAATTATTAAATGCCAACAACTTTCTGAGTATTTTCCATGCTCGTTTCAAATGGAAAATGTATCCAGTATTCCTGCAGAGGCCTTTTTAAAGGCCTGCAGTTATTTTAGATGGTTACAGTTTTTCACTTTCATAGTTTCCCTAATTTTGGTTGATGTTTACAGTGCCCTCATAGATGTTCATGCACCCAATAGTGGAAAAGTGGGGATGCACACATCACACAAAACTACAGCATGACAGATGGGGAACATGGGATAACAGTCACAAAGAGGCGACAATGTAAATGCAAACGTGTTGATCACTGTGCATCTAGTAGACTGCAAATACTGGACATGTGTCATTATAAGTATAACAGTTGACATGAAAAGAGGAGCAGCACAGAATACTGCTTCACACATCAATATTATGGGTCAACTTATATCCCAGTTAAAAAATCTGTCCATTTAAAGCCTCCATCCTCACAGTTTACTGCTGACTGTTTATATGCTTCATGGGCATTCCGTTCTGTCATTTCCACCATTCCACACTGCAGAATATAGTTGACTTGAATACTGCTTGCTTCCAGATGAGAAAGGAGTACAGTGCAGGACTGACGGATGGTAATACTAGAATTCAGACAGCCTGGGAAGGGCTTGAGGCCAGGATAGCAAACCTTTTCAGTCTTCATGAACCTGGATGGCTCCTAAATAGATGTTGTCTACTCCTTCATGTTCCTGGGTATGTGACTTGTCAGTTATCAAGACTTCTTGGGCCACATCAATGCCACCTTCTCCAAGCTTCTTCCCAAGTTAGAGCACTATACATAACAAAGCTTGCATCTCTCCCCTGACAGCTGTGGAATTATCTCAAATCTGATTTTGGTGGTGTGGTCTACAGCAGTATCCCAAAATCCTCCCTTGTCTTGCAATACCAAACCCTGTTAAATTATTTCTGCCACTTTGCTCTGGACTGCCTCCCTTGCACCCTTCACTGTTTCAGCGTGCATCTCCTTCTGTTTTCCCTCCTTGAAGACTACTGCCTCTCCTACAATTCCTCCCTCATACCGTATCTAGACTTCGGTTTTGTTTCCTCCCAGTATTTCTCCTCCTGTTACCATCCTCTCAGCAATCTTCCTATTCCCTCCACCCTGCCGACTCTCACCTTTTTCTTTTTAACACCTAAACCTCTGCTGGTAAGTTTGCATTCTCCCATAAGCTTACCCTACTTTGGTCCTCCTTTCCACCCCTACCCACAATGCTTCCTCCCCATCTTCCTTGAAGACCTTTCTTCAAGCCCACACATATAATAATTGCTTCTGCACATATTGTAACTCTGCCCTTGTCTCACCTTACCAGTAATCTATTTCATTTAACTGCATCATCCTACTATTACTATTACAAACTGCTGCAACTCACTGTATATGAATATTTCAGTCTGCACTCAAATAGCCTTATACTGTCAGTAGTATTTATTTTAACTTTTGCACTGTTCCTACTGTTTGTAATATAAACTGCTGCTACTCACTCTACATGGATTTTATGTGTGTTGTTAAATTGCTATGCACCACTCCCTCAGAATGCATCTGGAAACAAGCTGGTAAAATTCTTTCACTAGATCAATGAATAAATAAATATATAGCATCAGGAGCTGCACTAACACCAAATCTTTCTTCTAGTACATAACTGGAAGGAGAACGTGAAGGAGGCGATTGGGTCCATGACAACAGTGGGGGATCCTGTGAGAGAGCAAGAGGAGATGGCTGAGATGAGTGCTCATCAAAGGGGGTTGGTGGGGAGAAGGCTCATTGTGAGGGCCTATAAAATCAAGGGCAGCCATGACGCGCCATTTTATATCATGCATGAACTATTAGCTAACTACCTGGCAAACATCAAGGCAGCTAAGTCGCAAGTGATGGTTTTTCACCCCAGGATCTTAGTGGAGCTAAAGGAACAACTGACAGTGTCACTTTTAATATCTTTCAGGAATCTGTCAGGGCAGGCGTAGTGCCGGGAACTGGAATTTGGCCAAAGTGGTCCCTGTCTATAAGAAGGAGGCAAGATTGGGCCTGGGCAATTACAGACAGCCTGACGTCAGATGTAACAAGCAATAGGAACACTTGTAACTGAGAACACACAGCAATCAGGGCAGCAGAAAAAGTTCAAGTGGAAATGCAGTGCTTACTTATAATGGCTGATGCACAGTGTTCCAACGGCAGTTTCAGCACTTACAGAATTTTCAGAAGTTCATGCAACACAACAATAGCAGTACTTTTCTATTGGCAAAGAAACAGCAGGTAACTCAAAATATACAGTATATAGCTCAATGGCCTAGCTATACCATGCTACTATAACACTGAATGGCTTACTCAAGAAATCTATCACCCACTTGTCCTGGTGCTTTACATCCACTGACTCTTTGTCAGAGGGTGTGATATCATGGCTGGAAAGATCCTGCAGGCCATTATCTAGGACAGAATAATGGAGCACTTGCTTGAAGACAAGGCTCTTGTCTCCTGTCAGCATGGCTTATGAGGGGCAGATAATGCAAAACCAACCTGATCACCTTCTCAAGAGGATAACCAAAGATGTGGAGAGGGGCAGAACTGAGGATGCAGTCCTTCTAGACATCAGAACGGCTTTTGATACAGTGGCTCATGACAAGATCCTGGCACATCAAACCAGTGCGTTATACACTAGACATATACAGTATGGATTAATAACTGGCTTGAGGGCAGGAAATGCTGAGTAATAACACACTTATGACAGTATGAGTGGAGAGGAATACCCAGCAGTGTCATTCAATGATCTGTGCTTGGACCACTGCTCTTCAACATCTTAATCAGTGATCTGAAGTTGGAAAATCCAGCAGGATGCTTAAGCCTGTAGATGACACTACATTACTCAGGGTGATGGCTCACTTGAGGATGGTAACAAACGTCAGGAGGAACTGAAAAGCTGGGCTATTGGTCAGACTCCTGGAATCTCAGATTTAATGTAGTTAAATACAAGATGCTACACTTGGGGAAGAAAAACAAAGGTAGGACCACACCCTGTGCAAGGTTCCTTTGTAGATGCAAAGAAGAAAAGGACCTGGGAGTCAAAATAAGTAAGGGGCTTCTAGTATTCTTGTGATGAGGCACTGCCACACACTCAGGGACCTGTTAGCATACAGTCACCTTTATTCAGACTGAAGACAAAAGATACTACACAGACACTAAAAAGTTTAAAAGGGCTTTGGACTGAGCATAACAGGAAACTACATAATTGCCAATTACAGGACTGCAACCAAGATGACTGCCAGGTACTTCATTATGGTCAGTAACACATCTTCCACAGGGCTAAAGGACAGGCAGTGTAAGGATAGTGTAAAGAAGGCCAGCAGAATGCTGTCGTTAATCGGGGGTGACCAGCAGAGCAGGTGAGTACTCCTGCCACTTTGCAAGGCCTAGGCCAGGACTCTTCTGGAGTACTGCATGCAGTTTCTGTCTCTACAAAAATTACATTGAGGCAGTTGAGTAGGTGCAACACTAGAGCACCAAAATAATCAGCTGTATGGGGTACAAAAGCTATAAAGAGATGCAGAAGCTCTTAACATGTTCACCTGGAGAAAAAGAAGGCTGAGAGGGAACATGATCTCAGTCTTTCAATATGCTAGGGTATCGGCAAGCTCAGACAGACTGATGTTGGATCTGGTGTCCAGCAGCCGTAAAGCTAAGGGGTGGTAACTTTAGGGGTAACCTTAGGAAGCACATTTTCCCAAGAGAGTAGTGAGCTTTATGTCATAGCCTATGTGCCAAGACTGTGGACCTGAAGACAACGGAGACCTTTAAGGTAAGCTTGGACAGATTTCTGATCAGCAAGGGAATCACCATGTACTCTGGGTAGAAGAGTTGGTATGGAATCCCTATAAACTGGTATGTGTTTGCAAAGCATACTGTTCCTGTTGGTTTCTACTTAAGAAGCAAGGGGAGGGTATGATGGACCAAGTGTTTCTTTGCCTTAAATTACCATGTTATTACGTTGTCTGCTTGAAGGAACACACTAGAAAAACATGCACAGGCATATGGAATAGTAATTTTATTTTTCATTTTTATTCAGCATAAAACACTGCTGAGCAATAACTTGTTTACAGTTGTGCCATGTTGTACCGTGGATAGAAATAGGCTTACTGCAGATAAAAAGATATACTGAATAGGATATTGCACATGTACAATTAATTTATTGTACAATGTAAAAAGAGTATTTTTATTTTATATTTACTAGGAAAATATCTTTGGGCACAGGTGCTCTTTTACAAAGGTTCTATGTTAATAAAGTATACAATAAGAGACAGTACAGGCAATATAGCAGATAACAATGGGAACAAGTACAGAAATGCACTCTGCAGCAGCTTACACTGAGTCACATTACAGGTCAAAACAAAGTGCAGTAACCAATTGCACAGTTCAACAGTGCACACGTCATCAGTTAAGCATGGGAAATAAGGCCAACTAGTTAGGTATGGGAGCGGTTATCCTGTTCATTTAGATGTACCCAACATGATCTTTTGGTCTGGTTAAGTTTGATCATATTGTACATTGTGTTTGGTAGGTTATTTAACCAGTTGGTTTTTCTGGCTGTGAAGGAGCATTGTCCATGACTGGTCCTATAGAAAGGTTTCAGAAGTCTGTGGTCTGATATATTTCTGATATGGTACAGTTTACTGTGTTCAAGCAGGTTTTAAGCTGGGGAGTAAGATCTAGAAGAGCCTTTTTCCTTAGTAAGCATGTCTGATATCTGATCCTACTAGTGAGGAATATGCAATTAGTGTGTACAGAACACAGCTATGGGTGCAATTATCTGCACCCAGGACCAGTATGCAGGCTTTGTTGCACAGTATTCAGACTCTCTCCATAACAGACCCATTGACCGCAGAGTAGACTACCTGTCCATAGTTAATTAAGGAGAGGATAGAGCTAGATACAAAAGGCATCTGGCTTCCTGGGTAAGGTTATTCCTGTTTCTTTACAGGGCACCCATACTTTTGTTAATTATATACACAAGTTTACTAACATGGGGAATGAAAGACAGGGTATCATCTAGATTCACTAGATTAAAGGCCTTTGTTAGGTCTATATGTATGGCCCTGACTAGGTCATCACTGTCCAGGGCATTATGGAAGTAATCCGTGGTACTCACCAGGGCGGTGTTAGTGCTGTAGAGTTTCCTGAAACCATGATGTTAGGTACCTTGAATGGCATAGTTTGTTCAGGAACCAGACAAGCAGGTCAATGACAACCTGCTCTAGCACCTTGCAGAGTGGAGAGAGAGTATAAATTGGCTATAATTAACAATGTTGCTCCTGTAACCATTTTTAAAAACAGCAGTAACAAGTTCAGACTTCCATTTCCTGAGCAAGTGTGAAAGACACAGGAGAGGTTAAAGACTTTGGTGACTGGGTGGATAGTTTCAATAGGGCTAGGAAATGACTTCATGTTAATGTTGCTACCCCTATCCTGGTTCTGCCAACACCTTTTGATGTATCTTAGAGTTTCCTTTCTGTGATGGTCCTAAAATAGAATTTCAGTCGACCAAGATCGATGGTGACCTCTAGGTGCAAGTTGGTCTTGTTGATGCCTAGAGTGAGGTGTGGGGGTGGGGAATGGGGATGTAGGCACTTAAGTTGGTGAAGGCCTCATTACATTTGTTGGCAATGTCAGTAGGGTCCATGACCTCAGTGCCATCGATGTTCAAGATAGTTGGGTATTTGTGCTTTTCTTTCTTGTTAAGTAGGCAGTTTACATTCTCCCAGAATTTCTTGTTGTTGTCCCTGTGCAAGGTTTGCTGGGCTTTAAAGTAGTTGGCCTTTTCTACCCTAACTTTCTTCATACACTTGTTCCTAAGCTCCCTGTATTTCTGCTGGTGAGCAGCAATCCCAGATTTCCTAGCAGTGGACCACCATTTATCAATCTCTTTCATTAGCTGCAAAATTTCTAGAGACAGCTGGCATTGGTGTCACCTCTAACCTTTGTTTATTAATTGGGGAAATTGGTCACAGACTCTGGTGAATTCTTCATCAGAAGTCCAGGGTCAGTCAAGGTCAGGGATCAGGTCTAAGTCACGCCAATCAATTTGTGATACCTTTCACCTGAATTCAGCTATCCCTTCAGTTTTTAGTATGTGATTGTGGGTGGATCTGCATGATTAGCAGTTCATGTGCTTAGTAGTAGTAGTAAAACATTTATTCATAAAATTTTTATGAATTGGGATAAACTCGATTGAGTCACAGACTCATTTACAATGAGGTCCTCTAAATACATAAAGTGCAAAATTAATGTTATGTCACAGTACATGTACAGGTACAAATTCATATATACAAACAAAAATTATAAATTAACAATTGTAAGGAGATAGGAATGAGATAAAATATCCATTCTTTACACTTAGTATTTTATAAACACCTCCCTGCTCTAATTAAGCAAAATCATTAACAATTACCCAATATCTAGGTTTCTGTAAAGACAGCATTGTCCTAGTTTACTACCTGTATTCCATAGCCATGTTTTAATCAGTTTCCAGGTTTTTACCCCACTGAATCTCTAAGATTATGCGGAATTTTATTCCATAGTAATGCACCAAACAGTACACCGTCTGGTGGCCACCTCCAGGTTACATACAGGTTGCATCAGGTCAAGCGCTGTTGTAGATCTCAAGGACATAACTTTTTCCTTTTCAATAAATGAAAAGTTATGTACGGGGAAGTTTGCCAACCATCCCTTTATGAATGAAGGCAGCAAATGCTCTGTCTTCTCTCATGAAGAGTTCGCCAGTCTTATCTACTATATAGCTGACACCTATGTGATAATCGTGGGGCATCTAAAATAAACCTGGCCAGTCTACCATAATATATAGCTAATCTCTAAGTCTCTTTTGAACCATTCAGATACAAGATGCCTCCATAATCCAAAATTGGTATGATCATAGAATTCGCCAACTTTTTTATATCTACACTGGGCAAAATCTAAGTCTGTGTAAGGCCCCAATCTTTTTCCTATGTTCTTTAACAAACTATCTATGAGGACATCCCACTTCAAAGAACAATCCAACCAAAGCCCCAAATATTTATAGGACCATACCTGCTGAATCGGGGAGTCCTCTAGGATAACCACTCCTAAGAGCCAGCTTCCTTGAGTTTCACTAGTTCTAGAGAACAACATAGATTGCGTTGTTTTTTTGTTTTGTTTTTGTGTTGAGAATCAACAACACTGGGAGTGGTTTCTTATGCTATTGGGGATGGCTGAGACCTCTGAGATCCTGACAGGTGAGTAGTCAGTGACTAGTCAAGAAGGGTTTGAGTGTCAGTTTCATTGTTGATTCTGGTTTGCTCAGTTACTTTTGGTGTTAACAACAGATTCACTATCTGATCTCAGTGTCAGGTGCTACTTTTACAGTTCTAGTTGACAGTCTCCCAGGACTACCTTTTCCAAGTCAGCTGATCTGTGAAAAATAATTGCAGAGGTATCTAGGCCCTTGTCCAGGTGCCCTGGCAGGTGCAGAGTGTCATGAGGACCAGATTTTTGTGGCCATTTCTCAGACCCAGTTTGGTGGCAAGGCACCACATTCAGACAACCCATCTTTCAGGTCAATTTTGTGACCATTAAGCCTGATTTATAGTAAATTCCACAACCTCCACCACACCTGCCAAGGCTGTTTTCCTCAGTGGGTTATAACGTGAGAATGCTACAGCAGTATCGGGATTTTATGGGTGAGCTATGATTCAGTTAGTGCCATTAAGTTAGGGTGGTGTCTCCACCCATGCTTCAAATTGTTCAGATTTAGCTAGGAGACTTCAATAATAGGAGGCAATCTTTAGATTTCCAGATTTTGGTGGTCAGGCTTGCGCTGGGGCGCCCAGGTTTGGGGTGTATATTGACACACAGCAGAAGCAGAATTGTGATAAAACCCTACAGGACCTGACACAGCTCATAGTGCCAGCTGTCTTACACCTGCTTGACTTTATCTTGATGGCGATGGGCTTTGGACATAACCTGCTAGTAGAGGCGTGGCATTCCAGTTGGGCTATTAGCGAGGCGGGCCAAGTAATGAATCATAAGCTGTGAGGCTAACAGGCTCATGGTGTTGGAGGGTACAAAAGCATGGATGAGTGTATCCAATTATCAAGTGGGACTAAACTAGTGTACTTATTACTAGGATAGGATTCTCTACTAGTCCAGTACGTTCTAGGCTAAGGAGCATAAACAGTATTATATACATTTTCAGGACAAGGACCAGCCACATGCATCAGGACTTCTGTTCAGACAGAGTGTAAACTCAGGGTGGCAATTTATATTAGCTGGTTAAAACCTATTACAGGCAACAGTATTTGAACAGAGGCTTAAATAAATAAAGTCTGTATATACTGTATTAGTCCATTTATTTATTTAACTTTGTTTTCTTATTCTATGGTATTTATTTATCAATGCTAGAGTGTGTCAGGGTGTGACTGTTTATATGTGTTTAGTGTGAATAGTGTATAGCTGATGTGTGATTGTTGGTTAGCTTATACATTGTTAATATTAGTTTTATGAATAAGGAGGGAGGGTATGAGAAGGTAGGGAAGGTATTAGTTCTGTGTAGAATCTGAATTTTGAGGAGCTATTTAGATTTTTTATAACATTAATAATAATAATAATAATAATAAACTTTATTTATCTCGCCTTTCTTAAAACCAAGGCGATTACAATAAAATACAGAATAAAACATACTAAAACATCATAAAACTGAATTAACAGCGGGCAATTAATAGGCATCAAAATTATCTACAAATGCCTTATTCCATAAAAAGACTTTAGGCCCTTTTAAAACCCTCCACCATCATGCACTCTCGAATCCAACATGGTAGAGAATTCCAGAGGTCGGCACCACAGAACATAAAAGCTGGGTGCAGAAGATTTTAAAATGACCCTCCGGGATCTCTAGCAACCCCTCGTTAGCTGAGCGGAGTGGTCGCATCGGTCGGTAAGGCACCAGAAGCTCCTTCAGGTAATCCATGCCCAACCAGTGTAGGGCTTTATAAGTCAGGAGACCGACTTTAAAGGTGATCTGCTACTGAATCGGCAGCCAGTGCAGGTCTCGAGCACCGGTAATATGAGAGGAACGAGAGGTCCCTGTTAACAACCGGGCTGCCGAAAGCTCTGCACCAGCTGCAAGCGGTGGATATCAACCCCAGGCAGCCCAAAGTAAAGGAGTTGCAGTAGTCCAGACGCCGAGGTCACAAAGGCGTGGATCAGCATGGGTAGGTCGCGGATGGAACAAGGTGCTTGATCCTGGCAATGTTCCTAAGATGGTAAAAGGACACCTTAACCACCACACTTGTGCACGCAATGTCAGCTGATCATCAAGGATCACTCCCAGGTCTCGCACTCCATTCAGAAATCGGGAGCCCCCATCTCCCAGGAATAAACCAGAGGTTTGAAGTGCCCCGGACCCTCAATCCAGTGGTCAGGAACCACAACCAACACCTCCGCCTTCCCGGAGTTCAACTTCAACCAGCTAGACCTCATCCAATCCTGGATCTCCTGAGACAGTTGTTAAACAATGAGAGTGCTCTATTCTGGTCAGGTACAAAGACAAATAGAGCTGGGTATCATCGGCTATAATAATGAAACTCCAGCCCATACTGCCTATACATTAGCATAGGGATGTGCAGACACATCAGTGTCAATAAGCATATCTAGTCTGGGTATCACTTACAGCTGCTTTCCATCTGTTCCCCAGGTGTCTTAATAATTCTCCCTGCAGAGGTTCCCAGCCACTGTAGGGAACAGGGAATCCTGCAAAGTGGGGCAAACACCAAAGAGGAGATCTTGGGTATGATAATTGGGTCATCCTGTGAAAACAGTGCAAAAATATAGAGCAAGTATTTAACACGTGTTCATAATAGCGCGGTATATTACAGTGACTGCTACATTATAGCACCTTACATGTTTGTTGTGACCAGTATGTCTCTCCCACATCACCAAAATATGAACGAATATCTTCATTACTCTATCTGGGGAGGTGGTATCTTGTCACACTGTAACGGGGGTCACGCCACAATGCAGAAATGAAATTACTATTCCAGCAGAAACCTAAAAGATCTCAAACAAAAGCTGAGTAACTTAAACTGCAAAAGTAAACTAAAATATGCAGTTCTACTTACATACGCTCCTCAGTAACAGTAAAGTCAGGTCTAAAATAAACACTACCTGCTAACCGAACATACGAACATACAAAATTTGCCAGCAGATAAAGGCCTAGAGGTCTATCAAGTCTGCTCGAATGTGCAGCTAGCACCCTTATCCTGCAGCTGCCCCTCCTTCCACCCTTCTCCTTCATTGACCCTCCCTTGTCCTGTCTCATCCCTTTGAAGCAGTCCACTGTTCTACTGGGTACCACTTCTGCAGGTAATGCATTCCATCCAGCCAACACCCTCTCTGTAAAAAGTGTCTCCTCATCTCCCTCCTGAACCTTCCTCCTCCAGTCTCATATCATGGCCCTGGTGTCTCTCCCTTCCTTACTCTGAACAGCCCTCTGTACCTGTCTTGTTTATTTCTTTCATGTACTTAAAGGTTTCAATCATGTCCCCCATCCCTCCTCTCCTCCAGTGAGTACATGTTTCAACTCCCCAGCCTCCTCTCATATGATAAGTCCCACAGACCCTTGATCATCTTTGTCGCCTCTGCGCCACCCCTCCAGTAACTTAATGTCCCTCTTCAGATATGGGGAGCCAGTACTGCATGCAGTACTCCAGGTGCAGTCTAACTAATGACCTATACAGTGGCAGAATCACCTCCACCCTCCTCGAGGATATACCCTTGCAATACAACCCAGCATTTTGTTGGCCTTTGCAGCTGCCTTCCTACATTGTGCCGAGTTGTTCATTGACCCTGTAATGTGCAACCCCAGATCTTTCTCCTTCTCTGTCTGGGCTAGCTGCACTCCCCCCAGCTGGTTAACTCCTCTTTGCGTGCTTCATCCCAAAATGCAGCACCTTGCACTTTTTGGCATTAAACCCCAGTTGCCAGGTGTCTGACCAGGTTTCAAGCTTTGCCAGATCATCCTGCAACCCCTGCCATCCTCCTAGGTCATCCACCACTGCTCCTACCTTGGTATCATCAGCAAACAGATCGATCTGGCTCTTGATATCCACGATATGTCTACAATGAATATCCCAAACAACACTGGTCCCAACACCAAGTCCTGTGGAACACCGCTCATCACTACCTTGGGTGTGAGGCTCCCACCCACCACCACCCTCTTGCCTTCCCTGAAGCCAGTTCCCTCACCAATCTCACCAGCTTTGCACCTGCCCCTGTGCCTACTAGCTTACTTCCCAGTCTTCCATGCAGCACCGAATCGAATGCCTTACTGAAGTCCAGATACAGGACATCCACTGCATGGCCCCATCCTGTTGCCTTGTTACCCAGTCATAGAACTCCACCAGGTTGGTTTGGCAGGATCTGCCCCATATGAAGACATGCTGTCTGCTGTCCTGTAGTCCTTTGGCTTCTAGGGGGTCACCAGCCTTTCCTTCAGGATAATCTCATTAGCTTACCCACGATGGATGTGAGGCTCTGGTCTGTAGTTTCCCAGTTCATCATTGGGGCCACTCTTGTGGAGGGGCACACACGAGCCAACCTCCAGTCCTGAGGTACACACCTGAATGTAGAGGCATTAAATAGGTCTCAAAAGTTCCTGCAAGGACCTCTGCCAGCTTCTTCAGTACCCTGGGTGGATGCCATCTGGGCCTGGTGCCTTATCCACCCTCAGTGCCTTCAAACCCTCCCAAACTCTGCTCTCCATGATTTCCCCATCTATCTCCCCCTCCCCTGTTTCTGCCATTTCTCCCCTTGGGTGTCACCCCGCTCTTCTCTTTAGTAAATACTGAGCAGAAGTACTCATTTAGTGCTTCTGCCTCATCACCCTCTGCTTCCACCCAACCCTCCTCCTTCCTAATCCTTACTATGTGGTCCTTACAGCTCCTTTTCTCCCTGATGTACCTAAAGTAGTCCTTCTCCCTTCTTAATGCCTTGTGCCAGCCTGAGTTCTGTAGATGCCTTGGCTCCCTTTACTGCTCTTGTTACCTCCTTCGATTCCGTCGATACTCTCCGTGTCCTCCCCTCTCCTGTTTTCTTGTACTCCTAAAGGCAGCTGTTTTCTCCTTACCTTTTCCATGACCTCCTTGCTCAACCAGCCTGGTTTTCTTAGCCCTAGCCTTCTTGCTCTGGGCCTTGCAGCAGGTTTTGTTGCCTCCACTATCCCCAGCTTTATGAGCTCCCACCTCTGGTTAGTGTCCATACTAGATTGAATTCTGGCCAGGTACCTTTTTACCATTTCCCCATCCTCCCAAGGTTGGTCCTCCTGAAGTCCAGCACTCTTGTGTCAGATTCCACTCCTTTCTTGCCCATATCCAATGTGAGCCATACTGAGTGGTTGTCACTCCCGACAGCGGTTCCTCCACTGTAAGCTCTCTCACAAAGTCCCCATTTGCCAGCACAAGGTCAAGGGTATTCCCTAACCTGGTTGGTTCACTGACCATTTGCAGCAGGAAAGCTGTCCTGGAAGGCATCCAGCAGTACTACTCCCTTCTGTTCCTGGTTGTTGGGGTACTCAGTCCACTCCTGGCATGTTGAAGTCCCCCACAATCACCACACTACCCTTCTCGCAGGTCCTCCTGATCTGTCCTGCTAGTTCCCTGTCTAACTCCTCCGCCTGAGATGGCGTGCCTGTACACCACTCCCATTCTAAGAATCCTATTCTTGGAATCCTGGATTTGCATCCAAATTGACTCCAGTACTACCCTCCTCCCCTTCCTCCCTTACACACTTCAGTACTTCCTTCACATATATTCGTTTTGTAATGTGCACTGTAACTGCTTTCTGTAGATGTTAACTGCAAAAGAGGAAAGATACACAGTTCAACTTACATGTGCCCCATGGTTAGTTCAGTCACAGTGCAGTAAGGTACAGTGCAGTAAATCACAGTTCTCTTCATGATCAGCAGTGAGTGTACTACTGTAGTGCTGCCACTAGTTGGTTATCATTAGGAACTGCAGGATTTTCAAGGAATGTCCACATAAAACAGATTACAATTTCAAACTTTAATGATTCATATCTAAAAATGTGCATTTCTCACTCTTTACTTGTTTGCAATTATTAACATCCACAGAGAAAGCAGTTACGGTGCACATTATGAAGTGTTAGCAGGTAGCGTTTATTTTAGACCTGACTTTACTGCACTTTTACTGAGGAGCACATGTAAATAGAACTGCCTATTTTAGTTTACTTTTTGCAGTTAATAACATCCACTTCTGACCTGATAGAGTTATATATAGCAGTTCAGTGCACAGAATGATAGCATGTAGCTATTTTTTAAACCTAGCTTCATTTCTGCATTGCGGTTTAAGTTAATCAGTCTGCCTGGTAAATAGACAGCCAAACCAAATGGCGTTTATGCACACAAGTGTTTATTACAAGTGCTGAATTTTACAAGCACTGAATTATTGGTGCTATCATTAACTGCACTATTATGGTCACTCAGTATTGAAAGAGAACCATAATTGGGGGCAAGGACTGGTGTGGTGGGGTCAAGCAGACACCAGAAAGGCACAGAATCAGGATAGGGGACAGCCATACCTGGTACCCTCCCAGGGCCCTGCCATATGTCAATAAGCAGGTAGTAGTCTGACCAACAAGCTCTACTCCTCCCTTTGGGCTGTTTATAATGTGAGATCACTGAGGAATAAGACAGTAGTGATGAAGGGCTTCATCACTGAATCCTCAGCCAACCTTGTTTGTATCACAGAAACCTGGTTGGGCAATGACTCTGGACCTGTTCTGGGGCATCTGTTCCACCTGATTTTTCTGTGGTACATTGCCCAAGGAGGGTCTATAGAAGGTGTGGGGTGGTCAGCTGCTTTAGATCCACCCTGGGTTTCAATGTTTTCTGTGAGAACTTTCAGGTCCTTTGAATTGTGATGGTTAGACATGGTTCAGGTGTCAGTAGCAGAATCATTCTCATCTACATATCCCAGGGTGGGAGTGTATTTCTGCAGGAATGAGTGGACTTCATTACCAAATAGGTGTTGGACTCCCGAGACTGTTAGTTCTGGGGAATTCAATGCATGGCTCAATGATGAATCCTCGCAACTGATCAGGAACTCCTTCAATTGATGTCTTCAATGAGACTGATACAGGCTGCTACCTATGTTACCCATCAGCATGGTCACACACTGGACCTGATCTTCTCATCATGACTTGATATTTGTGTGGTTTGGGTTGATCTGGTCTTTGGTTAGATCATCATGCAGTGTCATTCCACTGTGGGGTCCCATTTAAATACCCCTCTGTGGAGACTATCCTATGTTATCCTAAACATAATTTGGAGCCTCACAAACTCCAGGAGGCACTGGATGTCTTGGGTATGTTGTTGGCATGTGCACAGGGTCCAGAGCTGGCATGGAGCACTGTAACCTAGTGCTAATGACAGTCCTGGACTCTATTGCACCTTTCTGCATTCATTCCTTGACCTTCCATCATAGTTCATCTTGATATTGTGCTGAACTGCATTGGTTGAAGACTAACGCACAATGACAAGTATGCCTGTGCTAGTGCCCAAGCTGTTAAGGGGCCTGATTCCCATCCCATGGCGCCAGCTGCCAATGCCAGGAGGCAGACATAAAGTTTCAAAGGCATGCGCCCACTTTAAATATTTTTTTTCACCAGTCGCTGTTAGACTCTATCCATTTCCTGCTGTTCTCCAATCCATTTCCCATCCCAAGTCCTCGCCTCAGCTTACCACTTCACACCAATATTCTGAGCCTCAGCCACCAGTGAGCATACACGCCATGCCTTTTCCCTCACCCGACGCCCTGATCAATGCTGAGTCCGACCCATGATGAGCTGATTAATTGAGGGAGGTGGTTTGGATGTCAGCTTGTCATTCCATACCAAGTGCAGGGAGCATGCACGGAGGGTGGAAGCAGACTAGCATGTGCCTTTGAAACTTTTATCTGCCTCTCTGTCAACGGAGCCATGCAGTCAGTGATGGCTCAGGTTCTGCAGCACTGAAGGGACAAGTCCGGTGTGTAAATCGAGGGGAGGTCGGGAGGTCCGCCCCATGAACCTAGTGGGACACAGTTATCACCGCAATGGGACCATCTATTAAACAGCAGGGAGAAAAACAGTGAGGAGGGAACCTTCCATGGTGCTGCTGAGGGGGCAGTCAGTGAAGCTGCCATGAGTGCCAGGGTGACCATCTGCATGATCTGCTGGACTGCTGCTGCTGTGAGGAGGAGGAAGAGGAGAGTCTGTGAAGCTGCCACTGTCAAAGGTAAGGGGTGGGGTTCATTGTTCCCACCTGCTGGCTGTCTGAGTAAATATTCTGGTCAAATGAAAAGGTTGGGGGGAGTGGGATGGAGAAGAGGTGGAGTAATAAACATGGAACTTGAGTGCTTAAATAATCCTTCATTCCTGCCTTGACCAACCCCACACTGCTGGTCTGTGTTTGCTTTGTCCAGAATTTTGGTGAGATGCAATCAGAGGATAAGAGACAGAAGGAACAGCAGCCTAGCCCAAGAAAGTAAATTTTGTAAGGGGCAGAGGGCTACTGTTTTCCTTCCACAGGTTTTGAACTGGATGGATCAGAGCATGCAGTATCAAACATGAGGAGGCAAAAGTGCAACAAAGGCTTTGTTTGGGAAAGCAGTGTTGTGGCTGGTGATGGTGATGGTCCCAGAGGGAGGATGGCCATGGGCAGGATTCTGCTGGCAATGAATCAGAGACTTAGGGGCATAAGGAACAGCAGCTGAACAGAGCAAATTTATATGAGGAGCAGATGAAATTAGCAGCTCGATCCCTCCACAGGTTTGTGGAATAGATCACAACATGCTAAGACTCCACTGAGGTAGAATTTGGGGTAAGTGCAATGAGGGCTTTGTTTGTGGATAAAAGTATTTTGACTAGGCACTGTGACAGAGAAGACAGGAGCTTTTGGCAGGATTCTGGGGTTTGAACAGTTGTGTGTGTGTGTGTGTGGGGGGAGGAGGAGGGGTAACAACTACGCATCAAAAATAAATGGGGACATGCATTTCTGTTTTGTATCTCCAGTACCTGACTTGTCAAAGGGTATATATTTTTTCAGTAATTAAAATTTGTGTTATTCAGAAGGTACAAAAAATGTGTTTGGAAGATGGAATGGAGAGGTTGAGTCATGTTAATGGTGTCATTTCGGATGTGTGATTGACCACATGTACACAATTATTAAATGTTTTTTGCAGGCTGTTGTATATTGGGTTGTAATCCAATGAATGGTAATATGTTGGTTTACCATGAATAGTCTTTTTGCATACCTGAAGTAGATACCACAAACCCTAAGAAACTCTCCTGGGGTAAATTATGTATGTATGTTCGATTTGCTCTATTAATTTGGGGTATCTTATTTAAAATATAGACATGTTAAAATTCTAAACTTACATGTAGGCTAATATAGAGTATACTGAGGGTTTGTTCTATATGAATTTCCATGCCAGCTGGAAATTTATTGTACCACAGTTGAAAGGTCATGGAACACTGTTGTACCCTTCTGTGGTATAACAAGGTTCCTGCTAATTAGAAATCCTTAAAGCAGCTGCTGTTTCTCATAGTGTTGCCACGCGCAGCAATCACTTCAAGTTCTGAACTGAAACCACCAGCATATTCACTACTGCTGCAAGAGCACTGTGAAAACACTTTTTTTAAATAAAACTAAACTAAAAAAACAACTATATACACTATAAAAATAGTGGTTGAGCAACCATATGCCCAACCAGCTTGTGCTGCCACCTGTGGCTTATGATTACACTGTACTCAAGCGAGCTTTCTCTCAGGCCCTGATCTAATCTGAACCCTTCTATGGCAGCACAGGCTGATTGTGCTTGGCTCCCATACCTCTGACTCCAGGGAAAAAATGTTAACCTGGAGATAGCAGTAGAGAAACATGACAAAAGGGTGTTTTACCTTAAAGCCCCCAAACTCATCACAGAACATCTAAACCCCAGAGCTTTGGGGGCCTATGACCCCTAGACCCCTGGCCTTCATGTCTTCGGCGTCTGGATTTTTGTACTTCACAGGTGGCAACCACGGGATGAGGGGGACCCATTTGGAGAGTTGTGCATGGGACCCACAGCCATGTAAATCTGGCCCTGACTAAGGACAGAAGTTGTAGCATTCCGGAGAAGGTCCAGGTCTATGGAGGGCAAACTGGTGCTGAAAAATTCACCATGCTGAATATCAGTGGGCAATTGACCTGAAAAAGGCAGAATCCTGTCATGGTCCAGTGCTGCAGGAAAATCACCCAGCTCAGTTTTTTCGCACTGCAGACAGGATGCTGAATCCTCCCTATCTGCAGTCTGTTAGGCATTTTCTGCAGAAAAGTGCAAGATGTTTGGTTGACTTTTACTGACAAGGTGTCTGCCATTAGATCCAGTATCTCCTTGGGTGGCCCAGCCCAGGCCAGCAGTGGTCGTGTCTTGTGTGATGTTGATCTGCCTGCCTGGGATGAGTTTCAACCTGTTTCGGAGGTTGAGCTACTCCGGGTAGTCTCTTTGTGCTCTACCAACTGTATGCCGACCCAGGACCTATGTGGCTGATTCTTGGCTGTGGTAAGTTCTTGGGTCCAGTGTTCATTGAGATCATTAATGGGTCCCTTAGGGAGGGTGTTTTCCCAGCAGCCCTAATAAAAGGCCATGGTTAGATCTCTTCTGAAGAAACATCTTTGGACCCTGATGCACTTGCAATTACAGACCTGTCACTAACCTTACCTTTTGGAGAAGGTTACTGAGAAGGTGCTGCTGGAGCAGCTGACAGACCACCTGAAATCTTTTCCATCAGTGAAACTCTCTAGTCAGGTTTTGGCCTTGGCATAGCACTGAGACTGCTCTCATTATGGTAACTTGTGACCTCCTCCTAGCAAGGATCTAGGGCAACATTCTATTTTGTGTCTTAGACCTATCATCAGAGGGCAGAATGCAACAGAAGAGCAGAAGGCAGGGTAGGCCAGGCAAAAAGATCAACTGGGGGTGAGGTAGTGTCGGACAAAAAAAACAAGGGAGGAAGTTACATCATGGAGAGCCATGTGTGCCAATGCCAGGAGCCTTAGCAACAAGATGGAGGACCTGGAAGCAGCGATGGCACAGTTCAGACCTGGACATTGTGGCTATCATGGAGATCTGTGTAATGATAACCACGACTGGGAGATGGCCATACCTGGCTATAACCTATTCAGGAGAGACAGGAGGGGAGAGGAGGGCACTGTATTTGAAAGATAAAATTACGGCTGCAGAGATCCAAGGGGCGGGGATATTGTGGGTGAAGGTTTGAAAGAAAAATGGGTCAGCCATCTGCACAGTGGTAATCTATAGTCCACAAACCCAGGTGAAAGAGACTGAATTGATGCTTGCCATCCAAAGAATGGCGGACAAGGGAGGTGGTGCTGGTTGGAGACTCAACATGCCAGACATAGATGGAGCCTCTCAGCAGCAGCAGCCAGGAGCAGATTTATCCTCGACTCCTTCAGAGGGCCTTCCTTAAGCAATTGGTCATGGAACCAACCCAGCAGGAGGCAATACTGGACCTGGTGCTCACAACAGGGACAGTGTGGACGGGGTCACAGTGGGGAGCAGCTGGGGAAAATGACCACTGGACACTGCGATTTGAAATAACTGAATGGGCAGATCCTTGCCACACTATAACACATATCCTAGACTTTAGGAGGACAGATTTGGGGAGAACGGGAAATGCTTAAAGAAGCACTGGCTGGAATGGGGAAGGAATTAGGGTGGAGGAACAGTGGGCAGTATTTAAAACAGGAATACCTTCTGCTGCATTATTACAAGGTGTGCCTAGACGTGTGTGCTAGCAGATTACTGCTGTAATCTTCTGATTCAAATTGTCTTTTGCAAGGTATATCTTCTGTTACTGCTTTATTTTTCTCTGTAGCAAACTGTTTCTACTGGGTGTATCTTCTCTGAAATTATTACAGGTGGTGCTTTATAGGTTTTACAGTTTTATCTGTCATTAGGATAAGCTTTCAGGGTTACTGCATTTGTTGCTGACTGATTGTTTCTGCTCTTACCTCCTTGTTTCTTTCATCCATGGTTCTTCTTTTTGGCAGGGGAAGGCCCAGCCACCCATCTCCATCCCCAACCACCCCACACTATTCTCCTTTTTATAGGGTAGCACAGTCATGACATTTTCTGTGGCAAAGCAGGAAGGATGGATCAGTTAGGTATCCACACGGTGACCTCATTTACAGGGGCACTAGTAATTTAACTTGTTATAATAAGTTAGACAAAAACAAACAAACAAAACACAAAATCAAACTTTGCTTTCATTTTCTTCTAATTACTCTGACCAGGTTATAAACTCAGCAACTTATCTGGAATGGCTATCATTAACTGCAGGTACTGCAGAACACTTTTAGAAGGGCAGTTTTACAGGATTTAGGGCACTGTCCTACATGCTGGGCCACTGGAGATCTTAGGGCTCTGCACCAGGCAGCATGGGCAAGATTCGTGCCTCAAGTTTCATATTCAAGAGGAAATGTATTATACAAAACACCCACCATTTCCCAACATCCAACAAAAGTACCTCGACCACAGAGGGTAGTTGGTCCGGGAGGTTGGCAGGTGGTTAGGAGGGAAAATTGGATGCCCCATCAAACGGTGCTCTCCAACATATTACCTCCACAAATCATATAAAAACTACAAACAAATATCTGCCTCTATCTCTGAAATCAAACAAAGGGCAGAGGACACTGCAGAGCAGGACACAGCAGCACAGGAGCTATAACATCAAAACTCACCCAAAACAGGAACCAAAACAAAAAGCAGAAAGGAATCAAAAAAACTTCTGATCATTGGTGACTTCATGATTCGGGAGTTGATACCTATCTCCAGCCAGGGTAATGGTCAGATGTTTCCAGGTACATCAGCGTAGAGAGACACTGACCGCATTGTTAAAATTGTTCAGGAAGCAGGAGAAAACATTGACATCCTGGTACACATAGGGACTAATGATCTCGCCAGCCGGTCAGTTATGGGGACCAAGGAACACCTGACCAGGCTGGGTGACACTATCATCCATTTCATCCAGCATCTCCTTCTCTGAGATCCTGCCAGTCTGGGAGAGGGGGCAGATACAGGAAGGTCAGAGAAGGGGAAATAGAGGACTAAACATGTGGCTCAAGGGCTGGTGCCAGGAAAAATGACACAAATTTGTAGGGAACTGGCAACAGTTTTGGGAGCGAAAGTTCTTTAAATCTGATGGACTGCATCTGACTAAGGAAGGAGTCAGTGCATTGGGGCAGAAGTTTGATGTCTTTGCAGAATATTTAAACTAGCAAATGGGAAGAGGGGTGCAGCACCCATACGTCGAATGGGAAGAACGCCTCCCCTCAGCTAGTGGTCAAACATGAGTTCAGCATGTTTACAGTTCATTTGCATCACCAGGTAAGGAAAATGTCCAGCCCCCAACGACGCATTGGGGAACCGCCAGACTCACCCAACAACTAGCACACTGAAATCTGGCCAATGGAAAATCATGTACATAAATGCTTGCAGTCTAGGAAACAAGATCCCAGACCTGCAGGCAATAATGACAGAGGCTAAACTGGACATAGTAGCATTAGCGAGACGTGGTTTACCAGTAACCACACTTGAAGACTTCAGTACCTGGCTATGTACTGTTCAGAAATGACTGAGGTGCAAAGACGAGGGGTGGAGTGGCCCTGTATGTCAATGAAAATATCAAAGCTTCAGAAATTCAGAAATGAATAAGGAGCAAGAAGAACTGTGGGTCACCCTAGAAACAGAAAATAGGACAGCAATAAGAATTGTGGTTGTCTACAGGCTCTCAGACCAGGGGAGGACACAGACACATTACTGTTAGAAGATATACAAAACATGACAGCTAAAGTGGAGGTTCTGATAATGGGAGACTTCAACATGCCAGATACAGACTGGTCAATACCAGCAGGAACATCTGCCAGCACTAGACACATGGTGGATTCCTGCAGAGGGAGGGCCTCAAACAACTGGTACAACAAACCCACAAGAGACAGGGCTATCCTACATCTAGTACTGACTAACATGGAAAGGATCACAGATCTCCAGGTAGGTCACCTGGGGCAGTGACCATCACATGGTATGGTTCAATTTGGCTACTACAACTAAATCATCTCATTCCAAGTCAAAAATAAGGGACTTCAGAGGAGCTGACTTTGATAAGATGGCCAACAGAGTTAAGCTAGCCCTGGCAAAAAGAAATACAGGTGAGGGGTACAGGTAAAGTGGCAAGCATTAAGGATGCAATACATGAAGCAACATCCAATTGTGTTAGAGAGAAAAGGAAGTAAAAGAAGAAGGAAACCACTTTGGTTCTCAAAACAGTAGCAGAAAGGGTCAGAGCCAAAAGGATGGCTTTAGAAATATAAGGGAACACAGCAGAATGAAGATAGGAGGCATACCAAACTTCCTAAGGGAAGCAGGGAAGCAGTAAGGCAGGCAAAGGCCCAAACTGAGGAAACATTAGCACAAACAGTAAAAGAAGGTGACAAGACTTTCTATAGATAAATTAGTGAAAGAGGAAAGTCCAGAGGGGGTATTGCTAAGATCAAAGGAAATAAGAGGGCGGTGAGGAGGAGGACCATGTAAAGCATCTTTCCTAAATAGATATTTCTGCTCAGTATTTACTGAAGAGAAGGTGGCAGGCCAACAGCTCAGCACCATGGACACAGGGGAGGGAGGTGAGCACTCAGACCCTTTACAAAAGAAAGGGTCCTACAAGAGCCTCGATAAGCTCAGAGTGGACAAGGCAATAGGACCTGATGGCATACATCCCAGGGTACTAAAGAAGCTAAAGCTGGAACAAGCAGAGCCATTATCACAACTGTTTAGTGAGTCTCTGAGCACAGGAGAGGTCCCAGAAGACTGGAGAAGGGTTATGTGATCCTGCTCCACAAGAGTGGTAGCAGGGAGGAGGCAGGGAACTACAGACCAGTCAGTCTTACCTCAGTAGTGGGCAAGATTATGGAGGCACTCCTTAAGGAAAGGATAGTGCAACATCTGGAATCCATAGGAGAACAGGATCCAAGACAGCATGGGTTTACAAAGGAAGGTCCTGTCAACTAATCTCATAGATTTATTTGACTGAGTAACCAGAGTGATGGACCAAGGAGGAGCAGTTGACGCCGCCTACCTTGACTTCAGCAAAGCTTTCATACTGTTCCACATAGAAGATTGATTAGTAAGCTGGGTAGGCTTGGGGTGGGTCAGTTGGTCAACTGGGTGGCAAACTGGTTGACGGGCAGAAAACAGAGAGTGGTGGTAAACGGTATACAGTCAGAAGGGATGCAAGTCACAAGTGGGTACCTCAGGATCAGTCCTGGGCCTGTCCTCTTCACTTTCTTCATCAGTGACATTGCAGATGGACTGGAGGGTAAGGTTTGTCTGTTTGCAGATGACACCAAGATCTGCAACAGAGCTGATGATCCAGATGGGTGGGCAGAATAAGAAGAGATCTGGATAAACTAGCAAAACGGTCAGAAGAGTGGCAACTGGGGTTTAATGCAAAGAAGTGCAAGATCATGCACATAGGAAAGAGAAATCCTGAAGCCACCTATAGGCTGGGAGGGAGTTGCTGGCAGTCACAAGGAAGAAAGTGACTTGGGCATCATCATCATGACCTGAAATCATCCAAGCAGACTACTAAAGCAGTTGATAAGGCTAGGGGATGTTAGGGCGATTAGTAAGGGTATCACAAGTTGGAAGAGGGAGGCACGTAATAATCCCTTTTACAAGACACTGGTTAGGCCCCATCTGGAGTACTGCATGCAGTATTGGAGGCTATACCTTCACAAGGACATTAACCAAATTGAGGCAGTCCAGAGAAGGGCAACCAAAATGGTGCAGGGACTGCATCAGAAAACATATGAGGACAGATTAATGGAGCTCAATATGTATACCCTAGAGCAAAGGAGGAGAGAGGTGATATGATCGAAACATTCAAACACCTTAACTACATTAACAAGGTGAAAGAGTAATATGTTTTAATATAAGAAAAATAGCAGGACAAGAGGACACAGCATGAGATTAGAGGGAGGATGATTAATGGATAATGTGAGGAAGTTCTTTAACAGAAAGGGTGGTGGATGCATGGAACAGCCTACCTCAGGAAGTGGTGGATATGAATACAGTGCAGGGCTTCAAACAGGCATGGGATAGGCACAAGGGAGCAATATGGATGAGTATGAATAGATAGACCATTGACAGAGCAAAGGCCAATGGTGCATTTACTGTATAAGGCAGAAAAAGAAATGGGCAGACTGGATGGGCCTTGCAGTCCTTATCTGCAGTCAACTTCTATGTTTCTATGTTTATAGCAAAGACAATACAATGATGTGTTAAGCAGGTTAGCAAGGGAAAGGGAAGAGAAAACTGTTATGGTATTCCAAGGAGGCAGCAGAGAAAGTGAAAGCCAAAAAGACTGTATTCAAGTATTTAAATTAAATTCAATTCACTTTATTTACCGGTAAGAACACTGGCCAAGGCCCATTTTCAGGATTGACCTGAGCTTCATAGAAAAATAGAAGCTAAGATGGTATACACAAGATACAAACACACAGAATATGAAACAGTACAAGTGTAAATACAAATATTTAAAACAATTACATAGTGCAAGAGATTGCAAATAACAATACAATGTTTTTATGTTGTCTTGCACAGCAGCAAGCAACATTTTGTGACAGCTTGCTGGAGTAGCAGGTTGTGAAGGTGTGGCCATGTTCTGGCCAATGGCACTACTGCTTTTGGGCTAGTCTCTGTGGCATCAATGAATGAGCATGCTGTCTATGAAAGCCCTTGAGAAGCGTGGTCACTAACTTGGAAAGAATTTTGCCACTTCAATGGGGAGCACCCCATCATTGCAGGGTGTGCCTTGCCTGCTGAAACATTTCAATAAACATGGCAGCAGCTGTCTGTCTGCCTCTCACAATCCCCAGTAGCCGACTTTGGGCGTACTCAATCACCCTGTCGGCATGTTCGCCTACTCCCTTCAAGATATGGGCACACTGGGAGCCCAATTCTAGTGTGCCTGGGTGTGTTCTGATGCTGACCGTGTTGGCACAAGTTCCTGCCCCACCTCATTGTGTGCCACACTGGGACTCCAGTGGCCAACATAACCCCCCAAAGTAATGGAGACACAGGGGCCCACCTCAGTGTGCCCAGCAGTTGTTTAATTTCACCTGTAAATAACGAAAACCTTCCCGCAATGCCCATTCTTGAAAATAAGAAAACGGTCCATCGTTGAGTTGGCGTGTCCGCCCCCAACCCGCACCCACCCTCTGTGGACCCTACCTTCCGCACCTCCCTCACCCCATACTTACCTCTGGAGCCTGGCGCAATGATCTTCAGTGGGGGCATGTCTGAACTCTTCAAAATCTGGACCGCAAACTGAAATAAAATCACAGTAAGCTGTATAATGGCATCAGTGGGTGGATTTCAATTTATGTGGATATATCAGCCATTTTGCAAATTTTGGCTCCAGATTTTCAACATGGGGTTCTTGGGATACCTCATGAACTCAGTCACTGTCATTTCGTTATTCAGTCCCGAAAGGTGATTTCACATTCACTGTGCAGAATCACCTTTCAGATTTATTAATGAAATGACAGCGACACTGTTCATGAGGTGGGCTCCCAAAAAGCCTACAGTATGTTGAAAATTTGGTTAAAAATTCACAAAATAACTGTGCCAGTGTGCGCCGCGGTTTCCACACACTGTAACTGAAGATTTTGATATTTTTCACTCCAGATTTTCAACGCTGCCATTTCTTCACACCTTCTTATGAACAGTACAGCTGTCATTTTTCACATTCTGCCCGAAATGTGTTTTTGCACATCTGGCACAGAATGGCGTGGTCGCTGTGGGAAATCAATGTTCAGGACAGATTAACAAAATCACAGTGCCACCTTTCATGAGTGGAGGTCCCAAATGCTTTCATGAGGTGGAGTCACAAAAGCCCATGTTAAAAATTTGGAGTGCAAATACCAACAAATGCCTAGGGTGTTAGTGTTTCTAACCATAACGTCCCACCCTGTAGAGACTGACAGACGCAGGGGTGTGACTTTGGATTATTGGCTGTAATGCTCACACATTCCACCCCCACCTCCACCCTGCAGCCAGTGACAGGCATCAAGGTGTGCCTTGGAGTCTTTGGCCCCAAAGTTCACCCCATTCTCCTATGCTGCACCCATTTCAACATATTTCCTTATGGAATGGGGTAAGTGTAGGCCCGACGACCCCACGGCACAACACAACACTTGTCGGCGTCTGCAGGGCAGGGTGAGGTGAAATGGTATGAGCATTATGGCCGATGACCCAAAGGCACACCTCAGTGCCTGTCAGTCTCTGCAGGGTGGGTGGCTTGGCATCAGTTTCATACTTCACTATTCCTATTATGCATCTCTAACTCTTGCACTACCAATGCCAGAAAGACAACATTCAGCATTGACAAATGCTTGTTTAAATGTTTCATGTGGGACATTCATGCAATTAGTAGACAAAATATTCTATAAATTTGAACATTGTACTGAAAAGTCCTCTCACCCATACATGTCGAAAACCTAGGTGTAAACAACTGTACTACACTAGAAGAATGCAACAATCTAGATACAGCCCTAATTTTTAATAAACTAGACAAAGGAGATTTACAACCTTGAGCAAGTGCAGTATAAATCATACAACCCAGATTACAAAGATAAACCAACTAGGGAGGCAACCAACCAAGATCATTATATAGAATACAATGATGTGTTTTAAATGGTTTAGCCAAGACAAATCTGCAAATAGAATTAGAAGTTCTGTTGACTAGATCCAATTCCTTTTAGTTAATTTTGTTAACAAAAAAGAATTATACTATAGTGTGGACAATAACACACTTTTAGATATAGTCTTTCTAGCTTCTCGTTAGACAATCATTAATTTGATATAAAGCACCAATTTTTGATTCACAGACTTTAGTGTCATCCTAACATGTGCTAAGTAAGTAAGATGAGGACCTAGTGATATTCCTAGATATTTAGTTTCAAAAACCTGTTGTATCATGTTCCCTGCCAAATCATAAATTAATAAGAGGTCAGCGTTAATTTAGGTGTAGAACCAAATAAAATACATTGTGGTTTTTAAGTATTTAATATTAGGCGATGTTTCAACAACCATTTATTTAAAGCTGTAAAATCTTGATTTAGAAAAATGTTTAATTCAGCCACTTTTGGAGAACTTGTAAACAAAATATCATCAGCATAAAGCAGTATTGTAGAAGCATCAGGAATGTTAGAAATAGGATCAATAAATGGGAGAACAACAGGGGTCCCAATATAGACCTGTGGGACTCCCTGTTAAAGCATACATGTCAATGAATATATCCCTCCAGGTTTACTTTTACAGGACAGTTAGTCAAATAGCTTTGAAACCATTCACAAGACCTATCTGTCAGGCCAAAGTCATTCAGCCTCTGGAGCAGCATGGCATGATTAACCAAATTGAAAGCCTTCAATAAATTGATGAATACTGCACCTGTCAACATTCCCATATCCATTTATCTTAAGGTATGGTCTGTAAAATGTGCCAGTGCAGTACCAGTGCTGTAATGCTTTCAAAGCCATGCTGCTCTGAAGAGCGAAGTCCCCAGCCTCCAAATGTTCCATCCGTTGACCATTAACTCATTGTCTCCTAGCAGACACCTGTAGTTGTCAGTAAAATACACTAGTGTGTCCTGAGGGATGTCTGCAGAAGTAATACTGACTCCCAGTGTGCCCGCACAACGTCTGGAGAAGTCACGTATATATTTAAATATATAGTGTGACAGAATATAATATATATTTGACTGCATAGCACCATTGGAAAGGTAATTTTATGCTGAACAACTTTGTCACTGATATTTTGTGCATATCATGTATATTTTAGGAGTTTTTGCATTTGTTTATGGTATGGTGTGTATGGCTTATGTTGCCTGTTTTAGTGAAAAAATATTTTTTGCTGTTTCAATCAGCTTAAAAACAAAAGCAAAATTACATATTATTATTTGCATACTACCATTGGGAAGGTAATTTTGTGCTGAACAACTTTGCCACTGATATTTTGTGTGTATCATGTATATTTTAGGAGTTATTCACATTTGTTTATGGCATGGTGTATGGCTGACATGTTTTCCATCAAGATTCACCTAAGCAGCTTGAATAAAATTCACTTTTCTGGCACTTCAGCAGGTATAAAATAAAACCGTGATGATTACAACTGGTTGCATAGCACCATTGGAAAGTCATTTTGTGCTCATCAACTTTCATGCTGATACTTTATGTGTATCATGTATACTTTTGGAGTTATACACATTTGTTTATGATATGTGTGTGTGGTTGAGATTCATCCTCAAATCTCACCAAAGCACCTTGACTAAAATGGAGAAAAATTACGTTTATAGTAAAAGATATATTTTTTAACAAACATAATATTAAAACACCATCTAATATCTGTATGCTTAATTTGGTGTTGATATTTTACATATTTTCCAACAAAAATGGCTTATGTTGCCCTTTTAGTGAAAAATATTTAGTTTGCTCTTTCGACCGGCATAGAAAAACAAAATTACTTATTATTTCATGCATGCCACCATTGGAAAGGCAATGTTGTGCTGAATGACTCTGCCACTCATACTTTGTGTCTAGCAAGTACGGTTATTGAGCTATCACCATTTCTTTGCGACATGCTGACTATGGCTTGATTTTGCTTAGAAAGGCCCAGGATTCACTGTTAAAAGTATACAGGAGATTCAGGAGGCAAGTGGTGTCATCTCAAAGTGAGCCTGTGGAGGCAATGAGTTAACTATTTTTTCGAGAATTTTACTTATAGGGAAAGAATAGAAATTGGACAGTAATTATCCAAGTCATGAGGCTGGCCAGATTTAGGTATAGGCTTATTAATAATTTGCTTCCAAACTTCAGGAAATTCTCCAGTAATCAAAGATAAATTATAAATTTGTGTCACTGGCCTATATATAAAATTAGAAATAAGCCTTATAAGCTGATGTTCTGGGTATCCCGTGAGGTGGGTGCATGGGGAAGGGTGCCGTCCGTAATGTTGACTCCTTCTGGGCAAAATCCCTCATGGTGATGAGGAGGTAGAAGAATGAATGGGGGTGGAATGGGCAACAGGATGTTGTTATATGTACCATACGGGGGAGCGAGCATAGCGAGCGTAGCTGGGAGGTGGAGGGGCTGTAGGGGTGGCACTGAGGTGAGTTGCCGAGCTGCATTGTGGTGTCAGGGGTTGGCCTGTGGTTGGGCTGGGTGAGGTACCGGTTCGGTCCGGACGCTGGTGCATTTTATTGTGCCCAGTCTGAACCTTTATTTTTCATGCTTTCACCTCCCTGACACATGCACCCCCAGAGTTGAGAATCCTTCAGTAGGGGGTGTGGTGGAGAATCCCCTAGTGGGGGGTGCACCCCACAGAAAGCATTGAAATATATGTCCCCGTGCCGTTGTCCTGTGGGCTGAGGGTGCTAGAGTGCCGAAAATGTTTTCGGCACTCTGACTTCAAAATAACGGTGATTGTCTTTAGGCATTCACTGTTATCACATAGAACTGAGGTTCAAGACCATCAAACCCCACACTTTTATTAATAGACATTTGTCTTAACAATTTATGGACTTGCTGTGGTTGAATATATGAAAGTAAAAAGAACGAATAGAATCGAATGAATGATCAATACTGGGCCATCTGGAGTGCCAGATGAGTCAAGGCTAGTTAAGGAACTGGTAAAATCAGTAAACTTCTTCAAAAAGATCACAGATTTCCTCAGTATCAGTTATAGCAACCCCATTTAAATTGATGGTTCCAACACCTATTTTTTCCTGGATCTGTAAGCTTTTTATAAGATCCCTAGAATTTTTAGGATCACCCAAAATTTGGCTTGTTGCCTTTGAAAATAGTCAGATTTATTTTGCATACGAGCAATTTACATTTATTTCTAAACATGCGTAATTATGTAAAGCCTTATTATTATGGGTATTCTTATAAATTTTCCATTGCTTGTCTCTTCTTCAATAATTTGAACAATTCAGATGTAATCCATTTATTATTTTTACCTTTTACCCTTCTTTTAATTAGGGAAGTATTTTCAGAATATCTACAGTATGTTGAGAAAGAAATCCATAGCTGCATTAGGATCAAGGATGACATCCAGGAATGACCAATCTATCATACTTAACTCCATATTCAAGGCATCATAATCAATGTTATTACAATTCCTGTAAGTAATAAATGTAGATGGAATTTTAGTTTAGAATGTTTCAAGCACAGTAAATAGGCATGTGATCACTAATACTGTCAGAGAACATTCCACTTTCTATGACTTTCTCTGTGTTTGTTAATGTCCAGTCAATCAATGAATGTTGATTGCTATGATAATTCATACGATGAAGCCTGAAACCAACTGGTAAGCCCTGCATTAGAAACCATCAGTTCAAGTTCATCATGAACATCTCTCACCCAATTCAAATTAAAATCACCCATTACTAAAACATATTTAGTTAGAACAATTGCTGGAAATAATCTAGGAACTCAGTTAAGCCCTTAATTTTATCAGCTTTAGAGGGTTATACACTGTGCAAAGTCGAGTTTAATACAAGTGGTTAGTTGCAATTCTAGATGCAACCATTCACAAAGGATGAAATGCTGGAAAGAGGCATCTATAGACACTACTTCAAGCTTTTCTTTAACAAAACCATTACCCCCATTAACGTTCCTATCTTTCCTAAATATAGTATAACCTCTATTAAACATAATCCATCGGTAATAGTGGGCTTTTAACCAAGTCTCAGTTATACTAAGTAGATCTGGTTTTAGGAGTCCAATACAGGCCTCCACTTCAACTTTTCATTTAGAAAAATCCTCATATTAATGTGAGCAAATCTCAGCCCAGCAGAACTCCAGTTATGAACATTTCCAGGTGCAAAATCAGTAGACCCAGGGTTTGACTCCACATCCCCTAATTTAAAAGTAAAATTCTAACAATCATTGAAGAAAATTTTACCTCTTCCATACAGACCTACACTGGCATTTTTGTTCTTTGATGTGATATACACTTCCCATATCAGCTACAGCTTGTTTAGATAAGCAACCCAGAACAGTTAAGCAATCGCCAGTTGGATAATGGAACTTAACCAAGAGATTGGAAAATCTAAATAAGTCAGTTGATCCATTTTGTCTATGTGTCAAGGTAGGCACAAAAATACCCTGCATACAGGAGAATTAGTCCCACAAATGTGAGCAGCAGACTAACATGCACTTTTACATAGTAATATTAGCAGTCAGACAATTTTTAAATAAAAAACAAAATAAGATAACCTAATTTAAAATAAATGCCTAGACATAAACTATATGTACCACAAAAAACAAGCATTTGTCAATGCCGAATGTTGCTTGCTTGTATGTGCTGTCTAGGTATTTGGAAGTGATAGTTCCATGCCTTTCTCCCAAGACATCCACTGTGGCTTTCCATTCAGTATTCACAGAAGAGTGGAGGGGCAAGTGCCACAACAGTACAGCAGTTGCCAAGGGGTGAAGAGGTAAACAATAGTCCATTCAAAAGCAAAAGAGTCCAGCAGGAGCTCACTAAATTGAAGGTGGACAAATCAATGGAACCAGATGGCATACACCCAAGGATATTAAGAGAACTGCAAAGGAGATAACAGTACCTCTGGCAGCCATGTTCACCGAAATATACAACACTAATGAATTGGAGGAGGGCACATGTTGTCCCTCTACACAAGTCCGGCAGCAGGAGGAGGCAGGGAACAATAGGCCATTCAGCCTCACCTCAGTAGTGGGGAAGATCATGGAGACATTACTTAAAGAAAGGATAGTGAGGCATCTAGAAGCCATCGGAGCCCAGGACCATAGACAACATGGATTCACAGTGGGGACATCATGTCAGACAAATCTGGTTGATTTCTTTGACTGGGTGACAAAGGAAGTGAATCAGGGGTGGGGCAGTGGACGTTACCTTGATTTCCAGCAAAGCCTTTGACACCATCCCATATAGGAGGCTGATAAACTAGCTGGGCAGGCTGGGCATGGGGGGAAAGGGGGCAAACTGGTTAGAAACTGGCTAACAGACAGGAGGCAGAAAGTGGTGGTAAATGGTGTGCAGTCTAGGAAGAGGGGTGACCAGTGGGTGCTTCAGGATCGGTCCTGGGGCCAGTCCTGTTCAATGTCTTCATTAGTAACACTGCAGAATGTCTGAAGGAATTTTTCACCAAATTTTCAACATAGCCATTTTAAGACTCTGCTCATGAACAGTGTCACTGTGATTTTCTTAATATGTCCCAAACATTAATTACGCACACTGAATGTGCCATTGTGCGCTACATGCACGGAAACACATTTTGGAGCGATATGAAAAATGACAGCTATACTGCTCATAAGGAGGTGTGGTAAAATGGCTATGTTGAAAATCTGGAGTGCAAATATTAAAATTTGCAAATTTACTAGCGCATGAGGAACTGCGTAATGCATGCTCATAAAACAGTCATTTTTAGGAATTTTTCACCAAATTTTCAAAATAGCCATTTTAAGACTTCTGCTCATGAACCGTGTCACTGTGATTTTCTTAATTGTCCCATACATTCATTTCAAGACAATCGAATGCGCCATTGTGCATTACATGGGTGGAAACAGGTTTTGGTCGAGAAGTGAAAATGACACCTGTATCACCCATAAGGAGGTGGTAAATGGCAATGTTGAAAATCTGGAGTGAAAATATTGAAAATTGGCAAACTTATAAGCGTCATGAGGATCAGCGCAACACATGCTCGTAAAACAGTCATTTTGGGATTTTTTCACCAAATTTTAACATAGCCATTTTAACACTTCTGCTCATGAACAGTGTGACTGTGATTTTCTTATTCTGTCCCAAACACTGATTTCGGACACCGACTGCGCCACTGTGCACTACATATGTGGAAACACATTTTGGAAGTAGATGTGAAAATGACAGCTGTACTGTTCATAAGGAGGTGTGGTAAAATTGCAATGTTGAAAATCTGAGGACAATACTGAAAATTCACAAACCTATGAAAGGCATGAGGAACTGCGCAATGTGTGCTCCTAAACAGTCATTTTGAAATTTTTTCACCAAATTTTGAACATAGCCATTTTAAGACCTCTGCTCATGAACAGTGTCACTGTGATTTTCTTAATCTGTTCCAAACATTGATTGCACACACCGACTGTGCCATTAAAGCGCTACATGCATGGAAACACATTTTGGGTGACATGTGAAAAATGACAGCTGTACTGCTCATAAGGAGGTGTGGTAAGATGGCAATGTTGAAAATCTGAGCAAGAATATTAAAAATTCAAACCCACGCTGCTGCGCATAGGAACTGCGCAACGACGCTCATAAAACAGTCATTTTAGAATTTTCACCAAATTTTAAACATAGCCACTTTAAGACCTCTGCTCATGAACAGTGTCACTATGATTTTCTTAATGTGTCCCACACATTGATTTTGCACAACGACTGCACCATTGTGCGCTACATGCGTAGAAACACATTTTGGGTGAGATGTGAAAAATTACAGCTGTACTGCTCATAAGGAGGTGTGGTAAAATGGCAATGTTGAAAATCAGGAGTGCAACATTAAAAATTGCAAACTTACAAGCGCATGAGGAACAGCGCAATGCACGCTTCTAAAACAGTCATTTTTAGGAATTTTTCACCAAATTTGCAACATAGGCTTTTGAGAGCTCACCTTATGGACACTGGCACCGTCGCAAGCCTGCTAATCAGTTCCAAAAGATAATTTTGCACAGTGACTCGCGAAATCACCCTTCGGCCTGATTAACGAGTGACAGAATTCACGAGGAGGGATCCCAAAACCCCATGCTGAAAATTTGTGCCAAAATTCAAAATGCCTGAGATATGCCACAAAGTTGAAAAAACCTATCTATCCCATTATACAGCTTACTGGCATTTCCTCAGTTCACGGTCAGCTTTGAAGAGTGCAGACGGTTCCCGTCCACTGAAGATCATCGTGCCAAGGTCCGGAGGTAAGTATGGGGTGAGGAGGGTGGGGAGGCAGGGCACAGTGGGTGGGTGCGGGTTGTGGAGGGGCCAGAAGAAGTGCCGAGGGACAGTTTTGCATTTACAGGTTACTTTTTTTAATCAGATGATGAGGGACATTTGCCATTCTGGGTGGGCTCCCAGTATGGCAGCTGAGCTCTGTTTTGGGAGGGCTGAGCCGATGGGACTGGGCACCCCCAGCCTTAACACATTTTGCCATGTTAGGGTGGGCTCCAGCATGGCACCTGGAAGCGAAGTGGAGCAGACGGGATTGGTGCCTCTGGCTGTACAGTGTGCGTGGGGAAGGGGAAAGTGCATGAGCATGCAGTATGTGTGTGTGTGTGTGTGTGTGTGTGATGTGTGTGTGTGTGTGTGCATGTGGAGAGGGGAGCCTGCTCACTGAAGCGGAGCTCTCCTTTTCAACTGTACGACCACTGCATTTTCAACGGCTGTCATAGACATCTGCAGTGATTCGGGAACTGGGGCCGCACCTGCAAAACACATTGACTGAATTAAAGACAGGTGCCACACCTCCAAAAACTCAGATGATGGCACTATGTTTCTGCAAGTGCATGCAAGCAACATAAAAATCAAAACAGGTAAAACATATCCAGCTTAAGAATTAAATATTTACAAGTCACTATGTAAAATAATGTTTATGAAAGTAGGGAATGAGACAGCCCTTTCAAAATTTAACACTAAACCTGATAGATGCTAAAAGCAATATCTGACTCACCAGTGGCCCAGGCAGACATAAAATTCAAGCACCTTTACTACAAGTTTCTCCTAGGAGTAGTGTTGTGCCCTCTATGCTCAGGCGAGCTGGCATGAACTTTTAACTGAACACTGCCCCACCTCTAGCATGATGTCACTGTAGCCCCTGAAGCCCCTTCACAAACAAATAGTTCTTTGTGCAAAAACTACTCAACAGATAAATGAACTAGCTGATAAAAAGTGCAGATAAATCCATTTTGGCAGATCTTCTAGCCCATTGTGGTACAGATCTTACTTGCTGCAAACAGTAGTGAAGAGATGTATGCTCAGGTTGATGAGTGGCACTGAGCTTGTAACTGAACACCGCCCCATCTCTAGCATGATGTCACTGTAGCTCCTGAAGCTCCTTCATAGTTAGTTCCTTGCAAAACTACTCAACAGATAAATGAACTAGCTGATAAAAGTTTAGATAATATACAAAAAGACACAGGCAGAAGGGGATAGGAGAGGTACCAGGAGAAGCAAAGGGAAGCAGGGAGGGCAGTAAGGGAAGCCAAAGCACAGACAGAGGAGGACATTGAGAAAACAGTGGTTAGAGGGGACAAAACTTTTACAGTACGTAAAAGAAAAAACCAAGGCAAAGGGAGGCATAGTGAGGCTAACGGGTGAGGGGCTAGAGTAGTGTTGAGAATGACAAAGTAAGCAGAAATACTGAACAGATATTTCTGCTCAGTCTTTACTGTAGAAGCAGCTGGTAGCAGGCCAGAAGATAGTACAAAGGGAGGAGGAAGGGCACACAAATGGATAAAAGTCCCTTTATACAGGAAAGGGTCCTAAAGGAACTGGAAGAAATAAGAGTCGATAAATCTATGAGTCTGATGGGGTGCACCTCAGGGTGCTGAGGGAGTTCAGAAAAGTGCTGAACCTTTCATGACCCTATTTAGCCAATCTCTGGAAACAGGTGAGTTGCCCAAAGCCTGGAGAACAGCTGATGTAGTTCTGTTATATAAGTGTGGGAACAGAGAGGAAGCAGGAAACTACAGACTGTCAGCCTCACCTCAGTAGTAGGGAAGATTATGGAAGCACTACTGAAGGAGAGATTAGTGGAACACCTTGTGGCCAGTGGTCTACAAGACCCAAGGCATGGTTTACTGGGAAGAAGTCATGCCAGACTGACCTCATTGAATTTTGACTGGGTGACAAGGAAGGAGGATCGTGGGAGGGCAGTGGACGGGCCTATCTGGACTTCAGTAAGGCCTTTGACACTGTGCCCCATAGGAGGCTGTTAAACAAGCTGGGCAATATGGATGTGGGTAGGACAGTACTGTGGTGGGTGGGGAATTGGCTGGATGGCAGGACACAGAGGTGGTGGTAATGGCTGTCACTCCACAGAGGGAGGGTGACCAGTGGAGTGCAACAGGGATCAATGCTGGGTCCGTCCTCTTCAACATCTTTATCAGTGACATTATGGATAACATAGAAGGAGAATTTCTGGTTTGCTGATGACACAAACTCTGTAATAGAGTGTACACACGGAGAGTGGATAGAATGAGGAGAGACCTGCAGAAGCTTGAGGAATGGTCACGGGTGTAGCAGTTGAGATTTAATGCAAAAGTGCAGAATAATGCACATAGGGCACACAAACCCTAGAACAACATATCAGCTTGGGGGGGTAGCATGCTCCAAGCAGGAAAGAGACCTAGGGTTATCATCTCTGATGACCTAAAGGTTAGAGTCTTATGCCCAAAGCTGCGGGTAAAGGAAATAGGGATGCTGGGATGCATAGGCAGGGCATCACCAACAGGAAAAGGAGGTCATAATTCCACTGTACAAGACATTAGTGAGGCCACACTTGAGTACAGTGTCCAGTTCTGGAGGACTTACCTATGTAAGGATATAGAAACGGTGGAGACAGTTCAGAGGAGGACAACCAAGATGGTACAGGGTTTGCATCACAAGTCCTACAAGAACAGGCTGAAGGACCTAATATGTGCCCTGGAGAGGGGTGGCAATATAGCCTAGTGGTTACAATAATGAGCTGTGAATGAGCTTGGTACATGCAACAGATCTGAGTTTGATTCACACAACCTCCATTTGCATACTCTGTGACTCTGAGCTAGTCATTTAATCACCCCAGTGCTCCCAGGTCACCCCTGAAAACAGGCACTTGTACCTAGTGGGCCTTACCTGGTTATCAAAATAATGAAAAAATAAAATAAAAACAAATATGATAGAGACATACAAGTACCTCACTGAGAGGAACAAGGTGCAGAAAGACACTATTTTTCAGAGGAAGAGATGTTCCAGGACTAGGGGTCATGGGATGAAATTGTGGGAGGGAGGTTCAGAGGTAATGTGAGGACATATTTCTTCACAGAAAGGGTGGTGGACAAGTGGAATGCCCTGCCAGAGGAGGTGGAGGGGCTGAAATGATTACGGATTCAAGAATGCATGGAATAGCTTACGGGGATCCTAGCAATTGGGGGAAGGGGACAACCCAGTTCAAGAGAAGCTTGAAGAGGCAAAATTACATGCACAACTGGGCAGGATAGGTGGGCCAAAGGCCCTTATCTGCTGCCAGTATCTATGTATCAGCATTTGACAAATTTGACCATGGGGCACTTCTGGATCACCTGAGGGACTATGTGGGACTCTCCAGCGCAGTTCTGCATTGGTCTGAGTCCTACTTAACTGGGATAAAACAGCAGGTTGCCCTACAGAATTTTACCTCGGAGGCCTAGTGCTGTCCTGTGGAGTCCTGCAAGGCTCAATCCTTGCCCCCATTTTGTTTTCTCTGTACATTCTGCCACAGGGGAGATCATTAGATGTTATGGAGCAGGGCTTTACTGCTATGTGGATGACACTCAGCTGTACTGTACCTGTCTTATTCCCCTGATAATGATGTAGTGGCATTGGTGCTGAGTCAGTGCTTGACTGAGATCAAAGACAGGATGGCCATGAACTGATTATCTTCAACCCGGGTAAGACAGAGGTCATGGTGATTGAGCTGGGTGTTGGGGCATACCTGCTGGAATGATACAGCTTCCCATTGTTAGCCCGCTGACCTTCCTGCAACCGATGTGGTAAAGAACCTGGGAGTCATTTTGACAGCAGATTAATGCTAGAGCATCAGGTGTCATCTGTGGTCCAGTCTGGCTTTTACATCTTTGAACTATCACCAGGATCAAGCCGTAGCTTGCTCAGGATGACCTAGCAATGATCATCCATGTTTTGTCACTTCAGGGATAGACTACTGTAATGCTATTTATCTAGGATTATCTGGAGGTTTAATGCAGCCTACAGCTAGTCCAAAATGCTGCAGCCCAGATGATTGTGGGCTCTCATGGAACAAGTATATCATGCCGGTCCTGCATGCACTGCCCTGGCTGCCGTGCAATGGTGCATCATCTTCAAGATCTGCTTGTTAACTCTCACGACCCAATGCAGATTGGGTCCCAAAGAGCTCTGTTCCCTATCACCCAATTCACTCCCTCCACTCTACTGATGCAGGATGCTCACTGTCCCTCCATCTGACTATTGCTATCTAGGGACAGAGCTTTGGAGTGGCTGCTCCACTGTTTTGGAATGCACCCCTTTACACATCGACATGGCCAACACGGTGCAGGCCTTTAAAGAGAGATGGGTACACCGAGAATCACGACTGGGAGGTAAATGTACAAGGTATGATCTTTCAGAGAGATAGGGAAAGAAAAAAGGGGAGGGTGGCCCTGTACATCGAGAAGGTATAAAAGCCAAAGAGGTACAGGGAGGCAAGGGAAGCTGAGGCACTGTGGGTCAACCTTGAGCCAGGCAATGGCATGGACATTTGCACATGGGGAATCTATAGGCCTGTGTTACTTGCAAGATCTTCTTCACCCCTACTGCCAACTCTGCCAACTCCATTCTGCTGATGAGGGATTGCTAGAGGTTCCCAGGGTTTGTTTGAAGAGCTCAGGTGCAAGGGCATTTGCTTATGTGACCCCTCCCCATGGAACTCTCTACCTCATTGGATAAAGGAGTGCCTGATCATGGAGGTTTTAAATTTACATTAAAACTTATTTTTACACTCTTATGCTTCCAGGATTTGAATGACCTGTTGAGATGGTTATTTATTTTACTATTTATTGAGATTTTAACTGCTGTATTTGTTTTTAATAGCTTTACAAGCACTTTGATATCTTGAATTGCACTTTTAGAAATAAACTGAATTTAGTTGAAATGAGACCTCCAGCTCATGGGGAGGAGGTGAACAGGGGCTAGTGGATGAAATGCACAAGATGGCAGCAAAAGGGAGGTACTACTGCTGGGGGATTTTAATATGTCAGATGGAGACTGGACCATCCCAGCAGCTACCTCAGCCAGAAGCCGTGACATATTGGACTCCTGCAGGGAGCAGACCTCAGTCAGCTTGGGCCAGAACCCACCAGGGACAGGGTGTCCAGGTAGAAGGTAACCTGGGGTCTGGCTACTACCAAGTAGTGTGGTTTAACATGGTGCAGGGTCGCAGTCAAGCCACACAAAGGCGAGGGTCCTGGATTTTAGGAGGGCAGACTTTGCTAGGATGGGGACAGGGATTAAGGAATCATTGGTGAGGAGGAAGGTAGGGAGGAGTTGAGGCAGTGGGCACACTTAAAGGTATATAAAGCTACAGGCCTCCCCTGAGCTGAAGGGATCACCCTGTGGCACTGTCATGCCATTGCCTCAGTTTAAGGGTGACCCACAGTGCTCGACTTCCCTGCCTCCCCTGTACCTCTGTGGATTTTATACCTTTTCTGACATACAGGCCATTCCCCCCTTTTTTTTTTACTTTCCCAATCCTCCTGAAAAGAGAATCCCTGGTACATTTACCTCCCAGTGCTTTCAAAACTGATCTAAAGACCTTTTATTTAATAAAGCCTTTCCTCTGTTTAATGTTTAACTTTATACTACATTTTCATTGATTGTTTTAATCTTTATAGAACTTGGCTATCTGTACAATGCATAGAGTCATAATGAAATAGAGCACTTTATTAAATGAATAAACTAAACTAAAGGGAGCCATAGTGGAGAGAGAGAGAGAGAGCAGTGTATTAAAATGAGGCCCAAAGGCAAGAGAAGGAGAAACCCCTAAGGTTCTCAAAAGAGGCTGCAGAGAGAGTAAGGGCCAAAAGGTTGAGTTTCAGAAAGTATAAGGAGACACAGTGGGAAGAGGGCAGGCTGGTGTACTTGATTAATCTGAAGGAAGCAGGGATAGCTGTTAGGAGCACAAAGGCACAAACAGAGGAGAGCTTAGCACAGAGAGTGAAGAAAGGGGACAAGACATTCTTTAGGTACATCAGTGAGAGAAGGCAGTCCAAGGGGGAGGGGATTGTTAGGCTCAGAAGGGATGAAGCAGAGGGTTTGGAGGGTGACCTGGAAAAACAGAAATACTGAATGAATACTTCTGTTCAGTATTCACTGAGGAAGGGAGGGATGGGGACCTGAGCTGGGCACCAGATACAAAGGGGAGGGTAGAAAACACCAGTCCTTTCTCAGAAGAGTGGGTCCTGAAGGAGCTCACTAAGCTGAAAGTGGACAAGGCAATGGGGCCAGATGGCATACATCCCAGGATCTTGAAGGAACTACTAAGGGGCTAGTACTGGAAGCCATATTCAGTGAGTCGCTCAACAAAGGAGTGGTGCCAGAGGACTGGAAGAGGGCTGAGAAGTCCCTCTTCACAAACAGGGAAGCAGAGAAGAAGAGGCAGGGAACAATAGACCGGTTAGCCTCACCTCAGTAGTGGCAAGATTATGGAATCACTACTAAAGGAGAAGATTATGGAACATTTAGAAACCAATAGGCCCGGGATCCATGGCAGCATGGATTCACAACAAGAATGCTATGTTAATCAAATCTGATAGATTTTTTGACTGGGTGATGAAGGAGGTGGATCTGGGACAGCAGTAGATGTCGCCACCTCGATTTCAGCAAGGCCTCTGACACCGTCCCACATAAAAGACTGGGAAACAAATTGGATGGCATAAGGGCAAGGTGGTAAACTGGGCTAGAAACTGGTTAAGGAACAGGAAGCAGATGATGGTGGTGGTAAACTGGGATCCAATCTGAGGAGAGGGGTGATCAGTGGGGTACCTCAAGGATCAGTACTTGGACAATAGTCCTTTAATGTCTCCAGTAGTGACATTTCGGGGACTGAGGAAAAGGTCTGCCTGTTTGCAGACAACACAAAGATTTCTTCATGGAAAGGGTGGTAGATGCTTGGAACAGCCTGCCCCAGAAGGTGGTGGTACCAAGCACAGTGGATGGATTTAAACAGGCATGGGATAGACACAGGGGAACCTAGAGTGGAGGAGAGGCTTGCCGATGACCACGTAGTGTCAGTGGGCAAATAAAGGCAGGGTATACAGGCAGCCTGGATGCACCTTAGTGTCCTTATGTGCCATCAATTACTATGTCACAATGTTAATATGTTATTTATTTCAATAGGCAATCACTGATTAACTGTTTTGCCTCTACTTATTTTAAAGTGTTCTTAATATTAGTGTTTGATTTTTATGCTTATTCTGTACTGCACTCAGAGCCTTTTGATTGGGTGCTTATAAATAAATTTTGCTTTGCTAGACTGCTACAAACTCATTGTGCTCCACCCAGATGGGTGAGTCAATGACTGATGGACCTAGCTTATGAGCGAAAACACGGCAATAACATACTGAATATCAATCATTAATCTGGTACAATAATATACAGAATAATGGATGGGAAATGTAGAGAGAATTTAATGAGTGCTCGAGGTGTGGATGCTACATGATTTATTAAAGCATCCCACACCGAGGGTGACCATTAAATTCGGTAGTACACATTTCCCATCTGTTATTTTTATAATTGCTGGTCAGCAATTTTTAGCAGATTCAGTGACACACACACACACACACACACACACAGTATCTTTTGAGATAGTCTTTGTCTTTTTTGTTTGTGGATTTTTTTTTTTATTATTTAATTTGCCTTTTAGTTCTTGCAGTTTTCTACATTTAGATCATGCGTCATGATCTGCTTACCTCAGTTTGCCACATTGGAGCCATTCCCACTGGCAGTAGACCACTCTGGCTCCAGAATGGCAGGATCAACCAGATACATTATTTTGTGTGGGTTTTTTTTTTATATTTTTAACATGGAAATAGTATTTTGAGGAAGAAAAGTGATGGGGACTTTCTTCAGGCTCCTCGCTGTGGATAAGGAGCCGCCATGTTTGCAAAAGTGTTTAGCCCGCCTAGTAGGAGATGAAGAGCCAATCAGGGCGTGGAAGTTTTCTGAGTGACTCATCACATGCCTGCCATTATAACCCGCAGGTTATAATGGTAAATTATGTAACCCCTAGGTGGCGCTATCCCAAGGGCTACTACCCCGCCTGATTTGCCACTAACAGGTTGAGGGGCCTGGATCCAGTGGCGGGTGCCTCCACCCAGAGGTCAGGGTTTGCAATAGTTAAACTAACTTGGTCACAGCCCTCTGGAAGACTGCACCGCCTTTCTTCCCACTAGTGCCCCACACAATATATCAGATTTACCTTCACAGTATACACTTACCCCCAGGACTGGTTCATTCAGTGGGACTCTGGGGACTCCTGTAAAACAAGATAATACAGTGCAAAACCACAGTGCAATACTTTAACATAGACGAATACCTCAGGCAGTGTAACTCTGCTGAAACAAACTGATCTGATTTATTTAGGGGATATAACAAGGACAGGGGAAATCAGGTTAATTAGTTTAAACGCATTAATAATCACAGTACTGTGCACATATTTCAGAATCCCAAATGTCCCTAATGTCACTCTTACTGGGTACCCAGGCAGTAAAAGGCTAGCCTATTTGGTGCAGCTGGTTGGGGCCCTGAAGATGGAGAACATGCACAATACCCAAATTGTATTTCGGAGCCGGATGGCTCAGTTCATGAAGAAATAAAACACAACAATTAGATAACACACTTGCAATTTGAAGAACAGATGGCAGGGAGCTACCCTGCTTTGTACTCACAAACTCAGTGCTGGGAACTGGATGGCAGGCAGGTTGTCCTGGATTGCCAGGAGGAGCAGATCATGTGGAAGGTCCTTGTAACTGCACCCCAATGCAGTTTGGAGCAAATGGATGTAGTCTGAATTAAGCTGGGGTTTACTTCCAGCTTCACGCACTCAATTCACTGTGCAGGGGATTTGAAACGAGTCCCCACAAGCACTACACACATTTATATGTAAAAGAAAAGTACTATACCAGGCAGGCTGCTTCTCTATCCCGATCACAGTTACTGCACAATACCCGGAGAACACACAGCAGATTCAGTTCCTGACAGACCGAGCGATTCAGCAATTTCTCCAGTCTTCTACAGGGTGAGCCTGGTTTCTACTCTTCAGATCTCCTTGATTCTCTTCACAGGTCGGATGCAGTCCAAACAAGCACTTGCACAAGCTGCAGACCAAAACTTGGGGCCTTACACATATTTCCCGACTAAAAATTATGCGACCAAGGAGCACAGGCTCCTTCCTTCTTCACTGCCAGAGCTAAACTGAAACTCCAGTAGACAAAACTGGGCACTTCCTTTGAGTTCCTCCCAGTTCTTGGCTGGTTTGGCTGTCACTCACAATAAACTCCCCTGTTGGTGCAAAAGGCACAAGTCCAAACTACAATTCCCAGAAGCATCTGCCATACAGTCCCATTGTGGCTGGCTCAAGAGTAGAGTCCAAGTTCTGATTCGCCCAGAGCAGGCTCCATTTTAAAGGATCCCCACCATGACTGGTCCAATTCAGCAGTTCAGAACCAACATGAGGGAGCTTGCTCTGCACTGTCCTTGCTACAAGAAAGCAGGTTAAATCAAACTGCATTTTCATTATTACCTAACAGGTTACAAGCAAACAATTACATCTTTTGAAGAGTGCTCCTTCTGCCCACTTAGCGATGGCAGAAAAGGAGCAATTGGCAGTAGCTCTAGCGGGACTCAAGCAGGAAAACACACAGTGCCCCATACAACTAATTATGTCTGCAAGCAGACAGCCTTAAAGAGACAGTGCCAGAGGCTCTAAAAGCACTCACAGATAAATGGCTTAAACGCCAAACACCATTCAGGCTTGGAGCATTCAAGCAAGCTCCTGAAGATTTTTGGGAACCCCATTTGCAAGGAGGGTTACAATTATAACTGGGTCAGTCAATGGACAAAATTGCTGACCAGTTATTATAGTAGTAATGACCTCTATTAGTAGCAAACAATAATCTGATTGCAGCAAACAATGATCTAACATTGACCCAGATAAGGCATCAGTAGCAAAAAATAGTAACACTAATCTGGCACAGTAACATAGTAGCATTAATCTACCAGTTATCAGTAAACAATAATCTAATAATACACAAACAATGATCTAACATTCGCCCAGAGAGGGTATCAGCAGTGAAGCAGCAACATGTATACTAAATTTGGTGCTTATCTGATAGAGTATTATCAGGAAACAGTAACATCATATAAAACTTAGTGTTCAACCAACAGTGCATCAGCAGTGAAACAGTAACACAGATATAGAACTTGGTGTTTGTATTAGCAGTGAACAGTAACATGTAAGGATTAACCCATGACAGAGGCGAGTGCCAACAATCACCCAGACGTGATTAATTCCACAAGTAACCCATGCTCTGAGTGGGTAATGCATTGACAGCACGGCAAGAGAAAATGTGGGGTGTAAGCTAGGAGACACAGATGCCACACTGAGACATGCGTTAAATCAGCAAAAAGAACTTTTATTGAACAACTGGAACAGACAAAATGATATTGTAGAGTGGTTGCATTTTGACAACAGTGATAGTGGACTGCACTCAATAACATGTACAGTGAAGTCAGATGTGCCTTGACAACACTAACTGGGAATTTTATTCAACAACACGAACTGCACACTGACTGCAAACAGTAACAGGGAAGCTTATGCGACAAGACGAACAGAGAATATAAGAGCGCACTAATTGATCACATCTCAGAGAACAGCAAGAGCAGAAAGCACTTAAAACTTGTACAGCATAATTCACAGTCTTTTCAAAAGAGGAGACAAATATGGCACTAGTGCACTTAAGATCTACCGAAAATTTGCAGTGTTCTTCAAGGAGCAGACAAATATAGCACTATACCTCGTGGCAAGTTCATGTTCGCTTTACCCAAATGCGGCACCAACTGACGGCAATGGATGACAGGGATGGAACAGGAACAGTGTCTCCAGGTCCACACAACAAATAAATCAGATATCCAACACAACAGTCAGAAACATAAGAAACCTGCACTTCAAAAGGTGAGTGATCTGTTGTATGAAATGTGGTATTCTACCAACTAGCAAGACAGCTACGAAATGTTCAGCACTGTGGCCCTTTGTAATGATGCTCCACAGGGCTGATGAAGTTCACTGATGGGATGTATTCATGGGTCCACTGTAATAGCAGAAATGCATTGGTCCATTTATTGTGAAATTTCTGAGGTTAAATGGGTTACAGGATAGCAGGTTGCTACACTCTGGTTTGTAGTAGGGTGCATGTCTGCAGGAGAGATAGGCTCACTTGTTTGTGATGCTGGCCAGTCCAGATTGATGGGTGGTTTGCTGACAGTGGTGGTCAGTGGGCATTTCTTACAGCTACTGGAGAGAATATTGGACCACTTTTATTGATTGCTGCTGGATGCCGACCAGTAGTTTTCAGGCAGCTTTCACAGCAATGCCCTGTCACTGTCATAATCTCCCATGATGTCAGGCCAACTTCTGAGAGGAGATGCACCGCCGCATTACTAATGGAGTGATCAGTATAGCATTGGCTGAGTTGTGCATCACTTAAGATTTGTGCCATAAGGTCCCTAGATAGTTTACCCCATGGGTTGCTTGTCATACCAGCACTGCTGCTGGTTGAGGATACATTATGGTAGTTTCATCGGTGGAGGTGAAAGGTGGGTGCATCCATGGGCATTTTTACATATTTTTAAATAGTGCAACTGAACAGTCAGGGTTACTGGGTTGTGCAAAGACAACACCTCTTAGTGTGCCTCTGTCTTTCTCATTGACAATGTTATGATTATTGGTGGCCCCATTGAATGAGAGGGTGATGAATTCTTGCCCCACTCGTATGTAGCAAGGGTGAAGGAGCTATGTCTCAATTTGATGAGCCCTTCTTGGCCCTGTCATGCTAAACCCAGTTACAGCTTAAACCAGGCTCTGTATGAGACCATAGGCAGTGTCTGGGCTCAGCCTGGCACAGGTACTGATGGTGTGCAGCTCTGCCTCGGTAATGCAAGGGTGGTGTGTGGAGTAGTCAAAGTCAGCCTGCCTGTACTCTTTAGCACTGTGACAAAAACATTGTTGGCAGCAGTGAATTCAGAGTCAGTGACTATACCGATGTTGTGGTTCACATGGACACTGTTTAATTGTTTGCTGAGTCCAGCCTGTAACCCAATGAATGAACTCACGTGTACAGTTTGCCCATGGTGCTGCATACAGAGCCACAGAAGTGTCACAGCACCTGGGCGAGCTCAACAGCTGCTATGCTGGGTAGATTGATGGTGTGGGAAGTGGACCTCAGCCAGACTTTTGAAAACATTCAGTGCTCACATCGTGGTTTGTATGTGTTACATTAATTTTTATTTTTATTTTCAGGCATCCAGTTCACTGAAGCTCAGGCAGAGGTGGCAGTTGCTGCATTGGTGATCAGGCCAGCTGGACTGTGTTTCTGTGCTTTATGCAGCTACGCTTATGCTTTTAGGTGGGGGCTGCTCTCCCCAAATGCTTGTCCACCCATTCACTAATGCACATTCTCACACAGGGAAACTGGCTGCATAGCTGTGCCTCATCATCTTGGTGTTGCTGACATGGCACTCTGATCTTTCTATTGGCTGCGACACAGATGCAATACCATGACTCTGCTCGGGGGGGCATGCGTGATCACTCTTACTTTGACAGCTGTGTGCCAGGAGCAAGTGTGGATTACTAGAGAAGTAATCCATGGTCAGGTGATGCCTTTGATGAATGACAGGAAGCATTTTCCTCACCATGTTATAAAGTACATTAATGTAGGGTTAACCCAAATAGAGTGTCAGTAGTGAAACAGTATTACACATATTCAACCTAGTGTCCACCCAGAGAAGGTATGAGCAGAGAAACAGTATTTAATATATTTAACTTAGCATTTACCCAGATAGATTGTAGGAACAATAGCAAGTACACTATAAAGGCCAACCCAGTAGTTAGTGCGGCTACAGGGTGCAAGACGCCTTAAGGTACTCACATGTCCTAGAAAGAATAGAAGTCAGAATGACCGGCCACTAGCTGCCCCTTCTGGCTGAAACCCTGGCATACTCTCTCGATGTTCTTTGTGCTGCTGTCCTTAGCTCTCCAGACTACATTGCAGAGGACCACTAAGGATATCTGTCCTTGAAGAAACAGTTCTGTCCATGCTGCAGACTGTCTTGGCTGGAAAGGCAGAGCTACAACTAAGTTGTTGAAACAGTCCCAGTGTCCTGGGAGCTGGCGATTTGGCAATCCAAGGGTGGGAGGGGAGTTAGAGAGAAATTAGAGTGATTCTCTCAGACCCTGGGCTAGCAGTCTTAGGTCAGTGTGGGGTAGAGGGAAAATGGGCACCAGCCATTTAGAAAGTGCACCTCTTCTGGCCACAGTGCTGGTTGGCTGTCTTGGCTGGAGGGGTGGAGCTACTGCCGAGTTGCTGAAACAGACCTGGTGTCCTGGGAGGTGGCGAATCAGTGATCTGCAGTGGGGGACAGTCACAGATTGAAGCAGAGTGACTCTCAGATTCATGGAAAACAGTCTTAGGCCAGTGTAGGGTAGAAGAGCGAAGAGAAGTGGGCACCAGCCATTTATAAAGACATATGTCTTCTGGCCATGCTGCTGATTGCCTGTCTTGGCTGGAAGAGGCAGAGCTACCGCCAAGTTGTTGCAACAGTGCAGGTGTCCTAAGAGGTGATGAACTGAGGATTTGAGGTGCAGAGACTCATGAAGTGAAGAAGACTGACCCTCTCAGACTCCTGGGGAAGGAGACTTAGGCCCGTGTAGGGTAGAAGGGCAGAATATAAATGGGCACCAGCTATTTAAAAAAATTGCACCTCTTCTGGCCACACTGCTGATTGTCAGTCTTGGCCAGAGAGGCTGGAGCTACTGGTTAGTTGCTAACAGCTGAGTGTCTTAGCGAGGTGTGAATCAGCAATCCAAGGGGCAGAGAGTCACAGAGGAAGCAGAGTGACTCACCTGACCTCTGGGGAAGCAGTGTTTAGGCCAGTGTAGCATAGAAGGACAGAGGAGAAAAAGGGCACCAGTATTCCAAAACTGCAATTTTTCTGGCCACACTGTTGACTGGCTGTCTTGGCTGGAGCTACTGGGGACAGTCAGGGAGTGACGCCAACGACTCTCTCAGACCCCTGGGGAAGCAGTCTCAGGCCAATGTAGTAGAAGGATGAAAAAAATGAGCAACAGCTGTTTAAAAGCGCCTCTTCTGACCATGCTGCTGATTGGCTATCTTTGCTGGAGGGATGCAGCTACCTCAAGTTGCTGAAACAGTCCTGGTGTCCTGGGAGATGGCAAATTGGTGATCTGAAGAGGGAAGAGTTAGTGACTGAAGCAGAATAACTTTCTCAGACCCTGAGTAAGAAGTCTTATTTATCAAGAAAATTTACACACAGCAAGACTTTGGTTTAAAGCTGGTTTCCAAAAACAATTTATAATAAAGTTATGATATTTTCCAGAAAATAACTACAAGCAAAATATTAAAACAAGACTTTCCATTAACAGTTAATTAGCAGTCAATATATGAAAAGATCAACTATAAATAGATTTTGTTTATAATTCCAGCAGTTGATGAGGTTCATTAGAAACTTGTGGACTGTGCCACAGGTGCTGGTCCATGTTCAGATAACCTCTTGGCACATAGCTGCAGACCAGCACATGCCAAACCTTTCTGTTGGATCATAAATTTGGATAAGAAAACCCTTCAAAGACATCTCAATAAAATTTAGGCAAGCACTAAAAAGTTATTTACTGGAGTCCTACATAGTCAGGAAGTACTTTATAGATTCATTAATGACTGGTTTGTCCTGTGACCTGTAGCCTGAAGCTATAACAAGTAGCTAGCCTCGCAACAGGAAATGCCTGTCAGGAAGGAACAGCAGGACTTTTTTCTATGGAAACAGGACCTGGGTCAAGATATCTAAATAATGTCTGTTGTAAACTGCGATCTGATCCCGTATCTGACACAAGAGAAAAAAAGAGATTGTGTGGTGGTTCCAAAGAGATGTATGGAATTTTCTTCATCACAACATCAAAGTAGTGCTGGAGTGAAGTAAAGTTTCACACAGTTGCTGCCACAGCTGCAAGTAAATCTCATTTGGCTTCTGATCATAGAAGTTAATTGTCTTGAAAGACTGGCAAGAGGGCTAAGTCCCACTACAGTGGGCAATTTCACAGGGGAAACAAAAAGATAAGCATCAGAGCTAGTGCCCAGAAACTGCCTGTAACAATATCTCTGTCTATAATTTATTTCTTCTCATCAGTAATGGTCTGTTTGGAAAATTATGTAATATGACATATCCAGGAGAATTTATTCTGCTTTAAGCATGTTGTTTTTGTTTGCATTGTTGGCTCCAGAATAGGGCAATAATCTAGTTCTACATAGTGTCTTTGTAGACACACTTTAGACTCTAATATTCTATTTGGGCTGAGTCCCTGGTATGGAGTTGTCTGGTGATTTACTCACCCTTTCTGATATCACAGTACATTCTGTTTTGCAATGGGAATATATATATGTATAATTCCAACAGTGGTAACATGGGTAGCAACAACAATGAACTTTTGTCCCTATTCCCCAGCACTGCAATATGCCAACGTTACCATGAAACTAACACACAAAGACCATTACAGCAACAAAATTGGCAGTTTGCTGTAATGGTCCTGTGGTACATGGACACAGCATCTTGGACCTGCACCCCTCCCTGAAACAACTTCAACCTGGAGTTGATTTAAAAATCTGGGGTGTGTGGGCAGAGATCCCTGCAAAAATAGTTTTCCTGATGGCACAGTGCCCACTGTTGGCAATGTGCCATCACTGTAAAGGCAGTTGACAAGTTTACCGTAGAACCGCAGTGGTGGAACCCTGTACTGCACCTTACCTTGCATTTGAAACATTATTATGCCTATGTAAGCATACATTGCCTTGTAAGTTGTCCACTGTATCTTGTGCTATTTATGCTTGTAACGTGTTTGCTTGCCATCTGAAGTTTTGCCTTAACAGGACACCACTGTAAATGAGCTCTGCTTGGGACTTTTTCCCATTATAAAACCATAAGGCATTCCCCATCTCTGATGGTAATTAACTAACATTATGTAATTACAACACTCTATTATGTTGCAAATAACACACTATTACATTCTATTATAAGTGTGATAACAAATATACACATATAAACAGCAGGGTGTACGGGGTGGGGAATGATAGGTTAAAAAAGGAGATAAAGCAGCTACTGTACCTTATCAGTGAGCTGTGTTCAGGCAGATGTGATAGGCTGTTAGGCCTAATCTGCTGGCAACTATGTATGTATGTATATGTTATTACAGAACTATTAACATGCGAATAACCCCTATTTTACAACACTATTAACATTTGCAATAGCCCCTAACTACAATACACCTAAAAGTTGTAACTAATCTAATTAAACCCAATTAACACATACCTAAAAATTACCTGGACATCAAAGTTAAACTGTGTAAAAATGTATCCCTGAGCAACAAATTCAGAAACTCAGCACCCCCCACCCCTTTTCTGCCTCCATATCACTTGTCAAACTAACAGACACATACTGTACTGCTTTAAGACAAATGTGTGCTGGTTTGGCTGTATGAAAAGTGTGTTGGTTTGGCTTCAAAGAAAACATTCTGGTTTAGGATGCATAGTTTTGACCCTTTCAGGTTTGAAACTCAGAAACACAGCCCAAGCTCCTTTTACTGCTGCCTTCCCATATCACTTGTTAAACTAACAGCCATAAATGGCTTTAAGAAAAAATGTGTGCTGGTTTAGCTTTAAGAAAAAAACATTCTGGTATGTTTGCATAGGTTTGGCCCTTTCTAATTTCAAACTCAGAAACCCAGCACCCCACCCCAAACCCTTTTAATGTTGCCCATATCACTTGCCAAATAAACCACCACACATGACTTTAAGCAGTGGTTAAACTGGAAATGATTAGGTAGGGGAACTCTTATTTCCCCAATTGTTTAAGATTTATAGGCAGTGAAGCTGTAACTTCAGGTTGTGGAACTCTCATATAGTAATCAATGGAGGAAGATGAGCGAGGTGGTGGGACCATTATACAGTTTTTTAAGAGATGACAGAACTGAGTTCCTCTGAGCTCTTGCCCAATTTAACCCCTGGCTTTGAGAAAAAGTATACTGGTTTGGCTTTAAGAAAAAAACATTCTGGTTTGGGCTGCATATTTGTGGCCCTTCAGGTTTCAAGTTCAGAAACTCAGCCCCCCTCCCTTTACTGCTGCCTCACTATCACTTGCCATACTCAATCAATCAAAATCTTTATTTATCCAAGCGGGCACCATTGAGCAAGGCTCATTTGCAAGGTGGACCTGGTCATGAATACATCAAAATACAGTACAGAAGCAGGTATACAAAAGCAATAATATACAAGGAAGAAAAGTATATGCAGTGTATACAGACAAGTTTGAAATAAAAAAAAACAGCATTATTTTACAATTGAAGAAGTCAGCAGATGTACAATCAACCATAGGCATACAGGGGTTATAAGCAGAGATCTTTTGAGTGAGGCAGCCGCGCAACTACCCATATACTGGAAAGAGGCTGTGTATGGGATGGCAGGTTAAAGAGGTGAAGAAGAGGAGGGATATTACTGATGACTGGGGAAAATTGGGCTAAAACCACAGAAAGTGACGATGGCTGTCATGTACTTGTTTATTATGATAATGACGGAGGAGGGAAGATAATTGGGACACTACTATGGATGGGGTTGGACTTTAGCCAGGCTGGAGCGGGCAGGAAGGGTGGGTGCAGCAGGAAGAGTTAAAAGGGAAAGAGTGAGAACATGGGGTAGAAACATGGCGAGTGTCAGGATGGAAAGGGGAGTTATGGAATTAGTGGGCTAGCTGTAAGGAAAAACATTTGTAAGGGTCTCATGTAGCGATCAGAGTGCCTTGAAGATATTCAGGCAACAGGACAGCACAGCTTCAAGTTCCTTTGTAAACCATTCCACAATGTGGGTAAAGAGAAGCTTAGAGCAGCTTTGCGAAACGAGTGTTGACCCTTGGAACTTGGAGGGCAATTAGGAATAGCCCTTAGGGCGTGAGGTGCCTAACACACTCCAGGGAATACAATCTGAGACATATGAGGGAGCTTGTTGGTCACCACTCTGAAGGCCCATAGGGTGGCATTCTATTCCTCCTATAGTGAAGGGAAGTCCAGCCTAATGATGAGTACAGGGAGCAGTGGTGTGTGGAAAGTGGAAGGCCAGTAATGAACCTGATAGCTCTGTGGTAGAGGGTGTCTAACTTAGCCAGTGCAGAGGCAGTGCAGTGGTTGTAGAGCAGGTCCGCATAATCTATTAAAGATAGGAAGGTAGCTTGAACCAGTTGAATCTTGGCCTCCTTTGTGAGCAGGTGGTTAATTCTGTAGAATAATCCTAATCTTTGCCTTAGTTTCTTCTGTAGTTCTTCGAGATGGTCAGCGAAGGAAATTTTATGATTGAGCCAAACTCTAGATATTTGAATTTAGCTACATACTCTAGTGTTTCTCCAAGAACAGTGGTAATTTGTGGGGTAGCCCCCAGCAGGAATTGCCACATGCAAGGAGGGGAGAAGATGCTTTTGTCTTTTTCACATTGAGCAAAGCTTTTGTTTATGAGCTGGTATTGTAGAAGGTTAAATTCAGCTTGTAGGTCTTCACAGGCTGCTTCGTGGGACACCTAAGTACAGTACAGTGTCGTCTGCAAATAAGTGGATGTTGGCTTTTTGATGGGGTCATTGATGTTGTTAATGTAGACTGCAAAGAGGAGGTGACCAAGGATAGAGCCCTGGGCACGCCTCAGCATAGGTTTTAATGGAGAAAGATCACCTTCAGCTTTAACCTGCTGTTTCTGTTCTCTGAGGTAGTCTGCAAACCAGCACATAGATTTATGGTCCAGGCCTAAGGTGCTTAGGGAGGAAAGAAGCAGGCTGTGATCGACTGTGTCTAATGCCTTACTACGATTCAAGAAAACGGCACAGACATGCTTCTTGTTGTCAAGGTCTAGGAGCCAATCATTGGTCACCTTAGCTAGGGCTGTTATGGTGTTGTGCTTTGCTCTGAATCCAGACTGAACCAGGTTTAATAGGCTTCTGGATTCTAAGTATACCCTAGCTGGCCACACACTATTTTTGTAGTAATTTAGACAGGATGGGGACGAGGGAGATCGGTTGTAATTATTTAGATCACAGGGTCACCTGCTTTTAATAGAGGGATGACGGGCTATTTTCCATTGAGGGGAGAGGCTACTCTGGAGAGTGACATGTTGAATAGGTGGGTGATTGGCACCGCAAGCACACGGTAGGCACATTTCAGATAGTATGGCTCTATGAAGTCGGAGTCTGCTCCTTCCTGGTGTCCAGTTGCAGCAGTAGGTCTCTACCTCTTTAGAGAGATAGGCAGGAGGGAGAAGGCCTCCTCGGTAGGGGGACTCGTATGCTGGTGGGCCCTGAGCTGTGCTGAGGTCATTGGCAGGGAAGTATCAAATGCTAGCCCTGTCGCTGGCAAAATGGTTATTGAGGGCTTCAACATCTCCGATCGGTTAGAGATAACGCTGCCACGGACTTAATTTTGTTGGAATGGAATTACCAGTGTGTGTCCAGACATGTCTTTTAATGTTTTCCAGAGTTTTGAAGGATTTCTTGAGGCAGAGGTTAGCTCCGAGCGATAGTAGGCGGCCTTGGCTGCTCCTGACCAACTTAGTGTACTTGTTACGTGCTCTCCACAGACACCAATCCGAGTCGTTCTTGCTTCTTGGGCTTTTTTCCAAAAGTATCCCTTTCTAACAGGGAAGCTTTGAGCCTGAGGCAGAACCAATGGCAGGTGTTGCTCCTGACCCGCACTTAACCAAGGGTGCATGCTTATTTAAAGCCTCACTTAAAATATCGTAAAAATAGTATATGCTCTGTTAACCATTTTGGCTAGGAAAATTCCTGCCATCATGGTGAATGTTTCAAGTCGTGGACGATGCAAACAAATCGAAGTTGTGTTGCACCTCTTGATAGAGAACTTGCCACAAACTGTGGGTTGTGCACGGATCTAATGGTGGTGATTATACAATGATCGCTAATGTCTGAGAAAAATGTTCTGATACAGAGAACAGATGTGGCTTACTAACCAAAATTACATCTAAGAGGGAGTTGTTGTTAAGGTTCTTTTATTTGGGTGAGTAGGCTCATCAATGAGCTGCACCAGCCCTAGTGTCACAAAAGGATTTCAAGGGAGCTGATGCACATGATAGCCAATCGTAGTTCAGGTCACCAAGAATAATGGTTTCATGAACTGAGCCCCAGTACAGAACTGAGGTGAGACAGGTGATGAGGCCTGGTAGAAGGGGGCCTGTAGCAGCCTATTATACAGAGTGCACTGGAAGGAGAAAGTTCGATCTTTAGGGCAAGCACTCAAATTCTTTGGGAGGATGATGCATCTATGCATGTGGCTGAGTATTTGTCCCTTACATAAATTGCCACCCCACCCTCTTGATTGCCTATCCGCCGGAAGAGTAAATAATTTGGGATATTGATTTCATTGTCTGGGGTGGCTGGCCTAAGCCAGATCTCAGTGATCACTAGGACGCCAAGTAGGGTGTGGCTTACCCTAGCCTGGTTAAGGGTGAACTTTTCAGCAAACTACAGGCATTAAGATGCATAAAAGACATTCCTTTGATACCTGCCAGGTCTGATGGAGAAGCAAGGGTGTCTAACGGTCCTGGGTTGGAGTTCGACATTGCCTGAGCAATAGTAAAAGAAGCAGGATTCTTTTTAAGGCAGCGAACCGTAATTTGTAAACACTATTTTTGGGCGATATGGGAGGCAGTGTTGATGGGTAGGCCTGTACCCACTCCTGGTGTTATACTGGCCTAGTGTTGCAGCCACTCAGTGTAATGGCAGGAATTTGCCATGAGTAGGAAGTCTCGAGTCTGGATGGGGAGTAATCTGGAGGCAGCTCAGGAGATGTCCCACTACCCGGCAGAGACAGCTGAGAAGCCCAATAATCCAGAATGGCTACCTGAAAGGAGCTGTTGGACGAGGACAGGGAGAAGCGCAAGGGTCATTACACTTTAGGCAGGGATGAGGGTTCTGAAGACTTGAGCTGAGCACTAGTGAAGCTAGTGACACACCGAGGAACCAACTGTAACATCCCATGGTAGATCTAAATGCCACAACAGCCAGCAGTAAAAGTCACTAGAAGCCTAGACAAATCAGCGATCAGGTGCCATAAGTTCAAAATCTTTTGTTGGCTGAGAGGTGATTTTGTACTAAACATACCTGTGGAGTAACTCTTTGCAGCTGAGCCAGTTAAGTGGTTCAAGGTTGGAATCCAGTGTGGCAAGATTGGTCTGTAGCTTTTGTTTCTGTTTCTGGCCCTGCTCCACCAGTACAGAATGGTAGTGGGACAGTGCTCAAGTCTTGCAGTCTTAGTGGATGAGCATGGTTGGCCTGAGAAACAGGTAGAAAACCCCGGAATGGTCCTCAGAAAGAGAGGTATCCCAGGTCCACTAGAGCAGAAGAGGAAGTAGAAAATATAATGTATTTCCTCTTAACAGAAAAGACAGCTGTTGTAGCCTCTAGTGGCTATGGAGTATAATTTGCAACTGAGAAAGAAGAAACTTAAAAAAAAAAAAAAATTCTTGCTTTAAAAAAAGGATAGACCCAGGGTCAGCAGCACTGATAAACATCTGTAATGAAGCAAGGTAAAATGGAGACCAGCAGGAAGAAGTCAGTGAGGCTGAGATCCTCCAATCAGAGTGTTGGCGCTGAAAATTCAGAATGTCCAAAGGCGCCAAATACCAATGTACCTGAGGGGGTATACTGCTTTTGGCTGTTTCTGTAGATTTCTGGGCCTGCAACGAACCGGAGTTCGGAGGATCCCGCGGCAGTTTCCAACAGGCTAAGAAGCCTCAGGGTCTGCTAATTTGCAGTAGCAGAATTGTGGGTTGCTTCCCAGGACAGGCTTGTAGCTTTTCCTCTGGTGGCGAGATGCAAGCCCCAGGTGGGCACGACACACCTGAGGGGAGAGGAAAGGAGATGGATTAAGTAGGGGCAGGCAGGGGAGGTGTGGTTAACTCAAACAAAAGAAACAGGGTGGTCACTATTATTTGGAGGAGGAGGCTAAACTACAAAGTGTGTAACAGAAACAGGAGGAGAAGTAAGTGGGTTAGAGGGCAGACAGGTGGCAAAGTGAGAGGAAAGGATTGGGCTTAAATTTAGAATGCTAGGCAGTACACTGAAAAGTCTGGTCAATTTAAAACTACAGCTTTACACAGAAATTAATTCTAAAAAGGATTCAACTGTTCACTTAGAATAATAGACAGTGCAGTACAGGTCTAATAATCTTAAGACTACAGTTTTACACTCAGAATTAATAATAAAAGGAATAGGCTGTAGTTTTAGGATATTAAGAAGTGCATTAAAAGGTCAACTTAAAACTCTTTAGCCTTCGCAGAGAATTAATTCCAAAGAGGGATGTAATCACAGTGCATTCAGAGCAGGTAAATCACTTTAAACAATGGCAGTGTAACACTGAAAGGCCTAAACTGGATTGATAGATGAGGAGAGAAACAGTGGGGGGCTTACGCCATTCTAGCTTTACAAAGAACAATTTCTTTACAAAAAAAAGAAAAATGACATTCTTGTTTTACAAAAAGGATAGACCTAGGGTCAGCAGCACTGATAAACGCCTCTAATGAAGCAGGGTAAAATGGAGACCAGCAGGAAGAAGTCAGTGAGGCTGAGATCCTCCAATCAGAGTGATGGCGCTGAAAATTCAGAATTTCCAAAGGCGCCAAATACCAATGTACCTGAGGGGTATACAGCTTTTGGCTGTTTCTGTAGATTTCTGGGCCCTGCAACGAATTGGAGTTTGGAGGATCCTCAAGGCAGTTTCAACAGGGAAGAAAGCCTCAGGGTCTGCTAATTTGCAGCAGCAGAACTGTGGTTGCTTCCCAGGACAGGCTTGTAGCTTTTCCTCTGGTGGTGAGATGTGAGCCCCAGGTGGGCACGACACACCTGAGGGGGTATAAGGCTTTTGGCTGCTTTTGTAGATTTCTGGGCCCTGCAACGAACCGGAGTTTCTGAGGATCCCAGGCGGCAGTTTCAACAGAGGAAGAAAGCCCTCAGGGTCTGCTAATTTGCAGTAGCAGAATTGTGGGTTGCTTCCCAGGACAGGCTTGTAGCTTTTCCTCTGGTGGCAGCAGCGAGCCCCAGGTGGGCATGACACACCTGAGGGGTACACGCTTTTGGCTGTTCTGTAGATTTCTGGGCCCTGTAATGAACCGGAGTTTGGAGGATCCCGAGCGTAATTTCAACAGGGAAGAAAGCCTCAGGGTCTGCTAATTTGCAGTAGCAGAATCGTGGGTTGCTTCCTAGGACAGGCTTGTAGCTTTTCCTTTTGCAGCGAGGTGCGAGCCCCAGGTGGGCATGACACACATCAACTAACAGCCATGTCAATGAGTAAACGATGCAGTCAAATCTTGAGTGTCCTGACCATGTCATGATTAATGCCCTATTGTTTTATGTACATGTTATGCTCAATGCCCTATTTGAATTAGGTTATATTCTGTTATGGTCTAATGACCCTCTGTCATGTAAACTTTCTATGAGTGTTATACCTCTACAACTTGCTTGTTGTGACTGCTTCTTCCACTAACATGTAACCACTAACTGAGTACCCTACTATATATGTTGAGCTGCTGTCTGCATGCTTATGACTGTTTTACCTCTGTATCCCACTATGACCATGTGTTGTTTTACCTGTACCTTGTAACCTTCCGGGTCGCACCTGAAAATAGGCACTTGACCGCCTAGTGTGCTTACCTGGTTAACAAAGCTAAATAAACACAAGGAAATCAAAATTACCTGTGTAAGAAGTGCCCTGAATCACTTTACCAAACATTGTAGATGCACCCTTCCAATGCTGTTTCCTGATGCAGTCTTTAAAACAATAAATGTGGAAATACTGGAACCATACCCCTTTTAAAGGCAGTACACTATGGAAACCTGAAAGGGCCAAAACTATGCAGCCCAAACCCAGAATGATTTTTTAAATTACACCAATGCACTTTTTTCTTAAAGCCAACCTGCAACTTTTTTACTTAAACCAAACAGAGCTACCTTGTGTAATGTATAAACACCTAATGGGTAAGTCCCAGATATTCATGAAATAGCACCATCTCAGGGTCAAACAAAAGCTCATTAAGGCCACTTGCTCTTTGGTCTCATGGCCTTATGGCTTGTTTGGCCCTCGATGGTGATATTTCCTCACATCTGATACACTTACCTATCAGATATTTTTTTATTTATGTAATGGGGTGGAGATAAACAGACTGTGATAAATCCATTTATCTGAGTAACTGTGTGATAAATGTCATTTATCCACACAGTGCTTATGTCATCAGCCATTTATCTATACAGTGCTTATGTCATTTAGAATGTTCAGCCTCAGTAGCAGTATTAACTATATTCAAATGCTAATAACTTTAAATGAAAAATGGTAGCATGGTACTGTGATCATTAAAGTTGTTCAGCACAGAAATATCTACAAAATGAGTGGTGTTTCATTTATTGATACCTTTTAGATTTTTATAATTAGCAAAAACAGCAGAAAATTCAATTTTGTGCACTTTTCATCAAACAAATGCACATAATTTAAAACAAAAATGATAGCTTGGTACTTTGAGCACAAAAGTTGTTCAGCATAAAATACCTACAAAATGAGAGGTGTTTCATTTCTAGATTCCTTTTAGATTTTCTATAATCAGAAAAGATGGCAGACAATTCAATTTTTATTCACTTTTTGACTAACAAATTCTCCAAAAGCAAAACAGAAGAATTGCATACATGGAATATACAATGGAAAATCTGTGTAATAAATAATTTATCTGCAATCAAGCAGTTTCACCTAGACACCTCACTCATGGCTTATGACACTCGTAAGGTTACCCAGGTCAAACTGCTCTTTGTGCAGATAAATCATTTATTACACTTGCTTCCATTGCATATCCCTTATATATATATATATCATGCCTGTATATTAGGATTGAGTAAACACTTCAATGTTACACCCAACATGTTCACCTTAATAACTCTGCCACATTCACCCAGTGTACCTGACCTTTGAAGACACACAGCTGGTACCAGGACCTCTGGATCTTGAAAATTTCATTGCATTTGGTTCATTGGTGGCAAAATTATACAGGTGCAATAAATGTAAAAATTACATAAATTAAGACCATTTTGGCTCACTTATAGTATAACTAAAATCTACAATGATTTCCAACCTACAGTTTTCCAGTTTTACAGAGTTTGCCTCAAGGTATGTGTTGCAGTGCTTTTAAGTCACTAACTTTCCCATTTTTGAGAAAATTAAGAAAATGAGGTGTAAGCTCAGTTTAAAAACTGAGCATTCTAAGAAAACTGAATATTTATGACCACATTTGTTAATGTGGTTGTTTGACAAAAGTGTGTGTGCATGTATGTTCTATATGCATGAGGGTGCAGGGCTATCCTAATGCTGCAAACACCGCCATATCTTTGCAGCAGTGGTTGCTTAGTGGGGAGGAGCTACATCAGTGCATAGCCCTGTCTCCGCTTAATGGAGCTGTGCATGGTCTTGCAGTGTAAAGGCCTTTTGGCTTCATTAGCTGCATCCATGGCCTCCTAAATGTTAACCAGACAACATGGTGCCCAATTCCCTGTGCTGGCTAAACTATTCAAATTTCCAACACTGGGGTGCCCACTCCTGGTGCTGGTTTAGTTCCCTCCCTTCCTCTTAATTGTCCTTTTGATACTGGGCTGCCCAATCCCAGTGCTAGTTAGTCCCCCCACCCATCCACTTAACATGCCAACACCGGGTGCCCAATATAGCATCATGATTATGTATCTCAATTTTGAAAGCTGCATGCTCAAATCCTTGATATTAGTAGTTAATTCCTCATTGTTGTTAAACTATTTATTGAAAATTTCTATATAAAATAGTACAATCAAATATCAGCATGCCATACAATGTAAAAGGAAAAGTGTTGAAATCAGAAGAACATCTCAAGGGATATAAATAATGCACAAAAGGGTTTGTTGAAATACAACAGTAACAAGTAACAAGCTAAAAGAAACAAAGAGCACAAAACTGTTGCATCACAGAACAAGCAAAAATACAGAACAATGTGCCATAACACCCAATAAGAGATGAACATGCAAGGCAGCAGAATAGCTGGCACTATGGAACTCCCTTGTACACATTAAATCAGATCTATAAAGAAAATATGTACAGAAAAAGCCTAACAGTAACCACAACCAAAGGAGTACTGGCTGTAACCACATAATATCCTTGTGTGAAGATGGCATGGGTCAAAGGAGACAGGGAAGCGAGCATTTCAATGTTTAAAGTGTAGATGGAACAGACAGTAGGAGGAAATGATAATGGGATGAAGAGTAGAGGAAGGGAGAAGAAATAGCAACTGGAGAAGGGCGGTATGGTATGCAAAAAAACAAGCATTTGTCAATGCCGAATGTTGTCACGCTGGCATTGGCAGTGGCGGAGGTGGAGAGGCATAGCGCTGTGAGTTTGTTAATGTGTCCCAAAAGCTGATTTTGCACAGCAAGTATGCCATCAGCGGCAGAGCTGCGGAAATGCATTTTGGGCAGGCTGTGGAAAATGGCAGCTGGACTGTTGATAATGAGGTGTGCACAAATGCCAGGGGTGAAATGTGGCAAGAAAATATTGCAGATTGACAAAGTTACAAGGGTGTGTGGAAACTGTGCAATGCACGCTTGCAACACAGTCATTGTCTGGACTCGCCACAAATTTTCAACAGAGGCATTTTAGGACCTCTGCTGATGAATAAGCGTCACAGTCATTTCCTGAAAGTGTCCCAAAAAGTGATTTCGCACAGTGACCATGCAATTCTGCACGGACGTGCAAACACATTTCAGCCAGCTGTACTGTTCATAAGGAGGTATGGAAAAATGGCAATGATGAACAGCTGGAGTGAAAGTATTACAAATTCACAAAGTCACGCGGCGTGCATGCAAACTGCGCAATGCGCGCTCATAAAACAGTCATTGTATTGACTTTTGTCCCTAAATTTTCAACATAGGCATTTTAGGACATCTACTAATGAACAGTGTCACTGCCATTTTCATAATGTGTCTCGAACACAGGCTTTCCACAGCGACTCGCGCTATTGTGCGCTGGAACTGCGAAACAGATTTTGGTCAGGATGTGAAAAATGACAGCTGTACTGTTCATTAGGAGGTGTAGAACAATGGCACTGTTGAAAATGTGGAGGAAAATATAAGTTTGTGAACTTACGAGAGTGCATGCAAACTGCACAACGCATGCTCGTGAATACAGTCATTTTATGGTGTATTGTCACCAGACTTTCAACACAGGCATTTTAGGACCTCTGCTCATGAACAGCATCACTGTCATTTTCATAATGTGTCCTGAACAGTGATTTCACACAGCAACCGTGCTATTCTCATGCCGAAGTGCGAAACACATTTCGGCAAGGATGTGAAAATGATAGCTGTACGTTCGCAAGAAGGTGTAGTAAATGCCAATGTTGAGAATGTGGTGTGAAAATATTGCAAATGCACTAACTTACGTATGCGTTCGCAGTTGTTACGCACGCCGTGAAACAGTCATTTTATCATTTTATGGAGTATTATCACTAAATTTTCAACACAGGTATGTTAGCACCTTCTGCTCATGAACAGTGTCACTGTCATTTTTGTAATGTGTCCAGAACACTGATTTTGCACAGCGACTGTGCTATTCTGCGCCGAATGCGAAAACAAATTTTGGGCAGGATGTGAAAATGACAGCTGTCGGGTTCACAGGTCTGGTAAAATGCCAATGTTGAGAATCTGGCATGAAAATAGTGAGAATGCGCTAACTTATGAGCGCAGCATTGCGCAGTTGCTACAGACGTCAGAAAACAGTCATTTTGGGATTTTCCCACCAAACTTGAAATATAGGCTTTTTGAGAGCCCTCTCATGAACAGTGGCACTGTCATTTTGTTATAGTCCAGGTGATTCCATGCAGTGACTGTAAATCACCTTCGGGACCAAATAATGCCATGACAGTGCAGAATTCATGAGAAGGGGTCCCAAAACCCCATGTTGAAAATTGGGCAAAATTCGCAAAATGCCCGAGATATGCATTAAAGTTGAAAAACCCTATTCATTCCATTATAAAGCTTACCGGCATTTCTTCAGTTCATGGTCGGCTTTGAAGAGTGCAGACGTGTTCCCGGTCCACAGAAGATCGCTGCGCGCTGACTCGAGAGGTATAGAGTGAAGGGGGTGAGGGAGCAGGGTGCACAGTGGTGGTGCTGGTGGGGAGGGGGGCATCGAGACCACGAGGGACCATTTTCATTTTACAAGGAAAAAAGAAAAACCCATTGGCGGACAGTTTTTTTGAGGATTTGGCACGCTTGGGTGGGCTCCCAGTGTGCCACCTAACTATTTGGGGGGTCTGTATTGGCGGAATTGGGAAGGCACCCTTTGTCGGCACACAACACGGGAGGAAGTACGCCGACGGGGATTGGGCACCCTGTCAGCACACAAAGAAAGTGGGGGCCATGTTTAGGGGATGGGGCACCCCTTGGCATTCAACAATTGGGCTTTATGCCGACAGGGAGTGGGCTCCCCATCGGCATCAAGGGAGGTTAACTGACAGGGGATTGGGCACCCGAGTACCGACACGTGGATTAGGCGGCCGCCCGGCACAAATCGACCATGCACATAATGGCGGTGAGCACAGCAAGAAAAGAACCACTGCATATGACCAGCTTTGCTCAGATTACAGCGGACCTTTTCTTGAAGTGCTCGCCACATTATGTATGCAGTGGTGGCGCCTGCATGCAGGCTGATTGGGGAATGTGGACGCACCTACCGGTGTGGCCCTGCATTCGCCCAACTGCGCCCCACCTCCAGAGCTGCACTGTCCTCATGATGCTGGCTGCGCAGCGCACCAACATAAAAAAGGGTGAGGAAGGGAGAGAGGGAAAGAAATCTTGGCCTGTTTCCTAATGAGGTGGAAGGGAGAGTATAGGAAGGACAGGAGTGGCCGCATGGGCATGCTCCTCAGGGAACCCGTGGAATGACACTCAGACCAAGGTATACTGATCTAGGGTGACAACCATTCATATGTAGCTACCAGGCCTATGCTGGCCAAAAATTCCCAAAGGGTGGGAGCTACCATAGTCAACATTTATGGAGTATGAGGTATTTAGCCTCAGTGCTGGCTAACTGCAGCCAATCCACCTTGAGAAAAAGGGAAGAAGGGGAGGTGTTGTGACAGTCCAGCAAAATGAAGACTACGGAGTCTGGGAGAGAAACCCTAAGATCAGTCCCAGGACACCCCACGCATGTACAAAATGGTTAGGGGTTGAAGAGTGCATGAGATAAACACAAGGGTATCCTGATGCTTAGAAAGAAGGAATAAACCAAGGATCAATTGTGGTCCTTGCAAATTTTTGGACAGAGTAGGTGGGCCATGCGGTCCTCATCTGCCATCACTTTTATGTTTTATATGCACAAAACTGATAAAGTTTGGGGCAGAACTATAGGACATCAAGGAGGTCTCCTCCTGACTGCAGCATCTCCAGTAGTTGTCATCCCGAAGGAGGTGCACTTTGTATAGAACTGCCAGAGTGGTACCACTTGTGAAGTACCTTCTTTGTAAAGTCTACTATGCATGTCCGTACTGCATTATGGGCTGACTTCCAGTGGTTGCTCCACTCCAGGTCAGGAATCAAAAGACATAGAGAAGCCTCTAGGTGGCTTTGGCATGGAGAGTGTGCTCGGGATCGTGCTCCTAATTGCGGCATATATGTGCCCCGCTCTGTCTTCGGACTGCTTCTGTCAGGAAAGTAAAAGCAAGAGGCAGGAATGAAGCAGTCTCTTCTAAACCTTTGATAAGTTTGGAAAGTGCACTCCTTAATTGGAGATAGTGCCAAAATCCCATTCTTGAGACCATACCTGGCTTGCAGGTTCTGAAAAGAGTCTAACGCTGGGGATTGGGGACGGCATGTCCTAAAGTATAAAAATACCCTTGGAACTCCATGCCAGCCAGTTTAGTAGCTGTCCCTTAGTGACTGTCTTGGGGTTATGCCAAATGGGAGCGAGTGCTGGAAGAAACAGATCAGTATGCAACCATTTGCCCAGCTGTTGCTAGCATTTGACCGAGGTCGGTATGGTGGGAGACGGAAAGAAAGACAATGCTTCATGAAAGAGAAAAGAGCAGGAGCCTGATCAATATTGAGCCAGAGGTGGGCAGAAGCAGGTGCACCATTGAGCCACTTGATAGTCTGGGCATCTCAAAGGCCCAGAAGTATCACTTAAACTAGGGAAGGCCCCAACCCCTCAACACCAGTGGGCTCGAGTTTCATTGGCTGTAACACGCCCTCCCCAAAGGAAATTATTAATCAGCTGGTCTATGCAGTCAAACCAAAGGCAGGGATAGAGAGAAGAGGTGAAAATGTTTGGGGCCTGTAATCATTTTCAAGGGTTCAATTCTGCCCACCACAGAGAAAGGTAGCGGTTCCACCTCTCTGATTTGGCTTTCAATTACTACAAGAAGGGACCAAAATTAATGTCACACAACTTAGCTAGGTTGGGAGAGATTTTCACACCATTTAGAGAATGTGATCTGCATATGAGACCAGTGAAGCCCCTAAATAAGTCACTGACAGCTACAGTACTGGTCCACATCTGTGCAAGGTGGTTCACCCACCAATAACAGGAGAAGAGGGAGGGATGATCGGGTATAGACAGTGTGATGCCATAGTGCAGGGAACAGGGATAACTGGCAAAGGAGAAACCTGATGAGCTACAGTAGCGGGAAAAGAGATGAAAAAACTTATGAAAACAAAGACCCTGAGCCATGCAAATGGGCGATCAAAGTAAGGGAGGGGCCCCAGACCATACCCCAGGTGTGCAGGGGTCATGGTAGTAGAAAAGGGAGAAAAGGGAGACTTGAGATAAAAGAAAGGTCAGCATGTAAAACAAAGGAAAAAGAGAAATGAAAAGGGTAAATGGCTCCACTAAATAAGGATGACAAAAGGAGGAGGCAGAAATGCCACATATGCCATCCCATAAGGCCAGGGCACAGCACAGAAGAGGTGTACGATTGGCCTGAGCAAAGAATCATTGATTAGGCCACTTTGGGTGGGCTATTAATATACTGGGCTTAAGAGCTTGTGAGAGGCAGCTAGAGTTCTCACGCCCACCCCAAAACCAAGAAGGCAGTGAGAGGGCAGAACAATTCAACATTAAATGTGGACCAGTAAAAAGATCATGGTAAAAGCCCTTCAGCTAGAGATACAACTGTACTGCAGCCACAGTACCCTTACTGAGTCTAGTGGCATGAGGCATTTGAATAAAATAAAATCTCAGCTAGTGTCAGAGCTACTGGTCAGAGGTAGCATCACCTTACTCAGGCAGGAGAATAACAGCAGTGCTCAGCTGGAACTGCAGTCAGAGACACTGGGGCCATCCCATACTGAGAAGAAGGGGAGCTGCAACCAAACAGGAATAGAGGGAAATATGAGCTGAAGAAGTAAATAGGAGGGATAACAGAAAGACATAAAACAATATAAAAGTCAGTAAGGTCACACAGTAAGCATACCCAGGCCATGGGGGTGTCACCCACAGGTCAGCAAACAGGGGTAGCAAGTGAAAATCAGCTGTCCATAGAGTGTGGAGGTCAAGCCCTAGACACAGCAGACTGAGAAGGAACTTAGGCAGAAGACCATAATAAGGAAAAGAGAAGTGGTAGGAGGGCCAAGGCTCTCCTCAATAAACAGAAAGGGTGATCTGGCTCTCTTTCAGGCTGAGAGAGGAAAGCCACTTCTTTACAAAGTGTCACTGCACTGGGTAGTCAAAGAGCCTGAAAGAGTGGCACCATCCCTACCTTGGCACAGATCAGTAAATTCCCAAAAGGATGAATGGGGTGATGAGTGGCCAAAAGAGCCATGAAAGGAAAAGGGTAGGCACAACAGTGCTGCAGCAAGGGGGCTCAGAAAATAAAGCCAACAAAAAAGGAACTGCAAAGGGTATGCAGAAGACAGGGTGTTCAAGGTCAAAGCACCTGACAAACAGAAATAGAACCACCAGCTTCCTACAGGCTGCAATTGAATGGAATTGCCTGGGGTGGCGTGGGGGAGTAAAAGCCGATATCATATGACTTGTACTGAGGCTACTGAATCAATAAAAGCCTACAGGACAACTAGCCCACAGATCAAAGCAACCATCCTACCCCCATCCTCCCCCAAGCCCAAGTACTCATGACACCAGTAGGTTAACAAGTAAGTCCATAAAAGTTCAGTTAAGTTTTAAATAAGTCCACAAAGATCCAGTTAGGTCAAGTGCATCCAGGGCTTGCTCCAATGATGATGAGTTCAGCATTGGGTCCACCAGTGCAGAAGCCTGAGCTGGAACTTGATGTATCTCTGGTGTGACCAAAGAAGACAGGGCAGCTCGATGACAATAGTAGCCTAAGAGACTGAAGCAGAAATAGAAGAAACTGGGAGGACTCCATGATCCCTGAGGTGTGAGAAGAAGAGGCAGAAGATGGAACTGACTCAGGGGCAGGGAGGAGGTCAAGGGCGGCATACTGGTTGCTAAGAGTTAGCTCAGATCTCCCATCATCATCCTGGCTGAAGCTGGATTATCACGGTAGCTACAGGATCCTGGCCAATGGCAAGTGTCCCTTGGTTGTTACTGCCACAACAGTTACGGCATTTTGCCTTAGTGTAAGGCACTAAGTCTCATCCTCCAGTGGACACTGAAGAGAGCAGTTGGTGGCAGGCTGGGGTGAGATCTGTGCCCATAGTGTCAGAGGCTCAAGTTCAAGAAAATGATGACACCGAGGAATAGGAACAAGGGCAGAGTGAGGCAGGCCAGTGCTGGGTAACATACTACAGAGCTGCCTCCTGAAATGAAACACCCTTGGAACCCCACTGTGGAGAATCTGTAAAAGTGCAGGGTACCAGAGAGAGAAAGAGGATTCCTGCCTGCAGGAGGACCTGCCGAATATCTCTATGGGCTGGGCACTTCACAGTGAGCTCCTGGAAAAGTTCTGAAACACCCTAATGTTAAGGCCCTGCCAGGTCAGCTTTACTGGTTCAGAGCTCATCAAAGGATGTCTTGTTTAACTTGAAACCACAAAAATAGGCAATAATGGGTGTTGGTTTGTCCCCTGTTTCAGTGGAGGTGTGTTAACAGTGAGCCCACTCAATTTCAAATTTTGGGTCCCCGGAAGTTTACAAACTACTAGCAGGACATGACTCATGAACCTGATGGTGTCCTGAAGTTCTGACCATTCTGGGAAGTCAACAAACCATAAGTTGTTAAGTCAGCCCCAGTTTTCCTAATCATCAGCTTTGTCCATCAGCTCACTGATGTTACATTCCTGTTCCTGGAGCTGAGCCTGAAGATCTAGATAATGTTCCTCTGTCACCACCACCTTAACCTCAGCAGCTTGTACTTGGATGTCCAGCTATGAGATGGCCTGCAGTTCCCAAAGGAGATTAACTTCACGTCATTAATTTCTTGTAAGAGTTGTGAAAACATGGCCTTGACCCAATCTGACTGCAGGGGGATGCCATCTTGCAGGAACTGTGCAGAAGGAGACCAGCGGACTGCACAAACTAAAAGCAGCACAAGATGGAGACAAGGTAGCTCTTATGACTGACTCACTTTGCTGAGCACTAAAGATAAGGATCACCGGCTCTACCTGGACCCGATCTAACCCCTTCCTGAATAGGGAAATGACACTGGCTGCTTTCTTATCCTTTGGTACTATCTTGTCTGTAAGGAGTCCTAAAAGATATCAGTAAGGGACTCAGCCTGACCCCTTTTAACTCCACTATTAACATTGAATGGATAAAATCTGGACCATGAGATTTTCCTAGCTTTATATTCTTCAGATACTTAACTTATTTTGGCATGATCAGCTCTGACTCCTATTTGGACTGTACCTCTCCCATAACTTCCAACAACGGAAAACCCTTTGCTGAGCTCTGAGGCTAAAAATGTTTTCAGTGGCTGTATCTTCTAAGATTTTGTTTTATTACATTTTAGAAGGTAGAGGTATCAGCAACAGGAAAATCAGCTGATTCCAACATTATCACATTCTCACATTCTCACTGTAAACATGGCATTCTTAATATTGTCAAATCAAGGCCAGATATTAGAGGAATCTTTATATATTAAGGCTTGTCACAAGCAAATTTGTGGAAGCAGTTGCTAAATATATGATACTATTTTCAGATTTGCTAAAGTATCCAGAGCATCAAAGCCAACAGTTGCCCTAACAAGATTGACTGGAAAATATTGTGCAAACATAGGTAAGCCAATGCCAATGGTTCATTACAATTGAAATTCAATGTAGATTATAAACGTGACCATTTTAAGACATCCATACCTCTGAGGTATATAACATGGCAGAATAAGCCATACTGTGTCTACCAATACTTGGACAAGTAGTTTTAACCTTGACCACCATAAATTTGTTAAATCTGAAACCCCCAAACTTAAATTAGATGTTTTGTTGTAACTTTCATTAGATGATTAGTATATGATTGCCTTCAGTTGTAAATATTAGACCTGAATATATATATATACATAAAGCCAGGAACAACTTCTAATTTTGTATTATTGAGAAACAAACATTTGGTTTTGTTATTATGGAAAGGAAACCACCCAAAGGCCAGAATTTTTATTTTTGGTACTGATAATCATAATCTGCTTATTCAACATACACCAATTACCAAGGCTGGTTTTTTTTTCTTTAGGTTGACCAACAGCAATAGCAAGGCCATATTGTCTACATACTGTACAATAAAATCCCAACTTTATTGTTTTCAATCTTATGTGAATACAAATTGTAGGATTTTGATAAAGCATTCTGGACTGGTTTACATAAAGGTTAAATAGCAAGGAGAGAGACTACAGTCTTGTTAAACCTCCAGCTGTCAAAATACTTCAAGAGTTTTAACAGCTTGTAATCACGTAATTCAATAATCTTGATAGACCATGAGGCCTCTACCTGATGCATTATTAGCTGCATGATTAGCATCATGCAGCTGCTCCAGACCCTGGGACACCGTGATCGCTGGCATCTTCGTATGTTTGTATAATAATTTCGATGACAATAAACCTCTGTTAATCAAGTTACTATATTAATAGAACATGTCTGAAAGGAAATGGACTGGGCAGCTCTCTTTATAAGGGAGCAAGTCACTGTGGAAGATAAATAGCATATTAGGGGAAACAGCACCAGCTCAGGGGCAAAAGAGTTACCCTCAGGGTATATTATAGCACCACAAACCCTTCAGTGGATGATGATACCCAGCAGGTTGGTGAAACTATCAGAGCTGCCAAATAAGAATCAGTGGTGATTCTGTTGAATTTCAATCTCCGGGGCATAGACTGGTGACTTGAAAGCACTAACAGCAGGGCTGAGTTCTAGTTCTTGTCCACCTTCAAGGACTGCTTCCTAGAAAGCTTGTCTAAAAGTGATTAGGTGTAAGGCCCCTCTTGACCTTGTTCTCAGCAGTGGGGATGGAGTCATCTCCAGTGTGCATATCAAGGAACCAGTGGTAGGTCATAATCACAATCAGATAGTTGGGCCTCAACCACCAGAACCCAGAACTTCAAAAAAGGTGAGTTGTGCCAGGATGAAGGAAATGGTATCACAGGGTCTGGAGCAGCTGCATAATGCTAATAATGCAGATTACATGTGGAATTTAGTTAAGTAGGTACATGAATCAGCTGCAGAGGTCTGCATCCCTGTAAACAATGAGGAAACAATGGCAGCTAAGCTCCCTCTAACAGCTAAACAGGGGCCTAGGGCAGCTGATCCTGACTAAAAAGTCTGACCACTTGAAAGAGACAAGCTGCATCCAGGCTTCCTAGGTTACGTAAACAAATCAAGTCTCTGATCTTTTAGCTCTTAGCTTCTCCTCTTTCTGATGCTTGTCTGGCTTTTGTTTTCTGCCTGGTGTCTCCCACAACTGCCATGAAGTTTAGCAGCAACAGTAACATTGGTAAGTAGAACATTAAATATACATGGGGCTGCTTCCACATGCAATCTTTTTATATGTGCAGATATTCTGCTGCTATCTGCAGCAGGTAGAGAAAATGTGCAGACTGGGAGGGCCTAGCGGTTCTTATCTGCCATCAATTTCCATGTTTCTAAGTTTGTGCTGGAATGTTGATGGCTAGGTTGATGGAAGAATCCCTTAGCCTAATAAGGATGGCTACCAATAGAAAATTAAATATTCATTATGCTAATAGTTCATTTAAGTAAAGATAGTCTTGTTTTAATCTGTATAATGCATCTTAGGAAAGAGAGTTTCTCCAGAGAGGAACATCTCCCTGTTTTAACCTCCACACTGTCCTGCCACCATCATGCCCTGACATCACCATCAATTTATTATCTAACTGCTGTGGACCTCTCATTTGTCTTTATTCTTAATAAGGAGGTTCCAGACAGAATACAAAGAATGTTTCTCCTCACTCAATAAATCAATCAAAATCTTTATTTATCTATACGAACATCATTGAGCAGTGCTCATTTGCAAGATGGACTTGGGTAGGACTAGGTCATTTACATATTCAATGGGCAATACAAAGTATACATGGAAATAGACAAGGTATTACAGCATCATTCATGGTAACACAATATAACATAAGAGAGGATAAACCCTAGCTTGTCTACAAAAATTGTCTATATATATATGTACACAGCAACAAAAGTGAAATTGTACAGTAGCTTCAGATGTGGGAAATGGTTTAAGGGTTGATGGGAATTAACTACTCATTGTGTAAACCTTACCATCCCCTATGGATAGTATCTGTAGGGGATGGGAAGGAATGTCAGGTAGGTGAGGGCAGGTTTGGTGAGGAGAGCTATAAGAGAGGAACTACTATTATGGAGGGAGAAATGTGATAAGGGGACAAGAGGGTGAGATAGTAAGTGCAATGTATGCAGTAGAAATAAAGGGTGATGAGAGTTTTGCTAACCATCAGGATAAGGAGATATCTAGACTAATTTTATTTAGGAGCAGGGTTGGGGAGCATATAGAAAATTCCCATGGAAAAGGAAAAGGAGAATAGTGGGAGGAGACTTGCAGAGTGTCGTCTGGACTGAAGGTACTAGTCAGGCATGCTTGTGGTGCAGTGGATATATAATCAGGCTAATGATCGGGAAACATTTGCAATGTTCCTTGATAAAGGCATGAATAAAGGGACTTAAAGGAAGTAATGGTTATGGGTATGCTCCGTTTCGTTTGTTTTGCAGTTTGTTCCACAAGAGAGCAGTGTGAAGCTAATAACAGTCATTCCAAAGCGAAATAACTTTGGGAACTTCAACAGGATGTGAGGTAGCTTCTTAGAGCAGTCTTGCTTATTCTGTTTTGCTGGAGACAGTCTGAGACATATTGCGGTAGTTGATTGGATATTGCTCTGAATGTCCATATGGCAGCATTCTGTCCCTCGCAAACTGAGCGAAGTCCAACCCACTGCTGCGCACAGGAGCAATGATGTGTGGTAAATGGAAGTCCTGTAATAAACCTCAAGGCTCTATGGTAGAGCTTATCCAATTTTGCAAGGTAGGAGGTGTGGCAGTGGCTATATAGGAAATCCACATAGTCAGTTACAGAAAGAAATGTTGCCTGGACCGACCTTAACTTAGCATCACTTGTGAGAAAGTGGTTGATCCTAAAGTAAAGACCAAGCCTCTGGCGTAGTTTTTTCAGCAATTCCTCCAAGTGTTCTGCAAAGGAAAGCCTATTATCAAGTCACACTCCCAGGTACTTAAATTTTGTGACAAATTCTAGGTTTTCTCCTACAATTGTGGATGTCTCGGTAGATATCCTGAGACAGTCGGGTTTACCACATGCATGAAAGGAGAAAAAGCATTGCTTTTGTTTTCTTTGCATTAAGCAGAAACTTTTGTTTAGGAGTTGATATTGGAGTAGACTGAATTCTGTTTGTAGGTCACTACAAGCTGTTCCTGGTGATGGGCAGCTCATATAGAGCACCGTGTCATCAGCAGATAGATAGACCGTAGCCTTAGTTAAATTATTTTCAATGTTGTTGATGTATATACAGTGGAGCCCTGTTATAAGCACATTCTAAATGCCAAGCAAAATGTTCTTATAACCAGGATGTTCTTATAAGAGAGCTTAATTGAAAACAATGAAAATCTATGGTTAACATGATGAAACTGGGCTCAGACTACATTTTAGAGAACTCCTCATTAAAAGCAGTATAATGTAGCTTTTTAAAAGTACTCTTGCACAAATAGTTAAGAGTATTGTAAAATCCATTCAGTGTTTCACCTAACTATGAAGGAATATGTTGCTGCCTTCATAAGGCATCTTTCACATCCATTCACTTCTTAAGTGACTGTTAAAGAGAAATTAGATAGTGATTCAGCCCTTGCTTAGCACACTCTGAGGTGATGATGACCATCTATCACTAACTCTGGAAAATAATGTTCTTATAAACAGGCTGATTGTTCTTATAAACGGGCTTTACTGCCATTGAAAATAATGGGCAAAAAGTGGACATTCAACAATAGTTCCTATAAACAGGATGTTCTTATACCTGATGTTCTTATAAGTGGGCTCCACTGTAGTAGAAATAGGACCAAGAATGGATCCTTGGAGTGCGGCTCTTAGCAGTGGCTTAAGGGGTGAGAGTTCACCTTCGGCCTTGACCTGTTGGAGACGTCTGGAGAGGTAGCTGGTGAACCACTGCAGGAGAGTGAATTCAGCCCTATAGATTCAAGAGATGAGAGGAGCAGATCATAAGCGACCATGTTGAATGCCTTACTTAGGTGCAGAAACATAGCACAGACAAAGTTCCTGTTGTCTAATTCTCTCTGCCAATCATTGGTTACTTTTGCCAAGGCCATGATGGTGCTATGCTTGGCTCTGAATCCAGATTGTGCAAGGTTTAGGAGATTTGTAGTTTCAAGGTAAGCTCTCAGTTGAGTACTCACAATTTTTCCAGCAGTTTTGATAGGATAGGACAAATAGAAATTGGCCTATAGTTGTTAAGGTCACAAGGGTCCCCTGATTTAAATAGCAGAATGACCTGCGCAGTTTTCCAGATCAAGGGTATTGCTCTTTGGGACAATGAGAGATTCAACAAGTGTGCTATAGGTCCTCTAGTACATGATAGGCAATCTTCAGGAAGTAGGGGTCAAGGGAGTCCACACCAGCACTTTTCTTTGTGTCCAACTGACATAGCATTTCTTCAACCTGTTTCAGCATGGCTGGTTGCAGAGAGAATATTGAGTTTGTGACAGGGGTATCAGTATGTTGAGTGCCAAGCTGGGTGCAAATCCAGTTTGCAGGAGAGATGTCAAATGCTAAGCCTGCAGTCGTAAAATGATTGTTGAATGACTCTAGGACCTCCAGTCTGTAGTTGATAATATCATTTCCAGAGATGATCTTGGCTGGGAGCAAGTTTCCTGGTGTGTGTCCAGAGGGTCATTGATGGTATTCCAGAATTTAGTTGGGTTCTTGAATGAGGAATTCAATTCAGTACAATAATACCCAGCTTTTGCATCCTGATCTTCCTAGTACTTATGTTCCTAGCCCTTTTGAACTGCTTTTTCCACAGCTTGTCCCTCTCTAGCAGTGCAGTTTTGAGATCTGGGTGAACCATCGACATAGTTTATTTCTTACACACACTTTAAGTAGCAGGGCATGTTTATTTAAGGCCCCTAATATTATTTAGTTTAAGATTTCATAAGCTGAGTGTACTGTTTTGACAGGTAAAGTCTTGCCAGAAAGGGTGCACTTCAGATCATTTAGGTACGCATGAGGGTCGAGTTTCAGCTTTGATCTTCTAACAGAGAACTTTGATGGGATAGAGTTTTATTGGTTGATCTTACACTAATGATGAAGCAGTGGTCACTGACATCACTTAAGAACACACCGGCATGTGAGAATAGGTGTGTGTTGCTCACAAGGATAACATCCAACAGTGAACTATTGCTTGGGTTCTTTCTATTAAGTCTGGTTGGTTCATTAATAAGTTGTGCCAGACCATGTGTGTGTCAGAAAGGATGAAAGAGGTGTAGAAACCTTGGATAGTCAGTCTAAATTAAGGTCCCCTACTATAATAGTTTCCATGGGCCCTTTTCGCTGTGGAGTCGCCTAGATGAGTTAACAGTTGAGACCAGCAGACGGTGGCCTATAACATCCTATCACACAAAGTGATGTGGTGTGTGAGACCACCACCTTAAGGGATAGACATTCAAATTAATTCACCACAGATGCTGAGTCAAGGCAGGTTACTGTGAAGTTGTCCTTCACATAGATGGCTACCCTCCACCTCTAGACTGTCTATCTGCTCTGAATAGTAGGTAATTAGGTAAGCTAATTTCCCTGCATTTGTGGCAGGTCTAGGCCAAGTGTCAGAGATCACCAAGATATCTGGTGAAGTATGGCTTACCCATGCTTGGATCATAGTAATATTTTTAGCAAGCTGCACACATTGACATGAAGGAAGCTCATACCTTTGAGCCTGGCTAGGTCTGATGGTGATGTAATAGCTTCTGAGGCCCAGGTTGAGTTCTATATTGCCAGAGCATAGTAACAACAAGAGCAGAAGCTTTTTATTGTAGTAAGGGCTAACTTGTAGTTCCATGTTTTTTGCACATCTTCGTAGATTCTTCATTGGTGCCCTGGGGTTTCCTGCCTTAATGATTTGATGTCTTACTACAGCAATAACTAGTACTCTGACTAAGGTAGCAGTGAGGGTTACACACTGGGAGACAGAGACTGTGTGTCCTTCTTGAACAGCTCAGTTCGAGTTCTGCCAGGATATGTTGGCCAGTAGTATGGCTGAAGCTGGGGAGGTTATAAGCACATACATAGTCTTGTGAGCCTGTATGGGACCCACAGCAGGGCTGTGTCAATATACATTTGCCTCCCGAAGCATCATGTAGCTGGTGTTGTTGTCAGCATGGTTCCAGGTTGAGGAGGGACAAAGATAACACATCTTTGCCTCCATGGTAGTCCTTGTGGAAAAGGGTCTACTCAATGGAATGAACTAGGATGCTTTTGACAGGTATATGAGACAAATTAAGTGTAGTGTTATTAAGGAAACATATCCTTAAGTAAAGTGTTCTTTCAGGGATAGCCTTACTAGAATGAACTCTGACGGTATTTGACAGGTATACAAGAAAGGGTAGGTGTAGAGAGCATTAATGGAAGTATTCTTAACTAAGGTGTACCACGGAAGATAGCCAGTGAGAAGAGAGATAGGGAGATACCCTGTTAGTGGCCTAAGTAACATAGATGAGATGGGTTGCCATGGCTTGGAGTGATTTTACAGCCTGGCAATGCACCACCTGGTGTAGAGATTGGGGAGGATTTGATGGGCAGGAGTTAAATATCATACTACAGTGTGCTACCAATGGCGTGTCTTTACAGAAGGGGTGGAAAAAGCTCTATGTAAAGAGGAGGAGATGGGTGGGTGAAAAAGCTGTGGCATTTGCACGTATCTTGTGGAGCCAAGTGTCCGGTCTGGAGCTTTTGGGTGGTGGCAGAGGGCATGCCGACTGCCTGCTGACGAGTCTTGCCCCAGCTCCTGGCAGGGAGCCCTTGCTGGAGACATCCTCGGCTGGGGAAGAAATGGAAAAGAATCCAATTATATGCTGCTTGGGACAAAGAGTCTGCAAAGCAGCAGGAGTCAAAATTAACAAATGCAAAGTTTATGCATTGGTTTGGCACCTAAACGTCTGGCGCAGCTTAAATAACACTAAAGGGGCTAAAATCACTTTAAATAAAAGTTTCCAGTAATCAGCTTTTCACAATCCCCACAGTTTCAGCACCAAGGCATTTTATACATTTTCCAAAGACATAAAGGACAAAGATCCAAAAGCTAAAATAAAGCTTGGGCAAGCGGACCAATCAGAACAGGGCCCATTTAGAATGCCACTGTGGACCAGTAGTCAGATATATTTTCCTGAATTAGCCCATGTGTGCTGCAGAACATGAAAATGCTCTTGTGTGGAGACACCAAGCACCATTAACTAAAATCAAATCTGCATCCACTACCTATGGCTTAAAAGCATCACCTTTTAGAATCGATTTGTTTGGCTGGGCAGTGCCATAGTGGGTATTGGTGGAAATGTGAGGGGATCCAGGGAACTCGGTTCTGGAAGAGAAACTGAATGTCTAACTAAGCTCCAGAAGGAAAATGGAGAAGGGCTACTCCTGTGTAAAATATAAACCTCAATGGCTTAACACAGATTAAATACAGTATAAAACTATAACATACAAGTCCCAAGGTCCCTATCAGGTATGTTTGATCCCAGATCAAAGGTGGTGGGTCCTCCCAGAGAATTTATTCTATTTCCAATACTGGTTAATGGGATAAGGCCTATAGTTTAGTTCTCATCTTTCCTTAATACAATCTTGACTTAATCAACCTCTAAGAATTTTTAAGAATCTGTTTTTGAAAATCTATCCTTGTAGGAAAATGAGCCAACATTTTATAACAGAAAGTTAAAGAAGTCAGGAAGTTCTGTTCTGAATAAAGGAAATTACATCTGACATATGGGGTAGCAAATCTTAATCATAAACAATTCAGAAATATATTTATCTAAATCCAAAGACAGCCACTCTTTGATTCTATAACATTTCTTTTGACACCTATTTCTAATTTCAGGTTCAGATTCAGATAATCTTTATTACAGCAAATATAAAATCATAACGATTGTTACATGCAATAAAGTGACATATCATTAAAACTAATGGTTTTTGACACAAATTGAACAGACCAGAATATTGCACAATAAAGTATACATATCACCTAAACTTTAGATAAAATGCTCTTGCAAATCATGCCATAGCAAAAGAACTGCTTTAGTTACACAATACAATAATTAATATGGCATTGCATCATTAGAATCTGGTGCATCAATAGCATTGGTGAGAGGATATATCCATTTCATTCTTTCCTCCAAAATATTGTACATTCCACAGTACATGTTTTAGGAACTAGGTCAAAACCACGTAGAATAAAAGAGTGACAATGGGAGTTCAACCAGCGATCATAGCACAATTTCTGTAAAACTTATAATGTTTAATACAGAATTTGTTTTGGGAAGATTTCCTAATAAATTCTGTATTAAACATTACAAATCCTCCACTGTGGAGTTTTATTTGTTAATTTATGTGGAGTACACCATAGGACTTGAGCACGTGACCGTGCACAACCTCAGAACTCCACATAAATTATTCTGTTATGAAAAGTTTGCACAGAATTCATTAGGGGATGTCCCCCAAATTGAATTCTGTATCAAATGTTAAATGTTTTACCACAATTGTAAATCGGTTCAAGTCCAGTTGTCGTTCTTTTATTTTGCGTGGTTTTGACCATCTACCCATGTTTTAATGTTAATTTAACAGTTACAGAACATGGACAACTATTAACACCAAGCATGGATTACTCAAAACTCTACCATACTCCAGATTTACACAAAATATTAAGTTGAAATTTGGCTAGTGCTTTCCTGTTCATAGCATTATCCATATAGTGCAAATAATGAATATCATGTGGTACCTCAATCACCTTGCTATACTTCTTGAGATTAGAAAATTCAAAGAACTACCCTGTCCCTTGTGTTATAACAGTCATATATTCAGAAAATCACACTATTCACAAAGTCAGAATGACATAACAAGGCAGATTCTGACCAGATACATCACATCTCTATTTCATCAACAAATCATTTAGTTACCCAAACCAAGTATTTTTAGATTTGTTCTTACAATAATCTATCCATGATCTCTTGGCAGCCTCCATTCCTGCATACTTAAGATTTTATCCCAATATTTGATGGCCCTCTTTCAAGCCAGAAATTCCAAAGAGGGCATTATAGCTTCAATTCTAAGGAAAGCAGATGGAGTATCCATTGGCAGTCCCAATGTGGCTCTCAAAAATAACTCTGCGTCTGTTCAACATCTACTAAGGATGTCTGTAGACCCTGAACTTCTGCACCATACAAAATTGTATGTTTATCTTAACTGTAAACCTTTGACACCTATTTTTTTTTAAGGTAGCAGTGTTTGTTAGCAGAAAAGAGTTTCATCATATAGTTTTTTTCTTTTACTAATCATGTATTTCTGGCAAAAAAATCAATATATCCTTTTTCTTGTCATTGTTTCCCTCCTGAACTGATGAACAGGCGTGAGGATTAAAAAGTGTTCATGGTCCCTTTTCTTTGCAAATGCCACTATGAATAAATTAAACATTTTGGAGTGGAACTGTACTAATACTATCAGTCATGTGTGCTAACACTCTCTTATACACCTTCAGTATGTACAGTCAAAATATAACTTTAAAGGAAGTGATTTTAAATATTTCTAGTGGCAGCTGTGCTTAATGACTTGAGTAATCAATTATAAAAGTAAATAAATTAATAATGAACGCGGTTTTAAAACATCTTAGAGAAATAATGAATAATCTAATTATGTCAGATATACATTAATGCTAACAAACAATAACACTTATGCACCAAGAGCATAAAGCCTGTATTGCTTCAGTGCATAAACTTCACTATGTTAGTGAACCATGCATCAGGGTCCCATGGACCCTTGCAGCACTCTCGAAGGGCACATAACTGTTTGTCATAGGATCCCTTATCTGTGCATGCAGCTATGTGTGCAGACAGACCAGAGAGGATTGGCCAGGAGACATGCCCACACTCCATGCCATTCGCTAAGGCAAAAAGTACTGGGTGAGCTGGGTTTCAGATTACATGAGCAAAGACCATGCCATAGCTGCTGTGGGACCCCCATGAACAGCACCCACCAGTTGCAGCAGGACAGACATCCACCTTGCCATGCTGCCCCAGCCCTCTGGTTAGGCAGAGGGCTGAGGCAGCCATTAGGGCAATCACCATTATTTCTTTTAATCCCAGGATGTGCAGTATCCCATAATCTCTGTGCAGAGCAGAGGATCCACTTTGGGACCAGCACAAGCATCTGACTGGATGCCTGCCTATGTCCGCCGATCCATCCACCCCCACACACACACAGCTGGAGGCAGAGAGAACAACATGCTGTGGCTGGTGGTGGTGAATACCATGCCCTGCACACCAGTACACAGGCATGGGCATATGCATGCCAGTATGTGCCTATCATGCATATCTAGCCCGTGCTGATGCATGGGTACCAATATGATTTAATTGTTTACCAAATAATTAATACTGCTACATTACAAAGGAACTGTAGACCTCTAGGTGGGAATCCTTGCTACATAAAATTTCCTTTGCCACAGAAAAGTGATCACATTTCATTCAAGTAATTACATGTAAGGACAGATAATGTGTCCTTAATAAAAGAATCAACAATACTATAGTCAATTACACTTTCTGTTTTAGGTCATTGACTCTGCATTTATCCGTTCCTGTTGGCCTCTTTTTTGATATCAGTGAAAAATTGGATCTTCAGTAATATGTTCTTGATTTCCATGAAGTCTAGGATATTTTAATGAAAGCTGGTACTACAGCACTTAAGGATCATACTAACTTACTATAGGGAATACGACAGATTCTATCCCACAGACCTAAATAAAAGGATTTACTCTAAAAATTTCTTAAGATTGGTTTCTGTGGGTTAAAAGCCTGAAAAGCATTTGTTAGACAGTTGGCTAATCCTGTTAACAGTGTAGAATGTTCCTCTAGGTCCAAGAAGGGAAGATGGTTCTAAGTACCTTATAAGGAGTCTTGATAGAAAAGTCAGCTATTTCACAAAGGGAAGCAGATTGGCTACTCAGTGGTGAACTGACTAGTCAAGGCTGCTTTAATGTAAATTACCAAATAATGGTGTCCTAATGAAATGCACAGCTTTTGTGTTCTGGGGAGGCTCTCACAAGAAGGGCCCACTTTAGTTAAGAGGATTCTAGGACATACCAAGTATCTCTAAAGCAAGGAAGCACAATTCCCAGGGATGGCCCACATAAATAGAATCATGGGAATTAATTTTATGTTAGGAAGTTTAGTTCCTTGAAGTCAATTATGCTTCAGGGAGGGAGGAGAGAGAGAGAGGGAGAGAGAGAGGGAGATAGAGACAGTATTGTGTATTCTCTGTTCTATTATGCAGCAGAGAAGGACCATTCTCAAAAGCTGCTTCATGATCTGTTTTGTAGTAAGTGAGGTTGTGTGCAAAATTTCTTTTTTTCAAGAAATCTTGTGTGTAATTATGAATTTTAGCATCAGTTTAGATTAAGTTTTCTTTTCTTTGCAATCTTTTTATCTAAAATTTTGATCTTCATTTCTTTCTCTAGTGCATATCACATTTCACTGTTTATTATGTTCACTGTGCTTGTGCAAGGAATGTCTTACAACTTAGGGCATTTTAGAGATGAGTCACTGCCGAGCCAATTACAGCTGAAACTGCAATGGGCTTGGTGGTGTACCTGATGACCAGGCACTCTGGTCATGATAGTAGTTCTGATTGCTGATGTGGCATATTCTGTAGTTGAAAGAAATTAACCACTTCAATGAGAGAGTGCTTTGTTTCTTTCTGTAGCCGTAACTCGGCATGTGCATTAGAGTTGATACTAATGTGCATGCCTGGAGTTATGGTTACAGCTTTACATAAACTCCTGTCGCCTGCAGCACTCTCTCCCCAGTCCTCGCTCCTCTGACCCAGGCTTCAACATTAGCTGTGGTGTGACTTACTATTGGCAGCTCCTGCCACCCACTGCATTCTCTCTCCCTGGTCCTTGCTCCTCTGACCCCCTCTGGTTTCTACATTAGCCATAGTGTAGCTTTACTTATTGGTGACTCCTGCTACCACTGCACTCTCTCTACCCAGTCCTCGCTCCTCTGCCCCTCCACCCCAACAGGCTTCTACATTAGCTGCAGTGCAGCATTACTTACTGGTGGCTCCTGCTGTCTGCTGCACTCTCTCTCCCGTCCTCGCTCCTCTAAAATAACACTCCCCAGGCTTCTACAATAGCCATGTGTGGCAAGTGAATGTTCAACATTGACAAATGCTTGTTACTTGTATGTCTTGTACAGTACATTTTGCATTCTGTTACTGTTCGGTGTTTATAAAAGGTACAGGTAATGTATTTTACTGATCACTCTGTTTTCCATCTCTAAGAGCATGTCTCAAATTAAAATAAAGTACTGCTATAATGGGCATATTCACAAGTACCTGCAGTAAACAGGGATCCTTAAGGCCAGAGGCCATGCACTGTATTTGCAAGCCCCTAAAGGCGGATGAGAAGAAAACAGACCAATGGTAACTGTGTGGTTGTATTACTGGTAAGTCGTTATGTCATTTGTCAGTAGGGTAGCTCCATGCCAAAGACTGTAGAGACCATCTTTTATTTATTTATTTTAGTTTTCATTAACCGGGTAAGTGCTCTAGACAAATTCTGCCTATTTTCAGGCATGACCTGGGGAGGGGTATACAGATGACTGCCAACTGACTTTGAACAGATTAAGCTGTTGGTGGTATTTTTAGTGAATGGGGAAATTTGTCCAGGGCACTGTGGAAATTCCCTTCTCTGACAGTGAGGGGGACATGCTGTTCAACTTGCTGTCAGTGTCCATCTGAGTCTCGATGGAGAGGGGCGTGGAGGAGCCAGGAATGCAGGCTGCTCCACTACCAGAGGAACACAGAGATGCTGATACCTTTTATGATGCAGAGGTACATTTGGAAGATGTTATTGCAGTCCTGAAGGAGCTCTGGATCCAGTTGCTACTGGCAAATACTGCTCTTACCTCGGGAACCACCAGTTTGGAGGTATTATTAGACCATTGCTTGAGGCTAAACAACATGACTTGCAAACAGATCTTTGAGTGGATACTGCGAATGTCTTGGGGCGAGCAGTACTTATGGACTCTAGTAACCCGAGTGCCTCCCTGGTGACTGGTGGGAGTTGTAAAGTGCCAGCCCAGAATATTCAGCTCTCAGGTGTGTCTGGCAACCAGCATCAACCCAACAGACATCTGTTGTTTTCAGACAGAGAATCTTCGTCAGGAGGGAGTTATGTTTTTCCTTTTCGGCTAAAGGTTGGGAGAAACCACTTGCCAAACCTTCTGCCTTGTGGACTACTGGACAGATTTGGACATGGATGTAATGGAGCCATGGTCTGTGGAGAAATCTCTGAGAGCTGCGGGTGGTGAGGTCACCGCTTCCCAGCAATGGGCGTCTGGGTTTGTTCCTATTCGATTACCTGGTGTTCACCTTATGAAGGACCTGCCTACATCTGGACCAGTGGGTTCTCGGGACTCCTGATTGGATGCAGGTACCTACTCTGACTTTGTTCTTGGGACAGGCTTGGAATTAACCTGAACCCAAAATTTAATTTTGACTGAATGACTACTTTGGGTATGATGGGGTAGGAGAATTGTCAACTGGACATGGACTTGAGCATGGCAAGAAGCTGCTGGGTTACCTTTACAAGGGACACTGTAGGACATGGTCAATCTTGTGGGGGAATAGTGGCCAACATTCCAGGACTTATGCTTCTTTTTAAGAAGAAAGTACTTCCTGCCAAATGCCATAATGCAGTCCAAATTGTCTATAAGGGGGCTTGGATGTTTTCCCAGAGACGGTGTATGTGGGTAAAGTGCTACTTAAGGATAGTTTGTATTTTAATACTGCAGACTTGTATGCACTTATCCATGTGTCTGGGAAAACTTGTTTGATGTGAGCTTGAACATGCAAAGTGGGTTAAAGTCTTTTGGGCCAGGTATACCAAAGTGAAAAGAACACCTTTATGGTCCCCTTTTGAAATAATTCCTCTGACCCGCCTGCCCAGAAAAATGTTACAATATTATTTGGAATGAAGGGTGAGTGTGACTGATTTGTTCTTTTGGCTCAAGCAGCGTTGCGATGCTGGGTCACCTGATGCCATTTTGATACTGAAAATATCTAGACGGGGGTTAGAAGGTCTGGGTAATTTTGAAGGCCATTGATGGTTCCTGCAGCATCTGCCAAACTCCTTCTTTTTTGGGGGAGGAATCGGGGTTTTGTTTTATCCTGGGCAATCTAAAACCTACTACAAATGTGGTGCCCTGGGCATATCAGTAATGCCTGTGATAAGGTTCGCTGTTCACTTTGTGGTTAATTGAGACACACGTATCTACAGTGCTTGGATGACATATGTTGTAACCTATGTGGCCTGTCTGGCCATTCTTATACAATTGTGTACAGGCTGCATTTGCTAAGTCTGGGACTGGAGACCTTGAGGAACAGAGATTACTAGTGGCTGTGGCCCAGGAAAATGTGAAATTTTGTCAGGCCACTCCACAGATACGGGAACCTCTGTAACCCCAGTTAGACCCTCACTCTGATCTGGCCCCGAATTTTGCTTGGAACTTCCCTCTGAGGAGGTGGAGATGGGGTGGTGGCCACTGAGCTGCCTGATGCGGTATCGTGCTACCTACTGGTGAGGTGGACCTGGCTGTGCAGCATATGACTTCTTGTAAAGATGCCCCCTCCACTGTCTGTCCCCATTTTGGAGCCTGAGCAATGAGTAACCAGACATAGGAGTTGGAGGCAACCTGCTTCTAAAGTCCATAAAGTTCGGAGACCAAAACCTCTAATAGGTTTCAGCCTCTTTTCAGGAACCGAGTACGGTGGGAATGAATCTGAGATTTCCTCAGAGGACTCCCACTGTATTGAGCCCTTTTCTGGTTCTGAGTCCAGTGAGTTGGGGGATGTTGGTGCCAAGTCTGCTGGTCCCCTGAAAGGTAAAAAACAAATCGGGAAAAAGAAGAGGGTGGCTGGCTCAGGTAAAACATGGGTGCATAAACCTCCCTGAGTCTTTCCATGTGTCAGCACCGCCAATTGACTTTATTGACTATTATTGTCAAAAGTATTAAGAATAAGCTGAAATGTAGGGTGTTTTTCCCCATTTAGTATCTACTGCTGCAGATATTGTTTTTTTGCAGGATACACGGCTGGTCATGACCACTGAGGTCTGCATTGTTCAGAAGGAATGGTACAAGGGGCCATCTTATTGGTCTCTTGGCTTAGGTGCCTGTACTGGGGTGGGGATTTTATAGATGTTCAGCTTCTTAAACTACTAGATTTGATTCTGCAGAGGTCTTGTTATTGGATGTTAAATGTTGGAGGACTTATTTCAGATTGATTAATATTTATACACCTCAACCTAAAGCGGAGAGGTGGATGCATTTCTTCAGATCCGCCTTTTCTTTTTCAGCCCAAACTGTGATCGGGGGTGATTTTAATTGTGGTCTCATTTGTCAGGATAGGTGGAGTGGTATGTCTACCATGAAAGTTTTTAGTGATATGTCTTTTGAATTCTACAGTGCATATGGCAAACTTGATAGATGCATATAAATCCTTTCACAAGCAGGTGAAGCCTGCTTTTCAAAAGGTGTGCATGAAACCCACATTGACTTCTTTTTTCTGAGTAAGGGAATTCCTGTGAGAGCTGCCAATGTTGAATCAGTTGCATATTCTAATCATACGGAACTATCCATTGTGATAGGGTCATCTGACCTCCCTAATGGGCCTGTGCTTTGGAAATTTAATACTTTACTGCTCCAGATGGACTCCATTAAACATCAGATATTATATTTGATTTGTGGGAGGAAAACTTTGTTTGGTATCTTTGATAACCCCTTTTGTGGTGGAATAGTCTTAAATCAGAATTAAAAGATTTGTTGTTGGGTGTCAGTAAACATGCCTCTGATTCCGAGAAACTAAAATACCAGTAACATAGGAAACAGTTGCAGCATTTAATGAGCTTGGTCAAACAACACGCCATGATTATGGGGAACAGATAGGAGTTGTCCAGCGTCTGATGAAGGATTTTCATGAGCACCAAATGGCATCTCTTACCATGCAGCAGCGGTTTGGTACTCATGGAAAGTTGGACACTATTTGTCCTTTTCTTAGTTGTAGAGAATGGATCAAGTGCAAAAATGACAGCTGTTTGGGATTCCAATCAGGTGGTTGTTACACAACAAACTGAGATAATGCAGGTGGTGTCTCACTATTTGGGAGGCAATTTGAGCAACAGGATACTGACTGGACAGTTTTTCCCATTTTTTTCACTTACTGCATATTCCTGACATTCCTTTTGCTGATGCCAGTGCCTTAACCATGGCTGTTTCACCAGTTGAAGTATAGGAGGCAGGCAGTGTTGGCACTACCAAAGGAAGGTACCTGGATGGGATGGTCTTCCATCTGAACTTTATAAACTAATTGTCCCTTTATTTCTCGTGAATTGGCCCATGTTTATACAGATATGCTGGAGGAGGGACTTTCCTTTAAACATGACGCTAGGGATTGTGCGCTCATATAAGAAAGGTGATAGGGAGAATTTGGATAATTGGTGGATGATCTGTCTTTTGAACGTGGATTTTAAGATTCTTATGAAGATTCTTGCACGTCAGCTGTCCAAAGTTGCATCTTATGTCATCTCACAGGCTCAGTCTTGTGCTGTTCTGGGGAAGGTGATTACAGACTAATTACTGCTGTTGAGGGAAGTTTTTGAGTCAGGGCCTTTCCTGGTATGGATGGTTATGTGGTATCATTGGATAAATGGAAGGTCTTGACTCAGTTGATCATGATTTTTATGGTTCACTTTGCAATTTTATGGTATCCCAGCTACCTTTATCGATGGTTGAAAGCCATCTATAGCCTTCTTGTAGTGAAACCATTGGTGAATGGTTTCCTGGGGCCAATGATTCTGGTATAGAGGGGTGCATCAGGATTGCCCTTGAGTCCTTTGTCTTTGTTTTCAGTATTGATACACTCCTTAGACTTCTGAATGATGTTTGCTTTTTACCCCAGTGTTGGCTTCCACACATTGCCTACCGTGGACTGCTGCAGCATATGCAGATGGCATTTGTTTGATATTAAACACTACTGCTGATGTTGTGAGGGCTATAGACTTTTGTACTTTCTATGGAGCCTCCTCAGGGGTTCATTTGAATAGAGAAAAGTGTGTGATTAAACGTCTTGGGGTGGGCATGGCTGCCCCTAGCATTGCTGGTATTTTAGTCAGGAATGGGCCACTTCAGGTTTTGGGGATTGTTTTTGATATGGGTAGACAGATCTCCTTAAATGAGACATGAAAATTCAGCAGGAAGAGCTTTGGTGGAGGGTTGGAATAAATGTAGTATGGGAAGTTTAAACATGTACTTGATTAAAACTTAAGTTTTGCCGCTTTTTTATGTTAGTCTGGTTTTCATCCTCCTAAAGAATGAGACACTGCTATCTGCGGTTTATGTTTCCCAGCAATTTGGGGGACCAGATTGAATCCCCTAAAATGGAACGTTTTGTATCTGAAGGTGGTTTGAATATGGTGAACCCAGTGTTATTTTCTTTATTAATTTTTTATTTGTTACTCTTGCCAGTCTGCCAACAGGTGACTAATTGGTGGACAGACTTGATGGGAGCCAAACTTATGGCATGGTATGGGGGTTGGGTCTCCGGTACATTGAAGATCTTTAAGTCAGTTTCCTTTTCTCCACCCTATTATAGGGATACATTTGTTCATCTGAAATGATGGGGTATTACACCTCTGGGGATGTTTTACATAAATCTAAAAGTTGTTTATCTTGGTACATGATTCCCATTTACAGAACAATGTACTTTTCTTTTGTGCTCTCAGACTTGGTTCCCAGTCTATTCGTCTGCTTCACAATAAGAGAATTACAGTTAAATACTGGGATGTTTTGTGGCTTTGTTGCCACGAAAAATTAAATGTAAAGACTAATCAAAAACATAAAAGCTTTGACAGACAGGATGTGTGTTAGACCTAACTGTATGGTACAGTTGGAAACGATGCATCACTTGTTTTTTCCTACACTTTTATTCAATCCTTCTTTTTTTTTTTTTTTTTAAATTTGCCCTTTTCTGGCAGGACCACGGGAGCCATCTGCCTAGTCACGGCCCAGGAACTCTACACGTCCAATTGCTGCTGGGGACCCACAGTCACCCCGGCTTGCCCCGGAGAGGTGGGGCGTGGGCCACCTTCGTGACCCCGAACTGTAACTGGTCGGGGTCCCACAGCGACGGGCGGCAATGGGAGGCTCTCCAGGGAGGGCTTCATAGATCGGTGGTCCTGCCCGCCTTCCTTTTTCCACCAGTTTTCTCCCAGGAGGAGGCGGGGGCGTGCAATGATGCCAGCGTCAGCCCAGCCTCTCCCCACGTCGGCGTCGGTTGCGTGGAACTCCCAGTCTCCACCAGGGGTCCCTATCCCACGAGTGCTGCCCACCCCTCCCCGGAGTAGGAGAGCTGCCCATTGGACGCTCAATCCTACTCCCCGCCGGCCCTCCGACCGGGATCCGCTTCCTCGAACCCGGTCGCCGCGCCGCAAGGAAATCCCACCGCTGCGCTCGAGCGGCTCCATTCAATCCTTCTTGACTTATTTAGCTGACTGTTGGGATATGTTGCTGCTTGGTACTGTCTCTTATGAGACTTTGGTTTATGAGTATATGGATGGGAATGGTTTCAGTGGGACACTTGTACCTTGAATGTGATTTTTTCTGTAGTTAAATGGTATGTCTGGAATGCTAGGTGTTTATTTATGTTTACAGCAAAAATGCTTACTTATGAGGAACTTTCTTGTTGTATTTCAAGGAAATTTGTTGTATCTATTATAAGGAAAGTCTTTTCAAACTGCATTGTATATCAGGAATTTGTGGAGAAATCTTCCTGGGTTCTGATTCTGATGTGCCTGTTACTTGATGTACTGCTTTTTCTCTCCTGAGTTTCACTACTTGAATTGTTATTTGTGATAGTTTTGATACTATGATTTGAATATCTAATAAGAACAAAATTCCCTACTCTTTTGAGAAGTGCGATGAGATCTTTAACATCCACCTGAATTACCACTAGAACAGGCAGATGGGACCTCGGTTTAACATCTCATCTGAAAGACACCACCTCAGGAGTGCAGCAAACCCCAAATGCTGCACTACAGTGTCAGTATTGGAATTTAACCCTAGTGCCTGGTCTGGGGATAGAACCCACAGCCTTCTGATCTCTCGGCCTCAGAGGTGAGTGTGCTACCTGTTGAGCTACTGACACTGACCTTTAATATCTATAGACAACATTTACATTGCATAAATCCAGTATAAAATTACCATCAAATATGTACCATTCAAGCAATAAGGCATGACAGGGTGTGGATTATTGGGAATTTACCAAGCCTCATGTAGTGTGGCATAAGGAATCATTTTAAATTGTGAATGGTTAGTATTTTTACAGCTGCATAGCAGAGCTATGTTTGATACCTTGCTAGTACAAAGAGAGAGAGGGGCTCCAGAAGCACATCATTGGATTCTGAACAAAGCACCAAAATTTGGAATTGAAGCACAGTCACTCCTCTACTACAGTGCTGTTCCTTTGTGTCTCCCCACTTCCCTCCACTGAAGCACTATTTTGTTGCTGCCTGTCCTTTCTGGTTTATTTCCAGTTCCCTGTTGTGGCTGAAAATAAAAAAATAAAAAGAGAGATCCTTGTGTGCCGTTGTTTAATTGCTGGCCACCTGGTTATGTAATGTTTTCCTGGTCTCTAGTGACCCCCCACCCTCACTCCCCTTACCTTCAGATTCCCATTATGGCTGAAAATTTATATTAAAAATAGAGAGAGAGAGAGAGAGAGAGAGACCATGTCTGCTGCACTGTCCTATCACAGGCCCCTGCTTATGTAATGTTTCTCTGGTGTCTAGTGGCACCCCGACCCTCAGATCTCCATCCCTATAATGTTTCTGGTGTCTAATGGCACCCCCACCCTCCAATCCCTGTTCCTATAATATTTTCCCTGGTGTCTAGTGGCACCTCCACCCTCCAATCCCCATCTGCTATAATGTTTTCCTGGTGTCTAGTGGCAACCCCCACCCACTGATCCCATTCCTTATAATGCTTCCCTGGTGTCTTGTAACACCCCACCCTCTGATCATTTAGTAGCACCCACCCTCCAATCACAATTCCCCAATGGGACCAATAATAAAGATAACTGTCCCTTGATGTTTTTGTTTTCCATAAACCTGTAAAAAGAAAACAGTCCCTTGCCAGTCTGACCCTCCTCCTGACCTCCCACTCAGAAGTCACCACCCCACACCCCAGTACAACCTCCTCATACCCTCACTCACCTGAACAGGTTGCATGGTAAAGATTCACTCTGCAATCGAAGACATGTCTTGCTGCTCAAACCAGAAATTGCAATCTGAGAAACTAAGGTAAGTGCAGTTCAATGTATTCCAATGGGGTTTTAAACTTTGATGCATAACTTTGGCAGTTTTGCATATTTTCACCCTAAATTTTCTACATGGCATTTGTGAGACACCAGTTCATGACTAGTAGTGGTGGAACTATCTAAATCAGGCCCAAAAGGTGTTTTCACAGTTGTTGGCAAAATCAGCTTTCAAGCATGATTTAAAACATTTCACTGACCTTGTTCATCAAGTGATGTCATAAGATGACTATGTTGAAAATTTTGGGTAAAAATATTTCAAAATGGCAAAATTATGAGCATACATCGACATGTTACAACACGCACTTATAACTTTGGTAATTTTCACTGTTTTGACCCCAAATTTTCAATATAGCTATTTTTCACATCATCTCGTGAATGTGACAACTGTCATTTTCAAATCCCAGCCAAAATGTGTTTTGCACCTGCAGAATGACATTGTCATCAAGCAAAATCACCTTTTGGGCAGGTTTTGAATATCTTTTCCACCCTTTTATGAGGTGTGGTCATAAGAAGGCAATGTTGAATATTTGGGGTCAAAATATTTAAAGAAGGCAAATGTATAAGTGTGTGTTAAAATCTTGATGAGCACACTCATAACTTTGGTAATTTTCACTGTTTTGATCACAAATTTTCAACACAGCCATCTTTTCACATCATTTCATGAATGGGATAACTGTCATTTTAACACCATGACCAAAATGTATTTTTGCACCTGTGGTGCATGCAGAATGATGTTCTTGCTATGCAAAATCACTTTTAGGCAGAATTTGAAATTTTGCTCCCACTCTTGTTCATGGGATGGGGGTCATAAGAAGGCTATGTTGAAAATTTGGAGTACAAATTATATGAAACATCAAAGTTATGAGCGTACATTGAAATTTTCAGTGCACACTCATAAGTTTGATCAATTTAAGTGGACAAAGTCCCTCTAAAGCAGCACAGTAGTCATATTGGCATTGATCAGAGTTTGTTAAATTGTGGCATGGCTTGTGTTTATTTGTTTTGGGAGGAAACAGCATGTCAGAAGAGGGGAAGGGCACTGTGGTTAATTACTGTCAATGCAGGCAGCAGGAGAGAGGCAGAGAGGCATGGAGGAAGAGCAGAATGGGATAAGGGAAGGACAGCAGGACAAGAGAAAAGCATTGAAAAGGACTGTGCCTTTTACTGATGAGGTCAGCCAACAGCACTGAGGGGTTGTGAGCAGGTGGAAGTGAAACGTGCTGGGAGAAAGAGCGTGTGGAATAACTGACAGTAATGTTTCAGGGCAGCATTCAACAGGGTAATGAGACAGATACAATCACCCATATAGTAGCATTCTTGGTAATAGTTTCAGGTACAGATTAGGCACCAGTTCTGCAAGCAGTTTGTGACTCTTTTAGTGAGAACATGCTACTTATTTTTATCAGCAGCACTAGCAGTAACACTTTCAGAGGCAGTTTCAAATTCAAGATGGCAGACAAATTGAATATGAAAATTCTTAACTGTAACATACTGATTGTTTTCTGGGTGAGGTTGGTTGGGGCATCACCCATGGGCTGTTGCAGATTTACTTACAGAGGAAGATCCAAGCCAGCCATTAAGGTTTACTATTTTAAATGCCAGCTGTACAGTTGTAGCACTTTGACCATATCATTTACTGCAACTATATATTCTGGTACATAACCTTCCCATAAAAGAAGCGACTGACTATAAAGGGCAGTTCATTTCAAGACATGAATAGTTTTCCAAAAAGAGATACAAAAGCAAACCAGTTACAAAGACTCTAAGATGGCAGTCACTAAAACAGAAAAAAGTACAGTGGAAGACTGTGACATGATGCAGAATATCTAGATATATAAGAATACCACAGGAAATCCTCATTCATTGCAGTTGGGTTTCTGTGATGTATCCTGGTATATAGCGCATCTTGTCAATAGCTAATGCTGTATGGTACTGCAACAGTTTATAAAATATCTTACTAACAAGCACTTTGTTACATACACATGTGATGAGTCATTGAATAAAAACATCAAAAAGCAGGACTTCTCTTACTAGAAGGATGGAGGTAGATTATATCTTTCATTGTGAAGTCTCTTGACAGAACTACTTTCAGCCAGTCATCAATAAGACTCAGCAGTAGGACCCAGGCCAATGTAGGCCAGGGTTTCATTGCTGGATGGGGAGTCAAACATGCAGAATTTTCCCACTCTGCTGGTACTTTTTCAAAACTGAAGAAATTGATCCAGGCTGAAAAAACAAAGCAAAAAGCATTAACACATAGTTGGTTCTTTTATTACAAGTCAATACAATAAGCAACTGAGGGAAACACAAACACAATAACAGACATCTATTTAGACCTAGGAATGCACTGAATTCTCATTTATGAAGATGACATTGCTTAATCTTACAAAATCCTTTTATGTAACAGAGGCATTGCCATGAAGAGTGGAACAACTGCTACAATATATGCACAGGGATGTAAATAATAAGTTAATGAACTATGTCTAAATAGCATGATTCCCAAAGTTTTCCCAGAAGTATGTCTAGAAATTTAAGATTAATTCCATGATTTCTGAATGGGACTTAGTAAATTTTATTATGATGTTTTAAATAAAACATTAATGCCCATCCAGATGGCCCTACAAAACACAATGGTACAACTCATGGAGCTATCCTGGTGGGCAACATCATTTTAAGTTAAAACAATTAAACATACCAATAAAATTAATTCCTAAGAACTACTGATACCTCTGGAAACTTTGGAATCTATACTACAGTATTTAGAAACAGTTCAGCTTACATATCATATTATTTCAATATTTCTCCTACTTAGTTCTGTATTGCTACAGAGAATTGTATTGAAACAAGATCTTTAGTTTTTGATTTTCATCTGCCCCTGCTGCAGGGCCAGAAACACCACACATAGCTGTTGCTATTATGATTTCTCAAGTGCTTCTAGCATAAGTTGACATTACAGGTGATAAGGTAAGCCACTGGAGGAAAGGCAGCAGAAGGGGAGACATAAAGGGAAAAACATCCAACACTTGGCAATGGCAGGCTTTATCAGGATCAAACACCCTCCCTATACCACACTGGTATTCATGGGGTGGACCATCCTTATAGGGGACATAAAGAATAGATTTAAACAAATCCTTACTGAATGCCATCACATTATAAGAAAACAGAAAGTGGTTTATTCTGTTGCTGGGTTATGAGATAGCTATATGCACAGCTTGACATCTTCTCTCCCAGAGTGAAGCTATGCTGAATCTTGGTTTTAAATATTTATTTTCCTTTACCACAACTCTAGCAGAATATGATAGGCAAAAGCATAATATGAACACTGAAACATGAACCAGTAAGTGTACTGTGAAGACAGAAATGTGAATGGAAAGTGAGAGACTGTCAGCATTGTCTCATGCAAAACTGGGGGGCAGTAAGAAGTAAATAAGTAAAATACAGCAGTAAACCATGGACCAGACTGTAAAGCAAAAGTGAACAAGACTGTAATTGATGGAATGAAGGATGTGGCAGTTCTCAATGCGCTGAGGTGCCATCAGGAAGTTTACAAAATGACGATGAAGGTTACTGAAGAATGAAGAAGATGAGTATGAATGAGTGTAATCAGCATACACCAGAGTGTCAAGCTGTTAAACCATGTGCAGTACATAGTGCTGCAGTGAAGAATAAAAGCTAACCACCGGATGATGAGGGACTTGAAACTGAGAACACAGCTGAGCAAACTGAGTCATGGGGTCACAAAATTCTATGTTTAGCACCCAGGACAATGAGCCATTGATTTTCATTGTTTTATTGCTGAACCAGAGTATCTGATGTTTTCAAAAGTATCTTTATCTATAAAGTACAGAAATAAAATGCACCAAATGATAAGCCAAGTCAGACCAGTGGTTTGGAACAGTGCTAAATAAAGGTGAGGAAGTTGGTGGTGAGGGGTGGAAGCAGAAAATGCTAACGATTAAAAAAAAAAACAGTCCACTAAAGAGTGAGCAATGACTGAGCCGAACAGTGATGATGCTAAATGCTATAGTGTTAATGGCACTAAAACAAAGGCTGGAGAACTAAGCAGTGAGAAGAAATCAAAACATGGACTGCTGAAACAGCAAAACTTTAAAATGAAGTTTCAACAACAAAGTTAGTGATATTGCTCTGTGGTTGCCTATTGCAAATGACAAACAGAAGGGCTCTGCTGCAGACAGGAAGGGTCAAACTGCTCTTGGGCAGGAAAATGCCACAAAACAGCGAATCGTTGAAAATCTTGCTTTTTTTAAAACCCCAATGTTTTGTCATGAAATATATAGCTTCTTCTAGGGAGGTCTGAAATTTTAATACAAACAAAATATCATTGAAAATGAAATTTCCATACAATATTCTAAGTTCATTCATTCATTCACCCTTCAAATTGCTGCCATCTGCATTTTAATACTGTACCTAGTAGTGCCTTGTTCACACTCTAATTGTATTCTAATTTACACTTATATTACTTGTTGCTCTTCAGATGCTCTGCCTAGCTCATCTTGTTCATTTTGTTGCTACTTAATTACGTAAGTTAGATTTTTGATTTGTATAACTGACTACTGTTACTTATTGCTGCACTCTCATCATTCCCCTCTCCCCAGGACGTATCTGGGAATTACCTAGTTCAGCTCAGTATGTCTTTTCTGGTAAATCTTTTGAAATAAATAAATGTGTGTGGCTCAGCTGTTTCCCATAAGAGTTTCTGGGCCAGAGGTTTCTGGGTTCTAATCCACATCAGGATTTGGGTTATATCCCAACCACTGGCACATCAGATACAACATGAGGGGTGCTCTGCTGCTGGGTATGCCGTCGTTTGGACGAGACATTAAACCAAGCTCCCCATGCCCATCCCTGGGCACTGACCAAAGTAAAAGAACCCAATGTACTTTTCATAAGAGTAGGAGAATTGTTTATTGAAAAGAAAAGCAATGAATAATGGTACAAACAGTCAAAACAAAATAAATAGCGACATGAATAAGATAACCAAATCAAAATTCACAGCTGTAGGAGAAACTCCATGTTTAAAACAACAAGCAAAGGAAAATGAGACCAAAAGAAAAAGGTGGAACCTGACCAAAATGTCAAAACAGAAAAGAAACTGCCCATAAAAAAAAGAGAAATGAAAAAAGGGAAATCAGAAAATGGCCCATGGGTGATGCCTCCAACAGTGAATTCATAAAGTTGGGGAGCTTAATATGTTTAGTGCATTGCCACTGAAGGTCAGATTCCGCCATTACGTACTAGCGAGGAATGATCCAATGACTGCTGTTGTAATACATACTTACAGCAGACCCTTCAGATCATAACCTTGAGACAGGAGAAAATCAGCAACAACAGAAAGGATCATACCGTAAGGACAGGCCAGTGATGGATCAATAAATAGATGCATCAAAAATGAGGAAGCACCAAAAGGGTCTGCTCAGGTAGTTCCCAAGAAAGACCAAAAGGGAGAATGTACAGGCAATTAAAACAAGTGCTGAATGGTTTCCAGTGTCTCCTGGCAACATTCTCTGGGGCAAAATCATTCCATGATGTATTTATGCTTGTTGTTACCCTTTACATTGAGCTTGTCATGGCAACACAGTCATGCCACATTCCAATAATGGGGCAGGAAATGTGTATCATTCAAATATAGCAAAGCCTGGCATCTAAGGCAGATGGTAACCCAGGCATAATGTCCACTGCTGTGGGAAGTAACACCTTACAAAAGGCCTTCCTATGCTGGGTACAAATTAAATCCTTTGACAAGTGATGCTGTTTAATAAACTTCAAAAAGGGTGCAAAAACTCAGAAAAATGGCCAACCTGCCATAAAGAGTTTAGGTTTACTCCATTCTGTCTGGAGGCATCATCAATCCAATGTCCACTCTTTCCAAGTGGAGCGAGGACCCGAGAACCATGGGACAATGTTATAATGAAAAAAAAATACTGGAAAAGAAAACTATGGATTCACCATATTCAGACCTTCAGTCACAAAGGGAGATAAAGAATGTCTCTTTAATTGGACTGAGTCTACTCCCCAAACAATAGTAAAACAAATATACTGTATAGGCATGTTTCAAACCCAAGGGGAGGAAAACTAGCATTAACAGAGAGAAAAACAGGAATTCAAAAAGTTTTAACTATTCTAACTCTCTTCTGTTTGATAATTACCGATTTCCTGAGCACCACTCTGGCAGCCCCAGTGTCCAAAACTTGACTCAATTAAAGTCAGGTAAATTTGAAGCCACAAAATAAATGCCTATGATTTTAACTGGTTCCAATGTCACTGCTATTTTCCAAATAAAAGATGGAACAACCCCATGTATTCTAATGGGTTGCACCCAACATTTAGAATAATTTATACTGGACCCCTAAGTAGAGCAATATCAGTAATCAGCCATATGGCATTCTCACCCAAGGGACATCTTGTATGATCAAAATTACATTGTCTGCATAAGCCAACAATTTAAAGACCATGTCAAAAAGGTGGGGAATGTCCAAAATCTGAGGTGCCTGTGTAACAGCCTGCAATAAGGGATCCAAGATTAAAATATAAAGAATGGGGCTCAGTGGAGATCCCTGCCTAACCATTCAAAAGAGCTGTAGATGGGAACCTGTCCATCCATTTATAATGGGGATTATTGTGGAACAAGAGTACAGGATATAGACCCAATCAATAAACAGGTCAGAAAACCCATACTTCGAATACCAGAAACAGGTACTCATGGGAACCTTATTAAAGGCTTTGGCCTAATCCAGAGCAAAAGAAGTGTCCCACCTCGTGAGAATGACAAAAGAGATTATGTCCTTATCAAATGTAAATTGTCCAGAATCTAATGGCCAGGGATGGAGCAGGACTGGAGCGATGAATGATAGTGGGAAAAATCCACCTCCAAAGACCACAGAGAATTTTTGTGAATATTTTGGCATCTGTATTTAGGAGGTATATATGTCCCTAATTCAAAGGTAGCGTCTATTTCAGATTTAAATAAAAAGATTTGGAGGACTTCCGTAATTGAGCCAGAGGAGCTATGAGCCAAAACAGAATTAAAAACAAAAGTCAGAATGGGGCAAAGATGGCTCAGAGTATGGTACAACTGAGATGTCAGGCCATCCATACCAGGAAATTTGCTACACAAGGAATGTATGGCCAAAAGAGCTTCATCTTCAGTCACTGGCTGGGTAAGGAAAACATCATCAGTGGGTGCCACCTGTGGAAGGTGCAGGGTCAAAAAGACAGACAGCAGCATCATCGATTATAAACAAGTTCCCACAGTGTCGAACAAAAGTCCTGGACCACCCGTAGAATCCTGTGCAGGAGAAATGTTCAATTCCTGCTGGGTCAACTAAAGAAACCATGTGTCACAGATGGACTCTGCAGGAACAACTTTGAAAAATATCTCCTGTCAAATGCTTGCTCTGGGTACCAAAGGAGTGTTCAAATAACAGGGTCTTCACACTGCCATATTGGTAGATCCTCATGCGGTCTTTAACCGAATGAATCTGAGCCAAGAAATGACAACCCTTCTCATCTTGTAATGAGATAGCTTAAAAAGTATCACAAAAATCAAGGTAGGCCAGATATGTTGATCACCGCTACTGATCTGGAAACTCCTTGGCCACATCACTCATAGTGATCTTAGTATGATCCCACCAAAGTGACACATTAGGTAGATCCTGAACTGATGCGCGAGCCCACAAAAAGGGATCTCAGTGAAGTCAGAAAGGAAGAGCCACACAGGATAGTGTTATTTAATATTCAGCTAGATCCTCCTGGCAGGAGAGACAAGTCAGAGAGAAAAGAGCAACATATGTAAGCAATAATCAGAGAATTCCATGGGACAGGTTGTTGCTGACAAAAGGAGCATCTATGAAATGCATATATAATTAATGCGGGTAACAATTTGTGCCGGTGGTACGTAAAACCACCGTTAGTAAGAAGTATTCAAAATGTGGCAACCAGGCGGACTCAGTACAAATGATTTGAAAACATAGGGAATCACAGTATAACTTGTTGTCTGAGCCCCTATCTCGGAGATGAAGAGGGCAGGTAAAATCACCACCAAATATAATCATCCAGGAAGTACTGTACATAAGTATGGTTGAAGTAATTTAAACAAAGTAACCCTATCAAATTTGGAATGAGGGGTGTTAAGTTACAATTAGATGGAAAGTAGAGTGATCAATACAACAAAGGCCCGGCATGGTTGCACATCAAGTACTCTAGAAACAGTGGAGCAATTTTGTTAAACAAGATAGCAACTCTAGAGCATGTTTCAGTGCCTAAAGAAAATGCCTAAAGAAAAGAAAGAAACCCCAGAAGTCCAGAGTCTCTGAGCAGTGGCAAGATCAGCTATAGAGTGCAATCTTATATCCTGTAAAAAATTAAACCAGTACATGAATCCCGAAGACCTGCAAACAACCTTCCAACGGAGAAGGTTGTAAATGCTGTTGCCATTCAGTGATGCAACCCTCATATTTGGGGAGAAAAGGATGTTAAGTTTAAAACACCATAGTAGAGAATCACCAGGATAGATCGACTGAGTGTGCTTCTTTATAAATTTAACTTTACATCCAGGGAGGGACCTCTTCTGCTTACAAAGTGTTGCTTGATGTGGAGTGTCATCTTCAGTGTCCAGAGATCCAGCCAATTCCATCAACATACTTGAGGATGCATTGGACTCTATATCGGCATCAGTATCTTCCCAATTCCTGGAGGGACAAGAGAATGGAATCTACTGTGAAGGGCAGAACCCCACTGGTGGCTGCTTGGGGGCTTAACTGTAAGTGTTTGATTCTGTAGAGACTGCCTACGAGGCACATCGGTGAAAGTAGGTGGTAGAGGCAGGAAGAAACACCATGTAGGTTCAAGGTACCAAAGAAACCAAAGCCTCAGAAGGAGTAGCAGGAATTGGATCTGGTAAGGTGGAAGTTACATTAGCAAACTCCAGTGATGGATGAGGAGAAGCTACAGGTGACATGGGTTGTGAAACAGGGGCCAAAGAAGGTGCTGTGGAAAGCAAGGTATCTTCCAAGGGTGTCAGAATTGGTATCTCCGAAGGCAAGCCATCCATGGGGATAAGGACGGATCAATCTGGCCCTCCTGTGGAGATCCAGCTGGTTTGTTTGGGCCACCCAGGGACAATCACAGAAATGAGTGACCTTCCATTAGACATAGATTGCACTTCAGCCGGTTGGTACATTGAGCTGCTATCGGCCATGTTCCAGGCAGAGCTACAATACTCTGGTCACACATTGCTGAGATGGAAAAGCGAGCAACACTTGAAACATGTCTTTGGTTGTGCTGAACAGAAGCACACATCACGGTCACAGCCCAACAAAAGCTATTGGGAAAGTGCATAAGGCCAGAGTCAGTAGTCCGGGCTGCACCCCTGTATCTCCAACCCTCCAGTCCAAATCCCATATTTGTCCAGAATCATATTAGTGCTGCCCAACACATAACATAGTTGCTGCAACCAGTAAGTGACATTCCAGACATCAACCCCTTCATTACTGAACATCACCGTTACAGTTTGAGTGGTTAGTCCAGTCAAAGGAATAGCCTGAAGGGCAAACCAGAATTCTGCATACCTTAAAGAATTATACTTAGTCCAGAAACAGTCCAAGGAGGAGTGAAGTTGAAAGCTGACATCATAAAAATGGAGCCAGAGACATAGATGATAGCAAGATATCAGCTGGGACAAATCCCAGGATTCCACTAGAGATGTTCTACTAAAAAAAGAATGGTCAAGTGGGAGTTCTTCTGTCCCAATATACTTGAGTCAAACAGCGTTATGTTGAGGAGCAGGCACAGGCTGTGCTGCAAAAAGGTCTGAAAGCTTAAAGGGGTATCCTGAGGAGTCTCAGACAGCTCAGAGGGAGGTATGGCACAAACCGGAGGGGAGAACCAAAAGCCTCACGGCCGCACTGCAACTGCCATAGCAGAGATACTGGAACTAAACACTGGAGATGCAGCTATCCTCTTGCCCAACAGCAGAGGCAGTTGAGTCAAAACAGGTGTGCCAGGTCCATCTGCTCAATTGATCATTGGACTGGATCCATCACAAGTATTAATATGATAGGCATGAGAGCAGGATCTGGGATCCAGGAATGCCCGTATGGCCCAGCATCCAGCCCACTGTCTGAAGGGCCTTTTCTGGGCTCCAGCCAGGTGGAGATCATGGGGTGGTGATATCCTGATGAGGAGGAGATGCAGTACTCACTCCATGCGATACCCCCTGGGTGGCAACCCAGCGACCAAACAAGGCATTGTGTCGGGGTGGCTGAGGGAATGGACTGAGGAACACTAAAGACTTCCAAGGGATGTTCAAACCTGGCACAAGGGTGAGACAAGAAGTCAAGGAGGGCAAACTGAAGGAGTCCCTGGAGATGCTGGGACTGACTGCTGATCGCCTCCAGCACTGGTGCTTCTATGGGCTGAGGTGTGCAGTCACTGTATGCAGAACTACCAGCGGGCCAGTAAAGGACCCTGACTCCCTATGTAAGATCAGCTGTGCCAGTGAAGATCAAGCCCAATTCTGCTCCATGCCATAAGGGCACGGTAGTGAAGATGGTGAGGTGTCTGGCTGTCTGTCAAACCAAAAACACATTCAGCAAGAGATCCTGTGTCTCTGGTTCACATTGCAAAAAGGGACAGGGTGGTGAGCCAGAGAGGGCTATCAAGTTCCATAGTAACTTGTGCTGCTTCTGCATTTGGAATGGTCACGACCAGAGTAGAAAGGAATATAACCACAAGTACTGTAGGAAAAGACAAACTCTCTTTACCTTCATGGATGCTTGTCCCTCAGAAACATCCGCTATGGAAACAGCATGGGTAGTTGAACAGTTGATCACTTGAGACCACAGGTATCACTCTCCTGCAAGTCCAGAAACACACTCTGGTGATGCGGTCTGTGTGGCTAACTGCAGCTAATCCGGGGGTCTGGCAGATGGCAAAGTGTCCAAAATTTCCTGGGCCCCACAAGTTCTTCAAGCCATAGAAGGGAAGTCCAGCAACTATAATTCAGTACGCTAGTTGCCATGTGTTCCAGCAGCAACGGGTTATCTGGAGGTGGATTCAGAATGGTGTCTCGGAGACTGTGGTCGGAGATTGAAAAACTCGGCAAAGCCAAATCTCTAGACCGTGCAGGCTCAAGCAAAACAGTAACATCTGTTGTAAGCAGCAAATGACTGGAAGAATAAGAGACAGATGGAACAGCAGAGTCATCAACCATTTGGAAAAGCAGCAGGCAGCAAAGGTTCTCCGTGCTCACCCACTCCAAGGTTGGCTCATCTGACAACTGGTCAGTGAACCAACCAGGTTAGAAAATACCCTTGACCTTGTGCTGGCAAATGGGGACCTTGTGAGAGAACTTACAGTGGATGAACTGCTGTCAGGGAGTGACCACCACTCAGTATGGCTCACATTGGACATGGGCAAGGAAGGAGTAGAATCGGCACAAGAGTGCTGGACTTCAGGAGGGCTGACTTTGGGAGGATGAGGGAAGTGGTAAAGGTACCTGGCCAGAATTCAATCTAGTATGAACACTAACCAGAGGTGGGAGCTCATAAAGCTAGGGATAGGGAGGCAACCAAAACCTGCTGCAAGGCACAGAGCAAGAAGGCTAGGGCTAAGAAACCAAGCTGGTTGAGCAAGGAGGTCATAGAAAGGTAAGGAGAAAAGAGCTGCCTTTAGGAAGTACAAGAAAACAGGGAGAGGGAGGACAGGGAGGGTATTTGACAGAATCGAGAAGGAGGTGACAAGGGCAGTAAGGGCCAAAGCATCTCACAGAACTCGGCAGGCAAGGCATTAGAGGGAGAAGAACTCTTTAGGTAAATCAGGTGAAAAGGAGCTGTAAGGACCACATAGTAAGGATTAGGAAGGAGGGGGTTGGGTGGAAGAGGCGATAAGGCAGAAGCACTAAATGAGTACTTCTGCTCAGTATTTAATAAAAAGAAGAGGGGGGTGACAACCAAGGGGGAGAAATGGCAGAAACAGGGGGATGGGGTGACAGATTGGGAAATCATGGAGGCAGAGTTCGGGAGGGTTTGAAGGCACCGAGGGTGGACAAGGCGCCAGTCCCAGATGGCATCCACCCCAGGGTACTGAAGACTGGCAGAGGTCCTTGCAGGACCTTTAGCAGACCTATTTAATGCCTCACTACATTGGGTGTGTACCTCTCAGGACTGGAGGATGGCTCATGTGGTGCCCCTCCACAACAGTGGCCCCAAGGATGAACCGGGAAACTACAGACCAGTGAGCCTCACATCCATCATGGGTAAGCTAATGGAGACTATCCTGAAGAGAGGCTGGTGGCTTCCTAGAGGCCAAAGGACTACAGGACAGCAGACAGCATGGCTTCATATGGGGCAGATCCTGCCAAACCAATCTGGTGGAGTTCTATAACTGGGTAACCAGGCAACTGGACAGGGCCACGAGTGATGTCCTGTATCTGGACTTCAGTAAGGCATTCAACTCGGTGCTGCATGGAAGGCTGGGAAGCAAGTTAGTAGGCACAGGGGCGGGTGCAAAGCTGGTGAGATGGGTAGGAAACTGGTTTCAGGGAAGGCAACAGAGGGTGGAGGTGGGTGGGGAGCCTCACACCCAAGGGTAGTGACGGCGGTGTTCCACAGGGCTCAGTGTTGGGACCAGTGTTGTTTAGGATATTCATTGCAGACATATCTGGGGACATCAAGAGCAAGATCAGTCTGTTTGCTGATGATACCAAGGTAGGAGCAGTGGTGGATCATCTAGGGGATGGCAGGGTTGCAGGATGATCTGGCAAAGCTTGAAACCTGGTCAGACACCTGGCAACTGGGGTTTAATGCCAAAAGTGCAAGGTGCTGTATTTTGGGATGAAGAACCCAAGGAGAAGTTACCAGCTGGGAGTGCAGCTAGCCCAGACAGAGGGACGAGAAGGATCTGGGGTGTCACTACAGGCCAATGAACAACTCCGGCACAATGTAGGAAGGCGGCTGCAAAGGCCAACAAAATGCTGGGTTGTATTGTAAGGTATATCCTCAAGGAGGAGGAGGTGATTCTGCCACTGTATAGGTCATTAGTTAGACCACACCTGGAGTACTGCATGCAGTACTGGCACCCGGTAATCTGAAGAGGGACATTGAAGTTACTGGAGGGTGCAGTGCAGGGTGACAAGATGATCAAGGGGCTGGAGGACTTATCATACGAGAGGAGGTTGAGGGAGTTGAACATGTACTCACTGGAGGACATGAGGGACAGGGGACATGATTGAAACCTTTAATACATAGAAAGGAATAAACAAGACAGGTACAGAGGGCTGTTCAAAGTAAGGGAGGAGGGACACCAGGGGCCATGATTTGAGACTGGAGGGAGGAAGGTTCAGGAGTGAGATGAGGAGACACTTTTTACAGAGAGGGTGGTGGCTGGGTGGAATGCGTTACCTGCAAAAGTGGTATCCAGTAGAACAGTGGACTGCTTCAAAAGGGATGGGACAGGACAAGGGGAGGGTTAATGAAGGGAAGGGTGGAAGGGAGGCAGCTGCAGAATAAGTGGTGCTAGCTGCACATTGATCCGAACTTGATAGACCTCTGAGCCTTTATCTGCTGCTTAATTCGTATGTTAGCAAGACAGCAGCCCCCCCACACCACAAGTAGGAGATTTTCCCCAATGTCTGTCCAACATTCTCTTCCTATGAAAACCAGTTCAGGGAACTGTCCATGGTCATGTGGGTGCTGAAGAGCATAGTGTCTGCCACTACACATGTAGTTCACTACCAGTCTCTCTCATTGCTTGTAAAGTACTTTGGGATACAATGTGTATGAAAAGTGTTATATAAATACAAATGTTCTTCTTCAAAGGATCAACAAAATGTAGAGGAATTGCATTCTTCATAAACAGAAACTTTTGAATTGTTTATAAACAATAATATGAAATGCCAAGAGAAGACCTCTTCCGCTAAAGGAACACTGTATGGTAATAAGATTGTTTTCAGATCTAACTCTGCATCTTTGGTAGACTTCCAACAATTCACAGTGGAACTAAACATTCACCTCCCTGGCTGCTGACCCTAACCTACAGGACCAATCTGAGAGATCCCTTTGCATCTGCACCTCATCCATTTTTACCTCAAAGTAGTGTCAGTATGTGAAACCTGCATACCCTGGCCTGTCTCTCCCCAATTTATTAGTGCTAGGCATGATAATTTAGAGCCTAAGTGTATACATTTGGGTGCCCTATGTCTTGCCTTGCCAATCTCCCACATCTTTAACATGTCACTGACACTGGGACCATAATGGAAGATTGTCAGAGTCATCCTGGTATTCAAGCAAGGTGATCCAAAATGTCTTGAAAATGACCATCCTGTAGCAATACTATCTCCCATTAGCAAATTATAAGAGAAAGTGGTGGTCTTCCAATTGATGGAGTACATCAGAGATATGAACTGTTATCCTTGGTCCAGCATGGCTTCCATAAAGGTTATTACACTTCACTGTGTCAGAAGTCACCTCAGAGATTAGGGTTGCTATGGATCACAGTAAGCTGACTGGAGAGATCTTTGTAGATTTTTCTAAGGCTTTTGATCTAGTAGGCCATATACTCCTTTGCTCTAAGCTTTGTTCCTTTGGATTGTCTGCCTCCTGCTCTAGCCTGGTTTACAAACTACCTACAAGGAAGGCAACAGCTGGTCAAGTATATCAGGGTATTGTCTGATCTACCCCTGTCAAGGTTGGTGTACCACAGGGGTCAGTCATGGGACCCATCTTATTTCCTTTATTTATTAATGACCTACCCCAGGTGCCAGTCCAGAGCGACCCTTTATGCTGATGACTTGATGTTGCTAACCAGTTCTCATGATATCAACATTATTAACTCTCAGTTAAAGTCTGATTTATGCCTTGTACAATCTTCTTGGCTCTTGTGAAATAAATTAGCCCTTAACCTCAGGGAAATGCAGGCTATGCTCTTTGGCCCTCAGGCTAAAATTAGGGTGTGTCCTAAATCCCGAATGTCACTAGTGTTGTGGATTCCCTGTGATGGTTGTTGACTCTTTTAAATTCCTAGGAGTCACTCTTGACCCTCAAGTCAGATTTCTCCCTGCACATTTGCAATGTGAGCAAGGAAGTAAACTGTAAATAAGGCCTGGCCAATAGGGCCAAGTGCATTCTTTCATCAGCTGCATGTCTTGCCCTGGTGAGAGGAGTACTCCTTCCTCCCTTAGCTATGGGCTCCTTACCTTTACCCATATTATCAAGTCCATTCTATCTAAATGGGATGTAGCTTATAACAACGTATGCTGGTTTGCCCTCTCTGACCCCGACTTACTCATCACTGTGAACTACTGTATACAGCAAAGTAGACCGGTTGTCCCTAGGAACTACTGTACTTTTACTCTGCACTGTTTTATTGATAAAGTGATTAGAACCACCAACCCTCCATTTCTGGTGGAACAACTAAGAACTATCAATCCAACTTACCCTTTAGGTCCAATGACTCATCTGTGTTCCTTGTTCCTAAAACCCATAAGATGATGGGTGATCAGGCCTTTACTGTCTGTGCACCTAGGTTATGGAGCTCTCACCCAATGCATACTCACTGTGCCACCTCCTACCACAGTTTTAGAAAATCTCTATGGGATTGAAACCTAACTCTGCCTGTAACTGCACTTTAATTTCTAGTATCTTTCATCCTAATGAGTGGTATACTGTAGACGCTTAGTCTAGCTCTCTTTTGATCTATGCTTGTATAAAATTATAACCTATATTCATTCTGTTTAAACCTGCTGTCTTCCTTATTCATTGTTACCTTTTTGTCTATAATGTTGCTGCCTCCTCACCATTAAGATTTTGCACTGTTTCTATATTCTTTGTAACCTCCTGTGTCATACCTGAAAATAGGTATATATTTGTCTAGTGTGATAACCTGGTCAATAAAAGCTACATAAATAATTCCTGGCAGATTTGGAGGAGGTCTACTGTATATTTATCGAGGGATTAGATTAAATTGGTTAACCCAAGTTGAGACACATTTAGTCAAGCATCTGGGCAGACTGGAAAAGAACTAAAATGTTCAACACTTTTAATTTGTGTCAGTAACCTACCAACATGGGTTTAGAAAGAATCATAGTACACTTACTGCTTTATTGAAAGTGACCTCAGATATTGTTCAAGCCATTGATCAGGGACCTGCCACTGGAGCCATCTTCATGGATCTCACTAAAGCGTTTGTTCGGGTAATTCACAGCCTCCTGCTCCAGCAGCTCCAGATACTTGGTCTTGATTCCACTGCCCTCAACTGGTTCCAAAGTTATCTCACCTGTCATTCTCAGAGGGTCAAATGGGTTGATTCACTCTCTGACCTTAGACCTATAACCCATGGAGTCCCTCAGGGGTCTATCCTGGGCCTTGCTGTTCTCCTTTTCATCAATAACTTACTATACCATTGTGAAGGGGCCTCTGTGCACCTCTATGCTGATGATGTTATCCTATATTGCTCATTATACCACAGGTATCTACTCTCAGCCAATCACAACACAGGAAAACTGACAGTTATTCTCCCACAAACTACCACCTACATGCCCACAGTAGTTTATTCACATATAGCCATGCCCGCAGTAGTTTAATCATCTTTCCACAGTAATTTATTCATCTTAACCACACCCACAGTAGGTTATTCATAGTCCCTCTTCTACTATCCACACTGTCTGTCTGCTCACACGCACTCCTCCGAGTTTCTTACATAATCCCTTGTACACAAAAAATTTTTTCTCTCCACTGTATTTAAATATATAGCAAACTCACAAAAAAACAACTGTAGAGACTGAACTCGGCGAAGACAATGGACACATTTTTGTTGAAGTTACATTGACACAGTGAGTGTGGGAGAGGGATAGAGACAGAGAGAGAGCACAGAAATACACAAAAAAAACATTTTGAAGTCATAAACATTAAGAAATCAAATGCATGTTTTTCTTCCTTGTACACTGCATATAAAACTTCTATTTTCTCTCCACTGTATTTAAAATATATACCAAACTCACCAAAGAGAACGACCCTGCAGACTGAACTCGGCGAGGACCGATGGACACATTTTTGTTGCAGAGGAGCTTGATACTATGACAGCTTGACACGGGAGCCAGTTTGACACGCTGGAGCGGTGGGGGCTTAGGGCGGAGGCAGAGACGCCGAGAGGGACAGAGAAATGTTTTGAAGTCATGAACATTAAATCAAATGCCTGTTGTTTTCTTCCATTACTACATTATTTTAAACACTCTCTTTCCTCAAGCAGACTTACTCATGCGTACCACTGGCACCAATCGCATGTCCAGACTCACAGCATTACTTTTCATATCCTAATTTTCACATGGAGCACTGCTCATTTTTATTAAGAGTTACATACATTCTATGTAACTCCTAGTAGGTATAATAGTGATAACATCCATCTTGTAGGACTATACTGAAGCAATAACCGGCTTCTGTGGTGATTACGCCTCGGCTTTGCCTCGGCATTATCATCCACAGAAGCGTTATTACCATACTCCTACAAGATGGATGTTATCACTTAATTATCCAACATTACCCAGTTTAATCGTGAACTTGCCTCTGATTTCACTGCACTGGAAGTGTGGTTTAGACATAAATAACTTGTCCTAATACTAAAAACTAAATGCATGTCATTTACCCACAGACCCTCCTCCTAAGTACCTTGCCCTCTCAATACGACCTCTCTCAGTGGGGATACTCTGGAATCTGTCCCTACTTTTAAATACCTGTGCATCACTCTGGACCCCTCACTCTCTACTCACCCATGTCTCCTTGCTAATTAAATCCTGAACCAAAAGATAGGCCTCCTCTATCACATTCATCCCTTTCTCACTGCTGCAGCTTGCCATCGGATTGCCTTCTCATCCCTCCTCCCAATCCTTACGGTGCTCCTCTACTGCTCTCTACCAGTGCCACTGCCATGTTTCTTCCACACAAGCATACTATAGGGTGGGAGGTTCATAGGGTCAGTGCCTGTCACCATCAATGTAGCGCCTTTCTTCCCTGTGGTGGTTACCCTATGAATCAAGACTAAGATTCTCCACCCTGTGTTTCATGTTTAAATAAGTTCACACTTACACTCCCCACCGTCTTAGAGATATAATCAGCCACAGAATTGCCCGTGTACACTAATATCTGCCAAACTCCCCTCCAGCAAAGGCCTACTGCTCTGCTTGCTTTTGTGCATCGGTCCTTCCTTTTGCTGCTGTCACTGACTGGAACTCCCTTCCCTCCCCATCCTGTCCTGACACACTCTCTCTGAGTTCAAGACCCACTTGCTCTCCTTTCTCACTGCCTCTGCTACATACTCCTGCTATAAAGGGCACAGATAATTGCACTTTTCACACACTTGCTCCCTCTCTTATCTGTTGGCAATTGTATGATTACTCTGCTATATTTGTTGACAGTCTTATGATTACTCTAGTTCCGAACTGAAATGCTCTGCTGTTTATGTATTTTGTATACAGTTGTGTAAACAGGTTCTTCTTTGCTTTTCTGTATTTTATGATACAATTTTAGTGTGTTATCCAAGGCTACTGTCATTTGTTGTTTACTTCCACTTGTTGAACTGTCTTTACCTGTTATGCCTTCAATTTATACAGATGTGCTTTTATCATGTTGCACTCCGGGCTGACTCTGAAAAGGGACTGTAATTGTCTCAGTGGATTTACCCAGTTACCAAAACTCAAATAAATAAATAAATAATCTTTTAAATCTCTAGAGACAGAAATATGGGGAATGTTCATATTTCTCAGCAAGGTGCTGCATAAATGTTATTTTTGAGAAGGGTACACTGATAAATGGGGAACTGGATCTCACCATGGGACCATTCAAAGCAATGATTAGAGGGATGGCCATAGCCCACCAACAAGAGCTGTGCAGTTATTACTAATGCAGGAGAACTTGGTGCAAATCAACCCACTATGCCTACCCATAGTGCCATGAAGTTTGATGGAACTTCATGAAGTGCACCTACTGTTGTCTGACCAGCTAGTGCCTCCCTCCCGCCATCTTCCTGCCTGTTAACCCCCTTCCAATATTTCCCTGTTAATTTTTAGAACAGTTTATTTTAAGAGCATATGGATAAAGAGTATATATCCATAGCAAACAGTATCAGGGATAAACAGCCCCTGAGCAGAGGAACACAAAAGTGGAGTTAAAAAGGAGGTGTACAAAACGTAACCAGCTGCCACTAGGGATTGACAGAGAGTCCAATAACAATAATAAATGTCCCGCCAGGTGAAGCCATAGGAAAATATCTGCACTTCCAAAGGCTGTAAGCCAAGAATAGTCTGTAAGTCTTATTTATCCACCCTCACAGAAATATTTATCTGTTTTTAAATGTCTGGTTCCTGGCTTTGTGCCATGAACCAGCACCATGTTCCTATACATCCTCCATGCTGGCGTGCCCCCCAATCCCCAAAGTACCTATTTTTACTGTTATAAAAAGAAAGTAAGTCAATGGACAGTAAACTCAATGCAAAAGCACTGAAGCAAGCATTTTGCTGTGACATGCCCCTCTACTGTGACATGCCCCTTGGTAACAAGGATAAAACGTGTCTGTGGTTTACTTTTTTCAATCTTTGCAGATGCTGGAAGCCAGAGTAGTGGGACAGAGAGTGCTATGGTTTGTTTATTTGTAGTCAGTGCTGGCCTAGCAGTTTTTGTCATGTGCAGTTTGTTTGGGATACCTTTAGGCAACTTACAATTCTGCTTAAAGCTTAGCCAGTCTGAATTTCTTCATGGTGATTTATAAGTTATTTTTATTTAATGAATATTTGGCATTTTAGCCAATATGCTTTCCAGTGACCCTCACTTCCTGATTTTTGCATTGAGGTTCTTGTCCTGTAACATTTTGACATTTGCATATAAGTTTATGGGTCCATTTGGAGGGCCTCTTATGGATATAAGCGTGTCGCCTTGCATGTTCTTAAGACCAGAGGACTGTGAACCGAAGGTGAGAAGGTGACACTCATATCCATAAGATGCTCTCAAATGGATCCATAAACTTACTATATCACTAACTGTATTAAATTAAAAAAAAAAATTTTTTTGCTTAATACAGTTAATAACATGATCAGTCAGCGAGAAACCATTACAGCAGCTCCAAATGGACCCATAAACTTATTATAGATCACTAATTATATTAAATAAAAAAAATCCCTTTTTTTTTTTTACTTAAGACACTTAATGGCATGAGTGGTCAGCAAGAAGCCGTTACAGTAGCTCAGCATGTAAGGTACTCTTACGGTAATAAGACTACCTCACACACAACTGAAGGGAGGACTGTGATTGGTCAGGATGCTTCCACAATCTATAATACTTAAGACAACTGGATACTGGATAATCAGGAAGTGATTATCAAATTTCTAATTTCTGGCTGGAAGCATGTAGCCGTAGTTCTGGTTTTCATATTTATAAATATTTTTTCTAGCAAGCTTTAGTTTTTAGATATTTAAATTGTATTTCCATTGTTGTGGAACCAAAGCAAATATGGCTGGTGCCTAAGTTGCAGCTGAGCTCCCCCAACAGCACATCACATCTTTTGTTTACTTCTATAGGACCCTGTGCTTGCCTGTTCCTGCTGTCCCGTGTGGTACTACTTGAATCATGCACATATGTGGCTTGCAGCAGAGGGATCCAGTTCAACATGGTGGGAGGGAGAAACTAATCAAAAACAAAGAAAATGGAGCAAATTACGGGCGATAGTACAGTGAAAACAAGAAAGATTACAAGGCAAGTGCTCAGCAGAGCACAGGAACAAACTGTAGCAAAAGATTCAATTTTTATCAAATACTGCTGCTTCAATTAAATGACTGAATTGTTTTATGACATTTTCAAGATGTGAGATAGTTTACCACACAACAAGGTATCCCAAATATTACAATTCTTCCTTTTGCTGTTTTGCACTTATTAAGCTGTTTTGGCATTGTTTTGTTTCAGATTTGAATGTATAGACACACCCACATCTGCACCACCCCAACCAGTACCCCTCGCAGCCATCTGATGCAGACCTTCACTGTGTGTGCCCCAAACCATGTCCTTACACTCCATGCTCAACCTCTGCAAGGGTGGTGCATCCTGGATGCCTAGACTCTCACAGCCCAGTCACCAGTCCCCTGGATCAAGGCATAGCCAACTGCTTGAACCCCAGGTGAAGTGTAGGTTCTGGCTTATCAAACTTTACTCCACTCCTTTCCTGTTATCAGGAAGGAATATTGTAGTTTTCATTGTTATTCTCATGCTGTTTTTAATTCGTTTGTGTTAATTGTTATGACAGTTATCTCTGTCTTTGTTACTCTTATTGTCAATGATGTCTTGCTCTCCACTGTACCTGCATTTTCCCAGGTCGGCCTGAAAATAAGCAGGTTTCTTACCTAGCACTTACCTGGTCATCAAAAGCCAATAAATAAATTGATTCGAATAGATTTAGCGTGCCTCTTTGGAATGATGATTACCCCCTGAAATTCACAAACTATGCCCCTTTTATTAAAATGCACAACCAGTCTGTATATTGTGCTAAATAATAACCACTTTACTTACAGAATATATTTACACATTCACCAAAATATAAGAAAAGTGCTTGCAGGACAAAACATTGAAAATAAAAGGAGGCAAATCATAAAATGCAAACTTAGCTTTCCCAAATGACCCTCCTTGTAAACTGTGGGGATAAACAGCAGGGCCATTTTGCCACTTGTGCAAACTTTTAGAATCTGATGGCATACCTCCTGGTATTTGTTGGGAAAATTCAGTCTGCCAGTTCATTGTGTTAAAACAGTAGTATGCCATAGTAAGCATTGCACTAAATTTACTAAGTTGTTCTTTTGTTGAGCTGTCTTCCATTGGAAAGAATATGAATTGCCTTGCCCTAATTAAATGCAAATGTGTATACCTGTAGAAATTTGAAATTCTTGTGAAATTTACTATTGTTTGCAGGGTGAACTGTTCATTTTAGGTGCATGAATAATGCCAGCCTGTCTTCAGTGTATATTGTTTTCAGACAACTCCAGCCCTGTTTACACTGATCTTTTTTGCATTAGCATGAGTGCTGCCCAGTTGCTTATCTGTTGCCAGTGGAACAGTATAATATGATGAGAGTTGATTTGTTTCTTGTCCATGTAGCCACTGTAGTAGTGAGTAGTTGAAATGCACTAGGCATGTTTGGTCCCTGTGCAGATGCTAACTGGAATCGGAGACATCTGTAACTAACTCATTTTCCATCCACCCCTTTTTCCATCCATCCCCATTGGCCTCCAAGCATCCCATGACAAGGGTGGGGGCACATAAAATAACTCCAATGTATGATGCTGCATCTTGTCTGCACCTGAGCCAACACTGTAGGGTGCCTGTGTGTGACTGCTTGAAAAATGATGGGTTGGTGCACCACACATGGGACATGAAAATTACAGAATGCATTGTTAGTATACATATTCCTGTAAAAACATCATTACACAATTGAGCACACATGTCAGTAGGGTTGTACCAATATGTTGGTGGTTCAAAGTTCAGTTTGTTTATTTTGCTTGTTCAAAGTTCGGTTTGTTTTATTTTTGAGTAAGACACATATATAGATAACACCTCAGAATCAAAATGCTGAAGCACAAACCAAATAGCTACTGTACATTTGTATCCTTCACAACAATTTTGTATTATGCATTATTTGGGACATCTGAATAATTGAGCTTTATACCTCTCGCCCCCCTCCCCACCATTGGAGGTGGTTTCTCTGATTCCATACCACTATCAGGCGGTTTCTATATTTGTACATTACCATATGCCTTGGCCAACTGCTAACAGTCATCCTAAGCCTGGCCCCAACCCCATGGCTTTTTGTCCATTCAGATTTTTTCTTGCACTAGATTTTATCCTCCTCGGTATGCTCCATTGCATCCCCCAGCCCTGTTATTGACCTTCTCATGGACATATTAGTTATCCAGCACTTCCAGAACCAGAATGTGGTGGGTGGCCAGCTGCACTGGTCATATGAGAGCCTGCAGGGAGTTTCAGCATGGACCAACCGTCCCATATTCCCCTGCCAGGTGCCGCATGTGGTTGCACAAGCCGCGTGCATGCTGGGGCATGTGCATGCACCAGAATGTCCAGCTGCAGTCCCTCCCTTGTGCAGCCCCATTTGTGCTGCCACCTGGTCTCCACCAGGTGGCAATCCCACAGCCACAGTCTTGCCCCTCTCCAAGAAGGAGAACAGTCAATAGGTCACTCAATCCTTCCTCTTGGGCAATCTGTGCTAGTTTCTGACTGTGGGTCACTAAGGTGGCAAGCAACAGCACAACTATTGTGCTACAGGGGCAGTTGCTCAGTTTGAATGTCTTCTCATACTGAAGACATCTCCAAGGAACTGTATTGGCTTCCATCATGGCCCAGCACTCACTATATGCACTGTCACTGTTTCTGCCACTTTTCCACTATTATTCAATAACTGATGGAAGAAAGGTCAAAGCAAAGACTAAAGTTAGAACTCTCTATAAACCAGTACCTGTTCATAGAGCATATTTATTTCATCCCTGCCTATGAAGTGGGGTGGGAGATTAACTTGATGGACCCAGAGTTAAGGGTGAGCAAATCTGAAAACTGGTAAATTCAGTTTGTATTTGATTCAGACTTCCTGGCTTTAATTTGGCTTCAACACCACAGCAGAAGACACTTGAGCTGATTGGTATGGAAGCCTAGCAGGTAACAACAAGGTAAGTGACATCCCTTCATCACCCACTGGTCAATCCACCCTCCTGTAACTTACATCATTCTTCTAGCCAGTTCTTTTAAATGACTCTGTAGCCACCTGACACAGTGCCAGGAGCTAGCTTTTTAAAAATCTGTGAGAGGCTAGAGGACGGTGTGAGGGAGGGAACTGATGTGGGGAGGTGGGCATGGGACTAGCTCTGACCTCCAAAGAAGGATTAGAGGGTTTTTGTTAATTAACTGGCCAAATGCCAACATGATCTAAAGTGGATCAAAAGTTTAACTGGGCCAAATCAAAGGTGAAAGTGCCATATTTCAGAACATTCACAGAACACAATTTTGGCATTGGTTCATCCTCGCCTAAAGTCTTTTCCCATCATAAATTACAATGTTTCTATGCAACTAAAGCACGACTACAGCAGTAGTATCATGGTACTTACTGAGCAGAAGCCTGCAGTGGGATCAGATGGCATGAGCTAGACTGACTAAATAGTTATATATGGATGCTGGGACAGACTAGAGAAAAAGGTACTGCAGAGGGATTCAGTCCAGTGTCCAGAGCTGGGTAGGGTGTTGAAAGGGCATTTAAAGCAAATAAAGACAGGAGACATCTACTGAGCAGGGTCATGGCATCTGAGAACCACCCAAAGAAAACAGTAGGCCCCAAACAGGATTTTTTAAAAGGGTCTCCAGGCATCTGCCCCCCAAAAAAAATGAAGAAGCCCTCTTGACATCAACATAATTCAACTGCTTAACATTCCCCACAAACTGAATTTCAAGCCATTTCATTCTTATTTCTATGGTATTTACATGAAGAACAGAATGATTGCCCTTAAAGTTCATCCAAAACTGGGGCTCAGTCAGGAGTTAAGGTCATAATGCCCTGCTTGTGACATCATAGTTATTTCCACAGCAGTAGATTGATGTCACAAGCAGAGGATTATGACTTCAGTTTATGAGTTAGCCTCAGCGATACTGAACTGTAAGGCATCAATCCTCTTGCAACATGGCATAATGTGAATGGTGGAATGGGGACCCACAATTGGTCAAATTGCATCACGGGGCAAAGTCGGAGTGGGTATTAATCCACGATAGATGCCATGTTGAAAATTGTAGTACTAATGTCAGCCAGACAGCTAGCTTAGCAGCACTGGGCACAGGTGGGGAGCGAGTTTTACAGAGGCAAGTTTGGCACAGGGAGAGGGAGACCAGCTAGATGCAGACCGCAGGGCACCAGAAGGCAGCACACGGAGGCAATAGCAGCACACGCTGCACAAGATGCAGCGCCCGAGGTCTGATGACTCTGTGAGAGGCAAGGGAAGTGACCCGCCTGCATGCAATTTGGGAGAATTGCACATCAGGGCTAATTGAGCAGTGCACCGGAGACCTCCAGCACCTGGTATGAAAGAAATACCCACTAGATCCACACATTTTCCAGACTGGCATGTGAGCCCAACTATTTGCTTTACTTGCAGGTCGTGAATATTTTCACCGCATCAGCATCTTAATGCTGGTTTTGAACAAGATTTGAAAGTGCAGTAAAATGTGTCCTCATAACTCTGGCTCCCTGTGTTATGTTGTTCAAGGCATACAAAATAGGCTCTAGCGACTCTGTCCATCGGGGGCCCATGTTCTAGCGCATTAAGCCACTCGGCGGTGGCATCTGATGCTGGATTAATGCATGGTTGGGCAGTTGCTCACCCTCAGCCTCCAGCCTTGAGCCACAACCCTTCCCAACCATGCATTAATCCAGCATTAGATGCTACTATAAATACAGCCTAATATCGATGTGTATGTAGATGCCCTTTATATTACAGAAAAAACTGCTGAAAATTCTGAATGCTTTGGAATGTTGCACAATTCACTTGTGCTGATACCAGCTTTGATTTGTTTTTGCTGTTAACCTGAACCTCTCTTAAACATTTTAGGTCCATAGCAGGAGCATGGAAACCTGAGGTTCCCTAACAGAAAGGGAACACCCAACCCCTTTATCTGTTAGGAGTGAGGGACTCAAGTCCTGCTGCACACCTTCTCCCTACTCAGAGGTATGTGCAGCATATTACATACTGTAAGTGAAAGCAAGCTAATTTTTTTCAGGTTCAGAGGCAGCACCACTTGAATGTCAGACTTTCAGCCATGGCAGGGCTACATTTCAGAAGTGATGATCACCATAAACTCCTTAAAATTAGAACAGTCAGACCCAAACCATAAACAGAATCATAAGCCACAGCACGTTATCAAACTACCCATGAGATCTGGCGTTTCAGACCGAAGAATAAGGTAGTTATTAATCAAAAGGTACATTTCGGCAACATCCAAAGATCCAGTAATGCCAGCACTGCATTTTCTGTTGGGATTTTCTACTGCATATTATTCTAACAAAATCAACTTAATCAAGAAATCAAGCTGAAACTAGAATTCCTGTTTGAAAGAAAAGGCATTCTGCCTGTTAGCAGTTTGCAACTAGCTCAAGCGATGACTTTCTTAGACTATCAGATTTCTAGATATGCATTATGCACTGGGAATGTTGAATTTCTGTCTGCATGTAATAAAAAATACAACTTCACTGAATCTATTTCCACTGACATATAATAGCTGCTCATGATGACAGGTTTATGTTGATTTCTATACTGTACTGCATACCTCTGCCTTATACTGCAGTATATGTGTTATTTTCATCTGTGAATATGTTATGGATTGGGAGTTATATTTTATAGTCTGAATACTCTATTATAATAATAACTAACAGACTATTATTTTTTTAAACTCCTAGTCCCTTTTATAGTTCTATTAATATATTAGCAATACTACAAGACCTGGATATTTTTCAAGAAAATCAAACAGGAAAGAAGCAGTATGTATTTTGCAGGACCTGACCTTACAGTATCACTGAAGTGCAATTCAATTAAGTTCAGCTCTCATTGTTTGAAAATGCACCCCTTCCAATCTGTGAAAAAGCACCACACATCAAAAATGAGATACATGGTTTTGTTCATGTACTGTTTTTAATTCTTTTTTCACTATCCTACATAAAAGATGGTAGTTTTCAGATTGTGGTTGTCTAAAGCGAAACATTTATTAATGAATTTACACAATATGCAAAAAATTCCTTCATAAACATAAAGTGCAGAATGCTAAGAAAACAATATCTCAAAGTCCGTAATCACAATAAAAGACGTTATTCCATCTACACATAAACAATACAAGAGCATTCAAACTGAGCAATTTCCAGTGACTAGAGTACTAGAAGTGAAATGGTTAAGCAGCCCTGAACTCCATTAGAAACTTTCCACACAGTATCTTCTACTTTGCTAAATAGACAATAGACTACAGATTAGAAATAAACAGCTCTGTTTGTTTTGGCAATCACATTATAGTATGACCGAAATCCTACCAGAAGTGGATAAGCCATCTAAAACTAATTTCTGTATCTTAACTGAAAACCAGACATGTGGAAGGCCTTTTGAGTTTAAAAAAATTAACAGATCAGTGTGGAACTTTTGGGAGGATTCTGTTTCTATGGTCAGAGTATTCAGTGCCCCCCTGTAAAATGTAAGCATAGGAGCTGGACAAGTCATCCTCTTACAGAAAATGCCAATGAAAATGCCTCCTGTAAGCATGTTCAGGAAACCAACAAATGTTTATTACAGTATATTCCATTTTTCATTAATGGACTTTGTGTATTCTTATTTGTCTCAGTTTCTCACTCAATCTATAGGCCTAAGGCACAGGGAGAATTAGGATTGGGAAGAAGTACCTCATTTAGATACCAGGGGCTAGATTCACAAAAAATCACAAAGTGCAGTATAAATATTTGTGTTGCACTATGTTGCCTACATGTCAAAATTGATATTTACAGATGGATAGCACACCATGCTATCTGACTGTGACTAGGGCTAGGTCGAGTCAGTGGTAACCCCATTACCATTACCACTTACCCCACTAGCTCTGCCCTGACATGCATCCTGGAGAATGGCCCTGCAATGAACAGTGCAGGTGGGCTATTTGAATTCACAAAGGCAGCTATATAAATGATGCCACTGGGCATGCAAGGTGCTATGCGACTATTTGCATGCCCATTATAGGCCCATTTACATGGGCTGCAATGGAGTATAGTGCCTCCCCACATGATCACCGGTCTGAGTTGTAAAATGTATATTCCTTGGTGCCAGTGGTTCCCCCACTCCCGTGATTGCCAAGCACCAGCCTGAGTTAAAAAACACATCTCCCTGGTGCTAATGGTCCCCCCATCGCTGATCACCAATTGTTGGCTGGATTAAAACAAATAAGTCTCCCCTGGTTGCCAGTGCTCCCCCTCCATGCCAGTCACTGGCCCAAGAAAAAAACCAGAATTATCCCTGGTGTTCATGGCCCCACCTCCACCTCTGATCACTGATCACCAGCCCAACTGTATAAAGATACATTTCCCCTGGTGGCTAGTGGTCCCCCTCCCCACCAACTGTTGGTCCAAGGAAAAAGGAATAGTCCCTTGTGCTAGTGCCCCCACTCCCAATTGCTGATTGCTGGCCCAAATGTACAAGGATATGTTTTCCTGGTGTACAGTGGTCCCCCGATCCCCTGCCCAGTTATACAGAAACACATTCCCTGATGTTCCGTGGTCCCTCCCCACCTGATCCCCTGCTCGGTTATACAGAAACATATTCCCTGGTGGCTAGTGGACTCTTCCTCCACCCAATGTGGACACCCCTCCCTATCCTTGATCTCCAGTATAGGATTGAACATCCAGTCCCTGGTGGATTAATGGACCCTCCCACCCTGGCAGGTAGTGCCCACCACCCCAATCCCCCATCCCTTCCTGAGCCAGCGACTAGCACAGCCCTCCTTTCTCCACCATGGCCAGCTGCAGACTGAGCTGTCAATGAGCACATACTGAATATGGTATGTGCTCACTGACTGACAAATCAGTTGATTGCAATGGGATTTTCTTCCCCATCAGCCCACTGCCCTTGAGAAGCTGAGCCATTCCTTTTGTGAGTCCATGCATGCAAACAGTAATTCCATGTGGAGGAGCAAGCTCCCATGCTCACAGCAGGGGTTGCTGTGTAGTGAAACTTAGCTTCACCCCTCCTCGTGGAAAGTGCTGTTACATAGAAGCTGGCCACCCAGTCCAGCTTCCAAGTTCATTCCCCAATCCAAGTCACCAACATGGCAGTGTGATGCACTGTTAATAGTCATCAGAAAGGCCTGGGCAAACATATTTTAGTGAGAGACCACATACTGTGGATACTCATAAAAGGAGGGAAAAACTATCCCAACTACTTTCCACAGTGAAACTCTAGGATGAAGATACAAATGTACTAAACCTGAAATTATGAATAAAATAGATAGGGAGCTGTGTATTACAGGCTATAATACCATCGAGAGGCTTTGGTGACATGTGAATCTTAAAATCGAAGCTTGAGAGGTTCCAACATGTTACCAAAACCTCTAGATGGTATTATAGCTAAGAAAACACAGTCCCAAATTTTTATTTTTATAATATATGAAGCCAAGAAAGTTTCACTTATTTACTTTATTGTAAAATTACTGTACTCACTGGTAGGTTGGCTGAAGATTCAGGGCTGAAAAGTGAAATTCTGAATGTTACTGAAATAGATCTCCCATGCGGTTCTTTTTATTTCATTTAAAACATTTATTTTTTATCCAGAGGTGGGGGAGATGTGAGCAGCGAGGCTACAAGAGAAAACCACCCTTCAGCAGCTTCTCTCTCTTTTTTTTATTTAAAAATGTGTATACATTTTTTCCTGCAGGGTTGGGAGAGAGAGAGAGAGAGAGAGAGAGAGAGAAAGAGAGTTGCAAACAAGATAGAGGTTGGACAAATTCTGAGTCAGTGGCGAGCTGACTTTTACTGTACATGATGGTTACAGTGAAAGTCGGCTCATGCTCCACTGACAGACTGCATGCAGCACGCAGAAATGTTCTTTTCATAATACCATTGTTAAGCGCCAGAACGATAGTATTATGAGAGGAATGACAGTATTACTAGATCTCGTAATACCATCATTGAGCTCTAATGATGGTATTATGGCAATTTTTGGGGAAGGGGTTCAATGCTATTATTAACATCATCCATATATTACAATTTAAATGGAGCTTGCCTCAATGAACTGAGTAGCATTTTTGCTTAATTCTAAGCTCTTATTTTGTAATAATTTTATAGCAGAAACCAACCTTAATTACTGGTTATTAGTGTTAATGCACTGCATTTTGGCACCTTCCTCTTCCATAATACACAGGTGACATGTATGTATTACCACCCATGTATTACAGGGTTTCTCTCACACATACACTTTCAACTCTGCTGACAAACAATTTTTAACTTTTCCTCGTGCTTTGTGCCACTTACTTAAGAATCTCAAACTACCACAGTAGCTGACGCTCACTGTAAACACCTCTATCTCACAAATCATGACTGTAAAGGCTTAATTTCTACAGTTTCATACTGTTTCTGAAGCTTTCTATCCAGGCTCTCACTTCAGCTGTGCTGGAAACCATCTCATCACTGAAACCTCTCTCTCTCTTTCTTGCTCACCTCAAGCTGTCTACTGTCATGCATAGCTCCACAAGCCCTGCTCCTTGCCCAGGTCAAACTGTTCTTGTACAAAAACACTACTTACCAGTAAATATAAAAATAAAATATAGGGACTGGTGTTTAATTTCTTTAACACATCTTTGATATGCAGCCTACATAAACCTCTGCTTTGTAAAATACCCCATATTATACCAGTCCTCATATATTACTTTACATTTAATAAATGTCAATATGCACAAATTTTATTGTTTAGATAAGCTTCTTTTCTATATGGCTCCGCACAGAGATTTGAGAAAGTCAGTGTAGGTGATCAAGATCTTCAAATAAAGTAACATTTTCATACTGACACAAGCAAATACACTCGATAACAGATCACGCTTTCTTAAAGGGACATATATTAGATTTGTACAACCTATGCACCTTGTTTTTAGTCAGAAAAGGAATACTGTATTGCTAACTATACTACATTCTCTGTAACTTAGTACAGTTCTTTTATCCAAGAGCATCCAGCTTCATCAGATCCTGAACAAATATCACACATGATCTTCACTCCACTTCAACCTCTGTGAAATCATCCAACATATTCACCAAAAATAACACAACTGCTCATTTGTCAGTGCTGATTATCATGGCGGAATGTTATCCTTGCTGTCCCCAATTCAGCAGACAATGGGAGTTACACTTTCTAAGGACACATTATTTTAAAATATTTTCACTCTGGGCTCAGCCCACATAATTAAAGGTTTGATTTTCTAAAATGATAAACCTCTTTCAGAGGGCTCAGATGATTAGTACTCAGTCATGCTTTCATTCAATCTTATGAATCAGTTTGTTCCTCTGGCAGTCTTTAGCAGATTAGATAGATTTTACGTTAGAGAAACCTGAAAATGATTATTCAAGACACAAAAGATATTATGGAACACTGAATGACACGTCAAAAGTGATGGATAAATCTACTTCAACATACACTACTGAATAGGTCATGCAATGGGCAACAACTAAAACTGCTATACACATTATACCATCACGACACAGCACATTGATATTTATAGAATCGCTATCTATGGGTAACAGAACCAACTACCCCCTACCCCATCTCCCACATGGTTTGCATTTTCCTAGAGATGTTACTGTCAAACAGAGCAAGGGCTGTTTTACAAAGGCTGGCACCTTACATGTTTAAGATGAATATCTCACAAGTTTGCCACATATACATGGAAATAGCCTGCAATCTTGTTTATGACTGCAAAATAATTTAATATAGCATGTCAAACCCAGGTTTACTTATTTTCAGTTGTTTCATATTTTAATTATTATACTTTCAAGGGTGATGCTAGCTAGTAATTGCTTACAGTATCAATCACTCCCTTTCTTCAGTGATTGCCTCCACAAAGGTTCTGTAATTCATGTAAACCTTATTTTTCATGTTTTTTTTCTTACTATGGTTTATACAGGAGGTTTTGGTTTCCAGATTTAAGACTGAAGAGTGGGTAAGCTTGACTACCATGTCAAGATAATGCCATACAACCAAATTCCTATTGCAGCTAAAAGCCCACTCCATTGTCTCCTCCTCCCTATGTTACTGATGCCATCCGGATGGAGCAGATGCAGATCAACCACTGTCCTCATTGACCTTGGTAAGACCTTTGACACCATGGCCCACCCAATCCTCCTGGATCTGTCGGGTTGAACTGGACTGTTCAATACCACAGTAGTGGTTTGGTTCCTAACTCACTGGCCAGCAAGATTCTAAGCATGCAACACCATACCCTCCTCCTCCCACTCCCCATCAATTCCAGGGTGCTCCAAGACTCTACACTGAGGTTTATTCTTTTCCCCTCTTCCTTAATGACCACCTCACAGCCTGTGTCTCTATGAACATACATATGTATGCTGATGACGCTGTTCTTTTTATCTCTGAAGCCTCGGTCTCTGAGCTGGAAGTGTCACTACAGTGGACTTCCGGTTATGTCAAATGTAGTTCTGCTCAAAATTTAAGCTGAATGTCAAAAACCGTTACATGTTTTGGCACCAAAAGACAATTTAATAGGCTCAGCCCTCCCTGTATGTTGGACCCTTGACAGTGTTCTCCTTGAAGGGTGTCTCACTTAGTACCTGCCACCTGCATTTGTAACTATTTGCTGCTGCAGCTGTTTTTCATATTTTGCCGCTCAGTTGTATTATTACTTGCACATCTGCTTTCCTTCAGTACTCTCCATTTACATGTATTTTATACTGCACAACCACAGATATCTATGAACTGTATTTATTTTATTTATATCACTGTACATCTGTACTGCATGTATTATATATTGTGCTTACTGACATGTTCTTCATTTTATTTACTGATTGTTTCATCGTGTGTCTGTATTTCTGTTACTTGTCCCCTCCCCCAATCACACCGGGAAACAAGTCTCAGCTCAGTGTGCCTCTCCTGGTCACACACTTTTCAAATAAATAAATAAATAAATATGTACAAAAATATACTGTACTTATCTAAATAAGTGTCAGAGCAAGTATTTAGGTTCTGAACCACTGGAACTGCATTGATATGGAATTGGGCATAATCATTTAATAATGACTGGGAAGCATTTTCTCCCTAGGGAAACCGGTTATGATTCGCCATTATAACCTGTGGGTTATAATGGTGAACACATCTCAGGTTTCCTAGCTCCATCACATCGCCTGCTGCTACTCTCCCTCACACACTTGGCCACTGTCACTCAGCAACGGCGGTAAGTGAATTTAGAAAATACTTGTGTCTCTCAACAGTTCAGTCTTTCCTGTAATCCTCAGTCAAACTAAAAAAAAAAAAAAAAAAAAAGAAGGTTTCAGCAGCTGCTCAGCTGCAGACCACAGACAGTGCTTCATCCCGATTGGACTGTGGCTGTTTTATTGTGTATAATTGCTGTGGTGAGAAAATATTCTAAAGCAATTATATAAAATAAAACAGGGTGGTGTGTTTAACTCATGATTTTAATCTTTCAGTGTTGGATGTTTAAATGAACCCCTCAAGCTTCGCTCAGGGTTTATGTAGCATCCAACACATTGGGGTGTAAAATCTCATTAAACACACTGCCCCATGTATTATTCTATATATAATTAATGGCTTTCTTTCCCATAGGGAAACTGTATGAATTTGCGGTTATAAAGGAGTGTTTATAACGGCAAACACGCCGCATAGTGTCCTCCACTGCGCAGATGCGCCTCCTCGCTTCTCCTCAATTCTCGATCGTCACACCTTCCCAACCGCAGACCTAACATACAAAGAAAACTGCCACGGACTGTCGGCAGTAAGTAAAATTTCAACTAAACTTTTGATGTCTTCGCTTCACTGGCTTGACTCCTCACAATAGTCGGACAAATGTTACAAATAAAAGTGAAAGCTGACTGCTTGTGCCATGACGTGATTGGATTGCGGCGGCACAGCAGCCTTTTATTTTATATAATTGCTGAGGGAAAAGAAACCCAACAATTATATAAATAAAATATGGGTCTAGTGAGGCTTCAGTTTACACACACACCCTTGGGGTTTGATGCTGCATAACCCTCGGGTGTGTGTAAATTCTCGCTATACACCCAGACCCATACTTTATTCTCTATTTTATTATGAATCCATGAGCTCAGAGACATATGAAAAGTTAATTTAGCTAGCCCATGGCATGGCAGCAGCATTACTGCCCATCATATCGCCAACCGGGATCAAGAGTAGTCCTAGGCTACTGGGGCCAGCTGGGGAGGATTGAGCATTCACTGGACTGCTCTCCTATTAAGTGGAGGGACAGTTTCTGGTTTTGCTGTGTGACTGCCACCAGAAGGAGGCCTGGTGGTAGCACAGGATGGGAGCAGCACGGTAGGGAAGAAGGGAGGGACTTCTGCAGTGAGTGCATGTCTCCATGCATGCAACAACATACAAACCCCAGTTAATGGAAGAGTCCAGCAAAATGGAAAAGGAGCTTGGGCAGGCTTCTTGAAGCTGTGCCTGGTCTTCTCTGGCTGGCACCACCACCACCAACTCCCAGAATCTGGATAGGTCTGTACCAAGGAGGAGGACAGACCTCCTCTTCTGGCTCTACTACGGGGCAATCCACCAGCGACTGTCCAGTGGTCGGGAGGTGAGTGACAGTCTTGGTGAGTGGGGACATGGCTGCTAGCTGCCCATCTGCAGCCCAAGGAGGAAAATCTTTATGGCAAAATGAAACAACCATTTAAAATTAAAGGTAAACCTATCCACAAAAATGCAATGATCTTGTACTAAATACAAATGCAGCATGTACAAATAACTTAAATGTGCTTTTCTGATTTTCATACCGATTTATACCTAATAGTTGTCTGTGATGTATCATAAGAACAAAAAAAACATAGACAATGACTGCAGAAAAAATTCAAGGTCCATCCAATCTGCCTGAGTCCCGATTTAGTCCTGGGACACACTGTTCCTCAAGGGTCTTAGCCCTCTTTATCATCCTCCCATTCTCCTCCCCTTTTCTGATGCTGGGAGCAACCTCTTGTACCCTGCATTCTGTCCCAGCCGTGCTTACAAACACTTACACTTTTTCACACCTACCACCTTGACTGGCAGCCTGTTTCATGTTTCCACCACCCTTTCTGTAAAACAGTACTTTCTCATGTCCCTTCTGAACCTCCCTCCTGTTAGCTTCCATGCATATGACCGTGAGCTGCTATTCTAATTAAATAGCTCCCGCAGCTCACCCTGTTATTTCTAAGGAATCTGCAGGTCCCTATCATATCTCAACTCACTCAACTCATCTTTATTTATTAAAAGCACAATTCAGCAGAGTATCAAAGCGCTTACAAACAATTAAAACATTGAAGTTAAAAATATCAATAAACAGTAAAATATATATCTGAACTCCAGAAAGGTGAGATTATACATATCGCCTTTAATGCTGACTTAAAACTCTCCACAGTCAGGCACTGCCTTATCCGGCAATGTAGAGAGTTCCTCAGGTTCGAGGCCACAAACAAAACTGACCTGGCACCTGATGTCTTCAAATGAACCCAGGAACCTCTAGCAATCCCTTTGTCGGTGGAGTGGAGGAGGCGGTAAGGGCAAAGAAGATCTTGCAGGTAACATGGATCCTGTCCATATAGGGCTTGTAGGTCAGTAAACCAACCTTGAAGGTGATCTGCCACTGAATAGGCAGCAAGTGCAAACCATGGAGCACAGAAGAGACATGGCATGGTCTTGGTAAACCCGTCAAGCAGTTGATATCAACCCCAGTAGCTCAAGGTAAAGGGAGTTGCAATAGTCAAGGTGGAGGTCACAAAGATGTGGACCAACGTTGATAGGTCATCATCGGGACCAGGTGCTTAATCCAGGTGATATTCCTCAGATGGTAAAATGAGGTCTTGATGACGGATGGCACCTGAAAACTAAGAGTCAATCCATCACCAAAAATAATGCCCAGGTTTCTCACCAGGTCAGAGATCATCAGCTGGCTGTCTCCAAGCCAAAGCCCAGAAGGGCAGTTAGCCAAAGCCCTCTGCCCAATGACCAGGGTCCACAACCAACACCTCGGTCTCATCAGTGTGCACCTCAGCCAGTTGACATTCATCCAGCTCTGGATCTCGGTGAGGCAGCTGTTAAATGTCGAGATAGCACTATCCTGCTCGGGCACAAAGGACATGTATAGCTGAGTATCATCTGCATAACAGTGAAAACTCGGCCCATACCACCTTACAATGTCTTCAAATGGCAGCATATACACTGTAAACAACATGGGTGATAAAACAGAGCCCTGCAGCACCCTACAAGGCAGGAGAAGACTGGGTCAGAGGAAAAAATCTCCACCACCATCTCTCTGGGTCCTGCCAGTGAGAAAAGAATGGAACCACCTGAGGACTGTACCAGACAGTCCACAGATCAACCTGAGGCACTCTAATAACACACCATGGTCCATGGTGTCAAATGCTGCAGAGATCAAGGAGAACCAAGATGGAACAGCTCTTCCAATCTCTCGCTATCAAGAGATCACTGAGTACTCGAACAAGGGCTGTCTCTGTACTATGCCTCTTCCGAAATCCAGACGGAGAGGATCATAGACACATGGTGGATGGTGATCCTCCAGCTACAGCACAACCACCTTCTCAATAACCTTACCCACAAAGGGAGGTTAGAGACCAGTCTGTGGTTAGCGAGGCAATCTGGGTCAGAGAGGATTTCTAAGAGAGGTGTTACCACCACCTCCTTCAGGGAGTCAGGAAACACATCTGTCTCTAATGAACAGCAGACTATCTCAGCTAGGACCAGGCCAATAACTTCAATGCACCCCAATAACTGGCAGGTTGGGCTGTGTTGCAAACTACAGCAGGTCGACTGCATGCCCTGGACGATCCTTACAATATCCGTGATCGCCAGTCAGTCAAAGTTGGACCAGACAAACCGAGGGACTGTAACCTCCCACTGACCATTGCCGCTCCCATTGGAATGTGCTGCACAGCTCTCTGACCTGATGTTGGCAATCTTATCCATGAAGAATCGTGACAATGCTCTCCGAAACTGCAGGCTGGATTGCACAGTCTGTCAACAGTTCGGAAGAGCTGAGCTGATCGATTCTGAGTGGCTGCAATCTCCTGGACAGGAACACTGCCTTCTTACAGGGGATAGCTGATTGATACTCAGTATAATGGTCCATCAATCTATGTTTGTTGGCATCAAGACCCAATTTCCACCAGCGCCATTCCAACTTTTGGCCAACTCATACAACTCTCAAGTCCCATCAAACAAAGGGTACTGAGGGCAGAGGGTGAGGGGTGAACTAAGATAGAGCACAGTATCCAGAGCCTCGGCCACAGCCCCATTATAGGTCTGAAGCAGATTCTCTGGGTTTGTGCTTGCACTGGAAAGCCTGATAGATCCAGCACTGACATCAGGCCATTTGAGGTCAAACCCCTTAAAGGGCAGTACTGGACCATCTCTGTATCTCTCCTCTAGTTTCTGGTCTCCATTGAGTACCTGTTCAGTGCCTTAGGCGATCCTCATAGGACCTGTCCTGCTGGCCCTAAATTATTTTATTACCCTGCACTGTAGTCTCCAGCCTATCCATATCTTTCCTGAGGTGAGAACTCTAGAACTGGGTGCAGTACTATAAGTGTGGCCTCATCAAGGATCTATACAAAGGGCAGTATTATCTCTCTTACCTCCTTTTTCTGCTATCAATACCTCTCACCTAACATCCAAGCATCCCAGTTGCCTTGCTTGAAGTCTTGTTGTACTGACTTGATTGTAGGAAGTCACTGATGATAACTACATGGTCACATTCATCCGCCATGGTAGTAAGTCTCTCTTCCCATCCAGTATGCCGTCCTTGGGTTACTATTCCCTAGATGCATAACCTTGTACTTTTTGGCACTGAATTTCAACTGACAAACCCTTGACCACCATTCCAGTTTTGCAAGTCTCTCTGCATTTCCTCTATCCCCTCATCACTATCCACCCTCCCACAGAGCTTAGTGTCATTTGCTAAGAGACACAACTGCCCCCGATTCCATTACCAAAGTCAGTGATGAAAATATTGAAGAGGACTGGACCAAGGACAGATGCCTGTGGAACCCCTCATGACATCCCTCTCTTTGATTTAACCCCATTGACTACCCTCTGCTGCCTACCCTTCAACCAGTTACCAGCCCAGTTTACTATGAACTTAACTGCACCCAGACCCTCCATCTTCTTCAGCAAGCATCTGTGAGGCACTGATTCAAAGCCTTGTAGAAGTCAAAGTACAGCAAATGTACAGTGTGGCTGCTGCCCATTTCCTCATCTCACACAATCAAAGAAAACTGTCAGGGCATCTGACAAGATTCTCCTACCATGAATCCATGCTGTTTACTGTTCTGGAGTCTGTTGCTCTACAAATAGTCCACAAGATGCTCTCTTACCAGTGACTCCATCAGTTTCCCCTACAGTAGAGGTAAGAATGGCAGGTCTGTATCTCCTGCTTGTTCCTTGCACCCCTCCCCCATGGAGCAGAACTACATCTGCCACCAACAAATCTTATGGAATTACTCCTGTCCTTGGAGAGCTGTTGAATAATCTACCAGGAGACAGATCAGCCATTTCCACTGCCAATTCGAAGCATCCTAAAATGCAGCCAATCGGTCCTGGGCCATTATCAATCTTCAGGGCTGACAACCCTTTCAGGACCCTTTTACTAGTAAGCGTTGGCTGTCTCATCTCTGGGACACCCTTAGTAGTTTGCTTTGATGCCAGTCTCTGGCAAGCCCCACTGTCCTCCGTAGTGAAAACTAAGCAAAAGTAATCATTAAGGATGGAGGCCTTTTGCTTGTCCACCTCAATCACTCTATCTCCCTCAGTAGGCCTTTCAATTCCTCCTTCTCCTTTCTTCCTTTTTGACTAATATACCTGAAGAAATTTTTTCTCCACTCTTGATCCCTTCTGCAATATGCAGCTCGTTGCCTGCTTTGGCCACCCTAACCACCCTCTTTGTCTGCCTATTTTCAGCAGTGTGTGTGTGTGTGTGGGGGAGTTTCTTTTCAGTGTAATATGTGGCTAGATATACAGTACAATATACATATGAATTCTTGAAGGTGTGTCAAATAATTCATAGTTGTGAATAATTCCAAAGATGGAAAATTTATAAAATATATAAACCACAGTAAACACAGTTTTTTATCATTAAATACTATTTTAGTTCAGGTTTGCTAAACTAAAACCAAAAAGTCCCATAAGGGTTAGTTGCAAATACTGGCACTATTCTGACATGTCTCATAGCTGTAAAAAAGCTTTCATATTCTTAAAACTAAACCAGTAGAATCACAACTCCTTTGATGAGAAGACTTACACTATTTATAATATAGATGAATATATATATACTGTGTAGATATTATACACATGCATGCGCACACACACACACACACACACACACACACACACACACACACTCCACTGATTGTTATTAACTGCTGTATTTAACTTTAGTGATTCTGTCTTATTTCTACCACTGCACTGTAATGTTCCCATTCCGCTTCCACGGAAGTATCTAGAAATGAGGTGTTATGAGATTAGTATGCCTTCCAGATAACACTTTTTTAATAACAGATAAATAATTTATACCATTTTAGCATCTGTCTGCAGTCAAATATGGTGGTCAAGATTATGAGCCTGGTGAAATATACATTTATCTTACGGCAGTAAAAAACTGCACAGTCAGCAGATGATACCAAGGAGCTGTCACATTTATATTCACACTTCTATCTGTCTAGACTGATTCATTAACTGCATGTCAGAGGGAAATGAAATTAATTTTGCAGAATAAGGACAGGCAGTTCTTCAAAAGGAAACTATTTCTAACAGCTAATGCATGGTATTTATGAAACAATATACTGTATTTTGCCTTGCTTATACTTTGGATGTAAGTTTTCACATTATTCTTCACAATTCACTTTATCTCTTACAATGAAATGAGTCATAGGCTTTGAAAGGAAAAAAATGAATTTCTTTATTTTCAGATTTTCAGGGTACTAAATGAGAAAAAGACCAAGGTAGAGACGGTCAGTGGGGATGCTGCAACAGAAGGTAAGGCCATCAAAAATGGAAGCAATGAGTACCAATGCCCATAGTCTAGGTAACAAGCTTCCTGAATTAGTGGCCTTGATGGAGGAGGAACATCTGGATATTGTGGCAGTCACAGAAACATGGTACACACAAAACCATGACTGGGACGTAAACATACCAGGATACACTATCTACAGGAGGGACAGGGAGGGTAAAGAGGGGAGGAGTAGTTCTTTACATAAGGAAGGAATAAAAGCAACAGAACAAAAGGGTAAACAGGGAGGAGAAGAAGCACTGTGGGTAAATTTGGAGACAGGCAATGGCACCACAATCCAGCACAGGGGTTGTATCTGAACCCCTTCTCAGGGGAGGAAATGGACAAGGAAATGATAGAAAGTATACTTAGAATGGCAGAAAAAGGAGATATTGCTGATGGGTGATCTGAATATGCAGATGTTAACTGGAGCGCAGTTGCAGCTGCCACTTGAAAGTGCAGTTATTCTAGATGCCCTACGAGGGCATGCCTTGAACAACTAGTACTGGGCCCACTTTCGATTGGGAGCAATATTAGACTTGATACTCTCAAATGGAGATGGAGAGGATCACAGATGTAAAGTGGGTAGCCATCTGGGAACTAGCGACCATCGAACAGTATGGTTCACAATAAACACAACAATAGAGTCAAGCCATACAAGACAAAAGTACTGGACTTTAGGAGGCTGACTTTGCCAAAATGGTGAGTGCCTAAGGAATGCACTAGCAAATGGGCAGGGAAGGAGGTGGAAGAACAATGGGAATAATAAAACTGCCATCACAGAGGTAACGAGCTCGTGTGAAGCAAATAAACAAAACAAGACGATGTAAGAAACCACTATGGTTCTCAAAGGAAGTGGCAGTGAAGGTTCAAGAGAAAAGAAAGCATTCAGGAAGTACAAGGAATCTAGCAGGAGCAGGACAGAGAACTGTATCAGTAAAAGCAAAGGAGGCTGGGAAGGCAGTCAGAACAGCAAAGGCCCAAACTGAGGAAAAGATAGCCAACTCAGTTAAGAAGGGGATAAAACCTTTTATAGGTACATCAGGAGCAAAGGAAGACCAAGGGAGGATAGTGAGGCTTAATAAGGGGAGGGAGGGTGGGCAGAGGAGAATGTGAAAAGGCAGAGATACTAAACAAATATTTTTGCTCAGTATTTACAAAGGAAGAGGGGAGGTACATAAAACAAACAGTAGTAACACTCTGGATACAGAAGTTGATACCAGCCCATTTACAGAAGAAAGGGTTCTGAAAGAACTCTTAAAACTGAAGGTGGACAAAGCAATGGGGCCTGATGGGATTCATCCCAGAATTCTAAAAGAACTAAGGGTAGAACTAGTGACACCACTGACTACCCTCTTTAACAAATCATGGGAGGATGAGGGTGGTACCCGAGGACTGGAGGAGGGCAGATGTGATTCCCCTTCACAAAAGTGGGAGCAAGGCAGAAGCAGGAAACTATAGACCTGTTAGTTTAACCTCAGTGATAGGGAAAATGATGGAATCACTTCTAAAGGAAAGAATTGTCGCGATCTAGAGGCCAGAGGGCACAGACCCTAGGCAGCATGGATTCAGCGGGAAGGTCATGCCAGACAGATCTGATAGATTTCTTTGACTGGGTGACCAAAGTAGTAGATCAGGAGGGGCTGTGGACATGGCCTACCTGAGACTTTAGTAGGCATTTGACACAGTCCCACACAAAGATTAATATAAGTTAGCCAGCCTGGGAGTGGGTCCCAAGATGACAGCCTGGGTAAAGAATTGGCTGGAGAATAGGACACAGAGGTAATAGTAAATGGGTCCACTCAGAAGAAAGGAGGGTTACTAGCGAGGTGCCATGAGGTTCAATATTAGGACCAGTCCTCTTCAATGTCTTTATAAGCGACATTGAGAAGGACTGGAAGAGGAAAAATATGTCTCTTTGCAGATGACACTAAGATCTGCAACAGAGTTGATGCACAGGGTGGGGTGGAAAGGATGAGAAGGGACTTGGCAAGGTTAGAGAAATGGTCAAATGTATGGCAGCTTAGATTCAATGCTAAGAATGCAAGGTAATGCACCTGGGAAACAAAACCCAGGAAGAGTACACAATGGGGGTGAGATACTAACAACAACAAAAATGGAAAGGGACCTGGGGGTAGTCATATCAGATGACCTAAAGGTGGGCAAGCAATGTGAGAAGGCAGCAAGGAGGGCTGGGGGATACTGGGATGCATAGGGAGGCATCACCAGTAGAAAACAGGAAGTTATTATCCCTCTGTACAGACAGCTGGTGAGACCCCATTCTGGAGTACTGTGTGCAGTTCTGGAGACCCAATCTCCATAAAGACATAGACAGGATGGAAGCTGTCCAGAGGAGCAACTAAAATGGTGCAGGGTCTGCACGGAGGACATATGAAGAGACTTAAGGAGCTTAATATGTATACCCTTGAGGAAAGAAGGTAGAGGGGGACATGATAGAAACTTTCAAGTACCTCAAGGGAATCAACAAAGTCCAAGAGGTAGCATCTTTCAAAAAGAGGTGTGCAAGAACAAGAGGGCACAATTTGAAGATAGAGGGTGGCGGCTCAGAGGTAATTTAAAGTATTTTTTCACAGAGAGGTTGTGGATGCATGGAATGGCCTTCCGGAGGAGGTTGTGGAGTCAAAATCAGTGGTGGAATTCAAGCATGCATGGGATAGTCATAAGGCAATTCTGGGGGTGGGGGTAGGAAGAAGTAGGCTGCTGGTTAACTAGGATCTGCAGCTTATCCAGTAGGTAGGAAATGGGCAGACTGGGTGGGCCAAGCGGTCCTTATCTGCCGTCAAATTCTATGTTTCTATATTTCTATGATTATTAGCTTCATGGCCACTTCTAGCAAAACCTGAAGCAGCAGAGGATAAACTGATGCTCTTTGACCTTGTTTCTTTGTGCAAAAGCTGGTCATACATGACATTTTCAGATATTAACAACAGCCCTGTTTGTGGAGGTTTCCTGGGGTTCATGGGTAGGCAGACAATTAACTAATTCTGTGTCATTTCCTGCTACCTTTGCTGCCGTTTTCTAAGAACTATTCATCTGTTCTGTTAGACCTACACATTGCCTTAAGCAGGTCATCCTTTTGTTTTTCTGCCCTCTTCTTCCATTCCTGGGAATCAGTCTGACCATGTGGTTAGAGTTCTGGGTCAAAGCGAGCCCTTTGGTGGGACCACAATGGTACTGCAGGCAGGCAAGGAATTTCTATAGAGATATCCTGTAAATGTCCAGAAATTTCTGGTCATGGCAATTGCTGCAACTGTACTCAGCATAGCCCAACTAAGATGTAACACTGTGTTTATACCATGGTCCTACTTTAATTCAAATTTTCCAGTTGGTAGGACTAAAGTAGAGGAACGTAAGTCACTCACTCAAGGTGATACAATGAATCAATGTTGACACTGGTACTCAAACCTAGTGTTCCTGATTTCCTGGCCTGTGCTCAGGATAGTAGGCTATACTCCATTCTGATCTGCAGAACCCTGTCTACTCCAGTTTTGGACTGTACAACCTTCTAATGAATCATTTCTCTCTTCAAAATCCAACAAATAGATATGGGCCCCAATTCTCAAAGCATCGGGATCATGCAAGGTGCATGTACAAGGAGAGATGCCGCAGGGGCTCCTGCACCACAATCTGCATCATTCCTGATTATACAATGTAGGCCATGCCAGTTGGGGACCACCTGCACTGGCTGGGCTTGCACCATCCTTATGACGGACACACGGTGTGCCATGGTGGAAGGAGGCTTGTTCTAGGGCAGCACTGCAGCATCCCCTAAAATGGGATTCAGTAACATCCCACCCCTAAGGGTGCATGGACCTCAACAGTTAGATCGGTTTGGCTGGTCTAACAGCCTATGCACCAGCCCTTGAGCTCTTGCTGAGGGGACAGAACCTGTGCACTCCCATTGAAGCTTGGTCACCCACAGTATCCCACACCCACATAACACCACATAACACCTGGACACCTGCAAATGGCCAATGGAGCAGCCAATGGTATCCTGCTGTGGTAGGTATGTGTCCTTGGGGTTCTCCATGGTACCAGTTATGTGACTACTCCCCAAAGTGGACCTTCACTGTCATGGTGGCAGCCATGCACTGTCCCCATCAAGGATCTGTAGCCACTTCCCTCCTCCCACCCCAACCCATCCTGCCCTCCATGTTCCCTGTACTGTCCACCATGACACTGCCAGCCTCCTGAGTGACTGGCCAGCTGGTCTGCATCACTGACTGTTGATGCCACATGACCTACCTGCAGCTTATGGCAATCCCTTCCCATGCACCATGTCTTTGGCACCCAGGGACTGCTGTGGCAACTGTGCAGAGTCTGGCACTGGGTCCTTCCTGCTACAGAATTTAGTACAGGGTCCATGGTGCACCAGTAATTGACACAGGTTGCTGTCTGCCACAACTTACTTCAATCTAAGGGACGCTTTGGGAATCCAGCCCATGACCTCCATCCTCTCTGGTTGCTCCTGGTCTATAAAATGGTCCAATTTATTTTTGTGACATGCCAACATGGAACTCATTAATAAAGCATAATTTATCTGAGTTGATCACATTCTAGATTCCTAACACTTTGGCCAGTGCTGTATCTCAGGTCTAAAATTCTGCACACTGCATCTTAAGCAAATGAGTTCTGCACTCCAACTCCTTATTCTGGGGTATTATCCTTTCTAAATTTGCTTTCTCAAGATGCCAAATGACTAATGCTAGGGTCTGTTGCTTCATCAACCAATGCCCTTTCAAGATGCCCAATGACTAATATAAGAATCTGTTGCTTCTTCAACCTGCATCTCCTACTCCATGACTGAAAATCTATATTCCTTCTTTGATCCTAAATAGCCTAGGTAGTGCTGCACCCCACTGAATCGGGTTCTAGCCTTCACAGCATACTGCAAGAATTGTGTCAAAACTACAGTCTCATCCATCAGTTATTTGTATAGTATCCAATACTCCTGATGTTTCTACAGATGCAGCTGACTCTCTACCTGCTTCCATCCTGCCAGAAATATACTTTTCTTAAGTATGCAGTGGTTGTCACCACCTCCTCCTTCTTTTCCTACCCACCTTCCCATTAGTTTGTATCTGTTAGCCAGCCTCACTAGCCCCTTGCACCAAGTGAGTTCTCCATTTGCTAGATTTTCTCCTTGAGACATCCATGTATCAGACTTTCCAGGTCTTCTTCAACTTCTTGAGGATTAGTGAATTTCATGGATACAGACGATAGTAGCATAATCCATCATGATCCGGTCTACTAATTATTCCAATATTCCTAGATCAATTTCAAAACAATATAACTACATGTTAGATCAGTATTTTTAGGACTTTTTGCACAACTGTGCATTTTACACAAATAAGAAACAAGCTAGAGCATTTCACAAAGCTTATGAAGTCCTCAGTGATCCTTACGAGTGCAGATAAAGGGATGTTAGTGCTGTCTCATTTTATGTTTGCTTGCGCACCTGCAAAACATTATCTGGCGAACAGGAGAGAAGTGGGTTGTGGAGGTGCGGCACTCTGGCAGCCAATGGGGCACTGCATTTGGGGGCTTGGCACTGGTCGACCAATGCAGGCCCAGTCTCTTGATGACACTGGTTCTGCAAAAGTGCCACCAAGTTGAAATGTTTTCACATTGCAAACAGGGTCCTTTCATCATTGCAGCGTCAGACATTTCGCTGCAATGAGGAAGCGATCCGTCATGCTAGACGGTACCTTGCTGTGGTGCCCCACTCAGTTCATTTGCCGACAGGAAGCCCACTTTCTGTTGGCATACTGGATCCACTCTCCCTCATTTGCTGTGTGCCAAGGGAATGCCCAATCCCATCGACATCATGAGCCCCCAACAGTCTTTCTTTGTAGGCAGGGCCCAATCCCGTTGGCTTCAGTCCCCACCTTCCCAGTAAATTTACCAATGAGGGAGCCTACTCTGCTGGCATAATGTCTCACCTAAAAATCTGTTATGTGCCGAGTGGTGCCCAATCCCCAATCCTCCCTCGGCCCCCACTCGGCATGTGCCAAGGGTGCCCAATCCCTCATCGGCTACAGCCCCCAAAAAAACTCAGGTGGCACACTGGGAGCCCACCCAGAAAAGTCCCTGACAAAACCCGTACTGCAATGTTTTTTTTTACCTGTAAATCAGAAAAAGGTCCTAAATGAGTCCGCTGGTTCCTCCTAACCTGTGCCCACCTCTAGCACCCTGACTCCCCCACCCCTCACCCAATACTTACCTCTCTGAGCCCAGTGCAATGATCTTCAGCAGACTGGGAACATGTCTGCACTCTTTAAAGCCGACTCGAACTAAAGAAATGCTCAAGCTGTATAATGGCATAAATAGGGATTTTTCAACTTTGGTGCATATCTTGGGCATTTTTGGGAATATTGGCACCAAATTTTCAACGAGGTTCTTGGGCCCCTTCCTCATGAATTCAGCCACTGTTGTTGCGTTATTAGGTCCCAAAGGGTGATTTCACGGTCACTGCATGAAATCACCTTTGGGACGAAATGAAATGACAGTGCTACTGTTCATGAGGTGGGCTCTCAAAGGCCTATGTTGCAAATTTGGTGAAAAAATCCCAAATGACTGTTTTATTAGTGTGCATTGCGCAGTTTCCACGCACGCCATAACTTCATGAATTTGTAATATTTTGGTCCAGATTTTCAACATTGGCATTTTTCCATACCTTCTTATGAACAGTACAGCTGTCATTTTTCATACCCTGTCCGAAATGTGTTGTTGCACTTCCCGTGCAGAATAGCCTGGTTGCTGTGGGAAATCAGTGTTTGAGACAGATTAAGAAAATGATAGTGACACTGTTCATGAGCAGAGTCCTAAATGCATATGTTGAAAATCTGGTGACGAAAAGTCCATAAAACGACTGTGTTACAAGCTGCAGTGTCACTGTTTCCACACACTTTGTAACTTCACAAATGTGTAATATTTTCACGCCAGATTTTCAACACTGCCATTTTTTCACACCTCCTTATGAACAGTACAGCTGTCATTTTACATATCCTGGCCAAAATGTGTTTTTGCACTTCTGGCGCAGAATAGGATGGTCACTGTGGGAAATCAGTGTTTGGGACAGATTAAGATCGAACGAGTGAGAGTGAGAGTGAACAAGCTCAACTGAGCTCTGTCGGACTGCTGCAGATTTCTTTGTAGGCAGAAAGACGCCAACACAGGCAGAAGCCCAGTCAAAAAAGGGCAGTGCCTGCCGCCAGGAGAAACAGAACGAGTGAGTGAGAGAGGGGAGTGAGAGAGCTCAATGCAGCTCTGTCGGGACTGCTGTGATTTTCTTTGTGGGCAGAAAAAGGCATCACTGCAGTGTGCCCAGTACAAAGGGCAGCCTGCAGCTACCGAGAGAAACAGAATGAGCGAGAGAGGGAGGGTTAGTGAGTAAGCTCAACGGAGCTCTGTTGGGACTGCTGCAGATTTCTTTGTGGCAGAAAATGCACCAATGCAGGCAGGAGCCCAGTACAAAGGGGCAGCCTGCAGTGCCAGGAGAAACAGAATGAACAAGTAAGAGAGGAGGAGGAGCGAGCTCAGCGGAGCTCTGTTGGGACTGCCATGGATTTTTGTGGGAGAAAAAGGCACCAACGAGGCAGAAGCCCAGTACAAAAGGGCAACCTGCAGCACTGGGAGAAACAGAATGAGTGAGTGAGAGATGGGGAGTGAGCGAGCTCAATGGAGCTCTGCTGGGACTTTAGAGTTGCTCACCCTCCCGCTCAGAGTCCTCTGTGGTCCTATATTACAGCAAGGTCTCTGGGGTGGAGACAAAGCAATGATTTGATACTTTGAGGAGTGCTGTAATAATACAGATTTAGTTGTTCTGTTTATTTCTCTACTGAGCTAAGTACTGAGCTATACTGTTATAATTGCTGTAATAATACATATTTATTTGTTCTGTTTATTTCTCTAACTGAGATGAGTAATACTTGAATGCAATAGGATTTCTAACTGGGCTAAGTGAAACTATATGAGAGCCGAGAACAAAAATCATGGTAGCTGAGGGTGAAAAGCGGACAAGGAGGCTTTAGGATTGTTACAGTAATACAGTAACTAACAGATGAGATTTGAGACTGAATTACCCCGGTTGGCAAGGGGCCAGTAGGAGACTAGTGTGGGGGGCAGACAGGAATTTGAGTAAATAGGGGCAACAGTTGTAGTAGGGTACAGAACCGGGAGTAAGAGCCCATACCATAAGATGGGGGCCAAAATGGGCAGGTGCCACATGTCAATAGGGTGGGCATCTTAGAAAGGTGGTTCATGTACAGGTGTGGGTCTCCATGATCCTTGACTGGGCTTGGAGGATGGGGGTGTTTGGTCTTTAGATGACTGGCTAGTCTGAGGATAAACTGTGGAGGTTAGGAGGAGTCTAATGGCAGGGTAGATGAGTATGATAGGCATACTGGCTGGGGGAATAGGCGATGGCAAGGGGGATGGAGGAAGAACAACTTGGGACTGAAACCGACCCTGTATCAGAGGCACTAGCAGAAAAGAGAGGACAAGGAGGGGTGCCCAAGGGGATCCTGTTGGGGAGGAAGAAACCACGGGGAGTACCATGGGAGAGATCAGATGGCTGCTGGTAGGAGGGAGCAGGGGTGGGACCAGAGTGGCACAGAGGGAACAAGTAGGAGGGGGGAACTGATAGGGGAAGAGATGTAGGAGGGTGATCGTGTAGGAATAGATTCGAGCCTCTGCTATGGGAGAGAGAAGAGGAGCAGGAACATACTGAAGGGGAGGACAAGCGGGGTATGAGAGGATGGCAACAGCTAGGAAAGAGATATGAGGATGAAAGGGTAGAAGGGAGGGCCTCCTGTTGGGGGAGGAAGAGACCATGGGGAGTACCAGGAGAGAGACAGATGGTCATGGTGGGGAGGGACCAAGGGTGGCACAGAGGGAACAAGTGGAGGGGGAACCAATGGGGAGAAGAGATGTAGGAGGGTATCGACTAGGAATAGATTCAAGCCTCTGCTGAGAGAGAGAGAGGGAGCAGGAACATACTAAAGGGGAGGACAAGGGGCATGAGAGGGATGGCAACAGCTAGGGGAAGAGATAGTGAGGACCTAAAGGGTAGAAGGCAGGCTAGTAAGGAAAGAGGGAGGTGACTGGAGGACAGAAGGCTATGGGAAGGGGGAAGGATGGGAGGGGCATCAATATCAAGGTAGAAGAGAATAGGGCTCCTAAATTGACAACAGCGGGGGATAGGGAGGGGTTGGAAATCAGCAGGGAGGAGGGCGTCAACATGGGAAGCCCAGTAGAATGATCAGCAGGCTAGAAAGGGTTCAGGGGATGGGAGGAATAAGGCAGAGAAAGGGTGAGGTGGAAGTAGGGGTACAGATGCAGAAGTCACAGAGGGTGCAGCTGGCGGGGTAAGGGCAGGAAGATCAATACTGGTGGTGGAAGGGGCATTAGAAGGAAAGGGCTAAGGGATGGGGGTACTCATCCCAGGGACCGTACACTGAAAGGGGTGAGATGGGGTGGAAGGAGGAAGGGGAAGGCACAGCCATATTTGGGTTGAAGCTATCCCCAGGTTGACTGCAGGAGGGCAGGGCAGGCACTGCTCAAGTGTGCAGTGAGGTGGAGGAAGAAACCTCATTTACTGCTGCATGAGGGTACAAAATGACTTGGCTGGGGAGACTAAGAAGCAGTGAGGGAGAGGTTTGAGTAGTTGGGCAAGCAGTGTGAGGGGGGGGGAGTTGGTGGCATTCTCAGAGTTACTCCCCGTAATGTCATGTGCAAGCATGGGAGGAAGGGTAGGATTGAGGAGTTCAACAAGGGGCAGAGGGATTGCTGCCACACCAAAATTATGGGTTAGTAATTAACTGGGGTAGGGTCTCGGAAATAGTGACTTATTTGCGGGCACTGGGTACACTTGAGCAGGGAGGGAGTATTAAAGGCAGGATTAGAGGGGCATAGCTCTACTAAGGTGGATTTAAACTAGTGAGGGGGTGGCCAAACAACTGAGGTTAGTAGAAAGGTCCAGGGGAGCCTAATGAGCTCACCCCTAGATATAGGTAAAGGCAGAGCACAGTAACCCTGGGAGGCGGCGGCAGAGTGGTTTGAATGTAATACAGAAGGCACCACCACCGGTAAGAATAAAGAGGAGAAAGGATGCAGACTACCGGGAGGAGTGACAAAGGCCAAGAAGGAGAAGAGTGAGGAGAAGGAGGGGTATGGGTGGAAGGTGGTCTTTCTCAACGCAAGAAGCCTGGGAACAAAACTGCAGAGCTCGGCGCTCCTTTCAGAGGAAGGTGGACATTGCTGCAGTGACAGAGACTTGGGCCACACAGTACCATGACTGGGGCTTGGGATTCCCGAATACAGGATATACAAGAGGGACCGGGGTTGGAAGGGGGGTGTTGCACTCTATGTGAGGGGAGGATTAAATGCATAAGGGATGATGGAGAAGAAGAGAGGACAGAGGCACTTTGGGTGCAGCTCCTGTACTCCAAGGGCAGAAAGCTGAGGCTGGGGTGGTGAACCGACACCAGCCCAATCCAGGGAACTGGATGGGGAGTTGGCAGAGTAGATAAGGAGGGTGTGTAGAAGTGGGGCGTGGTGATAGTGGGGATTTTAACCTACCACGGGTTGACTGGAGCACCCGTCACTAGCAAGTACCAGGGTCAGTGTCAGTGGCTCAGCAGGTAGCACACTCGCCTCTGAGACTGGGAGATCAGAAGGCTGTGGGTTCTATCCCACACCAGGCACTTGGGGTTAATATCCAATCACTGACATCGATGCAGCAAGAGGGTGGGGTGTTGCACTTGAGGTGCCATCTTTCAGATGAGATATTAAACCGAGGTCTCATCTGCCTGTTCTGGTGGTAGGTTCAGGTGGATGTTAAAGATCCCATGGCACTTCTCAAAAGAGTTGGGAATTTCCCGGTGCCCTAGCCAATGTCCCCATTCACCAAAATATCACCAATAGCTCAATCTGGTTCCAAAGTCAGTTGGCATTCATCTGTATCCCCTCCCCAGGTCATGCCTGAAAATAGGCAGAATTTGTCTAGTGCACTTACCCGATCAATAAAAACTAAATAAATAAATAAGAGGAGCAGGTGCTCCTTGATGCATTCAGGATGGCATTCTCATGCAATTGGTAAGTGGCCTACAAGGCTTGGTAGCACTCTGGCCCTAGTACTGGCAAATAGGGAGGTGGTGAGGGAGGTAGGGTGGAGGACCCACTAGCAGGTAGTGACCACCAAACAGTGTGGCTTGTCACGCTGGGCAGGGAGACAGGAGGCATGGGCACTAAGGTGGTGGACTTTATTAGGGTGGACTTTGGGGGATGGGAACAATACTGCAAGAAAAACTCTAGGATATAAAGCCGGGGATGGATACAGAACAAAGTGGGGAGTCAAAGACTGGGCTAACAGAGGTACAATGAGCCTGCACCAGGGCCAGGAGAAAGAAGAGCAGAGGCAAGAAACCATGCTGGCTGAACAAGGAAGTGCTGCAAGGGGTGAAGGCAAAGACGACTGCATACCGGAAGGTACTGGAGAACAAAGAGGCAGAGGATAAGGAGGCTTGAAGGAATTGGTCAAGGGAGGTTGCCAGGAGGGTGAAAAAAGCTAAGGCTTCCAGGCAATTAAGTTCCACTAAGAACTTTTTATGTATGTCAGGAAAAAGGAAGAGCAAGGAACAACATATTGTGAGAATAAAGCGGGAGGGATTGGCTGGAAAGGGGAGGAACAAGTGCAAATTCTAAATGAATACTTCTGCTCTGTTTTCACTAAGGAGAGGGATGGCCACTACCAGAATGGGCTGGAGCAGTGGGAAAAGGGGGAGGAGGAGACAGACAAAGTGATCACAGGAAGGAGGGTACTAGAGGGCTAAGGGCAGTAAGGGTGGACAAGGCACCAAGTCCCAATGCCATCCACCCCAGGGTGCTGAGGGAGATGGCGGGGCTGTGTGGCTCAACCGCTGGCAAATCTGTTCAACACCTCCTGGAAATAGGGTGTGTTGCCCATGTGGTGCCCATACACAAGAGTGGCCTAGACAGGAGCCAGGAAATTATCGGCCAGTAAGTCTCACATCCATAGTGGGTAAGCTTATGAAGCTGATACTGAAGGAGAGGCTGGTGGCATTCCTAGACAATAATGGCCTCCAAGATGGGTGGGAACATGGGTTCATCTCAGGGACATCTTGTCAAACCAACCTAACAGAGTATTGTGACTGGATGACAAGGAGTTGGACAGGGGCCATGCGTACATGTCCTGTACTTAGATTCAGTAAGGCCATTGATACAGTGCCTCATGGGAGACTGAGAGGGAAGCTGATGGCAGTGGGGTGGGGAAAAAGCTGACTAAATGGATACAGAACTGGTTACAGGGAGGTGCAGAGGGTGGTGGTGGTGGGGAGCTCTTAGCACCCTGATCAGTAACAAGCAGGGTGCTGTAGGGGTCAATGCTGGGCCCAGTGGTATTTGGGCCTTATCTCGATATAGTACATGGAGTGGGGAGCAGGATTAGTCTGTTTGCACATTATACCAACTTGGAGCAGTAGTGGATGAAGAGGACAGATGGGGAAAACTGCAAGGGATCTAACCAAACTAGAGACATGGCTGGTGGAGTGGCAGCTAGGATTTAATGCAAAGAAATGTGGTGATGCACTTCAGGGCTAAGAACTGGAAGAGGGACTATTGGTTGGGGATCAGAGAGAGGAGGAGGAGGAGGAGAAGGACCTGGGGTCTTGGTAACTGGGAGCATGAACAACTCAGCCCACTGCATGAGAGCAGCAGTGAAGGCAAACAGGATGCTGGGGTGCATTGCAAGGGGTTCTCATCCAGACACAGGGATGTGATCCTACCTCTCTACAGATCATTGGTCAGACCACACCTAGAGTACTATGTGCAATACTGGAGGCCATACCTGAGGAGAGATATAAAGTTACTGGAGGGATGCAAACGAGGCAACAAAATGTTAAAGGGGATGGAAGGAAAGGAAATATGAAGATAGGCTGAAGGACCTGAACATGTACACACTGGAGAAGAGGATGGATAGGGATGATATGACTTAAGCATTTAAATACCTGAGGGGTAACTAAACCTAGCACTGAGGGGTGTTTAAACTGAGGAGTGGAAGAAGAAGCGGGCATGGACTAAGGTTGAAAGGGGATGTTTCAAGAGGGAAATGAGGAGGCACTACTTCTCTGAGAGGGTGCTGTCTACTTGAATGCGCTGCCACAGTGTGTGGTAACATGTAGGACAGTCAATAGCTTTAAGGAGGAGTGGAATAAAGCAAGAGGACGAGTCGGGGCAGGGGCTGGGACAAGTGGCGGAGGAACTGAGGGGAGGAGGCTGGGGCAGCTGCAATCTAGGGTGCTAGCTGCACTCAGTGCAGACTTACATAGACTGATTGGTGTGTTCTGCTGGCAGATGTGTATGTTCGAATGTAAAATCACAGTGACTCTGATCATGAGCAGAGGTCCTAAAATGCCTATGTTGAAAATTTGGTGACAAATATCCATAAAATGACTGTGTTACAAGCGTGTGCTGATGCAGTTTCCACACCCCTTTAACTCCACAAAGTTGTAGTATTTTCACTCCAAATTTCTAACATTGCCATTTTTAAGACCTCCTTATAGACAGTACTGCTGTCATTTTCACATCCTGCCCAAAATATGCATTTATACATCTGAAGCAGAATACCACGGTTGCTGTGGGAAATCAATGTTCGGTACAGATTAAGAAAATCGTAGTGACAGTGTTCATCAGCAGAGGTCACAAAATGCCTGTGTTGAAAATTTGGTGAAATAATTTCATGAAATGACTGTGTTACACATGCATTGTGCAGTTTCCGTCGCTCGGAAGTTTGAGCATTTTAATACTTTCACCACAGATTTTCAACACTGCAGTCTCTTCACACCTCCCTATGAATGGTACAGCTGTCATTCTTAGCATCCTGCCCGATCTGTGTTTCATTGACATCTGGTGCACAGTGGCACGGTCGCTGTGGAAACTCAAATTTCAGGACACATTGACAAAATCAGAGTGCCACTGTTCATGAGAAGAGGTCCCAAATGCTTTCATGAGGTGGGGGCCACAAAATGCCCATGCTGAAAATTTGTACTGCAAATACCAACACATGCCGGGGCATTATGGTTTCTAACCATAATGTCCCACCCTCTTCACAGAACTGACAGGCATCATGGGTGTGCCTTTGGATTGCTGACTGTAATGCTCATACCATTCCAACCCCACCCCCACCCTGCAGCCACTGACAGGCATCAAGCTGTGCCTAGGACTCTCGGCCCCACAGTTCACCCCATTCTACACTGCACCCATTTCCATGTGGAGTGGGGTGACCAAAGCTGAACACCCCAAGGCACACCTCAACACTTGTCAGTGTCTGCAGGATAGGGTGAGGTGGAAATGCATGAACGCGCAGGGCGACAACCCAAACGGATGCCCCAATGCCTGTCCGTCTCTGCAGGGTGGAAGTAGGGTTGACATGAAGTTCAGTACTTCACTACCATTCCTACTCTGCATCTGTCTAACTCCTGTACTTCCAATGCCAATACCAGCAAGCAAACTTTCAGCATTGACAAATGCTTGTTTTATTCCTTTCATTACAGTATCAGCTGATACCACCTGCTCAGAAGTCTATTCTCCTAGACCCCTTTCCCCCTTTACTGAAGACTGTGGCAATAAAAAAATGCTCTGAAGCCTATTACTTTGTAATGTCGATTCTCATGGCTCTGTACAAAAGAATACTATACCCTGCTACTGGCACCTTGCTATCCTTTTTGTGCCTGTTGTATCTGTACAGTTTTGCACTGTTTCAACTTTGTTTTGCACTGTGTCACTGTTTCATACTTTTAGTGACTGTTTCATCTTAATATTTGCTCACTTGATTGTACAATAATATTATTGTGTTCCTCTTTCTCATTTTCCTAATACTGCATCTAAAAAAAGTTCTTAGTTCAGTACATTTCCTAGTGAAAATGTCAAACAGGTTGCTCTGTGATCTGACAAACAAAAACTAATAAATAAATAGATACTACAGATAGATGAATAAATACATAAATAAATATGATGCCCTTTCCAGCCTACATTTTCAAGCATCTTGGAAGACTCCATATTCATGTTAAGGTGACTTCAGTCTATCTTGAGAGACAGAGCAGGATTCACAAGGTAGAGTGAAAACAAGACCTGCTCATATAATCACAACTGTCTGTTTACAGCCTTATAACCAGTGAGTTGTTGGGACATTTCCTATAATTGGTGAATTGTCATGTCACAAGTGATTGATTTCAATGTTGTTAAAGTCTGCCATAAAAGTCCCATAACAGTAATAACAATAATAATACTAATGCATTTCTAGAGTGATTACCTCCGTACACAAAATATCTTTCATGTTGTCCAGATTTAGCATAATGTCTTATGCTATGTCGTTATAAATCTAAAATAGTAAGACTGATCATAAAATACTCACTTGGAACCATGCAACACTAGGCAGTGCGGTCAGCTAGTTAGACTGCATAACTATGAACCATAAGACCTGACTTTGAGTCTCACTGCAGCCACTGGCTCAGTGTATGACCTTAGACAATTAATTGTCCCCCATACACTTCTTTCTTTCTCACACAAAACTGGACAGAAGCAGGATTCTGCTGGAATGAAAATATTTCATCTTAGTTGGACTATCCTGGGAAAATAAACTGCAAAGAAATAAAGAAGGCTCAACACTTTTTACCATCTAAAGGGTTAACATACACCATTTGGATGCGTAACATAGAAAACAAATAAGAAAGAAATGTTGAATCTAGCCCTGCCTCATCATACTAGAAGTCAGATCTCAGAGCTACTTTTGTTGCTCAGATCTAATCTGAGCTATACGTACTGAATCCAACCATTACTGCTCTGCCTGTCTGACTGTACAACCCTAATTGCTTTATCACCCTGAAAAGAATATGATCCTTACTCCATAATGATTTCATCTTCAATAACTGTGATGGGTTTACCCAAAGGGCTATAACCATGGGAAAGGTCACAGATATTAAGGGGTCCTGACTGCTGTGTTAGTTTCTGCAGAGTACATCTCATTTTCTCCTAGTACTCAAGCAGCCATACCCAGAGGTCCAAACATCTATGGCAATTAAGCTAGCATCATAAAATGTCAAAAACAATCAGTGTACAAATTACTGCAATGAATAAAGAGCATATTCCTCATCAACTACCATTAATTATAAAACCTGCCAAGTTCATTTGCCACTGAGGTTCACAAAGTAGTTACAGTATCATTCTCTCATGCAAACTGCCTTGGTGCCATTGATTCCATTGTTCATCACTTTAATTTGTAGCTGCCCGCATGATTGGTAAAGATCTTAATGACCTCCTTTTTATTTATTTATTTTGCACAAATTCTCTGTAAATATTGTCTATATTTCAAGTTATTTCTTATGGAACCAAATTGATTGCCCTTGGCATGATCAATACCAGCTGAAAGCATCATTATGATTTATTTAATAAGTTTTCCGGAAAGGCCCAATGAGCTATACACCAGCTCTTTTCCTCAGGGTTGCTGGGGAATGGTACATGAGAAATAAACACAATGTAAAACAATACAAAATGCAGTACACTCAAAAACAGGAGATGTGAGCAACATAAACAGTGAAAAATCCAAACATTAAGACAATAACCTGCAGCAGGCACACAGAGCTTATATTACAAAACGTACCAATCACAGCACATGTTCACAGCTAAAACCAAAAACATTAAGGGAAAATGCAGGAGAAAGGGAGGGATGGTGGTTTAGGTGCAAGGGAAGAAATGAGAGATGTGGCCTCAGAGTAGGGCTTTTAGGGTTGAGCGGGGAGGAACTGAATCAGATGGGGAACTAGACCAAGGCCAAGGAATCAGTAGGAGGCACATTGCCCAGCCAGTTAACTCAGGACAAAGGGAAAGAGCAGAGGTCAGAGGAATGAAGGAAGTAAGAAGAAAGAGGGCAAGACAGGACTGTAGGGATCAAAGGCGAGAGGGCTGAGAGCTGGCGTTATCAGAGGAGTATTGACTCTCAAGAGGGAGAGAAAGACAGGAACAGAAGAAACAGTGATGTGTGTGAAAAGGCACTCAAGTGCAACATGACATAAGCACAGAAGGAGGGGATACAGCCTCACAAGGGATGGTTGGACAGCAGCACTATATACCACATCCTCATAGTCAAGTGGGAGGACTGTTTTCACAATAGATTTCCCTTACATAGAAAGGGATTTACAGTGACTTACTGGCCAAAATGAAGCTTGGCCCTTTTTTCCATTCATTTTGTGCCACTAGCCCTGTGAATGGGCTCGTCTATCCTCGGTGACCCTCACACTCACTCAGGGACCCCGAGTGGGGCCACCGAAGCAGAACTGTGGTGGCTGGAGGGTCGGGCGCTGAGGCGGCTCATACGTGGGGGCAGGCAACTTATTTTTCTGTACTGTCCCCTGAGCTGGTGACATGCAATGTTGTCAGTGGGAATGCGTCTGTCCCAGCTCCACTCCACATTATGGCATGATATCCTGTTCCCCAGCCTCCATCAGGGGCAACCGACACTAGCACCAGGAAACCCCTTCCTGGAGAAGAGCAATCCTCGGACACTCGATCCTTCTCCTCCCTGCCAACCCTGGTGGCCGTGCCCATTCCTGAACATGGGTCACGGTATGGAGCAAGTTGTGGCATCCAGTGACTCAACCCTCATGTGCCACTGGGCTGGCTAAGCTTGGCTTTTTAAATGGAAGCTATGGGCACCTTCAGTACTCTGTGGCTGCGACTGCCCTTCCTAAACTGGTACTGTTAGTACTATTTATCCTGCCCACTTTGATGCACTTAGCAGCCTGACTGCTCACCCAACAGCAATTTTCCCTACTATTTACCTTCCCACCTTTCTTTCACTCCCCACCTTCCCTTTTGTTCCCCTGTCCTCCCTCCTCCCACCACCCTACTCTCGTAATGCCTTCTCGGCTAATTCACTTAATGGACAACACTTAATTCACATCTATGGTCTTTTGCACTACTATGCACAGTTTGCTACTTTGATCCACTGTCTAGTAGGAAATTCTTCTGTTCTAGGAAGAATTCTACTTTGTATACTGTTTATTTGTCTGACCCAAATTGTAGTGTTCCCTCTTGATGTATAATTACCCATGTTTCATTCCCCATTTATTGTATGTATGCTGCTGTTACACTCTGATGTGGAAGCTTTGTAAAAGAGCTTCCAGCTCAAAGATACTTGTAATCCAAGATTTCAATAAATAAAAATTAGATAAAAATAAATAAATGAAATCACTAAATGTCACTAAATGCATTAGGAGCAAAACGGTGATTTGCCCACAAGTAGCTCTTTACATATCAATGTGATAACTTATATTGCCTCATTTTCAATGTATTTGGCCAACCTTTTCTTAAAGTATCCTTGGTTTTGCTTGCTACTATTTATTTGGGCAATCTATTCAAAGGTTGACCATCCTTTGTGTAAAAAGTACCTTCTTTTTTTGACTTAAACTTAGTTACTGTACCTTCAATTGCAGTGGATGACCTCTTGTAGTTATGTTACTATTCTTTAAGTCTAGGTTCAGGTTTATTATTAGTGTCTCATCATGTAGTACAGTATATCATAAACTAACAACAGATCTCCTCTTTTCCCCTAACCTCTAGAAATGTAACTTAAGTGTGTTCAACCTTTCATTGTATGGCTAGTTCTGTTAGTTTTAATGGTTTTCATCATTTTGAGCTGGACTCTTTCTACTCTATGTCCGTTTTCCTGTAGGGACACCATATCTGTCCCACGATCCAACTGTGGACTCTCGTAAGATGTATAAAAGTGGCATCAATATTTCAGCTTCTGGCTTTTAGTGTTCCTCCTTATCCACCCATAACTCTGTTTGCTGTAGCTTCTGCAGCTGTACACTGCTCATAAAACTTAATGTAGTTTCATAATAATACTGATATCCTTTTCATTGTTGTTGATCTTAAAATGTTGTTACTTGATATACAATTTTGTGCGTGTTATTTTTCCCACGTGCAAAATGCAGCTTTTCTCCATGTTGAAGAACATACCCCAGGAATATGGCCATAGAGTTATTTTATCCAAGTCAGATTGCATTGTCCTGATCTGTTCTATAGTGCTGTATAGTCCCAGAAGTTTTGCATCATCTGCATATTTTATCATGTGGTTGTGTACATTTTCATTTAAGTCATCAATAAACAACTGAAATATTATTAGGCCAAGGACTGAACCCTGGGGCACACACTTGCCACTCTTTTTCCTTGGATATGTAGCCATTCACTGCCACATTCTGCCTTCTCTCAGTGAGCCAGTTAGCTGGTGACCCATTTGACAATATCATTATATATATCAATGTCATATTTCATCAATTTCTCAGCTACAGCCCAGTGAGGAACCATGTTAAATGCCTTACAGAAGTCAATCAGAATCACATTCACTGCCACACACCCCATCAAGTAAACTGCTTACATATTCATAGAAGCACACTATGTTTGTAGTGCAGGATCTTCCCTTAGTAAATCCATGCTGACTCAGATCATGCACATTATTTGAAGACATATGAACCAGCACTCTGTCTTTTATAATAGACTCTAAAATGTTTCCAAGGACTGAGGTAAGGCTTATCAGATCATAATTTTGTACTTGATGTCTGTTTTCCTTTTTGTATATGGGGTAATTCTAGCCACCTTTCAGTCCTGGGAACTTCTCCTGTGTTTAAAGATTTTTCAAATAATTTCTCAAGAGGTTTACATTATTATAAAACCCTGTTTGGTAACACGAGATATTAGCACTGGGGATTGGGTACCTACAATATCAGTGACCCAATCCCCAGCGCATGTCTCCAGGGCTACAGTAGGGGTAGGGTGGCCGGATAGGGGTGTTGGCCGAATATAGCAATGGGAAGTCACTACATGTACATGCATGGAAAGCGAGCATGCACAGTGAGGGACAGGAGGGAATGTGAGGGTGGTGCAGTGGTGGGTTGCGAGGCTGACACCATGTGGTGCAGTGGGTGGGTTGGCGGCTTTGGTAGGCAGGGTACTGGGTTTGGTTCCAGGTGCTGGTGCATTTTGTTGTGCCCAGCTCGAACCTTTTAAAAACAAATGTTTTCACCCCCTGAAGTTGAGAATCCTTAAGCAGAGGGGTGCAGGGGCAAAGCCCTGTGGGTTGGGGCACAGCCCCCACATAAAACATTAAAAACAAGTCCCTGGCACCATTTTGCTGTGCACTTAGGTATCAGAGTAGTGAAATACATTTTTGGCACTCTGACTTTAAGATAACGGCAATTGCTTTAGGCTTTCACCATTATCACATGAACCCTACTGGTTTTATTGAGACAGTATGATTAAAGATCGCCAGACAGTGCTGGAGAAATTGTGGTGCTGAGAAAACTGACCATACACCCATATTTTGGCCATGTAGTAAGATGGCAGAGGAAACAAGGGGATGTTAATATAGAAATGCCCAGTTTATCTTAACAACTTGAGCCTAAAATATCCGTTTTCTGTTCTGGTCCACTAGCAAATAAATGTATCAGAAAAATTTGCTAAAAAGAAAAGGAAAATAATTTAGTTATATACTGCACATTTCATATAAACTGCATCCCAAAGCACTTTACAGGCCAGGAGAGGGAGTGAGAGCATGTTGCTGCTATTTTTGATTTAAGAGCACAGAGTCAGATTAAAGAAGAGGATCTTAAGTACTAGATATGGCCTCAAAGGCAGTCAAAGTACTTACCAGTGGCCTCAGTCCCTACTGTTTCACTACAACCCCCGTTATACCCCTACCCCGTTGATGTAACATCTTTTTTCACTTTAATTAAAGTGTCTAAAGTATTTTACATAAAACATATCTTCTATGTCTTTTAAAGCTATTTCATTTGTAAATTTCATTATTTTGGTAACACAGGTTATAAAAAGCTCTTTGGTTGCAGACAATTGTGCTGGTGTCCACATTTGGCCATGATGCACTCATTTGAAATCCAGTAGATTAGACAGAGATAACAAGGCGTTATGCATGGGGGTTGGGGGTGGGGTCAGATGATTTACTCAGGGTGCACACAGTGAGTAAGTCATAGATAGAAACTCTTGGCCTCCAGGTTCACAGCACTACCCTCTAACCACTATGCAAAACTGTTTCTCTATTCTCTCCAACTAGAAAAGAATGGTGGGGTATGTGAAGGAAATTTAAGAGAGCAAGAAGATGATGTACATTGTGAGATTGCAGAGGATGCTTTTGCAGTAATTGGATACTATGAGTAGTATATATTGCCACAGTGTTAATTACATATGCTGTAAAGGAAGCATCTTGGAATATAGAAGACTAGGCAGGATGCATGCAGAGCTGAAAGAGACATGGGTGCAGAAACAGTTTAACTTACACAGTAAGACAGGACAGAGCATTATTTTTCTTCTAAAATAAGTGTTCAGAAAATTGAAAATAGTGAAGACTACTTGGGCTGGATTCAGATTGTATATTACCTCTGCCTGTACTGTAAGTCAACCACACTTCATCCCATTGTGGTATGCAGGGATCTGGACCCCGCAGCACCTGGCATTGGTAGTCTGTCTGTGCATCAGGCAGGTGGTTGCTCATGAATATGCATGAGTATATTTGGAGCATTACATTGTTTCTTGTGTCACACACCAATGCGATGTAGTCTGTGTGTTGGAGCAGGGGCTGCTCTTGATACTGGACTGTACTATGGAGTGTCTTATGGTTTAATGCATAGTTAAATGAAAAGCCATAAGCAAGTGCAGACAAGAACAACAAAGACACAGACATTTCAGCACATCAGTAATGTTTGTACATTGGTGATCTGGTCAAATGGAGACAGAAAATCAAACAGAAGTGAATTTACAGTACTTAGTTTAAAAGAAAGCTAGCCATACTAAAAAACACTTGTGTGTACACAGAGTAAGCAATATACCCCTCCAGAGAGTAGTGGGTATACTGGTGGATTAACCACGCTGGTGTGGTTCGGTCCACGAGACAGCAGAGGACTTTAACCACACCAGAAGTGGTAACCACCAGTATACCCACTCCCTGGAAGGGTATATTGCTATTATACAATAAGTCGTTTTTTGGGAGGGTGGTAAGAAAAAAAATATAAAAATAGTTTGTTTTGTTCTACTAATTTTTTCCCCTTTTTATTGCTCCACTAAAAAGTTCTTTGTTGCTAGGCAAAGTGACTTTCTCCTAAGTGATCCTCTTCATCAACTTTTTAATCCTTCTGTTGGGATGTGAGGAGGAAAAAACTGTAGCTTTGTGAATGGGGGCTGTGTGTGTCTTCTTGAGTGTATACACAGGAAAATAGAAAAATACTAGTGCTCGTTCTTCTCCTGTGCTAGTCGTTTATAAGCGTGTTGCGTTACTCACATCAGTGTTTCCCACACTGGTTGTGTATCCAGGGCTTCCGGTGTAATGTGAGCCACTCAAAGGTTTTTCTTGCCTGTCATTCCTGGGGCCCTGGAGAGTCATCCGTGTTCATTAGGATCCCCTACTCATTTCTTTCTTCTCTCTCTCGGTGTTGTGTGTCCTAATTCACCTCTGTCTAGTGATGCCTCAGTGGTTCAGTAGTCGTGGGAAGTGTTGGGAAATGTTGTTTTGTATGGTGGATTGTTTTGAGTTGTACAGGGGTGTGCAGCTGTACATTTACCGCTGATGGAGTGGCTTTTTTTGCTGTGTTTTCAGGGGTTGTATAGTTACAGGTCAAGCTGAACTTGCCCTCTGATGTTCGTGGTGTTTTTGGGTTGTTGGAGTGATTTTGGAGAAGGTTCATGCTGTGGCTGACTGGCACCTTTTCCAGTGGGTGCACTGGAGGATTTACAATGCTGGCAAAGGTGCCAGCCAGCCAATGAGAATGCAGGATTTGGTGCTTTCAATTTACCCCATTGTATAATTCATGATTACCCGCAGGGCAAGGGAATCAACTGGACAGCAGAAAAGCCACCATAAAACAGCTGATGCCTGTGTATTCCAGTCCAGTGCCACAGGCATCACTTTGCCCAGGTGCCCTGCCATCTGGTTCCTGCAATTTGTAAGTGGGTTGTGGAGCTGTATGGGACTGGTGGACATCAAAGTTGGAATATTTTCCTCTCAATGTCCACCTGCATGATTGCTGGATGACTAGCCTTATATGCAGCCCTTCATTGCAGAGTGCATCCAAATGAGCCCAATGGTCTATTGCTGCTGCTGTTGTGGTAGGAAGCGCTGGCAGGAACCACTGCTGGGTACTCCCATATATACAAACATATAAAGCCAGCAGAAGAATGCTTTGGTCTATCCAGTCTGCTCATACTGCAGAGTCCAGGGCTCCCCCTCCCCTCTCATCCTCCCTACCCATGATCCTTTCCTTCTCCCTATGCCTATCCCAGCCTCTCTTGAAGCTGCCCACTGTCTTCAATGAGATCACCTCTTTCAGCAGCGCATTCCAAGTGTCCACCACCCTCTCTGTGATGAAATGCTTCCTGACCTCCCTCCCTCCCTCCTAAAACTCCCACCCTCTAGCTTAAGACTGTGCCCCTCATGTTATGGTTGCCACTCAGTTTAAAGACCCTCCTTATCCACCCTATTTATCCCTTTCAAGTACGTGAAGGTCCCAATCATGCCCCCTCTCTCTTCTGTCCTCCAGGGAGAACATGTTCAGTGCCCTCAGCTTCTCCTCATATGCCTTACCTGCTGACCAGCTATCATCTTTGTAGCCCTCCTTTGTACCTTCTCCAGTAGGCTAATGTACTTTTGAGGTGTGGGCACTGGTGCTGAAGTTCACACTCTAGACATGGCCTTACCAGTGACCTGTACAAGGAGTATACCTCCTCTCTCTCCTACTAGATCCCCCTAGCTATGCATCCCAGCATCTTAATAATAATAATAAAATGTATTTATAGAGTGCAATTCAACATGTATCAAAGCACTGTACAGAATTAAAACAAAGATGAAATTTTAAAATACAACAATGAACCATCAGATGCTAATCTCTGAAAGCAAGGTTAAATAAATAGGTTTCTAATGCCTTCTTAAAGCTTTCCAGGGTCAGGCACTCTCTAATCCAACAAGGTAGAGTTCCACAGCGTCGAAGCTGCATAACTAAAAGCTCTTGCACCAGATGTCTTTAATTGAACTCTGGGAGCCTCTAGCAATCCTACATCGGCTGAGCAGAGGGGTCAGAGGGGCAGTAAGGAATCGGGAGCTTTTCAGGTAGCCAGGACCCTGACCATGAAGGGCCTTAAGGTCCGAAACCGACCTTAAGGTGATCTGCCACTGGGCTGGCAGCCAGTGCAGTTCACGCAAAGCAGGGTAAATATGACTGGTCCGGAAACACCACAAAACCTGGCTGCAGCATTCCACACCAGCTGGGCAGCGGATATCACCTGGAACCCCTAGGTATAGGGAGTTACAGTAGTCAAGGTGAGGAGGTCACAAAGGCGTGGATCAACATTGGAAGGTCATGGGGCAGATCAAGGTGCTTAATTCAGGCAATGTTCCTCAGAAGGTAAAAGAGGATTTGACTACGGCTGACACCTGCGATTGAAGTGTCAGTCCTTCATCAAATATCATGCTCAGATTCTGCACCTGAATGGGGGCAGGAGCTGACTACCTGCGATCAAAGCCGAGGCAGACTGCCCTCCTGTCCTCTCTATCCTGTGACCTGGCTCCACCACCAACACCTCAGTCTTTCCAGGGTTCAACCTTAGCCAGCTAGCCCGCATCCAGTCCTGGAGCTCCATGAAGCAGCTATTGAAAGACAGAGGCTGCACTATCCTGGTCGGGGGCAAATGACAGGTAGAGCTGAGTATCATCTGCATGACAGTGAAACCACAGCCCATACTGTCTTACAATGTCTCCCAATGGCAGCAATACACCGTGAACAACATAGGGGACAACACAGAGCCCTGAGGAACCCACATGGTAGAGAGAATGAGGCTGAGGAATAAATTGCTGACACCACCTCTGGGTTCTGCCAGTGAGGAAAGATCTAAACCAGCTAAGAACTGTACCTGATAGGCCACAGATATCTTTCACGTACTCAAGCAGCCCCATGGTCCATGGTGTCAAAGGCTGAAGATAGATCAAGAAGGACCAAGACTGAATGACACTTCTGATCTCTTGCAATCAGAAGATCATTAAGCACCTGAACCAGAGCGGTCTCCATACTATGCCTCTTCGAAAACCAGACTGGAGGGAATCATAGATGTTGTGGACAGTCAAATGGTTGTCCAACTGAAGAGCAACTCGTTCTCTATCAACTTCCCAATAAAGAGAAGGTTGAGAATGGTCTGCAGATGGAAGAACAGTCGGTGTCAAAGAAGATTTTTTAAGAGCAGCGTAACCACTGCTTTCTTTAGGGAGTTCAGAAACTCACCTAAATCTAAGGAACACCAGATTATGTCTGCCAAGGATAGGGCCGATGACATCTACACACCCCAAAATGAGGACGTGTGGGGCCCAGGTCAAAGCTACAGGAAGTAGGCCGCCACCTTGGGCAATCCGCACAACATCATTGATTGCCGGCAGGTCAAAGTGACCCCAGGAGGGCGAGTTGTAGTGATCATACACCAGCCACTGCCAACCACCATAGAATATGTGGCGAATCTCAGCCCTGATGTCAGCCACCCTATTGGCAAGAATTGAGTGAACTCATCACACTTCTCTTGTGAAAATGCTTTCCAAACCTGAAGACAGGCTGGAGTGCACATTCTGTCAGCAGTTCAGAAAAGCTGAGCTGGTCGATTCTGAGCCACAGCAATCTCCCTGAGAGGAACTCTGCCTTTTATGAGAGATTGCTGATTGATAGACTTGATAATGCTCCATCAATCTAAGGCAGTCAGCATCAAGGCAGATCTCCGCCAGCAACATTCTAGCCTTGCCCCTGCGCCTCCAACTCCCTCAAGGCCCCATCAAACCAAAGGGGACCGAGGCGGAGAGTGAGGGGCAAACATGGACAGGAGCGATGGAATCCTGGGTGTCCCCATGGCCATATTATCTTGTTTGCCCTTGCTGCTTCTTTCTTGCACTGTGTGGAATGCTTCAGGTCACTAGTGATCATCACTCGAGGTCCCTCCTCCTCTGATGCAGATACCAGGAGTCCACCCAGGTAGTACTCTGTCTTGGGATTCTTGGCTCCAATATGCAAAACTTTGCATTTCATGGCATTGAAGCCAAGCTGCCATCCTGCATTATAGTTTTTTTTTCATGTTTCGCCCTTACAGAAAACAACTTCTGCACACAGCCAGAAATAGCATTACATTTGTTGCACCTTTAGTTGGTATGTTCCTCACACTTAATATTTATTTTGTATTTTGCTTTGTTCAGTATTGTGGATTGTTGACTACTTGTCTTGTACCTTCCTGGGCTATACATGAAAATTGGTATTGTACTGTCTAGTGTATATACCCAAGCACCAAAAACCAAATAAGTAAATACATAAAGGGTAGGTGCTGAAACAGTACTTTTGTAAAAGTGCCCACAAAACATGGGAAGCACCAAGGGAGGTCGACAGTGAAAATGCTGACTTCCTGCACAGTGATGGCACAATACTGACACTGGTATTGTGCTGTCCGAGACATAGTGTTTATGTGAGGGGGCTCGTCCCCCACCCCAGATTTTAGATTATCACCCAGGTCAGAGTTGTTCCAGAGAGAGGCAGAACACTGGGAGAAAGCATTACTCAAAAACAGACCATTACAGTGACTATCACCATAATGGTCTTTTCTCAAGTGTAGCTGTCGAGAGTCGAGCTGGAGTGGGGACACTGCTAAACATGTGGTGTAACATGTTCTTCATAGTTCATAACATAGGTACACTGTGCCCATCAATGATTTCAGGTGGTCACCATGGTACACTTGAGCCTATATAATTCTCCATCCATCTTACTTGCCAGTATGTAACATCAGTATAAATGACTCAATGGCATATGGCATGGATGAGCTTAGGTCAACAACCCCAGAAGTCCTTGGAGAAGCAGGGTAACTCTGGATAAAACAGATCTAGATACTTGAAAGACCACAACACAATTCCAGACTGGCACTATCAAAGTCAGACAGGTAGTCAAGCTAGCATTACATAGAAACATAGAGACATAGAAGCTGTCAGCAGAAAGGACCTCCTGGCCCAGTAGTCTGCCCTAAAGTCTCTGCCTACTGTGCTACCGAGACCCTAGCTGATGTCCAGCTTACCCCACCAAGCCCTGTTACTAAGGTCCCCTGTGTCTATTCCATGCATGTTTAAAACCTGTTATTGTTTTAGTACCCCCAATCTCTGCTGGGAGGCTGTTACAGGCATCCACCACCCTTTCTGTGAATAAATATTTCCTCACATCTCCTCTAAATCGCCCCTTCCAGCTTCATATTATGCCTGCTTGTTCTTGAGCATCTTTTCTGTGCAGTATACCTCCCTCCTGTACCTTATTTATACCCTTGAGGTATTTGAATGTTTCTATCATGTATCCTCTTCTCACCATTCTTCATTGTTTGTGTTGCATTGTCAGGGCACGGAGCCTTTCAAAAGTGGGGGGCAAGGTCCAGGGGTGAGGGTAGCTGTGAGGGGTGTAGCAATGGTTATAAACAAGCATGGTTCTGGCACCCTTGAGTTGAAGTTCTGCACTGTTTTATTTAGGCAGGGCTATTCACACAGCCACCCTTCCCATCTCCTCAACAACCCTAGGGCTCGCATGACCGCATCGCCTCTGCCAAAGCCATCCCCCACCCCAGTGTTAGCAGCAAATGACACAGTTGTGACAGTGAGCAGAGAATAGTGGTGAGTCAATGACTCATCTCCACTGCTGTCTCTGGATCTCCGATTATAACTACTTATCCCCAGCCTTGGTTCTGTTCCACAGTGGGCTGGCCTCCCTACTTAAACTCCCTCCTCTGGCCACACATGCTGTCATACCACAACACACATGCACATACACCTTAGTCTGTCGGGACTTGAGACCGTCACCTCACCTGGAGGGACCTGACTACTTGGCAGCTGCACTGCTGCAGTTAATTGTCACTCATGCAGAGGTCCAAGAGTCGGGATTAAGCTGAGAGTTGGGATGACAGGTTTGTGGGACTGTCACTGCTGCCACAAATAAATTCCAAGCTGGCTGTCTTCTTCCTCACTGCTGCCTAAATCTCACGCTGGTATGCTCTACAGTCATGCGCAGTCATATAGCAGGCAGTTATGCATGACAGGATGAGCATTATCTTGTTTTTTTTTTTATCACCTACAGCTGCTTGGCACTGACTGAACTAGTTGTTGCCTGTTGCAAGCAACCACAGGTAGAACAGGCATGGCCCCCTCACTTTAAAAGCCAGGGGCAATGGCCCCCTGTCCCGCCATCTCCAGCACCCTCTGCATTGTTTGTGTGTAAAGGCAATGATGGTGGTAGTGGTGATTGGGAGGGGTGCTGAAGGGGTTTCTAAAATGTGGGAGCTACAAATATAAAATCAAATATTTTGGATTTGAGATTTCAATTAAAGTGATAAGGCAGATCAAGAAGGGTTGCAGTTATCAGAAAGGAAAGCTATGAAAATGGCGACAAAGGCACTAGTAACAGGAATGTGTTTCTCAAACTGTAATCTCTGCATTACTAGACCATCACCAACACAGACATGATAGACTTCACATTAAAACCCTTCTTTATATGCCTGATATTTTAAAGACATCTCTGGATAAAACTCCTGCCAAGGAAGGTACCAGGAAGATCATGTATGGACCAAGATGGTCTCCTGTCTCTTAAACAAATGTCTCCTATTAAAGCTGTGTACAGTCCCAGAGAATGGAAACAGACGAGCCATGGAAACTACTGAACCACTGTTTTGAGTCACTAAAGCCCTGTGGTGATAAAGACCATAACATTACCCACTTAGCCCTACCCAGCACTTATAACCACACTGAGATGTTGAAAGGAGGAAAATAATTATGTACAGTGGTATCCAGCATGTATAGCATAGCACTTCAGTGATGTAGTGGAAATAGGGAGAACCAGCAATTTCCTGATTATATTGCATACTTGCTGAGTGAACAAAAGCACACAACCAGTCTCTCAACACATGCTGACTTAGTATATTATTTTGACCACAATGTGTGCCCTGCCCAGTTTTAGAATGCACTATGGAGCAGATGGGATTGTGGCTGTGGTCTTTAAAACAAGATGTTCATCTATCATATCCAGCCCAGAGTGTGCACCAGCCTTCTGTTTATCTTTCTACCTTGAGAAAAAAGCATCATATGGCACAAGAACAATTCACTACAGCTACTGTGTAGCACACAGAGGTATGATCAGTAGTTTCAAGGCAGGACTCAGGAGAACTGGATGCACTTTGTGCCTTTATCTTTTCCTTTCTATGGTCTATGTTTTAGTATAACAATGTTGTTAATGTTTTCATATGCCATATGACAATGATTTTTAAAGCTGCCATGTGATATTAATAAATATTTTTTTGTAAATGGCACTTGACAGCTTGTTGAAATGTGCCACATGGTATATGAAAGTGATTACACTGCTGCTACATTACGTTCTGTAAAGGAGTTGTATGTATAGCAATAATTTAAATTATTTTGGAATGCCATTGTAAACAATGTTTTAAACTTATTGGACTTGTGTAATGTATGAATCTGTAAATGACCATGGATTTAGTTACAGGATACTGTCCTAAATGTAACTGAGATAGTTTGTCAATATCGTGATGATTTTGAAGTATACAATCTACTATTCAAAAATTAGGAAACTTCATTGCAAATAATATAGAGGATAAAGTATAGGCATCGATGAATAACCAAGCTATGCTAGCCAGTGGTTCCCTTAGCAAGCCAGGTAAACCTCGAGAGCGCAGTTTGAGAGGCTTACCGGCTGCTAAGGAGCCACGTAGAAGATAGCTTAGCTTATTATTCATTGATGCACATACTTTGTCTTTATAGTGTATGGGCATCGGTATCACAAAACAACATGAGATTTGAAACGTCCAACTAGGGATGCCGCGCACTGAGAGACAGGGTCATGATGTGAAGAACTGACCTCTGCTGAACTTTCTGGCACTATGGATAACAGATCTGCAAGACGCATATATGAGGTACATAAAGAAAAAGATATTTAGTAAACAACCAGGAATATAGAAACATGCTCTGAATGTCCCCTAATTGGGTGAGTGACTGAGGGTTTGCAAAGGTTTCGGTACAGATGAAGGGGGATTAGTGTGTGCTGTGTGACCGTTATCTGAATCACTGCTGAAAATAAATGTTGAACATTCACATGGTCGCACTGCCATAGAGGTAGTCACGTGACTGAATCCCATGTTGTTATGCCACTGATGTGGACGTACCATCGATGGGTTAACAAAAATACGTCACATCAAGGTATGACAACCCAGGAAGATAGATTTGTCTATATAACAACGCTCCACCATACATTATAAGTAAATGATGTTCTAATTTAGATTTGCAACACAAACCCCAAAAAAGAAACTAGAGATTATGGTTGATAAGACCCCAGTACCAGGGCAAGTGGGTGATAATAATTCTAATAACATAATATTAAGCAGGCAGTAGAACCCAACTCTCAAATTTTTTGACTATGATAAAGAAAATGTGGAAAATATAGAAGTGCAACAAAACTTTACCATGTAGGTTAAATGATTCAGGCATATGGCTTTACCTCTCATTGCAGTGGTAATTATCACCACGATAGAAACACAGACAGTAATAGCAGAAAAGACCAAAGGTCATTAAGTCTGCCCATTGGGCCTAGTGTCGATACAGGTTCTAACCCCCAAAAAAACAGTCTTCCTAGTTGCTGCCCCAGTTTTGTTTCTAGAAGTCGCGACTATTCCTTTTGCTCTGTCCCAAGCCCATTTGAAGTCCTCCATAGTTTTAATTCCCACCACTTCTGCTGGCAGGCTGTTCCATGTTTCCACCATTCTTTCAGTAAAATAACTCTTTTCACATCCCTTCTGGACCTTTCTCCAGTCAGCTTCCAATTGTGCCCTCATGTTGTCAAACCAGTATTCCTGCTAAATAATTCCTTATAGTTCACTTTGTTTATTCCTTTCTGGAATTTGAAGGTTTCTATCATACCCCCTTCTGGCCATTACTGAGTACATGTTCAGTGCCCTAAGGCGTTCCTCATAAAACTTCTCCTGCTGGCCCTGTATCATCTTCATCATCCCATGCTGTACCATCTCTAACCTATCCTTGTCTTTTCTAGGGTGAGGGCTCCAGAACTTGGCATAGTACTCCAGATGTGGCTTCAACACAGATCTATAGAGGAGTGTTGCTTCACTCTTTCCACTATCGGTACTCCTGCTGATATGCCCCAGCATCTTGTTTGCTTTCCTACAAGTCTTGTTGTACTGGCTAGGCTGTTTAAGGGTGACACTGATGACTCCTAGGTCTCATTCCTCAGCTATGGTGCTAAGTTTAACCCCTCCCATCCAGTGTTCTGTCCTTGGGTTCTTTTTCTAGGTGCATCACCTTGCACTCTTTGTTACTGAGTTTCAGCTGTCAGACATCTGACCACCTCTCTAGCTTTTGCAGGTCATCGATATTGGGCGTTATGGTGTGCCATGAGGCAATATTGTCCTCATTAGCTTTATGTTACCTGTGCACAGAAAGTGCTATCAGCATGCAATATAGCCTGACATGGCTCTTTATGGTTACTGATGGGATTGACTACTACTGTACCTCAGGTTGCATGCTATCACTGAAGATATGCACATATCAAGTTTGAAAAGAATTGGGTGTGAGTTGTTTAAGAAAACATATAAAAATGTAAATGCGAACTTTTGATCAAAGAGAAAATAATGTTTACCAAACTGAATGCTAACCATATACTGTAGGACTGTGCAGGCATCAAGTTTATAGGGCACCTCAGATGAGAAAATAAAGGAAATACAACCGTAAAATTCAGCCTGACTGCAAAGATCACAAATCACAGGTTCTTCATTTCATGATGTTATCTGTGGTGTAATACAAATTACCATGTTTCAAAATGGTAGTGGACAGTAAACATGATATACAGAAATATAGCTTTTTACACGTCCATGTCAAAGGTCATACTGTCACGCTTTTGATTTTATCATTTGTTCTGTAGTTATGAATAAAAGGAAACAGAATTGAAGGAAGATTGTTCAATAATATTTTGGAGATATAAATATGAACATTGACCTTTTGTACTCTGGTCATAAAGAGGAGATTCACATCATCTACTTAATGATACTCACATACTATTTATATAGGAACCAGCTTTTCAAAAGTCTTATCAACGGGAGCAGGAGCAGGGATAACTGGCACTTTAATCAAACTGCTGACAGACTTACCTTGTGACAAAGACTTCATGAATGGAGCATAAAATGAATTCTGATCATGAGATAACTGGTGATTCACCCACTTGGCAATCTCTGCTCCACAAAGCAATAATGGCAGGGTCACATATTGCTGAGCTCTGATTCTGTGCCCAGCTAAATAGCTGTAAGAGTCACTGAACTTATTTGTACAGGAAATACTTTTGCCAAAATTGATTAGCTAAGTAGCTTAAATAATTGAAACATCCACGGCATGCTCATATTAGTTCAGTACTGACATAACCAGGATGAATTAACTATATATATAATAATAATAGTAATATAATAAGGAGGCAGTATAGTTCTGTGGTTTGGGGCACTGAGCTGCAAACCTGGAGATCTGGGTTTGAATTCCACAGCCCCACTTGCATACTGTGTGACCCTGAACAAGTCATTTAACTTCCTCATGTTCCCAGGTAGCACCTAGAAACAAGATTTGGTGTAGTGTGCCTTTCCTGGTTAAACTATTTCCTTCCCTTTCCCTTTCATAATATTACAAGGGCATTCAACAGTTCCCCAGTACTACTGTGACTATGACATGAACACTTTGGATGCCTGCAACCCTGTGTGTCTGCCAAAAGCAGAGTGACAGGGGTAAGTGTCTGCATGTGCTTGTGCTTATTAACTTCTGCTGGGAAAACTTTATATCTGCAACTCACATCGAGCAGAGAGGTGTAAACTGAACGGAAGTGCTCCCCAGCCTGCAGTTCAGGGTTGGAGTTGAGGAACTACAAAGTCTGAGCGAGCCATATATTTTAAATTAGGGTCCCGGCTGGAGTCTGATAGGTCCCTATGGTGTTATTCAAGGCTTGTAGCTCAAAAGATGCTTTTAAAAGAGCTCTTGAGGAATTCCCCAGAATGCAAACCATGAGCACTTCCGGAGTCATGGTATAGGAATTTGGCAGTAGGAGTGAGCACTGGTATACTTGGATGCCTGCAACCCTGTGTGTCTACCAAAAAGCCGAGTGACAGAGGGTAGGCGCCTGTGTGTGCTTGTGCTTACTAACTTCTGCTGGAAAACTTTATATCTGCAACTCACATCGAGCAGAGAGGGTGTAAACTGAACCAGGAAGTGCTCCCATGTCTGTTCAGGGTTAGAGTTGGGAACTACAAAAGTTGAGCAAGCCATATGGTTTAAATTAAGAGTTCTGGCTGGAGTCTGCTAGGTCTCTGTGGTGGTGTTGTTCAGGGGCTCGTGGCTCAAAGGTGCATTTAAACAGGAATGCTTGGGGAGTCTAGTGATTGTGACCCACAGCATTTCTGGGTGTGGTACAGAAATTCGACAGGGGTGAGTCCATGAGCTTGAGCACGTGGTGCTGGCAAGTGGGAAACAGTAACAGAAGAAGCTAAGGTACCCAGGTAGGAAGTAAGAAAAACCTACAATCTAAGTTAAAGATAGACCCGTAAGGACAAAGCATTAAGAATGGAGATACAGTGTCACCCTAAGGAGCGGGAACTTGTGGTAAAGTGCAAAGATTGTAATAAATTTAGTTTAGACAACAACGTGGACTGATGGAATACATATGTAAACAAGGCCTAGAACTGAAAGATCTGAAGGTAAAAATCTGGGGTCTAAATCCAGGGTCTAGAATTAGAACTCAAATGCTACAGGCAGGTTTCAATAGCAAAAGGAAAGTTACGGAAGCCACACATATAGAAGTAAACCAGAAAGAGACAGGGAAGTCTCAGAAGTAATGGAGTATGGGAGTACAGGAAGGAAATAGTAAGAACAAGCGAGGGTAGATGGGCAATGAAATTTCTGGTGCCCACTACTAATATGTTTGAAGTGCTGACAGTGCAGAGTGAAGATGTAGATGCTAGAGGGTCATTCAGAAATAGAAGAAGCCTCAGGTGAATCATGTGATAATCAAAGTAGCTGTGGCAATTGAAACAGGAATCTTGCCACAGAATGAAGCGGGTTAAGTATTCTAATGAGACAAATGAGATACTTGTACATGCAGTATCAGATGAAAAATTAGATAATGAGGCAATGGAAATTGAAAATGAACCACACACAAATAGTGAATTAAGGGATCAAATCTTTATATTAGGAGATTCAATAATAAAATATACTGATGCCTATACCACCAGATTAAATAAACAAGGAATAACTAGTTCATATTTTTCAGGGCAAAATTGTCAAACATACGTAAATTAACATCAGAGATTGTAAGGAAAGAAAATGACAGGCCACTAGTAGTGATACATGTAGGGACAAACGATGTAGTGCATGGTATAGAGGATCAGATTTTGATAGAATATATGTAAAATTGAGAAAGTCATTAGGGATGCTAATGGCATTGTGGTTTCTCCACACCTAGGACAATGGAAAAAGTAAATTTGAAGATTAGGAGAATAAATAACTGCATGAGAAGGTGGAGCTTAATGCAGGAACTACAGTGTATTACAACCTGGGAAATCTTTACTCAAATAAGGCAACTGTTTGGACATGATGGATTACATTTATCGAAGAAAGGGAGTAGAGAATTGGGAATGTTGTTTAAAAAAGCTATGAAGTATTTAAACTAGGAAATAGGGGAGACGGGAAATCTCCTGGTATAAGAAGCTAAGAGTAGGATGGGTAGAAATCAAAAGAAGTCGCAACTAAAAAGGGAATAAGGGTGCTTATGTTTAACGCAAGGAGTGAAACACAAAATGGAGGAGATTAAATATGTCATGGTTAAGGAAAGATAAATATATATTGCATAACAAAACCTGACCTTCAGAGGAGGATTGCATAGATGACATTCAAGGATATGATTTTTCCAGACAACAAGAAAGGATAGAAAAGGGAAGGCATTGTTTTTTATGTATCAGCACCCTAAATGCCCAGGAAATTAATATTAATAGAAGTAGAACAAACTTGGATTAAAGTTAAAAATACGAGGCGGGACATAACTATGGGGCTTTGTTATCATGCACCAAACCTACGGAGATTGAAAATCTTGCATTTATGGAAGCCTTTGAAGCACAAGAAATGAAAGGTGATAGTATACTTTTAGGGATTTCAACTTTCCAAAATTGGTTGAGCACTATTAAAGCAACTGGGTTGTGGGAAACAAGATTCCTGGAATATTGCCAGTTACATGGCCTAGAGCAGTACATCAAGGACAGCACAAGGGAGTAATATCCTTGATTTGGTCCTTATAACATGGAAGATGTCTTGGAATAATGTTGAAGTCATCCAACCAATGGGGCAAGTGACCATAATATGGTTATGTTTACTATTGAAGTCCATACAAAAAATCAAAAGAAATAACCAAGATAAAGAATTACCGAAGGCCAATTTTATGATGATTAGAAATATGTTAAAACAACGGAACTGGAGAGATGAGCTAAAGGACTATTCCTAGAAGATACATGGGCAAAGATTTATAAAAAAATAGCTGATTGTGGAATGAGTATGTGCCAGTTGTCTTAAAATACAGTGAGAGAAGGAGGATTCCTAAGTGGTTTAGTAAAATTTATACAAACTAGTTAAAAAGAAAGGATAGAGCATATAAGAAATATAAAAGAACCAGACAGATGATAACTTGTAGAGGTGCAAAAGAAGTGTAAGAATGTGTAAACTTGCCATTAGGTAGGGAGGAAGGACACAAGCGGAACTACGATTGGCTACAAAAAGGATAATTGTAGACAGTTCTATAGCTATGTGGTGTAGTTTAAGACAGGGGCAAAACCTGAGGTAAAATTAAAGGATGCGGTGTCATTATTGAGGATGAAAAAGAGATGACAGATAAATTCAATGAGTATTTTCTGAACATATTCCAAGAGTCAAATGAGCCTGGTATAAGATACAAGGAGAGGTCAGAACAATTTACATTAAGAGGCATTCTAGAGACTGAGGTTTAGAACAAATTAAAAAGCTAAATAAACACAAATCTTGTGGTCCAGATGGTAGTCACCTTATTTTCTGAATGAAACAGCTGAGAAACTGGCAGACCCACTTGCATTCATATTTAACTTGTCATTATGGACCTGAATGAATGGAGGTTAGCACACATCAGCCCTATACTGAAAGAGGGTGACAAGACCAAGGCTGACAATTATTTGCTGATAAGCATTATATCGGTAGTGGGAAAAATTACGGAGGGTTTCATAAAAGAATGCTTGAAGAAAACTTATACTAAGCTTGGTTTGGTGGATATCACACAGCATGGGTTTGTGGAAGGCAGGTCGTGTGTGACTAATTTATTTAACTTCTTTGAACCAGTGAGCAAGGCACCTGATTGGGGAATGCCTGTTGATGTGATTTATTTGGATTATTCCAAGGCTTTTGATTCCATAGTACATAATATACTGCTGAAATCCTTAACAATGATGGGTCTTGATAAGGGATTGATGACCTGGATAGGGTCCTGGCTGGAACAGAGGAAACAAAGGGTTGATATAAGGGGACACTGGCCAGAGTGGGGAAAGTGTCTAGTGGGGTCCTGCAGAGGTTGATTTGGGGTCCATCTTATTTAGAATGCTCATTGCAATGATGTAGGTAGAAGATGGGGTGTGAATTGGACAAGCTAGTTAATTGGGCTACTAAACATAAATTAGTTTTCAATGAAACAAACTGTAAGGTGATGTATTTTGGCACCAATAATAGGAAAGTAAAGTACACTATTAATGGTAATGTAATTGCAACCACAGTGAATGAGAAGGACCTGGGCATTTGGACTGTGGATAATTTGAGTTTTGATAAGCACACGGAAAGTGTGTCAAGAAAACTAACAGGATCCTTGATAATATTCTAAGGAATATTAGGAGTAGGAGGGAGGAGGTGTTAGTGCCGATTTATGGGTCTCTGGTGAAACCAGTATTAGAATATGGTGCCCATTTTGCTCTCTGTGTAGTATAGTTGGCATTAATAATGTGTAAAGGGTACAGAGCAAAATGGCGAAAAAAGTGAACACAGTCAAAGGTATGGCCTACAAAGACAGACTGAGGGAACTGGGCATGTTTTCTATGGGATAGTGTAAAATCAGAGGACTTAAGCTATGTATATAGGTCCCTCCAAGATGAGGTGATTTGGGAATCTGCGGGTTTAACTAGAAAGGAAAACCAAGGCAGAGCACTAAGAGCACATCCCTATTAGTTGAAAGGAATTATATAGGACTACAAAGGGGACACTGGTTTAACCAGAGGGTGGTGAATGTATGGAATGGTTTACCAGAAACCGTAGTAGGAGCAACTAACAGGGTTACCTTTAAATACCAGTTAGATCTACACATGGGAGGAGAAAAATTAGGATACATCCACTGTTAGTGGCAAGTCTTTTATTGGCTTCCAAGCTATTTGACTTGAACCCGTAACCTCTGAAGCTATGAACACAGTACAGAATAAACAATATGTAATAACTAGAATAATGTGATTACTCTTTTGCATGTTATGTTCTGTTTGTTAAACTTTCTATTGGTTCCTAGAAATATAACAGTACAAAATCAACATAAGGATAACATAAGAAAGGTGCACACGTTGAAGATGCAATATAAATGGATAGCTCTGAAGCACACAGTACTATACATATTACTCAGTTATATTAGTGGAGACAATGTATGTAACAATACTGTACCAGTAACAAGTAATAAACTCTATACTTTTTCTTCATTTAATACTGATATTGTGTCTCTAACTCATATTTCCTTCCAGAGAAGTTTTATCTGAAGAGAAACAATCTCTCCTTCAGGGACAACTCAGTGATTTGTTTCCTGAAAAGGCAGTGCAACTATTATCACACTCAACTAATATAGCCTCAAGCTATGATGTGCAAATGAAAAAGCCTAGCCCTACCAGTATGGAAAGCCATAAATCAACAACCCTTCACTCCTTTTCACTGAAGTTAGTCATTTATGGCAAGTTTTCTTCTAGTGGTATTTTGCTTTAGCACAAGTGAAGGTGCCTCAATTTATTCCTTTAAGCTAGATCACAGCAATGCTTATTATACAGGGTAGTTGGCTACAGCAACTTACTGTTCCTACTATATAGCAGTTTAAGGAATCTGTAAATTAAACAGTTGTGCACATAATAATACAATTCTTCCTTAGGAATAGTTAGCACTGGTATAACCAAACGTTTCCCCAGTTGTCTTGCATGTCCATACAGAACATTCTTTCCATATACAGCATGGCAAAACACTTTACTTTAAATACCCTAAAATTGGCTGCTGCTTGATATAGTTGTATAAAAGTGGGAAAATATATTTATACAAATATATACAAAAGTGTGAGAATGTATTTATACTATGACTGTGAGAATTACATTCTGCAAATAAATGCAAATATTTTCATGTGTGACAGGCCTGAAGGAGAAACAAATCATTTATTTCAATCTTAGGTGAGTCATCAGCATTTATTTCCATTTCAGGCTGGCTACAAAAGCCATTAACCAGTGGGAGAACAGCTTGCACAATGCCCAATAACAACACAATGGAAACTGCTGCAGTTAAAAACAGAGCAGTGGAACTGAATAGAAACAGTAAAATCTTCATTGAAATAACTTATCTTGCCAGACAGGCACTGCCATTATATAAATGACATGTGCCATGTGCTGACTAAACATATCACATTAATTTTTATCTGCAGTGTTTGACCTCTACAGACCTCTTTGGGGTTCCACCACTCATGAGGTCATAGAGGTCAAGATCTGCACATAAAATAAATGTGATATTTTAGTCAGCCATAACATATCCCATATGAACAGTACATGGCTGATACATTCTCAATAAATTTAAAGGGTACATAATGCTATATACAATATCTGAAAAGGGGGGTTCCACAGGAAACTCGGTTATAATTTGCCATTATGAACACATGCCTGGTTTCCCCTTGCACCACATACGCCAGCTGGCTGTCTTCCTTCAAGGCACAGGACACTTTACCACCACTCGGACTCCACCGTAAGCAAATTTATGAAAAAATGAAATTAGCTCTTGGAAATGCACCTTGGGGATTATCTGCTTAATTATTAAAAAAAAAAAAAACAGTTTTCTTTTCACAGATGCTTGAACACGGCCACTTTGGACCATGCTTGAACCCGACCAGACCTCAGCTGCACAGCGATATGTTTGTATTTATATAATTGCTGTGTGGTGAAAAAAGGCTCCACAGCAATTATGTAAAATAAAACACGGGTGGTGTGTAAACTCAAATTTACACACTCAGTTTGGATGCTAAATAAACCTCTCGATTCTGGGCTTTGTAGCATCCAACACCTGTGTGTGTATAAAAATTCTCATCAAATACACCACCCCATGTATTACAGTAGCGTGGCTGCACCACTATATTTAGGGTTGAACTGAGGTTTCTATGTTAAACCTCAAATTTTGCACTTAATATCTTCACAACCAATTTGCATGACAAGTTGCAGGCATGTTCTCCTGGCCTCCTACACAACAGAATACATTGTATGCATTAAAAAAAATACAAGTGCAAGAATACATTGAAATGCAAACAGAATGCAAGTAAATGCAAGTTCAAATATACATGATGTACAGGCAGGCAGTCATGGGAATGATTCAGCAAGGTACCACGGACAGTATTTCTTTGGTATGGAGGAAAAGGACTGTCATCTGTAAGGTCACCTGGAAGAGCAATTACACTTGGAGTTTGCCAGAGCCATGCTTTAAAGTGTGCTGTGAAGGTAAGGTGTAAGTCTGAGAGCAGAGAAATGCAGGACATTTGTTCCATAGAGCGGGGAGTGGTGACGGACAAGGCATTGCTACTCAGACAAGTAGTTATCTTGGAACCTCCAGTGATGTGACTATGGATTGCCGAGGCAGCGGTGTGATTTTGTGCTTGAGCGAGGTAGAGTAAGGGGACAGGTTACCACTTCTGATGGCATTGTGAATGATGCATCTAAGGCATAATTATGTCTGGCTTGTAGACAGAACCAGCTCAGGGATTTGTACAAGGTGCAATGATGTGTGTGTAGGTGCCAAAAGCGTAAACCTACAGATGCTGTTACAGGCAGTATTGAGTCTTGTGAGTAGAAGAGTGGCTGTACGAGAATATGTTGGGGCACAGTAATCTAATAGGAGGAGGGAGGTTGCCTTGGGCTATAACAAGGTGTGCCTCAGGGTCAGACAGTGCTTGAGTTGATAGCCTGCCCCAGTTTCTGATTGATGCACCACACAGTGGTATTGATGTGCTCAGTGAAAGTTAGGGAGAGGTCAAGAGTGACACCCAGATACTTAAAACAGGGTACGTTCTGCAGAGGGAGCCATCGGAAGATAGGATAATTAGCGTGGAATTAGTTTTGAAGAGTTTTAATAAACTGGGTTTAGTTCCCAGGAGCATGGCTTAGTTTTGTTTGTGTTTACTAGAGCCTGTTGTCAGAAACCAGTTGTGGGATGCCCTGTAGTTTTGAGTGATGGTGGTGGATAGGCTAGTCAAAGATTTGTCACTGTGAAATAGTACTAAATCATCTGCATATAATAAGGCCTCACATGAGAGGCTGTCTGCAGGTAGGGAATTTATGAAAAGTGAAAATAGTAAGGGACCCAGGATGGAGCACTGTCACACTGTGGACACTGCCATGGGCAAAGAGGTGGCAGGCTCGACGTGACTGTTTGGAATCACCCTGAGAGGCAGCTCTGAAACCACACTGATGTACCTACCTATTTCTCTATATAATAACTGGGGACTGTTTTTTTTTTAAATAGGGGTACCCAGTTATAATTCACTGTTATAACCAGGCTGATTTCCTGGTGTGGACGAGAAAGAGGTACATGACAGAAAATGTGCAGAATACAGAATCAAGAAAGAAGAGAGTACAATGCTCAAAAATACAGGTAAGTAAATAGTTACAGTCAAAACTGCTAGTGGTGCAAAAGAAATATGGAGTGTATAAAGAAGCTTGTTCTGCATGGATTTTCATCCTAAGCAGAATGCATTTGTACCACAGTGCAACGGTCAAGGAATGCAGCTGTGTCCTCTGTGGTATAACAGCATTCTACACAGGTGAACACAATGTCCACAGAACTAGCTCTAATGAAACCAGAGCTGAAAAAAGAAAAAATCTGCACTTTAACAGATAAACACAAAAAGAACATGATAATGTGGACTTTGGCTAGTTTGCTCTGTTTTTGATGAAAGTCTAAAAATGAAACCTTTATATTAATGCTAAACTTAATCTTATTTATTTTTTAAAGCATCTGTTTCTCTGTATTAGTTGACACATTGACAATGGCCAAGAACAGGACATCACAACTGGAGAACAGCTGAGAATGGGGCACAATAGTTTAAGCAGTTAATTTTTTATCTCTATACACTACAGAGTGGTGGACCAGGGGTGCAGTTGGCGTTGCCTACCTTGACTTCAGCAAAGCTTTCGATACTGTTCCACATAGTAGATTGATTAATAAGCTGGATAGGTTTGGGTGGGTCAGAAGTTGGTCCACTGGGTGGCAAACTGGTTGGTGGGCATAAAACAGAGAATGGTGCTAAATGGTATACAGTCAGAAGAGATGCAAATCACAAGTGGGGTACCTCAGGGATCAGTCCTGGGGCCAGTCCTCTTCAATATCTTCTTCAGTGACATTGCAGATGGACTGGAGGGTAAGGTTTGTTTGTTTGCAAATGACACCAAGATCTGCAACAGAGTAGATGATTGAGATGGGATGAGCAGAATGAGAAGAGATTGGGATAAACTGACAAAATGGTCAGAAGAGTGGCAACTGGGGTTTAACGTAAAGAAGTGCAAGATCATACACATAGGGAAGAGAAACCCTGAAGCCACATATAGGTTGGGAGGGAGTTGCTGGCAATCACAAGGAAGAAAGACTTGGGCATCATCATCACAGATGACCTGAAATCATCCAAGCAGACTACTAAAGCAGTAGGTAAGGCTAGAGGATGTTGGGGTGTATTAGTAGGGATATCACAAGTCGTAAGAGGGTAATAATCCTCTTTACAAGACACTAGTTAGGCCCCATCTGGAGTACTGTGTGCAGTACTAGAGGCCACACCTGCACAAGGACATTAACAAAATGGAGGCAGTCCAGAGAAGGCAACCAAATGGTGCAGGGACTGCATCAGAAAACATATGATGACAGATTAATGGAGCTCAATATGTATAGCCTAGAGAAAGGAGGAAGAGGTGATATGAATGAAACATTCAAACATCTTAAGGGCATTAACAAGGTGAAAGAGTCTAACATGTTTCAATACAAGAAAATAGCAGGACAAGAGGACACAGCATGAGATTCAAGGGAGGCCGATTAAGGGGTAATGTGAGGAAGTTCTTTCACAGAAAGGGTGGTGGATGCATGGAATGGCCTACCTCAGAAAGAGGTGGATATGAATACAGTGCAGGGCTTCAAACAGGCATGGGATAGGCATAAAGGGAGCAATACAGATGAGTATGAATAGATAGGCCATTGACAGAGTAAAGCCTATGGCACATTCACAAGGCAGAAAAAATGGGCAGACTGGATGGACCTTGTGGTCCTTATCTGCCGCCAACTTCTATGTTTCTACAAAATACTGGTTAGGCAAAACCATACCCAACCATCCTGTGCTGTCATCTCAAAGTTAAGATTACAACCGACCTCTCGAGCTTCGCTTTCAAGGTCTGTTGTAATCTGAACCTCTTGGTGGTAGCACAGGCTGATTGTGCATGGTTGCCCAACCAGTATTCTCTATATAGTGCAACCAGGCAAGTAAAACAGAACACAAAGTACTATATGTTGCAAAGCTGCAAGGAACTGTTGCAAAATTGTTGCAGTGACAATTTGTGCCAATCCTGCCTGCAACTCCATAGGCTATGCTCAAAGAAGTCACATCCCTCCAAATGTAACAGGAAGAGGCAGGGCAACCTGCAAATGGTCTATGGTCCACAGGCCATTCAAAAAAGCATGGCGGCCCTCAAGGAGGCAGAAATTACTGAAGCACCCAGTCCTTAGAACTAATAAGGGCTGACAGTAGGAGTAATCTGTGCCCAATTAAGATGCTGTTATCAGGGGCTAGAGATCAGCAAGAGACTGCACTGGTGGTGAAGAGGAATGGGGGTAAGGGAGGAGAGAGGAAGTTTCACTAGAACAGGATGAGGCGCACACAGCAACAGTGGAGAACAGACACTTCAGCACCTTGTAGCATACTGTGTCTGCCTCATTGGTGCTTTCTTTAAACTGGCAACTAAATAAATAAATAAATGTAATTTAATTTTTGTCTTAAAGTGTATATGTTCTGCTGTTGCTGTGTGTGTCTCATCATGCTCTGGTACATTTGAGTTTAGGGCGTGTTCTCTCTGAAGCTGCACCTGACCTTACCTGCACTGTGCAGGCACTCCTGTTTTTTTCTTTTTTTTTCTTTTTATTTAGTATTCTTTGTTCCTGGCTGCACCAACCCAGATCTCAGCCCCACTGCCCTAACTCTGACCAACCCCTTGGACTTACCTGCCATGGCGACATGATCTCAGGCTTACTTCAACTGGCAGGGCCACCGGTCGACTGGAACCCGTAGACTTGGAGTTGGGATTTCAGTGGCATCCCCACTGGAGGAACCCCTGGCTTACCCTCCAGGGTGGGGCCATGGTACCAGGTGGCTGGCAGAAACACTTCCACCCATCGCCAAAGCTGAGTCAAGGTGAATGGTTGGGCTGGAGCCGAGATGTCACAGAGATCTGTGCAGTAGTATGTATGATGAAAATCCCAGAGAGCAGGGTGTGCAATGATGTGAGATGTCTGCCCACCCTTCTAGGTGAAGGCGTTGGTTGTGGTAGTACCCCCAGCCTCTGCCAGGGGTTGGTAAGCACCAGATACTATACCCCTACTCCCTCTAAAGAAGGAGAGCTGTCACCAGGATGCTCAGTCCTTCTCCTCCTGGCTGGCCCTCTGACTCTTGAGTGTGTTCTTGAACCTGGGATGTCGAAGCCACAAGTGGATGCCTGGCCACTGTGCTGGCGGCTGGCTCCTGCTTTTTCTTTAATGGAAGGTGGTGCCACTGGGTGAAAGGAAACCGTTAAAACAAGGGAGAGGAAGAGAGCCACCAAACCACCAGGAGAAACACAAGAAGGACACTAAATAGTATACAGACTTTGTCCCAGAAGTGGACTTTAAAATTGGAGGATCTGACAGGTGGGGAATCACTCAACAGTGCTAGTAGCCTGGAAGCACTGTTTATAGCATAGCACCATGCAACTGGCGCTATGCCATGCCACTCCCACAGACCTCAGTACGTGCAAGTACTGATATACAGCTATTAGCATGCACAAACAACACTTGCAACTCATAACATTTGGAGTTCCTTATTTCATTCTGATTAAATCACAGGGGATCTTCCCATTCCAGCAGCTAGGTCAGAATTTTGTGCATAGCCCAAAGTGTGGCATCATAGCGAGAAGGCTGTCTGAATGTAACTCTATATTAGGCATTATCGGATGTCCATTTTCAGATCCAGATATCTTGGATTCCAATCCTAAAGTTATGATTTAGGATTTTGCATTTAGCTGCTTAAAATCCAAAATCCAAATTATAAGGTTCCAGTATGATTCTGATTGGATTCCAACTGCAAAATCCAGGTCCAATTTGATATTTGAATACTTAATAAAATAATGAATTGGCTCAGAATCAGATTTCAGGTAAGGTTAGTCCAAAATCTGAAACTAGACCAATGGATCAAATTTTGCAATATCTGATCACTCGTACCTTACACTTTGTGACTGTGTAGGGCCTCAGATTTTTGTGCCTGTCAAGAGAGGGTATATAAGTGGACAATCCCAGCTCTAGTGGCACAGGACACTCAATAACTTCCTTGAGTCTTTGCGATTCCATCCTACTACAACTGAAATGTAAACTGTCCCTCAGTTCTTGCTGGTATGTAACTTAGATCAAGTAACATCATGATAGATAACTCAGGACAAATAAGCTAAACTATTCACTAAATAAAACTTCAAACCTATCACTTGGTTTGAGAAGACATGAAACATTTTTTGACAATTTAAAATGCTGGTCAGTGTTTGCTGTACATGACAACTGATAGTCGGGCTCTGATAAAAAGAAAAGATCACCTTGCACACACAGGATGCCCATTTTAGATTGTAAAACAAATCTTTGTGTTGATATTACTATCCAAAGTTCCCACTGAACAGGAGATAAGCTTCTGCTTTCAAGACTGCAGGTGCTTGAGTTACACCACGAGAACTTCATTTTATCCCTTTAAAGAGGATCAGATTTTACATTTAATTCCTTAACTCTGTGCCTCAGTGTATGGAAGGGCCACTGCAATGACCTTCAACAGGTGTTAACAGTCAATGTTTCCTAGTCTGTTCAACATGAAAGACGGCAGAGCAACAGCAGCTGGTAGCACTTCAGCAAAAGCAGGCCTAGGCTTTACAAGAAGAGTTAGGTTACAGATAGCCTGGAGATTTTAAGCAAAATGTACTGCATTTAAAGGGAAATGATTCTGGCATTCTCAGTTCATTGACAGATAGATACTGTAGTAAAATGAGCCAATATATTCACAGCACAGTTTTAGTTATGAAAGCTGGGTACTAGCCTTGGGAAAACCGATAGAAAAAATGTGTCCTAAAGCATCATGTTATATTTAACCCATTGGTATTTTCAACTTTAAAACCACAGCTATAAAAACTTGGGCATATATGTATTTTTAAGTAATTTTTGCTCTACATTCCGTCTTTTAGATAAGATTATGAAGAAAAAAAATGGGCTTAGAGATCTATTCACAGCCATTGGTGTTGTGTCTGCCATGATTTCTAGTTTCTGCAAAGTGCAGATGATAAATGTAACTCTAGCTACAGTAGCAAGCATGCACAAATTCATTTGTTGATGGGCAAGGAAATCCAGGTCAGGTTTTCTCTTGCCTACAACTGGTGCTGACTGATGCAATAAATAGGTGTCTCCTTATTAGAGGTTTCTCTATCAGTCATCCACTACTGTTACAGTAAACAGAAAGTAAAGATTTAAAGGACACCTTCATGCCCAGTGGCCATCATAGTTTGAAAGCCCTTGAAAAGCTCTTTTGAATTAGATATCTAGCTCATACACTGCTGGAAGCACTCCAGAGTTATAGGCTCAGTCTGTTCAACAATAATACTACATTGCAGCTATTTCTAAAACATTGTGATGTCATCGAGAAACAAGCTGCGCCTAACTACATTGATTCAAGCACATTATTAATATCACTTCTTCAGGGGACACTGAGATTAAATCAAATTAAATAAAAATATGTTTGTTCATAACATCACACCATTATCTTAGCTCAGCTTGTCAAATTAAGGCCTACCAGCACATTTCTTATTTTCAATTCTTTTTCAATTCAGGAGTCATACTTCATTCTGAAGCTATAAAATGATTACTATAAAGCGTCATAAATCCACTGTTGTAAGCAGCCACTTTTACAAAGCATCAGCCTCGTGCCACCAAATACTGTTTTCCATTGAGCAGTAAAATAGCCAATACAACACACGCCTAAGGTGCCTCTCACTACTTTCTGACATTGACTATAGGTCTAGTTTTGTAAGCAATAACCCACAACAGGACATGTGTTTGTAGAGAATTAATGTTGGTGAATTAGAAGGCATGAGACCAATTTCTGAGTGACTTTCAATACACACAGAAAGTGCACTAAATTTCAGTAAACAAATGCCTATTACTGTGGTTATGAAATGGAAAATGTTCTTTTAAAGGAAAAAGGCTTAATATTCCTTTAGTTAGGTTGTTAATGGAAATATGAGTTTTGTTAACAAAGGCTGGGTGTCTTTGAGTTAACACTGGAAGTACATTTATTTTAAAGAAACTATTACACCTTGTAAGTGTTTGTGTTTAAAAGTGGAAATCTTTTTATTTCAATAGAAAATGTTTTATTTTATTTAGTTAGGTTGTTGCTAGGTACATTAGGGAAGGTTAGTTATCAACTGTTCATATACCAGAGATCTATCTAAGTCTGCTCAGTGTGCTAGCTGCATACTCGAACTTAGATAGACGGATGGTCTGTTGTTTCTGCTAACTATTCGTATGTTAAGTGAGGTTCGTAGGTTAATGAATGGTCAGGTGATGTGTTTAGACGACTGAAGTTGCTAGATTCTAGACCCCATTTTATTAATCCTCTTATTCAATCTGCAACAATGTTTCACTAAATTCTCAGTCTTATGCTTATTTACAGAAATTTCTGTAATTATGCCATACCCATCACTGCATAGTTTTATTTATTTATTTATATTGAAAACTTCAGAGATTACTTTTGAGCAAAGTGCTCATTTACAAAGGTTGCATGTCAAATACATAATCACAAAATATATTACAACTGCAATTAGCAGTTCCAGAGGAAAGCATGATAAGTCTGGCTCAATGCATAAAAGCAGAACAATTACATATGTTGTGAAAATAATCCATGCAGATCAATTTACTGTCTTAATTTCCTGTATTTCCACAAGCTTGTGCTGTAAGAGGCTCACTCACTACTACAAATAACATGTAAAGTATACTGCTTAGCTAGGTAAGAGACACTTGTTAACCTTTTAGTTAACATGCTAGTTGATAGCTGTTATTTATCCATTTTAACATGCATGCTATGTATGCTATTTCACTATGTATGAGCCACTTTTAAACACAGTTTTGACTAGTCAGTTGCACCATTATATACAATGTTATTTTATGTTCAGAAAGCACATGTATTAAATGTCCTTAGGTGCTCTCTACCTGCTTACTGAGACAGTTTATCTCCGTACTGTCTTGGAGTGAAAAGTTAGTGGCTGCTGGCCATTTCTTCCCTAGGCCAATTTTCTATTCATTAGTTAAAATGTTGGGAGTGGTCACTCATTCAGACTATAGTAATTCTGTTATTATAAATTCTCATATAGTATATTTGAAAAACTAACTCCTAAGAAGGGTCTCTTACCTCCTCTCCCCATTTCTATGTTCAGACAGGTGTCAATGGATGCCAGTCAGTGATCCTTTTGTATCGGTGAACCCATCGATGTGATGATGGAATGATGTCATTAGATACTGGTGTGCTGACACCATCACTAAGCAACCATCACAGCAGCCAATCACTGTTGCCAGGTTTTATACATTACAGATTGCAAGGGGATGCCCACTGTCCATTAAAGCATTTGCTTTTGCTATTTTATCAGTTGGCATAATCATTTAAAAGCACCTGACAGCATTAGAAAAACTTTGAAAGTAAGATTTACATTCAACTCTGTTTTCTTTATTACTTAATATATTTTCAGTAAATAATTCCCCATTTTCTTTATTAATAAAATGGTTGCATGAAAATAAGATTCCTCTTCCCTAGACTATGTCTACTCTGGCGCTTCTCTACACTGACATCATAATCCCCATTTCTGACATCATAATTATCACCACAGCAACATAGTTTGATGACATAAACAGAGTTATGATGTCAGGTGTAGTGAGGCAGCCAGGGCTAAAGAGCAGAGGTACTGTATTTATGCAAATACCCTTAGTAATAAAGAAACAATGGTAAGAATTATAGAATAAAATACAAAATATAAGCTACAATTATGTCTGAATATTGCATTTTTCAAAGTTGTCTCAGTTGTGTCAGGAGCTCTTTAAATCTTATGCATATGATGATATTGATCTAGTAGTAGGAGAAGATGACAGTTACTGTTTTATTCATATATTACCACCAACTCACTGGTTGCTTGTGAAAATGGGCAACTCTTGCTCACATGCCTATGCAGTACAAATAAATAAGCTGAAACTGAAATGTTGTGATAATCATTTAAAAAACACTTGCATGTTGGTTTTAAGCTACATAAGCCATTGTACATAAATTCTTCAGTTTGACTGCATTTGTCTGCTTCCTTAGAAAAACTATTTAGGAACTTAGCACCAACTTCCTCCTGAAAGAACAAGGAGGGAAGTCTCTAGTGAAGGATAATTTACAGGTGAAGTATTGTACTTAGTTGGGATGGCCCTAGAGCCAGCAAACCTAAGCAATAGTTTCATTTCTAGTCCTGACCTGCTCACACTTTAATTATATTTGCACAATTAAACATCTGTATTAAAGTTCTGCGCACTGTTGTACTTGAATAGTGTACCATATCAGTTTCCTCTGTACCTTCCTTAGGTCGCACCTGTAAATGAGACTTGACTGAGTGCACCATTCCATGCAGTCATCAATTTGTAAAGAAATAAATACAATTGAAGGCAGAACCAACCACTTTTGAAACTGTTTTTTCCGCTGACCAGTAAGGAGGACTAAAAAACTTCCTGTTTTTAACCTTGCCCAGGGGCTGGTGGATCTAGATGCTAAAAGACTGATATTGAATCAGGAGTTAAACTGATGATATTTTTTAGTGAAGGGTGAAATCTGGCCAGGCACCAGAGAAATTCCTGTACTATTTTCAAGAAGTGCCATGGGATCATGAAGTCCACCTAAGCAACCACCAGAACAGGCAGACAGGTCCTCAGTTTAACATCTCCAAAACTGGCAGCTCTGTCCACAGTGTCCCCAAACATCATGCAGTGGCATTGGTGTAGCTACTTTTAACCAAAGGGAGAGTCCCCTGCAGACAAACAGGAAAAGCTATGCAAACAATTATTTGATCATGGTCGGAAAGTGTCTTAAGTGGCTAAGTACAGTACCTCTTATTTCAGCACAGCAGTTTTTAGGAAAACCAAAATCTACTCAATTAAAATTATCTTATATTTTAAGTTCTATATACTCTAGTGTGGCAAAATCTTAATCTAATTTTGCCACACCAGAGTAATCTGTACACAAAATTCATAGTTTCAAAAGATGCACACAGACCTTTAAACTCTCATTGCACAGCAGTGGATCACAAGTAAGAGGACAAGGCACTGCAATACTTAACTCTACACAAGTTCCCAATAGCCCGACTGGGATACTAAGGACCCTGACCAACATGCCTTTTAGTAACCAGCTTCAGCCTTAAACAATAACATGGTCATATTTCATGCTCATTTCAGGCATAGCTGCTTTCAAGCATTAGCAAATCTTGTGGGTGTTGGGGGCTTGCTGCTCATGAGGCCCCTCAACCAGAGAAGTTTACCTTATTCATTTTTAATTGTTTTCTCATCTTAATATCTTTTAAAGCAGCAATTTTATTTATTTACTTTTTCTTGATCAGGTAAATGCACTAGATAAATCCTGCCTATTTTCAGGCACGACCCGGGAGGGGATACAGATGAATGCCAACTGACCTTGAACCAGATTAAGCTGTTGGTGGTATTTTTAGTGAATGAGGGAAATTTGGCCAGGACACGGGAAATTCCCCTACTTCCTGCTTCCTGTGAGCAGGGGGACCCATTTTCTGGTGGGACCAAGATGGCGGAGGAGGAGGACAGTGGAGGAGCTACACATGGGGCTGCAATAGCCCAGAGTAATTCCTTACCTGTTGATTTCACCGAGTCTGGAAATGCTGAAATGGTGGCTGGGATGCACCTGCAAGGTGGCCAGCAAACGCCAACTCAAGTGGTCCTTCAGTTTCTGTTGCTCGTTGGGGCTTAGTTTGTCGGAAAAACAACGCTGTTTGGAAGAGGAACTTCTTCATGTGAGTGCATTATTGGTACAGGAACGTAGGAACCTCGCTGTGGAGGATGACATGAAGCGGAAGAGATCGGAGGGTTCCCGAGCACTGCAGCAGCAGCGGGCCCAGCAAGTTGCATCCGGCTACTGAAAGGCGAAGTCAGTGAAGTTTCGACTTCTAAAGATTGGGGAGATCTGGTAGATGAATCCTGGTCTCGGGCATGCACTGCGTGGGGCTGGCTGGATTCAATTTCAGGTGATTCATGGAAGCGGCTGATGGATCTTCAGCACTACGGAGTCTGCAGAGATAAGTACTGTGGCTTTAACAGTCCCTTCTCCTGTTGTTTTAGTCTCTGCACTTCCAGCCTCCCTTTCCTAAATCTACTACTGATTCTGGACTACCCTTGGACAGCCTGTCAGTGGAAATGGCTGCAGATGTGGCTACTTCCTCTGTCATACAGGGGCCAGCTTTGGAACCTGTGGAAAAACCTTCCTATGCCAGTCATTTTAGACAACCTCTAGAATTACAAAGCGGCAATGCCATTCGTTTATGATATGTTGGGCCCAAGGATAATCCCCTGATAGATTTTATGTTGGAAAACTTTGTTGAAGAAAAGTATGGGTTTTTCCCTTCTGAAGTCTACCTTGATCCATGTTCCTGGAGAGTTCACATTTGATGTCAGTTTTCGCACCCCAGCTCTTTTGGAACTATTCTGGAGTCACTATTTAAATCTAAAAACTAATCCCTGTGGTAGGACTTTATTGTACTGCCTCTTTCAAAACAGGCCTTTAGGGTCATTACCATCATGTTTCAGAAATGAAGGGGTTAATGTCATAGATATTGTTAACTGGTTATCTAAAAGATGTGAAATACAGGGGAATCCTGTTCCTATCCTGGATGCAGAGGGATTTTGGAATGGGGTTGGAAATTTAGGATTAAACTCCACTCTACTGATTCTGATTTGGTGCATCTCCCAACTGTTTTTTTGGGGGAGGGGATAAGGGTTTCCTTTTTTATCCAGGTCAGCCAAGGGTTTGCTTCAAGTGTGGGTCTCGGACTCACATAAGCACCTCTTGTGATGTGCTAAAATGTTCTTATTGTGGGGAGTCTGGTCATCCTAGTGCTCACTGTTTCCAAACCTCTAAATGCAATCTTTGTGATGTGGTGGGTCACACATTTGAACTTTGCCCTTTGGCAGCTAAAACACACCAGAAGCTGATTTTGGAGTACAGGACCATTATATTAGGGAGGCAGTTCGACTTGGCATTCCTACTGGAGGAAGGTTGGATCCCAGTACCTCTGGGGCTAGTCTCCTTTTGCCCGTGTCAGGTTTGATTGCTAACTCTACCTCAAGCACAGACTCTATAGATATACCTGAAGTGGTGACTCATGAGGTACCAGAGACAGGACAAGGGGGTTATTTGCCAGGATTCAGTATTGTCTAGTTTGGACCCTTTATAGACGGTTTTACTATGGTTAGTGGCAAGAAAGGGAAATCTGTTAAAGGAAAGGGAAGGTGGGTAGGAAAACAGCTTTAACTTCCATGCATGGTTCTATTGCTGACCCTAATACTTTTGCAGTATTGGTAGAGGCTCAGAGGCGGTTTCTGACATGTCTCTACCCCTAGCCCCCCTAAGAGCCTGAGCCCTTGGAACCTGCTGAAGGACAGATTGGACCTAAGCCATTAGATGGGAAAGTGGAAGGGTAACAAGAGCATCTAGCAAAGTAAAGTTACTTTACCCTTTCATTAACTCATGGTTCCCTTTTACTTTAGAGTGGCAACTTTAAATGCAAATAGCATTAAATCTCCTGTTAAGCGTCAGAGCACTTATTCTCATTTTTATAAGAAAATCTGGACTGTGTTTTCCTGCAGGATGTTCGTTTGCATTCTCCTACAGAGATAGAGGCTGCCACTACTGGTTGGATGTGGGGAGATTGTTTTTGGTCTTTGGGAAGTGATTTGTGTAGTGGGGTGGGGATTTGTTTTTTCATTCACATATAAAGTAATTCATCAGATAGAGATTGTAGCTGGTAGGGCCTTGGTTTTGGATGTTAAATGGGGTTCCTTACCCTTACGGTTACTTAATGTTTATGCACCTCAATCTAAATTTGATCGAGTAACCCTTTTTAATTCATTATATCCTTTTCTATGCACCTCTTATGTTACTATCTTTGGGGACTTTAACTGCTCCTTGCCTTCCAGTGTTTCTTCTGGAATGAGGAAAAAGTGTATAGTGATATGGCAAGCTTGTCAAAACTTCTTGCAGATACTGGTTTGAATGATGCTTTTGGGCCTACCTCTAATGGGTTGGAAATATTTATTTTGCGGAACTAGAGCTTCCAAATTGACTATTTTTTTCTTTCACCAGGGTTGTAGTGCAATCACAGTCCTTGCAGGAGGTGGCCACATCAGATCATAAAATGCTTAGATTAGTGTTATGTGGCGTGCCTGAAGTTCGGAGGGGCCAGGTTTTTGGAAATTAAATGTTATCTTATTTGATATCCCTGGTGTGGCTGATGGTCTACATTCCTTTTTTAGCACGTCAGTCTGTTTTCTTTCTATATGAAGATTTAAATACTTGGTGGGAGGACAGAAATGTGAAGTCAGACTCTATTTTCAAACCATAGAGTCGTTTAAATGGGAGATTCGGCATGATGGACTTCAATATCTTAGAGAACGACTTCATTTTTTGTCTACTTTCCGCCAGTCTTTGGGATCTGCAGGTTTGGATCAAATTAAAAGGTAAAGGAAGAGTTGGCTAATTTACAATCTCAGGTTTTACAGGATGTGGAGAGAAAGCATAAATATGGGATTACAGGTACAAAGAAGGATACTTTACCTTCTGAAAATCTGAAACTTCTTAAACACTCCCGAGCTATGATGTATTTAAACACCTCAACTGCGGGCGTGTTACAACAAACACTGGTATTTTAGATCGATACATGACTATGTTACTGCATCCTTTAAGAGTAGATTGCTCCCTGAGACCCCCATTAATGATTGGTTTCTTAGAAGACCAGTCCCTGTTTTGTCTATAGATGAGCAGTCTACTTTAGTCCAACCCATTACGGTAGATGAACTAAAGACTGCAATTTGGTCTCTGAAGTCGGAATTACTCCAGGTGCTGATGGATTGTCCCATGAAATCTATAAAAGTTTGTGGGAAGTTTTGGGTACTGAACTATGTCAGATATTGAATGCTGGGTTACAGGCAGGGTCTCTACCTAAAAGCATGTTACAGGGTGTGTTGCCTTTACTGTATAAAAATAAAGGGGAGCGGGGATTTAGATAATTGGAGGCCTTCTCTTTTGAACACTGACTATAAGATCTTGATGAAAATCTTTGTATTAGATTACGGGTGTATTGGGTTCCTTATTACATCCATCACAATTTAGTGGGTGCCACATCGAAGGGTTCAGGATGCACTGATCCTACTCAGGAGCTTATAGCTAAAGGAGCATCTGGAGACATGTTTGGGCATCTGGTTTGTCTTGACCAGGCTAAAGCTTTTGATCAAGTAGAATATAGTTATCTGTGGGAGAGTTTGAGACGGTATGGGTTCCTCACAATTTATAAACTGGCTACGTACCTGCTATACAGACATCACTCTGATACCTAGCATAAATGGATGGTTGGGAAGAGATATTGAGGTACATAGGGAAGTCGGCAGGGGTGTCCACTAAGTCCCCTACTCTATGTATCATCCTTGGACCCCTTTTGCATGCTCTAAATAATATAGATGATATTGTTGGATTATCAGTTGGTTATATGGACCCACAGATAGTGACAATAGCATATACAGATGATTGGTTTTAGTTCTGTCAGATAAAAATTCTGCTGTTGCTGCATGGACATTATGCACACCTTTTCAGCTATGTCTGGATCCTCTATTAATAGGTTTAAAAGTGGATATTGCCTTTGGGGTATGGGGCCACTGATGTGGCATTGATTTTGGACATGCCTATTAAAACTGGCTATAGGAAGATTCTTGGTGTTATTTTGAGGTGTGGATGATCATAGGTACAATTGGGAGAGCCAATTATTGGAGGCACGTAATAGGGTGTTACTCTGGAATAAGGGCCAATGTCTAAAGCGAGCGAATTTATTTGAGTAAAACTTTTTGTTGCCATATTTTTTGTTTATAGCTGCAGTTCGCCTCCTTTAGAAACCTCCCTTTATGATGTATTTTTTCTTTGTTTATGGGGTAATAGATTAAATCCGGTGAAGAGGGGTATCACTTATTTACCTATTGGCGAAGGAGGTTTGGGTATGGTGAATCGGTTGTATTCTTGCATAGTATATTTATCTTTTATAATTTAGTTCCTTTGCTCAAGGGGTTGTTAAGATCTGGTCCCCGTGGGTGGCTGATAGTATAGATCCCTTCTTAGGCATTGGTTCAGGATTCCTTTTGGCCCGGCAGGTACGGCTATGTGCACTGACTAGTCACTTTCATACGATGTTTCAAAAGTTGAAATCCTGGCATGTTGTCAGAAAATCCTTTCTTCTTCAAACACGCCAGCAATTCTATAGTACTATATTGCAGGATTACTTTTTGTGGATCCTTGGTTTCATGATTTACCAGTTTCTGAGCAACATTCCAAATTACAATTATTAGTAAGCAAGAGGGTACCCCACTATATGTGGGATTTTTATAAGTATGTCTCCACAAGAGATTAGGAGTAAAAGGCAATATGAGGCATAAAGAACTCCTGGAGAGGTTTTGTCCCAGGAGGAAACCTGCTTAGGTGGTTGAAACTATGGAACATTTTTTTGTGGATTGTCCCTTTTAGTTTCCTTTTGGTCCCAATTTCAGGATGTGTGGCCTTTAAATCCTTTTCGGGATCCTACATCACAGATCTGGGTGGAAGGGTTCTGCCAGGCTCCTGGGTGACTTATGATGTAATCACTATGCGCCTGTTAATGGGTCATATAGGCTTTCAGCTGTGGCAAGCACGGTGTAATTTGACACTCGACAGAAATTACTCTCTGCATCCCAGATTATTTATAACATTAAGAAGGTAGTACTTAGCTGGAGACTTCAGGAAAGGGAAAAAGTGCATCCTGAACTGTTTTGATTGTGGTGGAGGAAAATGAACTGGCTTGACACAGGGTAAAGGTTATGGTGCTATGTCCAGGCTTTCTTGAAAAGTGCTGGTATCCTGCTTACAAGGCTAGAACCTCCTTTTGGGGTAATTTTGGTGGGGACTGCTATTTTTTGCATACGTGTTAGTTTTGTTTTTTAGACCTACTTCCTTGCTCTAAGGGGGCATTTGTATCTTCTGGTACTATTTTTTTTTTTTTTTAATTTTCCAATCATTTTATGATGCTGTTTTGTTGTGCATACTTGGTTTCTATGCTTCCTGTACATCCCATTTCTATGCTAGTATACTTGTTTTGTTTCCATTTGTTGTGCATTATGATTTCTACTGTATATATTATTGTTTGATTGTTGCTTTTAGTTGCAAATACTCCCCTAATCCTTTTTAGTGGGGGATGTTTTCATATTATTTCTTTTACATTGCTCTGACATGGTATGTTGACAATACTCATTTGTTTTGTTTTCATATGATTTGTTTATTATTTTATGTGACATACAGTTTATATTTCACTTTTGGTCTACTGTTATGATAAACAAGTCCCTACTATTTTAGTTGGGGGTTGGCACTGGTTAGTTTTTGGGTCGCTAAACTGCTGCTGATTTTTGAATGTATGATGTAATACTTATTTCTGTTAATCCTTGTTTTATATTATGATTTTGTGTGCTGTAAACACTATTTTGTATATGTTTTGCTTTCTGGTTGTAATAAAAATTCCCTACTCTTTTCGATAAGTACCATGGGATCTTTAACATCCACATGAACTACCACCAATCCAGGCAGATGGGACCTCGGTTTAACGTCTCATCAAAGCGGCACCTCAGAAGTGCAACACCCCTCTCATGCTGCACTACAGTGTCAGTACTGGGACATTAACGCAAGTGCCAGATGTGGGAACTGAACCTACACCCTCTGATCTCCGGCCTCAGAGGCGAGTGTGCAACCTACTGAGCCTCTGACACTGCAATAAAGGGCTGCAAAGCTCCTTCTGATGTGGCTTCATGATGTCATGAAATGCCTCACCAAGCTATGAACCAGTGAATAAGAGGAAGACGAGTAGCAATGGATGGGATGGGAAGAACAGCCGAAGAACTAACACTGCTGTCTCTCCATAAAAACAATTTAAATACAGTCCCCACCACTTATAAGCCCGCTTTACGCGGCAATCGCTTTTGGTGGGCAAATTCCTGTTTCCACTTGCCCACTACATTGAGTGCAATGTAAAAATCACTGGTCATAGCAATCTATGCCGCCTTCTATTATGGGCAGATCAGCTACTAAAGTTCAACATGCTGAAGTGTGAATTAACTTTCCTAACAGCTAATCTGCCCAAAACAGAAAGGTGGGCATAGAGCACTAACTAACCGCTAATTGGTACTGTACCAGCTTAATGTAGTGGCAGACTGGCAGTGAATGGAAGAAGCGATCTGTCTGAAGAAGGGATCCAATTACATTAGTTTGCTGCCCCATGTGATGCTGGGTTGATTTCCTGAGTCCTTTTATGCCGTGGCAGTTATGGGATAGCGATAGTGAAGGGAACCACCCATTGTGCTGCTGTGAAGAGAGGATCCATCCAGTGAAAGCTGCTGTGATTTCGTGTAGAGGGCAGCATGAAGCGGCAGTGGCGGGAGCACAGGAACAGACAAGGTGGCGCAGTAAACTAACAGACATAGCAGACCAAGTCCAACTCCTAACTGGGAGAGGGAATAAATATACAGTACATGTGAGTTCCTCTGGAGGGATTTTATGTAGCGGCAGTGAAGTGTACAAATAATCATTTTAGGTTACTGCGACCAGTCCTTATAATGGGCAGAATCTGCTTACACAGATGTGCCCGTCATAACGGCTTTTGACTGTATACCATTGGTTGTACTGAAAATTAACTACAATGGTATGCACATGGGCTACAGTCAAACAGATGGTCTAAAAGTGATCCAAGTAAGGGTGCCATGACTTCACTAATTCTGCTAGGGGCCCCAAAACCCTGATGCCAGCCTGATTTTAGGCAATGCAGATTGATTGATTTATTTGTAAATTGGCATTTTAATTGCTATGGAAGCAGGTATTCTCCACAATCCCTAAGTGGCTATATGTAATAGTAGTGTACGTGCTATAGAAGTAGAAGTAGTAGTAAATATTTTTATTAAGTCGCATGTGAATATGAATTTACCCAGCTGAACAAAGTACATTTTCAGTGGGCCTCTCAGTCAAACAAACATTGTTTCAAATAATACAAGAACAGTATTAATACACACACATTTTAACATTTGCTACAAAATTATTATCAGTGGTTTATAAAATCCACACAATAAATATTCAAACACTATCATAATGTGAATTACTTCAGATGGAGCAAAGTGTACAATATAAAGCGATATTTCTTTGCTGTGCTCAGCACCTTTGTAGATGTCTCTAGGGCCTCTTGAGGCTGCACAGGCATGTCCCTTGGTTGCTGAGGATCCCTAGAAGTGGTCAGAGCTACAGATGTAGAAGCTAATGTTAACCAGAGACTGGTATAAAAGCTCTGATTTGATCACTGGGACCTGACTTGCAGAATGAATGCAATGTGTCATTTTCTGAAATGAACTTGCTATATTCAGTATGCATCCATATCTAAACAATCCCTATTGTCAAATATTACAGAAAACCATCTCCTGGAAATAGTACTTCTAAAATAGGAGATAAGTGAAGGACATCAACCCCAGGTTCTAATGGTAAAACATGCAATTGTTTTGTTCTCATCTTCCACTTGTCAGCTCACTCCATTTCAAATTGCCTATGCCCCTCTCCCACTGAGAGAGACATGATTTCCTGGAAACCTCCTGCAAGCATCCAAGGTTTTTCATATATTTAAGGTTCTGATTTATCCTGGCATAATGGATACCCTTTCCTGCTACCATAGGAAGGCAGAATTTTATAATGATGATGGCTGGGAGGATAAAGTCTCAACATAACATGCAGTGTAACTGGTTTCATATTTCATGGAGTGGGGCCAAGTCTGTTATCTCTATGTTTATGTCTGGATTTTCTCCAAGTTCTCCCTTAAGTATCCCTCCTTTCTCCATGACTGTAAATGCCTCTCACTACTAATCTTGAAGCTGGCCCGTCTGACAGTTCTTGGTCATCATCAGCACTATCAAAGTCATTTAACAAACCTCCATATGAAGCAGTGGTTCAATGAGCACTCCTCTTCACTCTTCTCAGAATCTGAACAGACTCAACAGGCTCAGAAGGAGCTCACAGAACAGTTACCACAAAAGCAGCACAATTGCTATGGCCTCCAGTGTCGGCCAGGCTATGTTGATTTTTGTGTGATGTAAATCCTACCTGCAGTGCTGAAAATGAAAATTATGTACTCACCACAGCTCTTGGTCTTCCAGGAATATCTTCACCACTGATTCATACTAGTGGGTCTGAGCCAGAGGCACTAGGACCCAATAGGAGCCAGAACTTTTGAGGAGGACTGGCACCAAGGCAAGCTGTGCACATGCGTAGTTCTATGAGACTGAGATAATGGGCACAGGCTTACCTCAACACTGGCCCTCAACTGCCTCAGTACCTTTTTACTAAAGAGGTGCAGCATAACCTAACAAGTACTTATGCACTTAATCTGAGGGCATAAGATAGCCCTGGTGGCCCGTGTAAGAAGGGTCACTAAACCAGTAACACACAAGTCTTCATAGCCCAAATCAAGCATAAAGTGGTGAAGAACAACACAACACAATGGCGTGAGTCTGAGGATGGTGGGTGGGCAGGCATGCGAATCAATGGTAAAAATATTCCTAGAAGATCAAGAATTTCAGTGAGTACATCATTTCATATCTTCCAGGAATCATTCTTCATCATTGATTCCCACTAGTGGCCAGAATACCAAGCTCAAAGTTCCCCAGACCAGGGCATTAGAAGCCAAGGGTCCAGTCAGGACAGTAATCCATTCAGGACTGCCATGCCAAAGTGGCATGCTGCCTGGCATGAACATCCAGGGCATAATGCTTAACAAAAATGCATTGTGCTCCAAGTTGCAGTTTTGCAAATATCTCCAACAGGCATAGCACGAATCTGTACCAGAGATGTGGCAACCACTCTGGTGGGTGGGCATGAACCTGGTCTACCAGTTTGACCTGGGCCATGGTGTAAGTAGTTCACAATCCAGGCAGAAATTAACTGGATTAGCTGGCCTACAGGTGCAGGGTAGGTTTCCACTTGAGACAAAGATGCCTTGGGTTTGGGAATGGACCTGAGGAGTCGGAGGGCTGGCTAGGGAGGAGGAGGATTAAGCATCCACTGGACTGCTCTCTTCCTTTGAGAGGGAGGGAGGGGTGAGCATTTGGCATGTGCATGACCTCTGGCAGAGGCCAGAGGGAGCATCTGCCAATGCCTAACTGAGTGAGGAGCGTGCGGACGTTGGCACTTCAGTGCCTTTATGTCACTGCATGCCGTTCCTCACATACGAGGGATAAGCATCAAAATGCTGGCCCCATGTATGATGCCCCACTCCATCATTCACACCCTGCCTGCCCATGGTACTTGGCTGATGACTGAGTTTAGCTTTCTGTTGACTGGCCAAATCCCATGGCCCCAGCCTGGGGGCAACCCTGGGAGGCACACCTGTAAAGGGATCTCTACCAGGAACCTGATTCAGTATTCCATTGGAGGCACGCTTGCTCTGTGGCGCCATCCTGGGGTGCAAGCCTGGGAGGATCACCACCAAGCTAAGTCCCAGGGCACTGTGTGGGGATCATGAGGCAGGAGTTGAGCTCTTAGGGACGGGCAAAAAAATGGAAATGTACTTGATTGTAACAGGCTGTCCCTTGCAATTTGGCTAGAAAGAGATAAAGAACTGTTTGGATTGTCTGAAGGCCTTGGTTCTGTATAGATAAAACATAAGGACTCTCTCAACATCCAGAGAATGAAGAGTGCACTCTCTTTCATTCTGAAAGTTGGCAAATAGGTAGGCAGCACAAGTAGCTGATTAAGATGGGACTCTAACACAACTTTTGGCAGACTAGGGTGTGTACAGAGCACTACCTTGTCCTTATGTAAAATGGTATACAGAGGATCTGTGACCAAAACATGGATTTCAAACACTCTACAAGCAGAAGTGATGGCCACTAAAAAGGCTGCTTTCAAGTAGAAACTTAAAAATGACATGTTGTAAAGGGCTCAAAGGACTTACAGTGAGCATATCCAGTACAAGGTTGATATCCCAGGCAGTCACCAGCTTTCTGAGGGAGGCCATGTGTTTGGAGTGCCTTAAGGAACCTCTTAAGCACTTGTATTTGTGCCAGGTGGGAAACCTAAGGACTCATGGTATGTGGATACAGTACACACATGGACCTTTACTGTGGAATACTGAAGGCCAGCATCAGAAAGGTCTAGGAAGTACTTGAAAATCTTGTCAGGTGGGCACCCAAAGGGGTACAGGTGGGTTTGGAGCACCAGATGGAAAAATGTTTCCACTTGGCTGTGTATGTTTTCATAATGGAAGGCTTACAAGCAGCCAACATGTCTCAGAGACCCTCTGAGTTACCTTATATGGGTTCACTTCTATTTCTTCAGACACCATGCCTGAAGATGAAGGGAGCACAGGTTGCAATGAGCCAGGTGACCCTGGTGAGCAAGTCCATCCCAAGTGGAAGAATCCTCAGTACACTGACTGACAGTCTGCTCAACAGAGAACCATATCTGCTGAAGCTAGTAGACAGCTACCAGAATTATCTTGCCCCATGCACCTCTAATTTGAGTAACATTCTTTGCATGGAAGGAATGCATACAGAAACAGATTTTGCCACTGAAGTCTGAATGCATCCTGACAGACAACACCATGTCCTTGATTTTTTGAGCAGAATCGAGACAGTCTGGCGTGGAGTGGGGATAGAAAAAGGTTCACATCTGGCATACCCACTCATCCAATAGCAATCTCACAATGCCTGGTGCCAGTGACCACTCATGAGGATCAGCCTCTATTTGACTTGGCTCATTTGCTGGAGTGTTCTGGACTCCCGGCAGATAAACTGCTTGGAGCAGACCCCTGCTCCAGGCACCATTCCCATACTCTCACTGCCTCCCTGCAGAGAGGGTAAGAGTGTGTTCCTTGTTTGTTGATGTAGTACATGACAGACTTGTTGTGTGTCTGGAGCAGGACTGTTTTGTGGCTGACTAGGTCCACTAAGGCTCTCAGGCCGTGCAAGACAACTTGGCATTCCTACTCACTGATGTGAAGATGAGACTCTGAAGGGTCCCAGACATCTTGTGTTTGGAGGCCCAGACAGTGGGCCCACCACCCTAACAGAGAGTGATCCATGGTGAGAGTCACCCGAGTCTCTAGTTGGGAAAAGGGGAAGCCCTGGAGAGCTCCTCCACTGATCACCATGTGAAGAATCAAACCAGGGACTTGGTCACCTGAATGAGGTACGTCTGAGGGCATGATGCTTGTGACCACTGTGCACTGAGAATCTACTGAGTTGTCCTCATAAAAAGCAAAAGAAACTGCACCAGGGACTGGGTGCTGATGTTAAACAACATAACTGGGTGAAAAGAGAAATCAGAGCACACCACTGGAAAAAGTTGTACATGAAAACTTAAATGGTGCAGACCTTTGTTAATAACCATGTATCAGAGTACAAAATAACTATGTCGGGCTCCACCACATGAAAAGTGGCCTCCACGTGTTTCACACTTGCATGTTTATGCTTTGAAGATGCATTTGTTTTAAGTGCAAAATTTTTCAGGCAACTTTTTATCTGGTGGAGCCAATTTTCAACACAGTCTTCTTATGACCCACCTCATGAACTCAGTAGGTGAAAATGTTCAACCCCAAAAAAAAATGGTGATTTTTTGTGGAGCAATGCAAAATCACCTTTTGGTCAGATTTGAAAAATTTCACCTGCCTTGTTCATGAAGACGATCATAAAATGCCATTTTGACAATTTGGGGTAAAATATAAAAATGGCCATGTTATGAGTACAAGTTCAAAATGTACTGAAATACAGCACTTATTTGATTTCTTCAGTTCCCAGTCCAGCATTGAAGCATGAAGACATGTCTCTGGTTCTCTGTTTTGGAAAGTGAAATCTACTAACTAATTTAGATTCCTATCAATTTAAGGGTAAAGAGATAATTTTGGGCTATTCCCCAAAATATGATTGGTTCAGAGAAACTGCTGGAAAGCTGTTTTTGCCACTTCAGGCACTGAGGATGTTAAAGGCATATTGGATAACATATTACTACCATGCAGGATAATAAGATTCTAGTTTCAAAAACAAAGATAACGAGGTTATATAAGATTTACAAATACAATAGAGGGCTTAAAAGAATTTGAAAAGAATGATGGGGTGAGTGCATGAGTCACTGGGGTCATGGAACACAAATCCTGTACCACACCCATGACAGATAGTGAAAGGATCTCTATTAATAGAAGATGCAATACATCATCAAACAGTATTTCCCTCTTATTTTAGAGAGGAAATAATAGGATTCCTCAAACACCAATATACAGCAAATGTAATGGTAATAGAACAGTTAGTCACAACTCATAACAATAGAAACTACAAACACCAATATAAAGTAAATGTAATGGTAAAGATGGTTCAAGACCTCCACCACGAACCCTATGAGATAAGACTTAAAGAATTAAACATGTACTCCCTGGAACAGAGGAGAAACAGGAGACATGATAGAAACCTTTAAATACCTAAAAGGTATCAACTCAGCTCAGAATCAGAACCTATTCAAAGAAAATAAGGAGGCATGTACTAGAGGCCACAATAGATGTCTAACAGGAGGAGATTTTGGAGCAACATTAAAGTTTTTTCACTGAAAAGTTGGTGGAGCCATGGAACAGACTGCCATAGGAGGTCATGGATGCCATGACAGTGAAAGAGTTCAAAATATCTTGGGACAGATATAGTGGAATATTGAAATAAGGAATATACTTGGGGGAGTAGGTCAAATAACGAGCAGACTAGAAAAATCATGTGGTCCCCATCTGCCACCATGTTCTTATGTTCTTAATGAAACAGTTACTCATAACAACATAGAAACTACAAAGGAAGATACTGCAATTAATGGAGCAAAGTTAGATGATGTGCTTAAGATCGTTAGGGATGTTTATCCCCTAAAGGCATCTGTGAAGAGTGATATTAATACTCAGCCTCAGCCAAGTGCAGGACAATGATAGTCTGTCTCAGTTACAAAAAATGAAGGATGAGCTAGGTAATTAAAAACAATGTAATGCTGGCCCAGTGGCGCTGAGGGTTGAGGCGCTGGATGCCACACTGCACCACACGGTGACCTGAGTTTGCAAGCGGACTCGAGATGCCTGGGGCTGGCATGAGGAGGAGAGGATTGAACATCCGTGGGACTGCTCTCCTCTCCTAGGGTGGGTGGGGGAGGCATCACTCTGCAGCCATCCCTGGTGGAGACCAATAGCACTGCATGAGCGGAGCAATAGAGGAACCAACAGAAAAAGTGCAAACCACTCTAGGACAGACAGATGATGGCTGCTGATTTTCAACATCACAAAGCCCCCAAAGTGCCATGTCTGCCTCAGCGGCACCCTGGGGCCAAAACATAGAGTGCATCGGCCAGTCCCCACCAGTGCCTTCCCCTCAGAGAGAGGGACCCATCTGTTGAAGGATTATGCCGAATTACCCTGGGAGGGCTGCCATATGAGGTTAGAGGCTCAAGAGGGTAGTAGTAGGAGGTATGTGGGGACCATGGCAGCTCGAAGGAGTGGTGGGTCCTGGAGCACGTAGGGAAAACAGATAATGCAAAAACAAACAAACAATGTAATGAACTTTTAAGTGCTACATAGGGTCCCTTTTAGGCGACCAGAGTTAGTTACATAAAGCAAGGCAATACATACAAGTAGTACAGTACAGGACATAGCATACATAATTTCAATGACAGTATACAGTTTTCACAGTAAAGAGCAGTTATATACAGCAATTTTACAAAGATCCAACAGTAGCAGCTGAGGCTGTGGGCAAGTTAATGCACCAAACTACAGGTGCTGGAGTTACCTAACCAACAGGGCAGAGGCAGTGACTATGGTTTAGGAGGTGCAATCGCAGTCCTTTCTAGAATATCGCTAGGGAGGGGCTTCCTGTGGGTGCAGAGGCTTGTTCCACTGTGCAGGGGCAGTATAGGCAAAGGATTTACTGCCAGGAGTTGTTTTTCTGAAGTGTGGAGTGGTCTGCTAGACCACTTTGGGGCAAGTAGCCCAGCTAGCCTGTCTGGAGGGGCAGCATTGGAGAAGCTCTATATGTTCAGCTTATTAGGGGGTACTGAAGCCTGTGACTTGGAGTAGGCCAATTGAGTGAGGCAAGGACATCACAGTGATGGGTCCTAGTATGAGCTTTCATGGTGAATCATGCAATTTTATGATACAGAGTTTGTAGTTTACAACAGTCATGCTTTGATAAGCCTAGAAGGGTTGGGGGCATAGGTATGGGTAGGAGGAGGATACTCTTTGTGATCCCAGTCAGGTTTCTAGAATCATGTTGGTGCTTAGGTGGTACAGCAGGCCCAGTTCTTGGTGTATATATATTTTTTTTTGCAAGGGGTATCCTGAAAAATTGAGTTAGAATTCCTCCTTCATACAATGATAGTTTCCGTAAGCTCCATTAAAGTTTTGAAGAATGAATTGATTCCCAATAGAAAAGGTAGGAATCAGAATTTAACAACCAAGAACCAGCAAGATGGTAATATATGCCCACAGGTACAGCAGCCAAAATATATCATGTCACCTAAACTACTTTTGAGGTTCAGTGGTCCAGATAAATGGATGAACTTGTTTAACTCATCTCTGAGATCTCAGATTGTGCACCTAATCAGGGCAGTCATGGGGCTGGAAATCATGGATGCTGATGTAGATGATGTTAAGTCTGTCAACTTGTGAACATGTGAACATCTTAAAAAAAGTCCTAGATGTCTTTCTAGATTCTCTTAGAGTGGTTAACTTTGTCTGGATAAATGCATCAGTTTTGCAAAATGGGAATCAAAATAGCATTTCCCAATAGGTTTTTATTTATTAATTACATTCTCAGATTAAAGTACGTTTGAGCCAGGGGCTCATTTACTAAGATTCCACATCAGTGGGTAACAGAGGACAACATACATGATTTGGGAAGACAGTGGTAGATGAACAGAATGTTCAGTTACATTACATTTAAGGACAGCCATACAACCAATACAACATATTAGAGTTCATACAATTCAAAAAAACTTCGGTAGTACAATTTAAGTGATAATGCTTGTATACAATGTAGGACCGAATATTAGACATTTTACTTGATTTGTGCCAACTTAAGCTTCGCAACCAAGAAACTTGTCAAGAGCCAGAGAGCCAGGATGGTGGAGGAGAGGATAAGGACCAAAAAGAAGTTGTTGAATGTGAAAAGCATAGCAAGTATAACTTGGGAAAGGTGAGCAGGGACAAACTAGAGAGGTGTAGAGGTGGACAGTGGTGGTTGGGAAGTAATGGTAGGGGTAAGTGCTCTGGTGTTTGTCATAGCAGCTAAGTGCAACAGTTGGGCAGTGTAAACAAATTGAAGTCTAATAAGACAGGGGCTTTCACTAGAAAGCTCTTAATAGACCTCTTATGCTCAGCCTATTCATTAGGACCACTGGTTTCAGATTTTACTGGAAAACCCAGTAAAATTCTGGAATGTGGACTGCCAACACACCAGTAACAACAGAGAATGTCATGGAATTTGGCATTTTAGACCAGATCAGTAAATCTGCAGAACTTGTATTTTTCTTATAACTGCTTCCATTACTATTTGTAGTTTCGTTATTTAATGCCCTGTATTAAGCTTTCTTTTATTCTGATTATTTATACACATACTAATTAAAGGAATGACAGTAGAATCCCAGTAAATCCAGAAATGAGACTAACAATCATTGGTGCATTTCTTGGAATTACAAACCTTGAAAACATAATTTTATTATTTTAATCACTGTAAATCAATGGCCTTGCTTATTTTGTATCGCTAGTTTAGAGAGGAAAATAATATCAAGCTAACTAATTCCTTTGTAATTTTGTTTTTAATTACTTGCCAGCTCATGTTGGAAAGAGTGGCATCATAGTGGCTGAATGTATAGAAGTCTTCCTTCATGGAGATGAATAGTCATCTTAGTAAAAATAAACTGGTAGCAGAGAGAATATTTCACAAATGTGACAAGATGGACATTCTGAATCTTTACTTGGTAAATAATGAAGTGTGTAAAGCCAAAGCACCAGACAGGAACTTTAGCACAATAGAAATAACAACTCTTAATAATGACTACATAAAAAGTATCTTCAAACCCTATATCAACTAGATATTTTGCATTAGCAGGATATGTAGAGTGACTACAGAACTGTAACCAAGCACTTCCTACTGTTGGTCTCACAGAATTTTAGTGGTGATCTGATGATGGAGGGATCTGCAGGGGTCACATTATGTCATGGAATATAGCAGGTTGAGCAAAAGTTCTTAGATAATGAATAAGTCAAGAATGTAATTTCCTGTGACATTATTTCTCTATGAAACTTGGCATGACAAAGAAGGGAGAGCACACTAAATGGATATGAGCTTTTCCATCAACCAGAAAGAAAATATTGGAAAACTGATGACACTCCAGAGGACTGGCTACTTACCTCAGATTAGGCTTCTACATAGGTGTGACGTTACTCAATAATACTGATAATTTCATAGTCCTTCTGTGGATGTTAAATTATTTTTGGTGAATATTTATATGCCTCCATTAGGGTCAAGATATTATCAAGAATATATATGGACTTCCTTTAACAGAATGGTAATATAGGTTTATTTTAAATTCCCAGACAGAGATATATTAGTACTGGAGATCTAAATTCTAGGATATGAACATTTGATGGCCTAGTAGATAACATGGTCTAAAACTGGATAAATACCCTGTCTTCTATTCCGGTCAAACATACCAAAGATAAGAAGGTTAAAGCTGGCTCAATCCTGACTGAGATGTTAAAAGAATATGGCTGTTTCTAATAAATGGTAGATTAAAAGGTGACTTACAGGAAATGTAACATTTATGTCACCTTAATAGTGCCTCAGTTATGGTCCTGGTACTACAGTCTGGACCATTAAAATTTAGCAAAATTAAATTTCTCTGTAAGATCACAAGTGATCATTTCCCATCCGTACTGAAAGGGCATAGTTTCCTCCAGCATGTAGAGCCCAGTGTGTGGAGTCTGTTCTTACAATTAAGAAATAATAAGAAACTCATTTTGTATGTTCCTTGAAGAACAGATTGGAAATATTATCTGGAACCACTTAGAGAACAGGATTTGGAAAGTGCTGAAGAAAATAGGGACAGGAAATATGGAAGAAAGTGTGCTCTAGCTTTCTGGAAATTACTAGTCTGCTGCACAAGGAGACCCACTAAAATGTAAGCAAAACCACCAAAACTGGTTGGTTTGATATTGAATGCAAAAAGCAAAAAGCTGCCATTAGTAGGACGATCAAATGTACCAAAAATAGTAACGATAAAAAAGCTATTTAAGGCCCTAAATCAGTAAAGGAAAAGTACTGTACAATATTCTACTGAAGTGTAAGAAAAAGATGACTTCTGTAAGCAATGGGAGAGAATGTATAAAGTAATACAAATGAATGATGTGCGGGGTTCTGAAACTTAGCTGCCAATGGCACTAATAACTATAAATCTAATTTGGATGCTTTTATATCAGAAGACAAATGGGTGCAACATTATTCATAACACTTTATATGACCCCAGCACTGATAATGTTTTACGCAGAGTTCCCAGTAGTGGACTAAAACACTTGCCTTCTCATTCTTAAGAAAGAAGTCTATGCAAGCAATAAGAAAAGATGGAGTGTTCACCTAACAGATATTACCACTCCCCCAGGGCAGCAACCTCGTGCCTTGGTCCCGGAACTGAAGTAATATCTGTTCAATACACCCATCTTGTCTTATTGCACTTATAAATGGGTTCCCTTTTTAAAATAGTTTTGTATGTTAGAAAAACATTTAGATATGAATAAACTGATTGTATTTATAGTAAAATAGTACTTCGTGTTTGTGTTGTGTAATTGTAATTCCCCAATCTGCTTCACACCTGTGAAAGACAAGGGCAACACACTCAACTAGTTAGAGCAGTGTCTTCCTAAAGGCTGTAAACCACATGAAACTTGGATACCAGGTTTTGAAATCTTGAGTACCGTATACAGTATATATATCAGATGTGAAGCATTTTAAAACAATAATTACTCAGACAGTCTTTGCACCTTTTGGAGTTACAAGTAAGCAATAAGGAACAGAGTATGTAACTCAGCAGAAAGAAAAAAATCAAGAAGCAATGGATTTTACATTTTGAAGTACAGGCTAGCAACGTGCGGTAGGTCAGACAAGTAGGAGCAGACAGGAACCAAAGAAGGAGGCATAAAGCACATAAAGAACTCGGTCACATAAGCTAGAAATAAAGCATTAATTTTCTTATGTCCCTGTTTCCTTCTATGCCATGCCTGTATGCCTCCTTTGTTGTTCCCATCTGCTCCTGCTGTCTGACCTACCATTTCATAGCTAGCCCGCACTTCAAAATGTAAAATCAGTTGCCTCTGATTTTTCTTTCAAGCCGAGTTACATACTTCATTCCTTATTGCTTACTTATGTGACCAAGTTCTTTATTTACATGCAGGCAAGATGACAGCTTTTATTTTCTGTTTATGTGACAGGGTTGTTACAGTAAGTGTGGGATTACAGCAAGCGAGTGGCAGGAGGTGGGGAAAAGTGCATGTGAAAGTCTCTACTAAATGTATGAAAGCCTCAAGAAACTAAAAAAACGCACTACAAAATGTCTCCAGGAGAGGAAAACAGTAGGAGGAATTGGGGCTTTAAACACCTATGAAGAAGGGCTTAATCAGAATCGGGGTTGGAGGGTGGAGAGACATGCTATGGCAGAAGCAGCACGATGGGCAGCAGAAAATATAGAAGCATTCGGTAAACAAATATTTTAAATAACATTTCACAGCAAGAATATTGAGGGGATAAACATTTCTTTAATAAAAATGTGTCAACTATGTTTACTGCTCACAGTTTATACCTGGGTGACTTTTATACTGTGAACGGACAAAACAAAATGACGGCATTTCAGAACTGTGTGTTCTAATGGCAGAGTGATTTCTTGATACTGCGGTTCCACTTTTTAGAACTTGTTTTACCTGTGCATCAAACGGCTATGATGCACAGGTAACTACTAATGAAAATCTGGGATTTTTCTCCCATTTTATAACTAGCAATAAAGCCACTTAAAATTAAAGAACTCCTGGACCAGACAAAATGCCCCTTGTGGTTTATCTAAGTAATGTTCCCATCTGGTGTAAGTAGTTTGGTCCCTTTTAGAGTAAGTGCAATCAAAAACATTTTATACCAGGGTCTTGAGAGGCTCTGAAATTGTTCCTATACATAAGAAAGGTGACAAAACAAATCCAGCACTATACAGACCAATAAGTCTATTAGACACTAATCTAAAGATCTTTACTAAGATTATATTAAAAGATTGAACTAACAAATTGTTTCATTAAGGGGCTTGTGTAAACTACAGGCAGGATTCCACCATGGCTACTCTACTATGGATAACTGTTTCTCTCTCTGCACCTTATAGAGAACTATGTTTATATAGTAGATAACATAGGAACATAGGAATCTTGTCAGCAGATGGGGGGCATATGATCCATCTTGTCTGCTGTGTTTCTGCCCACCTCCCTATTTAGACTGCACCCTGATGTGTCCACACTGTCTGTCCCATGTGAGTTAGGGGTGAGGTAGGGTGTTCCATGGGTTTATGACCCTTTCGTAAAGAAGTACAGTACTTCCTGAGGTTGTTTTTGAACCTGCCTCCCACAGACACAAGTTGTGCCCCTGTATGCACATCCCTGTTTTGCTGGAAGAGTTTCCTCCTTGTGGTGTTGATTTCTTTGACGTACTTAAAAGTTTCGATCACGTCCCTCTGTTTCTTCTCTGCTCAAGGGTGTACAGATTTAGTTCCCAGAGTCTTGCCTCATATGGCTCATGCTGCAGTCCAAGCACCATTTTGTAGCCCTTCTCTGTACCATCTCCAGGCAGTCTATGTCCTTTTTTGAGGTGGGGCCTCAAAACTGACTACAGTACTCTAAATGTGGCCTCACCAAGGACCTGTGGATAGGAATAATAATCTCACTGTTTCTACTGCAATTTCCTACCAATGCAGCCAAGGATGCCACTTACCCTATGTACTGCCTTTTCACACTGTTTCCAAACTTTTTAAGTCATCCATGATGACTACTCCAAAGTCACTTTCTGTCTTTGTCTCCTCTGATATCCTCCCAGTGTGTACTTTATCCCTGGGTTTCTTTTCCTATGTGCATAACCTTGCACTTCATGACATTAAACTTCAACTGCCAAGCCATGGACCATTTCTTGATTTTTTTCAGGTTTGCTTCTATACCTTTCGCCCTCCCTGTATGTCTACTCTGTTGCAGAGTTTTGTGTCATCTGCAAACAGGCAACCCTTCCCATTCAAGTCATTTGCAATATTCCTGATAAATATTTTACGAGGATAGGTCCTAGCACAGACCCCTGTGGAGCATACTGATCACTTTGCCTTCCCTTGATAATGATCCATTGACAAACACTCTCTTCGTTCTATCCTGCAGCCAGTTGGTGATCCAGTTCACTATCTTATGACCAACTCCTGCATGCTCTAATTTGTTAGCTAGCCTTCTGTGGGGATGGTGTCAAAGACTTTGTTGAAGACCAGGTATACAATGTCCACTGTTCCTCCCTGGTCGACTGCTCTGGAGACCCAGTCAAAAAGTCGATTATATTGGTTTGAGAAGAGCATCCTGCTGTGAAGCCATGTTGCCAGTTCCATATCAATACAATGACAACATTGTTGTCGACACCCCTCACACTGACAGGAACAATGCCGACTGTCAGCAGTGTTCCTGTCAGGAAGAAGTATTTTTTGTAGGGGGCTTTGCCCCTGCACTTCTTTCTAAATAACCAACTCCAAGTTGGAGTTGGTTCAGGGTTGGGGCAACACCAGAATCGCTGCATCAGCAGAGCAGACCACCACAGTGACCAATCTTGACCTGGCAAGATTTGTTGCTGTGGTCGTGTTCTGTCTAAATGTTTTGTGGTGGTGTGCTACCCATGATGCCTGGTGTCAATCTTTCTGCTATCCCCAGGTACAGTACTTCACTATCCTCTCCTTTAGCAATGACTCCATAATCTTTCCTACCACTGAGGTCAAACTGACTGATCAATAGTTTCTTGTCTCCTCCTGTTCTGCTCTTGTCTAAAGGTACTACTATTGCCCTTTTCTGGTTCTGAAGTATTATTCCACTTTCCAGTGACTTGCTGAAAAGCTCAGCCAGTGGTGTGGCAGTTCTTCCTGAAGCTCCTTCAGTACCCTAGGGTGGATACCATCTGGCCCCATTGTTGTATCTACCTTGAGCCTATTCAGCTCTTCTAGGACCCTTTCCTTGTGAAGGGTCTTGTGTCTGCTCGGTGGTGTTGTGTACTGACCTACTTAGTGTAGGACCCATTCCACTGTCTTCTATGGTGAAGACAGAGCAAAATAAATCATTTAGTAATTCTGCTTGGTCTTCATCTGTCTCTGCCATCTTGCCTTCCTTTGTTGCTAACCTGACTATTCCCTCTTACTTTTTCTTTCCTCCCTTATATATCTGAAGAAGGTTTTGCCTACCTTCTTGACCCTGTGCTATTTTCTCTTTTGTCTGTGCTTTTGATCTCCTAACTGCCTTTCCTGCCTCACTCAGCTTGTTTTTGTATTCTTCTCTATCTAATTCACTTTTAATTTATTTATATTTAGCAAAAGTCCTCCTTTTTCCTTGATTTTGGTTGCAACTTCCTTGGTGAACCAGAGTGGATTTTTCTTTCTTTTGGATTTGGTGATCTGCCTAGTGCATGTAGCTATAGCTGTATTTAAAGTAGTTTTAAGGCCTCCTAACAGTCTTCTACATCTTCTGAGTTTCTGCCATCTAGCATGGATGTGACTATACATTTCATTTCAGGAAAGTTAATGCTTCTGAAATCTAGAACCTTGGTTTTAGTGTGACTGGTATCTTCTACCTTGTTCACAGTTAGCTGGATTGTTCTGTAGTCACTGGTCCCCAAATTGACCCCTACTTGCACATGTGAGACTTTTGTGCTGTTTGTAAGCACCAAGTCAAGTATTGCTTTGTCTCTGGTGGGGAATTCACCAGCTGTTGTAAACCTGCTCCATGCAGTGCAAACAGGAAATCTTTGCATCATTTGGAGGATTCTGTGTATGAAGACCAGTCCACATCTGGCAGACTAAAGTCCCCTACTGGCAGAAACTCTCCCTGTCTGCCATCATCAAGATGGTCTCAGTAAGCTCTTTATCTATATCAGCTTCCTGGGATGGAGGTCTTTAGATAACTCCGATCTGGATTGAGGACTTTTCTCCAACCCTGAGAGTAACCCAAAGTGCCTCTGCTTTGCTTTGCTTCCTATGGATTTCTGTTACATTGATGTCCTCTTTTACATACAAAGCTACCCCTCCCCTTTTACCTCCTCGATCCTTCCAGAATAGTGTATACCCTGGGATGGTGACATCCCATGTGTGGTTTTCCATAATGGCGACAAGTCTAACTGTGCTTCTGCCATCATGGCTGTGAGATCAGGAATTTTGTTCATCAGGCTACAAACATTGATGCACATTGCCTTCCAACACTGTTTATTCTGGTTAGTTGAAGCTTACCCTGACTGTGTTGCGTATGTGTTTTGTGTTGCTTGTTGTGTGTATGATAGGAGACATAGGAGTGCTGAATTAGTTGGTGATGGGGAGGGCACAAACTGACCTCTGTGTGTAAGCGTGCCTGTGCCACACACCCCCACAGAAACTTGTAGACTTCTCTGCTGATTTTTATTCTATTTCAAGAGGTATATTGTGGAAACTAATGTGGGAATGGGGAACTGAACCAACTTTGATTGATACTGTGCATAATGTTATTTAGACACTTGGAGCGCATAAGGGGTTGGGACCAGGGGCAGCTCTCTTGTGCACTGCCTATTAATAGGGGTGTGAAGCAGGGCTGCGTCTTGGCCCCAACTCTTATGTGTCTGTACACTGATCAGTTACTGAGGGATTTCATATGTTTAGACTCCTCCTCACAAAAAGTAATCAATTTCTTATGTTCTGCTATGGCTTATACAGATGACCTCATACTTTTATCCCTTTCAAAAAGGGTCTGCAGAGAAAACTGGATCTTTTGCATGAAAAAGTAAATACATTGAAACTCTGTCAATTTTTCTAAAAGTCAGATTATTGTGTCTGTCAATTTTTCTAAAAGTCAGATTGTGTCTGGCTCTAATAAATTTATTGTGTTGAAACATTGAGTTCAGAAGCTTGAGTGGTTTCTAATTGTGTATTCTTGTTGAATGGATCTTAGGCACCACATATTGTTAATACAAAAGCTAGAATAACAAAAAACACTATGCAGGGCCTTGGGAGAGTTAACTATTTGTATGGTAGAAATACAATAAGACCTTTAACAGAAGCAATTATTTGTCACAAGCGCTACATGGGGTGGAAATTTGGGATACAAAAGATGGAGAAACTAGCAGCTGCAGCTATGCAATTGTTTAGATCCACTATGAGTATAAGTAGGTCCACACCAGTTATATACATTAGGGCTGAGCTGGGTGTGGAAAATATTAAGGCCACTATTGATACTAAAAAAGTTAACCCACTGGCTAAAAATTATAAGAATGCCTAATAACAGATTTCCCTATTAATGCTGGCAAGAGAAGAAAATCTTGAATAAGATGGGCTGTGTAGTGTTGTCCAGGCTAAAGGATGTAACATCAAACTAGATATTTTACAATCTAGGTGTCTTAGACAGATACATGGAAAGAAACAACACTATCAGCTTAAAATATATATAAAAATACATTAAACAAAAAATAACTAACTATTGGGCAGTAATAGATCTGGAAAGCATTCAAAATCCTATATTTTCTCCATGGCTTGATATAACAAATTGTTATTTTGGTTATAAATACTACCTAGACATCCTTGTAGAGCTCATTTAATAAAGGCTTTTACAACATTTAGATTCAAGCTTTTTCAACAGTAATGTCTTATTAGCCAGGTACAATAAAGGAGACACAACCAAGGATCCCAACTGGGTGTGACTGGTGGCAGGAGGATATCATGCATGTAGTTCAGAACTGCCCCTGGTGTAACAAAATCAGGCATTACTGGCTTGGTCCTGTATGAAATCCCTTCATGAGATCAGTATGGAAAACACTAAATATACTTACTACACAGAATGACTGGTCTATAATCAGTGCAGTGATTTTTTTCTTGTCAGTCATTAAAATTAGAGAAGAAGAATCAACAGAAGTGAGTTCTGATATCACAGATGTTTTAGATCTCGCTTATGTATAGTTTTAGCAGTGTGCAGTTTTAATTCTGCGCTACTATAACAGTTTGTGAGATGGAATGCTGAGTGGAGCAGGAATTGACTGTTACAGTAATTGCTTTATTTATTATGATGATGTACTGTATATAGTGGATAAAGAATGGACATCAGTTAACAACAATGCTGTATTCACTTGTGAGAGTTGCCATGACAAGCTAGTAAACCTCGAGAGCAAAACTTGAGAGGTTTAGTGTTGTCATGGCAACCTCAAGAAGGGAATTCAGCATTGTTGTTAACTGATGCCCATCCATCGCCTTGTATAGTGTATAGGCAGCAGCTAACCTTCTATGCTGAGCCCACCCTGGCACCAAGACTGTCCCACTCTGCATCTGCAACAGTAAAACCCTAATCAACCCCACTCTACCCTTGCTGTACCTGCCCACCAGATCTCCCGCCTCCTGCACACTACTGTCTCACACTCTAAGATGCACCACTCTTGACTCAATTATACTGTATGTGAGGCCACAATAAGGATCGCTCATTTTTCCAGTTTTATCTTCTGTCCTTATGTGTTGCTGTTCTGGGTCCAGACCCTCCCCAACACAAGAATAAGCCCCATTCCGACCACGTTCCCAACACTCACAAACTCAATTTTTCAACATAAATCCAGCTACACACACTTTTAGTACTGAACCGTTAAAGTGTCCTCATACTGGCAGTTTTATCAGAGCTGCTCTCTTTCAGGGACTGATCTCAGTGCCACGGCCATTTCTCAATGAGTGGGATTTGACTGTTGCACATGCTCAAAGACATTATATGTTGTTGTACCACTGATGTGACATACTAACGTTGATACAACAGCAATATGACAGCATATCGATACAAGATTAGCTTTTGCTGGAATTTCAAGCATAATAATGTTGTACCATATTCTATGTTTGATTTGTAACTGTTTATAATGAGATTTTATTAATTGAACAAAAAAACTTTGAATTTGAACGTCATCTGACAGAGTAACAGCTAGGTGGTCATGGCAGATGGTATGGTAGCAGTGAGGGTGGGGCCAGAAATTGTTGAGCAGGTAACCACATTAAAAAGTTAAGGAAGCATAAAGACATAATAGTACTTCTTATTTAATAGTTTATTAACCACTAGCTGTATGAGCCCTGATGTATATTTTTACATTAAGGTGACTTTTAATGCTGAAGTATAGCATCACTCTAGCTTTTACAAAAAAAAAAAACAGAAGTCATGGTTCTTTGATTTAAAGGAATGGATTCTTTAGAAACTGAAGGACCTAGGCCTGAAGTGCAGTATTAACATCTAAAATACTGCCAGGAAAGGGCTGTCCACTTGTAATGAAACTGGCTGCAGCAGAGTAGTTTCAGCTGATGTGAAAAAACAGCACACATAAAAAGCTCCTGATGCTGTTCTAAATAGTTTTATTATTTTAAAAAATAATAAAATTTACCATTGTTTGTTTATCTTGTCCATGAACAACAGTGAATTTGAATACTTTGTTCTAGGGGAGTGAAATGAAACTTACTGGGCTGAGGACCTTTGTGTCTGAGAGGGGCTAAGGTACAAGTTGCTAGGCTGGGACAGCGGTAGCAGGGTACAAAGCTTGTTACAAATGGCTCTCAGGATGTAACATAATGCATTAAACCCCACAATTTTCTGGGGCTTTGGCAGCCTCGATACACCAGCCTAAAGTTCATGGTTCACTGTGCATACTTTTTTTAAAGGATGGTTACTCCACTGCTTGTAATGTATGGTCATGAACAAAACTATCTATGTCAGACTCCAGGTATGGTATTGTTTCACACATCACATCAAGTATTGTCAGGATAAAATCTTCGAATGAGCAAAGGGAAAAGAAAAAAAAATACTTCAGATATACAATACAGTACAAAGTAATAGTTTACTACTGTAGCTCTGTAAGAGAATATATGAGCTTGGTAGATGGCTTCCTAGCTGCTAGTTAGATAGCCAAAGCATCAGGGGCCTGATACTGAAAAGTTAACATGGGCACTAAAGGGTGTTTGCCCGTGCTAACCAGGTTTTGTGCTTAATTTGTGAGTGGAGTCTATATTCAGAGACCACCGCAGTGCAGGCAAACCCATTAGTGCCTGGGCACTAACATACTGCTGCACCCATGCAATGAGGGGTTGCACCATGCATATGGGCATGGCAGCTTATTCAGTGGTGTGCACTAGCAGTAACTGCCACCAAAATGTGCATGGTTTACCATATTTGCAAACTCCAACTTAGCAGGGGTGCAAGTCCCAGGTGGTGGGAAGTGGTACTGCATCCCCCCCACCCCATGAACCTGGCTTATTGAATCAATGAATGCCCTGGTGTCTGCAAAATCTGGTGTACAGCTTCAGGGAAGAAAGGCTAAGTGCAGAAGCTAAACATGGAAGTAAGAGAACAAACTAAGGGAAGCTACAACAGTAGTTCTACTAACTGGGAACCAGATGAGTCTGGCCTGCAGAAGGACACCAAAATCATGGTGACCAGCTCATTCTAGAGCTTGACTTGGATCCGCTGAATGAGCAGAAACAAGGAAAGGTGCAGAACAAGCATTCCTTCCAGCAACAGTACAAGGTATCTTGCCCCAAAACTCCCTGTACTTTGTACAACTATATAAAACTGTGTAATCAGCCTTTATATCTGCCCAGTTTTCACCTGTCAGGAAGTACCACTAACTTTACCAGTAAAGCACCTCATGTAGTTTCACAAAGTGCACTCTGCCTCATATTTGGTGATTCCATGTGATAGCGAAGGAAAACAGCGAAGGACAAACAGCTACTGGTGAAACAGCGAATGTGTTTTTGGTGGGGCTTCCCCACCACACCTCAGTTTCTGTAGATAACCAACTCCAGTGGGATGCAACATGAGGAGGGTGAAATCCATGGTTTTGGATGGTCAGAGCACTGAAAGTAGGCGCCCGGCAAGTAGAGCAAGCACAGGACTGGACTACAAAGCTGCAGGGGACGGAGCACCAACCACACAAGCGCAGCCTGGCAGTGCCACACACCGACACCCGCAGACCCACCCACCAAAAGCCATGGGGTGACAGGAGGTGCAGCAACACTGAGGAGTTTGAGGAGTACCACTGAGAGCAATGTGCCAGAGTCAAGGCCCTCATGGACACAATGCACATGGGACCAGGGTGCCATGCACAAGACCACATGGCATAGCCACTATCCCACATGCCCAGTGGCCCATTAGCAGTCCTGCCATGTTTGGCATTGTGCCTTTGTGTGTGGTTGGTTGTGTCTGCCACAGCTTGTGTGCACTGTGCCTATGCGTTATGCTGCTCATTCCACGCAGCTGCCCCATTCATGCTGGATTTTTCTATTGGTAGCCATGGATACAGCAGATGCCGTGCAGGCACCCACAGTACGGGCAGTGCCACATCATGGTGCTCTTATTGCTAGCACTGCACTGTACTCCTGAGCGCCAGGACACTGGCACTCTGATTGCGGGGTGCCCTTGCTGTTTTCACCTCTCAACAGTGCTGTGATTATGGCGCCTGCTGTCAAAGCTCTGACAACCTGGAACTGACATCCATATATTGCCAAAATGGCACACGCTATTTTCCTGTCACTGTTTTTGTAGGTCACTGTTTATATTTTGCTATTATCACTGGACACCAATTTGGCATGGGGGGCACTTGAGAGATCTTCAAGAACAGCGATGTTTGTGACTTCACCCCATTTTGGCTAGAGAAGGCAGGGGAGGCAGTATAGCACAGCGGTTTATGCTCTGAGCTGCAAATCTGGTGACATCCAGCAGACCAGACCTGGGTTTGAATCCAGCTTCCACTTGCATACTGTGTGACCCTGAGCAAGTCACTTAACTTCCTGTGCTCCCATGTCACACCTGTAAAAAGCTTTCAGCTTAGTGTGCTACTCCTGGTTAAACAACTAAAATAAATAAAAAAAATAATAAAGGAAAACTCTACAGCATCTCCAATGCTGGTCACAAAAGGGTGGCTGCATGGTCTAGTGACCATATCATGGCCTTGGGAACCAAAAGATTCAGGTTTTGATCCCACAGCAGTCATGCAATGTGGACCCTGAGTAAGTCACTTACCCTATCAATGTTTCCATTCACTCAGCTGTACAGATCAGTACAAAATAGGGCACCACTGTAAATTAGATAGTTCATACTAAATGAGTTAATGGGTAAATAAATTAGAAACAAAAAGGAAGCACAACCTTGAAACATGTATGATTGATTATTCCATCCATTGGTTATGGTAGATAATTTTAAGTTTTCAAGTTAACTAACATTTTGTTTATGAATACTATACTTGGAAAGAGTATCCTATATGCCTGAAAAGAAATACCTAAGCTGCTGCTAAATATTACATACCAAAGGTGCTGCAAAATCACATACAAAAGTGGCACATGTTTTCTTGGCTTATGATACTATAATTACATAGGTGTGCTGTTTGGATTTGTGCTAGTGCTGTTCAAACTAAAGAAACAGGAGTTTTCCACTTTGATCCCAGTTCCTTAAATGATGAAAGACAGAGCAGGAAAAACAATTTACCTTGATTCATACATCAGTATATAACATGAATGCATTTCAGACATGACCATACTTTGAGCCTCTCCAGTACTATAATCATACCGACTCAACATTCTTTATTAATGCTGTTATCGCTCTGGTACAAATACAACAGTAGGTATCACAAGAATTCGTACACTGTACCTGCTAGCAAATTAGGTATTTATGTTAAGTATGATGGAATAGTTCTGGTATTTATGGATTATACATTGAAATGAATTTCATGTCTTCAAGTTCCCAACTGAACTATTAATACAGTTTTTCTATGTGAAGAGTTGTATTAACAGTAGTGCTGGCTTTTTTATGTACTTCATCAGCCATGCAATTGGCTTCTCAGGAACTGCCCTTAATGACAGATTCATTTCTGAATTCTGCTTGGAACTATGAGCTCCTCTAATGATGAGGGATGTTGCTTTTGTCATGTAAGCATGGAACTGTAATATATTTTTACTTTTATACTTGCATCTGATAAAGAAATGTCCCACTGAACTGTGACATTGATCCACCTTCCAAGTCTACCTAATCCTTCATAGTACACGTGGTGAAACCTCTTCTCTGAAGAATGCAGAGAGTTCAACGAAGAGCAGAATGACCTCCAGTTTGACCAATGGAGAAACTCCATAGTCTACTGTAACTGCTGTTAGGAAAAACTACAGATACTCACATAGAAAACCGTTACCAATCATACTAACATACTAAAATGCCAGCAGAATAGGCCCTAACGGTCTTTCGTGTCTGCTCGTTGGTCAGCCCCACCCAGGGTGCTGACCTTGCTGTCCCCTCACCTTCTCTGGCTTCTCCCTTCCCAGTTCCGGATATTCTTGCTGCACTGGATTTTGCTTCAGAACCCTTCCCTGTACCTGTCCCACCCTCTTGGAACCCTCCACTGTCTCTGCCTCCACCAGCCCCTAGGCAGTGCATTCCATGGCTCCACCACCCTCTCAGTGAAGTAGCACCTCCTCCTTTCTCCCTGAATCTTCCCCTCCAGCTTCCACCCATGCCTCTAGTGGCCCCCTCCTCCTTCCTTCAAAGCACCCTGACTGTTCCCCCTATTTACCCTCTTCATGTACCTGAAGACCTCTATCATGTCCCCGGTCCTTCTCTCTTCCAATGTGTACATATTTAGCTCTTCGAGCCTCTCCTCATAGGTCCTGTCCCCAAGCCCCAAATCATTTTGGTTGCCCTCCTCTGGACCCTCTCCAGGAGGTTAATGTCCCTCTTTAAGTGTGGCCTCCAAAACTGCACGCAGTACTCAAGTGCGCCTCACCAAGCAGTTATACAGAGGGAGTATCACTTCCTCCTTCTGGAGGTGATCCCCTAGCGATGCATCCCAGCATCCTGTTGGCCTTGGCTGCTGCCTCCTACAAGTCTCAGAGTTGTTCATCTTGACATTCACCACCACCCCAGGTCCCTCTCAGCCATCATCATCAATTGTAGTTGTATTTAAAACTTATCTGTACTATTTCCCAAGGATTCATCTGTTATTAAAAGATGAGCTAGCAGTTCATGTATTCTAAATACCTAATCCAAGCATTGAAATTATAGTAGTAATACTTCTGTAAGTGTCATTGATTATATAAAACCAGTGTGCAGTTTTTCATCTTACTCTTGAATCTAAGTGGGTTGTAATGGATTAACTGTATGCTGTAATTCCTAGACACGTTATAGGAATATTACATATAACTAAAGTTCATGCAAACTGGCAAAATATTATATCTTGATTTCCACAGCAAAGAATAAAGCAACAAATTAATAATGGTCAACATAAATCAAATTGTATTTGATTTCTGTTATTCCTTGTACCAATTTACATAGTACTACCAGTAACTAAACGTAGTAGGTATGTTCCATTTTCTCTTTTATTTCTCCTTTTTAAGTTCACCCAGTGTGCCTCGCAGCAAACTTCTTGCTATAAGAGTGGCTTTTGAAGGGTGTGACATTTTTTCCTATGCAGAGTGATCTGCAAGGAGTGAGACAGTGACACAGAATCCTCAGCCAGGCTGACTGTGATGCCATTTTGCCTTGATGGGTGGAAACTCATCTAGTTCAAAAGAAAAGCCAAATCAATCATATGGAGGCTTTTTATTTTGATCTGCAGGACACCACCCATCAAACAGCTGATCGGTGTCCTGATCAACCTGGCTGACTTCACCCACTTTCAGTTTGCTTGTCTGTGCTCCCCTCTCTGGCCCACTGGTCCCTTACTTCATTGTCTCTGCTCCAGAATGCCATTCTGTTTCCAGATAATCTTACACTTGTCACCCCCACAAAGTGTGGGGCTTACCTCGTTCCCGAGGGTCCCAACTACTCACTGCTCACTGCTCAGCCAGGTCCTGTGCCACCTTCTGAAACTTCCTGCCAGCCCCACAGTGTTTTCCAGTAAGCAGAGGGCTGTAGGAGCACAAACGTGTGACCACCATACAGTCACATCATAAAAGTGCGAGATGGCAGATCACGATGTGCAGAAGCATGTGTTTGTTTTAAAGCCACTCTTGCAGCAGAATGGAGGTTCCCTCTGTGCTCCCAGACCCCAAATCACCTAACTGGGGTCTGAAGACATGAGGGAGAGATCTGAGGGCTGCAAAGTTGTTTATAGTGCTGCTGGGAACTGTAGTCCTGCAGACCACACCACTCAGTACAAGTGCAATACCAACAGCTTAACATTGGGCATTGACAAATGCTTGTTAACATATAATTTAGTCCCAGTGTACATAACATTTCTAAAGGTACATCATCTGCTTAATAAATATTCCAATCACAAGGGTGACTGGTAATTTACAGAGACTGTGGCTTTGAGTTGCCTCACTTGGAAATGTTATTAATTACTATTATTACTTTTAAAGGTGTTTTGTTTATAGGTTTATTAATTGAAAAGGAGCTAATGATTTATTATTGTTTTAAATCAAAATACTTCTAATAATAATCATCAATACAAAAGGAAATGAATTGTGTTGTTTCATAGGTGACAAAAGCCTGGGTGCTACAGCAGAAGAAAACTGAAACAATACAACAAGTCCTTGTATGAGAACACACTCATTCATTGACAGCTCAGTGGGCAGACTGGCGCTGGAGAGGAGGCTGAACCGGTCCACCCGTTGTGGTTCGGGATGGAGGTGGGAGCAGGGTGGTGGGACACCTGGGGGTAGGGGCGGGGGCACTAGTCCACAAGGGAATTAATTGTTTATTCAGGGACTGGGGATCAGGGATGGGGAGGGGTTGAAACCACTAGATCACCAAGGATTTTTTTAAATAGATGCAAAACTAAGGAGTACCTATGGATCCCACTACGGATGGAGATAGGGGTGGGGTGTTTACTGGACAGTATGGGCAGGTGACTGGGTGGATGGTAGGGACCATTAGCCACAGGGCATTTGACAGGTGGGTGATGGAGGGAGGGACCAATAGTCACCAGGGCTTTGTAGGGCAGGTGATGGGGTGCGGGAGGGACCCCACTAGCCACCAAGTGACTAGAGATATTTTTTACAAGATTAAGTGGGTGACTGGGTGGCGGGAGGAACCGCTAGCCACCAGAGGCGAGCACTGGGGCTAACTTTTTACACACAAGGTTGGGTGGGTGGTGGGAAGGACCACTACTACTAGCCTCCAGGGTTTTGTAGGGCAATTGGGTTTGGGTCACATGGGTGGCAGTTGCAGTTGGAATATCTAAAGTTTGGAAATGGATTTCAAACTTTCACAGAAGCAAAGTCAGACTTCACTTGAATTCTGCCATGGAAATTCATTTTGCACATGCCTGTGTTGGAAAGATGGATATCTGAATTGTGCCACAGCATTTGTTATACACAATTTTACATTAAGGGATATGGGCATTAGTGAACCAATCAAAAGCCATGCTTCTAATTTCATGCAGTTTATAATATCACAAAGGATATTTGCATGAAAATAGGAATGATATCAGTTGCAACTTTCTTTACAATAATAATAACATTTTCATTAAAGTCTAAGCACAGAGAAACTGTTTTATTGAAAATGTCAACAGCAACATCAAAATGGAAAGAGTAGCCAGCCTTTCAGTGCAGCGGTAACACTATTGTTGGCGATGACAGCAACCTGAGTTTGGGAACAAGCTCAGGTTGACGAGGCACATTGGTCAGGGTCCTGCTGGGGGAGGAGGATTGAACATCCCAGAGGATGCTCTCCTCCTCTGGGGTGGGAGTGTCACTGTCTCTGCTGCTATACTGTCAACTGGGTGACCACAGGTGGCAGTGCAGTTGGAGGCATTGTGGGCAGGGAGGATGCAGACCAAGATCCAGAGTGGCAGAACACCTAGGTATGCACATGCCTCTTGGATCTCCCTAAATGCCTGCATCCTTGGGGAGAGGAAATGTAGAAAAGCGAACCTCACAGCTAGCCTGATGATGGCCTTTGGTGAACCAAAGAGGACCGAAACCAGAACCTAAGAAGTCAGACTGACAGAAGAATCTGTGCAGGTGAGAGGGTCCCTTCTCTCACTCCCCAGGGTGGGGACTAAATCCGAGGCAGCATGGAGGCATGGCCCTGTAGGGGGCTGAGAGTAGGCCTAGCTATTGCATCTTGGGAGACACTGAGGGATAGGCCTGGCTGCAGTGTAGAAGGATGTATAAACAGAGAATAAAAAAGAGAGACAAGAGAACAACCTGAAAGTTTGAAATGTTAGCTGATTTGTATGTTTTTGTTTTTGGGGTGAGGAGACTTTACTGAGCTATGCACTGGGTCCTGAACTGAATTAGCATTACTCTAATAATTTACACATTACATTAGAGAAACTATATCAGTTTAATATGAAAAAGATATTTCATCTTTTTGTATACTTTACAAATGATGATATACACAGTGCTAGGCAAGTTTTTAACTCTTCTAAGTATGGTTTTAATAACAGGTTTGCACGTTTGTACCTATTCACAATTATAAAATTGATCACTAAGTGGAAAAATCACTTAGTACTAACATTGGATTGACAGCCAGTGGAGCCATATTCAACTGATGTGTTAAATGCTCCTTATGCGGTCACAAAAGTGTCTGCAGTGATGAAGATAAGGGACAGGGTCACCTTGTAAATGGCACACAGAGCCCTTTTTCAGAAAGTTGGCAGCACCTACATAGATGTTCACAGGACCCCTCTGTCTTTAGAATGTTTACAGACAGGTGGTGGTCATGGAAAGCAAAGTACTGTGACCAGTTATTTAGGGCCAGCAGGAGGCAATTTGAAGGGGCTACAGAAAATCTGTTTCCTCAGAACACAGGCTAGGGAGGAGGCACCACTGGATACAGGGCATATGGGGCATACAGGAGTTGATGAGGGGTCAGGAAGAGGTCATCAAGCCTGGAAATGTGAAGGCCACTAGCCCAGACTGGACCAGAAAGGCAAAGAGGGTGAGTGGTAGAGACTGCCCAGGCACATGGAATTACAGCACGGCACTGCACCATGAAGCTGACTGTAAGCCATACTTTGAACTGTGTGAGACATAACCTCACATGTTAGAAGGTCTTTCTGCCCCGCTCACATCTGGCAATCAAATTGGACTTGTGATAGTCTCAGGAGGGACTTTACCCTCTTGCAACTGACAAGGTCTTTCGTGCATTTTGCAATTTGCCTCCATTATGTTTCATTGCACTCTACAACTGGGTACATAGTCCCAAATATTCATACTGATTCTCACTGAGCAAATACTACATTACATAACTACCAGGTAATATAACTTACACTAAATATAAGAAACATTTATCAACTGTTAAATGTCAGAAATCAACCTCAGTTTCTGTACTTCCAGCCAGCTACCCACCCTGTAGATGTGGGAACCAGTAGCCGCCACATTTCCTTCCATGTAACACAAAGTTCCACATTTACTGTATTTTCAAAATGCTGAAATGTAACTGGATATTATCTATGTACCATGAAAACTGACATGTATTCAGCTAATTCAAAATTCAAATTAGCTTACAACAAAATACATATATTTTTTTATTCCAGTAAAACTTGCAATGCCATAGGCCTTTTCTAAGGCAGTCAACCACCATCAAGAACTCAATGAATAATCATTAGCTTTTCTTCCACACATCTGTTCACACAGCTGTTTCTCTAATTCTAGCAAACAGTAATCATAACATGCTGATTTTGTATGAATAATAAGACTGTAAATAGTACAAACCATGCTTGCTATTCTTTAGGAAAAGAATGACTGTTACAGAGACAATTACTCTGTGCAGAAAAACGTAGCTTATATACTGTACCTGGTACATCGACAGACAACTTATCATACTACTTGTATGTTTTATTAACCAATCATAATTCTCAGTTATTGGCCAGCCTGGCGATATGGAAGGCTGAGGCACTGGTGCCTTGCCTCCTGCTGCAGTGGTGACCTGGGTTCAGGAACAGACAAGGGATATTTGGGGACCTACAGGTATGGGGAATTGAGGCCTTCAATACATCACTCCTCCCTTGGGAAGGGGGGTTTGGAGTCCTGTCACTTGCTTAGCGCCTATAGTAGAGGCTGGGTGACAGCACTGGCTGGACCAGCAGATGTTGGGCTTGTGGTGATGCAGTATGTATGTGCGACAGCAGGCACATGTGTATATAAGTAACATGCAGATACCCAGGGAGAAAACAGAGAATACCACCCAGCTCACTCAGCATTCCTCACTGGTGACACATGACCCTCCTTGGTAGGCTACCTGCTGATACGGCTCTTTTAAGTAGTGGTTAGCCCTTAAGTCCACAAGACGGGTCCAGTGATGGGGCTGGGGATGCTGCCGGACTGGTGGAGAAAGAAACTAAGAAAACAAATTTTCCTGCAATGTAGTCAAACAGTATGTACTTATGAAATAAGTAGCATTCAAGGCTTCAACCATGACTAACCAATATTCTGAATAATTATCAAATACTAGTAATACATATTAAACACTTCACAGTTAAGTTAAAATGATTCCAACAGCTAAGGCAGACTTTTGTTATAACACCTGTGACACTCAGACCACTGGTTCTGAGTAATCTATGATTTGTGTAATAAAAAATGTGCTATTGAGTGTCTCTCATGAGACATGCTGAAACAGCCTGTGGAATGACACTCCCTCCTCCCAGGTTTTAGCTACAAGGTGTTACCTGGAAGGCCAGGAGATAATTACAGGCTAGAAGAGGCCTAAATTAAGCATCTCCTGTTTATCTAGCTTAATTGTAGCTTGCCAGCTGACAGCATAGAAAACATCTATTTTATTACATTTAGAGGAGGAAAACCAGGTTATGTTACACTAGTGCGAAGTCATAAATGTTCCTCTGATGTCTATAAAAGCAGGATGTTGCTCATGGATGAAAGAAGGACTTAGAAATTAACCTTATTTAATTTACCTTCTGAGTGATGACATCCTGATTCTATAATTTTAATAAACAGAGGAGGAGCAGGTTGACATCATGGAGAAGGCAGGCTCAAGACAGTGTTTTAATTATGTTGTGAGTGACCTGTAAACACATGTTTGGACTCTCTTGACAACAACATCTGTCTATCAGCACTATTAGAAGAGATACATTAGATATATAAGTCTAATTGTCTGGTGGTAGGAATTTTATTTTTTTTTACTATTTCTTTACCCTCCTCCTACTGCTGCCACTGATCCCTCTCTGAGAGCTCCCTTGATGATCCCAATTACAGCCCAAGGAGTCTGCCCTTAGAGTGCTAATGCTGACCATGTACCTTCAGGGCCTCGGATTACCCTCCGGCAGGGCAGCGGAGATCCCTCATCTCCCCTGAGCATTTGCTCGGAGCGCGACATCGGAGTCTGCTTCTCGATTGCTGCCTGGAACCACCACTGAGGTCCATCGCCTAGATCAGGGTAGGGTTTTTCCGGTGTTCTGATGGATCTGACATTTGGCATGGAATGAGGAACAAGGCTGCTATGTGTGCGTGGAGCCTGCGTCAAAGCTAGTCCTCCAATAAGCGTCTACCCTTGTGCCAGAATGCCTCTCAGCTGCACGACCACCCCTGAGGTTCCCCAACAGGTGGCGATATCGCTGGCGGAGGTCGACCCCTCCCAGAAAAGGAGAGCAGTCATTGGGCACTCAAACCTTCCCCTCCCGGCCGATCCCAGTCGACCTGAGTCTGCTCCCGAACCTGGGTCGCTGGTGTGGTATGAGGTGGTAGGAATGCTACATTTTTAACCCTTGTTCTTTTAAACGATTGTATGTTTTAGTGATATATGGCTCTGTATTTACATTTTACATTTTTATCTATTTTAAGTAAACCTCTACTTTAGTGTGCCTTTAAAATTCTTTTTCTTGACAAGTGAAGCATACATGGTTAAAGTTGACACTGTACAAAGTTTACTGGTTTTAACAAACTGGGAAAAGGTAAGAGTTTATTCTGAGGTCTTTCATATAGTTTTTAAGGGTTCATTTTGTACACCTGGTTAGGTGCCTGTAGGTGAAAGATATCTGCCCCCTGAAGAGCAGAATTATCTGAGCCTGTACATTGGGTACGCTTAGCAAGAGGTTCACCATTTGAATCCCTCCAGAACTTGAGACTAAAATTTGATTCAAACCCACAAAACAGACAGGAGGGTTACCTGTTCTTTAACTGTTCACAAGACTGCACTCGAGTTTTGCACTGTGGGAGCAGAGGGCCTGACCTGCTGAGTGGGTTTGTGACAGATTGGTTGGCAGAGTGCGATAATTTTGGTATTACAAGCTTTATTGTTCAGTGTGTCAGCTTAAGACTGTCAGCTCAATTGCAAAGAAAGAAAAAGGCAGGGATTTATTTTTAAAAGGAGACAGAATTATATCCTTGGCGTACAGTCAAGTTCCTACCGTTTACTTTTTTTTTTCGAAAGTGCAAGTCAGAGTAGCCATAGTTAGGGAAGAAGATGGCTTCCAACTACAGCAGGCACACTGTAGACTACTTAAAGTCATCCTGACCAGCTCCCGGATATTACTGTCATCAACTCTAGGCTAAACTTTGACTTCGAGCTTATCCAGAACTGGCTAGAGGGTCACAAGCTGACCATCAACCTGAAAAAGACCCAGGTCATGCTCTTCAGCTCCTGGCCAAAACAAATTCCTGTCCTGCTCCCTAACCATCTTGGGAACAAGTGGCACCCTCCTGCAGGCCGTGAACTCTGTCAAGTATCTGGGAGTTACCCTTGATCCGCACTGGATCTCACCCGCATCTTTGGAATATGTAGGCCACAAGCAGCAATTCAGACTTGCCTACAGAGCCAAAAGTTGCCTCACCTCGGCTGCACGGCTCGCTTCTAGCCAGGGGGATACTCCTTCCCACGCCTGTTATAGGCTCATAGCCTTGCCCCAGTCCCAAAATCTAGTCTCACAAAATGGGACACTGCACATAACAATATATGCCACTTTGCACTCTCTGCCCCTTGCCTTATCCATCGCTGTGAGTTCTGCTGGCGGCTGGAGTGGCTCCCCTGAAAAGCACTGTGCCTTTGTCCTCGGTAACTTCCTCGAAAACATAGTCAGAATGGCCACCCTTCTGCACTTGCCCTTCCCATCAAGCATGGTAACCCAGCTAACCACTGTAAGGTCCAGTACTGCACAGGACCACCTGGTTCCTAAGACCCGCACCCTCATGGGTGATCGGGCCTCTCCGCCCATGTGCCTAGACCGTGGAACTCCTTCCTGCATTAGTTCGCACCTCTCCCTCCCATCCCTGCTTCAAAGCATCCCTCTGAGCTTCCTCAAATCAACCTCTGCCTGTCTATCTGCCATATAGACCCCAGTGGAGACTCCCTTCCCTTTTGACTGATTGGGGTGATGCTCTGAGTGCTGTTGCTACCGTTTGCTGTTCAGTTCTGCTGATAATCTGCACTAGGCACTTTCTGCCCTCTTGTTTTGAGGGACACCTGTCCGTTACTCTCGATAATTTGATGTTATACTACAATTTGATGTTATTTAGATGGTATTCTACTAATCAACTCTGTATATGAATCGTGTTGTTATCTGCCTACTTAACTGCTTATGCCTGATATCCCAAATGCTGTATCACCTATTTGTATATGCCTGATGCTCCTGTATGTTTCCTTGACTCTGAATGGTGCATCGATATACCCTGTAACCTCCGGGTCACACCTGAAAATAGGCACTTGGCTGTCTAGTGTGCTTACCTGATAAACAAAAGCAAATAAATAAATAAAGAAGTTGTGTGGGGACAGAGGAGTCCCATTTGAGGTGAAAGCCACCAAACAGTACCTCGTGGATCCCTGATGGTAGCAGATACCCAGAGCATCGAGTCACAGACAGTGATTGAAAAGGACTGAATCTTGAGTGTGGCAGGGCTAGTGGCCAGTGAAGTGTCCAGATCCGATGAGGAGGGCAACAGGCCCCTGTCAGCAAAGGGCCACAGCAGCAGGAAAGGCCACCAGTATCCTGGATCCAGAAGTACTCAGGCTGCAAACTGAGTTGCGCAGAATGGAGCTGGAGTTCCAGAGGGAGAGGGACTGTGAACAGTGGGAGGCAGACCGTGAGGCAGGCCGAGACAGCTTGAGAGACAGAGCAAGAACAGAGAGATGCTGACCATGAGAAGCATGAGCACCAGAGGCAACATAAACTGAGAAGCTACAACTCCAACCAGTGGCACCAGAGCAGGTAAGTGGCTTGGGTTTAACTGGGACTGCAGGACTGGGTCACAAATTGAATTCCTTGCAAATAACTTTATTTTGGTTTTCAGACACATAGTACAAAACCATACAAACAAAACAATCCCTGTAAACAAATCATGGAAGTCAACAATTATATATGACATTATCTAAAGGAAAGTGAAAAAAAAAAAACCAATCCCCTTAACCCACCCCAACATGGCAGCAAATACTTGGAACTTAAAATAATTTACTTTCCTTGTAGGGTTTAAAATAGTATAGCTTAGGTTAACCTAGCAAAAAGAAAAAAAAAGGGAAAACCATAGTTCAGCCTTAGAATTACATCTTGAAGGAGGGGAGACAAGGAAGAAAACACCATCAGAAAAAATAAACAAAGAAAAAGGGGGCTAAGAGAGAGAGATTCTTCTTCAGAAAGGAGACGTGGAAAGATACCCTTTCTAGTGACTCCATTTCAGAATCCTTGCCTACCCCTAAGGGAAGGAGGGACAAGGAAGAGCCGAACTAGGACTTTAATAACCAGGTTCCCGGGGCCCATGATAGAAGCGTTCAAGGCTCTCTCCCCTAGTAACTATACTTGTCTTTTAGGTGTATAAAAAATCCACCCCAGCACTTATGAAATTTTTCAGCAGAATTAAAGAGATTGGTGACAGACCTTGGCATTTAGAGCATTTAAAAGTTTGTCCCACCATTCTCTGTATAAGGGTTCCCAACTGCCTTGCTAGTGCTGGAGGATCACCAGCTTGGTGATGAGAGCTACCATTGCCATCTGCCACTTTTGAGTCCAAGTTGGGATTTGAGCATACATCCCTGATAAGCAAACATTTTCATTAAAAAGGCTGAAATATTACAAAAGGGCCCACCCATTGCTTGGCTGAGTCCCAGAATTTAGCAACTTTTGGACAAGCCCAAAGTTTGTGATGTAAAGTGGCAAAGGGTCTCCACAGTCCACACAAGCGGAAGAGGAAGACCTGTATATCCGGGATAGTTTGGCAGGAGAAAATAAAGGTTATGTAGGATGTTGAATTGGATATTTCTAAGTCTATCTTGTTTAATACAAGCATATGAGTCTAACCAAATTCTTTCCCAAATTTCAGCTGGCCATCTCTTAGCAAAATTGGACTCCCAATAATGAGCTATGAGGGTGTAACTGTGCATTATTTCTGACAAAATTAACTTATAAGTCTTAGAAATTGCTTTTCGCCTGTCTGCTAATTCCTTCATTTTTTAATATGATTCCAGCTCCATCTGTCCATGGACCTTTCCTAAGAAAAGGCGTACACTTTGACGAATCTGGTACAGTCGTAATAGGTTGTTATGACTCACCCCGAATTTGTTGACAAGTGCAGGTACCGGATCAATGGATTAGCTGAAACAAAGTCTGCCAGTCGAACTTTGGGGAATATTTACCTATAAAACGATTGATTGACAATTCCTATTTGTAAGTTTGGGGTTCTTTAGCAGAGGTTTGGCCAGGTCTCTTAAGTAAGGTTTATGGAGCAGCGAATAGAGCTGGTGTAAGGCCTTCACGTCCCAACCTAATGGAGTGTTTTTTATTTTTAGGGAACTTTTAGACCAGGGGTATATAGGAGAGATTCCAAGTCTTACTTGAGATTGTTGATTGAGGAGCGATCTAAGATTAGCCAGGGAAAGAATTTGGGGTTGCTTCGCTATGGCCACCCATTACGTAGAATCTCGTAGCATGAATAGCTAAGTAATAAACAAAGAAGTCAGGTAACTGCAGCCCCCTAGTTTCCTAGCTGGTAAGTTTTGCATATGCCTGACGTGGTGCTTTGCCTTCCACAGAAAATCTGAACAGCATCTGTAAAGTGGCTTGAAGAAGGACTTAGGCAGATAGATGTTGAGATTAAAAGGGTAGAAAATTTTAGGTAAAACCACCATTTTTAAGGTATTTGCTCTACCCCAGAAGGATAAGGGTAATTTGTTCCATCTTTCTAAGTCCTCCTTGATAGTTTTGAAAAGAGGGCTTAGATTAAGATTCGCCAGGTTGGCAAGGTCTTTCGAGATTCTAATACCCAAATAAACCAGGGAGGTTCCCTGCCACTGTAGGCCCAAGGAGGAACACCAGTCTTTCGGTAGGAGAGAGATAAAGGATACACATTAGTTTTGTTCCTGTTTAATTTGTAACCTGAAAAACACTGAAACAAGAAATGGTCTGAAGTAATTGAGGTAGGGATTTTCTGCTGTTTTCTAGTGTATAAGCAGCTCGCCTGCAAAGGCTGATATTTTGCATTCAGCCACAACATGAATTCCCTGCATTTAAATTCCCAGAGGAAATGGTTCAAATTTTCCGGAAATACTACGAGTCCCTATATAGTGATATGGAGGTCCTACATCTAAATCTGAGATCTCGGCTTTTTAGAGAATCTTTTACTCCCTCGTTAGACTAATCGGATTGTGCTTTTCTCAATGCTGAGATAACACAGCAGAGATAGAAGCAGCTATTAAGAATCTATCTATAGACAAAACACCTGGCCCAGATGGGTTTTCGCCTAACTTTACAAAGTATTCTCTCCCAACTGACTCCTTTATTACTTAGATTATTTCAATACATTCTTTCTGGGAAGGAGTTAGATAGGACCTTGTCAGAAGCGCTCATAGTTTTGATCCCTAAACCAAATAGACCGCCTGAGAAGCCTGCCAGTTATAGACCTATTTCATTGTTAAATTACGTATATTAAGATCTTGGCTAAAGTATTGGCAGATCGAATCAATAAAATATTATCAAAGTTGATGGGGCAGAACAGGTGGGTTTTATGAAGGGTAGATCCTCGGCTGACCACTTTAGAACATTGGCGAGATGTCTTCGGTCTCCGAGGGAGACCGATCTCCGATGGCATTGGTCTCTTGGATGCAGAAGGCTTTTGATAGGTTCACTGGGAATTTTTATTTACGGTAATGGGTAGATTTGGTTTCCTGAGAAGTTTGTGGGTGGACTAGAGCGTTATACTCAAATCCTTCTGCTAGAATCACTTGTAATGGGGCCATATCAACCCTTTCACATTGTATGTTGGTACGAGCAAGGATGTCCCCTATCCCCCTATTATTTAACTTGTATTTGGAGCCTCTTATAAGGAACATAGTGATGTGTCGTGGAGATTGTAGGTATCAAAATCAGGACCAAGTTATTAAAACCATCAGGCATTGAGACTACCTATTGATTTATATTTCAAGGCCTAGTAGGTCCATCCCCAGCCTGTTAAAGGTAATACATAACTTTAGCTCCCTTGCTAACTACAAATTGAACCAGGATAAAACAGTAGTCTACCCTCTTAATAATAAATTATTTAGGGCGTTGTAGATTTAGGCCTAGGTGGAGTCCCAAATCCTTCAAATATCTGGGTCTTACTTTGACTAGCTTGGATCGACTACGCCAGTTGAATTTAGACCCTTGGTTCATAGTATAGATTTGGACTTAAAAGGTGGGCACAACTTCCATTGTCATTATGGGGTAGAATAAATATTGTTAAAATGAATATATTCCTAGACTTTTCTATCCCCTAAGCATGTTGAATGTTTGGATCCTTTGTCATGGTTCAATAAACCCAAGGGAAAATAGCAGATTTCGTATGGGGTTATAAGAAGGCAAGGATGTCCTATTCAAAGCTGGTGGCCCCTAAGTCACTTAGGGGCTTGAGATTACCTCATTTTGCTTCTATTTTGGGCAGCTCACTTGAATAAATATGGCAGATGGGCTCAGTATAAGGGCAGTTCTCAACCTCTGGTTATGTTCCACAGTGGGTTAATCTAGAAATTAGTCTCATCAAAAGTTTTGGTTTGCACGGAGGCTCTATTTTATGTAACCGAAGGTACTCTTCCCCTGAGGAAATCTCCTATCGGGATCTCCTTAAGGATTCATAATCAGCTCTGTAATTTCTTGAAATATGATCAAACTATGGATGGGGCACAACCTATTGTGGGTAACCCCAGTGGCTGATAGGAAACAAGATCATCAGGTATAACTGGTTACTTTACCTGTGGAGTGTTCCTTAAAGGATTTTCTTAATGAGGAGGGAGGTCTAATCTCATCTGTAGATGTGATGAGTAAGTATAAGCTGTCTACTAGAGACAGTTTCAAGATATTTCAACGTCATTTATTAGTTCAAAAAGTAGGAAGGGCCGGTGAATACACCCGTATTCCATTCTGGGCAGATATGGACCGTTGGTAGGAATTCCACAGGCAATTTCCAAATTTACTCCGTATTGTTTCATTGGGCCTTCACAGAGAATTTAGCCCTAGTTCATACTTGGGCCAAAGTGTCTCGAAGCAACCTTAGATTGGTTACAAATTTGGCAGAACTGTCATAGATTCATTCCACAAGATCATTTGAGACTTATTCAGTTTAAAATTTTACACAATATTTATTATTCTCCTCAAAAACTGGCGGATTTAAATCTAGTGAAGGATCCTAAATGCTACAGATGCGCCTGGAAAGGGAGATCTCTTACATATCTTTGGCAGTGCCTAAAAATCATCCCATTGTGGAATGAAATAAGAGTAAAGCCAATCCTTTATTAGGACTGGAGGATATGTTTAGTCCTGAGGTTTGTTTGCTAGGGGACATGTCTGGTTCCTCGTTAGAGTGAGGAAATTTCATATGGCCTTGACTCTATTACAGTGAAAAACTAGTACTCAAATATTGGAAGGATAGCGTTAGAATGACCTACTCTAATGGTTAGCAGAACTTCTTGCAAGCCTTAGGATTGAGAGGATGATAGCTGTCCTACATAACCAACTGCCTCTATTTGAGAAAATCTGGACCCCATTGTTTGTATCTTACTCGTAGGTAGTTAGATTATATGCCCTATAAGACCGTGACTCAGATGAAGCGCCTTGTGCGGGGAAGGGTAATGTGGTATAAGGGGGTGGGTATGCATGTGGGGGTTTGGGGGTTTGCTGGATACTTGTTATTTTGGTAATCTTATGTGAGAATGTTGGTATTCAAGTTTCTGGATGCTTTGTATACTATTTATATATCTTGTCTCTGCAAAAACTGAATAAAATGTGAATAAAAAAAAAATGAATTCCTGTATTTGGTTGTCCAACTTCAGGGCCCTTATCAGGGCTCAATATACAGATTGAAGGAACGGAGAGAGGGCAGCCTGATGAGTGCCGCAGAAGAGGGAAAATGACCGAGATAAGACTGTTGCATTGGATTCTGGCCGATGGGCCTGAATAAAGAACTCGGATGTAATCTCGAAACGTTGGGAATACCAGATTTACATAATACTGCAAACACAAAACACCATTCTACTCTATCGAATGCTTTTTCCACGCCTAAGGACACCAGAGATGCTTCTAGCTCTGGAACCCGGCCGTGGAGATTAAGTAAAATAACTTCCTGAAATGATCCGGAGGAATGCCCAGCCACAAACCCAGCTTGTTCTGGGCTGAGTAACCCTTCCATATTAGTCCTAATCTGTTACCCAGAATTTTGCATATATTTTAACATCTATATTAAGGAGGAGATGAGCCTGTAGTTGCCCGCTTCGAAGGAGTTTTCCCGCTTAGGCAAAAGAATTATTCTTACTTCAAACAGGGTGTGATCACTAACCCCATGGGAGTGCCAACATGCGATATCTTGGAGTAGCAAAGGTATTAGCCATTTTTAAAAGTTTTGTAGAAAATGCCCATAAAGCCATCGGGACCCGACGCTTTGTCTGGCTTTAGAGAGTCAATAGTTTTAGATATTTCCTCACTTGTGATGGGAGCCTCTAGCAATAGTTTAAATTCCTCTGACAAAGTCGGGAAAGGAATCTTACCTAGGAAAGCCACATTTTGTTGTCATGTTCCAGAGTACTGGACTCTCTAGAGTATAATGTTTTATAGTAGTCATAAAACAGTGCTAATATTCCTTCTGGGTCTGCGACCAAAGCATTCAGTATGAGGATGCCTTAAGGCTGCAAACCCATTTAGCAGATTAGTGTTGTTTCAATCGCTAAGCTAGAAGCTTCCCGCTTTGCTGTCTTGGCCAATATATGAGGCTTTAATATAGAAGCTGATCTCTCAACAGATTCCCTGAGAACACTAGCATCATGGCTCTAAGAGTAGAATGCTCTTGTTCTTGTGGTTGGGAAAGTGTACCAACTCTGTACTCTCCAGGGCCTTAATTTTATTTAGACAGCTAGTTAAGAAGTTATTTTTTCTTTCCACACCGATGCTATACAGATATGTTCACCTCTCCAAGTGGCTTTCAACGAGCCAAGCCGGTCCGTTGCAGTAATCAAGCCCCAATTAGTGGCAATGGAATTTGATAGGAAATCTTGGAACACCACTATTTGACTGTCAGACAATAATTTGTTATTAAGAGCCCAAGAATGGGATCTTGTTAAAATATTGGCAACAAACACTGCAACATGATAGAGAGTGATCAGAAATTATTGGCAAAATGTTGGCATCAACTATGTAAGGTAGTAACTGCTGGCTAATCAAAAATAGTCAAGACGAGAATAGCTCTTGTGGACTGGGGAAAAATGTAATTCTAACTTGAAGCATTACTTATTCTCCATGGATCAAAAGGCCCAATGACGTTATAAATTTAACAGAGCCCTCTACGAGGAACTTTGTTCTTTATGATAAAGTGCGTCTCAAGCGGTTAGACTGTACCAGATTCCAATCGTCACCAAAAGTATGGGTAAATTTAAAAAGGCCAAAACCGTAGCAGGTGTGTAAAAAGGATGGTGATTCTAAATTTGGTCCATAAATGGAACCCAAAACTAAGTCTAGGCTCCAATTTTGCCTACCACAAAATAAACCTGCCTTCCAGATCAGAGATGACTTCCATTGGTATAAGTGATTCTTTAGCCACCAGTAAAGATACTCCCCGTTTATTATATGAGAATCCTGAACAAAAACCTGACCAACCCATCTTTTTGAATAATGTAGTTGTTCGCAATAGCAAATGGGTTTCCTGCAGAAACACGATTGAAGGATCAAATTTAGCAAGGTGGTTTAAGATGATATATTTCTTTTTATTGTCTCTCCTCCTTTTACATTCCAGGAAAGGATATTTAAACCATAACCATACAAGTGTCAACATTAACCCTGTAGGAAAGGATAGAAGTTGCTGCCCACCAAACAGAAAAAAAACATAACTCTTCGATTAACCCACCCCAAAACCCACCCCCAAAAAACCCTGCTACCCCTAACAAACCCATGTGAATAACCCGGCCGAGGCCTACTCCTATCCATCTGGCCACATGGTGTACACTAGAAAGTGAGCTCCACCCCTCCCAATCAAACATAAAAGGAGACAGTCAGCTGTAAGTGAGCTTACGCGCTCACAATTAAATCACAACTACGTTATAATTTGACTTCCACATACTATACATTTAGTATCTCACCATTTAATTCCCATAACTTTCCCATAAGCTAGTAGCCATGTTGCAGAAGCTAACTGCCGCATGTGAGCAGTAAATCATTGCTAGCATATGCTGCATATAAGAGAAAAAGAAAAAAATAAAAGTGTGCATGGCTATTAGTAGAAGACTGACCTTGTGATCATCCTGACTTAAATAATGAATTACCCCTGAAATACAGACAGGAGCTACACACCACCCTAGATAAAACTAAGAAACAACCCCACTTCTACAAACTGGTTAATGATTGAAACCCATTTGTAGAAAAATAACAACTGGAGAGTCAACCAGGAGCCAAGAGCAAATTTGGTATTAAAGCAAGTTAAAACATAGAGTAGGCTCCTACAAAGTTAGCCTATATAAGGTGCAGTCCACTAGGTTAGAAACACAGGGAACATGGTATAGTTTAGCCTCTGACTGCCTGGGGGTGACCCCAACTCAGATCTAGGCTGCAGTGTAGAGCTTTACCCGCTTAACCTTATAGGAAGAATGGAAACAGAGTTACGATAAATGCTGCATTTAACCATCCAAATGTAGAGTCGGGGCCCTCTAGCAGATAAAATAGAGAATGGCCAACACCAGGCAAGCAAACGAAAAGTCCTTAGCAAAGTAGAAGTACTACTGTAAAAAAAAAAAAAGAAGTAGGGAAAACAGGTCAACACGAGCCTGATATAATCAAAATTAGCTTGGTTAAGTATACAACAAGTAAATCCCCTCAAGCACGAAGTCACTTCATGAACTGGTAGCGATTGCATAAACCCAAATCCCTTATGAGAACCACAGAATAAGCTCCTTACAACATTCAGTAAAATGCATCTTCAACCTCTTAGAAGAGATCAGGGTAGCATTTCCTCAGAAACTTTGGAAGCTTCATCAAGCGAGTCGAAGCGTTTGGATCCCTCCAGGGTTACCTCTAGATGTGCAGGGTATAAAATGTGATGTTGATACCGGCAGCCCACAACTTAGAGGTGATGTGACAGCTCGCCCTGTGGAGCGTCTTCCTGTTAGGTCCGGGACGAGTCTGAGTTTCTTTCCTTCCCACAGAATCGCCGAGAGTTTCCTAGATTCTTTAAAGATAAAGTCGTGATCCAGATAGTTAAGAAGCTTGAATATGACTGGCCTGGGAGGATCTGATGCGGCGGTTTAGCACACAGAGACCGATGGCCTCTTTCGATTATATACTCTGGGCCGTTTGGAGAAGGGCCTACCTTCTGTTTTAGGAATCTTTGCAGAAACAATATCGTGTTTGGGCCTTCATCCTCGGGAGTCCCAGAGGACTAGATTGTTTCGTCTGTTCCTCCTCCAAGTCTTCCAAGTGGTCTTCCAGTTTCATAATGGATTTTTACAGTCAGCCATAGTGGGGTCAGTTTTTCAAGTTTCCTCTCCACAGAGGCTATCCTCGCTTCTGTGTCAGTTACACAATGAGCCAACTGAGTCAACGCCGTTTGAAGTCCATGACTTCTTCAATCAATTTAAAAGAGCTTTTTGATGGTAGAAAGCTCTGAATAGACCCGGTGGTGTCAATTCTTCCTCTGATGTCATGGGAGAAGAGCTCTGGCGGGGCTGCTTGGCCTTGAGTTCCTGGACTGGCTCCTCCATCTCCCCTTCGAGTTAGACATAACGTTGCAACTACTCACAGGTTAGCAGAGGAGACCTTGCTAGTCAGTGTAGCAAAATAAAATTACTTTGCTGATTAGTTTGGTGGCTATTTGCAAGTTTGTTGGATCGAGAGGACAGAGCTTCGGCGGCAATGCTGCTACTCTCTCTGACGCATCACGTGACTCCTAAATTGAATTCCAAATTGATAGCCAAATTTAAAGAGGGAGGATATGGATGCCTTTTTAAATTCTTTTGAAAAGTTGTATTCAGGCTAAAATTCCTAGAGAGTCCTGGAGCTCCAGCCATCCCACTACTTACCGGGAAAGCTCAGGATGCATTGGATCAAATGGACAATGAGGACTGTGATGATTACATCAAACTTAAAAGCTGCACTGTTAAAGAAATTCAAATTAACTACTGAATCATACACAGCTAAATTCCGTAAGCTCAGGAGAAGCCCTGACATGAGTTACAAGAGCTAGCCATGAAACAACGTCAGTTTTAAAATGTTGGTGGGAAGGAATTGAAGCAAATTCTGTTGATAAAATTGAAAATGTGATTCTGTTAGAACAGTTTTCTGGGCATGCCAGCAGAGCTGAAAACCTGGTTGGAGGACTGAGATCCCAAAACAGTGCAAGAGGCTGCTGAACTCTTGGACTGCTATGCCAAGAAGCAGACCTGCTCTGAGAGCAAATGGGGGGTAGGTGTGGCAGCACAGAAAGGGAAAAGCGTGCCTTCAGGCAGCTAAAACCTCACTACTCCAAAAACCAGTTAGCCAAGGTTTCAGAGAAAAGATTTCTCTGAGAAAAGAAATGAATGTTGGTTGTGTAAAGAAACTGGCCACATTGCCAGACAGTGTCCCAAACGGATGAGCAATAATCGCAAGGTGGTGCTAGGAAGGAAGTGGGTTGTTTGTGTGTGTCCTGAAAGCATGCCTGTGAACATGAGGAACATATGCCCCAGTCATAGTGAATGGTGTACAGATGCAAGGGTTAAGGGACACAGGTGCATCCCTGACATTGGTAAAGGGATCTAGTAGAGCCGGGTCAGCTTATACCAATAAATACGTCACTGTACAGGACTTTACTGGTGAAGAGAAAACATTGCCACTCGCCAGTGTTCTCCTAGACTGGGGTGAAACAGGGGAAACTGTGCAACAGGTAGCTGTAGCCAAAACCTTAGCAGTGGATATGATCCTGGGCAACAATCTCAAACAATGGATGGTGTGTGCTGTTACCCGTAGCCAAGCGGCAAAGGAAAATTAGTAGTTCCTAGAACTCCACAGAAGCCATTGTGAAAACCACTGGGAGGCTGGTTCCCCAGTCTGTGTCTCCAGATGGAGACTAATGAAAAGGGTAAAATATCCCAGTAGCAGCGTTAACCACACAGCTACAGAGGGTTACTCCAAAGGAGGGGTGACCCATTGTCAGAGGTTGGGACTGACAGTGATCCTGGGGCCTGATGCTAGTGCTAGGGACCCTAGTTTAGCAACTAAAGGGACCTGTCCCATGTCTTGGGAATGTGTGAGGAGTTTGCAGCTGCTCAGAGAAGTGACAGTAGTCTAGAGAAGCTGAGGGCTTGGGTAGACTCTGCGAGGGCACAGGAGGTGACGGCAGACAAAGGTTTATCGGAAAATGGACTTATGTATACTCAGACTTTGCAGACAGAGGGAGGTGCTAGGCAGGCAGCTTGTCATTCCCCAGGGGTATCGTGAGCAGTTGCTCAAGATTGCACATGATATCCCCTTGTCTGGTCATCTGGGAATCGCGTGCACTATGTGCCGTTGGCCCAGATTTATTGGCCTAACTTCACCCAGGAGGTGAAGGAGATTGGCCGGTCTTGTCACCGTGCCAAGAAATAGGAAGGTGGGCAAGAAACACAAGTCGCCCTGATTCCATTGCTCATAATGGAGAAGCCATTCCAGAGGGTGGAATGGGTATTGTGGGGCCTTTAAATACCCCAGCTCCCTCAGGGAAGAGATTCATCCTGACTGTGGTGGATTATGCCACCTGGTACTCAGAGGCAGTCACCCTATCCTCACTGAGGACAGACAAAGTGGCAGATGCCTTACTTGGGATTTCTCCTGTGCTAGGTTTCCATGAAAGGTTATCACTGATTGAGGGGTTTCCTTCATGTCGGACCTGATAAAAAGTGTGGGGTGGTGCAGAGATGCGACACTGTATCACCCACAAGTCAATGTGCTTGTGGAAAGATTCAATGATACCCTGAAGTCAATGCTCCAGGCATTTGCTGAACAGCATGGGAGGGACTGGGAGAAATACCTTCCCCCATTGTTTGTATACAGAGAGGGTACCCCAAGAGTCAACAGGATTTCCCCTTCGAACTCTTATATGAACGCCGGGTACGTGGGCCCTTAGACTTGATCCGGGAGGGACCGGAAGGCAAGCACACCACCCAGGAACTCCATAGTGGATTATATCCTTAAGTTTAGGAAAGGCTGAAGGAGCTTATGGGGACAGCCCAGAGCAACCAAGCAGATGATCAACAGAAACAAAAAGTGTAGTACGACCGCAGAGCCAGAGCTCGCTCGTACATGGTGGGTCAGGAAGTCATGGTCCTTATTCCAGTCTGGAAAGACAAGCTGCAGGCTAAGTGGGCACGATCGTACAAAGTGGTTAGGAAAGTAAATGACATGAATTATATTATAGAGTTACCTGACCGAAGACAGCCAGAAAGGATGTACCATGTCAACATGATGAGGCCATATGCAAATAGGGCTGACATGGTGTTTCAGTGTGTAGTCCTGGGGATGGGACGGATGAAGGAGACCCCTTCTGGACTTGCTGGAAGAAAGTGGCGGAGTCCTCTGTGGAGGCAGTTAAATTGTCTCCCCAGCTGACCCCGGACAAGATGATAATAATAATAATAATTTTTTGTTTATAGGGTGCCTTTCAATTATCAAAGCGCCTTACATAAATAACAGTTGAAACAGTTAAAAGTCATTAAAAATATTCAGCAAAACCAAGACAATTAAGACAATCAGTGTTCCAAAAGGCTTTTTCCAAAGAAAGGTCTTCAAACCCCTCTTAAATCCCTCCCATGAAGTGCACTCCCGTAACCGATGGGGTGAGAGTTCCAAAGGGTGGGGCAGCATAAGAAAAAGCCCAGTGCCAGATGATTTCAAAGTCACCCTTGAACCTCTAGCAACCCCTCGTCGGCCGAGTGGAGTGATCGATCAGAGCTGTAGGGAACGAAAAGTTCTTTCAGATAGACAGGGCCCAGGATCATGTAGGACTTTAAAGTCAGAAAGCCGACTTTAAAGGTGAACCACCACCAGATCGGCAGCCAGTACAGTTTGCACAGCACCGAGTAATATGACAGGATCTGCAAGAACCTGTCAAAGCCAGGCTGCAGCATTCTGCATTAGCTGCAGGTGACAGATTTCAACCCCTGAAAGCCCTAGATAGAGGAGTTGCAGTAATCCAGCGCCGAGGACACAAAGGCGTGGACTAAAGTTGGAAGATCGGCAGACGGAACAAGATGCCTAACCCTGGCGATGTTCCTAAGATGGTAAAGAAGTCTTGACGACAGCTGACACCTCGACTGCAGTGTCAGTTATCATCAAGAACTACCCCAGGTTCCGCACCCATTCAGAGGTCGGGAGAGAAGCCCAAGAAAAATTCTGGAGGACGAGAACCACTACCCCCTGCTCGACCTGGGTCCACAACCATTACCTATATTTTTCTGAGTTCAACCTCACCAGCTAGAATCCATCCACTCCTGGATTTCTTTTAGACAGCTGTTAAAGACAGAGAGCTCCCTCCTGGTCAGGGGCAAAAGAAAGGTAGAGTTGGGTATCATCTGCATAACAGTGAAACCTCAGCCCATACCTCCTTACAATGTCTCCGATGGGTAGCATATACACCAAATAACATGGGTGACAGTACAGAACCCTGAGGCACCCACAAACAAAGCCGTTGAATCCGAGGAAAAGACCCGGACACAACTCTTTGTGATCTCCCAGTGAGGAATGAAGTGAACCATCTTAAGACAGTTCCTGATATTCCACATAACAGCCTCAGATGTTCTATCAACACCATGTCATCTACGTGTCAAACGCTGAAGAAAGGTCGAGAGAACCAGGATGGAACGGCTCTTGTGATCTCTAGCCATCAGGAGATCATTGAGCACCGAACCAGTGCTTTCTCGGTGCTATGTTTTTATGAAAACTGGACTGTAGTGGTTCATAGATGTCATGGATGGTCAGATGGTCCTACAGTTGTGCTCCACTACTTTCTCAATCAACTTCCCAACAAATGGAAGGTTAGAGATAAGTCTGTAGTTTGCAAGACAGTCAGGGTCCAAGGTAGTTTTCTTCAAGAGTGGGGTCACCACCAGCTCTTTCAGGAGCTAGCAAACTCACCAGATTCCAGGAGCACCTGACTATCTGCACAAGGACTGGACCAATGATATCAATACAGCCCAAATTAGGGAAGTCAGTCCCAGATCCAGACTACAGGACATAAGGCGCATATTCTGGATGATCCTCATGACATCCATGAACTTCAGTTGACGAAGGAACTCCAGGAGAAATTGGGGCACAGTGGTCTCACACCGTCAACGGCAACCTCCTAGAGTGTGATGGGAGCAGTTCCGCCTAATGTTGGCCACCTTATTTATGGAAGAATTGAGCAAGCTCCTTGCACTCTAACTGCAAAAGCTTTCTGAACTTGCAGACAGGCTGGGCTGCACGTCTGTCCACAGTTCGAAATAGCTGAGCTGGTCAGTTCTGAGCAACCGCAATCTCCTGGACAGGAATTCTGCCTTCTTACGGAAGATTGCAGATTGATAGACCAATAATGGTCCATCAATCTAGGGTGGCTGGCATCAAGGGTGGACTTTCGCCAGCAACGCTTGAACCTTCGCCCCTGTCTCCCACATCTCCCCAGCGTCCCATCAAACCAAGGGACTTGGGGTGAAGGGAGAGGGGCGAACACTTAACTGGAGCAATGGAATCCAGAGCCCCAGCAACGGCTGTATTATAAGCCGACATGAGAGTCTCTGGGTCATTGCCTCCATCGCAGGATGAGAGATAAGCACCGCCGCAAGGCCTTGGGAATCTATATCCCACAAAGGGCGGTACCTAACCAACTCTACAGGGAAGGCCTTCTGGGGTGCAAAAAACTCCACGGTGTAATGATCGAACTGCCACCCACATCGGATGCCTCGACCCTAGAAGGAAGATTAGGTCCAGAGAGTGTCCAAATTTATGTGTAGCAGTGGAAACCACCTATGTAAGGCCCAGCGTTGTCATTAACTGGAGGAAGTGTTGGCCAAATTGCGAGAGTTAGTCATCAGCCCAGGCGTTGAAATCACCTAGAACCATCAATCTGGTGACTCAAACGCCATGTCAATGGCAAAGTCCGCCACTTCCTGAAGGAATCGCTTCATCACCGGGTGGACAGTAAATGAGGGCGATTGAAAGCCTACCCTGCTACTACAATATACTCAAAGACTCAACCCCCACTAGTACCTCGTGAGGCCAAGTTCAGTCTTGAAACAGACCGCAACCCCCCAATCCAATCTCAGGTGGTGTATCACCGAGTACCTGACCAGAGATATAGCTCCAAAATGGGGCCAGAATTTTCATCCAACCAGGTCTCGGTGATGCAAGCCAGGTCCACCGTACTCAACAAGATCAGCAATAATTGCAGTCTTATTTTTAATGGACCTGGCATTGCACAACACCGCCTGAGTTGGATGAACCTCATGGGCTGCCTGGGCCATCTGCCCACTACATTGGTGGTGCCCTTGGTATGGGCACCAGACATGGAGAACCACGATCTGGATTCCATTTCACCCCAGGGCGTCTTCTGACCCAACCACCCCAATACGGTGATCTCCCTGCTCAACCTCCCCATTCATAGCCCTCACTCTTCTCCTCTCCTATGCATAATGCCCAGTGATCTACATCGCTGGTAGGTCTCAAACTGGAGAGGGAAGATAGAAAGGGCAAGGACATGAAGAGAAGAGGATGAGTAGCGCACTAACTGTGGGGCTAGGGCTGGCACATGCTGTAGCTATGCTGCTAAATAATAAACACAATAAACAAACCCCAAAATAAAACTAATACAAACACACCTAAAAGAAACAATTTAAACCCCACCCGACTCCCAGGTTAGCTAGCATCAAATCTGAGCTTGAATTAAAGACCTGAAAACCCCACCAAAAAAAAATAACCCACCAAAGAAAATATAAAAGACAGAGTTTAGGGACTCTCACCCCAAACCCAAAAAATAAAATGACAAATGCATATGTAATCCCCCGTCCTCTCACCACTGGGGAAAGAGGGTAAAAGCATTCTCATTGCCAAACAATTATAGCAATTATAATAGGACAACAACAAATAAAATACAGAAACAAATCAAAACATTTTCCAGTCAACGAAGTGAAATTATAAACTCCCCAGTCCTCTTACAACCAGGAGAGAGATAGCTATGGTCTTTCTCAATGCCAGAATAAAACAGAAACTGTAGAATCCAACTAGAAAACAAAAGCAGATAAACAAAATGAATGGACGAGGATCCTCTCACCACCCAATCGTCCAAACAACAGAACAGAAAAATTGTAATCCATGGGAGGAGTCAGCAGTCTTTCAATACAAGCCCAGAAATAGGTGACTCAAAGCCAAAGGCAGGCAGAACCTGGTTACTCAAAGAGGAGAAAACAAATCCAAAGGCTGGGTCCATGAAACGATATTTCTTGCAGAGTCTCATTCATCATATGAGCCCCTTCTCTAAGCCAGGTGCATTCACAAGAAATAATGCAACCCACACCAAAGGACCCTAAGAGAGAGGTCACTATTGCAGCCATTTTGAGGGTCCAAGGAGCGTAGTACCCCAGACGGCTCCCGGCTAGATAGCAACACTAAGCCCCCATGGGCAGCAGAATTCAAAAGAAAAACACCCAACAGAAAGGCCAAAGGACAGGGATATGCACAAAAGAACAGTACTCCACCAGTCTAGGACACCCCACCACTGAGATTCATGGGGTGGACAGAGAAAATGCAGGGAAATTGCCCGCAGAGCACAATCCAAAACTCTCAGTTCTTGCTTGCTGACTCTCCACAGGCACAACTCCACTGAACACTCCTCAAGGACCAGCCAAGGACCAGCCAGAAATTCTTCACAGCCCTCGCCTTCCACACGCCCATGCAGCTCCTCACAAGCAGGTGGGGAACAAGAGCAGTTGGCACGGTCAGCTCCTCACAAGCCGAATGGAAGAGAAGCCCAGTCAGCACAGTCGGCACAGTCAGCACACAGGCAACACTTGTGGATAGCGGGGCAGAACAGGCAAAACAGGCAATGGAAAAGGCAAGACCGCCTCTCTCCCGAATCCAAGAAATGAGCACAGACACAACGCAAACCACCGCTACCGCTAAGCAGCAGGACTCCAGCTAATAAACAATGTAAAAAGAAAAAAGAAAAAGAAAACAATGCAAACAAATAAAATGACAAAATAACTAAAATGTCTAAAAACTAACGCCCCGAAGAGGAGCAACAGTAGCAAACCCAGCTTGGCGGCCATCTTGATCCAGTTGAAGATCCAGGAAGTAAGGGAAGTTTTAGCAGACTTTGCTCCCATTATTTAGCACCAAACCTGACTAACCTCTTAGCAACTCATGATGGGAGACAGGGACACAGATGTCCATATGGCAGACAGCATATCGGTGTCAGAGGCTGTCCAAAAGGACATTAGAAGGGAAGTGGAGGAGATGCTGGATTTAGGGGTACTCCAAAGATCCCACAGCCCTGGGCCTCACTCATAGTCCTTGTGCCTAAGCCAGATGGCTCTACTCATTTCTATGTGGACTATCGTGGACTGAATGCAGTCATGAAGTCAGAAGCCCACCCGATGCCCCGGATGGACAAACTCCTGGACAAGTTGGGAGGGCGTACCTTATGACTATTGACCTGACAAAGGGGTATTGGCAGGTAGGATTATTGGACAGAGCTAGGGAGAGGTCAGCCTTCATCACTCCGATGAGCTTATTTGAATTCAAAGTAATGCCTTTCGGATGAAGAACGCCCAGTCACTTTCCAAAGGTTGGTGAACCAGGTGTTAAATAGTGCTGAGGAGTACACCGTGGCTTATCTGGATGACACTGCCATCTTTAGCACCAGCTGGGAGGAACACCTATCCCACCTTAGGGAAGTGCTGGGCAGGATACAGAGGGCTGTGCTCACTGTCAAAAGCCAGGAAGTGCCAGGTGGCCATAGGAGAAGTGGCATACCCTGGGCATGTGATAGGCCAAGGACAGCTCCGTCTCCAACCAAATAAAAATAGAGGTAATCCAGGCATGGCCCAGACCAGAGATGCAGAAGCAGGTCAGGAGTTTTCTTGGAACAGCAGCGTCTATAGAAAATTTGTACCCAATTACAGTGCCGTGGCTGCTCCCTCATCTGAACTGATAATGAAAAGGATGCCAAAGAAAATTACCTGGGACCAGCCTGTGAAGAAGCCTTTACTAGACTGAAGGAGGCACTGTGCAGTGCTCCTATTTTGTGGAGTTCTGACTATAGCAAACACTTTATAGTTCAGACTGATGCCTCAGACGTGGGTATTGGTTAGTACTGAGTCAGACATCCAGCCAAGGAGAGATCACCAATAGCATACCTGAGTAAAAGTTACTTTCCAGGAGCAGGCATACTCTACCGTGGAAAAGGAGTGTCTTGCCATAATGTGGGCTCTAAAGAAGCTGGAGCCTATACTAGGCTGGGCAGCATTTGCTGCAGGCACATCCAAGAGCAGGGTCATTCTTGATGCTCCTACAAGGGGCATGTCTCAGACAGCTAGTATTGGAACCCACGGAGGGAGCAATCAGAGACCTGGCACTCTCAAATGGGGACAGAGAAAGAATCTCAGATTTAGAAGTGGGTAGCCATCTGGGAACAAGCGACTACCAAACAGTGTGGTTCACGATAAACACAGCCATACAATCAAGCCATACAAAAGCAAGAGTATTGGACTTTAGGAAGGCTGACTTTGGGAAAATGAGAGAGTGCCTCAGAAAAGCACTAGCAAACAGGCAAGAAGGAGGGTTGGAGGAACAATGGGAGTAATCAAAACAGCCATCACAGAGCAACAAGTCTTTGTGTAAAGCAAATCAACAAAACACAAGGAAGGAAAAACTGCTATGGTTCTCAAAAGAGGTGGCAGGAAGGTTAACGAGAAAAGGATAGCATTCAGGAAATATAAGGAAACACAGAAGGAGCAAGACAGAGAACTTTATCAGTTAAAGCAGAAACAGGCAGGGAAAGCAGTCAGAATAGCAAAGGCCCAAACCGAGGAAAGGATAGCCAACTCTGTTAAGAAGGGATAAGACCTTTTATAGGTGCATTAGGAGCCAAGAAAGACTGAAGGAGGGATACTGAGGCTTAATAAAGGGAGGGAATGTGGGCAGAGGGTGACAGTGTAAAAGCAGGGATACTGAATAATATTTCTGCTCAGTATTCACAGAGGAAGAGGAGGGGGGTACCTAAACCAAACAAGAGAAACACTCTGAAGATGGGGTTGATACCAGTCCATTTAAAGAAGAAAGGGTTCTGAAAGAACTAATAAAATTGAAGGTGGACAAAGCAATGGGGCCTGATGGGATTCACCCAAGAATTCTAAAAGAACTAAGTGCAGAACTAGTGACACCGCTGACTACTCTCTTTAACAAATCATGGGAGGATGGGGTGGTACCTGAGGACTGGAGGAGGGCGGATGTGATTCCTCTTCATAAAAGTGGGATCAGGACAGAGGCAGGAAACTACAAACCAGTTAGTTTGACCTCAGTGGTAGGGAAAATGATGGAATCACTTCTGAAGGAAAGAATTGTTGAGTACCTAGAGGTCAGTGGGGCACAGGACCCAAGGCAGTATGGATTCATGATGGGAAGGTCGTGTCAGGACAGATCTAATAGATTTCTTTGACTGGGTGACCAAAGTAGTAGACCAGGAAGGGGCTGTGGACATGGCCTACCTAGATTTTTAGCAAGGCATTTGATACAGTCCCACACAAAGATTAATTAACAAGTGGGGAACCAGATTATCAGATGGATAGTCAATTGACTCCAGGACCAGACCCAGAGGGTCATGGTTGGTGGGATAGTCTCATCCCCAAGGAGGGTCATTAGTGGGGTCTCTCAGGGAACAGTCCTGGGCCCCTCCTGTTCAGTGCCTATGTCTCTGACATAAGGAAGGGTATCAAGAGTGAGATGAGTCTCTCTGAGGATGACTCAAAACTGAGGGCTGTGGTGGATGGGGAGGAGGGAGGGTGGCTCACAGGGGATCTGGAGGCTCTAGAAAGGTGGTCTAGAAAGTGGAAGCTGAGGTTTAATGCAGGAAATGCAAGGTACTGCATCTGGGAGCAAGAAACCTGGGCCAAGAGTACACCCTGGGGAATGCTACAAGTCTCAATGGCTGAGAGGGACCTGGGGGTGGTGGTGGATGTCAAGATGAACAACTCTGAGACTTGCAGGAGGCAGCAGCCAAGACCAACAGGATGCTGGGATGCATCGCTGGGGATCACCTCCAGAAGGAGGAAGTAATACTCCCCGTATAACTGCTTGGTGAGGCTGCACCTGAGTACTGCATGCAGTTTTGGAGGCCACACTTGAAGACGGACATTGAGCTCCTGGACAGGGTCCAGAGGAGGGCAACCAAATGATCTGGGGCTTGGGGACAGGACCTATGGGAGAGGCTCGAAGAGCTAAATATGTACACAATGGAAGAGAGAAGGATCGGAGAGACATGATAGAGGTCTTCAAGTACATGAAGGGGTTAAATACAGAGAAGCAGTCAAGGTGCTCTGAAGGAAGGAGGGGGCAACTAGAGGGCATGGGTGGAAGCTGGAGGGGGAGATTCAGGAGGAAGGAGGTGCTATTTCACTGACAGGGTGGTGGAGCCATGGAATGTGCTGCCCAGGGGCTGGTGGAGGCAGATACAGTGGAGGGGTTCAAGAGGGGGACAGACACAGGGAAGGGTTCTGGATGCAAAGTCCTGTGCAGTGGGAATATCTGGGACTGGAAGGGAGAAGCCAGAGAGGATGAGGGCAGCAAGGTCAGCTCCCAGGGGGGGGCTGACCAAACGAGCAGACATGAAAGACTATTAGCCTATTCTGCTGGCATTTTAGTATGTCAGTATGTTAGCTAGCCTTGTAGTGGGTCCCAGGTGGTAGCCTGATAAAAATTGGCTGGACAACAGGACACAGAGGGTAATAGTAAACGGAGTCACACTCTGGAGAAAGGGAGGTTACTAGTGGGGTACCACAGGGTTCAGTAATGGGACCGGTCCTTTTAATGTCTTTATAAGTGACATTGCAGAGGAACTGGAAGGAAAAGTATGTCTCTTTGCAGACGACACAAAGATCTGCAACAGGGTTGATACACAAGACGGAGTGGAAAGGATGAGAAGGACTTGGCAAGGTTGGAGGAATGGTCAAATGTATGGCAGCTCAGATTCAATGCAAAGAATTGCAAAGTAATGCACCTGGAAACAAAACCCAGGGGAAGAGTACACAATGGGGGGGTGATACAACAACAAAAATGGAAAGGATACCTGGGGGTACTCATAACAGATGACTTAAAGGTGGGCAAGCAATGTGAGAAGGCAGTAAGGAAGCTGGGGATACTGAGATGCATAGGGAGAGGCATCAATAGTAGAAAACAGGAAGTTGTTATCCATCTGTACAGACAGTTGGTGAGACTCCATCTGGAGTACTGTGTGCAGTTCTGGAGACCCCATCTCCGCCAAAGACATAGACAGATTGGAGGCTGTCCAGAGGAGGGCAACAAAATAGTGCAGGGTCTGCACCAAAAGGCATATGAAGAAAGACTAAAGGAGCTTAATATGTATACCCTTGAGGAAAGAAGGAGAGGGGACATGATAGAAACTTCAAGTACCTCAAGGGAATCAACTAAGTCCAAGAGGGTAGTATCTTTCAGAAAAGAGATGTGCAAGAACAAGGGGCACAATTGAAAGATAGATGAGGGGACAGCTCAGAGGTAATGTGAGGAAGTATTTTCATGGAGAGGGTTGTGGATGCATGGAACAGCCTCGCTGAGGAGGTCGTGGAGTCAAGCACAGTGGGGAATTCAAGAATGCATGTGACAGACATAATGCAGTCCTAGTGGAGGGTAGGAAGTAAGCTGTTGGTTAACTAGGATTTGCAGCTTATCTGTTAGGTAGGAAAATGGGCAGACCAGGTGAGCCAAGCGGTCCTTATCTGCTGTCAAATTCTATGTTCTACGCTTCTATGTTTGTGGTACAGAATGCCACAACCCCTGGTTTGGCTGACGAGACGGGAAAGAACAATGGTAGATTGCTAAGATGGAGTCTTGCTTTGCAAGGGTATGACATGACCATTCTACATAGGGCTGGAGCCAAAAATCAGAACTCAGATGGTTTGTCTTGTGTCTATGAAGAGTGAACTGATTTGGGAAGCCCATCCCATGCAGTGGATAGAGCCCACAAATTCAGTCTAGGTGGGGAGGAATTGTGACACTCAGACAGCTGGTTCTGATTAATCTATGATTTGAGTAATATAAAATGTGTTATTGAGTGTTTCTCATGAGACATGCTGAAACAGCCTATGGAAATTCCCCCTCAGGTTTTAGCCTAAGGTGTTACCTGGAAGGCCAGGAGATACTTCCAGGCTAGAAGAGGCCTAAATTAAGCATCTTCTGTTTATCTAGCTTAATTGTAGCTTGCCAGCTGACAGGATAGAAAATATCCATTTTATGACGTTTAGAGGAGGAAAACCAGGTTATGTCACACTGGTACGAAGTCATAAATGTTCCTCTGATGTCTGTAAAGCAGGATATTGCTCATGGATGAAAGAAGGACTTAGAAATTAACCTTATTTAATTTACCTTCTGAGTGATGACATCCTGATTCTATAATTTTAAATAAACAGAGGAGGAGCTGGGTGACATCATGGAGAAGGCAGGCTCAAGACAGTGTCTTAATTATGCTGTGTGACCTGTAAACACACGTTTGGACTCTGTTGACAACAACATCTGTCTATCAGCACTATTAGAAGTGATACATTAGACATATAAGTCTAATTGTCTGGTGGAGGAATTTTGCACTTTTTTAACCCTCGCTCTTTTAAATGATTGTATGTTTTTGTGATATATCCAACAATAAGGCCTGTAGGCTCCTGACTCGTGCCCCCAGCGAACTCATACCTGCCTTCTATACTACCACCAATCTTCTCAACTTTGAGGAGCGACTGCTCTACCAGACCTGCCTTCTCACTAAGAAATCTCTGCTAGACTCCCCCTGGGTCTCCACCTCCCTACAGTAGCCATCTTCGCCTGTCACCACTCATAGCTCTGTTAAGGCCACTTTCAAGGTTCCCAGAACCAAGACCTCTCTTGCCCAGAGATCCTCCTCTACCAAGCCCCCACCTGGTTCAACTCCCTCCCTAGCTGCATCTCAACTTGCAAAAATTGGCTCCCTTCAAAACAACCCTTTGGAACCATATCTTTAATACCGCTGTTGTAGGTGCAACTAACCCCTGTTGTGACCTGTGGTTCCTGCCCCTATGCCCCTGGCTCAACAATGTCCACTGACAGCATCTCCGCCCCCAGACCTACCCTCCCTACTAGGTCCAAAAAGGGATGTAACCGACTGTCTTCTCTGAGGACCTACTATATCCATGAGTGTAACTCAACATTTTTAACATTATGTAACCTAAGTAACATAAAACTACTACATTATGTAACCTAAGTGTATCTATGTTAAATGTTCCTTTTACTGCACTTGTAATGTTATCCTTTGTTTTAATCTGCACTGTAATAACTGTCTTGATGTCTGCCCCCGCTGACGGGTGCCTTTGTAAATGAGTCTCTGACTCAAAGGTTGTAAACCCGATTTGTAATGAATAAATGAATAAATAAATGAATATATGGTTCTGTATTTACATTTACATTTTTTATCTATTTTAAGTAAACCTCTACTTTAGAGACTACTTGCTGTGCCTTTGAAATTATTTTTCTTGACAAGTGAAGCATACATGGTTAAAGTTGACATTGTACAAAGCTTACTGGTTTTATCAAACTGGGAAAAGGTAAGAGTTTATTCAAGGGTCTTTCATAGAGTTTTTAAGGGTTCATTTTGTGCAACTGGTTAGGTGCCTGTAGGCAAAAGATATCAGCCCCCAAGAGCAGAATTATCTGAGCCTGTACATTGGGCACGCTTAGCAAGAGGTTTACAGTTTGAACCCTCCAGAACTTGAGACCAAAGTTTGATTCGAACCCACAAATCAGACAGGAGGGTTGCCCTGTTCTGTTAACTGTTCATAAGACTGTACTCAGAGGTTGGCACTGTGGGAGCAGAGGGTTGACTTGCTGAGTGGGTTTGTGACAACACCATCAGCAGAAAGACCAATTTAGAATAATGGAATGATTACTATATAATTCACCATATGAAACATACCTGGAAATTATGTAGAAATATTCTATTAAGATCATCTTGGGAAAAACTCAGAGGTAAAGCTAATTTAGTAAATCTTTTCAACATGTTAATGAAACATACTGTAATAACAATGTAACACTTGTCACACTGGAGCAATGGTACCAATAAAGATGAACTGAACTTGACACTTATCACATCATATTAGTTATCATAAAATGGATTGGAAATTTCCTGCTTCCTGACTGGCTAAATAAATTTTCCAAGATTCATATGTTAATCCCTTCAAATTCACAAGTGAAACAAGTTCACAGAGTGGTATTTGGCATTTCAGGAAATTACATACGTAACTCATGAGCCATTTCACTCATCTGATTGCCGCCACAAACATAATTACCACCTTTACTCACTCTTAAAACCTTCAGCAAGGCCCTAAAAGTAAAACTCCCTTAAATTATTATCCCTTCTTATGCACATATGCAAATTGAAAAATGAATTACTAGTCACAGTTTTAATGTCTCTTGTTTCTTTGGTATAGTAAGTATGAAAAGTACCCATCCTATCTTTTTCAGCCTGTCAGGGAAATCTCTGCTGCTTACCTTGCCACAAGTAAAATTGCAGGCACATGAATCCGCATAAGACCTTCTGTGTGTGTGTGTGTGTGTGTGTGCATGTGGTGTTAATATTCCATCAGTGAAATTCAGCAGAATTTTGAATTACAGTATTCCATGGCATACATATGTTATGGGTGAACTATCCTAAAAATGTCAGATTTCTCTGTGGCATAGGGTACATTTTAAAGCAGCAGCACAACAAAACTGGGCAAAAAATGTGACCCTACCTTTTTCACTATAAAAGATCACAGGCATCTTCCAGTATTATTTGGTAGTACAATTTTCCAGTCTGAACATAATTTGAGTATTTTATAAATGTTTCAATTTATTTTTCTCAAGGAAAAAAAGACATAGCCACCACTATGGCTTAGAAGTAGCACTGTAGACCTGGCTAGAGTTAGGATTTAGAAACTAAAAGAAAAGCAAGGTGCACAGCATAGGAGTAGATTTGACAGGTATGCAAATATTTTTATTAACTAGCAGAAACTAGCTTTTTGTAGAAGCATTTTGTTGCACTGCTGCGTTAAGGGTATAACGGGGAACACATTTAACACAAAACTTGTCTTACTTATTGTTATATTTGGACCCATTTTATAAATGATGTAAGATACTCGAGGCACGCCTTGCTGTGACTTAATGTTGCTACTTGGGTGGTCAAGGCACTGGTGATGACTTGTGCCTCTCTAAATGCACCCAAAGAATGCTGATACCCTCACAACAAGGCAATGCTGTCACATCTTAGTAAAGCAACAGGCAGACAAGGTGTGTGTGTCATTGCTGAATAACATCACACCTAGGGTGGTCCAAAGCATGTGGTTGCAGGTCGAGTGCATTTGCCACCCTAGGCGTGATGTTATTTAGGTACGACGCACAATTCCCCAAGGTGCCTTATTGCATATAATATGGCTATAAAAAAATCTGAGAAGACTTTAATGATTAATCAATAAACATAAGAAACACATCAGAAGTTATAACTTTATCATAATTAATTTAGACATAAAATAGAGATAAAATAGTCGCCTCAAGAGCTTTACTGCATCCCTCCATATTGCTTACACTGACTTTTTGTAGCTGCTTTATTACTTTGAGCTTACCAATATTTTTTATACTCATGCTTTCATCTCATTTTTCACTGTGTAGAATTGAACACATTAATATTGACAATCCCATTTAGTGTCCCTATAGACATCAATCCTGCTGCGGCAGAGGCATCCATATGAGTTATTTTCTGTGATTCCTGTTTTTTTTTTTTTAAACAGGAGTGAAGACTGTCCTAACAAACAGAAAAAAAACAATTAAACAAAAAGACACAACAGGCTTTGCATTGTGGTTGGATAGTGGCACACCTTGGGTGTGTCATGAGGAATGAGGCATCACTGAGTGCCTTCACTCCAACCACCCGAGAAGTGTTGTTACCCAACCACAATGTACACCCTGGAGTGTCCTACTGTGATTATAAGATGGGTCCAAGATGTTGGGTTTTGGGGGGTGAAGAAATGCACAAAATCAAAAAGAAACATTTGTATGGCTTTTAAAAAACAGTCCCAGAACATCCAACACTGACATGCCATCTCAGGTTTAAATATTATGTACAGCAAAATTCATGTATTTTTAATTAGCTCTTAAACCTCTAGTTTCCCAAACCCACCCCTTTACTCATTCCCTTATCTTTCTTTCTTTTTCTTTATAATATTCCCTCCTTTTCTCCATCTTGTTTATTTTCAGTCTTGCCAACATTCAAGAGTTGGAATGTTTACTACAGACAGAAAGTAAGAATTCAAACCTCTGCTCAGTTCTGCTGGCAGAATGTTTATTCCAGTAGCACACACCAGAAGGCCTCCAGATGGAACCAGGGCTTTTGTTTTATCTGTAACAGCTTAAACAACACAGACTTCCCTAGTAAGCAGGTGAGAATAGATGGGGGATTTTTCATGGTCAGCAAAGAAACACAATAAATTACAATTCTAAGTATTGTAGTACTTAATTATTTAAGTTATGTATGTTTGTGTAACAAGAGTATTATGAGGGCAAATAACATTTAATTCTTACGTTTATAAATTTAATACAGTTTTATTTTTAGGGCCTAACTGAAGGTTTTACTGAGTAAAGGTACAGCCATATTTGTGATGGCAGTCTGGAATGGCTGGTACTATTGATTTTATTGTGAAGTGGCTAATGGACCTTCTTCCAGTGCTGTCGTCATGGGATATCAGCACTGGGTTCCGAGTTCCTCAGCCAATCCAATTACTAGATTTTTTATAGCCTTATTAAAACTTTTGAATAATACACACCCTACCTGTTCAGAAAGAAAAAAGCAATAACAATCTAACCCTCTTTGAAGTAAGCACTGCTTAAATACAAAAAAAAGACAAAAAAAAATTGGATTTTTATCGCCTAACCAGTAGAATCATAAATGTTTATGGTTAAAATAAAATCCTACAGCTCACTGGCTTACCATGAATCACTATTTGATAAATATGAATGAATAATTTGTAATGCACAGAGTTCTAATAATTGTTTTTTTTTAATGCTGTCTGCTCCACTTTGTAGGGCAGAAGCAAGAGATCTGTTCAGGGATAGTATCCTGCTTGTATAATGCATGTGTTTTCTTTTTCATCTGTTGTGTGTGCAGATCCACAACCTGTTGTTTTAATTATAACATTATTCTGAACCCATTCACCACACTTTTTATGTGAGTAAAACTATTTGTTAAATGTTCTTTCTCTGAGGCTCAGTGTGCTGTACAGGATTAGGACAGACCCAAATAAATAAATTTCAAAATAGCTTAAAATAATTAAACATACATTCATAAATACAATTACAGTAACATAACAAATAAAATTAAAGTAAAATAACATAATAACAAACACCGTAAGACAACCAACCAGTCAGACAGTAGCCAATATAGGAATGAATCACATGTTGGCTTTTCAGTGTTTCACTAAAGCTCTGACAGTTAAACTCAAACTTATGGCACACAGTATGAGAGTATAAATATAACATGAGTAGGATGCATAGACAGGTTTGTGAGCTTGCTCTGCATATAGCATCAACTCATAGTTATTGCTACTGGGCTATCCTTCTGGATGTCATGAATATTGTACTCATGCTACCGAACCATATTCTACTATAACAGTTAATTATGCCAACTCCTTTCAGAATCAGTGGGTGTTCTCAAAGCCCATTTGTTCCTATTGTTAAGCTACAGGACTCAACTGTAGCTTTAGGATTTGTAACTCAGCAGCTGTTGGCAAATGTCAGCAGTCAGAAGGACACAAGTCAGATAATGGATGAATGATATACATGCAGCTCCTCTAATTATACTCAGACTTTAACACAACCATTGATGTTGCCTTCATGGGGTACTGGATCACATTAATTCTGTGTTTAAACCCTTGAACAAAAAGGCTCCTGTGAAATGATATGCAGATTGATAAAGACGTTAGGCAAAGAAAAATAGCCCTAGAATAAAATGTGCTATCTTCCTTTTCAGGGCTAACGCTTCCTTTTTACTACTTGATATCATTTTTGTTAGCTTCATACACACACAGGTTTATGAAAGTATGTGTTTTCCATATGAAACAGATGAGACAACACAACAGTTTAATTCAGTTTGTGTTATGACAATATAAAATAAATTCGAATAAAGTGCCATTTCATATATTTACATACAAAGATTTGATGAAGCCAACAGAGCAAAGGCAATTGGGTGTATTGATTCTGCTCCTACTGCAGGGTCCTCATTTTAAGCTACTGACCCTGTCCTCCCCCCGACCAGCCCTTGGCCTCCTTCCCCCATGACCCTTATTTTCCCTTTATTTTTCCCTCTATCCCAGCCTTCTTGAAGCTGCTCCCATTTTCAATGAAACCATCTCCTCTCAAAGGCCATTCCAGCCCACCACCACCCTCTCCATGAAGAAGTGCTTTCTGCCTCTGTCTTAACCCCCAACTTGAGACTGTGTCCCCTCAAGTTTTGATTTGCACTGAGCTTGAAGAGACCCTCCTTGTTCACCCTATTTATTCCTTTCAAATTTTGATGGTCTCAATCATCCCCCCTCTCTCTCTCATCTCCTCTGGGAGTACATGTTCAGGCCTCAACCTCCCTTGTACATCCTACCTTGCTGGTCCCTGATCATCTTGATAGCCCTCCTCTTGACCATCTACAGCAAATTTATGTTCTTTTTAAAGGTATGAGGCACCAGTGCTGCGTTGTACACCAGTTGGTGCCTCACTAATGACCTATCTGAGGGCAGTACCTCCTCCTGCCTACTGCTGATCCCTGGAAGTGCAGCCTAACATTTTATTTGTCCTAGCTGCCACTTTCCTACATTGTGTGGTGTGCTTCAGGTCACTAGTGAGCATCACCCCAAGGTCCTTCTCCGCCATCTCAGATGCAGCTACCCAGCTCCCACTCCCCAAAGCTGTACTCAGTTCTTGGGTTCTTGGCTCGTGTTCATAACCTTGGCTTCTTTGCAGAGAAGCCAAGTTGCCAAATGCAGGACCACCTTTCCAGCCTTTACAGATCTTCCCTTAGGTCCGACCCCTTTTGCTGAGTGCACCTTCAAACACAGCTTTGTGTCATCTATAAATAGGCAACTTTTACTCTAAAAGAGCTAGTGCACTCGCTAAAATTAGTATTAGTTTTAAAACAATCAACCATTACCATTTATATTTGAGGCAATTTTCTTTTTCCTTCGGTTAATTAAAAGATTGTTCACCTGATCTTAGTAGGTGTGCTGCGTGAAAGCAGTCTGCCAGCTGACATATCTAGATCTGTTCCACCAACTACATCATCAGCACTGTGACCTCACTGACTGTGGCATCACTGCTGCTTAGCAACAACCACTCAGTAGCTGCCAGGTCAGTCACCTGTGATGTCACTGCCAATGAGATATCAATTTTTTATGTCACGCAGTTTATCTCTTACTGCCCCCAGCTGTCCCCTTTTGATAACCCCCAGCCCCATCCCGGTATCACTGGGACTTACTTTTCAGAGCTCTGCCTGGTCACTGGGTCGCGAGCCCTGCGGAGGGTCAGTTATCATCTGCAGCTGGGGGTGTTTTCCTCCATTTTCTCCCCTCCCCATTGCCGTGGCACACACACACACATATGACATGCATACATGGAGGTGCACACATGCCACAGGAGTCTCTTGGCACCCTTCATTCCATGACACAAAACAATCCACTGCCCTCGGGCAACCCCCCGGTGGCAACCATTTGGCAGGAGCACCAATTCTCCTCCCCAGAGGAGAGCAGTCCTTTGGATGCTTAATCCTCTCCTTCCCCAGCTGACCACCAGTAGCCTGCTCACACTGTGAGCATGGGTTGCCAGCATTGCAGGGGTAAGGCACGGATGCCTCAGCCCACCACACCACTGGGCTAACAAGAGATCACAATGTCGATGATGTTGTGGGGGGCACTATACATAGATATGTCAGCTGCCAGGCTGAGAGCTGTTCCACCCATCCAACACAACATTATCACATAAAAGTTTCTAAAATCAAAGAAAAAGAAAAATACTTCAGAAATAAAAGTTACAACTGACTACTTCTTAAAATTTGAATCATTTTCCTGTCCGTCTATTTTGGTTCCACTAGCTCTTTAAGTACATCTTCAATATCATTGATGAAGACACTGAAAAGCACCAGTCTGAGCACTGAGCCATGTGGGACCCCATGGAGACTTCCTGATGCTGGACAGCTGACCTCCCACTACCACTTTCTGGGTCCTGCCCCTCAGCCAGTTTTCCACTGACCCAATCAGCTTCTCACCAACTCCTAGATCCACCAACTTCCTGATCAACCTCTCATGGTGTACAGAGTCAAAGACTTTGCTGAAGTCCAGGTAAAGGATGTCCACCACCTGGTCCCTATCTACTGTTTAGTAACCCCCAGTCAAAGAAGTCAATCAGATTTATTTGACACCTCTCCCTCCCATAAGCCCATGTTGATGTTCATCCTGGAGGCCATTCTCTCCAGATATTTCATTAACCTTTCCTTAAGTATGGTCTCCATGAGCTTGAGGTCAGACTGACTGGTCTATAGTTCCGGGGTCATCCTTGGGGTCACACATATGGAGGGCACTACAAGTACCATTCTCCAGTCCTGTGGTACCACTCCCAACCTCAGTGCACTAATGAACAGACCAACCAAGGGACATGCAAGCTCCTACACCAGCTCCCTCAGCACCCTTGGATGTATACCACCCAGACATGGGAATTTAACCACCCTAATGCTAGTAACCTTTTCCTTATCCTATCCACCTCTATCAAAACATCCATGCTCTCTCCCTCTGCCATCTCCTCTGCTTCCCACAATGGCTACCAGTCCATTCTCTCTGGAGAAGACCGAACAGAAGTACTCATTCAGTACCTCTGCTTTGCCCCATTTTCCTCTACCTACCCATCCACTTTCCTGAGCCTAACAATCCTATCTTTCTTGTCCCTTTTCTCACTAATATAGCAGAAAATGCCTTTTTTTGGGGGTGGTCGGCAGCAGAACAAAGCAAATGCTGCTGTGCACAGCCCCAAGGAAACAGCCAAATTCTTATAAAAATCTATTTTAAGCCTCTATTTCAATGCCCTTTTGCCAGATATAACAGTATTTTATGCTGTGTCACCGATGGGTAAATCAAGCACACCTCTGTCCCTACAAACTTTTAAAACTGAAACAGTCTTAGTCACGAGATGGCAGGCCACATTCGCACAATGAAGACTCAGGTGGAGGTGACGACAGGTGAGAGGAGGTTTCTCTCAGTACAGTGAATTCAACTCTTGCACAGTTGGTAAGTGCTGTCCAGGATATGGACAAGAAACTCAATGCCTTGACTCCACAGGTCCATGCTTTAGAAACCCGTCAGGATGGAGTAGAACAGAGTGCACAGAGGGTAGAAACTACATCCATTAAATCAGCAGATATAACCACTAAATTAATCACAGATAACTCCCTGCTGTGCCAGAGATTAGACACGGTAGAGAATCAAGTCAGGGTGTGCAATATTGTATCATTGGCACCCGGAACAGACTGAGGGAGATGACCCTCTGGTCTTTGTCTAGTTGATATTGCCTCAAATTCAAGGAATGTCCAAGAAGGATCTGTCCCCTGCATGGAAAAGCCTATGGAATTATGCCTCCACAGAGCCACATTGGGAGGAATGGGACCAAGGACCTTGCTGGTTATTTGTAATGGAGTTGGTGTCTGGGACAGGATTTTGGCATTAGCCAAAAGAAAGAGACAACTCTGTTATGGCAATGCAGAAATTTAGTTGTTTCCATCTATCTTACTCAACGTGGCAATGGAGGAAAGCCTTCAATAAGGTGCAGTCATCTTTATGTGCCCTTAAAATCTATTACCAGCTCCTCATCATGGCTACATTAAATGTCATTTGGAATGGCCATACTCATTTATTTAATGATCCTGACGAAGCTACTAAGTTGCAGCAACATATTGAAACAGAAATGGCTGTGTCTGAGGGAGCTTTATCAGGAGAGGAGGTTGAAGGAGGCAAGTGTTTTGCTGGCATTTTGGACTTCAAATTATGTCAGTACTGTATGTGTGTGGTGTTTTGACCATACAAAGTTGACTATAACTTATTGAACTGTTGTATCTTTACTTGTTGCCCTATGTACATGTTTGAACTGTTTCCCACCCTTTTGGACTTTCAGAGAGTAACTGCCGACAACGGCATTTCCTATATTTCATGCATTATGATGTCCCACCTTCTCAGAAGGGGAGGGACTCTAATGTTTTCATTCACATAATGTTACTGTAGTTTTTGGATGACTTCTGGTTATGTTATGCATGTTATAGGTGGTCTGTTTCTATCTATGTATTATGTGGTTCAATGTACTGTAGTTGGTTATCTACAACTCACATTTTAGGTGCGCCTCAGGATGAAAGTTCTATGAATGTTATCTCCTTTTAGTTGTATGTGGGACACTAGAAGGCACTCTGCCACTTTGGTAAGCAAGGAATCCCTTTTATCTAAATACTATTACTGTGTTCCTGTAATCGCTCTGTGCAGTAATAAGGCATGGGGTTTCATTATATGTTTTGTGGGTACTTCCCAATGTTGTACTTCATGGGAGGGTGTCACATTAGACCTTTGTATGCGGACTGTAATGCATCCTTTTGAATGTTATTTTATTATAAGTTTTCTGTTGAAACTTATAAATAAAAGTAAAAAAAAGGCCTTTTCACCCTTTTTATTCACTCAGCTAGTTGCAGTTCTTTCTGTACTTTAGCCCACCAAACTATCCTCTTGCTACATTAGCCATCTTTAGGTAGTCCTCCTGGTCCTCCTCCCTCTAGGTCCTCCTGAACATCTTGTAGGCTGACCTCTTATCCCTTACTGCCTTGGGACCTCTGTGCTAAACCAGCTGGGTGCTTTGACCCTAGAGTTTTTCCCTTCAGCATAGCTTACTCCTTTGTGGCTACCATTATTCTCTCTTTGAAGATGGACCACCTTTGGACCATCTCCATGTCCCCTTGGATGCTTGCCTAGTGACTCCTTAGCATTATTCTTATTTATGTAAAAGTTTCACCAGGGAGAGCATACTAGCTCATTTCCAGATGTGTCTTGTAGCAAGAGGATGGGGAGTAATACAATGCATTAAACCATGATGGCAGTGGATAACCCAGTACAGTGCAATATAACATATGGTAAAAATTTAAAAGCGATCTTCAACTACAATCAACTTAATACCTGATTTTGCATAAAAGAAAGTAATGGGTTAATGTTATAATAGAAATAAGAAAAATAAAAAATACACTCATTTAATATCAAGATTAAAATATTAAAATAAATATTTTCTAAATATCCTCAAATATCCTTGAAGGTCACTGTATGGCATCATCTGTCTTTCCTGGAGAACAGTTTAAATAAATAAATGTTAGCCATCTTGGACCAGACCCTATTGTAAACAAGCCTCTGTGTTAACAGGCCACCATGTGAAATATCTTCAACTACTGTAAGAGAATAAAAATCATCATTATAGAATGGGTTGCAGTGGAACAGCAAACCCTATCTCCACTAGTGAGTGATAAGACATATTAATGAACATCTTCCCATCTATTTGTGGAGAAAACGGTCTTATTCCATTGCAACCCATTATTGTATTTTTATATATACAACACCATTTTTAATGTTTGTTTAGTGTTTTCCTTTTTTAGCCTTTCTTTCTGTTGTAAACTCTATCTGGTTCACTGGTCTCCGTTTTCTATTTCTTGATTCTAACTGGAAATAACATATTATAGGTGAAAATAAATTGTTATCCTGTTAAAAATAAGTTATTTCCTCAATGTATTCAATACTAGTAAACTATCCATCATTAATGCATGGATAAGAACAAGTACTGCTGGATGCCTTCAGGACAACTTCCCTGATGCAAATGGTCAGTGAATCAACCAGGTTGGGAATACCTTGACCTCGTGCTGGCAAATGGGGAGTTTGTGATGGAACTGAGGGTAGGAGAACTGCTGGCAGCGGTGACCACTACTCAGAATGGTTCACATTGGATATGGATAAGGAAGGAATGGAATCCAGCACAAGGGTGCTGAACATCAGGAGGGCCAACTTTGGGAAGATGGGGAAGTGGTAAAAGAGTACTTGGTCAGAATTCAACCTAGTATGGGCACTAACCAGGGTGGGAGCTCATAAAGCTGGGGATAGTGGAGGCATCCAGAACCTGCAGCAAGGCCCAGAGCAACAAGGCTGAGGGCAAAGACACCTAGCTAGGTGAGCAATGAAGTTATGGAAAAGGTAAGGAGGAAAAATGCTGCCTTTAGGAAGTACATAAAAACAGTGAAGGAGGAGAACAATAAGGAAGTACCTGAAGGAATGAAGGTGGTGACAAGGGCAGTAAGGGCAGCCAAAGGCGTCCTAAGGAGCTCAGGCTGGTGCAGAACATTAGAAGGGGTGAAGAGGACTTCTTCAGGTACATTAGGGAGAAAAGGAACTTTAAGGACCATATAGTAAAGATTAGGATGAAGGGGTCGGTGGAAGCATTGGAGGACAAGGCAGAAGCACTAAATGGTTACTTCCTGCTCTGCATTTACTAAGGAGAAGGGGGTGATACCCAGGGGAGAGAGGGCAGGAATGGAGGTGGAGGGGTGATGGATGGGGAAATCATGGAGGGCAGGGTTCTGGAGAATTTGAGGACACTGAGGGTGGACAAGGTGCCATGCCCAGATGGCATCCACCCCAGGGTACTGAAGGAGCTGGCAGAGGTCCTGGCAGGACCTTTGGCAGACCTATTAATGCCTCACACACTCAGGGTGTGTACCTCAGGATTGGAGGATGATTCATGTGGTGCCTTTCACAAGAGTGGCTACAAAGATGAACCAGGAAACTACAGACTGGTGAGCCTCACATCCATCATGGGGACCTCACTGGAAATGAGCTCATCTCAGTTAAGCCTCCTATTCTTTTGCTTGTCAATTGAATAAAAATTTTACTACTACTACATCATGTGGGTAAGCTGATGGGAAACCATACTGAAGGAGGCTGGTGTCCCTCCCGGAGGCCAAAGGGCTACAGGACAGCAGACAGTATGACTTCATAAGTGGCAGATCCTGCCAAACCAACCTAGTGGAGTTCTATGACTGGGTAACTAGGCAATGCAGTGGATGTCCTGTACCTGGACTTCAGTAAGGCATTTGACTCGGTGCCGCATGAGAGGCTGGGAAGTAAATTAGAAGGCACAGGGGCAGGTGCAAAGCTGGTGAGATGGGTAGGGAACTGGCTTCAGGAAGGCAACAGAGGGTGGTGGTGGTGGGAGCTCTCATTCCCAAGGGTAGTGATGAGCGGAGTTTCACAGGGCTCCAGTGCTCTGGACCAGTGTTGTTCAGGATATTCATTGCAGACATACCACTGGGCATCAAGAACAAGACCACTCTGTTTGCTGAGGACACCAAGATGTGAACGGGGGTGACCTAGGGGGTGGCAGGGGTTGCAGCTGAAACCTGGTCGGACACCTGGCAACTGGGGTCCAATGTCAAAGAGTGCAAGGTGCTGCATTTTGGGGGCAAACCCAAGAAGGAGTTACCAGCTGGGAGGACTGCACTCTAGCTGAGACAGAGGAGGAGAAGGATCTGGGGGTGCCTATTATGGGGTCAATAAACAACTCGGCACAATGTAGAAAGCAGCTGCAAGGGCCAACAAATGCTGGGTTGCATTACAAGAGGTATATCCTGAAGGAGGAGGAGGTGATTCTGCCACTGTATAGATCATTGGTTAGACCACACATGGAGTACTAGTGCAGTACTGGCACCTGTATCTGAAAGGACATTAAGTTATTGGAGGATGCAGCACAGGGCAACAGAGATGATCCAGGGGCTGGGGACTTACCATATGAGAGGAGGCTGAGGGAGTTGAACATGTACTCGCTGGAGGAGAGGAGGGACATGGGGAATATGATTCAAACCATCAGTACATGAAAGGAATAAACAAGACAGATACAGAGCAGCTGTTCAAAGTAAAGGAGGAATGGGATACCTGGGGCCATGATATGAGACTGAGGAGGAAGGTTCAGGAGGAAGATGAGGAGACACTTTTTACAGAGAGGGTGGTAGCTGAGTGGAATGCATTACTAGCAGAAGTGGTATCCAGTAGAACAGTGGGCTGCTTCAAAAGGGGCTGGTACAGGGCAAGGGGAGGATAAGGGAGGGAGAAGGGCAGCTGCAGAATAAGGGGTGCTGGCTGCACATTCAAGCAGACTTGATTGACCACGAGGCCTTTATCTGCTGGCAATTTAAAGTTCATATGTTCGTAAGAACATTCAGCCACCTGACTGGCTAAAAGACAAGTAGAAGTGCTATTAACTGGCCACAAATACACTCATGTACTTTTCTATCCTGTGTCTCAGGTTAGCTTACAATATCAATACCTCAACTGAACTATGTTTTTGTTTTCTCTTATTTCATACAGAAAACAGTACTTTCTTATTAAAAGCATAGAAAACATTTAAGAAGAACCCATGTTATAAGTGAAAGTGTGAAAGACACCTTAGGGATGTGTAATCATCATCGATTAGATGGGTAGAGGAATAAGAGATGGCAGATTCGGAGGAAGCTATAGAACTCTCACTCCATTCCTCTAGCAAGATGACCAACATCAAAGATATCACACAGATGAGGCTGTATGACTAAAGGCCCCCAACAGGTCAGGAGGAACCAACCTTAGGAAAGAAAGGCTCTGGCTCACTTAAATGGCGTACATTGAGCCCACTGGTGGTGATGACATTGCTGTAGCAAGGATGCCAGACCTCATACATAATGAGGAGACCTAAACCTAGATGGGTGACACAGATTTGTATCATTAGTAACCAAATAGGCCCAGGAATGAGGGGCCCCATCACTGACTGAATTATTGAGAGATGTGGTCCCACTAAAATGAGGAGAGCATATTGAGATCAGGCATAGCCACAGGCATGTGAAGTAAGAATCAAAGGCCCAAGCAGTAGAGTGAGCTGCCAAGCTCAACACAAAGGGTGTCACAGAGTTGCAGTCATATCATAAATGAGCCCCACAGAGGACCCCTCCCTGAAGGCATACTTAACAACAGGACAAACGTTGCCACAACTCGGGTTATATGGGAGCAACCAAGCTAGTTCTAAGGCCTACAATACCAATAGGAAATCTGACCACACCTAAGCCCTATAAATCAAGCCCTAATTCCATTGCTATTCAATCTTGACCCTAAACTAACCCAAGAGGAGTGGTGGATGCACAATGAGAGAAAAAGTGCAGAAAAAGAAACAGTGTGTTGCAGTATAAACTATAGATGGCTGAATGTACCAGCTCCTGAGGGCAAGAGTGGGTTAAATGCCTTAAGATTGAGTATATGCTCCATACAGAATGGGACATATGCCAACTCAGTTTTTATAATAACGGATGACGGAAGAAAATAGAGCAGAAGGCATGACTACCTCACAATCTTCTTAGAGAACAAGACCATATATAGAAAATATGACTGAAATGAAGAGAATGGCTGAATAAATGACTAGACAAATGAGTCATAAAATAGCCACATAAGTGCCAAACCCCAAGATTGGGAGTAGGAAGACTGCCTAGGAGAAATGGGTACAGTTCAAAGGTTGCAAAAGAAGGCTCAGGGGTTTGAAAGCAATAGGAAAAATAAGAAGGTAAGAAGAATAGGAAGGAATGCTGGTTCAGGATCACATAACAGCAAAAAGAGGATCCTGAGCTAGTTAGAAGGGATCCACCTTAATGCCAGGAGTCTGAATAATAAAATCTGTGATCTCCAGTCATTGGTGGCAGACACTAAGGTGGACTTCATAGCCATCACAGAAACCTGGGTCACAGAGAATAATAGAAAGGTTTGTCAGTCCCAAGTGACACAATGTTTAGACAGGATAGTGGGAAAAACAAGGGGGGTGAGTCCTATACATCAGTAAGGGCAAAGAGACTGTGGAAGATGGACAGATCAAGGAAGCAAAGGAAACAGAGTTGCTGTGGATTTACCTCCACGATGTTCTCAGGCAAGAAAATATGTGGTGGGTGATTTACAGACCTCCAGAATAAGGGATAAGAGTGACAGGAAGCTCAGTGAAAAGCTGGCAAGGAGAGTGAAGAAGGGGAAGTGGTGGTGATGGGTGATCTGAACCTGCCTGATATCCACTGGTACATTCCAGCAGCCAGGTGCACCATAAGTCAGTTCCTGCTGTATCGTTGAGGACAGCTAGTTAGGAACCCATTAGACAGGTGGTCATTCTGGATTTGTTCTTACCAACTTGGAAATGGTGAGTGGAGGACGGTAGAAGAGCCACTGGGATCCATCAACCATAACTCCATTTGGTTCAGGCTGGCCCTCGGGATCAGAATGCCTCTATCAGAACTGAAGTCCTAGATTTCAGAAGAGCAGAGTTCAACCAGATTAGAGAACTGTTCTGAGAAAAGTGACCAGCACAGACAGTTTTGGAGATGTAGAGGAAAGATGGGGGTCAGTGTTGGGACCATTCTAGAAAACTAAGTCATGGATGAGAATTGTTACAAAATGAAATCAGTACAAGCGACTGACATGGTTCACAGAAAGGGTCAGAGAAGCAGTAAGGTCCAAGAAAAAGGCTTTCACGGTTACCAGGTACAAGGAAAAGCAGGGGAGGAAGAAGGGCATAGTACCAAATTAAAACTAGGGAAGCAAAGAGGAAGCTCAGAAAGTCAAAGGCAGACACAGAGTTGCATACTTAGGAGGATCAAGGGTTCGGAAAATACTTTCAGATATATTATGGAAAAAAGGAAGCAGGAAAGGTAGTGTTAGGCTACTGAAATTCAACACCAAAAAAATGCAAGGATGTCTACTTGGAAAAAATGGACAGAGTATTGCATATGAGGGGTTAAACTGAACACTATGGTGGAGAAAAGGAACCTGGCAGTCGTCATTAGTGACTCCTCAAACAATCAAGACAGTGTAACAAGGCCACTAGTAAGGCTAATAAGATGCTGGTGTATATCAGAAGGGTAGTGACAGCAGGAAAAAGGAGTACTGCTACCTCTATATAGGTCACTGGTAAGGCCATTATCTGAAATACTGTGCTCATTTCTGGAGTCCTCACCTAAGGAAGGACAGAGATGAGCTGGAAATGATGCAATGCATGGTAACCAAGATAATTTAGGGACAACCAGACAGATTTTAGAAAGATCATCTGAAGGCACTGAACATGTACTCACTGGAGACCAGGCGAGAGGGGATATGGTAGAGACCTTCAAGTTCCTGAATAGAAAAAACAAGATGAACTGCAGAGAACTATTTAGCAGGAGTACAGAGTCAAAAACTGAAGTAACAAGTGGAAACTTCTGGGTGGAAAGTTTAAAGAGATGTGAGGAAGTTCTATTTTACAGAAAGGGTGGAGGACCCATGGGACAGTGTGCCAGCAGAGGTGGTGGGGCATCAAGACTAAATGGTTTCAAGTATGGCTTGGACAAGTCAAGAGTTTGTGGTTGCTTAGGTTGGTAAAAGTAAGGAGGGAAGGGATGGACCAGGAGGAGATAACCCCATATGGACAATAGGTCCTGGGGTAGATAGGGAATGCTGGGCAGATTACAGGACCTCTGGTCTTTTTCTGCCACCATTGTCTATGTTTCTATGAAACCTCAAAGGCAGAAGAGCAAATGCAACCATAGCACACAGAGCACAATGATAATAGCTGAGAGTTGTAGAAGGCACAGCAGGTAAAGGTGCAACAACAACTGTGAAAGAATGAAAGATTAGTCAGCTATAGTAGGAGGAAAGACTGAAAGACTGAAACAGAAAAGGAAAAACTGGCCAAACTTGGGTATCCATGATGGGGAATGACCCACAACATCCTGGGAGAAAAGCCCAAGACATGGAACCATGGAGGACACCAGACTGGTAAATGATCACTACAAGAGCAGAAGGCAAGCAACATGATGCACACTAGCTGGCAAGAGGAATGTGCAGTGATGAGCAACTATGCTGCACTTGAGACTGAAAGAGGAAAGCCTGATTGGAATAGCAGAAGGTACAGAGCTGCCAAGGTAGGTGGGAAGAGGATGGACCAGGAGCCACACTACATGACCAGAAGGAGGAAGAAATAAGGCTAAGGTACTCAGCAGGGCCAGAAGCTGCAGGTAGGTGAGTAGTGTAGAGAGGTGGAGACTGTAGCATTGGAGGCACTAGAGGATTAATAGTGCAGTAAAAGAATTGCAGCAAGAGGCAGTAGGAACAGGCAGGCAGCATCTGTGGTTCTGGAGGAGATGACTGGGGCAGAATGAAACAGGTGAGGGGGCTAGACACCAGCTGGCCAAAGCTGGAGACACAACACTGCAAAGGTAACAAGCATTCAGAGAACACCTGCAGCTGCACAGTAAAAGTGTTTGGTGGGGGGCATGCAGCTGTTTGCTGCCCCATCAAACCCCAGCCACAGCTCTGTGCTTACACATTGTAGGATGCACAGAGAAAACTCATCTAACAGGTCAGCTAATGATTTCATTTATTTATTTTGCAATGTGCTGGGTTTTATTTTAAAAGAATAAGTTATATTGCTGCTTTATCCATTCTCTACTATCCCCTTCCATCCTTGCCCTTGCTCTCAGCATCAACTGAAGTTAATCTGGTTTTGTCTGAGAAAGAGTAACTGCCTAAAGTTAAATTCTTTGCTCTTTTTCTATGTCTACCTCTCCCATCCCTTATACTCTTACAGTATATGTAGATTAGACTCTAAACATAGGCTCTTGCCTTCATCCTCATCCTAGAAAATGTGAGTGGTTCAATTTAGCTTGATTCTTAATCTGGCAGGGAATAAGATGATACATTGAGCTCCTATTTCCTGGTGAGCTATGCTTTATTTAATCTGTTATGTCAAACCTCAGCCTGGGACAAATCTAAAACCACAAGGGTTCATCCTTCTTAGACCTGTGAGGCAGATCAAGGCTACTGATACTCTCAGACTTTATTTTCTAGGTGCTGCAAGAGCTTCAAAGCAAGATATTCTGCTGGATAACCTTCTTGTTGCACATTTCACCTATGTTATACAACTGCCCATCTGGGAAGAAACTTTGCCATGATTATTTAATTAAAAATCTACTGCAATAATAAACTGGAAACCATTCAATTTACAACTGCATTTAATGAAGCTCAAAGTTTCTAACTGTGCCCTATTATTCATCTTGTAAATATTTCACATAAAATTACTTAAATTGTTTTATAAAATAGGGAGGGAAAATCCGGCATCCTGATTATTCATTAGCTATGCATTAGAAGAGTCTAATGCATGGCTAAAAACAAGTGCTACTTACCTGAAGGTGAGCCAGCCAACCTGTAGGGCTTTCAATTTTAATTGGCGCCATCTTCTTTTCAGAAAGCCAGGAAGAGAACATTTTCAAAAACACTAGTTGTCCAATTAACTTCATGTAGCTTATTTTCATTCTTGTTTCTGTTAGCTTTTCCTTGCACTTTTTTCTTAGTTTTATCTTTAGTACCAGGAGACTTGTTTGCCATACCATCTCCTGAGTCACTTTCTCACTACTCTGACTCTCTCAGGTCCTCAAAGTCCAGCTCATGATCTGTGACAGCTTCAAATAATTTGGTCTGTAAAGGGGATTATTTAAGTACTACTACTACTGCCTAAACTGTTGTTTTATTCCACTCTGCATTTTTACCTGATTACCCACAGAAGACCCTAATCTGTTGTGATGGAAAACACTGGACTGAATACTGTAGGTAAAGAAACTGCAATGTTGGAAATTCCCTTTAAAAGTGTCTTTTCATAAATTGAACTTAAAATGTTATAAAGAAAATACATAAATATGAATCAACAACAGTCACAATATACTTGTGCCATTACATTTTAATTCTTTGTGATTCAATTCTCCATTACTGGCGCTGCCCTATACACACTATGGGCAACCTGCAAGTCCTTATTTCACCATATCTGTTACTTATCCTATTTCCTCACTACTTTATGCCTATCAACGGACCCTTAGGTCAGAGTCCTCATTAGGACACCCATCAGCAAGGTGTGGCCCACAAACAGCAGTGCCTTCATTCTGCAATCCACTCTAATGGTCTCTTCAGTTACTCTCCCATCCCCCACAGTGACCTGATGGTCCGTGTATAAGCACACAAACATCACATCAGGTCACAAAAGCATCCCTCTGCTGACCAGCATCAGTCACTGCACTGCCACTTGTGGTCACCCAGGTGGCATGATTGTAGCCCACTGCTCCCCAGAGAAAAGAACATCTTCTGGGTTGCTCAATCCTCATTCCCCCTGTTACAGATGGGGGAAGGGATGTATGCAAAATGGACAATGTCATCCCATATTGTAAATCTCAGAACACATTACAGGAAGAGGTCCCACTTGCAAATGCTGTGGACTCCCAGTGATATCATACAACACTGCCATGTGCTCAGCAGTGTACTGCAGTTCCAACATGGGGTACTCTGGCATTCTGATGTGTAGTGCCCCACCTGAACAGTGCCCTCACAAGTCAAGGATTCCTTAGTTGTCCCATGCTTTCCCTACCATATCCACCCATTTATGCAATGGTGGTCCACTGGTTCCTCATCTAACTTGTCCAGTATCCATGTGCCCTAGCGGTGAAGTGGTTCCCGTCCCTATCCTCCTTTTGGCTTGAAATGCTCCCAGCAGGAACCATCTCACACAACTACAACCTGTTCGTAAATTAGGAAAGGCTACAGTAGCATGCAAGTGGGCCTTCTAGTGCCACCACATGCTGAGAAGGGCCCTGAGGGTCATCTGTATGGCAACTCCTGCCTCCTTTCTCAAACAATCACAATGTTTTTCCAGCAAAAAGAAAGATGTACAATGCAGGTTGCAGTTGCTGTGCAGTCACAAAGAAGATTTAGCATGTACTTTGTACAGCTAATTGTAACTGAGAATGGAGCCCTTATCTTTATTGGTTTAATAAAGCGTTTAAGTTTACAAGCATCCAGTACCTCTACAGTCTCTTCTTTATACAGTACTTGCGTTTTTGCAAGTAAACATAGCAATCAACAAACACTGAACTACTGTACACAGGAAGGATTGATGACAAAACCCCAGGGATCAAGCCATTTCTCAGGGTTCTTCACTTTTGATATGAGCCCCCAGTAAGTGGGTACACAGTTCACGAGTACCCTGGGGTCACTGGATCTGGTTGTGGTTACAATGACTCACTTCATTAAATCAGACTAGGTTTTTTTTCACATCAGCTCCAAGAGAACTGAATTAACTGTTTTTTGCTTTGTTTTTTTTCCCCACTAGTACAAAAATCTTTCTTGGCAATATTTTTACACCAAGTGTTTTCAACAGTGTGATATTTTTTCAGTTGGACATTGTGATATGCAGTCCTGGTACAAATACCATCTTAGCTGCAGGCTCACTTTTGACACTGGACACGTTACTGTATATGAGCTCCTTTCTGCTTCATTGCTGCTAGCTACAAAACCAGGTGGAATCTCAGTTGATCTATCCAAGGCAATCTATACAGTAGTTGTTCTATAGAGAAAATATGATAGTCTGCACTGTTTCATAATTGCATATTCAAATATTATCACTTGCAGTTGGCACAAAAGTATAAATTAGATAGAAAACTTTAAAAGAAAAATGTTACTGTCGCTCAGCTGACTTAAGCATACTTGTAATTATTGTAAACACAGAGCAACACTAAAATATTGAAAATACTTGAACTGGACAATGTACAGCTTGTTAAAAATCACACTGTTTTCAATTCTAGCTGCTGCTGGGCCATATTCTTCCATTCAGTTCTATTTGCCCAAGTAACCTTTTAATGTATTTAGCTATGTGTTCATTCATAGTAGCTGGCACTTCTGTCACTTTCAGGCTGTCATGCAATAGTGGTAAAACAAATTATTTTGACACCCACTACACAATGAATTGAGGTCTGCACTGTCCACAGCCACTCAGGCTTCAGATTATGGTGTAATATTGTAAAGAGATGGACTGTAAGAATAATGCTGCTGTCATGAAAGATTATGCTGCTTAAGTCTTGCAGTCACATAAAACAAGACTGAAGAGTTATCAACTACTAATATAACAGTGTACTCAATACTGTATAGTCTAAAAAGTAATGTTTTCCATGGGGATGTGTGGCAACACAATTCCAAATCACAAATCGAGATCTTAAGTATGCTTCAGTGAAATATATGTATTGTTCAAGCGGATTATATAGGGATAGTGTTTCAATGCACTGTAATTAGCTGTTAAGGAAAGTGACTTTTTAACTCAGATATTGTGGAATAGCAATAAAGGGATGTAGCATTATTTCTCAGAATTTGTTATATACTGTACACCAGCTGAGATGCAATATCTTGATTAGACTGGGATCCTGCTTCTACTTGATTTAACAGCTGGAAGAAGTAAACCACAGGAAGGTTGAGTAACTTGTTCCTTGTCAGCCCCAGTTGATGAGTACAGTTCACATGGTTTGACCTCTTGGTCAAACAAACATTTTTTCCTGTGCCCAAGGCCATTGGCAAAAAGCTGGACCCACATAGTTGATTTTTTCAGATAAAGCAGCACCTCTGCTCAGCCTCTGCCCTCCCTTAGCCATCCCATGATAGTTAGTGGTACCAGGGTTTGCCCCCCACTCCACAGCATGCGGGGTGAAGAATCACATTCTTTCTAGCTGCAGCTTGTGGGATGTGCTGGTACTAAATGCAAACACTGATGGTACTCACTCTCACTTTGCAGGATCAAGTCTTGAGTTAAGATGATAGGCTGCAGTCATGCTCTGGGGCAGGGGTTGTTGCGGCAGATTTGGGGATAATGGGTACTTTTTGTTAATGCAGCATCCCAAAGTATTGTTTGTCAGAACATGTGACTTAGGTCAGACAGAGAAATAGTTACTTTTTTGATTATGCAAAGTGAGTGTTTCTGCTGCAGCACACTGCAAAAACAGGCTATATTGTGGTAAAGACAGATGAACATTGGTCTGGTGGTGATTAAATTGTAAAATTTTTGTTTGCTTGCTCTGACAAGAACACAAATTGAAAGAATGTACTATAATACCTAACAAGGAATAATTAAGTAAAGGGTTTCATTTGCTCATTTTAAACACTTCTGCAGGGTCTGCTAGATTGTGGCAGGAGTTATCTGCCTGCCGTCAGGATTCTAAGGAAGGCTGAAAGTGGTGCACATGGCCCAGAACCTATGGGTTCAGGTCCTGGGCCAGTCAGGATTGTCTGTGGACCATTATTGTGGGTGAGGTGGACATGTGTCCACCCACAGTCTAACACAGACACAGGCACCAAAGCCAGATAGCCTACTCAACAAGCACCATCTGCAGAACCTCAAAACATGAGACCTGCCTGATGGGGATATTTTCTCCAAGAAGTTTTGAGAAGTCTGTGTTATCTTCATTATAACAACTGGTCAGCAATTTTTCTCAATCGCTGACCCAGTTGATATTATCATAATTTCGTGTACACTGTCATTGAAAAGTAGCACTCCCTCATTGGCTCTTGTCTTGTTTGTGGGTGGGCTTAACACTTCTGCAAACATGGTGGTTCTGTCTCTAGCTCACTGTGCAGCCGCCACAACATGACCAGTCCATACTTAATTTTATTATTTCCTTTAAATATATCTGGTTGATCCTACCTTTCTCAGTTTAAAAAGCTGTATCTGGTTGATCCTCCTATTTGTCCGCTTTGGGACAGCAGCAATGCGTGTGCATAAATGGAACCATGGCTCACTGTTATAGCGCTGCAGCAAACTGTAAGGTGTGTGTGACTAAAGTCAGGCTAGCAAAACAATGTTAACAGATCTGATCACTTTGGTCATGCTGGAGAAAAATTGCTGACCAGTGTATTATAAAAATAAAAAGATGTGAAAGTGTGCATATGAGAATGTAATACACACCCTCGGTGTGGGATCTCCTTAATAAACCCCTTGGGCTTCATCCTCGGGGTTTATGTAGCATCCAGACCTTAGTGTGCATTACATTCTCATATCACACTTCTCCATCCTTTATTCTGTATATGATTCCCAAAATGCAGCAGAGCTTCTGGGGACCTAGCTCTCCCAAATCCTCCATTCTTATTATAGAATTTAGTTGGTATTTATGTATTTATTTATTTGAAATATCGGATTTACAACCTTTGAGCCATGTGGCTCATTTACAAAAGTACCTTGTCACAAGGAGGACAGAATATGACAACAGACAGGTTACAACTGACAGAGGAAGCCATCATGTATGGTTTTATAGACATTGTCAACATAGATTATATACAGGTTGGTCAAAAAGAAAACAATCATTACAGAGGCATAGCAGAGAAAGCATAAAGGAGATAAGAACAGTTGTCAGAGGTTACAGTCCAAGTGGATTTGACAGAGGAGTGGGTCATGGTGGGCTTGAGAGCACAGGCTAGTTGCAGTTACAGGTGTGAACATTGAGGAGGTGGTTGTGGAGGGTGACTTTGAAATGGGAGATCTTGGGTGTGCCAGTGATGGTGACGAGTGCATTAAACCAAGCCGGGGCCCTGTGGTGGAAGGATCTCTGGGTCAGGGTGGTTTTACCCTGGGTACAGCTAGTATAGCTTTCTCTGAGTTGTGGGTGATGATGGGGTGGGTGGCGAGGGTGGGAGAGGCTGTGACCCTGGGAGGGAGTGACCAGTGGGATTTTTGGTCAGTAGGCAGGTCTGGTAGTGGGGTCTTTCACTGAGGTTGAGAAGATTGGCAAAGGAATATGGGGAGCAGGTGTGGGTGAGCCTGGATGCATTTTGAGGTGGTCTGAATTTTCTGGAGTACAGAGTTATCTGCTGCCCCATCACAGGGGGCCGTAATCTACTAGGGACAGTATTGAGGAGGTAATGGCAAGCCTGAGGGTATCTGGAGGGAGGCAGTCCCTGTGCCGTAGAGGAGCCCAAGCATGGTGTTTGTGGTGGTTGCTAGGGAGTTTATGTGGTCATGGAAGTTAAGTGCAGAGCCAAGGGTAAGTCCAAGATATTTGTAGGTGGAAACCTGCTCGAGGGGTGCTGGGTGTGGGGAGGATGAGGAGGGGCACTACTCGCTATGTTTGACAGTGGGAGAAAGCATAGATTTTGTTTTTCAGGTTTATGACCAGTCTATGGTCTTTGAATCATGTTTGGTCTCGCGGAAGGCATGTTGAAGGAAGTCCTGGAGGGAGAGTGTTTTGGTGTGAGGCATAGATCACGGCATCATCTGCATAAACTAGCATTTTTCTGGAGCAGGCCTTAGGCAAGGAGTTAAGGTAGAGGGTGAAAAGAAGTGGACCCAGGATGGAGCCCTAGGGCACCCAGAGCAGACAGGTAGGGTGTCGGTTAGGGTCCCATTTATTTTGATGCATTAGGACGGGTGGAAGGTAACTGGTACACCATGCTAGTGGCCCTGGGAGAAACCAATTTGTAGAAGGAGTCAAGAAGGAGGTTGGCAAACCATGTTGAAGGCCTTGGAGAGGTTTACAAACACAGCTCCAGCAATGTTACGAGTCTAGGGAGGAGTGTAGGAAGTTTGTGAATTCTAGGAGGGCTGTGGTAGTGCTATGTCGGCGGACACCATGCTGCTCTGTGCACTGTATATTATACTTGTTTAGGTATTCAGTGAGCTGTGTAGCCACCACTTTTCTAAGGTTTGGGGGCAATGGAAATGGGTCGATAGTTACTGGGTATGGATTTGTCACCATTTTTATGTATGGGGTAATGACGACTGACTTCCAGGCGCTGGGAATTACCCCAGGTAGAGGATTTGTTGAGTATGTCTGTTAGTGGGCCTAGGACCTCATCGAGGACCAATCGAAGGAGCCTGGTGTCTAGGGGTCATTGATAGGGTATTGCTGTTTAGCACTTTTTGTAGTGCAGGGCGAGCTTCCTGGGTAGATATTTTGTGCAGGAGGAAATGTGGTCGCTGAAGGATTGGGGTTCGGTTGGGGACCGGGTTAGAAAACTGCTGGGAGGGTAGTGCTGAGGTCTGTAAAGGTGTTTAGGCAGTTTGCTATAGGTACGTGGGTCAGTGGAATGGTGTCATCTAAGGTGAGCTGGGAGGGAGGTGGGATCGAGATTTCCATTAAGTTCTTTGATATTGCTCCAGAAGGTCCGTACAGGCACCCACATGGAGGTGAGAGTATGTTGATAGTGGTATGTTTGGTCTGAAGAGTCCATACCCACCACCTCATATGGTGAGTAGGAAAAAAGAAAGAAATAATAGAAGGAAAGAAAATAAATTTGGTTTCATACCACACCCAGGGGTTTAAATTGGGCTGGATCCCACAGGAACTCAGTTACACCACATTTAAAAAACTGTATGCCAGTTCCATCACCTCTGCCTTTTCCTCCATTGGCTACTACTTGTATATAGGAGTTCATCTATCTAGAAATAACAGTTCCACCACTTAAAATCTAGATACAAGTTCCCCACCTAAACATTTCCAATTAACCACTGATTGCACCTTTTAGTTAAGCTATATTACAAAGTACTTAAAAATCCATAAGAGGGAGGAGCAATGTTGTTGCTATATCTAGCGCACAGGGCATTCAACCAGCAGAGATATAGATGAGAGAGTGAGTGAGTGAGAGATAGAGTATATTTAAATGACTTGCTTAGTGCCACAAACCGAGTAAGTGGTGGCTATTGACTTTAAACCCGTGTCTTCACTTTTCCAGCAGTGCATTCAAACCACAAGGCCAAACTGCCTGCCACCAAAATAATTCTGATGGAGTTTTAACCTGGGATCTCCAAAATGCATTTATGATCTATGACTTCTATTGAAAAGTACATTTCTAAAGCCTTTGAATCTTTCTGTATTGTCTTACCTTGTGCTGTGCTCTTTTCATTCACTGAATATTCAATGCTGGTTTTATAGGATGGAGTAATAGATCTTAAATTAATATATACTCCTACTCTGCAATTCAGTAAATTATGTATAAATGTGTTCTAGGGCTATGGTTAAGTCTAAGTCTAAATCATTGTTTGTAATAACACTGTAGAAGAGAGATTTATTAAAAGTGAAACTTATGGAATCCTTGGGTACTGAATGGGTTACTCACGTATCCATGGTGGGGAAAAGTCAAGGAATGCTTAGAAGAGAATCATACAAGATACACTCCTATATAAGTACCAAAGTGCCAGATGGATTGAAATATGATCTGAACTTGTCACCTTTTCTATAAGGGCCACGCTCCATCCCCTTGCCTTCTTCCTCCTAAAATGAGCATTAATGTGCTTTAAAAAATGTTGTCTGATGAATTTCTGTGCATGGTACTATTAAAATTGTCTTTAAAATGCATATGTAAGGCTTCTATTAGGGACTAGCACAAGTGCCTGGTGCCAGAGCTAGGCCTTTACTGGGCCCTTGGAGTCCCATCTCCTCCTCCTCTTCAAGAGGGCTGACCTGGGTTCTTGAGTTTCAAGGTGCCACCACCTGTCATAGCTGAAGATTGCCTGAGAAACTCCTAGGCTCTGGGTCAACAAAAGCAGGTGATTCACAATGCTACTTTAATGAATGAAGCCCATGGGAGGAATTGCTGCTTCTGAGGAGATTCACTGTTGCTATGTATAACTGCTGTGGCTTTGAACTTTTATGTGAGCTCTAACTTTATTTCCCATTATCAGTTCTCACTGCATGACCAATAGCCCCAGTTGGCTTCTTGCCATACATAGCTTTATTTACATTATATACAAACATTACTAAGGGATATACCTAATACATTTACTTACATCTAGCAATCACACCTGAAACCAAATGAAGTAGATGGTTTTAAGCATACCTTGTCCCTCCTTTCCCAAAATGTGGTATGAGGTGCAGACTCCAGCATGGTGTTCCGATATGAGCACTCTCTGTTCCAGCAGTTCAGTTCCTAAATGGCCCCTTGAGAGGCCATCAGTCAGAACAGAACTACTTGGAGGGGAACCAGCAATTGCCCCCCATCCTGGTAATGATCTTCATTAGTTTATACAAGTAATAGCCTCTGGAGACATAGCCTTGGAGACAGCTGCCAGTCCCCAGACTTAGGACCCAAGCCCCACCTCATAAGCATGGCAAGTCCACTCTGGTTGGTTGTAACTGGTGTCTGTGGGGGAACATCCCACTGTGGGCAGTGTAGATCATTTCCTCTCCTTGCATATTCTCCCTCATAAATCTAAAAAACTACAACCCGGCCAGTGGTGCTGAGGTTCCAGGCACTGGAAGCCACACCTCGCCATGCTGGCGACCAGGAAGAACCCAAGCTGCCGTGGGTTGGCATGGGAGAGAGAGGATCGAGCATCCAGTGGACTGCTCTCCTCCCTCGGGGAGGGAGGATCCAGGCTACTGCCTGGCACTACAGTGGCCCCTGGTGGAGACCAGAGGCACTGCAAAGTTGAGGCTAGAACAGGGGTTGCAGAGCCATGACGGGCATGCCTGGCACCATTGCATGCTCGGGCTCTGCTGGGGGCAGGGATGGCGAAAACAAGGAAAAAAACTCCTACTGACAGGCCAAGGTGGATCCAGGAGCTACGGCCACACGCCCAATGCCAGACCTTCTGGAGGTGCTCCTCAGGTCCTCCCTCAAGCCACTGTCACCCAGCAATATTAGAAAGGACACCAGAGGAGTGGCGGTCCTTCCCTGGAGGACTCAGACCCAGGGGTTAGGGTGGCATTGGAGAGGCAGGGACTCTGATGACCCGGAGCACCAATGGGCTTCAGGTGGGCAGGCAAGCTGTAAGTTGAGTGACCTAACTGGAGAGAGGTAGGCAGGTGAGAAATAGAATAAAAAAAAAATCTAAAACTACTGGGTAGGAGACCCTATATTTATATCCCTTTGGACCAGTGGATCAAGACAGCATGGAGCCTCTTGTTTACAGGAAACACTAGTTGTAGGATGCTCTTGCAATTTACAAAAATCTCCTGGGCAGCAACACTGCTGATGCAATAAGAATGTGAAAGCTTAGACTAGTATATCCTCCAGCTTAATTAATTTCAAGTCTATGGGTCAATGATGAAACCTCACAATTCTGCTAATTCCCTCTAGCTAATGGGGTTACTGGGCCTTACACTGGTTGCATCCACTGCTACCCATCAGCAAAGTCATACCTTGGACCTTGTTTTCTTCCTGGGGCTTAACATCTGTGATGTCAGGGAAGATCTGGTGGGGTGATCGGATCACTATGCTGTTAGTTTGAGCAGCCCCTCGGATATCATTCCCCTGTGGATATGATTCAATACTGTACTAGATGTACTTTGGTACTGGAAAAGCTTTTGGTGGTCTTGGACATTATGGATATGTAGGTAGCATGCCTTGGAGGCACGGAGGCATGGAGGCAGCCACTGATGGCTATAATTCAGCCATTACTGCAGTGCTCAACTCTGATCAGGTGTCTGCCCACTGACCTCCTGCCATAGCTCGCCATAGTGCAACAATGCATTTAGGTAATTGAAGGCAACAAAGAAGAGGTTGGAATGTTCATGGAAGAGGTTGGGCTCAGTGGATGACAGGATGGCACTGGATTGCACTAAGGTCCCATTAAAAGGCTTAGAGGGCAACAACCCTGAAAAGGCAAAGTTTCTTTCATGGTTGTTACCTCAGGAGGCAATAGGCCTGCTCAATTCTTCCACATTGTAGGCAGGTTACTTAAAGTGATTTACCAACTTCACCCGATGTCATGTTTGCAGATCACCTTCCCTTCATTGAGTGATGCAAGCTCAGCTGCCCTGAAGTTATGTATTAAATATATTCAGATGCTTAGTTTTTAACATTTTGTGCCACAGTTGTCTCTGCATGTTTTTTTCTTTGTTTGAAGTTCGCACATATGAGCAGTGCATCCACATGCATGAGTGACATCAGCACAGGGAAGGTGTTCCCACTGCACCTTCTCACTGCTCCTTTATTCATCTTTCCTGGACCCAGCCTCAATGAGTGCAGATCCAAAACTGAACTGGCAAAAATTACAGCACTGATGACTGAAAGGGTTTGTTATATTGGCAGCTGTTACACTTGCTTTTGGGACTGCAAAGTGGTGATTTCTCCTGATTTTCAATTTTACTCATCTGATTAAGCTCTGTGTCCTAGGTCCACCGGGTCTAGGAACATCACAATCTACATTGCTTGAGTACAGTGTTACAGTTTTAATAAGTGCTGCAAGTACATAATTATAACAACAAGTCTGTATAAGACAATTTTTTTTAACTGAGTGGAGCTATAAACTGTAGTGTATTGGGACACAAAAGGACGACTTTTAAACTAGGCGGATCTATAAATTGAAGTAAGCTTTTCAGTATTGGTACATGAGGTTCTGTGTTAAATGGATGACTTTTCAACAGTTTAGAATTGTAATGTTCAGAAAGCGTATAAGCACTAGCTGCACCGTCCAATCCCAGGAGAACAGTGCAATAAACTGTGTATTTTTGGCAAGTGTTGCTTCCAGTGTGATTGCTTCAGTAAACTGCCTTTGCTATTGCATTTCTGATTGTCACCATCATTATAGACAGTTTATATTTTTCTTGTGCTCCTGTGTTTTCTTGGGCTCATTCGATTGTTCTCATTCAAAGCACCATAACACTGATCCCAAAGTATGCTTAAATATGCATAAATAAAGGGACATGGTGCACTGAATTGTTTCTCCAGCTTGCCAGCTCCTCGCTAAGTTTATAAATGAATGCAATAAAATCAGTTATATACTGTACATAGTTATACTTTACATAGTTACGGTGTATCTCAAAATTAAACACTTAGTTTTTAACATTTTAACATACAGTTTTTAATTATAATTAGGATTATAGCATCATTGTATGTGCTCAGGAGCATCAGCAAAGATGAGACTGCAGTTGCCATCCTCTCGACACTGTGGTACCAATATACGGCTTCTATGGTGTTATATTGCAAAGTGTGCTAGTCAGTTCAGCATACTTGGGAATGATGTCTGAACCAAAATATGGGCTACACAGCAATGAATGCAGGAGTCTACACAATGCACCATGACATTGGTAAGGCATGGGAGACAGTATAGTGCAGCATCTGTTGTATTTGCTGTACACTTTAAGCATGTGCATCAGAGAGCCACTGTAATGGAAAAAAAAGGAAAATACAAATGGCTTGACACAGACCAAAGTGGTAATGAAGTATGGTGACATAAGTGAGGAAGGGTGGTTCAAATACAGTCTAACACTTGAGTACCGACCGCAAGGATATGTCCTTTTGTAGTGGACCAATCCAATGGTACTTAGGCTATATAAACATAAATGTGGTCTCTTTCCTATGAGAAGAGTATTGGCAGTGTCATTTTTAACCTTGGGGGTGGGGATGATCACCAACTGTACTGTGTATTTTTGCTCAATTCATAATGCACCTGGAGGCACACATGTAACGGCAATAAGCCAATGTCAGGATGGTATTAGATGCTTATGCAGACACTAATGACAGCTGTAGTCTGTATAGTTCAGTGCTAGAGGTAACACACAGCTGGTGCAATAATTGTAGTTTTAAATTTATAACATGCCGTAAACAGGGGAACCGGTGACTTCAACACGTTACTCAATCACTGATATCTCTAAAGGGAAAGTACAAGCAGGTTCCCTACCCCAAACACACACATACACAGAGAAGAAAGCTATAAGCGTAGACCAGTTGGCACTAGGGCAAAGACAGACCCAAACAGTATAAATAATTTACAGATAATAAAAGTTCTGTGCTGCAGCAGCATTTTCTAAGTGTATGTGTGCAGCTGGGGGTTTGGAGTGGTTGGGGTACAAGGTGCCTGCTTGTAATTTCCACCCTGTGCTCCATCAGAGTGAGTGACTGATAAATCAATTGGCAGAAGGTCACTACTAACTAGTACCAGGTGAGGAATTTGGACAAATTAGATTTGGACAAATTGTGACCATTATCCTACTTCAAGCAATGCCACCAGATTGAGCAGTGCGCTCAGCGTCAAGCTGGAGTGGCCAACAACTCGCTAACATAGGGAAAGCAACCCTCCCCCAAAAAGAAATATAAAACCCAGGGTACTATCACTAGCATTTGTGTGGGCACATCGATGCTGGGAGTAACAGAACACACACCATACCTCAATTTTGCACAGTAAAATGACAGCAATGACGAGAACCAAACCCAAGCACTAAGTAGCAAAATATAATATTAACAGTCCGTGTTACTAAGTCTGCTCTCACTTCTGTACTGGAATGGATTGGAACTACTGCTGGACTGCCTGAGCTACTGCCCACATCATTCTCACTGCTGTCATAGGGTCATCCCTATGAGGATCTACTATGCAGTGGCTGTCAAACTGTGGCACTATGTCAGTGTCCGAAAGATCACTGTTAGTGCAGGACAACATAATGCTTTCATCATCGGACCCTGAAAATGAACTGTTTGACATTGCTATTGTCGTGCTGCATGTTGCAACCAAGAACTCTGTTATCAAGACAGAGTTGCTGTGACCAAGAACTAACTTTAATGGCAGAGCACAGATCTCCTGTGGTGACATTGTAAAGGTAATGAGTGTCAAAGGTCACCAAATACAGGCTCCAATACACAAAATGACACTTCCTGGTTTGTAAGGGTGAAAACCTGATTTAATTTGCTAAAATAGGCTATGCAGCTATCAAAATACATTGCAAATCAGTTCTATATGCAGTCACCTTGCAGTATATGTGTTCATATATCAAAACTTGGTAAATCTCTTTAACCCTGTCTGCCTGCAGTCCAGAGGAGTTTTGTCTCATGAAAAGTGTGGAGAGTTTGGTTCTTGTTCTTCCTGGACTGAGTGCCCTCCATTTGAAATGGAGTCTCAAAAGGTGACCTGCCAGGGAACAGCAATGATGAATGGTAGAGGCACAAGTGCACTCCAATCGTCTGGAGTGAGTTCCAGACAGTTTTGAAGCTACCTACTGTTAGTTTGATCCAGGGCCTTCTCAGTTGTTGGTTGACTGCTAGGTAGCCCTGGGACCAATGTTTGCCGACATCATCAAGGGTTCCCTACAGCAGTTCTGTTTTCCACTAGATCATAAAAAGCAGTGGTGAGACCATTCTTAAAGAAACCATATTTAGCCCCTGGCAGTGCTGGCAAACTATAGGCCAGTCTTGAACCTTCCCTTTCTAGGGAAGGTTATCGAGAAAGGAGACAGTGGTGCTCCTGCTTAAGGCTCATCTTGTAGTTTTGATACCTATGACTCTCCAATCAAGTTAAGTTTCAGGCCTCACTACAGTACAGAAACCACACTTTTCAAGGTGTTTGATGATCTGCTCCTAGCGAGAGATAAGAGTGGAGCTCTCTACTGTTGTCCTCATTAACCTCCCATTTGTGTTTGACACAATGAATCATGGGGTTTGATGAAGTACCTTGGGAATATGAGGATTCACGGGACAAACTTAAGATTGTTTGAGTCTTTCATCTCTGGCAGATCCCAACATGTTGTGATGGGATATTTCTCATCGCAGCCTGTTGCGGTCAGCTGTGAAGTTCTCAAGATTCAGTTTGGTCCCCATTTTGCTCATGGTATATATATGTTACCACTGGAGTGGGTTATCAGATAGTAAAATGTGAGTTTTCACTGTAATGCAGATGATACTCAGTTGTACATGCTTTCTATCAGACAGGTGGGAGCGGTTGCTGTGCTGGAGTGTTCACGTCAAGAAATTGCCAGTTGGATGGCCTGCAGCTGGTTGAGTCTCAATCTGACCAAGATGCAGTTGTTATTGATGTAACCAGGTCCTCAAGGGTTGGCTGGAAGATATGATGCTATTAGATTACCATCTCTGAATGGCTCATTTCTGACAGATGTGTATAGGGTTAAGAATCTGGGAGTCACTGTTCATTCACAACGGACACCTGAACATCAGGTACCAGCTGTGGTCCATGGTGGATTTTACAACTCAAGAATATCTCTCAGATTAGACCCTATTTAATGCAGAAGGATTTGCTGACCCCAGTGTGTACCTTTGTGACTGAGATTTGATCACTGTGATGCTCTTTACCTTGGGCTATCTGGAGGTGTGGGATGCCACATAGAGCTGGTGCAGCATGCCACAGCCAGGCCAGTGGTTGGGGTGTCTTACAGAGATCATATTATACTTGTGCTATGAAGGCTGCACAAGTTCCCTATCAGATGGCATACCACTTTCAAGATTCTTTAATATAAAATGGGAAAGGAAATCACTGCATCCTGATTGACTGAGACTTGGTTCTAACCATGGCCATAAGAGAGCACTACCAATGGCTAAAAATAAGTCCCTGCCAACTGGGGTAACTCACAGAATTCATAAGCTACTTACTTCTGGCTCATCGTTATCTGAAGTCAAGGGAGTGCTTCAAGCGGACTTCGCACAACTTGAGCATAATCTAATAAAACCAAACTTCTGCTCAATGCTAAAAGACTAAAGCAATGATATTCTCCCGCAGTGCTGTCTCAGACCCCCAATACCCTTGCCCAAGACTTCACTGTCACCACGCTAAACGAGCCTCTGGAAGTTGTAACCAAATTTAAATATCTAGGTATCTGGATCGACAATAAATTATCTTTCAGTGACCACGTCGAAGATGTCTCTAGAAGGTTAAAAGCAAGGTTAGGTTTCTTCTACAGAAATATGCCTCTTCCCCTTGAAACTCGAAACAAGCTTGTACAGGCACTTTTCTCCCCTACTCGACTATGGCGATGTAATCTATTCCTCCACCACTCTTGCAAATCTAAGTAAACTGGACATCCTTTATCACCGTGTTTACGGTTCATTACCAATTCCTTTACCATTCGCACTACTGTGACTTATTTGCAGCTGTTGGTTGGACATCCTTACTACTAGACGCCTGCTCCATGCTGGGCTATGGACTCTTAAACTGCTCCTGCAGAAATTGCCAAGCTATCTCTCTCCCTTATTAGTATCTCACATAGTGCATACTCGTTAAGAAAATCTGACTTTATTATGCTTGTCATACCAAGGTCGCGGACTTCCTTTAGTAACGTGCTATTGCATATGCCCTTCCCTCCATTTGGAACCAATTACAAACCGTACTGAAACTAACTAGCACAGTTTCAATAAACTTCTACAAATCGCTAAGTTCAGCCAAAATAAAAAGACACCTATAACTGTCATTAAGTCTCTTCCTTCCCATGTGTCCATATTTATCCACTGGTAAGGTATGATTGATTTGTCATATTAACTGCTTTCCTTCCCTTCTACTCCTGGCTTTATCTTTGCTTACGCTCCACTGCTACTGTATCAAATCACTCCTCCCCCATATCAGTTGTAGACTGTTGTTTGTTCTAACTGCCAAAATACTGATATGTATTGCACACACCAGTCATCATGTTTCATTTATCAGTATGCAACCTGTAAGTCGCTTCCCTGTCTCATATCAGTGTTTACCACTCTAGGTCACCCTATGTGATACCCTTGTATATATATCCAGCCTGTATCATGCATGCATTTCATGTATATACTGTTATTACCTATCTGTGTTTGTACTTTAAGTGTTTATGTCACAGGACCTCATTGTGAATGAGCTTGCTCAATGGAGTTTTCCTGCAATAAACTTGAACTTGAACTTTCTAATTTCCATCTCAAACATGGCTGCAACATTTACTCATATATAAAAACCTTCAACTTGGCCTAAAAAAGTCCATTAAATTAAACAAAATAAAGTAAATAACAATGTTATTTACACTCATAAACCCTCCTTACACACATACACAAATTAAAAAAATCAAGTACTATTCAGTGTTTCCATTGCTGGTGTTTCTTTGATGCCCATGACAAATCACTCTCCTACCCTTACCAGTCTGTCAGAGAACTCCCTGCTCCTTACCTGGCAACAGATTAAAAATGAGATCTGGCTCCACCTAAGGCCTGAATGTGTGTCTGTGTGTGTATGCCAGTGAAACAATGAAGAATTGGGAATTCATGAATTCCATGTTACCATTATATGTGTGTGTGTGTGTGTGTGTGTGTGTGTGTGTGTGTGTGAGGTGCATGCGTGTGTGTGTGTGTGTGTGTGTAGGAGCATTCTACTACATTTTGTGTGTGTGTGTGTATGTATGTGTGAAGCATTCTACTACTGGAATAATGCTGAGCTTTGAATTCTATGTAAGCAATAATACCCGACAGGGTGGGGCGATATTGGGGAATACCGGACTACCCAGGGGTGTAATGAGGCCAGATGCTGCAGATGGAGGCCTAATAGCCTCCAGAAGGTCTGGTATTCCCCAATACTGCCCACCCTGGAGGTACTATTGCACTTAGAAAATGAGTTACTGGTAACCTTTTAATAAAATGTTTAAATAAAAAACAAAACATGCAAATAAGTAAAATGAATAGAAACTCAATTTTCTGGTAAAGTAGTCCCTCTGCTGGTATACTTGCCAGTAGAGGGTCTGCTGTGCTTTTCACAGAAATTACCTATCCACTTATAGCATATCTGTTCCTTGTTGTCCTCCCCCATTAACAGTGTAGTGTGTTCCTCTAGCAGCAGTCTGCTCATCATAAGAGGCTTACAAAGTGGCTTAAAAGGTTACATCTTGGCCATCACTGACAGATCTTTGGGAAGGATGAGCGGTTGCAGAGCAGTGTTGAGGACAGAAGAGTATGAGAGTGATTGGCGGTCTGCAGTCAGGACACAGGATTTAATTTAAATAAATAGAGTAAGAAGAAAAAATAATTTTACTGTGTGAATGGCAGTGTTTGTCCTGTTCAGGTAATGATCTTGTTTACATATGTAACTTTCTGAACTGCTGTCAGACCCATACCATGGTCAGCAAGATTCCCAGTTAGAAGAGCTACACAATAGCTCCAGTCTACAGGGTGCTAGGCTGTGTAATGCTACCATGGACAGTGAGAGGGATACATAGCACTTTCAGGATGTGCTCCCCTGGTCACTCTCAGTGGTGTTGGTACACCTCAAGGGCACCAGAATCTGGGAGGCTAGCTGAGCTGCTCCCATGGCGTGGAGGGCTGGGGCATCGAGCAGCTCGGCCAGCGGCATTGGAGACCAGGGGTCTAATCCTGGTCTCCAGTCATTTACTCTGATGGTTTTACAAGGGGCCATGGAAACGGTATTCCACAGCCCCTGAAATTTAACTTGCCTCATGATACACTCCCCCAGAAAGGGAATCTTTAAGTCCATGGGGCGGGGCAGAGTCCCCCACAAAGAAAATTTGGCATCCTTATTGCAGCAAGCACCATGCCGACCCCAGTCATCTCAGCTCTGCTTAGACCCAGTGCCAGTCAACAAGGTGACGGCAAACCTGATGTAAATCACGGAAGTCTCAAAATAGTGAGAGGAGGCAGCGCATCAGCTTTGCTTTTGTTTGAATTTTTACAGCTTCTTTTTAGACTGTTATGTTTGTAATGTAAAGCCTAGTATTACTTTACTTTTGGGTGGCCAGTAGCAGCAAGGATCAGGATCATGGCAGAGTGGCAGCAGACCAAAAGCTTAGGGTCAGGTGAGAGCTTGGTACCGCTAATGTAAAATTTTGCCATTCTGCAGAGGTACTGTTTCATTGTGGGTTTTTGTGTCCATTTGAAGTGTGGAATGACAGGGAATCAACAGCGACACTGGACGGGAACACTGGAGTTGGTTCAAGAACAGAAAGAGGGAAAAAGGCAAATGTGTTACAGGATTGAACTTGTGGGTCTGATTCCATGTTGCCTGACAGGTGAAACTGAGCAAGCGGTGGCAGCAGGGGTTTCTTACAGGACAAAAAAAAAAGTAACAGAGAGGCTGGTTTAAAACTTACAAAACAGGTACACATTTATTTTGCTCAGTTACTGGCTACTATCTCATCTAAGGAGACAGGGAGTGAGTGCTGGTGGTGGGGGGCTGTCACCTTGCTAAGCAATGAAGAAAAAATGGCAGCAGTTTGAAATTTTGTGCCCAGTGCTTCAGCCAATGATGAAGCAGGCTGGACACTAGAATATGGATGAGCATAAGGCAGGTTTTGGCTGGGACTTTTTATTTGGTGGGCATCTATTGAAAGTTAATGCACCCCTGTGGCATGGGTACCAGCCAATCAGATGCTTCCAAATAAAAAGCCCATTTTCTAATCCACTGTAAAAAAAAATCACACAATGTATTTAATGTGAAGAAAGACAGATGACTGACAGATGAAAACATCTATGGAGGGACTATTTTACATTATTGATCAATATTTTATTATATTTTTGTGACTGAAAACTTTTGAGTGTTTGTTTTTAAAAGTTGCCTCTGGGCCCATTTACATAGCCAATAAGGCACTTTATAAGGACATTGGTTGTACAGTACTAGGTTTACCCCATGGTCAGGGCCTGAAGATACTCAGCTTCAGCTCGTGTCTTACAATGCCCCTGACCGTGGGTAAACTCTTGTCAACCAACACCCTGTCATGCCTTATTGTTTAATTAAAATACAAAGCTCTACATGGATTGCTCCCTGCCTTTCTTAAAGACATCTTGGCTTCACATGCTCTCTGCTGCTCTCTCTCTCTCTCTCTCTCTCCACTCCACCGAGTTGTTGCTAACTGTCCTGAGAGCATGTCTGAAGCTTTCTGAAGATAGGGCTTTCTCAGTGATGGCACCTGCAATACGGGAATCCCTGCTATAGTATCTTAGGGTTCCCCTCAGTGGAGCATTTAAACTGGGCCTGAAAAGCCACTTGTTTGATGTAGTGTTTGAATGGTAACTAATTTTGTTTGTACCTCTGCTGATTTTACAAGTGTGTATCTGATTATTTTATTTATTAATTGTGATTTTATGTTAAAGGAGAAATACTGATAAAGGTGCTCAAGCCACTGGTACATAGATTGTGGCGTGAGCACCCTGATCTGCTCCCAAGTCCCAATATATATATAGCCATTCAATTATCTTATCGCTCATAACATTTTATTTCTCAGGTGGTGTAACCAGCATATTTGGAAATGGTGGAGACCCTGGGAGATCGCACTGGCAAATACTGTGATATGATGATGTGTTTTGCCTCTTTCTATCTATTGCCCAAATATTTATTGCCCAAATGTATAGAGATATTAAGATCCTATATTTTCCATGCCCATTGTTATTTTACAAAAGGTGCCTATATGCCATGTCAGTGTGCTCTCAAGGTTTATAGGTCATTGCACACCTTGGGTGTGTAAAAAATCTATAGCACACAGTTGCAGCTCTATTATTCTCTATATAACAGATGATTAGCCCATTTGGCTGGTGGTTTCTAACAGTTGTTCTGCACATGGAACTCTGCATAATGACTTTAGCAGAATTCAGAACCATACAGAACAATTTGGGATTTTTAGAACAGGCTTCCTTGGGAACCATGGACCCTATTTTAAAATGAACAACTTATAATACACAGTAAGGATGTTTCCCCAGTGATTTTCAAAAGTTGTTCTTCATGATTTGGAATGCAATGAACAAGTTTGTCAACTGAATCAATCAGAATTAGTTGTCTTTACACTTAGAACATGAAGCATAATTTTTCTCAGTTGCCACAATCACCCTCATTCTCCAACAATGCTGAAACACTGGAGCATGAGCTGAGCTATGCCCAACATTTAACTGCTCTAAATGAACTTGCATGCACTGCCTAAAAACATAAACTGTCTCACAAAACAAAATAAAACACACATACACACATCATTACGTCTGTCTGTAATGTACTAATAAAATAACTAACCTCAGCAAGGTTATTTCTCTTTGAAAAACATGCTATCACATTATACATCGTAAAACCCTAAGTGTTACAACCCAGAGTTCTTAACACCTTGTTAGTGTGGTGACATCATTACGGCAAGCCTATGCAGGTTACTTGGCTCTAAACAACTGTTAGTAAGCAAGCACACACATGCTGAAATAAATCTTACATTTTCATGATACCAGAACCACTTGGGCTCCCACTCACATTGAGTAAAGAAGGGAAAAAGCCTTGAGGTCAGTAATGAACATTAAGTACTTTATCTCACTTGTGGCAGGTGCTACTGACATGCATGTGCTGTGGATTATTGCTTATAGTACTCTGCCAGAGTCTACAAAACCCTCTAAGACCACCACGACCAAGTGTCAGCAACAGTACCAGTTACTGTTCCTTGCTGACCTCAAAGCATACTCCCTGTAATCTCTGTTGTACTTCTATGCCAGTTACTATATTCTCTCTGGAGTATGACCTCACACATTTTAAAATGTTATAATAATGCCCCTTTCCATCAAAAAATACTTATGCATAAAAGAGCAATGAAAAGACAGTAAATGTAGGGTATTACATTGCCCATGAAGGGACCACTTACTAACTCTGATCTGTGGACTTGTGACCATTTGCTGCCTTGCTGCAAAACTACTGTAGAGCAAACTGCCTTCTTCTTCCGCATTCCTCCCACTGGAATAATCCACCCTCTACTCTTCAGCTCGTCCTAACTGCTCACTTAAAAGCTCCAAACAGCTCAGTTTACTCCTACTAATCCTTCTCCTGCTTCCTCTCTGGCACCCAGTATTCCATGTGTGTGCTGCTGTTATGCACCCTCTCTGGCCAGCCAGTATTACTCCCAGTATGATTATATGATCATGTAAATTATCATTACGTATCATGGTTCCTTTTGTTACTGTTTATATTTTAGGTACATACTGTTTTTTATTTGAACTAACTTGTAGTTGTTTGCATTGTATTTATGCAATTATTTTCACCGATATGAAGTATTTGCTGGTTGCACTCTAAGTGCCTGTTTCAATGTAACTAGTCATTAATTACATGCAACAGGGTAATTACACTGTAGTTCACCCATGTAACCTTCTCACAGACTGAACCTGGAATCAAGCCTTAGCTCACTGTGCCATTCAAGTTACCATTTTCTAAATAAATAAGTTCTTTAACTGATACCAACTCCGTGTGCCCTGTGTTATTAGCGGCACACCTGATCATATTAAAGGGAACAGGAAACCTGTGCTCATTAGCAGTAGTTAGTAATGTTCCTGTCTACAGAAATGAACTGCATACCTCCAGATGATTTCCATTTAAGTGTACCTGAATAAACACAAATGTGAAAACTGTGTTTTCAATTGTTTTCTTTTATGGACAAAATTCTGCACAGTTCTGTTCATAGCATAAGTAATGTGGAGATTTTACCATATCATGGTTTGTGTACAAAATGTTTAACATGAGCTGCTGACCTATTACAGTAGACCCAAGCTTTTGAGTTCTATACATAAACCATGACATACTGAAAACTCCAGGGCTAGATATTCAAAACGTAGCCCAGTAACTAAGGGGTGCTTGCTTAGCTAACCATGTTTTGCACCTGATTTTTGGTTAGGGTCTAAATTTAGACACCCCACATCATGGACAAAACTCATTAGCACATGAGTGCTATGTTCCCACTGTGCCCATGCAAATGAGGGGTTTGTTCCCTGCATACTGGTGCAGTGGGATATTGAGAGATTTGCACAGGCAGTAATTGTCACCCAAATGGGAAGAAGGTACTGCCTTTGCAAACCTCAACTTAATGGGGCAAGGCTCTGGTGGCTGCCAAAGGCACTGCAGTTGCCCAGCCTGGCCCGTTGAAGCAATAATATCACTCATGTCTTGTGGCACCTTCCACCCTTTGATCCCTGTCCCTGCAGATGTTTAAGTATTCTCTGGTATCAAGTGGCAGCCCCGCCCTCCAATCCCATCCCGTAAATAGATATATTTTTTATATTTACTATGCTTTATGGGGCTGCACCCAACTGGCTCCCATTAGTCCAGCTCCAGCACCAAGCTTGATCACCCGCCTTCCTCGACTGACCTCAACTACACTGGCACCCTGGCTTACCCCCACCCAGGGCAGAGCTACCGGGGCCTCACCTCATTATCCCCAACAGAGACTAGGTAATTACTGTGGAGGAGCACTGAGGTCATTGGCCAGGGGCTCACAGCTCGGGTGGACATCATCCTGCCTAGGCAGTCAGGCGTCCTTGTTTTCTGTTTTTGTTCTTCCTCAGGACATTGGCAGGACATGCACACATGTGGAGACGTGCAGTCATGTCACAGGAGCAAGACAACATCTTCCACCCATGAGCCACAGCGCTGACAGTACCTGCCATCCATAGTCACCGGGGTGTCAGTAGCTTGTCAGCAACTGATTACCCTCTCCCTCCCGACATGGAGGTGTCCTGTGGATGCTCTGCTCACTCCCCCCTGGCCGACCTTCTGACAACCTGAGCCCATTCCAGAACCCAGGTTGGCAGCATCCACGAGTGTAGCTCTACCTCTGTGCTGGTGCATTGACCCCGTACATGTTTTAATATTCCCTGATGTCTAATGGCACCACCTGCCCTCTGTACATTGTTAAGTTTTCCCTGGTACCTAGTGGCACACCCCATCCCCAGATCCCATGCCACTGTGTCAGGCAAGCTGTCTAGCACCACCACCACACACTGCCAGCAACAAGTAAACCACCCTGCCACCCCCTTACCACTGTTGCCAGTGCTATGTTGATCTAATACAGCAACTGGCACAGCCCCCTCTCACCATCTCAGCCAGCCTAGACAGTACACATACTCCCTTTACAGTACACAGGACACACATTCCCTATCAGTCCATTTGGCAGCCAGGCGAGGTGATGAGAGACGGGCTGTGCTGGTCACTGTATCAGATCTGTGCGGCACTGGCAACAGTGGTAAGGGGGCTGGCAGGGAGGTTTGTGTGGTGCTGGCGGTGTGGGGGGCCACTGGAACAGCTTCCCTGATATAGCAGCAGGTGACTGGAAGGTGGGGTGCCACTAGACACCAGGAAATATTTAATGGAGCATGGAGATGGGGACCAGAGAGTGGGGGTGTTACTGTGAAGGTCTGGGATAGATAGACAGACACAACAACATGGAGTAAGGTGAATCAAAATGCAGACTTGCATTATTATTTTATTCAATTCAACAAAATAAGAAAAAAAATAATAAATATACTGAAAGCAAAAATTCTTCAAGGTTAGTCTCTTTCAAAATTAGTCTTCTTCCAACAGAATATCAAGTCCTTAGGCTTAGCTCCAGTCTAACTCTAGATAGGAGGTGTGAAAACAAGCACACGCTTTGTAGATGCTCCTTGCTCACTAGTCAGAAGGCAGCTGACTCACTGATCTGTTTGGTACCTCAGGTGGTGGGTTTATATACCCACCCCTGGGTGACAGTATCGTCAGGTGATCCACCCCTTATCTGAAAAGCCTCATAACTTTCCTTATTTCACTGATTTTTAACATTACACATCAAGTATATACAATTTGGCTAATAGTCTATATATCCTGCATAGAATCAATTCATATTTCATTGATGTAGGGATTTAAAACTGCATACATATGCAATGAGCTTTAATGAGGCTGTGTCCTTCCTTTGAGCATGACATCACCCACAAAGACTTGTATAAAATATTTCAGTCTGTGAGCTGCCAGCTCTTAAAGGGTCATGGATTTTATACCTTACTTCCCCATAGGTACATTTTCTTGGACTTGAGTTATTTTACCAACAAAACTAGCTATTTACAACATCTCTGTATGAGAGGGCTTCACTTGGTTTTCAGAGGAACAGGAGAATGAGGTGTGCTCCTCTTCTCCCTTCTCCCTTCTCCTGACAACCCATGGAACCTCTCCTGGTTTGAGTTATCTTTTTTAAAACTAAGGGTAAGCAGAAACTGAAAAAAGACAAATAGAAATATACACCAAAAGGTTCCCTCGATTTGAATGTGAACAGCTGACTGTTCCAAGAGCGAGAGCAGAGAAACACCCTCAACATAGCGCTCTGTTCTTTTTTATATATTTAATCTCTAAACATTTCAAACTGTCCCAAAATCTATATAGACAGGAAGTCTCCCTGGGAAAACATAAGGAAACCTCTGAATTATTTACTAAAGGTCCCAGTAAGCCGGCTTTTCCACCCATCTGCAAACTTTTCATTTTGGCCGTGCAGGCGTACTCCTTTTTATTCTGAGAGCCACATTGTTTCTTTCACTGTATAATGTGGCTTCTACCTAGAGCATACAACGATGGGGATAACATTCAATTTATTCAGTCAATGGCTTTATTTCTTTAGTTTTAACTATTCCCATAGTGCTGCATTCAAAACAGGAAAATGCAAGGCGTGGGATGCACTATACCTCAGCTAGCGAGGTTCACTTTTTCAATGTAGTATTTTTTACTTTGAACTGCTCCTTCTATTTATTTATTATCCAAAGCAGTAAAGCCACTATAGTGGGGTCATTACAGGGTGCTTTAGACCCTCTTTTCTTTGTGTTAATAAAAGGAGCAAAACAGACCAAAAGTCTTAACAAATAGCCCTTATTCTGTCTCTTCTATTTTTATTTTCTGCAGTCCATTTTCACCTTATGTGGTAGGGTACCAACTGAAATGGTCCCTACCATTTTTCACATTTCCTTTCTCTCTTCACCATCTCTTTATTTTATTTTTATTTATAACTCAGAACCAAGGAAAAAAGGTTGTGTGTGTAGAAATAGCAGAGGATATAGAACAGTTAATATACGGTACTGCAGGTGCCATCCATACAGTGAAAACAGATAGAGAGAAAAAGTTTTAGATGCTGTTGCAACAAACTAGGAAAGGGATGGGAAGTATTTACAAATAAGGTCCTGTAATAGTTCAGATAGGGTCCTACCCTATCACAGTCACCTAGACACCAGTGAATATGTAAACATGTGGGGATAGGGATTAGAGGTGGAGAGTGCCGCTGGACACCTGGGAATATTTGCACATGTACAGGGATGGGGATAAGAGGGTGGAGTGTGCCAACAGACATAGTGGAATACTTAAACATGTATGGGATGGGCGACTGGGGTAGGAGGGCAGTCGCCACACCCTAATGGCAGCTTGCCTACAGTATGGGAGCAAACCTGCCACCGCTTTCCATCAAATGAGCCCATAATGGGCATGCATGATGGCGTATTGCCTTGCATATACCCAACAGGCTCATTTGCATGGCTTCCACTAATTATTGTGTGGGGGGGCTACAGGTACTAACAGGTCTTGGGGCATAATTTCATGCATTTCAGTAAGGGCTGCATGCAGCCCAGATCCATGTTGGGGCAGTGCTACCCAACCTTGCACTGCCTTGAGAAGGCCCCTATTTTCAGTGAGATAGCACTGGTGTGCCACCCACTGAATATAGCATCCTTGGGCTCATGGCAATGGCAAGCAGAGCATGAACCTTTGCTTTCTGCTTTTGTCCATTATTTAATATCTGGCCCCAGATCTCATGTTCAATGACGAGACCTGTTACAGAATATTAAACTAAGCAATGCAAAATACAGTTCTTCACATCATGTTTTATTAAGGTACAGTTAAATAGGATTATTTAAAGGTTTGACTATTGTTTCTAAAATTAAAACCATTATAAACAGCTGCCAATAAAAATAATATCCTGTCCTCTTCAAAGGGACATTGTCAGACTTTGCTGCATTTTTTGCAAATAACAAAAAGTGCCTGCAGCCATCTATATGACTTGAGATAGGTATCTGTGTACTTGATCACAATACATTATTAATTTGGCCTCTTTTTAAATATTTGCAATTTCTATCATCCTGACCTTATCCACTGCTCGCGGAGTTTCTAGCATGTTCTGCGGCAATATGGTGCCAGAGTGCTGTCACACTCATGCATGGACGAAGTTTAAACTTTTGGTGCACTATTAGCTAAGTATGACCTTTTAAACTAGGTAATGTGCTGTTAATTATAAAGTAAGTCCCATTGAGAAATGAGCACTACAAGATGGTTTAAAGAGTGCTTGAAATTGCAAGCCATGACTACAGTCATGCACCTCCTTTATTGATGCTGACTTACTTGAATAAACAGTGTTATCTCACGACTTCCCATACCTATCCTGACACGGCCGTCCCTACTGCTGGTACTGTTGCTGCCGCTGGTCCTTCTGACCTGAGTGAGAATTAGAGGTGGACATTCCTGTTATGAGGATACCATGGTCACATATTAAATAACTGGTCAGGACACTGCTCCCAAAGTTTGAACAGACTTTACTCGCCCCATGTAGTCTTTTCTTACCACAATGATTACAGCATATTTTCAGTGGATTTGTGGTGTCATGTATAAAATACTACCACACTGTCTTTGTTTTTGTTAGAACTGTGGACTGGTGTTAACATTTGGAAGAAGTGGGCAGCGATTATGAGATTATTTCTGTTTGTTTTTGTCACTGTGGAATGATGTGTGCTTTTGGTAGAATTGGGTGGGCATGCTCAGCAGCAGATATGATATAGTATAATATATAATCTGATCTATAATTTGATGTGAGAAGATAATATAATATATGATCATTTTTATTATTTTGTATTTACCATTATTATTAGTTTTATGTCAAGAAAACACAAATCATGAAACTGAACTCATGATTTGGGTTTGCCATATGGTTTCTTTGACTGTGCTATCATGGGCCCAGTACCCCTTGTCCTCAAAGCCCAATGACCATGACTCCTAGTCCCTGTTCTACTATGACTAACTTCTTCTCTACCACCACTGCTTGCAGAACTTGCTCTTTAAGAAACTGACAAGGTGGAACATTTATCCATTTATTTATCTAGGAGGAATTTTCCACACATCAAATTTCTTTCTCCTCCTGTTCTTGTCTTAATGTTTCTAACAATGACTCACAACAGGAGTTGATGATTCTTATTGTAGCTGCTCTGTGAGGCACACACCCAGTGACAACTCGCAAGGTGACAGGGAAGAATGACACCACTGGGCTACACCCCCATGTCAGATCACATATCAACTGACAGAGAGAACGTGTCCCATACAGCAGTCTGCTTTACTTTTCAGTGATTGACTGACTGGCAAGCACACACAAATGCATGCACACGCACACACACACACACACACACAATTAAAAAGTAAAAGATGAATTTATGTACCTTGCTGCACCATCACTAGTCAGTAAAACAATATTTGCCAAATAAATCCTTCAGTGTCCCCTGCATCTTTCCCAGTCTGCCAAATCCACTCTTCCTGCCCCTGCTGCTTGGGGGATAAGAAAAATGGATTTATGTGCCAGGCTCACACTGTGAACTCTCTCAACAGTACATTATCCACGCCTACTGTCCTGAAAATTCTAACTATATTTAATTGTACTAACAAATTAGAATGATGATGCATACAATTCCTTGATAATTTCTAAAGTTTTCTAACCAAAAGTTACTTTTTCACATACAAATTTTTCACAGATTTCCTTCAGTAACCACTGCCATAGGTCATTAATTCTCAACTACGGTACTGTCATAATAAACCTCCTTCAAGATAAGTAAAAAAAATCTAAGGCCTACCCTAGAAACATAGAATTTGATGGTAGAAGGAGACCAAAGGTCCATCAAGTCTTCCCTTACTATATTTCCTCACCCCACTGATCCACTGTATGGTTGGTTGTCTCCCACAACCCTGTTTCCTCACCCCAATCCCATGTGCCCCCTCAGGACTATGAGTCCCCTTGCCCTGTCTCAGATGACAGAAACATAGGGACAACCTCAGCAATAATGAGTTTATTTAGTTGGAACTATTTACCTTCAATTTTCCTATCTCATCATACAAAATCTCAGTGACTCAAAATTTAACGTACTTGTTTTGAAGTGGCGATGTCATATCAAGGTTAAGCAACAGAATTTCAGACTTCCAAATGCACTTTTGTAAGGAATGAGTAGCAGCAGAGCATGTTACAGTAAAACTTTCAAACCTATTTCACATGTTCCATTTTACATCATGTCTCTTGTCTTGTATGATATTCTTTTTACCTCTCTGTTAAATCTGCATTAAATATTTTGTAGATTAAGTCAATTAAAAGGATTGCTCTTTTTAAAATGGCATGCCTAGGTTTTCATCACTATTCCCAATGTTTTTAAATACCCACTGTTTAATATTTATTTTCTTATAACTATAGTAAACTAGCATGAAGCAGACTGTTCCCCAAACTTATGGGACAATAGGTGCTCAAAATAGATGAGCACACTGATGAAAACCTGGGGTTGGCCATTAAAAGGGCTGATCCTTTGAATTATTTCATATTTTAAAACAACTGCTAAAAAGCCTCACCATGTGGAAACAGAGCATCTTACAAGGTGGAAAAATTACCTAAAATAAAAAACCTGTGGGTTCACAATTTTACCATAACATACACTGTTGCTTTTAAGTGTTTTCATAGAGTATGCAGACGGCTTGACTGAGATCCTCCCCACACAGAAAAAGCTGGGGCCTCCACCAGCAGGCTGGCCTCCACATGTGAGAAACAGTTCCATAGGTCCTTCACCAGTGAGAGAGAGAGAGCGACAGCAAGAACAGGAAATGGCACTGGGATGTGTACAGTATGTGGTGCTCTCACTTTCCAGCAGTAGAGATTGGTGCTACATTTCATATGGTTTACCAACAACTTGGACATGCTCAGTGTGTGCTCCCTATAACAAGTGTTGCTTCATAACATTTAAGTTCTGAATGAAAATAAGTTTCTTCAAAGCTGCTACACCAGTGTACAACAAGCCAGATGTCAGCATGTTCACTGAATGCAATTTCAGATACGCTTTTAAGTGTCACTTAACTACACTGTAGTTATTGTGTAACTACACCATAACTACATTGCAATTGCAATATTATTGCATGCACCAAATATGTAACTACAGTGCAATTACCCTGTTGCATGCAATTAATGATTAGTTACATTGAAACAGACACATAATATAAAATGTAACCACAAATTCATCATCGGCTCATACATAAGGAACCATGCAGACTAGATGGATTGGAAGACTTTCTTTTGTCCATAATCATGTACAGTATGTTTCTATGTTTTTAGTACCTGGGTCATAAGTAGTCTATAGGCATAGATAAAACACAATCCCTGTGGATTTTGACAAACATGTCTTGGAGTGCTTAGCTATATTATAGAGGAATTAAAACTAATTACAAAATTAACTTTCTAGTTTATTTGGATGTGAAGATATTTTCTCATTGCAAAACAATATATTGCAAAACTACTGAGTCTACAAATAGAATAACTGATAGGAAATCATCAGTAACATGGCTATAATTCCATTGAGGGATTCTGGTGACATCATAAACCATGACAGAAATGTTCAAGTGGTTTATGGTGTCCCTGAATCCCAAGATGGAATCACAAGCCTAGTTACTGCTGATTTCCTACCTGTTATTTTTGTAATATATGGAATGGTCCAAACATTCCATCTCATAACACCACTGATCTGGTGTCAGAACATAAGTATTATGACTTTCTGATGTCATAGTGATGGTATTATGAGTTGTTGATGTTATGGATTCCCTATGGGGAAACAAAATGGCACCCATATATTACAGTACCTTGTAGGAAACAACTGTTGGCATATACTAAACAATGACTACTTCTAAAGATGTTAATATCCCTTTCTCCTTAAAGGATCACTAACCCCAAAGCATCCTTGTGAGTGACAAGGCAAAATTGTTATCTTTGTGTACTCAACCTCCATGTGTTTTAATTCCCCCAGGTTACAGCTGGGCAGAAGTAGCACTCCACTGTAAATGAGTTGCTGCATCTCAGATGGGACATTATAAATAATACACTGTAACAAACTATATTAACTGCATGTGTATGAGAGTTTCTTTGAACTCTGACTTGTTACTGTACTGTATAAGGCATGCATTGTTCAAACCTAATGCTGTTCCCCTTTAGAGGAAGTTAAATAAATTAAGCACTGCATTAGTAATACAATGCAAACAAATGTTGCATTCATTAACATTGTTATGAGTGTTAGCATGTAGCTGTTCATCTGCTGTGTTTGGATAACTAAATCCTTTATACAAAAATTGCTTACACTGCCTTTACAGGTCATCTGGTTGTTATATGGTTGTTACACATGTATAAATCATCACATTTTGACCAGCAGCCAATCTCATGTCTACAGTAGGCAAAGGGCCATGACTTGTAAATCTACAATACTGCAAGGCTCTTTAAGCAAGCGGCTCCATGGCTAGAGTAAAACATTTTGTGGTAGAAATAGGGAAAACTTGCCCCACTATTCCTCTAATAGAGATAAATAAAATGGGAAATAATAACATGTATATACAGTCAGATGTATTTACTTAATCATTTTCTTCCTTGTGATCTCCCAGTTAGTTGGCAATCTAATAACAGTATTGAAACGATAGGTGGGAGTTAGGCTCCATCTTGTCCACAACTCCTGCAGCACGGAAGTGACTATACTCAAATTTAGCATGGACACATTTCAAAACTTAAAAGCTGGACTGTAACTGCAAATCATGCTATGTAACTCTCATCTTACCCCACTGAGACACGATAGGTAATTTGTAAGGGGGTTCTAGTAGCAACTGCACAAACAGGTATAGCATTTTGGTGTCAGCAATACTATAATAAATCAATCATTTACAGTATTTACCTACATTAAGGTCATTAAAAGATTGAATAATATTGATTTTGAACATGTGCAAAAGTGTGGATGATTTAAAAAGGTACACAAGGTAGGCCCCATTCTCAGTTGCATGGGTCTATCACAGAATCTTTTGTGAACTGATTCTGCACCTGTCCCTTGAGTGTGACCACTGAGCTATGGTAAAATTATTGCAATCATGTGGAGATGGAGGCAGGGATCACTATGCAACTCTTCAAATCACATCAACCACTGCAATTCCATTTTCAAATTTTGCAACTCCAGCTGCCTATAGACTAGTTACAGAAAGTAAGAGTGTGGCTAAATTGCAACCAGAGCATTTGAAGCTGGCAGGACACTATCAGCAAATACTGCATTTGAAGGAAGGGACTATGTAGAGGAGTCACAGATTTTAATAAGAATGGCATTTGTGCTCCAACAGGCTGGCACTGGGAGGGTGTTCGATATACAGTCATACGGCTGCTGTAAAGGGCATGCAACTTCTGGACAAGTGACAGGAGAACCATCATTGCTCTGCAGCAATGGACCCATGCCCTCCTCCTCCTTGCTACAATGGGCTAGGAGGAAGATGGTGACTGTAGAGCACAGTGTTCTGTAATGAAATATTACTTCTGCTGCATCAGGGGACACAGCAGTCCTACCATAAATGCAGTCCTAGTATAACCTGCCATATCCCATGATCCCACAGGGCAGGAATCTGCTGTCTGGCCCAGGCCTAGATCCCCAGCTGCCCACTCCTTGTGCAGGAATACATGGTCATGCATTGGGCCAGCCAGAGACAGTGACTCCCAGCTGCACATCTCTGGCGGTGCCTGGAGCATGGTACACAGTTGATCAACTCATTACATGCTCTTCCAGGTTTGTACTGTCCCTCCACGCATAGAGCCAGTTATGCTGGAATGTGACTTATTAAAATTCCTGAAGAAATGTAAGTCAATCCAATAATTAAAATTGGTCATTATCAAAAGAAAAACATTTTCAGAATTTATTGAATAGCAAAGGACATAACCTGAGCAGCATGGCACTAATTACAAATAAGCTCTATATATTAAAAGCAATACATTAAAATATACTATAACAAACTGATGAATGAATCTCTAAGTGTCTCTATAATACCGTTTAATCCTTGTTGGAAGGTGGACATGTGGATGTGTCAAAATGTAATATGTGTCAAATCCAATGGCTGTCCAATGGGTAATTTACAGTTATGTATGGTGATCATTTTAACACTCTTCAAAATAGTAAACAGATGAAAAACATTTCTCTATGGAATGGAATTATATTACTGGAGAAGTGGTTTTATATATATATATATATATATATATATATATATATATATACATATATACATATACATACACATATATCACACATCTAATTTTGTATGCCAGGATTTTAAATTTGGTGGAACATTCATTATTTACATATAAAGATTATACACTATTTGACCCATCTCTAAGGCATATGTTTATCGCATATATCTAAAAACTCAGAATAAAAATAGAGATGCATAATACCAATATCTGGTAGCAGTTCTAATCTTTTCCATCTAATGGAAGCTATATCACTGAGAAATTGAAGAGATTGATTTCATGTACTAAACTAAGTATGATCAAGGAGCCATCCTTTCTGAACTGTAAAGGAAACAAGATGTCTGACATCATCCTCTTTGCCCATGTTGGTGGATGGTGACAGAGCTGTGTGGGAGTAGAATGGGCTTTGAGGTTGTTGGCTTTATTATGAGGATGAGGACCTCCAGCAGCTGGTCCTCAAGTGTGGAGTACTGTTTACATTTTTGTGATTACAGGAGGGAAGCAAGGATAATTAGAAACTCAAGGACCATTCCAGTAGCTGGGTGGCAGTGTGTTAGGACTGTTTTTTCAGTGTGGTACTGGACCAACAGGGCACATTTTCTACCTGGACCAGACCAGATACAAAAATTCTAGTACAGTTGATTTCCACAGCTGGGTGGGAGTAGTAGTGGGAAACATTGAGAGATTCTAGACAGTGGAAATCCCATGACAGAATGCTTCCAGCTCGTACTGACCATGTACCTACCCCAGCTCCACCAACACACACACACACCAATGTTGTTTTCTGGCTGGTCCTGGAGCTCCTGAACAAACAAAAAGCAAGTGTCACTAATCCGCCTCTCAGCACTTTACACATACCACCACTACACTCCTCAAGGTTGTTTCCTCTACAGTCCTGGTTCTAGGGCTCCCCACCCAACAGTAATCACTTTACTGAAGTATGTCCTAAATTGTCAATCATATATCACCAGGCACAGTCCTCCTTTCAGGGTTCTGACATGTAAGACCCCCACCATACACACAGTCCTCCCCTCAAGGTTCTGAAATGTAAGACCCCACTACAGACACACACACACACACACACACACACACACTTCCCAAGTACTTAAAGGTGGGCCAGCCTCTTTTAGCCAAGCTGTACCTGGGAACTAAGATAAAGCAAAACTTCCAACTTTAGATTTGCTGAGAAGTCAAGATTTTGTTTATAGTGCTTCTTGGGTAGGCATAACTGATGGGATACAGACAGATTGCACCCTGATCTCTAATCCAGGATCGGATTATTAGCCACTAATATGAGATCACTGTACTGTGTGCACTGATCAGCAGTTAAGTGTGTCTAAGTAAAGATATGTTCCCCACAACCATGAAAACAGATTAACCATTATCAGAATCATGTACCACTGTGTTTTATTAAACGGCTTATATTGACTGTCTATGGTAGATAGGTGGAAATTTCATTTACTTATATTTATGCAGAAGAGTGTTGCCCAAAAATGCATTTATTTATTTCAGAAGTTTTACTAGGGAAGTCATACTGATCTGGTAAGACCTCATTTGCAAGTGTATCCTGGGGCAGAGCAGTGAAGGAGAACAGTACAATTTAACAATATGCAATAAGTACAATAAGTTACAATTGTACAAAGGCAAATATCAGGCATAAGAAATACAATACAATAACATGCAAAACCCATGAAATCTGACTAAGGACAGAAGTGGGTCAGCACATTCTGGCATGAGAAAATAAATAAAGCTGCTTACCCTACCATCATATGCATCAAAAGTGCTTTTGTCTCACCAAACTGGAGCATAATGCAGTCAAACTATGACTTGATCTAGTTGGTTGCTGCTTACAGAGTAGATGTCTTTGGCTATTGTGGGGGATAAGCTGTGCATTACACTGCAGTAGTGCTCTAAACTGATCTACCACATATAAACTCCTTAGAAAAGAAATAAACCAACCTGCTTGCTGGAAAAATAAGAAATTTGATTGCCCCACTACTGCATACACACTGGTCAAGTGCTGGCAGTCGCTATCTGCTTATGTACCAGTGCTGTCACCAGACATCTTCATCAGAGCTGGACCCTGCCCAAAATAACTGAGGTATTTATGTCTGTCTCTTAAAGTGGCAGACATGATTAAATAAATCATCCTATGCAAAACAAAATGACAATAAATAAACATCAAATCAGTCAAAAACAATTTGGATTCCATCATGACTGGGTGAACAAAACAGAGGTAGATATCAGCCAAAGCAAGTGGTCTCACATATAACAATGTGCACCATATGATAAATCAGATTTGATCAACAACAATAAATGATTCAGTATTAGCCAAAAAAAACAACATAGTATAGGAAAATTAATACTTAGACTAAAATTGGTTTTGAACAACAGAAGGAAAAAGACTTTACTAATATATATATCAATATACAGAATTCAGAATCAACCAAATTACCAAAATAATAAAACTGAATTTCCAAAATGACAAAGTAAAGACCACAGCATTAATACAGGAATGAGTGCAAACAGAGTTTCTCATTAGTCCTGATGGGCTTAAAGTACTGACAGCGGAGATCCAGAAGGATTCACTCTGATGAAGTTTCTAACTTTGCCACCTTCTGTCAAACCCATATTGATTGTCTCAATTCCCCAAAAACTTCAAAGTTGCCACAGATGTCTGCTTCTCTGTAGTGTCATGCCAATGCATACTCATGATTTCCAGTTCTGATTTCAGTTTGTGCTCGCCAATCCAGAGCCCTAGTTGCCTCTTCATTTGGCCGACATAAGGAATCTGCATGGGCATGTAAGTATATAAATAACTGCAGTGCTGGCACAAATTATAAACTGGTGAATCTTAAACTTCTTCTCTGACCAAGGGTGGTTACAAGTTTTGTTATTTGTAATGTTGGAACAGTGCCCAAATTCCCACATTTAAAAAAGCCAAACAGTGGCTTTTGTAGCCAAATAGCTTTAAGTGGTGCTGGAGGAAGCATAGCATGGACCACAGTGTCCTTTATGTTTGTTACTAGCCTAAAAGCCACTCTCAGATTCTGGCTACAGAGCTTTTTCAATGTCTGGTAACTTTTCAATATATCCCAAAGTTTCTTGATAATACCATTTATTTCATAGGCATCTGGGTTGTACTGAGTGACCAGTGGGGGTCACTATTCTTGGGATCGCTAAATCAATCTTGTTCTATCTACTTCCTTTCCTTGTCTGAAGGTAATTTTAACAACGTCTTTTTGGTAGCCAAGGGCTATAAAATTGTCGGCCACATTTTGCCTGCTATAAAAAGGTTCCTGTTACATGGAGATTCAGCTAACATATAAGAACTGCCCTTTAGGAATACTCCTTTTGGTGATGGAGGATGGTGGCTGGTACTGTGTAGAAGTGAATTCACTGCCACTGGTTTCAGTAAAGTTTTGTGAACCTCTTCACCTGACTTGAAAACTAATAGTTCAAAAAGGGACATTTTGCTGACTTATCTCACAAGTGAACTTTAAAATGCTGTTTCTTGTGTTGAGATATTATAGGGCACAATAGTGTCCCTATAGTAAGGGTTAAGTACAGCTTTCCATGTAAAATCTAAATTTTGCACCTTAATAACTTTGGCATTTTTCAACGCAATTGCCCAAAACGGATATGTGTTCATGTTGCCAGTGTCACAAGATGTGGAAAGTTTTGTGACAGTAGCTTTTATGTTTTATGAGATATAGAGTAGTCAAAAAGGCAAAAATGAAAATGTTTTCCACAAAAACAAACATAGAAATTTGCCAGCAGAAAAGGATCCCTTCACCCATCCAACATAGGATTTTTTGCCCTCATCTACAGCACACACATAATTAAATTTTCTCTGGCATTTTGGGATGATGGGATGTGTGCCAAGGGTGTGCCTTTAGATGGTTTGGTGAAAAAATATATTACAATTTTTAGTTATAACAATTGTTATGATAGATGCAGGACAGGCTGTTCAAATGGTAAATAACGCTCACCATTTGAACAGTAAAGTTGGAATGAGTAAATAGACATTTACTGTTTGAACTTTGCTGTTCGAACAGTAAATGGTATTTACCATTCAAACAGTAAATACATTTACTGTGCAAACTTTACTGTTCAAACAGTAAATAACCATTTACAGATTGCACTTTACCATTTATTGTTTAATGTTCAGTCCAGATTCTGCATCTTGTTTTCATTTAGCGAGGGAGGAAGTTAAATATTTAAAAAATACTCCCTAGGTAAACACCAACTGTTGTGTTTACCTAATTGGGACTTGAAGAACATAATTCTGGCATTACTTTTCTGCATGGTGCCCCTAAATATGTTTTATTTTTCAGCTGGTAGTGTCTGCTGCAAATTGTGGCAGAATCCTGAAACACCCTTACGCACAACAGTATGGGGGTAGATTTGTGGTAGAACAGCCCTGCTCTTTTTGGGGCAAACAGACCTCAAAATCCAATTCCTCTGCCCCGTTTACGTAAACACCAAGTGTTTACCCCATGAACATCTGTTTTACACCTTTAAGTGCTTCTAAAGGAGAGGGGCTGAGAAATATTAATTTTAAATGTTTAGCAGCTCTGCTGACAGCAGGGTGCCCAATCCCGTGTTGGTAGTTGCCCTCCTCCAGTGTAGGACACTGAGTAGCCCATTTTCCAGTGTCCCCAGTTAAGTCTTACCCTCCCCAATGCACCAAGCACAAACCAGAGCCAAACAAAACATTTTTGATTTTATGAAATGCAACAATTTACAGTGAACAAATATGTGAGCACAAACACAAACTTAGCAAGAAGTGAGCACAGGCACTACTGCATTATCGCATTGTCACCTGCCTTAATCAGTATCCCTCGCATTAATGAATGGCTTGCTGTAAGAAACAGCAGACTGGGCTCTAAATCATTTGTTGTAGTTAGAGACTACTGCCAGTATTTCACAAGTAGGTAGGGATAGGGACAATTTTGCACTTCACCTAATTATTCATGAACGCAGTGCTACTTTCGCGAATTGAAAAATATGCAATGTGGCACTTTGCCAGCAACTTCACTGGCATAGTGTCACATTGTTTAGTTCTTTTCATACCAAAATGCCTACTTTGTTAAACAAAATCTATGTGAAATACCACCCGCACTTCCATAAAATCAGGAACCTTCACAGATGTCTTCACAGATCAAAGTTTCATAACTTAGTCCACCTCTAATTAGACAGTTCTAGTAGAATTGAAAGGCATTCTGCCCTCCTTTAACATGGACCTGATCTTGACAGATATTATAAAATTATGCTACATGATGGAAGATTATGGTTGTATATTACAACAGAGGTTGGTCTGTTTAGCTGTGAAAAGGTTCTTCACAGTTTGCAAAGGTGGTAGCACTTTGCAAACTATGTGAGAGGCCTTTCGGCACCATGCAATTCTGCTTAAAGTTGAACCAGCATAACATTCTGTGGTGATGATATGCAGCCCATGATGCTTGCATTGTGGGGGCATGTGTGATTTTGTATTTTCTTGAAACTTGGCTTCCCAGCCAAATGCCCTTTGGGGTAACCCTTGCCTCAGTATTTCGCGCACAGAGGTTCTTTGTCTTTAGATATCTAAAATGTTTTGTCAGACAGTGGGAGCCCACTCCAGTATCCCATTGCCTGTGTTAAACCTCCTGTAAAAAAGAAAACAGTCCCCAGACGTCTTTTTTACCTGTGAAAAGAAATTGGTCCCTCATTGTCTCCCCACCATCTTCCCATCCCGCCCCTCCCACTGAGAAACCCTCCATCCCACCCCTCCTTGCCATATACTTACCACTGGAGGCTGTCAGCTCTCATCTTCAATGGACCGGGATATGTCTACACTCTTCAAAGCCAAACCGTGAACTGAAGAATCAAGGTAAGTGCCATACTGTATAATGGCTGTCAATGGCATTTGAACTTACGTTGATATCTAAGCCATTTTTGGTATATTTGCAGATTTTAAACATGGGCTTTTGGGACCCCACCTCAGGAACACTGGCACTGTCATTTCATTACTCAGTCCCAAAGGTAATTTTGTGGTCACTGCACAGAATCACCTTTCAGGACCAGTTAATGAAATTGACAGCACCAGTGTTCATGAGGGAGGTCCGAAAAGACCATGTTGAAGATCTGGTAAATATAAAAAATGCCCGAGTTACACGCTGTCATTGAAATGTTGCTATGCACGCATGTAACTTTGGCAATTTTTATATTTTCACTCCAAATTTTCAATATAGCAATTTTTCACATCACCTCTTGAACAGTATAGATGGCATTTTCACATCCTGCTTGAAATGTGTTTTGCACCCATGGCTTAGAATGGCACAGGCGCTGCACAAAATCACCTTTGAGACAAGTAATAAAATGACAGTACCAGTTTACATGAGGTGGGGTCCCTAAAAGGGCATGTCAGGGTTTTATTTAACTCTAAAAATTGATTAGCGTTTTGCTCATAAAAGTTCTAAAACATTGTGAAAATGCATACCACTTGCTTCACTGTGTTTAACAAACATAACACTTCTAGAAAACCTATATAAATGCTTTCTGTATAGTTAGTATTGTCCCAAGAAAAAAACTACTAATCAATTATTTAAAACACTGCATGTTGAAAATTTGGGGTCAAAATTTCAAAAAATGGCTGTGTTATGGGCGATTCGTCTGCAATCTCCATGATGCACGCTCATAACTTCTGAAATTTGCAATATTTTTACCCCATATTTTCAATATAGTCTTCTTGAAGTACCCACGTTATGAATGCCACAGTTGTCATTTTTCAAATCCTGACCAAAATGTGGTTTCACACCTGTATGAGAACGGCATTAGTGTTGTACAGAATTATGTTTTGGGGGATTTGAACATTTTCTGTACTGTATATGCAGTGAGGTGATAAAAGGTTATGTTCAATCAATCAATCAATCAAATCTTTATTTATTCAGGCGATCATCATTGAGCAAGGCTCATTTACAAGATGGACCTGATAAGGTCAAGGTTCGAGTTGGTGCACAGCAATTACATCACATACTTATGAGACAGTTATACATACAGAAACAAGAAAATGTTATTTATAACACAATAATATACAGAGAATTCACATGTTAAAGCTTGGCAAGAGAAAGTTAAACTAACATCTACAATATGTACAATACATATAATATGTTGAACATTTGGGGTGAAAATTGTTTAAGATGGCACAGTTATGACTATTTAGTGCAATTCTAACTCCTGCTCATAACTATTTGCGTGGAAATGCAGAGGTTGGAAGTCCCTGTGTTTTCGCAACACTTGATACATGCATGCATCTATGGAAGGAAGGGAGCTCAGGGTCTAAAGGACCTGCGCTCCCACCCTAAAGATGGTTCCACAGCTAGATACATATACGCATCTGTGGAGGGATGGACGTGCAGGATCTGAAGGAAATAAAATAAAGATACTATTATACTATTTCAAAAGTAAGAAATAAATTGCAAAAACTATGTTAATGCATCAGTTAGGGTTAAAGTGACAAAGTAGGAAATGTGGTGTTAGGGTTTACCCTAACACCCCACCATCCTGCACACAGAGGGATGGGGTGGCATTACATCTTCATCTCTAACATTCACTCCATTCTCCTATGCTGAGCTGGCCCAGCTTATTTTCTAATGGAATGGGGCAAATGTTAGGGATGAAAGATGATGTCAACCATCCTCTTTGTCTGTGGGGGTGGGGTGTTGAGGTTGAAAGCAAAAATGTTTTCCCCACTTTGTTGCTTTAACCCTAACTGATGCATTAACATAGTTGTTCGTAATTTATTTAATAAATGCAAAGTTTCTAATCGCTACTCTATATAAGCAAGCAATCGTCAATATATCTTCTACATAATTTAATATGGTTGGAGAATCTGTTGGCCTCACATCTAAGATGCAACAGGTTAAATAAGTTTGCAAATGTGCAAAAGCAATACAAGTAGAGAGTAGGAATACAACTGTAAACTAAGAGAGCGTGGTATGGAGAGGATACACTAATGCAAATGCAAGGCAAGGGAGCACTGTGTTTGAAAGATGGTGGACAGCAGTACAAGAATCATAGTTAGGAGCAATTGCACAAGTGGGTTGTTAAGTCATGGAGGAGAGACTTGAGGGAATATGGGAAGAGCATGGCAGACTGTCAGGGAAGAGAGGACTAGAGTTTAGGGAAGTGAAAGGAGAGGCAGCTTGTACCACAGTAGATTTCCTGGCAAGAAGGGAGAGAATGAGAACCAGTGCTGCAAAGTGAGTGTGAGGAGATGTGTGGACAAAGAGGAGAGGCAAGCTAAAGTGAAGGAGGCAAGCTAGAATTTGGTACTAAAAGCAGAACAGTGGGTGAGACACCTGGCATTAAAAGAAGGGAGGCAAAGGAGAAGTAAAGGGACTAGTGGTAGGTGCAATGGGACTGTCCTGGGCAATCCAGCAGAAAGAGTGAAAGAGGAGATCCAGTCTGGTTAGGGTAGACTTGGGGAAGCACTGTAACCAACTTCACCATAGTTGAAGACAGGAAGAATCATCCTCAAGACAATCTCTTAAAAGGCAGGAAGTTGAATGATCACTTTATTCCTGTAAAGTGCACTGGGTGGAGTTTCTGGTGCCTGGCATCCACATGCACTAAGAAGTCAAGGGGACAGTACAGCGGACACGGAGGTATTTAAAAGAGAAGACTTCCTTTATCACTGCACCATTAAGGGTATGGAAGGAGCGACTGGAGGAGATCCTGGCAAGTCTTGCCTAGTGACAAAGGTCATCAAGACCCTCTCTTGATGCTGAGGAACAGCTTATTGACAGGAACCAGTGCTGGATGTTTGCAAAGTCAAGTTGATCCAGGCAGTAAGGTCAGGGTCAGAGGTGCCACAGGCACAGAATGCTATATCATTTGTATTAAAAATCCTTACATACAGTATATTATATATCTTTTATAGGTCTGAAACATTTGCTCTGGTTTAAGAGCTTTATTTGGGCTTGAATTTAACCTCCCAGAGCAAAGTTCTCAGTTTGGCATCAGATTTTCCAAGGTCACTAGTTTGGAATTCTAGTCCTTCTCAGGAGCAAACTACTGAATGTGTGATAATATATCAAAGAAGTCTTTGTAAAAAGCATAGTTTATGGGATTTCTAGGAAAATTAAAATGATTATATCGGTGTGTAACAGAAATGTTACATTTGCATTATATGGGAGGCATTTTATTATTGTATTATGTGGTAATGTTTTATGTGGAAACTTTTATATTGAATTGTAGGTTCCATATGATAACAGCAAAATAATTTCATTGAAAGTCAAAAGGTGAATTTTAAACAGTGAATGCAGAAAGAGCACTATGTCAAGAATAGCTATTCATTAAATGCCGATCAACATAAGCGACCAGATCAGAACATCGAAAATAACACGTGTAGCTGAAAATTATACACTAAACCACATAGATACTCATATAGACTTCTCTTGCTGTACTCCATTACAATCTCCACCAATCGCTCTGTCAGATCCCTGCATTTACAGGGAGAGGTGTGTGTCTCAGCCTTGGAAACCAGCTACTCCATTTTGACTTCAGTAAGCCTCTGTTCCTCCTGTAAACATTCAATAAATCACCAGATGGAGGGTGGCATGCAACCGAGGGTGCTGAATAGAGATGCAGCAAAATTAAATTCTGCTGGTGAAGTGAACGCAGTGGCCACTTGCGTTGTCACTCTGCTATGTAGAGTGGCCAATAGGAAAGGCTCACTTCACCTTGTAATTACTTCGTGTTGGTTTCATTCCACCTTTAACGTGAAGTAAGGTGGAGTGGCAACAATACTGGCAGCCCCAGTGCCTTCACACACACACACACAGTCACCAGAATTAATATGCATCCCCAAAATGCTACTGTCTTGTGTCCAGAAAACTCCCCAGTGCTGACAAGTGAAATGAGAGCACAACAAGAAATTAAAAGTCTCCCAGAACTAATGGCACACTCAGTCATGTAGGCAGTGGATGTGGTCACATCACACACAGACATCAGGATTAATGTGCATACCCAAAATGCTACTGTCTTGTGTCTCAAAAATTCCCCAGTGCCGACAAAGTGAAATAAGAGCACAATAATAAATGCAGTCTCCCAGAATTAATGGCACACTCAGTCATGCACACAAGTGGCACACACAGTCACTAAATGAATTTGCATCTCCAAAATGTTACTGTCTAGTGTCAGAAAATTCCCCAGTGCTGACGAAGTGAAATGAGAGCGTAACAAGAAATGCAAAGTCTCCTAGAATTAATGGTGCACTCCCCGGTCGCCCCTGAAAAAGGGACTTCTAGGCCCAGTGGGCTCTACCAGGTCAACAAAATTCAATAAATAAATAATAACATCGCTATTATCACATGATACCAAATTGTATGTACAAATGTTTACTCAAGACACCATTAAAATCAAACTTTGGCTGAATAGTTTGTGCCCTAATAATAAACTTAATAATAAGACACATCTAGAACAGAACAAGTTAGGAGCTTGCAACTGTTGTCTGCTGCACATAAAACAGGTAGAGGAGTGCTAAAATCAAAGGCAAACACTCTAAGTAATGTGTGAAATTTCACTCAAAGAAGCAACATTATACAATGGCAAGAAAAATCCTGGACTCTGATTGGTCAGTCTGGGACTAGACCGTTATGTTATCAGTACAACATCATGGTCTAGTCCCAGCACCAGATGACCACATCAGTTCTTCAGCAAAACAAGAAATCACTACATGTAGCTCCCGGCAGCGCAACTCCCCATTTCTCATTCAAGGCTGTCAACCTGCCTTCAACCCGCTTGAATGCTCCCGACTACTTGCCACTGACCACCAGCCATCAAACTGCAAACTGCCCCTGCCTTGCTTGTGTTGCCACCAGAAACAGTGAAACAACCACCCCCACACTGACACACAGTGTTCCGATAAAAAAGCCGTCATTAAACACGGCATTTAAATTTCCTGTCTGCTGCAGCAGAGCACAGTTACTGTTTACAACTTGCCACAGACACTAATACCGCAAATTATCCCGACTAGCCTGCCTTGACCACCAAACATTTATGAAAAAAAAGCCGTCATTTTAGACGGCATTTTAATTCCCTGTCAGCAGCAGCGCGAGCCCTTTCAGAAGGCCACACTCCCGCCGCTTCTCAAACACCTCCACTGGTTACGGTCCCCATTTCTCATTTGCGCTGTCAACCTGCCTTCAACCCGCTCTGAATGCTTCCGACTCACTTGCCACTGACCACCAGCCATCAAACTGCAAACTGCCCCTGCCTTGCTTGTGTTGCCACCAGAAACAGTGAAACAACCACCCCCACACTGACACACAGTGTTCGATAAAAAGCCGCTATTAAACACAGCATTTAAATTTCCCTGTCTGCTGCAGCACGAGCACAGTTACTGTTTACAACTTGCCACAGACACTAATACCACGAAATTATCCCGACTAGCCTGCCTTGACCACCAAACATTTATGAAAAAAGCCAGCTATTTTAGACGGCATTTTAATTTCCCTGTCAGCAGAGCGAGCCCTTTCAGAAGGCCACACTCGCCGCTTCCTCAAACACCTCCACTGTTACGGTCACCATTAAAATAAAAAAATGATCGATAAAATAACACTCACATATTGGCACTCCACAAAATTACCTGCCATTGCTCCCAATCAGTAAGTCCCCAAACAACCCGGAAGTGGGATCGCGTTCCTCAACTCTCCTGCTTTTAAAGCTATATTTAAAAAAAAATGCTAAGCAAAACAAAATTAGCCAGAAGCTATATATAAAAAAATGCTAAGCAAAACAAAATTAGCTAGTTCCAGATTTGAATGTTAGTGTATGGACTGCTGTCTTTTCCTGGGGTAGGAGCAGACAGCAGACACACAATAACATTACAATGGGACTATTTTTATTTAGTATTCCTGCCCATTGAAAATGAAATAAAAATACACTTTTAAAACTTTTTTATTTTTCTTTTATTATAGCAAAAAGCCATTGTATAATAGCAATGAGTGCACTCCAGGGTGTGTGTTGTGCTGGGATAACGTCACGCCTGGGGTGACTAGTTACACTCGGCCTCGGCCTCATGCCCAATCACCCCAGGCGTGACGTTATCCCAGCACAACACACACCCTGTCGTGCATTATTGCTTAACTAACCCATGGCTGTGTTCAACATATTGAATAACATGCCATCAGGCTTTACTTTGTTCAGTGTATTTCATTTTAGGATTTTCAACTTAAAAGTCACGGATCCTCATCCATTTTTCTACCAGACATGTTGAAAAACTTACAGTTCAATATCCTGGTCAGCCAGACATATATTTAATGTGTTGCAATAAGCAAGAAACTTTACAATCCCATAGATCCATTTTCTCCCAAGCAAATGGAGCAGGTGCACCAACAGTCTGTAGTTGCGTTAAGATGCCTGATGGGCTAATCATGAACCTGCTCTTTTGTTTGGAGAAAATTATCTATTGGGACTTCAAAGTTTTCTTGTTTATCTGCCCTACATGTATTCTCTGTCTGGGCAATCAAGGTATGGATTTAAACGCTTCTCAACATGCAGTGAACCAGACAAATCTTTGTTGGAATTGTATTCACTGTTTAGAACTCAGCTATGGGTTAGTGCTGCTTTTTTTTTTTTAAACTTTATTTTTATCCACAGAGAGAGCAACACGACATTGCATTCAAGCTTTCAAAGCAGTGCATTCTGAGAAAAATATTCAAATAATTCTTTAACACAAAAGAAAAAAAATTTAATTTTGGGGGTTAAAAAATAAAACTGTTGAATACAGAGTAAACTTTTCATAAGCTGGAATAATGATTAAGTCAAAAAGAAAATACATTTATAGTGCTCCAACCTTATTCATTCCTTCCTCAAAGCATTGTAAATAAAGATTTTTAAAGTCAACCTATCTAGCAGGCCCTTCACAAACAATATAACAGACAAATTACTAGGGAAATCTGAGAAAGTCTTAAGAAATAAATGGTAGTGGGGCAAGCAATTTACCTGGAGAATCAACCAGTCCGCTTAGGTTGTACAAGGTGATATTCAGTATCACCATCTTCATCTCTTTAAAATCTGAGCCCAGTTTGGTTGGTACTGTAACTGAACACTGGTCTCATAAAAGCTCCAGCTCAGTTAAAGTATTCCTCTCGCCTTGGAAAGTGACTTGAAGCCTAGCTGAGGAGAATAAGTTGACAGGACCTCACCCACACCAGCGACTCCGGTTCAGGAACAAGCCTGGGCATTGGAGGTCAGCACGGTGGGGAGGGTGGAGCTGGACAGAGCTGACAACAGGAAAGATCTCCCTCCAGGGAGGAAGCGTGGCATCCCTCAGCTGATGGGCAACCCACAGTGGAGGCTGGAGGAAGCTCAGGCCAGAGGAAGCCTAGGAAGTAGGCCTGGGGTGGGGAAGGAGGCCATGATCAGGGCTGTTCAGCACATGCGCACCTCCACATGCATGTACACTGACTCCTGGGGCCTCCAGGGAGAAAAAATTAAATCGGTGGAAAATGCTGATCGGCAGGGTGAAAACTGACCTTCGCAGGCGCCTGGCCCTGGGCTGGGCAGGTAAGAGCCGTAATTCCCAAGGCATGGGGATTGGGGGTAGTTGGATGGGGGCCAACTGGCTGGGGAGGAAAAAATAGAGACATGATAAAAATAAGGTGACAGGAACTCCTAGCTTCATTATATTCATACATAACAAAAGTCACCTTTCTCCTGTGCAGAGAATTGTCAGGGTAATTGTGAAGATGAACCCCAGAATAAAACATTTTCTTCCTTCTGTCTAACCATTGGCAGAATTTTATTCCTTTCAGCTATGGATTTAAAAGTCACAATAACATAACTCATCCCTTTAGCTCACCAATAGTATTCACTGGATACTGCTCCATTGTCTTCAACAGGATTTCAGTGAGTTTCCTGACAAAAAGTGACCCCAGCAAAATTGGAAAATCAATAATCCTCAAATTCCTTAACAGAAGCATATTCTCAAGCTCCTTGACTCTAGAAGTATGTGCAAGCTGTTCATGTCAGGTTGCATTACCAGCTCCTTCTAGCACCAGCACAGGAGCATCTAATGCTTTAATCTCCAATTCATTTGCTTTGACCCCTTCTCAGTCATTGCCTCAATTGCTTCACAGTGCCTAGAAATTTGTTCAAACTTTGACTCCACATGCTGTGACGAGGACTGAATATCAGCTTGAAATTCCAGTAACATAGTTGCTATTGAAAGGAGACTAGGCTTGCCTTGTTTTAGTTTTACACTCACATCCAAGTGAGTGGCTACTGCTGGAAAGCTTCTGCTCTGGGAGGGGGTTGCAGACCCCCAGATCAGAACTCCTCCCAGCAACTTGGGAGAAACAAATTTGTACATTTGATCCGCCTAAAAAGTCCAACCTCTAGCAATAATGTAAGTCTTTGAAATGTTCTCTGTTTGCAGTAACAAGGATTATGCAGGCTGAATGGCGTATTTTCTAGCAACAATTTCAGAGCTTCACACAAATGCAACTGATTACCCTCAGCTCAGCAGCACCCCTGTGTAGTGTTTTTTTTTTTTTTTCGTTGAGAGAATCTTCTCTCACAGAACTTCAGATAAAAGCATCTGTTAAACATTTATAAGTGAAGCTGCACAGTATAAACCTGTATTATCCGTGTGTTATTTTTACTATTGCTTATATAGTATATTGTGTCTCAAATGTGTTTTCCAGTATTTTCTGTATCAGATCATGTCTGAAAAAAGGCTATGTCAGTCTAGGGCACCTACATAGTAAAACAAAAATAAATTATTAAATCAATCAATCAATACAGGAGTAAATCAATCAACCCATAAACCAATCATTCAATCAGCAACCAGGGCATCCTAGTAGTTACATCACTGCCCTGTGAGCCAGAATAGCTTGTTTTAAAGTACCACAAACTAAGTATTTTAAAACATTCCTTTATCCTCAAATTTCACCAGAGTGGTAATCCATGGCAATGGGGAACTGGAATAATAAATCTACATTAAAGAGGGTTAAGTGCAAGAAAGAGGCAGCTCAAGCAGTGTAGTGTCACTGTATGAGTATAGTCTGAGAGCTATGTACCCTATTATGGTTTATGTTATTTGTACTCTTAAAATTTTGTTGCACTTTGTTTGGCTTTATACTTTGTTTTTTAGAGTGTGTTATTTTGTATCTGTTGATTTGACTGAACTGCCTGTATCTGTTGATCACACTGAATTATTGTATTGTTTTCCACTGTAAATTATGACTACTTTTTCTAACTCATTGTAACCTCCCAGATCTAAATTCCTTTGTCTAGTACACTTGCATGGTAAATAAAAAATAACTAATAATTAATAAAATGTAAACAACATTTTAATATTTTAAAACTTTCCTATACTGTACTTAGAGTTTTCACCTGAGTGGTGATCTATTGTAGTGCAGTGCTTGTATAGTAAAATGGTACAAAGAGAGTTACTGGTAGGATTGTGTGAATAACGCCTTATGAGTATTTGATGATTGATCATATTCAGGGCCCAATTATTCTTTATTTGGAATTTGATATGGGGAAAAAATGGGTGGGGACAAAAATTTAAAATACCCTGTAACCCTTCCCAGGTAGACAGGACAGACCCATAACTGCTCCCCGTCATTTCCTTCACTTCCAATACATAAAGAAGAATCTGGGATGGCAGTATTAGTATACTGCAAGCCCCAGCAGTATCTCAAACAAGAAGAGAGTCTGGTAATCCTAGTAAAAGTGATAATGAAATATAACTTTTACTGGTGAAATATAAAAAGGCCAGAGGACATACAAAAGACCCCATCACTTTGAGGTGAAAACCTCTTCCTTAGGAGGTGTCAGGTATTATTATTATTGTATACAGTGATGTGCTTCTCTGTTTTTGTTGTTCATAGATTTCAGTTTTGAACCCAGATTAGTAGTTCTGCATGTTCAGCCTTTTGTTCTTTCTGTCATCATCGCCCTCCACCACAAAGGTCTATAAAAGTACAGATACCCCTAATCCATAATGGGACAGCATCTTGGCAGCTCAGTTGTCCCCTTCCCATATAAAACAAAACAAAGGGAGTCTCAGCCCCTACTCCCCACTCCCCAAACAAAATCTTCACCCTCCCCAGCCAAACTCCCACAGTCCAAAAAGGCCATGCCAGTGAAATAGTCCCCTTGACCCTCAATCCATGACAGAGGGAAGAATAGGAGCATCATTCCATATTTCAGTGATTCCCCTCTCCTGGTCTCATATCATGATGTCTCTTAGGAAAGTGTAACCGTGCATCTGGCAGACAGTTGCACCAATGTGTCATGTGTGTGTGTGTGTTGGGGGTAGCAGTTTATTTGTCACTCAGTGATGCGAGACAGACTGCAATATGATAAATTTAACTGATAAGCTTGAATCTGGTGCTCTATTACAGTCTGCCTAGTGTCCCTCGGTAATACTCAAAAATATCTCCCCAACCGACAAGTAAAAAGCCTGACAAATGCTATCATAATACCTTGCCAGGAAACCAGAAGAGAGAAAATTACTTGATGCCAGCTCAGTGGTGCTGCAGTATTGCTCTGTTGCCTCATGGGAGATATGGATTACATATAGTGGTGCGCAAATTTGCCAAAACTTGCTCCACAAAAAAAATCCATGACATTTTGGCAAATTGCTGATATGGGAATCACAATTCATGTTGTTATTCATCAGCAGGATTGTGGACAAATTCACATGGTGATTGGCCAGTTCGCTAGCAAATCCCAATGCAAATTGCAGCCTATATCCTAAAATGATAAAAACCTCCGGAGTCATGTGATGCAGGCAGCCTAGCAGTAGCAAGGATCTGAGCTTCTGTCCTTACTCTTTATCACTGGGCTTTCTGGTTTAAATCAGGAGGATTTTATCTGAAATATATACCCTATAAGAGAGCACCTGCCTTCTGTGATTGATATTTGTGAAATTCGCATTGCATTTGGCTTGAATTGCTGAGATGGATACTGATATGAGACAGGCCCCCCTGAAATGCATGCCACCTCCCTCACCCAAGAAGATGCCTAAGAAATCAAAGGTCCAGTGATCCATGACCGTAAACATATGTCTGCAGAACTAGTCAATTGATCCCACTTACAGAGGATCAATTTCTCCAAGAGCTTATGCCTTTCAATAAAACCTTGTCTGAAATCTCATCAGAGTTGAAATCCTTTGGGGCCTGGCTGACCTAACCCGGAGAGGGTGTGACTCAGAGGCCCGCCTTCTTCCCTGGAAAGATGGAGAGTCAAAATAGACCCTGAAATTGTGCAGCTCTGACAGCAAGTTCAAAACCTCAATTAAAACGGAAGACCTCAAGGGAGAAGTAGGCAAAATAATATTCTAATTATGGGCTTGCTGGAGACTGAAGAGGGGCCCAATACTGTCACCATCCTACAGAAGTTTCTGCAGAAAGTCATGGGCCCTTCTCCACTTAACTCAACATACCAGATTGAAAGGGCTCATCGGTCTCTCAGAACAGGACCACAGCCAGGAGCACCCACCCCAAGACCAATAATCTTAAAATGTCTAAGCTTGTTGAAAAGCAGCATGTTCTCTAAGTAAGAGAACTTCAAGCAATAATGTGGGAAGGATCAAAGTTAAGAATCACACAAGATTTACCCTATGAAACCCACCAGAAGTGATCAGCTTTTCACACCATAGTAAGCAAATTGATTGTGGCTGGTATTCCCTTTACCCAGCAAAATTACAAGTTTCGATTGAGGGCACCTGGTTCTCGTGATGAATCTCCCACCTAGGCTGTAACTGAACTAACAACCAAGCTGCCAGATCTCTTCAAAGCAGGATGAACATTCATAAGACTGAATTCTGGTTTTGTTGTTTTCCGGGGACAACATCCCCTACTTGTGTTCTAATTTAATAATTCTGTTGTTTACCTGTTTCTGGTGGTCTTTCTTGCTTGGGGTGGAGGAGCCTTTTTGGTGGGGAAGGGCGATCGGTTTTCCTGGTGGTGCCTAGGCCTTGACCCAGGAAGAAGAAGGCTAAGCGCAATCTACCAGAATGGGAAGGAACTACAGTTTCAAGAGGCGATTCCAGGGAAAGCTTCCCTGTAGGAATCTTTGCTGGTTCCACAGTTATCCCTTCCCCAGGCAACATCCTTGCATTTGTACTCCTAGAGAAGAATTGACCTTTTTCTGCAAGTACTGTGTTGTTATTTTCACCTTACACTGCTACAATGTTCAATAATTTTTGTACCCATCTATGTCCCATATTAGAGTGGTAGATCGGGACAAACTTTCTTATGTATTGGTGGTTGGGGAACAGAGTGGGGCTTAATTCATAACTATTTGACCCAAGGGATGATTTACCACAATGGTCCTCGGCTCACCAGTTGAAAGACATAAATAATATCCTGGAGCCTAAATTCACCCTCCACATTGGAGTGGATATGTTTAGACCACCCAGAGAGTTGACTTTAGACACAAATTAAGGCCTGGATTAAAACTGGGGCTTTTGTTTATTAATAGGAAGCTGGGCTTATGTTACATAATGTCCTTTCCAACTGGAGCCTCACAAAATCGGTCATTCCATGTGAGACAGGGTATGCATTCCTTTGGAACATATGTTTATTCCAGGTCATTCCTGCTTAGATCATATGAGTGCAAGCTCTCGGGCCTGAGTTTAATAGAAACCTAGTAATAATTTTGGGTACAGGTGGTGGGGTGGGGGTCTGGTCACGAGGTTCAAGGGAGCTGCATAGCATACTGGCTAATACATAGAAACATAGAATTTGACGGCAGATAGTGACCACTTGGCCCACCCAGTCTGCCCATTTCCCTACCTAATGGATAAGCTGCAGATCTTAGTTAACCAGCAGCCTACTTCTTTCTACCCCACCTCTAGAATTGCCTTATGGCTGTCCCATGCATGCTTGAATTCAGTCACTGTTTTGACTCCACAACCTCCTCCAGAAGGCCGTCTCCATGCATCCACAACCCTCTCTGTGAAAAAATACTTCCTTACATTACCTCTGATGGGGAAGGGTGTAGGTTTTCTGCTACTTTATTTCCATTTAATCTTCAGAATATGGCACTTACTGCTGAGCTCCATAAGCCCAAGGCAATGGACAAACATTTATATATTACTCTTGGTATTATGCTCAATAGCAGCAGGTAGAAATGCCAAAATGGGTTGGTCTTTATTTTAAACTCCATTTCAGGCAGTGACCATCTGGTAATGCAGAAGACCTGTGTAAATAGTTGAGGGGTTTGAGGAGTTGGGGATACATAGAAACATAGACTTTGATGGCAGATAAGAACCACTTGGCCCACCCAGTCTGCCCATTTCCCTACATATTGTATAAGCTGCAGGTTCTAGTTAACCAACAGCCTACTTCCTGCAACCCCCACTATAATTGCCTTATGTCTGTCCCATGCATGTTTGAATTCCCACTGTTTTAGACCCCACAACCTCCCCAGGAAGGCGGTTCCATGTGTTCACCACTCTCTCATGAAAAAGAATTTCCTCACATTACCTCTGAGTCGTCCCCCATCTTTAAATTTTGCCCCTTGTTCTTGCACAACTCTTTTTCTGAAAGATGCTACCTCCTGGACTTTGTTGTATAAGTAGGATAACAGCTATTAGAACACCCTTTTCCTTTGTAAGGAGGATGTCTAGGAAGGGGAGGTTGGGGAGGGTTCCAGTTTATAATTGCCAAATTACACAACAATCAATGTCTGTTACCTTCTACTGTTGCAATTCTTGTTTGGGAACTTAGGAATGTTATTGTTTACTTATCAGATGGGAACTAGGAGGTTAATAATAATAATAATAATTTTATTTATATAGCGCTTTCAATGTGTCAAGGTGCTGAACATTTTAAAATCATAACATCACATTCCAAATACAAATCTTCAAAGCGTGTATAAAATATACCATAATAGCATAATAAATTATGGTAAAATTCAATCATACTAAATTTAACTTAGTTGTCCAAGAAGGCCATTTTCCATAAATGGGATTTCAAATCCTTCTTAAATATCTCCATTGAGGTACACTCCGTAACGGTGTGGTAGAGAATTCCAAAGAGTAGGTACAGCATGAGAAAATGCTCTGCTGCCTGAAGATTTAAACTCACTCTTGGAATCTCTAACAACCCATGTCAGCCGAGCGGAGCGATCGTGCCAGGGCAATAAGGCACCAGAAGGTCTTTCAGACAGGACAGACCCTGATCGTGAAGGGCTTTAAAAGTCAATAAAATGACTTTAGAGGTGATCCACCACCATATAGGAAGCCAGTACAGTTCGCACAGCACCGGGGTAATATGACAGGACCTACTTGTCCCAGTCAAAACCCAGGCTGCAGTGTTCTGCACCAGCTGTAGGGAATGATTTCTACCCCAGACAGTCCAAGTAAAGGCGTTGCAGTAGTCTAAGCATGAGGACACAAAGGCGTGGACCAACGTTGGCAAAGAGTCAGACGGAACAAGGTGCCTAACCTGGCAATATTCCTAAGATGATAAAGGAAGTCCTGACGATGGCTGACACTTGAGATTGAAGAGTCAGCCTATCATCTAGTATAACCCCAAGGCTACGCACCGCTCGAGGTCGGAAGTGCGCACGCCAAGAAAAATTCCAGAAAGCGTGCCAATATGCAGCCTCTCAGTCTGACCACCCGGTCCACCACCAGAACCTCTGTCTTCTCCGAGTTCAACTTTAGCCAACTAGAATCCATCCACTCTTGGATTTCCCCAGACAGTTGTTAAACACTGAGAGAGCTCCATCCTGGTTGGGTGAAAGACAGGTATAGCTGGGTATCATCTGCATAGCAGTGAAACCTCAGCCCATACCATCTTATAATGTCTCTGAGGGCAGCATATACACTGCAAGTAACATGGGTGACAGCACAGAACCCTGAGGCACTCCACACAACAAAGAGATTGGGCCAGAGGAAAAAATCCCGACACAACTCTTTGTGATCTCCCAGTGAGGAATGACATGAACCATTGAAGAGCGGTTCCCGACCTTCCACAAATTTGCCTCAGGGCGCTAACAACACCATGTGATCCACAGTGTCAAAAGCTGATGAGAGGTCAAGGAGAACCGAGATGGAACATCTCTTCTGATCCTTCCTCAGAAGATCATTAAGCACCGAACCAGCCCAGTCTCGTGCTTGTCTTTACAGAAACCAGATTGGAAGGATTTGTAGATACTATGGATGGTTAAATGGTCATCCAATTGCAGCCACAACCTTCTCAATAACCTTCCCAATAAAGGGAAGGTTAGAGATAGGTCTGTAGTTTGAGAAACAGTCTGGGTACAAGGAAGCTTTCTTCAAGAGAGGTGTCACCACCACCTCTTTCAGGGAGCTAGGAAACTCACCTGACTCCAAGGAGCACCAGACTATTTGAACAAGGACTGGACCAATGATATCAGAGCAACCCAAAATTAGGAAGTCGGTCCAGGGTCCAAACCACAGCTTGTGGGATGCACACTACGGATGATCCTCATAATATCCACAAACTCAGGTTGACAAAGGAACTCCAAGAGAATTGAGGCACTATGATCTCGCACTGTCCTACAACATCACCCTTAGAGGTTGCGGACACAAGTCCACCCTGATGTCAGCCACTTTATTTGCAAAGTATCGAGCGAGCTCCTTGCATTCTACTTGCTGAAAGGCTTTTCGAACTTGCAGACAGGCTGGGTTGGACAGTCTGTCTACAGTTCGAAACAGCTGAACCAGTCGATTCTGAGCAACTGCAATCTCCCTGGACAGGAATTCTGCCTTCTTATGGGTGACTGCAGATTGATAGCTAGAATAATGTTTATCAATCTAAAGCAGTTGGCTTCAAGGGCGGACTTAGCAACAACTCCTAACCTTCACCCTGTCTCCGATCTCCTCAGAGTCCCATCAAACCATGGGGACCTGGGGTGAAGGGATAAGGGCACTCACAGACAGAAGCAATAAGATCCAGGGCAACTGTAATGGCCTCATTGTAGGCCAACACCAGTGCCTCTGGATTACTGCTCCTGCTTAGGGATGATAGGTCAAGAACGCCGCTAGGCCTTGTGAAGTAACATTCCATAATGGGTGGTACCTGACCATCTCCACAGGGAAGGCCTTCTAAGGGGGTGCAAAATTGAACCTCACGGTGCAGTGGTCAGACCAGGCAACTGGTTCCACCCCCACGCCGGATGCATCAATCCCTAGAAGGAAGACTAAGTCCAAAGAGTGTCCAGATTTATGCGTAGCAGTGGAAACTACCTGTGTAAGGCCCAAAGAAGACATTAATTGGAGGAAGTAATTACCAAATTGTGAGAGTTCATCAACCAGGGGTTGAAGTCACCCAGAACCATCAATCTGGGTGACTCAAACGACATGTCGATGAGGAAGTCTGCTACTTCCTGTAAGAAACGTTTCCCATCTCCAGGTGGATGGTAGATGAGAATGATTCGAACACCTATACCTGCTACGACTGTACACGAAAGGACTCAGCCTCACCTACTACTACATTCGTGAGGCCCAATTCAGTCTTAAAACAGACTGCAACTCCCTCCCTGTGGTCCAATCTTGGGTGGTGTATCACCAGTACCCAGCCGGAGTCATGGCCTCCACTATAGGGCCTGAATTTTCATCCAGCCAGGTCTTGGTGATGCAAGTCAGGTCGGCCAAACCAACAAGATTGGCAATAATGGTGGTCTTATTCTAACAGACCTGGCATTGCATAACACTGCCCGAGTTGGACAAACCTCGGAGGTTATCGGGCCTATCTGCCTACTGAAATCAGTAGTGCCCTTGGGTATGGATACCAGACATGGTAAACCCTGGTCCAGATTCCATTTCGCCTCAGGGCACCTTCGGGACTTAATAACCCTGATCACGATGGCCCATCGTGCTCGTCCCTCCTGTTCACATACCCCACTCCCCTCACTCTCCCACAAACAATCCCCAACACTCTACAGTGCTGGTAGGTATCAAATTGTAGGGGGGAGTGTAAAAGGTGGAGGGCACAAAGAGAGGAGGATGAGTAGCACCACCGTGGGGACTAGAGGCCAGCACATAGCGCTACTTAACTAAAATAATAAACACCAAAACACAAAACACAGTCTTTATAAAACAGAAATTATCAAATAATCCGTAAACATATCCAATGTAATTAAACAAAAGCAAAACAAAACCCAACCTCACAAGAATATTCAAAACTGGACTAGACTAAAAATCCACTAAAAATAATAAAATAAAATAAATATAAAATTAAAATGAAAATGCAAATTTAAACAAACAAATAGATAACAAATCTTCTCCTGTATAATCCCCCAGTCCTCTCACCACCGGGAAAGAGTAAAATGGCACTCTCACTGCCAAACCATCATGGAAACATATATTTTAAACAAGAAAAGAGTTATGGACTCCCCAAATTCTCTCACAACTGGGGAGAAATAATATTGATCTTTCTCACTGCCAGGAGAAGACACAAACTGTAAAATCAAACAAACAGAAAATAAGTAAGTAAATAAACAGAAACTTATGGACACAGGGTCCTCTCACCACCCAGTGTCCAAAATGAAAAAAGTTTTAATTCAGAAAAGAGTCAACAGTCTCTCAGTACAGGTCCAGAATTCCACGAAAATTCAGCAAATCCAAATCCAGGGAAAGTCAACCAGATAAATCCAATAAGGAAAAACAATCCAAGGAAAAAATCCACAAAAAGATTTATCCGAAGAGGTTCAGAAATCACAAAAGCTTTATCCAAGGAGGTTCAACCACACTCAGACCCCTTTACTCCTGCTAAGTGCACTCCCAAGAAATTATTACTACCCACACCAAAGGACCATAGGAAAGGCCACTATTGCACCATTTTCCATGGTCCAAGGGAGAGAGGTATCCCAGCCAGCTCCCGGCTGGAAAATTACCCCAAACCCCTGTGGAGTAGCAAATCTCAAGAGAGCACCTGCCAGAGCAACTAGGCAACAGAGGTTACCACCCAAGATTTCCACGGTGGTCAAAGGGCACTCCACGATCTCCATTAAAGCCCCGGTCAAAAATCCTCCGTTCTCTAATCCTTGTTCTTGCCAGCATTTACTATGTCCAGGACTCCACCAAACACACTTCAGAACTATACAATACTTATTTCAGAGTAACTCCTCGTCCTCTCACATCTGTGAGGCACTTCCAAAATAGGAACAGAGTACAAAAAATACAAAATCCCTTATTCTTCAAAAAATGAGGTAGAACACACAGAACAAAACTGATATAAACTATATCAGCAATAAGTGGAAGGTGGAACACACAAAGTCTGAGGGGAAGAAAAGAAAAGCTCAACTGGCCTCTCTTCCTGGGTCCGGAGACAAATCCCACTCATCGTCAAGCCACCATCAAATGGTAGAACTCAAGACTAAAACCGGGACTGGATTAAACAGCTAAACAGAATGCAAAATAACCACGAAATAACTCAGAGTAACTAAAAATTGAAGCTAAAACTACATAAAATTAAACTCCCTCAGAAGAGCAACGCAAAGTGCCCAGTCTGGCGGCCATCTTGAAGGTTGGGAGAGGAAGGGGAGGATCTGAAGTGCTCACATGGCTACTTATACCTTTTGGACATGAGAAAACAAAATTGGTTATGGCTAATCATAAGTTTAAATTCATTATATGAAACGTAAGGAGAGCCTCAGAGCAGATCAAAAGATACCAAATTCTCAAACACTAATATATGCTACAAGCAGATATTAGCTTCCTTCAGGAAACTCATTTGCTGGCTCAGGAAGCAACTGGCTTCTGGAGACAAGGGGTCCAGCTGATCTACTCAGCAGGTGATTCTACTATTAGGAAGGAGTCACGATTTTAATCATGAAAAACATTCCCTTCTAGCCGGATCTCAATGTCGCAGATCCCCAGGTCAGATATGTCTTTGTAAAAGGTATTCTTGACAGAACCCCCATCATTCTTGGAAGTATCTATGGCCCAGTAGGGGACCCAGACTTTCTCATGGAGCTCTCAGATAAAATAGCACCCCTTTGCCGGCCTCTCTCATCTTAGGTGGAGACTAGAACTTTCCTCCATCACCGGCACTGGACAAGTCAACCCATAGATGTAGACCCCAAATCTGGCCCAGAATGCGCTCAATGATTTAATGGACATTTTAGGATTGTGTGACCCTGGAAAGTCCTTAATCCCACCACAAAAGCTTTCACTTTTCATTCCTAAGGACATTTCACATCTTCTAGAATATACTTTTTTCTCATTAGCTCATCTTTATTAGCTGGCACCCTGGGAGGAGGTATAGAGCCAGTTGTCCTTTCAGATCATGCAGCTGTATGACTTCACCTTATTCCCTCCACTAACATACAGATGGATACTACCTGAAAACTAAACACCTAGCTCCTCAAGGACAAGTTAATTATTTCAAAGTTAAATCCCTCATCCAACAGTTTATGGAAGACAATCTCAGTTCTATCCCCAGGTTAGACCAGGTATGGTGTGCACTAAATGTTTCCTAAGGGCAAATTTATCCGCTTGCATCTAGGCGGAAGTGTGTCAGGGAGGCCAAAGCCAGAGAATTATTACAATGAATCTGCTCCTTAGAATAATCCTCTCCTTCATCTCCACCAACCCTCTTACTACCCTAAACTCACTTAGGAATAATACTCTGACTTGTTAAGAGAGAAAGTCGAATATACCACATTAAAGTCTCAATCCTCTTAAATTGACTCAGGGGGACAAATCTGGACGTCTGTTGGCTCTTCAGATGAGGCAAATTGAGAGTTGCAGAATTATTCAGGCTATCACAGATATGGATGGCATGGTTAAGACCCTCCACTTCTATACGACAAAAGGCCACCCCTCATCATCGAAAGAAACTCATGGAATATTTAGCTGGAGCTCAACTCCCTAGTTTAATGGAAACCAACAAGCCTCTCTATCTTTGCCTATAACACAGAGTGAGGTTACACAAGCTATAAGCGGTTTAGCCTTGTACAAATACCCAGGCCAGACGGTCTTCCATCTAACTTCTATAAACTCTTCATCAAAGAATTATCCCTCATTTACTCAATCTCTACCAATACATGCTTTTATCTGAATCTTTGGATCCTTCTCTCCTGGAAGCTACAATTATTTTTCTTTTCAAACCTGACAAGCTCCAATTCCCCTCTAGTTACCGTCCCATCACTTTACTTAACTGTGACCTCGAAATTCTTACAAAATCTTGGCCACAAGAATTCAGAGGATCTGGTCCACTTTACTCAGCCTGGAACAAGTCAGCTTCATTTCCATAGATCCTCAAGAGACCACCTTCAAAAACTGGCTCATATCCATCCCTATGCCCAATCTGTGCTTTATCCCATGGCTCTAGTATCCCTAGATGCCAAAAAAGCTTTTGATAGGGTGGATTGGACTTTTCTTTGGTGTACTCTTCAGGAGATGGGCTTTCCTGCTGACTTCATTAAATGACCAAGTAATCTATTCTGCTCCAACAGCTAGAATATACTATAATGGGGTCTTCTTTCAATGTTTCTCTCTTCACTCTGGCACCAAGCAAGGATGCCCTCTATCCCCTTTCTTTTCAACCTTACCTAGAATCCCAGATTAGGATGCTAAAAGCCTCATCAGGTATAGAGGGCATACCAATGAGACACCGTTACTCCTATCTCTCTCAGTGTACGCTGATGATATTTTGCTTCATCTGACAAATCCTCATCCTCTCTTGAAGTGGCGCTGGCAGTGATAAGAGGATTTTGTTCTTTTCTCCAACTACAAATTAAACAGCAGTAAAACAGAAATTCTCCTTTAAATCACCACACTTTCAATCAGGACTTTGCCAGGTTTGGAATGTGATGGGCCTCAATCTATCAAATACCTAGGCATTCACCTGGCTATAGATAGCCCCACACTCAGGAAAAAGAACCTAGAAGACGTTATTTACATGATACAACAAGATCTCCAAGATGGAAAACTCTGCCCATCTCACTGTGGGGAAGGATAAATATAATTGAAATAAATGTTCTGCCCAGGCTCTTTTATCCTATCAATATGCTAAATTTCTGACTTCCTGTCTCTTTCTTCCAAAACATCCATTCTATCATCACCAACTTCATTTGGCTAGACAAGTCACCAAGACGCTCCATTAATAAATGTACACTGTCCAAAAATGACGGGAACTGAGACTCCTAACATCCTTTATTACTACTGGAGAGTCATCTTCACAAATGTGGAAAATGGCTCTCCTCCCACTTCATCAATTGGAGTCTGAATACATTCCATTATGGTTGCACATAGAAATAAACATTTGCCTCTACTTAGACATCCCCTATTGCAGCCCTCTTTACTCCAGTGAGGTCCCTGCCAGATAGATTGAAAAACTCAGTAACAGGCATTTCAGTCAAAGTCTTCACCAGCTTTGCAGTTTGCTACATAGACCCCCTGCTAAAGATGTATCACAACCAATATTAGGTAATCCATCCCTGAAAATAGGAAACTCCATACTCCAAGGAGCTAAGGTGGTAGATTTATTTTCTTCTGAAAGGATTCTCACTTCCTCAGAAATAATAACCAAGTTTGGTATCCCTCTGGACAAACTTTTAAAGTTTTCCAGCTGACACACCTTCTAATGCAAAATTTGGTATCACTATCACACAATCTGAGTTAGGCACCCTAAAAAGTCAGATATTGGACCTGGTTGCTCAACCCCATGTGGTGGCCCAAATCTATAATACTCTGTCATCGGAATTTTATCCTAATCCGCTAAAAGGCTCCAAAGTCTGGGAATCCTCATCCCTGGGCATGCATTTAATTGGGCATCAATCTGCAAAACTTAAATATCATTCCCATGATCGCCTAAAGCTCACTCAATATCAAATCTTAAATAATATACTACACCCCAATAAAGATGGCTAAAATGGTCCGACTCCAGCCTCCTGCTTGCACAGATGTGGTAAAGAGGATGGAATGATACTAAATGTTTTCTGGGATTGTGATAAGGTTTCTTCCTTATGGGATTCCATCCAATCTCGATTGGACCCACTACTAGGTTTGGATGGGCTTTTCATAATCATTGTTTGCCTAGTGGGGACTTTTCAGAGATAAGAGTTAAAGAACACAGATATCACATTTCTATGGCCGTGAAAAATTGGTATTCAAACCATGGGACAGCCATAAGAACTGGGGTTGTCTACAGGCCCCCAGACCAGAGGGAGGACATAGACACATTACTGTTAGAAGATATAGACACATTACTGTTGAGAACATAGACACATTACTGTTAGAAGATATACAAAACATGACAGCTAAAGGGAGGTTCTGATAATGGAGACTTCAAATGCCAGATACAGATTGGTCAATACCAGCAGGAACATCGGCCAGAACTAGACACATAGTGGATTCCTGCAGGGGAGGGCCTCAAACAACTGGTACAGCAACCCACAAGAGACAGGGCTATCCTAGATCTAGTACTGACTAACAAAGAAGGGATCACAGATCTCCAGGTAGAAGGTCACCTGGGGCCAGTGACCATCACATGGTATGGTTCAATTTGGCTACTACATCTAAATCATCCCATTCCAAGGCAAAAATATGGGACTTCAGAGGAGCTGACTTTGATAAGATGGCCAACAGAGTTAAGCTAGCCCTGGCAAAAAGAAACACAGGTGAGGAGGTACAGGCAAAGTGGGCAAGCATTAAGGATACAATTTGAAGCAATATCCCATTGTGTTAGACAGAAAAGGAAGTGTAAAAGAAGAAGGAAACCACTTTGGTTCTCAAATACAGTAGCAGAAAAGGTCAGAGCCAAAAGGCTGGCCTTCAGAAAATATAAGGGAACACAGCTGGATGAAGATAGGGAGGCATACCAAATTGCCCTAAGGGAAGCAGGTAAGGCAGTAAGGCAGGCAAAGTCCCAAACTGAGGAAACACTAGTACGAACAGTAAAAGAAGGTGACAAGACTTTCTATAGATACATTAGTGAAAGGAGAAAGTCCAGAGGGGTATTGCTAAGCAATGGAGAAAAGGAGCATGTGAGGAGGAGGACCCTGTAAAGGCATCTATCCTAAATAGATACTTTTGCTCAGTATTTACTGAAGAGAAGGTAGGGCAGGGCCCACAGCTCAGCATCATGGACACAGGGGAGGAGGTGAGCACTACTCCCTTCACAAAAGAAAGGGTCCTACAAGAGCTTGCTAAGCTCAGGGTGGATAAGGCAATGGGACCTGATGGCATACATCCCAGGGTACTTAAGGAGCTAAAGGAGGAACTAGCAGAGCCATTAGCAGAATTGTTTAGTGAGTCTCTGAGCACAGGAGAGGTCCCAGAAGACTGGAGAAGGGCTCATGTGATCCCACTCCACAAGAGTGGTAGCAGGGAGGGAGGCGGGAACTACAGACCTGTCAGTCTTACCCTCAGTAGTGGGCAAGATTATGGAGGCACTCCCTAAGGAAAGGATAGTGCAACACCTGGAATCCATAGGGGCACAGGATCCAAGACAGCATGGGTTATAAAGGAAGGTCCTGTCAAACTAATCATATAGATTTCTTTGACTGGGTAACCAGAGTGGTGGACCAAGGGGAGCAGTTGATGTCGCCTACCTTGATTTCAGCAAAGCTTTTGACACTGTTCCACATAGAAGATTGATAAATAAGCTAGGTAGGCTCGGGTGGGTCAGAAGTTGGTCAACTGGGTGGCAAACTGGTTGACTGGCAGAAACAGAGAGTGGTGGTAAATGGTATACAGTCAGAAGAGATGCAAGTCACAAGTGGGGTACCTCAGGGATCAGTCCTGGGGCCAGTCCTATTCAACATCTTCATTAGTGACCATGATGGACTAGAGGGTAAGGCTTGTCTGTTTGCAGATGACACCAAGATCTGCAACAGAGTAGATGATCCAGATGGGGTGGGCAGAATGAGAAGAGATCTGGATAAACTAGCAGAATGGTCAGAAGAGTGGCAACTGGGATTTAATGCAAAGAAGTGCAAAATCATGCACATAGGGAAGAGAAACCCTGAAGCCACTTATAGGCTGGGAGGAGTTTCTAGCAGTCACAAAGGAAGAAAGAGACTTGGGCATCATCATCACTGATGACCTAAAATCATCCAAGCAGACCTCTAAAGCAGTAGGTAAGGCTAGGGGTGTTAGGGTGTATTAGTAGGGGTATCACAAGTCGTAAGAGGAGGTAATAATCCCTCTGTACAAGACATTGGTTAGGCCCCATCTGGAGTACTGCAGTATTGGAGGCCACACCTTCACAAGGACATTAACCAAATTGAGGCAGTCCAGAGAAGGGCAACCAAAATGGTGCAGGGACTGCATCAAAAGACATATGAGGACAGATTAACGGAGCTCAATATGTATACCCTTGAGCAAAGGAGGAGAGAGGTGATATGATCGAGACATTTAAACACCTTAAGGGCATAAACAAGGTGAAAGAGTCTAACATGTTTAAATATAAGAAAAATAGCAGGACAAGAGGACACAGCATGAGATTAGAGGGAGGCCGATTAAGGGGAATGTGAGGAAATTCTTTTTCACAGAAAGGGTGGTAGATGCATGGAATGGCTTACCACAAGAAGTGGTGGCTATGAATACAGTGCAGGGCTTCAAACAGGCATGGATAGGCATAAGGGAGCAATACAAATGACTACTAATAGATAGGTCACTGACAGAGCAAAGGCCGATGGCACATTTATAAGGTAGAAAAGAATGGGCAGACTGGATGGGCCTTATGTCCCATTCGTCAGTCAACTCTATGTTTCATGTTTCAAACACTGGCTGAACCAAGTGGAGATATCCCATACAGAATGGCTACATGAAATCTCTTTCTACCTCAAACAGAAATAATGATTGCTAGTATTAGAAACAGAATGTCCCATTTCAATTAGAAATGGGATAAATTTTATATGTACTATACTTGAATTAACCTCAACTTGCTCTCTAGGATCCTTAGTACTGTATAACCACTCCATGCATTAAACACGGAGTGCTCTTTTATTTTGTGCTCCAGATCTTGGGGAGGGATAGGGATGGGGTTTGGGAGGGAAGGTGGATGGGAAGTTGGGGGTTGGCAGGAAGGGGGCTGGGGGGGGTTTGTTACCATCATTACCCATGCAGTGACTAACATTATGTAATTGAAAATTTAATAAAGTCTTTTAAATTTCAAAAAAACCTCCCCACCCAAAAATGGTAAAGACATGACACCCCCTCCCATCCCCTCTTCTGTCAACCTCCTCTTCCCCTGCCACTAGCCAAATACTGCTGACACTTTATTTGAAAGTATAGCAATCACTATTCCCACCAAGTTACAAAACACTCACAAGCTTCGCGCCACCATGTCTCACTGTTCATTAAGTGCCACACCACCACCCCTGTAACCTCGCCTGGTCCCTCACTCACCTCCTCTTCCTCCCACCAGCAGCACTAAATTAAAAAGAAATGATTCCCAGATACAGAGCATCTGCTGTGTTCAGTTCACACTGTGAATGAATGAACACTGACTTCTCAGCAACTGGTAAAACCTGACTAGCTGAACATTCAGTTAATCAGGTTAAAACAAAAGAAATCTCCCTACCTTAGTGCACCTACACCATTACTGAGAGGGACACAGAACAGAGCAGATGATCTGCACTTGGAACAGTTTCTTTTTATATTTTTATTATTATTAGTATTACATTATTTGTGGATGTTGCTGGTGGGGGAGAAGGATAGTGGGAAATGGGGACCAGAGAGTGGTTGGATGGGGGCCATGTGCTTCATAATAAAAGACAGTGGGACTCAGGTGGGGAAAGGCAAGTGGACCGTGTTTGAATGCGTGAGTGGGAGGAAGGATTACTATACTTTTAACTGAAAGACTCTGCAATATTGCTTCAGGGAAGGGGGAAGGAGAAGGAAGAGAATGCCATGGGGGTTGGGAGGGCATGTCACGGTTTTTATATTTTTGGGTTGTGGGAGTGGTTTTTAAGGAACAGTGGTTGTGAGCAGGTTTTCTTAAACCTGACACATCCACTGGTGAAGTTTGTGCAGATTACCGTGGAAATTCAAATTTCCATTGATTCACATCAACTTTATAGGTGAATTAAAAATTCACAGCATCTGTTACTACATACTATCTCATGTTTCTTGCTCACTGGCCTGGAGCAGGAGGATTAGAGTGTGTTGTTCTACAGCACCTCCTGTAGCCTAACAACAGGTGGAACGTGTCAGAATTCTGTTGGAGACTACAGCCAACATCCTTTGCAGCTGAGATCAAGTGCGCAACATACTCTAGCAGTGCTTGGGATGGGAACAAAAGAGAGGATTGTGGAATGGGGTATCTGGCCCCATTCAAAAGAGCTACTTAGGTAAATCAACAGACATTTCAGCAAACTCCTTACAAGTGTGTGGAACATTAGGCTGTCAAGAAAACATGATGGAATTCTATACAGATAATCAGTCTGTGGCACAGCAAGGACTCATTTGTGAGGTATTAGAAGGATTATTTTCTTGTATTTAAGTTATTCATTTAGTTTATTATACAATTTATTTACCCAGGATCGCTTAAGTGAGAGGTATAGATTTTCAGTGGACCTATATATTTACCCAATTTTAGGAAAATGTATGCAGGGGGAGATCTGGTGAAATATTCAAGGACAAAAAGAGATTGAGTGGCTGTAGTAGGACATAATTTCCTGTTTAATAGTTCTGGGATCCCACAGTACCACACTACCCTTGACTGTCTGCCCTAACATTAAACTAGTAGGCTCAATATAAAATCCATTCCACTATTTATTTTCAAAGCATGTAGCAATGAAATTGGGCTATAAGGTAAATGCAACATATGACCCATATCACTTTTCAACAGTATTTTATTGAGCAAGGTAGATGATAAACATTATCATAGTAAAGCGAATATTATATTAGACTTGGGGGGCAGAGGAAGATGAAGTGAATGAGAAGTGCACCAGTTTGCAGGGATAGAGGGTAGATGCAGAGGATTGCTAGCAGCAAATGTGAGAGAGCTAGATGTCTTTGTCCACTTGGGGACAAATCACCTGTGGTGAACAGGGAAGGGTAGTGCAGGGAAAGTTTTGGGAGCTGCAGAGGGACCTTAAGGATGTGGCACACACAGTGGTTTTGTCAAGGTGTTACCTATATATACCCAGGGGAGTAAAGGACATTCAACACCAAGGCTTTTAACAATTGGTTGAAGGCACGGTACATGGTGGAGGGCTTTGGCTGCATTGGGGACTGGAAGCCAACTTGGAAAGATATGGACCTCTATGGGGAGATGACCTGCATCCTTCCACAAAAGAGACCACAGTCCTTAGTGGGAGGTTTAAATGGTACTTGGGCAAGCATTTAAACCAGATGGGTGGGCTGTAAAAACTATGGTGGTAACAGCTGCCTCCATCAGATTATGATGCAGCTGGGACGGCCCAATGGGGAGTAAAATCACCCAGGGTAGGGGTGCAAGAAGACAGAAGTGGAAACAAGGTAGAGGACAAGAAAGGTATATATCAGGGAAGCAAGAAGGAAGGAGTAAGGGAGACAGGTAAAGGAGAAGGTAACAAGGTAAAAAGGTGGGTCGGGGAGTGTCAGGGAACAGCAGAGGCAGGAGAGGGAAGCAGGCAGGGAGGGAGTAAGGGAGACCATGTGTGCTAATGCAAGGCATCTGGAAAATAAAATTCCAAACCTGGAGGCAATCATTGCACAGGCTAGCCTGGATTTGGTGGCCATAATGGAGTCATGGTGCTCTGGCAGCCACTACTGGGACATGGCTATCGCCGGCTACTCTCTGTTCATTAGAGACAAGGAAGGGAGGAGGGAGGTGGCTTTAGTATAAGTAATGGATGGAATCAAGGCCATGAAAGGGCAGGGGCACCCAAAGGAAAAGGAAGATCTGGAAGGGCTGTGAGTCATCTTGGAGATAGGTAAGGGGCTGCTACCCATATAGGAGTAATATACAGACCTCTAGTACAGGGAGAGGAGTTGGGTAAGCACATGGGGCAGCCATCACCAGGCTGTCAAATAAGGGAAAGTGCTGCTAGAAGGTGACTTCAATCTGCTAGATGTGGATTACAGTCTTCCAGCTGCAGCTTCAAAAGGGCATAGGGCAGGGAAGAGAGGAGAGTGAGGGTGGGGGAGGTGGGGGATGGCAATGGGATGACAAAGGGAGGGGTGGGACAGCTGCAAACTAGGGGTGCTGGCTGCACACTTGAGTAGACTTAGATAGACTGAGTGGTCTGTTTCTGCTGGCACATTCATATGTTCAGCAAGAAGCAGGGCTGTCCTTGACTCCCTACAAGGGTCTTCTTCTCAGGCAGCTTGTCAAAGGACCCACTAGGATCAGGTCAGTGTTGGACCTAGTGCTAACAAACAGGAGGACATTGCAGATGACACAGTGAGCAGTCCTCTAGGTACCAGTGATCACCACACAGTGTGGCATAACATTAAGACAGGAACAGCAGCTAACCACATGAGAACGAGGGCCCTGGACTTTAGGAGGGTGGATTTTAAAGCAATGGGAGACTGCCTCAGAAACTACCTACTGTGTGTTTGGGGGAATTACTAAGAGGTAGAGATAAAGTGGGTAAAAATAAGTTAGGTGTAATTAAGGCAACCAGTCTCTTCATGAAGGGAGTGAGCAAAGCAGAAGGAAAAGAAATGGCTCTCTAGGGAAGTGGCCATGATGGTGAAGGAAAAAGTGTGGCATTCAGCTGGAATTCAGGAGGTATAAGAAAATGCATAGGGCAGAAGATAGGAGGAGTACAAGTAAAACACAGAAAGGCAGTGAAGGGAGCAAAGGTATAAACAGAAGAAAGGATAGCCAGTGGGTAGCCAAATGGATAAGACTTTCTTCAGGTACATAGGTGAGATGAAGAAGGCAAGAAGAGGAATAGTGAAGACAAGGAGATCAGGAGGGGGGGTGGGGACTGCACAAAAGAGAACCAAGAAAAAGCAGCAGACCTCATTAACAAGTACTTCTGCTCAGTCTTCACAGTGGAGAGGGGACTGCTAGGAGCAGAAGGAACAAAGTGAGGAGAGAGACACAAGTACATTTTCAGAGGAAAGCCCTGAAGGGACTTGCAGCCCTGAAAGTGAAGAAGTCTATGGGACCAGAGGAGATACACTCAAGGGTACTAAAGGAATTCAGGGATGTGCTAACTGCTGCATGATAGCCTTATTCATTAGCTCTCTGCAACCAGGCATGGTTCCAGAGGACTGGAGGAGGGCAGACATGGGCTCTCTGCATAAGAGAAGCAGCAAGGAGGAGGCTAGCAACTACAGGCCAGTCAGTCTCACCTCACTGGTGGGATGTTAATGGAAATGCCATTAAAGGAAAGGCTGGTATAGTATCTTGAATTCAATGGGCCACAAGACCATAGGCAGCATGAATTCAAGGGGAGGTCCTGCCAGACTAATCTGGTTGATTTCTATGACTGGGTGATTATGGAATAGATCATGAGGGAAGTGGATACAGCCTATCTGGACTTTTGCAAGGTCTACAACACTGTGCTGCATAGGAGACTAATAAACAAACTGAGCAGCCTAGAGGTGGGAATCCAAAGTGATTAACTGCTAAAAGGCAGTTAATGAGTAGAAGATGGAGGGTGGTGGTTAACAGCACTCACGTTAATGATGTAAAGTGACCAGTGGGGTAGAGCAGAGTTCAGTACTGGGTCCGATCCTCTTCAATGTCTTCATATGCGACACTGCTGTAGAACTGGAAAGGAAGAAAACATTACTTACCATAGTAATATTATTTCTTTCAGAGGATCCCTCAGTATGCTTGGACCTCTCAACCATCCTCCCTCACATAATCTTGCTGAGAATAGTTCTGCAGTCCATGCCTTAGGCCAAATTTTCTTACTGTAGAGCTTTAATGTGTATGTTTCACAGTGAAGCATGCTGTATATAGTTTGCCTGTAGGCAAGTTATTTTCTTTGTTCTTTTCAATTTTTTCTATAGTACTAGAACAGATTTAGGATTTGGGACCTATTGCGCCAGGCTGTAAATGAATCTGACTGGCTTACAGCAGCACTTACAGTCAGCACTCTTTTACTACATCTTGATTGGCTAACTCCCTGGCATCATTAGCATAAACTCCACCTCAAGGGCAGCTGAACCCAGCTGGCATAACTGCAATAGTCAAGCATACAGAGGGATTCCTAGGGTCAGGTGTGCCTTTTGTAGATGACACCAAAATATGTAATGAGATGAACAATCGGAGGGACTGGAGAAATGCATAGGAATCTTTGAAACTCGAGGAGTGGTCAAGTGCATGGCAGTTAGGGTTCATTGCCAAAAACTGTAAAATCATGTACCTAGGGTAAGACACCAGGAGCTGAGCACAGAATGGGGAGGTACTAACAGTTACTAAGCAGGAAAGAGACCTTGGGGTTATCATATCTGATGACCTGAAAGCAGCAAGGCAGTGTGACAAAGCAGTAGGTAAGGCCAGTGGGATGCTGGGATGCACAAGAAGAGGTATCTCCAGCAAGAGAACAGTGGTGGTGTTCCCACTATATTGCTCACTGGTGAGACCCCACCTGGAATATTGTGTCCGGTTTCAGAGGCTGGTGTCCCATCAATAGAGCAGAGGAAAGAGGGTGGTTGATGTGGTGCTTTGTAACATGAAATCAATGGGGGCAGAGACCCACTTAACATACATAGTCAGGAGCCATTTGTCACATACTGGTGCAGTCTGACAATTACTCTGTGCTTTGCCTGACTTCTGGTTCAAGGTGCTTGATTGACAAAATTATTAGTCTTTGTGTTTGGTGGCCAAATTGCTGCCGTGTTTACTCTCACCCTTTGCTTGTGCTCCTATTATCTGCGATCCATTTTTTGCCCTATTGTGGGTGACTAGTTGTACCAAATGCCCTACTAGGAGAGACTAAGAATCTCAACATGTGTACTTTAGAAGAGTGGAGAGTAAGACAGGACATGATAGAGACCTACAGGTGCCTTGCAGGGTAAACAGGGTGCAGAAGGGAGTCTTTTCAAATTACAAAGATCGACAGGACCAGACAGCATGTAATGAAGCTGAAAGGGGGGCTAAGAGGGATCTGAGGAAGTACTATTTCACTGAAAGAGTTTTAGATGCCTGGAACAGACTGCCAGCAGAACTGGTATCTATGAAAACAGTACAGAATTCAAGCATGCGTGGGACTGGCATAGAGGAATATTAGTAAATAGGCAGGGAGGAGGGAGGGTTGTGGGTGACCAGTTGCCCTTTTCCGTCAACAAAGTCTATGTTTCTAAAGCTGTTTAGCACATATTCAAATTAGTTAAGTCAGAATCATACAAGATCACAGACAGAAAAAGGTATTTTATCCATCCAGTCTGTTGCCCAAGTCTGGAATAGTGGAATAAGTTTGTGTTTAATTTTGCTTTGTAATATTCTGAGGGAAAATCAGGTGTGAGCCATTCCAAATTGAATAATTGTTAAGCAAAATTCTAATTTCTCTCAAGATCAAGAAATATTACAAGCCTTTTTCAAATGCTATGGGGACAAGACTGTTGAAGAATTACTTTATATTATCTACCTATTTGATTCTGAGACAGATCTTTCTGTTCACTCTTTCTTCAGTTGCCAAAGAAATGTTTTCTGACTTGATGACCTGTCAATAAAACAGCTTTAATGTAAAACTAAGAGCATACAATTTTGGCAGTAGTGACTATGGTATATTATATTCTGGTTTTAGTTTTATTAAATGTCTAATATCAAGCACAAGCTATGTTTGACATCTTTACATACCAAATACTTACACTGCAGCTTCCAGTATCTGTAACTTTTAAATTATGTTCCCCAATAAACCCTTCAAAATTCTTCCTTGAAATCCTTGGCAAAAGATAAGTTGCAGATTTTTGTTGTTGTTGTGAAAAAGTATCAATTTCTCATTATTGTGTTGCATATGGAGATTTGAAAAAGGAATGGATCCTCATTTTCATACTACAGAGGAGTCCCTCTACTGTAGCTCTACTATCATTTAATAATTTTAATATCAGTTAAATCATAGCTACTGTAGCCTGTTCACAGTTTCCCAATTTTATAATTTGACTAGGATTGCTGAGCATTGCCCATCACCATTATTGAAAATGCTGTGACCAGCAGGATTGTAACCTTGCTTTCTTCTGCCTTGCGGTGAAATTAAAAGGTATAAAATTAATTATAAAATTAACAGATTTCAGCCCTGGAACATGATCATAATTCAAATCAAAGTTAAAACAACTAAAGACAGGGTGAGAGCTGTTCTGATAAACTCCGCAGTCCTAATATAAAGATTCAACCTAAAATGTTTTTACTAATTTAAAGCAAAACAGAAAACAGTTCTGATCAACTTAAGTTATTCTGTTTGGGTTGTAGGTTTAAAAAGAATCACCGCTAACAAATACAAATTGAATTCATTATTTTGGTAAGCTATTCTTTAAATCAATCACATAAATTTAATATAATTATGGAAAATACATGATTTACAGAAAGTAAAAGATATCTTTTCTCCCCAACTCATTTTATTGCATTCTATATAGATGAACTAAGTACAAAGTCAGAGATGGGGCAATGTTCTCCACTTGTAAGAATAAATTTAAGTTAGCAGCAGGAATGTTCCCCGTGGAACTTTTATACACATTGCTCATTGAATTTTATATAAATAGATTTTGCTAGTGAAACCCAAATAATTTTTAATTAAGTTGTCATTTTTTTTTGTATATAGCCCTTTCATGTTCCAAGGAAGGGACTGGCTTGTCCTGAAACATTAACTTTTATGAAAAACCAAGGGAGCATTTTTGTAATATTTTATTGAATATGGAGCAATGCCAAGGAATTATAATTAAATTGTATTGAAACATGGACTGGGTTGAGAGTGTCATTCCTTATATTCATATCTGTCAGAACAGATACTACAGAAGCACTCCCAATATGGCATTTTCAAACAGCATGGAATTTGCATATAAATAAGAAGAAACAGTACAAGGGAGTCCTGGGAGATGGTATTCAAAATCAATACACCAATTCTTTAGGCATGAGAACAGTGAAGTAAAATGGAACCGTTCTGATCCTGAAGTACTCAAGTGAAACCAATCTTTATTTTGACATAGTTTTTATTCCATTTCGTAAACTAACATACAGGACAACAGTAAGAGGAAGAAGTACTTTGGGACAGACATAGTTACACATTATAGAGTATATAATTGCTTTTGTGTTACCTTTTTCCTGTAGATAACTAGGTTCAGCAAGATGTACTGATGATGTCAGCCACAAAACACACTGCCTCATCATCACTGCCAGCAACACTATATGACTTACATCTTCAAAGTTTAATAAAACTCTAGCTATGTTAAGTAGGAGATGTGGCTTTTGAAGACTGAGTGCACAATTTTAGAATGGATGCATTCTTTTTGACAAACTTATCTCCATCTTCAAACTTAACATTACTAGGTAGACTATACACAACTGTACAAACTTCCTTACTAACAAATTGCTCATGTCACTGAACCTGACATGCCCCACTATCCTCCCCAATGCCTGACCAGCTGCTTAGCCTTGCTACAGAAGCTGGCATATAACCCTAACCTTGTACTTATGTACTGGGCCTATTTTGCCCCATGTACTGTGTTATAACTGTGTAACTGTGATATATGTCCTTTGTTGTTTATGGCTGTTACTACTGTGCTAATTTACCTTGCCTGCTGCTTCTTGTCATAAAATTTTTTATTTGATACTATAATATCCTAATCATTCAATGTGCGCTGCTTGTATATTCATGCAATCATGCTTCCTTATGATGCTATTTATTTGCTTCTGTTAACTGTTCACCTGATAACCTGGTGTTATCATATCCATTGTAACCCCACACCCAGGTTGTACCGGGAGACGAGCATCTTGTTCCTCAGTGTCCCTTTCCTGGTGAAACAATTGCAATAAATAAATAAATAGTGAGCCTGCTGGATGCAACACAGTGTCTCATATTTCTGTAAGATAAATAGAATTAACTGCCACTAAAATTGCCTTGTTTCCTGCAGTAAAACTGCTGCAGAATTCAGCAGTATTGTGTTGTATCCTACTGGGCTACACTGTATTGTCTGGCAGCCTCAATGGTACTTCCTTCTCATTATTAATGCATGTGTTCCTGAAATCCACTATAGATTTAAAAGAAACAAAAACAAACAAACACATCCTTCCATTAAATACTTTGAAGATCAAAATGTTAATTTTGGGTAAGAAAGCCTATTTTAGCTCACCTGCACACCCTAAAAACCCTTGCATCAGTGGGAGAGCTCTATATCCTTGGTGACTTCAATATGAATTGGCTCTCTGGTGCTAGTACCAAGCTCCACAACCAGGAGGCAGCACTAAATCTGACTCAACAGATCACTGAGCCCATGCACCTAAACCACAAAACTCAGAAACACTCCCTACTGGATTGGGCCTCACTTTGCATCCACACAGGATAATTGCCTCTGGCCTTTACCAGACTCTCTGAGTGATCACTACATGATATACATAGTAAGAAAAAATATTTAAAGCCAGGCCACCTCCACCAAGAACTCTCCTCATCAGGTCATACAAATCCCTTGATTTTTGAAGGACTCCTAAATGACTTAGCAAACTTGGACTGGTCCGCATCCCAAAGGCCGCCTCTATTGACTCCGACCTGGACTTTTTAAATCCAGATTTCTTGCCATCTGGAACCACCATGCCCCACTCAAAAAGGTCTGAGTAAGGGAGCTCATCTGCCATGGATCTCCAAAGACCTATTGGACCACCTCTGAGCCAGGGACCAGGCGTTGAAAGCCTACAAAACATCAGGCACCCACGCTGTTCACCAACATTACCCAACACTTAGGAATGCCTGCACCATGCTTATCCAGCAGGCTAAAACATACTATTTCACATATTCCTTCAAAATAATCAAATCACCCGCCGAGTTTTGGAAGTCAATTAAATCAACTCTTCTCCTCTCCCACCCAGCCCCCCACCCTGTCCTAGTTGTAGGCGGCTCCACAATATCAGAATCTCATGCAGTAGCCACTGTTTTCAGCTCCTTTTCACTAGTAGTGCGACCTCTCTACTCAAGCACACCACCTGCCACACTCCCTACATCCGCATCCCTACCCACCCAAACCCCTACCCAGCTTTCTCCTTCTCCTGGTTACTCGGCATCTGAGTACTCAATGCCCTGCTCACCCTCCATCCTCTAAGGGTAAATGCCCCTTGGGGTTGGATGCCAAAATGCTCTATCTTTCAGCCCCAGCCAACACCATCCACCTAGCATCCCTCTACAATCTCTCCTTCTCAGCTGCAGTCCTCTCTGATTGGAAGCATGCCACAGTCATCCCTCCCTAAAGGTGGTGACCCATATTCTCCTAGTAACTTCCACCCCATCTCCTCCTCCCCATTTTAGCCAAAATCCAGGAACATCTAGTCTTCTCGCAACTTTTCTCCTTCCTTGACCTCCTCCTTCTTTACTCCCTACCAGTAGGGTTTTTAGGAAATCCCACTCCACTGTCACTTCCCTCCTCAGGCTAACTGATTCCATCCTTACAGCCATGGACAAAGGCCAATTCACATCTGCCATTTTGTTGACCTAGATAAGGCCTTCGACAGTGTCTCTCATGCCCTTCTCCCTAGCGAAGCTCTCCCAAGCAGGGCTCTCCAGTGCGCCATCTGCTGGTTCAAATCATACCTGGCAGACAGGTCCGAATCAGTCAGAACTGGTGCATCCACTTCCGCTCACCTACCTGCCACCATTGGCATACCTCAAGGCTCTGTCCTTGGTCCAGTTCTGTTCTCCATTTTCCTGAATGACCTGCCATCAGCCTGTCCACACACATCCATTCATATGTATGCTGATGACACAGTGCTGGATACTTCAGGCCCCTCCCCGGAGTGGCACTCAAACTCTAGCAAGACTTCAATGATGTTCAGCTCTGGTTCTGTTCAAACCAACTTACTCTTAATGCCAAGAAAACTGTCTCTTTAACCTTTGGCATGAGGCAGAGACTCTCCATCTCCCGCCACTCCAAACTTCAAAACCCTAGATTAGATATCTTGGGGTTTGGCTGGACCAACACCTTGACTTCTCTGCACATATCAATGCTACCCACAATAAACTGCACCCAGACTGGGCACCATAACCATGGCTGTATCCCACTGCCAGCCCGCAAGGCAATTGTGGAGAAATGATCCTCCCTATTTTTGACTATGGGGACGTAGTCTACAGTGCCGCCCCTAAGTCCACCTCTAGCACGACTCAGATCCCCTTTCCACTCCTTGTGTCACTTTGCTCTGGACTGTACACCTCCACCCACCACTGCAACCTCTACCAGTCCCTTAACCTCCTTTCACTCTTTGATAGGTGTCAGTCCCCTGTAATAGACTCACAGCCAAATTCTGGGCCCAGTTACTGCCCCCTACCTCTCGTCTACCCTAAATGCTCAAACACCCCCTGCTTAGTCACTCAGGAATTGCAACTCTTGGCTCCTTCAAGTCCCTTACATGGTGACTCTGCCAGCCAACTGGCCTTTAGAGTTTGCATGCCAAAGCTATGGAACTCCTGCCTGCAGACATTTGGCATGCTCCCTCCTCTTGGAAACTCAACTCCTCCACAAAGGGTACTCCGCTGACTGCTCATGTAGCCTGAGCTCACACTAGACAAGGGCCAGCTCTACAACCGGTTTCAGCTATGGATACTTCTATGTTCTATCTCTGACCTGATATAGTTGTCTTTTTGTACCTGCTTATCATATTGATGCCTTATCAACTCTGATGTTCTGTTGTTGCTTGCTTTGTACATGCTGTATATACACCTGTATATATTATGTATATATTCTGTGTGATTTCTGTATTATGTATGTGATTTTGTATCCTCCCATCCCTCAACACCCTCCAGGACGATCTGGAATTGAGCAGTAGTCTGCTCAGTATGCATTTCCTGGTAATACTTTTAATAAATAAATAAATTTTAAACTTAATTCTGACACCTCTAAAGCACTCCAATTCAGACCTTTCATTTGACTACATTGTTTGCAACCTTGAAGTCCTCCTGGACTCGACTCTCATTTTCTCACATTTCTACTATAGGCAAATAATCTTACCTTCACCTCGTAACATTGCCTGAGTTTGGAATTTACATTTCTCCCAACTCTGCTGAAATCATCATCCATGCATTTGTATTTAAATACCTGGAAAACAGTAACTCCCTTTTGTGGCCTTGCTGAACCCCACCACTAAACTAAATGAATAACTTAAATATAAGAAAACAATCCTTCTAAAACCCCAAATAATGAGTCCATGCTGTGCCACAGACTGATTATCTGTCCAGAATTCCATCATGTTCAAATTTTCTTGAGAGCCTAATGTTCCCACACTTGTAAGGGGTTACTAAAATGTCTGTCAGTATACCCAAGTAGCTCTATTGCATGGGACCGTGGGGCTGGATGCCCCATTCCACAATCCTCTTTTGTTCCCATCCCAAGCACTGCTAGAGTATGTTGTGCATGTGATTTCAGCTGCAAAGGATGTTGGCTGTGATCTCAAACACAATTATGCCAAGTTCCGCCTGTTGCTAGGCTACAGGAGGTGTTGTAGAACAACACACTCTAATCCTCCTGCTCTAGGCCAGTGAGCAAGAAACCTGAGATGAGTCTACAGTAACAGATGGCTGTGAATTTTAATCCACCAGTGAAGTTGATGTAAAAACCACCATGCTCTACCATATGCAGAATGTGGCAGCCTTCACCCTTATCCACACCACAAATTGAGACTGTATCACTCTAACCCACTTACACAGTAGTTCCACTGGCTTCTCATTTTATGATTCAATTCAAAATGACCCTCCTGGTGTCATAAAATAATTCATGACAAGCTGATTTTAAATAGCACCTTTCTTACAAGCTACTGCAAAATAATTTAATAAACAATCAAAGAAATGAAAGTAAATATGGTAATGCAATACAGCATATATTACATAACAAGGATGAACAGGAAATAAATAAAATGAGCCAAAACAACAGTACGTCATAAAAATATATCACAGCCAACCACCTACTAAATAAATTACACTGCAGTGCATTTAACATCTGTAAGCATAGTCAGTGAAATAGACACACTCAAGGCAAGGGAAGACAGACAAGAGAGGAAATGAATGTTTTGAGATAAGATCTACAGTTGCAGTAATCAGAGAATCAATCAAATCAATCCATCCCATTAAGGGAGACATTAAAGTAAGGAAGTTTGAAGGATCCTAACCCAAAAATAAAGAAGTCAGCAAGGGCATTTCATAACTGATTTGAAAGGGACAGGGAGCATCTGCATGCTTTTCAGAATCAGTGTGATATTGTTACACTGTCTGGTTTAGGCCAAGAGATGGACAGCAGCTTTTGGATATACTAAAATATTTAAAGGATTATCTTTGGAAGCCACAAAAGAGCTTGAATTGTCAAGCCTGGAGAAGATAACAACTGAAACATGAACTCATGGTACTGGATTGTGAATCTTGGGAGTGCAATATATTGACAAATGTTGCATTCCAACTGGCTGCCAGTGCCTAAAGGAGATTTGTCTCCACATCCCCAAAAGCCCTCATTTCAAAGAGTCAGGATGAATACTAGAGGGCATTCAGCACATGAAAGAGTATGAGCTGTCCTCTAGCTCACAACATGGCTTCACAAAAGAAAGATCCTACCAAACCAACCTACAATAATTGCCTTCTGGCCATTAGCTTCGAAGAAGGACTGGTTGTCTGAAAGCTAGAGCACTTTGTTCTTGTTGTTACATCTATGTTGGTCCACTAAAAGGTATAAAATCATTTGCTTCTGGATCTCTTCTTTAGGCATTAATTAGAAGGCTGAATAAGGGCCAAGTGATGGGTACAGTCTATGTAGACTTAATAAAGCTTTTGACACTGTACTGCAGCATGGGCAGCTCATGCACAGTATAGTCAATATGGAATTCACAAAGTGTAAAGTATATGGACAGTGAATTAGCTGGCAAATAGGTAGCAGTGAGTGGTGGTGGATCGTTACCATTCAGAGTGGAGCAATGTTGACAGAGAGTACACAAGGAGCTAGTTCTGGATGTTTGCTCTGATACAATGGCAAGAAAGAATGTTGCTCCCTGATTGGTCGGAGGGACTGGACCCGGATGTTATCCCAGCATAACATCCTGCATCTAGTCCCAACACCCAAATGACTGAATAATTTTAAAAAAAATCACTACCCACTGCCCATTCCATGCCACCAGCTGGTTCGGCAGTAAGCAGATTTTCAAACTAGTGGGCATGCCCACATCCTCTCCTCCACAACCTCCCTCAATTAATAGGTCCCGCCAATCACTTGCGCCATTGTTTTGAGCCTTCTTCCTGTACAGATAAAAAATACTACAACCCGCATCGGAGAACATAAAACAAAATGCCACCAGCTGGTTTCCCTACTGAGCAGCTCTTAGGGCAGTACCAAGACGCCCACACATCTTCTGCACTAACATCCTCTGTTGACCGCTGGTGGCAAGTCTTTCACGCTACTAGGCCTTTTCTCTCGTATAGACCAAAAATGCTGCAAACTGTAGCGGAGATCAAAAAATAATACACCATTTCTGGAACCCAGCGCATCAGTGAACTGTGGCACAGCAAAACTGAACATCGCATGATTCACTGATGCTGCTCACTGTGGTATGGAAAACATATGAATTTCAGCTTATACAGAAAGCACTGACACCCTGCTACAGTAAATTTACAAAAAGATTAAACTTAGGAACCTGTCATTTTCTTCTTCAAAGCACAGCTGTCCATGGTGGTGGTGGTGGAGTGTGTGTTTCAAAACACACACCATCCAGCCACAACAGACCACCTCCTGGACACAATAGAAACTGTGGACTTTTTCCAATCCTTCCACCTCCACATACAAAAATAAAAACGAAATGTAAAAAAAAAAAAAAATCTTACTTTTCTTTCAAATGAGTCATTAGATATTGAATAATGCCCTCCAGGGTGGATGTTATGCTGGGATAACATCCTTCTCGGATGTTGGGTGCCCTTGACCTGCACTCTGGGCCCAACCACACCGAGGCAGGCTGTTATCCCAGCATAACACACACCCTGTCTGGCATTATTCCTTTATTTAACAACATTTTAAACACTTGTAAAGGGTCAGCATCAGGCTGCTGAAGTTTGCTGATGTCATTAACTTGGCTAAACAGGCTGGAAGAGTGCACTCAACAGAGGAAGATGATGCATCACAGGAATATGCACACATTAGGGTGGGGAGGAGGAAGGGTCTCAGATTTAATGTGAGATGTGCAAGGCTTTGCACCTAGGGACAAAGCATCTGAGTCACAAATATGCCATGTGGTGTAGCAGTGAAAAGCCCACCCAAGGAGAGGATCCGGGGTAATTGTGGACAGTAAGCTAAAGGCAGACAGTCAATGTATTGCTGCAGTTAAGAGAGAAAACACAACATTTGTGTGCATGGGGAGGTAACGGGAAAATCAAAAGAGGTGATCTTGTGCTGTACATGGCCTTAGTTAGACCACACCTGAGGTATTTCATCCAGTCCTGGTCACCAGAGAGCAGAAAGAACATTGCAAAGATTGAGGAGTCCAGTACAGGACCACCAGACTAATTAGTGACTTACCGTAGGGGCTATGAGGAGAGACTGAACACGCCAAATTATTTACCTTACAGAACAAAGACTGAGAGGGAAGATTATCACAGTGTTCAATATAGTGAAAGGAATACAGGGTTTTAAATAATTGATTAGCAGTTTTTTTCTTGGGACAATACTAACTGTTCAGAAAGTATTTATATAGGTTTTCTAGAAGTGTTATGTTTGTTAAACACAGTGAGGCAGGTGCTATGCATTTTCACAATGTTTTAGCACTTTTATGAGCAAAACACTAATCAATTTTTAGAGTTAAATAAAACCCTGGAATATATAGCAGGAGAATATACATATTTTGGGGCTGATAAGTGCTAGTAGAACATGAGGAGGAGAGGATAAAGGTGAAACATTACAAAATATTACTTCTCCCAGGATGGCAAACATGTGGAATAGTCTGCTGAGTATGGATGCTAGCATTATTCATAGTTTCAACACAGTAATGGCCATATTTATTAACTTAAATTTTAGTTACGTGGTGAGAGAACTCAAGTGCAGAGAATGGCATAGAGGGTCACACACCATGAGCAGTGGTAACAATCCAGAAGGTAAATTCGACCTCAGCAAATGAGGCTGAGAAGATGAACCCAAAGTCCATTTCATATATTACTATGCAAATGATTAATGGTGGGGACAGTGGTTAAAAGTTAGTAAAATGTAATTATATACTATAGAAAAGGATATGAATAAGTGTGGAAGCACATTTATTAGCTGAGGTGAGGATGTTAGATATTGTAGTGCATTAGCATTTGATGTAGGAAAAGACTGGAAAAAGGGTGAAAAGTAAGTGTAACTGAGGGAGAAATAGGAATTGGAGAAAGAGATGTAACATCATCCCAAAAAAGGAAATGTGAGTCTGAATGAAGGATGCAAAGGATGGGGACTATTTAGTGTAAGAGAGTCAATAGCAGAGAAAAGAAACAGGATTGTCTGCATGTGTAAAGATGAGAAAACAGTAAAATTTATATTTATCAAAAACAAAGCCTGACGGTGCATACAAGCTAGCAATTAGGCTCTGTGGGCATTGCAATCAATAAGACAGAAATTAATTTGTCCAGCAGTACAGGTTGTCATACCACTTACTAGAGCTTGTGTCCATAAACTATGACTCAGTTCTGGGCCTCTTACCTAATAAGAGACTTAGCAGCCGCTGAAAGAGTGCAGAATAGGGCAACAAAATGGTAAGAGGCATCAAAGAATTGATGAATCAAGAGAGACTAACCAAACTGAGGCTTCATAGTTTGAAAGACAAAGACTTATGAGGTACTTATTTCACCTATATAACAATAATATCATAATGGAAGCTTTAAATCTGGCACATTATGTCAATTGCAGTAGAGTTAAAGGGAGAATTTATAATTTAAAGCTAGACAGCTTAAAAGTGAAAAAGGGCTATTATTCCACTGAGAACGTAATGGATGTATGGAATGCCTTTACATGGACAGTGGTTAAAAGCAGTGCCAGAAGGACATTTAAAATTAATTTAGATTTTCACATGTCTGAAGGTGGTCTGTCACAATGCTCCTAGCGCATGGGGCAGTTTTGATAGGCACATTGCCTATTAATGTTCCTCAGCCCTTGGTATAAAACGTTAGTATAAATGTTAAAACAGGAGATCAGTTTGCCAATTTTCATGATGGACAGCAAGTCCATAAGTCTGTCATTTTTTCTGGTTTTCTGCAGGATTACTTGGACTCACAAGAAGAGGAAGTATACTATAGTACTCTTCTTGTATGGGAGATAGTTACAGTTTCTAAGACAGCATCTAAGGCAAAAGACATATGGGGCCTGATTTTCAAAAGGCTGAGAGGGACACAAGGGGTTTGCATCCATAGAGTCTGATGCAAGGGTTGTGTCCCAACTTGCATCAAACACAGTTTTAAAAGCACCTGCATCCACCCAGATGCAGTTGTGGCAAGTTCCCTTGCACCAGGGTTGTGACAACAACCCAGGTGTGCTAGGGTGTAAGAGGAGCTTGAGCCATGGTGAGGCTGCAACATCCCTTTTTGGGATTTCACAGCCCCACCATGGATGCAGCATGATCTAAGTGGTTTGTGCCATAGGGTTCCAGTCCTGCAGGGATGGCAGGGACACATCAGGGGCCCAAGAGGCAGCAATGTGGGCATTGGGGCTGCAGAAATTCATAAAGTGCACCTTGGGGTGCTTGTGCCATATATAGTACAGAGTCCATTGCCAAGCAAATAATCTCCCACCCCATCTCCAATGACACCCACAATGCTAACTACCCGTCCGTGATGGTCCTCACAGAACCCCGATCCCCTGATGCCATTAAGAACACCCTGCCAGTTACAGCACACTGCCCCTCCCACAATCACTGGTCATAGAATACAATTAGCCCTGGTGGTCCAGTAGAACCATCCTCACCTCCTGTCCAGTAGTGTCTGACCACCAAACACCCCAATCCCCAATAACAGCCAGCAACCAGCACAGCCCTCCTCACCACCATGGCTGGCCACCAACTGAACCTATAATGACTGGCGAATGACATAGTATCGCCTGCGGAATTAGCAGCTGCTGTCATTCACGGAACATACTGTTTATTTATTTTGTTAGGATTACAAGTACCTTTGGCCAAGGCTCTTTTATAGAGGTTCCATGTCAGTTAATGACATACAACATGGAATACAGTTGATATAAACTGCAAACAATTCATGTTACAAAAGTGCTATTGAAAAAGGTCCAGTATGGGAAGAGTAAGGTGTAGGGGAGGAGAAAAGTGTGAGACGTTAAATGAGGCAGCTATAATGAAATGGAGAAACAGCTAGAAAGCATGTGTCCACAAGGAATAGGTCTGGTCAGACACACGGGGTGGCAAAGAGACAGGGAATGAAAAGGGGGGTGTGTGGATGCAGCTACGCATTTATCAGACAATGAATGGGAAGGAATGAAGGAAGGGAAAGTGAGGGGCAGGGTGAGGGTGAGGAATAAGTGCTACAAGGGGGCAGAGAGAGGATATAGTGGTGGTATGAAAACCTGAGATTTGTAGTGGCACACCTCAGGAACTGGGGGGACTTGGAGGAGCCAGAGGTTAAGCATAATGTCAGTTGGGACTATGGCTGTGGAGGTCATGAGTTAGAAGAGGCAGTCACAGGAGCTAGAGGCAATGAGATGGGCCGGAGCCTGGTTTTGAGCAGACCTAGTGTTGAGGCTGAGGAGATGGTGTGGCTGAGACCATTCAGCCATAGAGGACCCTGTAGGCTAAGGAGTGTTGGCCCTGCATAGTACAACAGTGAGGAACTTGTAGATTCTGGGTTGTTGAGCTCCTGGTGTTCCGTCGAGTGTTTTGATGCAACAAGGCAGTAACATCGGGGGCTGAGGCCAAGGTTGATTTTTCCACCGTAGCACATGTGAGATACTTTATATGGTTGGAGAGTTGGAGCCATCCGGATTGTGCATAAAGGTCACAGGTATGGGTGAGGCAGTGGGCACCAGTTGTAAGTCGGCATGCTTTGTTTAGGGCTGTTGTTATACATTTGAGGGTGGATGTCATGGTAGAGCCATAGACAATGAGGCCATAATCAATAATTGAAACCACAGAGCTCTGGACAGCAATCTTCAGGGCCTCTGGGGTGAGATGTTGCCTATGATTCTAGAGTAATCCAAGCAGTGTTGGCAACTTTGGCCACACAGTCAATATGAGCAGCATAGGAGAGTTTGGGGTTAAGCAGAATCCTAGATATTTGAATAAGTAGACTTGTTCGGAGGATGGTCCCCTGCTTGGTGGAGATGGCAAGGGGTGATTCTTGTGACAGTTAGGTGAACTGACGAAAAGCAAGGACTTGGTTTTCTTATTTATTGTTTATTAAGATCTAGGATTACAAATACCTTTGAGCCAAGGCTCTTTTACAAAGGTTCCACGTCAAAGGAAACAGAATTGGAGAAAACAACATTTCAAAGGAAAGAAGACATTTCACAGTGTATAAGCAGACTGTAATAGTTTTAGGACCTTCAATATGGACACAAGAGGGAGACACAGTAAAGCAGCCAGAGGCATTTGTCAGCTAGAATAGCCAGTAAGTGCAGCATCATTAGATGGGGTGGGAGAAGCAGAGTGAGGAGGGAGAGGATTAATGAGGGAGGAAGAGGGACAGAAGAAGAGGAAGGGAAAAGTGCAACAAGGGTACATAACTGCATGGTGTGGCAGTCAGGACTGGAGTGTGGTGGAGGTGCCAAATCAGCTAAGTTAGAGATACCATAAATCAGGAAAAGCAATCACAAGAGCTAGAGGTTGTGAGGTGTAGTCGAAGGCTGGATTTGAACACTCCAATAGTTTTGGGAGGAGATAGTGTAGCTGAGGTTGTTTGGTCAAAGTGGGGCTTTGTAGGCAAAGAGCATTGGCCCAGGCTGGTGCAACAATGGGGACTCTCAGGAGCTGCCTCTTAGATCTCCTGGGTTCCACTGACTGGTGCTTTTAGGCAGTAAGGCTAGGACACCAGGTGGTGCCAGACCAAGATGTATATTCTTTGCCATAGTACAAGTGAGGTACATTGATACGGTTCTTAATGTTGAAGCCAGCTGGTCTGATCATACAGGTCGCATGTGTGGGTAAGACAGTGGGCACCAGTACTGAGTCAGCAGGCCTTATTTAAGGCAACTGATATTTGTCTGAGGGTTGTCGTCAGAAGCAGAGCTGTAGATGATGAGTCCATAGTCGATGACCGAGACCACAGAGCTGTGTACAGCTATCTTCAGAGCATCAGGGGTAAGGTGTTGTCTATATCTGTAAAGTAGACCAAGACATACATTAGCAGTTCTGGCAACATTATCAACGTGGGCCACATATGTGAGGCATGGATCCAGTAAGATCCCAAGATACTTGAAGGACTGGACCTGATCAAGGGTGTTACCATTTTAGTGGTAATAGCCAGATGGTGCTGCTTGTGCGGGTTTTTGAACTGTGAAAAGGCATTGATTTGGTTTTCTTGTGATTGAGCACTAGCTTGTGATTTGGGAACCAAGACTCAAAAGAGCTGAAATCATGCTGGAGAGAGCGCTGCAGAGATGAGTGATCTTTGTGAGATGAAAAGACTACAGCATCGTCAGCATACAGAATAATGGGCTCATAACTGGATTGTGGTAGTAAGTTCAAGAAGAGGCTGAACAGGAGGGGCCCAGGATGGAGCCCTGTGGGACCCCAGCATGGATGGGCAGGGTATTGGAGAGGCTGAGGCAATTTTACTCTTTGGCTCCAGTGACCTAAGTAGCTATTGAACCATAGTGCAGAGTCAGGTGATAGGCCAGTGGTTAGCAGTTGATCAATGAGAAGCCCATGGTGGAAAGTATCAAGGCCTTGGATAGGTCGATGAAAACAGCCCCAGTGAGCTATCCGTTGTCAAGGGAGTTGTGGACTGCGCTGGTGAGCTCAAGGAGGTAGTGGTGGTGCTGTGGCCTTCCGGAAACCATGTTGATTTGTAGTTAAGATGTTATATTTCTCCAAATAGTCAGTGAGTTGGTCTGCCACAATCCACTCAACGGCCTCAGAGAGTGGAGGAAGAATTGACATAGGCGATAGTTTGAGTGATTAGGCTTATCACCATTTTTTGTGAACTGGGGTCACGATCGTAGTCTTCCATCTATCTGGGAATTTACTACTGGTGAGGGAGAGACTGAGAATTTTTGTTAGTGGAAGAAGGAGCTCATCGAGGGTGAGAGATAAAAGCTTAAGGTCCAAGTTATCACCACAGGATCTGGATTTTAAGAGAGCCAGGGCAATGTAGCGACATGCATCATGCAGTCTGACCTCTCTGAAGTAGAAGTGGGGTAGGTGAGCCATAATGATGGGGGCCGGAGAGGAGGTGCTTTGTTCGGAAATAGTGAGGAGGAGGACTGTGCCGAGGTCTGTAAATGCCATATTGAAGGTGTTAGCAATGACCATAGGGTCGGGGGTAGCAGAACCATCGACTACAAGCATGGTCGGAGAGGTTTCCTGACTGCTTCCCAGTTATTTCCTTCATATTCTCCCAGAAAGCTCTTCCATTTCCCCAGGTGTTGGTGAGCGCTCTTTGTAGTAGGAGTTTTTGCAATCTGTATAGCTTTAGTGCAGGCACTTTGGGCTTGTTTACATGATTGAATGTCTGGTTGCTTTCCAGTTAATTTGGCTACTGCCCAGAGATGGTCTCTTTGTTTCAGCTGGGCAAGAAGACCCCTGTGATCCAGGGGTTGCTGATAGATTTAGCCTAACGCTTTTGATTGGGGCAAAGAGGTCACACGCTGAGTTGAAAGTCGAGATGAAATGGTTAAGAACCAGGTTAACATCCATTATATCATATATGGGTGACCAGTCTTGATGCATTAGGTGTTGTTTAAGAGGAGTTAGGTTGCAACAAGGAGGACTCTGCTGGAGATGGGATTTTTTGGGGAGCTTTAAAAATGTGTTTGTCCATTCACAGATGATTGGCGAGTGGTCACTAAGAGAGTCTGACAGGACCGTGGTGGGAGAGACCCTGGCCGGGTGGTTCATGAGAAACCAATCGAGTAGAGTACTGGTGCCCATTTTGTAGTTAGTTCTGGTAGAAGAGGTAACCATCTGTGAGAGGTTGGCAGCAGTGATGGAGTCTTTCTGAGCACTTGAATCAGGTGCCAGCCAAATAATACTAAAATCTCCTAGCAGTATAAATTCAGATTAAGGGGCTGGGAGCTACAAAATTTATAACCTCATGTACACCAAGTCTTTGGTTTCTGAGGGAATGTATACTGTGACAATGGTGAGGGCTTTGTGATTTGGACCTAAGAGAATTTTTGATTGGTAGGATCTAAGCTGAGGCAGTAGAAGAGACAGTACCTAAAGGGTGCCACCTGATGTAAATGGCACATCCTCCCCTTGTTCTGCAACCCAGTCCAGCCTGTGGATGTTGTAGCCCTGTATGATTAAAGCCAGGTTGGGAACTTTGTTGCCAGCCAGGTTTCGACTATAGCAAGGATGTCTGGGTTGTGCTGGTGGATGAAGGCTTGGAGGGCATCGATCTTGGGCAGAAGGCTGCAGATATTCAGGTAGCCAGGGTTAGAGACCCAGAGGTTTTGCCAAGGCTTGGGCGGCAGGGCCTGGATTCGATGGACATTACCCGACATAAGTAGTAGGAGGAGTATTAGTTTTAGTTTAAGAGAGCAAAGGCGTAAGAGCCTTAAGAGATGCTTTAAATTGTGTTTTCCTGGTTGGGTAATAGACCGGCACCACATGGCCGCCAGTGGGATACAAATTGGTATAGTGTGGATAGGTGTTCCCACATGAAATGGTTTTCAATGCCAGAAGGTGACCTGGTGTAACTGAGAGGTGGTCCATGGGGGCACATGGAGTCATGGAGGGACCTTGGGAGTAACAATAAGCACTGAGGAGGATGATGAGTGGGGCTGGGGGAGAGGGTGAGTGGGGCCCAGGAGGGAGAAAAGAGAGGCAAGGAGAGAAGGAGCAGAAGAGGAAGAGACAGGTGGGAGAGTGTTGTCATCACTGGTGTAAGTACAAGAGACAGCGCAGGGAAGTATTCATACAGGTAAAGTCAGTGAGAGGTGTGGAGAGATGAGCTGACTGGGGATGTCAGAAGAGGGCATGAGAAGATGAGAGGGCCTAAGAAAGAAGCGAGCAGGGGTTGGAAGTAGTCGTGGTGGGTAGAGGAGGTGGCTATAGTGGAGAGCCAATAAAGGGAAATGGGGGATGACAGTGGTGGTTGGGTGGGTGGGGATTTAGGTGTATTTAACTAGGGGAGGGAGAGGCTGAAAAATTTGGTCAAAATCCAATGCAAGTCAATAGATGCAGTGCCCAGAGAGCAAAGCAAGGCAGGGAGAAACAGAGCCAGCCAATCAGCGACAGTCCAGAAATGGAGGTCCAATCAGGCACAAGCTATTGATGCTGTGAACCAATGGGCCGCTCACAGCTTTGCTGACTGCAGGCAGAGGTCTTACCTGTTGGTGCAGGTTCTAGTGGTGAGTTGGTGTTGCTGGCTGAGCGACATGCTAGTGGTGCAGTGGCCATGCTCGGAGGAGGTCCGATGACCCGAGAATTGGTGCTGGATCTGAGGGGGAGAGAGAGAGGACAGAGAAATTAAGAGCTGAAGAGAAGAAGAGCTGGGAGAGGTGACGGTTAGCTAAATCGGTGGACTTCTGTGGCAGAGCCATAGATAATGAGGCCATAATCAATAACTGAAACTACAGAGCTCTGGACGGCAATCTTCAGGGCCTCTGGGTGAAATGTTGCCTTTGCTTCTAGAGTAATCCAAAGCATGGAGGGCAAGTTTATGATTGGAAAAGCATGTTTCAACAGCACTGAATCTGAGTTGGAGGCTGAGTTGTAGTGGTGTAGGGTCCTTATGCATGGAGAAGACAACAGCATCATCCACATACAGGATGATTTGTTCCAAACAGGATTCGCGGTAGGGAGTTTAAAAAAGGCTAAAAGGAGTGGGCCCAGTGTGGACCCCTGAGGGGCTCCAGAGCGGACAGGCAATGTATCTGAGAAAGCATTGGCAATTTTACTCTTTGTGAGCGGTTGTCAAGGTAGCTTTTGAACCAGTGGGCTAAGTCAGGTGCAAGGCTGGAAGGAGTAGTTGGTCAAACAGCAGCTGATGGTGGACCATGTCAAATGCCTTTGATAAATGCGATGAAGACTGCCCCAGTAAGAAAGGCCCTTATCCTAAGGAACTATGCACTTCACCAGTGAATTCAAGCAGGGCAGTGGTGGGACTATGCTCTTTCTAAAACCATGCTGTTGTGTGCACAGAATATTGTATTTTGTCCAATCAGTCAGTAAGCTGGTCCGCAACAATAGGCTCAAGGCCTTGGATAGTGGTGGCAATATGGAGATCCGGTGATAGTTTGAGTAGCTGATCTTGTAACCACTTTTGTGGACTATGGTCACAGTGGCAGTTTTCCATATTTCTGGGAATGTACTGCTGTTAAGAGACAGGTTAAGAATTTTAGTTAAGGGACAGAGGACCTCATCAAGTGTAAGTGATGGCAGCTTAAGCTCCAGGGGCGTGCTACTGGTTCTGGATTAGAGATGGCTGAGGCAATGTGGTGAGCCTCACTCAACAATCTCCTTGAAGTAGAAATGTGGGTGGTTACACAGAGTGCAGGGCGTGTTCGAGGGGGTGTCACTGTCTGTGAATAAATCAGGTGGGAGAACAGTACTGAGGTCAGTAAAAGCCGTGTTGAAGGTGTTTGCAATGACCATAGGATCAAGGGTAGTGGACCCTTCAACAATTAGCATGGAAGGAGAGGACTTTGATTGTTTCCCAGTAATGTCCTTGATATTGTCCCAGAAAGCATGACTATTTCCTAGATGTTGGTGAGGGCGTCCTTCTAATATGAACTTTTCATAAAGCTAATGGATTTTGTGCAGGCATTCGGGCATGTTTGAATTTTTGGATGTCAGATTGTTTGCCTGTGGTTTAGCCTCCGCCCACAGGTGGTCCCTAGATTTCAGCTGGGAAAGGAGCTCTGCAGTTATGCAAGGGTTACAGAGGGCTTTTGTTTTCCGTTTTTAGCAGGAGCAAAGAGGTCACAGGATTTATTGAAGGCGGTGATGAAGTAGTTGATGGCTAAGTTGACATCTGTTGCCTTGTAAATAGGCAGCTAGTCTTGCAAGGACAGGTGCTGTTTGAGATGGGTAAGTTGACCACGGGGAGGACTCTGGATTATGTTGGCTGGTGAAGGCTTGGAGTGCATCAAGCTTTGGCAATACTGTATACTGTATACTGTTTGTGATCACTGCAGGTTCAGTCAGTGGCCAGCTGTGTGGTGAGAGGAAGGCTGTGCTGGCCGCCAACTGCTATTTGGGATGGATGGGTGTTTGAGGTGATCGGACACTACGGATGGGGTGAGGGGTTCCACTGGACCACCAGGGCTAATCATATTATATGGCATTGATTGTGGGGAGGGGGCAGTGTGCTGTAACTGGAAGAGTGTTCTTAATGGCATTGGGTGAGCAGAGATCTGTGGAACTGTCAGAGATGGGGGTTTTCAGCATTGTGGATGTCATTGGGAATGGGGGGTGATTATGTGCACGCAATGGACTCTGTACTGTATATAGCACAAGCACCCAAAGGGTGCACTTTGTGAATGCCGCAGCTCCCAATGCCCACACTGCCACCTCTTTGGCCCCTGCTACCCCTGGCACCCCATGGCCTACTGTATCTCCCACCTCCTCACTATCCTGGCCCTCCAGTGTTGGGGAAGAGTGCCAGACACCTCGCCAATTACTGCCAATGTAGCCAAGTTTTAGTACATCTTGTGGTCTGCAGTAAACCTGGGCGTTTGGCTTGGGATCCTCCAGATTCTAAAATCTGGTGCAAGGCCCCTGCCGCAACTAGGGTTTGCTGCAACCCTTAGAGTGACACAAGTTGTGTCGCTCTAAGGGTCTTAATCGGGCCCATTTTCTTTTAATGACAGTAGTATCCTAGCAGGATTGAGAGAAAATAGAAGCATAGATAGAAGATTAAAGGCTTGTGTAGGACAGTGTGCCACTGGGCAAGTGAGATTTGGAGTGGAAATTGGAGAGGCAGGATCTACACTACACACTCTCTGTTTCTGAGGAGTAGGACAGAGAAGTAGGGAAGCAAAGCCTAAAATTGTCTTTTAAAGGTATGCCACTGTTGCCAGATTGCTTGCTCCTTTCCAGAATATCTTTATGTGAGTCCCAGTCATGCTATCTTCTCCGGTGTTTTCTCTGTTCACCTTTCAGGTGGAGGAGGCCTGCTTTCAGTGGAATTGGAGACAGAGCCAGACCAGAGGCCAGGAGCCAGGAATCTGGATTTAGGAGTTTATTGAGTTTATCGACCCATAGCTGGCACTGAGCAGCGATGCTCCCTGGCAGTGTGGGACCCAAGAGGAACCAGAACACAGGTCAGAATGGTGGAATCACCAGAGAACAAGAGCACCTCATAAGATAATTTTTTCTATCTCCCTCTCTAAACTGGAGGAAAAGCTGTATTTTAAATTTGTTTTAGCCTGTGTGTTTTAAAATTGAAAAATTGTTATATGTCCTATCTAATACGCTGTGAATACTGAGATTTGGGATTGTCTTTTGTTTTACTAATTTTTGTGTGTTTTGTGGGGTGCTCACATTATGTCTAATTAGTATTTAGGTGGAGATTTTAATCATATTCGTTATTTAAAAAGTTAAAAGTTTAATTTTAAAAGTTTAAACTCTAGTTTTAAATCCCTACCATATGCAAATTAGGTCAGGGGTCCTTCTGTATAAAACACATGCCCATATCCTTGACTCCTGCATTCAGCATTTAGTGTTGGCTGAGCCGTGGAGTGGGTGTGAAAGTAGTTCCACACAAGCCCTGCTAATGATGTAATTTAATTTAGTAGCTAACAACCAGAAGCAGTTGAAAACACCTGTTTTAAAAGTCACCAAACAGATGAGCATATTTTAACTTTAACAGCAATGCTTAAGAACCTGTGCTTTGGTATTTGGCATTTGATGTTTGGTGTTGTCATATTCTTCTTGAATGTTGTGAGTGGTAGAAAGCAAAGCTAAAAGGAAAACACCAAAAACACCAAGGAATACAGGAAAGCAGGAACATCTGATTGCTTGCTTGGGTTGCTGAACCTGCTTAAAATTGGCTTGGATATTAGATGTCTCTCATCCAAAAGTAAGTAGTTATACAGAGAAAAGTGTTATTCAAATTTACTATTGCAGCTACCTTTAATAAATGTGATCAAACTAATGATTTTTGGCTTATGAGGTAGTAATATAACCCTATATTACGTTATTACAAATGATATAGCCATAGCCAGCTTATAGTAGTAAGCAGCTTTAGAGGGACAGTTTTACAGTATTACAGCATTATAGTGTAATATAGCTGTATCATAGCTAGTTATTTACATTATATGTCATATGCTATATTTTTATGCAAGTATAGTTATAATAATAACCTTGCTATAAGGGTTTTATAAGTGTTCTGACTTGCAGTCACTTTTGTTGCATCTTGTCCATATTTATGCTATAGTATACAGAATTAAAGGAACGAAGGATTAGTTATAGACATTTTTGGCCTGAAGTTTTCCAAAGGACCGAAAAGGACTGAAAACTGGTTATTGGATTTTAAATATAACAACTTGAGTGGACTAAAAATGCAGTGAGTGCCTGGAAAACCTGGGATTTGATACCTAATGATTTAATTCTAACTTCACGAGTTTATAGAACTAAGAACTGAAAACCTGTGATTGCCAATTGGAAAGGAGTGATAAGGACTATAAAGGATTACAAATGTTACAAAAAGAAAAAAAAAAAAAAGAGCACTAGAATACCAGAACATCAGAAAATTGGGACTTTTTGTTAGAGTTAAGTAATTTGCTCTTTTTCATTTCTGATAAAAGCCTTGGTTTTGGAAGACTGTTTGCAACATTTAACTCTTGTATAAGTGTACAATTGTATGATTAATGAAAAGGTCTAATTAAGCTGCTATAACATTGCTTACTGTTCTTATTACTGCTCTTATTGCCAATTGTCATAACTGTTATAGCTATTAAGCCACTCAATAGTATACTACAATATACTGAGCATATTGTGATATATTTAGCAGTGAGGTATAATTCAGATGCCAGAATATGGTCATTTATTACCCTACCTTAATTTCTGTTAATTGCTATATAGGTTATGGCTGTTTAGTTTTAATTAGGGTGTTTGGTTTGATTTTGTGATATTTTAGCACTGTTAAATGCACTTTTGTATTTGAGCAAGTTGGAGCCACTTTGAGCCACGTCAAGTTATATCAAGGGGTATAACATTAATAACTGGCAACTGGTAGTGGTATTGTTATATAAATACAACAGTCCCACAACAACATCATCTTGGATAGTAAATGTATTGGATCTCAGCTAATATAATAAATTAATTAACTTATTCAGTAGATTCCTATTGAGATCAATGTAATTATTATACAGTATTCTGAGATAGAGATAGAATACATGGTGGTAAATACTAGAAGTGGGCTGATTTGTGCTTCTAAAATGGCAAAACAAAGCACACTGAAGAATAAAAAACTGGAAAAAAGATACTAAATACAAAGAATAAGGAAAGTATAATACAGTCGCGGGGTGATGGTAAAGGAACAAAACAACGGAAGATTACACAATTTTTACTAGCAATTTGGAGATACTAATGTTGCCTCAACACCTTTGGATAAGAACACGAAGGAATCATTATAAATATACATAATTTAGAAGATGTTATTAACCCCCCTAATAAAACACTGTCTTGACAGATTCAAATTCAAATTTAGACAATGTAGTTTGTGTTGATGAATTTCAGCTCTCTATAGTTATAGCTGGGATAACATGAGAACTTAGCACAAGTTATTTCCAGGACCAGTGAGTTGCCATTAATAATTTTACCAGGATAGTATGTTAGTATATGTATGTTGAAGGAGGCTACCCCAGAACTTAAATATGAATCTCCCAGTGAGGAAATGTTTCCCATACACTAGAAAATAAAGAAAAAATAAATGATTACAGACATGAGACCATAAGGCCAGAGACTGAGAATCCAGTCCAGAGGAACAGTGTGGCTCAAGTGATGGGAGAAGTGCACTACACTATCCTAGGCTAAAGCAATTGGTATGTAAACACAAATTAACCCAGGACTAGGAAGAGTTAATCCCTCCTCCACTTTTTCCTCTTCAAATCAATTTAGAAATTTGATTTCTGGCACTCTACCCTCGAAGGTAGTGATTTAGCATTAACTTCAGAAAAGCTAGAAAAGGGTTATAAAATTAAGAATCAAAAATTGCATGTTGTTAATAGATGGAACTTTACTGACACATCAACATTGTCTAAACAGATACTGAAACAATTCAGAACCCATATTATGCAAATGTGGTTATAGTGCGCTTAGAACAGATGTCTTTCATAACCAAGTGCTTTTCAACGATTTAAAAATATTCAGTATAAAAACATAAATGAAGAAACTCAATTAGAAATGACTGAAGTACCAGAAATAATACAGGTTATGAACAAAGCAATTCAGGTTAACCTTCCACCTCCTTTATTTAAATATAATGGTATGAAGGAAGAACAGAAAGAAAAGGGTTGGGAAAAGTGTTTTCCAAATGGGACCAAGAAGAAGAAGAGAAAAATACAGAAAAGAGAAAGAAGTACAAGGCTAACAATAAAGAAACAGTCTGAAACAGCTGATAAGGGAGAAAGGTAAACAAAGAAATGGCAGAAAGTAGAACAAAGGGTCCAGAGAGAGAAGTACAGGAAACTGAACTGATGTTAATAAAAGAGCACACTGAAAAAGCTGATGTTTTTGTATAATAAGGGGGAAGACCGAGGGTATAAGTCCAGATGTACAAGAGTTGTATGATTTGCCAGTAACTAGTGAAGAAATTGAGATTCCCACAGACATGGAAAATTGTAAAGGAGAATATTTAAAATAAATTTATGTAATAGACATACTTTATGAAGAAACCAAATAGAAGTTAATAAAATGGGTTAATCAGTTGTTACAGCTACCAAGCCATTAGCTGAGAAAATATTATATAATGAGACCATCTACTCAAAACATGATAAACTGTGTGTTACTATATTGTAACACAGTTGTTAACCAAACAAAGGTCTGGGCTGAAGAAAGAGACTTAAGAAATAAAGGAATCTATATTCGACCACCATATTAGGTTCCATTAATAGAGCAAATGGACAAAGGAAGGTCCTAATGGACAATATTCATTCTGTGAAGGATGATTTGGAATGGAGGCAGCAAGCTTTAAAATGATCTTAGATTATGATAGTTCAAATACCTTAAAGCGTGAGACTAAAACACTGTCTCTTTTGGGCTGGGAAAGAGACAATGCACAATCTATAGCAAGAATGAAGGCAGAAGTTGGCATTTTTTATCATGTGCTTTAAATATGAACATTACTAAAAATGTAATTGAGAGATTTAGGACACATCCAAATTTTCCCAGATACACATTACCTTTAGATCAGCAAGCTTGCTGACCTCATATTAAAAATGGTCTTACACTGGATACCCATGGCATATATCTAATAGATTAGAGGCAAAAAACTCAGTTTAATGCATTAGATAGGGTTGTTCCATACTGACAAAAGCAAGGAAATTCAGTGTTAGGGTTGAAATCCCCCTTGGCCCCACTGCCCACACCCCAACAAGCCGAGGTGCACACATACGGTTATTGGCCATAACTCTCACCCCATACATGTGGCAAAAGCAGAGGTGTAGGAGAATGGGGTGAGAGTTGGGACACGACAACAGCAACTCTGCTCCAATGCCAGTTGAGGGGTAATGGGCAGGGTCAAGGCTTCAACCTAACATCAAATTTCCTCGCTTTGTCGATGTGGAACAACCCTAACTAATGCATTAAATGGAGTTTTGCCTCTAATTTCCTTCTTTTGAGAATGATAATAAGAAATAGTGAATGTAATGTGTGGGCTCGCGCTCCTGCCACACAATGTCTTGTCACATAGTAACATTGTGCCTGCAAGCGCAAATAGTAATGCGCATGGTGATGCAAAGCGAAGCAGAAGAGAAACAGTAATGTAGACAGAAATGTTAAAAACAATGCAAAAGCAAGTGCAAATGAAAATGCAAAGAGTAGCGTGCATGGTGGCGTGAAACGTGAATGGTAAGTGAAGCGGGAACTGAACATAGCGAAAACTGTAATGGTAACAGTAATGTAAGCGCACAGGCTGGTTTTCCCAAAAGCTGCACAAACAAAGACAGTGAATACAAGAATATATGCATAATAATGGTTCTCGGAGCAGAAAATGAGGAGTTGGAATACTAAATTGCTTATATCTCAGAAACTATATGGCGTGAAAAAAAATTTAAAAAGTCATATGATTTATGACTTTCCTGGCTAGTTTGTGCTCATTTTTCTGATGAAAAGTCCGTATCTCACACCATTTCGGTAGATATAGGCCCTGAAAGGTCTGCTGAATGCGTAATGTTATCCTATGGGGAGAAAAATAGAAGTTCGAGTGCCATAACTTTGGCTCCCTGTAATATCTTTTCACCAAACCACAAAAGGCACATCTGTAGGATGTTGGCTGTGTTCCCTCAAGTGTCAGCCTAAAAGACCAAACCGTTATTTTGCAGCAGGGCACCAAAGGATTTCTGTAATGTTCGGATGCGTAAGTTATCCTATGGGAAAAGCATCAACTTTGGAGTGCTGTAACTTGCCGCCATGTAATATTTTTCAAAGAAACACTGAAAGGCACATCTGTTTAGATGTTGGCTGCGTTCCCTCTAAATTTCAGGCCAAAACACTAAACCCTTCTTTTACAGCAAGGTGCCAAAGAATTGCTGTCATGTTCCCCACAGCTTAGAAAGTACTGTCAAAGTTTGCGAAAGCTTCGCAAATTCTTTCGACAGTGTCACAAATGCGACAGTACTTTGCGAATGTACTTTTCCAGACATTTGAAAACATATTTCTTGGGTGTTTACCAAAATAAAGACTTGGCTAGCATTCTCAGGGTCCTACTAGGTGAATACAGAAAGAATTAGGTTGCTAGAGGGTCCCAATTTTAAATGCCAAGCATTTTCTGATCGCTAACTGAAAACAAAATGGCGGATTTGCGACGAGTGAAAGAGCCATTTGCAAAAGTAAAACTGCATTTGCGACACTGTCAAACTTTTGCTAACTTTTCCATTGACTTATAATGGGAACTTGGTTTTGAATAACTTTTGAACTGTTTAATATGTTTTCATGAAATCTTCAAAAGGCACATCGGGGACCCGGCTGCATGTTCCTGAAGATTTTGGACCAGTCGCACAAACCGTGTGACCTGTAGAAGAAGAGTGAAATTCCAGAAAAGTGTACACGCGTGCTCAGATCACGCTTAATCAACTCGCAGGTCAGATATGCGATCAGCTACAAAACTTGGCAGATCCCAAGGTATAATGTTCTTGATCGTGTATTCCAAACTTCAGGCAAATCCATCAAACAGTTAAAAGTTATTAATGTGCACAATTTTGGGTTTAACATGTAAATTGCTCCTCAACCCTAACTATGAGTGGCACTACTGTGCCACTATAATTACAGGACAGTGGAAAGGAAACAAGAAAATGAACATAATGAAGAGAAGGCTGATATAAAAACTATGTAAGTTCACAAATACAGAGGGCAATCATACAACAGGATTGACATATACTGGAGATGGATAATTTGGTTAATGAGATAAAGGATGGTTTATCTATCCTTTCATGGAATATAGAAGGTCTGAGCTCCCAATTGGTTGATTTGGAGTGCCAGAAGTTTTTGTCAACAATGGACATTATATGCCTATAAGAAACCTGGATTTTAGAAGATATCCCTACAGTATTACCAGATTTTACAGGCTATATCATACCAGCTTCTAATAAAAAAAAAATGGTAGACCTAGTGCTAGCCTGATAATCTATGTCAAGACAACATTAAACTTTGTGGTAATTCAGATAGATATGATGGTGAAAGAAATACAGACTTTAAAATTAAGTAAGAAAAGAAAGAATTGGTATTGATTGTGTATTTTCCCCAGGCAGTAATTCATTGTCCAGAAACATATGGGATTCATTTAAAGGAAAAAAACACATAAATTAACAGAAGATTTTGAAAATATCCTATTATTTTTATAGAAGACTATAATGCTCAGATTGCAAGTACATATACAAGTAGTACCCAGGATATGAATATAAATTAATCAAAGACTATGGTATGAGAGAAAATGTAAGGATAAAGTCATGAATAAAAGAAGACAAATATTACATCAAATAATGGAGAAGAGCCAGTTTAATTTGTTAGATGGGAGAACTGAAGCATAGAAACATAGAATTTGACAGCAGATAAGGACCGCTTGGCCCACCCAGTCTGCCCATTTCCCTACCTACTGGATAAGCTGCAGATCCTAGTTAACCAGCAGCCTACTTCTTCCTACCCCCACCCCTAGAATTGCCTTCTGACTATCCCATGCATGCTTGAATTCCCCACTGTTTTGACTCTGGACCCTCCTCCGGAAAGCCGTTCCATGCATCCACAACCCTCTCTGTGAAAAAATACTTCCTTAAATTACCTCTGAGCGCCCCCTCTATCTTCAAATTGTGCCCTCTTGTTCTTGCACACCTCTTTTTTGAAAGATGCTACCCTCTTGGACTTTGTTGATTCCCATGAGGTACTTGAAAGTTTCTATCATGTCCCCTCTCTCCTCCTTTCCTCGGGGCTATACATATTAAGCTCCTTAAGTCTCTCTTCATATGACTTCGGTGCAGACCCTGCACCATTTCAGTTGCCCTCCTCTGGACAGCTTCCATCCTGTCTATGTCTTTGCGGAGACTGGGTCTCCAGAACTGCACACAGTATGCCAGATGGGGTCTCACCAGCTGTCTGTACAAATGGATAATAACTTCCTGTTTTCTACTGGTGATGCCTCTCCTATGCATCCCAGTATCCCCGAAACCCTCCTTGCTGCCCTCTCACATTGCTTGCCCATCTTTAGGTCATCTGATATGACTACCCCAGGTCCCTTTCCATTCTTGTTGTTGTTAGTATCTCACCCCCATTGTCTCTTCCCTGGGTTTTGTTTCCCAGGTGCATTACTGCACTTCTTAGCACTGAATCTAAGTTGCCATACATTTGACCATTCCTCTAACCTTGCCAAGTCCCTTCTCATCCTTTCCACCCCACCCTGTGCATCAACTCTGTTGCAGATCTTAGTGTCATCTGCAAAGAGACATACTTTCCTTCCAGTCCTTCTGCAATGTAAACTTATAAAGGACATTGAAGGACCGATCCTAATACTGAACCCTACGGTGCCCACTAGTAAGCTCCTTTCTTCTGAGTGGACTCCATTTACTATAACTCTCTGTGTCCTATTCTCCAGCCAATTCTTTACCCAGGCTGTCATCTTGGGACCCACTCCCAGGCTGGCTAACTTGCATATTAATCTTTTGTGTGGGACTGTGTCAAATGCCTTGCTAAAGTCTAGGTAGCCATGTCCACAGCCCTCCCTGATCTACTACTTTGGTCACCCAGTCAAAGAAATCTATCAGATTCGTCTGGCATGACCTTCCTGCTGTGAATCCATGCTGCCTAGGGTCCTGTGCCCTCTGGCCTCTAGATACTCGACAATTCTTTCCTTTAGAAGTGATTCCATCATTTTCCCTATCACTGAGGTTAAACTAACAGGTCTATAGTTTCCTGCTTCTGCCTTGCTCCAGTCCTCGGTACCACCCATCCTCCCATGATTTGTTAAAAGGGTAGTCAGTGGTGTCACTAGTTCTACCATAGTTCTTTCAAAATTCAGGATGAATCCATCAGACCCCTTGCTTTGTCCACCTTCAGTTTTAAGAGTTCTTTCAGAACCCTTTCTTCTGCAAATGGGCGGTATCAACTTCTGTATCAGAGTGTTACTACTGTTTGTTTTATGTACCTCCCCTCTTCCTTTGTAAATACTGAGCAAAATATTTGTTTAGTATCTCTGCCTTTTCACGTCTCCTCTGCCACCCTCCCTCCCTTTATTAAGCCTCACTATCCCTCCCTTGGTCTTCCTTCACTCCTGATGTACCTATAAAGGTTTATCCCCTTCTTAACTAAGTTGGCTATCTTTTCCTCGGTTTGGGCCTTTGCTGTTCTGACTGCCTTCCCGCCTCCTTTTGCTTTAACTGATACAGTTCTCTGTCCTGCTCCTTCTGCGATTCCTTGTACTTCCTGAATGCTTTCTTTTTCTCTTGAACCTTCACTGCCACTTCCTTTGAGAACCACAGTGGTTTCTTACATCGTCTTGTTTTGTTTATTTGCTTCACACAAGGCTCGTTATCTCTGTGATGGCAGTTTTATTATTCCCCATTGTTCTTCCACCCTCCTTCCTGCCCATTTGCTAGTGCATTCCTTGACACTCACCCATTATGGCAAAGTCAGCCTCCTAAAGTCCAGTACTTTTGTCTTTGTATGGCTTGACTCTATTACTGTGTTTATTGTGAACCATACTGTTCGATGGTCGCTAGTTCCCAGATGGCTACCCACTTCTACATCTGTGATCCTCTCCCATCTCCATTTGAGAGTATCAAGTCTAATATTGCTCCCTCTCAGTGGGCTCCAGTACTAGTTGTCTAAGGCATGCCCCTGTAGGGCATCTAGAATAACTGCACTCTTCAGTGGCAGCTGCAACTGCATTCCAGTTAACATCTGGCATATTCAGATCACCCATCAGCAATATCTCCCTTTTCTGCCATTCTAAGTATACTTTCTATCATTTCCTTGGCCATTTCCTCCCTAAGAGGAGTCTGTATACAACCCTGTACGGATTTTGGTGCCATTGCCTGTCTCAAATTTACCCACAGTGCTTCTTCTCCTCCCTGTTTACCCTTTTGTTCTGCTGCTTTTATTCCTTCCCTTATGTAAAGAACTACTCCTCCTCCTCTTTTACACTCCCTGTCCCTCCTGTAGATAGTGTATCCTGGTATGTTTACATCCCAGTCATGATTTTGTGTGTACCATCTTTCTGTGACTGCCACGATATCCAGATGTTCCTCCTCCATCAAGGCCACTAATTCAGGAAGCTTGTTACCTAGACTACGGACATTGGTACTCATTGCTCTCCATTTTTGATGGCTTTACCTTCTGTTGCAGCACCCCCACTGACCGTTCTACCTTGGTCTTTTCTCATTTAGTACCCTGTTTTGTAGGGAGAGGCTGGGATTTTTCTGCTGCTTGTCAGTGCCTCCCCCTTGACTAGTTTAAAGCTTGCCAATGAAGCATTTAAACCGATTGCTCAAAAGACTTGTTCCCTTCCTGGACAGGCATGAACCATCCTGCCAGTATAGGCTGTTGTCCCTACAGGTGGAACCCCAGTCCCCAATGAAGCCAAACCCCTGTGCTCCACACCATTTTTCAACCATTCATTAAACTGCATGGTGCCAGTTACCCTCGCCTCACCCATGCCTTTGACAGGCAGCACCTCTGAGAAGGATACTGTGTGTGCTACTTGTCTTAGGCCCCTCCCAACTCTGCAATGTCCTCTTGCACTGCTCTAACCTCATGATGAGCCAAGTCATTTGTCCCTAGGTGGACAATTACATCCAGCTCAGAATCCCTTGCAGCTGTTCTGCGTGATCCTGAGGATGCGCTTCCTGTCCCTCAAGCCATGGCACCAGGCAGGCACCTTACTTCAGTTTTCCCAGCTCCTTCCAGTTCTATCCCTAATAATTGAGTCCCCACCAGGAGCTGCTTCCTTTCCTTGTGGTGTCCTCTGCCTCCTTCCTGTGGGCCTCCTCGTGACAGCTGTCCTCAGCCTCCTTAGTCTCCTCTGTGGGTGCATCCATGGGGAGCTGCTCCCCAGAATGGTGTATGGATTGTGGAGTGGAACAACTGACTGCGTGTGCCTCCGTTCCACCATCCTCACCCTTCCTGAGCCCACTGTGGTCCAACTGCTGTATTTTCTTTGCAATCTCTGAGGTAGTGGTGGTGGCTGTGGTGCTCCCTGGATGGGGAGGTTCCCTTCCTACTGTCCAGTGTGGCCTGGGGAAGGTCCCGTACTACTGTCCAGTGTGGCCTGAAAGCAGGCAGCTTCCCCTCCCTCAGGGCAGAGAGTTGTCTGCAAATAGGGCAGCATCTCAGCCTCCAGAAAGACTCCCAGAAGACTGCTGCCCCAGCCATTACATTTACTACTCCCCACATTTGTTTTTGTTTTGTGTGTGATTGGTTTGTAATATAAAGTGCCTGGAGGAGAATTTACCTATATAGGTCCAAATGGATCTTCAATAATAAATCTAGTATGGGTTAACTTTGAAGCAGCTAAAATGTGTAAAGATCTAGCTGTTCTATCTCATCCAGAATCATCACATATGCACATTTATACAAAATGGAATTGGAGGGCTCAACAGATGAATTAACAAAAGTAATGAGCAAGTTCAAATAATAATTGCTAATTCCCAATGCATTAAATGGAATGGTTTAGCAATAAACTCATTTGAAGAAGTATTAAAATCAGATTGTTTGATTGACCTGAAATTAAAATTAATAGATACAGCTGATAATAAACATATGGTGGAAATATGGAAAGGTACGATATTTTATCCGCCCCACTCTTCTCTATAAAATCAACAGGAAGAATATTAAAACAACATGGTTTAATAAAAATTGTAAGACAGGAAAGAAAATCTTAACAGTTTGGTGTATATTTACAGGAAGAATCCAATGTAATTAACAAAAGGCTTTAAATAGAGGAAGATCCAACTACAAATTAATACTGGAAAAAGAAAAAGAAAACATTATGAAAAAATGTGGAAAAATTTGAGGTATACTATAATTAAGAAATATGTCATACAATTTGGGCTGTCAGTATGATATATTCCTGAATCTTGGTCAGGAAGTATAATTGCCCAATTTTCAAAAAAGGTGATGTAAATAATCCATCAGAGTACAGACCAATAAGTCTATTAGATTCATCACAGAAAATATTCACAAGAATAATTCTGCAACATCTATATAAATGGGTAGAGGAGAATAAACTGTTAAAATAAACATAAAATGGATTTAGAATGGGATGTTCTACACTTCAACATTGTTATGCTATGAATCACCTTCTATGGAAATATCTTACCATTAAAAGATAAAATTATACTGCTGTTTTGTACATCTTGAACAGCATTTGACTCAATAAGCAGAGTCCCTGTATGGGAAAATTATAGTCACATAACATAGATTCAATCCTTTTGAGAATTATCAGAGGATTACATCAAAATACTTGGTTGAAAGTGAGATATGATCAAGCCAGAAATGTAACCACTCAAATAAAACTAATCTAGGAGTGAGGCAAGGTTGTCTCCTTGTCCCATTACTCTTTAATCTTTATATTAATTCAATATTATTAGCTTTTAGATAATTTGGAGTTTCATTCACCTGCTATACTGAATAAAAGTCACTTGTCTCATGTATACAGACGATATAATTCTAATTTCCACATCCAAACTTGTATTGCAATGTAAGTTGACATATTTCTCCGATTTCTGTAAAATTAATAAACTTCAAATTAACAGAGACAAAACAAATATGGTTGTTTTTGGTTTGAAGAGCAAACTCTTACCTTCTATGTTTTCAGAGGGAGAAATTAAAACAGCCAGTAGCTATGAATATCTAGGTGTTACATTTTCACAAACTTGTTGGTGAAATCAACGTATAACAAAGCCAACAAAAACTTAAGGTAACAAGGCATTTAAAATGTTTAACATTAATTATGGACAAGGTTCCATTGAAGGTCTATTGAGGACTTTAAATATGAAGGTTAAAACTAGTGTATTATATGCCTCTGAAATATGGGCCAAGGCTGATGTAAAAACTTTGGAAATAGTCATAAACCAAATGTATAGATACCTATTAAGGATCCCACAATCAGTTCAAGCAGAAATACTGAGGTACAAGTTGGGTCAAAAATCATTTAAATCCAGGTTTTGGAAAGGAGATTAATATTTATTTTAAGACTATTTCTTTTACCCACATATCGGTTGCCACAAATGTGTTTGGAAGAGGAGCTAGATTACAATCAAAGAGGCTTTATGCCACCAACCATTTTAACGATAAAAATATTTTTCCCTACAGGTCTGGGTCATTTGTTGTATGAAGTTTACATGACACCTCCTGAAGAGATCAAATTACAAATTAAAACAAGATTATCAGATACTGAATAGGCAGAAGACCATATTAAAATAATGGTCTGTAGATTTTAGATGGTATAAAATTATAAAAACACCAAGAGGATTAGAAAAATACCTGACAATTTTGACACATTGGAATGAACAAAGAGTCTTAACAATATTTAGAATGGAATTGTATTCTGCAAAGTACATTATGTTAAGGCAAAAAGAAATGGGATTAAAACATCATACTGTGATTGTAACTATAATGTTGAGGATGATTTAAAACAAATTGTGTTACATTGTCCTCAATATAGCAACCAGAGAAAATACTGGTTAGGACCTATCTTTGCAACCTCGGTCTTCCCTCTGATACGCTTCTTGAATTCATTTTAACTCCAAGGATATTATAATATTAAAAGTTTAAGACAATTTTTAATGTTGATCAAGTTATGAGAAAAGGAAAAGTGATAGGATATATGACAAATCAATTTAGGGATACTGCTTAAGATAGCAGCTAAGACTTACTACGATTTTGATTAAGTATATTTAAGTCATAATTAATGATTTTATGATTGCATGTATATTTATATGTGATGTTTTAATATTGTAATGACATTTGTTGAACAATAAATTTCTATCTACCTACCTACCTATTAAGGCTTTGAGTAATGAAAGGAAGCTGGAGATAAGAGACAAATGGAGATGGTTAACACAAATTCTGAATTACCTGAGATAAGAATACAGGATACAGAAATAGTCAAGCAAGTGAATATTCAAGCCCCATAATCTCAGTCTCACTAATATCCCCAATCTTTTTCTCCTTATTCACCACTGTTCTCTCTGTTTATCAATTGTTTATAGTTCTTTCTTGCCTCACATCACTCAACCTATCCACTATTGTTGGGAGAGCCTTCTCCTTGCAGTACCCTGTTATCAGGATCAGTTTCCTGATATTGCTGTGATCCATAACCTCTCCATTGCTTTGAAATCCCATCTTAAAACATACCTTTTCACTTTCATTACTTCTAATGTCTCTAGTCTATTCTTCCACATATTTCTTATGTCAGAACTCTGCCTGTGGCTTACTGTGGTATTGTTATACTATTGTTCATACACTTTTTCTTTAAAGGTGTATCATTATTTGGCACCACATTTTAATAATACCATGAAGTAATTTTGTGACAGAGAAGTATGAACGATGCTATATAAAATAAAGTTACATTTTATTACATTGATTGAAAAATGTGGAAAATACATTAGAGATCTTTAAAAAATAAAAACATAATGCAAAAGCACTGGGACTAAAGCTAAGCACATGACCCACCAGCAGTAATACCAAGCATTTAAAATAGAATACAAAGCATAAAATAACCAAATGTAATGCACTGTGAGCAATATGCACAAATTACAATAAAGGCAGTTAAGGTAGAAAAGCATTGCACATGATGGTAAAGTCCCAAAAAGTATCCAAAATGAGTCAGCATGGACTAAAACAGCAAACAAGAATATTTTGTGTATGCTGGGGCTCACCCATGTGGTAGAACTATTTTCTCAGTTAAAAGATGGATGCAAACCAGCCAAAGGTGTCATTATTTTGAAATGTGATAAACCCAAAGAGGTAAAAATACTTTAAATAGCATGCTTGTGTGGGAGGGAGCAGATATAATGAACCTACAGACAAGATAAAACCTAAACATATAGACCTCACCCTAATTTAATGTGTCATGTATAAAGCAGTACATGCAAACTACAATGAAGGTGCTTCAGTGGTCTAGGCTAACTGAGGGCTACATTTAAGGCATCAGTTGGAGTTAAGGAAAGCATGCAATGATGAATACATTTTATTTTTCAGTCCCTAAAGTTGATTTTTGTTTCTAATTCCCTTTACTTAGTACCACATTTAATTTTTGCTCACCATGTTAAAGCTTCTGTTTTGTTGCTTGCAGCTAGTCCTTCTGATGTCTTTAGTGTCCAGTGAAGTCAGGGACCAGTTTACGTTGCATGCTACTTCACTGTGATCACAATGTTCTATTTAAAACAAAGGTTGTTGAAATTTGTCTGAAAATACTGCTGACCCCATTGGTTAACCATAGTTAATGGAGCTCTCGATGAATGACAGCAGTTCAATTGGAAATATTAAGGTGGGGAACTTTCACCTTGGGATTTGTAGGTGCGTGTACTGTCATTTATATGTGACAGAACTCTGCTATAGTATTTAATGGGAAATATGACATAGGTACAGGAACTCTTATACAATTTTATAAGAGGTGGGAAATTGAGTTTCTGTGGGGTTCCTGCCCAATTTAACACCTGATCAATTATTTCTGATCTAAATAAAGAAGCTACGAGACTCAAAATGTACAAAAGATGTAACTTACAAGTAGGAAAAGTGCTATCTAAAGTGGAATAAAATGTATTGGTACAATGTTTTCGAGGTGACATGAACATCTGCTTTAATATTACTGTAAAACAATCTCATGATGGGATTGTAACTGTGCTTGTACTGAAACTACTAACATCACAAGTGTGCCTCATTCTGAATGGTAATTCATGTGGTGCAGTAAAGTTTTTGGGTAATTTGAGACATAAAAAAGAAGCAGGTTGCATTGGTACTGCACTGTTAAGAGAAAGGTATATGATTTAGAGCAGGGGTTCTCAAATGGGAGGCCCCAAACTGTTCAGGGAGGCTCAAGCAAGTTGGAAAAAGTACTGTATTTAAATTTTGGGTTTTATATATTTTGTGTGAAGAGATGAAGCAAACTGAAAGAGGATAACAGTAGGTGAATTTTATGTATTTATTTACTAATAGGTGACAAGGGAAGGTGAATGAGCCAAGGCTCATTTCAGGTATACCAGGGAAGGGTAGGGACTGAATACATTTCAAAAGGTAACTGCAAAACAGTCAAGAAATATACAATGAGCAATAGTGTAAATAAATATGAACAATAAATTAATAATGTGTGGTGGTAATTGATCAATTTGTAAGCTGATGGCAGAACAGCCAAATACAAGGGTTGAGCATAGAAGTGCTAAGAGCAATAGCAGGAAGGAGCAGAGTAATCCCTGAGAAGTTGCTTAAGAGCAGGGAAGGAGGAGAGCAAAGTATGTAGGAAAGGTTATTTCATATAGAGAGGAAACAGAGAAAGTAGTCTGACCCATGAAGGTACTGCAACAAGGGGTAACGATGGTTCAAAATGAAAATAGCAGAGCAAGTAGGTTGGCTTGTGTGTGTGGGGGTTACAATAAGCTGAATAATAATATTTGTTTATTTTATTTATTTGCTACTCAGATAACACCTTTGAGCACAGGAGCTCTTTTCAAAAGTTCCAAGTCAGTATAAGACAAAGAACTGAATGCGAGCCAAGTACTCAAAGGGTTTTAATTTATTCATGGTGTGCTGCACAAAGTACAGTGTGTTATTTTTCTTTGGGAGGCCCAAGATTATTGCAATTTTGGGGAGGCTCAAAATCTTTCCATGGATTTGGGAGACTCACTGTGACAAAGTCTGAGAACTACTGATTTAGAGTAACTATAAAAATCACAGAATGCAGGGCACCTGTAAGAAAAGAGCTGGTCTTCTTATGTATTTCTAAATGTTTACAGCTTTCATGTCATGACAGCACTCTAGTAAGCAAATTCATTGAAACAATGTTAAAATTAATACAAATCTGCATCAAACCTATTCCTGAAAAGCATATCAGACAGCCACATAAGATGCATTATGTAGCAGCTTCTATGTTCCTGGCAAATTGAAAGCCTAGACTTGAATTATTGTGTAACCTACAAAGAAAGACACAGCAAGAGAGAAAGAGAGAGAGAGAGTGAGATAGGGGGTGGGGGTGAAACTCTAATTTGCCAGAGAGTCTTATCTATGGATTTGTTCTTAAAGGAAGGCCTCCAGCTTAAGTGCTCATTACTCTTATCAGGGTTTAAAAGCAGCTGACAGTTTGGTATTCCTATAAGCATTTGCCCCAACATATTTTTAAAATTACATGTTAGCGTACTTTTTAACTACTTTACTACAGGGTGAACATTTGAAAAAAATGTTGATGGATTAATCATTGGAAATGTAATGGCACAAAATTACAATTAACCTGAAAGGAAAGCTGCTAAACCCTTGATCTTAGAATAGTTTGGTTTCTTGTCACTAGAAAAAGTAACAATATGTTGCTCATGCTACAGGTTATATTAATTGATTCAAAGCCCTATTGTCAAAATGTTTATAGTATATGGATAGACATAGCTGTATATGGAAATCTATCAATGCTAAATATTAACAAAAAAAAAAAAAACTACAAAATATGGTTGGACCTTATTGAGTATGGATTTCAGCCAGTTCAAAAACGTTGATGTGCATGGTCTAAAAGTTGTGCACATTCTAAAGATGTTATGCACATTCTGTCATTAACTCAGCTGTGTTCACTCTTGTTTCCTCCCTCCCTTTCATTTTGTCCACTCAGTCACACAACGCTGTCCCCCTTGTGCACACTCCCACAACTTCTTTTTACTTTCATAGCTGCACTCAGCTAAATCACACAAAGACAGAAAACTCAGAAAAGTGTCTGAAACCATATAATAAACAAACAAAATATGGCGAGCATATAAAACTAACCCTGTGAAACACACTTCCAGAGGAAACAGAGGTCAGCACTCCTCGAAGTTGCAGGCTATAAGCATATTTAGTTTAAACAAACCAAATCGTGCAGCAGCTGAAATGTAAACTATGTGTGTTGAACATTGGGCAGGCCAGAAATCCATAGTAAAATGTGTATGCTGAAAACCGCTTATTGCATTTAATTTTGCTTATTTTGGAGCCGTATTTACAGTGGCGTGAAAAGTATTTGCCCCTCCTGATTTTCTCTATTATTGCATATTTGTCACACTGGATGTTTTCAGGTCTTTAGACAAAATATAATATTAGATAAAGGGAACCTGAGTGGACAAATAACACTTTTTTTACTTATTTCATTTATTTAATGAAAAAGTTAACCAACACCAACTGGCACTGTGTGAAAAAGTAATTCCCCCTAGTTAAATCACCAATTAAAGGGATAATTAGAGTCAGCTGATTGAACACAGCCAGGCTTGATTACAGCCAGCCCTGCTCAATATAAACCTCACTTATTTTGGCCCTTACCATCAGAGTCACATTGCCAGCACAAAGATTCAACAAGCACATTATGCCATGATCAAAGGAAGTTCCTGAAAGATCAGAAAACATTTTGTTGCCCTCTATCAGTCTGGAAATGGTTACAAAGCTATTTCTAAGGCTCTGGGACTCCATCGAACCACAGTGAGAGCCATAATCTCCAAATGGAGAACACTTGGAACAGTAGTGAACCTTCCCAGGAGTGGGCGCCTGCCTAAATTACTCCAAGGGCGAGTGTAAAATCATCCAAGAAGTCTCAAAGGATCCTAAAACAACATCCAAAGAACTGCAGGCTTCTCTTGCCTCAGCTAAGGTCAGTGTTCATGACTCCACAATCAGAAAGAGACTGGGCAAAATGGGCTTCATGTGAGAGTAGCAAGGCGGAAACCACTGCTAACCAAGAAGAACATAAATGCTTGTATCTCATTTGCCAAGAAACACCTGGATGATCCACAAGCCTTTTGGGAAAATGTTCTATGGACAGATGAGTCAAAGTGGAACTTTTGGACAACATGGATCCCATAATGTCTGCGTAAAGCAAACACAGCATTCCACAGTAAGAACACCATACCAACAGTCAAACATGGTGGTGGTAGTGTGATGGTGTGGGGATGCTTGCTGCCTAAGGACCTGGATGACTTGCCATAATTAAAGGAACCATGAATTCTGCTCTGTACCAGAAAATTCTTAAGGAGAATGTCCAGTCATCCTTCCGTCAGCTGAAGCTGAAGCGTAGTTGGGTCATGCAGCAAGACAATGATCCAAAACACAAAAGCAAGTCCACATCAGAATGGCAAAAAGAAGTAAAATTAAAGTTTTGGGTGGCCTAGTCAAAGTCCAGACTAAACCCAATAGAGATGCTGTGGCAGGACCTGAAACGAGCAGTTCGTATCAAAACCTACCAAATGTTACTGAATTAAAGCAGTTCTGCGAGGAAGAGTGGGTTAAAATTCCTCCACAGCGATGTGAAAGACTGATATTGAATTATAGGAAGTGTTTGGTTGCAGTCATTGCAGCTAAATGTGGCGTAACCAGTTATTAGGTGTAAGGGGCAATTACTTTTTCACACAGTGCCAATTGTTGTTGGTTAACTTTTTCATTAAATAAGTGAAATAAAAAAACAAAACAAGTGTTATTTGTTCACTCAGGTTCCCTTTATCTAATATTACATTTTGTCTAAAGACCTGAAAACATCCAGTGTGACAAATATGCAATAATAGAGAAAATCAGGAAGAGGCAAATACTTTTCACACCACTGTACCTACGTTCTTATGCTGCTGCACAATTTGGTTTGTTTAAAATAAATATGCTTACAGTTTGCAAATTCAAGGAGAGCTGACTTCTTTTCCTTTGGAAGTGTGCTTCATCATTGACTGTCTCGGTAAGGTGCACCTCCTTTCCAAGATATTGGTAACAGCTTAGTGCTAAACAAGAAATGTGTTGAGCAGTGCCCTCTTGTGTTTTGTGAAAACTAACCCTGTGTTTCCATCTCGGTTGAGATAATAACATGGACCTCTTGAGCTTTGTTCTAGAGGTCTATATACTGTTATCTCAACTCATCAGAGTAAACATACTCATTGTGCATGGTCACCCATACATTATTCTTTATGTTGTACAACAGTTCAAGGGTCAAAAGGCTGTTATACAACAATGACTACATCACTATGGTACAACTATTTTCACACATCACCAGCTCTTTCCACCTTGTTAACAGGAACTTACCAGTTTTTGTGGAATTAAAAAAAGAAACACCACATACCCCAACTTCTTACCATTCATATACTAATTGGCAGAATTATATATTTATTTATTTTGCCCATGACATTAAATTGTTATTTTTAAACTGCCCAGTACCACATGATGAACCTCACTCCTTCAGCACATTGGTTTCAATGAGCTCAATCAAACAGAAGTGATGACAGAGTATGGATTATCATCCCATGCTGGATGCTTTTAACAAGTCATTTTTATGTTTGCTTGCACATGTGCAAGAAACATAGTGCCATCATCTGAGATTTCAGAGGTGTGTCACCTCCTCCTCCAATTCAGTCAGTGTGTTGGCAGGTGCAGTGGCCCCTGTAAGCCAATGCATGCTGGAGCTGTCTATGACAAGCTCAAAATGCAGTGGCATACAGTTGAAGAAGGGCTACTGCGCTCAGTGAGCAGCAATAAGATATCGCCTGCTCATGCGCAGCTCCCCTATGTACCACACACACACACACAGGGGAAACACGCCCATACTGCGTGCTGTCCTCCCCCCGCTTTTACACGTATAGCCGACGGAGGTGCCCAATCCCTCGTCGACTTGTGCTGCGCTCCCCCAAAGCCTTTCACATGCCATGCTGGGTGCCCACCCCAGCATGGCAACTCATAGAATAGCCGATGGGGTGCCCAATCCCCGTCCGGCTCCAATGTCCTCACCCCCAAGTACTGGCTGCCATGCTGGGAGCCCACCCCAGTGTGGCAACTGATCATATGGCTGACGGGGTGCCCAATCCCCATCGGCTCCACGGCCCCCCAGCCATCCTTGTGCCACGCTGGGAGCCCACCCAGCGTGGCAAAAGTCCCACATCATATTTTTTTTTAACCTACAAAATAAAAATGGTCCCACAGCGCTTCTCCCAGCCCCCCACAACCTGCACCCACCCACCCACTGCCACCCTGCCTCCCCACACCCCTCACCCCATACTTACCTCCAGAGCTCGGTGCAATGATCTTGGTGGACCAGGAACGTCTGCACTCTTCAAAGCCGACCCTTGAACTGAGGGAAATGCCGGTAAGCTGTATAATGGGCTAGATTGGGTTTTCAACTTTGATTGCATATCTCAGGAATTTTTGGAATTTTTGCAAATTTTCAACATGGGTTTTGGGACCCTTTTCATGAATGATGTCACTGTCATGGCGTTATTCGGGCCCAAAGGGTGATTCCACAGTGACTGCGCAGTCACTGTGCAAAATCACCCTTCAGGCCTGAATAACACCATGACTATCATTCATGAGGGTCCAAAACCCTATGTTGAAAATTTGGTGCAAAATAAAAAAAAATGACTGTTTCTGACGTGCGTTGCACAGTTTCTCACGCAGGCTCGTAAGTTCACAATTTTCAATATTTTCACTCCAGATTTTCAACATTGCCATTTTACCACCCTTCTTATGAGTAGTATAGCTGTCATTTTCACATCTCACCCAAAATGTGTTTCCTCCCATGTAGCACACAATGGCGCAGTCGGTGTGTGAAATCAATGTACAGGACAAATTAAGAAAATCACAGTAACACTGTTCATGAGCAGAGGTCTTAAAATGGCTATGTTGAAAATTTGGTGAAAAGTTCCTAAAAATGACTGTTTCTGGCGTGCGTTGCGCCATTCCTACGCTTTTCGGTAATTGTCAATTTTCAATATTTTCACTCCAGATTTTCAACAGTGCCATTTTACCACACCTTCTTATGAGTAGTACAGCTGTCATTTTCACATCTCACCCAAAATGTGTTTTCACCCATGTAGCACACAATGGCACAGTCGGTGTGCAAAATCAATATGAGGACAAATTAAGAAAATTACAGTGCCACTGTTCATGAGCAGAGGTCTTAAATGGCTATGTTGAAAATTTGGTGAAAAAATTCTAAAATGACTGTTTTATGAGCCGCATTATGCAGTTCCTTTGCATGCTTGTAAGATTGCTAATTTTCAATATTTTCCTCCAGATTTTCAACAGTGCCATTTGCCACACCTTCTTATAGAGTAGTACAGCTGTCATTTTCACATCTCACCCAAGCGTGTTTCCACCCATATAGCGCAATGGCGCCAGTCGATGTGCAAAATCAATGTATAGGACACATTAAGAAAATCACAGTGACACTGTTCATGAGCAGAGTCTTAAAATGGCCATGTTGAAAATTTGGTGAAAAAATTCCTAAAATGACTATTTACAAGCGTCATTACGCAGTTCCTATACATGCTTTCGTAAGTTTGTGAATTAATATTTTCACTCAGATTTTCAACACTGCCATTTTATTACACTTCCTTATGAACAGTACAGCTGCCATTTTCATATGTCCCAAAATGTGTTTGCGACATGTAGCGCACAATGGTGCTATTGGTGTCTGAAAGCAATGTTTAGGACAGATTAAGAAAATCACAGTTACACAGTTCATGAGCAGAGGTCTTAAAATGGCTATGTTGAAATTTGGTGACAAAAGTCCATAAAATGACTGTGTTACGAGTGAGCATTGCGCAGTTTCCTCGCACCCTCGTAAGTTCATGACTTTGTAATATTTTCAGTCCAGATTTTCACCAGTGGCATTTTCCACACTTCCTTATGAACAGTACAGCTGTCATTTTTCACAACATGGCTGAAGTGTGTTTTCACACTTTCAGGCGCAGAGATAAATGGTCGCTGTGGAAATCATTTTTCGGCACAGATAAAGAAAATCACAGTGACACCGTTCATGATCAGAGGCACCAAAATGCCTGAGTTGGCAATCTGCTGTAAAAAATCCCCAACCTAATTATATTATGGGTGTGCGTTGCACAGTTTCTATGCACTGCAGTGAGTTCACCATTTTTTTTAAACATTTTACTGCAGATTTGCAACATTACAATTTTTACACCTCCCCATGAACAGTACTGCTGTCATTTTTACATCCTGTTGAATGTTTTGCACCTGTGGTGCTGGATGCCGTGAGTCGCTGTGCATAAGCAGCTTTCGGTTAACAAACTGATATTCCCCCTGTTCATGAGGGTGGGGTCACAAAATAAACATGTTAAAATTTGGACTGAAAATACCAGCGAATGCTGAGGTATTAGAGTTTCCAACCATAACGCCCAACCCTGTAGAGAATGACAGGCATCAGGGGTGTGACTTGGGATTCTTGCCTGTAATGCTCATACCATTCCACACCCTGCAGCCAGTGAGAGGCATCGAGGTATGCCTTGGACTCTTCTGCCCCAAAGTTCACCCCATTCTCCTATATCCGCACCCATCTCACCGTGTTCCTAATGAAATGGGGTGCGTGTAAGCTAAAGGCCCCAGGAACACCGTGACACTTGTCAGTGTCTGCAGGGTGGGGTGTGGTGAAATGGCATGGCCGTTATGCCTGACGACCCAAACACACATCCCAATGCCTGTCACTCTCTGCAGGGTGGTGGTGGGGTTGGCTTCAGTTCAATACTTCACTGCCATTCCTATTACGCAGCTCTGTAACTACACACTACCTGCCAATGCCAGCAAGCAAACATTCGGCATTGACAAATGCTTGTTTATATTACAAACAAATACAACTTACTAATACTGACATCAGATTGGTGGGTGCCAAGCAGGTTTTTCAGAGTGGCTTTCTTTTTAATTTTTAAATGCTGGCACATTTGTGCTTCAATGGGGAGGAGACAGTGCTTATTTGTTGTTCTTTTAAACCAGATTCTATAAAACAAGACATCGCCAGATGACACAGCATGGCACATATTTTTGTGTTGGGGTTCTGATGACATCAGGGACTTCTGAGCTTTATACTTAATGTATATGATGCCATTAGGACCCCTCTATGGAAACACAGCCTTGCTGTGCATAAACATTTATACAACACCACTGGTGAGAGAAATAAGATAAAGTGAAATACCTAACCCACAAGATATTATGGCATCTTGGGAGTTAGGTTTGTCACAGATGATACCATGTTGTTGGGTGCATCAAACAGAATACTGAATCAAACAGAGAGCTTTCACAATGCTAGTGACATCACAATGACCATGTACTGCACGTAAGTCAGCAGCTCAAATGAAATAGAAACTGTTAAATCATCATACAAACAGCATTCTAGTAAACTGATATTATATAAACTGAATTTGCAATGGTATGAATCAAAATATACATTTTATTGTCACTTGTAAGGGAAACGCTTTGATAAATCACTTGTGGCTCTGCCACCTGTGAGAATGGTCCTGCTTAGTGGTTAAATTGGAAACATTTAGATTGGGGAACTAGCACATCTAGATTGTTAGGTGAAGAGACTGTCATTTCTAGGTGGTGGAACTCTCCTATAGTACACAGTGAAGAAAATGACAGATTTGCAGAAAACTCTCATACAATTTTGTAAGAGGTGGTGGAACGGAGTTCCTGTGTGCTCCAGTCCAATATAGCCCTCGTCCTGCCCCTTCACAGTTGAAGATAAATTGCATATTTTGAGTCATCTTATTGCATATTCCCCATGTATTGGCCCTTTAATAAAAAACAAGTTTGTGCCAGGTTCAGTGTCCTGAAAACTGATGGGTTCATTCTCTGAGTTGACCAGTTATGCCTATATACCACAACAGAGCCACCTAGTGAGGAAAGGTTACTGTACCTAGTACCCATCATATTAAGTACATTCATTTTAACTCTTTCAATATGCCTGATTTGGGCCAGAAATTGTACTGACCAGCTAGAAAATGACTAAAAGCCCCTTACAGGTAAGACAATGTTATGAAATATAAATTTTATGCATAATTCATCTTATATTTTATATATATTTGAGTCATCATCCTCTTTTCATTAGAACTATGTACATTAACATGGAAACAGGATCACTGCACATTAGACTTCAATTGCACAGGCTGCTTATCTTCAAATAACATCATAATTATGTTTGCTTGCACACATGTGCAAGAAACATAGTGCCACCATATGAGTTTTCTAGGTGTGTCACCCCGCATCCAATGCCCTAATTTTTTTTTTGCAGGCATGGCCCCACTGTACCAATGAACATCTGAGCTGTCTATGACAGCAGTTCAGATGCAGTGGAGTACAGTTGAAGAGAAGTACCACTACAATCAACAGTGGTAACATTACCACCACTGATTGTAGGTCATTCTCTTTCAATAGTACGCCACTGGAGATGCCCTCTCAGATACGTCCCTTGCATATTACTGTTAATCTTACGTCACTACATGCAGCCCAGACTGTATATGCATAATTTTGGGGCACAATCCAATAAAAGTAGTCGTGAGGCATCAGCTTAACTCCCCACCCCAGCCACTTCTTCAACTGCTTTTAGATTGCAGTCCTCCGTAAACAGAATCTTCATTTTTTTTTTTTTTTTTTTTTATCAATCTGAGTCGCGCCTGCAGAACTGCCATTAGGTCAAAAGACTCTTGACTCGCATTAGCATATTAGTTTCATTTCGGTGCTGAAATGTAATGGGCAAAGCTCTCATCTCCACCCTCCTAAAAGCACGCACTGTTTGATGCAGTATTACTGAGTTCATACAAATGATCACACATGAGTCAGTTTCAATATAATTTCTTTTTCACTGAAAATAAATCTGGTGCAGTCCTCACGGCTGATAAGTCACACAGTGTTGGATGTCGTTTGTAAAGTAGTTTGTCAGGAAATAGTAGCTATGTTAAAATAGAGTAATGATCCATAGAGCGCCAGGGGCGGGTTGTTAGCCCCCTAGGTTTTTGCACAGTAGGAGAGTGCCCCTTTCTATATTTTCATATATGGTGCAGTGGTGCTGCAGAAATTAATCACATTACGTGACAGTGCTACCGCCATGCCCCCACCCCATACTACTACTTGAATGTCAACAAAACAAAAACAAAAACACGTGCCTGGCTACCTTGTTAATTAAATGCCTCGTAGCAGAATTTGAGAGTTGTAAAGTAGAGTCGTTATTATAACGTGTCTACTTTACATCTCTGGAACTTTAACACTTGTTAACTCAAGGAGCCTAGAAGCACCTAACACCATCGGGTCTCTTTTTTGTTTGGGAGTCAGGATTTAGCACCTAGCACCAGAAATAATCATCCTAAGGTTTACAGATCTGTCCTGCCTTCCCTTTTCTGGTTCCTCTGAGTCTAACAGGGACACAACTTTAAAGGAGTCAGAGCTCTGCCTCAGCAACAATATAGCAGAAAAGCTTTTTTTAATCTTTTGAATGCCCCAGAATGGTCTGTGCAGAAGTTCTGAGCCCAAGAAGTTGAATGAGACTAGAGGAAGCTTGGTTAGCAAGCCCTCCCCAAGCCAAGAGTATAAAGATAGTCACACCACAGGGTCAAACTCCATTTCTCCCTGACTACTCCTTCCTGTACCTGGCTTTGCCTAGTTGGTTTGAGTGTTGTGGTTGAACTTGTGTAGCTGAGTCAGACTTACTATATTCAAAATACTTTTGCTGTTTTTGTTGCTGCCAGCACAATTTGCTAAATCACTTTAATTTATTGCTCGGTCTCAGATAGACTCTTCAGAACTTCAACTTGAGAGAGACCACCAGGGCAGGACAGGTCCAGTCCAGACTGTTGCACTGAGAGACTGTCAGATTCACTCATGCCATGGTGGTGCCAGGGTGCCACCCACACTGCTGAAGCATGCCTGTCCTGACTCAGAGTTTTGTGTTTCAACATTTTTTTTTGCTTATAGAAATAGAGAGCTTAGTTTATCTTTTTCTTTCTCCTGATCTAATCACAAGACAACAGCGACCAGCGTGACCGCTGCTGTTTCAGCATGAGTGTAGGATGGGCGGTCACGGTACTCAGACTGTGACTGAGTGTGAGCTGCTTTTGCTGCCTGAGCGAGTCTGAGGTGACTGGTCGATGACCCACCGACCCCAATGGTACTGTCCCAGACCCAGCGATCAGTCAGTCCATTACTCCATAGAAACATAGAAACATAGAAGTTGACGGCAGATAAGGACCGCAAGGCCCATCCAGTCTGCCCATTTCTTTTTCTACCTTATAAATGTGCCATCGGCCTTTGCTATGTCAGTGACCTATCTATTCATAGTCATTTGTATTGCTCCTTATGCCTATCCCATGCCTGTTTGAAGCCCTGCACTGTATTCATAGCCACTACTTCTTGTGGTAAGCCATTCCATGCATCTACCACCCTTTCTGTGAAAAAGAATTTCTCACATTCCCCTTAATCGGCCTCCTCTAATCTCATGCTGTGTCCTCTTGTCCTGCTATTTTTCTTATATTTAAACATGTTAGACTCTTTCACCTTGTTTATGCCCTTAAGGTGTTTAAATGTCTCAATCATATCACCTCTCTCCCTCCTTTGCTCAAGGGTATACATATTGAGCTCCGTTAATCTGTCCTCATATGTCTTCTGATGCAGTCCCTGCACCATTTTGTTGCCCTTCTCTGGACTGCCTCAATTTGGTTAATGTCCTTGTGAAGGTGTGGCCTCCAATACTGCACGCAGTACTCAGATGGGGCTCTAACCAATGTCTTGTACAGAGGATTATTACCTCCCTCTTACGACTTGTGATACCCCTACTAATACACCCTAACACCCCCTAGCCTTACCTACTGCTTTAGAGGTCTGCTTGATGATTTCAGGTCATCAGTGATGATGATGCCCAAGTCTCTTTCTTCCTTTGTGACTGCTAGCAACTCCCTCCCAGCCTATAAGTGGCTTCAGGGTTTCTCTTCCCTATGTGCATGATTTTGCACTTCTTTGCATTAAATCCCAGTTGCCACTCTTCTGACCATTCTGCTAGTTTATCCAGATCTCTTCTCATTCTGCCCACCCCATCTGGATCATCTACTCTGTTGCAGATCTTGGTGTCATCTGCAAACAGACAAGCCTTACCCTCTAGTCCATCTGCTAGGTCACTAAGAAGATGTTGAATAGGACTGGCCCCAGGACTGATCCCCTGAGGTACCCCACTTGTGACTTGCATCTCTTCTGACTGTATACCATTTACCACCACTCTCTGTTTTCTGCCAGTCAACCAGTTTGCCACCCAGTTGACCAACTTGACCCACCCCAAGCCTACCTAGCTTATTTATCAATCTTCTATTGGAACAGTGTCAAAGCTTTGCTGAAGTCAAGGTAGGCGACATCAACTGCTCCCCTTGGTCCACCACTCTGGTTACCCAGTCAAAGAAATCTATGAGATTAGTTTGACAGGACCTTCCTTTTAAACCCATGCTGTCTTGGATCCTGTGCCCCTATGGATTCCAGGTGTTGCACTATCCTTTCCTTAAGGAGTGCTTCCATAATCTTGCCCACTACTGAGGTGTGCCTGCCAGTGCCCACTAGGCTGCTACCAGGGTCCCAGTGCCGGTAAGTGAAGAGAGCGACAAACAAGTCCCAGTTGTCCCCAGGTACTTACAGAACAGCAGTATGTACCTTGTCTTCATTCTGTAAGCGCCTACCGCCCGCTATACTTTGTCCCTGCTGCCCGCCTGGCACCCACTCCACCCATCGCTGCTTGCTTGCACCTTGCATAGCACCCACAAGTCCCTCACGCATTTGCCTGGCTTTGCACAGTTGATTCCAAAGAAAGTCGGTCACTGGCGTGGGTCATGGTGGTAAACTCAGGATGCAAGAGCCAAGGACAAGAACCGGTGGTTTGAGAAGAAGCTCCTTCCAAATAGGCTGTGCTGCTGTGTGGACCAGACCTGTACTGTATTTCGCTATAAAGGTAAAATAAATAATATTTGAAGATACTAATTTTACTGGCTGCATAGATATGCTGCAAACCAAGGCCCAAAGGTTACTATTCTTCTGTAAGCTAAAATATGATATGCATTGTTGCTGTTTTTATAGATTTTATTTAAAATCCACTTTATAAACAGGAAGAGGATATATTATAGCCCTGACAGTTTTTGTTTTTTTACATTTGCCAATATTTGGATGGAGACAACAAGTTCACAACAGGCAGGGTGTGAAGGAAAGCAGTAAGCACACCTTCATAGACTTCAGTTGTATCATTAACCACAATGTGTATAAACATACCTACTACTACTACTACACAGAGGATTAAATAATGTATGTCTAATATGGAAACAGAGGTAGAGGCAGCAATATTGGCTCTAAAATAAATTACTGTAAGTGTGTGTACCCCTATTTAAGTAGGACCTGTGGGTTTATTTGTGATTGGTGTTTAGTTACCTGCAGTAACTTGCAGCAAATACTGTGGTGCCACCAGTCTGTAGGTGAGGTAACTAAATCACAAATAAACCCACAGATCCAATTGAGTTGGCATACACACAGTAATTTAGAGACAGAGTTGCTGCTCTTTACCATGTCAGATATAACATGAATCCTTTGCCTTTGTTGTAGTAGGCATGTTTATACAGTACACACATTGCATGCTGTTGATAATACATCTGAAGCCCCTTAGTAAGTCCATGTATAAGTACAGATATTGAGAGAGATTCCAGGTCTGTTTCTCCGTAGGGAGTGACTCAAACTTTTGCCCAAAGACATCTGAGATAATAGAAGCTTTTTAACAAACTACAATAAGTTGGGCAAAGGCCAGGTTAGAGAAAGACATAGCAAACAATGCAGTCTCTTACAAGAAAAGCAGATTGTAAGTAGCACAGTAGTATGGTTACGGTTTTCAAGTTAAATTTCCTTCTAACAAATACCTTATTTGAACATTTTTAGTATTTATTATACTCACCATAAAATTTTAATTAAAAGTCTCTGACAGATTTCTACCAAACATACAAACTATAAGACATCTAAGTTATAAATTCTAAGTGACAACAATTACTGGTTTATCATAAAACTCTGCATTACATGGTGTGTGTGTGTGTGTGTGTGTGTGTGTGTGCACATTTGTATGGGCAGTGGGCACACAGATAATGGCAGAAAGACAGACTTTTATTGTACTCTACATAGATATATAATACTGTCCATAAATAGATGGATGGAGAGAAGTTCTATAAAATTCATCCTGGCCCATTCAAAAAAATCTATAAATAAATTATCAGTTCCTGTTGCCATTATGCCATCAGAAAATTGAGTTGTCACTTTTTAAAATGCAAATGCTTTCCTCCTTTCAATCCTCTTCTCACTGTTATTTTCCATTCCTATAACATATAGATTATTGGTTAGATTTCCTGACAATAACGTATCAGTAAAATGTACTGATTTAAATTTATGATGAAAAATTAGAAGCCAAAAAAGGATTTAAACAGATTCTTAAACATCACCATTGAGTCATTACTGTCTAGTTATACTCCCAGAACACTATGAACAGTTATTTTCTGCTGCCTTCCATATAATGTCAATGTGTTTGTGAACTTAGGGAACAGGCATCAAATCAGTGGCAGAAAGATATGCGGCCCTACATGAAGCAACAGACTTGTCTTGGGTACAGGGCTAACCTCAGTTGCCTTATGCCTTAAGTGAATGCCTAAGCAACTATGTATGTTTATGTTGAGTGACATGGCATATCGGAAAGCAGCAGTCATAGTGTGTGAACAAAGAATAAAAAAATTAAATACATAATTGTGCCCTGTCGAAGCAGTTCTCATAACACTTAACAGTATTGGGAAGGATGGAGGAGTAAGATACCAAGAGAGCTGAAAACAGGTTGAAGAATAGCTAGGGAAAAGTAAGTGTTAGTGATCAAAGGAGACTAGAGACAAGGATTGTTATTTATTCATTTATTTATTCATGTATTTCTTTATGAATTTTAACATGACATTCTCTTCAGCAACATCTCATTTTTAAGTAGCCCTGACCAAACAGTCTGAAAGCTTAGACATTGTTTAATTTTGTAACCCCTAGGTTGGTCCAATAAAAGGTATCACACTATTTACTTCTTGATCTATTTTATTCTACAGTCAGGTCATAGATGTGTAAAGAGTGACTCCAAACCAATATGGATTATAAATTGTTTTAAGGGAAAATGGGGCAGAAACTGTTCTATTTGGTATTTTTGGGAGCACACATGAGCAGAACATTGAAGCCTGCTGCAGGAAGGTCTGTCAGTGGGTCACTAGAGACTTTCTGCTTCACCCAAACAGCATCCTGCAAATAAAACTTCCCTATAAGGAACTTTGATATTCAGTTGAGATGAGCAAACACATCAGTTCTCTTCCTTACTTTAGTCAAATGGGGAGGGCATGTTTGTTACAACTGTCTATTTATGAATATTGATTTTTCTATCTGCAACTGAGCCTGCTTAGGAGCGTTTCATCAGACTTCAGTCAGCATAAAAAGAAAATGTTTTCTGTATGAAAGATGCAGAAGGACTGGGCAGTGGCAGTGATAACAGTGGTTCTTTGAGAGTGTTTATTGTTTTACACAGTAGGGCAGTCAATTGTTTTCTAAATATACAGTATCAAGGAGTTTATCATTTGACGTAGTCCTGTCAGGTTGAATGGAGACAATGAAATCATGCAGTGAAAGTTATAACGATTGTAGGCAATGTCTGTGGTTGGACACACCTGCTCTGAGACAATGTTAGGTCACAGAGCCGTAAATAGCAAGGAGTAACATAGATGTGTAGTTAGTTACAAACCAGATTTCACATACTGTAGGTACATCTTCTAGAATATGTCTGCTAACTGTTAACTTCTATCCTGAAGTTAGTGGAACCAAAACTCCTAACTTATTGGTGTGAAGATTACATGCTCGAGACTGGTGATACACATATTACTATGCCATCTTTTCTTTGCACCTGGGCAGCCGATGTATCAGGTTAAGCAGCAGATGGTTCATACTTCATGTGGAGCAATTGGAGGAATGGGTTGACAGCTGATCTCTTAATATAGCTGCACACTCTGCTGGCACATTCGTATGTTCGTAAGATACTGTAATAAATATTTCTTTATGGTATAACTGCATTTTTAACATTATGATCTTCATCATAAGTGTACATTTATTGTATTTTTGTATGGCAAAAACTGGTTCATTGGCCATGATGCTCACAGTATTCTACCTCACCCACAGCCACTGACAGTCATAAAGGTGTACTTGGGGTCTTCAGCCCTAAAGTTCACCCCATTCTCTTATACTGCACCCATCTAAGCTTATTTCCTTATGAAATGGGTTGAGCATAAGGCTGAAGACCCCCAAAGCACACTACGACATGTCGGTGTCTGCAAGGTGGGAGTAAGGCAGAATAGCACAGGCATTATGATCAACGGCCCAAAGGCGCACTCAATGCCTTTCAGTTCTGCATGCTGGGGTGGGGGTTGGCGTAGTTCAATACCACCATTCCTATTATGCATCTCTAACTCTTCATTAGCAATGCCAATGCCAGCTAGCAAACATTCGGCATTGACAAATGCGTGTTTTATTCTTGTGATGACATCATTGTTTTAATAGCAGTAACTATGAAGTCACAAACACAGGATTGTGACATCAGGTGTAGGCAAACAGCTGGATCAGATGACATCTAGGGCCAAGAATCCTGTTTCCATGCTGATGTACATAGTTATCGATCAGAAGGAGCTAGATACAGATCATAAGGTAATGAAAAACTGGAAGATATCCAAAATTATGTGATTTCAAAGTGTGTCATGAGATGTCAGGGTTGTTTAAGACTTTGCAAACATAGGGCTTGGTTCTCAAAAGTTGGTGCAAGCCACACCAACAGCAACTTTACCATTGCCGAGTGCACCATGGACCCCTGCGCCTGATCTACGATCAGGTAGGGTCCTAGTGCCTAAGTTCTGCAGCTGTGGTAACAGTGGTCAGCACCAGATGGCACATCTATGAGGTGTGCCACAAGCTGTGGAGTGGTCAGGCAGCAGCTGCACTTTGAACATTGATTGTACCAGTTCCCCCAGCCCCAGTCCCTTAACAATAAAATAATGTCCCTGGTGGTCTAGTGGTCCCTCCACCCCAATCCTCTTATTAATATAATAATTACTGTCACTGGTGGTCTAGCAGTCCCACCCTCAGCCCCAATCCTCTTATTAATTATAAAAATGTATGTCTCTTTCAAAGAGGTTGTTTACCTGAATAAGTTTCAGTCCTGTTAAATAAAAGTTAATATTAAGAATAACCTCCGCCTGGTGTCAGAACTAAATTGGGCTCATGGTCCAGACTTCAGAAAACAAAACAAAAGAAAAACATTCAAAACATTGGAAATGTTATTTTTACCTTATTGTGATATTTAGATCAAACTGAGGTAGAACCTTACCTCATACTTTAAGAAAGTGCACAGTGAGACTGTGAAATGTTAGCAGTTTTGGGGTGCTACCTTTGTTTTTATCTAGAAATGACAATAAAGTAAAGGTAGCCTCTCCAATGTTTTGGATGTTGTTTTTTTCTGAACCCTGCACCTTGAGCCCAGCTTCCTTTCTGTCCTTGGTCCTCCTACGATGTCTTGGCACCAGTACAGGAGTTCTGAAAGAGGCCTTTCTGCTTCACATGCCCTCTGTCTGGTACAGACTTTCAGCCTTCTATGTATCATAACTCCTTCAAACCCTCCCCCAACACACTTTCTTCACATCATCCTATTTTTTCCCTAGTCAATGATTTGTGGCTCTCCAGCACCTTACCGCATTAAAATATGAATAATGAATGCTTTAAAAGCTGTTGACAAAATAAGGCAAAAAGCAAATTAAGAAACAAAATAATGCAAAGCATCTTAATTAAAACAGTTAACTTGGATTAACAGTTTTAACTCCACCGCTTTTCTCTTATAATTTGTTCTTTAATATTTTTATTTTATTAACAGTTTTATAAAGCATTTGTAAAATATTGCCCAGAAAATGGTTACATAAAATTGCATTATACTCTACAGTATATTTTGTCTTTCCTTTATATGACAGAAAGTAAGAGACAATAGGGAACAGAAAGATGGCATTTTAAACACTTGCTTACCCACTTTCAATGCCCTTGGCCCAGTCCTCTTCTGCAACTCACTTTTAAGATGCAATTAGGTTTTCTAAGACCAAAAGGAAAATTTCCATCCAAAATCATAAGACATCTGGAACACCTTTAAATTTAAAGACAAAAAGTCAGTTGTTAGTAACAAATATATTGCTAAAAAAACACTTAATGAGAGACATAAAGACATCTGTTTGAAGTTGAACTCTTGAGGTTAAGTGAGTGTACTGTTCAAAAGTGACAGCAATTAACTAGAAGTCAGCTTTAGTATAGACCTTGCATTACTAAGGCCATGCCTGGTCATTTTGCTGTCACTCAGCTAGCATGAAATGCTTACACTGTTTATCAAAGTTATAATTACATTTCTTTACTCTAATTTGTGCTCCTCTCCTTGACTGGCCACCCACTGGACGGTCCCCTATTCAGTCACCCATCACCCCAGGACGTAACCTCTGACATATTCCAAAGCGATCTCTTGTGGTGGGTTGAAGAGGAGGAACAGGCCCCTCCAGAACAGGATCTAGTGCAGAGGAGCTCAGTTGGTGGTGCCTAGCCTGTGGTGGATCACCAACCATCCTGCCATTCAAGGGTATTTTCCTCTTGAATTTCTCCCTGGAATGCCAGCTGTTCAATGACATGGCAGCATCTGCCAGCATTCCACACCCAGCTGGAGCCTCCCACTGCCATGACACCTGGTCTTCACCAAGTGTCGTGGTGTGCTGTGAGGCTAACTCATCCTACCTCAAGGGATGATAGCAGTCCACTGGATGCTCCATACACTCTTCCTTGATGCCCTCTGATGACTCAAATTCACTCCCAAGCCAAGATCACTAGCATAGCAAGTGGTAGCATTACTTCTGTGTTACCAGGCCCACCTGTAAAAGTTGTACTTAAGGTACCTAACCATATGTCAATCTGCAAAAAGCCTTTTGATTAAAATTAAAAAACAGATCAAGTGCTGGAGTTATGGCTACTGTACATTTAACGATAACATGAAATGGGTGCATGCTCAATCAGCTGCTATGAGACAATACTACAATAAAGCTAATGGCATGTCTTGAAATGGCTTCTTTGATAAGCTTCTGCACATTGTCTATGCTATTTGTATCAACATTGGATGACTACTGACAAATAAGTATTATGTTTTGTGTTTGTGTTATGTAACTCATTATATTATTTTTAATTAAATATGGTACACATTTTATGAGTATTATTTTGCTCAGTTGGCTGCACATATTTCCCTGACAAATAAACAAGAAAAATACAGAAACACCTTTTTACATTTATAGAAACATAGACTAGATGGCAGATAAGAACCTCCTGGCCCACCCAGTCTGTCCATATTCCTTACTCGATTTATATTACACAGATCCTAAATAATCTGTGGCTTACCTCTCTTTCCTATCGCTAGTGTTCTTCTATGTCTGTCTCATGCATTTTAGAATTCTGCTATCACTTTGCCCCATGACCTCAGTGATATTCCATGCATCCACAACTCTTCATGTGAAAAATGCTTTCTCACATTACCCCCGAGTCTACCCCTCTATTCTCATATCATGACCCCTTGTTCTTGAACACTTTTTGAAAGATACTACCCTCCTGTACATTATTTATACTTTTGAGGTTTTTGAAAGTCTCTAACATATCCCCTCCTTCATCTAGCTACAAATTGAAACGTTATACAAATGGCATACGATTTCATATTAATTTCCTAGACCATAAGGAGAATCACTGTAAAGATGTGTAATGTCCTAGTGGCGTGTCTCTAGTGCTGGGCTGATGGTGCAATGTGAACATCTGCTCATTTTAGCTCTGAATGATGTCTTATTTCAGAGAGGGATGTAGACTCCTATATTGATTTCATAGCAGAAACTGATCAGGTGTATCAATATTGTTTTCTGTTTTACAGTTTATCGATCAAGGATAGCCCAACTGAGACACCAGTATCTTGTTTTTAGTGGGGTCCTTGTGCTACCAGTTTTACAACCTGCAGAGACTGAAGTATGGGAAGGGAGGAGGTCAAATGACCTGCTCACTATCACACAGTGCAAACATGGCTGCTGTGAGATTCAAACCAGAGACATCTTTCTTAAAAGATGCAAATGGCAAGAAAAAATCTAGAAATTTCATTGGCCAATAGATGTCACCTGATCATACATTAAATTGCTAGCATTGCATATAGTTAGGTACAGGATTTCATTGCTAAGTCAAAATGAAGACACACAATTAATTATGTTATTTAATAATAGTAATAATAATAGCTTTATTTAATTAGCGCCTTTCAAATTGTCAAGGTGCTTTACATAAAATAGAAAAACAGGCTAAAATAATACAACAATAAAACAGCAGATGATCAATAAAATCTAATATTCAGTGTACTCAAACGGAGTAGGCCTGGTGCCATAGGAAGGTCTTTAGTTCCTGTTTGAAGCCCCAAGGTCATGCACTCACAAAGCTGATGGGGTAGAGAATTCCAAGGCCGGGGCACATACATAAATGCATGGGCCCTGGAAGATTTTAAAGATACCCTTGGAATCTCTAGCAACCCCTCATCAGCCGAGAGGAGTGATCACACAGGGCAGTATGGGGACAGAAGCTCTTTTCAGGTAGTCAGGACTGAGTCCATGTAGGGCTTTATAAGTCAGTAGTCCGACTTTAAGGTGATCCACCACTGGACCGGCAGCCAGTGCAGTTCACACAGCACCAGTGTGACATGACACATCCGGGGATCCCCATCAACAACCAGGCTGCTGCATTATGCACCAGCCACAGGTGACAGATATCAACCCCTGGTAGCCCTAAGTAGAGGGATTTTCAATAATCAGGTGTAAGGTCACAAAGGCCTGGATCAGCATGGGAAGGTCACTGGATGGAACTAGGTAGTTGATCCTAGCAAGATGGTAAAGGGAACTTGACAATGGCTGACACCTGAGATCACAGTGTCAGCCCATCATCAAGTAACACCCCCAGGTCCCGCACCTGTTTAGAGGCAAGAAGCTGGATGCCCCCAGGAAAAATCCTGCAGGCTGACCAGCTCCCTGATCCCCTATCCGTGACCCAGATCCACAATCATCACCTCAATATTTCCAGAGTTCAACTTTAGCCAGCTGGAATTCATCCAATCCTGGATTTCAGTGAGGCAGTTATTAAAAGCCCAGACTGCACTATCCTGGTCAGGTGCAAAGACAGGAAGAGCTGGGTATCATCAGCATAGCAGTGAAACCTCAGCCCATACCATCTCACAATGTCTCAGAGGCAGCATGTACACCACAGACAACATGGGGACAGCACCGAGCCCTGAGGGACCACACATGACAGAGAGAGGTCGGAGGAGTAAGGAAGGACTTAAACTACCTGAGGACTGTGAGGTCAGGCCACAGATGATCCTCAAGTGCTCAAGCAGCACCCCATGGTCCATGGTGTCAAATGCTGAGGAGAGATCAAGAGCACCAGGATGGAATGCCTTTTCCAGTCTCTCGCCATTCGGAGATCATTGAGAACTTGAACCAGCGCAGTCTCGTACTGTGCCTCTTTCAAAAACTAGATTGGAGAGGTTCATAGATGCTATGTATGGTCGAATGGTTCTCCAACTGTACAGCCACTACCTTCTCAATCACCTTCCCACAAAGAGAAAGTTAGAGATGGGTCTGTAGTTAGCAAGGCAGTCTGGGTCCAGGGAAGATTTGTTCAGGAGGGGTGTCACCACTGCCTCCTTCAGGCAGCTGGAAAATTCACCCAACTCAAGGGAACACCAGACTATCCTTGCCAGGACTGGACCAATGATGTCACAACACCCCATAATCAGGGAGGTTTGGCCCAGGTCCAAACTACAGCATATAGGGTGCATACCCTGGACAATCAGCATAACATCCATGAACTCCGGCTGGTCAAAGGTACTAAAAGGAAAAATGGGGATAGTGACCATGCACCGATCAATAGCATCCCCCCATAAGTGTGCCAGTTGGACCTCCGCCCTGATGTCATCCACCTTATCCGCACAGGAACTGAGCGAGCCTTCCCTTAGAATGTTTGACTTATGAATGGGACCCTCTGTGTTACCAGACCTTTCTATAACAATATCATTTTTTTTAATTTTACAGATCCCCAAACCCTTTCATTAAAAAAATAATAATATATATAAATAACAGTTTGAGAATATAGGTAGGATATACTATGTGTGTGTGTGTGTGTGTGTGTGTGTGTGTGTATGTGTGGGGGAGATTTTGTGATGGGATACATTTTGTGAGTAAATGCTGAAGTAATCTTTAAAAGGGTGTGGAGTTTCATATTCTAAGAGGGAGGCTATACCAGTATCAGTAGTGGTAAAGGATCTACATCTCAAAAGGAAGTGTCCACTAATTTTGAAGGGGTTGGTAAACAAATTTCAGAGCAGCCCAATGGTACATATTTAGGATGAGGCTAGGGGTAAAATTTTTAGTAAGGTAAATGTTTCCAGGGATCATGACTTTCAAGAGGGGTGAGCAACAAACAAATTTGAGCATGGGTAAGGGTGTAATGTTTGGGAATGATGATGGTAAAATGTTGAGAGGAGTGATGGGTATGAAGTTAAAGAATGGTTGGAGTGAAAATTTTGGAATGCTTACCACAAATGTTGAGGGGTAAGGAGAGACATTTGAGAATGGGTGATGGGTGCAAATGTTGGGAGGTAGAAGTGGCACAAATTTAAGCAACAAGAAGTGAACATTTTGGGAATTGTAATGGGTGAACATTTTGCAATGAGCAAGTGGATTATATTCAGGGACTGTAAGAGGTACAAAGTTTGGTAGGGACAAGGGTCTCAAATTTCAGGAGAGATGAGGGATGCACATTTTGAGAGGGTGATCTGTGATGATTTTGGAGGGAGAAGTAAGCAGGTATCAGAATGCTGGGCGTGCAACTTTTGGGAAGGGTGCTAGAGGAAAATTTTAGGAGTGGTGAAAGTTCAAATTTGAGAGGGATAAGATATAGAGATTTTGGGAATGGTAATGGGTAAAATATGGGAAGGGTGAGCTTGCAAGTTTTGGGAGGACAAAGGAACATACATTTTAAGAGAAGTGAGTGATGATAATTTCTGGGATGGGTGAGGAGTATGTATTTTGAAGGAGTGATAGCACGCTTTGGGAATTATGAGACCACAAACTTTGAGAAGAAGTGAGAGGTTCATGTTTTAGGAGTGGTTTGATTTATAAAAGTGGTGTAAATATCTGGAGGCATGGGTACACAAATTTGGGAAAGTGCATGTATTTAGGAGGAACAACACAATTTCATATTCAAATGTTGACAGGTCTGGGCTTGCTTGGTAATAGATATTGACTCAATGATCAGCTGAACAAAATTTGACCCTTATATTTGCACTGCAATATTTACAAAGGCATGTATGTTTATTAGCCAGTCATATTTTCCATTTATCCAAGATGTTTTTAGCCAATGAGAATTGTTCATTTCTAAACATTCCAGACACTCTAATAACCACCCATAAGACGGTCCCTCATTTTATGAGTTCCAAAAGTCTGAAGTTCTAAGTTCAGATGGTATAGTCTATTTCCTACAAGGATTTCTCAAATTTTCTACAAAGTACAACATATGGATTTCAAATTCAAGTTCTATTCTACATACAGAGAAGTCTTTAACATGATTCAATGCTTATATGTACAGTTATAGTTATAGGGTGTCTGCTCATCTTTAGTGTATGCTAGAACAGATAATATTGGCTTCACAGTTTCTGGAGAAGGATTTTCAGTGGTTCTGGAGGAAGCTGGGGCTGGGAACCTAGTCATCCTTTAATTCTAATTCAAGAGGAGTGGCTATCTTCTTTCACAAGAGGAAAATACAGCCAGTAATTTCTAAAACAATTATAGATCAGAGTGGCAGATCTATAATACTGAAGTGAAGATAACATCAAATAGCTTCACACTAGCCACAATTTATGGCCATAATTACAATAATCCATCTTTCTTTACAAGGTTTTTCTTGCAGATGTCAACCTTTAACATTCCATATATAATTGGGGGTATTTTAACTAACTTTAAACAAAAGAGACAGAACTTCTAACTCTGTTTGCAACTTTAAATCCTCCATACAAATAATTAATAACTTTAAGCCAGGCCTAAAACTTATTGATTCATGGAAAGAACCAAATCCAACAATATTCAAGTACTCATACTACTCCCCAACACATTATTCTTATTCACAAATTGATGTTACCTCTGAAACACTACAATATAGAATTAAAAAATAGACTACCCAGGGATAGTTATTTCTGACCTCTCGCCTTGCTTATTAGATATAGAATTAGAAGAACTACAACAGGAAATAGGGTCATGGAAAATTGATATTATCCTCCTAAATAATGAAGAAACATATAACACAATCCTACAAGAAATAAAGGATTTTTTCTATAATAATTCAGAACAGGAAACTAATTTCTTCATAATATGGGACTCTTTTAAAGCTTAGCTAAGGGGTAGATTTCAAGCTTTTAAGAGGAATAAAAATAAGAAATGGGTAAGTCAATAAAAACAATTGGATTACAAAATACAATTGTCAGAACAAATACATGCCACGGGATTGGACAAAACAACGCTCAGCTCACTGACACACACACAAAAAATACAATAAATTGATAACAGATAAAGCAGAAAACAAAATCTCTATGCCAGATATAATTATTACATCTCCTCAGATAAACCACTTAAACTGATGGTCTGGCAACTAAAAAAGACCAAGAACATAATAACATTAATATGATCAGGGATAAAGTAGAATCCACATTACAACCCAGTAGAGATAAAAACAATATTTAAAGAATTTTACCAGGAATTACATACATCTCAAAACACCTCCCAGATTAGAGATACAGACAAATTTCTAGAAGAACCGAACTCAACCAAATTCCACAAAATGAAACATCTCCTGGACAATCCTATTGAGAAAAGGAGGTAGAATATGCAATAGATAACCTTAAAATTGGAAAAGTTTCAGGCCAGATGGTCTTCAGACAGAATTCTTTAAAAATATAAGGAAATTATGATCACTTTATTCACAAAACTATTTAACAAAATTAATACATTCAATAAAATTCCATCTTTCCTTTACTGAAGCATATATACTATTATTTCACAAACAGGAAAATATCCAGAATTTTGTAAATCTTATATACCAATCTCCTGCTAAATGTAGATTATAAGATTTTGCCAAAATATTGGCTAATATCTTGGAGGGGCTTTACTGTTTCTGATCGACCAAGATCAGAACGGGTTTATTAAAGGCAGATGGATTTCAGAAAACATCAGATGAACCATAAATATTATATTAAGCTCAAATGAACAGATTCCATCTCCTTACTATAGATGCCGAAAGCTTTTGATAGAGTTGAGTGGAGTTTTATGATACAAACATTAAAGAAAATGAAATTTGGAAATAATTTCTCAATTGGATGAAAACTCTATATCATTAGCCTAAAGCAAAAATAAAATAAACAATATAATCTCCTCTATTAATTTAACCCGTGGCACAAGACAGGGATGCCATCTTTCACCCTTATATTCGCTTTAGTGATTGAACTACTGGCAGAATAAGAAAACATAAACAAATACTAGGTATTATTATAACTGGAGCATAAAATCAACTTGTATGTAGATGATGCTCTACTCTATATGAGAGATTCAAGCAATTCTTTAGATGGATTTATCAGCCTAACAAATTCATATGGAGATATATCAGGCTATAAGAGTAACTGGCAGAAATCTCTAATCTTAAAATTAAATCACAACTCAAATAATTACTTACCTAATAATTGCCCTTGCCCAGTGGTTGATACATTTAAATATTTAGGAATTAACTTAACAAATCAAACAGGTTCACAATTTATTCACGTAACTTGGAAAATCTGCTCCAAGTAATAAAAACAGATTTGACTAGATGGCAGACATTACCATTAATATTAATCGACAGGGTGAACATAATAAAAATGCAAGTCCTACCAAAAGTCCTATATATATTCAAACACTTGCAATAGAAGTTTCAACTGGGTTTTAAGACTCTAAAACAAAGTATCAGAAAGTTCTTATGGAAGAATAAAAGAACATGAATCTCATATGGTAAATTACTACTTCCCAAAGATAGAGGAGGACTCTCTACTGGATGTTTACAAATATTACCTGGTAGCACATAAAGCAGTAATATAGAATTGGCTAAGTTATGAACAACAGTAATTAAAAGTGTTGAAATGGAAACAAGACATCATGACTATGATAATTTGATCAATTTGTCGCTTTTCAGGTTATTATTTAAACAAACAAATTAAAATAAACTAAATCTTGCTACACATACAACAATAAAAGCATGGGATGAAATACATAAACTAATTAAGTTAAAAATAGGATCACACCATACACACCAATTTATAACAATTATAATTTCACTCTATCAATAAATAACATTTTCAAAAACTGGTGAACATTGGTTTAAGTGACTGTGGCCAACTATTTCATAACAATAAATTTAAATGTTTGCACAGCTAAAGAGCAATTTAATATACTGGACCATATCATTACTTTAAGTATTTACAAATAAAAAGTAATATTATCAAATGAATGGAGGTTTACTATTGCAAACCACTCAATGCTAGACATTTTTATTTCACAAAAGAAAATAAGAACTTAATCTCAAAACTATTTACCAGCCTTTTCCCCACAACTATACAAGATACTATGTTACTAAAATAAAAATGGGAAAATGATTGGGCATAGAATTTTCTGAGGAAATACTAACATACTAAAATGCCAGCAGAATGGGCCTAACAGCCTCTCGAGTCTGCTCGATTTTTAGCACCCACACTGAGGGCAGATTTTGGTGTCCCCTCCTCCTTGGGTTATACCATCCCCAGTACCAGATGTTCCACCTGTAATGGGCCTCATCAGAGTTACCCTCCCCTGTACCTGTCCCATCCCTCTTACATCCGCCCACAGTCTCCACCTCTACCAGCTCCTGGGCATGGCTCCACCACCTTTCAGTGAAATAACATCTCCTCTCCTCTGAGCCTGCCCCTTCCAGCTTACACCGTGACCTCTTGTTGCCCCACCTCCTTCCTTTGGAGCACCCTGACTGGGCCTCCTTTATTGATCCCTTTTATGTACTTTAAGACCTCTATCATGTCCCCCTGTTCCTCCTCTCCTCCAGAGTGTACATGTCTAGCTCTTGAGCCTATCCTCATAGGTCATCTCCCCAGGCCCAAGATCATTTTGGTTTCCCTCCTTTGGACCCTCTCTAGAAATATGGAGCTCTATTCTATACAGTGTAAACTTAAAAGGTTAAAACCTTAAAATGAAACAAATACAATCTGATATATTACATACAGCATACTATACACTTTATAAACTACATAAAAAAATGTCAGTATATCTAACAAATGTCCAAGATGCTCATACACCACTGGAACCTGATACATCTAATCCATCAATGTCCATATCTCACTAACGTCTGGTAAAATAATATGCACACTTAGCCAGATCTTCAATAATCAATTAAAGTTCATGCCATTAATCACATTACTGGTACAGGAAGATGATTCAATTCAGTTAGACCAGTATCACAGGGTTTTAAATAATTGATTAGCAGTTTTTTCTTGGGATAATGCTATTTGTACAGAAAGTATTTATACAGGTTTTCTAGAAGTGTTATGTTTGTTAAACACAATGAGGCAAATGCTATGCATTTTCACAATGTTTAGCACTTTTATGAGCAAAACGCTAATCAATTTTTGGAGTTAAATAAAACCCTGGTATCAAAAGATATTTTTAGTAATAGCTATGGCATTAGCAAAGAAATACATTCTGGTTAAATGGAAAGATCCTAATCCTCCAGTTTTTGAAATCTGGATTAATTATATGGTGGACTCCATGAAACTAGAAATAATCAATTACTTGAAGCTAGGTGAGCTGGAATGGTTTGATAAAATATGGAATCCATTCAGTTTAATATTACAAAATGGAATTATATAAGCCGGTTTTCCTAAATTTACAATTATAATAGTTAACATAATAATGATAAAATCCTGGATCAGGTAGAGTAGTATAGTATAGGAGGTTATGAAGATGTAATTGAGGAATATAAGAAATGGGGAAAAGTCAATATTGATGAATTAAAGATATGAGAAAATCAATCCCCATAATGTCATAATTCCTATTATAATAACCTCATAAAAAAAAAAAAGATTGGCTTTGCAATTATCTTACACGAGAGAAATTAAGAAGTCACTCTTATAACCATAACAGATGTGGTAACTGTACATATAAATATATAACAATAAACAAAGTGCAGTTTAATGGGAAGACAAAGCAAAAAGATGAAATGAGCATTCTGTAGATACACAGGGGAACTGAATGGGGATAGCATAGAAAAACATATTAGAAAAATAGCAAAACAGTAACTGACTTTAAAACAAATAAGCCATGCTAACAAAAGATTGATAAGAAAATAAGCTCCACTCCTAAAGAGGTACATGGAGCACCATATCACCAATGAAAATGCTGCCACAATGCTGGATTTGTTCTTCTTCAATTTGAGTCAGCCGCTAAAAGCGGTCACATGAAAGCCAGCCCAGTGGTGGAGGGCTGAGGCACCTTCGCGCCTTACCTTTTCCTCATGCTGGTGACCCGGTTTGGGAATGGTCTTGGGTCACAGGAGGTCAGCCAGGTGAGAGGAGGATTGAGCATCCTGTGGACTGCTTTTCCTCTAAGGAGGGAGGGAGGGTGATGCTGTCAGTACTTGACTGCTCTCTTGCAGAGGCTTGGGTGGGCTGATGGTCACAACATCTTTCATGCACGGTGGTGTGCATGGGCACATGCAGATGGCATTGCATGTCCATTCCTCCGGGGACAAGAGAATGTGGAAAATGCCCTGGTGCAGTGCATGATGACATCATCACCTCACAGGCTCCAGACCAGCTGCAGGACTCTCTTCCAGCAGTGGATCCATTTCAGTTGGCAGTTGGGCACTCACTGTTGTCCCTGCCATGGGCAGCAGACCGTGGGGACACACTGTGCACCACATACATGTCAGCAGTAGGGTTGTCCTCCATCAATGCCCTCCTCCCACCATGGAGAGGTAAGCCATTGGGAATCATCTGCATTAGAGGCAAGTCTATGAGGCTGCCAGGTGATAGGTCTGGGGAAGGCGATGGAAGGAGGTGCTTCACCATGGGGAGTAACTGCAAAGAAACAAAACAAAAACAAAATAAAAGTGGTCAATTGTATTCTTTTCTTTTCCCTTAGTGAACTATCTTAACCTGTTATGTTAATCCACTTTCAAGTACCTCAGCATCACCACTGCCACCACCTGTAATCTGCAGACTGCCCTGCTCCACCTGCCAGGAAGGCAAAATAAAAATATGCCTCTTACAGCTCACACCAGTGCTTTCTCCTGAACTGTTGAGAAAGGACACTTATGTACTACAAGGATTGTGTTCTCTTTCCCCAAAAAACTTAAGATTCAGACTTTCAGTTGGTAATTTCTGTCTAAAGAGGTAGCTACATTTTTTCTCAGCAGTAATTCTTAGAACTTCAATTTGAAAAAGTTAGGAAGAAGACATATTTTTCATTGCCAACCATCTATGTCACTTTCAGTCAGCTGTGGGAGAACAGTACTCAAGGAACATGATAAAGTGGTTTGAATATTGAGATTTAGGAAGTTTTACAGAAATGATTGGCATATAGAAAAACAACCTGTATTTCAAAAACACCTACAAATACTTTCTAACAGATGCTTGCTGAACTTCAGAGTTAATGGAAAAGCTGTTCCATACTGCCTCATCTCTGTGATATGCAACTGAGAGTGTGGAACCTCCATCTGCTCTCAAACACAGCTCCTCCAGTTTGATGCAGGAGCTGCCACCACCAAGCTATCAGGTCAGTGACAGTCTTGCGTTATTTCTTTTTTTTTTGGTGGGGAGGTAACCTGAAGCTGATAAACTGACTCATATGACTGCTCTCACTAAGAAATCTTAACAATGAGTTTTACGCTCGTATTGAATACCTTCATCTTAAAGGAAAACTGTGTAAATTCAGTGCAACCTGCCCTGAAAAGCTTACTCCTGGTCAATCTTTTTATGTAGAAAAGTGAGTTTTTTCTCATGCTGCTACTTACTTTATTTTTATTGCAAAAGTCAGCAAACCTGGAATATGGCAGATGCTGGGCTCCATTTACTGTAAAGATTCAGAGCCACACTGTTTGTTTCAGTACATTCGATCAGTGTGGCACTGTACTTTTACAGTAAATGGAATCTCAGGCATTCACCATATTTCAGTTTGCGGACTTTTTGTAATAAAACTAAAGTAAGCAGTGCAAGAAAATACTCTTTCTACATAAAAAGCTGGATTGGGGTAAGCTTTTGGGGTGGAGTAATTGAATTCACACAGTTTTCCTTTAATGCACTAGTACTGTACCATATACTAACTATTTTGATTTTGTAGTTTTCAATCAAGTGGCCTGATTTTTAAACACTAGTACAAGGACTGTGGTTTCAGGCTCAGCCTTAGAATCAGGGCAACTGGTACACCTACAGTGGATCAGCTTAACACAACTGCACCATATTTTCAAAGACTGATCTAATTTGTAGAAATTGGATGTGCTTTTGGCAGTGAATGATAAATTTTAGGCACAAAAGCAGGCTGCTATGGGAGGAGATAAAAAAGTGCATTGACCCATTTTTGGAACTGGATGAGGCCTTCACCCCTCCATCTGTATCCTGGGCATTGGTCTCTACACCCTGGGAGGATAAGAGCTCACCATATCTCCCTTATTGCCACTATGGCAAAAGGACCATACTGAGGCACTGGATGAATGACATTACCTCATCATATCAGGAATGGCACAATGCCATACTGGAGGCCTTACATATGATAAAGCGATTTGCTCAGTAAGGAGCACTACATATATAATCCAGGTGGTGGGGTTCTCTCAAGGCAGTCTTATTGATCCCACGAACAATAAGGCTGCCTTGCTAACCCTCACCGAGGACACTGGGTCCCCTGACAAGACTGGAACCCAACATAGTGGACCAGGTCACAGAGGGATCAACAAGCAAAGGGGATAACAGCAGTAGGTGATGAACAGGGCATGAATGAACTTATCATTATCAGCATGGCTGCCTACACCAGTCTGTTTGATATAATGGATCTGTATTCTGTAATGTTTTGTTGTAGCTAGCATATAGCTAGTGCTGTTATTGTTTTATGTCTGTCTTTGATTTTCTCCAATAAAATTTATCATTTTCAAAAAATTCTAGGCACAAGCAGCTCAGAACATTCACATAAGTTGCCCTAAATGTGAAGTACAGTAGGCCAAATAATTGAGGTTTAGTAGGATGTCTCTCTATGACCACTGACAGAAAATACAATTGTTTGATGCAAGTTCTTTTGCACCACAAGTCAGACACAAACAGGGACTTATGTCAAATAAACTGCTTTGAAAGTCTAGCCTTATGTGTTTGTTTTGGATATGTGGATTTTGAAGCTGGACACACACACTGGAATGGAACTCGGTTGATTTCAAACAGTAACTCAAGAGTCAAAGTGAAGAGGCACTTATGGTACAGAGTATTGCTACTTTATAATTACCTAGCTGTAGTACCCATTTATAAAACAAAGCCAATGTTTAATATGAACCCTCATGCTGATCTCATGCTCTGTACTGCAACCCCGGAAAACATGATCCCAATTAGAAGAATTACCAACTTTTTAAAAGTACAGTATTATAGTGCTAATCAACTTACCATAAGGTAGAAGGACTAGTCTTGCTACCTTGGTGACATTTCAAGGAGAAGAAAGTGAATGAGTTGGGTTGTGTGAGCTATGCAGTTTCACTTTTTGAAAATGGATGCAATTTGGAAAGTGAATCAAGAAAGTATATGAACTTATTGAGTGAAAATGTGATGATTCACATAAATAATAACTGTACAGAAAATATAGATGAATATCAGTGGAGCAATCCATGTTCATTGCTGTATGAATAAAAGCGTTTTACTACTACTACATCAAAGCGTGATCTGCCAGTCACTGTCAAAGAAACTATATCTGCTAAATTTGTAACTGCATGTGGAAAACAGAGAAGAGAAATGTAAGAAAGTGACTGAAAAGACTTTATACTATTATAGTTTTTAGCATCTGAACTAGAGAGACCAGATATTTCTATCTGTTTGTGGATACTCTATATTCATGCTAAATTTTCTAAAGAAACTAACCCTGTTTTTCTTCTTCTTCCCATTACATTTGAAAATCAACTGATTACAAATCCCTTATGGCTATTTAGTTTGTTACATGGTCAGGGCACGAGTCAAGGCCAAGATTATCAGACAGCACTGGGAAAGGATCCACCTGGACCCACTGCAGAGTTAAGCATGGCTACAAATATGAACTTTTGCTTTTCATTGGCCCTTGTCAATTTATTTAATCAAAGAACCATGAGAACAAAAACAGGTGGATAAGCAAAACCTTTATAATTTCAACCTCTCAGAAACTTAGCTCACACAACAACCATTCACTAACTAGCTACTTTTAAATTTGAGAAACAAAAGCATGCTTCATCTGAAAAGGATAGCAAATGGGATCTCAGTTAAGACTCCACCTCAAGGAACAGCTTTGGGTACATGGTTACTTGAAGTATTATCCAGTGTTTCTTTATCTGACCTACAGTATAAGCTGTCTGGAATCTGACTGAAATTAGGCCTATAATTCTCTGCTTGTTATCAGATCTCTGGTATGTTGGTGTGAGAGCAGGTTCAAAGCAGCTACAATTTTCTATAAATGGCATATATGGTGTTCATATTAAAATAATTTAGCTTAACGCTTTTATTTTAATGGTATTGGTCATTGTCTATTAAAAGACCAGCCTTTCTCAACCAATTTAGTACTAAACTTTGTTTTGCTTGCACTGTCGGCTCTGAGCCCTTCCTACCTTTTCAAGAGCACCTGCCAGAAAGGCTGATAAAGAGATGCAGAGACTCCTCCATGACATAAACAATAACACACAACCGACAGCATGCATCAGTGCTCTGCGATGTAGATGAAAACTGACAAATTACTTTGCCTCTCAGTGCTTATGTCCACCAGACTGTAAAATCAGTAAAGCATACCCCAGCTGTAAATGAGATAATGCATATCAGCGGGCTATCCAAGTAGACAAATCATATTAAAATATATTATGTATCTGTTGGGCAAATCTAAATCCTCCATCATGACTGCAGTGTAAACTATTGGGGCCAAATACCAAATGAAAATTCCACATGTTCACTGGTACAGAACAATACTTTACAGCAGGGAACATTTTCTTGAAAGCTCACAGGTCGGGCTCAGAACTTCACAGGAGTTAAAAATAGTAAGCATGGATTCACATGGCAAAACAAGAACCCTAGCTGCCTCTTTGCCACTTTACTGTAATGTGAAAAATTACTTCAAAGGCATTTAGTATCAAAAATTACATTTAAAACATGGTGAAATCAGAATGTAAATCCACAACATTCATGAACTTTTGAAGTTTGCCAACAGACTGTTTAGAGTTCAAGCTGCTCTGTATCTCGCAGAACTCAAAGAACAAGCCATGTGCTGCTTCCTGTTTTCTTCTGTGTTGAGCTACACCATAGCCTGCAAACCTGCATGTTCTCATCCATACCTTGATCACTACTATTGCTACCTCTCTATCTCTCATCTCTTAAAATGTAACTTATTTGATTGATTTACATTTTATATTTACTGTAAAAAGTACATTACAGCAGCACTTAGAGTTGCAGATTTAAGCCACATAAGTAAGGAATTGCAACACTGGTGTTAGAATTATCCAGTGACATAGTGAATCTGTGGTCTGGTGCTCCTAGGGTTTGAATGATCACACAACACAGCTTTGGCACTGCCCAGACTTCTGCACCTGTCTCCAGGCATTGCTGTGTTAGTATTTTTTTTTGTGCCTGGACAAAAAGTGAAAACATTAGGGCAACACAAATGTTGCTGCTGCACAATTTTTCAAGTCTAGAAACACTCCAAGCCATAGATTTATCATGGCACAGTGGCATTAAATCATAACACTGCATTTCCTTACTTTTGTGGATTTTATTTTCAACCCTAATTAATTCTTCAACATAGGTTTTTGCCATGTATATTCCTCCTTTAAAAAAAAAGATACAAAGCACTGGTCTTATGGCATGTGGGCCATTCACAAGAGCCAGCCCACCCAACACATCCCCAGTCCTACTGCATGCTTTATGAATGACCCTGTGTGGCCCTATGTGAAGTAGCAGACCTGTCAGATCTGTAATTTGCTACACTCGTGGCCTCTGAAAATTGCCACTTCAGTAACATGCATTTGTCAATGTTGAATGTTGTCTGCTTGTTTAAGTTGAACCAGGCACATACCTGATTTCCTCAGTTCACGGTCGGCCATTAGAAACATAGAAACATAGAAATTGTTGGCAGATAAGGGCCACTAGGCCCATCCAGTCTCGCCCGTAGGCCCTATAAAGAGTGAAGCAGTGTCTGTGCAGTCCAGAGAAAATTACAGATTCTGGAACGCTGCTGGGCAAGTAAGAGCTTAGCGGGTGGTGGGCATGCGGGGTAACAGGGCAATGGACAATGATGGACAGTTTTCTGTTTACAGGAAAATAAAGGGAGGGAAGAATGATGAGGAATGTATTTTATTTTTCAGGTGATGATACTGGGGGATTAGGCACCCTATGTCACTGTGACATTCATATGGCGGGGGCGGTGTTGAGAGGGAGAATCAGGTGGGTTGGAAAAGCAAACACTACGACCTGGGGCTCCTCGACTGTCATTGATGGACAGTTTTCTTTGTTACAGGAATTTAAAACAAAAATCTACAATGAAGGACACTGCCCCCGTGTCAGTGTTATGTTTGAGGGTTATGTTGTGACACTGGAGGATTGGAGGCACCCCAGTGTCAGTGTTATTTGGAGTGGATGCTGAGAGGGAGGCAGTTACCAAAGGCTAGCAACAAACAGCAATGGACTGTTTTATTTTTTAGAGACAAGCTGGTGAAATTGGAAGTGATCAGTTGTTTTTGACTGACTTCATGCAAATGAAAGGACAAAGCCTTCTCTAATTGGAACAGCTTTGTTCCTTTGAAGTGCATAATCATTTAGCCCACCCAGCAGTCAGTTGTGTCAGGACCACACCGGTGGTCATTGGTGTACAGTGCCAAGCCCTGGTTTTGTGAACTGCTATGGGGTTGGCAGTGAGGCGCCCCAAAATCCAGTACTACCACAAAGCGTTGGCTTTGTGCAAGTGCAATCAATGTAATCATGGGAGGTGGCTACCACCCTGTCCTTCAAATTTGGTTAAAATATTACAAAAACTATAGAAGTTATGGGTGATAGAAGAACACACACACATAAATGGACACACAAACAATCAGGTCCCCAAAAAGCAAACTACCCATGTTCAGGGAGTTAGTTTTGTTTTACATTTTGTTTGTGTGGGCTTTGTTTTTACTAGATCGCCTTAAAGATGTGGATAAAATACTAAGTCCAAGTGTATGCACCATTAGCTGTTTTGAGGACTTATGTCTGTCAGTGTTTTATTTCAATCACCGTAACTTTTTATTTCCATTTGTTAACCTGATTTGAGGAACAGAGTGCTTACCATCCGTCCATGACCTCCTAACTACCAAATTTTAATTTGATCCAGAAAAACATTTTAGGAACATCAATGATGACCCTTTTGAGAAAAAAAACAAAACTATATCCCTGTGTATGCCAGTTTTGTTTGGATTTAGTTATTCACCTCCACCAGCCAGGATACCACAGCAGAAGATGGTAACCAGCTGAGGGAGAAGGAAGGCTGCACCACTCACCCATCATGTGACACAGGAGAAGATGGCAAACAGCCAAGGTGGAGGGCAGACTGTTCTGGTTGCCACTGTGGGACCAAACAAAATAATATTTGTACTTGGATAGCCATGGGGATGGCATGGGTGATGGAAGGGGTATGAAGGTAGGGGTTAATTTATTGTATGGGCTGGAGGAAGAGGGTTAGGAAAATTTAGCACAGTGGGTGAGGAATATTTTAATTTCATAAAGCCCCAAACCAGGGCTTGAAACCAATATTGGGATGAGGGTAGGGAGGTCAGCAACACTAATATTGGCTTCAGTGACTGCATACATCTTTGTTCCAGTAATCAAAGCATCAAAAGTGCTGAGAAATACAAAGAAATCTTTCCCATTTTACTGTGTTTCATTTTTCCCCATTTCATTTCCTGGATTGTAGCCCCATACTGTGTTAATATGCTTGATCAGTACAAGTAGATGACAACAGTAAGCAATCAGCTTGTGTAATCACTGTCAGTCATGAAGGACAAAGGCGTATTTTAGAATACATAGATACATAGAATTTAACAACAGATAAGGGACCGCCAGGCCCGCTAATCTGCCCATTTTCCTTACCTGCTGTAAAAATCCAAGACCCTAATTGATCTCTGACTTTCTTCTCCACCTATCGCTATGGTACCCCTATGTAAATCCCACATTGCTGGGAGGCTGTTCCATGCATCCATCACCCTTTCTGTGAAGAAATACTTCCACACATTACCCCACAGTCTACCCTCTTCCAGCCTCGTGTCATGACCCTTGTTCCAGAACATCATTTTCTGAAAGATGCTACCCTCCTGTACCTTATATATGCCCTTGAGATATTGGAAGGTCTCTACCATATCCCCCTCTCTCTCCTCTCCTCCAGGGTGTACAAATTGAGGTCCTCAATCTCTCCTCATATGACTTTTTGGTCCTGCACCCATTTTGTTCCCCTTCTCTGAACTGCCTCCACCCAGGCTGTCTAACTTGCATACAAGTCTTATATATGTGGAACAGTGTTGAAGGCCTTGCTAAGATACAGGTAAGCCACATCCATCGCTCCCCAATCCACTTCCCTCGTCTCCCAGCCAAAGAGAAATCCATCAGATTTAACATGACCTTCCGCTGTGAATCCATGCTACCTCAGATCCTGTGCTCCACTGGATTCAAGATGTTCCATAATCCTTTCTTGCATAGTCCTGCTACAGAAAATACATATCAATCCATGAAACACCTATTACAGTCAGCACGACATGCATGAGAAGCAAAGGCAATCTTCAAAAGGGCAGTATACAGAATTAATAAACAATACAAGAAGACAGATACGTTCTAGCAAGTTTTTGTACATCTCTCGAGGCACACATGCACTCTGAAGCATAAACCCAGTGCCAGGCCTCATGAGAGTACAAATCCTTTTCGTGTGTGGGAGATGAGCTGTATAAATCTCTCAACTGCCACTGCATTCTGCTGGCAATGTCACTACTGAGATCTAGCCACAACTGACTGAGATGAACTAAATGTCACAATAATCTTTAAAATCTGCACAAAGAGTACCCATAACTAAACAGGTATTGCAAACCATTGCCTGCCACCTAAAAACAGGTCAAAAATGTCATTGTTAACATGCACTGTTGCTTTAGTCTGCAAGCCTCTATTTTCTACAGAAGTCAATTTCGTTACGCTTATGTGCATGTGCAAGGAATGTCTTGAAACAGTATCACTTTTTGAGGTGGTGACCCTCTAGCAAATGCAGTGCTCAGTATAGCAGGTGCAACCCTCCTGGTTAATACATGCGGTGGTGTATGACGTGATTTTGGCTGTGTTGGTCTTCACTTCAATAAAAGGTCCTCTGCAATCAGTGGCTGTAGCATGTGTGAAATTAGCATATTGATCTTGACTTTTCCCTCCATGAAATCCCTCCCACTTCCTCCCTCTGCTGATGTCCTCCCACTCCCTCATTGTTGTTCTATGCCCCCCATGTTGTGTGTGAAGGGGCTGCCCAATCCTTGGCTGCAGCCTCCCAGCAAACAACCAGGTGGCATGCTGGGAGCCACCCCGTGCTCATGCCACCCCCCAACACACACTGTTTGGCCGATAAGATGCACCCCATCAGCTCCAGACCCCCCACAACACATAGGGGCATGCTGGGAGCCCACCCCAACATGCTCGCCCCCAACGCACACTGTACAGCTGGACGGGGGTGCCCATTCCTATTGGCTCCAGTCCCCCCACAAACATGCAGGTGGCATGCTGGTAGCCCACCCCAACATACCAAAAGCATTCCACGGTGTCTTTGTGTTTTGCAGTGCTGTGAGTTTTGCAATTGCTGTGAAGGAAGGAAAGCAGTCCTCGGTGAGTTGCTTGCCCCTCCCCAACCCGCAGCCACCCCCCACCCCATCTCATACTTACCTCCAGAGCCTGGCGAAATGATCTTCAGTGGACAGGAACATGTCTGCCCTCTTCAAAGCCGACCGCAAACTGAAGAAATGACGGTAAACTGTATAATGGCATAAATGGGTTTTCAACTTATGGATATCTCAGGCATTTTGGGAATTTTGGCACCAAGTTTTCAACATGTGATTATTGTGGCCCTTCTTCATGAATGCATTCACTGTCATGGCGTTATTCAGTCCTCAAAGGTGATTTTCTGATCACTGCGTGGAGAATCACCTTTTGTGACGATTAAGAAACAATAGTGTCAGTGTTCATCTGGCGGCTCTCAAAACCCTATATTGCAAATTTGGTGAAACATTTTCTAAAAAATGACTGTTTTATGAACGCACATTGCACAGTTTCCACACACACTCGTGAAGTTCATGAATTTGTAATATTTTCACCCAGATTTTCAACATTGCCATTTTCCACACCTCCTTATTTTTCTGACGTCGTTGCACACTTTCCACACACACTCATAAGTTCATGAATTTGTAATATTTTCTCCAGATTTTCAACATTGCCATTTTTCCACACCTCCTTATGAATAGTACAGCTGTCATTTTTCACAACCTGGCTGAAATGTGTTTCGCATTCTCGGTGCAGAGCGGCACAGTCGCAGTGGGAAATCAGTGTTTTGTACAGAGTAAGAAAATCACAGTGACACTATTCATGAGCAGAGGCCTTTAAATGCCTATGTTGAAATTTGGGGACAAAAGTCCATAAAACTGGAAAGGTTGGGCACCTGGATGACAAACAGTATGGCTTTGTACGGGGAGATCGTGTCAGACCAACCTCAGATTTTTACAACTGGCTGACGGGGACCCTGGACTGACAAAGACCGGTGGATGTCCTATATCTGGATTTCAGTAGGCGTTTGACTCTGTACCCCACATGGGGTTGTTGACAAAGCTGGGAGGATGGAGGTAGGAGGACAGTTGCTTAGATGGGTAGAAAATTGACTAGCAGGGGTGAACACAGAGGGTCGTGGTTGGGGGATAGTCTCCTCCGAGGAAGGTCTGCAGTGGGGTTCCTGGTTGTCTGGCATGGGCCACTCCTGTTCAAACCCTATGTCTCCTATATGGGGAGGGGTTAGGAGTAGGATGAGCCACTTTGCGGATGACTCAAAACTGGGAGCACTGGCAGATGGGGATGAAGCGAGGGAGACAGTCCAGAGGAATCTGGATACCCTGGTGGGGTGGTCAAGGAGGTGGGGACTGATATTTAATCCAGAGAAGTATAGAGTGCTGCATCTGGGATCAGAAACCCAGCTCATGTATACATCCTGGGGGGCTCACTGCAAGCCACAATGAGTGAAAGGGACCTGAGGTGGGTGGTAGACACTAAAACGAATAACACTGAAAACTGCAGAAGATCTCGGCAAAAGCTAACAGGATTCTAGGCTGCATAGCCTGGGGAATCACATTCAGGACCGAGGAGGTGATCCTCCTCTGTATAATGCTGTAGGTCAGGCTGCATCTTGAGTACCTGCAGTTCTGGAGACCTCACCTCAAGAAGGACATAGCACTGCTGGAGAGGGTCCAGAGGAGGGCAACCAGGATGATTCAGGGCATGAGAGAAAGGACCTATGAGGAAAGACTGGAAGAACTTGGGCTGTACTCACTGGAGGAGAGAGGAGAGACAGAGGGGGCATGATAGGGATCTTCAAACATGTGAAAGGGATAAACAGGGGTGGAGCCAAAGAAATGTTCAGGCTAAGAAAGTGGGCACAACCAGGGGACATGGGTGGAAGCTGGGGGGATTACAGGGGGAAGACAGAAGACATTACTTCACTGAGAGGGTGGTGGGGCCATGGAATGTACCCCAGGGTCTGGTGGAGGAAGGCACAGTGGAAGGCTACAAGAGGGGGTGGATAGGTGCATGGGTAATCTGAAGCCAAAGATGACCCTCTTAGGGGCTGGGGTGGAGAGATAGCACTCAGTAGCAGCTGACGGCAGCAGACACAAAAGACCATCAGGCCTATTCTGCTGAGCTTTTAGTCTGTTAATATGTAAGGACTGTGTTATGAGCATGCATTGCACAGTTTCCATGCACCCTCATAACGTCACAAATTTTAATATTTTCACTCCAGATTTTCAGCATTAGCATTTTCCACACCTCCTTATGAACAGTGAAGCTGTCATTTTCCACATCCTGGCCAAAATGTATTATCTTACTTCCGGTCACTGTGGGAAATCAGTTTTCAGGACAAATTAAGAAAATCACAGTGACACTGTTTATGAACAGAGGGTCTAAATGCCTATGTTGAAAATTTGGTGACAAAAGTCCATAAAATATGTTGTGATGAGGCGCACATGCATGAGTTTCTATGCACCCTCATAATTTCATACAGGTTTGTAATATTTGCATCTAGATTTTCAACATTGACATCTTTTCTCCTTCTTATGAATAGTACAGCTGTCATTTTCACATCATGCCCAAATTTCGTGTTTGCACATCTGGTGCACAATGGCCTGGGTCACTGTGGAAATCAATTTTCAGGACAGATTACGAAAATCATACTGACACTGTTTATGAGCAGAGGAGACAAAATGCCTATGTTGAAAATTTGGTGAAATAATTCCACTATATTTTTTAGTTGTTTAACCAGGTATAGCACACTAAGCTGAAAGCTTTTTACAGGAGCGACCTGGGAGCACAAGGAGGTTAAGTGACTTGCTCAGGGTCACACAGTATGCAAGTGGAAGCTGTGGAATTCAAACCCAGGTCTGGTCTGCTAGATGTCACCAAATTTGCAGCTCAGAGCCTTAGACCACTGCGCCATACTAGGCGCACTGAGCCTATCAGCCTACTTTTCCCTCTGTAGATAATCATCTTCCACCACCAGAGGGCTTCCATCTCCCTCTGACTCATTCACTGCAATTTCTTTCCTCTCTCACCTCCTCTGTGCCAGGCTAACCGTCCACAGCTCACCTCCTATTATCACCAGTGGATTTTCTACTGTGTTATGAGCATGTTATGTAGTTTCCACACAGAATCGAACTTGAGAATGACCAGGCGTTAGGGTTCCCAACACAGACACTTAAGAAGTATGAGGCTGAAATGTAAATCAGATGCAAGAGGAGTTGCAGAGAGGTACTCTGTTGGGACATGGATGCTGAAGGACATGGATACAGCTAAGGAGAGGGGCCCTGCATAAAGGTCGTGGGGACTCCAAGGAAGAAGCCCTCCCCAGCTTTCACTCCCTGAATCCAGGTTGTTGAAGATGGCATTCTCTGGCGCGAGGATGCTCTCCCTCTCAGGCTTTGTTTAGCCATTTGAATTTTAGCCATCTTTGCATCATTGGGACTGGTTTTACCCCACAACAGGACAGAATGAAAGCATTAAACTGAAGTTAAAGTAAAATCTGCTTGTCAGCATAGACCCACTGATAGTTTCTTTGCAGTATATTTTATGCCATTTCTGTAAAAATTTTATCTCTCTGCATAGCTTTAATTTGATATCACTAATGCAGGGAGAAAACCAGGGTTTCTACATACAGCTTTAAGCAGCATCTATTGTTAGAAATCCTGTGTTTCTATCCTTTGTTTCTAAGCAGGTCTGTTTCAGTGAGAACCAGGTTTTAGCTCTGTGCAGCATTAAGCAGCAATTCATTTTAGAAACCCAGGACTGCTATTGTGAAAACCAGGGTTTATTTGAATGGCTTGTGCACTGTCCCAAGTAAGCTACAGCTGTTAACAAGTGTAAACCTGCATTCTTTCTCTGATGTTATTGTGAGTGATAATCTTCCCCACCCCTCCACTCACATTGCACTTACCCTCATAAACTGAACTCCCTTTCTTCTTTCCCACAGCCCGAGCATCGGGACCACAAGGAGGTCATGAGGGCTCCATGGAAGAAGTCCTCCCCAGCTTTCACTTCCCCAAATCCAGGTAGTTGAAGACGGTGTTCTCTGAGCTGATGAGGCTCTCCCTCCCTCAGGCTTTGTTTAGCCATTTGCCTCACTGATGCTTTCGCCGGCTGCCCCATGGACCCCCACCACCCTTGGTGAACTCTTTGCATTTTTTCTGTTGGTCACGTGGTGCACTGAGCCTATCAGCCTACTTTTTCCTCTGTAGGTAATCATCTTCCACCACCAGAGGGCTTCCATCTCCTCTGACTCATTCACTGCAATTTCTTTCCTCCTCACCTCCTCTGTGCCAGGCTAACCGTCCACAGCTCACCTCCTATTATCACCAGTGGATTTTCTACCAGTGGCTGCTTGTTTTGCCTCACCAATTTTCTTGTATTCCTTGCCTACTGAACTTGATTTAACTCTACATGAGTTAACACTAAATATGATCCTGTTAACTCTTCTGCTGTGCACCCTGCTATCCTTGCCGCAGCGCCCCCTTATGTCTCTGCCCACACCCGACCCCCAAAACAAAGTCCTCTACAGCAGTGATACACATCTATATACTTTACTTGGTATCTTTAATTCCTAATCAGCAGCCTCTCCTGTACCTAGCCCATTGACCACTACAAGTAACATATCCTGACCACCTTGATAGTACTATGGGGTCCAGTCCCTGTGTGCATACTTCCCCATATCTGCTCAAACGAGTGCCACCCCAGTGGTACTACCCTAGGCTTGCCTTGCTACTCCTGGCCATCACATAACCTGCAACCCTTATACAAACTCTCTCCACTGCATCGACTCCTCCTTCATGCTACTCCCTTATTTTAAACCTCCCATTCCTACTTTCTCATCCTGAAAGGGCACATAACTAGAAATCCCTTTACTGCAAAGATTATACTGTAACCTGTATCCAGGTTCATCCTCCTCCTCCTTCTCATCTCAGGAAATATACACCCTAACCCTGGTCCTCCTGCAACCCCAGAACCTACCCACTCCCTGCCCATGGGCTGCATATTGCCACCCTTAATGTATGTAGTTTATTAAAACAATGGGACGCCTTTCAGGATTGGGTACAGCAACACCAGCCTGATGTTACAGCTGTGGAGAAACCTGGCTCTCCCTCAGATTCTGACTCGACTATAACACACTCTGGGTATAATGCATACCGTGCTGACCAGTTGGGTAAGTGTGGGGTGGCTGCACTATTTACACCAGGGACACGCTAAGCGGGCAGTTGCTCACCACCCCTCAACTGGCTCCTGGATCCCAGGCCTTACTCTTAAAATCACTTTGGGACGCTCCCAAGCCCTCCTTATTATGGCTGTATACATTCCCCCAGGGACCAGAAGGTGGCCTTCTACTCAGTTCTGTCCAACCTGTCCACCCTCCCAGCCAGTACTGAAAAATCATAGTCGGGGACTTTAATATTAATTGGTTAGATAAGACCACTGAGCCATTAGCCGATGCTGCTGCTGCCGAAGACCCAACTCAGTTAGTCACCTCCCACTCACCTTAACAGCTTACAGGGTTGTCCTCTCTGCTCGACCTTGTGTTCACCAATGCCCTGCACAAAATTAAAAGCGCAACTGTTCTCCCAAATGCTCTTAGTGACCACTCCCTGTTCTCTGCTCCTGGTCAGGTAAACCCAGACCTCCACCCAAAATAACCTTACAACGCAAACTGGGCCCTGGCACACTTGCCTCTTCTTAAATCACACCTCAGTTATATGGATTGAGTCCTTTTAATGAACACACTTGACCTTAATAAGGCTCTTGACCTCTTCATCCTCTCTTTCAATGCCATATGTGACAAATTTGCCCCACCTACCAAAAGGATGGTCAAAGGCAACCCGGTGCCTTGGATATCTGCCCACATCCTGGCCCTTATGCGTACTAGAGATTCACTGTGGTACCTCCCCAATGAGACTGGTCTGCCTGCCGATAGATAAAATATAGGAGGCCCGAACAAATGCACATGGTCCCTTTCAAGAAAGCAAAATCGGAGTATTACAAAACCTCCTTAACTTCTACCTGGAGCTCGGCAGCAAATTCTGGAACAACATAAGGATATCTGTGGTAAAGTCCCCAACCCGTCCCTAGCCAGATTATGGTTGACAGGTGCTTGACATCTGATCCTAACTATATGGCCGCTGTCTTCAATAATGCCTTCAGAAACCTTGATCATGTTCTCCCCTCATTTCTTTGACCCGCCTCAGCCAGCTCCCCTCCCCTAAAGTCCCCCTTTTACCCACGCCACATTACACCCAAGTCTGCAGAGCCATAATTTCAGGAAGTCCCCAAGTCGCCTCCAACTACAGTAGTACACCTTGACTTGAAACTCCTGTGGCTGACCCTTCATGAGGTTCTCCACCCCTCACCCATATACTGAACTACTACTTATGTCTGAGGTATATTTCCTCCAGGTTGAAATAAGCCTCCATCACCCCTATATTTAAAATGGAGACTGTACTATTATCAATAACCACCGCCCATCTCCATTCTTCCTCCCCTATCCAAGGTCCTAGAGAGGATTGTCTCTGAACAGCTTACTGACCATCATAACCAGTTTCATCTGGTTCAAGGTCAGTTGGCATTCATCTGCATCCCCCACTCCCAGGTTGTGCCTGAAAATAGGCAGGATTTGTCTAGTGCACTTACCCAGTCAACAAATGAAATAAATAATAACAAGTACAACCTACTCTGTGAGCAACAGCATGGCTGGAAAGATCACAGCACCACCACTGCCCTCCTCCAGTTTACCTACACATACACTCCACCCTGGATAAGGATCATATCTGGTGTGGTTTTCATCGACCTCACCAAGGCATTTGACACCCTCAATCACTCCCCTCCTCTTATCCACCCTGTCCAACATTGGTTTCTCCGGGATACCCTTGGTTGGTTCTCTATCTCTCTAACTGCTTCCAGCAGGACAAAATTGGTAACACCCTATCCAAAGGCTGCCAGTCCTCTCAGGCATCCACAGGTGTCCATACTAAGATCTCTACTGTTCACCCTCTTCCTCAACTCCTCCCCATGGCATGCCCCGTAATGTGTTACTATATGCAGATGATGCTGTCCTACTCTCCTCCGACCCTGACCCTCCCAACTCCATCGTTCTTCGGTCCACCTTTAGCTGCACTGAGAACTGGCTTCTGCTCAACGCCTTGTCCTCAACTATAAGAAGACCAAAGTTATGTCCTCAAATCCTAACTGCCAAACGGACTCCTTAGAGCTAGTAGACTCCTTCAAGTACCTGGGCATCACACTAAACCTTGCACCAACTTCCACCAACATATTCAACTCCTGTCTAAAGCCCTTAATGTTAGGCTGGGGCTCTGTATACCATTTCAAGCACTGCCTTACCTCTGAAGCCCTTAGGCTAGTCATCTCCTCCTCTGTCCCTCTCACTGCTTGACTATGGTATACTTATTTACAGTGTGGCTACCACCTCAGCCCTCCATAGACTTCGTTTACACTAAAAGTGTGTCGCCTCCTACTGGATGTGATCGCCACCCATACTTGCCCCTCTATAACACCACCAACTGGCTCACCTTGACAATAGGATCAAGTTTCATACCTGTCTCATGGCCAAAAAGTCACCTCAGCCTCTCTCCCCTGGTCTCACCCCTTAGTCCACTCAGCACCTAAGTTTAAGCACACCCAAAGTTCTGCCAATCCTTGCAGTTCCTTCCTGACTAACCTCACAATTCCAAAGGTCCTTCAGCTTTAAAGCTCCTCCATTATGAACAGCCTTCCAACCTGGCTTGTAAAGGAAAATAGAATTGGCCCTTTCAAAACACATCTTAGGCACACCACCTCCAGGCCTCTAATACCTGTGATTGCTACTTAACCCTACCCTCTCCTCTTCCACACTCACCATTGCCACTGGACTTCCCTCCTAGGCCTCTAGAGCTAAGACTTCTCTGAGCTTTTACCATATATCCCCAACTGTACTTGTTTTCCCTAGCTTCTGTCTGTTAGCCGTCACTGCCTCCTTGTATTCATAGCTGAATTGTTGTCCTCATTGAATTGTTATGTAAAGTCTGTCATGTACCCACATTTTTGTGACGTGGAACCTTTGCAAATGAGTCTTTGACTCAAAGGTATTTTCTGATTCCTCAATAAATAAAATAAATAAATAAATGCCAACCACCTGCAAATACCTGCGAAGAATGTTAGGTAATGACAAATGCTTGTTAAATACTAGTTCCATTCTGTTACTGTTCATTCTTTTCTGTCTTTGTACTAAACACAGTGAGTGTTATTGATTCACACACCACTGGCAAGGACCATTTTAGAACTGTGTGATACACAATAGTTTATGTCCTTGCTCAGCTCTTCAGTTGTTGGTGCAGTGCATCCATTATCTACTATATAACTCTCAAAGCTGAAAAGGTAATACACTACAGTATACCATGCAGTTCTAAAATGGTACTTGCCACCAATGTGAAAATGAAACACACCAACTGTGTCTACTAAAAGGCTAATAAAGATGGAAGCATTACAGAATCGAAATCAATCAGCTTCGACAGACAAACATGAGTTACAAGTTCAGCACAGTTCTCTTTGAAGACTACTTGGTGTAGCCAGACAGAACTGTTGGGGACACATTAAAGAGCATATTGCTAGTATGGGTATACTGGATATATTCCCAAATGAAGGTTTGGGGCCTTTGTGTACCCTGGTAATCATTTGTATGCATTTGCTAATTTCTTTACTTCTTCATCATTTTATATCGACTATGCCAACTACTAGTAAAAAGAATCCCACAGAATCCTTGTACCCAGTTATGAAGTCAGAAAATATTTACTGGTGAGGCAGGCTGTGTATTTCAATACTAAGCAAACAACACCAGCACTCATTATCTGTGCACAAATGCATAAGTCAAATTCACAAGAAGTTGCCTTCTATTGTTGTGCAAAAATAACAAATGGAAGTTAAAATGGCAACAAACTTGGATAATGAGCTCAACATTTCATGTTGACAGCTATCGCTTTATCAAGAGTCACTAAGTGCCCACTATTTTCATGAATTGTCAGGTTCATTGTCAGAGTTTGAATATCAACATTATAACTTACATTTGCTATATATGCTATATATATATTATTTCTTTTGTCTAGCAATAAAAGAAACCTTCTTGGTAAATTTGACTTGTGCCTTTGTCTACAGATGTTGAGTGCTGGGTTGTTTGTTTACCATATTGTAATTCCTTTTACCCTTGGTAACAACAACTTTTCATTGGGTGGCTTTTTACCTTTATGCTAGTGTACTTCAGTGGCAAACAAAATCTGTTTGCAGATTTTTATAATGAAATAAAAGTTTTCTTTCACTAAAATATTATAGATTTAATAGTGAAATGTGATCATTGGTAATCAGTGGGTTCTTCTTGTGATTGAGCAGATTATATTATTTTCTTTGCTAGAGTTTACTTAGGAAGAAGAAAACAGAGGCCAACTCCATTTAAAACCTTTAAAAGATATAAAGGGACCATAATATTTCAAATATATAAAAGGTACAATTTGTTGAGTAAAGAAGTATTTATTGTTTAGTGTAATGAATGTATAGTTTCTTATTGAAATACACTGAGCTCTCCTAAATTTGCTTTTGTTTACCAGGTAAGGCACAATAGACAGCCATGTGCCTATTTTCATATAGTTGGGATATGGTGACATCACAGTAATAGAATTGTATTTAATTTTTTTTACTAGGATTTTGAACTGTAAAGTTGAAAACCTAGTTGAATAATTGAAAAAATAATTTATCATTAAAAGTACAAAGTACTGTAATTACTAACCCATTTAAACACAGTAACTAAAATGCATTTCTCTTTCAGAGTGGATATGGCAGATGGGTTACAATGTGAAGAAGTCGTACTTTCTTGGAAGAATCATAAAAACTGCTAAACAGAGAGTAATTGGTTATATAAATTGTAAGCTGTTAACAATTCATAAGCATAAAATATGCTTAATACATCATTTTACAAAACAAACCTGTCAAATCAAACCTATTACATGGTATATTTGACCCAGTACAGTTGAGGTTTTATGTGGGTAAAACAAAACAAAAAAATTTTAAGTCAGGGTGAGGGATCACATGAGGGTGGTGATCAATAAAAGAGATTATATCCTGGCCTCCATGTCTTAACATCTGATGACATTATAAACCACAAACTAGGTTTCATGGGCATTGAAAAAGTGGTTATGGGACCATAAGGGAGGAACACTGATGTAGTTTTGTACAAAGGGAGGCTTTTTGGACATACCATACTAATGCTAGAATATTATGGGGACTTAATGACAGGTCTGATTTGACAGTTTTTTTTTTTTTGTAATAAAGATGTCTTAAACATAAACATACTCAATGCTTATCATAGAAAATTAATGGCAGAAAAAGACCCTCTGGCCCATTGAGTCTTCTCCTCCCCCCTTTACTCATCACCTCTGTCATGGGACCTCCCTTCTCCTCACCCCTTATGTCTGTCCCATGTCCTCTTGAATCCCTCCACCATTTCAGCCCCACACCACTTCCTCCAGTAGTTTATTCCAGGCCTCCACCACCCTCTCCATGAAGTAACACCCCCTCACATTGCCTCTAAATCTTCCTCCTTCTAATCTTAGACTATGCCCTCTAGTTTAACCCCCAACTTCCTTTTAAATAAGCTTCCTCCCTCACCTTATTGATCCCTTCATGTACTTAGATTTATCATGTCTCCCTCTCTTTAGTCTCCAGTGGGCACAGATCCAATTCCTCCACCTTTCCTCATATGGCTTCCCTGAGTACTGTGCACCATCTTGATTCACCTTTCTCTGCACCCTCTCAGTCCCATCTACGTCCTTGCATAGGTGTGGTCTCTAGAACTTGATCCTGTATTCCAAGTGCGGTCTTGCCATGGTTTTATAAAGAGGCATCAGTACCTCCTCCCTCCTTCTGCTTGTTATCTCCCTCCCAATGCATGCCAACATTCTATTTGTCTTTCCCACCACTTTGCTGTATTGATTACCTAGCTTAAGGTTGCTTGATATTATAATCCCAAGATCCATCTCCTGCTCAGTTGAGCACCTACCTCCCCTTGGAGTGTAAGTGGCTAGTGGGTTTTATGCCCCATGTGCACCACTGCTCACTTTTTGACACTGAATTTCAGCTGCCAAGTTTCTGACCACCCTTCCAGAATCTTCAGGTCCTCCCTCATGGCCTCCAGCCCTCGGGTGTCCACCCTATTGCAGGTCTTGTATCACCTACAAAGGTACACCCTCCTCCAGCCCATCCGCTTATGTCACTGATATAGTCATTGAAGCGAGGGGTCCCAGTGCTGACCCCTGTGGCAACCCGAATCATCACTCCTATCATCACTCCTATCTCCCTGGAATGTACCCCATTAAACACAACCCTCTGGCTTCCGTCCTTCAACCAGTTTTCTACCCACCTAGTTATTTCCTATCCCACCCTAAGCTTTCCAGCTTATTCACCAACCTTCTGTGAGGAGCGGTGTCAAAGGCCTTCCTGAAGTCTAGATAGGCCCGTCCAATACTCCTCCCTGATCAACCACCTTCATCACCCAATCAAAGAACTCTATTAGGTTCATCTGACATGACCTCCCAGTTGTGAAGCCATGCTGCATATCGGTCCAGTAGTCTGCTGTCTATCAGGTAGTTTACACCTCCATCACCTTCCCAAACACCGATGTGAGGCTGACCAGGCAGTAATTTCCATATTCTCCTGCTACCCCCTATGCAGTGGCACCATGTCTGCCATCTTCCAGTCCTTGGTACCCATCCACTATCCAGGTACAAGTTAAACAGCCTCACCAGAGGTGTCAGCAGCTCCTCCAGTACCCTAAGATGCAATCTATCTGGACCCAATGCCTTGTCTACCTTCAACCTTCCTAGCTCTTCTTTTACCCTGTCCTCAATGAATGGGCTAGGATCCACTCTATGTCATCCCTCCTCTCTACTTTAACTATGGTCCTTCCATTCCCTTCCACCATAAAGACAGAGCATAGTAGCTCTTCAGCACTTCTGCCTTCTCAGTCTCCCTCCACCAGTGCTCCACCCTCCACCCTAACCCTCACTATCCCTGCCTTGCCTTCCTCTTTCCCCCACATACCTAAAAAGTCTGAACTCCCTTTTGGCCTGCCTAGCAATTCCCTCTTCTGTTTCCCTTTTGCCATCCTAATCTTTTGCCCTGCCACCCTCAGCTTCTCTTTATAAATCTCCTGTCCTCCCTCCTCTGGGTCTTCTTATATGTTCTGCAGGCCATCCTTCTTTCCCTAATTGCCCCCACAACCTCACTGGTAAACCAGAGTGGCCTCCTCCTTTTTTGTTTTTCCCTACCCTCTTGATGCAGAGCTCAGTGGCTTTCAGTATCCCCCTTATGCATTTCCATAATTCCTCCGTCCCCATTAGCTCCTTACCTTCTATTTCCTCCTGAAAATCCCCTCATTCTTGCAAAGTCTGCTCTCCAGAAGTCCAGAACCTTCATGTTGGTTTGATTTGTTTCCTACCCATTTTTATCCTAAAACTCACTGTATTGTGGTCACTCATTACCACGGCAGTCTCAACCTCCACTTCTTCCACACTGTCCGTTGGTGAGGACCACATCCAATATGTTACCCCCTCATGGGCTCCTTAACCAGTTGTTGCAGGAAAGCTTCCTGGAGTGCTCCAAGTACCTCTCTGCTCCTGGCAGATGTTGCCGTTAGATTACCCAGTCCACGTCAGGAGGTTAAGGTCTCTCAGTAACAGGATCTCCCACTATGTGCCATTTGTTGTACTGCCTGTATCAGCTGTCTGTCCCCTTCCTCCCCTGTGTAGAAGGCCTGTAAACCACACCCAGCCTTAATGATGCCTGAGACCATTTTCCAATGTGACCCACAGGATCACCTCCCTCTGTGCCTCCTGCCCTTCAGTCAACCTAATGCCATCTTCTGCCACCTAATGTCATCTTTGGCACAATGCTACCCCCTTTCTGCCAGCCCTGTCCCTTATGAATTATAAAAGCTGAGACTATCCAAAAATTATTGGAAGTAAACTGAAAAGATCTATATTATGTACCTATTACAAATAAATGAAATGTAAGCATAGCCTGTGTAACATGATTGATTCCACTGTATTAAGTATTGTCACTTGTTTTGTAGTGTGTCTCTTTCAGTAATTATGGTAATGGTGAAGCTACTGGCACCCACCCTCATTGATGATGTATTTAATGGATGACTGATGGCGTGCTGGCATTCTGGTAAAACTCATGGTGTGTGAGTGAAACATTTGGTTCTGTTAACTGTACTGTACCTTACTTCTGATGCTTATTGGACTTAATCACCTTACACATACAGTATAACTCTTGATGTCCCAATTGTTATTTGGATATGCTGTGAGTGCTACGAGTTGCCAGTTTTCTTTTCTCTCTTTCACAAAGCACTTATAACCACTGAATCACCTTATCTGCACTAGCATTATCACCTTGCAGTACCCTCCAACACTCCTGCAACAGTGATACCCAGCATCATGCTCCATCATGAGCAAAGCTAGCCAGATACTTGTCTCACCAATGGCCCAAGTTGCAATTAGTTGTAAGGCTAGATGTCTCGTGCTGACACTATTTTCAAATAGTAAAAATATATGATTATCTCCAGGATTGGTAAAAGTCAGCAGGTGGCACTGTACAGAGAAAATGCCACATGTGCTTCCATAATTCTTTTGTTTCCTTTTTATAGGACAAATAAACACGCTTCTCCTGGGGTCACAATTAAAAAAACTAAATCGTAAAGAGAGCAGGAGCTGACATTTGTGGTAGGAACACCACATGCCTACAAACCAACTGTTGCTGTGCTGAGTCTTCAATCAAAGTGCATTCCCAGGAAACCCCAAAGCTGCGTAGCAATACTGAGAGGGAGCAGTACATTTGGTCTTGCCTGAGGCAGAGGTACTTATAAAAATAAAATTGCTTAGCTGAATGCACAAACATATCTGCCTTAAGCACAATCTAAAACAGATGACTGCAAAAACATGTTATGACTAACTACTAGAAGCAAAATCTAAACAAAAAGATGACACTGTCGGCCTGAGGAAGTGGTTCAAACCATGAAGCGTAGCCCCATGAAGTGTATAAAACATGAAAAATTTAAAATTGTTGGATTTATAAACTTTTGAGTGTGAAGTTCATCCTTCATATTCCTTTACTACATGATACATGTTAAGTCTCTAAAGGACGACCCAAAACTAGGAACATTCTTTGAAGCTCATATGGAGCAAGGGTAACTTGAACAAACAATCTGTTGAAGTGCAGAGTTTCTCATTAAGTTTATTCATACTTATTCTCACCGTTTTATTCTTCCATAGGAATTTTTGTATTATTTTCTCAATTTTTCTAAACCAACGTTCATGTACTTCAATAGGTAGAGTCTGAAAAGTATACCAAATTTTGGGTAATATACTGTACTCATATTGGTCACCTGTACCCTTCCTGTTAAAGTTAGAGTCAAATCTATCCATTTTTCCAACATGTTTTCAATTTTTCCTAGTAAAGTATCAGTATTCCAGGTAATCGTTCTGTTCTTGTACACACTAAATACATTTCTAAGTATTTTATTTTCTCTTTTTCAAACTTAAAGGGGTAACTCTGAGACAGATTTTGTATTGAGTTAATACTCATGGCTACCAACTTCTCCCAGCTGTTTCTATATCCTGATACCAATCCATAATCTTTTATAGCCTGCATAACAACATCTATTGCCTTACTTGGCTCTTTTACATGCAATAAAATATCATCTGTATACAATGAAGTATATAATTGCCTGTCCCTGTTCCAAAACCCTCAATATCCTTATGGTCTCTTATTAAATTAGCTAATGGTTCTATCCCCAAAGCAAACAACAGGGGTGACAGGGGACACCCTGTCTGGTTCATCATGAGTTGAAATACTTCATAGGTTCATAGGTGATTTCAAGCTAGGTAGACTTTCATCCATAATGCTTGCCTTATTATTTATAACCCTTTATCTATTCTATCCAAAGGAAGTTATCAGTTTGTTTTAAAGGAGTCCATATTTGTACTGGACACCACTTCCCTAGGCAGAGAATTCCATCCTACCACAACTCTGTTGCTGAACCAATATTTTAGTGATAAAGTCTGCCATTTTGTGTTTCAAACTGGAAGGGGTGCCCCTAGGTTCGTATCTTGATTTCCTCCAGACTAGTCCAAGTTCTGACAAGAGTACAGGATCATTTATACATCTGTATAGTAGACAATAGTCCCCCTAGTTCTTCTATACTCCAGGGTAAACAAATTCAGCTCCCTTAATCTCTCAGGGTAAGTCTTCTTTTCCAACCCTTCAACTGACTTGATCGCTCTTTTCTGTATTAGTTCAATATTATGTATATCTGCTTTTTATAAGGTGCCCAGACCTGAGCACAGTACTCCAGGTTTGGTCTAACCAGAGCACCATAAAGAGGGATCAACACCTTCCTGTCCCTAATTGAGATGTGTCTCAGAATACAATTCAAATTTGATTTCCCTTTCTTATTACTTTGTTACAATGTGTACTAAATTTTAAGTCTGAAAATCCTAAATTTTTACCCCAAATCCCTTACTTGTGATACATTGTTATTTATTAGGACTTTTGCAGTATAGCAAGTATAAAGCAACCTAACCCACTCAAAAGTTGTTCCCCAAATCTGCTTTCTATATTATTTGGAACTGGTAACCCCATTCTTCCCCATCAAAGGCTTTTTATGCATCCAATGATAGGATTAAATCTTCATCTTTCCCTTCATTGCAAGTATATTTAAGGCATTTCTAATTTTGTTATACCCCTTTCTCTCTTTGATAAACCCCATCTGATCCAAATGGATAACTGATACCAAAATCTGTTCTAAACTTTTAGCTAGTACTTTCGTGACAATGTTACAGTCTGAGTTCAGGGTGATATTGGCCTAAATGAGCTGCACTTTCTTAAAACCTTTCCTCCTTTAGTAATACTATAATCAAGGCCTCTTGAAAAGTTTTAGGATTTTCACCTCTTTAAGAAAGTTATTAAACAGATCTACTAAAAAGAAGTTAATTGTACTACACAAATGTTATACAATTCTGATGGTGGTCCATCTGGATCAGGGCCTTCCCATTTTTAAATCTGTTATAGCTGCAGTAACCTCTTCTTCTATTACTTTGTCATTAAGTGTTTTTATCTAGCCTGTTTACCATGGCAATATTTAATCTACTAATGGTTTCCATTCATGTTTTTGATTTCTGAGGTGTATAGTTTTTTCATAATAGCTTTTAAACTCATTATTTGTAGCTTAATGGTTAGTTAGTTTTGTTCCTGAACTGTCAACTTATTTTATTCATTTATCTGTTTTTCTCTTTTTGAAGTAGATAGGCTACATTTTTCAGATTTATCAGAAGGTGCATAGTATTTTGCCTTTGTTTGCATTATTAACCTTTCTGTTTTATTTGGCTACTACATTATACAGTATTTCTGTTTTAAAGCTTCCCAAAGTCTAAAATCAATTTCTTCTTTTGTATGTGTATATCACATTTCAGCTTTTTGATCTCTTTCTTAAGCGTTGTCATCTGCCCATTTCTTCGTTTATTTTTCTTACTTGTATAGCTTTTATCTGCCTTTTATGTATGCTTTCCATGTGTCCCATATGATGTTTAGGGAAAATTCTTCTCTATTGTTCACAAAGAAATTGTTGCTTTCTTGTTTGAAAATTCAGTAAAGTTATTATCTTTTATAAGTAATGAGCCCATAACTCATGTCTTAGCCCTACTGTACTTCCCCTGAATTTCTAGAATTACTAGAGTGATCTGATACTAAAATTACTTTATAGTTAATTTGCATTACCTTTTGATTTATTTCCCTTGAGCCCAGTATTACGTCTATTCTCGAATGTGTTTTATGGGGATTTGGAAAAAAAAGAAAATTCAATTACGTTTTGATTTTCCATTTACCATAAATCACTTTTATCTAGGCTTGTCAGGATTCAATTTTTTTATTTCTACTGAAAATATAGCTGTTTATTATGCAATGTTTCCTCCATTTTTTGACTAGAAAACTTGAGAACCCCCAAAAATTTGTTTGAATACTTTCTATTTATTTTGTGTAAGTGTGTTAACATTAAAACATTAGTCTAGCGTTAATACAACAGTGTTTAAAACTGATGTGCAGCAGTGACATCGTAATATAATAACAACCATGTGGTGTAGGAGCAGTAAACACATTTTGCAGGTTAACATCACTGCACATCAGGTTAATATCACTACAAGTACATATTCAAATAAATATGCTATTATTTGTGTTGCAATTGAAGCCCTTAAAATGAGTGATTCACTATAAATACAGCAGATCTCAATAAAATACAGTACATAGCTATTTACTTGCTATCGGACACTTCAGGAGATCAAAGCTCTCAAAATAAGCTGTGAAGTCCTTATTGTGGTAAAGGACATTTGGCTGCCTAGTCTTTCCTCAGACAATCGCATACATCTTTTGTCTTGCACTTTGTGGAATAGACTGAAAGATCTTTCAACACACACTGAGTGACAGGTACTGCCAAGGCATCTAATGCCACAGAGCACAATGCAGGGAGTTGTTGTTTTGACTTTTCCAGTACTGTATGGCAGTGATGCTTGAATCAGATGGTATCTCAAGTTAACATGGACTGGTCAAAGTCCACTTTGAATTCATCACTCTTACAGTTAAAATGCAGAATAATATTTTGGTAGGCTGTTACATTGTGTGATAGCTGACATTTTAAAATGGGTTGAATAACTGACATTTAGCAGACAGAGACCCTGCACCATAAAGTCCATCAGGGACACTGCGATCCGTTGTGGCATTTAATTGTTTGTGGAACTGTGAGACGAAACATGCATTGCTGTTGAGAGTTTTGTCCTTTTAGATCCCATTGATTTCCGTCCACTTGTTTTATGGCTGTGTCAGGATCAGATGCAATTCATAAATTACAGCTAATGACCTTTTCAATCCGATGTGTTAGAGGCTCACTTGTTTCTAGTTTTAGAGGAACTTCATGTATTCTACATAAAATATACAAACAGAGCTTAATTTACAGGAAAGCTCATGCTGTGTGCCATCCTCGGCAACCATGCTCCATAGTTTGCTTGCCTATTTGGGGTGCCAGCAACATCTTCACTGACCAGAAAATCAGTCAAACTGTCCTAGTGAGAATGTATAAATGTGGTGGCCTCAAGCCATGAGAACCATCTGGTTGGCACTACTCGAGGTGGTACATGCAAACATCATGGGCTTACAAGGCCATTTGTGCTGCAAAAAAATGCTCTTCATTGTCTATTTGCATTTTAAACATTACAGGAAAATGAATTGCAAAGTCATTAACATCAGAGATCTCAGGTGTCCTTAAAGTGTGATCAATCATAACATGAGACAGATGTGCAATGTGAGGATGTGCAAAAGATGAGGATATAGTTCTTTAAGTCCTTCACCAATCTTTGCATACACAGTACATGGCTGAATTGCTATTTATGGACAAGCAATTATCCCAAATTTGACACTATTCAAGCATGACATCATGAAGCAGATTGGAAAGTATACGGCATTGCACTGCATCAGCACAGATGACATCAGTAAAGGTTATGTATTGCTTGTGTGTTGTCACAGTAGAAAACAGCAATTATATTTACTGTAGGCAATCCGGCTAGCTCAGGTGTTTTGTCTATCACGACAGAAATGTTCTGCCTACACAACAGTTCTTTAATAGCAGTTTTGTAATGAGCAAACACCTCAGGCAGGTATTTTTTTATCCAGCTGTCCCTCTCTGGCAAGTATGAGCAGAAGGAGCATATTTTCTTAGGAGAGCATATGAAGCTGTTACCACGAATGGCATTCATAGGAATCCAAAGCAAAGTGCTCTTACTAGAGTCGTGTGGGAAATCAGCTGCATCTTCCTTTTTGCTTCATTCTCCCAAAGCAAGCCTCAACGAAAGCCTGGCTTACCTTTTCTTGAGTTTCGTAAGTTTTATATGCATTTTACTGCTCAAGTGTTCTATTATTCTGTTTGACTGCTCAGTAATTTCAGTTCTACACATGTTGCAGCCCAGTATTTCTACATTTTCATCCTCCGGTCTTCACAGTTTTAAGTTCAAGGTCTGGATACTGATTACAATACTCATCTGCTGTCTTTCGTTTTCGACCCATTCTGCACAAGTGACAATGACAGCTTATTCCATCACAACACACTTACCGTAACTTATGCAAAGTATAATTGGCCAGTTCAAATCTAATTGTCACAATGCTGGAAAACTGCAAAGTTCTCTGAGGAATGTAACACTAACAATCAGTTTAAATTAATATCAGTGAAACACAATGGCAGGCAATAAGAAGTGCTCGAACACATAGCAGGCAGTTAATTACACTTGCTGCTACACTCATTCAACTGATAAACACCCCAATTAATGCTGATTAATGCAGCTTAGTGTGTGTGAGTGTGTATGCAGACAGAAAAATTTCATTCTTAAAGTCGCAGTGCTGCACACTTGCTTTTGAGACTAACGTGATGAAACAGCAAAGCAAGAGCACAGTAAAACAATAAAGAAAGATGCCTTTATGGTGACTGTGAATTAGACTAAATTAGACTAAAATCGTCATTTATTTTTTCTGTTGATTCTCTCATTTCAGATTCCACCAACATTTATCGCCATATATTGATTCTTATCAAATCCTGGCAAGCCTACTTATAGCTAATGCCTCCGTCCTTATGAATACATATGGCTGCCTCCGAGAAGATGGAGCAGGGTCACATTTTGTCCAACACTGGATTTAAAGCCACCTATTAAATAAGGACCAAGGAATCTTATTAATTACAAAAAAAAATCTTTCAGTTTGCTATAATTTGGGCTATAGAGGCAGGCAATAGTTCCTTCTGTGGATTTTATATCAAGTCTGCATATTAAAATCTACCTCCTTGATCTCTATAGAAATCCTTTATTAGTAGTATGTGCCTTTTGAGAACATAAGTGCTACCCTTCTATTTTTCCTATTGTAGCGGACATGGTGCCCCTGCCCCTCATCTTTTTTTTTTTAATTTTCAAATTCTGTCTCCATAAGGTGGGTTTCTTGCAGTAGAAAACATTCTATCACTTTTTTTGCATAATTTTTAGTTTCTTTCTTTTAACAGGATTTATACCATTTACAATCCATGACATAATCCTAATTATATTTGTCAGTTTTAAGGGTTAAAACTATCTGAAACCAGCTCCAAGATCCTTGTTTTGCTTTTTATTCCACGTAACTTTAAATACTCCCTAGAAAGATATCATCTTGATATGGATTTGATTTCTGAGATCAAATAAAGTTTTGAGGCTTGAATGTAGCTGTCTTTCTTGTTTTCTTTTAAATTTGCTTCATTCATTAATTAAAAAGAAAAAGATGGCCTCTCATACTTTCCCATTTCATTTCTATTACTATTGTTAAAATTTCATATATTATAGTGGCACAGTAGTGCCACTATAGTTAAGTTGAGAGCCATTTACATGTTAAACCCAAAATGTTGCACCTTAATAACTTTGCAACCGTTTAATGGATTTGCCTGAAGTTTGGAATACATGATCAAAACCCATACGCCTTAGGGATGTGCCAAGTTTACGTATCAGTCGCATATATGGCTGTGGGGTTATTAAGTGTGATCTGGCGTGCGTTTACGCTTTCTTGAATTTTACTGTCATCTCTACAGGTCGTACGGTTTGCATGACCGGTCCAAAATCTTCAGGGACTGCTGCCAGGGTCCCCGATGTGCCTTTGAAGATTTTGTGAACAAATATTAAGCGGTTCAAAAGTTATTCAAAAACAAGTTCCCATTATAAGTCAATGGGAAAAGTTAAAGGTTTGACAGTGTCGCAAATGCAGTTTTACTTTCATAATTGCCCTTTACTGTTGTAAATCCGCCATTTTGTTTTCAGTTAGTGATCAGAAAAATGCTTGGTATTTAAAATTGGGACCCTCTAGCAACCTAATTCTTTTCGTATTCACCTAGTCGGACCCTGAGGATGCTAGCCATGTCTTTATTGAGGGTAAAACACCACAGAAATACGTTTCAAATTTCTGCAAAAAGTACTTTTTGCAAAGTACTATCACGCATAACACTGTCGAATGAATTTAAGCTTTTACATGAAACTTGACAGTACTTCTCTAGGCTGTGGGAAAATGACAGCAATTTTTGGCACCCTGCTGCAAAAGAACAGTTTGGTGTTTTGGCCTGAAATTTGGAGGAAAATAGTTGACATCTCACAGATGTGCCTTTCAGTGTTTTGTTGAAAAAATATTACATGGCAGAAAAGTTACAGCACTCCAAAGTTGACACTTTTCCCATAGGATAACATTATGGCATCCGCATTACAGGAATCATTTGGCTCCCTGCTGCAAAATAATGGTTTGGTCTTTTGGGCTGAACTTTGGAGTAACACAACCAACATCCCACAGATGTGCCGTTTTGTGGTTTGGTGAAAACATATTACAGGGAGCCAAAGTTATGGCACTCCGAACTTCTCTTTTTTCCCCATAGGATAACATTAAGGCGTTCACCGCGCCTTTCAGGGCCCATATCTCGGAAGCGGTCGAGATACGGACTTTCCGTCGGGAAAAATGCTTGTCCTTCTAGTGGAGGCCAAGTACAAAACTAACCAGGAAAGTCACAAATCATATGACTTTTACATTTTTCTCGTTGTACAATTCCTGAGATAAAAGCAATTTAGTATTCCAACTCCTCATTTTCTGCTCCGAGAACCATCATTATGCATACATTCTTTGTACTCACTGTCTTTCTTTATGCAGCTTTTGGGGAAAACCAGCCTGTGCCTTACATTACTGTTACCATTTTAAACTGCGGTTCCGTTTCGTTTCACTTATCGTTCATGTCTATACCACCATGTGCGTTACCTTAGTTTTCATTTGCACTTGTTTTAGCTTTGTTTTAACATTTCTGTCTATACTACTGTTGCTCTTTCTGTTTAGCTGCGTTACCATGCACATTACTATTTGTGTTTGTGGACACAATGTTTCTATGTGACAAGACATCATGTGGCAGGGCGTGGGGCCGAAGATCCCAGCGCTCCGCCACTACATTATTCACTATTTCTCGTTATCAATCTCAAAGAAGGGAAATTAGAGGCAAAAAACTCTGTTTAATGTATTAGTTAGAGGTTATTCCACCAACAAAAGCAAGAAATTCAGTGTTGGGTTTGAAAGCACCCCTTGGACCCCTGCCACACCCCAACTGGCATTGGGGTGCACATTAGGATTGTCGGTCCTAACTCTCACCCCATTCTCCTACACCTCTGCTTCTTTACACATGTGATGGGGTGAGGGGGGTATGAGGCAACCATAATCGCACCCGATGCGGTAGGGGGCAGGCAGGGGAGCCAAGAGGCTTCAACCCTAACACCGAATTTCTCACTTTTGTCGGTGTGGAACAACCCTAACTAATGCATTAAACAGAGTTTTGCCATATATAAAATATATATATATATATATATATATATATATATATATATACACACACACACACACACACACACACATATATATATATACATACGCATATACATATATACATATACACATATACATATACATGCATACATACATACATACACATATATCATATACACACACACACACACACACACACAACTCAAGGACATTTAAAGTTTGGATTTGGTCTTGCAAGAGACCTGTGTATATGCTGCAATTCTATTTTTTCTTCTGAGTACTTCCTCCCACCGCTTCAGTTAAAATTTCTCTCAAAATGTGAGCATGTTATTTTGTTCTGTTCCTTCTGGTAAGACCAAGATTTTAAATTTTCTCTTCTTGATCTTAAATTCAGGTCTTGCACATTTTCCGTTAGGCATTTGAAATCTGCTGCCTGCTTTCACTTCCTTGTTTAATCCCTGGATTTCATCTTCCAGGCCTGAGACTCTTTCCTTAAACAGAATCATCCTGTTATTTGAGTCCTGCATCTCATTTTAATTCCTTTCACATCTTCAGTAGTAAATTAAATCCAGTTTATCGTCCAGTTTTAAAGCCTTCTCTCATTTGCTCCAATAATATGTTTTAAATATCCTTCATCTTGGGCATTTTCTTGTTTTCCCTTGAGTTACCATCCTCTTTGTTTTTGTCATCATTCCCTCTTTATTTTCAAGATGTCCTTTATTTGAGTGGTTAATGTTTTTAATTCAGTTTGTCCATGCCCAATCCTTCTCATTTGAAGTAGCTTTGTTTATATCCAGCTCTTCCCTTATTGTAGCTGAGTCTGCTGAACTCTGTTAAGGCCTTGCCCACCTTCATGTCCCTCTTGCAAGTATCCCTTTTCCTTCTGTTCTGCTGTTGTTGTTTTATTGTTTTTCTTTTAGCATCTGACTTGTTCATTTCTTCAACAGGATTTAATATCCATTCTCTCCTCTCTACCCATGGCTCATGACTTTTAAATTGGAGACAGCCTCCTCTTTATTTAGGTCATGCCTGCCCATTTCTTCATCAAAACATATCTCCTATTGCTCCAAAGTTTAAAATACTCCAGGAACCTTATGGGACTCACCTTCTTCCATGGAGCCCTGAGAGATCATCTTATCTCCATTTGCTGAATCTCTATATCCTCTTCTTCTCCTCCTGTGTCCAAGACTGTATCTTCTCACATCTCAGGATTTTGGTTGGTGGCAATAGGTATGGTGAATTGAAACAGCCCTGCTGTTCCAACACCTGCTGTTGCACCCATTTCCCTTCTAGATGAGTGCCATCTATTCTTTGTTGGTGAGTCTGTCTTCCCATTCCTTCTCTCTGTTGGCTTCTTGGAGTGGGGTTTTATGTCTGACTTTGGAAAAATTGTCCAAATTTCCCACCGGTTTTTGGGTCTGGTAGCCATCTGGCTGCAGACTCAATCTGGGCTAATAACCTGGGGAGACCTAAACGTCCAGCCACTCAACTGCATCTGCCGCCTGAATGAAATCAGGGCACCACAGAAAAACTTTGACAGGAGGTACCAGCAAACCAGTCATTAACGCTCTTACACTGTGTGCACTAACTCATTCTTTCTGGGCAGAAAAGGTAAAAAACACAAGCACAAGGGACTGGCATCTTGGGGAGCTTTGTAGAGCTCAGCACAGCTCCCACCTCACAGCATCATCTTATCTCTGCCCGCTTTCATAATTCATTAAGTCAGAGAGCTCTAGGTTATCTGGCATATTGCAGGAATTCAGGATAGGGCACAGTAATGTCCATGACTATTTTTATGGTTCATCAGTCAAGAAAGTGACCCAGCACTTTGCACAACTACGTTTTACTATGCAGCCTCCTAGGACTACTTCTTTGATACTTTACCCAGCCTTTAGCATCCTCTACAGTGGCAACTCAAGTGTACACTGGGCAAAATGTGTGGCCATGGCTTTGACAAAAGCATCACAACATAGAAACATAGAAGTTGAACATTCCACAATTTCACAAAACTCATGAAATTCAACTTTAATTACTGATGTTATTTAGGAATATGTGGCTGCTTATAACTTGGCCAGCCTTTATGCAAGAGATTTGAGAGTTCACATACAAGGCTCCTTTTTATGTTGTCTTGTGCATGCACAAGCAACATCTTGCAGTAGTAGCACATTCAGAGGTGTGTCAGTGCTGGTGAATGCAGGGAATGCTTTAGTGGTGTGTCCCTCAGCCACTAATTAGTGAGCATGTTAGCAATGACAGCAATTTCAAAGAAGCCATGGAGTTGGAAGAAATCTGCCTCCAATGAGGTGCAGTTTACCCATTGGAGCATCAGATGAAAAGACTCCATTATGTGCCTTTCCTGGAGAAACATTCCAATAAATATGGCAGCTCCTGCCATCTGCCACCTAATCCCACGAAGCTGAAATCAGGGATGCCAATCCCGTGTTGCATGTCACCCACACAGTTGAATTTATTTACTGACAGGAGTGCCCAATCCCTGTCTGCATCATGTTCCTCCCCGATACACTTTCTTTGCCAACAGCGGTGCTCAGTCCCCATCGGCATCATGTCCCCAAACTCATGGCACTGGGAGCCCACCCCAGTGTGCCCTAAATCATTTTTACCTGTAAATTTTAAAAATCCCCAAAGTCCAGGTTTTATTTTTATGAAAAAAAAAAGCGCCTTCATCATCCTGCGTGCCTCTCCCCAACCTGTATCCATCATCTGCACACCCCACCTCCTGCACCCCCCACCCCTATTTACCTCTGGAGGGCCAGTGCTGTGATCTTTTGTGGAGTGGGAACATGTCTGAACTCTACAATAGCCGACCAGAAACTGACAAAATGCAGTAAGCTTTATAATAGCAGGCAATGGGGGTTTCAACTTGAGGCAGCTATCACAGCCATTTTTGGGAATTTTTGTACCAGATTTTCAACATGTGTTCTTGGGATCCCACCTCATGAACATATGCACTGTCATCTCATTACTTGGTCCTGAAAGGTGATTTCAAGGTGACTTCACGGAATCACCTTTCAGGACCAATTAATGAAATGACAGTGCCACTGTTCATGCACGTGGGTCCCAAAAGTTTATGTTGCAAATTTGGTGAAAATTCCAAAACAATGATTGCATTACAGTGTGCATTGTGCAGTTTCCATGCACGCTTGTAACTTCCGACAATTTTTAATATTTTCACTCCAGATGTTCAATATTGCCATTTTTGAACCTCCTTATGAACAGTACAGCTGTCATTTTCTATATCCTGCCCAAAATGTGTTTTCGCCATGTGGCACACAATGGTGTGGTCACTGTGGAATTCAACTTTGGGACAGATTAATAAAATCACAGTGCCATTGTTCATAAGGGAGATCCCAAAATGCCCATGTTGAAAATGTGGTTAACAAAATCCCCACAATAATTGTGTTATGGTCGCAATATGTGAAGTTTCTGTGTACACTTGTGACTTCACCAATTTTTCATATTTTCATTCCAGATTTTCAACACTGACATTTTTAAACTTCCTCATGAATGGTACAGCTGTCATTTTTTCACATCCTGCCCACAATGTGTTTTTGCACCTGTGGCGCCAAATGGCGCAATTGCCGTGCAAAATCGCCTTTTTGGCTAATGAACTGATAGTGCCAATGTTCATGAGGTGAGGTCACAAAAGCCCATGCTGAAAATCTGGAGCTAAAATACCAACAAACACCAAGGGCATTAGGATTTCCAACTGTAAAGCCCCACTCTATAGAGACTGACAGGCATCGGGGTGTGACTTGGGATTGTCGGCTGTAACACTCATGCCATTTCACCCCACCCAGCAGCCAGTGACAGGTACTGAGGTGTGCCTTGGAGTCTTTGGCTCCAAAGTTCACCCATTCTCCTATGTGCACCCATCTCAGTGTATTTCCTTATGGAGATAGGGTGAGTGTAAAGGCCAGAGACCCCAAGGCAAACAGCAACACTTATCAGTGTCTGCAGTGTAGGGTGAGGTGAAATATTAACATACTAACATACTAAAATGCCAGCAGAATAGGCCTAATGGTCTTTTGTGTCTGCTCATTTGGTCAGCCCCACTCTGGGAGCTGACCTTGCTGCCTCGCCTTCTCTGGCTTCTCCTGACCAGTTCTGGATATTCTCACTGCACTGGATTTTGCTTCCAGAACCCTTCCCTGTACCTGTCCCATCCCTCTTGAACCCCTCCACTGTCTCTGCCTCCATCAGCCCCTGGGCAGCGCATTCCTTGGCTCCACCACCCTCTCATGCTACTTTATATACATATATAAACACTGGATTCATAAAACAGTAGTGCCAGTTCATTCATCTTCTCATTATAAGTGCAAGTACAGGAAGAAGGAACTGTAAGAAAATGTTCAATTAGGAACTACTATACATTTCATTTTCATTTTATTCTGGTTAGCCAATGAGCACAAAATGCCCATTTCACAAATCAATCAGACACAGCTTAGATTTACTGTATTTCATCTAACCACTGTTAACAAAGGAATAAATTCATCTGATCAGATAAATATGATAAATATAGCAAAGGATAACAGAGGGTGGGGAAAGCTGAGTTACAGAGAGAGAAAGGAAGAGTAAAAGAAAATATTGGTAAACATTTTACTGTATTTAACTCATATAGGTAGTACAGTAAGTATATCAGAACAACTACCAGTGTGTATTGTGGGATCAAGTGGTATAGAGAGTTTAAAAGTTTGAATGTGTATCATAAAGAACATAATATTATGCGTTATTAGAAATTAGAAAATTAAGACTAGGTAGTTTTTATCAATGCTATGAATAATGTAGTAGGACAGGAAGGAATAAGTGAATCCTCGGAGGCTTGGGGTCCCAGTGGTTTCTTCAAAGCCATCTTTCCTTCCCTTGGTGCATGGATGGCAATGAAAATAAAGCATTATTATGTAAATAAGCACTATACAACTATAGAGTAAAACACCTAATGTGTACATTTGTTTATTTAAATTTTTTGGTCAGAAAAATTACACAGAGATAATAAAAGTATGTATCAGATGGTGCCAGGTACAAAAATCAGCAACAGTACAAATGCTTATGTCTTAATAGTAATAAATCAGTAAATTATTTATGTAGTAGAATATATAACAAACACTGGCAGTAAAGTAACAATATCAAGCCTGAGACAGGGGCAGAGTAATATAAGCAGGAACTCTAGGGAAAACAAAAGGGAAGGGCTTCAAAAAGATGATGGGGAGATGGGAAAGACTGGGGAAAAAGTGAGCAATTGGGCAGATAGACTAATTAGCAGATGGGAAGCAGACAAAGGTAGCATGAGAACAGACCCAGTGCTTACTCCTTGAGGGACCAGCATGAGGTAGTGGACTAAAGGATAAAAGTGAGGGAGTTCAAAGGACAGTGAGTTTCTAAGAGAAAGCAGCAAGTAAAGTCAACAAGCAATTTCTAGGAGTAAGGAAGAGGCAAGGATTAGACTGTCAAGGATATAGGCTAGGGTCGAGAAGGTATGAGGAGAGAGGAGAGACACTGTGGGGAAGTGTTGAACCAGACCCTGAAGATCAGTAGGGTACAGTGCAATAGCCATTCTCAAAGATGGCCAACCCAAAGAGGACTGAAGATTACAGTGGTACACACAATGTGGACAGCTCAAGGCAGAGCAACAGAAAATGTGAGAAGAGTCCAGACTGGCTGATGTGGCCTTAGTGACGATGGTAGTTTGCTGGTCTAAATAAATTTTGCACTTGCTTACCATATTCTTTTTATTTATGCTGCTTCATGTGTTTTTCTTGCACTGCAGACAATGTCACCATTGCCAAAGACAGAGAAGATAATTTTCTGGATGCACATCTCACAGCAGCTGAGAGACAAGACTTGTTATGGTGGAAAGCACAGAACATAGAGAGGAGTTTGGAGGAAGTAGTTTCAGTGTAGTTACAGAAGTCTAGAGACTGGTCTAACCAGACCCTGTGATACTTAAAGATGTGATATGTTCCAAGGAAGAACCATCACAGGTCTGCTGAGATTGTAGGAGGGACAGACTAAATGCACCACTTGGTCTTTATTCTGTATCTTAAATCCAATGGTCCCATGAACAAGAAGACAACTGAGTCAATTCAGTTTCAACAATTCACAAAGAATATTGGAAATACTTCAAAGAAAGCAGTAGATGTTTGAAATAGACCCCATCTAAAGTGCTATCAGCTGAAACTAACCATGTCTTTAAAAGGCTAGATAATGTAAGTATCTAGATGAAAAGGAAATGTATAGCCATGCCTACTGAAATGGTGGGGAATGAACTAAATGGACCAGGGCTGCCTTCATTTCCTGTTTTATGAGTCTGAAACTATATACACACAAACACAAACAACTTCACAAACACAAACACTAATTAAACTCACTCTCTTGTGAAGGAAGGAAAACATTCCTAATAATTTTAATAAGATGATAAAGCAATTCTCAAATGTAGCTTCCAGTTCGTAGTCTTTTAGTCCTTAATAAGTGCATCATCAAAACTCAGATGTATCTGGAATCCTATTGAAAACTACTATATAAATGAACATTTCAAACCCCCAAAATTATCAATTTTGTTTTCCTTCGACTACTATATTTGTCTGTTTTAAAAACAAGCCCAGGTCTCTGTATCTTGAAAGAATTCTGTGTATAGCAGATACTGTATATTGAAGGTGTGCTATGCATTTTCCTATTGATCAAGTATAAACCATGTCTCAGCTTTCCTTTAAAGATGAAGTACATGTTGCTTTTCTATCTGACTTGATCGCAGTTACCATCTAACAATGACCCATAAATAGGTAGCTGAATAGAATTAAAATGACAGTGTTTTTCAGCTGACCATCAGTGATGCTACATGTACAGCAAGCCACAATGAGATATAGTTGGCATGGAGATGCAGTGCTGCTCATGAAATAGGATTGTGCAGAAGAAAAATCAAAGAAAATAACTTACCCTTTAAGCCACACCCCACCAAAACAAGTATGCACACAATGGTGCTGCAATTCAATGTCTAGGAAATATAATTGATTGTTAGAAAGGGAAAGCCATTAATGTGACACATAATAACACACAAGAGAGTGTGGTGCATCTATGGCCATTATCTTCCCTTGGGTGCATTGTGAGGCATGAAGCCATAAGCTAGGTGGCTCATGCACTTGAGGAGTGGGCATACACACCCTAGATTGTAATTTTACTATTATGCATTGTATCATTTTTATGCTTTAAAGAGTAAAATAAAATAAAATGGTTTATAGTGTTTTTGTATGTGCATATAGTCATTTAAAAAAGGCTCTATTATGTCTGGTTTGGCCAGTAGGTGGAGCTGTTGTTAAGAAGTTTCTGGCTGCTACACTGCATAATATTCTTTGTACAACTACTGCAACCAACCTCACCTCCACCACCCTCAGTAATGAAGTGGCAATTTATTTATTTATTTTATCATGACCGGTAGGCACATGACACAAAAGTGACTATTTCAGGCACAACCCAGGAGGTCACAACACAGAGAGATACAGGTACATGGCATACAGTGTCGAGAAATGTACAGTACATCACATATCGAAGTGAACAAGATTAAGACAATAGTAGTACCACGGCACATAAGGTGTATTATACAAAATGACTTCACCAATGGCCAGAGAGCAGAGGCTGCTGGATGTCTTCTAAGATGCATTTCTGACACAACAGGTGGGCGAGTCAACTAGGGAGGCCGGACACTGGATGTGGTCCTGGCAGACAGTGATCAGATTAGCAGCCTAGAGGTGAGGGACCCGTTGGCTGGGAGAGATCACACCACATTCTGGTTCTTCCTGGACATGGTTGGGGAAAGCTGAGCAAGGATGGTAGCAACTGACTTTAGGGGTGCAGACTTCAGGGAGATGGAAGGATCCTAAAGATCATCTGGGCAGGATAAGGCCAGATATGGATGCTGACAGCAGGTGGGGATCATTAGGAGGAAATACAGGAGGTTACCAGATCCTGTGCAAGAGAAAGGTGTAAGTTTGGTAAGGCCAGAAAACCCTGCTGGTAGACCCAGGAGGTACAGGACGTGGTGAGGGAAAAGAAGGCGGCCTATAGGTGCTTCAAGCGCTCAATGAGTGAAAGAGATCAGAAGGAATATGAGCTGACAGCCAAGACAGTCACCTGGGTGGTGACAGCAGCTAAGGCAAAAAGGAGCAGTCCTTGGCCAGTGGGATCTGGAAGGGGAACAAGGGGTTCTTTAGATACATAGGAGGAAAAGGAAAGTGAGGGGCAGATCAGCAAGTTAAGGATAGGGAGGGTTGGGCACAGGAGGCAGGGGAACAGGCAGAAACCCTAAATGAGTACTTTGTCTCAGTTTTTACGGGGAATGGAGGGCTAGGTCTTGCGGAGGGAGGGGGCAAACCAGAGCAAGGAGGGACCGGTGAGACCAGGGGCCCTGATGAGTCTGGGGAAATGGAGTGGACACCACAGACAGGTGGGGACCCAGCAATGCAAGGTGACAAGGGGATGACATGGAGGCTGAAATACCAGTAGAGAGGTAAGGGAAGCCTCAGGTCCTTGGGATGGAGAAAGTACCTGGGTCAAATGAGATACATCCCAGGAAACTGGTGGATGTCCTGGCAGTCCCCTAGTGGAGCTTTTCAACATCTCTCAGAGGACTGGTGGGTGCCCCAAGACTGGAGGTGGCCCATGTTATGCTGATCCACAAGGGGGTCAAGAGGAAGTGGGAAATTACAGGCCCGTTAGCCTGACATCAGAGGTCAGCGAGGTGATGGAGGTACTGTCAAAGAAAGTCTAGGGGTTACTGGAGTAAACTGCATATTTGGACAATAGGCAGCATGGCTTTGTCATGAGAAGACTTGCCAGACAAAACTTGTTGAGTTCTATGACTGGGTGGCGAGGGCCCTGGACCAGGGTAGGCCAGTGGATGTCCTCTTTCTGGACTTTAGCAAGGCATTTGATTTGGTACCCACAGTGGCCAGCTGGCTAAGCTGAAGGAAATGGGTGTAGGGAGACAGTTGTTAAGATGGATAGAAATTGGCTCTCTGAGTGTACTCAGAAGGTGGTGGTTGAAGGCTAGCCTCATCCCCAAGGTGGGTTACTAGTGGGTTCCCAGGGGTTACTGCTGGGGCCACTCCTGTTCAACGGCTATATCTCAGACATCAGGAGGGGATCAGGAGTGAGATGAGTCTCTTTGTAGATGACTCAAAGCTGGGTGCAGTGGTGGATGGGGAGGAGGGAGGTGGCCTTTCAGGAGGACCTGGAGGCTCTGGAATGGTAGTCAGAAAATGGAAACTAAAATTCAATGTGGGAAGTGCAAGGTTCTGCACCTAGGAGTCAGAAATCACGCCAGAGGTATACCCTGGGAGGAGACAGGATTCAAGTCACAGAGGTGTGAGAGGACCTGGGGGTAGCGGTAGATATCAAAATGAACAACTCAGAGATCTGCAGGAGGGCAGCGGCAAGAGCAAACAGGATGCTGGGATGCATTACCAGGGGACCTCCAGAAAGGTGGAAGTGATCCTTCCACTGTACAACTGCTTGGTTAGGCCACACTTTGAGTACTGTGTAAGTTTTGGAGACTACATTTAAAGAGGACATACTCCTAGAGAGGGTCCAAGGAGGCAACAAAATGATCTGGGACCTGGGGAAGAGGACCTATGAGGAGGCTCAAGGAGCTCGACATGTACAATGTGGAGGAGAGGAGGGACGGGGGACATGATAGAGGTCTTTAAGTACATGAAAGGATCGATAAAGGAGGCCCACTCAGGGTGCTCCAAAGGAAGGAGTGGGGCAACAAGAGGTCATGGGTTTAAGCTGAAAGGGCAGGCTCAGAGGGAGAGGAGGAGAGTTATTTAACTGAAAGGATGGTGGAGCCATGGAATGCACTGCCCAGGAGCTGGTAGAGGTGGAGGCTGTGGACAGGTTTAAGAGGGATGGGACAGGTACAGGGAAGGTAAATCTGACCAGGTCCAATACAGGTGGAACATCTGGGACTGGGGATGGTATAATCCAAAGGGGGGAACACCAAACTGCCCCTCAGTGCGGGAAAGCGAAAATTGAGTAGAATCGAGAGACCATTAGGCCTATTCTGCTGGCATTTTAGTATGTTAGTAAGTAAGTGTCCGTGAGTAACAGTTATAGTAATGTCACATTTAAAGTGCAGAAATGCTACAGGGTATCATTACAGTGTAATAGTATCATACAACCAGCTGAACTGAAAAACAGTTTTGGGAGGAGGTAGGAGAAAGGTAATGCAGAGATATAGCCTAGCGAGAGAGAGGAAGAGAGAGGAAAGGGATGGGAAAAGGGAGTAGGATAGAATTTGTGGGGAAGCGGAAGGAGCAGGCTAGCTCATACCCAGAAGACAGGAGGGAAACTGCAAGGCAGCACAAGCAGAGGAGCCAAGATCTATGGTGGGTTGAAGTAGGTGCATCGGCACATGCAGCAAAGAGGGCGGTGCCTCTTCTTAAATGTAGCATGACTAGGGCCCAGCATAACATCTAGCAGTGAATTCCACTCAATTGGGAGCTACGGCGAGAAACCCGATTTCCCTTTTGGTAGTTCCCACATCTGGGAATGCTAAGCAAGGAAAGGTCAGAAGATCAGAGACCATAGGAGATGGGCTGAGGGGTCAGCATAGAGGCGAGGTAGGTAGGCATACTGGACTGCAGTATACTGTCCAGAAGGTTCAGAATGGCTGGTGCATTTATTTTTGTTATTGAGAGTGTTAATTAGAGTTTCAAAACACTACAAGTTGTTGACTTTTTTAACCACATAGCATAGGTTTTGTATTCTGTGGCAGTATGGAGGAGATGTTTGATGGCGGGTGGGATATGCTTGGCATTGTCAGCCTATAAGATCAAAACAAACCACTCCGATGGAAAAGTGTGTGAGATACAGAATGATCAAAGAAATGAAATAAATATCCACACCACACGACACTGAGCGAAACAGCAGCTTTATTGTAATATATTAAAAGGCGTAGCGCCAACACCAGCATCAGCCCTACTAAACCTCTACCGATTCCACAACATATCGTCATCAGGAGGCTAACACTACCCTCAAAAGTGGACCCTTAAATACATACTACAAATCTATGTGGATCTCCATCGTTTCACCAGAAATTTGAATTTAAAGGTATATTATCATAAAAATAACATGTGTAGTGTGTGTTACTGTTGGGGATGATCAGGACTTTGCAGGAGGGAAATCCACAAGCAAAGGGAGTTAAGTCCTTTAGTCTCTACCTCAATTTTGTCCACACCTTATAATGAGGCCGTTAGGGTTTTGAGCGTGCCTGTGAGAGATCTTTGAACAAATATTTGATAGTGGTTCTAAAGCAAGTTATGTGAATGTCACTACAGCTGAGGCAGCTGCAATTAAGAGTTTGGAAAGTAATACAATTACCATAAAACCAGCAGACAAAGGGGTTACATAGTGGTTATGTCGATGGATTATTACACTAGCGAAGTACAGAGACAGCTTATGGATACTACATTTTATGTTAAATTAAGAGTGACCCTACTATTAGGTTTAAAGGGAAATTGATGTTTTTAAATGATGCATTAATGGCTGGTACTATAACAAGAGATGAATGGGTGTTTTTAACTGTTGCTCACCCTGTGAAAGCATGTATTTATATTCTTTCAAAAATTCATAAAGATCTTTATAGACCACCTGGCAGACCAAAAGTGTCAGGGAATGGGTGTCTAACAGAACCCCTTTCTCAATTTGTTGATTCATATATTGACATTATGTTTTCAATTGCCATCATTTATTAGGGACACTGCACATATTTTGGAAGTGTTAGATGATATGCAGGCTGAGCCAGGCTGGTATTTGGTTTAATTGGATATTAACTCCTTGTATACCAATATTCCTCATGAAGGGGTTGGGAGCATTGGAATATTGGTTTGGAATGGATGTTGATCTCCAGAAAATAAAAACAATTTTTGTTGTCCTGTACTGAACATATTCTTAATAAAATTGTTTCCTGTTTCAAACGGATATGTACCTACAACAAAAGGACGGTTAAGGGTGCACCATTTGCACCAAATTATGCTAACCTCTATTTGGAACTTTGGGAGAATTTAACAGTCTATGACGCTGAGAGCAATCCTTATTATGATAGGATTGATATCTGGCATTGTTTATTGATGATATATTTATGGTGTGGAAGGGCACTTTAGCAGAGCTGGGTGAATTTATAGGTTACTTGGAAAATAGTAATAAAATCTTAAATTCTCTATACAGAGTGATTTGAATTCGTCTCTTTTTGGATTTACAAATAACTATTAATCCGGATGGTACATTTAAACAAAACTTTTCAGAAAGGAGCGGACAAAAATTCCCATTGCATGCTTCAAGTTGCCATCCACACCATATGATTGAAAATATACCCAAAGCCCAGATGTTGAAGTGCGTAGAAATTGTTCTGAGGATACTGACTTTGTTGTTAATGCCATGGATATGTATGCTAGGTTTGTTGAGCAGTGGCTACCATTCTGGGCTAGTGGAGAAGGCATATTTGGAAACTATGGGCACCTCTAGGATGGAACTGTTTACTAATAAAAGATGTCGGAAGGTCCATCCAGGGTGAATTTTGTAACTACTTATACAAGGCATGCAAACAAAATGCAACAAATAATCAATAATAATTGGCATATACTGGAAAATGAGCCTGGTTTGTCAGAGTTTGCAAAATTCAAGCCAAGGATGGTGTATAGTAGGGGCCGCAGTTTAAAGGATAGATTGGCCCATAGTTTTCATGGATCTGGAGGTGCAGATACAGAAGTAAACACCTGGTTGCCCCACCCATGGGAAACTTCAGATGTGGTAATTGTAAGTTCTGCCCATATATTTTGAGAACTGACACTTTCACTACATGCAATAGTAGTAAGTCATTTAAAATAGGATCTTTTTAATTGCAGTAGTGAACAAGTAGTCTATTTAGCAACATGTGAATGTAATGCTTTTTATGTGGGCAAGACAATTCGACCTATGAAGGTACAAATAGGAGAACATCTGACATGCATAAGGAGGGGATAAAAAGAATGCTCTGGCTAGTCATGTATCTATAAACAATAGCGGTTATCATGACTTTAAATTCTTGCACTTGAAAAGTGAAGATGGGACCTAGAGGTGGAAACTTATATGCAAAGTTGCTGTGTAGGGAATCTTTGGATTTTTACCCTAGGAGCATTGAAACCACCTGGTCTAAATGATCGCATAGAATTGATGCCATGCATACAAGGAAAGTAACAAAATGCAATGGTATTTATTTGTTTGTTCTCTCTATTATGACACTGAAATGAAATAATGTATTATTTTGTTGTAATATTTTGTTTCTCTTCTTTTATGTTTCCATAGGTATTTGACAGGCTATCCCATTTCTGAAAAATGAAAATTAGAATAAGCCTATTAAGATGTATATATTCCCTGTGATGTTAAATGAATTCTGGAATTTTTAAATCCGTATTGTGGTGAAAATATGGATTCTTGTTGTATATATTGTATTATATTTACTGTGTATATACCTGTATGTATTAACCTATTTTGTAGGTAATAATGGGTTGCATTTTAAATTAATTAAGCACTGTCACTTTAAATTGTAATGGTATAGTATGTATTTAAGGGTCCACTTTTGAGGGTAGTGTTAGCCTCCTGATGACACACATGTTGCGAAACCAGTAGAGATTTAGTAGGGCTGATGCTGGTGTTGGCATTTGGTGCTCTTTTAATATATTACAATAAAGCTGCTATTTCGTTCAGTGTCGTGTGGTGCGGATATGTGTTTCATTTCTCTGTCAGCCTATAAACCTGGTAAGCAAACATTTGTCTAACTTGCTATGTATTAGGCATATCTCTGCACATTTACAGCTACTGTAACTTTCTTTTGCTCTGCAAAGGCATATATTCTATATAGTGTTGGATCAATTCTAAGACCTGCAAAATATTTTAGGACTAAACAATGGAGGCATACTGCTTTTAATCATCTTACTTTCTAAATTAACAATATACAGCACATTGGGGTCTATGCTTTAATATGTGGATTGCCTATACCACAGATCCACAGCATGTAGGCAACACTAAGTTGGAATGCTACATACCTGGGGTCCAGCAGCCTCCAGCAGTATTCCCAGAAGGTGCACACCCTTCTGCACTCAATCTCTAGCCGTTTACAGAAATAAATGTACATGGTCTGGGAGCTTGTCTGGGGCATGCCCACATCACATGCCAGTCACAGAGGCCTAAAGTGCGGAGTGTGAGGGGCACAGGATATGGCAGCATGGATCCTGCTGTATCCAGTGCAAGCCCTCCAGATTGAACCCACCAGTTGCAACGAGACAAGGAATCCTCCTACCATGCTGATCCAACCCACTGGGCAGACAGGGAGGACTGGGGGCAGCCCTTTGGGCAGTTGCCCATCAGTTTTAAATTTTACAGCACCACACCTTTATAGAATCCCTGCTCTATGCAAAGCAGGAGTTGTACTACAGGACCAAGATGGGATTCAACTGGCTGGCTGCCTGTTTCCTCCAATCACCCCCATGCAGCAGCATGCCAGGGGTGGAGGCCAGACAGGCACACTGTGGTGGCTAGTGTTTGTGTATGTTGATCATCATGTACCTGTCTGGGGAGTGTGGAGCTACTCAGGCTGGGTACTGCCAAACACATACCCGCCATCAATGGTACCTAGCCCCCATGATGAACATTTGTTTTACAGTTTAATGGACAGTGTTACACATTTTACTGCTGAGAAGTTGAGAGGTATTTTTTCTAATTTAACAGTATTTCCCACCCTATTGTTACTTGCAGGTACATTATATAATTTTGATTGGTCCGTGAAAGCTCCCTGATTAGGGTTATACTCTACTTTTATGAACAATATCCAACTTCCAGAAGCATTTTTGAAACATATGCTAAAGATCCACTAGCAAAAAGAGACAGCTGTTGAGAAAAATTACTACTATATTCAGCATAATAATGTGTTTTACAAATGCATATGGATGGAGACTTTTGACTACTTTGATAATGGTTATTTAATCTTGTTCATATTAATTTTCTAACTTGCTAAGCATTCAGAACAGCATATCTTCTCATTATTCCAGAACACTGGAATTGTTCTTTATCCTGTTTTTATTCTTTTCATGTGTAGTTTAATATAATATGTAACTAACTGGATATTTAAGGTAAATATTAATACTTTTGTTTTCAGGCACTTCATACCATACATAATTTTCTAAATTAATAAATAAATGGCCCTGGATGCATTATGTCTTAATGTTGAGAAAACATTTTTTTTTTATGTAATATAAGGTTTGTCCTCTTTTGTATATACTGTGATAGTAACATTGTTCTGAAACTGCAACATATATAACTGGGTTCTATACATGATCATTAACACAAGTGTGAACACCCTTTTACATTGCTCTGACTAACACAATTCGTAAGTGCAGCATTCGATCATATTGGAGAATGTTGAATTTTTATTTTTATTTATTTATTTGTTCTAGGATTACAAATACCTTTGAGCCAAGGCTCTTTTACAAAGGTTCCACGTCACTGGTACAATTGAGACAATCATAAGCAAAGATAACAGTTTATAAAATTAAAAAAAGAACAACACAGTCATTGTAGATGAAAAAGAACAATAAGGTGAAACTGGAGAAGGGGAAGGAAAGGGAAAGGAGGAGGTGAAATCAGGGAGTCTAAGTGGATGGGAGAGAAGGGAGGTAGGTTGGGGACAGAAGAAGAGAGGTGGAAGGCAGATAAGAATAGAGATAGTGCAGCGGGTGGCATTTGTCATGGGCCAGCAGGGAGGTAAAGATAGGAAGAGGGGTGCTGGCAAAGTGCAGGAGTAGATGTGGGTCCAAAGGGCATCTTCAGCTATGGAACCAAAAGATATGTTTAGCCACAACAGTCACAGAGGTTGGAGGCAGTCAGTGTTAGGTGGAGAAGAGTCTTAAAAGTGCTGAGCGATAGAGAAGATGAGATGTCGCTGGAAGACTGTTGTACCAACTAGTGGCCCGGTAAGCAAGGATCTTTGGCCCTGTGTTGTGTGGCAATGTGGGACTTGCAGAAGCTGAGGTTTCGATCCCCTGGTATGTCGGGTGTGGATTCTTGGTTGTATGAGGGCACAGACTCCAGTGGGGCAAGGCCCAGCAAGATTTTCTTAGTAGTAATACAAGTTTGGTGTTTTATTCGATTGGCAAGATTCAACCATCCAGTTTGAGAATAGAGGTCACAGGTGTGAGTTAGGCGTTGGAGCCAGTGACAAGTCGACAGACCTTGTTGAGGGACGGTGGATACGTTTGAGTGCAGTGGTTGTAGCAGAGCCGTAAATGATAATGCCATAATCAATGATGGATATGATGGAGCTCTGGACAGCGACAGTGAGGGCTTCAGGTGTCAGGTGTTTCCTATGCGAATAGCAGGCCTGGCAGGGAGTTAAGCGGCTTTGGCGACATGGTCAATGTGGGCAGTGTAGGAGAGGTGAGGTCAAGGGTGATCCCGAGGTATTTAAAGTTTTGACCTGTTCCAGTGCGGCACCTGTCTGGTGATAACGGAGAGTTGAAGTGCTTATGTTTATTATGGGAGCTGCTGAAGATCATGGCCTTTGTTTTTTTTGATTAAGGATCAGTTTGTGCTTTGTGAGCCAATTCTCAACTGAGGAGAAGCCGAGTTGGAGATTTTCTTGCAATTTCTTTGGGTCCTGGTGTGTGCAGAAATTACTGCATCATCGGCATACAGGGTGATATGTTCAGTGCAGGAGTCCGGTAGGGTGTTAAGGAACAGGCTGAAGAGTAGGGGCCCAGTATTGAACCCTGGGTGGTAAGGAGTAAATAAAGTGGTGCTAACACTGAAGTTAATGACCATGGGCCAGATTTTCAAAGGCCAGAGAATGGTGCAGGGTGCTTGCGTCAAAAACAACTGATGCAAGGAGCAGGATGCATCAAACCTTGCACCAGTTCTGATTTTCAAATGGTGCATGTGTCAAAAACAGGTCTGCATGTGCCAGAGTGGCTTGCCATATGCTTGCACCAAAAAATGCCTGTCGTAACGCTAAAATGATGCACTATCCCTTATTTGAGATTTTCAAAGAATGCAAGTCCTGTCCTTGTGCTTAAGATGCCTGTCACTGTTAGACCAGCCAGAGCTGGTCCAAGGGACATTACAGCATATAAAGAGACCCAAAGCAGGTGGTCAGACCTGACGATGCTACTATAAAGGGCCAGTATTCTCCTGCAGAACTAGTTTAGAACTTTTGGGAGGCTTAGTTTTGGCCATTTCATCTGCCATTTTGTTTTACTTAGCTTGCATCATTCTCGTCCTTTGCATCATTTTACTCAACTTGCACCATTTTTGACTCAGCTTGCACCATTTTACTCAGTTTGCACCATTTTGTACTCATTTTGAGTCATTTTCATTCTTTGACTCATTTTGCACCATTTTTGCTACTCAGCCTACACCATTTTACTCAGTTTGCTCCACTTTTTGTACTCAATTTGCGTCATTTTCATTCCTCAAGTCATTTTTGACTCAGCTTTACCATTTATTGTTGCAGCTTGCATCATTCTCATCCTTGACACCATTTTGTTGACACAGTAGACCTCTTGCATCAGTTTGGGGACTTTGTCACAAAGACCGCTTTTCTTGCAAATATGGCACACACTATTTGGCGCACCTAGATCTGATCAAGCTGGTCGTTTGATGCAGCTTGCATGGATCTAAGGGCCCTTGAAAATCTGGCCCCATGTATTGAAATCATTATTTATTTTACAAAAAAAAAAAAGACAATACAGCATTGATTTCCTCTTTGTAACTGCTATTATAAAAACAATTATATGGATATTCTACTGGGTTCTCTCCTCCTCTGGGTGGCAGTCACTGCCACTGCCCTACCCACTGATGTTCCAGGGTTTGTAGTGCTGTCAGCACAGAATGTGCTGCATTTAGGAGGTATGAGTTGTGTTGGGATTGGACTTTGCCCAGGGATAAGGGCGGGTAGGAAGAGAGAAGAAAAATAGAAAAGGGAGCTGGTCATCACATCTGATCATAATTATTGCTAAATTAAAGAAGAAATTAATAAATACAAGCCAGTTAAAGCTCACCCATAATAATTTGCATACATTTCCTATGGTGAAAGGTTACTGTGATGTGTATTTTTGTTTTTTATTCTGTCATACGTTGAGCCAGCCCGGTGGTATAGAGGGTGAGGCGCTGGTGCCTTACTTCTCACCATGCTGATGACCTGGGGTTGGGTGCAATCTTGGGTGTTTGAGGGTAAACTGGGGGAGGAGGACTGAGCCTCCCATTGACTGCTCTCCTCCTCCAGGGAGGGTGGGAGGGACAGCCACTGAGGTACTGGCTCCTGGAGGCAGCCATGGGCTGGTGCATGCTTGGGGGTCATGAGTGTGGGTTGATGTGGGACATTAGAAGTGCAGCATTCAGAAGCATGTGTTGCAGTGTTCCTGATGTCATTGCATGCCCGCCACAGGGGTAATCTCAGGGATAAACTAATCCTCAGCACTTGTGAAGGCTGGCCCAGCAGCTCCACACCGGATGCATTCAAAGATAGCTCTCCCCAAATCCAGCCTCCAGGTCTTTTGCAGTGTGCAGGGTAGTACCCACTGTGAGCGGCCTGGGGGGGAAGGTGAAGGGTTAGAGCTCAGGACTGTGGCCGATGTGGGGCCGAGAGGGCTGAAGCTGGATAGAGGGAACCACAGGACCACCCCAGTTGAGGAAGAAAGGAAATTAAGAAAAAAATTCTGTCATATGTTGGGCTGCAGGTGTAGAGCAAACTACAGAGAACATGTCAGCAATGGTGAATGCTGCATGAGTGGTTAGACAGAAGATGTCTTCAGATTTACTGGATTTATTACTATCATGCACATCACAACTCACTTGAAGGAGAATTATTACCTGCCCACAATGGTCTGTAATTGGTTTTAAAACATATCTATAGTATCAACATGTCATATATCACATATCTTTATCACTTCTGCTGCCTCTGTCTGTCAACAGATTATACGTGAAAATGAGAAGAGTAATACTATCTGAATGTGCATTTCTCAAATTTTAAACAATAAATGCTTGAATGAACAAACAGCAAGTGTCCTCAGCATTACTTACTGTAGCCAACTTCAGCCCAGAAGAGTAAGTATGTAATTTACTTGGTTGCACTGCAAACCTACTCGAGTGAAATTTAAACACCTGTCAATTAAACTTATGAGAAAAGAAAACTAAACAGTAATTTGGGGGACATTCTGCTAATTAACAACATGCCTAAAGTCTTTAAATTCCATACATTAACACGTCCAAACTGTTAACACTTAAGCTGACAAGCATCTTGCAAACTCAGTTATGCAAATCTAAGGTTTAGTGCATAAAGAAGATTTAGAACAATGCTTTCATTGGAAAGGAATGCATAGACAAATTGAGTAAGGTTTTCTCACATATATGAGGTCACAAAATTTCAGAAACCACCTAAGATACTACAGGTAGGAGTTTCAAAAGATCTGCACAAGATGTGTTGTCCTTATTTTCAAAGCAGAAATGTGTCCAAACCTGATAGACCATCTATTAGATGGCCTAACAGTGCCAAAGTTTCTGTACAAAAGCAAACACAATTGCATCCAATTTTGGAACCAATTGTGAGTTGTGTCCAGTTTGGATGCAATTATATCTGTTTTCTGCTACAGAATCTGACTTTTGTCCTAAACTGATGCAATTTTAGATGAAGTGGATGGATGGATGCAGATACAGACACAGCATGCATTTATGTCAGAGTCCAACCCTTTGAAAATCACCCCTACATACTTACCTCACAGCCAAAACCAATACATGCTTACTGTAAATTATATTGAATTATAGGGCTTTATTAGCACAAGCTGGAGTCCCAGCTGAAATGACAATTGGCCACAGACTGCACAAGTGGCATTTATTTGATGATGACTAGGTGTTTAGGGTCTTGTAGCATAAAACTCTGACAGGTTAAAGAATTTAAAAAGTGTATTAAAATAGTTTGCCACCAATCCAAATCTGAGTGCCCGGAAAACAAGCAAATGCGTCTAAAAGTGCCAAAGGCAGAGAACACTGTTTAAACCAGGAAAACATTTGTAATTTACAATGGAGAGCTGTGCATATACTGTATATTTCAAATAAGAGATAAATACAAACATTTAGATTGACCATAAAGGAAATTAATATTGCTTTTAAAGTTACAGTAAGCCACGGAAGTCATATATGAGGAATTCAAATGCACCTGAATGCCAGACTTTATAATATTTGAGAAGTTTTCCAAACATGAAGGCATACATTAGTTACCCAAATCAAATGGCAGAGGCAATTTAGTAAATCACTTCCTGATGAATAGCAGAAACAGGTTTGGACTACTGTTCATCTCAAAATGGATAGGAGAGAACAAATATGTATATTTTAATGAAGTATAGGACTTTGGTTCATCCTCACCTGGAATACTATTTGCAACAAAGCTCTTAACCTCTCAGCATTAAAATTCATGCACTGACCTTCAAAAATTCAGAACAAATGGCCAGAATATGCAACACTTTCTTATTTTAAAGAATAATATGTCTACAAATAGTGCTCCATATATTTAGTGTTGCAGAATGCTTCTATCAACTAGTCGATTGATTTAATATTTGTGTCTGCAGAAATAGCTCTAAGATTAAGAACATCAATAAACCATTCTGGAGCAAGGCTACATTTTAATATAAAATCATAGCGCTATGCCAAATTCATAGCAGTTGAGAGCTACACAGTTTTGGAAACTACATTTGAGGAAGGACAGAGACAAGAGGAGATGGTACAAAGAGCGTAGTCAAAATGGTCCAGGTACAGCATTGGCAGAACATTTTTTTATTCTTTGGTAACCGGTAAGGCCCACTAAGCACAAGGCCTGTTTTCAGGGGTGACCTGTGAGTACTGGAGAAGCTAAATGACTTGTTCAGTGTCACACTGCACGTGAGTGGAGGTTGTAGAACTCAAACCTATGTCTACTGGATGCACCAAGTTCATTTACAGCTTATTACTCTAAACCTCTAGGCTATACTGATTTGCTACCAGATTTATGAGGACAGATTGAATGACCTAAACATGTATATGCAGTAGGTAAGAAGGAAGAAAGTGGACATACTATAACTCTGACATAAAAATACATCCACAAGGTGAACAAGGTGAATAGCAGAGAATTGTTGAAACTTGAGTGGAAACACACACACACCAGGGATAATACCATAAAGCTCACTGGGGCACATTTAAGAGGAAACCAGAAAGTATTTTTTCATGGAAATGGTGGCGTAAGAGTTTTATTGACTCGAGAAAGAAGTGGTCTGTGCAAAACAGCAGGTGGATTTAAATATGGGTGGGGCAGATACATGGGCTTGGTATACACAGTATCAAGAGAGAAGAGGTAGCGGTATGAAGGCCACCAGGGCTCTTACATTCCACATTTGATACAGATAGGTCTGGGCACACAGGGTGAGCCATGTGGCCTTTTTCTGCTGGTAAATGTTATGTTTCTATGAAACCTGATTGGCTGAAATGTGGTTTCTGCCATGCTATTATCCTAGCACAATAGTCAGACTGAAATTACCTCCAGCCAACCTATTATTAGCACTTAGTTAAAAAAACTTCCATTCAAACTGCCTGATGCCCATAGCCAGGATGGCAGCCCACACATCATATTTTTTATACTATTACAAGGTCTGATGGGTCAATTCACTGTACACGATAACTCCCCAAATGCGGTAACACCCAGTTACCCCCACACACTTATATTGTCCCCAACAGACACAAGTCTCAACCCCAGAATGTATTTATTGCTCAGTCGGGCTGCTCAAAAGTGACAGCAACAGTGCAGCACATATCAAAGTTCTCAGTGGGGTCTTAGCCACTAGCACCCATCGTAGTATACATAAAGCCCAGAATAGGAAGTCACAACTGCTACCACCCCACTAGAGCTACTTGAACTGCTAGTCACCATGCAGAACATCTGATAAAACTGCTGCCGCCTGATGGACCCACTCAAACTGCCATTCATTGCACAGCACATCTACTGTAACTGCTGCCAACTGTAGCAAATGTGACTGCAGCAAGCATAGGCAACCCTAACAGCATACAAAACATTGCACATGCTAAGTGAAATTTTGCCAGCCTGACACTTCTCCTGGCTTGCATCTTTTCACATTACCTACAGTGTGCCCTTTGCCCTTACACTGTCCTTAGAAAAACAAAAAGACCCTAACTCTTCCTATTCGATCTTAGCACCATCTAGTGAGAAAACAGTACAACTTCTCAGAACTGTTTTAGAAAGATATACACAAACAGTAAAAATAGTAATCAACATTTTAGAAAGGTATTTACTTTTATTTAAAAATCCAAAAAAGCATCAAAGGCTCAACTTCATAACTGCAAAGAGGCGCTTTAAGGTGTGCACTGTATTGGAATATGACACTTCTCAGTTATGCTCCTGCCTCACAACACACTTTAGGCATACTGTTATCTCACAACAATACACACCCTTTTGATTTGTATTGCTTAATCCTGCTGCAAACACATGGATCTAAAGGAAGTTTGCTATGAATGACCCCACTAAAACCCTCAGATTATTAAGAAATTATGAAAATAGTTATACTGGGAAAGGCTGGGGAGATTGTAGTGTGGAAAAATTTGACTACACACATATTGGGCATACCTAACTTAAGTAACATAGTACTTTAAGGTCAGACAGGACTCAGGGTCCATCAGGTCCACTACCCTTGCCTTCTGCTTCATAAGCAGGCACCAGTAAGTATGCTGTACAAACAAGTACTTCTTTATCAGTATGCACACCCTCTCTACCAGCCCGGATACCCTGTGATTCCCTTGGTAACCAGAAATGTATCCATACTTATCTTGAAGGTCAGTACAGTCATATTTCCACACAGTATGCTGAGAAAATCTGTGAGAAGGTAGTGGAAGATGCAGGTAAGATTTTAGGAACAGAAATAGGCAGTACTAGAGAATTCTAGCAATCAGTAGATTCCTGAGACATTGAAAATCATACAGCATGATTAGAGTAACACTTAAGGAGTTAAGTTTGGATATGTGTTAGTATTCTAGTTGGGATATAGCCCTGCTATGTAGCAGGTGGGTGAACAAAAGATTCATACATCCTTTCTGTCACAATAATACTCTCTTATTTTGTGTGGGGCCTTTCACAAAGAACATTTACTGAAGGGTAGAAATATATTACTATAGCCTGGTCACTACAACAAAGAAATATATCACTAAAAGTGGTTAAACAATTCCCTCCAGCATGGGCAGATTGGAAGGGCACAATAAATCAGATTTATCAGATGAAGTAAAGACATACTGTACATTGAAAGGTTACGAAGGATGCATTTAACTAACAAATATTAAGGAGGGGTTATCACCCCATGGACAACTAATTTCATTACTTCAGGTACTATCTTGGAAGAAAGAAGTCTAAGGATCTTGAAAAAGAGTTATAGTAAAAATAATAGCCTCTATTCATGAAATCCTAATATCATGGAAAGTGGGTGGTATGTGGTGTACCATTGCCAATTACTTACCAGCAGAGTCAGGATAGACTCATGTGAGCTCAAGAAAGGAACTTACACAACTGAATTAGTAACTCTTGTGATAATAGCATCCAAAACATCCTCCATTGTCCTTTTGCTAAAACAAACAATCTACATTCTTGCCATGACCACTAATGTATGTTAGCATGTACAGCATGATGCAGGAAAGGATTTTCCAGTACTAACAGAGTTTGCCATCAATTAAGAGTGAAATGATTCCCTGTTTACTAATGAAGTTAGCTCCCATATGTTACTGGCCTTCCCCATCAATGGCAAACATGGAAAGGAGTCTGGACCACACACACACACACACACACACACACCTCAAAGACCTTAGTTACTACTTTGATTTCTGTATTGGTAGCTTGAATGGCCTGATGACAGACTATAGGGCCTGATTCAAAAAATACAGGGCAGTTCAAGGACCTGTGACTATAACATGACCGTCATCACCAGGATGGCAATAAAAGTGAAATGGATCATGCCTATACAGGTACCTTTACACGTGCCATGTACCATCTACCACCACAACATGCTGTAGCCAAAAGACACAAAGCTACATACCATGTTAGAAAACAGTGGAAAACCAATGTTAGAACTGATACACTAACTGGGCTTATTGAATATAGTTAAATAATAAGGGTAGTGAATATTTGTCAAAAATAAATATGTACAAAATAGAAACTGGTTAACCACAATTCACATTTGTAAATATTGCATCTGATGAGATATGCATATAATGAATACTGACAAAGAAAATATTTTGCAGAGCTTTAAAAGCAGAATCTGAGAACTTTAGGCAAGGACATCAATTGTTTCTGTTTCATTGCAGATATAATCAATACTGTATGTCTCCCTTATAAATGTTTCAGTACAATAACTATTATTTCATAAATTATTTTCTACTTTCAGTGGAAACACAGGTATATGAATTGCATGTTGGAAAGGAGCTAGTGTAACATCCATTCAGGCAATCCATCAGAAGAAGAAAACTACTTTCAGTATTGAAAAGGCAAAACTGTTAAAAGTTGCAATATGATTACAGACAGCTTGATAAACTGGGTCAATTTTCTAGTGTTTGAATTTATTTAATTAAATTTAACTATTGAAATACTATTGCAGGAAACAGGAGGTTTGCTACTGAATATTGAAATAAATAACTATCAGATGCTTACTAACCCTGATCCTCCACAGTGTTTATCATTGTCTCAGATACTAAAACCAGACTGTCCAGGTCCCCAAAAGTTTGCACTATACAGCATATAAAGTAACATTTGGTCTCTGCTATTAAAGTGTTCAGAGTTTTGATATTATAAAGGTATACTTTGCATGACAGTGTCTGAAAAGTACAACAAAAATGCACTGTCCCTATCACAAGCATAATTACAGTAGTACCGTAAGTCATATTCAAACTGGTACAAATCTGAAAATGTATGCTAAGAAAGCCAGTTACTAGCAATTTTCTTTTGATGGTAAAAATACACACAGCAATTAACTTGCAGTGTAAAAATCGTAATACATTTTTCTTATGCATGTACACTACAACATGAGCATGCAAAATAAATGGCAACATCTCTGTCATTAGCTAGAGATTCAGTACCTTCCTCAGAAGCACTTATACAGCAGATAAGATAAATGCATCACAGGCTATTGTAAATTCTGCAGTATTAACCTGAATTGAAAGTTCAGACAAACAAATCCTTCAAAAGAATATAAAGTTTGTTCCATGGCTACAAGTATGTAACAATTAAAGGCTTACTTTAAAACATTTAATTTGCATCTATTTTTGGTTCTAATTCTTTAACATAAACAAAGAAGGCAGCCTTCCTGTCAAATACAGAAAAGTGATGCTAGATTAGGTTTCAACAAATAAATATGTACATTAGAATTTAGAAATCTCTTATCAAAAATATGTTAATTGTCAATATGCAGATGCTGCATTGTTTACTTAGCTAGTGAAACAAACTCACAACAAATTCTGAAACAAGTCACCTACAAACAACCAGGAAAATGAAGGTAGACTAAAAAATGCAGTACAAAATGTCTGTATTTTAACCCATTATATACTTTAATCTTATTATTCAACATTTTATAAGTTATATATCAAAAGTATTCTATGGGACAGTGTTTCAGAAAAAAAAGATTAGAATACATTATACTTAAGATGCAGTCTAGAATTTCTTAATAAACATATATTCCTGACATTACAGTACTGTATACTGTAATTATTTCATCTAGCAGCATTTGAAAGGCACACATTTCAAATAATGTATAATTGGCATCAGATTTGTTTAGAGAAAAGCTGCTGAGAAAACAAACAACTATTCACAGAGAATGGAGACATTTAATTGTTTAGTGGTGGTCATTGTGTAAAGGCTGCTTTTTTTGCCAAGGACAAAAATATCATATTCACGTTTGATTAGCTGAGCAGCACAATAGCACATATTCTTCTGTAACGAACATACCTAAATATTTACAAACACTTTGCTCAAACAGCACAAAAGAAATATTTAGGCTATACTTTCCTCAATATTGAACTATACTCTCAGTCCACGGCATTTCCAGCAGTTGAACCCTTCCATAAAAGATGTTTATAAGTATTTAGTGATAACTTTTATCATGACCCTTACAAAGCACTTCCACCTGAAAAGCAGATTTCTAATTGGCCAACTAGTGGTCCAAACCTCCTATGTAAAGGATTACTAATGTGCAGACAACATTTATTAGTGTTTCAATTAAATGTGTTATTTAGAAGGTAAGTACACAAGGCAAACAAATACATATTTTCAGGCATGGCATGAAAACTGAGTGTGTGCCTCTCTAACGTTTTCATTTAATTACATTAATACCCAGTACTGTATTTGAAAAACTCTTAGGAGGTATATACAGTAGTAATGCAGTAAAAAGGCCCCAACACAACACAGGTTTATGTATCATACATACAAACATATGACCAGAGGAAAGAAAGAACAAAACATGTTTTAGATCATCAAGTTCTTTCTCTCACAGACTCAATAAACATGACTATTAATTAATCTTCACTCTGCTTATTTAGCTGTAGTTTAAAGACAAGAGTGGTTTTACGGATAAGGACATGATAAAGTCTTCTTCCTAAACAATAAACATGTCATAATTCTAAAGCAATATAGTCACTACATTATTATTGCATAAGATATTCAATTTAATAAAACAAGGGAAGATGCTAAAAGCTGTGCTAGTGTTATTTTAACCAACAGCATAATATGATTCTTATGATATACAATAGTACACTACACCATCTACATATAAGTAAATACATTTGCAACACCAAAAGACAGAAATAACCTGAAATCTAATTGTAAAGACTAACATCCTGTCTTATTCTCTATAAAATGTTCTGTAATGTCATTTTCCTTGTTAATCTCTATTCCATTGATTATAATATAATGTGATGAACTATACTGGATTTAGTACATGCTATCAGTATTCTGACACATCTCTACATGAACTAAAAATAACATAAGTGTATGCCCTGTAAATATCAATATGGTGGGATAATTTAGCTTCACTTAATGGAACTACATTAGAACCAAAGTACTGTAGTGGCCCAAATTATAGCTTTAAAAGTCTTCCTAAAAGAATGGAAGAATCAGATATTCATCGAAACCTTTTCTTGTACAGTTATGAATATCATGATATTGTCATGAGCAGGACCCTTCAAGCAGAAATGCACTCCTGTATTTGTACTTAGGAGGGATAGGTCTTTACAAGCCACCTAATTTACCCCATGCAGGTATTTCAAATCTGGTAACTTTCTATCATGTCCCTCCTCTTCATTTCTGTGCTTAGCACCCCAATCCCCTACTGCACCCTTCCCTCTAGATAGCTGCACCTCAAGATTGTATAGTCAGAATATCATAGCTGAGATGGCATGGAATTTAGTGAGGACATGGCCAATTGACACTCAACTTGTAAAGATCACTGGTGAGTTTAGTAGCACCAAGTTCAGTAGTATGAATGAGGTCCTCACTTGTCTGTGGTTTTATTAGAGCTAAGGTTGAGGAGACCTAATGCAGCTATATGGGTGTATTTACCACAGCCATAGAGAGTTCACCACAGCAGGCACACAGTATAAAAGAGCAGCATGTGATTTAATATTGCTAACTTTTGCAGTTTTTAAAACTGACTCTTGTTTCTCGATTGAACAATGCCTGCAAAATGATTTCTGAAATTTTGAATTCATGTAGTGATTTGTGGTGGTGAGGTAGGCTGACACTAGGTAGAATATTTTTGCAGTTAGCAACTCTGAATATCTAAAGAATTAATGCATAGTCCTGTGATGTGTTTTAACCAATTACATTTCTTGAATTTCATGGTATTTTAAGCCCCTTTCATAACTTGTGATAATGTCTGCTCAATGGGATCTTGTTACTTAAAACAGCAGTATTCATCAGTCATTAGGTATTTTAAGCTCCCTTCAAAATGTGTTGTGGTACTTTTAAGCCCTTTCATAACCTGGGGTAATGTCTGCTCAGTTAGATCTTATTACTTAAAACAGCAGTATTCATTAGTCATTAGGTATGTTTTTTTCTTTTTTCTGGCAAAATCATCAACATATACCCATTTTACTTTCATTCTCTGTAATTTCTGAACTGTGACATGAATTTTAAAGTTTCTAAAAGTTCCTGCTCCTGTGCTATGCTACTATGAGAACACTATATATATTGGTGTCATGGCATGCTGTTTACCATCAACACCATGTGACTGCACCATCCTGATATATTCACTGCATGAATCTAGCATGCACAATCAAAAGAAACATCAGTTGAAGAGATTTCTTTTAATTGTGAGTGGTGGCCATCTTTAATGACTTGAGTCATTAATCACAAAATTAGTATAACATCTGTATTAAAATTATCAAATAAAAATAAAAATACACTGAGAATGACTAAGGATGTCTCAGATACATTTCTGCTAAAAAATATGATTTTGTTTTGCTAACAATTACTGCTGCTTTAAAAATAAACTTTCACTCTGTGCTTACGGTTAACTTGACATATCTCTTAACCACTATGCACCCTCATACTGTTAATTTAAATATAATAATGAGTTATTCACATGTAGTATAGCATAGTAAGTTACATATAAATACAGCTGTGTTTGGCTTGTGTAATGCGATGGTATTCAGAGAAATAAACTCTTTCTTCACCTGTGTCTAAAATTCAGACTGTTATTAAAGAATTATTAGCATCCATTGCAGTAAACTGATTTTAAGAATCTTCTTTTACTGTATAGCCAGATGGCCAATGCACTACTGAAATCAGCAAAGCATAGCCATTGGGTTCCTCTTCAAACACCAGGAGCTTGAGAGCAGTTCCTACTGCTTAGTATCTACTAGCCACAATGCCTGTTGATCTCAACATCAGCTGCCCAGATGTGTACAAAATTTTGTAAAACATATTCACTGCATTAGACACTACATAATAATAATAATACTAATAATAATAATAACTGTGCAGGATTTGTGGACACCTTAGGAAAACATAGTACAGTCTTTAATCCCTCTAAAACAGGCAACAGGAATATGAAAAAGTGATAATTTCTCTTGACACTTCAGCAGGCCAATTATAACCTATATGCTGCAGGATCTGCACAGAAGAAACAAAGATGGACAGAGCACTGATCTTCACATGCTATGTAATTTCATGGAGACCGCAGCCCAGCCTACTGTTCAATTATGTACATAAACATCGAATTCAAACACCGTTTAGTGCTAGCACTGCAGTTCAGCAAAATACAAGTGGCCAAAAAGTAAATGTCCTTCAGTGTATGGGCAAGTAAAACTATACATTATCATGCTTTTCTTCGACAGCAGTCAGGTTGTCAAAAACGATTATTCTTGCCATCCTTGACGGGCGTTGCAGGTGCAAGTTTGGCTCTGCTTGGGTTTTGCTTAAACTGTTCTTGGAAATGAGAAGGACATTTAGCATCACCATTGGTGCTTAGGAATTTCCATATGCAGTATTGATTCTTCCTTGCAGCACCTCACGTTTTCCCAACACAATCAAACACAAGACTAGACTTTAGCACTTATTGAAAAAAGGGCAACCCAGCAACCCAAAGTTGAAAGGAGAATTCGCACTTATTGCGCTAACTACTAATTAACCCACTGGGGTTGTGAATCCTAAAATAAATTAATTGAACTTGAATATTGCAACAGCATTTGCTCCTTGTGTTCACCGAGTTACACTTTGCTCAGATAAAAGTTTAACATATACATGTATTTAACTGTATCTAATGTGCTTTAAAATAATGCATTTATTGGCTAGTTTGAATGAGAACATTAACTACTCGGTATAAGGACTCCAGAAGAGTAGATGATGTGCTCGGTTAACTGTGACTTACTGTGTTCTGTAGTTTAGTCACCAGAGAATAAACACACAAGACCTGCAGAGACACCGCACACCTTTCATATCTCTTCATATAGATGATTATACCATCACCTTTCTCTCCCCATATAAAAGTCTTTATCTGACCAAATAGTGTAAAGTTATACAGCTGAGTGCTGAGCGCTCTATTGCATTATAAAACGATCACATGATAAGCGAGTTCAGTATTTGTATAGCCCAAATGACTGTCAGTACTCATATTTCGTTGTTAACGAAAGCTTCAAACTCAGGTGTGATGTTACCTTCCTATTACCTTTAGAAAAGTGTTACCGGCTTCTCCTTACAGTGGCATACTGAGTTATTCAGATTGTCCATGATGTTTTACAATAGTCGCGAATCCGATGGACACTGACAGTATATGACCTGTCCCAACCATTCCGAAAGTCGTTTCTGATTCTTGTCTAATATTACATTTTCTGTTACAGCCAGAAAAGTATCAGGGTATGGTCCAGCTCAGTTTAACTTACCGAACACCTGAAATGTCGAAGTTCGCCAGCTGCTACCTATATATTCCACAGAGTAAAACGTATGCGATGCACCAAGGGCTCTTCGTACGCAACACTAAAGAGCAGTGCAGCCGGAACCGGGCAGGAGAGGAGACACCAGCACGGACACTGCGCGCGCCTGGCACAACACCGCGCGCTCCCGTGCAACTATCACTGCGCGCTCTCAGTCTTAGAGGCCCATCTGCTTTGATCCACGATTCTGCAGCCACGAGTAGGCTCCGTCGGCCTCGGCAGGCAACAGGAGCCAATCAGAAGCCAACAGGCGGACCCAACACAGAGGCATCCGTAATTGGCCGGACGATTGGTGCCCTGCCTAATCACCTTGAAATTGAGGAACTTCCAGTGTGTTGCTCACATCACAGCCCAGCAGGCGGAAGACTGGCAGTAATCATTAGTTATGGCTCCGGTTTCCCTGTGTTCTTCCTAAATTACTCCTTCGGAAGCGTCAAATAATTTTACATTCCAGTGCATTTTATTCCTCCAATGTCCAAATGGATATTGCTTGTCATGGTTTAAAAATAAAGAGTGGAGTAACAGACGGTGTCGTTTGGAATGTTTTGGGAATCAGGGTCTCGAGGTCAACTCTGTGTATCAATGGTTCGCTACAGTGCAGTGAAATGGTTCTTTGTTATCAGCTGTACAACAGAGCCTGTCGTAAAACGTCTGGAAACTTAAGCCATTAAGTTTCCTCCTAATAATTTCGTAAAACGTCTGGAAACTTCACTCAGCCATTAAGTTTCTTTCAAACAAAATGCATACGTCCTTTGTGTGAAAGCTTATATATTTCTGTCGGTTACAAACGCGCTAATGAAGAAATGGTAATCTCGACTGTTCGGCGTTACTACAAGGGTCGTCACTCATGCCATTCATAGAAACATAGACTTTGACGGCAGATAAGGACCGCTTGGCTCACTTACTCTGCCCATTTTCCTACCTACTGAATAAGCTGCAGATACTAGTTAACCAGCAGCCTATTTCTTCCTACCCCGACAAGAATTGCCTTATGTCTGTCCCATGCATTCTTGAATTCTCCCACAGTTTTAGACCCCACAACTTCCTCAGGAAAGCGGTTCCATGCTCCACCACCCTCTCTGTGAAAAAATACTTCATCACATTGCCCCTGAGTCGTCCCCCTCTATCTTCAAATTGTGTCCCCTTGTTCTTGCACATCTCTTTTTCTGAAAGACGCTACCCTCTTGGACTTTGTTGATTCCACTGAGGTACTTAAAAGTTTCTATCATGTCCCCCCTCTTTCCTCAAGGGTATACATATTAAACTCCTTTAGTCTCTCCTCGTATGGCTTCTGTTGCAGACCCTGCACCATTTAGTTGCCCTCCTCTGGACTGCTTCCATCTTGTCTATGACCTTGCGGAGATGGGGTCTCAGGATGGATGCAGTACTCCAACAGCTGTCTCCTTGCCAAGATGCAGCTCTACCACTTGCACAGTGATATAGATTTTAAGGCATTTTGTGTGTCTGTGATGCAGACATGTGCAGTACTAGCCACTGCTTAGAAATTGGGGCCCATATTCAGAAGTCCCAGGCTGCATCGCACTAGTGCCTGTGCAACTGAGATGCATTGGCACAAAATAATGGACTATTCAAAACTTGCACCATAAGATGTGATCAGCGTGTCGGCTGAATATCCCAAACATGCGCAATCATGCAGTGGGAGATCTGCGGTATGGACCTGTGCAGAGCATGAAAATGCTCAGTGCAAAAGCCACTTGCAGTGCGCAAAATTGCAGTATTCAGCAGGATATACAAATGAGCCTCATTGCATTCCAGGCCCATTTCTCAAATGCAGCTCATTGGAATGTATTCAGTTCATTTGCATACCCAAGGCATGCGCAGTTCCAGCTTTGCAGGGCTGCCCCACCACTCACAAAGGTGAACAGGAGGTACTGCAGCCCTAGCAGGCAGGTGTGATGGAATGTTTGTGTATAGGTGGGTGGACTGCATTGGCCTGGGTACCTGCTATTACCCATAGCCATATACAGGGTCAGACTGGAGTGCAGGGGCCCACCTGGACAGTGGCCATGGGTCCCTTGGACAAGCAACAGGGAGGGCACAGGGTGGTGTAATCTGGTCAGTACCACATGCATGTGATACACCAGCTCCATATGCAATGTACAGTCACCTGCAGTGCCCACCACACCCGTATGACAGGAACATGGTGATAACTGTAAGGAATGGCAGTGTGCAGAAGATGGCCAGGTACCCAAATGGGTGGGACCCACCTGTGTGCACCTTTGGTGTACCACTGTGAGTGTGTGCACAGGTCAGTTCCTGGTTTATACCATGCTGCCACTAGTACTACCAGGCTACCTGGGCATCATTGCCTCAGATGTCACCCTGGGTGCATGCCACCACTGGGTGGCATCCTGCAGGACACAATGGGTGCAGGCCATGGCACCTGGTAAATGTGCTGTAGTATGGCCATCTGTTCCTGGTGTGCCTGGGGGCACCAACAGCACGGCATGTGGCAGCTGGGTGTCCATGTCCTGGGAGTGGGGGGGGATGGTCTCTCTGGGTGGTGCCATGGCGTGCCGGCACCTGTGGCTTGGGTACATCCGTCCTGACATGACTGCTGTGTACAGATGCCTGGGCATGTCCTGATGCACCATTGAGGGCTGTATCAGAGTTGCCTGTCTGCAGTTCTGCAACCTTCCTGTGGGTGGCCGCCAATTTAGGCCATCCTCTGACATACTAACTTTGTGTTGCATATTTGAGATCTCGCAGCAATTGTACTGCATATTTGTAGAATATACCCGATGCATGGCATATTCATGTATACGCCTTTTTGTACTACATACATTATATCTGCACGATTGCACATTTGGAAATGCATGACGCACCTCTCCTTTGAATATCCCAGTTCCACGTAGTTTTGGAATGCACTATGCATCTCCATTTTGGGCTGTGCATCTCCTTTGAGAAAGTGGGCCTAAATCACAATTGTAGTGAGAAAGAAATATTATGTCCAACTGGAAACACAATCCAGGATTCCAAATTACCATTCCATGGGCAAACCACTGAGCTACATGCTCACATGATTGGGCCTGGGAACAAGTTCAAGTTTATTATTACAGGAATTACTCCATTGAGCAAGCTCATTTACAAGGAGGTCCTGGAGATTTCAGATAATACAGTGATGTACATGATCTTATGCAAAACAGATTTGGATAGCACAAGTAAACAGCAATGGCACTGATAAGGTACAACTTGGATTGTTGCAAATTACTGATACATTACATACAAAACTAACTGCACAAATGTGCATGTAGATAGTACACATAGAGTGAGACAAGTCTTCACTGGGGCAGATGGAAAAGGAACAAAAAGTGAAAACATGGGTCTGTAGATGACATCACAGAGAGGGTAGTAGGTGCAGAGGACAGGAATATTGTGCACTGATATGAGGGTACAGGGAGAGGGTTCTAGGGAGGATGATGACTGGGGTAGGGGTAGGAGGGGTAGGGAGACAGGTGGGGAAGGGAAGGGTGGTAGGTTCAGCAGGACAGAAATATTGTGCACAGAGATGGGGCACAGGGAGGAGTCTAGGGAGAGATGACTGGGGCATGGGAGGTAGAGAGACAGAGGTGGAGGAAGGGAAGGAAGAAGTGCTAGGTGGCAGAATGGGTAAAGGGGTTGGAGCAGATGGGTGAGAGGATAGGCTGGATGGTTGGTGGGGAGACAGGGATAGGGTGACAAGCAGAAGGGACAGTGAGGATTCATAGCTTAGTGTGAAGAGCAGCAGTAGACCACTTCATATGCTTTCTTGGCTAGGGACTTAAAGCTATTTAATGTAACCATCTCAGTTAGCTTCATGTTTTTTGCAGCTGGTTCCATATAGATGGGAGGACAAAACTAATAGGCACCTCTGCCTAGATTAGTACATGTCCTGGGAGCGTCTAGCAGCACAAAGTCTGAGGTGCGCTGTGCATATACATTGTGAGACTCATGCACTAGGAGCATGTGTGCTGGAGGTAACTGCCAGTCAGCAGTTTTAGAGTTCACTGCCCAGTATGGAACATACACCTGGTTGATAGTGAGGTCCAGTTCAAAGAAAAGTAGAAGGTACAATGGCGTGTCCTGGCGGAGCATTTAGTATGAAGCGTAATGCGCGATGGTACAGGACATCAAGTTTCTTGATGTGAGTTTCTGCACTGCAATTGTAAATTATATCCCGTAGTCAAGGAGTGGTAGGAATGTGGCCTGTACCAGTTTTCTTCTGCAGTCGAGTGTAAATAGGGATCTGTTCCTGAAGAAGAACTCCAGTCTGGCTTTTAGCTTGATGACAAGTCAGTTGATATGGGCACTAAAAGTTAGTTTACTGTCTAGCCATATTCCAACATACTTGAATTGATCCATAACCTCGAGGGTGTCCCTGATATAGTAGTGATGGGTGGTAAGGTACTCTGAATACTGAGAGTAGAGGGCATATGGTTTGATGAAAAAACAATCACCTTTGTCTTCTTTGCGTTTAGGAGAAGTTTTGAATGGGCCAGGTTGAACTGTAGCTGACTGGAATCAGATTGTAACTCAGCACAGGCTTCACACAATGAAGGCCTAGAGATGTAGAGGACCGTGTCATTGGCAAAAAGTGCAGCTTGGGTTGTTGAATGCTTTTGTCCAATGAGTTGATGTAAATAGTGAAGAGGGGCCTTAGAATGGATCCCTGAGGGACTCCCTCGTGATGGACACCGTGTCTGAAATGGCTCCATCAGCCTTGATTCTTTGTAGCCTATCTGAGAGGGAACTAGAGAACCATCTTACCATAGTGCCATGAATCCCAGGGATGTTAGGCAGTGCAGGAGGAGGCTATGGTCAACTGTGTCGAACGCCTTGCTTAAGTCAAGGAAAATGGTGCAAGTGGACTGTTTGTTGTCAGTGGCAAAGAACCAGTCATTAGTTACTTTTGCGGGCTGAGACTGTACTGTGATTCTGCCTGAACCCTAATTGGAGTGGGTTAAATAGGTTGAAGTTCTCCAGATATTGTTTTGTTTGAAAGTGTAGTAGTTTTCCATTAGCTTGGACAGGACCAGTAGAATGGAAATTGATCTGTACTAGCTAAGGTCGCCTGGTCTCCAGACTTGAATAGTGGGATGATATGTGCAGTTTTCCAGCTGGAAGGAACAGTAGTCATGGAGATGGAAAGGTTAAATATGTGCATGATGGGCACAGTTAATAGATGACTCCCTGTTTTTAGAAAGAATGCTTCAATTCCATCAGCACCTACCCCTTTCCTGGTATCCAACTTGATTAGAGTTGCTCAACTCCTTGATTCTGACCAGGGAGAGCTGGAAGGAGGTGTGCTGGTGAGGACTCAGGTTAGTCTGGAATGGAGGGGCTGGTGGGCAGCCCTGCAGCTGGTGAAGTGTTGTAGGCCATTCCAGCTGTGGTGAAGTAGGTGTTTAGAAGATCTAGTATGGTGCATTGTTCAGTGACCAGTGTACCTTTGGAGGTGACTTTTGTTGGAGAGATTGGGGGTTTTGTGGTCTTCAATAGTCTTGAAGATGTGCCATATTTCTGCTGAGTTGCCTTTAGCTTCATTCTAAGGTTTTGACATAGTAAGTGGTCTATTTCTAGCTGCTCTGAATTCCTGCCAATGGGTGACAGTTTTAGTTTTCCTTGCTTGGGCCCACAGTTTGTCACGATGCGAGAGTGCAGCTTTCAGCTCAGGGGTGAACCATGGGTGTGAGAATTTCCTAACTACGTTTAACTGAATGGTTCATGCTTGTTAGCAAGGCCTGTGGTGATGGTATTAAAAATAGTGACAGCGACTTTACAGATTTGGCTAAATAAAAGGATTGCCAGTGTATCCTCTTAAGGTCTGCAAGATAATTATGAACATTAAACTTATAAAACTTCTGCTAGTGATGAATTTGGGCCCGATGGGGCATTTGGTATGGGCATGTGTGCAGATCACAGTATTGTGATCACTTACATCATTATGGAAGACCGCTGAGTGTTCAGTTTTGTGAGGTTGGTTTGTGAAGATTAGAGCGAGAATAGAACTGTGGTCTTTGTTTTTGTATTTGTCCTAGTAGGTTCAGTGACTAACTGAGTGAATCCAAGCTCGTCATATAGATCTTTGAAGGCATTAGCTTTGGTGGTGAGCCAGTCAAGATTTATGTCCCCAAGGATGATGGTTTCATTGGTGTTGGATTCCACAATATCCCTGATCTTTGATATAATATTCAGCAGACCTGAGGAGGTCTGTAACAGCCAATGATATTGATTATTTTAGAGGATGGTAGTAGTAATCTTAGTGCTAGGCACTCAAACTCTTTGGTTTTGACTCCAAAATAGTTCCATGGCATTGAGCTTGTTATTGAGATAGATAACTACCCCTCCACCCCTGGTGAGCCTATCTACTCTGAATGTGCTATATGTGGGTAGTGCTATCTGGGAGTCAGTGATGGAGTTGTTCAACCAGGACTCTGTGATTACTAGCACATCTGGGTTGGTATGGACAATCCAGGTTTGCATTTGACTGGAATTTTTAGTAGACTGCGGGCATTAATCTGCATGAACTTAATGCTTGATGCTGATGGAAAGTCGGTAAGATAGTTTAAGGTAGTAGGTGGTCCAGAGGTTAAGTTCGACATTGCCCGAGCACAGGAGCAGTAATAAGATTAGCCTTTTCAAGGTCGCTACTAGAGCTACTTGGTGTTTTCCTAGATGTCCTACTACTTGGTTGGGGTTGTCCATTTGCTTCAATTCTACCTTGAAGTTTGGAGATATAGAGTTGAACTAAGGAGTGCTAGACACTTAAACTAAAGGGCTGCTGTCAACTGGGTGCAGCAGGTGGTTGGATGCGAGGCTTTAGCCCAGGTAGGGTTATGAGGAATAAGGAGAAATCACGGCATATATGTCCCAGGTAGAGAATCCAAGTTATTGGGAGCTGAGCCAGGTGTGGATGATGGGTACAGAGCTATAATTATCAGTAGGATAACCTGCCAGCATGTGAGAGTAAGCCATGGCCCTGGCAATAATTTATGTAAGGATCTAGCTAAGAAAGTCTAAGAGTAATACTACTCAAGAAAATGTTAGTACTAAAGGGCTAATTAAGATAAGGCAGTCAGTAGTGTTTGTTAAATTTGAGCATGAGAGAAGAATTGCCCTTTGAAGTTGTGGAAAGAAAAGCCCTTTAACAAGTTGCTGTATTTGACTAGTATGAGGCCTCAGAGGCGCGGATCACTGGGGAAGTGTATTTAATAAAGGAGGAAGGAGGTGCGGGTGAAGAAAAACTGTCCGGAGAGTAGAAGAGCAAGGCAGTGGCAGAGCTGTGGTTTGAAAAGGTACCTTTGAGCTTGCTTTCTCATTGGGGATGTGCAGCATCAATTGGGAAATGGTCACAGTCCCCAGGAGTCAGTCCAATTATGGGGATTGAAGACTGGCAGCTCCGGGCTAGAGCTGACTGATCGTGATTCTGCTCTCCTTGGTCGGGGTGGGTGGGCTGGATGCAGAACTCCGTTGCCAGCAGATAACGGTGCTAGGGCTTCCGGCTGATGGAATAGTCTGATTTCAGCTTGTGGCTAAAAAGAGCAGAAAAAGGCTGGCCATTGGTTAAAAACAAAGACAAAGCTCAGGTAAATTGAGAGGGCCCTGGGCAATTTAGTGCTCAGGGCAGAAGCTGTCACCGATAGTGGGAGAAAGGGTTCCTGCAGAGAGGTCTGGTCAAAGGTGCTAGGTGGGAATTTAGCAAAACAAAGGCTGGTTCAGGAGGTTGGTGGGGCAGGAGGCAGGGGCCCAGAAAGGGGTAAGAAGATGGCCAAAATGCCAGGCAATATTTACAAAATATGCTGGTTCAAGGGGTGTCAGGAGAGGGAATCAGGGTTCAGTAGCTGGCAGAGAAACAGTGTGGGGAACAGAGAAAAGAAATGCAAAAGGAAAAAGCAAGTGAAGGAGGGGAACAAAGAAGGCAGTCTGAGGAGAAATGAGAGCAACTGTAATGGGAAAAGAATGGCTAAAAGACAGGAGGCAGTAGGCAGTTGTTCAAGCTATCCTACATTATTAGGCAATTAGTTCAGCAGTAAAATTCAGTAGTACAAACAGTAAGCTGTATAGAAGTCAGGCAGTCAGTTAAGGAGTAGTACACCAGAATGTGCAAAAAATATGTTACGTAGAGTGTTTTGATATGTATGTTAAACCTAGTGTGTTCTTCCCTCTGTCTGCTATTTGGAGTTTTCCTAAATTGCCTGCTAGCTGTATGGTAGTTTTACTACCCTGGGGATCTCCATAACAAATAGTTTTATTGACTTCTTTTTCTCCCAGGATGCCCCCATCTCTCTTGTAACAGTGATGTAGCCATGCCCTTAGATTTAGCATGTGTATTGCTTTAAAATTAGTTTAGCAACAGCAGAGCCTTGTAACTTCTTATCCAGGGAGCACAAATGGCAACAGTTAGTTTTGCAGATACATGAGAGCAAGCTAACTGGGGTTTCTAAGACAACATCCTGTATGTGAATGATGCTGTTGTCTTTCTACGCACAAGAACCTTTCACCACTACAACACAGCCTCCAACTCAGATTCAGTGCCAATGAAACATGGTTCTCCAATCACAAACTAGTCCTCAATCACAACAAAACCAAGTCATTGCTATTCTGCAGTTCACATAACCATTACAAGCAACACCTTTAGCCATCTCCACCAAGCAGGGGACTGTCCTCGAACAAGTTTAGTCTTTCAAATACCTAGGTTCTGCTTGACCCCAATCTCTCCATATGGCTCACATTGGCAGCATGGCTAAAGCTGCCAACACACTCCTGGATTACTCTACAAGCACAGAGCAGCATCTCACCCCAGAGGCCCTGAAGATTGCCGTCCAGAGCTCTGTGGTGTCAGTTATTGATTATGGCCTCATTATCTATGGCTCCCACGATGTCCACCCTCCGACATATAACAACTGCATTAACAAAACATGCCAACTCACAACTGGTGCCTACCACCTCACCCACACCTGTGTCCTTTATGAACAATCGGATGGCTCCAACTCTTCAATCATATGAAGTATCTCACATGTGCTATGGAGGAAAAATCAACCTTGGCCTCACACCCCAGGTGTTACTGCATGTTACATCAAAACACCAACCGACAGAACACCAGGAGCTTGACAACCCAGATTCTACAAGTTCCTTGTTGTTGAACTATGCAGAGCCAATGCTCCTTCGCTTATAGGGCTCCTCTTTGGATAAATGGTCTCAGCCACACCATTTCCTCTGCCTCAACACTAGGTCTGTTCAAAACCAGGCTCCAGGTCTATCTCATTGCCTCTTGCTCCTGGACTGCCTCTTCTAGCTGATGACCTACAGCTTTAATCCTAACTTATATACTGCTTAACCCCAGGCCCCCAGTCCCCCTCCCCAGCTCCTGAGGTGCCACTTCAAATCTCAGGTCTTCATAACACCTCATTAGTCTCTCCTTGACCCATTATAGCATTTATTTCCTCCTCACCCTGCCCCTTTTCTCTTCTATCACTCCCTTCCCATTTATTTTTGGACAAATGTCTCTAGCTACATCTTCATCCTCCCTCTCCTCTAATCCCTGTTTCTCTGCCACCCCATGGTGCCTGACCCTACCATTCCTTGTGGGCACATGCATCCTAGCTGTGTTCACCATTTTACTATAGCTGCCTCTGTTAACTACCTACACCTCTCCTCCTCCTCTACACCTTACTCTTCCTATAATTGACCCTTTCAATCGCACTGTTGTACATGAATTGTTTACTGTTATATCACTGTTGCTTCCTTGTTGTTTGTTATTTCTGACATGGAACCTTTGTAAAAGAGCCTTGGCTCAAAGGTACTTGTAATCCTAGAATAAATAAAAAAAAAAAACCCTGTATATAAAAGGTCTAGGCTTCAGACTCAGTGTTCCTGATAGTCCACTCCTTCAGGTTTGGGCAAGGAACTGAAAGTGAGTAAGACTGCAAGTAGCAGGTGCATAAACCGCTCCCCATGAGAGACCCCTGTGGAAGAGTGAAGCGGTGGAATAATGTCCCAGTCTTCATTAAGATTTAGAAGACACTGCCCCACTGTGAAAATCAAATAGCTGTCTCATTGGAGCAAGGTCATAAGACAGTCACCACCTGTGACAGATATAGGTATGTGATCAAATCCCATCACGGGACTGCAGTGGGGTAACAGCCATGATATCTGTGCCAGTGGGCACCAATAGTGTCACTTTTGCAGCTCATTATAGAACAAAAGTGTTTCTGAACTCTTTCATCGGAGGAATGGTTTGTCCAATGTAAAGGAAAGGGCAACTGCACCAGATGGCATGAACGATGAACAGGATCCTTCAGCTGATGAAGTGCCCAAAATTGTAGCCATTTGTTACTGATTAAGCTAGTGAAATTTGGTTCCAGTGTTGACAAAATGACAAATATTATAATTGCCACACTGATGCATTCCATTTAAAAATTGGGAAATCAAATTTGGGTTTAATGAAGGGATAAGGTGTTCAATGAATCGCTTTTGTCCCAAAGACTCGGACCCTTGCAGTATACAATCCTAGGACTGTCACCAATCAAATTGGAAAGATTGGGATCTGCTTTCAAAACATGCTAATGATTCTTTAGAGCACCAGCAACAATAAGGCTGACAGAATTAAATTTAGTGACAAAATTTACCTGGCCATTGTTGTTAGTGTTACTATTTATTTATTGAATTTTGGTATCCAGGTTGCCAACTGGAACCAAAGGTCCCTTTTCAGGGTGACCTGTAATTAATTACAAACAATATATATGTACAGGTGCAAATGGCAGATACAGTGACTGATAGAGTGACAGTTACAGGCAGAATATACAAGCTCCTTTACAGGGATGTTCTAGACTAAATTACAAACACATATTCAAACACCTGACGTAAACAATAATGATATTAGTTACAGGTAGGGTATAAAGGTGGAGGTGGAGCACGAAGCCTCGGTGACTACACCCCATCGAACTGCTGATCGTGGGTTCGAATCAGGATTTTCACAGTCTCAGCTGCCCGCTTTGGTACCTTAGTAAGCCAGGTGGAGCATGGAAGCCTTCAGGCTACTACCACCCAATTGAACCAGTGTTCACAGTTTGAATCAGGATTTTCACAACCTTAGCCATCCACTTTGCACCTTAGCAAAACAGATGTAGCATGGAAGCCTTGGTGACTACCACCCAATCGAACCGTTGATCACGATTTCAATCAGGATTTTCACAGCCTCAACTGTCCACTTTGCACCTTAGCAAGCCAGATGGAGCACGGAATCTTCGGTGACTACCATAATCTGAACCTCTGATCACAGTTCAAATCAAGATTTTCACCATCTCAGCGACCCGCCTTGTACATGCAAGCCAGGTACTATTTCCTCCTGGATTCTTTTAAATTTGGCACCTGTGCCTGATGGACTATAGTTGGCTGGCAGAAGCAATCTCTACCTCTGGAGCCTGTTTTCTGTGTTTCTGTAACTCAGAGCCCCACTGAACTACATTACTTTGGGCAATCTGGCTCCACTGAACTGACTGCCTGGCAAATTTTGCACCTGCCCACCACCCCTAACCTCAGTTAAATGCTCTAAAACTCACCCCGATACCCTATTGGTTCCTACAATCTGACTGATCTACAAGAAGAACCTTCCATCCTGTTTCATAGATCCTGTGTTCCCCAGACTGGCAGCTTTTCCTGTTCTTGAGTCCACAGTGTCTTTTGTCTTTACTGCAGTACCATATTCCACTGCACTTTAAGTTCACCTGAATTAAGTATTACTGTCTGTTCCTCACAGTTCCACATACCCCCATCCCTCCTGCCCTCTTTCAGCATTGTAATCTTAGGGTAATTGCCCACTCATCTTACTGGACTGTGCAATACAGGCTTACCCTCCTCTAGTCAACTGCAGCCTTCTTGGGCATCTGCAGAAAGACTGGTGCCATGCCAGATGAGCACCTACTTATGAGCTGACTGTATCATTTATTTTCTAGTTCTGCATATACCCTTAGCTCTGTCATTCCATTGGGTTATTTGACTGTGAGAAGCTACTGCATGTTTTACTGGACCTACTGTTCATATCACCTACTACTGTTTTGGGATCACTCTAAACAATACCTGTGTCTGTATGCCTGCCAGGTGTTGCAGGGATACTGGATGCTCTCTGATGCATTTTTCTTGTTACTTAATCAACCCTGATCATAACTTCAAATCTCACCATAATAAATCCAGTACTCTATCCATCTAACCGACTGTGATAATTCAGCCTAGGTTTACTTCCAGGCTCACAAGGCTTGAGCTCTAAGAGGGTCTAGATCAGAACCCCGACTGTTCTCTACACAAGTGTCCAAAATCTATAGCCCACCTGGCGCAGGCATCCAGAAATCAGCTGTGGCATTAATCTTTTCAAAGAGACTTGGATCCATAGGATAGACATATCCTCTCGAGGACCTTGAATCAATGCCGGTCCTCACACTGGTATTTAACCTGACACTACTTAGCAATGGTTCTCAGATGGGAACTAAGGATCGCTCACATGAATGTTCAGAGCCTCACTAAAATAAGGCTGAGTTGGAGCATGGCTATCATACTACTCACCTGACATTCTGGCATTAACAGACACATGGCCAAAGCCCTCCATTCCTGACTCTGTATGTGCAGTACAGGGCTATATGCTGCTCAGAGCTGATTGCCTCTCCTCTAAAGAGGAGGGGCATTATCCTACTCTTCAAGGAACATTTAAACATTAGGGCTCTGTACACAGTTCCTCTGGGTCCTGTGAGACCCTGAATGCAGTCCTATTGCTAGAGAAGACAAAGAAACTTCATATGATATGTGCGTATAAACCACCAGCGTGTGGCATCACTGGTCTAAACAACATCATTGACAACCTTACTAATCTAAAGGGCAATCAAGAGATACTGCTGCTAGGGGACCTAACTCTTGACATTTGTGGTAAAATGCTGGTACCTATAACTCTGTTCTAGGAAAATTGCTACTCACTCAACTCATTAACTGCCCAACCAGAGTCCCTAATGGTGGCAACCATCACTCTCTGCTAGACTGGATTGCTACTAACAGACTGGACAGAATCTGGCAGCAGGCACTCTGTTGAACTCCATAGGTGACCACCTACCAGTATATTGTGTATGGAGTGCATGCAGGTAGAAACCTCTGCTGAAAGAAAATTCAGTTTAGGGATTTCTGAAACTAAATGTGGGGACACTAATAGTGGATGTGCGAAATGTGGACTGGTCTCTTTTCTACCACACTATGGATGTTGAGTGTGCTCTGGACTATCTCCTAACCACTGTTCTGGCTCTTCAGGATAAACATCTGCCCTTGGAGGCAGTCTAGCGCAGTGGTTTAAGGCTCTGAACTGCAAATCTGGTGACATCCAGCGGACTAGACAGGGGTTTGAATCCCACAGTCCCCACTTGCATACTGTGTACCCTGAACAAGTCACTTAACTTCCTTGTGCTCCCAGGTTTCACCTGGAAACAAGCTTCAGCTTAGTGTGCCTTTCCTAGTTAAACAATTTCCCTTTCCCCTTTCCCCCTTAGTAGGAGATGTGTATTGGGCACTATAGTGGAATGGCTTCACAAGGATGCCCTGGCGGTGATGAAGGAAAGGGACAGAGTCTGGGCCAAAGCTAAGAAATCCTCACTACAGGGGTTGGGAAGAGTACATGTGACAGAGAAATGCCTGCAAAAGATACATCTGGAAAACAAAGGCAGCCTATTGTAAGAGCTGTTACAGAACTCTGTGAGTGACTCCTGGGCTTTTGGTCTCTCATAAAGTCCCTAATGAGTCAGAGAAGCAAGACAGATATCACTGAAATGACACTGAATGATATCAACTGTAACAACCTGTATACTATAACCAATGCTATGAATTCTAATTTCTCTGATCTGTTGGAATACATCAACCTACTTGAAATTCTCCTGATCCAATGGCTGCCAGTAAGGATAATAGACCAGGCACTTTCAACCTTAGGATGGTAAGTAATGGGGAGGTTCAGCAACTCTTAAAATCCATCCCAGCCTGTGGATCTGGGTGGTCAGATGGAGTACTGACAAAATTGCTAAAAACAGCTGCCTCTGCCTTCACCGCACCTGTAATGAGAGTCCTGAACCTATCTATCACCACTGGAGTGGTACCAGTGGTCTGGAAGATGCGAGGGTGGTACCTGTGTATAAGAAAGGTGATCCCCTAAGTGTAAATAACTACCACCCTATAGCCATCCTTGCTGTCCTAAGCAAGATTTTGGAAAAGCTGGTTGCAGCGCAAGTGTCAGATTACCTTCATCACAGCAAGCTACTTACCCCTGCCCAGCATGGATTTAAAAGTCCCATAGCACTAAGACAGCACCTATACAGCTTGCCAATGACATAAAACAGGCAGTGGACAAGGGCATCCTCACTGGAGCTATCTTTGTTGATCTCTTTAAGGCCTTTGATTTGGTCAGTCATCCATTACTGCTGGACCAGCTAACCTCACTCAGTTTCTCAAGATGCCACCTCCTGGTTTGCCTCCTATCTCTCTGGCCATACTCAGTTTGTGGAGATCAACAAAATCAAATTGGATCTTGCTCCTGCAAGCCGATGTCCCCAAGGATCCATTCTTGGACCGTTGTTGTTCTTTTTTATCAATAGTCTGCCTAAACCCCTGGTCTCTCCTCTATTATCCTTTTGTAGCTGATATGGTGCTTTATGCCAGCAACAAGGACCCAGCATCCATAAACACCATGCTAAAGACTGACTTCAACTGTCTGAACAACTGGCTGTAGCAAAGAAGCTCCTGCTAAATGCAAAAAGACTGGGGCCATGATGTTTGGCTCTGCCCTCAAAATCAAGTCCTGTGCCGTACCTCTTGCAATTCCTGGCCCTAATGGCCCTACCTGGTGGTAGTGGACAATCCTTTACGTTATCTGGGAGTCACTTGATCCCTTTGCTCAACTTCAGTCTTCATATAACCAACATCTGCAGAGCTGTCAATGCCAAACTGAGTATAGCATATAGAGTCAGATCATCTGTAATGGCTACTGCAAGACTAGTCATTGCTCAAGGGGTTCTCAAGCCAAGACCAACTTATGGCCTTATGGCTTTTCAGGACCTCTAATAAAGGAGCTCTGCAGAAATGGGACACTTTCTACAACAATATCTGTTAGCTCTTGCCTTGATGTCCCCAAACTTACCTCCACCTTGTATGCTCTACACTAGTCTAGGGTGGCTGTCCCTTCATCTACTTGTCAATACACAGCAGGCTGCCTCATAGACAACATTATCTGGCTAGAGCACCTGAATCCCTGGATGGAATGCTACACCTTAGCTCTCAACCGTACTCACTGAGATCTGCTGGTAGACCATTACTCCACCTCCCTCAAAGCACAATAAAATGGGAGAACGTGTTTGCTGCAGCTGCACCAAGGCTCTGCACACCTCCCACCTCATCACCAGAGCTCACAGTCTCACCTGACTTTTAAGAAACAGCTCTACTCATTCCTACAAGCTAATGACAGATGCTCCTGTGCCATGCCTCAGGTCTTCCTTGTACTTTTAGGCCTTCACCCCACTTAAACCTTAGTGCTTAGTCACTTGCTTTAGCTATAAGGTTGCCTAATCAACTGCGCCCTACTACAACACTGTTTACCCCTAAAATATCTTATGGTAATTATGTAGTGTCCTACTGACTGCATACTCTGCACTATTCCTTGTAACCTGATGCTGTTGTATTTTCTTTTGAAGTTATGTTGTGCTGTACTGTCCGATTTTACTGCACTGTCCTTTGTTATCTGACGCTGTTGTATTTCTCCCAGGTCATGCCTGAAAATAGACCATTTCTGTCTAGTGCACTTACCGGTAAACAAAACTAAATAAATAAAATACAACAGTTGACAAGGGTCATAAATACTATACCATACATGGTATATAGTACAACCATATAACTGACTCTACAGACCTAATGCAAACAAGGTGCATTCAATAAGATGAGTAAGTGAAGAGCTTATACAGTGTCACAAGGATTTAACCTTAGGCTACCAACAGAATTAGAATGTAGTAATTCTGGACTGATATATCAATACACGGCACTGCAAGGGTTAAGGCACAGAGGGTTACAGGGAGAAAAAATTGCAGGAGTGGCAACAGAAGCATCTCTACAGTCATTGAAGAAGGTTGCTAAGAGATTAAAATCATCATTCAGTGATAGCAGGAGCAGGGAATTTTTCTATTAGTAGGAGTTTTGGGTCCTTTTTAAAACCTCCTAGGGAAGAGCAGTTTACGAATTCAGCAGGGAGTGAGTTCCAGTGGGAAGGCACAGAGTAAGCAAAGGGCTGCTTACTGACACTTGATTTAACTCTGGAACTTCAAGGAAGCAGCAGTTAGAATACTGAAATAAATGCCTTTCCTGTTTGAGGACTAATATCCCAGATAGATTGGGGGGCATAGACTTTGTGAGGCATAGCTGGAGTACATCAACCTTCACTCTAGGGAGGCCAGTTTAGAGATGAGAGGACTTTGCAGTGGTGTTTTGGTGGGGGGCCCAGATGCAAAGTGGCTGATTTTGTCATAAAGGACATGAAGCCTGTTTGCCTCTGAGTTCCTGAGGAACTGAAACAATGGGTCAGTCAGTTACTACATTCCCTTCCAAGGAGCAAGTACACCCTTTTAGTAACAAGTTGATCTGTGATCAGAAATAGATAGGGTCAGTCAGGTCTTTGCTCTGAAGCCCCTTATATATTCCGTCTTTGCTTTTTGAATCCTTGCATCGATTTCTCAGTTCCTGTATTACTATTTTTAGGGTTAAGTAGATTTTCCTGTCATCTTAAGCCATATCAAGGACCTAGCCTCATCTTGCAAAGCTGAGTCAAAACCTCTCTCCAAGGACTTTTTATAAAGGTCCTTTGCACTACAACAAAAGAAACCAGTTAGCTTCCTGATGAAGCCTTAACAGGTGAAGCGCTAGGTGAGAGCATTACATGGGTAACTGGCATGTTCAGTTTACTGCATTAATTTTTTTTTTTATAAAATAAAGATTGATTTTGCAAGTTTAGTCAGAGCAGCATTTCTTTTGGTTGGAGTGTGACCATTCTGTTGGACTTTGGAGTGTTTGGGGGTTATCCACCCTTACCTTCACCCCTGAGTCCACTGTAGCATGTTATTCTTTTTGGAGTTTTTCTTGTAAAAGTAAGGTCATCTAAGCAATTGCTTTGGAGGCACAAACATTGCACTTTGGGACCCCCTTATTAAGATGTACAGTGTAGGCACTCTCATAACATAACAGGGTATTGCATGAAGTAGGTTTAAAATATGTTTCTATAATAATTTTACCTTCAGAACCAACCATCAGAGTGAAGCTGAAGAAGGTGACAGTGGTGAGTTCTGTTGCAGTTCCTCAGATGACTGTACATTTAGTTGACCAGCAGAGAACATTTACATTGTCAAATAATTTGGTCTCAACCGATGGAGCATAAATATAATCCAGAAACCAAAAAATTTAGAACTAACCCTTTCGATGACTGTAAGCAGTGCACAGATGCAAGATCTTTCTCACATTTAAAGATGAACAAGAGAATGTCTTAGTGGACACTGGTGCACAGTTACAAATATATGAACATACAAATCTGACAGCAGAAACAGGCCTCATGATCTATCAAGTCTGCTCCAGATGTGCAGCTAACACCCTTACATTGCAGCTCCTCTCCCCTCCCCTCACTGTTCCCATCCCTTTTAAAAGTCTTGGGAGGACATGGCCATAGTCCTTTGGCACTCTACCTCTGGCTGAAGCCCCTCTTATGGATTTTGTTCATGGTGTCCAAATTCCAGATCTCTCAGACAATGACCTGGTAGGATTGTGGGTAGACATTTCTTCTGTTGAGGTTACGACTACAGCCGGTTTCTTGGCAACTGGATCTGCTCCTTGTTCAGATGGATTCCCTACTAAATTTTATCAGTTTGTGGGAAAGTCCCTTAAGGATGAGCTTGCTGTACTTTTTAACTGTATGCTCTCAAATAAGGTCCTGGGTTCCAGTTTAGAAGTGAAATCCTAGTTTTTCTTTTTTCCATAGAAAGGGATATACTACTAAGATTCAAAATCGGAGACCTATTACCCTTCTAAATACTGATCTCATATTATTTAAATAAATGTTGCCATCAGGATGCTACAGTTGGACCTCTTCTGTTAGACACTTCTCAAGCTTGTAGTTCAAGTTCCATTTATTGTTCTGCAAATTAATGTCATTACAATTTAGAAAAGTACAGCATTCATCATATATAATACAATACAATACATTTTAGAAATATAATCACATCTAAAACATTATAAATAAATATTTAACCTGTTTCCTTACATTGTGCAATATTATATTTCAAACAGTAGATAATGACTAGGAATTCTACCATTCAGTTCCTACAAACACATTTAACTTTCTTTGGTGAGGTGTCATTTTCCCTCTATAATCTTCAGGAAGGAGTCCACAGAGTCAAGTACATTGTTTGAATGCGATTAAGAAAATATGTTACTAAGTGCTATGGTTCTAGTTCCAGAGTGTCAAATACATCCCCCAATAAAATTTCCTATATTTATCATATAAGGGGCAAAGAATAACTGAGTGAGTTAGATCATCCATACCAAGTTTGCATTTGCATATCGCTTGTTGTTCTTCTTCTCTTTTTTCTAAACTGATCCATTCTCTGCTGACTTGTAAAGCATTCAAATCTGAATCTAGAAATGCATTTTCTACCATTCCAATCTTTAATAGCAACTAGGTAATAGTCTGAATTATGTTTCCTTGTATTTTTGTTAACCATGTACATATTTTATATTGTTTACATAATTCCATGTCCCTTTGTATGAAAATATCTCTGACCATATTTCTAACTTCCTCTTTTACCCTGGCCACCATTAATCTAATGATATCTGAAATGCAATTTAGTAACCTATAAGGTTTGACTATCTTGTCTATGATAGAAATACTTAGGAAAACTATGTTTTGTCTCAGGTAATTGATGGACTCTTCTGAACATAGTCTTGGGAAGTTACCTTCTACCATCCCATAGGGTTTGAGCCAATAATTAATTATTCTTTGTTTAATTTGGCATTCAGAGAAGTACCCCTAACTCTGCTCATACCAATGCTGAAGGGGTTCCATTCAGGAGCCACACAATTTTTATAAAATTTATTTAAGCATGATTTGTTTGAGCCTTCCCATATTTCTGCCCCATAAAAAGTTTGCTTCTTATTTTGGAACTGATAACTTTAATGTTAACTCTTACTGAGTTTACTCCATATTTATAAGAGAAAGAGCTCATTATGGGTAAAAATCTTTCTGCTTTGTTTTCTAATTCTTTTATATGCTTCCTCCATGTCCCTTCCTGTCTACAATTATCCCAGGTAGGAAAAGTCCTGACCACTTCTATTTTTTAAAATATATTTTTTATTGATTTTAAAAACAAAACATCAATGTATGATTTACTTTACAATTTGTACAGTATTAATCACCCACCCATCCCTAATAATTTAACAGAGAGTAGCACTATACCATATACTTACTTCTTATAAGGTTTGGTAATTTCTTTCTTAGGTTTACGCTTACTTCTTCCATTCACAGTCCTTATTTAATCAAGATGATTGACTCATCCTATAGTCCTGGAGCCTGATTCCAGAAGGGGATATGCGGTGTAAGGTGAGATAGGCCAGCCACCATGGAGTATCTCATCACTTATGGCAGGTGATACTCCAGCCCCATTACAAGAGGCAAGATGCACCATTTACGTATGCTGGCTGCGGCAGATCACAGGATATAACAACACTTACACTGTAGCCCACAACACCTGGTGCAACTGCTTGTTATGACAGCTACATAGCCCAATTCCAGTAGGGCAGCTGTTGCAACCCAGCTTGTGCGATCACAAGAGATGCAGTGATTTACCTAAGGTATGACAGCTCAGACCTGTCTTAGGTTGCATCCGATGGCTGGCATCATTGGATGCCACCACACAGTGCCCGGCAATGACACCAGGTTAACCCCAAGCCCCCACTAATGCACTCCTACCCCCAACTGCCCAATCTACCCCAGACCCCCAGGGGGCCATTTCTGGTGCACCACCCCCAGATGCATGTGCCATGCATTCTGCCCCTCCCCCATGCCCTCCTGGTGCCCTACCGAGGTGGTCTGGGGCTGGGGGCTCAAAAGGCCTGTCATTTGACTAGAGTTGCGACATATGGTTATGTATGCCATGCATGGCTCACCAACGCATGGTATATCTCACATGTCACATTTGCTGGGACCCTGTCACTTCTGGAATTTTAATGTAGGGTCACTGGCATGGGGTGACTGGCATAACTCACAACTGCATGCAAGTTATGCTGGCCATCCTGGAATTGGCCCCTAATTACTACTATCAGATCTTATTATGTATTACTGCATTGTGCAAATATCCCACATTTTTCAAATAATCATTACATTTATAGTGCAATTTTCATATCTCATCATTTCTAACACTAAGGTTTTCCAGACAGCCATCTCTGGAATCTGTGCACTTTTCCATAAACTTATAATGCATCTTTCCACATTCATACAAGCTATATATATATATATATATGTGTGTGTGTGTGTTTGTATATATATATATATATATATATATATATATATATATATATATATAGATATAGATATATAATATATATATATATATATATATATATATATATATATATATATATATATGTATATACACACATATATAAACCTATTTAGTTTCTCACTAGGTAGTTGTTGAATTGATGAAGTATTCAATATACAAAGTTCTGGTTCAAATAATAAACTAATTTCCAAACATCCTTAACTAATGTCAATACCTGTTCCCAGAATTTCCTTATTTTGGGACAAAGCACTAAAATATGTATTGCATCAGCCATCCTACCACATCCTCTATTGCAGTAGGGAGAGATTAAATATTGTAATTAAATTTATTCAGTAAATATGGTGAATAATAAATTCTATGAATTATATAGTATTGAATCTGAGTCATACAGTTGTTTATTGCACTATTCCATCTTTTACAAATAGAATTCCACTTAGCTTCGAGATGGCTATCTGCAAATCCTTCTCCATTTCTTTCTACTATCTAATGTCTCATTACCTCTAAACTCCACAGTTACCCTATAAATTTTGGACATCAATTTAGTTCTTCCTCTATTTTTCACAATAGTATCAAACAATATATTGGTCTCAAAACAAAACTTTTTCCTCTATTAGTTTCTGAATTACTGAATGGATTTGTAAATAGTTAAAACATATTTTAGGCACTCCATATTGTGACTGTAATTGTTGAAATGACTTTGATTTTCAAACGTTCAGCAATACTGTAAATCCCAAACTGCTGAAATCTATTTATATATGCAGAATTGAGCAGCAGATGGCATTTATTATTTTTTAAAGGTGACTGCATACTTAGATGATTCTCACATTTTAAATGTTGTAGAATAATTTTCCAGTTTCTAAAGTAGCACTTAGGAATATATTCTGTATCATTCCCAGTAATGCATTGTTTATATTACAGAAAAGATTATATTTTAACTGAGATGGATGATCTTTATCTGATTCAAGATATGTCAGGGTGGAGGATTTTCACTAAGACATTACTTAAGAGGCTCTAGTATAGCCACCCAATAGTAATATTTTATATTTGGAAGTGTTAAATCAAGTATTAGTGTCTCACATATAATTTTTGTTTTTTAATCTAAGTTTTTGGGTCTTCCATATAAATTTATTTATTTTGTCAAATTTAGACATATAGTATCTGGTGTACTGACAGGGAGTACCTGGAATATATATACAGTATAAGCATGGCAATATATTCATTTTAATGGTCTGGGTTCATCCCAATAAAGACATGGGTAAATCTGATTTATTAACTGTTTAATGACGTTTGTTAATTTAACTCCCAAATATTGTATACTCTGTGGTTGTATTTTAACTGGAACATTAACACCATTTTTATTTTTTAAAGGGTTTATTAATAATGCTTCAGATTTTTCCATTTTACAGTATAACATGATTGTAAGCCTTATTTTGAACTAACTATAAAAGTTTTATAATTTCTCTTTCTGGATCTTTTAACTATTATACTGGTACAGTAGTGCCAGTATAGTTAGGTGAAAGATAACTTCTATATTAAACCTGCATTTGTAAACCTTAATAACCTTGGACCCATTCAAAAGATTGACATAAAATGTGGCATGCATAATCTCTAGGGTAGGTCTCTTGACATGTCAAATTTCTTGCAAATCCATTGTGTGGTTTCTGAGATACAGAGTGTTGAAACAACAGAAAATCTGTGTTTTGCTTTTGTTTTGTCCACCTGGATCTCAGAAATAACTAGGGTGTGGTCTAGAAATTTAAGGGTAGAAAGTCTTTGCCTCACAGATGTGCCTTTTGAAGATTTGGTGAAAATATATTAATTTGTTCAAAAGTTATTACATTTTAAACTTTCCCATTATTTCCTATGGGAACATTTATATGTCAGGCTCGAAAGATTTTATTTTCACACAAATGATACTTTGCACAAAATACAGTCCCTTTTTCACAAAGAAAGGAGGTGTTTTGTGCAAAGAATCTAGTTGAATCACAGGGACTCTCTAGCATCCAGCATTTTGTTTTCCTCTTAACGAGGACCAACAAGTGTTTAAAATATGCAAAAAAAAAAATGTAGTATAAAACAAAATACAAAGAGCTTAGCTAATGGGGACTCATTTAGCTACATTCTCATGTGTTTTCTTTTTTTTGTGACCGTATATAATTTTATTGAGCTCCGAAATCTCGGGTGCTAGCTTAGTGAGGAGGGATCACATGTCTCCCATTCTCTGCATGAGAACAGCAGTATTTTCATGACTCCTGCAGCCGCAGGGTGGCACTTGCACTCCAACTGAAGAGTCAAGTTTGAGCTGCTCATTTTCATGATGTTTAGTGGCACCTTCAGTTTCACTTGCCCTGGTGTCTAGTGACACCCCACCCCATCCTCCCATTACTGTTTTTTTTTATTTAGGCCTCCCACCAGCAGTGTGGGACACTAGGAGACCACTTCCAGTTTCCCAAGTGATATTACTGCACCCTCCCAAAACAGTGTAGGACACTGGTGAGCCCACTCCCAGTGTCCTGAAAATCAGTCTCCCACTTCAGCATTGTGAGACACTGGGGAGCCCACTCCCAGTATCCCAAACATGTGTCTCCCTGTCCAGTGATGTGGGACACTGGGAACCCACTCCCAGTGTCTTCATGTATTGTACCCCACATTTATGGGACACTTGGAGCCCACTCGCTGTGTCCCCATATGTTTTCTTTTCCTGTAAAAGACAACTGTCACCCAACAAGTTTCCTTTTGACCTGAAAATAAGAAAAAGATCCCTTGTCATTCCCCACTTTCTCCTTCCCAACCTGGCCCTCCACTGAGGACCTGCCACCTCACACACCCTTACCCTATGTTTACCACTGGGGTCATCTGCTGTCATTTTCTGTGGACTGGGACAAGTCTGCACTCTTCAAAGCTGAACCATAAACTGGGGCATCAAGGTGAGCACCGTATAATGGCTGTCAATGGTGTTTTAAACTTATGTTGATATCTCAGCCATTTACAGTATTTTTACTGCAATTTTCAATATGGGCTTTTGGGACTCAACTCCTGAGCACTGTCACTGTTGTTTCATTAATCAGACCTATAAGGTGATTTTGTGGTCACTGCATGGAATCACCTTTTGGGACTGATTAGCAAAATGATACTGCCAGTGTTCATGGAGGGTCCCAAAAACCATGTTGAAGGTGAGTACTCTTAAATGCCTGAGTTAGGCGCAGTCATTGAAATTTCCTTGTGAGTAACTTTGCCAGTTTTCAATATATTCACTCCAAATTTTCAACATAGGCATTTTTACATCACCTCATGAACAGTACAGCTGTCATTTCACATCCTGCCCAAAACATGTTTTAACACAAGTGGTGTGGAATTGTGAAGTTGTTGCACAAAATCAGTTTTGGAACCAATTAACAAAATGACAGTGCCACTGTTCATGAGGTGGGGGGTCCCAAAAGTCCATGTTAAAAACTAGGGGAAAATTCCTAAACATGGCCTACTTATGTGTGTTCATTGGAAATGTTTCTCATGCGCCCATAACCATGATCATTTTTAATATCTTGACTCCACATTTTCAGCATAGTCATTATTTACACTACCTCATGAACAGTACAACTGTAATTTCCCAAATCCTGTCCAAAATGTGTTTGCACCTCTGGCACAGAATGGCATTGCAGTTGTGCAGACTTATGTTTTGGTAGATATTTTAAAGTTTTCTCTATTGGGTACATGTGCTGGAGGAATAAGATGGCTATACTGATAATTTTGTCAGGTATCTATGGAGGGATGGGTGTTCAGGGTCTGAAGGACCCTGTCGTCTCCAGATAAAATAAAAGCCCCTGAGCACAGGCCCTGGCTCATAGTGTGACATAAGGACAGTTATGGAGGTGGTGGGCCCTGCGCTCCACAGGGAAATAACGATACAAGTAAACAATCTGAAAAATAAGGAAATTCATTGCAAAGAACTTCATTAATGCATCAGTTAGGGTGTTTACTACAGCAACAAAGCAGGAAATAGAGAGGCATTAGAGTTTGCCAACCCTAACACCCCACCACCCACCTCTGCAGACACTGACGAAGCATGGGGTGTGCCTTGGGGTCGTGGACCCTAATGCTCATCTCATTCTTGTATACTGTACCCACCTGAGCTTATTTACTTATGGAATGGGGTGAGTGTTAGGGTCCATGACCCAAAGGCACCCTGCCTGTGTTGGTGTCTGCAGGAGGGGTGAGGTGTTAGGGTTGAAAACCCTAATGCCTCATTTCCCTGCATTTGTCACTGTAGTAAACACCCTAACTGATGCATTAATACTGTCTGCAAAAACTTTTTAATTACTGAATCTGAATCCACTGATACATTTTTCTTCCCTAATTGCATTAACCAAAGGTTCTGTTATTAACGTAAACAATAAAGGTGAAAGAGGACACCCTTGACAGGTTCCTCTTTCTAACAAAACAGTTTAAGAAATGGTATTGTTAGATAATGTCCTAACTTTAGATGTATTGTAAATCCCTTTTATCCAAGACAAAATTTTATTCCTATATTTTCCATATAATATTTCCATTAGATAAGGCCACTGTACCTTATCAAAGGCCTTTTCAATATCCAGGGATACCACCATGCCCATATTATTTTTTTTTGTATATAGAATATTCAGTGCATTTCTTATATATTTATGGCCCTCCTTCTCTTGATGAAGCCCTTCTGGTCATCCCCAATTTGCTTAGCAATATCTTTTCTAGCCTCCATGCTAGGATTTTAGTGAACATTTTATAATATGTATTTAATAAAGATATTGGATGATATGATGAGCATAGCTTTCAGGAGTCATGTGATTCTCAGCTCAAGGTAGCAGTAAGTCTGAGGAGCTCCATCTGAACCAGCTTTAAAATATCTAATTTTGTTATTTCCTAATCTAGAAACTGCAATTTCTTGATCTAAGGTTAAAAAGCATTCTACAGCATCAATGGAGGCGAAAATATGGACCAGCAGACCTCCAAAACTTGTCTATAGCTTGACGATTCAGAAGGGAGCAGAATTCCTCCATTACCTTGGAACCAAAGAGGCTTGCCAAAGCCAACTTCCCTCCTACTCAGACACTGATGCTGCAAATTCCATATCTATGGAGCAATTATATACAATTGCAAACAATAAAATTCGCGGTATTCACTTTGATAGCAGAATTTAAAGCTAGTAAGTCTGCAGTAAAAGAACTTACTAGAGAGTCACAGATCTGGAAGTCTGAGAGTCTTCAGTGGAGGATCGAATAGTAAAAATGGATCCAAACATGATCTCTATGAGAAGGACTATCTCTAAACTGGAAGAAAAATTTAAGATCTAGAAGCGAGATCATGCAGAAATAGCCTTGTGCTCTAGGGCTCCTGGAGGGAAGAAGGACCGAACACCATAGAATTTGTTAAAAGTTCTGTACAAAGATCACCAGCCCCTCTCCCAGTGGCTAACTGCATCACTGAGTTGATGCACCACTCCTTAAGACCAAAGTCAGCACTGGGCGAACCTCTGTGTTCCTTAATTTTCAAAGTGTTAAACTACTTGGACCGTGATCATCTGTTGAGAGCGACCAGGAAAGTCCAACAGTTGCTATGGGCCGACAAAAGATTAGACTGGTCCCAGACCTAACATTCAAGGTGTGGCAGGAGAGACTCACATAACAAGGTTTGCAAACTAAACTGTGGACTGCCGATATTAAGCATAAAATGTTATGCCCAGCAAGACTTGAGGTTCAGACTGCCAATGGATCAGTTCATTTTGAAATAGTGGCTCAGGCTTCTATGGAGCTTCCCAAATTGTTCCCTGACCTGTTTAGAAAAGCAGGGTGAGCAACTGTTTGGGGATCCCAGATGGAGCAGGCTTGATAGGCTTCTGTGTTTAAATAGAACCACTCAATGGTGTCAACCTATTATTTGGACCTCATTGTATAACAGAGCTGATAAAGATAGCAAATACTTTTATTTGGATTGGACTTTTGTTTGATTTGGCACACAGGGATTAAGTCTTGCTTGCTATGTTTTCCTAACATGATCCTCAGTATAAGTGCTCAGGACATCGGGATGGATGTTTGCTTTATTTGAGCTGCATAAGACTTCTGATGGGGTGTTATCTTGTTTGACATTCTGGCCCAGATATTCAAACTGTGCCCAAAAGTGCGCAATAGCAGGAGCAAGCGCAAGTCTATTGTGCCCATGCGCAAGAGCGCATATTCAAAAACAGAGCAGGCCAAACCTGCGCCTACAGCCGACGACTGAATATCGCATCACCTGCACCATAGCGCAATCCAGAGAGGAAGCTGAGCAGATCTGATGCGCCTTTAGCGCAACAAGGGATGTTCAGCTGAGCAGTCCAGAGTGCCATAGCGCAACCAGGGATGCCCCCAGCAGCAGAGCAATGTAACTGTACAACCAGGGAGGTAGGGCCACCACCCATGCCACAGATGGGCACAGGAACACACAGCAGAACAGACATCGTCCCCACACCCCATGAACTGCACAACTGGGGAGGGCTGGAATAACCACTGGCCCATGGAGACAAGCAAACAACCCACAGCCGGGCCATGGTGCCCCATCACACCTACGGCAAGCTGTGACTGGCACACAAGGGCTGACCACCCGTGCCACCATCCCCCAATGCAGAGCACACCCTGCACTGTGTCCCCAGACACCCCCATGAGCAGTGACCACCACTGCAGGAAACCCCATGCATGCCACCACCCCCACTGTGACACTGCAACCCTGTGCACCACAGAACCATGTAAGCCAGCCCCACCATGAGCACCCATCAGCAGGTGGCAGCACACAGCAATGCAACAGCAGTAGACACAAGTGCCACCATGCACAGTCCCCCAGTACTGCTGAGAGACCAACCATGCGTCGGCACATGAGGGTACCCCACACGGGACAGGGCCGCCGCCAGCACCACCACCAGTGGTACAACACCCTGCACAGTAGTCCAATGACAGACCCTGACCCACCACTGGCCACAACAGCCAGCACAGACACCCACAGTGGTGCGTGGAAGCATGCACCACACCGGATGCCACACAGTGTATGGACAGACACCCATCCATACCCAAGGGCACAACAACACAGGGACGCAGTGGTGGGGCAACCAAGCCCCAGTGTGGGCCATGTAAACTGTGTACACACAACCTGCAGACCTCCATGGCACTGGAGTGCCAGCCACCCTGTGCAGGCACTGTGGACCCATACACCACCATCAGTCACCCGAGCACAAGTCGCGGACAGTGGGCACATCCCCAACACACACAAGGCACAGCATGGAGGTGGGACAACAACTGTGGTTCCCACAGTGCCACCTGAGGCAGGCATGCACCACACCAGTGACAGGAGGCAACCCAGCAAGGTGATGGGTACAGTGGCTGCCCTGCAGGGACTGCCACCACTGACATGCCAGTGGACCGTGCAGGTCACAGACATGCATGTGTATCAGCTGCACAGGCCATGGACGGGCCCATGGGTGCACCATAGACACAGAGCATGCACCATGGACCACTGCACACAGTCATCCAGTGCACAGGGTACAACACACACCACAGACACTGACTGATAGCTATCCCACACCATAGTCACCTCCACACAGACACACACATACCCATGACCGCACCACCCTTGATGCCACAGCACACCACTGCAGCTGAGCACCTATAGCCCGCTGCAAATCAGAGACCACCACAGTATTCATATCAAAATTAAATGTATTGAAAAATATATAACAATCAACTATATACAATATTACAAGAACTATATACAATATTACATGAACTATATACAAGGTTGGGGGCACAAACAAGGTGGGGGTGGGTAGATGGCAGGGTGGACAACAGGGATGGGAAAGGAGGGTGTGAGGGTGGGTCTAGGAAGTAGGGAATACTGGGACTGATGTATCCCTAAGCGGGGCGCCTCTCCCGCTCTGACTCCTCCGGGCCCTGTGCCTCCTCAGGACCCTGGTTTTGTCAATGCATCATAGGATGTCCAGCGATGCCCTTGCCACCAACAATATCTCCTGCAGTGCCTCCCAGATTTCACATAGCTGGCAGGTACCTAGGACAAGGAGCACAGTCAATAGGTGTGAATGCACAACCCCATACAGCCCGCCCACTGTGCATGGCATCGGCCGTGGGACACATACCTCTGTGATGGTGTGTGACCACCTGCAGTGATCACATCCACAGGACCTGCCACCCAGGTGCATACAGCCATGTGGAGATGCTGCACACACCACGGCCAAGTCACGCACAGCACCACCATGGCCGTTTAGTGACATGGCTATGTGGTGCAAAGGCAGTGGCACAACCATGTACCTGGTGCACGCATGGACCACCATTGATGCACTCCCAGACATGCATTGCCACTGGACAGTGTTGACTGTAACAAGTCGCGTGCATGGCAGTGGTGTCGATGGATGGTGGCCATGCCCCACTGCCCACCCTGTCACGCGGCATGCAATGGTAATCATGGATGTATGGCACTCCACCTTCATCGGGCCAGTCAAGTGGGGGTGAGGCCCTCACCATGCCTGGCTGCACCATGCTCCTCCCGCCGCCACTCTTCCCGTGCATGGTGGCATTCCTCTGGGCCTGTGGGGCAAACATGGAGAGGAACATCAGTACAATCCCATAGCAAAGTCCCCTGCCCCCAGGTGTGCCTCCCACCCAGCCAGACCCACCCACCCCACACCTGTGAACACCACCACAACCAACCCCGGACGGTCCCTCCCTATGTGCTGGACACATACAACACTGTTACCCATATGGATGATAAAGTGTGTTGACGGAACCCCTACCTGGCCGTGCACCATGCCCTCCTGACACGTGCCCACAGGCGTGCCAGTAGCTCCGGCTCCCTCTGCCGCAGGTCCCGTGATCGGTGCCTGCACTGCTCGGCACTCCTCCCCATCCAGTGGCCTCCTCAGGGCAGTGGCCACTTCCTGCCACACCTGGGTCTGGCCTGTCAGTGCCTCCCCAAACAGAGGCCCATGGTGTGGCTCACAACTGCCACTAGGGTAGCCAGTTCAATAGCAGACCACTGGGCTGCCCTTCTGCGTGCCATTCTCGGTTTTCTAGTTGGCAATGTGGCGCTCTGCAGTGCAGCTCCCCACGTGCAGATGCTGCCGCGGTACATACTGCTATTCCATATCACGCTGTCACGAACAGCACGATGAAGTGCACCCATGCCTGACGCATGGCGCCTAGGGGGCAAAGGTCAGGCACAGGGTCAGGATCTCTGGCACATGGACACACACAGCACCATTGGAACACGATCGTGTACGATTGGCTGCCTGTGTGCCAGCGCCATAGTGGCCTACCGCACAGTTGGCCCATTGCACCTGTGATGGCCCAGTGCCACAGCGCCATGTAGTGACCATCGTTATAGCACCACTGGCACAATGGAGGCCGTGCCCTGCATTGCCTACCGTGCACAGCACGTCTCAGCATGGCAGATGCCTGCGTCCAGCAATCTGGGCATGTGCAGTGAGGTGTGTACTATGCATGTCACAGAACTGCACCATTGGCTCAGCACGTTCAGCACATTGCGCAAGCGCAGCAGCGCGATATTCAGCCATCATATGCAAATCATCTAATCAGCCATTCAATGGCACAGCACTGCAATTTGCATCTACTTAAAGTTGCTCGCCTCATTTGCATGGGTTACGCTATAAAAGTGCGACATTGTGCTGCAGTGGCCATAGTCGGTTACTGTAGTCTCATTGCTAGTTGTATGCTGTTTGGGAGTGTGGACTGTGGATTTAGGGACGTGCATGGGACTGCATGTCACAGGTAACAACTGCCATTCTTACAGGCTACATAATGACTGAGCAGGTTGTTGTAGAGGAGGAACACAGTGGTGGGAGGAGGAGGAGGCCAAACTTTACCAAGGCTGAAACGAAGCCCTGTTTGAGGCCTACCTGGATCAGGAGCCACTTCTCAGTGGACGCCGGGGAACACCTCAAGCCCGTGCTGCTGCATGGGAGGAGGTGGCATGTGCTGTGATCCTGCATGGCAGTCACCAGCGCTCCATGCAGGAGTGTAAGAATGGGCACGGACAGGAGGAGGATAAAGGAGAAGGTGGCTGCCATCAGGGCAGCATGTGCTGCAACAGGTGGGGGACAGCTGGAGGTGGTACAGCTGACCCCACAGGAGGAGAGACTTGCTGGAAGCATGCAATGCAGTGCCATTGAGGGTGTTCCAGGTGGTGGCTTCCAGATGGGTGGTGGCCCATCACTGCCTGGTAAGTCATGGTCTGTCTATGGGGGGCAGGGTAGGTCACATGCAATAGCGCGACTTTGCTTTCCTTACAGATATCGAGTGTTTGCATGGGTCAGCGGTGGTGGGCCTGTCCACTGAGGACAGTCAGCTGGAGTTGAGGAGGGCCCATCCACCTCCACAGGTATACGTGGATCATTGTGACAGTGGGGCGCCTGGTTGTCCACACTGATATCATTGTAACAGGTGCGGAGGAAGCCTGCGTTTGTCCCCAGCGTGCTGGCGTCCATGGATGCCAGCATGCTGTGACTGTGGCTGGTGCAGAGTCCATCACCGGGTGATGATGACGCTGACATCATGGGCAGTGACACGGTGTGCCACGGGATGGCCAACAGCAGGGCAATTGTGCCCATGGCTGTGGGTGGTGCTGCCGTGGAGGCTCAGATGTCAGTACAGTCCCAGCCTGTGCCTGTCAGCACCAGTGGGGCAGCACTGGTCTGTTCAGGACAGTGGGACTGTTGCAGCCACTGTGGCACCAATGAGCCCTGGGAGTGGCAGCTGGAGGCAGCATCAGCAGTCGGCCAGTGGGTTTGGGGTACAGAGTTCAGCGGCGCATCTGTGCACAGCCTGTGGACATGCCCAGACCTGGTCCTGGTGTGCAGCACCCACCCTCAAGGAGTGCTGATCATCATGGCCATGCACACTCTGAGGGACAGGATGCCGAGGAGGCAGATGACCTCTTGGATGAGCACGCCAGCCTACTGCAAGCATCAGTCCAGCAGCAGATGCGGCTTGTGACATCCATGGATGCACTGCATGTGGCTCTGGAGCAGGCAGAGGAGCATCGCAGCAGGACACCGCTCTGATCCTGGCAGGGATGGACCATTTCGGGAGGATGTGACCACTGCCATTGACAGGCATGCACAGGCATTCACTGCTGTCATGGCCACAATGGGCATACAGTCAGGTGCCCATGCATCGCGGACACCAGGCAGTGCACTTTCCACCCCATTCCCAGTGTCGTGCGACTCCAACCCTGTCAACACCGGTTCAGCTGTGGGCTTCCCGAGCACTCCTGGTGCAGGCATGTTCGTGTGCTGCAGACCCTGCGCAAGCATGGTCACGTTCATGCAGTGGAACCTGGGGACCATTGGTGCCACCCCATGAGGCCAGTAGTCAGCCTGTCAGTGCTGGCGGGAGCCCGGCGGGCCACCCACGCATCCGTGGTGGCGGGCACTGTGTCATGTGACTGACCTGTCTCTCAGCGTACACGGTCTGGTGCTGCCCTGTGTGCATTGTGTGTTTCAGTGGCAGTGCATGGGTGGGTACCCGGCCCTGCACGCATCACGTGACTGACCTGTCTCCCAGTGCGGCTACTGTCTGGTGCTGCCCTGTGTGTGGTGTGTGTTTCAGTGGGCAGTGCATGGGTGGGTACCCGGCCCTGCATGCATCGCGTGACTGACCTGTCTCCCAGTGCGGCTACTGTCTGGTGCTGCCCGTGTGCATTGTGTGTTTCAGTGGGCAGTGCATGGGTGGGTACCCGGCCCTGCGTCGGACACACAGTCCACCTGCACCCTCCGGCTGCTGTCCGCAGATTGCGTGTGCATGATGATGCCTGCATTGCACTGTACACCATTGTGCAATGGTACTCAGCATCTGACACACGCATATGGACAGGCAGTGGGAGCGTGGCCTGAGGACATGTGTGTTGCTAGGGTTGGCGTTCTGGGTCGGTGTGCCTCCTGCCTCTGTGCACATTTGTTGCACTGTGTGTGTGCGTGTGTGTGTCCGTCTGCCTGGCATGTTAATCCTCACCCATCACTGGTTGTGTGTGTGCTTCTGTGCCTGCCTTTTTCCTTGATGGCATGCACCCTGGTGTGTGTCCATGCGTGTTTGTGGGTTGTGCCTTAGCCACTGGTGGTTGCACATGGCCCCATGACTTACCTGGGTTGGCTGGAGTGTCCTCCGTGATGGTGTCCCAGTGCAGCTGTGCCAGCCGGATCAGTCGGGGTCCCGCTGGCCAAGGGGGTGCCCATCACCATCGCCACCGCGCCCTCATCGCCCCATCGCTGTCCCCTCTTCGACCTGTATGGCTGTCCCATCTGCTGGCCATGTTGTGCAGGATGCAACAGGCCAGGAATAGCCCTCGCAGGCCTTTGAGGGGCTGTACTGTAGGGCACCGCCAGAGGTGTCCAGCCAATGGAAAAGTGCTTTCAGCATTCCGAACACCCGCTCGATGACATTACATGTGGTGGCGTAGCCTCATTTAGCATTGCTGCAGGGGGTCGTGGGCTGCCGGTAGGGTGTGAGCAGCCAGGGACGGGAGTGGGTATTCACTGTCACCTATGTGTAGAGGGCAGAGGTTAGTTTGGTGATTAGCATCGCCCTGCCCCAGGCCATGTGGGTCCTACCCATATCACCTCTGGCCATGCCCCCAGGCCCTTGATTGTCCATGTGGTTTGCATACTCACCCACTAGATGTCCAGTGGGATGTCCCCACTCTCGAATCTATGGCACAGTGCCAACTGGTGCCAGATGAAGGCATCGTGTGCTCTCCCAGGGTGCATGGCACAGACATTGATTATGCACCCCTGCGTCGACACCACCTGGCAGTTGATGCTGGCATAGCCCTCGCGATTGATGGCGCGGCCTCTTGGGGCCAGGTGGTGTCGTGTGGCCACATGGGTGCAGTCTATTGCCCTAGCATGCCAGGCATATGTGCTGCCCTGTGGAACTCCTGTATGTTTGCTGTGCACTGCCACTGTGCTGGGAAATGCAGCATGTGGCAGCAGTGTGCTGAGGAATTGGGTGAGGTGGTGGTGCCGTGGCTGACTGGGTTATGCCTGTGGTGTCCCCAGTTGGTCTCTGGAAGGTACCCATGGCGAAGCAAGCACATGCAGGCTGTTACTTTAGTCTCCACTGACAGGGCATGGCTCTGTCGTGTGGATGCCTGCATCACATCACTGCATAGCTCACAGAGCCGTCTCAGAATTGCCCTATTCAGGCGGTACCGCCACAATCTACAGTATCAGTGTACAGCTCAAAGCTGTCCAGGGCTCGGCATTGCCTGTTGGGGCATACCGCGACGGGCCCTTCCACGGCCACGCCCCTGCCCGCCTTCTCACCCCTCATAACGGCCTCCATCTGGTAGATGGCACTGTCCATGTCCCTGGCTTGTGTTCACCTCCGCAGCTGTTGCTGTATTCCCTCCACTGTCCTCCCTGCTACTTCCCTGCACCGGGAACACCTGCCTGTGGTGGCCTCTGTGCTGTGTGGCACTTCCTTCTGCACTAGCTGTGGCTCCCACACCTTCCATGTGCCTGGGTGTTCAGAGTGCCCTTTCCTGGCCTGCCCTGTTTGTCCCTCCTGCCCTGTCTGTCTGCCTAGGGTTCTGCCTCATGTGGCTTCCTGTAGCGTTCTTGCACCTCTCCCTTGCTCCTTTTATTTTGGCTCGTTTCTGCTGTGACGCAACTTCCGCTTGTCCTATTGTGCATGGCGCAGTCGTTGAATATCGCACCGCGCCATTAATGTCTGGTTCTCCTCTCGTTGCACATGCCTTCATTATCATTGTGCTGTTGCTCAGCATGATTTGAGGATACAACTGCCTCCTGCTTGAATATCGCAGAATGGCGCAATTTAGAACTTCTTGAAAGCGCAACCTATTGCACATGGCTCAACTCTTTTGAATATCTGGGCCTCTGTGTTTATTTTCTTTCCCAAGTTGCTGATAAATTAGTGCTTTCTAGTATACAGTCATTGTAATATGTATTTACTGTGGTGCAAGAGGTTTTCTGGGGTACTGGAACTTTCTATATGAGCCACAAGGTAGCACACCTAATTGATCCATCTAGGTGTAGGTGTTCATGAACTAATAACATAGTCAAAGTTACTCTAATTATAAATTTACATTTTTCTTCCAGGTTAACGAGGATAGCAGAGAATTTGTATTTTATTCAGAACAGTGCAAAATGCTTGCTTTTGTTTTCTACTTTATCTCCTTTTTGGCGCTTCCGTTATGTTATAATATACTGCAAATGCAAGTAGCCATCTTTCCCCTACTTTGTATTAGTACACAGTCTTTGTATCATATCAGGGCTTTAATATTTTTCAAGGACATTGATCTCTTAGCAATTTAGCTTTTTACTTTTTGTATTCAAGGTATTGGGAAAAGTGCATCTGAATTTGGGCTTATTATAACTAGCCCAATATAGTGGAGTATTTAACTTATGATACCCCTCCTCTGTCCTGTGGTGTTTTTTGAACCAGTTTGGTTCTATATATATATATAGAACTGTTTTTACACTATTTATCAAAGGTTAATAAGTAGAATGTGTTATCTGGGGGACCAGTTTGTTTAGGAAATATGGTTGTGTAAATTGTATTATCTTTGTTATAAGTTGAACTGTTAACAGTTAATTCATTGCTGGGGACACAGAAGTTGGTGGGTCTTTTTCAGTTGATTATTTTGTAATAATCTTGTGTGTGTGGGGGTGGGAAAAGGAGAATTACTACAGACAGGTTACAGCTGGTTTAGAGGGACCCATCTCCATGTTGGCAGTAATGGTCCACACATGTTGGAGGGGCCCAGGGCCCAGCGGTATGAATTATTTTATATCAGTAGTTTGGGGGTTGCTTTTGTGGATTTGGGGACCTGTGCAGGCATTTTTGGGCAGGACCATCATTGAAATTATAGACCCTATAAGTGGTGTAGTAAAATGGCTATAGGGTGGAACTTTTGTCATGGAACATTAAGAGAGGAAGGGACAATACAAAAACGTTTGTATGATGTGCCATCTAAAAAATATCATCCCCATATTGTTTGCTTGCAAGAAATGCAACTTCCTGTAGATCAGGTTCAGAACCTGAACAAGTCATGGTTGGGGCAGGTGGATGGGGTGGGGACCAGTGCCAGAAAGTGAGAAGTAGCTATTTTAGTGGCCAAGTAGTCAGTGCCTTTCCAACTGGTTCAGGAGATTTGGGACCCAGAAGGTAGATATATATTTTGTCTATGGCAAATTAGCCAGTTTAGAAATTATAGTGGGTTCCATTTATGGTTCCAATGTTGGTACGCCCTAATTTTTTCTTGCTCTGGTGATGGTCATTGCATCATACCCACATGTGCCTTGCATACTGGGTGGGAACTGAAACCTAGTATATGCCAATGATTTGGACAGATAATTTAGGAAGAGGGTGGGTCTCTCCCCAGCTCAAAGGACCCTGAGAGAATTCACAGAGACTTAGGTCTGGTAGATCACCAGAGAGTCCTACAACTGGGGAAAGAATCCTACTAATTGTATTCTTCTACATGGGGTGTACTCAGATTAAGACTATTTTTGATCAGCCACGCTATACTGCACTTTTGTTATGCAGCCCACTATAGAGTCAAGGGTATTGTCCAATCACTCTCCAGTGCCAGTACAGCTAGCCCCCATAGATCCTCTCAGATCAGCTTCTGGTCATTGAACCCTCAACTCTTAATGGACGATGACCTAATAACACATATAAAAAAGTTATATAATATATTCCATAAAGAAAACTCTAACCCAATAACTGCTACAGCTGTCTGGTGGGGTTCATTAAAACTATCTGGAGAGGGAGCTGATGAGACTTGTTAATATCTGGAAGAGAAAATTATAAAAAACATCAAAAGAATGGTTAACTAAAATCAAAGAAATAGAAAATTATCTAGCTAGAAATTCTAAGGAGGATAAATGATTAGAGCTGACTAATCTGCAAGCTCAATATTTGGCCTATTTATTAGATAAAGTGACGTGATCAGCAGCTAGTATTAAGGCAACTTATGTAAAGCAAGGTGAAAAGGCAAGGAAGCTACTTGCTTTACATCTTAAACAGAGGGCAGCAGCCAGGTGGCTGGATGCTTTGTTAGATCCCTCCTCACAACAACTTGTTTTGGATCCTAAGCATTTGGTAGAAATTTTTAGACACTTTTACCAATATTTATACACAGACCCAGCTTGGCGAATGAAGTTAGAGAATTTTCTGTCACCTATAGACATGCCACAACTTATGGTAGAGCAGCAAATCATTGGTGGAACTTATATCAGTGTCTGAGGTACAGGAAGTGATAGGAGCCTTGCCTCTGGATGAGGATTCAGGTCCTGATGGTTTTGTCCCACTTTTTCAAATTATTAAAACTGAGCTGGCACCCTTTAACACTACTTTTAACTATCTTTATGTTTCTGATATTAAAGAGACCCCTTTATTCAAGCAAAAATTTTCTTCTACCTAAGCTGGGAAAGAATCTTGGTGTCTCAGATAATTATAGACCAGTTTCCTTATTAAATGTAGACATCAAGCTTCTTGCCTCTATTTTGATCTCAAGGCTTAAAAAGTAGGGTCCAGTTTGATTGGCATGGAGCGGGCTGGATTTGTCTCAGGCTGACAGTCAAGGAAACATTTTAGGAAAATCTGTCATTTGTTCTCTGCATCTGGGGATGCCAAACCAGAAACAGTGCTGGTAAATGCAGAGAAAGCCTTTGACTGGGTTTCCTGGGCTTATCTACTGTATTTAGTGTTCTACCTAGATATGCCATCCCTGTAGAATTTATACAATGGATTAAAATCTTCTATACTACACTGTCAGCAAGAATTTTATGTAACAGGGAATTATCCAGAGTGTTTACTTTAACAGAGGCACAAGGCAGAGTTGCCCCTTGTCCCCTATGTTATTTAATTTATATATTGAATCCCTGGCAAAGAAGATAATTACTTCTTCTGTGGTTAAAGGAATTAGGTGGGCATCAGAGAATATAAACTTTTTGCTGTTTGTAGGCGATGTGTTTGCTCCACATCTCTAACTGGCATACATCTCTTCCAGCTGCTCTGTGTCTGCTCTCGAACTTTGGCCAGATATCAGGGTATAAATTAAATTTAGGCAAAACCACGGTATTTCCCCTTATTACACTTTTTTCCAAGTGAAACTGCAACTTTCGAGCTTAATTGGGAATCCCAGACCTTACCTTATTTGGGTATTAAGCTGTCTCCAGACATCTACATATTAAAAAATTAAATTTGGACCGCTTGTTCAATAAATGGACTTTCAGAGGTGGCAGCAACTACCAATGTCAGTATGGGGTTGCATTAACATTATTAAAATGGCTATTTTATCTCCATTGATGTATCCCTTGTCAGTGTTAAATTTGGTACTCCTAAGGCCTGGTTCATTAAGATTCAGTTGTTATGGTCTAAGTTTATCTGGTTGGGAAGACTCCTCAGAGAGCTATAGCTAAGTTTTGTAGACCTAGAGTATTAGGAGGACTCAACTTCCACTTCTAATGCACTATTATTTTTCTATACATGGCTCCAAATATCTGCAGTGGGGTCAGCCATTAGAGGACCGAACTTATACTCAAATTGGCTCAGAATAGAAAGCACTTCAGCAGATCACCATGGGATATCGCTGGGCTCCCTATTATATATTCGTTTTGCTAAGTTTCCAAAACATTAAAATCCACCCCAATAGGAATATCTGAGAAGGATCATGCTCAGCTGTGTCATACCCTACATTTGGTATATAAGACTAATCTTAATCAGCCTCTCTTTAATAATTTGAACATTTTAGTGGACAGTAAGATGCTCACGCAGAAGATATGGCGAGTGCAGGGATCAGTTAATTGGAGGATCCTATCAAAAATAAGGAATTTAGTTTGTTTGATGATTTTAAGTAAATTTCATCTTCCCAGGTGCAAATATTTCCAGTATTTACAGTTATGGCACTGCATGCTACAATTTTTGGCATAGGGAGGCAGGCTCACTATTTATTAAATCTCTTCCTTGGCATCCCAATTGAAACCTGTTTCTAAGTTATATAAGAAGATGGATAAGATCATTTAGGCTAAAGTTTCACCATCAGCCTTTTATTGGCAACAGGCACTTACCCTTAATTCTTCTTCTGAGGAATGAGCAAGTATCTGGAAAATAGTTACTCATACCTGAAGCAAGATAGAATGCACTTGCTCCAGTTTAATATATTGCATAACCTATATTTCACACCTTCTAGATTACTTAGAATATGTAGAGTTTCAGATGCTTCCTGCCCAAGATGTTTACAGGAAATAGGCACATTAATTCACATGATTTGGAGTGCCCGGGTCTGCAGCATATTACGCACAGTCCAAAACACTCGCTTTCACTATTTGGTCACTCCAGATACTATACCATAGAGATCTGTGTTTTAGGGCATTATTCCCACATTTCATCCATTTTGAGAAATACTTATGGCCTTCATCACAGGAGTGACTAAATTATTACTGATGAGACATTGAAGGATCCTAAGTTGCCTACCAAACTGGAATGGATCCACAAAGCTCTAGTTGTCCTCAACACAGAAAGGGTATTGCTTTGGTTAATCATTCCTTACAGAAATTCCAGAACTGGTGGGATCCACTCCTTTCTTTGATTACAGGAAGATGAACTTTGGATGGGAGTCTCTTACCCCTTTATTTATTTCCTTTCATGTAGTATGGTGGATATAGCAGATTTTCTTATCTTATCTGTTTGATTTTATGATGGCCCTAGGTTTTCAAGGTTGTAATATAGCTACTTGATATATTAGTTGCCTGCTTACATAGAGGGTTGGATGGAGGAGGGGGAGGTCGGGAGGGATTAAGTCATTTTATTTTTTATTTTTATTTTCAATGTGTATAGCCTTTCAGCTTAGGGATTCTGTCATTCATGCATATTTAAAATGTATTGCTTTGGTTTTGTGGTTTTATTGTATTATTTGTTTTATATATTGCCTTTCACTATTCTAAAATTCAAAAAGTTTATTATTTGGCAAAGAAAAAATTGATGAGCATAGCTTTTATCTTTACCTTCTTGGGGATGACCAGTATCAGTGCCTCATCAAAGGAAGGAGGAGTCCATCTATAAATGTGTTAAACAGAATCTGAAGTTTAGAAATTAAGATTTCTTAAATGTTTTATAAAATTGTACACCTATAAAATCCATTCTGGGTGCCTTCTCTAATTTTGATAGTTTAATTGCTTCTTCAGTTTCTATTTGTGTAATGGGTTTATCTATTATATTTTGCTGTTCCATAGAGATTTTTGTATGTTTAAGAATTTAGGATTGTTTACTATAGGATTTTGTGATTTATACAATTTGTGTAATATTTCAAAACTTCTTTACTAATATCATGTTCTTGTACTACTGTCTGTCCCACATTATCTTCAGACCTTATTTCTGGAATAAATATTTCTGCTTTTTCTTTCTGCAGTTGATAAGCTAACAGTTTACCACTACGATCAGCCTGAGAATAATAATTAGCTTTAGCATATAGCATTATTCTTTCAGTTTTTCATTGATTATTTCCTGATATTCATTTTTGTATTTTGTTAATGCTTTTAACTATACATTATTATTAGTTGTAGCATGTTTCTGTTGCATATCCAATATTTTTGTCTAACTCTTTCAATTTCTCCCTTTTTTCCTAGTGGATGAACTAGCAATTGTTATATCTTATTACTGCCTTGCATGCATCACAAATTATTTTATCTGATACTTCATTATTTGTATTATGTTGAAAGTATTCTTGAGTTTCCTGTTTTACTTTCTCTATAAAGGTTTGATCTTTTAAACATAATGGATCCAGTTTCTAAGACCTGTTAGTGATGATATCCCTGGATGCCAAGGCCAAACACAATGGTGCACAATCTGTTAGTATAATGAAGTCATACTTAACTTCTACAATATCCTGATACAGTATAGAAGAACCCAACATTTTATCTATTCTTGAATACGATTTGAATCTTGATGCATAATATGAAAATCTTTTTATCTGGGTATACTTCACCAGAAATCCATAACTGCCAGATCTTCCATCCTGTTCAATAAAATAGCCTCTCTTTTATTATAATCTCTATTTTTAGCTGTTGTATCTAATTTTGGATTAATTACCAAATTAAAATCACCCGCTATAATATAAGGTTGTAAAAACAGATAACGCCAGAAACAAATTCAAGAAAAAGGTTAATGCATTACTAGGCACAACATAAACAGATGCAATAGTCATAATTTTACCATATTGCTTTATAGATATAATTACAAATCTGCCTTCTTGGCCAATATGGCTATTTAATATTTCTATTTTTAGATACTTTTGTACTAAAATAGCAGTACCCTTGATTTAGATGTATGCAATGAATGTATTACCTCCCCACAAATTTTATCTATTTTTACTGCTTCATTAATTGTTAAATGTGTTTCTTATAAACATTCTGACCCAGATATTCAGAGCAGTTGCACATGGCACAATTGAGTTGGACAAGTTGGAATTGTGCCAAGGAGCCATATTTAGGAGCCAGTGCGCAGCACAAAATCCATGCACCAATGTGCAACTACAATGAATGCATGCACAAGAGTAGGGGGCATTCCAATGAATATCCAGCGCAGTGGCATATTCAACTGTGAATCCATAGCACAAGTGTGGAGCAAATTGAAGATGCTCCGAGCAGACTTGTTCTATAAATACAGGGTGCAAACACACAGACAGCACTGCGCCAGGGTGTGAGTAAGAGGGAGGAGTGAGAGAGAGAGAGAGAGAGATGAGAGAGAGAGAGAGAGACACACATACAGACAAATAGACAGACAGACCAAAGCCCACACACAGAGGGAGAGGGACAGAGGTGGCATGGGAGAGGGAGAGGGGCACAGAGAGAGAGACACACACACAGACAAGCAGTGCACCAGGGTGGCACACAGCCAGCAGCCAACCACCCAGGGGGACAGTGGACAGCAAGAGCCATGGACAGTTCACCCTTTTGATGGAGGCAGTAATGAGGGGTGTGAGGGGAGGAACAGTGACATGGCCGAGGAAGGGCCTGTCAGCAGTATGTCCGACACAGGTGGTACCATGCCTGCATCACCTTTGAAAACTACAGTGACACTGAGATTGTGGTCCGTACTGCCTGAACAGAGCCATTCTGATTCAGCTCTGCAAGCTGTGCAGTGAGGAGATGCAGGCACCCACCAGATGGAGCCATGCCATGTCTGTGGAGATGAAGATAACCCGCAGTCATGTGTCTGCTCACCATGGGCACCTTCCAGAGACCAACCGGGACATCACAGGCATCACTCAGTCAACCATGTCCTGCCGACTCACACAGTTCCTCAACACCCAGCTGCCAAGGCTTCAGAATTCATCCATTTCCCCAGCACACAGGCGGAGCATACAGCAACCATGCAGGACTTCCATAAGGTGTCACATATTCCAGGCATGATTAGCCATTGACTGCACCCAAATGGCCATCTGCATGCCATCTGGCCCTGAGGGCATGGCAAACATCAACCGGAAGGGGAGCCTGAGTGTCAACTGCCAGATGGTGTGCAATGCCACAGGAGCATCACCAATGTCTGCGCCACACACCCTGGAAGTGCACAGCTCTGTGCTGTGCCACAGGTTTGAACATGGGGACATCCCCATGGACTACCTAGTGGGGAGTATGGCATGGGCAGGGCGATGGGGGAAGAGCAGACCTGGGGATGGGGTGGGCAGGGTGCGTGGCGGCATGGGTGCCAGGGACAGGCAGGGTGCACTAGAATAGCAGAGGGTTAACTGTGTCAATTCCCTACACAGGTGACAGTGCATATACACTGAGGCCCTGGCTGCTCTCCCTACCAATGTCCATGGTCCCCAGAAGAGGAACGGTACAATGATGCACATGCCAGCATGCAACATCATCAAGCATATCTTTGGCATGCTGAAAGCATGATTCCATTGCTTAGACAGGTCAGGTGGTGCCTACAGTATGGCCCTCAAAGCTTGTGGCCTATTCCTGTCCTGTTGCACACTGCACAACATGGCCATTGACCGTTGAATAGCTGTCGAGGCTGATGAGGGCAACAGTAGTGGGGTCGATGGAGGCAATGGGCTGGAGGGTGGTGGACAGCCAGCAGGCAAGATGCTACCGAACACCATCTCACAGGAGCACTATGGTGCACACAGATAGGTGGTGCAGTACACATGCATGGGCCTCACAAACAGGTACAGCACACATGCAGGGGCATGCATGGCAATGGGCATGCACACAGAGGTGTGAGGCAGGGTAGGAAAGTCAGTGGCACACAACCACACACAGCACACACACACACACACACACACACACGCACCCACACACCCAGACGCTGGTATGTGGCATGGATCAGATGCATTGCACCGTGCACAGGCCCAACTGGTGCACCAGCCTTCATCATACCCATGCCACATGGTCCAGCAGCTGGGCAAGCATGCACACAGGCAGCATGCAGCACAACACACAGGCATGACACCAGTGGTAGGCGCACACACCACCCATGTGCGCACAGGGCAGCAGTGGCAGACAGGTCATGGTGGCCTGCATATCATTGCTGCTGCATTGAACCATGGCCACCGTGGCCACAGGGGTGGCTGTTCTGGGGCTGATCAGCAGCCATAGGCTGTGCATCAGCCATGGGGGTATGCAACAGCCCCCAGAGGTGGAACTGCGGACCACAACCATGTCCGAGCTGGGGTGTGCAGGTGCCCAAACAGGCCAGCCCTGGGTGTGCCTGGGATGCCTACATCAGAGCCCAGCATCAACTGTGTTGGGGTCACCCGACGCTGGGTTCATGGGGTGGACATTGCACAGGGGTTCACCTCTGCATGGCCATGCCTTGTGGCAGCTAGCAATGCAAAGCCATCCATGACTGCAGTAGCAATGCAATCCAAGGATGCAGTCCTGGCCTCCTGCATGCACTGCATCCCCACCAGGATCTGGCAGTTGACCCTTTCCTGCTGCTCAGCTAACTGGTGCAACTCCGCATACAGAGCACTCACCCCAGTGGCAAGCAGCACCTGTTGCTGAATGGACGCCCACAGCAGATGGGTGTACTCAGCCAGCTGGTCAGTGTCCTGGGGCTCCTGGGCATGACACCAATCCTCTTGTGGTGACCGACCATGTTGCACAGCCCCCTCTGGTGGATGCTGCACAGTTGGGTCTGCAGGGTGAATGGGCACAGCAGGCACACTGGTGGCAGACCCTGTGTCCAGCTGCCCGGTGGCACTGACAGACTGCTGCTGTCACCCGTCCGCTGCTGTATGATACCCAGTACCTGCATGGCCGCACCATCACCGCAGGGCACAGCTGGGGTAGCGCACACCTCTGCACCCACAGTGGTGGCAGGCAGCTGTTCTGCCACTGGCAGAGTGCAGGGTGTGGTGCCTGTGCAGATGCCAGCAGGGCATCTTGCCCGCAATGTTGCCCATGCTGTCCAGGATCAGTGTGATGTCATCATTGAGTCGGACCCCACCCCGATCTGTGTCTCTGAGCACAGGACACCAAGGCTGGTTTCCTGCAGGAACACATCCAGGGCCTTATCTGACCCCAGGTCCAGGATATCTGCCTGCACTGTGGTGCCAAGCTACAGCCTGTTGGGCCCCAGATGCCAGTGGAGGTGGATGGCTGGTCCTCTGCTGCTGTACCAGCATCTGCGGTTGCTGCCGCTGCAGTGCTCCATCATCTGCATGGAGGCATGCTGGTGCTGCAAGAGAAAGGCATGTCAGTGATGCAGTGTCCACATGTGCCCCCATACACTGCCACTGCATGTGTCCTTGACAAGGCATGCAGGGTGCACACACATGCACATGACATGCATGCCAGCTGCATGCACACCAGCATGCCAACATATGCACCCTCCATGCCACCGGCTGTGTGAGGCTGACAGACTTATTATGCAGTGATGGCTGACACCCATCTGAATCCTCCTCCAGGCACACCCTCCACTGTGGTGTGGCACATGGTGGCTGTCTGGGTGTATCCACAGGCCCTCCTCCAGTGGCAGTACAGGATGCTTGGATGGCCACCACCTTCTCCTTTATCCACCTCTTGTCCATTTCCACCTTCTTTCAGCACTCCTCGCGCTGACCACTGGTGGCTGCCATGCTGGTTAACATAGGCTGCTACCTCCTCCCACGCATCAGCACTGGCCTGTGGTGTGCCCGTGGCACCACTCAACAGGGATCCCTGTCCAGGTAGGCCTCAAACAGGGCATCAATCTCGGCCTTGTGAAGGCCCGCGCTGCTGTGCAGGCCCCCACCTCACCCGCCTCCCGTGCTGACATATTACTACCTGTGGACATGGACAGCACAGTGCAACAGTGGCAGCATCTCCCAGTCCATCCCACCATGCAGTGCTGTCTGCTCCCAGTGAGCTGCAGTGGCATGCACAACTTACCTATCAAGGTTGCAATACTGGGCCATGGCCTATGCTGTTCTGTGGTGCTTATATGGCACAATGCATACAAATGAGGTTGGGCGCAACAGTAATGACATGCTAATGCACCCACTGCACCATGCATCGGCTGATGAGTTCATTTGCATGTGGTGTCTGAATATCAGATATTGCACCAACACCAGGTTTGGACGGCACAATGCAGATGCATGCACGTCGAGGCCTACAGTGTGCATGTGCATCACAGCATCATGGTGTGAATCATGCACCATGCATGGACAGAGTGATGCAGTGGCATTGCACATGTTGTGCATGGGCTGGCTATGCGTGGGGTGCTGTGCCCTATCATGCATCGCATAATGCTGGTCGACCCCTGACCCCTGGGTCAGACCTCTAACTCTGTGACCCCACATAGCTATGCCCATTCTGCATCTCCAGCACCACCCGATGTGCATGCACTGCCCATGCTCCCATGCATTGCGTGGCGGGCACATGGCATGGACACATGTGCCTCCTGCCACCACTTTCACCACCAAACGTGTTGAGCTGACAATGGCACAGGCAAGACACAGGAGGACCCAGAACTGGATGCAGTTGAGTTGGCCAACTTAGTGGCCTGCATGGAGCCCCACACCCCCCAGCTCTTTGGGCAGGTGCCCCTGCAGTGGGCCAGTGGCACTTTGTGGCAGGTTATTGCCAACAGCCTGGAGCAAATGATGGGGGTGCCCAGGACTGGAGAACAATGTTGCCACCACTATGGGGACATGTGGCAGGACCCAGAGCACCTGTGGAGACTACAGGCACATGCCAGGTGAGGGGCCATGCCACAGCCAGTTAAGTCATCCCATGTTGCATGTCTGCCCTGGTGCTGTACTGTGGTGTTGGCTTGGCTGCCTTCCATGCCCTGCAGATGGGTACACTGTCATCATGCACATCACAGGGTGGCATTTACAGCTTCCACTTGAGTTGTGATGCAGCCGTGCAGGACATGTCGGCAGGAACACACCCTGTGCACAAGGGTGGGGTGGGGACAGCTCCTGTGGTCAGTTCCTGATGTGCATCTGTCTTCTTTCCATTCCCAGTACCTGAGAACCATCAGGGCCCAGGCTGCAGTAGTGCAGCAGGCCGCAGTGGGACATGATGGAGCAGGACTGGCTCCAGCAGGGCCACAGAGGGCAGGTAGGCACTGTCATGGTCCTTCTCACTGTGCATGGGGGTGGTGGAGGGTGGGTACAGGCATGGTCACCTGTGCCATGTACCATGGCAATGGTGTGTGTCGCACTGTGCATGGTGCATGCCACTATGGCATGTCCATTGGATATGCGGTGCTGGCTGTTGGTGGGTGGGTGTGCCCCAGCTGCCACTGTTGTTGCTGTGGTGCTGCTAGTGCACTGTGCCACAAGACTGTCATTGCACAGCCATGTGGCCATTGTGTGGCAGGGACTACCTCCGTGCAATGTTGTGGTGTGCTGAGTTGCTGGCTGGCATTGGCCCACTCCCCTGTGGGTGGCCATTACAGGCCCTCCAGGGGTGTGTGTGTTCCTACTGCCCATTGTGCACTGTGGGTAGGCATGGTTCCTTGGGACATTGCACTGATCACCTGTCCTGTCCCTTGTTTTAGGTGTCTGGTGGCAAAGACCGCCACTATCCATGCTCTCCAGACTACTGTGCCAGACCCTTCTTGTGTCCTCCATGATGATGGAGGTGGTTGTCCAGATCAGATAGATGCTGGTGGTGGACCAGAGGCAGCGTCAGCACACTAGTGTGGCTGGAAGGAGCCGTCATTAGTTTTGACCCTGTTTACCCCTTCTTCTCCAGCTGTACCTCCCCTTCAGTCCCCCTTCCCACTGTATAGTCCCTGTTCCTTCCCTCACTACCTACCCTTTCCCAGCCCCTGGTTATTGTATATAGTTCCATTCAAATATATGTTTTCTGATTTACATGCCTATGTCTATGTCTGCTTTGCAGGTGGCGTGAGGAACCATGCTGCAGTGGCCCAGTGTCTGTCCATGTGGTGTGCATGTGCAGGGGCACATGTTGTGCTTCCGTGATTCACTGCTGTGTGCTGTGGTGTATCCCACTGTGGTGGTGTCCACCCCTGGGTCGGTGGCTGTACCTTGGGGTGCCCTTGGGCCGCTGTTGGGGTGTGTGACAGTTGTGTGTGTGGTGATGGCACATTGCCATGGTCATTGGTTGGTGCTGTCCACACGCTGTGTTGGGGCCCCCTGCTTGGTGTTGTGTGGTCTGTCCCATGTGGTCTGTCATGCTACTTTGCCACCTGGCACATTCTGTGCCTACTGTGTGGGCTTCCTGTGTGCCTGTGTGGTGTGTGTATGCTTGGCTTGCATGGTCCTGGGTGTGGCCTGCTATGGTCTGGTGGGGGCACACGGCCAGCGGCCTGTGGGGCTCCTTGGTGGCCCTCCATTGGCCTTTGCACCTCCTGTTGCCTGTTTTCTCTGCCACTGTTGTATTCTTGGGTCAGGTGTCTGGGAGCCTGTGGGTGCTCTGCTGTGCCCTGCTGGTGGAGGCCTCCTGTGGCCTGTCACTGTGCTTCCCTAGCTCTGTCCTGGGTCTGCTTTCTGTGCCATGCCCCCCTCTGTTGCTGTGCTCCACTGTTGCACTGGAGCATCTCTTTTGTGCCATGGCACAACTCTGTTTGCACCATGGTGTATCTCTTTTGTGCCATGGCGCACTTCTGTTTGCACCATGGTGCAACTCTACCATATTCAGCTGGGTTGCACTGGTGTAGTTCAGCCGGGCGCAACCTCTGAATATGTCTCCTGTTGTGCAGTGGCGCATTGGATTTGCACTGTGCGGACTTGCACCGAGCTTTAGCGCATTTCTGAATATCTGGGCCTCTATGCCTATTTTTGTTTTGTTTTATACGCCTTATTATTTTTTTCCATTTTATAGGATTACTAAATCTGTTTATGTTCCAAGTTACAATTCTTAATTCCTTCTGCATTTTTGGTTATTATATAGTACTTATTCCTGACTACTATTCTTATCCTTACCTCCATTATTTGTTTTAATTTATTGTAGCAAAGGAGCAAGCACAAGGAGTGTGTTGCTCTAGAAACACACCAGATGCAAGATAGTCACAGGTTTCTGGCACTCACACAACCCCTCAGAGGGATGCCCAAAAAGTCTGCACCAAAATGTAGGCAAAACACATATTCAGTTTATTATAAAAGCTCCAGTGGAATAAAAAAAGCTGCCTGACATGTTTTGACTGGCTTGGTCCTTTTCAAAGGCTTGTGAATACAAACAGACAAACTAATTTTATACAATCAGAAATCACATGACTTGCTGATCTCATAAATTTTATTAGTAGTCTATTAGTGAGTGCAGGCAAAACATTCTTAAAGTGACATGTGCCTGAAGACAAAAAATACTTGTACATATGCAAATAACTCTATTGTGAAAACACTCTAAAAAGATGGTTATTAACCTCATAGATAAATACCACACACAATCCTTCACATAATCTGGACACACAAGAAATGTTAAAATTAGAATATCATACAAAATGTCATATCTCTTTGGTCAGCATATACAAAACAGATTTAAAAAGGAAGGAAAAAGAAGGATTGTTAAGGTTGGGGAAGTGGGAAGGGAGAGAAAAGGAAAAACAAAGGGAAAAATGGGGAAAACTCAAAAGAATGCAGTTTAGTATCTATTCTTCTGAACCAGATAGGGCTTTAAATCTAAATGTGAATTTAATCCAGGAATAATATTTGCTTTCAAAGACAGAATCCAAAAATGTTCTCTAATGAGCATCACATTTTCAAAGTCTTCACTGTGGGGCTGCAGCTCACTTTATCTATAGCTACAAACTTGAAACTATGGTCACTGCTCCCTATTTCACTCTGCACATGAGCTGTGGTAGCATATGCTTCATCTTTATTTTGATAGCTCTAATGTGTTCTCCCACTCTCATCTTAAATTGGCGGGCAGTTTCCCCACATAAAAGCCATACACTTGCAGGTAGCCAAATATATGACCCCATCTCTTGAACATGTCATGCACTGTCTAATTTAATACATTTTTCTAACATTACAGCTTGTAAACTCTTTCTTTTGTTCCACATGCTCACAGTGGACACATGTTCTGCACTTGAAACACCCCACTGATTGATTGAGCCAGGTTTTCTATATTATTTTGAAATGGCTCTGAACCAACAAATCCTCACGTGCTAAGGCTCTTTAACAGCACATTCTAGGTCTAAGTAACACTATCTGTTTAAGACCTGGATCCACTGATAATACATGCCAGTGTTCATTCAAAATTTGTTCAAAATCTTTGCTTGTGCAGAATAAGTGGTGACCACATTGAATCGGTCTTCTTTTGTTCCTTATTAAGATTAGTCATAAGGATGTCATCCCTATCCAGACCCAAGACCTGTGATCTAGCTTCATTTATTTTCTCTTTTCATACCCTCTTTCCTCAAATCTTAATGAGTACATCTGCCCCTTCTCAAAATTTTCCACGGTTGTGCAGTTATGCTTCATCCTCAAAAATTGCTCCTTAGGGATGTTTTTAGTTACATATGGTGGGTGGCAACTACTAGCAGCCAGTACTGTATTGCCATCCACCTCTTTCCTATAAATATCACTCTCAATTCTATTCTCATAATTCCTTATGAGTCTTAGGTAAAGGAAGGTGATAGCATCCCTATTTATGGTGTAAGTAAATCGTAAGTTACCATTTGTGCTGTGGAGCCATTCTACAAAGGTAGCAAACTCTGACTCACTACCACGCCATAAAATCAATATATCATCAATGAAGCATTTCCAGGTTATTACCTTGTCTGAGTATGGGTTCACATTCTTATTACAAGCTATTTCATTTTCCGCTGAGCAACAAAGAGGTTAGCTATTGATGGGGCACAAGTGGCACCCATCGCTGTGCCCTTCACTTTGTTCATATATACCTGAACATCAAATAAAAATGCATTATATTTCAATACATATTCAAGCAATTTCAGAATGAAGTGTATAGGTGGTCCATTACATTCAGTGTCTCTATTGAGAAAAATGCCACAGCATCCAGGGCCCCCTCATGCGTGGACATTTGTGTATGAAGCCTCTGTGTCCATAATCACAAGGAATGTCTCTTCATCTAGTATTAAATTATCTGTAGTATCTTTCAAATAGTTAGGCAGAGTAGCCACCACAGGCCATAAAAAGTGTCACAAATTTATACAGTGGTTCTGTAATCGATCCAGTCCCACTAATGATGGGGCACCCTGGTGTTTTTCTAATGTTTTGTGAACTTTGGGCAGGATATAAAACATTGGTCTAACAGGGTTTTTGTAATTAGAAACTTCCTCATTTTTGAATCAATTTCGCCCTTCCAGTAAGCCCTTGTAATGTCTCATCAATGCTGTGCTTGAAGTCATGGGTTGGATCATTTGCACATTTCTTATAAAATTCTGTATTGCCCAACTGTCTCAGGACTTAACACTTATATGATCTCTCTCCATTAGAACCACCACCCCACCCTTGTCAGCCTGTTTAATAATTATATTTTTATCTTCTTGTAAAGGTCTGATTGCTAGTCTCTCAGCACAACTTATATTTTGATAACAATTCATTAGTGGCACATCAAACAGTTTCTCAAGATCATTTTCCATTAAGTTTCAAAAACAGTGACTGCTACAGCTGGGGGCAGAAAGTGGAGGGATTCCTAAATAACTGGGTCTGGTCCATACTCAAAGCATCTGGCCTACCATGTTTATGGAAGAAAGATTTTGGGTTCAAATTTCTATACGTAATATTTAAGTCAACCAATGTCTGCACTCTTTTGATCAGTTTAGTCGGTGCAAAGTTAAGGCCTTTTTCAACAGTGAAACCTCCGACTCAGTCAAAATATGCTTAGAAAGGTTAATAATCCATGTAGGAGTCCTTACCTCCTCCTGCGTGCTGGATTCCTGAATGGCCTCCATTGTGATGATCTCCCCTACTGGTGTTGTGGTTCTGGTACTGATTGTATGTACGGGCCTGGTCATTTCTGCCCTCCTGGCGTATTCTCTTGTGGCCCCACCTCTTCTGTATTGTCATTAGTTCTCTTGTAGTCATGGACTCTGTCATCACCGGCATTAGCGTATATTGAGGTGGGGGTAGATTACCTCTGCTGGAGGATCTGAAGTATGTTGTTCTCTCGAAAAGAAGTATTTGGCACTGCTTCATCTTTATCAGATTCACTGAGCTCTGTGCTATATTCAAAGAGACATTTCTTTCTGTTTTAAGATCCCTTAGGTTTATTTATTTTCCAATTGAATACATCCTCACGCTCAAAATTTCCTTTATCTCTGGGAAATTTGGTTTGTTTTAGAGTCTTCAGTTCCATGTCCAATTTTGTAATGGATTCTTGTAATCATTTATTCAACCTATTAAAGTCAGTAAAGTCTCTAAACTTAAGTGTTTCCTTTCTTGCACCTTAAATTCCTCCTTTAGTTTAACATCTTTCCCTTTGCAATATTTTACTATAAGTTGCATTAGTTTCTTACTCACCTCTAGTAGTATATTCTCCCACTCCTTCATAAATTGATCACTGTCTGTCCCACATGCAGGATCTTTCACCAAACAAAGGCCTCGAGGGACTCGATTCACCAGGATATAAGCTTCCAGATTTACATTGTTCCAGTATAGGCAACATAATTGTAGAACTGTGTTCTCTAAATTCTTAAAGGCATCAAACAAAGAGCAGGTTTCTGATGTGGAATATACAGCACCTGTGTCTTCAGTTAAAAAGGATTTGCATCTTTGAAAATTTGAAGCTCATTAGAGAACATTTTGGATTCTGTCTTTGAAAGCAAATGTTATTCCTGGATTAAATTCACATTTAGATATAAAGCCCTATCTGGTTAAGAAGAATAGATATTGAACTGCATTCTTCTGAGTTTCCCTCCTTTTTCCTCATTGTTTTCCTTTTCCCCAACCTTTACAATCCCTCTTTTTCCTTCCTTTTTAAATCTGTTTTGTATATGCTGCCCAAAGAGATATGAAATGTTGTATGATATTCTAATTTTATCATTTCTTGTGTGTCCAGATTATGTGAAGGATTATGTGTGGTATTTATCTATGAGGTTAATAACCATAGTTTTAGAGGGTTTTCACAATAGAGTTACTTGTGTATGTACAAGTGTATTTTTTGTCTTCGGCACATGTCACTTTAAGAATGGTTTGTCTGCACTCACTAATAGACTACTAATTAAATTGATGAGATCAGCAGGTCTTGTGATTTCTGATTGTATAAAATTAGTTTGTCTGTTTGTATTCACAAGCCTTTGAAAATGACCAAGCTGGTCTGAAACATGTCAGGCAGTCTTTTTATTCCACTGGAGCTTTTTATAATAAACTGAATATGTATTTTGCCTAAATTTTGGTGCAGATTTTTGGTGTCCCTCTGAGGGATGGTGTGAGTGCCAGAAATCTGTGAGTATCTGTTATTTGTTTTAACCCTTGCACTTTTATTTTATTCCTGTTACACTGCTACTTACTCCAAAAGAAACCCTATCTCAAACTTCCATTGTCCTTCCCCACACTCTTTTCCATCATAAAAGTAAAATAAATTTTCAGGCACAACCCTAATCCCTCATTCTTTACAGAATGCTCAATCAGAGCCAGTAGAATCCTAAAGACTTAACATCCTATTTTCTTATTGCCAAGTTGGCTCTAACTCCTTTTCAGCATGAAGAGCTGAATCGACCCTCACCCAACAGTAAGTACACAACCAATAATTCAACTTTTCTTTGATTCCATCAAATTTAAATTTTCCAAAAGTTCTAGGTCTTCCTGATTTAAACTTGATTGGTCTTGTTTTTCATTATCAGTGTCTGTCTTTGTTTTGCATGAATATCATTATTTTGTTCCTTATGTTGATCTTCCTTTCTTTGTACATTGTCCTCTGATTTGAAGTATTTCCTGCTTTCTCAGGCTTGTCTGATTCTTTTTCTGATTCCATCTCTGTCCTTCTTTCAGAAGTATCCATGTTTTTATCTCTTGATTGATTTTTATTCATATCATAATGTAGGTCCAATATTTCTTTCACGTAGTTTTCTGCACACTTACATCCTCAAAATCTTATATCTTTCTTGATGGAAAATCTTTAAGTTATTAGGCATTAAATGTTGGAATCTTACATTGTTTTCCCATAATAAAGTTTTCAGAGGATTAAACAGTTTTCTTTTTATAGATGTTGAGGCCTAAGTCTGGAAAAACAGCACATGTTGCTTATTTAAATATAACCTTTTTCTTCTAGCAAACAGTAGCACTTTTTCTCTCTCTTGAAAACATAAACAATGCACATAAATCACTTGTGGATATCTTTGTACAATATTAGAAATTTGTGCTGGTGTTCTATGTGCTCTGTCAATTTCAATTCTGTCCTCTCCTATTATAACAGTCAACCATTCTTCCAGATATCTATTTATATCTTGACCTTCACTTTTCAAAGGATATTTAGCATTTTTACATTTTTTTATGTAATGCTTTTTGCCACCTGCTGTGGCACACTACTGGCTTGGGGTATTCAGCCACCAGCTCCGCCTGGAGAACTGGGTAGCTCATGGGATAGACATAAAGGAATTCTAGAGGTCAGGGTAGGGGAAATAGACTTCTAGGAAAACAAACTGAACTTACAAGCTCAAATGGGCAGACTAGGTGGGCCATGTGCCCTCATCTGCCGACACTGTCTATGTATCTATGTATCTATGACTGCACCCAGGAGGATCTAGATGGCCATCTTGTTATCCCGCTGGAGGGCCCCTCTGCCTCAGCCAGCCAAGACAACCCCAGACCCTCCCCAACAGGATTCTGCCAAAGTCCTCCAGGCAGCTCAGGCCGGGACCATCAAGCTGCACAGTCGTGCCCAGCCATTTCTCTGATTGGTCCCCTGGAATGTGGATGTACAGTGGCGTCTGGGCACAGCATGCCGACATCTGCCACGTTCCCCTCAGATCGCCAGCACTTGTAGTGCTTCCGAGCATCCCAGGAGCTGCTACAGCATGAAGAGATTCCCAAACCCACCCCAGGACTGGGAGAGCAGTCTCTGGACACTCAATCCCAATACTCCCCTGCCGACCCCGACTGCTCGTGTTCATTTCGAACTCGGGTTGCGGCATGGCGTGAGGTATGGCATCCACGCCTCAACCCTCCGTGCCACTGGGCTGGCCTGATATTTAGCACTTTTAAATTATTCCTGCGTAGATCTCCATTCCAAATCCTTCACTTTCTCTTTCATCTCTTGCAGTTTTTTGTTTGTCCTTCAACTTTCCTTCTAACTCTGGTACATAGTTTTCTCATCAGAAACTCTAGTTTCTAGTTCTGCAATTTTATCATGCATTAGTTTCATTTCACTTCTTGTATCTTTTATTTCCTTATTAATTTGTTCCATTTTTCTTCCATATCAGAAAAGCCTCTTTTAAGTTCCATATATAGTTGCTGCAAGTATTCTTTTATTTTATTTTCTCCTCCAAATTTCATTTATTGAAGTCCTCAGTTTCTTTTCTATGCTCTGTAATTTTGTGAACAAAGAAAGCATAAATCCCTCTGGTATCTGCAAATCTCCATGTTCTTCTGAGTTGGCAGATGTACTTGATTGTTCTCTAAATATTTTTGGGGAGCCATTACTAGCTTGTTGCTGCTTTAAATCTTTCTCGTGTTCTCTTAATTTAGGACCCATTTTGTTTTTGTAAAATGCCAGACTCCTCTATGTGTTTTTGTTTAGAGTTATGTTATCTTCTTCTTCTACCTCCAAACTTCTTTTTATTGTGTACCTCATCATCTTGATCTGAGATTATCTCTTTCAGTTCTGAATCGATCTTTCTATTTTTATTTACAGTTCTAGTAGCAGTTCTGTGAGTTTTTTGCTTTTTGGTTCAGGAACAAAGTCAATTTTGTTTTTATTTTTCAGGAACTTTTCTGAAAAAATCTTTAAAATATCTTGGACCGAGCTCCACTTTTAAATTTGTTTGTGCTGCTTACAGGGCTGCCCTATTTTCTGGCATTTTGCTTACGCGACTATAAATACCATACTTCCAGTCTCTTCAGTCAAGTTATTTTTAGGCCTTCTGTTACTGTATTAAAATGTTTTTAAACTTAAAACAGCTTACAGAGCTGCCCTTTTTCTCTCTTACACTTTAATGTTTATTGGCACTTTGCACACACTTTGTTACACGGGCTTTACCCTATTTTTTTTCTTAATTAGTTCTTTTATTTCATTTACAGAGCTAAACATCCTTAATAGGGTTGTATTCATTTTGTTGTTTTACCATATGTAAATTAACCAAAGACCCTTAGGGAAGTTATATGTTGTCTGTCCCTCCCTTTTTTTGTCCAATAATTTCAATAGGAAAAGTGAAGCTAGAAAGTTTGAATAATACCTTACAGAGCTGCACACTGGCAATTGTTCACATTAAAGCACATACCATATCAATTTTTTACAATTCCTCATGTTCAAAGTGTTTCTTTGTACTTAAGTTTATACCATCATCAGGTTTTCAAGTCACTATATTAAGCAATGAAGCAGTAGCTCTCCATTTGAGGAAAGAGTAGTGTTTTTATGTTTGCTTGCACGCATGTGCAAGAAACATAGTGCCATCATATCAGTTTTGTAGAGGTGTGTCAGCCTCTTCCAATTCAGTCAGTGTGTTTGCAGGTGTGGTTGCAGTGTGCCAATCACTGCTGCAGCTGTCTATGACAGTAGGAAAAGCAGTGGCATACAGTTGAAAGGAGAGCCGCTTCAATGAGCAGAGGTCTCCTCCAACACACACACACACAAGCATGCATATTGTGCGTGATGCGCCCCCATGCACACACTGTGTGGCTGATGGGGTGCTCAATCCCCATTGGCTCCACGCCTCCCCAACAACAGCTGTCCAGGTGCCACACTGGGAGCCCACCCCAGCAGGCAAGAACTGTCATAGCCAATGGGGTGCCCAATCACCCATCGGCTCCATGGCTGCATGCCCCCTAAAAGTTTTCCATGTGCCACGCTGGGAGCCCACCCCAGCATGGCAAAGCATGTTATGGCCAATGGGGTGCCCAATCCCCTGTTGGCTCCAGCCCCCAAACAGCTCTTTCCAGCTGCCACACTGGGAGCCCTCCCCAGTGTGGCAAATGTCCCAGTTCATCTAAAAACCTGTAAAGAAGAAAACCTTCCTAGCAGTCTCCCCCAACCCCCACAACCTGCACCCACCCACTGCACCTTGCCTCCTCACACCCCTCACTCCATACTTACCTCTGGAGCTCAAGAATGATCATCAGTGGACCGGGAACACATCTGCACTCTTCAAAGCTGACCATGAACTGAGGAAATGCCGTAAGCTGTATAATGGAATAAATAGGGTTTTTCAACTTTGTTGCATATCTCAGGCATTTTGGGATTTGGGGCCAAATTTTCAACATGGGTTTTGGGACCCCTCCTCATGAATTCTTGCACTGTCATGGCGTTATTTGGGCCGAAGGGTGATTTCACAGTCACTGTGTGAAATCACCTTCGGGACCCATAACAAAATGACACTGCCAGTGTTCATAAGGTGGGCTCTCAAAAGCCTATGTTGAAAAATTTGTGAAAAAATTCTGTAATGACTGTTTTATTTAAGGTTATGCAGTTCCTACGCGACGCGTAAGTTCATGAATTTTCAATATTTTCACTCCAGATTTTCAACATTGCCATTTTACCACACCTCCTTATGAGCAGTATAGCTGTCATTTTCACATCTCACCCAAAACGTGTTTCCGCCCATGTAGCACACAATGGCGCAGTCGGTGTGCAAAATCAATGTACAGGACACATTAAGAAAATCACACACTGTTCATGAGTAGAGGTCTTAAAATGGCTATGTTGAAAATTTGGTGAAAAATTCCTAAAATGACTGTTTTACGCTTAGCATTGCGCAGTTCCTACGCATCAGAAGTTCACGAATTTTCAATATTTTCACTCCAGATTTCAACATTGCCATTTTACCACACCTCCTTATGAGCAGTATAGCTGTCATTTTTCACATCTCACCCAAAACGTGTTTCTGCCCATGTAGCACACAATGGCGTAGTCGGTGTGCAAAATCAATGTACGGGACACATTAAGAAAAATCACACACACTGTTCATGAGTAGAGGTCTTAAAATGGCTATGTTGAAAATTTGGTGAAAAATTCCTATAATGATCATATTATGAGCGCATTTAGCAGTTCCCACGCACTCAGAAGTTCACAAATTTTCAATATTTTCACCCAGATTTTCAACATTGCTATTTCACCACACCTACTTATGAGTAGTACAGCTGTCATTTTTCACATCTCACCCAAAACGTGTTTCTGCCCATGTAGCGCACAATGGCGCAGTCGGTGTGCTAAATCAATGTACGGGACATTAAGAAAATCACAGTGACACTGTTCATGAGCAGAGGTCTTAAATGGCTATGTTGAAAATATTCCTAAAATGACTGTTTTATGAGAGTGCATTGCAGAGTTCCTACTATGCTCGTAAGTTCTCAAATTTTCAATATTTTCACTCCAGATTTTTAACATTGCCATTTTACCACACCCCTTATGAGCAGTACAGCTGTCATTTTCACACCTTGCCCACAATGTGTTTCTGCCCATGGAAGACAATGGCACAGTCAGTGTGCGAAATCAATGTATGGGACACATTAAGAAAATCACAGTGACACTGGTCATGAGCAGAGGTGTTAAAGCATGTCTGGAAAATTTGGTGAAAATTCCCAAAATGACTGTTTTAGAGCGCACGCTGCGCGCAGTTCCTACGCACGCTGGCAAGTTTAAAATTTGTAATATTTTCACCCAGATTTTCAACATTGCCATTTTACCACACCTCCTTATGAGCAGTATAGCTGTCATTTTTCACATCTCACCCAAAACGTGTTTCTGCCCATGTAGCACACAATGGCGAGTCGGTGTGCAAAATCAATGTACGGGACACATTAAGAAAATCACACACTGTTCATGAGTAGAGGTCTTAAAATGGCTATGTTGAAAATTTGGTGAAAAATTCCTATAAATGACTGTATTATGAGCGCAGCATTATGCAGTTCCCACGCACGCCAGAAGTTCACAAATTTTTCAATATTTTCACCCAGATTTTCAACATTGCTATTTCACCACACCTACTTATGAGTAGTACAGCTGTCATTTTTCACATCTCACCCAAAACGTGTTTCTGCCTATGTAGCGCACAATGGCGCAGTCGGTGTGCGAAATCAATGTAATGGACACATTAAGAAAATCACAGTGACACTGTTCATGAGCAGAGGTCTTAAAATGGCTATGTTGAAAATATTCCTAAAATGACTGTTTTATGAGAGTGCATTGCAGAGTTCCTACGCATGCTCGTAAGTTCTCAAATTTTCAATATTTTCACTCCAGATTTTAACATTGCCATTTTACCACACCCCTTATGAGCAGTACAGCTGTCATTTTTCACACTTGCCCACAATGTGTTTCTGCCCATGTAGCGCACAATGGCACAGTCAGTGTGCGAAATCAATGTATGGGACACATTAAGAAAATCACAGTGACACTGGTCATGAGCAGAGGTGTTAAATGGCTATGTTGAAAATTTGCAAAAAATTCAAAATGACTGTTTTAGAGCTTATCGCGAGTTCCTACGCACGCTGGCAAGTTTAAAATTGTAAGGTTTGCACACCAGATTTTCAACAGTGCCATTTTGCCACACTTCCTTATGAGCAGTACAGCTACTATTTTCACATCTCGCCAAAATGTGTTTCCGCACATGTAGCGCACAATGGTACAGTCGGTGTGTGAAAACAATGTTTGGGACAGATTACGAAAATCACAGTGACACTGGTCATGAGCAGAGGTCTTGAAATGACTATGTTGAAAATTTGGTGACAAAACTCATAAAATAACTGTGTTACGAGTGAGCATTGTGCAGTTTTCACGCACCTCGTAAGTTCATGAATTTGTAATATTTTCAGTCCAGATTTTCACCAGTGGCATTTTACACACCTCCTTAGGAACAGTACAGCTGTCATTTTCCACAACATGGCCGAAATGTGTTTTCACACTTTCAGCGCAGAAATGCGTGGTCGCTGTGGGAAATCATTGTTCGGGACAGATAAAGAAAATCACACTGACACTATTCATGATTGGAGGTCCAAAATGCATGTGTTAACAATCTGCTGTAAAAAAATCCCCAACTAGTTACATTACGGGTGTCGTTGCACAGTTTCTACGGACTCGTGACTTCACCAGTTTTTTAAGATTTTCACAGCAGATTTTCAACATTGCCATTTTACACCTCCCCATGAACAGTACTGTTGTCATTTTTCACATCCTGTTCAGAATGTGTTTTGCACCTGTGGTGCCAAATGTCGCTGTGCAAAAGCAGTTTTGGCTAACAAACTGATATTGCCACTGTTCATGAAGTGGGGTCACAAAAAACCATGTTGAAAATTTGGGTGAAAATACCAATGAATGCCTGAGGCGTTAGGGTTTCCGACCATAACGCCCCACCCTGTAGAGAATGACAGGCATCAGAGGTGTGACTTGCGATTCTTGTCTGTAATGCTCATACCATTCCACCCCACCCACACCCTGCAGCCAGTGAGAGGCATACAGTGTGCCTCGGACTCTTCGGGCCCAAACTTCACCCCATTCTCCTATACTGCATCCATCTCACTGTATTTCCTGATGGAATGGGGTGCGATCAAGAGCCAAAGACCCTAAGGCACAGTGACACTTGTCAGTGTCTGCAGGGTAGGGTGTGAAATGCATGGTCGTTATACGACGGACTCCAAAAGGCACACCCAAATGCCTGTCACTCTGCAGGGTGGTGGTGGGGTTGGTTTAGTTCAATACTTCAGCTGCCATTCCTATTATGCAGCTCTGTAACTTCTACACTACCAATGCCTAATGCCAGCAAGCAAACATTCGGCATTGACAAATGCTTGTTTGTTTACTTTCAGTGTATGTCTTTCCTGGCTAGCAATCTTTTAATCAGAGGTAAATACAGGAGCCCAAGAACTCAGAAATTCAAAATTGCAGCACTTCAAATACCTCTGTTGATGTTTTGTTTGTGTATTTCATTTGTTTCTATCAGCAGTAGGATGAAAGAATGCTGTCCGTCCGTCTGAGCAACAGTTATTGCTAGACTATTGGAATGATTAGCAAGTTTCATGGAGAAAGGGAAACAAAAAGCTGGTTCTGCCACATAGGATAAAATGTATATCTTGCATCGATAGCAGAAGGAACTAACTTAGTTTTAACACATTTTAGCACTGGCGAGAAAAAGAAGAAACTGCCACTGTTTATTTCACATCACTTGGAGAGCTGTTAGCTCCAATCGATGCTATGGAAGAACCCCACAGTTTTACTCACAAATCATGGCTACAAACATAGCAGCTTCAGTGCTTCATCAGATCATCTATGATGAAGCAATCAAGGGTGGAAACATAAAATTCCTGAGCAGCTTTTGGTGAGGGGCTGACGCCAGTAAACATTTTATGCATTAAGAAGCAGCAGTTTGTGTAGTCTTTCAGAAGGGGTGAGGCATCATGAACTTTCAACACTTTCTCATATTTTGTTTCTATTTACTATAAAAGCAGCTTTAAGATCCACAAGTGTACAGTACAATTTCTCTGATGTGGAACCTTTGTAAAAGAGCCATGACAAAGGTATTTGTAATCCTAGACTTGATAAATAAAATAAATAAAATAAAAACAATTTCAGTTTTTAACTGTCTTATATTTATAAATTAAATGTGTCAGCATGAAGTACTGGTCAATTGTGGAGTATTTAGCTCTAAAACCAGCTTGTACTTCATCTAATATATGAGTTTCTTCCAACAAATTTATGATTCTATTGTTAATAATTCTTGTAAATATTTTTCAGTACAACCGATTAAACTTATGGGCCTATAACAGTTCCGGTCATTTTCTCCCTTTTTGAACAGCAGAACTATTATTTTTCTTTACAACTCTGAGGAATTTTACTGTCTTCCAATATATAATTAAATAGTTTATACAGAAAAGGGATCCGTAATGGTTTTGTTTTCCTTATCACATCAAGGGGACCGCATCTGGGCCTGGTGCCCTGTGTGCTGAAAAGAAATTTAGTGCTGTAGATATTTCTTCTATTGTAATGTCATTTCTCAGGGAATCCCAACTTTTGCCCCAAACCTTCTTTTAACTCTGTTGTATACTCACTGTTGTTGTTGAAGAAGGATTTTTAAATGTTGTACCCATTTATCAGGTACAATATTTGTATAATTTCCTTAACTATAATCTTTCATTCCTTTACCAACTATTGACCAGAATTTTTATTTCTTTGGTTTACCACCTCTTTCAATTATTTATTTATTTTTATTGACCGGTAAGTGCACTAGACAAATTCTGCCTATTTTCAGGCATGACCTGGGAGGGGATACAGATGAATGCCAACTGACCTTGAACCAAATTAAGCTGTTGGTGGTATTTTTAGTGAATGGGGAATATTTTGGCCAGGGCAACCAGGGGAAATTCCCTACTTTTTCGAGACGTGCCATGGGATCTTTAACATCCACCTGAACAGGCAGATGGGACCTCGGTTTAATGTCTCATCTGAAAGATGGCACATCAGAGTGCACCCCCATGCTGTACTACAGTGTCATATTGGGATAATAACCCAAGTGCCTGGTGTGGGATAGAACCCACAGCCTTCTGATCGCCTGGTTTCAGAGGCGAGTGTGCTACCTGCTGAGCCACTGACACTCATTTTATTGGGATTAAGTTTTATTATTCTCAGTTGTTCGTTAGTTGTTTCTTGTCTTAACAAGCTCCTTACATTCTATTCTTTACCAACATATACATCTCTTTCTCTTAATTCCTATAGGACCACTTTCATCCTACTGTTAAAGCATTCTTTATGCATCTTTATCTTAATTTCTAGTGCTCCATGTGGGCTTTCTAGTTTGGCTTCAGCCATCAGGTCTAAACAATCTATTAGCATATTGATGCTTACCCATACCTGATCTATAAACAATAATCTGTTTCCTCCTATAAATGTGAAATTACCTGATTTGTCATTATGCATTCTACCATTTAGCAGAGTGAAGTTCCTTCTGTCATTGCCCTATGTAACTTTATCCATTTATTATTTATTAACTGGTCCCTAGATTTCCTATCTGGGGTGAGTCCGATGTCCTCCTGAATAGATTGAATATTCAGGGAGTCTTGATGGCTGCTGCTAGCTGTCCTTCTCTAGCATTGAAATCACCAAGTAGTAGAACATTCACTGCTGGATTCTTGATTAATAATTCCTTTTAATAAATTCAGCTGATTTAGCCCATCCTTATCCCCATATTTGCTGTTCTCAGGTGGGGAATAAATATTTATTATTGCTGTTTTTTTTTCCCATTCTGTACCATGATTGTCAAAATACTATAACTGTCACAGAAAGTTGCAAGTCCACCTACACTCCTACCATGCTTAGAAACATAGAAACATAGACTTTGATAGCAGATAAGGACCGCTTGGCCCACCTAGTCTGCCCATTTCCTCACTCTCAGGATAGGCCGCAGATCCTAGTTAACCAACAGCCTATTTCTTCCTACCCCCACAAGAATTGCCTTATGTCTGTCCCATGCATTCTTGAATTCTCCCACAGTTTTAGACCCCACTATCTCCTCAATAAGGCTGTTCCATGCATCCACTACCCTCTGTGAAAAATACTTCCTCACATTGCCCTAAACCACCCACCATCTTTAAATTGAGTCCCTTGTTCTTGCACGTCTCTTTTTCTGAAAGATGCTACCCTCTTGGACTTTGTTGATTCCACTGAGGTACTTAAAAGTTTTATCATGTCCCCTCTCCTCCTTTCCTCAAGAGTATACATATTAATCTCCTTTAGTCTCTCCTCGACGGCTTCTCTTGCAGACCCTGCACCATTTTGTTGCCCCCTCTGACTGCCTCTATCCTGTCTATGTCCTTGCAGAGATGGGGTCTCCAGAACTGGATGCAGTACTCAGATGGGGTCTCACCAACTGTTTATACAGAGGGATAACAACTTCCTGTTTTCTGCTGGTGATGCCTCTCCTATGCATCCCAGTATACCCCCAGCCCTCCCTACTGCCTTCACACATTGCTTGCTAACCTTAAGAGCATCTGATATGATTACCCCAGGTCCCTTTCCTTTTTGTTGTTGTTACTACCCTCCCCATTGTGTAATCTTCCCTGGGTTCTTGTTTCCCAGGTGCATTATTTTGCTCTTCTTTGCATTGAATCCTAGCTGCCATACTTCTGACCATTCCTCCAACCTTGCCAAGTCCCTTCTCATCCTTTCCACACCTCCTTGTGTATCAACCCTGTTGCAGATCTTTGTGTCATCTGCAAAGAGGCATACTTTTCCTTCCAGTCATAGATACACATAGATACTTAGACAGTGACAGCAGATAGGCCTGTGGCCCACCCAGTCTGCCCATTTGAGCTTGTAAGTTCAGTTTATGTTTTCCTAGAAGTCTGTTGCCCCCATACCCCTGACCTCCAGAATTCCTTTATGTCTATCCCATGCATTCTTAAATCCTGTGATAGTTTCAGCCCCCACCACTTCTTCTGCAGGGTGTTCCACTTGTCCACCACCTGTTCTATGAAGAAATTCTTCCTCACATTTCCTCTGAATCGCCTCCCTCCAACTGCATCCCATGCCCTCTAGTCCTGGAACATCTTTTTCGCTTAAAATAGTGTTTTCCTGCAACCTGTTCCTCCCGTAAGATACTTGTATGTCTCTACATATCCTCTCTCCTCCTTCCTCCAGGAAGTACATGTTCATTTCTTCAACCTGTCCTCATAGGACTTGTGATGAAATCCATGCACCATCTTTGTTGCCCTCCTCTGAACCTTCTCTACCCTGTCTATGTCCTTACGTAGGTAAGGTCTCCAGAACTGTACACTGTACTCCAGGTGGGCCTCACTAGTGTCTTGTATAGTGGAATTATAACTCCTTTTCCTGCTGGTGATACCCTGCCTATGCATCCCAGCATCCTATTTGCTTTACCTGCTGCCTTGTCACACTGTTTCCCTACCTTGAGGTCATCAGAGATGATAAGCCCCAAGATCCCTTTCCTGATGGGTGCATGCTATATCCTCACCTCCCCAACTGACATATTGTGCCAGGGGTTTTGTGCCCATATGCATTATCTTGCACTTCTTGCATTGAATTTCAACTGCCAAACCCCTGACCATTCTTCAAGTTTCTGCAGGTCCTTCTCATTCTGTCTACACCCTCTGGTGTGTCTACTCTGTTACAGAGCTTTGTGTCATCAGCAAACAGTGAAATTCTGCCTTCTAGGTCCTGTGCAATGTCACTGATGAAGATGTTGAATAGGACCGTCCCAGCACTGATCCCTGTGGTACCTCACTAGTCACTCTTCCATCTGTGGAGTGACAGCCATTTACCACCACCCTCTGTGTCCTTCCACCCAGCCAGTTACCTACCCACCACACTACTGTCCTGCCCACACCCATATTACATAGAAACATAGAAACATAGACTTTGACGGCAGATAAGGACCGCTAGGCCCATCTAGTCTGCCCATTTCCCTCACCTACAGGATAGGCCGAGATTCTAGTTAACCAACAGCCTATTTCTTCCTACCCCCACAAGAATTGCCTTATGTCTGTCCCATGCATTCTTGAATTCTCCCACAGTTTTAGACCCCACAACCTCCTCAGGAAGGCTGTTCCATGCATCCACTACCTCTCTGTGAAATAATACTTGCTCACATTGCCCCTGAACTGCCCCCATCTTTAAATTGTGTCCCTTGTTCTTGCAAGTCTCTTTTTCTGAAAGATGCTACCTCTTGGACTTTGTTGATTCCACTGAGGTACTTAAAGTTTCTATCATGTCCCCTCTCCTCTTTTTCCTCAAGGGTATACATATTAAGCTCCTTTAGTCTCTCCTCATACGGCTTCTCTTGCAGACCCTGCACCATTTTAGTTGCCCTCCTCTGGACTGCCTCTATCCTGTCTATGTCCTTGTGGAGATGGGGTCTCCAGAACTGGACACAGTACTTCAGATGGGGTCTCACCAACTGTCTGTACAGGGATAACAACTTCCTGTTTTCTGCTGCTGATGCCTCTCCTATACATTCCAGTATACCCCAGCCCTCCCTACTGCCCTTCTCACATTGCTTGCTAACCTTAAGGTCATCTGATATGATCACCCCAGGTCCCTTTCCTTTTGTTGTTGTTACTACCTCCCACCCATTGTGTATTCTTACCCTGGGTTCTTGTTTCCCAGGTGCATTATTTTGCACTTCTTTGCATTGAATCCTAGCTGCCATACTTCTGACCATTCCTCCAACCTTGCCAAGTCCCTTTTCATCCTTTCCACGCCTCCTTGTGTATCAACCCTGTTGCAGATCTTTGTGTCATCTGCAAAAGGCATACTTTTCCTTCCAGTCCCTCTGCAATGTCACTGATGAAGACATTAAAAGGACTGGACCCAATACTGAACCCTGTGGTACCCCACTAGTAACCCTCTTTCTTCAGAGTGGACTCCATTTACAATTACCTTCTGTGTCCTTTTGTGCAGCCAATGTTTTACCCATGCTACACCCTGGGACCCACTCCCAGGCTGGTTAATTTGACTATTAATCTTTGTGTGGGACTGTGTCAAATGCCTTGCTAAAGTCTAGGTAGGCCATGTCCACAGCCTCTCCTGGTCTACTACTTTGGTCACCCAGTCAAAGAAATCTATCAGATTTGTCTGACATGACCTTCCCACTGTGAACCCATGCTGCCTTGGGTCCTGTGCTCCACTGGCCTCTAGGTACTCAACTATTCTTTCCTTCAGAAGTGACTCCATCACTTTCCCTACCACAGAGGTCAGACTGACAGGTCTGTAGTTTCCTGCCTCTGTCTTGGTCCCACTTTTGTGAAGGGGAATCACATCCGCCTTCCTCCAGTCCTCGGGTACCACACCATCCTCCCATGATTTATTAAAAGAGTAGCCAGTGGTTTCACTAGTTCCTCCTTAATTCTTTTAGAATTCTGGGTGAATTCCATCAGACCCATTGCTTTGTCCACCTTCAGTTTTAGGAGTTCTTGCAGAACCCTTTCTTCTGTGAAAGGACTGGGATCGACCCCCTATCAAGAGTGCTTCTGTTAATTGGATTAGGCAACCCCATCTCTTTGTGAATACTGAGCAGAAATATTCATTCAGTATCCCTGCTTTTTCACTGTCCCCTCTGCCCACCCACCGCTCATTCTATTCAGCCTTACTATCCCTCCCTTTGTCTTTTCTACTACTGATGTACCTATAAAGGTTTTATCCCTTCTTAACTGGAGTTGGCTATCTTTCCTCAGTTTGGGCCTTTGCTATTCTGACTTCCTCCCTGCTTCCTTCTGCCTTAACTGGTACAGCTCTCTGTCCTGCTCTTTCTGTGTTTCCTTATACTTCCGGAATGCTATCTTTTCTTCCTGACTTTCACAGCCACCTCTTTTGAGAACCATCGTGGCTTTTTCTTTCATTTTGATTTGTTTATTTGCTTCAGGCAAAGGCTTGTTGCCTCTGTGATGGCAGTTTGATGATTCCTCATTGTTGCTCCACACCTCCTTCTAGCCTGTTTGCTAGTGCTTTTCTGAGGCACTCTCCCATCTTGCTAAAGTTAGCCCTCCTAAAGTCCAGTACCCTCACTTTTGTATGGCTTGACTCTGTAGCTGAGTTTAACGTGAACCACACTGTTTGATGGTCACTTGTCCCCAGATGGCAACCCACTTCTAGATCTCAGATCCTCTCACTGCCCCTGTTTGAGAGTATGAGGTCTAAGATTGCTCCCTCACAAGTGGGTTCGAAACTAGCTGTCTAATGCCTGCCACCTGTAGGGCATCAAGAATGGCCCTGCTCTTGGATGTGGCTGCAGCAAATGTGCTCAGTTAACATCTGGCATATTCAGGTCTCCCATCAACAGTATCTCCTCTCTGCCATTCTAAGAATGCCTTCTATCATATCCTTGTCCATTCCCTCCCCTGACATGGGGTCTGTACACAACTCCTGTGCAGATTGTGGTGCCCTTTCCAGCCTCCAAGATGACCCACAGTGCCTCTTCTTCTCCCTGTTTACTCTTTTGTTCAGTTGCTTTATCCTTCCTTTACATAGAGAGCTACTCCTCCCCTCTCTCTCCCTGCCTGTCTCTCCTGTAGGTTATGTACCTGGTATGTTAACATCCCGGTCATGGTTCTCTGTGTACCATGTTTCTGTGACTGCTAGATAGCCAGGCATCCCTCTTCCATCATGGCCACCAGCTCAGGGAGCTTGTTGCCCAGACTACGGGCATTGGTACTCATTACCCTCCATTTCCTGATGGCCTTACTCCCTTTTGCCCCATCCCTGTCCTTCTTGCCTTTGTCACTTTCTCCATTTACCCCTGCCCTTCTCCCTATCGACACCTCTATGTTGGTGTTTGCCGCACTTACTACCGTGATTATTTGGGGGCTGGGATTTACCTGCTCCTTTCCAGTGCCTCCCCCCTTGGCTGGTTTAAAAGCACCAATGAAGCATTTAAACCTATCACCTAGGATCCTGGTTCCCCTCCCGGACAGATGCAGCCCATCATGCCAGTATAGGCTTGCATCACTCCAGGTGGACCCCAGTCCCCAATGAAGCCAAATCTTGAGCTCCACACCAGTTTTTCAACCACTGATTGAATCCCATGATGCGCAACACCCTAGCCTCTCTATGCCATAGATGGGCAGCACCTCCCAGAAGGTCACTGCATGCTACTTGACTAAGGCCCCTCCCCAATTCCACAAACTCTTCCTGCACTTCTCTAATCCCTTTCTTAGCCAGGTCATTTGTCCCTAGGTGGACAATGACATCCAGCTCCTCCCTGTGCAGCTGCTCCAGCAATCCTGAGGATCTGCTCCCTGTCCTCCAGCCATGGCGCCAGGCAGGCACCTTACCTCCCTCCCTTCCTCCCCAGTTCTACCTTCCTAATCAATGGAGTCCCCACCAGGAGTTGTTTTCTTCCTGCAGGGTCCCTGCCACCTCCTGTGGGTCTCCTTTGTGGAGGTTCCCAGCATCCTCCTTGGTCTCCACTGGGTGCCTCCATAGAGGAACCACACTTGCCAGAATGGCATAGGAATTGTGGAGAGGTACCACTGGAGGATGTGCCTCTGTTCCACCACCCTCACCTCCCTGAGCCCACTGTGGTCCAACCGCCTCTTCTTGACAACCTCTGAGGCAACGCAGTGGCACTGGTGGTCCCTGGATGGAAGAGGAGGTCCCACAAATCCTGGCCAACTCAGCCTGGAGATGAGCAACCTCCTCCTCAGCCCAGAGAGGTGCCTGCAGATGGGACAACACAGCATCCTCCAGAACGCCTCCCGAAGACTGCTGCTCCACAGCCACTGCACTGCACCACTCCAATCATGTTTTTATTTGGCCCCTTAACTGTTTGCAATCCTTACTCTTTCCTCTGTTTTTTCTCTCTCTCTCTCTTACTTTCTGTCTGTGTGCCTCTAAGCTCCTGATTGTCCTGTTCTGAGACAAGAATATCCTATATTTCTCAGTAGACCACTTACTTGCTCAGAGGCAGACCTCCAGCAGCTAGAGGGGCCGGAGAGCTACTCTTGCCCTTCTAGGATGGTGGGTTCCTTGTGGTTCTAGGATCACTCACTTCCTGCCTCCCAAACAGGAAGTTTCTGTTGTCAGTCAAATCCTGTGCCTATAAAAATAGAACTAGCTTTGGGTGGGGTGTGGAGGGAGGGAAGGAGGACAATATAGTCCCAGCAGAGAAGTCCAGTCACACAGCAGTCCTTTCTCCTGGTGTCTTCTGCCAAGCTAGTAGTGTACTTATGTTTGTGTACTTATAAAGACATTAAAAGGACTGGACCCAGTACTGAACCCTGCGGTACCCATTAGTAACCCCTCTTTCTTCAGAGTGGACTCCATTTACAATTACTTTCTGTGTCCTCTTGTCCAGCCAATGTTTTACCCAGGCTACCACTCTGGGACCCACCACAGGCTGGTTAATTTGACTATTAATCTTTTGTGTGGGACTGTGTCAAATGCCTTGCAAAGTCTTGGTAGGCCATGTCCACAGCCCTCCCTGGTCTATTACTTTGGTCACCCAGTCAAAGAAATCTATTAGATTTGTCTGACTGACCTTCCACTGTGAACCCATGCTGCGTTGGGTCCTGTGCCCCACTGGCCTCTAGGTACTTTTTGTGTTTTTTAGCTGATTTCCAATAGGATTTAAAGCTGTTCAGAAAAATATTGCCATTTACCCATGTTTCTTGAATACAAATGTAATGGAATTCTTGTAAATACATCACTACTTCTGGATCCGCTAGCTTACCCTTATGCCTGACACATTCTATGACAGTATTTTGGCCATACCAGTGTTATGATTATTTCTTGGAATTCTATAGATTGTGAATACTCATTTACCGTAGCCTCCTTCCTGTACTTATTTTTGACATTTGTCAGCAGTCCGTTCTGGTTAGAATCTCATACTCATTTGCAGTCTCTATTAATATTACTCATTTGGTCAGATTGCTTTTTGGGACAGAGTGCCAGCTGTCCATACCCTTATTTGTATGAGCTTCCTTATACACAAAAATTCCTAGTTCACCCAATATATATTGTTTTTGATAATAAATGTTCATACAGTACACCTCTGTTAACCAGAAAGACATATGGTCGTCTGTCTCATACCGGACCACCCTTTGTATTTCTTGGCTACAAATATATACCTTCAAAGGTATGTTCAAGGTCTCTATCAGTTTTTCTTTCACATTTTTTTTATTTCATTATTCATTTGTTTGAATCCAAACAGAGATATCAGTTTACTGTTATTTTTATTACTCTTTCCTTGGTGCCTTTATACAATTCTGGGAAGAAGTTATTTAAGGTTAAAATTCCTTCATGTCCACTTCCATTTTCTTTATCATTTCCTTTTTATAAAATACAGCTTTTCATATATAAACTTGGCCAGAGATCAATAAAACTAGTTCTGATTTTGGTAGATGTCTTATTACACTTATATTGGTCCAATTCACGAATGCTTATGTGCTGAGTAAGGGCAGCGATAGGTATTCCCATTAAAATGCCATGCATTGGTGACCTATGCACCCCTGCAGCATTCACTAACCAGCGCATTAGCACCTCTTGCAGTGGATCCCAGGTCAGCCATGAGGCACTGTGCCAGGGGCAGGATGGGGTATGCCAGGAAAGTGCCCTATGGATGTGCCCATTCACAACAGCACTGCATGCCATTCTAGGCTGCATCCTCTCCATTGGGAGGAAGATGTGTAGCTATTTTGCCACTGCTGACCATGGCAAAGCTGTGCTGGCTCTTCTCCATGCCACTCCAGCCCCATGGACCAGAGGGGGAGTGGTACACCCTGGCACTTGCCTGCGTGTCCAGTCCTAGCTGCTGTGTGTGCTACCAGAAGCCCTGCACTGCATGGGGCCAGGGATACACTAGAGAAATGAGTATGGGCATTTTATTTGCTGCCTGCGTGTCGCTAATCCACCCCAGCACACTAGCATGCCATGGGAGGCTTCACAGACAGAAGGCTCACAGTGGCTGGTGATTGTGAATGTCAGCCACTGCACATCTGTCCATGGGTACAGAGCCACATGGGTGGATTACGTGTGTTTTGAGTGTGTAATCTGCCCCTTAGTGAATCATGGACATTGTCAGTAACATATTTGTAATCATCCAAAATAGTGGTCTACTAACTCTTCATCATTGTGCCTAATTTTTCTTCAGTCTATTCTGGTATACCTCCAACCTTATATAGTTGAAAAACAAAATCTGTCTTTAAGGTTTTATTTAGGAAGTTCCAAAATTCCTTTACCTTCTTCTCTCTCTACAGGCACTGTGTGTGACTGTTTCTTAACATCACTGTGTCCAGGGCCCTTCTATTTCTCCTTCTCGTTGTGACCACTTTGTCTTCCTTAGTTGATCCTATTTCCTCACCCATGGTTGATAATTTCTTCATCTCTTCATTGCCAGTCTCATACTCTACATGCTGTTCCTTCTTATCTATTGCATGCCTTGGTCTAGCAATTGAGGTTTCATTTTTGTCTGATTCCCAATTATTATCAACCTGGATCTTCTTCCTAAGCCCCACTTTTCTGTGGTTATTATTCCATATTGTTGATGTTATCCTGTTTTCTTTTGGTTTCAGAGGTTTACTTCCGACTTTTGTCTCTATTAGGGTAGGCCTCACTTATACATGTTTGCCCAAGACCCGGCCCATCTTCTGCTATCTCTCTAGTGCTTAACTTTATTGCTTGCCTATTTTCTTTTGCCCTTTTCCTCTTTATTTTATTTTGTGTCTGCGGTTCATTCTCTGAATTTTTCCATCCTGCCCACAAATCAGGGAACCTTTCTCAAAGTTCTTTACATACTATATACTGTCATCCCTTTTTCTATATCTGATAATGTTATACATTTAGATGTCCTACTAGGAGTTCTTCCAGTGATATGGTGGGACTGTCTAAAATATTAGAATCCTGCTTGTCCCTTATCACATTGTTTCACTGAAGTGCTATCCTCATTAATTACCCCTGCTGTGTCTTTCCTATTCTTGACTTTCCAGGATTTCCAATTTCTTCCTGTTCTCCAAACAAACTCCCTTAATAAAGGACATATCTTGTTTTATTTCCACAAGCTGTTTAAATAATAGCACATTTCCTGAAAATAGATCTCTCAACAGGAGGGTGACATCCTGGCTATTTCCTCCACATCAGGTATTCTAAATCTTTCAGGACTCATTACCAGGAGTGCTTGCTTTCCCCTGAACCCCTTTTATTTTATTTCCTCAGTGTAATATTCAGTCCTATATGTATCCGATATAGAATCCCTTTTACCTCATTATCTAGTTCCTCTAGATTGTTGAATACCTCTGAGAAATCTATCCTTATTTCCTCTGGATTATCCAATATATCTAAATCTGACCAATTTTCTGCTAATGTTTCTGTCCCTTTCCTTATCAGGTAGGGAAAAGTGGGCTAGCAATTGCTAAACTTTCAAGGGTCCCAGCATTGGATTTTTGTGTTTTATTAGAACCTTCATAATATTAAGTAAAGGTGTTGCTGTGAGCTTTATACCATTTTTCTCTATCTTTTAATTGACTTGCCCTTCTTCCTTTTTTTACTTTATTCTGTATTTTATTTAGTGTTCTTAAAGCAAAATTTTGAAGGGAATGAAGACCCTTGTGTACTTCCGGGTTTGAAATATTTGCACTTCCTAAAGTTTTCCACTTCTAGTCATTGTAGACATGTCCCTTTGTTATATTTATGTCTTCCTCTACGAGTAAATCAACAAGTATATTAATAGATCAAATAGTGTTAGTTCTGTTTCATGCAATCAAATATTTCAGAATCGTAATTACAGAAAAAAGTAATAAAAAACCAAGAAAAAGTCCTCTGAGGTGAGAACCGTTGATCTGCAGCTCTTGTTGAGCTCTCTTCTCCTCTAATTTTGTTCATCGAACCTTTTAAGTTAATAGTGTTTTCCCAGCTTCAATCTTTCTTACTGCATCCTAAGTTATTAAATCCATGCCCAGTGCACACAGTGCTTAACCGTAAGGTTGTATGTTTGCTGTAACCTTTATGATTTCCTGCTGATTGAGGAGCTGTTTTCTTTTATATGTAATCCTTCCTTTCTGTTTACACTTGTCCAAGATTTCTCTGCTCATCTGAATGGCACATCAGAATTAAAACCACCTGTCTGAATCTAAATGAACCCTCTTGTCTCCAGGTCCCAGCCACCAAGAATGCTATAACAAAACAAAACAGGTGGGAGTCAGTGGGGTACTCCTACAATTTAAACACCTACTAAAGTACTTATATTAATAAATAAATTATTAACAACTGATAAATCTGCTGAGTTATATAAATTGCATAGATCTACCTAAATATTTTCCCTTTAAAAACTGCCTTTACTACACTGGCGGACCTGTTCAGCATCTCCCTGGACATGGGGTACATGCCACAGGACTGGAGGATGGCCCATGTAGTTCCTGTAAACAAGAGTGGCCCATGGGACGAGCCAGGCAACAACAGACCTGTCAGTCTCACTTCCATAGTGGCTAAACTCATGGAAGCGATACTGAAGGAGAGACTGGTGTCATTTCTCGAGGTAAATGGCCTCCAGGATGGGCAACAGCATGGGTTCATCTCAGGGAAATCATGTCAGACCAATCTAATAGAGTATTATGACTGGGTAACAAGTGAGCTGTATAAGGGCCACGCAGTGATGTCCTATATTTGACTTCAGCAAGGCCTTCAGTTTAGTACACCATGGTGGCTGGGGAAACTGAAACCGTGGGGTGGGGGTGAAGCTGGTTAACTGGATCATGAACTGGCTGAAGGGAGGCATAACTGTTGTTGGTGGTGGTGGGGACTATCAACACCTAGGCCAGTGATGAGTGGAGTGCCGCAATGCTCTGTGCTGGGTCCAGTGTTGTTTGTACTATTCATATTAGATATCTCTTATGGACTTGAGAGCAGGATCAGTCTGTTTGCAGATGATACTAAAATGGGGGTGGTAGTGGATAACGTTGATGAGTGGAAACAACTACAGGGGATCTAACCAAACTGGAAGAGTGGTCAGCAAGTGGCAGCTTGGCTTCAATGTGAAGAAGTCCAAAATTATGCACTTCAGGGCCAAGACCCCAAGGAGGAATATTGGTTGGGGAGTGTGAGGCTGGGGGTCACCGAGGAAGAGAAGGACTTAGGGGCGATAGTAATGGAGAGCATGAATAACTCTGCTCAATGCAGGAAAGCTGCAGCTAAGGCTAATAGAATGCTGGGGTGTATCGCAAGGATTCTCATCGAGGCATAGGAAGTGATTCTGCCCCTCACAGGTCCTTAGTCAGGCTGCACTTGGAGAACTGCATGCAGTACTGGCATCCATATCTGAAGAAGAATATTAGACTGCTAGAGGGGTGCAGTGAAGGGCTATAAAATGAAATGGGGATTGAAAGAAAACCTACAAGGACAGACTAAGGGATCTGAGTTTGTACACCCTGGAGGAAAGAGGGATGGGGGATGATTGAAACGTCAAGTGCTTGAAGGGGACAAATGAATCTAGCAACGATGGGTTATTTAGCTGAGGAAGGAAGGGACATGAGAGGGTATGGGCTAAGATTGCAGGGTGGGCAGATTTAGTAGAGAGTTGAGGAGACATTACTGCATGGAGAGGGTGGTGTTGCAATGGAATGCCCTACCAGAGGGGGATTTCATGTAAGAAAGTGGGTAGTTTTAAAAGGACATGGGACAAGACACGGGGAAGAGTCTGGGTAAGTAGTGCTGAGAACTTCCTGGAGGTGAGAAGGAGAGGGGATGGAGCAGGTGCAGTCTACAGGTACTAGCTGTGCACTCGAGCAAACTTGATAGACCATAAGGCCTGTTTCTGCTGGTAGATTCGTATGTTCATATGTATGTACAGTACCTCAATTTTATTAATTTAACACCTTGGTGTCCAATCTTCTCAAAATTATCATTTATCCACTTATATGTTAATGAAGTTGTGCTACCCACTAGTCCAAAAGTTCTACCCTGTTGCTAATTTTATTTTACCCACTGTATTAAATTAAAAAGAGAAGAAAAGATGTATCTCTGCTTGTTCAAAATAAAGTTGAAAAGCACCCTGTGCACCATTAAATGCTCACAGTATGCTGTTTTTTCTTCTTCTCCGAATCAGCTTGGCTGCCCCTGTCACTCTCTCCTGCCTCCAAGCTCTGAAGTATCACCTCCTGCACACTAGTTGCTCGCTATGCCCTCTTGATTTTCTTATAACACCTGCTGCAAAGCAACAGAATACTCTATCTGCTGGCATTTGATGGCATCTACCTGTGGCTACTTGGGTGTCTACCTGTCTGATTGAGCATACATTTTTATGTTGCTTGCACGCATGTGCAAGAAACATAATGCCATCATCGGAGATTTCGGAGGTGTCACCTCCTCCTCCAATTCAGTCAGTGAGCTGGCAGGCGTGTCCTCAGCCACGCATTTGGAGCTGCTCCATGACACGCCCAAAATGCAGTGGCATAAGGTTGAAAAGGGGGAGCTACGCTGCAGTGAGCAGAGATAAGAAGCTCCACTGAAGCGTAGGGCTCCCCCCACATCGGCAGCAGCGCGTGTCTTCCACACCTACTGGCGTAGCCGATGTGGTGCCCGATCCCCGCCGGTTGAGCCGCGCCTCCCCAGTTAGGGTGCCACGCTGGGAGCCCACCCCATGTGGCAATGAGTCCCTAACGATGGGGTGCCTAATCCTGCCGGGCTGAACGCCTCCCCCAACATCCTTGTGCCATGCTGGGAGCCCACCCCAGTGTGGCAAACGTCCCACGATGTCTTTTTTTTTTTAACCTGAAAACTAAAACGGCCCCACAGAGTTTCTCCCAACCCCCTCCCACAACCCACACCCACCCACTGCGTACCCACAGCCTCCCACACCCCCTCACCTCATACTTCACCTCCGGACCGCGCCGATGATCTTCTGTGGACCGGGAACACGCCTGCACTCTTCAAAGCCGACCGCGAACTGAGGAAATGCCGTGTGCTGTATAATGGCCTAGATAGGGGTTTCAACTTTGTTGCATATCTCAGGCATTTTGGGAATTTTGCACCAAATTTTCAACATAGGGTTTTAGGACCCCTTCTCATGAATGATGTCACTGTCATGGGGTGTTGGGGCCCGAAGAATGATTTCGTGCAGTGACTGCACAGTGACTGCGAATCACCTTCGGGCATGAATACCACCATGACAGTGTCATCATTCATGAGAAGGGTCCCATAAACCCATGTTGAAAATTTGGTGCAAAAATCAAAATGACTGTTTTACTTATGCGGCGTTGGCGCAGTTCCCACGCAGGCTCGTAAGTTCAAGAATTTTCAATATTTTCACTCCAGATTTTCAACATTGCCATTTTACCACACCTCCCATGAGCAGTACAGTTGTCATTTTTCACATCCTGCCCAAAATGTGTTTGCCTCATGTAGCGCATTAAATGGCGCAGTCGTGTGTGCAAACTCAATGTATGGGACACATTAACAAAATCACAGTGACACTGTTCATGAGCAGAGGTCTTAAAATGGCTATGTTGAAAATTTGGTGAAAAATTCCTAAAATGACTGTTTTATGAGTGTGCGCTATGCGCAGTTCCTACGCACGTCTGTAAGTTAGCAAATTTTCAATATTTGCACTCCAATGACTTCCAAATACCTAAACAACACATAGAAGCAAGCAACATTTGGCATTGACAAATGCTTGCTTTAGCTACTCTAGTCACATGACCCTCATGGCACAAAAATAAAATGTTTTAAAACTGCTTTAACTTAACTTATTTTTGTAACAAATGAAATAAATATCTGAGCATTTGTAAATTGCTAATAGTTCTCTACTTCAGTGTTGTGTATTTAAAAGAGTAGACTGAGCTCCTAATGGTGTTAGTACATTTGGCAGAACTAGACACATAGTGGATTCCTGCAGGGGAGGGCCTCAAACAACTGGTACAGCAACCCACAAGAGACAGGGCTATCCTAGATCTAGTACTGACTAACAGGGAAGGGATCACAGATCTCCAGGTAGAAGGTCACCTGGGGCCAGTGACCATCACATGGTATGGTTCAATTTGGCTACTACATCTAAATCATCCCATTCCAAGGCAAAAATATGGGACTTCAGAGGAGCTGACTTTGATAAGATGGCCAACAGAGTTAAGCTAGCCCTAGCAAAAGAAACACAGGGAGGGGGTACAGGCAAAGTGGGCAAGTAAGGATGCAATACTTGAAGCAACATCCCATTGTGTTAGACAGAAAAGGAAGTGCAAAAGAAGAAGGAAACCACTTTGGTTCTCAACATAGTAGCAGAAAAGGTCAGAGCCAAAAGGCTGACCTTCAGGAAATATAAGGGAACACAGCGGATGAAGATAGGGAGGCATACCAAACTGCCCTAAGGGAAGCAGGAGAAGGCAGGCAGGCAAAGTCCCAAACTGAGGAAACACTAGCACTAACAGTAAAAAGGCGACAAGACTTTCTATAGATACATTAGTGAAAGGAGAAAGTCCAGAGGGGTATTGCAGCTTAATGGAGAAAAGGGGAGCATGTGAGGAGGAGGACCCTGTAAAAGCATCTATCCTAAATAGATACTTTGCTCAGTATTTACTGAAGAGAAGGTAGGGCAGGGCCCACTGCTCAGCATCATGGACACAGGGAGAGGGAGGTGAGCACTATTCCCTTCACAAAAGAAAGGGTCCTACAAGAGCTTGCTAAGCTCAGGTGGATAAGGCAATGGGACCTGATGGCATACATCCCAGGGTACTTAAGGAGCTAAAGGTGGAACTAGCAGAGCCATTAGCAGAACTGTTTAGTGAGACTCTGAGCACAGGAGAGGTCCCAGAAGACTGGAGAAGGGCTCATGTGATCCCTGCTCCACAAGAGTGGTAGCAGGGAGGAGGCAGGGACTACAGACCAGTCCAGTCTTACCTCAGTAGTGGGCAGATTATGGAGGCACTTAAGGAAAGGATAGTGCAACACCTGGAACCGTAGGGCACAGGATCCAAGACAGCATGGGTTTACAAAGGAAGGTCCTGTCAAACTAATCTCATAGATTTCTTTGACTGGGTAACCAGAGTGGTAGACCAAGGAAGCAGTTGATGTCGCCTACCTTGACTTCAGCAAAGCTTTGACACTGTTCCACATAGAAGATTGATAAACAAGCTGGGTAGGCTCAGGTGGGTCAGAAGTTGGTCAACTGGGTGGCAAACTGGTTGATGGGCAGAAAACAGAGAGTGGTGGTAAATGGTATACAGTCAGAAGAGATGCAAGTCACAAGTGGGGTACCTCAGGGATCAGTCCTGGGGCAGTCCTCTTCAACATCTTCATTAGTGACCTTGCAGATGGACTAGAGGGTAAGGTTTGTCTGTTTGCAGATGACACCAAGATCTGCAACAGAGTAGATGATCCAGATGGGGTGGGCAGAATGAGAAGAGATCTGGATAAACTAGCAAAATGGTCAGAAGAGTGGCAACTGGGATTTAATGCAAAGAAGTGTAAGATCATGCACATAGGGAAGAGAAACCCTAAGCCACCTATAGGCTGGGAGGGGAGTTGCTAGCAGTCACAAAGGAAGAACGAGACTTGGGCATCATCATCACTGATGACCTGAAATCATCCAAGCATACCTCCAAAGCAGTAGGTAAGGCTAGGGTGTGTTAGGATATTAGTAGGGGTATCACAAGTCGTAAGAGGGTAATAATCCCTCTTTAAGACACTGGTTAGGCTCCATCTGGAGTACTGCGTGCATTGGAGGCCACACCTTCACAAGGACATTAACTAAATTGAGGCAGTCCAGAAGAGGGCACCAAAATGGTGCAGGGACTGCATCAGAAAACATATGAGGACAGATTAACAGAGCTCAATATGTATACCCTTGAGCAAAGGAGGGAGAGGTGATATGATCGAGGCATTCAAACACCTTAAGGGCATTAACAAGGTGCAAGAGTCTAACATGTTCAAATATAAGAAAATAGCAGGACAAGAGGACACAGCATGAGATTAGAGGGGTTGATTAAGGGTAATGTGAGAAATCTTTTTCACAGAAAGGTGGTGGATGCATGGAATGACTTACCTCAAGAAGTGGTGGCTATGAATGCAGGGCTTAAAACAGGCATGGGATAGGCATAAGGGAGCAATACAAATGAGTATGAATAGATAGGCCACTGGCAGAGCAAAGGCCGATGGCACATTTATAAGGTAGGAAAAGAAATGGGCAGACTGGATGGGCTTCATGTCCTTATCTGCCGTCAACTTCTATGTTTCTATGTTTCTATAACATTTATTTAAAATCTGCAATTGCTGTGAGTTTTAACAGTTTTTTTAGCTACTTTTGCTGAAATAGTAACTCCTTTAGATGAGGCAAATACAGAACTGAGGAGAAGATAAAATTAAAATAAAATATAAAACAGAAATTTCTAAGATAAGAGGGCACTATTCCAACTCTCCTAATGGCAGTTTGATTACTGCTCCTCTCCTCCTCACAAGTGGAGCTTTCTTTCTCGCCTCAGCCCTCCACAGGACCCCTGTTGTGCCTTCCTCCCGGTAGTCATCTCCTTTGCCACCAGTGGACTCTAAGTCTATTTTATTAAAAATATAAATGCCTTTCCAGTCTCCTGCTGAAATCATTCCTCCTCAGTGGTTTAGCATGCTGCTGCTACTCCTCCCTCAGTCAGTCAGTCCCTCGACAGCCAGGATGTACAGACAGATACCCTACCCAGAGTAAAGGTGGAGCCAACATTCCAAGCTTGTAATATTCTGGGAAAATAATACAAGACAACATTCATGTAATATGCAAAGTAGTGGACAGAGGGGAATGGGAGTGTCTCAGGCCTTCTGCTTGCACTTGTCCAAAAACATAAAACCTAGAATCTGATGGCAGATAAGGGCTGCTTGGCTCACTCAGTCTGCCTATTTTTCCCTACCTACATTTTAACTGTAGACCCTACTTGATCTACAGCTCTTTCTCCCTACCACTCCTTTCTACTATGATTCTCTTGTGCCTGTCCCATGCATTCTTGAACCCTTCCACCTCTGCTTGGAGGCTGTTCCAGGAATTGACCACTCTTTCCATGAAGAAGTATTTCCTCATATCTCTTCTGCATCTACCCCTTTCAGCTTCATATCACGCCTCATTGTTCTTGAGCACCTTTTACTTCCATCCTGTACCTTATTTACCACTGTGAGGTATTTAAAGGTCTCTGCCATATCCCCCCTCCTCCTGTCTTCCAGGAATACATGTTGAGGTGCTTTAGTCTCTCCTTATAGGGCTTTGACACAGACCCTGCACTTAGTTGCCCTCCTCTGGACTGCCTCAATTCTGTCCATGTCCTTTGGAAGATGTGGTCTTCAGAACTCAACACAGCACTCAAGGTAGGGTCTTACCAGCAGGGCTACACTACCTCACTCTTTTTGCTGGCTTCCTATGCACCCCAGTATCCAATTAGCCCTCCTGACTGAATTGTCGCATTGCTTGACCACCTTTAGTTCATCCCAAATGATTACCCCAGGTCTCTTTTTCTGCTTGGTTGTCATCAGTACCACTCTACCCATTGTGTATTTTGCCTCTGGATTCTGTACCCCAAGTGCATTATTTTACACTTTTGCTCATTGAAATCCAGCTCTATACCCTTGACCACTCCTCCAGTTTTCTTAGCTCTCTGTTCATCCTTCCACCCCCACTGAGTGTTCACCCTGTTGCAGATATTGGTGTCATCCGTAAGAGCCAGACCTTCTCTTCCAATTCCTTTGCAATGTCACTATAAAGACATTAAGAAGATCAGTCCCAGCACTAATCCCTGAGGTATCCTGCTGGCAACCCTCTTCCTCATAGCAAACTCCATTTATCACCACCCTCTGTCATCTATCTCCTAACCAATTTATTTCCAGTTTGCCACATTTTTACCCACCCTAAGTCATTCAGCTTGTTCACTAGTCTCCAATGTAGAATGGTGGTTAAAAGCCTTACTGAAATCCAGGTAGGCCATATCTTCCCTAATGTAATTCCTTAGTCACCCAGTCAAAGATATTTATCAGGTTTATCTCTCATGACCTCCCCTGTGAATCCATGCAGCCTCAGGTCCTGTAACCTGTTGGATTCTTTCCTTCAGTAGTGTTTCCATCAAGTTTCCCACCACTGACATCAGGCTGACTGGCCTATAATTTCCAGCCTCTTCCCTGCTACCACATTTGTGAACTGAGAGTACATCTGCCTCCTCCAGTCCTCTGGAACCATCTGGGCATCCAGTGATCTGTAACTAGGACTGTCAGAGGTGCAGCCAGTACCTCTCTGAGCTTCTCAACACCTGTGGATGCGCCCATCTGCCCCATTGCTTTGTCTACCTTCAGATTTGTGAGATCCTTCAGGACATTCTCTTGAAAAGAACTAGTGTCCAGTCCGCCCCTTCAAGGCTCCTGTTACTTTTTTGGGTCCTTCCACTTCCTCTGTGAACACTGAGAAGTATTTATTCATGATGTCTACTTTTTCTTGGTCCTCTCTACAGTCCCCACTTCAGTTTCTAACCTTACAGTCGCTCCTTGGTCTTCCTCTTTTCACTTAAAAATGTCTTGTCACCTTCTGGTACTGCCGTGGCTATTCTTTCTCAAGTTTGTGCCTTTGTGCACCTTACTTCTTTCCTGCTTCCCTTTGTTTTGTCTGATACACATCCTTGTCCTCCTCCCTGTGCATCTTCTAGTATCTTCTGAATGCAACCCTTTAGCCTTTACTTTTTTCGACACTCTTTGAAAATTGTAGTGTGTCTCTTTTCCCTACTACTTTATGCTTGAGACAGAGATTTGTGGCCTCACTGTACCCCCCTTTAACTTAGCACCCAGCTCCTCCAGCCCCAGGTCATCACTCCTCGGTCATCCCTTAGGATTCACCCATCTCTATAAAATCTGTCCTTCTGAAATCCAGGACCCTTGCCAGTGTGGCTGACTTCAATGGCCATCTTTATGTTGAACCACACTGTACAGTGATTACAGGTCACAGGTGATCTCCCACCCCAATATCTTCAGCACTGTCCCTGTGCATACCATTTGCAGTATTGCCCAATCACAGCTGGATTTATTGACTAGTTGCCTAAGGAATGCCCTCTGCAAGCAGTCCATGATGTCTCTGTTTCTAGCTAAAATTGCAGCTGGGAGGTTTCAACCTACATCCAGCAGATACATATTTTTAAACTTCTTTATTCACAATAAGAAAGGACAGAACAATCATTATACACGCTCATTACATTACATGTAAATTAACCTCCCATGCAAGTGGGAAAGGGTTAATATCGAGAGTCCAGTCAAATAGTTAAATCTATTGCAACATACTTTTCTATCCTCCCTATGAGTACTCTCTAATGTCACAGGGAGACCCCTGTTCAACAACTGGATGAACAGTTTTCTCTAAGAGAATCTACAGTAATGAAAATTCATAACTGTATATTTTAAAGGTAATAGCTATGTAAATAGTTAAACATTCAAAGAGTGAGGCTAGCATTTCAATAAGAAAGAGTTTAAATAAATAAAGAGTCATATCTGGGCCTGGAAATTCTATTGCTATGAGGTGCTAGTGAAACCTCTAGAAGAAGGATCTCCATGTTTAATATCCCTGTGCATGTTGGTCAGAATAGAGGTACCTTCCATTTCCTGAATGAGTGAAAGGAAGTCAAGTTCCTCTCCTGTTTGCAATCTCAGGTCTGTCATCAATTTCTAACCTGTATATTTGTTTAACCAGAGTAAGCCACTCTGCTATTAATGGTGTGTCAGGAAGGAGCTGTCTTTTGTGATAGCCTTACTAGCTGCTGCCAAAATGATTCCCAGAAAGGACCATTGCCTGTTACTACATTTGCCTTTAGGAGCAAGACCTAGGCTCAGATGTGTAAAATTAGGCTTCTCCATCATCTGAGCCATTTGTTTATATCTCCTTCCCAATTCTGTACAAAATGGACGAATGGAGGGCAATCCCAAAAAATTTGATATGGTGTGCCTATCCCACCACAATTATGCCAACAACTATCTGAGTGGTGTTGTGAGTAGTGTTTTGTATGGTTGGGAGTGAGAAAGTAACAGGTCACTAACTTCCAATTAAATTATTTCCTGTTATTAGAGGCTGAAGTGTGGAACATCCCATACCAAATTTGTTTCCAGTCCTGGGATGAAGGGTCTTGCCAGATTCCTTCTCCCAAGCTTGTTAGAACTTGAAGGGATAAGATGCATGTTTGAATGTATGTGAGAGTTAGCAGAGACATAAATTTGTTTTATTAAACTTTGAGTTGCATTTAGAATCAGCTTGGAAAGAAGGTGGGGGTCTTGCCGTACCTCCTGAAGGTGGGAACTGCTTCTAAGGAAGGAAGGAAGTCACCCACAAGTAACAAAAGAAATCAATTTATCTTAATTGAAACTCTGTCCTTGTTTCCACAAAAGGATTTGATATTTCCTGGTGAATGAATTGGGAAAAACATTGTAGCCCCAATGCTTTCCATCTGTGAAAAGTAAAACTGAGTTTGGGAGCTCTGAATTGACTGCAGTGAATGATCTGGGCGTGAGAGGTTAATGCTCCTTGAATGTTCAGGTCTCTCCTCACTAATTGTTTGTATCTCCGTCCCAATTCTGGGTGCCTCTATACACGAACTGTGGATGTATCCCACAGCAGGCCAACCGTGAAATTGTGCAGAAAATGATCCTACCTATTTTTGACTATGCAATGTAGTCTACTGTGCCAGTCCCAAAACTAACCTATCCAGACTGGACCTCCTTTTCTACTCCTTCTGCCATTTTGCTCTAGACTGCCCCACAGGCGCCACCACTGAGTCATCTACCAATCCCTATTCCTCTCCTCCCTCCATGACAGAAGACTGTCCCACTGTGCTTGTTTTATGGCTAAGTACTGGACACAGTCCCTGCCCCCCATACTCTCCTCAGCCATGAGCTCAATTCCCCCCTCGCATGTGTTCAGGAACTCTGATATTCGCCCCTTCACTATCCCGAATATGGCCACTACCACAGGTCAAGCAACATTCTCATGTTGGTTGCCTAGACTATGGAACCATTCCCTGCAGATATAAGGCATGCCACCTCAACACGGGACCTAAACCCATCCTCTAAACCCACTTACTTCCACCTGGTCATGCAACTATGCCTCCCACCCCAAAACTGGGCCAGAGCATCCATCTAGCATACTGGGCCTGGCTCCAAGTTAATCTATTGTTTATGATACACAGGAGAGTCTAGTAGTACAACTTGTGCACTTTGTAATATCAAAATGCTAATGTCTTTCTGCTTCTCATTGTAACTACTAATTTCCCATATTGAGCACTTGTAATGTTCTTACTGTCTGGTTGTTAACTGTGCCATATCTGCCTAATCTCCTTGTACCTCATTCCCCAGGATGCATCTGAAATCGAAGCCTGTCTGCCCTTCCTGGTTAAACTTTAAAATAAATATAAATGTCCATGTCTGGTATAATTGTCATGTCCATGGATTAGAGATTGCTAGCTTGGACAGTTTGCCTATCGGTGATTCAAAACCTTCCCTTGGATGAGGGCCTGAGTCGCTGCCCAGCTCCTGGTCTACCCATATATTCTCGAATTTTGCTTCATAGGTATAATCCTGGGTGTCCTCTGGGCCATTTGATAGTACAGCTTGAGACTGGGTAAACCAAAGCCTCCTGTTCCCTGAGCCTCAACAGATCAGCTCATCTTATTCTGACTTTTTCCTCCCACACAAAACAATGTAATGCCTTGTTTAGTTTCAGCCAATCTGTGCAAAGAATCTTTAAGGAGAGAACTTGAAATAAAAATAAAAACCAGGGTAAGATATTCATATTGATGGTCTCTATCTTTCCTAGTAATGTGAGGAAGCAGTTCCCATCTTTTGAGATCTGTTAATACCTCCTTCATGAGGTTGCCACAATTTACTTGGTATAGATGTTTACTATTAACCAGTAGGTATACCCTTATGTACCTGACCATTGTGGAGACTCATTTAAATGGAATAATTTGAGTGAGGGCAGGTGTCCTACTACCACTTATCATAACTACCCCAGTTTTTGTTTCATTTATTTTGGAAACCAGAAAAATTGCCTTATTGTTGTAATAATTGGTACACAACTGGGAATGTGTGGGAAGGGTTATGGAGGTACAACATTGTGTCGCCTGCATAAAGGGAAATTCAATAATCACCTCCCCAATCCTAATCCCCTTGAGGTCTGGATGAAATTCAATCAGTTCTGCTAGGGCTCAATAAGTGCAAAAGGAATCGGGAGAGCAGACATCCTGCCTGGTGCCACGAATAATAGGGAGGTGGTCTGATGCAGTGCCATTAACCTTAACTCTTGCCATCGGGAACAAATATAGAGCTCTCAATCAGGCAGAAAACTGGTCTCTGAACCCATACTTGTTCAAGGTGGCAAACAAAAATTACAATTGAGGTGATCAAATGCCTTTCCACATCAGTTGTGATCATGAGTTGGGTATCTTTTGATTGCTGGCCGTAATAAAGGATATTTAGGTGGCGCCTGATATTGTCATACAGATGATGATTGGGAATAAATCCATTTTGATCTGGGTGTACTGTATGAGATTGTTAATGAATTTGTTAATCCTGCTGGCCAGAATTTTAGTGAGTATTTTTAGTCGACATTTAACAAGGATATGAAGAGATAGGAATCACAGCAATCAACAAATTTGCCCAGTTTCAGTATAACAATTATGAAGCTGATTCGAGGAATCAGAAGGTCACCCCAATCCTGGCACAAGTTAAACACCTGAGCCATGAGGGATAAGCTGGTCCTGAAAAGTTTGAAAAATTCCACATTAAAACCATTGGGACGGGTGATTTGCCCATGGCCATGCACTTAATGGTCTGTGTGATTTCGGCTGGGGTAATGGGGAATTGAACAAATTCTTATCATTTCTGTTAATGTGGGAAGTGTTATCTTAGATAAGAAAGCAATGATTTCATCCATAGTGGGACCCATGAGAGCATCTGGATTATATAGGGCATTGTAATAATCCCGAAAGAAGTGGCTATATCCTGGGGGTATAAACCATCTTGGTACCAATATCATTTTAACATTAATAGACTTGACCACCCTCTCTGCCTGGACTTTACACAGTCTGAAAGCCAATAACTGGCTTGCTCTATTACCATGCTTGTAATATTTCTGATTTGCATAGCGGAGCTGTCCATAAATTTTCTCATCCCATAGAGTTTGTAATTCCTTCAAATCCTCTGCAGCTCCTGAAATAAAATTTGGGACTTGAGTTTTTATGTTGCTGTTCCCATTCCTGTAACTCGGATTCTAACTTAAGTTGTTTCTCTACCCTTTGTTTTTTAATGTGAGAGGCATACAATATGATGACTCTCCTTAGTGTGGCTTTCAGGGCATCCCAGTGCTATTTAGGTTTGGTTTCAGGGTTCAGGTTATTATTAATGAAATCACAATAGCTTCTTTTATAATATGGTGGAACTCTTCCTTATTCAGCAAGGAAGTGTACATGCTCCAGAATGTAGTCTTGGACCAATTCCTATTGAACCTCAAGAACAATCAGAATGGTCGGACAGGATCTTCAGGTAAATGGTACATGTTTTATTATTGTGAATATCCCTGCTACTACCCAGAAAGAAATCATACTAACATACTAACATACTATTTGCCAGCAGATTAGGCCTTATGGTCTATCAAGTCTGCTCGAACCTAGATCCTTAGTTGGGTGCCGAGACCCTCCATCCCTTGTGCTCCAGAAACCCCTATCATCCATCCCCACCCCCCGGGACAGGCCATCATCTGATACATCCACTTTCTGTGTCTGTCCCACCCTCTCTTAAAGCTCTCCACTGTGGATCTCTGAACCAGCTCACCAGGCAGAGCATTCCAAGGGTCCACCACCCTCTCAGTGAAAACCTCCTCCTTTTCCCCTCACCCTTCCACCTTCCAACTTCAAACCATGCCCTGGTGATGCCTCCCTGCTTTAGTCTAAAGATCCTCCATGTTTACCCTATTTATTCCCTTGAGGTACTTGAAGACCTCAATCATGTCCCCCTGTCTCTCCTCTCCTCCAATGAAAACAGGCAGAGCTCCTCAAGTCTGTCCTCGTAAGTCAAATCCCTAGCCCTCATATCATCTTTGTTGCCCTCCTCTGTACCCTCTCCAGGAGCTGTATGTCCCTCTTCAAGTGTGGTCTCCAGTACTGTACACAGTACTCAAGGTGTGGTCTAACCAGTCCATTGTACAGTGGCAGAATCACTTCCTTGCTCCTAGAGGTGATCCCCTATGGATGCATCCCAACATCCTGTTTGCCTTGCTAGCTGCTCTCCTGCACTGCTCAGTGTTATTCATACATGTATCCACCATGACCCCTAGGTCTTTTCCCTGTTGAGGCTTCCAGCACCTCCCTCCCAGGGTGTACCTGTGTTTAGGGTTTTCGACCAAGATGCAACACCTTGCACTTGGTGATATTGAAATTTAATTTCCATGTGGTGAGCCCAGCTTTCCAGGGTGTCCAGGTCCTTTGCAGGCCAACCTCCCTCTTCTCCCTCAACTACTGCTCCCATCTTGGAGTCATCCGCGAAGAGACTCATTTCACACCCTATACCATCCCTGATGTCTGAATATGCATTAAACAGGTTGGACCCAGGACCCGGCCCTGTGGTACCCCACTACCAACCTCTGTAGGGTTGAGAGAGCTCCCCACAGACCACTACTCTCTGAGTGCTTCCAGCTATCCAATTTTCAATCCATCTGACCATCAAAGGGCCTACTCCTAACCCCATCAGTTTCTCCACCAGACCATTGTGGGGACAGAGTCAAACGCCTTGCTGAAGTCCAAGAATAATACATCCACAGGCTTACCCCTGTCCAGTTCTGATGTTACCCATTCATAGAACTCCACAAGGTTGGTTTGACATGATCTACCTGGCACAAACCCATGCTGCCGACTATCCAGACCTCCCACCTCCTCCAAGTAAACCCCCAATTGTTCCTTTAGTATACTCTCCATTAATTTTCCCACCACCGAGGTTAAACTGATGGGTCTATAGTTTCCTGGTACTCTTCACCCCCTTTATGGATTGGTACCACATGTGCCTCTCGCCAATCCTAGGTACCCTCCCTGTCTCAAGTGACCTGTTGAAAACTCGCCAGGTGCAGCCAGTATGTCCGCCAATTCCCATAGTACTCGGATGAATGCCATCCGGCCCAGGAGATTTGTCTTCTTTAGGGCCTTGAGGGCAAACCACACCTTTGGTGGGGATGGCATCATCCGTCCTTCCACCTTACTTGTCTTTTTATCTTTATCCAGTGATGACACCCCTGGGGTACCTTTCCCTCCTTTTGCTCCATTTCTGCTGCTCCCCTGATCCCACTCCCTGCCGCTATCCCCTTTGTGCCTTGCTTTGTGATATCCCATCCCCCTAGTGAACACAGAGCCAAAGTACCGTTAAATACCTCTGCCTGGTCCCTCGCCTCTTCCACCCACCCTCCTTCTGATCTCAATCTGCTGAGATGGCCTTAGTTTTTCTCCGCTCCCCAATGTGCGGAAGAACCCTTTTCCCTCCATGTATCCCTGTGCCAGCCGTTGCTCTTTACTGGACTTTGCTCCCTCACCATACAGGTGACTTTTCTAGTTGCAAGCTGGTACATTTCCTTATCCCTATCCCTCTTGTTGTTTTATATTTTTGTAAGTCAGCCTTCTTTTCTCTGACTGCTACCTGGACCTCACTGGACCACCAGCATGGTTTATGTGACCTTGCTCCTTACGCTTCAACTTAGCGCAGATCCTGACTGCCTCATGAAGTCCCTGCTTTATGACCTCCCATCTCCTTTCCACACTTGTTGAGGTAATCCCTTCAAGTGATCCTTGAGAATATTTCCCATGCCCATAAAGTCTGCCCCTGAAGTCCACTGCCAGTGTCCTAGATCTCACCCCACTCCCCAATGCTTATTTGAAACCAGACAGTATTGTGGTCACTCCCAGTCAGGGGTCCTGTACAACCATGTCCCTTACAGATCCCATCTGCCAGAACCACATCCAGGACATGCCCCTCCCTTGTGGGCTCCATCACATGCTGTGTTAAGAACACATCCTGGAAGCCATCCAGCAGCTTCTGCTCCTTGGCCACCTTAGAGGACATGGTTCCCCAGTTAGTACCTGGCATATATGTGTCCCCATCAACACCAACACAATCAGTCCTGGAGTATGATTTATGATGGTTGGTATAAAATGTAATCCCTTACTGACTGGTGGAGCTCCCACCAAATGTCTACAAGGGACAGTTCCTGTATATCTGCCCTAAATGTTTTATCCATCAGCTGGTTAGTAGCAGCCGAGTTGGAATGAACGGCCCCATTGTGGATCAATAATACAGTTAACCCCCCATCAAAATCATACCCTCTCCAAAGTCTGTGATTTTTGAAAATATTCTGTGGAAAAACTTGTGGAGTCTTGGTTAGGGGCCTATATATTAATTACATTGATTTTTTGAGAAAAAAGAGATCCTGAGACTATAATAGCCTTCCCTGTTCTGCAATTTTAGAGTGTATGACCTTAAGAGACAATTTCCTGCTTATTAAAATAGCTACCCTGCCTTTTTTTCTGAGGTGTATGAAGCAGAGAAACCCGACCCATCCATAATCTATGAAGTTTTAAGTGTTCCCCTCACACAGTATAGTTTCTTGAATGAACCCAATGTCAGTGTGTAGACAGTTGAGGTATGCCAGTATATTTGTTCTCTTTATAGGGAGTTTATACCCTGAACATTCAGGGTAGTGAGCTTTATGGATCCCATGATATGAAAGGATACACATGAAAACTAATTCTTTTGGCAAATCCTCAACCCAAATGAGCCTCTCATGATCACTATATCTTCCAAGCCCAGATGTGAGTAAACCAGCCTCAATAGATTATGCAACTTCATAAAAGAAAAGAGAACATCAAGTAAACCCATTTGCACAACAGGTGTAGTGTTTGGTAGAATACTAAAACATTAAACAGAAACATTGGAATAATGCTTCCAATGTATGAAAAAAAAAAACAATTTCACTCTTGGTGGTCAATTGAAAATAGCTATTGCTATAGTGCTTGTGGTCCAAGTAAGCATGATCTGTCAATGACTGGTCAGTTGGAGTCCCAAGGCTGGAATAATCAGGTTTTGGTAGGAGATCACCTATGAGTTGCCTACTGTAAATTGAAAAGGTTATCAAAATGGTACAATTCTCAGCCTGGGAGCCCGGGTGATATGAATAACAGCAACATATGATAAGTGAATACCCAACTGTTTTATCGAGAAGAGAGAATAAAAGGGGGTAAGGGGTGAATCAAAACAAAACTGTGAGGAATTATATTGAATCAGCAGTAGTGGAACTAACCATTGTAGTGTAATCCTTTTGCAGCTAAAATATTATAATAAATAAAATCAAAGTTCCTATATATATAGGATATGGCTGCTGTAAAGGAACATCAGTATAGGCTGTCAGAGGAGTAAAGAGCCATCTAATGAATGACAGTACACATTGTCTTTGCTGTAAAGTATAAGTAAAGTCTGTAGCTCAGATCAAAAACCAAAAGTCTTGCAGGAAAAAGTAAGCCCATAACCTCTGGAGTCCGCTCATGAATTTAACTAAATAACATCTGAGGAGGGCATAGGCTAATTAACCAGCTGAAAGTCCACCGAGTTTAAAAGTAGAGGAGTGAATCCGATGGAGATAAGTTCTAAGCTCGATAGATTTATTAACATCTGTCTGCTAGCATTATTAAACAAATCCTCTATGTTTTAACTGGATCAGGTATTTATAACCCACTGGAGGTATACTGAAATAATGCTGAATAGAGCTTTTCAGCTGATATTAAATAACAGTACCTGCACAAGCAGCATTTAGGTTGGGGAGCCTGCAGCATGGATTTCAGCTGCCAGGATGGATTTATTGATGTCACACAGCTCACACTCCAAGAAGAGCTTAAAATTATCTTTCACGAGGTGGGCCAAGTCTTCACAGTTGTCCCACCTTGCACCAAGCTGTTAACAACAGATTGTGCTCTAGGGCAGGGGTTCTCAAATGAGAGGCCAGCCTCCCTGGGGAGGCCCCAACCTTTTCCAGGGAGGCTCAACCAAGTCTGAAAAGCACTGTATTTAAATTGTGAGTTTTATATATTTTGTGGGAAGAGATGAAGCAAACTAAAAGAGGATAATAGTAGGTAAATTTTATGTATTTATTTACTAATAGGTGACAAGGAAGGTGAATGAGCCAAGGCTCATTTCAAGTGTACCCAGGGAAGGGTAGAAGTGAATACATTTAAAAGGTAACTCCAAAACAATCAAGAAATACACAGTGAATAGTAGTACAAACAAATATGAGCAATAAACTAATAATGAGTGATGGTAATTGATCAGTTGTAGACTGATGGCAGAACAGCCCAAATACAAGGTTGAGCATAGAAGTGCTAAGAGCAATAGCAGGAAGGAGCAAAGTAATCCCAGAGCAGTTGCTTAGGAGCAGGGAAGGAGGGGAGAGACAAAGTATGTAGGAAGGTTATTTCTATAGAGAGGAAACAGAGAAAGTAGACTGACCCATGAAGATACTGCAACAAGGGGTAACAATGGTTCAAGAATGAAAATAGCAGAGTACGTAGGTTGGCCTGTGGGGAAGGGGTTACAATAAGCTGAATAATAATATTTGTTTATTTTATTTATTTGTTATTCAGATAACACCTTTGAGCACAGGAGCTCTTTTTCAAAGTTTCCATGTCAGTATAAGACAAATAAGTGAATGTGAGCCAAGTACTCAAAGGGTTTCAATTTATTCATGGTGTACTGCACAAGTACAGTATGTTATTTTTCTTTGGGAGGCCCAATATTATTTTAGTTTTGGGGAGGCTCAAAATCTTTTCCATGGATTTGGGAGGCTCACTGTGACAAAGTCTATGAACTATTGCTCTAGGGCTTCCATTGCAAGATCTGGGCAAGTGAGACCCATCTTTCACAGGGTCAGAGCAGATTTCCTGAGAGAGTCAAGGTCTGCCAACCTGAGTCCATACAGATCCTCAGTCAAGCCAGGTAAAATAACTGGATTTGAATATTTTGGGGATTAGCTTGTTTGTGATCTCTCTTACTTTGGACTCTTCTCATTTAAAATATCTGAAAAGTTTTGATCAGAAAAGATTCTTTGTCCATCTGTGTTTGAATCTTTAATATGCCAGGCTGCTTGCAATATTAACTGCTTTGGGAAATTCCAACATAATGGCTACTATCAATCTTGGCTGAGCTTTTGTTCTTTGGGTTTTTGTAGGAGAGACGATGTGCTCTTTTGATAGGTAGGACACCTTCTTCGGGATCTTAACCACTGAGAGAAGTATATGAAGACACAATCTTACATTGAGGTGTGAGATTTTTCCTTGTCCTTGGGGACTCTGTGAATGTAGAAATTCTTCTTACACACTCTATTCTCTTGCCCCTCAGATGATTGTGAATTCCTCATTGTCAGGCCAACAAGTACAGCAGAGCCTGGTCATGCCGACCCACTGAGTCAGTAATGCCACTGAGAGCTTGTTCTGTTTTGGCTGTTCTTTTTCGATCTTCTTCAAATCTGAGTGAAGATCAGCCATGGACGACTTGACCCACTTTATTGATGCCATCAAGTTGGAGAGGATAAGTCCCTGGTCCACAGGCATGGGCTATCCTCACTCCCATCAGGACTGGGAGTAGGGATTTTGGGCATTCTTCAGACGATAGGCCTGCAGTCAGATTGTCATCCATCAAAACTTTAAGTTTGGCTGCTGTGTGTTATTTTTCCTAGATCTGTTGCTGGCCATCTTATCAAGTGTAGGATGTCGGGTCAGTGTTTTTGTGTCAATTCTGAGGTATTTTATAATGATTTTTAACCGCAGCTCCCAGAGCATTAGAGTCAGGCAGCCATCCACCCTGAAATGTCACTGGAAGTCCAGTACATCCAACAGATTGAAGTCCTCCACCAGAGCACCTCCTCATATCGGTCATCATGACAGTGGCTTCCAACAGTACCTTATCTAACTCCTCCCCTCAGCTGGAGGTCTGTAGATCACGCCGATGCAAATAGTGGCTCTGTTCCCCGACTCCAGGGTGACCCACCATACCTCTGCCCCTCCTGAATTCCTGTTTCTCCATTGCTGTTAGTGCTTTCTTTCAGGTAAAGCACCACATCTCCTCATTTCCTTCCCACCATGTCCTTCCTGAACAAAGTGTATCCTGGTATGGCCATGTCCCATTCATGGTTTTCAGTGCACTATGACTCAGTAATGGCCACTATATCCAAGTCAGCATCTGCCATGATGGCCTGTAGGTATGGAATCTTATTTCCTAGACTTCTTGCATTTATATCACATGCATGGCCTTCCAGATTTTGTGTGCACTCTGCTGGTTACATCACCTTTTTCCTTTTGCCCCTTTACTGCCACTCTCTCTTTTTAATGTTTCTATTCCTCCCTCTCTGTTACTATCACCCTGCTTCCTGTATTATTTTACATCCTAGAGGTTCCTCTCCCTTGTGAGTGCCCTACTTACTACTTCAGTCTGTGTGGGTGTCGGGCAGTTTCTGCCTCCCGATTTCTTCTGCGCCACCCACAGCTAGTCTAAATGTTCATCAAAGTAACATTTAAACCATCCACTGAGGACTGATTCCTCCCGGAAAGATAAAAGCCATCACCTCTGTATAGGCCCTCTTCTTGCCAGGTGAGTACCCAGTCCACAATATAGCCTCCTCTCTGCATCATTCCTTCAGTCATGAGTTGGAGGTTCTGGTGCTGAGAACCTCCTCCCCTCGTCATAGACAGGTAGCACCTCAGTAAAGCTACTGAGCATGCCACCCATCTAAGACCACTCTGCAGTTCCATAAACTCCCCACACTATCCCAGCCCCATCCCTAGCCAGGTCATTTGTCCCCAGGTGGACAGTGACAGCCAGCTCCCCCTTCTTTTTTAAACTTTATTTTAGACTTTCACTTAAGACAATACAGCATAAAATACCATAAGTAGGCAGATCACAGTCAATATACTCATCAACAATTCAGTAGAGCATACAACATTTTAACAGTAAGTAAACTGTTTTGCCCCAAACTCTGTTACTTCATTGGGGGTATGCATATAACATTCCATCTTAGATGCTAAATAGCCTATTCTGCTATGAGCAGGAGAAATTTCAAATATGTAACAGAAAAAACATTGTTCCCTTTTTATATTGTAAGGCTACCTTCCTTTTCCCCAACTTAGGTAAGTAGAAATAACAGGCAGCCCCTAGAGACAGATGCCATACATTCGAAGGCAATATGCATAACAGTCAAATTGAAAAATTTAAGAAAACTTTTTACAGCTGGTAAACTTAATGAATAAAATAACACTGGGTGTCCACTCTGAAGGCCAACCTTTGTAAGGACCCATCATTTTAAAAGGATACCTGCTTGCTAAAAATAAAAGGAACGTCAGGTCCAATTAAAGAGGAACTAATTGAAAGTCCAGGAAATTCCTCAGAAATTACCTAACGATCCATATCAAAAGTCTCACAAACTCCAGTGTGTGAAAGAATATGTCCAAAACATATAGCCCTCTGTGAGAAATATTCATTTAGTGCACCCAGTGTGCCTCTGCTGGCTGAACTCTGTGAGGCATGAAAGCAGCTCCTTGGTGAAGAAGAAGGAAGAAGGCAGTACCTGTGATGTCTGGCGCCATGTGGCGCTGCCATATTGTTTGTGCCAAGCATCGCCAGGGCAAATATAAGTCACCAACAGTTATAGAATATAATGAAACCTCAAAGCCAAAAGCTGTTGATTCATATACAATGTTCCCACAACTAGATCCATAATAAAAACAGTTTCTGGCACAGACATACCTCCATCCTTTGTGCATGAAACAAATAGAAAAACAGTCACTCATACAGTCTGTTTCTCTTCTTCTAACTCTGTCTCCCTGCATTGAAATTCCTTTTGATTTTCTCCACGAGTTTAGCAGCATCTTAGGGTCAGAGAATTGATATGTTTTGTCTCCATATATCTCTTTAGGCTGGCTGGCATAAGAAGAAGGTGTTGGACTCCTAGTTGCCTTAATTTGGTGCATACCTTATCAAAATTTTGCAGCATTGCCTGGTTTCATAGTTCAGGTCAGGAAAAAGGTGTACCTGATTGTCCATCCATTCTGATGGTCCCTTCTGTTTTGCTTTATACAGGACTGCATCTCACTCCATGACCAACCCCAGTTTAATGAAGATAGTCCATGGCTGGGGATCATTGGTCGGTTGATGATTTTGGACTCCTGGGGTGATCTGGTAACTTTTCGCACTAGTGGAGCTGTAGGTAATTGACAATGTTCTAAGTTAGCCAGTTAGTTATAAAATCAGCCAGAGTGGCCCTTCAGCCCTGGAATGTCCTAGGATTTGAGCGTTGCTTTCTTGAACAGTGTTTTCCAAGATCTCAAGCCATTTGTGGAGTAAGTTGTTTTTGTCAAGCCTGTAGAAACAGTTAGAGCTCTGTCAGCCATCTTAGCAGCCATTTGGATCTCATCCAAGAGTGAACTAATTTTTGAGTCCATCAATTTAAGCTGATCATAGAAATCAGCCATCCTTTGTCCAGAGATTTTATGGCCCATAGAAGTGCTGCGTTAGTTGGTTGAGAACATTCACCATCCAATGCTGATTGATTGTCATCTTTGCTGAGTCAGTCACGGTTCTTTGGCCAGGTCCCTCTCCACCAGCACCCACCTGCTTTCTCCCCATGCTGATTGCTGTAGTCAAAACAACATGGATTTGGTATAGTTGTATTCAGTGTAATTTACTCCTTTGACTGAGAGCAGTTAAATAAAGCTGAAGGCTGTAAGTTTTAGATAATTTAGATGAATTTCCCTCAAGGAATGCAGAACCTCTGCTCATTGTTCCGCAGCTGGTTATGCCTCCCAGCTCCCCCTTCCTACCTGCTGCCCTAGCAATCCTTAGGATACATTTAAGATTCTTCTGGGCTGTGGTCCCTGTAGGCACCTGACCTCCTCTCCACCCCTTCCTGTTCCAAAATCTATCTCCCTGACAGTTGAGTTCCCCACCACAAGTTGCTTCATCCTCCTCCTGTGGGGTACTCTCACAACTGCCTTGGTGTCTCCACTATGGAGGGTGCCCAAATCCTCTCTGGCCACTGCCACATGCAACTCTTCCTGGCAGTCTCACCCTGCCAGAGAGGTGTAGGATTTTGTTGTGATACTGGCTGAGGAATGTGCCTCTGGCCCCCAACCTTCCAGAGCCCTTTGCCCCAACCCTTCTCGGAGTCCACCATGGTCCAGCCACTCCTTCTTTCTGGCTTCCTCTGAGGTAACAGTGTCATACCTGGTAGCCCCTGGGTGGGAAGTAGGTCCCCAAATTCAAGCTGACTCAGCCTGGCGTCCAGTGACCTCCCTCAACCTAGAGAGGTGCATGCTAATGAAGGCAGCACCACAGTTCCAGAAGATCTCTGAAAACTGCCACCCCACAGCCACTGCACTGCACCACTCCCAGCATACCAAATTCCTAGTCTTCCTGGGTTACTTGGATATCTCTTCCACTTCTGTCATTTGTTATACCTCTTTGAACACCTATCCTAGATAGAGTATTGCTCCTATTCCTAGTTTTGCCTATCCCTTTCTTCACTTATCCCTTTTGCTCCATTTACCCCGATTTGGTACTGTTTGTTAAACCCCTTCTGTGGTTTGTAATCCTCCCTGTACACCTACCCTACATAGGGTGTTACTCCTATGGACAGTTTAGTTCTGCCTTTACCTTCCATCCTCCCAGCAGTGAATGCAACAACTGGAGTGAACAAGTGCCTTACCTTAGTTGCCTGGCAGGGTCCGTCACTTCCCTACTTCCTTCTGCTGCTACCTGCCACTGCCTAAGATGCCAGTGTCTCACCTGTTCACTCCTGTGCTCGTCCCCTCATGTGCTTGGACACAAAGCGTGTGTGGGACATGTTAGGAGTGGCTGAATTTATACAGGAATTTGAGCTTTCAACTGGTCCTGATTACATAGAAACATAGAAACATAGATTTTGATGGCAGATAAGGACCGCTTGTCCCACCCAGTCTGCCCATTTCCTACCTATTGGATAAGCTGCAGATCCTAGTTAACCAGCAGCCTACTTCTTCCTACCCCACCCCTAGAATTGCCCTATGACTGTCCCATGCATGCTTGAATTCCACCACTGTTTTTGACTCCACAACCTCCTCCAGAAGGCCATTCCATGCATCCACAACCCTCTCTGTGAAAAAAATACTTCCTTAAATTACCTCTGAGCTGCCCCCCTGCTATCTTCAAATTGTGCCCCTTGTTCTTGCACACCTCTTTTTGAAAGATGCTACCTCTTGGACTTTGTTGATTCCTTGAGATACTTGAAAGTTTCTATCATGTCCCCCTCTCCTTTCCTCGAGGCTATACATATTCAGCTCCTTAAGTCTCTCTCTCATATGTCTTCTGGTACAGACTCTGCACCATTTTAGTTGCCCTCCTCTGGACAGCCTCCATCCTGTCTATGTCCTTGCGGAGATTGGGTCTCCAGAACTGCACGCAGTACTCCAGATGGGGTCTCACCAACTGTCTGTACAGAGGGATAATAACTTCCTGTTTCTACTGGTGATGCCTCTCCTCATGCATCCCAGTATCCCCCAGCCCTCCTTGCTGCCCTCTCACATTGCTTGCCCACCTTTAGGTCATCTGATATGACTACCCCAGGTCCCTTTCCATTTTGTTGTTGTTAGTATCTCACCCCCATTGTGTACTCTTCCCTGGTTTTTGTTTCCCAGGTGCATTACCTTGCACTTTAGCATTGAATCTAAGCTGCCATACATTTGACCATTCCTCTAACTTTGCAAAGTCCTTCTCATCCTTTCCACCCCACCTTGTGCATCAACTCTATTGCAGATCTTTGTGTCATCTGCAAAGAGACATACTTTTCTTCCAGTTCCTCTGCAATGTCGCTTATAAGACATTGAAGAGGACTGATCCAATACTGAACCCTGCGGTACCCCACTAGTAACCCCTTTCTTCAGAGTGGACTCCATTTACTATTACTCTCTGTGTCCTATTCTCCAGCCAATTCTTTACCCAGGCTGTCATCTTGGGACCCACTCCCAGGCTGGCTAACTTGTATATTAATCTTTTGTGTGGAACTGTGTCAAATGCTTGCTAAAGTCTAGGTAGGCCATGTCTACAGCCCTCCCTGATCTACTACTTTGGTCACCCAGTCAAAGAAATCTATCAGATTTGTCTGGCATGACCTTCCCTGGAGAATCCATGCTGCCTTTGGGTCCTGAGCCCCTCTGGCCTCTAGATACTCAATGTCCCATCCCACCTATTGCACTGCCAACCCCTGACCCTTCAATTATATTTCCCATGATTACTTGTTCTGGGTTCTTTTGCACTGTTGGATTCCCCAGTAGGGTGGTTGGGTGAATTCGGATCTTATTTTTATTTATTTAGTGATTTGAAAAACCTTTGAGTGCAAGCTCTTTACAAAGGTTCCACATCATAGATTGCAAAACAAAGTACAATAGGAGAAAGCAAAGGTACATCACAATGAACGATACAGCTTGGATTCAGAACTTACAGAATAACTCAAAACATAGATGCAAGTTAAAATAACAAGGAAAACACTTTATGGGGGTTAAGCAGACACAAAGTGCCTTGTCAGTATCTTAGAAAGATTAACCAATCTCTGAGGGTTCAGACTATTATTTCATATGAATATCTTGTATTTCCCACAATATTGGTGCAGATAATATTTGTCTGCAACTCGAACAAAGAATCTATGTTACAGGCTGTAGAGATAATATAATCTTTCTAGGACTGCAGGGGCAAAACCCACCATGCAGAAAAGTGTGGGTTTGGCTTTTGCCCTAAAAGAATTACATCTGGACAAAATTGTAGGCATCCCAGGTGTGCATGGCCTGTTACCATTTCGGGTATACAGTCTGACAAAGAGATATGGGCAAGTTAAATGGGAAAGAAAGCTAGCTTTGCAGAATGAAATATTTTGTAATGGAACAGAGAGGGTTTACACAAATGTATCATTTGCTTTCTTGGTTTGCCAGAGTATTGGTTCTGAAGTTTTGTTATTGTTTGGTTTATTGTTTACTTTCTGTAAGTATGTTTTAAATCAATAAAACACCACTGCTGTTTTCAAGAAGTGCCATGGGTTCTTTAACATTCACCTCAGTAACTAAGAGACAGTCAGATAGGACCATGGTTTAATATATCATCTGAACAGCAGCACCTCCGGTGCAACAACCCCCTACCCAATGCTGCACTGCAGTATAAGTATCAAGATTTTACCCAAGTTCCTGGTGCAAGGCTAGAACCCAAAATCTTCAAGTCTTGTGACCTCAGAGGTGAGCATGCAATCTGCTGAGCCACTGGCACTGAAAGGAGAAAGGAAAACTGAGGTCAAGCTGCCAGTCTGTCACACAGCCTAATCCTGACCATTACCACAATTGAAAATGTATCGTAAAGATCTTAGGCAGATCCAGTGGGCTATTGGTCTTTTTATTGTGTGCCCCTCCCCAAAATGATCTTGGCATCATGTACACCCCTCCTCTCTCACCCCCCGTCGCAGATCCCTGGATTGGATGCCGCTTGAATCATGATTTGTGACTATTTATATGGTAGATAGTTGTCCACAATAATGTTGTTCTGGGTCTACTGCTAGCCCAAAGTCTGCTATTTGTGCACCAGTGCTCCATGGTTATTCTGGAGCTTGTTTTTGTGCAGACTGCCACTTGGGCCATGTATTGTACAATGTTTTTCTAACCAGAATTTATGCCTGGTAGCAGCTTGCTGAGACCACCATAGCAAGATTTGAACCAATGCCTCCAGCTGAAAAAAGTCAGAGCCTTAAAATCACTATGCCACCCAGCTCTTTGTCTCACAAGTTTAATGTTATACACCAAGTTAAAAAGATAACAAATCATAATGCCGTCACTAAGGAAAGAGAACAGACCACAACTTTTATCAAGTTCCTACAGACAAGGAAGCTTATCAGTTTTCTAACTGTGGCTGACATTAACCTCCTTTCTCAGATAAACTTAGTCTGTAGGGATCCCACGACAAGTGTGTGTATGTTCATTTGAGCTCATTCATACAGTATCCACAAAATTTGGCAGTGCTTGATTTCAGCTAGTTTATTTTTGTAGGAACTGCCGGTGTGTTTTTTTTTTTATTTTGGTCTGCATTGATTTCTTCATATTGTTACACTGTCTTCTTACTCTACAAGAATGCACTTCTAGGTTTGACTCACGGGACAATTAATTGTACCAGTTTGAAATTAACACTTTGTACAGTATAACTGTTTTCCAGTGAAACAGTAGACATGTACTTTTGAAAACAAAGCAAAACAAAATATTCTGCTCATTTATATGAGTAGTGCTATGGCCTGCTACATGCTGAAAGGCAGAACTGTTTTCATTTTTAAGTATTATGCATTTTGTGGAGTTAAAATGGGGACTTAATGGATTTTAGAAAATAACTTTTTCCAGTGGTTAACTCACAGTAAAATAATGCTGTAATGTGGAACTTAGACATAGCTGACTGGGGTTTAAAAATATTTTGCAATTGCTTCATAGGTAATGTGTGGAGGTCTGCAATGAACTTGCCAGCAGTATTTTGTTTATACTTTGTGTACCCAGGATAGCCAATCCAGATGTAACATCTTGCTATCAGTGAACTGGGGAGATTAAAGCACACTCCATTGAGTAGGTGGACATAACAGAGTAAATCAGCAGCTCTGGGGATATTTAAACCTGTTACTAGAGGGCACGGATGAAAACTTGAGGGGCAAGGTTTAGGAGAGATGTTAGGACATACTACTTCATTGAAAGAGTGGGGGTACAGTGGAGCAAACTACCAGAGCAGATGGTGAAGGTGGAGACAATAAATGCATTCAAGAGTGAATGGAACAGATTTAAAGGGATAGTAAATACATAAGGGAGGAATATTTTATTTATTTGCTTTTGGTAACTAGGTAAGCACGCTAGACAGCAAGTGCCTATTTTCAGAATCGACCGGAGAATTACAAGGTAATTACATAGGGATCTTAATTAAAATACTAAGAATACAATCACTGGGCCAGTATGAAATTATCATTTTAATTAGTATAATTTAAGAGCAGACTAGATGGACTGCAAGTTTTTCTGATGTCACCTTCTATGTATTTTATATGTCTTTTTGTCATTTAGTGTGCTAGCCACTTGATCCTACTGCCCTCCCTTTTAAGGCATAAATACTATTCCTTAAAGTTGATGGCTTTTAGAAAAATAGCAGTGCTTCTCTCATAGCTCATGCACGTTATTCAGCCATAGAAAATATAATAGGCTGAAGAAGAATACTTTCATGTCCATGGCGAAACACAGATTGTGGTTGAAACAATGCTGTTTTTAAATACTGGTAATGTTATAGCATGTTCTTAACAACATACATTCTGTATATGCCAGACATAAACTGACCTCCCTTTCACTTTATTAATATTAGAAAACATTAGATTCAAAATGGTGTGGCCCAAATAGAATACAAAACAATGTAGCAAAAACTGAACTATTGCAGTCTGCAGACAGATCAGCTTCAAATACGCCAGACTCCCATTTTAGATGCCTGCATTTTGGCACCCAAAACTAGACTTGCAGTACTTTATACTTATATATATAAAGTTAAAGAAATGGAAAAAGCATTCTTCAGGTACATCCGTGAGAAGTGTACAGTTAGGTTAAATAAGGAATAACAAGGCTGAGGACAGAGGAAGAATTGGAGTAGAGTGACAAAAGGAAAGCAAAGGTACTGTTCAGTTGTCCGCCCCCTCCCAACTCTTTTCCTAGTTTGACTTTTTACAAAACAACAGAAACAAAATCTGTTGTCATTGGGGACACACTGGAATCCATATGGTGTCAGAGGGCACTAGTACAGTCCTTCTGCTGTATAGCTCTAATAAGTCCCCTATCCTCAGTTGAAACTTCTGACCATTTTCCTGTATAAAAAGCACCACAAGAGCATGTTGCCTGTTACACAATTCTTGGAGTATTGCAATTGATGATATGCCTTATGGCAAACGTTTTGGCAGCTTTAGCTATGGTGAAGTTGGTTGTTTTTGTCCATTACTTTGCAACAGTAGCGTAGCAAATTCTCAGAGGGCCTGAGTGCAAGGCGATGTTACAGGGCCCTTCCGGTTTTGAATAAACATCAAAATTATGATTTAGGCCCTCAAACCTCATGGGCCGGGTGCCTATGCACCCTCTGCACCCTTAGCTACATGCTCTGCTTTGCAATACTTACTCTGCCCACAAGGAAAATTGCCATGTGGCAGTGGAGGTAGTGAGTTTGAATTAGCTCATGCTGGTGGAGGCTGCAGACTATGCATAAGTCTGCCAGCTGAATTAGGCATATTTGTAAACCATCCTTGGAAGCTTTTGAGCATGGTTGCTTAGGATTGGGTTAGGCGTATAATGCCCCAGTGCTTTGCCACAATATCTCTAATAGCTTTAGACTGTCTACTTTGTATATGCTTCCAAAGTTAATGGGCTGCTTCTGGTCAGTTACCCTCTCATTGATCACCAATAACCTTGATCTATCGGTGATAAGTGTCTCATTCTTAGCCTGATCCAGTAAATCAGCTCTGTAGCCTCTCTGCCAAACTTCTGCTTCCATATGTTTACTATGTCGCAGAAAATCACCTTCCTCACTGCAGTTATGCAGCTTCCATATAAACTGGGATTTGGAGATGTTTTTGATCATGGGTTAAATAATCAAGCTTAGAAGTAACCAGGCTAAATACAATCATCTTGGTAGCCTCAGCAGTCAAATATTTTTTTTTTTTCAATTTAACATGCTTTATTAAATTTTAAAAGATACATAAAACAAAACCAAATAAATCCATGACAAAATAGACAACAACTACAACTACAGAATACATCCCACACAACAGAAAAAAGAAAAGATATACTCAACACTCCCACCACAACCCCCAACGTCAAGCCCTCACAACCCACCTCATCCCGGAGCACTGCTAAGAGTTTAAAGGACACACCAGTGGAAGAAAGAAGGAAAATTAATTGAAAATGAATGACAGCCGGCCCAGTGGCACTGAAGGTTGAAGCACTGAACTCACACCTCGTGCCATGCCAGCAACCCGGGTTTGGGAGTGAACTCAGGCTGCATGGGGTTAGCAGGGGAGGGAGAGGATTTGACATCCCATGACAGTTCTCCTTTCCAGGGGATGGGTGAGCATGTCATCCTGCACCATGGCTGACTCCTGGTGGAGGATGAGGGACAACACCAGGCTCCAGGAGATGCAAGAACATGGCTTCATGACATGCATGCCTTCACATGCGTGCATTCACTGCCAGTGGGGAGGGACCAGAAAAGAGAAAATGGTTGCAGGCTCAGTGACATCCCTTCCGGCAAGCCAGCACTGATGCCTTGGGACTGCCCACAATAACCCACTCCAGATATAGTTGCAGGGGTGGAGGTCCCCCCTCCTTCCTCCTCCTGCCCCACCATGGGAGTAATGCATGGGGAACTAGGGCATGGGGGTACCTGGGGAAGGCGACTGGAGGCTGAGAAGGGGACTGATGCTTGCCTGCTGAAGGAGAATAAAAATCAAGATGGAAAATTAAATGTCAATCTAGAAACTAAAATGGTAATGGCAAAGTCATATGGTGTCTGAAAAAAAAAGTCCACTATTGAGTTAAAAGGGCTACAAGGGACCCACAAAATTCTCTATATTTCTCAATTCTTTCCTGATGCTTAGCGATGTATTTCTCAACCACCAAAGCTTGAGGATTTCCTGTCACCATTCAGAAAGAGATGGTGTAACATTGTCCATCCAATGATGGAGAATAACAGTTTTGGCAGTCATTGAAATTAAAGTCATATACGCCTTTATGAGGATCAAAGATGTCATAAGGGAAAATCATACTAAACAAGTCTGTGGAGTAAAAGGGTTGCAAATCTTACCAGGGTCAAGGGAATCATGGATATGGGACCAGAATGGGGTAACCTTGGGGCAGTCCTATTAAATGTGTTTAAGAGCCACCCCCGATCCACAATAGAACAATCTGGGAAAGGCTTACAACACATCCGTGCAACTTTTGAGGAGTATAGTACAGTAAATGTTGTGTAATATACAGAATTGTGTGTAGCGGTACTTGTCTTGCTTAATGTGCTGGTAAAGTCTTTTGCAAATGGCTTGCCATTCTCTGGGTTAGAGCTGCAGATTCAGAGCATGTTGGCAATAAAAACAGACACCTAATGAGCCACCAGGATCACTGAATTGAAAGTATGAGTAAAACTTGGATTTGGGATGCTGATGCATTAGAATCTCAGGGAGTGGTGAACTAGATTGAGGAATCAAAGTTTGCAGACCCAGAAAACTAGCAAGTGCACCAGAAAGTTGGAGATGTTCGAATGGGTGATATACCAGAAGGGAAAAACATTGCTGAATCATTTCATGAGGGGCCATTCTACCATTGTGAAAGAATGTCTCCAGAGAGGCATGTTGAAGGGGGCAAAAGCTAAATGAAATGGGGTGGTTAGCTATTTGTATACTGGGATTTGCCAGTAGAGGCTGAGATAAGTCTTTAGACCAATAAATCTTTAAATATAAGAATAGTTGTTTGAGGGCCTTAAGGGACCACATCAATGGGGTATTATGAAGTTGAGGCAGGAGGGTCGAGGGTGATAAATACAGAAAGCTAGCTAACTAACTACCATGCTTGAGACATAATTGGATTTCTAGATGGAGCCAAGGGGACAGTACACCACATTGGGGAGTGTCTAGAGTCTGACCCCATCTAAAAGTTTGCTGATATGCAGTGCGTAGTAGTATAGGAAGAAATTAAGTAAATGGAGACCACCTTCTCCTTGGGTAGTATCAATTTGAGGTAAACCCAATGGGCAGCACCTTTCTTCCATAGAAATTCAGAAATCAGGCTTTGTAACTGGGAAAACCATACTTTAGGGAAATAAAGACCCAGCATGCCCAAGGGAATAACGGCAGGGTAAAATGTTCATTTTAATAATGTTGACCCTCCCCAGAGGTAAACAAGAAGGACAGACCATCTGTGCAGGTCCTCCTTAATCCATGATAGAAGAGGTTAAAATTCAGTTTTGTGAGATCTGAAACAGAGCGAGAGATTCGGATCCCCACATATATAATGTCACTGGGAGCCAAGAAGAGGTCCATATCCAAAATCTATTGTTTGGGAACATGAATGTTTAGGGGCAGTACTTGAGTTTTGTCTAACTTAAGCTTATAGTCTCATACTTCAGAGAATTTCTGGATTTCCTCAAGGGCCGAGGCAGTGATGATCTGGGATTCCAAATGGAGAAGGAGGTCATCTGCATAAGCCAACAATTTGTACCTGGAGCCTTCTCAAGAATTCCCTAATCTCCGGATTTGTTTGAATTTTTAAATGAAGAGGCTTCAGGTACAAATAAAAAGAGGGTATCCCTGTCTAGTACCGAGTTGAAGTGCCACTGGGGCTGATAAGACCTCATTGTACCTGATTCTGGCCATAGGGTTGAGGTACAAAATGTTAATCTAGACACAAAAAGTATCTGAAATCTGAACCTCTGTAGTGTCATAAAAAGAAAAGGTCATGAAACCCTGTCAAATGCTTTCTCTGCATCTAGGTAGACCAGAACCACTGGAGCACTGGTCTCCCAGATGCAGTAGCTTGCAGGTGATTACTAGAGTGGTGCCCCACTATGAATCCAACCTGTTATGAAGAGATTAGACTGCCCAAACCTAAAGCAATCTGTTAGCAAGGACCTTAGGCAAGATTTTAAAATCCATATTAAGCAGGGATATCAGGTGGTAGCTGCCCGGACAGAGGCATCCTTCCCAGGTTTAAGTAAAGGGAGATCCAGTCTTGCATGAGAGAGGAATCAGTGAGATCAGAGAAGAGAAGATAATTAAGTAGGCAGGCTAGTAAGGGGCTAAGGCATCTATGTAGGTAGTGTAAAATATGTTGAGATAGCCATCAGAACCAGGTGCTTTCTCCTTTGGGAGGTGCTTTATAACCTGCAGCACCTCCATAGGAGTCAACTATTTTCTAATGTGGATAATATTAAACAAATAAAACCAGCAGGATGTAGAAATGGCAGAGGTCTGTGTTAATTGTAAGAACATTCTGAATCCATGCAGATGCCCATGTTCTTAATGTAGTTGAAGAGACAAATGTAGAGGAAAGTATTTTTGGCTTAAGGTCAGTACATATGACTGTATATAAGACATCATTGTACTATACTATAAAGCAGATTGAGTTATGTTTGCCCAAACACTAATAAAATTATTTAATCATTTGTTCATTGGGTAAGCTTGCCATCACTACTGGTTGACAATAGCATTGTGATGAAGAGGACATATAAAGGCTACAACATACATAGAAAACATGTTTTAAATATCTGAGCAGATACATTTGAAATTGGAAATAAAGACAAAGTAAAGTTCTGTAAAACATACATAGGAAAGATGGTTTAAATTCCAAAGAAAATGCATTTTAAATTAAAACAAAAGACATAGGGCCACTGGGCTGGGCATACTGTCTGCTAGCTTTTGAAATTTGCTAAGGGAGCTTTGTATTTTTAGCTTTTTGTCATGTTTTATTTATGTATTTGTTAACCGGTAAGTACACTGATCCAAAGGACCATTTTCAGGCATCGATCCGGCCATCTAGATGGCACTGGAACACCATGCAAAGGCATGATCAGCATGACATTACAATGGCAGATTACACTTAGATTATAGAGAAATGTTTGAGATGATCACAGCGTTTAGACATTTAGCCCAGCACAGTGGGGTAACAACTAGATGAGAGAAAAGCGGTGTATTCTAATTTATTTTCAGAGTAATGGTAAGGACACTTTTTAGTGTAGCTAGGGCGCCTTCAATAAGTTAGGTGAGGCAAGGCTGTGGTTTGTTTAAATTTTATAAACCTGGTTAAGGTGCACCACATAATGTCTACATTTTTCCGTGTATATTTCATTTTACCAGGGTCCAGTTTAAAACAGAGACTGGAACCAAGTGTTGCTAGAAAACTCACCTAATAGCTATTTTTCATCTTGTCTCTCCATAAATGGCTGTCCTGGAGCATCAAACAGGTATGAGGCTGCCCCATTATCAGGAGTATCTCATGGCCTCTCCTCCTCTGTGAAGGTGTCTTGGGATGGCCACCAAGAGACATGGATTTTTTGACCAGCTCCTCTCATTGATGCACTGGAGGAGGCAAGTGTTGAAGTGTTTTAGAGTCAGACTATCCTGGTGGGGAATGTGAATTCAGACTTGGCGGTCAAGGGAGGTATGGAAGATGCAGCAGTCAGCTTGGTGGATTAGAAGCTCTTGGGGTGGTGATAGAACATCTTGCAGATATGGGAACTCATCAGGACAACCTCAAGGTGGTTTTAGTCCTTCCACACTGGCATATTATGGAAGATTATGAAGGAATATTGCAATCTTAAAAGTTTAGCATGCTCAATCTTGGGTAATACTGTACACAGATATTTTTCATTCAGGTCAATTGGTCATCTTCTTCTTACTTGGTTTTCATTCCATCATTTTACCATTTAGGGGTTCTTGGTCTCATCATTCATCTGAATCATGATCAGCCTAACCACTGATGGCAAGGTGACCCACCATTGGTCAGAAAACTACAGTCCCAAATGGTCATCTGTGAGCTTCTTATGGCCAGAGCACACTATATAAAAGATGAAACCAGAGAGTGGTTTCCACATAAGAAAGAGGGCAGGGACATCAGCTTATATTGACATTTTAAAATTTAAAGCTATAGTTTCCTGACTGATTAGTGGGTCACCTTGCCATTGGTGGTCAGGCTGATCTTGATTTGGCTGAACGATGAGATCAAGAACCGCCCCCAGATGTTAAAATGATTGAAGGAAACCAAGTAAGAAAATTGAATTGACTTGAATGAATTACTCTGATACTGTAACTATTTGATTATGATGGGAGTATTCTTTTGCACCCAAGGGTGGACAGCTGTGGGGTTCTGCAAGGGTTGGTTCTATCAAACATGTTATTTGCAGTGTACATACTACCATTGGGATGAATCATTAGATGGTACAGCATAAGCTTTCCCTGCTACATGGATAATACTCAGTTGTACTTGTCATGTACACCTGATGGGCAGGCAGCAATCTCTGTGCTGGAGCAATGCCTTCAGGAAATTAAAGACTGGATGGACTCTAGCTGGCTGAGCTTAAACCCAATAAATGCAGAGTTGCTGTGGGTGGAGCCATGTTGTTGTGGGATGGTGACCAGACAAGTGGCCCTTGTTGTACCACCTTTGAACAATATTCTTCTGGCAGCCATGGATAGGATGAAGAATGTCGGATTCACTGTGGATGCTGACCTGACAGTCGAAATCCATGTGTCAGCCATGGACTGCAGAGGAATTTTTCAATGGAGAATATTCCAGGATTAAACCATTACAGGTACTTAAATGTACAGGTTCTATTCATATCCTGTACTGTACAGGACTGCACTGCAACTGTACAGTAGAGGATGCGTGCTCTGTACATTACATAGGATGTGCACTATCTGGCTTTGCATATGGCAGTCAGCTGAGGAGCTGCGAGGAGGATTGTGCCAGTAACCATACAGGCTCCTGCAGCACTGACAGTTCAGGTAACAGTGGTGGCAGGGTGAGTGGTCAGTGCCATGGTGGGGGGCCACTAGATGCCAGGGATTAAATACAGGACATGTGGGATTGTCAATCAGGGGTACCATGGGACACTAGGGAATATTTTGTGATGCCATCTGCACAGCAACTGGCATTCTAAGCACAGTTCTCACATACACGGAGGGTGTTGTCCTTGTTACAAGGCTGGGGATTGGTAACGGAGGAAGGGAACCACTGGATACCAGAGAATGTTTTGAATGTGATGGGGCTGGGAATCGGGGACAGGGTGGGACAACTGGATGCCAGGACATCCCTTAGGGTGGTGAGAATCCTAGCCACCAGGAAGCCAGTTTCTGGTAGGGCACCAGGGATAAGGTATAGTGGGGGCACTGGTCACCAGGGAATTAGTTTATTTTATGGGCCAGGGATTGGGTACTTATGGGAATATTCTGCACCAGGGATTGCCAATGTCCTATACAGGCTGGCATTCAGAGGGGAGAGGATGACTGCTAAGCACCAGTGATTCACAATTTACTATACTGGCTGGCAATCAGTGGGAGGAGGGACCACTAGGCACCAGAACTTACCTACATGGATACTGGATAGTGCTCACCAGGGGTGACAATGGAACACAGTGGGGCAGATGTTCTCCCTACCAACTAACATAGTTGCTGGCTGCAGTAATTCTGGCAGCCACTAGGGTTGCCAGAGTAAATCAGGGTTTTGCTTGGCGATATTTTGTGCCGCCAAAGGAACCACTCTAAACTTTTGTTTAGTGTAAATACGCTGAACATGGGGTAGTGTGGATATTCCTGTCCTGTCCCTTCCTTAACCCACCTGCATATATTAGCCCAATTCTCAAAGCTCAGGAGTGATGCAAGGTGCCTGTGCCAAACAGAAATGGCCAAGTGGCTGCTTGCATCATATATTGCTCGGGCTATTTTAAAGGCAGCCTGTGACAACCACAAGCTGCCTGACCTAAACAGGGCTTGTGCCACCTATGTGCCTACAAATGTGTGCAACAGCAGGGGGACATGTGGCAGATGCAAGCTGCCACATCACTGATATTGGGATTCTCAGACATCACCCAGAGGGAAAATTTTAAGTACCCTTAGACCAGTCAGGGATGGTCTAAAGGGTATAGAAAATCTCCCTCCATTAGAACTGACCTGGATGTAGCATTGTGCCCCTCCTGCCATGTTTGTGCCAGTAATGTCTCTGTATAAAAATATCATGCTCCCAATCCCTGATTGTGCCAGTAACATCACTGAATAAATATATCATGCCCCTCCCCGATCCCCAATTGTGCCTCTGTCAGTATTGAAGAAACATTCTCATGCCCCCATCCCTGATGTTGCCATTGTCACTATAATACTGAAGACACCCATAACCTAGTGATCTAGTGGCCCCCACTCAAGCAGCACGCCCACCACCCAGCTCCTCTCCATCCTGTAATAGAGTCAGCACCACACAGCCTCCTTCTTACCTCCATGGCCGGTGTATAGAACTGTCATTATGATTGCTGTACTGTTTAGGTATGCACATTGCATACACTATATAGTACAGGTATCTATAATGACAGTTCAGTTGGTGCTGGCTACGGAGGTGAGAGGAGGGGCTGTGCTGGTCCCAGCTCTATTATGGATGGGGGAGGAGCTGCGTGGTGGGCACTACCTGCTGGGGTGGTGGGAGCAGGGGGCCACTAGATCACCAGGTTATGAGGGTCTTCAGTGCTATAGTGACAATGGCAGCATCAGGATTGGGGGCAGGAGAATGTTTCTTCAATACTGACAAAGGCACAATAGGGATTAGGAGAGGGGCCACAGCCCAGTAGGTACTAGAGTGTTGCAAAGCCACCCCGTGACTTGCATGCACACACACACTGCTGGTGCACCATCTGTTTGGCGCCTGGTACTGGTTGCTGCAAGCCATGGGACTTAGCCGCTGGGACCCTGCCAGATTGAGAATAGGGTGCAGGGTCCTAGGCGCTGAGTGCAAGCTACTTTATTGCCACAGCTCACGCCACTCCAAGCCCCGCTTGAGAATCGGCCCATTTTGTTTTGTGGGGCGCTAACTTGTTTGCCTATGAAACCACCCTTTTGAATATTGTGCTGTGGTGCAAAACCCATTTGTGTGGGCAAACACCCATTTGTGTCCATGCAAACTTTTGTATATTGACCCAAGGGTGGTGCTGGACCTGGGTGGGGCTGGGATCAATAGGCTAGAATGTTGTTTATCGGAAGCACCGCTTTAGCTCAACACAAAATTCCCTGATGTTCCGTTCAGTGACGGCACAATACTGACACCAGTATTGTGCCATCCTAGAAGACAGTGTGTTTTGCGGGGAGCTACACCCCTGCATCCCACAGGCGGGGCTCAGCCTCCCACACCCTCCACATTTAGCCATAATCAACTCCAGGTTGGGTTGTTCAGGGAGGTGGCAGAACACTGGGAGAAGTTACATTGAAAAACAGACCATTACAGAGACTGTGCTGTAATGGTCTGTTTTCTGGTTTTACTGTTGGGGTGTCATGCTAGAGTGGGCCACTGGGCCTGTCTATGGGATCAGGTATATCCCTGGATGGTGGATATGGCTGGAGAGGAGAAGCTCTATGGAAAATAAATTACAGTTTGTTAGTATAGGATTTCTTTGATAGAATAAGTTATGCATATATTGGCTAATTTTTGAGATATTTAGTTCCATGTAACCTAAATAAGGTTTTGCTTCTCTATATTTCTAATAATGTACTTTGGTCAAGTTGATGATTTTTGTTTGTCTTGGTTGTGTCAGCTCTCTTTTTGTACTTCGTATGTGTAGCTCTATATTAGTAATGAATTATTTGACAATCAAATTGGGTTCCATATAGAGTTTTTGTTAATAATTGATAATAGATAGCAACCAGTAATTGTTATATTCTTATGTTTCCACTGTACATTACATTATATCTGTGAGGTGATTATTTCCTATTCTCTTTGCATCAGTTTTATCACTGCAAAGTGTTAGTTTGTGAGTTTTATATACTTTTAATATCAGCCAGCATAAATAGACTTGACTCCTACCAGTGCCTTACTGTATCATTTTATTAATTGGATACTGCACCTTTAAAGGGACCAGTAATTAAATCAGTTCATCAGAGTGGTTGGAGCCCTCTGAAGAAGCGACTTATGAAATATCAGGTTGTATTCTTGGGTGTGGGTAAGTTCTTTGAGTTTCTAATGGCTTTTATCTTTTGTAACATTTTTTGCACGCTGTCCACCGTAAATGTAATCTCATGAAGTGTACTGTATTGTATTAATAATGCCCAGGACCACCTTGAAAATGAGCTTGCTCAATGGTGTTTATGCCTGGTTAAATAAAGTGATTGATTGATTGATTGATTGATTGATTATGTACCGCATCAAATAATATTTTGTGAATACTGTCTGTGCTTGGTCAAGCTTTTGTCTTCTCATCTGCCTTACTTATGCTATGCACAACCATTTTGTTTGGGGTGGTCTTTGCTTGCTTTGCCACAAAAGTTCTGCACCATCACCCTAACTTAGTCCCTCTGCTGTGAGACTGTTGCTAAAGTATAAGGTAGATTGGCATGCCTCTTCAGTAGTTTACATTCTCAGTCAGCAGCCTCCTGAATGTTAAGTGGTGCTATTGCTGAAGAAATTATAGCTGAGCTTTCAACACTTCTAAGTATTCTGCCATCACATCTTGCAAGGAAAACCATCATTGTAATCATTTCTGATTCCCGTCTAGTTAAGGTTTCATGTAGTACCTATCTATAATACCTATGGGTTTCAGTGTGGTTCAGTTGGTGGCGCATCTGCCTCTGGGTCAGAAGGTTGTAGGTTCTGGTCCCACACCGGGTTAGCAATATCATCAATGCTGTCACCTGAGTGCAGTACTAGTGTACTGTCATGGTGCACAGCTGTTAAACCGAGGTCCGCTTTACCTATCTCTGGTGCTGTCCTGGTTGGTGTCCAGGTTGAAGTATAAGAACCCAGGGCATTTTTGCAAGAGTAGGTGATTTTCCTGTTGTCCTTGCCAGCATTCCCTTCCTGTAAAACCGGTTGATGCAGTTGTCAAATACTGTATGTGGGTGTTGATGTGCAAAATGCCTGCAACTACACATTCAGTCACTTTGCTACCAGTCTAGCATTGCAAAGTGCTTTGGGATACAATGTGCATGAAAAGTACTACTGTATATATAAGTACTGAGTGCCCTGAGTGCCCTCCTCTCCGTTAACCCCTAAAGGGCCCTCTCCAGATGGTCTTGATCCCAAGCTTCTCTACCTCTCCACTCCTGCTATTGCTTATCCTATCTCTATTATTCTAAACTTCTCCTTTCACTTTCTCAAGTGCCTTTCTACTGGAAACACGCTGTCATCCTGCCGCTCCCTAAAGGAGGTGACCTGACTATTTCTGGTAACTATCACCCTATCTCCCTCCTTCCTACCCTCGCTAAACTACAGGAACATCTGGTGCTCTTTCAACTCTCCTCGTTTCTCACTAATTCTTCCTTCTTCACCCCTTTCCAACCTGGTTTTGGAAAAACATTCAACAACCACCTCCTCCTCGGGCTCACTGATTCTATCCTTATGGGGATGGACAATGGCCTGATCACCTTAGCCACCTTTGTTGACCTAGCCAAAGCTTTCAACACAGTCTCCCACACCTTGCTCCCTTGACTTCTCTCTCTGCAGCCGGGCCTTGCCCTGTCTGCTACCAACTGGTTTAAATCCTACTTCACTGGCAGGACCCAATCAGTAAAAATCTGCAAGCTCACCTCCCTCCTCTTCCTATTAATACTGGAGTTCCACAGGGCTCAGTATTTGGTCCACAACTTTTCTCCATCTTCCTTAACAATCTTCCCTCAGTCTATCAAACCTCTTCCATCCACATGTATGCCGATGACACTGTCTTGTACAGCTCCGGCAACAGCCCTGCTGCCAGGGAATCCAGCTTACAGCATGACTTCACTCAAGTTCAGCTCTAGATTGTTTCCCAGCAGCTTTTCCTTAATGCCAACAAGACAGTCTCTATGACCTTGGCACCAGGCAGAGATTCTCTAGGGTCCATCCTTGCCTCCTTCCACACCCTTGATGGGACACCCATCGAGGCGCATCTTTTAGATATCTGGGAGCTTGGTTGGACCAACACCTCAGCTCCTCCTTGCACATCGATGCCATCCTGAAGAAACTGCACCCAAGCTTGGCACCCTCTACAGGAATCGCAGTTGCATCCCACTGAGTTGCGAGGAGCTAACTTGTCCAGAAGATGATACTCCTATCTTTGACTACTGTGATGTAGTCTAAGGTGTTGCTCTCAAATCTTCCTTGACCAAACTGGACATTCTTTTCAACTCCTTCTGCCGTTTTGCTCTTGAGTCCCACCCTTGAACCCATCACTGTGAACTCTATCATTCCCTTGCCTTCCCATCACTGTCAAATAGATGTCTCTCCACTGTGCCAAACTTACCTCCAAATTCTGGCTAGGTGAACTCCTCCCTACCTCTCATCCTCTCTCACCATTCCTCCTCCCTCTCCCCTCCCTCAGATCAAATGACACATGCATTGGTGGTCCCATGCTGCTCCTCCCTTATCAGCCAGATCAGTTTTTCCTATTGGTTCCCAAAACCTAGAACTCCCTCCCCAACTAAGGCATTCATCCTCCTCCTATTCCCTTGGCACTGCCCTCCACAATTTCCTTGCTCCCTGCTGCTCCTGCTATAACCCTCCTTAACTCCTGTACTTAGTTCTTGCCTGCCAATTCCTTTTCCCCTGGCAGAGTTCACAATACCCTGGAGGGTCAATTTGGTGTTGGCAGCCAAACCTCTCCCCCACACCCCACCCACCCACCTCTCCCTGTCCCATACTTAGAGCACTTGTCCTCTGTCCTTTACCTACAGCATTTGTCCACTACCTTGTGTCCTGTCTTTGTATTTCCTAGCACTTCACATGCTCTGCTCATTTAAATTGTGTTGCCTGTTTTGTATGCTTCCTATACTGTTTAACTCCACTGTTGAATATCACAAAATTATTGCCTGCATTGTATTACTGCTGCATTTGCTGTCTTCACTCTTATGTAATTAGACTGTTCTCTATCCATTCAATGTAAGTACACCCTGTTTTTTTTGTCATATCCTCATGCCCTCCCCAGGTCACACCAGGAGATGAGCAACTTGTTGTTCAGTGTGCCTTCCTGGAAAACATTTCAATAAATAAAAAAATAAAATAAAATAAAAAATGCTGATTCTTTTTCTGTCTTGAATAATGATATGCATTTACTAATAAAGTAATGCAGTATTTTAAGGTCAGAAGGGTCTCCAGGTCCATCATGTCTGCCTCTTCCTGGTTTCACAGATAGGGACAGTGGTAATATATAGTTAGGGTTGAGTAGGCATTTCACTGTTAAATCATAATTTTTAGCCACTTGTATCTTAGCCATTCCTTGATAGATGTTCATAAAATGTGTGAAAGCATGTATTTCTGCACAGGATTTCTTGATCTGCCAGTACTGGTGAAATTTGGTTTAGTGGTTTTGGCTAGAGATGAGCACAAGATGTGAAAAAGGCTAACTTTTCAAAAGACTAGATCACTTTATGCACCACTGCCTCTGGCATGCGCAGAGCAGTCAGATGTGTATAAATCTGGCTTTGGGATGAAACCCCGAAGCCCTGTTACTAATAAAACCAAAGAGTCAGCTGGAACTCAACCTCATGCTGCCAACCAGCCTCCACCTGCCTCCTTTCCAATACCAGGTGCAGAACCCCAGTGTTGTACAGTAAAATAAAGCAAAAACCACAAATGCAGTCATAGAAACAGAATTTGATGGCAGATAAAAGATACTTGGCCCATCCAGTCTCTGCATGTCTTCCTACTTGCACTATTACGCCATAGGGCTATTCACAGAGCATGCTATAGGCATGACGGTATACAGTGCATATCTTTTAAAAAGTAAGATTATTCATGCAAACAACTATGTTAAAACATCAGTTATGGCAGAAGAGTAAAGTCACAAGTAAAGAAATGCAGTATTAGGGTTAGAAGATATCCATAAGGGACTGATACTCACAATCCGAAACTGTTGGGACCGAGGTTCAGTCGCCTGACACATTCAGGAGCTCGACAGGAAGAAGCGATGCTGACAGGGGTAAGATAGCGGATGTGGTGATCCACTACTCTACCCCAGGTCAGGCATTAAAAATAACAAAAGTGCAGAAGCTGGCCAAGCTGCTATCATGGCATGGAGGTCTAAAGCAGTAGCAGCTCGACCAGCATGGTCTGGCAGACCACGGTTCTGTTCCCAGTCTGCACTAGTTTTGTGAACATTGTTCCACCCCCATAACTTTTTTTTACTCAGAGGTCTGCTCCCCTCAGAGTTGGTTATTTAAGATATGGGGGGCAGAGCCACCACATTACATTTGTGAAGGTTGCAGCATTACAGGATTCAGTCTCTCAAACTCAGTGTTGTAGCATTCAGGATTTTGAATTCGATGTTTCAGAATATATTAGTTAAGTTCCCTGAGCCATGGCGAATCTGGGGCCTGTTTTTTCTCTGGGTTTGACTGATCTCAAGATGCAGCATTTGTATTGCTCTAAATTAAGTACTATCTTTTCAGACTCACAAAAATACTAACACAGCAATGCTTGGATACTGGATGCTGATGTTGAGGCCATGCCAATGCTACATGAGATCATTCAGACCCTGTGGAAAACCTGAGTCACCATGGTTCAGGGACTTTAACACTGATGTTGCATTTTTACTTTTCTGGCTCGAGATTCCTGAGTTCTACTAAGATCTTACTTCAGGGAATCTCTGCAACAAGCCATCACAGGTAGGACTCCGCCATCAGGCACTAGAACCACACAGAAACATAGAATTTGACAGCAGATAAGGACTGCTTGGCCCACCTAGTCTGCCTATTTCCCCACCTCACGAATAAGCTGCAGATCCTAGTTAACCAACAGCCAACTTCCTCCTACCCCTACTAGAAATGCCTTATGTCTGTCCCATGCATTCTTGAATTTCCACTGTTGTTGACTCCACTACTTCCTCAGGAAAGCTGTTCAATGTATCCACAATCATCTCCATGAAAAATACTTCTTCACATTACCTCTGAGCCATGCCCTTCTATCTTCAAATTGTGCCCCCTTGTTCTTGTACATCTCTTTTCTGAAAGATGCTACCCTTTTGGACTTTGTTGATTCCCTTGAGGTACTTAAAAGTTTCTATCATGCCTTCCCCTTCTCGAGGGTATACATATTAAGCTCCTTTAATCTCTGTTCATATGTCTTCTGGTGCAGACCCTGCACTATTTTAGTTGTCCTTCTTGGATAGTCTCCATTCTGTCTATGTCCTTGCGGAGATGGGTCTCCAGAACTGCACGCAGTACTCCAGATGGGGTCTCACCAACTGTCTGTATAGAAGGATGACAACTTCCTATTTTCTACTGGTGATGCTCTCCTATGCATCCCAGTATCCTGCCAGCCCTTCTTACTGCCTTCTCACATTGCTTGCCCACATTAAGGTCATCTGATATGACTACTCCCATGCCCCTTTCCATTTTGTTGTTGTTAGTATCTCACCCCTGTTGTGTACTCTTCCCCCAGGTTTTGTTTCCCAGGTGCATTACTTTGCACCTCTTTGCATTGAATCAAGCTGCCATACATTTGACCATTTCTCCAACCTTGCCAAGTCCCTTTGAATCCTTTCCACACCACCTTCTGTATCAACCCTGTTACAGATCTTTGTGTCATCTGCAAAGAGACATACTTTTCCTTCCTATCCTCTGCAATGTAATTTATAAAGACATTAAAGAGGACCGTCAAGTACTGAACCTTGCGGGTACCCGCTAGTAACCTCCTTTCTTCATAGTGAACTCCGTTTACTATTACCTTCTGTGTCCTGTTGTGCAGCCAATATTTTACCCAGGCTACCACTTTGGCACCCACTCCAAGGCTTGCTAACTTGTATATTAATCTTTTGTGGGACTGTGTTAAATGCCTTGCTAAAGTCTAGATAGGCCATGTCCATAGCCCTCCCTGGTCTACTACTTTGGTCACCCAGTCAAAGAAATCTATTAGATTCATCTGACTTGACCTTCCAGCTGTGAATCCATGCTGCCTAGGGTCCTGTGCCCCACTGGCCTCTAGGAACTCAACAATTCTTTCTTTCAGAAGTGATTCCATCATTTTTCCTACCACTGAGGTCAAACTAACAGGTCAGTAGTTTCCTGCCTCTGTCTTGCTCCCACTTTTGTGAAGGGAAATCACGTCCGCCTCCTCCAGTCCTCAGGTATCACATCATCCTCCCATGATTTGTTAAAAGAGTAGTCAGTGGGTACTAGTTCTCCCTTAGTTCTTTTAGAACTCTTGGGTGAATTCCATCAGGCTCCATTGCTTTGTCCACCTTCAGTTTTAAGAGTTCTTCCAGAACCCTTTCTTCTGTGAATGGACTGGTATCAACCTCCCTATCCAGAGTGCTTCTATTCTTTGATTTAGGTACCTCCCTCCTCTTCTTTTTGTGAATACTGAGCAGAAGTATTCATTCAGTATCCCTGCTTTTTCACTGTCCTCCTCTTCCCACCCTCCCTTCCTTCCCTTGGTCTTTCTTCACTCCCTAATGTACCTAGGAAAGGTTTTATTCCCTTCTTAACTGAGTTGGCTATCTTTTCCTCAGTTTGGGCCTTTGCTATTCTGGCTGCCTTCTCTGCTTCCTTCTGCTTTAACTGGTACAGTTCTCTGTCATGCTCTTTCTGTGTTTCCTTATATTTCCTGAATGCTACCTTTTTCTCCTTAACCTTCCCACCACCTCTTTTGAGAACCATAGTGTTTTTTCCTTTGTTTTGCTTTGTTGATTTGCTTCACACAAAGGCTTGTTGCCTCTGTGATGGCTGTTTTGATTTTTCCCCATTGTTCCTCCACCCCTCCTTCTTGCCCATTTGCTAGTGCTTTTCTGAGGCACTCTCCCATTTTCCAAAGTCAGCCCTCCTAAAGTCTAATACCCTTGCTTCTGTATGGCTTGACTCTATGGCTGTGTTTATCGTGAACCACACTGTTTGATGGTCACTTGTTCCCAGATGGCTACCTACTTCTAAATCTGAGATCCTTTCTCCATCCCCATTTGACAGTGCCAGTTCTAAGATTGCTCCTCTCCCGAGCTGGTTCCACCACTAGCTGTCTGAGGCATGCCCTGTAGGGCATCGAGAATAACCCTGCTCTTCGATGTGGCTGCAGTAAAGGTGCTCCAGTTAACATCTGGCATATTCAGGTCCCCATCAACAATATCTCCCCTTTTTCTGCCATTCTAAGGATGGCTTCTATCATTTCTTGTTCATTGCCTCCTCCTGAGATGGGGGTCTGTATGCAACCCCCATGAAACTTTTCTAGCTAACAGTCTACAGCAACGGGGCGCCCACCTCTCTGGCATGCACTGACATCAGCTACTCTATACAGGTGGGTGGCCCCCACGCCCCTCTCCTGTTCTTTCCTGCCTTTGACCTAGTCACTTCAGGTCTGCAAGGAAACCATCACAATCACCATTTTCACACTGCTGCAGAAATCTGCACCACAGCTACTTGGAGTTCAGTTCACACTTTCACTAAGCAAGAGAGCCTGGATGTTGCCTTCTAGGCATCCAGCCAATTTCAGTCTGGATGTCTTGCAGGGCCTTCTTTCTTAGGCTTGATCACCTACACCCATTTATGTAATGCTGTCTGTTTTGGGAACTGCTTGCTACTCATCCTACCTGTGATGACCTGCTGCAAGAAATTCTTCTGAAGTAAGATAGCACAGCTATGGAAGAACTTACCATAACAGTAGATCTTCGAGGGATTTTGCAGCAGGCCTTGCTTTTCCTCCTCCTCCCTCCCTCCTTCCCCTGGGCCTTTTTATCCTGCATAAGCTTTCTTCTCCAAGAGAAGACCTTCAGCCTCCCTTTTCCTTCTTTTTCCCTGAACCTCAGATTCCTCCTTGGTTCCCTCAGCTGGATGGTCTGGGGTCTCCAGGAGGAGAACTGGGGAGGACATGGGGCTGCCCACCCACAGTATATAGAATGGCTGACATCAGTGCATGACATCAGAGGTGGGTGACCCCCATGGGTTGACTGCTAGCTAGAGAAGTTTCTGTGTGGTCCTAGTGCCTGATGGTGGAGTCCTACCTGTGATGGCTTTCTGCAAGAGATCTCCTCAAAGATCTACTGTTAAGGTATGTTCTTATGTAACTGTACTTTACTATGTTACTAATTTTAAAATCTTTGAGTCGTGGGTGCTTTACCAATAAATCTGTCATTCTGAAATATTGGAAGGATTTGGTGGCCTTTCCTTACTCAGCTGAGACACAGTTTTCTTTGAACATTGTATAACATTACCTGAAACTCGATAAAAATAAAATCATGACCTGGCCTGGTGATGCTGGGAGTAGTGGTTGTGAGGCAGCATGCTGAGACTTCAGTAGAGGGTCTGCTCACTTTTCCACAGCAGCAACTCCTTTGGTGATTTATAGGAGAAACATTAACATTTTGGATAACAACACAATGTCAGCACTCGCAGGAAAGGTTAGTGTGACAAAGGTGAACTTACATACAGGCTGCAAAATTAGTGTTAGACATGGCAGTATGAAGCCTGCCACCACCTGTGCTCCAGTGGTCCACCATTTGTTCCAGAAGTCCACCTCCTCTGGGATGGATCCCAAGTGAAGGCTTAGGAGACCATGCTGCAGTTGTGGGAGGGAAGCATCCACAGGGATCAGAGGCTGAGGCAGCTAAGAATGATTATAGTTGGCCTGGTGGTGTTGGAGCAAGTAGTTGGACTAGTGGTGTGAAGGTATGCAATTGTCCTGTGAATTATAATATATGATACATAAAAATAATATTGTATATAACTGGGGACCTTGGGGATTCCCCAGATAGCAAGTGGGGAAGCAAAGGTTCTTTGTGCAATGAGGGACCCTGAGGGTAGTAGTGGGGCCGACATTATAACTTTTGGCAAACTTGCTAACAGTCTTTTCAAAACACTGATGTCTGTGCAGGGGTTTAGTTAAGCATTACAGATTACTTTGGTATGCAGCACATGATCACACAGCCCATACAACCTCCACATTGGGGCAATAATGATTACTGTGGTAGTGGTTCATCAGAAGGTGTAACCCAGAATTAATGGCTGTCTCAACTGAGGTAGGATGTGGACCCCAGAGATACGCGAATCACAAGTCATTCCATATCATAATAACTACTCACTTCCCATGGCTAGGTAATGTTGTCTTTTTTAGTCTTTCATGTATGGCACTGCATAGTTTCCTTTGCCTCTCACAAGTGTCATTTATTTTTCTTGAACTCTTGCTTGCTGTGGAGACCACCTCGGCTGCAGGTCCCCTTTACATAGGACAATACAGATTGAGCTGCCTGGCTATGGATTAGAACAAAGGAAGCATAGACATGTATTTCCCCACTGAGACCCTCTATCTCCCTTCACTTTCTGGTGGCCTCAGATGAACTCAAGTACCTCAAACCCACTGCTGGGGACCCAGTTTACATTGCTATCTCACTTCTACCCCCCATCTCATGGAGCAGATACCTGACTTCTAGTGATCCAGGAGGGATTTGAACCTGTATTCATGCACTTGTTCCAATGTCCACACAGTTTTACAGGATAACATATCCCAGTAGGGTGCCTTTGTTTTCCAGCATGGCCTAGGCTGTGCACTTCCTCCACTACTGTGTTATGGCCCAAAAGATCTTACTTGATTATATGGATCCACAGCTCCTAATTGAATCGCCATACTGCTACACTGCATCTCTCACGCCATGCATTTCAAAATGTCTTTTCATATTATGACTTCCGGATGGGGCTTGCAGGCCATGATCTCTTCTACATCAGTTGTGGCTGATGTGGGAGAACTTTCAAGGAAACAGGGCCTTTGATTTACCAGGTGACAGATTGATGCTCCAGACCCATTTGCATCAAGTACGTCACTTTAAAGTCTCCTGCTTGAAAATCCCAGGTCCTTTCTGAAAGTCCCAAACACAAGGGTACACAGGCATGTCATACCCACCAACAGGGGCCAGAGGGTTGACATGTATTAAAACATTCTAAAGTACTTTGAGGTACACTTGTATACTTATATACTCTACAATTACTAATGCAAATAAAAGAATTTTTTTTATAATCAAGTTTACTGCAAAGTTCACTGTTAATAATTCCTGTTTCCTATAGGTATGTGCCTTTGTTGAGTTGTAGATATTTCTATCTCCTTTGTATAACTTGTTGTATACATGTTGCACAACCTCCTGGCACTGCATCTTGTCATTTATGTTCTCCTGTGTTTTATTCTTGCACTTTGAAAACGAAACTTGTAACACTGTGCCACTGTACTGTAGCATATGATGTATTTTACCTAACATTATCTTAAACCATTTAGTATGAAGTGTGATGTAATTCTGCTGTTTTAAAGTACCAAATAATATATTTCCTGAGAAGTGTAGCCTTGCCAATTACAGACCCATTTCTATTCTCTCCTCCCCCGTCCAATGCCCTCAAGAGAATGGTCTCTGACCAACATGTCACATACCTTGAAAAATACAGTGTCCAGTATGTACAGCAGCATGGCTTCTGCAAGCCACATAGCACTAACATGGCACTGTTGGAATACATTGTCTATATTCATGAGGCTCTAGACAATGGTGACCTCATCAGAGCTATATATCTGTATCTGCATCTGTATCTGTATCTATGTCCATATCAATATCTCTGTCCATCTGTCGGTCTGTCTGTCTATCTATCTATCTAGCTAGCTACTTCATCTATCTATCTATCTATCTATCTATCTATCTATCTATCTATCTGTCTATCTATATCTCGAGTCCTTACTAAGGTGTTCAGCCTGGTCAACCATAAGATCTTACTTAACAAAGTCCTTGGCCTGGGTTTAACACAGAACACAGTTGGTTGGTTTTACACCTATCTCATCAACTGCTTCCAGCATGTGAAGATTGATAACTGACACTAGGGAGTATCTATTGGTGTCCCCTGGGCTCCCTCTTGGGCCCACTAGTATTTGGCTTCTTCATAAATCAAATGCCTGATGCCTGTCAGACAGCAAACATACTCCTCTGTCCAGATGATGCTGTCATCTATTCCAAAAGCCCTGCCTTTGACAGCCTCACCATTGCTCTCCAAAGTAACTTCAGGTCACTTGAAAACTGGTTCTCCAATAACAAACTGGTCTTCAGTTACAAAAACAAATACCATGCTGTTCTCTAGTGTCCCACAGAAGAGAAAAGGTCCACCCTTTGTCATTTGAAATGGCCAGGACAGAACCTTGAATAGTCGGAGATCTATAAGTACCTTTGAGTAACTCTGGATGACACTGTATCATTTGCCCCCAGTATTGACAGGCTAGTTAACAGAAGACTGGACACACTGCCCTTAACCAGAACAGTCTCATTGGGGATGCTAGATGCCTTATTGTAGCCTGCTCCATTCTGTCACTTATAGATTATGGTCTCCTGTTCATGCAGTTACTTGTGATGTGGTGCTAAACAGAGTAAAGATGATCTGTAATTGTTTGTTTATTTCAGGTTAAGACCATTGAGTATAAACACATTTGCAATGATGACCTTCCATACATACTTTACACAAACATTCATTAAATATAAATAAACAACACCATAACACATTTAATTAAAACAATTACATGGCTTTTCCAATGACCACAAAACTTTTTCAATGTTGGAACTGAGGTAGGTTGCCTAGTATGGACCCTAAATTCTTGAGAAATGCTGTTCCTGAGAACTGGAACGTAGTGTCTGTAGTAAGATTGGAAACATTTTGTTTTGTACAAAGAAGCCAACATTTCTCTTGCACTAGAGTTCCTCAAAGAGGATTCTATGGTCCTAAAATTTAACCTTTACTCAAATATAGAGGGACTTATCCCAACCTACATTTGTAGGCAAATACCCATTTATGAATATTCCTCCTATCAAGGGTATCCATCCTAATTGCGTGTACATTTTGCAATGATGCACAAATTTTGGACAATTTAACACCAATTTGGATAACCTGTTTAATAACTCATCCAATCTTGACAACCTGTCATTAGTTGCACTGTCATACAATATATCTCCATAATCTACTAATGGAAAAATGTGAACTTTTATAATTAAATTTAATGTTTCTGAATTAAAGCAATTTTTGTGTCTCTGGAGAAAGTCCACCCTACTCAACTGGGTTATAAGCTTATCTACATGGGTGTTTCGGAATCTAACCTATCCAACCAAAACCCTAAATACTTGTAACTATCCACACATTCCAAAATACTACTCTGACCCATCAACAATTTCCAATTCAGTGTCCCTCTTAATTTTGAAACTGTCCCAAAAATCATACATTTAGTTATTGATATATTTAATTTTAGTTTATAATTAGTAAAGCAGGTTTGTAGGTTATCGAACCCAGCCTGAAGTGTATTTTGTACACCTGACATTGAGGAATGAGAAAAATAAAAGACAGTGTCATCGGGTAAAATAGATGGCACCGAGCAGCATGCCACTTTGTACTTGGTGCAGATAACTACACTCATAGTTTGTACCTTAATGCATTCACTAACTGGTTTACTTTTATCCTACAGAATAAAACTCAGACCTGTTTGCTAGCCAAAAGGCACTCCTGGGCCTAACACACCCTGCTTTAACAAATTGTTTCTGTTACCTCTCCAACCAATACAACACCAGGAATATGGCCAGGAATGCCCTTAAGCCTCTTCTTTGGCATTCTTAGCTAGGCAAGGGGTCATTTACTGTCAGGGCCACTAACTGGTTAAATGAAGGGTCTGATACTCTGCTGAATCTCCAAGATTAATCAGTTTAAGAGATCTTTGAGGTCTGGCCTTGCAGTCCATTGCAGTTGTTACTGTTAAACTGCTTTTATTTTGTTTCTTATCTGTATCAATCATGTGACTTCTATACAATGATCTGTATGGATATTTTCAAAACTATATGTAATTTATCTGTCTTACATGCTCTGCTCTGAGCCTGACTTGACTGCATTTTATCTGGAACTGCTTATTGTACTTGTAATGTTTTGTGACTATGCATTTGGTGTGGAACCTTTGTAAATGAGCACCTATGATATTTTCCAATGTTTTCAATAAATAAATAAATAATACATATTTAAATTTGTTCCTTTAATGCTCATTGCAAAGCTCTTTACTGTATAAAGTCAAATGAAAAAAAATGAAGATTTGACATGTTATCTACCAGTAGCAGTACAACACAAACTGTTGTGAAAAGCAGCTACTATGATGCATCGAGAAACTGAACACAGGCCCCACATATTACTCATGTGCTCTACCAACTAAGCTCTTAGTTCAACTGCTTTGTCCGAGCATGCCATAACCACATTCTTTATACTACACATTCTACAACTAGGAATATCTTACAAATGAAAGAATTCTTGTTATGGCATCATTCTCTACAATTCATATATTGAAAACATAACTTGTAGCCTACAGAAACAATATGAGCTAACTGGGAATAGAATACTGGCCCCAGAAATGAACAGTACAAATGAGTAACAAAATCCAAAATAGGACACTCTACCCTCGTTTCATTCAGACGTTTCAAATAAAATTTCTGATGAGGGTGCTCTGGTTTTGTGACACTTTTACAACAAACAAAGTCCAGTGCACCCACCCCCATAGAAAGTTAACATTTCTTTCTGGCTAAATTGGTTAATTACTTTCTTTTATCTCCATGGAAAAAGGATTCTGTTTTTATTATTAATAAGTGTGGCTGTTGCCATAAAACCAATACTTTCCACTCAGAAATTTGCAAGTTTAGGCAGAAAGAAATTTTAGCTTTTCAGATTCACCATGATGTGTGTGTGTATGCGCGTCATGATGCTGGCATGCACTGGACTTCATTAGTTTGTTGTAAAAGTGCCACAAAACCCTCATCAGATAAAATATGCTAAAAGAGAAATGTGATTTGCAGTTTGGGTAGAGTGTGGTATTTTGGAATTTTGTCTGGAGTGGAGTTGTGTGGTACTCCTTTAGCATACTCCCTTTGATCACCAAGTGAATTACCTGAAGTGGAAAACACTTTTACTTTAAAGAGCCAGTTTAAGGAATGCACATGCACTTACTCCAGTAAAATGTAACTAAGAGAACCCCTCTCCATGAAGATGAAAATAAGAAATTAGCCAATCTATGCAGAGATACATTTAACTTTTGGATTTACCATGGGGTGGGGGCTGCACTCTGTTTGTTGTACAAATGTGTGACAGCTGGTAAGACAGCACAACTATGTAATAGGAAATGTCTTTTTTCTCACTATCTTATTTCCTTCTGAATGCAGTTTGCACTTCATTTGTATTGCTTTTCCTAAAGCTCTGTTTTGCATTTTAGCACCTCCTCAATACTCTCTATACACAATAAGTGCAGGGACATCCTTTACAGGATGGAGGCTTCCTGCCCACAGCTTTGAAAAACTGAAGAAAAAGCAGGGTAACAACTGAGTGCAACACTAAGTACTGCAGCAGCTGGTGCCTGAGAACAATACTGTACCTAGGAAGAAGGCTGTCAGAAACTATAACTAGCCCTATCCAGTAGCATCTGCAGTATACGTGATTTATGCATCCATTTTCATATCTGTAATATGAAGAACATGTGCAAGACAATGAAACATACACATTGCTACATTGGCTCTTTATTAATGGCAGTTTTGTTTTCTGATATATTTTCTTTGGTCTTTCATCATCAACAGTGTCTTTGTTAGACTCATTCTACTCTTGCAGCTCCCTTCTTATCACCCCCATTCTTGCCTGTGTTGCAAACAACCAGTGAGATACCCCTTTCACTGCCTGAATGCCACTGTATGCTAGCTCTTTACTCCACCAGACATAGAAAGAAAAAACTGATGACAATCTTTGAAAATATTTTTCTAATGTAAAAGTCTTTCTTCCACCTTTTTAATGCATCTCTCTGCAGCTGTGCAATCTGAGATGCTAGATAGTATCTTGACAGTTGCACCACTGTTTCCACTGTGCTTTACTGGCACCATTGTTTTAATTTCTTTTATGCTGATATATGAAACCTAAATGTGTATTTATTGTACAACGTTTGTTAACACTCCATCCCAATTTTTATTGTTTATCAGCACTTTCTGTTATTTTTGCAAATGTATTTTCCCAGTGTTTTTATAACCATGTACCACATTTATTCTTTGCCTATCTAGACCCTGGTTGTTCCTGAAAAGCTCATTTGCACCAGTGTTCTTACCTTGTCAATTAATCAATCAATCAATAACTAACTAACTAACTAACTAACTAACTAACTAACTAAATATACTTATCCACAAAACTGTCCCTAGGGATTGCAATAAAAAATCTTTTTTTTTTTAACAAATTTCTTCTGGAAGTAAAAACAAACTTAATACAGAAAGGTTTTAGAGCCATTATGTCATAGAAGAAATTATAACGTTTGCAATAAAAATGCCATTTTTAAATAAAATGCTTATAGGAAATATAACTATTGCATTAACTGTTTTAATTGCTGCGAGGATTTATTTATTTCCATGACAAGTGGTGACAAGGAAGGACACACTGAGCTAAGGCTCATTTGCATGCGTGATATCCATTATATTATGGGACACCATGTCATCATGAGAAATCAACATAAGCATACTATAATTTGTTCACTGGCAAAATGTTAAAGTAGAAAATAGATTGCAATAATAATTTATGAGACAGCTAATTTGTGTTTCCCAGTGATTAACTTTTATTATACATTTTGACAAATATAGACCCATTTATAGTTGTAACTGACAGGACAGACTGCATTATACATTTTGTTTCATCCTATATATATTTACTTTCACAGCAAAATAATGCCCCCTTATCCAGCACTGTCATATTATGTTAGTAACTGCTGTTTTCACAAAAAACTATATTTCTCAAACACCACATGGCAATGCATGGCATGCATGTTTTGGTCAGAACAGGAATGCATTTATAAGATATAGGATGGGGTTACATTGTGTACAGCAAATGCAATGGCTTACATTTAAAAAGTTAAATGTTTAGCAAAAGGACTTGATAAAAAACATCTTTCAGAGCTGTGCTTATTATTGCTGTTAGTGTCTACATGTTCAAACACAAACATGTCATAAATTGTCATGGGAAAAACACCACATACACTATATCAAGTCTCTGTAAGTATGTACAGTATATATATATATGTATCTGCCGATCACTCTTCACTGCCTTCTGTGCACAAGTAATGTGATTACTCATGCAGAATTATAAATAATGACATATTCTGATGATTCTGATGATACCAATGAAGACTCTGGGTAGCCATTTAGCTACCAAAAAGTTAATTTGTAGAGCTATCCATTTACATGTGCAAATATTTAAAATACCTAGCTCATGAATCCACTGAAGAACATCAAAAATGTCATCATAGTTGCCGCAAAAGCAAACTAATTCTTTTTTGCTTCATCAATACAGTAATTGTTAAAAACTAGCATAGGCTCCTTCACCAAGGTCATTTAAACACTGTATACCACTGATAGCACACTAATTGCTTTTCAGTAGCACTCTAATGAAGGGAAAATCATCCTCACACTGCTTCATGCATCATCATGCACCTTGACTAATTTTAACAGGTCAGAACTGACCGCTGTAGTTTATTGACAAGAAATTTCCAGCACTGGACACTAAAGCACGAAGTGGAGCTAGAAATCATGGCAGTGACTGACATGTGGTTATTAAACAAGAGTCCCCATTACTAATTAGGCAGTAGCAAAATAGAAATGATCAACGCTAGGCCCACAGGGCCTGTGTGAAGAAGCTATGGGCTCCATTTTCAAAAGCCCCTAAGATCGATACAGATTTGCACTGAACCCCCACTTGCAGCATATTCTGGAGTGCCAGGGACCCTGTGCTGAATTTTTGCAGAAATGGGGTGCCAGCACCAAGGTCCTCAAAGATGGCACAAGTGGGCCTGTGCATCAAACCAATGGTGGATTGGAGGGGTTTGAAGGAGGGTATTGCCATGCCCTGGCCTGTGAAATCTGGCTCAATGAGTGAATGGTTGAACAGGAGAAGGTATGAGCTGGGGATGTCCTACCAAGCAGTGGCACAATGCAGAATGCAACCCATTGTTAGACATCACTGGGCACTGGATGATGTCCACCCACCAGGTTAAGGTACAGGACACCCTCCAGATAGGTACGGAATAGTGCCCTTACCAGTCCTGGATTTATGACCACCTCATACTGTGGCTGTACTGGACCTGCAGGTTGTCGGTGGTATGGTGTAAAAGAGACTGCAGAACTGGGGCAATACCATAACTGAAACTGCATCACCTGTGCCAACATCTAGTCCATAGGGGAGTTGCAGCAATGTTGAGGAGCAAAAGACCAAGACACCTATCTCTGCCAACAGTATCCCCACATCGTACTCCATTCAGTATGAGCCAGGTCGACAGCACTGTGTACCACATATCCCAACATGACCATGAGCATCTGCACTACAGTCAGCAGATCAGGCCTCAGTGAAGAACAGGCAGAGGAGGTGAGAGTGTGCAGCAGAACATGCTTTGGGATGTGTGATGGGCACCAGCCCCCATCCACATCTGTGACAGCCATCCATCACAGCGAATCTAAACTGCAGACACAGGAGGACAGGTTTGGATGGGGAAAATATACAGTGCAGACACCCTGGCTACAGTACTTGGGACCTGATGGTCCAGAAAAGGGTCACCATACACCTGCTGCCCAGCAAAGCTTGCAGTGGCCCAACTGTACAGTTGAGCACCATGTAGTACAAGGTTGCCACACTTGGACAGAAATCACATAGACCCATAGCAGTGCCCTTGAAGTTTTAGCGCTGGTATACTATACCTGACTTCCACAGGTATATCAGCTGAACCTTGGGTGTAGTGCCTTGTTGGCATATGAGGTAACTGTGCATACTCCACTGCTGCAGTCAGCATGGTACCCCTGTAAACAGCAGTCTGTATTTTTTCCTCCTACAATGTCTGGTCTGCCACCTGTCTGCTTTAGCACAACACAGCTGGCAAAGGAACTGAGTCTACTTGCAGCAGGAACATAGGTCATGGCATGCCATGTCCACCCTTCACCAGGACAGTGCAAACAGCCACTCTGCAGTACTCAATTGCAAATCCCACACTGCATACCATGCTGAAGCCTCACTTACATGCCTACATCGCATCTCCAGCAGCCAGTGAAGGCAACTCACAGAGCACTGTACATGTTCATGGAGGTGCAGAGCTGAGATAGACTATGTCTGCAGCTGAGCCTCTTTTGTGTGACTGGCACTGCCAGGTGGCACTTGCTCAATCACTAACTGTCCCACAGCCAGGGACCCAGGAGGCAGGACCATGGGCCAGTCCACCCAAGATTTGGGTGTGTGCTGCTGTCTAACTCCAGCCTTGCTGCAGTGAAGGTGCCCTATACAGTTGAGTCACGGCACTTGAGGAGCACAGTGCAGCACATGGGTGTGCCACTGTGTTTGGGTGGAGACGGTCACTGTAATGACAGGAGTGCTATGCAGCATCGAGCAGGGGAGGCTTACACCAGAAACAGGGACAGGCACCTGGGCAGCAGCAAGCCTACACCAGTGCTAGCAGGGATGGGGCAATTATGGGATGGGGTAAACCAGCGTGATACTGCCACCTTGCTTTCTAAGCCTTAGCATCACTGCTACACATACCATGGACCACTGCTCTGTAGTACCACCTCAGCCACGACTACCTTTAGTGACATATAGCTGAGTGCACTCATTTGTCACAGTCATGCCAGTGGAATGATGTGGGAGTGATACAGCACTCTGCTGGTGTCCTCAGGGATAGGGAGGGGTGGCTTGTGGAGGTCACAGTGGGAATGTACAGGACACTGTGCCTGCATCCTGTACCATTGGCACCGCAGATCCTTTTGTGATGTGTGCTACTGGCCTGTTGTGACTGGGGGTGTCCCATACTTGTCATGCTGGTGGGGTATCCCATATTGTGGTCTGCTGGTGGGCATTCCTGGCACTGCAGTCATGGACAATGGGCCATGCACCATGGTCCTCATGTGGTACAGTACCAGGACTGCTGTATCTTCCCACACCACATTATGATAGCTGTAGCCCATACAGGTGCATCCCTGGACTTTCTGTGACAGTGCCTTACATATATATGCTGTCATTCAGTGTCTGACTCCATACCTCTGCAGTGTCATGGACTGATGTAGAGGAGATGTGAGCTGGAGACTAGATGTGCTTATGGAACCTTGTGTACTAGTGGCAGTCCCTACAGTCAGTGGAGTTCAGCCAATCAGTTAGCTGTATAGTAAGTAGTGACTGGTCTTTGAGTCACTCTCAAGAAGGAACTGTCTGTGCCTCTGACAGCCCTGTTCATTCTATCACTGGATATGGTGAAAGTTCCAGGGGTTGGAGGGAGGGCGGATGTGGTCCCATTACACAAATGTGGGAATAGGGAGGAGCCAGAAACTACAGACCTGTAAGCCTTGCCCGGTGGTGGGCAGGGTTATGGGAACTCTACTTAAAGAGGATTGGGCAATATCTTAACACCAGTGGATTGCTGGATCCAAGGCACCATGGGTTCACATGGGGTAGATGTTGCCAAACAAACCTGATAGAGTTTTTGACTGGGTTACTAGGGAGGAGTGGTGGATGTGCCCTACCTGATTTAGGTAAGGCCTTAAACACCATTCCAAACAGAACACTGGTAAACAAGCTAGGCAGCATGGGAGTGGGTCCAGGATAGTAAAATGGGTACAAGTTGGCTAGGTAACAGAACTCAGGGGGTGGTGGTGGTAAATGGAGTTCACTCTGAGGAAGGTAAGATAACCAGCAGGGTGCCACAGGGGTCAGTACTGGACTGGTCTCTTCAATATCTTTATTAGCAATATCGCAGAGGTGCTGGAAGGAAAGGTATGTCTGTTCATGGATGACACAAAATCTGCAACAGAGTGGGCACACCGGAGGGGCAAGAAAATGAAAGAAGAAGTAAAAAACTTGAAGACTGGTCAGCGGTTTGGTAACTGGGCTTCAATGCCAAAAATTAAAAATATGCAGATGGGGCACAGAAACCAAAGGCAATGTATCGTGTGTGTGTGTGTGTGGGGGGTGTTAAAACACAAAACAGGAAAGGGATCTGAGGGTCATCATATCTGATGATCTGAAGGTAGCAAAGCAGTGTGAAAAGGCAATAGAAGAGGCTAGTAGGATGCTGGGATGCATAGGAGGGGTATCACCAGTAGAAAAGGGAGTAGTATTACCCTATATAGATCAATAGTGAGGCTACACCTGGAGTACTATGTCCAGTTCTGGAGGCCCTATCTCAGGAAGGACATAGGCAGGGTGGAGGCAGTACAGAGAAGTGCAACTAAATGGTGCATGGCTTGCATCAGAAGCCCATGAGGAAAGATCGGAATTAAATATGTATTTACTCAGATGAAAGGTGAGAAAGGCGAGACATGACAGAAACATTCAAATACCACAAGGGTATCAATAAGGTACAGGAGGATGCTATATTGTACAGAAAGAGATGCTCAGTGATATGGGAGGGCAAGATATGAAGCTGGAAGGGAGACTTAGAGGATGTGAGTAAATATTTCTTCATGGAAAGGGTGGTGGATGCCTGGAACAGTGTCCCAGCAGAGGTGGTGGGTACCAAAATGGAAACAGGTTTCAAACATGCATAGGATAGACACAGGGGAATCTTAGTAACAGGGCTGGGGGTGCAAGGCAAGAGATTAATTAGGGTCTACTGTAGCACAGTAGATAGGGACTTTAGGGCAGACTAGGTGGGCAAAGAGTCCTTTTCTACTGACAGTTTTCTATGTTTCTATGTTTCTGTATTTCAAGATTGAAACTGTAGAGTCATTGTACAGGAAGTGTCTTCTTACCTGAATTTTCATGAAAAAGTTGAGGTAATTCTTTGCCCTGTAAAGCACCCATAGCCTGAAGCCTTCTGAACTTGATAATGTGGTCTGCATGCTTCTAGTTGGTGAGTTAGAGGTTCAGTCACACCCATTAGTATTTGAAGGACAGGGCCTGCTTAAAAACAAAGTTTGCCCTTGATGTGGATGGGGAGGAAATGTCCAGTTTGGGGGTTTGTGGGTGGGTGGCAAAGAACAGGACCTTCATTGTTTTGGAATTGAAAATGAGGTTTTATTGTGCTGCCAGACATCCCGCCACCATCAGCAAGTCAGTCTGGAGTTGATTCTCCACACAGACCATCACAGGCCCACTGCAATAGAGGATTGTGTTAGCATAAACGTGCAACTAGTTTTGGACTCTGCAGGCAGGCAGGTTATTAGCAAACATAGCAGGGGGCCAGTACAGAACCCTGTGGCTTGCCCAGTTTTAGGCACTTAAGTTTGTAGATGGCAGTGCCAAGAATCTGTGTGCATCTTTGAAGGTAATTTGTTTTCTGCAGTCTACCAAAAGTGGCTTAAAGCAAGCGTTAGTGACCATCAAGGTCAAAGCTTTAATAAGGTTGAAGTAGATTGCTTCTGTAATGCACCTTAAGTTCAGAATTCACTTTAAATCTGGGCTGCTGGCCTTACTCACCTTTTGAAAAAAGAAGTGAAAGAGGGCTACTGCATAAAGGTTCGAACTCCACGTTTGTGAAGCCACTTTGTCTCCTTTGTGATTGGCAAGGAGTTCAGACCCCTTCAATGTCTGGCACAGGGTTTCCCAGTCCTTGAGAAATAGGATGGAGAAATAGGAATGAGGTAGTGATCCCCTTTCAGAGATGGGTCTGGTTCCCATAATTTGATCAGCAATGTTGCTGGGTTTTGACCTAATTCACCCAGAGCAGCCATGGATCTCTGGGATGGTGAGGTGTTGGAGCACCAGCTCAGCTGCAGTTCTCATGTGTAACACTGACCAGCCCGTCACTTACTTTGTCATGGCCTGTTCTGGCCATAGTGGCAAAACTCTTTCTCTGATTTATTTAGTCAGGCATCTGTCGGTGTGCCTTGCTGCACATGTCTGGCTGACAACACACAGGGTGTTGAGCCTGATGACCTTCCTCTCCCAAAATTTGTATTTGTACCCTCACAAAATTTGTACTGATATCCCTGCACTCCTTTCAAAATCTGAACTTCTTTCCTGCATCCCTCCCTGTATTTGTATTTGTACCCCTAGCCCTCTCCCAAAATGTGTACCTGCAGCCCTCCCAAAATTTGTATTGGTACCCCTGGACCCATTCCAAATTCTGAATGTCTTTCACTGCACCCTCCCTGTATTTATACTTGTACCCCTAGCCTTCTCCCAAAATTTGTATTTGCATACCTCCCATAATTTGTACTTGTACACCTGCTCCCCTCCCAAAATCTGTACTTGTACCCTGCACCCCTCCCAATAGTCGTACTTGTACCCCTCCCAAAATATGTATTCGTGACACCCTTACCCATCTCTAAATTTGAACTTGTACCCTGCACTCCTCCCACAGTCTGCACTTGCACCCTGCAGACCTCCCAGAATGTGTACCTGTACCCTACACCCCTTCCAAATGAGTACTTTTATTCCTGCACCTTTTCCAATTTGTGCTGGTTTCTCTATACCCCTGCTAAATGTGTATGTATACCCCTACACACCTCCCAAACATTGTCCAGTACTTGCACCCCTACACCCCTCAAAACATTGTATTTGTACCCTGTACTGCTACAAAAATGTATACTTGCACTCCTGCACCTCTCCCAAAATTTGTACTTCGTACTCCTGTACACCTTCAAAATGTGCACTTGTACCCTTGTACCCGATTCTGGGATTGAGTTCCTAGGTGCTAGTGCTGGCAAAATGAATAAGTGGTGTATACATATAAATTTGATAACAGGATTCATCATTTTGTGTTACCTGAAGGAAAGGGCCATAGAGTGTTTGTGTGGGACCACATATGAAATGCCCCATGTGGTGGATACTGTTGTTTGGACCATTTACCATCACTCACTCAGAAGTGCCAATACAGTAGTAGGCATTCTTTGGGAAAATGAAATGTAGTTGATACTCTGGTTTCAGGACTTTGCTTGCCCAATGAGCATTTCTGAAAATCTGTATTTGTCCATTATCATGAACTGATAACTTTTGCATCTAAGTCTTGACACCTCTCTGTGGTTCTTTTAATTCTATTATGGCAGTTGCATCATCGTTATTAGGTATGCTTGAGGATTCTGGCTGTATAATAAATACATTCTGAAGCAGTGATTGCTGTTTTCACCAAAGTGTGTCTCCTTTCATATTTAAGCATTATGAGAGCCATGCACCCTACTGTGCCCAGTGGAGAGGTGAAGGCACCCTGATATACTGTAAGCATAAGTGTAAATTTATGCACCATACAGGGTACTTAACACATAGAGCCCCACCCTTTGTTATCAGATTGAAGGGCCCACTTTTCTACCACTACATCCTGGTCCTTGTGAACCTCCCTCAACATCCATTCAGGGCCTGTGGTTGCTCTTTAGTGATGTGGCCTTCTCTGCACCTTCATGAGTATCACTTGTTACATTGAGGAGTGCTGTGGCACTGAAATTCTTGGAATGGAAGCCTGACTGGTTCAGATGTTCTGAGATTTGTGCCTGAACAATCTCTCCAGATGTTTGGGCAATGGTGACAGGATGGAGACAGACCAGTAACTGGCAGCCTGCTTATATCCATTTTTATTCAGGGGTGACCTTAGCACAATATTTCATGTAAGTTATGTAATGAAAACATTTTTAAATTAATTAGCAGTGCCAACTGGAATTTAAAAAATACGAGGTAAATAAATAAACAGTTGTGAGACGAACTGTACAGAGGAAACAGTGACAGGTACCTTGTTCACACATATCCTCGATAGGAGTAGTTAGAGGTTCTTTAAAGCACCATTTAAAAGATAATATTTGTAAAATACATTCATATATGGTTGCATGCTGATGTGTATTAGTTTGTAAATATATATACAGCACCTATTTATTTATAGTGGTTTACTGGATTCTGGGACTTGCAGGCATACCAAGGTCCCCAGGTGGCATTGCAATACTGTGACCACAATTTTGAAAGCTAATATACAAGGAGATCAGATGCACTAATGTATAAAACCCTGTATCCTCTCTTTCTCTCAGTTTACTACACTCTAGCTCCTTAAAGAGCCCCTGACACAATTAGAAAACTTGAAAACAGAAGGTGTCATTTAGATGTAATTCAGTTTATATTTAACATATATCCATAATTATTTTCCACTTTACTTTATTACTGAGGAAAGTTGTATAAAGAAGGACTACTGTCCATTAGATTTTGTCTGCTCCATCTGCCTGCCTACACCTGACATCATAATCATTTCCACAGCAACAGATTGTGATGTCATAAACAGAACTGTAATGTCAGGTGTAAGCAAGTAGCTAAAACAGATGGGGCAGCAATCCTGTTTACATGCAAATGTTCTTAGCAATAAAGAAGTAAGGGTGAGAATTACAGAAAAAAAGATTAAATTCAGCTAACGTGTCTAAATATCACAATTTTTCAAAGTCGACAGGGCTCTTCAAAGGAACACTATCAACCCCTTTAGGCCTCAAAGTGTCTCTAGTTGGAAAAAAACATATTCTATAATTGGTCACATTCTTCTGAGATTTCAGATATAGCTGGTACTTTGATTGTGGTTCCTTTGGTCTTTTAAGAGTGAAAACAAACTTTTTTATAGTCCTTGACCACTCCACTGCATCTTTCCTGGTCTTGGGAAAAACACCCCAACACTGTTGAGCCATTCATGATACAGTAGTGGGAGGAGAAGAGACTATTGCATCTTGAGTGCTTGTTCTGTTTAGGGGTGTTCCTGATGCTCATGAAGTATGCAGTAAGAGTAAATCAAGGATTTGAAACAAAACAAGGTTGAGAATAAATACACCATTAGTATGCATTTCAGTTCAGAAATAAAGCAGATAAAACAACAAGCAACAGTAATGAATTTTAGAGAAGGTAAGCAATCATAGAAAGTGGGGTTTCAATTAGAAGTAACATGATGCAAAAATAGTTGACAGTGTCCCTTTAAAATCACTTTAGAAAGTCAGACGAGTTTCTCATCAACTGACAGCTGATTCCTTGCCATTTTCACATACAGTATGTGTTTTTAATGTTTGTGTTAGGTTTCCTCAAGGTCGTTGTAAGAGCAGATATCACTGATAGCTCTCCAAAGTGTTTTGGACCTGCCTAAACATAAGAAACAACAACTTAGTCATCTCTTTTCATCATGCTCCATCATGCAAATGGTTTAATTGTTAACAGGGCAGAACTGACCTCTTTGGTTTAATGATGGAATTTCTTTCCCTTGTTTGTTTTATCATTAACCATTAGAGCCAACACCAATAAAATCACTGCATGAACATACACATTTAGAAAAGAGAGAGATGATTGGCCCATCTAGTTCTTTCACCCACTAAGTCAGTGAGAATATCCATTCACCCTATTTTATTTCAGGCACCATACTTAGCCAGTTTGAATTTTAATGTAGAAACTGTGTCATGTGGCATCACCTGCTTTATATGTCTGTTCCAAGAATCCACGACTTGTTCTGTGTAGTAGCTCATCATGAAATTTCCTTGAATCTCCTTTCATTTTTTTTCAGTCCCTTTTCACTTTGCTGCTCTGACTATGGCTATTTTATATTTATTTACTTTTATTTTTTATTTAAAGTTTGGTCACCAGTTAAAATGCACTCTTTTACAGTATTACCTAAACAAGAAAAGCACAATATGCAGAATACAATATATACCTTTAAAGATCTAATGCAAATATATATTTTTAAATAAAATCTTTTCCTAAAACAAGGATAACCAGGCCTTATGTATACAAATAAACCACAGGAATTGCAATATCTTAGGCATAAATGCTCTTTAATCCCTATCTTATTTGATGGCTTCACAGAAATGTCCTAAGAGATGAGCTGGTGGAATCTTGGTGAGTAGTGATGTCATTTAAGCAAGAATGACATAATTTTCCTCAAGTTCCTGGCAGCTTAGTATACACACAGTACATCAGATTATGAAATGGCAAAAATCAGTTGTCACTTCAAACAGTATTAAGTTTACTATATAATATTAAATATCTAGTAACCTTCATGGTTAATCAAGAAAACATTTCGGACAATGTTAAGAGAGAAGAGATGCTGAAACATCATTAGGTAAAGTATTTGTTCCCCATTTTCTTACTAACTTTAATGCAGTTCTATTTTGATTCACCCTATGTACTGGAGTTTCTTACACTCTCAATATTTATGCATTTTTTTCTCAATGGGTTCTTTTCCTTCCAGCATTTGTACCACTGCCCTTGTAACCCTTTTAAAATATTTACTTATGTCCTGTACCTCTTCCTAATTTGTTATGATACCCTGTCCTCTAATGTTAGACCATTATTCATCTTTACCAAAATGTGCACCGCCTTTACTGCACCCTCGCAGTATTTTTACCTTTATACCTCATTTCTGAAAATTTGCCGTTTACTCTTGAACTCATCCAAATATAGAACCCATCTTCTGCACCTATCAAAATTAGTATTTTAGCCTTCACTGCCATATATGTAAGCTTTTATCCTGCACTCATTTCAAATGTATATCATTTGTACCCTCTCAAATTTGTACTTAAACTACTACCAAAATTTGCATTTTCACCCCTTCAAAAATTTGAACTTGCACCTCTACAATTTGCACTTTACTCTAGCACCGGTCCTGATATTTGTACTTACAGCACTGCATCCCTCTCCAGAAATGTACTTGTTCCCAGCAGCCCTCTCAAAATTTGTACTTACACCCTTACAAAAATGTGTACTTGAATCCCTTTTAAAATTAGCACTTGTACCCCTGCACCCTTCAAACATGTATACATTTACCCATGCACCCTTCCAAAATTTGCACTTGTATACCTGCAGATCTCCCAAAATTTGTACATGTACCCTGTACCCCTTTCAAAATTTGTACTTGTACCCCAGCACCCTCTGAAATTTGCACTGTCACCCTGAAACCCTTCTGAAATTTGAACTTGATCCCCAAAAGTTGCACATTCACTCCTGCACCTGTCCTGATATTTGTACTTGCACCAATGCCTCCCTCCTCAGAAATGTATTTGCTTCCAGCATCCCTCCAAAAATTTATACTTATGCCCTCCAGAAATCTGTACTTAAACCACTCCCAAATTTGTTCTTGTACCCTGCCAGTCTCTCACAATTTGCACTATTACCCTGTAACCCTTCCAAAATCTGAACTTATTTCCTGCATTCCTTCCAAAATGCCCCTATCCCTCCCAAAATTTGCACTTGCATTTCTCCCAAAATATGTACTTGTGTCCCTGCAACCCTCCCAAAATGTGCAGTTATACCCCTGCACCCTCCCCAAAGTTCTACTTGTACCCTGCCCTTCTCCTAAAATGTGTACTTGCATGTCTGCATTTCTACTAAAATGTGTACCTGTACACCTGCACTCATTCCACAACCATTAATTGTAGTTTATTGTTAACAAATTAAAATTGTTATTACAATCAGGAATAAATATATATGAATACATAAAATACACTCTATCAATATATCCCATATTCCATTTTCCACATGTCACACACTTCAACAAGTATTCAATTACCAATACATAGCCAGCAAACTTTACAACTGAAGTGCTTTGTTATGATAGATACAATATTTAGTTTAAACACCAAGATCTTTACCTAAAACCAGCTTTTGTTACCGATATGTAACTTTTATATTCTATTATTCTGCAGAACTTTGATATTTTTTCTAAGTGCAATACGTTATTTGTATTTAAAAGATAGTTAAACCAATAAGTAGGTTCCATATCTAGTGTTGATAGTATATCACCCAAATACAATTTCCTTTGAGTTTTATATAAAGTGCAAAATAAGAGGAGATGTTTAGTGGAATCTTCATCCTTCCCATAAGCACATGTCTTGGTATTGTCAGTACCATTTATATTGTTTAGACTATTACTTTCAATAAATCCGAATCTGAACTTAGTATAGGCTTTTCTGCTGTTAATATTTTTATTTACTTAAGATATTGATTAAGACCAGGTTGATTTCTTACATTGTTAGCCAACCATTTGCTAAATTTCAGATTTTTGGCCATAGAAATATCTTTTTGAAAATAAATGTCTTTAATTCTAATTTTGACAATTTCTTTTATTTCTTTATACGGTATTTTGTGACTGAATGTTATCAAATCCAATAGGCCATACTGTTTAATGACATCAGGAAGGTAAATCCATTTAATTTATACATCAACATCTCCTCTATACACATTCTTGGCAAAGATCTTTCTTGCATATTGTACACTTTGAACCAATAGTTTACTGATTTAATTTCTGCAAAACACTTAATCTGAAGTTCACCTAACTCTAGTCTAACTAGACATGATGCAGCATCCTTGGGTACTGCCAACAAATATTTATAAAATGTATTTGCTATTATTTCTAACTGCTCTATTTTGTCCATCCCCATATCTCTGCCCCATATAGAATCTGGGTATGTACCTTTGCATTTAATATCCTAATTAAACCAATTACTGATTGCCCACCATATTTATAATTAAATCTTTAAAAAGTGGTATGATTTTATCTACCTTTGCAATTATTGTATTAAAATGTTCTTTCTATGTAAGGTTGTATGTGTATGTTATACCTAGAAAACAGAATTTAGTCACATTTTCAATATCAGTATTGTCACATTTTAATCTGCACATCCTGCCTTTTCTGATCGGGTTGTTTTAAATATCATATATTTTGTTTTGGTAAAATTGATCTCGAGATCGAGTTAAGACACTCTTTGTAAAACTGGTTTAAACTCTTTCTTATCCCCAAGTAACTTGTGGAAATTAATACCAGTCATCCCACAATATATACTTGTACTCCTGCATCCCGCCCAAATTTTTACTTGTACCCTGTCCCTCTCCCAAAATTTGCACTTGCATCCCTACCAAAATTTGTACTTATACCCCTGCTTTCCTCCCAAAATTCGAACTTTTTCTCTGCATCCATTCCAAAATTTGTACTTATACCCCTGCACCCTTCCTAAAATTTTTACTTGTACACCTGCACCCATCCCAAAATTTGTATTTATATCCCATCATCCCCTAATATTTGTAGTTGTACCCTCCCAAAATATGTACTTGTACTCCTGCATCCCTCCCAAAATTTGTACTTGTACCCCTGCACTTCTTCCAAAATGTGTAGTTGTATAGCTGCACCACTCCCAAAATGTGTACTTGTACCCTATCCCTCTCCCAAAATTTGTACTTGGTTCTTTCCCAACATTGGTCCTTGTACCCTGAACCTTTCCCAAAATTTGAACTTTTTTCCTATATCCCTCCCAAAAGTTGTACTTGTACTCCTGCACTCATTCCAATATTTGTACTCATACCCCATAAAATATTTACTTCTACCCTGCATCCTTCCCAAACATTGTACTTGTACCCCTGCACTCATCCCAAAATCTGCACTTGTACCACTGTAGACCTCCTAAAATGTGTACCTGTACCCTGCAACCCTTCAAAATGTGTTTTTTACTCCTGCACCCTTCCCACAATTTGTACTGGTTTCCCAATATCCTCCCTAAATTTGTATGTGTACCCTGCACACCTCCCAAACATTGCATAATAATTGCACCCTCAAAAATTTGTACTTGCACCCCTGTTGTGCTACCAAAATGTGTTCTTGTACCTTGCATACTTCAAAATTTGTACTTGCACCCTGCACCCCTCCTAAGATTTGTACTTGCACTCCTGTACCCTCCCAAAATTGTACTTGTACCCTTGCATCCCTTCCAGAGTTTGCTTTTGTTTCCAGGTGCACCTCCCCAAATCTGCACTTCTTCCTGCAGATCTCCCCAAATTTGTACTTGTGTACCCATACACACCTTCAAAACTTGTGCTTCTACTCCTTTACCCTTCTAAAATGTGTATTGTACTTGTTTCCAACACCCTTCCAAGATTTGTACTTGTACTTCTGCACACCTCCTGCATATTATAAGTCATTGCAATCTTGCATTCTTCCAGACATTGGTACTTGTACCCTCATACCCATACCAAAATTTGTCCTTGTACAATAGCACAACTCTAAAATGTATACACGCACTGTTGCATTTCAGCCCAAGATTTGTATTTGTACCCTGCACATTTCCAAATGTGTACTTGTTCCTTGCACCCTCCCAAAATGTGTGCTAGTACCTCTACACACCTCCCAAAATTTGTATTTGTATCTATGCACATCTCCCAAAGTTTTACATTATTTCCACCTCTGCACCCCACCCAAAGTTTCTACTTGTATCCCTCTTAATATTTGCACTGTCACACCAGCACCTCTCCTAAGATTTGTACATGCACCACTGCAACCCTCCCAAAAATGTACTTGTTCCCAGCATCCCTCCCAAAATTTGTACTTGTACACCTCACATCATCCCAAAATTTGTACTTGTACACCTGCACCACTCCCAAAATTCAGATTTGTACCCCTACCCTCTCCCAAAACTTGCACTTGCATCCCTCCAAAATTTTTACTTGTACCCCTGCTTCCCTCCCAAAATTTGAACTTCTTTCTTTGCATCCCTCCCCAAATTTGTACTTGCTCCTCTGCATCCTCCCAAAATGTTTATTTGTACCCTGCACCCTTCCCAAAATTTGTACCTGTACACTTGCACCCTCACAAAATATGTACTTGTACCCCTGCACCCTCCCAATATTTGTAGTTGTACCTCTCTCAAAATATGTACTTGTACTCCTGCATCCCTCCCAAAATGTGTACTTGTACCTCAGCACTCCTACTAAATTGTGTACTTGTACACCTGTACCCTTCACAAACTTTGTACTTGTACCCATCCCAAATATTTACTTGTACTCCTGCACTCCTCCCAAAATGTGTACTTGTGCACCTGTACCCTCCAAAATTTGTACATGTACCCTGCCACTCTCCCCAAATTTGTATTTGCATCCCTTCCAAAATGTGTCCTTGTACCCCTGCACTTCTCCCAAAATGTGAACTTTTCCTGCATCCTCCCAAAACTTGTACTTGTACTCCTGCACACATCCCAAAATATGTTCTTGTACCCTGCAGACCTCTTAAAATGTGTGTCTGCACCCCCACACCTTGCAAAATTTGTACTTGTACTCCTGCACCCTTCCCACAGTTTGTGCTGATTTCTCACACCTTTCCCTATATTTGTATGTGTACCCATGCACAGCTACTGAACATTGTACAGTACTTGCACCCCTGCACCACTGTAGATATTTATACTTGCACCCTGTAGTGCTACTAAAATGTGTTCTTGTACACCCTGTAGTGCTACCAGAATTTGTTCTTGTACCTATGCACACCTTCCAAAATGTGTACTTGTAGCCTTGCACCCCTCTCAGAATTTGTATTTGTACCAATGAACATCTCTCCAAATCTGCACTTGTATCCTGCAGACCTCCACAAATTTGTACTTGTACCCCTACACTCTTTCAAAACTAGTACTTGTACCCTACACCTTCCAAAATTTGTACTTGTTTCTACACCCTTCCAGGATTTGTGCTTGTACCTCTGCACACCTCCCACATATTATACAGTTATTGCAACCTTGCATTCCTCCATACATTGGTACTTGTACCCATGTACCCCACCAAATTTTGTTCTTGTACCACTGCACACCTCAAATATTTGTACTTGCACTGTTGCATTCCCCCAGATTTGTACTTTCATCCTCCACACCTCCTGAATTTGAACTTGTCCCCTGCATCCCTCCCAAAATATGTACTAGTACCCCTGCACACCTCTCAAAATACTGTATGTATTTGTACCTAGGCACATCTCCCAGTTTTACAATACTTGCACCCCAGTACCCTCCCAAACTTTGTACCTGTATTCCTGCATACCCCTAAAAAATGTGTGCTTGTACTCCTGCACCCCAAAATGTGTAGCACACCTCACAAAATTTGTACTTGCACCCTGTATCCTCAACAAAATCTGTATTTGCAACTTACACCTCCCATAATTTGTTCTTGCACCCTACCTAAAATTTGTACTTGCATCCTCTCTGAAATATGCATCCATTCCAAACATTGTTTCCTACATCTCAAACCTCTTAAACTCTCAAAGGGTTGGGTGCAGACTTGGGGAGTAGTATGTGAAAGGAACAGTACATATTTTTTGGAATAGTGTGGTGCAAAGGTACTCATTTGTGGAAGGGTCTAGGAGTACAGTAGGTGTGTAAATTGTGTAAAGGTTGCAAGAGAAGGATGTAGATTTTTGGCATTCTTACATTTTTTGCTGTGTTTCCAGGAATGGGTTAAAAGTTTGGGAAAATGTGGATTGTGGAATGAATTTTGGAGCAGTACAGGAGAATGGGGTAGAAAATCTTGGTGGGAGTGTAGGTAAGGTTAAGTAGTTTGCAAAATGTGGGGTATGGTTAAACTCTAGAAGGTTCCAGGAGCAGGGTTGAAATTTTGGTAAGGGAGTGGGGTAGGAAGTATAGATTTTGTGTTGGGTAGAAGGACAAGCTTGTGGAAGGTTGCAGGTTTGGGGGTCGACGGGAAGTATGCCTAGAAGTCATGGGTAGGCACAAATGGTTGTAGAAGTATGTGTGGTATAATTTTGGGACATGCACTTACAGGCAGATATCTTAGGTGAGTGAGGCTGGGGCACAAATGTTGAGGTAGGATAGAACTACAAATTCTGGGAGGGTGTGAGTGAGTGTGCAATAATGTGATGTGTGCAGGGTGGGGAGTACAAATATCAAGGGTGAGGAGACAGACTTTGAGGGGCATGCAGAATTCTTGTGAGGTCAGAAGTACATTTTTGAGGGGTATGGTGGTAAGTATACATTTCAGGAGGTGTGTGAAGAAGGAGTATAGGTTATAATAGTGGTGCAAGATTGAGTTAGATGCTTGGAGGAGGTGTGGGGCATGTTTTGAAATAATTATATGGGAGGAACAGGGCAGAGGTGTACATTATTCTCTGCAATTTTTCTGCTGCCTCTTGTATGTATGTAACATAATGTTTGTTAATAATGTAAGATGTACTATACCATTGTCAAAATGTATAAAATGTTTGTTAATAATGTTTGATGTTGCTTAACAGCCATTAAGTCCATTTGTTAATAATGTATGTTGTTTAACATTGTTTCCTACCATTTAGTGTAACTGTAATAGTTGCTTGCTTCTGCCGTGTATGTGCTTGATCCATGTACTAATCTTGTAATCAATGTCTTACACTGCCTATGTAATGTACTTCCTGGGTTGCCCTGAAAAGGGATTGTCTTTTCTCAGTGGGCTCACCTGGTTACCAAAATTCAACAAATAAATAAATAAATGCATGTTTGTGGTATTATAGATTTGGTGAGAGTTACTGGGGTACTAGTACTTTTATGAATATTGTGGAACCTCAGCAAAGGGAGTTATCTAAAAGTATAAATAAGGATGGAGTTGTGGTGGCTGCATTCAGGACTGGAAATTTTAAGAGTTTTTTTGGGTGGGGGATACAGTGCTCAAAAGGTTGGTGATGAACCTATGTAACTTGCCAGATATTTACAATATTGTTCTACTGTCATAAGTCTATTAATAAAAGCCCCAGTCAGAACATTGGTAGTAAAGACTGACTTTGCCATTTCACAATTTGATGTTCTGTGTGTGTACTAAGCTAACAGGACCTGAGAAAAATTATGTCATTGTTGCTTAAATGACATCAGCAATCATCCAGGATTCCATTGGCTGGTTTGAAAAGTCTGATGAATTTTTGTAAACCATGAAAAAGAGAGGCAAACAAAATATTTATTCATGAGTAATTGCAATTTCTGAACATTATTTAATCCACAACCATTTGTTTCTTTTGTGCCTGCTTTGGCTGTTTAGTGAACACAAGAGGCATACCTCTCAACTGTCACACATTATGAGGTACATCACTCATTTTACCTCTCAGAGACCCTCTGTCTCACATGGCACAGGTGATATTTCACACTGCCCACTGACTTCAATGCAGAAATTCATAATTATCTATGATACTCAATTATCAGCAAACATGAATAACCTAAGTGCATAGATTTAGACAGTGTTCTGAGCTTGCAATGTCATTTTTGTTAATGTGTCACACACTGTGCCCATTTGTCACACACACTGTCACACATTTGAATGATGAAAGGTTGAGGGTATGACAAGAGGTAAAATACATTAGCAAGTTAAGAAAAAGGAACAGTTGCATTTTATAACAATGTTCTTAGCACTTGCTAATGATACAGTAAAATTGCTAGAGTCAGAACTGCAAGTGTAAGATGGTTCAATCACATTAAAGTAAGGACCCTCTTTTGTTGCACTGCTGCTTTAGGTCCTGTATAATGAAATGGCCATAAGACTATCTTCTGACTAATAACTATCAGGGAGGTTTATGAGTTCCTGACACCACTGGAACCATAAATGCAACATCTGACACAATTATTCTAATTTATTTCATATATTTTGCCATTCTCTACTCTCCTTTCTTTAACTCGAGTACATTTGTATGAAATCAGGATCACAGTCTCCCAGACATCATCTGCTCCAGCAGCCCATCCACACCCAACCTTACTGTCCCTCCCTTTGACATTACAATCATTTTCACAGTAATAGATTGTGGTGTCATAACCTGGGGCAATGACTTTGCATGTAGGCAGAGCAGAGAACCTGTTTCATGCACATCTCTCCAGCAGTCAAGAAAGAAGGGTGAGAATTACATAGAAACAGATAATTTTACAGACAGAGAAAGACCCTTGTTCCATCGAGTCTGCCCAGTCCCTAACTTTACTGCTCACTGGTCTAGCACTGGTAGGGCTTACACAGTGCATCTCCTTGTAGCTCGGCTTTGTTAGTCAAGTGACTCCACTCAACTCCTCACCCTCCATAATTTTCACCATACCCATATGTCTGTCCTAGGGAGAGAAGTGGCTCATTGGCAACTTCAATTCAGTTTCAAGTTGGGAGCTCATAAATTTGTCTTTGGAATTCAGCAGAGCCACTATGGCTCTCAGTTCAGTATTTGGTGAAGGGTAAACAGACCACAAATAGGGGTGAAACCCTGAGGTTGCCAATGAATATTAATTACTGTACCTTACTTGTGGCAGGTGCTGTTAGTATGCTTCTGCTGTGGATTATTGTTTGTGATGCTGCTAAGAAGCTGCAAACCCTTAAGACTGCCACAGCCCAGTGTAAGCAACAATAATAGTTATATTCATTGTTGAACTCAAGTCGCAGACCCCTATAGTCTCTGCTTTCCTCCATAACAATTACTGTATTGTCTCTGGCTCAATTGATTTTCAAATTAAATTATATATCTACAAAGAAAAACTAGCTATGTATAAGGGACAGACCTTTCCCTGTGTCCTGTGGCATATGATGGTACTTGCACCAGAAAATGCATCTCTAACCACACCATTACAGGCCTTGGGTAACCATTGCCTCAGTGCTTGCACACAGAGCTTCTTTGCCTTTTAAATTGTTTTTGTTTTAATTGGTTCACCACAACATAACCCAGATAGGCCATCTTAGGTAGCTGGTTCATTCCACTGGGATGTCAAACAGACGAGGCATACTGATGAGTCCTGGTAGGACGATACATGTGTCTATGTCTTCTGTTGGCACCCTTTGCAAACTGTGTGAGAGCCCTTTCAGTACCATGCATTTCTGCTTAAAGTTGAACCAGCATAATATTCTGTGGTAATTTGTATATGCAGCCCATGATGCTTTGTATTGTGGGGGCATGTGTGATTTTGTATTTCTTACAAAAAAAAAACTCTTAACCAGGTGCTAAGCCTACACCCCATCCCCATAAAGGCAGGACACTGTACTGCAGCTAATGCCCATGTGCTGAGCTGCTTTCACCCCTGATCATCATGCACATATGGGTTTACTATGTGCTGGTAGTGTAGTGATCTCCCTTCCCACTGAAGTGTCCCTCCATTCCAGTCCTATATATCCCTGGTGGTCTAGTGTCTATGTCTTCTGTTGGCACCCTTTGCAAACTGTGTGAGAAGCCTTTCGGCACCATACATTTCTGCTTAAAGTTGAACCAGCAAAATATTCTGTGGTAATTTGCATATGCAGCCTATGATGTTTTGCATTGTGGGGCATGTGTGATTTTGTATTTCTTTGAAACTTGGCTTCCTGCTAAATGCCCTTTGGGTAACCATTGCCTCAGTGCTTGCACACAGAGCTTCTTTGCCTTTTTATTGTAGTAGTATAAACAGAGCCACTTGGCGGGCTGTTTACTGCCCCTACAAACCTTTGAAAATGCCATTCCACATAGACACAGTGTTATTTAAAATGCCTTGGCACTGCCAGGTTTGGGGTGCTCTGGGGACCTCTGAATATGTCCCAAGTTGAAGCACTGATGCAAACCCATGTTAGAACCAGTACTAACCCTGTTTGTGCCAGCAGTAACATTTGAATATTGGGAAATAGTGCCTTTTGCTACACTAGTTTTTGGCAATGTGCACCCTTCACTTGTGTGTGCGTATGTTTGGTTTAGAACTCTGTAAAATTATTCTGCCCTGTGACTCAGTTCTCACTCTGTACCTGTTCACATCAGATAGTAACTTCTCACATATTAAAAAATGCTTTTTCTAGGAACTCTTGTTTTTCTGTAATGTAATACAATGTGAAATAAGTTCACTTCTGAACCTAAAAATCTTTGGGGCCCAATTTTTGTTCTTGTATTCATTTTCTACTTGCATCTTCTTTTTAATTAAGACTTACCTTTAGTGTTTCCTGTTTTGTAGTCAGAGCTATGTCTTGGCATATGGCATCTGTGCAGCAGAAACACCGTAGAAACCGGATTCCGCTTAAGCCCACACTAATGTATTCTCCCAATGCTGTAGTTTGGAAAGAGACACCTTGGAAGTGTAATTTACCTCACTATACTTGTGGGGTGGGTGCCACTCATTTAGGTTTTCATGCTGGAGTATACAGGAGGGTTTTGACAGTAGGGGTGGGAGGTGACACTGCCCCTATACAGATCACTGGTGAGGCATCACCTGGAGTACTTGCCCAGTTTTGGAGCCCTCACTTGATAAAGGAAATTGATTGGCTGGAGTCAGAGCAGTGAAGGGTCACAAAGATGATTCAGGGCCATGAGGGCAGGTCAGAGAGAGGTACATGACACAGAAACTTATACTGTATGTTCCTAAGGGTATGAATAGGGTAAATTGCAAGGACCTGTTTGTCACAAGAGGGCACTGCTGGAGATTGGTGGAGTCAAATGAAGGATTCAAAGAAGTTTTCTTCACTGAAATGGTGGTGGAACCACCTTGGAACAGATTATTGGCAGGGGTTGTGGGGCAAATACTCTTAATGGGTCGAGACAAGAATGGAACAGGGACAGGGAACTCATTCTCCCACATAGAGGAACCAGGAAGGGGAAGAAAGCAGATGGGGAGCAGGAAGTGATTAACCCATGGTGACACTGGGCTGGGAGGTAAGGTAGTAAAACAACAGGCAGACTTGATTGGCCCTTGATGTCCTTCTTCCAGCAGATTTTATGTTTCTATGATTATATGTACCATCTTGCCAGCATGGAAAGCCTCAATCGCCTAAATGTAATGAGAAAAATTGCATTGTAATGACATAGGGTGAAGAACCCAAGAATGGAGTATAGGACGAAAGGTGTGGCAGTGTAGAACACATCAGAGGAACGGGTCCTAGGAATGTTAATAATGGAAAACATGAAAGCATTGATACAATGTAGTAGGCTGTGGACAAGATAAAGCTGATGCTGGGGTGCATAGGGAGATAGATCAGTAGCAAAAGGAAAGATGTAATACATCCCCATAGGTATCCCTGGTCCATCCTCACTTGAGTATAATGTGTAGTTTTGGAGCCCAAACTTGAGGAATGAAATGGACGGGTTAGAAGAAATGCAGAGAGAAGCCACAAAATGATATGGGGTAACAGGGTAGATGCTACAAGGAGCACTTCGAGGACCTAAATGTACATGCTGGAGCTCAGAAGAAAGATGTGTGACATAACAGACATTTAAGTACTTCCCATATCTAAACAAAGTGGACAACAGTGAGCTTCTCACAGTGAATGGTAACATGGGTACTAGGGTTAACTCTCTGAAACTGTAGGGGGCAAGTAGGATGTGAGGAGGCACTTTTATGGAAAGAGTGGCGATGGACTGGAGCAACCTTTCTGCAGGATGTCACTGGGGCTAAAACAGTGGAAGGGTGCAAAACAGGATGGGACAGGCACATGGTAATAGTTTGTATGGGGGCAGACTGGGGTGGCATTAGGAAGACTGACAAAGGCAAAGTCCCAAAATTAAACAGGCTGGTAGACTGGATGGGCTGTTAGGCCTTTATCTGCCATCATTTTCTATGTTTCTATCTTTATCAGTGGAAAAGGAACAACTAGCACAAAGGGCCTCACACACAAGTGAAATATCCCACTGTGCACTTTGTGTGCAAAAGCATATTGGTTCACTTACTGTTTGCAGTATAGACGATTGTATCAGACTAATTTTGCTTAGTTCTAGGCTTACATCTTTTTTACTGCAAGTCCCAGAATACCCTGCAGCTGACGTCAGAGCAGTAGGTAGCAGTGGAGATTCAATGGCTTGCAGTGCTTTTTTAATCTCAGGTCATATGTTCTACAGGTCTCATTTTCTCCTGGGCTATGAACTGTCCTCTGTGACTGCACATAGCCCAGGAAGGACAGAGGGACCAGCAAACAAAAGATCATAGCTCATTTCATTTAATTTGTTTTACTAGAAAAGCTCCATTAAGCAAGCTTACTCAAGGAGGTACTGGTTGGGACAGGTCTACTACATCCACTGTTACTGAAAATGACAGCATTTACAAGGATGCAAGATAAGGAATAGAACAAAATTTACAAGCAGTGTATAGTCTGATAAATCAGTTAATGATATATAGCAACAAAGTAAAACTATAAAACATAATATAATAAGATAGCAAGGTTGTTACAGTCGAGCCAGCTTTTAAACAGCAATCAATTTGCAATGAATAGCAATATAGAAACATAGAATTCGACAGCAGATAAGGACTGCTTGACCCATCCAGTCTGCCCATTTCTCCCTACCTACTGTACATTATTACTGCAGACCATGCCCAGTCTACAGCTCTTTCTCCCTCTCCCTTTCCTTTCCACTATGATTCCCTTGTGCTTATCATAGAAACATAGAATTTGATGGCAAATAGGGACTGTATGGCCCACCTAGTCTGCCCATTTCCTACCTAACGGATAAGCTGCAGATCCTAGTTAACCAACAGCCTACCTCCTCCTACCCCCACTAGAATTGCCTTATGTCTGTCCCATGCTTCTTGAATTCCTCATTGTTTTTGACTCTACAACCTCCTCAGGAAGGCTGTTCCATGTATCCACAACCCTCTCTGTGAAGAAATACTTCTCACCTTACCTCTGAGCCCTCCTCTATCTTCAAATTGTGCCCCTTGTTCTTGCACATCTCTTTTCTGAAAGATGCTACCCTCATGGACTTTGTTGATTCCCTGAGGTATTTGAAAGTTTCTATCATGTCCCCTCTCCTCTTTTCCTCGAGGCTATACATCTTAAGTTCCTTTAGTCTTTCTTCATATGTCTTCTGATGCAGACCCTGCATCATTTTCGTTGCCTCCTCTGTCCCTCCACCCTGTCTATGTTCTTGTGGAGATTAGGTCTCCAGAACTGTACACAGTACTCAGATGTGGTCTTACCAACTGTCTGTACAGAGGGCCAACAACTTCCTGTTTTCTACTGGTGATGCCTCTCCTATGCATCCCAGTATCTCCCAACCCTTCTTACTGCCTTCTCACGTTGCTGGCCCACCTTTAGGTCATCTGATATGACTACCCCCAGGTCCCTTTCCATTTTTGTTGTTGTCAGTATCTCACCCCCATTGTGTACTCTTCCCTGGGTTTTGTTTCCCAGGTGCATTACTTTGCACTTCTTTGCATTGAATCTAAGCTGCCATACATTTGACCATTCCTCCAACCTTGCCAAGTCCCTTTTCATCCTTTCCACCCCACCTTGCATATCAACCTTGTTACAGATCTTTGTGTCATCTGCAAAGAGACATACTTTCCCTTCCAGTCCCTCTGCAATGTCACTTATAAAGACATTAAAAAGACTGCCCCACTACTGAACCTTCCTGTACCCACTAGTGACCCTCTTTTTCACTGTGGACTCCATTTACTATTACCCGCTGTGTCCTGTTGTCCAACCAGTGTTTTACTTGCTACCACCCTGGGACCTCACTCCCAGGCTGGCTAATTTGTTTATTAATCTTATGTGGACTGTGTCAAATGCCTTGCTAAAGGCTAGGTAGGCCATGTCCCCAGTCCTCCCTGGTCTACTGCTTTGGTCACCCAGTCAAAGAAATCAATTAGATTTGTCTGACATGACCTTCCCGCTGTGAATCCATGCTGCCTTGGGTCCTGTGCCCCACTGGCCTCTAGGTACTCAACAATTCTTTCCTTCAGAAGTGATTCCATCATTTTCCTACCACTGAGGTCAAACTGACAGGTCTGTAGTTTCCTGCCTCTGTCTTGCTTCCACTTCTGTGAAGGGGAATCACATCCACCCTCCTCCAGTCCTCAGGTACCACACCATCCTCCTCCCATGATTTAATAAAAAGGGTAGTCAGTGGTGTTACCAGTTCTTCCCTTAGTTCTTTTAGAATTCTGGGGTGAATCCCATCAGGCCCCATTGCTTTATCCACCTTCAGTTTTAAGAGTTCTTTAGAACCCTTTCTTCTGTGAAATGACTAATATCAACCCCCTATCCAGAGTGCTTCTGTTGACTGGATTAGGTATTTCCTCCTGTTTTTCCATTGTGAATACTGGAGCAGAGGTATTCGCTCAGTATCCCTGCTTTTTCACTGTCGCTGTCTGCCCAACCACCTTCCTCTTTGTTCAGCCTCAATATCCCTGCCTTAGTCTTTTTTTGTCTCTTAATGTACCTATAAAAGGTTTTATCCTTCTTAACCGAGTTTACTATCTCTTTTCCTCAGTTTGGGCCTTTGCTATTCTGACTGCCTTACCCACTTCCTTCTGCTTTAACTGGTACAGGTCTCTGTCCTCCTGTGTTTCCTTATACTTCCTGAATGCTATCTTTTCTACCTTACCTTCCCATCCATCTTTATCCCATCCATTCTTGAACACCACCAGTGTTTTGCCCCACCACCTCTATAGGAGGCTATTCTAGGAACCCATCCCTCTTTCTGTGAAGTACTTCTTCACATCTGTCCTGAATTTACCCTCCAGCTTCTAGCATGTTCCTTGTTCTTCAGTACCTTTTCTTCCAAAAATGCTCCCTTCCTGTACCTTATTTATGCCATGAGGTATTTAAAGGTCTCTGTCATATCCCTCCTCCTAGTCTGTTCCAGGGTGTGCATATTGAGGTCATTTAGTCTCTCCTCATAGGGCATTTGATGCATACCTGCACCATTTAGTTGCCCTCCTCTGGACCCCTTCCACTCTGTCTGTGTTCTTATGGAGATGATGTCTCAAGAACTGGACAGTACTCTAGGTGGGGTCTTTCCAGTGATCTGTACAGAGGCAACAGCACCTCCTCTTTCTGCTGGTGAGACCCCTCCCTATGCACCCCAGTATACCACTCTCCTCCTTCCCTACTGCTTGGTCACCTTTAGGTCATCCGCTATGATTACCCCAAGGTCTCTATCCTGCTTGTTGGTTGTCAGTGCCATTCTACCCATTTTGTACTCTGCCTCTGGGTTTCTGTACCCAAGTGCATTATTTTGCACTTTTACGCATTGAAACCCAGCTGCCATACCTTGACCACTGCTCTAGTTTTCTCAATACTCTGCTGATCCTTTCCAACCCCCCAAGGTGTCTACCCTGTTGCAGATTTTGGTGTCATCCATAAAGAGGCAGACCTTCCCTTCCAACTCCTCTGCAGTGTCATTAATAAAGACATTAAAGAAAACCAATCCCAGTTTTCCTTTATTCAATTGCATGTGAAGTGTGAACACCTCACTGCCATGGGAAATGGAATTTATAAATAGTTCTTTCTACTTGTTCCCCTAACAGACTTCAGTGGAGCTCAAAGTTCTATGGGCGGGGACAAAAAACTCCACTTAGGCTGTTGGTCAGTTTTCCAAATTATTTTATTGAAACTTTATAATTGCCATGACATTTTGCACTTATGTGCTTTTTCAAATGGCTTCTTTTATTTTCTGTAAAAAAATAACACATTTTAAGTACTCATCTCTTTTGTTTACATTCAATTAATTCAATTGCTTATGAATCAGTTATATTTTTACACTCTTGCGACTGTATTTTCTTTTCATACTGCTGAAAAAATCACTCCCTAGTTGCTGCCTTTGCTTTATCTGAAAAACTTACAATGTAAATAAAATGTATTCATTTCAGCAGTGTTACCTTTCTGCTTGCCCAACTTCCTGTTTCAGCTGCTAACAAGCTTGTTCAGCTTTTTAAGACAGCATGAAGAACACCCTGCACATTAGCATCTAATTACTTCAGTTTGTGTTCAGTTTGCTCTCATAGTGCTCATGTTCATACATTCTTTAAGTTTTAGATCGTTGTTTATTATTTTATATTATGCCTCTTATAGTTTTGTCTTAAAATTAATACCTTAGTTGTGAACCTCAGCCTTCATATTTTCCCTTTTGGGTGAACTTCTTAGACCTTCTGTTGGCTCACCTGTGTGGAAATGACGCTTTGTTTAAATGCTTAATTTAATTTTACTGCTTTCCTCCTCTCACTTGCTTTAATCTGTTTACTTTGACTGTTAAGACACTGTTTCAATTAGATTTTACCTTAACGGTTTGTATTTCTACTCCACTCTTTTTGTTTTTGTATAGTTGGTCTTTTCTTGATGTTTTATGTACCTGTAAGTAAAAAAAACTCTTTTATTGCCTTGTCTTTTAGCTCATTAGCTTACCTGCTGCAATGCTAATATAGTGAAATTTTTACCTTAGCGGTTTATTTCAATCTCTTGCACCCTTATCTCTTTGGCATGATATCCTGCTCTGTGTTATGTTAAAAGCCTGTATTCAACAGAAATTTTGTTAAATACCTTGTTTTTCTGTACTTGCTTTGCTTATCTCAGGCTCTTTTAGAGGAAATACATATTTATTTCACTCTGCTTACCACATAATGGTGTTTCTGGTACACTTCCCTGTGTTTGCAGTTGCTCATGCTTGTGTATCTGGCGCTGTCTCTCCCATTAAAAACCTATTGGCCCGATCATTTTGCATGATATTACCTGCATGAGCTTAAGTCCTGCTGAACTCTGCTCATGGTTGCTAAGCAACCCTCTGACAATCGAGCCATGGTCAGGCTGCAGACTGTCTTAATAATGTCATTTTGGATGTCTTTAGCATTTTGAAAGACTCTTGAGCCATGTATGGTGGGAATAAACTTACTAATATACCTTGTTTGCTACTTCTGCTTCTTATTGTTTAAATTTTATGTGTCATGCTATTTGTTTAAGGAAGGGGGTGCAGGGTGGGGAGTGAAGCTTCAACAGTTAATTACTAAGAAAATTTATAAATTTGCAGAACATTCTTAGAAACTGCTGACCCGCTGGTCACCCTCCTTCCTTGGAGTGAACTCCATTTTCCACCATCCTCTGTTGCCTATCCCTGACCAATTTCTTATCCAGTTTACCTCCTTTAGACCCACTCCTGAGGGTATCCTGTGATTTGTTGTGACTCAAAGATCAAGCCCAAAATAGGCAAACACAAAACAGGTGCAGCCACAAACAGTGAGGAGTACAAGCCAGTGATCACCAAAATGGCTGACCTGGCTTTCCCCACCTCAAGTTGCTTCCCTTGAGTTGGTTAATTTAGTATGTGTTTGGGGAGCAAAGCCCCCCACAAAGAGGGGTGCAGGAGGCATAGTCCCCAACATGAAAGCACCTTTACATTTTTGTCACTGCTTCGCAATCACTCAGTTGTAAACCTCGCCATTTGTGACTGCACTGTATTGTGTTCCTCATTTTGGGCTTGATCTTTTGAGTCTTCCAAATCATGTAGAACCCTCCTGAGCTACCCAGCTTGCTTACTAGTCTTCTATGTGGAATGGTGTTGAACACTTCACTAAAATATAGGTAGGCCACATCCACTGCTCCACCCTGATCTAGTTTCTTGGTCACTCAGTCAAAGAAATCTATCAGATTCATTTGATTTTACCTCCCCTTGGGAAACCATGCTGCCTCCGGTCTTGTAACTCACTGGATTCAGGATATTCCACAATCCTTTTCTTCAGCAGTGATTCCATTAACTTTCCCACCACGGAAGTCAAGCTCACTGGCCTGTAATTTGCCAGCCTCTTTCCTGCTACCACTTTTGTGTAGTGGGACTACCGCAACCCTCCTTCAGTCCTCTGGTACCACTCCTGTTTCCAGTAGTAGTAGTAGTAAAACTTTATTTTTATACAGGTAGATTTTACAAAAACATCATTGGGCCAAAGACCTGTTTTCAAGATGGACCTGTTTCAAATTATATATAAAAAGATATAAACTTTTCTTAAATTACATTCTAATATCCTATACATTATACAAACATCATTTACCCCAATTTTAATGTTATCTCATACATTACAGCTTTCTCCCCACTCACGACACTCATACACCTAAGTTATAAACATTTTTAAATTACTTATTTATTCTAGCAACATTTGCACTTTTAGTCCATATGTATATAATCCAATAGTTCGACTTCTCCTACATTGCAGTCTCTACACACATTTTTAATATACCAAGTCACTTTACCCTTTGGCCAGTGAGATCAATAGGCACCTCTCAATCATTGCACATACATTTCATTTTTAAGTCATATCTAATGGCTTTCATAAACTGTTTAGAATGTTGAATTTGTTTAATCTTATTGTTTATTGGTCCCCACATTTTGGCAGCTTTTGCCACAAAAGTCATATGTCCAAATCTATTGCATACTTTAGGTGCCAAAAATGTATTACCCCATTGTCCCTAAGATTATAGTCATGTCTGTGTTCCACTGGTTTCATTTTACCACATAGCTTAATTTATGATTATGTACCATCCATGTATTTGCTTTAGCAATTTTGTTCTCTTTTTGTTCTAGAGATGGTCACTGTAATGTTTTTGCATATTGCAATGATGGGTGTGATATTCACATTTTAAAATAAATCTAGCCAGATTATTATATAATACTTGTATTGCCCTTAGATTGTTTTAGTAGCCATGCTATAGACATGGCTTCCATAGTCTATACATGGTATAATTAGTTGGTTTACAATGTCCATTCTCATGTCCTGATTTGTACAATATACAGCTCTCCTAAAAGCTCCCAGTTTGTTGTTTGTCTTATTTACTAGGTCTTTTATATGGATATCAAATTTTAAATTGTCATCCATGCTGACCCCAAATATTGGTAGGTTTCTACCTGGTTTAATATTTCATTATTTGCAGTTTTTTGTAAATTCTGTGCTGAGGGCTAGTAATTTTCCATTTACTAAAGAAGGTCATAGATTTTGTTGTTTTACTGTTTAGTACAAGTTTTGACCGCTATAACCATCTCTCCATCTTACTAAAGTCTTTTGAAGATAATTCTCAATTTCCTGGTTTGTTTTCCCATGGGCCAATATAACTGTGTCATCTGTGTACATTCTTAATGCTGTGTGTTCTACTACTTTGGGCAATTCATTTATATATATATATAATAAATAGTAGTGGCCCTAATACCGAGCCATGTGGGACTCTCTTTAATAACAGCTGGTCTTGATAAGGCTTCCTCCACCTGTACTTGCTGCACTCTTTCAGTCAAATATGACTGGAACCATGGAAGTATTTTCTCATCTATCCCCATCTCCACCATTTTGTCAAACAGCATATCATGGTCTATGGTGTCGAAGGCCTTGGAGAGGTCCATGAATACTGCACCCACCGACCTGCCTCTGTTTAAGTGGGTAGTGATGTTATCTACCAGATCAGTGAGTGCCATGTCCATGAAATGGCCCTTGTGGAAGCATACTAGTAGCAGGACACCAGAGAATTTTCTTCCAGGTAACCACTTAATTGCTTTTGCACCAGCCTCTCCAAGACCTTTGACACCCCAGAAGGCAATGAGATTGGCCTGTAATTAGTAATTCTGTGGTGAACCCCTTTGTAATTCAGAACAATTTTGCTTGTTTCCATGCTGTGGGTACTTTTATCCATTAGACTCCAGTGTAGTAGTTTTGTTAGTATTGGAGCTATTACCTCAAGATAGTCTTTAGAAATCTATTTTAATCTGATCCAGTACGGGCCTTATGAGAGGAGGTTTCCTCAGTTCTTCTCTCACCTCTTTGCAGATGATAGCCCTAAATCTAAATTTTTTCATATTTGGGCCATTGATCCACCAATCTAATCCTTGTTTATGTTTCTTTGGGCTGTTTATATCAGGAAGTGATACAAAATAATGGTTCAGTCTTTCTGCTGAATTTTGATGACAGTAAGAGACCTTTATCCTGAATTTTATGGGCAATCTGTTTTCCACTGGTTTTTAAAGTTTAATTAAATTCCAATACTGACATGGGACTGTGCATTTTATGCTTTATTTTGCAATAACATCTTTTTGAAGTTTGGATTCTAGATTTAAGTTTATTTTGTTCAGTTTTATATTTTACCCAATCATTTATGTCCACGGTTTTATTGGCCTTTTCCATAAGCTATTTTATTTCTTATATTTTATTTTATTTTGTCTGTAATCCAAGGGACATGGGATTTTTATTTATACAGTTTTTAAAAGGGTGACATCACCACAGACCTGTGTAAATAATGTGGTAAATTCTTCTATTGCCCAGTCAAGTTCAGGAATTAGAATAACCTATTCCATGAAACATTTCTTAGTATACCCAAGAATGCTTCTTCTATATATAGCTATTGAAACTTCCATGCTTTACTGTTCTAGATTCCATATTTGTTAACCATTCTCTGTTTGAATACTTTTCACATACACATGCAATTGAACAATGGTCCCCAAATATGGGGTGCTTCCCTCCACAGATGTAACTTTGATTCCCTCAGAGGTAAAGATCACATCCAATATAGTCCCTTCATTTGATATATGTGTTTTCCTAGTTGATATTGCAACATTTTGTGGCAAAGTTAATGCAGTTAAACTGAGTTTGAGGGCATTCCTCTGGTTTTATTCAGTGAGCTGTTACACAGAAGTGTCAGAGGTGCAGCCCATATTTCCCTGAACTCCTCAATACCCATGGATGCATCTTATCTGGCCCCATTGCTTTGTCCACCTTCAGATTAGCAAGTTCCTTAAGGACTTTCAGCTCCCAAAAGAACTCCTCCCTTCAAAGCTTTTGTTAACTTTTGTAGTCCCTCCCTTCTCCTCCATCTAAGAGCACTATACACAAGGATTTGTTCAGGATGTCTGCCTTTCCTGTTCCCCTCTGCACAGCCCTCCTTCTCTTTAACCTTGCAATCCCACCCTGGTCTTCCCTCTTTTCACTGCATACCTAAAAAGTCTTATCCCTTTCATTACCTCCTGGGCTGTTCTCCCTTCAGTTTGTACCTTTGTGCTCCTCACTGCTTTCCCTGCTTCCCACTGTTTTCCCTGATACACCTCTCTATCCTCCTCTCTCTGCATCTCCTTATACATTCTGAATGCTACCCTTTTACTTTTACCTTTTTAGCCATCTCTTTTGAGAACCATAGTGGTCTCTTTTCCTCTTGCTTTTGCTCACATGTTTGATGCAGTGCTTTGTTGCCTTTACTATGTCCCTTTTGTCTTTGTCCATTGTTTCTACACCCCACCCAGGTCATCCTCCTCGCTCGGTCACCCTGAGGTATTCACCCATCTTTTTAAAATCTGCTTTCCTGAATTCTGAGACCGTCACCATTTTGTGGTTCAATTCCACAGCCATCCTTATGTTGAACCACACTATATGTGATCAGTGATCCCAAGTGGCCTTCCACCTTGATGTCTGCAACACTATCCTTGTTAGTGTATACCAGGTCCAGTATTGCCCCCATCACAAGTGGGTTCACTGCCTAGTTGCCTGAGAACATCCCTGTAGAGAGTCCAGGATGTCCCTGCTTCTAGCTGAAGCTATTGCTGGGAGGCTCCAATCTACATTTATCAGACTGAAGTCCCCACCAGCAGCAGCTCCTTTTTGCTGCCATCTTGCCAGTGGCTTCTCACCAGCACTTATCTTATTCTTCTCGCCTGTACTGGAGGTCTGTACATTACTCCAGTGTGAATAGTAGCTCCTGTCTCCAGGGTTACCCACATAACCTCTGATTTCCCCTGTATTCCCTCTTTTCCATCATATTTTTGCTTTCCCTTGCATAAAGCACCACACTCCCTCTTTCCTTCCTGCCTAGTCCTTTCTGAACAGAGTATAGCCTGGTATGGCCTAGGAGCAGGTACAGCAATCAATGCAATAGGTATCAATCAATGTTTTAAAGGTATAAAGGCTCATGGTCAAGTTCAACTTGCAGGAGGCCTGAAGTTTGTTCCAGTATGTTGCAACAAGCCAGCTGAAACCATTTTACCATACTTGGATGCAGTTCTGGAGCTGAAAGCAAAATGTGGTTGCATGCTCTTAGCTTATATAAACTTGAGACTTTGCAGAATGAGTCAGAGATATGATGTGGTGCATGATGCCTAAGAGACTTATAGGACCATAAATATGGTTTTTTCAGACATTGTGTGAGAGAGTGAATGTGAGAGAAGGCCAACCAGTAGATGCATAGAGGGTGTAGTGGTGGGTTCTTGCAGGCAGTCCAGTGATGAATCTCAGTGCCTTTATGATAGAGGCATCCAATCTGGCAAGTTGGCCAGGGGTAGCACCTCTATACAGTAAGCACCCTTAATCAAGTAAGGGTAAAATGTAGCTCTGACTCAAGGTTTTACTAGTATCCAAGGGTCAATTGAACTTATTTCTATAATAGAAGCCCAGCCTTGGCTGTAGCTTCTACATAAATTTCAATTTGATTACTGAAAGAAAGTTTACTATTCTAGCCGCATTCTAAGTATTTAAAATTCTCTACTAGCTCAGATTTATCACCTAGGAGAGTAAGGATTCTGAGAAGAGAAGAACTGGTTAACTGTTTGTTGTTGGGGCAAACATCATGTTGTTTTGGCAGAATTAAGAAGGAGATTAAAGTACACAGTTTCACTCTGAAGAATATTGAAAGCAGACTGCAGGTCATTTAAAGCTTGGCCATAAAGTCCAATACAGTATATCACTGTGTCATCTGCATAGCAGTGTAGTTTGACATCCCGATATCATGTCTTAGATCTTTGTATATATGGTGAATAGTAGTAGTCTAAGGACAGGCACTAATGGGACTCCTTTGGGGATTCATGAGCAAGGTGGATTTTAGTTGCTGTTGTCAGTAATTTTTGAACCAGGGCAAAGGACCAATACCAGTAGAAGAAGTTTATGCAGAAACATAGAAACATAGAATTTGACGGCAGATAAGACCCCGGCCCACCCAGTTCTGCTCCATTTCCCTACCTACTGGATAAGCTGCAGATCCTAGTTAACCAGCAGCCTACTTCTTCCTACCCCCACCCCCAGAACTGCTCTTATGACTATCCCATGCATGCTTGAATTCCACCACTGATTTTGACTCCACAACCTCCTCCAGAAGGCCGCTCCATGCATCCACAACCCTCTCTGTGAAAAATACTTCCTTAAATTACCTCTGAGCCTCCCCCTCTATCTTCAAATTGTGCCCTCTTGTTCTTGCACACCTCTTTTTTGAAAGATGCTACCTCTTGGACTTTGTTGATTTCCCTTGAGGTACTTGAAAGTTTCTAGCATGTCCCCCCCTCTCCTCCTTTCCTCGAGGCTGCCACATATTAAGCTCCTTAAGTCTCTCTTCATATGTCTTCCGGTGCAGACCCTGCACCATTTTAGTTGCCCTCCTCTGGACAGCTTCCATCCTGTCTATGTCTCTCGGAGATTAGGTCTCCAGAACTGCACACAGTACTCCAGATGGGGTCTCACCAGCTGTCTGTACAGAGGGATATAACTTCCTGTTTTCTACTGGTGTTGCCTCTCCCTATGCATCCCAGTATCTCCCAGCCCTCCTTGCTGCCCCTCACATTGCTTGCCCATTTAGGTCATCTGATATGACTACCCCAGGTCCCTCTCCATTTTGTTGTTGTTAGTATCTCACCCCCATTATGTACTCTTCCCCTGGTTTTGTTTCCCAAGTGCATTACTTTTCACTTCTTAGCATTGAATCTAAGCTGCCATACATTTGACCATTCCTCTAACCTTGCCAAGTCTCTTCTCATCCTTTCCACCCCACCCTGTGCATCAACTCTGTTGCAGATCTTAGTGTCATCTGCAAAGAGACATACTTTTCCTTCCAGTCCTTCTGCAATGTCGCTTATAAAGACATTGAAGAGGACCGGTCCTAATACTGAACCCTGCAGTACCCCACTAGTAACCCTCCTTTCTCCTGAGTGGACTCCATTTACTATTACTCTTTGTGTCCTATTCTTCAGCCAATTCTTTACCCAGGCTGTCATCTTGGGACCCACACCCAGGCTGGCTAACTTGTATATTAATCTTTGTGTGGGACTGTGTCAATGCCTTGCTAAAGTCTAGGTAGGCCATGTCCACAGCCCTCCCTGATCTACTACTTTGGTCACCCAGTCAAAGAAATCTATCAGATTCGTCTGGCATGACGTTCCCGATGTGAATCCATGCTGCCTAGGGTCCTGTGCCCTCTGCCCTCTAGATACTCGACAATTCTTTCCTTTAGAAGTGATTCCATCATTTTCCTATCACTGAGGTTAAACTAACAGGTCTATAGTTTCCTGCTTCTGTCTTGCTCCCACTTTTGTGAAGGGGAATCACATCTGCCCTCCTCCAGTCCTCGGGTACCACCCCATCCTCCCATGATTTGTTAAAAGGGTAGTCAGTGGTGTCACTAGTTCTACCCTTAGTTCTTTTAGAATTCTGGGATGAATCCCATCAGGCCCCATTGCTTTGTCCACCTTCAGTTTTAAGAGTTCTTTCAGAACCCTTCTTCTGTAAATGGGCTGGTATCAACTTCTGTATCCAGCGTGTTACTACTGTTTGTTTTATGTACCTCCCCTCTTCCTTTGTAAATACTGAGCAAAATATTTGTTTAGTATCTCTGCCTTTTCACAGTCTCCTCTGCCCACCCTCCACCCTTTATTAAGCCTCACTATCCCTCCTTGGTCTTCCTTCGCCCCTGATGTACCTATAAAAGGTTTTATCCCTTCTTAACTGAGTTGGCTATCTTTCCTCAGTTTGGGCATTTGCTGTTCTGACTGCCTTCCCAGCTTCCTTTTGCTTTAACTGATACAGTTCTCTGTCCTGCTCCTTCTGCGATTCCTTGTACTTCCTGAATGCTTTTTCTCTTGAACCTTCACTGCCACTTCCTTTGAGAACCATAGTGGTTTCTTACATCGTCTTGTTTTGTTTATTTGCTTCACAAAGGCTCGTTACCTCTATAATGGCAGTTTTTATTATTCCCCATTGTTCTTCCACCCTCCTTCCTGCCCATTTGCTAGTACATTCTTAGGCACTCACCCATTTTGGCAAAGTCAGCCTCCTAAAGTCCAGTACTTTTGTCTTTGTATGGCTTGACTCTATTGATGTGTTTATTGTGAACCATACTGTTCGATGGTCGCTAGTCTCCAGATGGCTACCCACTTCTACATCTGTAATCCTCTCTTCTCCATTTGAGAGAATCAAGTCTAATATTGCTCTCTCTCGAGTGGGCTCCAGTTCTAGTTGTCTAAGGCATGCCCCTGTAGGGCATCTAGAATAACTGCACTCTTCGAAGTGGCAGCTGCAACTGCACTCCAGTTAACATCCGCATATTCAGATCACACATCAGCAATATCTCCCCTTTTCTGCCATTCTAAGTATACTTTCTATCATTTCCTGTCCATTTTCTCCCCTGAGAAGGGGTCTGTATATAACCCTGTGTTGATTGTGGTGCCATTGCCTGTCTCCAATTTACCCACAGTGCTTCTTTCTCTCTCTGTTTACCCTTTTGTTCTGTTGCTTTTATTCCTTCCCTTATGTAAAGAACTACTCCTCCTCCTCTTTACCCTCCCTGTCCCTCCAGACAGTGTATCCTGGTATGTTTATGTCCCAGTCATGATTTTGTGTGTACCATGTTTCTGAGACTGCCACGATATCCAGATGTTCCTCCTCCATCAAGGCCACTAATTCAGGAAGCTTGTTACCCGACTACGGGCATTAGTACTCATTGCTCTCCATTTTTGATGGCTTTACCTTCTGTTGCAGCATCCCCACTGACCGTTCTACCTCAGTCTTTTTCTCATTTAGTACCCTGTTTTGTAGGAGAGGCTGGGATTTTCCTGCTGCTTGTCAGTGCCTCCCCTTGACTAGTTTAAAAGCTTGCCAATGAAGCATTTAAACTGATTGCTCAAAAGACTTGTTCCCTTCCTGACAGATGCAGACCATCCTGCCAGTATAGGCTGGTGTCCCTCCAGGTGGAACCCCAGTCCCCAATGAAGCTAAACCCCTGTGCTCTGCACCATTTTTTCAACCATTCATTAAACTGCATGGTGCCAATTTCCTCGCCTCCCCATGCTTTTGACAGGCAGCACCTCTGAGAAGGATACTGTGTGTGCTACCTGCCTAGGTCCCTCCCCAACTCTGCAATGTCCTCCTGCACTGCTCTAATCTCATGATGAACCAAGTCATTTGTCCCTAGGTGGACAATTACGTCCAGCTCAGAATCCCTTGCAGCTGTTCTTGTGATCCTGAGGATGCTTCCTGTCCCTCCAAGCCATGGCACCAGGCAGGCATCTTACTTCATTTTTCCCAGCTCCCCCAGTTCTATACCCCCTAATAATTGAGTCCCCCACCAGGAGCTGCTTTCTTTCCCTTTGGTGCCCTCTGCCTCCTTTCTTGTGGGCCTCCCTGTGACAGATATCATCAGTCTTCTCTCATGGTGCATCCATAGGGGAGCTATGTCCCCCAGAATGGTGTATGGATTGTGGAGTGAACAATTGACTGGGTGTGCCTCTGTTCCACCCTCCTCACCCTCCCTGAGCCCACTGTGGTCCAACTGCTGTGCTTTCTTCGCAACCTCTGAGGTAGTGGTGGTGGTGCTAGTGCACCCTGGATGGGGAGGTTCCTTTCTACTGTCCAGTGTGGCCTGGGAAGGTTTTACTACTGTCCAGTGTGGCCTGAAGACGGCAACTTCCTCCTCAGGGCAGACAGTTGTCTGCAACAGGGCAGCATCTCAGCCTCCAGAAAGACTCCCAAAGACTGCTGCCCCATTAGCCAATACATTGCACTACTTCCCACATGTTTATCTAGTTTTTATTGCATTTGTGTCTGTGTGTGTGTTGTGTGTGTGTGATTTGTTATATAGAAATATATATATATATATATATTATACAACATGTATGCTTATATTATCAGTGCAGTGTGCTAGAGAGGATATGACAGAGAAATGCACCTTGCACCTGAGGAAATGATGTCAGAACCTCAGGTATAAAGGAACTATTTCCAGGGGTGGTGGGGTGAGGGGTGGGAAGGGTTGGGCCTAAACTGTGTCCTCACAAAACAATCGACTAAAAGCTCTCACCCACCGCTGCGATGAGTGCCTCTGTCAGCAAGATACCCTACACAACAATTTGACAGAGAAAGTACCCTGCTAATCAAACAGAGAAAAATCCAGGCATCCAAGTCAGATGCAGGTAAACCTCTCCAGACCCAAAACAGCCTGGTGGTTTGTTAGCCACAAAGGAAAATCAAATATGCAGTTATTTCAGCCCTTCTGAGGATGCTGACAAGATAAGCAGTTTTAAAAACCTTTTCTGAATTAAAACTAAAACAAATACCAAGCAATGCTACTTTATAAGTGAGGAAAACTTCTCTCAGATGTAAGCAAGAGAGAGAGAGTTTAGTTACAGATAATTTGTCCAAACTAGTAAATCCCACGCAGCTTCTCAGTTGTCTCCAAGCACTCCTGTACACAACTTGGAAGAAGATGGGCTTCTGACTCACAGGATCACACCACTAGTTTATAGTAATTGAATAATGTTGACAAATGGTCTAACTAGACAAATGGCTATGATGCTGAGCTCTGACTTGTGAAGACAATTACCCCCACCTCAGGCTATGTTTGGCATCCAGTTACAACCTGCAGCTTTTGCTATTTTGAATCACACAACCCCAGCTAAAGTTGCAAAATATTTTGATGCAGATTCTCACAGAATTCTAGTAATCAGTCCAGTTAGCCACAAAGGAAAATCAAATGTGCAGAAGATAAGCAGTTTTGAAAAACCCTTTCTGAATTAAAACTAAAATACCAAGCAATGCTACTTTACAAGTGATGAAAACTTCTCTCAGATGTAAGCAATAGAGAGAGATAGAGTTTAGTTACAGATAATTTGTCCAAACTAGTAAATCCCACGCAGCTTCTCAGTTGTCTCCAAGCACTCCTGTACACAACTTGAAGAAGAAGTATTTGATGGTTGACCATATCTAGAGCTTTACTAAGTTCAAGAAAATGGCAGCCATCACAAGCTTTTGTTGAGAGAAGTGAACCAATTGTCTGTCGCTTTGATAGGTGAAGTGGTGCTATGTAGAGCCCAGAAACTAGATTGGGATGGGTTAATTAAGTTATTAATGGTGGGATACTACTGAACCTATTCATTGACTAGCTTTTTCAATGCCTTAGGACAGGCAAAATCAATATAGGCTAATAGAGACTTGCCATAGATTTATCACCAGCTTTGAAAAGTGGAATTAGGTAAGCCATTTTCTAAACTTTGGAATTTCTTGGCTTGTTAGGTAGAGATTAAATAGGTGAACTATAGGCGCTGTTAACACTGGAGCCCAACTCTAATAAAAACAGTTCCAAATTGTCTGGCCCTGGGCTCTTTTAATGTCAAGGGTTAGTAGCATGTCTTCTACCTGTTAATAGGTGATGATCTGAAGCAGAAAGGAGGGTGCATGCTGCTGATGGGAGTAGATCGCTTACACTTGTTAGTGGGAGAGCAGCGGCAGGTGACTGGTCCAAAGCCATTCCAGCAGATGCAAAGTACAAGTTAAGCTCTTCCACAGTGAGTTGCTTATTAGTAAAAGTTTTGCCATTTGTCACAACCTTACATGGTAGCAAAGGGAGGAGGGCACTATGATTGTCTACCAGAATTTGAAAGGATCACTTTGCTAGCTTCTAGAAAGTTTAGATAATAATTTGATTTGGCTGTACAGATTAATTTAGTGAAAGAGTTTCTTTTTGCCTAAACACTCTCCAGTCATGGGTCAGCTTGGCTTTTATGGCTCTGGCCCAGTGGCTATCCCTATTCCTCAGTGCTTATTTAATTTCTTTGTAATCCAAGGACATATTTTCCTCTTAACTCTGTTTTACTAGAGGTGCATGCCGATTTATATCAGAGAGAATTTGTTGATTAAATACTGTCACTGCTGTGTGCAAAGAGGAGCAAAGTAGAAATTCTGCCAATTACTTGTAACCAGGTCATGGAGATAGATTGATTCACTGAAGTAGGAGTCTCCTTTATAACAGAAGGAAGATTATACAAATGATTTCCTTAAACCTCTGATACAAATCACCACATTATGGTCACTGCAATCATTGTCAAAAATAGTAGTAGTTACAATTCCTTTGTGGCCTATTGCTAAGTGCTATATTCAGTAATAAGGAATTGGATGGATTTTAGGATTGGATTTGTAGGTTCAGTAACCACCTGATGTTGGCCAACATCATCACGGAGCAACTAAAAACTCTAACATGTACTGCAGGCTATTGAAATCTAATTGTTGCCTACTGTACTGATGTAAGCTGCAGGGGATTCTGGGATCTGTAGAAACAGAAGATGTCAGTTTGCAACTAAGCAAATTAGTCTGATGCAATCTACTATACTACAGTAAACGGTAAGTAAACCAAAATGTTTTGCATGCAAAATATGCATTGAGATTGGTCCTACACTAGAGTGTGGGGTCCTTGCTGGTGACTGTTCCCCACTAAAAGATAGGCCTTCCTACTAAATCCATTTAGTTCTCCCATCCCAACCACCCAAAATCCTTCAACTGTTTCTCTCCTACTATTTTCTCATTTCATGTTATATAGACTGTGAGCTTTAAATAACCACGTTAAGGTTTTGTTACCTATATAATTTCTGATACTGTTGGTTCAAGCACTGTCCTAGATCCCCAGGGTGTGCTGGGTGATGGTATAGCTGGTCATTTTACACCATGAAATTGTTTAGATCAGCAGGAACATTCTTTTTAAATATAGCTGATATTTATATTACATCTCACATGCAATACCTCAATACACCCTATCTTGTGATCTACATGCTTGCTCCTATGAACTGTGTTGTCTGCAGTTTACCATGAAAGTATGTTTGAAATGTCCAATAAAACCTTTTCATGAAGTGAGAAAGAAGCTATAAAAATATTTTGTTTATTTTATTCACTTTGGAACTGGTGGCTGGGAAAGACGCACTGAGCAAAGGCTGATTTCAGGTCTGCGATAAAGGTGAGGGTACAGGAGAAATAGTGAGCACAACATAATCATATTTTTATACAGAATAAAGTGCAAGCCTGTTGCAGTAACAAATGCTAGACTTACAAAAACTTTTTGCAAGACTTAGTACAAAATAAAGTGCAGTTACATTCCAGTATGTCTCACCTCCACTGTTTCAAAATGCTGCATTAAAGAACTTATGACAAGTATAGTAGTACACTAGAGAACTGCTGGTGGAAGAGTGCCTTCCCTAGTGCCACCAGGGAGTGCTACCTGAGGAAAATAGGTCTGGAGGAGGCGGAGCTTGAGTTGATGCCTGAGGAAGCTTGGGAAGGTGGAATGGCAGAGGGAAGAGGAAAAGACTCAGAGAGAAAGAGGTGGATAGAGAAAGCAGATTGCCCAACAACGGAGCAAGGATGTTGAGTGGAGAAAGTACAATGGTTCCTGGAGTAGAAGGAACATGGGGGGCAAGAGATAGGGAGGAGGGAGGGAGGTAAGAGAGCAGGGGACCAAACCAGTATTTGAGGATGAAGGAGGTACAGTGTGACTGGCAATATGTGGGTAGGGAGGAAGATAGGGAGCAGTAGAGGAGCAGTTGTGTGTGCAGGGGGTATTTGTAGCAAAGCAACAAAAGGCATTGCAAAGGGTGTCCAGTTTGGCTAAGGAAGTGGAGGTCGGCAGTATCATAGATCGATCTGCATAGTCCAAAACCAGGAGCACCATTTTAGTGACCAGCTCTTGGCAGACCAACAGGGTAAGCAGTCTATACTGCAGTACAAGGCAGTCAGTTTGGGGCAGAGCTTTGCATGAATGGCATCAATGTGAGCTGAGAAGTCAAACTTTCTGTCCAACTACACACCAAAGTACTTGAAGAACTGCACCGCTTGAAGTAGAAAGCCATCCAGAGAAGAACATTGGATGGCTTGAGAGGTTGGCCTGTTTCTGGCTGGCACCAACGGTCATAGACACCATTTTTTTTTGCTGACCTAGAGATGCTTGATTGGAACCAGTGCAGGAAGTTGTGGAAATTCTGTGGAGCAGATATTCCACAGTTTAAGTAGAGGGACAGTAGGTGAAGATAACTGTGTCTTCAGTCATACATATGTATATGTGAATTGGTAAAGGTGGAGAGGAGGACATTCAGCAAGATGTAGAAAAGGACAGAACCCAGGATAGAATCCTGAGGGACCCCAGCCTGTATGGAGAGTGAAGGCAAAAAGGCACCTCCAACCTGTACCAAACGCTGACACCCCATGAGGTAGGAATGGCATTATTCAAGTGATGGGAGATGAGAGGCCAGCAGAACCACCTTGTTCAGGAGAAGGGAGGGACATGTAGTTGATGACTTTGACCAGATTGATGAAAACAGCAGCCATGATGTGTCCTTGATCTATCTCGGAGAAGATGGAGTCATTGACATGCAGCAGGAGAAGATTGTGGAATGGTAAGCCCAGAAGTCAGAAGGGGTAAGAAATTGAAGGATGAGAGGTAGTCAAGTAGTCTAAGAGCATAGAATAGACTAGCTTCTCTTGCAAGTTGACAAGGGAGGGAAGGAGGGAGATAGCATGGATATTGTCAGGAGGAGGGTCACCCAATTGTGAAGAGGAAGAACATTGGCAGTCTTCTAGACTAAGGAAGATTGGAGAGAAAGAATGGAGAGAGAGAGAGAGAGAGAGAGAGAGAATGATAGGGTTGAGCAGGTGAGTAAGGAGATGCAATAGAAGGAGCTGAGAGGTGGAGGAGTTTGGATCTAACTAATCAGGGCTAAACTTGGCCACGTTGAAGGATGAAAGTGTATGCAGGATTTCCTGTATGGTGATATGAATGGAGGAATGGAAACCTGGGGAGGAGTGGGGAAATAAAAGGAGGCAGGATGGAAAGGAGGGTATCCTGGAGAAGGAGGCACATATGGTGAAGAATTCATTGAAATAAGTTGCAGCAGCAGAGGGAGGATCAGACATAGGTGAATCATTAACCATGAAGACAGAGGAAACATACTGGGCAGGGGATTCAAAAGGGAGTGGATTACCTTCCAGAATTTAACTCAGGAGCTTGAGGTTGTTCTGGAGATTGGCCTTGAAATAGTGTGATTTTGCAGCCCAGATAGCTTTTCTGCAGTTGTTTTCAGGGCCCTGTAGGAGGGAGGTTAGGTAAAAAGTGGGAAAAATTTATAGTGGGTTCAGGTGAGATCATGGAACTTGCACTGATTGATGATTTGGGGCAAATCCAGGGAGGTGGGAGGATCTGACCCTGGATTTGAGGGAGCATATAGGTCCCAGATTGAGGAGAATTTAGAGGAAAAGAGAGAGAGAGAGAGAGAGAGAGAGAGAGAGAGGGCCACATCAATGCTGAGGGCTGAGAAGATAGCTGACCAGTCTGTTGTAGCGAGGTGCTCAGGACAGCATTGATGTTCAGTGATTGGAGGTACCTAGACCAGATGTATTTTGCTGATGAGAGGAGATGCTGGATTTTCCTGATGTTGAATGTCACAGAATGTCATACAGTGGTTGTTGATGGAATCTGGCAAAATACCTGCTGCAACAGTGTGGTGGGGTGGGAGGAGAAGACCCAATCCAGGAGGGTATGGTTGGTGGAGTAGCAGTTGAGCTGGGTGGGCTCAGAGATCATATGTAAACAGTATAGGACTTGGCCCTGTGGATGATTGACTTAGAAGACAGGGAAAGGCAATTTATGTTGATATTTCCAATTAGAATGAACTCGCTTGTGGAGAAATATGAGTTGATATTGGAGAGTCATTCAGTCAGGTAGGCCAGATTTTGGTGATGTAAAGAAAACCCCAATGAACCTGGGGACAGATGAGGGAATGAAAGCCTGACAAGAAGGAATTTGTGAAAGAAGGTACAGCCCCCATTGGCCAGGGAGCAGGAGAGGCTCTGGCAGATATAAATTGTGACACCTTCACTGTGTTTTCACCTGTCTTACCTGAAGAGCTGGAAATCAGGAGGGTCAGGTTTGAGTCCAGAATCCTGGAGAAGAGCCAGGATTTAGAAATGCAGAAGATGTCCAGAGAGTGTCAATGAGCCCAGACAGAGAGATGACTGAGTTTAGCTAAGAGGCTCTAAACATCAAGATGAAAAATGCTAAGGACCTTGACAGCAGCAGAGGTGGAGGGGAGGAAGAGGATGGACCAGGGCTCAGCTCCATGTGGCCAGACAGGAAGAGGAGCAGGAAAATAAGAAAAGGGTGGACTGGTACTTCTTTCCTTTGGAGCGGAAAGGAGGGTCGGGGAGAGAGAGGGTGAAAGGAGAATAGGGCACAGTGTAAAACTCAATGTTGAGGGAAGGAGAGGAGAAGCCCAGGTGAATGGGGTAGGAGGCAGAGGGGATGGGAGGGGTAGAAGGGAGGAGGGAGTGAAGAAGAGGAGGGTAGGCAGCTTCAGAGAGGGAGAGTGGTGGGAGAGGAGGGAACAGAAGGGGGAACTGAGAAGGCAGATGTTGGCAAGGAACATGGTGGTTAGATGTTTCTGTATGATATGCAACAACAAAGTAGAAGCCCAACAGTGAATAACAATAACTTGTGATTGAGGCTGGTTAAGGCAACAGAAACTCTGTAATAGATTTAGGCAGTTACAGTAACTGTGGGAGGAAAGAATGGATGGACATTGGGAAAACCCAAGAATAATAATTATGTACAAATTAAACCAACCAAATCATCCACAATGTATGGCACTGTCAGAGTCAGATAATGATTAGTTGAAAGCAAGCACAATAATGAATACAACAGGCAGGGAGTTAAGATAACTGGTATACCTAGAAAGGATGTATCTAGGAGTGATAACAGTTGGGGTATATATATATAACCAGAGGACAAACTAAAACAAAAGGTTGTTTAACTAGCTGGCCAGCAATATCAGGAATGAGTTACAATAAGCTGAAAACTGCACAGTACATGAGTAAAAGCAGGTAGATAATGCAAATAACTGTTATACCTGTATAGGGTGTATCTAGGAGTTACATAAAAGATGTACTTTTACATAACCAGATAGCAGCCTAAAACAAATGGAAGAACTAACTAGTTGGCTAAAACAAATGGAGGGACTAGCTAGCTGGCTAACAAAGTAAGGCCAGCAGACATAATAGAATGTAACCACTATTGTAAATATAGGCAGCTAGGGCAGTAATGGGTTTCTCAAAAGGTTGCGGCACCTGAGGTGAAAGTTACCTGGATACAGTAGAAACATAGAAACATAGAAGATGACAGCAGAAGGGACCTGTGGTCCATTGAGTCTGCCCAAGCGAGGTATCCTGGGACCCTATTGTGCACGGTGTTCTGTCCTCCTAGACACCCAGCCTAGCCCTTGCCAGAGCCATGTGTTTGTTCCTAATACTTGTCACACCCTTGCTTAAAGTTTGATACTGACTTTGCATCCACCACCTCAGGAGGTAATCTATTCCAAGGTTCCACCACTCTCTCTGAGAAGTAATACTTTCTGATGTTCCTCTTGAACATGTCACCCTTCAATTTCTACCCATGCCCACTTGTAGTAGAATCACATTCCCAGTAAAAGCTGCACTTCTAGCACCTTGTTGATGCCTTTAAGGAACTTGAAGGTGTCAATCATATCCTCCTCTCCTCCTAGTCTCTAGTGAGTACAATTTCAGAGCCCCAAGCTTCTCTTCATAGGTGATTTCTGAAGGCCACGAAACATTTTTGTTACCCTTCTGGACCACTTCCAATCTATCAATGTCCTTTCTTAGGTGAGGCCTCCAGAATTGTACACAGTACAACAGATGAGGCTTCATCACCAGTGATGAGGATGTGCTTATAGGTTCAGCAGTAAATAGCAGCAGATGGATTAAATGAGGCAGACTGGAGGAGCAGCATGGCAGGCCGCATGGCTGGCTCATGGCTGACTCCATATAGGCTCCTCGATGTCCTTTTGGAAGCAATAAAGCACTGTGGCTTAAGGCACTGACTTGCAAATCAGGAGACCTGGGTTTTAATCCTCAGTCTCCACTTGCATACTGTGTGACCCTGAGCAAGTCACTTAACTTCCTTGTGCTCCCAGGTTGCACCTGGAAACAAGCTTCAGCTTAATGTGCCTTTCCTGGTTAAACATTCCCCTTTCCCTTTATGCTCAATCACTGTTATTAGGAGGGAACGCTCCACTTCAGTGCCAGGGGAAGGAGATGTTGGCAGACAGAACCATTCAGCTTTCCTTTGCAATCCTCTCACCCAAATCTCATGTTTGGAGACTCTTAAGGCCTTATTAGCTTTTAGTAATGCTTTATTTTACACAGTGCACTCGCCAAAATCAAAAGTGCTCTTAACATATTTTGATGATACAAGTTGGTACAGTATCAACAAAGAACAATCCAGTGAGTGCCATAGAGAATCGCCAGCTATAAAGTGCAGAAGTTCAGCTAATGAAATACAAACAGTCCATTATATCAGTCCTTGAAGGTCTGCCTCCAGGGCAAAGACTGACCTTGTTAACATTTGCAAACCATGGGCCCTATGTTCCAATGGGCAGGAAATATCCCAAAGGCACGTATCCCACCTTGAAAAGCTTGCACCTGTGGACAGGCACACTGGTGCATTCACGACCACCAGCCACCTGTCCACAGACCCAGCCCCCGCATGTGGGTACATGCAGATTCACAAAGGGCATCCATGGCTGGAGCTGCAAGTCAATCAGGCATCCAATGGGATGCCTGTCTTGAGAATCAGTGGATCACATACGGGGGGTGCATTGGCTGCACTCCCCATGGATGTCCACGTGGAGGTGAGAGGTGGGATGTACCACTGGCCATGCCGTGCCTTGCCCCAAACAGATGGGGTGGTATGGGAGTTGGGGGCATTGGCATGAGGGTGTGTGTTAGGGGAAGGGATCACACTGTCCACCACACCAGCGGGGTGAGGGGACAAGAGGCAGGCAGGTGTGTTGCGGGGCATCTGCAGTCCAGAGGCCGGTGTCCCCATGTGTGTGGGGGGTTGGCATGCACGGGGAGGTGTGGGGCATGGCTGGATACAGGGTGGGCTGGCCCAGGTGGCCTATCACTGCACTGGTGTTGTGCCCTGGTGTTGAGAGATGGAGACATGGAACGATAGTGGGCTTACAGCAGTGTTCTCCCTAGCATAAACCATGTCCACCTCTGCACTCCCACAGCCAGCACTATGTGCCATTGTGCATTGCATGTAGTGCTGGCATATCCCCACCCACGCCCTGCTCATGCAGTCCACGCAAGCGGGGATCAGGTGCAGAGGGCTGCATATCCCATGTTGTATGTTCTGCACAGTGTGCACAAAGGGTGAGGGGTGGCTACACACTGGGATGCACACTGTGTAGCCACTCCACATTCAAGCATAGTGGCCATGTTTGAGCCCTGCTCAGTAACATCTTGCTGACTGATTTATAATGTGACTCTTCCACCTGCCCCCCGCAGATTCAAGGCAAGTGATTTTTATTATACTGGATTTTAGTGGAAGCACAATAGTGAACCTGTTTGTACACCCGACTTTGTATCACAACTAACTATGACTGAGAATGGGTGAAGGGCACTAGATCTTTATTGGAAGATGTATCTGTTTTGGCTTCAGTTCAGTACAGTACAGGAGTTTGAATGCAGCATTCTAAAGATATTCTACTATTGGTTAAGTAAGGCTGATTGTGAATGCTGACAATAGGAATCTTATATTCTTTAAATGAACTGTGCTTTAGTTCCAGACGTCAGGGCCATTACATCAATGCAAAGCTACTGTTAAGAAAACAACTAAGAGCACTTGTTCCATCAAGTCATCACATTCGTGTCATAACATGATATCTGTGGTTCTATAGGATATAAATTCTTCCTTTGAGAGGGATACAAGTACCAAAGGTGTGTTGCATGTTTCAACTTATATATAAATAGTAAATTAAGAATATGTTATATTAATTTCAACATATTAAAATGATTTTAACTCTGGCATAGTTTATGGCATTCTTGTAAAACAATTACAAATGAACAATAAGATATGTTTGGTACACATGACAGCCTGTTTTGTTGTATTAATGGAGATGCAATACAAATAAAAGGTGCCCTTCTAAAGAAGGAAAATTCAAAAAGATGTTTAGTGTATTGTAAGCAATCTCATAGCTTCAACCAAAAAATAGCTTTTTTAAATAAATGTTTACACAATTTTACTGATCTGAGGTTTTTTGTACAAGTTTTTTTAAAGGAGAAACATTTTCTAAGTCCTTCAAATTCTGAAAGCTCATGAAACAATGTTTCAGTGATATATGACTTACTAGTCGTGGCCAAAATATTGGCCTCTTGCACTTTTTCAAATAACTCACAATGTCCTCTAAATATAAGTTGAAATTAACAGTACAGTATTTGGTCTCCACAATTCTTTATTTCTCTGTTAATATTACACAACCTTTGTTTTTGATTCAGAATTTAATATATCCTTTTAAATCAGAAAATGAAAAGAAATGGCATTGACAAAATTATTGACACCCTAGACTTAATATTTGGTAGCACAGCCTTTGGTCAAAACAACTTCAATCAACCGCTTCCTATAGCCATGGATGAGCTTCCTGCACCTCTCTACTGGCAGTTTGGCCCACTCTTCTTGTGCAAACTGCTCCAGTTCTCCCAGATTTGAAGGGTGGCTTCTCCCAACTGCTGTTTTCAGATCTCTCCACAGGTTTTCAATGGGATTTAGATCTGGACTCATTGCTGGCCACTTCAGAACAGTCCCACGTCTTGTCTTGAACCATTCCTTGGTGCTTTTTGAAGTGTGTTTGGGGTCATTGTCCTGCTGGAAGACCCATGACCTTCGACGGAGACCCAGCTTTCTGACACTGGGTTCAACATTGTGCTCCAAAATGGCCTGGTAATCTCCAGGTTTCATGATGCCATGCACACGCTCAAGGCACCCAGTGCCAGAGGCAGCACAGCAACCCCAAAACATCACTGAACCTCCTCCATGTTTGACTGTAGGGAAGGTGTTCTTTTCTTTGAAGGCTTCATTTTGTTTTCTGTAAATATAAAGATGATGTGCTTTACCAAAAGCTCTAATTTGGTCTCATCTGTCCACAGGACATTCTCCCAGAAAGATTTTGGCTTGTTCAGGTGTGTTTGGCAAACCCCAGTCGGGCTTTCTTATGTCTCTCTCTCTCAGCAGTGGGGTCCTCCTGGGCTCCTACCATATAACCCCTTTCATTGAGTTGGCTGACGGATGGTGTGAGTTGAAACTGTCGTACCTTGTGTCTGAAGATCAGCTTGAATCTGTTTGGCAGTTGATCGAGGTGCTTTCTCCACCATTCGAACAATCCTACGCTGCAATCTTCGATCAAGTTTTCTCTTGTGGCCATGTCCAGGGAGGTTGGCTACAGTTCCATGGGCCTTAAACATCCTGATAACATTACATACAGTGGAAATGGGAACATCAAGGTCTCTGGAGATTGATTTGTAGCCTTGAGATTGTCCATGCTTGACTACAATCTTCTGTCTGACCTCCTCAGACAATTCTCTGGCTGTCTTTCTTTTCTCCATGCTCATTGCGGTACACACAGTGACACAAAACAGGAGAATGAGTCCTTTTCTATTCAAACTGGTTGAATGAGTGATTTTTATATTGCAGGCACCTGCAACTCACCATAGGTGAGTTCAAGTCCAAAGTGAAGGAGAATCACCTGCTTGAAATCTAATTATTTCTAACTACTTCTAAAAGGTGCCAATAATTTTGTCCGGGCCATTTAAGGATTTCTGTGTGGAATAAGCTAAGACTTAGTAAATTTTGCTGCTTTTTGTGTTTTATTCCACTGCAAACCAAAGAAATACATATGTGGATACCAAAATATTTTTAATTTCAACAATTTTCTGGAAGGAATGGTATTATTAGAAAAACCTGCAAGGGCGCCAATATTTTTGGCCACGACTTGTAGGTGTCAGCAGTCCTCATATATACATATCTAATAAATCATTTGTAAATTAAATCTATGGATCAGCTATTTCAGAGAATATTGAGACAGGAAAAGATGTCTCTGAGTAGTTAGTTTTACATTGTTAATTACAACTTGTTCCACAGTGACATGACTTTCTGTCTCATGTTTCATAGATTGAGTGGCCACAATTTGTTTCAAAGTTCGCAAGTGACAAATTTGCAAAGTTTTGTACTTTACAGGTGTCCACTTCTATGGAATTGACTGAAATGTGCTTGTAAAGTGGCCACTTCACTGGAAAAGTAGCCACTGTGGTGCAAATGTTGTGAATTAGCCCACAATTGAAATTGCAGAGGCTAGTGGAAACTTCAGGATGCTTCATGAAGGCAAATTTTGGTCATTTTGTGGCAACTTTGCTGGGAAGTTTAAATTCACTTCATCTGTATTCATCATGGGCCCTATGCGCTTTGCCAATGTGCTGCATAAACCAGGCACATTGGCAAAGATTAAATCAGAATGTCATGGAGCGGTGGTCATGCGGCATTCACAACTGTGGTGCACAGCTGGCATGTGCCCGATCCCCAGGCATACAAGCAGCAATGTGCCGGGGAGGGTGGGTGTGCTGGGGCATGCCAGCAGTACATGCCATGCACCATGGTGAATAATGCTGTGCACTATGGCACCTGGGAGGCCAGCAGGTGTGCCAGAGAAAGCCCTGCCATAAGTGACCCTATGTGCCCCACCCCCGCACACACCGAACAGGAGATTGGGCCCATGAGTGGCAGGCAGTACCCCTGACACAGCTTGGGCCAGACCCAAACCTGCACTCCCCTGGCAGACACCCCTGCACTCAACGGCGATTCCCCACCACTGATGCTGACCCTCCCCAAGGCTGCACTGCTGTGCCCAAGCATATCATCATCCAGATGTGCCAGCATGGTACCCAGTGGGGCAGCCAATCCCCTGGCACTGACAGCCTCACCCATACCTGCAGGTGTGGTACTATGAACAAGATTGCCAGCAAGAACAGCCCTTCACACCTCCATGGCTGCTGACCATCTGGCCTACAGGGCACACAGCCATGTGCACCCATATATGCCGATGGCTCGACAGCGATGGAGGTGTGTGAGGGCTGTACTGCTGGCCATCCGCCACAGTACCACATGTGCAGGTATGGGTAGGGGGTTGTTGGGGTGGCACCATGGAACACCAGTGTAGGGTCATGGGGTATGGTGTTTTGGGGTTGCCTGTGTGGGGCAGCAGGTGCACCTGTGTGTGGAGGTGATGGCAGGCACCTTGCTACACAGGCGCCGGGGTACTTGAGCTGGGGAGGGTAGCATGGGTGGCCCTGTAGACCGAGGGCAATGCCAGAGCTCTGGAGCCAGAAGGGGCATTGCCATGTGGGTTTGGGTGTCTGCGGTGCACTATGCACCAGGACCCATGCCCAGCTGCACAGGTAATCCACTGAGGACACAGGGTGGGCATTCAATTTGATGCCTGGCTGGGTCCACCATGCCTCCCTGGCCATCCTGCATGGACCTGCACACCAGGGAGCAGGTCCATGGACATGTGTTGGCCAGTGTTAAATTCTGGCCAGTGCACACCTGTCCACAGTTGTGGAGCTCTGCACAGGTTACATGCCCTCAGGCACATATAACACACCCATTAGTGCATAGGGACCATTGTGTGGCTTACTTGCACACAGTACTGTGGACCCTAAACAAAGAAGTAGACTTGTTACAGATCAAGTACTACACAGACTGTACACTTGTAACTTGTTTTCTGTAGGATACTACTCAAACTACTAAAAGGAAGGTGCATACACCTGCACCTGTAGCATGGCCTCTCAGTAATGAGGGTATAGTAGGGTGGGAATTAGGCTTAATAAGCCTAATGGGACTTTGTCCCATTGAAACCCCATAATGAATTTTCCTATATATAGCAACAATCAAAGTCGCATATTGCAGCTATCAAAGTCATATATCATGGCAATTAAAGCCATATAGAATGGCAATTAAAAGTTATAGCTCACAGTGATATAAAAATAACACCAACCAAAATCCTGACCCCTGCAAAAAAAATAACACCAAATAAAATTCTCAATAACCTAACACTTAAAAAAAACTATCTCCTTATATAGTTCCCAAACAACCTATGTACCTTTATGCTGCAGCTGCAGTCCTCTCTCAGAAAATACCCTTCTTCTGGCATGGCATGTTAACTGAGCACATTTGCTGCAGCGACATCCAAGAGCAGGGCCATTCTTGACGCCTCTACAGGTGGCAGGCATTAGACAGCTAGTTTCGGAACCCACTTGTGAGGGAGCAATCTTAGACCTCGTACTCAAATGGGGGGGGTGAGAGGATCTCAGATCTAGAAGTTGGTTGCCATCTGGGGACAAGTGATCATCAAACAGTGTGGTTCATGTTAAACTCAGCTACAGAGTCAGCCATACAAAAGTGAGGGTACTGGACTTTAGGAGGGCTGACTTTGGCAAGATGGAGAGTGCCTCAGAAAAGCACTAGCAAACAGGCTAGAAGGAGGTGTGGAGCAACAATGGGGAATTATCAAACTGCCATCACAGAGGCAACAAGCCTTTGTGTGAAGCAAATAAACAAATCAAAACGAAAGAAAAAGCCACTATGGTTCTCAAGAGAGGTGGCTGTGAAAGTCAGGAAGAAAAGATAGCATTCCAGAAGTATAAGGAACACAGAAGGAGCAGGACAGAGAGCTGTACTAGTTAAGGCAGAAAGAAGCAGGGAGGAAGTCAGAATAGCAAAGGCCCAAGCTGAGGAAAAGATAGCCAACTCAGTTAAGAAGGGGATAAAACCTTTATAGGTACATCAGCGAGCGAGAAAGACAAAGGAGGGATAGTGAGGCTGAATAGAATAAACGGTGGGTGGGCAGAGGGGACAGTGAAAGCAGGAATACTGAACGAATATTTCTGCTCAGTATTCCAAAAGAGGAGGGGGAAGTGTCTAAGCCAATTAACAGAAGCACTCTTGATAGGGGGTCTATCCCAGTCCTTTCACAAAAGAAAGGGTTCTGCAAGAACTCCTAAAACTGAAGGTGGACAAAGCAGTGGGTCCTGATGGAATTCACCCCAGAATTCTAAAAGAATTAAGGAAGGAACTAGTGAACCACTGGCTACTCTTTTAATAAAACATGGAAGGATGGTGGTACCCGAGGACTGGAGGAAGGCGGATGTGATTCCCCTTCACAAAAGTGGGACCTAGACAGAGCAGGAAACTACAACCTGTCAGTCTGACCTCTGTGGTAGGGGAAAGTGATGGAGTCACTTTGAAGGAAAGAATAGTTGAGTACCTAGAGGTCAGTGGAGCACAGGATCCAAGGCAGCATGGGTTCACAGCGGAAGGTCATGTCAGACGAATCTAATAGATTTCTTTGACTGGGTGACCAAAGTAGTAGACCAGGGAGGCTGTGGACATGGCCTACCTAGACTTTAGCAAGGCATTTGACACAGTCCCACACAAAAGATTATTAGTCAATTAACCAGCCTGGGAGTGGGTCCCAGGGTGGTAGCCTGTAAAACATTGGCTGGACAACAGGACACAGAAGGTAATTGTAAATGGAGTCCACTCTGAAGAAAGGGCAGTTACTAGTGGGGTACCGCAGGGTTCAGTATTGGGTCCAGTCCTTTTAATGTCTTCATCAGTGGCATTGCAGAGGGACTGGAAGGAAAAGTATGCCTTTTGCAGATGACACAAAGATCTGCAACAGGGTTGATACACAAGGAGGCGTGGAAAGGATTAAAAGGACTTGGCAAGGTTGGAGGAATGGTCAGACGTATGGCAGCTAGGATTCAATGCAAAAGTAAAATAATGCACCTGGGAAACAAGAACCCAGGAAGAATACACAATGGGTGGGAGGTAGTAACAACAACAAAACAGGAAAGGGACATGGGGTAATCATATCAGATGACCTTAAGGTTAGCAAGCAATGAGAAGGCAGTAGGAGGGCCGGGGTATACTGGGATGTATAGGGAGAGGCATCAGCAGCAGAAAACAGGAAGTTGTTATCCCTCTGTACAGACAGTTGGTGAGACCCCATCTGGAATACTGTGTCCAGTTCTGGAGACCCCATCTCCGCAAGGACATAGACAGGATAGAGGCAGTCCAGAGGAGGGCAACTAAATGGTGCAGGGTCTGCAAGAGAAGCCGTATGAGGAGAGACTAAAGGAGCTTAATATGTATACCCTTGAGGAAAGAAGGAGAGGGGACATGATAGAAACTTTCAGGCACCTCTAAGGAATCAACAAAGTCCAAGAGGGTAGCATCTTTCAGAAAAGAGACTTGCAAGAACAAGGGGACACAATTTAAAGATAGAAGGAGGGCGGTTCAGGGGCAATGTGAGGAAGTATTATTTCACAGAGAGGGTAGTGGATGCATGGAACAGCCTTCCTGAGTAAGTTGTGGAGTCTAAAATGTGGAGAATTCAAGAATGCATGGGACAGACATAAGGCAATTCTTGTGGGGGCAGGAAGATATAGGCTGTTGGTTAAATAGATCTGCGCCTATCCTGTAGGTAGGGAAATGGGAAGACTAGATGGGCCTAGCGGTCCTTATCTGCCATCAAAGTCTATGTTTTATGTTTCTGTGGCACCAAGAGAGATGGATGCTTAACTGCACGGCTCTGTACAAGGGCTCCAACTTTCAAATAAAATCTGCTTGAAATCTGTAACTTTTATTTTTTCTTGCCATATTTTGTTAGATTTCATTCAGGGCAATGAAAATAAAAGTTTCATTTGATATATCCTCATTCTGCGGTGGCAAGTGTCGAGTGAATAAAACAGTGGCTTCTAGTTAAAATTTAAATGGACGCCTGAGCTGTGTGGTGTGTCTCTTCACTGGCCATGGCATTGAAGTGCCTATCTCTCAGAACAAGCTCCGAGAACACAAAGGATCCTAAAAGGCAGAATCAAGAGGTAACATGAGTTATATTACTAATCTCCTTGAAACTATCAGTGAAGACATGGCATATGTTAAACTTCATATATCTAATATTAATGAGGACATGTGTAGCATTGGAGTCAGGTTAGATGTGTAGAGCATACCTATGAGATTTTAGACATGGCATAACACAGACTTAGTGAAAGAGTGGATTTTCATTACAAACAACTCAAAATGTTATGGAATGGAATTGAAAAGCTGGAATGTAGAGGCAGAGACACAATTTGTGAATTGTGGGGGTCCCAGAACAAGTGGAGAGACCTATTATGATAACATTTATGGAGTTCTTTCATGAAATATTTGGCCCTCATTTCCTAACCTGCTCCAGATTGAAAGAGCAAACTGCCCAGCTGGTCCATTTGAGCAAATGGGACGCCCCAGAACCATCATTGTTTATTTCTTACAATTCACTACTAAAGAAACTATCTTACAATGTACCATAGAGTCCAGTTCTTTACAATAGAGAGGCAATAAAATCTCATTTTCCAAGATTGCTCCACTGATGTTGTGGCACAGAAAGAAGAGTACTCAACCATTAAGCATTGTCTTAGAAAATTGAACTTGAAATATAGATTTAATTTTCCTGCTAAATTAAACATAGATATAAATGGTGGTATGCATAGTTTCAGTACTCCAGAAGTTGCCTAGCACTTATTAAGAACAAATTGCCTGATGCTACTCTTGATGCAGCTGCAAATAGAACATATAAAAATGGCAGATCCAGACTTTACAATGAATTTTTTTTATGGCAGCAACAACAACAATTCAACATTTCTAGTTCATCAAATGGATTAGCAGGAATCCCCACAACCTCCACTGCCTCTCATGGAAGATAGCTGGCAGACAGTTCCCCTGCAGAGGTCAAGTAGCAGAGTCAGACAAATAGGCAGAGAACATGAGAAATCTAGAGCTCAAATGGACCACCTACAAGTGGCTCACACCAGAAGCGGAAGTAGGAGTGGCAGGAAAAGCATTAACACAGATCAAAACTTGTAAATCCTCCTGGCTGAAGATTTATCCACTACTCATGAGATCTCGAATATGCAACAACTGAGATACAGCTACCAGAACAAGATCTCATTGCACCTATGGCAGGCTCCCAGATTGATTTAACATGTTCCTTTAACTCCAGGGAGATTTTCCTGCATTTTCCTGTAGAGTACATTATTTTATATGGAAGCCAAAATTGCTCTGCTTTCTTGCATAACCAATACAAATCTACGGGAAGAATTTCTCTGTGGATGCCTCCCAATCCCTGTAAAATACAAGAATTCCCAGATCTGGGATTCTGCTTGTACATTAAATTCTGGGCAGATGCAGTTAAAACAATTTGGAAGAACAGAATACTTGATATCTACATGAAAGGAGATTAATTTCTAGTGAATGGAACAATACTTCATTTGGATCTATGGAAAATCCTAACTACTAACAATGTATAAGTCCCTATACTAACCAATATATCTAACCAATAGAGAAATCTTCCTCTCATATATTTTTTTCCTTACTCCCTCCTCTTTCCCAAATTCCACTCCCCTTCCTCAAAACAAACAAAAACAAAGCATGTAAGTATCCAGCCCTCATATTTCCCTCATGTACCTACTTAGAAGTTATCCAAGTCACCCATCTATATTATTTAATATGTATTTTTTCTGATACTAAACAGCTAAAGATTTTATAAATAGTGAGAGCTTCACTACATATAATCTAATATATGTGATAAGATTTATTACTTATTGTTAGAGCCCTTGTTGGCAGTCTGTTGATATTCGACAAATAACTAATTCTTATTTTAATTGCATTAAGCATCCTTATCATTCCTTTGTTTGTTATGCCACGGTTAGGCAGGAGATGGCTATGTTGGCAAAGTCTTTTGACCTATCCTGTAGTGTACAAATCATGTACCCTAACATTATTTCTTAGCATTCAGATTCAGAAATCTGAGCACTGGTTGTTATACACATAACTGTTTATATGTTATGCAGAGCTTTCTGAGTGCTACAGTGCAAACCACTTATAATATCTGATCCTTTTCATTCTCCTTCTCAGTTTCTATTCACTTGTTATATTTGGAATATAAACTTTCTTTAACTTATTGCCTAAAGCCTTCAATGTGTCTAATTGCAGTATATGTATTGCTTAACATACAGTCTTCAAATGAGGATATTAAGCACGTTATTTAACTGATGGACATAATAGGGCTGAATTTTCTGTTCAGAAATGGTGAGACCTGATACAGTGTTTAACTATTTACTCCCAAGGTATTTAAATATTATGCTGGTATATGTCTGGTGCTGGTCTCATAATAGATAAAACTAATAAAGAATATTTCAAATAACCAAGGCTATAAGATGGTCTCTTGGAATATTAAAGGACTAAATCATCCTGTTAACAGAAAACAGGTGTTATACTTGAAATCAATTCATGCTGTTATAGCATTAATACAACAGACTCATCTTACAGAGGACAACACACAATGGTTTATTAAATCATGGGTAGGAAAGCTAGCACAACGTTTGGCAACAGTTAAAAAGAGGAGCAGCAATATTGTTTCATAAAAATATTGTAAGATTTTGTAAACACTTAAAGAAGGCTGCTGGATATTTATACAAGTATACATAAATGTTTAGACCTTTTCGATCAGAAATACCTATGCTCCTAACTGTGATGATGTTGACTTCTTTCATGACATAAATCAGTTCATGCATGATAATATTGCAAAACGTACCCCATTACTTTTTGGTTAAGATTTCAGTTTAGCATTAGATGATTTCCTCAATAGAAGGGCACAGGGTCATAATGTACAAGACATTATACGCGCCAAAATCAGCGTTGCCAATACAGGCGATGTCTGCCATGAGGCATAAGTCTTTTTCTGTGGCTGCATTCGGACCCCCACTAAGATTCTCAACTCCGGGGTCCAACTCAGGAGTGCACAAGTTGTAAAAATTAAATGTTTCTGGGACTGGGAATCATACCCGTCCCAGATGCAGCACCTAGGTTCCTACTGCTGTGGCTCAGTCCTGTGAGCCATGGCAGCTGCTGATCAGAACTGTTTCCCAGTATAGGGCTTATCCACTGCCTGGGAAGCATTGGTGCAATACCACATACAGCTTTATATGTGGTATTGCACCAGTAGTAGTAGCATACTGCACTATACCAGGTTAGCCATAATGTTGTACGCTGTTAGCATGCAACATTATGATCCAGTAGGAATAGACGCAACCCCAGTGGGGGAGTCTCATAAAAAGCTAGAAGAGGGTTACAATCATTAATACAAGAATATAATTTAGTTGATATCTGGATAGTAGATAACCCCACAGAAAAAGAGTTTATTTTACTTGCCACAACATGATTCATATAGTTGGATTGATTATTTTCTTGCTAATAAACAAGCACTTCCAGGCATTGAATGTAATTGCATAGGGACCGTGGACATTTCTGATCACATACTGGTTAGCTTGCCTCTTTACATATGTTGGGAAAATCACCGATGTACTAGATGGAGATTGGATCCACTTCTAGCATCTTACACAAAATTCCAAGAATGGGCTCAGAAGGAAGCAGAACAATACTTCTCCCTTAATGTAACTCCTGGTGTCTCAGCCTCAACCATCTGGGAATCTTTTAAAGCTTTTCTCAGAGGCATAACAATAAGTTATGTTGCAGCACAATGTAAAGAAAGAGAGAAACTTAGAATTCAATTACAAACTGTATAGAAACTATGGAAAAGACCATAAAGCAGGGATAAATAAGGCAGAAGAACATAAAACAAAAATTAGGGAAAGAAATATGGGCAAAATACATTTTAATTACTGGTCCTCATTTTTACGTCTGGATAACCAGACTTTTAAATCCCATTACAACCGACTGGTTGGTATTTCATGTTACAACTGGGTGGTTGTAATCAGTGCCTGTCAATGAAATCAACGTCGATAACTCATTGGCTGTTATTTTCAATATCTGCCAGTTGATCCTGCCTGCACAGTGTTAACAATATATCTGGTGAATCCTGCCATTCTTACCCTTTGAGTGGGGCTCCACACTGTGGCTGCATCCCAATGGACTGCAACTAACTAGCTCTGATTCATACTGCAATTAAAAAATGATTGTCTGCACTGGAAATGGAGAGGCAGGCAGTGCATGTGTGTGTGTGTCTTCAGTCTGTGTGTATCTGTATGGTTGTGTGTGTGTGTGTGTGTCTGTAAAAATGAGGACAGTAATTAAATAAAATAAGAGATGGGTAAGTGTATAAACCAGAATTTTACACATTCTCAATGTGGGATGCTTTACAAACCTTTCGTTTTGCCTTCAGGGTTCATAGCATCCCACACCTCCAGTGTGTGTAAAATTCTGCTATACTCACCCACCCATGTATTATTCTATATATTATATAAAAAGCTGAATGGCTTATACCCAGAATTAAACATCTCTGTTGGGAATCTTGAGATAAATGTGGTAAATTATTAGTGCATAAGTTAAGGAAACAAAAAGCATAGTCTAACATATCAGCACTACAAGATAATAATGGTAAGATACATACTACCTCAAAAGTCATAATTGACATTATGGAAATATATTACAAAAAGTTAGCTACTTCAACTACAACATCTAAAGAGAACAACTTAAATAATTTCCTAAACGTTGTCAATCTACCCAAACTGACCTCAGAACAAGCTAATGCTCTAGATGATCCAATTTTGGTTGAGGAAATACAGACTGCCCTCAAAAATTTTATATACCCATGTTACCAATTATCATGCCACATATTTGTAATATGTTTAATGAGTCACTAGCTAATAAGTCACCTCCCCACACTCAGAGAAGCTAGAATTATTTTATTACTCAAAAGATAAAGATAGCTTAAAGCATGAAAACTATTGTCTAATTTATTTGATAAATACAGATGCTAAATTATTATTTAAGATTCTAGTTTAATGTATTACACAAGTCACAAGCAGGTTTTGTTAAGGGTTGCTATGTGGCCAATAATGTTAGAACCATTCTTGACTTAATTCAATATACACAAATATCTAAAATAAATTCAGCAGCAGTATCAATTGATTTTGAAAAAGCTTTCAGTTCAGTTGAATTGTTATATATCCTTCGCAAACATTAACCAACTTAATTTTGGTCCTCTTTTTCCTCTCTTGGATAGATGTATTATATAGCAGACCCCTAGCATCAGTAATGACTAATCAAATCATTTCTACATCCTTCCCTCTTGAAAGAAGGAGACATCAAAGATGCCCTCTCTCTCTTTTTCTCTTTTATTTGCTATAGAACACCTTTTGCAAAAAATTAGATTACTGAAAAAAGCACAGGGTATTAAAATAGGAAGTACACCTTACAAAACTGTGGCTTATGCAGATGATCTATTGGTTATTATATCAAACCCCAAATAATCTTTACCGCATCTTTTAGGTGTTCTTAACTCTTTCACAGCATGTTCTGGAGTAGGGTTAATACACATAAGATTGAGGCAATGCTGTTGAGTTCTTATAGTGACAATATACTTTTCATAAAAGTAGGGTTGAATTTGAAAAATTCCAGTATCACTTACTTAGGTATTATTACAACTACAAATATATCCTATATTCAGAAAGCAAATATTAACCCAATTTTGAAAACGATTGAACAGGATTGTATTAGAAGGTTCAAATAGCACTTCCCTTGAGGGAAAATATCAGCTGTCAAATGATAGCTATGCTAAAACTAGCATATCCATTATCTAGCATACTCTTTAAAATTATGAAATTATATTTTCACAATATGATAGGATTATTTCTAATTTTATATGGGAATCTAAGTGCAACAAATTAATAGGTGAAAACTACAAACTCACTAGAGATAAGCAGGCTACAGCTTACCATGGGTAGAAGGATATTATTGTTCATATCTAACCAAACAAGCATTACAGTGGCTTTTCTTTGACCCAGCAACTCTCCTGTATATGGCAGAACTGAAAAGATCTTGCTGTGATCTTTCACCCAGCTAATTTTCTTTTCAAACCACTTACTTCTGTCCAAAATTGTTAAAAACTATTAAGATTACTAAAAAGGCATTAGATTTCTGTCTTACATAGGAATGGGTACAATATCTCCTCTTAATCTTATGCCACTGTGGGGCAATAACATTAAAGTAGATGGGTCCCCATTGTATTGACTTCCATGGATTAAAAACAAATCTGGTTAATTCAAAATTTGTTAGATCCAGTAACAGGAGTCTTTAAGTCTTTTGATCAATTAAGACAGGAATATTCTATTTCAAGGACTGACTTCTGGTGTTATTTACAAACTGGAGACACATTTTCCTTTGTTGGATTCTACTATGAGACTACAGGATTGCCCGTAAACAAATTGTAAACTTGTGTACCTGTATGGCTAGAGGGATGGCAGGAGTGATCTACAATAACTTACTCTCTTTATGTCCCAATGATTTTCAGGCTTTACATAAAGAATAGGAACAAGAAATTAATGAAACTGTTCTCTCAAGAATGGTTCATGGCACGATAAGTGCATACACAGCTAGCAAAGGTATGAAAAGTAAAATTATTCAGAACAAGATTTTAAGCAGATGGTATCAAACTCCTAAAGTATTATATGATAAATGCCTTTATCAAACTCTTTATGTTGGTATTGTTAACATACAAAAGGTAATCTAACACATATCCTCTGGTCTTGCTCCAAATTAAGAAACTTCTGGACCAAAATATCTACATGTTGTCAATGATTCCATGTTTGATCCCTCAACCTTCTAAAGTAGTTCTAGTAGGTATTTTTCCAATAATTCATAATGTTAGCACATATTGCCAAGATTGGGTTTGGACTGCTTTGATTGAGGCAAAAAGGTTAATTTTACAAACTGGAGATGTACAGTACACCTACCCTTCCTTTGCCACCTGGAAGTAAGCACTTTACGGTTTAGCTGTTAATGAATGTTTTATCATATATAACACTTGGTAAGTTAGAATTTTACAGTATGAAATTGGAGAAATATGTATCTTCACATTTATGCCAGATAAATTTTAAAGATACCATGTGACAGCTGGAAAAGGCACATTTATAAATATATCTGCTTTATGTCATTAGGCATCTATAAACATGGGTTGTGGCACACATTAGTTTACATTTAGATGGTACATAGAACACTCTGTATAGACACCAGTCTTGCTTTTGTTACGCTATTGAAAGGTATCACTTCTACTGATATCAATTCATAGTCAGTTGATATATCATTACTTAATATTTTTGTTGTAGCTCTTTTAAATAGAACTTGTGTTATTATATTATTTTACTCTATAGCAATCCTAATATTTTAGATATTTTAGTAAGATAATTAATTTTAGTAACTATTAATTTTTCATGTCATTGTTAATGATGAACTTTTATGTATTTGATGGCTTTGTGATGTATAATTGTTACCATGTGTTTGAAAACTTCAATAAAATATGTTAATGTCAAGAAAATACCCTCCTCCTCCTACTATACATTCCAAACAGCCTTGCCCTTGATGCATCAGCTCCAACCCTGTCTTAAGAAAATTCCCTCCCCTACAATACTCCCAAATAACAATGTCCCTTGATGTAACAGCTCTCAGTACTCACCCAAGCCCTCCATGCTGCCTCTACTGATACATCCATGCACGCTCACACAATGCCATGATTCTCTGTACTGCCACTCCATACTGTTAAACTGTGGCTCCACCTTACTAGACCACTGCACAATACTACCAGACCCCAGGCATCTGCATCACAGCACATATGGTACACAGACAACCATCCTGAAACATCCTAAGGGAACAAGCAGCACAGTCAAGCTTCCTTATATGAGCCCCTAAACTACAGAAACTCATATGGACAAAACATGTCCCAATTCACAAAAGGCCACTACACCACAGTAACTTCCAGGAACAAACAAATAACAGCATACCATGAAAATACTGCATATACAGTCTTACCATAACAGAACTGAACACCCTAATGATTATATTTAATAAACAATGGTTAATGTGAGGATACACTAATAATAATCCTATTCAGGGCCAGTGAGATTATAAAGTCACTCCCTTTGGACTCATAGCCTTTATAATCTCATTTGCCCTCAATGGTATTATTATCCTGTGTATCACACTTGACCATCATTTATATATGTGTGTGTGTGTGTGTGTCTGTCTGTATATGGATAGATAGATAGATAGATAGATAGATAGATAGATAGATAGAGACAGACAGAAGATAAATAGATAGATAGATAGATAGATGCAGATATACATATAAAAGGATATGTGGGTGGGGCAACTGTGTGATAAACTGTTTATGTAGTGTAGTTGTCATTGATGTCAAGTAACCTCATGACTGGTGGAGCCACGAGTGATGGTTACAAGAGGTCAGTGACAACTACATTACCTATATGAGTTTATCACACAAGTCACCCCCTGCAAATTCAATTTATGCAATAGGACCAACTTGTGCCATGGTGTTTTTTTTTTTTTTAAGAAATCTTGTTTGTTGTGGAGTCTATTTAGTGACATCCTAGTATTTGTCTGTGGTTATGAGAGTTTTGTGAATAGGGATATTTTGGATTGTGATTGGGTGACTTAGTTAGTGCGTGGTATGTGATCCCCATGATTGACTTATTCTGTTCTGTTGTGTAGTCTCTGATTTGTTGGTGGGCATAGCTCTTTGTTATAGTGCACTTTGGAGTTAGTGTACTGGGAGTTACCAAATTAGAAGAATCTACTGTGTGGCATGCATTTTGTTAGCAGCGCGGCATACTGGGAGAGTGTTGAGGACATCAAGGGAATACTGGAGAGTCAGAGCTGCTGACCAGGGTTGAAGTTGGCAAGCAAAGAGGATGACTGCCGTCCACTGGAGAGATTGTTCCAGACAAAGGAGCCATTGATGGAACAGAGGCCTGGAGCTGGCATTGGGTCTTCGCAGAGTTTGAATAGATGGAGGTGGTGTACTGGATCAGTGGATGGAGGATTTTTGTTTCTGAAGAGGAGTCACTGTCATCAGATGGGTCATGGCATCTTCTTGGGAGGATCCAGACCAGCAGAAGGCCTTTGATGTCTGACCGTGTTGCAGGTAACTTCCTTGGGAGGCAACTGCTATTTCTTTGGTAGAGCTTCATCGTCTTCAGAGGGTTTTCTCATCTTCATCATATGGAGAATGACATGAAGGGCCAACATCTTGCATGCACCCTTTGTGGATCTATATTTTTATTTCAGGACTTATTTTGATTTTTGGGCTAGCAGCATTTCCTGTGTCCTGAAACAGAAACTGGGGAGTTCATTATGGCCAGGTATAATTTAAACTGACTAAGTGGGGCTATCTTAGCATTGGGTAGCAGACAGAGCCAAATGAGTTAGGTATCGCGCCTCCCCAGCTAGCAAGGAGCAAGAAGGGAAGGCAATCAAAAGTGAAGGAGGTAGAGGGAGTACTGGGGTAAGCAGGATCTGGCTGGAGGGTGGTGTCACTAATGCAAAGAGCTTGAGGAACAAAATACCTGAGCTCCAAGCATTAATGGTAGAAGGGAAGATGGATATAGCTGCCATCACTGTGACATGGGCCAACCAGCATCATGATTGAGACATCATGTTGCAGGGATGGGAAAAAAGGGATTGTGGAGGGGTGGCTTTATTTGTGAGGGAAGGATAGTGAGCAGTAGGGGAGGGAGGTAAGGAGGCCAGAAGCCTTACGGGTTCACCCACAGAACAATAATGGTAAAAGGGTCAGACTGGGGTTGTGTACTTACCACCCTCACAGTCAGAGGGCATCGATAGAGAACTGGCAGATCAGTTATGGAAACACTGTGGAAGGGTGGCACTATGGTGGTCAGGGATTTCAATCTACCAGGGGTGGATTGGAAAACCATGTCTATCACAAGCACTATGGAGCAGGTCATTCTGGAAGCCTTCCAGAATGTGTTCCTGTCACAAATGGTAGAGGAGCCAACAAGGGAGGGAGGGAGACAACTTGGATCTTGTGCTGACTGATGGAGACGACATGCAGGGCATATGGACTGATGACCCCTAGCAGGCAGCAACCACCAAACAGTTTGGTTCTCCTGGAAATGGGTAGGAGGGATGTCTACAAAACCAAGATAGTGCACTTCAAAGGGCTGACTTCTTCAGGATGGCTGAAATCCTCAGGGCATTTGACTGGCATCGCCTCTGACATGGATACCATTCAGAAGTGGGCCATCCTAAGGAAGACCTGTTAGTGGCCACAGGCACTTGCACAAAGAAATGCTGTAAGAAGGCAGGGACCAGGAAGCTATGTTGGTGGTCAAAGGAGGTGCAGATAAGGGTGAGGAGAAAAGACTACCTTCAGAAGATGGAAGGGTCCAAAAAGAGGAGGAGGATAAGGAGAAGTACACAAGGAAAACCAGGAGGTGAGCAGAGCTATGAATGCTACCAAGGCTTCAAAGGAGCTAAGGCTAGCAGAGGGATTAAGGAGGGGACAAGGCCTTGTTCAATTACATAAGGAGATGAGTAACTGCAAGGAGCAAATCACCAGGATAAAGAAGGATGGAGGTTGGGTAGAGTAGAGGATTGAACAGGCAGAGGTGCTCAATGAGTACTTCTGCTCAGTTTTACCAGGAGAGAGATGGGCCAATACCACAGGGCAGGACAACACTGGCATGGAAGGAGATAGGATAACAGATGGGGAGATCCCTGTGAGCAGAGTGCTTGAGGGCCTTAAGTCACTGAGCATGGAAAAGGCTCCAGGGCCAGATAGGCTGTACCCTAGAGTCCTAAGGGAGTTGGCTGATGTCCTGGCGGTGCCACTGGCAGACTTGTTCAATACCTCTCTGCACGGGGTGCATGCTTCAGGACTGAAGGATGGCACATGGTACCCCTGCACAAGAGCGTCCCAAGGATGAGCCTGGTAACCATAGACCAGAGAGAAAGGTTTGGGCCTGCACCTGGGTGCCAAGCTCAGCTCACAGTCAGGTAAATTTGAGAGTAAAATAAACACCAGCACTGACTACTCACAGGATTGCCGAGTGTCTCAGTATACCACAGATTGGAAGCAAGTCCTCATTCAAAGGTGCAAGCAGTGCTTCATTTTTCAATTAAAGTGCATAATACTTCCATGTGAACTGCTGCCTCCTCTCAGCAGTACAAAACCTCCTAACACGTTTACGCCCGGCGCTTACTCATAGGATGACATATCCACATACCAATACCAATTAAATACACAGTGTTTAAAGTGACAGTGTAAAAAACTCTATTAAAACATTTAAAAGAAAGATGTTCTTCTTTGTTAAAATCATTCTACCTTTCAAATTATGTATATTGCACAAGATAGTTAATTTTAGTAAATCCTATAGTTGCATTTATATAACCTCATTTATACATATCTGTATTTCTCATGTAATTTTTTCATCTTAAAATACACAACTATATATAGCTATTATGTTCTCCATATTTGCACTTTTAGAGTTAATGTTATCATTACCACTTCTGTTATTTATATCTCTCAGTGTCCTCCACTTATTTTAACATGGTTTCCCAAGAGGATCCACTTTAAAGGCCAAATTCAGAGCAAACATCTATAATACTGTAAACAAGTATTTAATTAGTACACCAATGAAAATTCCAAAGAAAATCCATATGAAGACAGTCAATAATTATAAATTGTTATCCAACATCCATATCAAGTAAGACCTCAAAGAGGAGGTTGGGTTCTGGGGGTCTTCTTGAGAAAAGGTTTCAGATCAATCCTTTCATTTAAACCAGGTTTCTCAGATCCACCTGTTGAAAAAATCAAATATTGTTCTCTTTTAGTAAACATTATTATAATCTCCCCTTGGACTCCTTATGGGTTTCTCAATACCCATAAATGACCAAATGTGGTCCTTGGGATTACCTACTTTTCCCATATGTATTGCAAGTGCATTTCTTAGATCTTTATTATTTATTGCTATTAGGTGTTCCCCACTCTTTTCTTTTAATTTTCTTTTTGTCTTTCCTATGTAGAAACTTCCACAAGAATATGTGGCCATATAGACCACTCCCTCAGTTGCACATGTTATGAACCCTCTTACCTTTGTTTTCTTTTTTTTTTTGTTCAACATGTCTTTATTGAATTTTGATTAACAATCATCATTCATTACAACTAGAAAAAAAAAAAAGAAGATAAAGACCTGGCATAACCAGGGTATACAGCCCACAAACTGGCTGTATGAACTATATACAATCCCATATATACATAGACAGCAGGAATCCATCTTAAAGTAGTACATGTGTCCAATAAAGACCCCTGTAAAAAAAAAAATTACAACCCACATTGCCAAAAATAAAGTATTAGCAAGAGATATAGGTCATATAAACAACTAAGAACAACTCACAATCAACCTGTAGAGAAAAGAGAAGATAGAAAGGAGCCAAAACAGGAGTCAACTCCACCATACCGCCAAACATACCTGTCACAGTAATATTACGGTAGTGAAGATCATAGACAGCCTCTGAAATAAACCAGAGGTGGAGCCCTGCAGCATCCTAGAGAGAGAGAGAGTCCCCATCCCACCTGACATCTGGAGAGCTTACACCCTGATCCCCTTTAACCCTTGCCAGAATCTCAAGTTATTTATATACTGACCACCGTACTCGATCAAGTCATCAAAAGAAAAGAAGAAAAAGAAGGCAAAATACTAATCAGCAAATTCCCATTCTGAAAAGAGAAGTTAACTAGCCCATGCTAGTCAAAGCAAGACAGACGGACCTTCAACTATTTCTGAGATAAGTAAATTGCTTCTAAAGATGCCCATCTCTTAGTATATAGCCTTTATTCCCCGCCCCAAAGCTGTCTCCTTATTCTACCCAATGATCACCAAACCGCACCCACTGGCCATAGGAGTATTCCTGGTCGCCTTCCAATGTTGAGCTAAAAGGACTTGACTAATGGCGACATCAAAGCCAAATGAAATTTGGATAAAACACCAGGAACTTTTGAGAAATCGCCCAGAACACACACCTCTGGGGTTATGTAATCAGAATAATTCATCAGTGGATCCATATTTGCTTAATCTCCAGCCACAAAGGGAGATTTTACAGCACTCCCACATCACATGGAGTAAATCTCCAATTCCATTCCCACATCTGAAACAACGGTCTGTCTGCCTAAGCTTTCTATCATATAATTTTGCGGGGTAAAATAAAGATCAGATAAAATACTGCATGGTCCTAAACTTAGGAATTGTTATATACCTATGAGCTTTCCAAATTGAATCCCAAGCAAGATTCTTGGGGCCATAACCTTATCCCAATCGCCACCTTACAGGGCGGTGGACTAACAAACTCCACCAGCTTCCTGTAAATCTGAGAAAGAATATTTGCCTTCGGATCCACTGCCTTTAAAAATTCCCAAGTGAATGACCCATCCGAAAACCCTCCAGTCTTTCTCACACTGCCTTCAACAACTGGTTAGCTGCAATTTTTAAGAAGGGCATCCCTCCACCGGGCTGGAATAGTGACCCTTTCGCCTTGGACAAGATCCTCACCTTTAAACCCCTTAATTGGTGGGCCCACCCCTCACTTATCACCTGCCCCAATTACAAATGTGGGGTTACCCACCAAGGGTTGATCCCAAGATTTCAACTGGGATTTTCTCTGCGTCGGGAGAGAAAGGCCCACCAGGCCCTCAATGACTTCCCAATCGGGTTCCCACCCCTTTAAAGTGATCCTTTGTAGGATTAGAATATATTAATGCCTCAGATGAAAAACCTCGCCCTTCAACATCTGCCTCTCAATTTGTAACCATATTGGGATATATACCTCCCCTCAGTCTCCCTAACCCAGCTGAAGCATAAAACCCAATTGCCCTGCCACATAATATAATAGGAGATCAGGTAATTTAATCCCACCATTGCCTGGGGCAAACAAAGCGTTTCATACTTCTTCCTAGGTGGTTTAGATTTCTTACAAAAATCAGAAAGAAGTTTCTTAATGACCTAAACCAAGTGATATGGATATCATACGGGACAATATATAGTGGATATAAAAGCCTGGGCAACATATTCATTTTGATAAGGTCAAGTCTAGCCGTAAAGTTCAAGGGAGCTTATTCCATCTCAGTATATCTCCTCTTATTGCCGTATCACCCCTCCATATTTGCCTCAGCTCCCGCTAGCTATTTGCTGTAACCGAATGCCCAAATACTTAATCTCATCCGCCCTCCACTGAAGCTAGTTGAGTAAAATCTGCCCTAAATACATGGGGTCAAGGGAGAACCTGGGTTTTGGTTAGATTCAGCTTATAATTTGACACCACGAAAATGCCCAATTAAAACCCTTGCTCTCTCAAAACTCATAGCTGGGTCCTCTAAATGTAGTAGGATATCATCAGCAAAAACTGAGAACTTAAGTTCCCTCCCCTACCCTTACCCCTTTTATCAGTTTATCCTCCTTGAGCGCTCTTAACAAAGGCTCCAAATAAATGTTAAATAGTATTGGCGATAAAGGCATCCCTGTCTAGTCCGTTTCAACAAATTTCTAGTGAACTGTACCCATTGCACAAGATCCTAGCCGTTGGGGTGGCATAAAGGTGTTTAATACCCTTAAGCAGACCCTCCGGAAACCCATCTTCCGCATTGTGGCAAACAAAAACCATGGAAACCCTATCGAACACCTTTTAGTCGCCTAATGATATTAAAGCTAAAGGTAATTGAGAATCTGATGCATAATTGATTATATGATGGAGCTTTCTGAGAGCATCCTGAGCCCCCTCCCGGGCATAAATCCACTTGCTCTTCACTAATTAATAGCGGTGCAACCTTCAATATTCTATTAGCCAAGATTTCTACGATCTTAATATCCTGGTTCATTAAAGCTATAGGTCTATAGCTATCCACCCTATCCCTGGGTTTGTCTGGCTTGGGAATCAAGGATATGTATGCCTGATATAACGGCAGATGGGATAACCCCTCTTGCATAATAATATTAAAAATCCAGAAGAAGTGGGAGTACCGTCTTAATATGGGCTTGGTAAAACTTCGCTGTAAGACCATCCAGCCCGGAGTCCTACCAACCGGTAAAGACTGCACCACCCCAATATCTCCATCTCTGTAGTAGGATCCACTAACTTACTAGCCTGCATCTCATCCAAAACTGGGAGGGTATTCCCTCGAGAAAAACATTTATTTCCTCCTCTCCAACTACATTTCCCAACCCATATATGCCAGTAAAATAGGACGTGAATGCATCTGCTATTTTTGAGGGTCTACTATCAATTTCTCCCCATGCCAAATAGAGGTAATGGTTCTACTAGCTTCCCATTCCCTAATCCTGGCCGCTGGCAGACGACCTGGGACATCCCCCTGAGAAGATATTTAGCCTGCATCCTATCCAACCAATATTCCACCTTGCGTACCCAATATCCGCCCATTCCCCTGTAGGGATTTAAGTTCCTATCAATTTCCCTGAAGACCCCTCCAAAGGAGATAAGGAGTCAATCGCCCCAGAATAAATTCCTCCTTTGCCTTTCTCAATCTATTCCTCCTAGCTGCCAAAGCCTGAACTGCCCTGCATACAAAACCTTACATGTTGGCCAAGCCAACTTTTGGTTTTGTAGGATGGTAATTGAGACTGAATAACTCCTCTCAGATGCTCATCTAACTCCTCCTGTACCTTAGGCTCTGCAAACAACAAATCATTCAATCTCCATCTAACTGGCCTGGGAGGCACAAGACTTGGTTCCCACAAAAGCGAGATAGGGAATGATCCGAGAGAACCCTAGCCTCAGTAGTCATACCCTTCACTTCCCTAAGGGCCACACTATTAATTAGAAAGAAGTCAATACGTGATTGGGATTTATGAGCCCCAGAAAAGAAGATCATAATGTTGCCCTTCTTAGAGTGGGTCCCACGGGTCCACTAAAGCAGTCGCTCCACCATCCTATTCAAGGCAACCTGTGCTTTGGTTAGAGGCCTCACCAGATGGAGGTATCCTGTCATCCAAATTATAGCACACACATTCCAGTCCCCAGCCAAAATAAGTAGGTCTGTAGATATAGCTGTGATGTCCCTTTCTATGGAAGCAAAAAATCTGCAGAAGAGGGGTGGGACCATAGATAGAGGCCAAAGAAATTGCTTTTACCCGCTAAGATCCCAGACAGATATATCCCTCTACCATCCTCTCTTAACAGCACCTTTGTTTCCCTTTCTGTTTTGGGTTCATGAAGCTCTTTGCCTATGTCATTGATTTGCAAAACTTGCAATTCCAACATTTATAACAGCCATCTTGTTTCCTAGGTAACCACATTCTTTCTACTTCTTGTCTAGGTTGTACTGAATGAACTAGGCTATATTTCAAGCTCTTGCCTTTCCCATGTACCATCCTAGGCATGGTGTTGGTGAGGTATTTCAGCCTGAGTCCGCATTACCATATGTCAATGTTTTTAACTATGTTACTTATTTCATTTGATTGAGCATTATATGTGCTCACAAAATTTATTCTCAGATCTGCTTTCTCCCTTTTCTCTGTCTTTTCCTCATGACCTCTGACCTTTCCATCTTGTCTACTTTGCCTCTGGCTTTACTGATGATGTTCTCTGGATACCCCTCTCTTGGAGTCTAATCTCTAGCTCTTCTGCCCTTTTCTCATACATCCCTTCCTCACTGCAGTTTCTTTTCATTCTTATAAACTGCCCTTTAAGGATGCCAGTAATGTTGTGGTAGGGATGATTACCTGTGGCCTGTAAAAGTGTGTTTCTATCTGTACCTTTTTGGTATAGATCTGCCTGTATTCCCCACATTATCTTTCTTGATAATCAAATCTAGAAAGTTTATTTGAACGCTAAAGGAGAGTGAAAACATAGATTTGAATAACTATTTTCCAATTTTACAAATTCAAAAGTTCACTCTCTGTTCCTGTCCAGATAATAAAATCAATAAAGCATCTGTAGAGGTCTATTTTCTCTCTGTATGGGTTTGTCTCCTTTTCCTAATGACCTCCTCCTCCATTTACCCATGTACAAGTTGACAAAATTGGGCAAAGGTTCTTATGTATGTTTTTCTGTAAGGTATTGTTTGTCCATAAAGAAAAGGTATTACACTTCAAAACACATGCAGCAAAATCAATGAACATTTCAGTGGGTGGATTATTTGCATCTCTTTTACTCAAATAGTACTCCAGTGCTTCCAGTCCCCTTTATGTGGTATGTTTGAGTACAAAGATTCTACATCCAGTGTGACAAATTGACTGTTTTCTTCTATTTCTATTTCCTCCAGAACTGAAATTATGCCACCTGTGTCCTTAATATATGAAGGCATTTTCTGGCTATAGGTGTGATATAATAATCAATATATTGTGACAGTGATTCAGTTAAGGAGCTACTACCTGACACAATTAGGCGACCTCGTGGGTTTATAAGGCATTTATGTATTTTTGGAAGAGCATAAAAGCAGGTTCTCATAGGACTATTCACTGTCAAAAATGAAAAGTGTCTTCACTGATCCACCCCTTGGTTTTCACCTCTAATAGATATTCATCTATCTTTGTTTGATATACTGGTGTTGGATCTGTGGAAACTTTTCATAAAACTCTATATGCTCTAGCTGTCTATGGACCTCAAGTTGATACTTTTCTGTGTCCATCACAACTATAGAGTCCCCTTTATCCACTGGTTTTATGGTAAGGTTTTTGTCTTGCCCCAATTTATCCATAACTATTTTTCTGCTTTACTTAGATTATGGTACATCTCATTATTCCCTAGTGTGCAACATTTTGTCCAGTTCAATCAAATCTCTCACAGCTCTTCACAAAGTCTGTAGTGTTGGTGTGAGAGGTGGACAAAATGGATGGGGGTTAAACCTCTGAGTCATTGTTTTGTTATTAACAGTATCTGTAATGTCACTTACCCCCATCTCATCAGTTTCCACATTCTCTTCACTCTTTCTCACAAAAGGAGTGTAATCCTAAGTTTCTAGTTAACTTGTAACGGTCCACTATAGTTTCAAACAAATTAAATCTCTGTCGGGGAACAAATGACAAACCCTTGTTTAATAATCCTCCTTCAACCTCGGAAAGGGTTTTGATGAAATATTGACCACGTTGTCCATTAATATCCTCCTCTCATGTTGCCCCTCGGTTCCAACCTCTCATTCCTCTTTCACGATTCCTGCCGCCTCCTCCTCCTCTTCCTGCCCCCGGTCTGATTTTTGGAATCTGATTAAAATTTATATGCTGGCTCCATCTTGGGCCTTCCGGGTCCTCACTGGGTCTGTATATTCAATGTGCTCTTCTTCACCTAAATATAGTTCTTTGACACTACTTAGCTTCTCACTTGGTCTTCTATCTTGTATTGTAGTAGTTTTAAGGATAGGTCTAGTTGATGTACTGCCCTGTGTGTCATATTCTGTGCTGAACTTCACTTTCTTTCCCCATTCAAAATGGTCCCTTTAAGACAATCATTGGTGTCACACTCAAACTAAGTCTGCTTAATGTCCTGGATTTTCTTATCATACTTAGCCAGGTTCACTTTAAAATTCTGGCATAATTCTTCACACAATGGATGATCGCTGTATTTTTGTAGAGCTGTTTCTTTCAACTTAATTACTTCCTCAGTTTCTTTCTGTATTATGCATTTTCTTTTAATATGAGCTTGATGTATTGTTTACTTGCTTCGTGACTGATCTTTTGCCAGTTGCCTAAGAAGCTATCCTGCTGTAATCCAAAAAGGGTTTCTTTAATATTCCTAAACATCTCAGCACTCTTTCCACCTTTAAATAAGCTCTCAGTGATACTTTTCCCAGTATAATTGCTTTGCTCTGAAGGCCACTCATTCAAACTGGTAAAAAGCTTGTTTTATATTCATTGGTCCTACCTCTATACTGTGGGTCTTTTTAGTAGCTCCGTGAATGTACTTGTCTCCGCTCCAGTATTGGTAAAATTAAATCCTTTAGTGAGGGATTCCCTGTGTCCAGACTGCAAGTGCCTTCTTGCTCCTTTCATTCATGTCCTTGTTTACACCGGATGCCATTCAGCTCACCTCGTGCTTCCTGATATAGATATCGTCTGTACACAAATTTGGAAACCTTCAAAAACATTCTCAACATTATGTATACTAATGCATACAGCCACTGGATCACTGTATTAATTCCATTTTCTGTTTTTTAAGGTACCGTGCATGAAGCCCTTGCAACAAGTAAAGTCTAGAGGAAAGGTTTGGGCCTGCACCTCGGTGCTGTGCTCGCTCACAGTCAGGTAAATTTGAGAGTAAAATAAACGCCATTCTACATTTCAAATTATGTTTATTGCACAAGATAGTTAATTTTTAGTAAATCCTATGGTTGCATTTATATAACCTCAGAATGATTTTAAAAAGAACATCTTTCATTTTTAATGTTTTAATAGAGCTTTTACACTGTTACTTTAAACACTGTGTATTTAATTGGTATTGATATGTGGATATGTCATCCTATGATTAAGCCAGGGTCATGAAACGTTAGAGGTTTTGTACTGCTGAGAGGGGCAGCAGTTCACATGGAAGTATTGTGCACTTTATTTGAATAAAATGAAGCACTGCTTGCACCTTTCAATGAGGAATTGCTTCCAATCTGTGGTATACTGAGACACTGTGGCAATCCTGTGAGTAGCCTGTGCTGACGTTTATTTTACTCTTATAACTTTCAACCAGTCAGTCTGACATTCATTGTAGGTAAGCTCATGAAAACGATCCTAAAGGAAAGGTTGGTGACCCTTTGGAGATGAACAGTCTTATGGATGACAAACAGCATGGGTTCGTCTTTGGAAGATCATGTCAAACAAATCTGGTTCACTTTCTTAACTGGGTGACAAAAGAACTAGACACTGGTGGAGCCATAGATGTCCTTTAGCTGGATTTCAGCAAGGTGTTTGATTCAGTACCACATGGCAGATTAACTAGTAAATTGAGGAATCTGGAAGAAGGGGAAACTGGTTAAGTGAACTGGTGACTGGTTGGGGACAGACATCAGAGGGTGGTTGTGGGGAACTCTCAACTCATAGGGCAGTCACCAGTGGGGTCCCATTGGGTTCAGTGCTGTTTAACATCCTCATAGCCTATATAGTAGTTGGAGTTAAGAGCAGAATCAGTCTATTCATGGATGACACCAAGATAGGGGCAGTTGTGGATGGGGTAGAGGGAAGAAAAGCCCTTCAAGAAGATTTGTGAAGGCTCAAGCAGTGATCAGACACTTGGCAGCTGGGTTTCAATGCTAAGAAGTGCAAGGTCATGCACTTTGGCATGAGGAATCCTGGGTACAGTTACCATCTGGGAGGCTCTGAGGAGGAAAAGGATTTGGGGTAATAGTTACAAAGAATATGAACCACTCATCTCAATGTAGGAAAGCAGTGGCAAAAGCCAATAGAATGCTGGGGTGCATTGCTAGAGGAATCACATCTAGGAGGGAGAAGTAATTCTGCCACTGCACAGGTCACTGATGAGGCTGCACTTGAAGTACTGTGTACAGTTCTGGAACACATACTTAAAGAAGGACATCTGGAAGTTACTGGAGGGGTACAACAGAGGGTGACTAAAATTATCAGAGGTATGGAGGAAGCCATACTGAAGATAGGTTGAGGACCTCAACATGTACTCACTGGAGGACAGAAGGGAAGGGGTGATTTGATCGAAACCTTCAAGTACTTAAGGGGCATCAACAGGGTTAGTATGAAGGGCATGTTTTGATTAAAGGAAGAAGGGATTACTAGGGGCAGAACCTGAAGTTGGTGGTGGGTAGAGTCAGGAGGAGGCGAGGAAGCATTACTTCACAGAGAGGGTGGTAGGGGGTGGAACATGCTCTCTGAAGAAGTGATATCTCTTAAAACAGTGGAGAGCTTTAAAAAGGGTGGGATAGAGTTAAGAGCAAGATACTAGTCAGTGGGAAGATGAGGGGAAGAGAGGGGGCAAGGGGTGGGGAGCAGCAGGAGTCTAACCTCTGTACTGCACAATGGAGAAAATGTGATAAACCATTTGGCCTGTATCTGCTAGTACTTTGTATGTTCATTTTTTAAATTTTAGGGTGTTCGTTATTTTTGAATGTATTTTGGGCAATTTTGGATTACCTTTCCTGTGGACTGTGGACTATTTAATTACAACTTTGGGTGCCTTTGGATTAATGTTTGGGCTTTTTTATTGGCATTATATGTTACTATTGGGTTTGCTTCCATTTGGATATATTCTACACTAGGATGCAATTCTGGAGACACAAGGAAACCAAGGTAAGGACATTTTAAACATTTTATTTTCAAAACAGTGTGTCAGAACATGCAAGGTACATTCTCTCAGGTAAAATAAGCAGTTAGATTAGGAACATTGCTTTGTTTGTAGGGAGAAGATTACTGAAGAACTTCCAAAAAGGTCTATACAGATTTTTAGTGGAGCACACAAATCCACTCTGAATATTAAGAAAACAATAAAACTAAACAAAACATAAATAAAAACCACACGAAAAACATCCCTATTGCATAAATTGATATGCAGTTGGAAACTTGTTAAATAAATGATATATGTGTCCTTTAGCAGTTTGACCATGGGCAGTTCCATGTCTTATGCACTCATCAGGTTACCCAAGATCAAAATGCTCTTGTGCACAGAAGTCATTTATTTAACTCATTCACACTGCATATCCCATGTACAAAATATATAGTCACTTCTGATCACTAGTCCAACATTAAACATTCCTGTTAAATGCACAATGAGGTGCTAACAGGTGTTAGTAGGTGAGAATACATCCAGTATTTAACAGTCTGTCTTCAGTCTGATGATGAGGAGATTAGCCATAGTAGAGAGAGAGAGAGAGAGAGAGAGAGAGAGAATACAGTAACAGTCACACCAGGGCAGAATAATTGAGCTGTTGTGGATAATTTCTCTATTCTCTAGTAAATGTCCAGCATTTGAAGTTGCAGCTGCTTTCAGCATCCTTGAAATAAAATAGACAAGATGAAACAGACAAGCTCTCTTTCTCACTCCTGTGACTACTGCAAATCTGATAGCCATAGACTTTGAGAATTTCCGGGATATCCAGGTTTGACTATGCCCCAGAAACAAAATATGTAATCACATTATTTGAGTTTGAACATTATGTGCTGCCTATACTTGCTATAGATAATACAAAACAAAGCAAATTAAATTTAATATAAAAGTAAACTGTTATTTGATATTTTAGCTAAATTGCAACAGCTTAGTAAAGTCTGTTTACAAAGAGGAGTAGGTTTGCAGTTTTGATACCAGCCTTCTAGTAAACATGTAATTTCAATTTAGTGATAATTCAGCTGAAGTGCACAGTTTAATTTGTACGGTACAATGTTTTCCATCTCATGGGTTTCAGGTCAGCACCACAAACAAATTAGACCCTCCAGTCGTTATTTGCAAAAATCAGCTTTACTCACATGTATAAAAGTTAAATGGAGGTCTTGGCCAGCCCAGTGGTTCTGAGGGTCGAGGTGCTGGATGCCACACTCATGCTATGCCGCACCTAGGTTCGGGAGCAACCTTGGGTTGCTGGGTGCGGCATGGGAGGGGAATGGAAGCAGGATCAAGCAGCACTCTCCTCTCCCGGTAGGGTGGGTCACCGCCCGTAGTCCCGCCATCACCAAATGGATGTTCAGTGCCAGTGCAGGTGGTCAGTCAGTGGTGTGACTAGAAGGAGGGCATCCTGAGCAATGTGTTGAGTTATGCGCTCATTCATTGAAGTGCTCAGTTGGGCTACTGGCCGTGGAGGTGAGTGGAGGGCTGTGCCGTGGCCCACTCGGTGCTGGGGTGGCAGTGTGTGTGCACTGAAACTTATCTGATGGCAGCGTGAGGCTGGGGGGCACTGGACACCAGGAAGATAGGATTCTTTTTTTTGTTTTAAACAACAGGGATCGGGAAATTGATGGCAATCTCAGCGGGGAGTGATTCTTCAGTTTGGGCTGGTGATCATGTGTGTGGGGGTAGGACCACTAGACACCAGGGATTATATTTTGTTGTTTTGCTGTTGGCCAGAAAAGGGGAGGCTTTTTAATTTTAATCAACCTCCCTCCTGGCCATGAATACCAAGTACCGAATACCGAATATTCTGGCCTCAAATACTGAATATTCGGCTTGAATATTCAAAAAAAGGTATTCGCGACAGCCCCAACACAAAGCCCTGATGTTTCCTCTTTTGCCTTATCTGATGTTGTAATCTGGACAGCCAACCATCACTAAACTTGTCTAATTCAGAGATGGTGCCCCCAGACAATGTATGCAAAAGTTTGTGCAATGCCGTTGAACGAGGGAGAATCTATTAAGGTGCAAAATTAGGGGCTAACCATTAAACGCCCTACTCAAACCTAACTATAGGGTGCTATTGCACCCTTATAATATACACAGCATATATTATAGGGCACGGTAATGCCTCTATAGTTAGGGTTGAGGTTAGTGCTCAGTGTTAAATCCCTAACATTTTACCTTAACAACTTTGGAATCGTTTGATGGAATTGGCTGACATTTTGCATGTGTTGCCTAGGAGCCAATGTCAAAATCCATAGAATGTGATGGCAGTTTGTGCTGTTTCTGAGATCTGCATATGTCATTGTGTAGACATCTAATTTTTTCCTATACTTGACCTAGGATTTGGGTTTGCTGTTATGTACAACCAAAACGGAACAGAATGTTTTCACAAAATGTTTAGGGTAGACACATGCTGTACCAAGGTAGTGCCTTTGGAAGGTTTTGTAAAAATATTAAATGGTTCCAGAGTTATAAGGATTTAAAGTTTTTTTTCTGTTTGAGCATACTTAATAAGGTTTTCTGGATAACGTTTCTCTGTGACACCCAAAATGTTCTTAGCACGGCTGTTTTTGATTTCATGATTCATCTAATTTATAACACTAAAAAGTTTGGTTTCACGAGAGCTGCTGTCTTGTTTTTGCTTCAGTAAAATTCATAATTTATATTCAGCTTACATCAGTCATATTGAAAATCTAAAGATGAATGTATCTGACTTGAATCTGTTGGTAGAGATTCTGAGTCATTTTACAGTTAAATAGGAATGCCATTTTTATCTTTTTATTTTCAGTTAACAACTTTACCCTTTTCTGAGTCATGACATGCTATTCTGAATTGCAACTGTTCAGTTGCTGGGAAGTGTGAAACTAAATTTGAATTGCAAAACTGTGTTTTGTTATTGCAATTGCCCACGCTGACCACTGAACCTCCACCCAGTGGCAGCAGGACTATGAGGGACAGGGACGACCACCCAGAGAGAAGAGCTGCCTTCCGCTGCTCAGTTCTGCTCTGAACCTCCCACCCCATCCGGCTCCCTGATGGCCTGAGTCCATTCCCAAACTGGGATCACTGGTGTGGTGTGAGGTAAGGCATCCAGCTCCTCAGCCCACAGTGCCATCAGGCTGGCCTTATTCACCACAATTTTAATCACCATATTAGTATAATTATTTGTAAGTGTTTAATGTAACAAAACCTTTTAGACAGATGCAGTAAACTCAGACCACAGTCTGCTAATGTACCAACCACAATTTCAACAGGCATGACTGACATTTCCTGCCATTTTTAAGATGTATATATCAATAGAGTCAGCTCTGAATACAAAACTCAGAATTACATCACACTGGCTATTATGTAAAATCTTAATATTTTTTTATTATGAAAATAGCATAAATCATGATTACAGTCTCTGGACTCTTGGTGAATTAGTGGGGGGTTGTCAAATATAATGCTTACCCCTACCCCTGAGCAAACAAGATCAGATGTGATCTCTTCCTTCAGGCAATGTCCACAGGGTCCTATGTGATGAACACTACAACAGATGTTGTTGGCAACTTGAGGCAAAACATACTTCTGTAGCTCTGAAGAGTGTATCACTATGAGGCACTGGCTTGGAGCTGTACCTTGTGCTTCAGACAGGAGGCTATGGGTTGGGGAGGGTGAGCATTAGGGTTGACAATGCAGTAAGACCCGCCACTGATTCACCAATTCTCAGGAGACCCAAAACCCTACTTTTTCCTTTTGTTGCTTTGGGGTGGGGTGATGAGTTAGGTTGGAATCCCTAACACCACATTTCCTTACTTTCATTGCTTTAATATGAACCCTAACTAGTGCATCAATGCAGCTTTTGCAAAGAATTTCCTTTTTTTAGATAGTGGAATCATATCCTCATTCATGCAGGTCCCTTTAGGACCTGTGGGAACACATCTATCTCACTGTTGTCCATGTATCTATAGATGCAGATGTGCAATGTTTGAGACCTGCACCAAATGCAGTGTCCATCAGGTTGCAGAGGTGCAGGACCCTCTGGGCCCTACACTCTGTGCAGCTACAGATGCAGCCATGCAGGGCCCCAGGTCATGCACTAACTGAGGAGTCTGTGTGGAAGGCACTTGGCTTTTGGGCATTGAACTTCCATGTTGTTACAGATGTGCCAGAGTCCATCTGGCTACAGAAGGGCCCAGCAGTTTTGTGCAGATACAGATGCACCTTTTGATCATGGCTCAAATATGTTGCCACAGTGGTTCATGAAGTAGTGCATAAAAAGCACGTGTTAAAAATTTGCCTTGAAATCTTCAAAATGGCACAGTTATAAAGAAAACTCTTCATTCTTTCACTATAAATAAATTCTTCCTTCTTGGGCCAATATTTCTGTTTCCTGAGCTAGCAGCCTTGTTTTGTGATGGTCACAAAAGAATAATCTGGCTCATGGAGCAAGATGTTGGATTTAGCTTTTTAATTATTGTTTTGTAAGCTGATTTCTTGTTTTGTAAGGTTCATGAAAGAAGAATACAGTCTCATGAAACAAGAATGTGGACTTAGTTTTTTTTTCAGTCTTGTTTCATCAGCAGCCTGTTGTTTCGTGAGTCACAAAACAACTCACAAAGACTACAGCCATCTCATGAAAAAGATTTGGGAGTTAATTGTTTTTTCAATTTTGCTTTGTGAGCCTGTCTTCTTCTTTCATGAATTATGAAGCTCATGAAACAAGAAGGTCCGCCCATGAAACATTATTAAAAAAAACGAAGTCCCAAATCTTGTTTCATGAGCTAGCCTTCTTGTTTCCTGAGTCATGAAACAAGAGGCCTGCTGACTAAACAAGACTGAAAAAAACAAGTCCACATTCTTATTTCATGAGTCATGAATCTTGTTTCATGATGCTGTTTGGTTCCAGAAACAAGCCTTGCTAAAAATTTTTGGGATGTCCCAAAATCATATTTTCTGATCCTTTCTTAAAAATAAGTGTAGAAACTAAGTAAACAGTATCTGTTTAGTTAGATTAATGTGTTGCTTTCTTTCCAGGGCATCATTTATGTGGGTTTTGAAATCAAAAATGTTTTTTTTTTTAACAGAAACAAGATGGCCACCGTACAAAAGGAAAATGTTTGCTAACAAAAGAATGTTGGCTTATGAAACAAGAATCTTCTTTTGTGAACAGAAATTCTTTTGTATCAAGCATCTGTCTGAAAGACCCTATGAGCACGCTCAAAACTGAAATTTCAAATCTTTATAACTTGGGAATGGAGTAATATCTTTCACCAAGCTAGTGAAAGACACAATTCTAGGGTAACTCCCTTCTACCCTGAAAATTTCAGAACAAAATTCCAAACCATATGGGTTGTAGGTGACAGCAAACAAAACAAACAACCCCGCAGAAAACCCTGATTTTTCCTCTTTTGCACTCTCTGGATCTTGCATTCCATACATCTGACCAGATCGATACTTGCCAAATCAAGAGAACTCCTCCTAACACTGCAGATGCAGAATGCAGAATTTCATGCAATTTTATTGAACAGAATGCAGTTATTAGGGTGCAAAGTTAAGGTTTAATATTACCCTTACTCAACCCAAACTATGTGTGCACTGCCGTGCGTGCCCCCATAATATATAGAATGATACACTGGAGAATGAATAACAAATTTAATGCACACCAAGTTGTGGTATGCTACATAAACCCTGGTGGTAAAGCCCAAGGATTTATTAAAGCATTCCACACTAAGGTGTGCATTAAATCGTGAGTTTTGCACTTCTGCCAATGTGTTGCTTTATGTAATTGCTGGGACATTTTTCTCCAACCAGATTTCATTAAATAGAACACATATGTCTATTTTAATGCATTACAACATGTCACACTACAGTTAAGAACATGAATAAAGTGAGGCATGCTCTTTCAAAATGTGTATTTTGTCTAGTTTACTAACTTTTAAAATTGCTGAAGAACAGGTTGTGTAACTTAATGTCAGAATGGCAACAGCTAACTTAGTTCAGAATAGCAACAGCTTTGTTCCCACAGTGAAAAACAGCAGCTGGTGAAATGTGCAATAAATAGTTATCTCATACAATGAAACATTGGCAACAGACATGTATTATTTATTTATTTGAAAATGTTTCACCAGGAGAAACATACAGAGCTGCAATAGCTCGTTTCCAGATGCATCCTGGGGGAAGGGAAAGTAGGATACATTCAGAATATGATATATGATAAACAAAGAGGTAATATGAATATAAAAATCATAAATAAGATAACAATTAAAACACGAAGAGCAATAAACAAAATCAAATTGCAGCTGGTAAACAATTATTATGACATACACTGAAAGTCAGTAATGCTAAGGACAAAATAAATGCACGCATGATAAAGGACAGAAACTGTGAATACCAGGAGCAGAACCACACAATTAAAACATAGAAACATACTGTAGAAGATGATGGTAGAAGGGATCTGTGGTCCACTGAGTCTGCCTAAGCAGGTATCCCTGGGACCTATTGTGCACTGGTGTTTTGTCCTCCTAGACACCCAGCCTAGCCCTTGCCAGTGCCATGTGTTTGTTCCCAGTACTTCTGCATTCCTGGTAAAAGCTATGCTTCTGGCACCTTGTTGATGCCTTTAAGGAACTTGAAGGTCTCAATCATATCTCCCCTATCCCTCCTAGTCTCTAGTGAGTACAATTTCAGAGCCCCAAGCTCTCTTCATAGGTGATTTCTGAAAGCCATGTATCATTTTGTTACCCTTCCTGGACCACTTCCAATCTATCAATGTCCTTTCATAGGTGAGGTCTCCAGAATTATACATAGTACTCAGAGAGGCTCCACTAATCAATCAATCAATCTTTATTTAACTGGGGTAAGCACCTTTGAGCAAGCTTATTTACAAGGCCCCTGGGGGCACACAAAGGGTGAGGCAGAACATACATCATATACAGCAGTGCACAAGTAATTACAGATAATTGGCATGGTAGATACAAGGAGTACAGTGAGCAAAATACATTGAGGAGGTAACAATGAAAACATAAACCACAAAGACAAGGAATTTCAGTCTATAGGCATAAGGAAACAATAACACGGTACACAAAGAAATAACAGCATATCACCAAGGCAAACAGCAGGTACATAGGTCATGGCAAAAATGAAAATTTAGCTTACTGGAGTGATGGCATAAGAAGGAGAGTGCGGGTGAAGAGAGAGAGTAGGAAAAAGGTAACCATAAGGCTACAGTATAGGAGGAGATGTAGTTAGAATAGGAGAAGTATTGTGTGAACATATGTAAGAGATTAATGATCGGTAAAGTGGTAGTATCACCTCCTGTCCCTGCTGTCTATCTTGCCAATGCATCCTAACACCCTGCTAGCCCTGCTGTAAGCTTTATTGCATTGACTTTGCTGTTGAGGTTGTCCCTAATGATGGCACCAGATCACATTCCTTGGCAGGTCTCCTTTAGCCAGTATTCTTCCTTAGGGTTGGCCCCACCCAGGTGCATCACCTTACACCTCTTAGTACTGAAGTTTAATTGCCATATTTGTGACCACCTATCCAACTTCTTAAGGTCCTTCCTGCAGTTGTCTGACCTCCATACTGTCCACTTTTCCACTGAGTTTTGTGTCATCCACAAACAGGGCAATGTTGCCATGTATGCCTTCACTGATGTCACTAATGAATACATTGAAGAGGACCGGCCCAGGACTGACCCCTGAGGCACCCCACTAGTGATCTGCCTCTCATTAGATTTCACCCCATTTACTCCACCCTTTGTTTTCTGTCCTCAGGCAACTGTGTACCCACTTTACTATCTGTTCTGCTAGCCCAAGGTCTTCTAGCTTTTCTAAGAGGTATCTCTGCTGGACTGTGTTAAGTGCCTTACTGAAGTCAAAGTAAAGCAAGTCCACCACTTGACCACTGTCCAACTCCTTGGTCACTTTGTCAAAGAATGTAATAAGGTTTGTTTGACATGACCTGTCTGTCACAAACCCATGTTGTTTGTAATTCTGGAGGTGATTTCGTCGAGGTATTCCACTAGATCTCGCTTGATAAGGGCCTCCATAAGTTTACCCACTATCATACCTCTCAACCTCCCTCATCACAAATTAGGGACAAGGCTTAAAATAATCAGGGACAAATGACCAAAAATCAGGGACACATCTGAAAAATAGTAATATAAGTTCCAGAAGCTGTGTGCAACATGCTTCTTAGTATGAATAACATTTTCTTATTGAGAACTAGACTGTAACATCAATGGCTAGCATTATTTTATGATTCCAATCCCTACTCTTGAAAAATGCTAAACTTAGGAGGGACAGAAGAAATTTCTGAGGCAAAATCAGGGGCATCCCTGGAAAATCAGGGACAGTTGAGAGGTATGCCCACTATTGATGGAGGTTGACTTGACTATAGTGGCACCACGTCAGCCACCCTCCAGTCACCTGAAACTACCCCTGACTCCAGTGACCTGTTGAATAGGTGCACAAGAGGTGCTTCCAGCTCTTCTGCAAGCCTCTGAGTACTCTAGGGTGTAAACCATCAGGCCAGGGACCTTGTTGGGTCTGATGTCTGAAAGGTCCTTCCTGACCCTATTTGTGGCAACTCTTGGATGCACATTCTCTGAACCCCTCTGGTCTTGGCTCTGATACCACTGTCTGGCAGTGGACCCTGATTTTCCCTTATGCATACCAAGCAAAAGTATTCTTTTAGGGCCTCACCTTTTTTCTCTGCAGTCCTCCAGAGCCTCATACCCAGGGCCCCTGGCATTCCACGATTCACGAGTCAGTAATGGCCGCAGAGTTCTCTCCCACCTATGGAAATTTAAATTGGGTGCAGAATCGAGCATTGTGGCTCATTTTACATAAAATGGCTGCTGGCTGCAAAATGGTGGCTGAAAACTGATCGTGCTTTTTAAATATTTTATTTTCAGGCTACAGCATTACTTCTATCTGCTGACCACTGGAAGCAGAAGTTATATAAATCTTTGTGGCAAGGGGCAAGATTGTAGTGCTGCTGTCCTCGGATTCATCCTCCTCTGTCCCCCAATCATTCACAGTAAATACACCAGGAAAAAGCATATTTCTTAATCTTTAACTAGTGTGTGAAGCCGGCGGTAAGCCACCAGGACACGTAGCAGCCCTCCGCCTTTGCAAACCAGGTCCAAAGTAAGCTAGTAGAGTAGTACAGTCAGAGTCGGTGAGGTGGCGACAACCAACAGGTTCCCACCTATTGTACTAGTCTATGCATCTATGCCGCGCCCACCAATGCAGCCATTTATCGCTCTAGTTAAAATACCCTTTTTGCATTCCTATCTGCCGCCACTATTCTGAACTTGAGAACTATTACGAAAAGCAGGCAGGATTCCCGGAGCTGTTCTCTGTCCAGGACTCCCCCGGCGAACATCCCTACACCTAGCAGCCACCCAAATCATTCTCTTTACCCACACAGAGAGAAATTCTGCCTGCTGGTAACTGGTGGGACTTTACTGAGCTTAGCAACAGGCAGTGCAGTTTAAAAAAATTAACACAATTCCATTTGCAGGCTCCTCGCTCAATTCATGGACAGACTGGCAACCACTAGGATGAAAGGCACAAGCAGGGGTATTTAAATAAAAAACACACAACATAGCCAAAACTAAAAAATAAAGTGCTTGTTCAGTTTCTTAAATTGGTCAAGAAAGAGCTGTTGGTATCAGCTCCCCGCCGACTCTGATAAAAATTTAGACACCAACAAGGATTTGTTCAGTCACCATGCTCTCCCTACCTCTCTGTCCCATTCAGGTTCCATGTCACCGCCATTTTTAGGGAGGCAGGTCGGTATCTTGATGAGATAGTGCTGCTCGCCCATTCCCTGACTCCAGGCTGCTTTGCTCCCACATTATGTTGGTTCCATTCCTGACTGTTGACTCCTTAATGCTGTGTTCTTTTAAAATTTTACAGCCTGTCCCTGTATCTGCTTTTTAAAGCTGACCGGGATCAAATTTGCCTGAGCTGATTTGCCACATGCAGAAACCAATTGGCACAGTACTTTGCCCTGGCAGCAAATGAAAGCCCTCGTCTCCAATTCTCCAATTGCCAGCAAAGTGTGCAAGTAAGGGTGTGGAGATACAGTATGAGAATTCCTGGCCATAAAATGGAGTGCATTTCAATATTTTTCTACAGTTCCTGGACTCTGACTGAGAGGAGAGCAAAGAAGAAGACTGCCTACTGAAAGAAGAAGATCACTGCTGTTGTTCCTGACATCTTGCTGCTAGGCAGAGGTACTGCAAAATGTTGATTTTTTCCATGCTGGGATTGTCATACTTTGTTCCTGTTTTACTTGTTGATGGTTGACTTGTTTGTGTACTTTTAAACCATACTTTTGCTGACCAATTATGGTGTTTCTGGGTGCAAGTGTTCACTGCTGTTTGAAAGTCCCTGGTTGGCCAGAGGAGGCTCTGACATTCACTGGGTGTCCAGGGAGGCTCTGACCCTGGTTGTTGATCGATGTCCAGCTTGCTTCTGCTTCCTATGCTGGTGGTAATCTGTTGCATGTGTTCACTGCTGTTTGAAAAGTCCACAGCTACAGCCCCTGGTTGGCGGGGGCTCTGACATAGATGGTGTTTTTTTTTTTTCCCTGTGTCCCAGCTAGCAAGAGGCTGCCCCTGCAGATGTTGACAACAGCAGCAAACACTTGGAATGGACTACCACCTGCTCAGGAGATATTTTAAAGATCTCATATGTTGGTGGGTGGTCTGTTCCAAGTCTTTGCTGCTGTTGTCAAAGACCACCTGTACATTCACTGGGTGTCCTGGGGAGGTTCACCCAGGTTGTTGATTGATGTCCAGCTTGCTTCTGCTTCCTGTGCTGGTGGTCATCTGTTGCATGTGTTCACTGCTGTTTGAAAAGTCCACAACTACAGCCCTGGTTGGCAGGGAGGCTCTGACATAGGTTGTTGAATAATGTCTGGTTTCTGCTTCCGGTGCTGGTATTCTTCTGTTTCAAAATTTCTGGCTTCTGCTTAAAATATTACATGTTCTGCTAGTCACCTGTTCCAAGTGTTTCATGCTGTTGTCAGCATCCTCAAGTACTGGCCGTGGATAGCTTGGGGAGGCTTCTGTTACCTAGGTTGGCATTGCAACACTCCCCAGCCACCCTGAGGCTGAACCAGCGGACCTTGACAAGAACAACAAGCACTCAAATCAGGCTGCCACCAGCACAGAAAATATTTTAAAGGTGTTCTGTGCTGGTGGGTGGTCTGTTTCAACCTCTGGGTGACTGGGTGGACATGTGTTGTGCTGGTAGTCTGACCATTGCAAGCATTCTCTACTGTTCTCAAAGATCACCACAGGTTCATTCTTCAGTGTGTGAGAGGGGTTTGTGATCCAGGTAGGTAACATTTAAAAATATTATGTGTTGATAGTATGCTCTAAGTATCATAGCTATTCTTAGAGTTTGTAATGCATTCTTCTCCTCAAGTCTCCTATTTTGCTGTAAAAGAAAAGATATAAAATAAATGCGCTATCTCTAGCATTATTATCCACATAGTATGTATTGGCTTAGCGGCAACAGCCAATACCACTTACTAGTCTACTCGCCAGATGGGATTTTAATCTGTCAGTGTCTGCATCATGCGTGGCAACATGTATGTGAGTATATTAAGAATGCACATATGTGTTTCTTGAGCCTAACATAAATATTCTTTCCATCTGACTTCATCTAGGCATTTTCTAGCATTTATTTGCATCTTTCTTTCCAAGTATAGAATGGATCAATTTGTGAGAAAATCTACCCTGTCTGCCCAGAACAGATCAAAGACAGTCTTGTACATGACAGCAAAAGATCGCTGCAAGCGGTTTGAGGAAAACTATTTTGCACACCCTGCAACATTGACCTGGATCATGTTCACAAATCTACCATCTCAGATCACTTCTGTTCCAAGGCACATTTAAAAAGAGCTGCAGACACTCAGAAAACGAAAGGAAAAGCAATGGACTCTGCTGACATCCCTGGCAAAACACAACTACCCAGACAGAATGCATAAAGATTCGCGAGGACTTCACAAAGACCTTTCTGGAAGCAGATATGCTCTGGAGAAAATTGACCATCCGCAATTTGAAGTTTTATTGGGAAACACATCCCAAATGGAGGTGCTATACCAGGTGCAGATCAAACCGAGCTGCATATGTGTCAGACATTTATACTGTGGAAAGGCAGGATGTTCAACAAAAACTGGCAGGCAAAAAGGTTGCACTAATTGTGGATGAGACCAGTGATGTCGAGCAGCGATACATCCTCAATATACTATCAGCTCCACTGGCAAGAGATGAAACTGGATGAGTGTGTCCCTATTTGTTGGACACAAAGTTTTTGACATTGGTGATACACAGCACAGTGGCACAAGCAGTTGTTCAAATTGTAACAGACTACGGAATACATTTTGATGTGGTCTGGTATTCAACACAGACAATGCCTCATATATGAAGAAATGCTACAGCGCACTTCTACGAGGTTTGTTCCCAACTGCACCCATGATACATGCCTGGCCCACATCATGGACTTAGTCACTGGTGCAATGGAGAGGCCATTCCATTTAACAATGCAATATATGAAGCTATTCTACAAACTCTTTTCATTACCCAGCGGAAGAAAGAATCGTTGATTGCGACACCTGTCAGAGGTCACCCCGACAAGCATGCTACAATGCCTGCTGATCCCTGTGCAACAAGGTGGACATCCTATTTCATCGCTGCCAGGTATCATCACAACCATGCCATCTACTACTGGTCCTTCATTGAAAAGAGCTTGCCCTAACAGGACACCCATGCAGCACATTGCTTGCAATAAAGGTAAGAATGCAGTACTTTTCTTGTTTTTTTTTTTTTACTAAATGATATGTTGAGGCATATTGTTTACAGAAAAACTAATGTTTGTTTTCTCCTTTCTGCAGGACATTCTGTATGATGACACCCTTGCACTAAAGCCGCAGATTGAGCTGGCATTCCTTGCAAAGAAATCAGAATGGATGTGCAGTTTGCTTGACAAGTTTCGGTCACAGATCCCTGTGACAACAGATGTTGTCAACATCCTAGAAGAGTTGCAGATCAATCTTCAGACAAATCAAAAGCTTGTCGTGGAGAGTTGTGGTTCCTTTTTGATGGTGATGAACAGAATCCTGCTCACATTCAGACAGAGCTGTTGGAGAGTTTCAAGTAAGAATTCTTAATGCATCATCCAAACTTGAGAAATATCTGTCAGAGGGCCGCTGGTGCTGAACTTTTAAAAGCAGCGAATCTTTGATCCTCTAAAGTGGCCTTTCTGTCACAAAGCAAAGAGGATTACAGTATATAGCTATTCCAGGATGGAGTGATAACCCTGACACAGAATTTCAACTTTACAAACATATCCTTGCTCCAAACTATGTGAGCAACACAAGCCAAGCAGACAAAGATCTGAACTTATTTTGAAGTCTGCAGCAGCACGCATACCACAACTTGCTGAACAGGCTCTCGTGTGCATTAATTGCATAACAAACTCTGCAGACGCGAATGCAGTTTCAGTGTCCACAATATCATCGTTACAGAAAGACGTAGGGAATTTCTGAGGACAGCATTCACAGGCTGGTTTTTCTTTGTTTTAATGCGAAACAAAAATACAGAATATCATCAAAATAAAAAATTCTGCATTTTAAATTGTCTTACGAAACAGTTAACCTAACTGCCTCTGATTTGTAAGTGCAATAAAGATTAAAATGTGAGTTGTTCCTTACATTCTTCATGCTGCATAATATGTGCAATAAAAAGATCAAAATGTATAATGCAAGTTGTCCCTTACGTTCAAGCTACAATGTACAAATGTGCAAAAGAAGTGCCACAAAATGCAGCAGAATTTACAAAATCTTGCCGCAGAATTTGCAAAACCTTGCCGCAGAAATTGACCAGCCCTGCTGCAGAAATATTTTTTGCCACAGAATGACAGGGGCCTGCTCATACCCCACTTTTAACCTTACAGTTCCTCCCCATTTCTTCCTTTTTACTGCTATTGCGGAAAAGGTTTTCCCCTGATTTGACTCCACTGGCAATTTGCAGCTCTTTTGCTGCCTTGGCCTTCCTCATTATTTTCCAGGCCTCCGATCTTTCTGAGTGTAATCCTCCCACTCCCTGTCCCCGTTATGTTGCCTAAACCATTTGTATGCATTCTGTTTGGCCCGGATTGCCTCTCTTACTGGATGCGAACCACAGTGGTCTGGTAAACCTATTTTCTTGTTGTAATCCTGATGCAAAGTCGTATTGCCTCTAGAACGGTATTCCTAATATCTTTCAATATTTCCTCCATGTCTGGCTTGTCTCTGAGGTTTGTTAGCTTATCTCTTACTATCTGCCTCAATCTACCAAAATCAGCCTTATGAAAGTAAAACACCTCTGTGCTTGAGGTGGTTTTAGTAGTGCCCGTGGTTATTTCAAACTAGACTGTATTGTGATTGCTGTTTACCAAGGGTTCTTCCACCCTCACTGATCTAATTTCTTCAGAGTTTGTGAGGAACAGATCCAAGATGGCATCCCTCCTGGTCAGGTCCTTCACTAGTTGAAACAGCAAGCAGTCCTGGAATGCATCCAGTAAAGCTTGAGTTCTGGACCTCTTGGCTGCTGAAACAATCCAGTCCACATTTGGTGGGTTAAGGTCCCTCAAGGTGTCCAGTGACAAAGGTCACTGAGGTATGGCTACTGACAGAAGGGAGAAGACATGTGGGTGACTACTGTGTGAATGCTTGCCCAACAACAGTGATTGTCAAAACCATGAAACTCACTTAGGGTGACAGTGCTATCCACGGCTACTAATTGGAGTGACAACAATGTGGGCAAACAGTGTGAACAGCGCCTGCAATCAGGGCAACTCCAATTAGGGTGAAGGAGGAAAAAGCCCCAGCCATGAATGGTGAAGGTCCACAGGTGTGAAGCAGGCTGTACACGGTATGGTTCCGCAGCAGGGCCACCATCCCCGCACCACCAATGATGACAGTACCATCACCCCACACCCCAGCTGCACACATGCAGGGCCCCGCACTATGTCCAACCCTCCTGGCCACCCACCACCCATCCCCACAGTGCACACACACATGGCTGGTGAGGATGTCCCCATCCCCACTCAACAGTGCAAGAGGGCAGATCCACTGCTGTACTGCCGTCATAGCACAGTGCAGGAACAATGCCATCAGTCCCTGTGGTCCAGAATAGTGGGGTGGGATCAAATCCCACATAATGCAGAAAGCACACTACAGTTGTAGTCGTCTATGGACCCAGAATCAGAAACCAGTGGGGGGTAGCACAAGTACAATCAGACAGGCACAGCAATGGTCCATAGGCTGCTGCACTGAATGGCACAGTACTCATCACTGCTGCTGCATCGTCCACTGTACCTTCCTCCACACTGCTCCTCTGCATGACCAGCAAGCCATGTACTGTCCTGCTGCACGGATTGCCCCAGCTATGGCACGGTGCACTGCATTCATCCCTTTTATGCTGCATGGCTGCATAGTGGTCTCTGCACACATGCAATGGTGCTGGTGGTGTGCAACCATGCACACCCACAAGGATCTTTAAAGGCCACAAGACAGCACTGCAGGCATTCCTATGGGACAGCAAACTGGGAAATGGATGATGTATGTTTTTGGAGAGCCAGAAGGAGAAGTCACTCCTAGCATACCAGGGCTTCACGAATAGTGTGACAAGGAGGTAAAGAGCAAGGTGTACTAGGTACATGCAGGACTACAGATACAAGTGCCTTGCACGCTGCTCACACCATGGCTGATCATGTCATGTTCACAAGCCGCCCACACAACCATTTTCCTGATGTGGGGAGGTGAGGGTCCACAAAGTCATGGCAAAAGTGTGTGACTGGACACGCATGACTGTGGAGATCACCACCCAGGTGCTCATCCACAGTACTGTCAGTGTGCCAGACACAGTGTCAGGTAGGCTGCCAACACTATTGCTGCTGAGACGCACTGTGCAGAGGGTTAGGCAGGCCAGTAGGGGGTGCCCTGCAACACCCAAGATGCTGACCAACCTGTGGATACCCCGAATATGCTGTAACTGGGAGGGTGCAATTTTTCTGCAGAACAACAGCAGTCCCGCAGAGGACTGCATCCTTGTGTATGCCATCCAGCAGTCCCTGCAGTACTTAGCTGGCAGTGAGGACTGGTTTATGGATGAGACCTTCCGCTGCACACCGCCACTTTTTGGGCAATTGTATACCATGCATGGAATGCATGAAGGGTCATTGCCATCGGGTTCACAGTCTCATGCCATCGTGAATCAAATGGGCATATGTGTAGGTGTTTGCCGAGGTGCAGAAGCTGGTTGGTGGAGTGTAGCCTAAACCACTCTCCTTGATTTCAAGCGGTGGCCTGGCGTGCTCTTGGTTCCAACTCGAGTCCGCCACCCTCAGGGCTGCTTTTTCCATTTCTGTCGGGCCATCTGGTGGAAGATACAGCAGACCCCTGAGGTGCATGGCAGGTATGCCAGGGAGAAGGAGTTCGCACTCAGCATTCGCATGCTCCCTGCCCTGGCATTCATGCTGATGCCCACTGTGGAGAGTGCATATGGGGACCTCCTGGACCAGCCCTTTTACAGGTCCAATGAGGAGATCCTGTGGCCACCCTCAAGTACCTAGAGGTGACATGGATCGTTGCCTGGTGGGCAGGACGGCATGCAGGCACCCACTGTGTCCCATAACAGCCTGTAACATGCATCAGCTGATCCTCGATGGGCTAGCCAGGACAAAAACTTGGTGAATGGCTGACACCATGGATTCAGCTCATGGCTAGGTGCCAGCCACCCACCCAAGCATATGGTGGTTCCTCGACTGCCTGTTGGAGGAACAATGCCTCACCGAGTTCGTGTGGGGCAGCTGCTGTCTGGTGCCACTGCTGCATCCCAGAAGTGGATTTACAAGGACCTCACCCAGAAGATTAAGGCTATCATTGTGGAGTATGACAACACACCACACCTGACTACCTGCGTGGCCTTGCATTCAGCTTTCAGCTGCAGGTGTAGTCAGGTGTATGCCTGCATTGCTCATGTCCCCTGATCTGCTAGTTGTCCTATATCCATATTTGTTGGCTTGCTCCCACGGCATTGTGCCCCAGCCCAGTCCCCTGCTCTGCATCTCCCAGGTTCCCCACTCCTCCTGCCAGTGCTTCCCCAGAGACACCACACGTGGCAGCTGTCTGCAGCCATCGCATGCACTCACCTCCTTGCATCCATGCTGTGTGCCCCCAGTGCCCCTGCCACCTGGGCCCCTGTGGTGCCGCATCCTTCCATCTGTGGCAAAATCCTGCCATGTCCTCCTCACACCTCCTTCACCTCCCCTGCACACTGGATGCCCATCTTGTCCCCACCCCATTCATCCTGTATCCCCTTGTATGTGGCAGCATTTTTTTTTTTTTACATCACTTGATTCGCTGTTTTGATGCCCGCCTCATCCCAGTGCACTGTGTTGGCATTCTGTCTCGTGCCTGCACCTTTGGGGTTCACACTGCTGTGTTCACTGTCATCACATAGATCTGGTCCACAAGCACCAATATGTCACCTTTACCAACCATCTTTTGTAACTCCTCAGCTAAATGTTCATCTTTCCGCCTCCCTGCCCTGGGGGTCTGTATCACACCCATGCGCAATTTCTTTCCTGCATTGGTGGCTAAGGACCCAGAGTGACCCAAGCCCCCAGCCTAGGTGCTTTCATCCTGCTGCTTCAGTGCCCTCCCTGACATACAAGACAACACCCCCGCCTCCCCACCTGTCTGTCCCTTCTAAACAGTGTGCAGCCTGGGATGGCCAGGTCCTATTCGCTGTCCATGGGTGGCCCAGTTTTTGGTTATAACTACCAGATCAACCTTTGTGTCTGCTACTAGAGCTTGGAGGTCACTGATTTTATTACCCAGGCTCCTAGCATTGAGGCAGACTCCTCACCATGGGCTAGCATCATGATTCTTGCTGGCATTTTGTTTCCATTTTTCCTGCTGGTTGTTCCTTGTGTAATTTTTCTGATGCTGGCCCTCTGTTGTATGCTTTGTTTGCTCTAATGTGATTGGATCACTTATGTTTGCTCTCAGTTTTCCTGTTGGGGAGAGTTTGGCAAGGCACACTACCTGTTTCCACGCCTTAGCCTCACCTTCTATTAATTTAAATGGTCCGGGTATACTTCCATCTTTTAGGCCAGTGCTCTTGTTCCTCTTGTATGAGGTGAAGTCCATCCTGTTTGTAGAGTGATCTATCCCAGAAATTCCCCAGGATCTGATAAAATGGAAGCCTCTTGTCTGGCACCAGCTCTTCAACTAGCTGTTGAATTTGTCTGTTTCTCCAGTCTGATTCTTTCCATGCTGCCATCTTTACCCCATACATGTAAGACTTCTGAGAAGGCTACTGTGGTCACAGTTGTTGGAAAGCCTATCTCCCAGCTTCTTGATACCTTGTTTTGCATCCTCCACTGTCTGGTCGGCCAGATCGTGTGTTCCAATGTGTCAGTATTCCCATGTCTCCTTCCTCCCTCCCTGTCCACAGTTCTTCCAATGCAGTTGCAGTCTCTTGCTTCTGAGGTACCGAAGGCATCTGACTGTCACCCTCTTCTGTGAGTACTTGTGCATCCTAGATTCCATTCCTCTGATCATGGAGTCACTGACTAACAGGATCTTCTTGGTTCCTTGACTGGCCTGCTGAGGTCTGCTGCTGGTTGCTGAGGTTGCTGCACTCTTCATCCCCTTGATGGTTCCTTGACTGTCCTGCTGAGGTCTGCTGATGTTTGTTGAGGTTGCTGAGGTCTTTACCCCTTGACAGGACTAGCATCCCCAAGCCGGAGCTGACTGATTCCCATCTGCTAACAGCTCAGAAAGATTTGTTGTCCTTATTAGAGTGTCTCGAGTTGTGTTGTCTTTGTTTTTCTTTGCTGGTTTCCATGTCCTCTTTTCCCCACTTTCCAGCCTCCTGGTCCTGTGGTTCTCTGAGATAGGGGATGGAGTGCTCCAAGTCAAATGTTTCTGAAGCCTTCAATTTCATTCCTGGCTGCTACCAGCTGGGCCTGCAGGTCATGTATCTACATGCTTACTGGTCAATGAACTGTCCTCCAGAGGTGCTCCCGGAGATGAGTACACCACAGACATCACAGTGTAGTATTCCCAAGTTAAAGATTCTGGCAAGATATTTCCTACATGATGATTGAGTAAACAACACAAAGCTCATTTAGCTAGTACATGGGGAAGAGTCAATCTAAGGAGGTGGAGGAATAGGAGGAGAGTGATATAGAATAAGATACGGGGAATAGTGATATAGAGTGATATCAAATAAAAAGGGGAAAAGGAAAATCATATGGAAGAGGGTAAGGGACTGGGGGTGGATAAAGTAAGAATTAAGAGACATGAATAAATAAGGAAAGGCATGTGTCAAGAACAGAAGCAGGAAGGGAAATGTGGTTATGGAAAAGATAGGACAGCGAGTTAGAAGACAGGGCAGAATGGATATTCAAAAGGAGTGAGTTCCAGATATTTGGGAAATGGTAGGAGAAGGCAGACCAACCTGAAATTGAAGTAAGGACTGGGGGGCAGGAGTCCCATAAGGGAGTTAGAGAGTGTTGATGGGAGAAGGGTGGTAGACAGGAGGCATTTAGGTATGGTGGAAGGGAGCCATGCCAGAAATTCCCAACTAATGAGGCACAATGGGCAAGGAGTCTATCTCCAAGAGGAGGGAAAGAAAGGCAGAGTAAAGGTCACAGTGATATGTACATGAAGGACAGTTTAGGGAAAGTGAAAGAAGGAGTTGAAAAGGGTGTCCAGCTTTGGTGAGTGGACTTAGGAGCAACATTGTAAACTATGTCTCCAAAGTCAAAGATTGAAAGGATCATAATCTGGATGATCTCACTGCAGGCTTGAAGGGGATGCAGTCGCAGTGTCTATAGAGAGGACCAAGCTTGGGATGTAGTTTTTGTGGATAGCATCCACATATCTAACAAAATCTAGGTTCTGGTCTAGCCAGAGCACAAGAAATTTAAAACTGGAGACATCCTGCAAGGGAACCCCCTCAAGGGTGTGAAAGATAGGAAGGGTCATAAGTCTGGCAAGCCTCTGCCTGGTACCAAAAGTCATGGAGACTATCTTGTTGGTATTGAGGGACAATTGATTTGTGCATAACCAGCTCTGGACATTATTGAAAGCCAACTGGAGGCTGGTCCCACATCAGAGGGGAGGTACTGGAGGTATACAAGACAGTATCATCCGTGTTCATGTGGATATCTGCTGTTGAGATATGTTTAACATGTTTTTAGATAAGAGTTTAAGTTAATTTTCAGAATTTTTTTAATGTCTTGGTCATTGTTGTCATGGCAGTATGCTAATTAGATCCAGAGGTCACAGTTCAGAGCTGTTTCTGTGGAGGTGATAGAGAAAGTGAGAGATTCAGTGTGAGATCTAGGCAATGACTGTAATATGTAGGCAGATATAATGTCTAATTTGTATTTCTTGACTTGTATGTTTTGGTTTCTACTGAGACACCGGTAATGCTAAACTGTGTATTTGATTGCCTATTGGAGGTAGTTGTGAGAGCCGTGAGTGAGTCAGCATGAGCGGGTTCGAGAAGCTGACATACATTCACCGTTATAACAAGCTTTTCCTATAGGAAAAAACTCCCTGTTATTATATCTAAATGTCTGTCTGTCTGCAAGTTTATCTATCTGTCTAACTAGATAAAAAACAAATATGTTAATGCAGATATTTGGGTTGAAGAATGCAAAGTCCACAAAGTAGGAAATTAAAAAATATTTAGATTTTTGATCTCTGCAGCTTGGCAAACAAGTGGTGGGTTCTTTCTTGTGGTTGTCAAGCCTGATTTTTTTCACCTTGGTAATTTGGCCCCATTTGACCAATTTACTTGAAATCTGGCTGAAATGGATTTGGTGGCAGGATCTCTAGGTCCTGTAAATTGTGTTCCAGTCAGTTTTGGGCAGAAGTTACAGAGGTGCAAAAATGGTTAGATTCTGGGTTTTTAAGATGTTTTTTTTCTTTGCTTACCTGTACAGTAATTAAAATGGCTTTGATCTGAAACCTGAAACTTTCGGCTTTAGCTAAATTTTGCCAAGGTGAATTCTTTTGCTATTTTTGCATTTCTAGGATGTGCTGTTTTGTATTATTAAGAAAAAAGGGGCAATCATGACTGTAGGAAGACCATGTAATGTAGATCATTATTAATTCTGATGGAACTGTAAAGGATCACTGGGAGCAAGTGACAGTCCTAAAGGGCTTCCTCCAGGGAACTACCTGGGGGCCTTGTAATGCACAGAGGATTTAACCAAAAGGGTGTTTTCACTTTGGGTGGGAAGTTTGGTTCTGTCTGTGACTGAGAGATGCTATCAACTGTGTTGAAGATGGTGAAATATCTGTTGCCAAAGATGGTTCACTCTTTATTGGTGTGACAATCATTTTGTCAACACTGATATGGGTGCAAGCAATACACTGCTTGGCTCTGCAATGCCAGGCATTGCAGCTCCTGGAGCCAGAGCACCAAAGCGCTGTTCATGGAAACATTGCTGTTTTCATCTCGCACCCCAACAATGAAATATAACAATCTTCAGGGCTGGCATGCCCCAAAACAGAGAAAACTGTTGTGGCACAAAACATAATGTGAGTGCAGGGCGATCAAAACTCAAGATTGTCCCTGTCACTTGCCCTTGTTGTGGCAACCGTGAATTGCAGTGCCAAAATTCAGTCGGCAACTTGATGTTATACACCAAAGACTGAGCTGCTGAAACAGGAAGGAGATGGACCTACTATTTGCATGGGGAATCCTAAGCTAGTATGGATATTGGAAACATTACCTTTGTCAGAAGGTCTGAAGAGACTGACAGTCACTGCCTGAGAGCAGGCTGACATAGATTGTGGTGCACTGTTGCCCAGTACTCTAGTAAGAGTAAAACCTAGTCATTGTGAGGTGTCTAGAGCCGGATGATCTCTATTTTAATTTATTTATTTTGAAAAGTTTCATGAACATGTTTTTGTACCTGTGGCACAGAATGGTGCGATCGCTGTGTGAAATTAACTTTTGGGATGGTTAACAAAATCACAGTTGCACTGTATATGATGGGAGGTCCCAAGATGCTGATGTTGAAAACTTGGTGAAAAATTTCCAAAATGACCACATCATGGGCGTGTGTTGTGCAGTTTCTGTGCATGCTCTTAACTTTGTTAATTTTTCTTATTTTCACTCCAGATTTTAACATTGCCATTTTTCCACACCACCTCATGAATAGTACAACTGTCATTTTTCAAATCCTACTAAAGATGTTTTTCCACAGCTGTGGCAAAAAATGGTGTTTCAGTTTCATGGAATTACATTTTGATGGGGATTTGAAGTTTGCTATACTGGGCACATGTGGTGAGGTGCTAAGAAGATTATGTTGAACATTTACAGTTAAAGTTATTTGAGATGGCACAGTTATGACTATTTGTTGCAATTTTATTACACCTGCTAATAACAATGTGTGGAAGTGCAGGGTTCACAGACCCCTGTGTTTCATAGCTAGACACATATGTGCATCTGTGGAGGGATGGAAGTGTAGGGTCCAAATGGCCCTATTCTCCCACCATGGCATATGCACACAGTTGTACTGTCTGGATGGAAGGATGGGATTGCAGGGTCCAAGGACCCCGCGCCTCCCACCGTGACATATGGACAGTGTTATACTATCTAGATGGAGGGACTGTTGTTCTATCAGGATGGAGGGATGGGAACACAGGGTCCAAAGGACCCTGCATTCCCACCGTGACATATGAACATTGTTGTACTATCCGGTGGAGCTTCCACCATGATATATGGACACTGTTATACTGTCTGGATGGAGGGATGGTAACACAGGGTGCCACAGCAAAATGAAGATACAATTATACTATATGAAAAAGAAGGGAAATTATTTGCAGAAAACTTCATTAATGCATCAGTTAGAGTGAATACTATGGCATTCCATTTGTAGTCCAGTGGTCCTTCTGCCCTCCCCCATTGCCAGAGCACCCCGGATGCAGCAGTTTATGTCCCTGGTGTCTAGTGGCACCCCACCCCGTCCATTCATGTGTCCTGTATTTAATTTTAGTAAGCATTTATAGTCAGTGGTCCCACTGCCCTCGCCGTTGTCTGATCACCTGATTCAACTGTGTGCATATGCCATGGTGGAGAATAGCCATTTGGACCCTACACTTCCATCCCTCCACAGATGCACATATGTGTCTAGCTGTGGAAACACAGGGTCTGTGAACCCTGCACTTCCACACATTGTTATTAGCAGGTGTAATAAATTGCAACAAATAGTCATAACTGTGCCATCTCAAATAACTTTAACTGTAAATGTTCAACATAATCTTCTTAGCACCTCACCACATGTGCCCATTACAGCAAACTTCAAATCCCCATCAAAATGTAATTCCATGAAACTGAAACACTGCTTGCCACAGCTGTGGAAAACATCTTCGCAGGATTTGAAAATGACAGTTGTACTATTCATGAGGTGGTGGAGAAAATGGCAATGTTAAAATCTGGAGTGAAAATAAGAAAAATTAACAAAGTTAAGAGCATGCACAGAAACTGCACAACACACACCCATGATGTGGTCATTTTTGGGAAATTTTTCACCAAGTTTTCAACATCAGCATCTTGGGACCTCCCATCATATACAGTGCAACTGTGATTTTGTTAACCCATCCCAAAAGTTAATTTCACACAGCGATCGCATCATTCTGTGCCACAGGTACAAAACATGTTCCAGGCAGGATGTGCAACATGACAGCTGTACCATTTATAAGGAGGTGTAATAAAATGTCAATGTTGAAAATCTGAAGGAAAATATTAAAATTGGTGAAGTTACGAGCGCGTATAGAAACTGCACAACATACGCCGTAACGCAGTCATTTTTGGAATTCTTCCACCACTTAACATGGGTTTTTTAGACCCCAATTATGAACAGTAGCACTGTAGTTTCAAGAATCAGTCCTGAAAGGTGATTCCATGCAGTGACCACAAAATCACCTTTGGGACTGAGAAACAAAATGACAGTGCCAGTAGTCATGAGGTGGGGTTCCAAAACCCCATGTTTAAAATTTGAGGGCAAAATTTCAATTTGACCAAGATATCAACATAGTTGAACCCCCCATTGATTCCCATTATACGGTTTACCTTGATTCCTCAGATCGCAGTTCAGCTTTGAAGAGTACAGACGTGTCCCCGGTTCAGAGAATATCACAGATCCTCACCTCTGGAGGGTAAGTATGGGTGAGGGAGTGCAGACAGGTAGTGCGTAGGGGAGGTGGGTAGGGGAGGGAAGATGACAAGGACAGTTTATTTTTGCAGGGTTAAAAAGACTTGAGGATGGTTTTCTTTTTACAGGTTAAAATAAAAAAATAATTGGGAAAACTGGGGTGGGCTCCAGTGTACAGCAAAAGTTAGGGAGCATCATGATGCTGACAGTGGGATTGGGCACCCTCATTGGCAATTAAAGTGGTGGGCTAGGAGGCCTCCGACACCAGTAGTGGGCATCCCGTGTCAGAAAGTTTTTTTTTTGCAAAATACTATTTATCTGGGCACACTGGGTAGGCTCCAGTGTGCCACAATACTGGAGGGTTACACAATGACACAAAGATTGGGCATCCAAATGTGAGTGGAAAATGAGAATGGGGGCAGAATACTAATTTCATTTCAGGATTCTGCATCGAAGACAATGGGGGACAGTTTTCATTTTCACAGGTTAAAAATAAAACATAAATAATTGGGTACACTGGGGTGGGCTCTGGGTGTGCCACAAAAGTTGGGGGATCATGATGCTGACAGGTGGATTGGGCACCCCCTTCAGCAATAGAAGTGGGCTGGGAGGCTTCTGACACTGGGAGTGGCATCCGGTGTTGGAAAGTTTTTTTATACAACACACCATTTATCTGGGCACACTGGAGGCTCCTAGTGTGCCACAATACTGGGGAGGTGGGGGTTACACATCGATACCAGGATTGAACATCCCGATGTTTGTGTGAAAAGTAGGAATGGGGGCAGAATACTCGATGCAGGATCCTGCATTGAAATGATCACAAATTTTGATGCAGGATTCTGCATTGAATAAAAGGCATTTGGGGATGATTTTATTTTTTTTACTGGGGTTTTAATCTGAAGATGACTAAAAACCAGTGGTGCAACACTTCTCAGCTGGACCACTCAACCTCAGATATGTCAGTAATGGTTTTAAAAGAAAATCTCAAATGTACACAATAGAGACAGGCTTTTGAGATCAAACTTATTTTACTTCTCAATATGGTAGAAGATGGCATGAACACAGATTTGGGACTTATGGCACATTATAGGACTTAACATCCACAGACCTTTCCTTCTTATGATAGACATATTATAGGACTTCAGCGTATCCTTGTGTGTGTGTGTTGGGGGTTGCTGTTACATTGGGGTGGACTTATATTCAGGTACATGACATAATGGTGTTACAGCATGTTATGACTCTTAGTTCAAACACATAATGAGTAATATTTCCTTTTACTAGTTATCTTCCCGGGGGTTAAATGCGTTAATTCCATTAGGTCGTATTCAGATTCCTAGCCTGTTACTGTAAATACAGTAGTTTTATTATATACAGTCACATTTTTGAACTCTGAACATATTGTGGTGCAGGATCTCATTTGTATGGGGGTCCTTGACAGATTAAATTACATTGAGCTAATATTGTAGTGATATGTGAAAATAAATGTCTGTTAGGACTCTTGTCTCAGATACATAGTGTACATTCACTTCTAACCAGTTATCTTACCCTGGGAGGGTGGAAGTTTTATTTCATTGTGGTTCTATTCAGAATCCTAGGACTGTTACTGCATATATAGTAGTATGATTATTTAGTGTCACATTTTTGAACTCTGTACATATTAGGATGCAAGGTCTCTTTACTTGGAGGTTCATGACAATTTTTATCCTTTGGGTATCAATTGAAGTGATTGATTTGAATGATGATGCATTAGGACTTGTGTGTGTGTGTGTGTGTGTGTGTGTGTGTGTGTGTGTGTGTGTGTGTGTGTGTGTGTGTGTGTGTGTACATGTGCATGCATGTATGTGTACTCCTTACAACTAATTATCTTCTCGGGGAGAATTTCATTCCTATGATTTCTTATTCAGATTCCTTAGACTTTTTCAGTACATCAAGTAGTCTTATCATACACTGAGAATTTATTGAAATCTGTACATGTCAGATTGCATGGTCTTAGTTTCTTGGTGGTCCTTGACAAGTGGCTTTTGTTTGGCCTTATACTGTCAATTTATATTATCATGTATACACTCCTGTTACAAAATTGAATGCCTTAAGGTTTATGGAGCATAATAACCAGTTTGAGAGTATAGTTGGGTAATGTTTTCAGCTAAGTTTTAGAGTCCATATAGTGTGAAACTATTGCTCACTTTAGGTAAACTTTACTTTAAACCCTTTGTACACCATGTATATTTACTTTTGTAGTTCTAGGTTGTGGGGCTTGGTTTTAACTTACAATCATGTCACATCTTCTCATGTATTTAATCTGAGTGGGTCTTGCTTTTCATGACCTGCATTCTTAACACACTGGAACACTCTTAAAGGAATTTTCTAAGATTCCTAGGCACTATGCAGTGTATGCTGTCTTGCATACATAGCATTAAGAACTGCATGTAATCCAAATACAAAATTAATGAAAGTATGCTTTTTCACTGTTTTTGTTGCCGTGATCCCAGAAGTGTCCAAAAGACTTTATTTTTTTTGTTCGCCTTTCCTGCACATGCGTCGTCTTGGCGCATTGCCTCATGACATGTTAGCAGGGATCATAGCAGTCAATTTGCAAGCATGGCTGAGTGCAGATTTCAAACCACTGACTGGTCCAGTGAGGAATATGACTCTGACTCCTCTCTGGCCAATGCAAGTGATTTGTTCAATATTAATGTTGGTATTGCAGGATTTGATCCTTCCGAGACGACTTCGTATCTCGTCTGACCTCGGAGGGTAGCCATTCTAATGTCAGCACTTTGGGAAACTCGAATGCCAGCAGCAAAGATCCTCAGGCATACGGGAGTGAAGGACAGCTGGGACACACAGAACGGTACCCTGACTTGCTATTTTAATAAAAATACATCACCGCTGTACCACTAGCAATGTGACCATGTCACAATGCCAGCCAGCTGCTGCCATTGGCTCGGGGTTGGTTTCGTCCATCATAGCAACATGCTCGTTTGTTGCAGAGTGCACATGAATTTAGACACAGCAGGGTTGTATAAGGGAACAGCCTGCAAAGCTGTTATTGATGCCACATTTCCTCCAAGCATGGTTGATAATGTGTACCTTTGTTCCCTGCTTGTGTTCCATGTAATTCATTATAATGGGTTCAGGTCACATGGGTTGCATTTGGGGGTGGGGCACTTGTCTTTGTGTAGCCTGATGGCATCCATTTTACATACACTGCTGTTTTTGGGGTTGCTTATCCACAAGGAATGGCACCTAGTCAAATGTGCTTCTTATGATGCAGTGCTGCATGTTGCATTTTTTTAACAGCCATTATAACTGTCATGATCATACACAGAGGTTGTTGAGAGGGAAGATCAGATGAGACAGTTAAAACTCACAACACACACATATGCACTCAAAGAATCGCTGGTATTCCATCCCTATAAAACGGCGGCAGTGCCCTGCAAAGCTCTGCTTTTTTCATTTGCTTTCACAGACACGTTATTTGGTGCATATCCATTGGGGTTTTACTAGTCTCCACCCAAAAATTCCAACCGAAGGCATAGGTGTCATGTCCAATGCTGCCTTGAAACAATTTGGGTTGTACGATCATTATGGCATGGTGTTTCTGTAATGCATAGCACAATCCAAGCACTTACAGAGAAGCCTGTTGAGAGTAATGTTCTATGTATATGGGCATGTTTCATTGTTTTTGAGCATGTCCTTTGTTTTCTAATGCATGTTAATTTTTTCCCATTTTATGTTTTTGGGGTGGGGGCAATAGTAAAGCTGTTATTCTATCTGAGTGCCTATCTGTTCCGCTTAGCACGATACTTCACAGTAGCATAGCACACAATGAATTAATTATTACTGCTGTTGGTTTTGCATTGCTAATTGAATAGTCTTGCAACAATCAAATGATGGTGAAAAGTTACTTTTGAATGTTTGCAACATTTCATATATTCATGGTGGACACTAGGCCTTGCTAACACTGTCTAATATGGATTGTCACTTTGAATGCTGCACTAGCCATGCAGACTATTGTGGTGGCCCATTATGTGTATTTATTGAATTTTCCAATACAAACATCACCATGAAAGATAAAAAGTAAGCAGCCCTATACAAAACAGTACTATGTTTGCTACTGTGCATTTCAATGTCCACCTCTGGTATATGAGATTTCATCTGGTACTATGCATGCCACCTAGCCATACAGTTGATGTGCACTGGTAACATTACTATTTGATTTTTCAGTGCAAAACTCACTATTCAGCTCATGCCAAGCTTTTCCAGGTGTAAGCAACATTATATCTTTGGATGTTGGTTGCCAAACGACATCACCATACATTGGTATTGTAGGTACCACATTGCTTTGCAAGTGTGATTTTTGTGTGTATACCTCTGGTCATCCTCTGCACATCGTGGCAAGTGGTGGTGGGCATGGTATTAGTCTTCTTTCCTCTTACATGTGCCACTGCATACCATGGATAGCAGCTGAGCCACTTTCCAGAGGTTGGGATTGGGTGGGGTGGGGGTGGGGGTGGGTCGATATAACTTATTGAGTCAACTGAACCAACTAGTGCTAAAGACTATGCCAGTGCACCAGGCATTGAAAGTGGTATGTAAACCCAGTTCAGTGATTGGTGTGTGGAAAGGGTGTCAGATGCAGACTTAGGTATGTACCAGTTCCACTGTACCTCATGCAGATGAAGCTGCATCTGGATTACCACTTGAAGTTCTTGATGTTGAGGCACTGACCAGATGGAAAGGCAACTAATTGGTTACCTGTCGTACATCATCAGACAGACAACTTTATATATCTGTGCTGTTGCAGTTCGTGTGAAGTAGGGTTTGGTGTGATTACATCTTGCACTGTCATCAAATGCATAACTAATTTGAAAGGGTAAAACATATTCCATTGTAGAAAGAGTGCTGCAACACAAGGCATGATAACCTATTCTATATGGAATGCCACTTTGATCTTGTGCTTAGACTATTTGTGACTTACCGACTGATGGATGCAGGGAATTGTCTGCCCTTCAGGTGGTAGTAGCCAGTAGTCCATGAAGCACACATACGGATATACATAAATGTCAGCAGGTACAGGGCAGATAATCTATCCAGTGTGTTGGATTGGTCAGCTACCAATTATTACTCTGTATCTGCCTCTCCTGTCTCTTCCACCATAAGGGTGTCCCTGCACCTCACTGTGTTTCATCTCCTTGTAAAGCATCAGTGCTTGATAGTGTAGCAGATTTTACCATATGCTTTTTATTGTGCTTTTTGCTTGTATGACATCATTCTTTCCTCCTTTGGACTCTGCTTTAGTACTTCTTTTCACAAGTAACATTATAAACAATGTGCTCCTTGCTTGGACCATGTCTTTTGTCTGTATGTGCAACTTTTTTCCACACTTATTGTTCTATAAGGCCGTGAAACACTTCCTGCTGCATGACATTTTATTTTGGTCACAGCACAAGACTGTCCTTATAGGACAGCAGGTTGACCCCTCCAAAAAATTAGAATACTGATGATGACCTGGTCACAGCCATATTAAATGTTGCTCTCCTTTTATTATTTGTCAAGTGAAAAGAAGCAGTGACGCAGACAAAACATAAGGAACAAAATGTTATACAAGTCAGACAGAGGACAAACCTGAAGACAATAAAAAGTATATATCTAAATGTTCACTGCTATCAAGCACTACCACTGTAAACTGCACCATGACCAATAGGATGCCAACTACTCCACATAGTCAATATTCGAATGTAGCAGGGTCACCTACCCTCTCCTGTCAGCTATTCTTCTAGCTATGCACGCTATAATGTGATTTGGCCTAGCTGCTGCTTCACAAGTCTCTGAGTTGTTCATCTGCCATGTTATCACACTGAGATCTTTCTCCTCCTCCTTGGGGATTTGAGTTTCCACCTCCACCACCACACTCTTGTTTTTCTTTGCAGCCACTTCTGTCTCGAATTCACCATTTTTGTTCCTATTCACTGGTGTGCCAATAGCATCACCAGACTCCCGTCTGTCACCCAATGTAAGGCCTTTATGAAATCCATATCCAGGACATGCACCGATAGTTCATGTCCAGTGCCCACGCCACCCTGTCATAATAGGCAGCCAAGTTTTGCTGGCAGCATCTCCTCCACAAAACGTGTTGCTTTTGATACCAGAGTCAATCAGAATCAAGAATGTTTACCAGCCTCATCTCCATTACCTGTCCCACAATTGATCTAAGGCTCAGTGGTGTATGGTTTCCAGTTTTATACGTAGCCTTTTATGAGCGTGCCACGTGTTCCATCACCCAATACTGTGTTTTGCACCGTGTTCTTGGCCAAGTACTGAACAAGTCCTGCTAATGTCTTTCACAGGTCCACCACCAATTCATTCTGTACCCTGGTGTTAACCATCCATGGATGGCATTTTCTAGCAATGCTGCCTTGTAGTGCCCTAACTTCTGTGATGCCCCCATGCATTACCACCTCCGGCTCTGTACATGCCCTACCAAATCCAGAGGCAGTGACCAATTGTTCACCTCAGTAAATGCCAAACAGTACTATTCTTTTGCCCTCCTGTCATTTCTGGACAGTTCTACACTAATACCTCATTCACGTCCAATAGGTTCATTACTCGGGGGTTGTATATCTTCAATGCTGGCGTCCAGTTCTATGCCCATCCTCCACCATGCATTGCATAGGAATAAGGGAAACAAAATGGTGGCAGGAATAGCATAACTCAATGTTCAAGTATTGTCACTGTCTGCTAGCTTCAGAGTTTGTAAGGTTGCACTAAAGGACTGCCGGACTGATGACAGACTGTGTTATTATTGTAGGTAACATCTTCAATGAATTGCATGACATTTACTAACAATACTCTTTTGTGGCATGAATTCTTCTAGTCTTTTGTATTTCCTGGGGCTTTTCACTGAGTTTTGCCAAGTAAAGGCAGTGCATTTTCACTCCAAGTGTATGCCAATGTATGAACATACGGACATATGAACTTGGCAACAGATAATGTCCTTTGCTGTACTGAGTCTGCACATCTTTGTAGCCATTATTGGACACCTTGCTATTTTGATGAGCCAACCAGTCACTGTCCCAATGAATCTGCCATTGCCATCCATCTTTCTGTGCACATTTCCTTCTGACTCTTTGTCTACACACATGTGAATCGGTTACATCGGCATGTCAAAAGTACTCAGTCACTGTATTTCTCCTACACCCTACTTACCATTCAGTGAGTATTTAAACTGCCATTTCATTTGCCTGCATGTTATTTCTAACATCATGCAAAGAATGTACATTTCTTTTATATGCTTTGACTCACAACTTCTTTTTACCCTTCTAGGTGCTCATGTGGCCTTTGTCCATGTATGGTCGACCAGCTGGAGTGCATTAGCTGTGCAGAGATCGGAAGCTATCTTATCGACTGGAGGACTAACAAGTGACATGTATTACTATGCACCCAGGTTTCAACACTGTTGTGCTCGACCCCTTTGTTTTACAAACCGCCTACCATGCCTACCACCAGCAGTACAATGGTGGTAATGCTCACATCTGATATTCAGTAGGTATACACCACAGAATATGGATTTTGTCATCAGATATGCACAGAGAGGGCAATGACCTTACATACTTTCTCTTCCCTTATTGTATGTTCTCTAGATATTTTTCTCTCCATGCCATGCTGTTCCTTCCTTTGTCATGTCCCTGTGGTTACAAAACTGTGATTCCATGACCCACCCCAGGGATACATGATGAGCCGCTTACTGCCCTTTGTTGAGGTTCGAGGCACAGGACGCATAACCTAGTGTTGTTGGTACTGTGCCTGTATTGTCAGCTGTTGTTCTGGGGGTACTGAGCACTATCTTGCAGCTGCAGGTCAGCTATCCAGCAATCCTCTGCATGGGGCAACCCATCACACCATTCTGGCAACATTTTTTAAATCCAAACCATCCTGTGCCAGTTTCCTGCCTGGTACCCTGTGGCTATCAAACAGGGCTGCCCTGACCAACTCACAGGAATGCACAATGAATGAGCCACTTAATGCAGTCACGGTAGCACTGAGGGTTGAGGTGCAGGGCATCTGACACCCAGTAATGCTGGCAGCCATGGATCAGTAACTAGTCTTGTTATCTGCATCAGGTTGCGTGGGGTGACAGTGTACATTTCATGATTGCTTACCTTCTTAAATTCATTGATGTTGCTGTTCGTTTTGTCTGTCTCCTTTTTAACTCCCACAGTGCATCAGGAGGAGTTTTATTTTCTGTGGGTGTTCCCAAGTCCAGAAAAGATGCAGTTGGAGTTGATCAAGGAATGTAAACTAACCAGTGTTTGTGCAGTAACACCATTATGTTGGGCATTTAGTTTTCATTTGTTATAAGAAAAGGAGTTTCAATCAAACTACCAGCTACATCAGCAACCTTTTGTGAATGCCGTCAGTCATAAAGGTGGTTTTAAACTAGATCTTGACAGTGTTCCTTTGTAATGTCCCTTTGAAGTATGGGTGTCAGTACTGCATGCAGTTATCATGATGAGGTCTAACAAGTGATCTATACAGTGGCATAATCACATCCCCTTCCATGACGTTATTCAATGTGTGATGCAACCCAACTTTTAGTTGGCCCTGCTCCTGCCCTCCAACACTGTATATAGTGTTTAGCCCCATGATGGCTACCTCACGATCCTTCTCCTCAGTCTCCACTAGCTGTCATCTCCCTCCCTCCCCCGTTTCTAGTTTCTCCTTTTCTTTTTGCACCAAAATGCAGGCCCTTACAATTCATGGCATATAACTACCGCCAAATGTAAGACCAGGTCTCCAGCTTTTTGGATTTTCCTGTAAACTCTGCCACGCTACTATTTCATCCACCACTGCCCCTATCTTGGTGTCATCACAAACATGCTGGTCCTTCTTAATTCCTAAGAGAAATGTCTGCAATAAATATCCCAAATAACACTGGTCCTAGCTCTGAGCCCTGTGGAACTCCACTTGTCAATGCACTTAGGGATGAGAGTTCCCATTCCACCACCACCCTCTGCTGCCTTCCCTGCAGCCAGTTTGTCACCCATACCACCTTTTTGCTCCCTTACCTGTGCCTTCAATGTTTTATTCCAAGTTGTCCACGCGCACGGAATCAAATGCATTGTGGACATCTAGGTACAGTACATCTGCTGCATGGCCCTTTTCCATCTGCCTAGTTACCCAGTCATAGTAATCTTCCACAGTGGTTTGGTAGGATTATTTCTCCTCCTCCTAATGCACTTTTGCCCATGCTGCATGTATGATGGGCCCCTCAAACACAATGCACTTGTCAATGGATTGCCAGGCCCATGTTTCCATGATGGCTGCCATGTCCACCTCCATCTTCCCATCTTCTCCATGAGGGCCTCTAAGTCAATTATTTTATCCCCTTGGCTCCTGGCAGTCATGGTGACAACCTTCATCCCAGTCTTCTATCCTCAATTATCCTCTTTTATCACCCTCCATATACCCTTGTTATGTGTGTGATGTAGACAGCCCGTTCTGAGTGCTGTATAATATTTTTTATATAATATGTATTAAGGACTGTCTCTGCTGAAAATCAAATGCTCTAGGAATGACATCACTCATTTCCCCCTTCCCCAGATTTTCAGCTCACAGCTGCAGGACAAGAGAACTGCTGACAGCATGTATCACACATTCAGTTTTTAGAGAGAGTGTGTTACCTGGAAGACTTTAATCAAGAATCCTGTTTCTCTGAGTTAATTACAGAGTTGTTTTGGGTTAACTTTGTTAAGAGGGAAAATCATAAAAAGGTTTATGACGTTGAAGAGAAAACACAAGTTTTTTACACAGAGGTGAGAGGTTGTAAATGATCATATGAAGCCGGTGTGAGGAAGGTACAGCATGAAATCAAAGAGGTGTCATTTGAAACATGAGTTATGCTAAGGTTGCAGAATTAATACTTGAAATTACAACCTGTGGTTGTATAGAAATATATATTTTTAGATATTTTGACAGAGGAGGAGCTGGATGACCTCATCCAAAAGGGGTTGGCAGATACAGCTTGTAAAGATTATTCTGTTTCACTACAGAGACACTTTTATCTGACTCTGTCCAACATAACATCTGAGCACTGAAAACAGGTATTTAGAAAGCTAGACAAAATCTAAATATTGTTGTAGGAATTGCACTAGTTTTAAACCTTGTTTTGTTTAAAGATATGTATGTCTTGTGATATAAGAGTTCTGTATTGTATGTTTGATGTATTATTATATATTTTAGTAAAAACTCTAATTTTGAGAAAACCTGGTCTGTCTTTGAATTGCTTTCTTTGCTGAGAAATATTTATGGTTATAGCAGACAGCAGACATAGCTTATATGGTGGTACCAAACTGGAAAGAAAGCGTTTAAATCTGAGGTTTTTAAAGTTTTAAAGGGTTCATTTCTCGCACGCCTAGTTAGGTGCCCATAGGCAAAGATATCTGGCCCCCTGAAGACAGATATATCTGAGCCTGTGCATTGGGTATGCTAGCAAGAGGTTAACAGTTTGAATCCTCCAGAACTGGAGACTGAAGGTTAATCCAAACTCACAAAAACAGGCAAAAGGGTTACCTTGTCTATTACACTGTTCACAAGACTGGACTCAGAGGTTGGCACTTTGGGAGTAGAGGCTTGACCTGCTGAGTGAATCTGTGACAGATTGGTTGGCAGTGGTGGCATTAATTTTGGTATCACAAGCTAATTGTTCTGTGTCAGCTGAGACCATAGGATCTCTTACAAAGAAAGAAAAAGGCAGAGTTTTATTTTAAAAAGGAAACAGAACTATATATCACTTGGCTTACAGTTGAGTTCCTACCCATTTTCTTTTTTTTCTAAAGTGCAAAGTCAGACTAGCAGTAGTTTGGAAAGATGGCGTCCTACTACAGCAGGCACACTGTAGAAGCAGTTAAAACAGTTGTGTGAGACAGAGGAGTCCTGTTTGAGGTGAAAGCCAGTAATCAGAACCCTCATAGAGCCCTGGCGGTAGCAGATACCCAAAGCAGGAGTCACAGACCGTGACTGAAAGGGACCAGACCTTGAGTGTGGCAGAACTAGTGGCCAGTGAGGGTCCCAGCCAATGAGAAGAACAGCAGGGTCACTGTCAGTGAAAGGCCACAGCAGCAGGGAAAGGTCACCAGTATCCTGAATCCAGAGGTACTCAAGCTGCAAATTGAGTTGCAAAGGATAGAACTGGAGGCAGAGTGACAACAGAGGAAGCAGACCGTGAGGCAGAGGACAACAGAGGAGGCAGACCGTGAGGAATGTGAGTGCCAGCGAGAGGCAGAGGAGAAGAGAGAGCGAGAGCGCAGAGAGGCAGAGGAGAGGAGGAGAGAGGGCGCCAGTGGCAACACAAACTGGAGAAGCTACGACACCAACCAGCGGCACCAGGGTAAGTGGCTTGGATTTAACTGGGACTGCAGGACTGGGTTACAAATTGAACTCTAAATTAATAGCTGAGTTTAAGGATGGGAAGATATGGACTTTTTAAATTCTTTAAAAAGTTTGTATTCAGGCTAAAATTCCTAGAGAGTCCTGGAGCTTCCAGCTATACCCGCTACTTGCTGGAAAAGCTTGGGATGCATTGGGTCAATGAACAACGAAGACAGTGATGATTACAGCAAGTTAAATGCTGCACTACTAAAAAGTTTTAATTAACTGCTGAATCATACAGAGCTAAATTCCGAAGCTCAGGAGAAGCCCTGATATGAGCTATGAGGAGCTAGCCACGAAACAACATCCATTTTAAAACATTGGTAGGAAGGAATTGAGGCAAACACTGTTGATAAAATTGAAAATGTGATTTTATTAGAACAGTTTTATTGGGCATGCCCAGCAGAGCTAAAAACCTGGCTAGAGGACCGAGATCCAAAACAGTGCAAGAGGCTGCTGAACTCTTGGACCGATATGCCAAGAGCAGACCTGCTCTGAGAATGAATGGGTTAGGTGGCAGTGCAGAAAGGAAAAAGTGCACCTTCAGGGCAGCTAAAACCCTCACTGCCTCCATCGAAACCAGTTAGCACCAGGTTTCAAAGAAAAGATTTCTCTGAAGTAAGAAATGTTTGTTGGTTATGTAAAGAAACTGGGCACATTGCCAGACAGTGTCCAAGAAGGGCAAACAATAATATGCAAGTAGTACCAGAAAGGAAGTGGGTTGTTTGTGTGTCCCTGGAAGCATGCCAGTGAACATGATGGAACACATGCACCTAGTCATGGTAAACGGTGCATAGACGCAGGGGTTAAGTGACAAAGGGCATCCCTGACATTGGTAAAGGATCTGGTACAGCCTGGTCAGCTTATACCCAATAAATACATGACTGTACAGGACTTTGCGGTGAGAGAAAACATTGCCACTGGCCAGTGTTCTCCTAGACTGGGGTGAAACAGGGAACTGTGCAACAGGTGGCTGTAGCTAACACATTAGCAGTTGATGTCATCCTGGGTAACAATCTCCAGCAGGGGTGGTATGTCAGTTACCTGTAGCCAACGGCCAGAGAAAATTGTAGTTCTCTGAGCCCCCAGCCATTGGGGAAGATACTGAGAGGCTGGTTTCCCAGCCTGTGTCTCCGAAGGAGACTGATAAAAGGGGTAGAAATTTCCCAGTAGCAAGTAACCACCCAGCTACAGAGGTTACTGCAAAGAGGGAGGGTGACCCTTGTCAGAGGGTATGGATTGACAGTGATCCTGAGGACCCTGAAGCTAGTGCTAGGGACCCTAGTTTAGCGACTGAAGGGACCTGTCCCATGCCTTGGGAAGGTGTGAGGGTTCGCAGTTGCTCAGAGAAGTGACCCTAGTTTAGAGAAGCTGAGGGCTTGGGCAGACTCAGACAGTGCACAGGAGGTGACGGCAGACATAGGGTTTATTGGGAAAATTGACTTATGTATACACAGGCAGTACAGACAGGGAGGGATGCTAGGCAGGCAGCTTGTCTTTCCCCAGGGATATCATGAGCAGTTGCTTAAGGTTGCCCATGATATTCCCTTGTTCGTCATCTGGGAATCGTGTGCACAATGCAGCAGTTGGCCCAGAATTTCTACTGGCCTAACTCACCCAGCAGGTGAAGGAGTATTGCAGGTCTTGTCACTGACGCTAAGAAATAGGGAAGGCAGGCGAGAAAACCCAAGCCGCCCTGATCCTTGCCCATAATGGAGGAGCCATTCCAGAGGGTGGGATGGATATTGGGGACTTTAAATACCGCCAGCTCCTCAGGGAAGAGATTCATCCTGACTGTGGTGGATTATGCCACCCGTACCTAAAGGCAGTCGCCCTATCCTCACTGGAGGGCGGACAAAGTGGCAGATGCCTTGCTTGGGATTTTCTCCCATGTTGGGTTTCTGCAGGAGGTAATCACTGATTGAGGAGGTTCCTTCATGTCGGACCTAATAAAATGTCTATGGAAGAAGTGTGGGTGGTGCAGAGATGCATGACACTATATCACCCACAAGCCAATGGGCTTGTGGAACATTTCAATGGTACCCTAAAGTCAGTGCTCCGGGCGTTTGCTGAACAGCATGGGAGGGACTGGGAGAAGTACCTTCCCACCTGTTGTTGCATACAGGAGGTGCCCCAAGAATCGACAGGATTTTCTCCTTCAACTCTTATATGGACGCTGGGCACGTGGGCCCTAGACTTGATCCGGGAGGACTGGGAAGCACGCCACCCAGGGAACTCCCATTGTGCATTATGTCCTGAGGTTTAGGAAAGGCTGAAGGAGCTTATGGGACAGCCCAGAGCAACCTGGCAGCTGCCCAAACAGAAACAAAAGGTATGGTATGACTGCAGAGCCAGAGCTCGCAGTACATGGTGGGTCAGGAAGTCATGTTCCTTATTCTGGTCCAGAAAGACAAGCTCCAAGCTGAGTGGGCAGGGCCTGACAAAGTGGTTAAGAAGGTAAATGACGTAAACTACATTGTGGAGTTACCTGACCATAGACAGACAGCAAGGATGTACCATGTCAACATGATGAAGCCATATGCAAATAGGGCTGACATGGTGTTCGCAGTGTGTAGTCCTGAGGAGGGATGGACGAAGGAGACCCCCTTCTGGATCTGCTGGAAGAAAGTAAGCGGGAGTCCTCTGTGGAGGCAGTAAAATTGTCTCCCCAGCTGACCCCGGACCAGGTCCAGAAAGCAGGAGGTTTTAGCAGACTTTGCCCCTTTGTTTAGTGCCAAGCCTGGACTAACCTCTTAGCAACACACGATGTGGAGACAGGAATATAGACGCCCATACGGCAGACAGCATATCAGGTGTCATAGGCTGTCCAAAGGACATTAGGAGGAACTGGAGGAGATGCTGGATTTAGGGGTAATCCAGAGATCCCACAGCCCCTGGGCCTCACCGTAGTCCTTGTGTCAAAGCCAGATGGCTCAACTTGTTTCTGTGTGGACTATCATGGACTGAATGCAGTCACAAGTCTGACGCCCACCCAATGCTCTGGACAGACGAACTCCTGGACAAGTTGGGAGGGGCGACCTACCTATGACTATTGACCTGACCAAGGGGTATTGGCAGGTAGAATTGACAGACAGAGCTAGGAGAGGTTGGCCTTCATCACTCCGATAGGCTTATTTGAGTTTAAAGTAATGCCTTTCAGAATGAAGAACGCCCGGCCACTTTCCAAAGGTTGGTGAACCAGGTGTTAAATGGTGCTGAGGAGTACGCTGTGGCATACCTGGATGACATTGCCATCTTCAGTACCAGCTGGGAGAATACCTTTCCTCCTTAGGGAAGTGCTGGGCAGTATACAGAGGGCCGGGCTCACTGTCAAAGCTGAGAAGTGCCAGGTGGCCATGGGGGAGGTGGCATACTCGGAGATGTGGTAGGCCAGGACAGCTCTGTCCCAACCAGATAAAGATAGAGGTGATTCAGGCGTGGCCCAGACCAGAAACCCAGAAGCAGGTCAGGAGCTTTCTAGGGACAGCAGGGTACTACAGGAAATTTGTACCCAATTACAGTGCCTGGCTGCTCCCCTATCTGATCTGACAAAGAAAAAAAAATGCCAAAGAAAATTACCTGGGGCCCAGCCTGTGAGGAAACCTTTACCAGACTGAAGGAGGCACTGTGCAGTGCTCCTGTTTTGACAAGTCAGACTATAGCAAACTCTTTATAGTTCAGATGGATGCCTCAGACATGGGTATTGGGGCAGTACTTAGCTAGCGTCTAGCCAAGGGACAGACCACCCGGTAGCATTCCTGAGTCGGAAGCTGCTCCCAGGGAGCAAGCGTACTCCACAGTGGAAAAGGTGTCTTGCCATAGTGTGGGCCCTGAAGAAATTAGAGCCATACTTGTATGGGCAGCATTTGTGGTGCAGACTGACCACAACCCCTGGTTTGGCTGATGCAGATGGGAAAGAGCAATGGCAGACTACTAAGATGGAGTCTTGCTTTACAAGGGTATGATCTAAAATCGTACATAGGGCTGAAGCGAAGAACAAGAACTCTGATGGGCTGCCTAGGGTCTATGAGGAGGAACTAATTTGGGAAGCTCATCCCATGTAGGGATAGATCCCAAATTCAGTCTAGGTGGGGAGGAGTGTGAAGACAGCCCATTCTGAGTGCTGTATAATATTTTTATATAAAATGTATTAAGAACTGTCTCTGCTGAAAATCAAATGTTCTAGGAATGACCTCACTCATCTCCCCTCCCCCAGATTTCAGCTCACAGAAGACTTGGTTTGCTGGCCAAGGCACCTAGCTTCACCTGAGCTCTTTCCTTCCAAGACTACTTGAAAGGCAGAGTAGAGAACCTTACCAGAGCAAGGGAAAGGATTAAGACTTCTTTTGGCTAAGCAGATTTACTGTATGGTGTTGTTTTTATTTTTACTCACAGGGATTGCTACTGTTTGTTGCTAACATTTCATTGCTTTATTTTTCTCTGTAGCAAAGTGTTTCTTACAGCGTCTATCTCTCTGAAATTATTACAGGTGGTGCTTTACAGGTTTTACAGTTTTATCTAACGTTAGGATAAGCTTCAGGGTTACTGCATTTGTTGTTGACTGATTGTTTCTGCTCTTGCCTCCTTGTTCTTTCGTCCGTGGTTCTTCTTTTTCGGCAGGGAAGGGCCCACCCACCCCTATCCCCAACCACCCCACACTACTCTCCTTTTATAGGGTACCACAGTTGTGACATTTCCTGTGGCAGAGCAGGAAGGAGCGGATCAGTGAGGCATCCACAATGTGAGCTCATTTACAGGAGCACTAGTAATTTAACTTGTTATAACAAGTTAAACAAAACAAAACACAATCAAACCATTACTTGCATTTTTTCCTTCTAATTACTCTGACTAGGTTATAAACCCAGCAACGTATCTGGAATGGATATCATTAACTGCAGGTACTGTGGAACAATTTTCAGAAGGACAGTCTTACAGGATTTAGGACACTGTCCTACATGCTGGGCCATTGGAGATCTTAGGGCTCAGCTCTGGGCAGTATGAGGCAGATTGCACACCTCAAATTTCATATTCAAGAGGAAATATTATAAGAACCACCGCCATTTCCCCAGCATCCAACAGAAAACCTCGACCGCAGAGGGTAGTTGGACCAGGAGGTTGGCAGGTGGTTAGAGGGCAAATCGGTGCTCCATCACCTCTGCTTTCCAACATATTACCTCCAAAAACATATAAACACTGCAAACAGGTATCTGCCTCTATCTCTGTAATCAAACAAAGAGGCAGAAGACACTGCAGAGCAGGACACAGTGCCAGGAGCTAGCACAACAAACTCACCCAAATCAGGAACCAAAACAAAAAAGCAAAAAGAGAATCCAAAAAACTTGATCATAGGAGACTCCATGATTCGGGAGTTGATACCCATCTCCAGCTAGGGTTAATGATCAGATGTCTCCCAGGTACATCAGCATGGAGAGACACTGACCACATTGCTAAAATTGTTCACAAAGCAGGAGAAAACATTGATGTCCTAGTACACATAGGGACTATGATCTCACCAGCCGGTCAGTTGTGGAGACCAAGGAACACCTGACCAGGCTGGGTGACAAACTATCATCCATTTCATCCGGCATCTCCTTCTCTGAGATCCTGCTAGTCTGGGAGAGGGGACAGATGGACGGAAGGTCAGAGAAGGGGAGATAGGGAGCTAAACACGTGGCTCAAGGGCTGGTGCCAGGAAAAGGACACAGATTTGTAGGGAACTGGCAACAGTTCTGGGAGAAAGTTCTTTAATTTGATGGACTGCATCTGACTAAGGAGGAGTCAGTGCATTGGGCAGAAGTTTGATGTCTTTGCAGAATATTTAAACTAGAAAATGGGGAGAGGGTGCAGCACCCCATACGTCGAATGGGAAGAACACCCCTCCCCTCAGCTAGTGGTCAAACAGGGATTCAGCATGTTTTCAGTTCATTTGCATCACCAGGTAAGAAAAAGGTTTGTCTCCCCATACAGCGACAGGGTAATGCCAAACCTCACCCAACAACTAACACACTCAAATCTGGCCAATGGAAAATCATGTACACAATGCTCACAGCCTGGGAAATAAGATCCCAGACCTGCAGGCAATAATGCAGAGGCTAAACTGGACATAGTAGCAATTAGTGAGACGTGGTTTACCAGTAACCACACTTGGGAGACTTCAGTACCTGGCTATGTATTGTTCAGAAGAGACCGAGGTGCAAAGGGGAGGAGGGCCCTGTATGTCAATGAAAATATCAAAGCTACAGAAATTCAGAATACACATAGGAGCCAGAAGAACTGTGGTTCACCATGGAAACAGGAAATGGGACAGCCATAAGAACTGGGTTGTCTACAGGCCCCCAGACCAAGGGAGGACATAGACACATTACTGTTAGAAGATATACAAAACATGACAGCTAAAGGGAGGTTCTGATAATGGGAGACTTCAACATGCCGCTACAGATTGGACAATACCAGCAGGGACATCTGCCAGAACTAGACACATAGTGGATTCCTGCAGGGGAGGGCCTCAAACAACTGGTACTACAACCCACAAGAGACAGGGCTATTCTAGATCTAGTACTGACTAACAGGGAAGGGATCACAGATTTCCAGGTAGAAGGTCACCTGAGGGCCAATGACTATCACATGGTATGGTTCAATTTGGCTACTACATCTAAATCATCCCATTCCAAGGCAAAATATGGGACTTCAGAGGATCTGACTTTGATAAGATGGCCAACAGAGTTAAGCTAGCCCTGGCAAAAGAAACACAGGTGAGGGGTACAGGCAAAGTGGGCAAGCATTAAGGATGCAATACTTGAAGCAACATCCCATTGTGTTAGACAGAAAAGGAAGTGCAAAAGAAGAAGGAAACCACTTTGGTTCTCAAATACAGTAGCAGAAAAGGTCAGAGCCAAAAGGCTGGCCTTCAGGAAATATAAGGGAACTCAGGGGATGAAGATAGGGAGGCATACCAAACTGCCCTAAGGGAAGCAGGGAAGGCAGTAAGGCAGGCAAAGTCCCAAACTGAGGAAACACTAGCACGAACAGTAAAAGAAGGTGACAAGACTTTCTATACGTACATTAGTGAAAGGAGAAAGTCCAGAGGGGTATTGCTGCTTAATGGAGAAAAGGAGCATGTGAAGAGGAGGACATGTAAAAGCATCTATCCTAAATAGATACTTTTGCTCAGTATTTACTGAAGTGAAGGTAGGGCAGGGCCCACAGCTCAGCACCATGGACACGGGGAGGGAGGTGAGCACTACTCCTTCACAAAAGAAAGGGTCCTACAAGAGCTTGCTAAGCTCAGGGTGGACAAGGCAATGGGACCCGATGGCATACATCCCAGGGTACTTAAGGAGCTAAAGGTGGAACTAGCAGAGCCATTAGCAGAACTGTTTAGTGAGTCTCTGAGCACAGGAGAGGTCCCAGAAGACTGGAGAAGGGCTCATGTGATCCCGCCTCACAAGAGTGGTAGCAAGGAGGAGGCAGGGAACTACAGACCAGTCAGTCTTACCTCAGTAGTGGGCAAGGTTATGGAGGCACTCTTAAGGAAAGGATAGTGCAACACCTGGAACCTATAGGGGCACAGGATCCAAGACAGCATGGGTTTACAAAGAAAGGTCCTGTCAAACTAATCTCATAGATTTCTTTGACTGGGTAACCAGAGTGGTGGACCAAGGGGAGCAGTTGATGTCGCCTACCTTGACTTCAGCAAAGCTTTGACACTGTTGCACATAGAAGATTGATAAATAAGCTGGGTAGGCTCGGATGCGCCAGAAGTTGGTCAACTGGGTGGCAAACTGGTTGACGGGCAGAAAACAGAGAGTGGTGGTAAATGGTATACAGTCAGAAGAGATGCAAGTCACAAGTGGGGTTCCTCAGGGATCAGTCCTGGGGCCAGTCCTTTTCAACATCTTCATTAGTGACCTTGCAGATGGACTAAAGGGTAAGGCCTGTCTGTTTGCAGATGACACCAAGATCTGCAACAGAGTAGATGATCCATATGGAGTGGAAGAATGAGAAGAGATCTGGATAAACTAGCAAAATGGTCAGAAGAGTGGCAACTGGGATTTAATGCAAAGAAGTGAAGATCATGCACATAGGGAAGAGAAACCCTGAAGCCACCTATAGTCTGGGAGGGAGTTGCTAGCAGTCACAAAGGAAGAAAGAGACTTGGGCATCATCATCACAGATGACCTGAAATCATCCAAGCAGACCTCTAAAGCAGTAGGTGAGGCTAGGGGGGTGTTAGGGTGTATTAGTAGGGGTATACAGGCCGTAAGAGGGAGGTACAATCTTCTCATAAGACACTGGTTAGGCCCCATCTGGAGTACTGCATGCAGTATTGGAGGCCACACCTTCATAAGGACATTAACCAAATTGAGGCAGTCCGAGAAGTACAACAAAATGGTGCAGGGACTGCATCAGAAGACATATGAGGACAGATTAACAGAGCTCAACATGTATACCCTTGAGCAAAGGAGGAGAGAGGTGATATGATCGAGGCATTCAAACACCTTAAGGGCATTAACAAGGTGAAAGAGTCTACATGTTTAAATATAAGAAAAATAGCAGGACAAGAGGACACAGCATGAGATTAGAGGGGCCGATTAAGGGGAATGTGAGGAAATTCTTTTTCACAGAAAGGGTAGTGGATGCATGGAATAGCCTACCTCAAGAAGTGGTGGCTATGGAATACAGTGCAGGGCTTCAAACAGGCATGGGACAGGCATAAGGGAGCAATACAAATGAGTATGAATAGATTGGCCACTGACAGAGCAAAGGCCGATGGCACATTTATAAGGTAGAAAAGAAATGGGCAGACTGGGATGGGCCTTACGGTCCTTATCTGCCATCAACTTCTATGTTTCTATGTTTCTATGCTGCAGGCCAAGAGAACTGCTGACAGCACGATCACACACTCAGTTTTTAAAGACAATGTATTACCTGGAAGACTTTAATCAAGGATCCTGTTTCTCTGAGTTAATTACAGAGTTGTTTTGGGTTAACTTTGTTAAGAGGAAAATCATAAAAAGGTTTATGATGTTGAAGAGAAAACACAGGTTATTACACAGAGGTGAGAGGTTGTAAATGCTCATATGAAGCCTGTGTGAGGAGGGTACAGCATGAAATCAAAAGAGGTGTCATTTGAAACTTGAGTTATGCTAAGGTTGCAGAATTAATACTTGAAATTACATCCTGTGGTTGTATAGAAATATATTTTTTAGATATTTTGACAGAGGAGGAGCTGGATGACCTCATCCAAAAGGGGTTGGCAGATACAGCTTGTAAAGATTATTCTGTTTCACTACAGAGACACTTTTATCTGACTCTGTCCAAGATAACATCTGAGACTGAAAACAGGTATTTAGAAAGCTAGACAAAATCTAAATACTGTTGTAGGAATTGTACTGTTTTAAACTTTGTTTTGTTTAAAGATATGTATGTCTTGTGATATAAGAGTTCAGTATTGTATGTTTGACTTATTATATATTTTAGTAAAAATCTAATTTTAGGAAAACCTGGTCTGTCTTTGAATTGCTTTCTTTGCTGAGAAATATTTATGGTTATAGCAGACAGCAGACATAGCTTGTATGGTGGTACCAAACTGGAAGAGAAGCGTTTTAAATCTGAGGTCTTTATTAAAGTTTTAAAGGGTTCATTTCTGCACGCTTGGTTAGGTGCCCATAGGGAAAGATATCTGGCCCCCAAAGACAGATATATCTGAGCCTGTGCATTGGGTATGCTAGCAAGAGATTAACAGTTTGAATCCCTCCAGAACTGGAGACCAAAGGTTGATCCGAACTCACAAAACAAACAAGAGGGTTACCTTGTCTATTACACTGTTCACAAGACTGTGCTTAGAGGTTGGCACTTTGGGAGTAGAGGGCCTGACCTGCTGAGTGAATCTGTGACAATGTGTTCCTCACGCCTCTGCCTGTTGCTAACTGTGTTCCATTCCCTTTAACCTCCTCCTCCAGAAGTCATCCATCACAGTGGGGCACAGGTTCACTGAACACCTCCTCTTGGAGTCTTTGGGCCTGCACCCCACTGCCCCTTGTATTCCACCCTGTTTGTCCATGAGTACCCTCAAACCTGCACTGCTGAGGTGTAGTCGGTCTGGTGGAAAGAGTGCTTTGAGTTATGATTGTTTGTGTAAACTTACCTGTTGCATTGTTTCTGATAACAGAGTGTGTATTCTGTTCCCAATTACCCTCAAACCCTCCCTATTGAGGTGTAACCTGTATGGTGAAAACAGTGCTTTGAGTTATGATTGTTTGTGATAAATTAACTGTTGCATTATTCCTGATAACAAATTGTGGACTGATGTGATTTTTTTAGACTCTACTTTCCTCAAGTCACCAGTTTGGGAATATCCCTAAGGCATCCCCAGCTGATCTAGCCCTGTCTGAGAACCCCCTCACCCCTAGGTCGCCCTGGACCCCTGATCTAGCACTCTGAGCCACCTTATGTCCCCTGGCTTGTGCTCCCCAGGCATGGCTGCCACTCCTACCTTGGGCACTCCTTCCAATCTGGTACAGTGGTGAGGTGCCCACCAGGAGGATATCAGGATCTGGGGTGACCATTGTGCAACTTGTTACCACCAATGCAACAGCATACATGGTTTTCAGATTGTACCTAGCCTGCAATTGACACTTGATGTACTGCTTATTATAACTGCCGTCAATCCTTTGCTATGCTGTCCATGGTGTACAAGGCACAGCATTACATTTCCTTGTACCACTTCCACCATAAAATTGTTTTTGTTTTGCTATGTATTCAGTTGTCAGTATTGTCTTATAACACAATCTCATTATCCTTTTCTGTTCTCATTGTTTCCAGAAAATACAGATACACTGGATACCGGCAGATTGTACATTAGTGTTGGGGATACTTGGGACATGATGTGCGAGTTGCCCTGCCTGTATGTGCCCTGCAGCGGATAAGAGATTGCTACCGAAATGAACCCGTGTGCAATACACACATTTCAAGCCGGAATGCATAATCCCCTTAAATCAGCAATCCTTACACTAATCACAAAGAGAATGGACATTTTGTTACTCAAGTGGCATTCTTTACATTTCTTTATTTGAGTACAAAATGTTGTTTGGAAAAGCTATGCTGTGTTTTAGCCCAATAAATAAATTATTTTATTGATGCAGATGAGTGAGCTGAAAGATTGTGTTGTGTCATATAAATCATATTTCTGTTGTGTGCACCAGTATATTGACAGTAGCACTTTGTTCTAATGGTTTAACTAATTCCAAATGAGTCCAGCTTTTTCCTGTCCAAAGGCAATGTAATGCACACTTCACAAAGTGGTCCAACATTCTAAATGGCATATCATTCAGATAAAGTGGTCATTGATGGCTCAAATTGTTGAAGCGACTAACAAAGTTTGCCTTGGCGATTCACGGTCAACCTCACTGTATGCTGCTGTTAGTGGTGGATGTTGTGCAGTGGTTTGAGATGTCACCAGCATCTGTAATCTACTCTCCTTTGTTTCAATGGCTTTGAAAACATCCTCCATCAGATGATGAGTGGTCTGTCAGAAGGGGAAAAGCCAATGTTACAAGTGCTTTTGCTACATTGCTAACTTATCATGTACATATCATACCATTAATTGTCAATCTGCAGGAGCAAGAATTCATAAACCGTAGCATCATCAACAAAACATTTGCAGCATTGCACAGTTCAAAACATCTGTCAAGTATGCTATGTTTCGCGCCTAAGTTTTCCTTTGATGAGCAAAAGTGATCTCCTTGCTATACAACCTGGTTTGTGCCATAGCAACGGTCTGCATGGTTGTCCAGGTGGAGCATGTGGTGGGTTATCACATAGCTCCAATACCTTATGTTGCACACCCTGTCACCAACTGCTCTGGTGATCACCACAGGCACTTGGGCTCATTCCTAATATTGACACTATAGTGCAGCATGAGGGTGGTGCTGCACCCTGTGGCACTACCTCGTCTGAGCATGGGTGATCCTCCTTTCCTATCTGGCTGTGCAAGTATGAGTGTTGCGATTCAACCAGTTGCGCTGTTTCACCACTGTGTCAGCCACTACCCACATTCTTGGAAGCCAAGAAAAGACTTGGACAGCAATGACTGTCACATTTAAAAAAACTGAACTCTGGCACTCACTACCCATGCTAACACTTCCACGGCTCTCCATAAACCTGTTTTTTCAATACAAAATGAACCATACTATCCATCGCATTTTACACTGAACGTGTCCTTTAGAAAAGGGCACATTCAGTTAGAAATGTATGGTAATTATGGCACATTTTATATTGAAATAACACGGGTTTTATAGTGTATTGTCGAGAACCATGTGGTATTTTTGAGTGTAGTGTGCAGTGAGTGCCCAAGGTCAGTATTTTTAAATATGATAATTTTTCTTAGATCACCACAGCTACCAGTGCATCCATCTTTTATCCTATATAACTGTAAGATATTTTTCAGGTTGCAGTATTTAGTCTTGTATTCACTTACAATACATGGCCTTTTTTTCACTGTGCGAATGGAAGGTTCGCCTTTTTGGACTTCGAGAAATACACCTCAGTTTTGGATTTCCGGCCTCCGTCCATCCTTTGCTGTTTTTGTGCTGTTCTCGCTAGTGTAGTGCAGCTGAGGAATAGTATGTGAACATCAGTTCTGTCAGTGCAAGTTTATTCTTTGTGTACTACAAATGAAGATGGCTGCTTGACTGTAAGTAAGGTTTTGCTTGTGAAATGTGTCAATTCAAACTTTTATCAATTTCTTTTTCCTACAGTCGCAGCCTGCGGGCTCTCTCAAGCATCCTGCTCTCATCCTGCCCACCTGAGGTCCCCCATCCTGAGCCTCCCTCTCCCTCCATGCCTGAAGACAGCATCCCTGACTTAAACCCTCTGCAGTGGGCCGCCCTCCTCTTTGGGTGCTCTATAGACTGATCAAGCTGCAGGTGAGGGCCGGGTGGAGGAACTGGAAGGCTGGGTGGGTGAGATCGGCAGTGGGCATGGGTCAGGTGCCATCGCCTACCCCGTATAGCTGGTTGTTTCTTGTTCTGGTGCATTCCCCCCAAGTGGGATGTGCACGATCCATGGGCATGGCAACCTACAGTATGCCTGCCACGCTCCACCACATCTTTTGGTCCACATCCTGCAGTGCTCCTGATCTCCATCGAGGGTTGCTGGGATGCCAGACATCTCTGCTGCCCTCTCCTGGGAGGAGAGCAGTCCATCAGATGCTCAGTCCTCTCCCTGTTCTGCCGGCACCTGTGCTCTCTCCTGAACTCTGGTCACTGGTGTAGCACGAGTGTCCAGCACCTCAACCTCAGTGCCACCAGGCCAGCTCATCAATTCAAACTCAACAGGACCATCTTGTAAATAGGTCTTGGACCTAATGATGTGAACATGTGATCTTAACTCGTATAAAAATACAAAATAGTACTACTATTACTGTGTCTAATAGCAATGGCCTCTGCAGATTGTACATAATTTTACATGAATAGACATTTTGGGCATATCATCAACGATCAGGCACTCAACTAGGTTTGCGGGCCATATTGCCATACATGGCTGACAAATACTTCCACACATTGCCCCTGTGGAAGGATCTTCCATGAAATCCTGGTGTGCTCCACATTGCATATGTCTAGCACTTTCCAGAGTGGCATAAACAAACCAAATTGCATGTCTGCCTAAGACATTATAACAATTGGAAAACTTGTTTTGCTGACATGACACATTGTACAAACAGACACACAACATAATGTTGTTTCATTATGTGATTCATACAGTCTGACAGTTTCATTACCTGCACTCCATCCCATCAAAGGAGAACGCTGTGTGCTTGGGGTGAAGTGAATTATGGTGCTGTGGAATGCTTCAACTGTGGAAGTTTGGTGGTATGGAGACAGTCTTGTAATGTCTTTCAGAAGCTGTGTGTTTTCAAGTAGTGCTACCAGCTTCTCAGTTGCAGACTCACCTTGAAAGAAAGAGATGTATGTTACTTTTCTATCTTTTGGTTGCTGCAGACCATGCCCAAGTCACATCCCATGTCTGCCCACCAACTAACTGTCACTGACATTCATTCCTTCCTACCTTCACTCCTCTCCTCTCCTCTCCAATGGTCTCTCTCTCCACCCTTCTCCTACCCCTCTTCTCCTTGATACAGTCTCCACAAATGACATGCTCCTGTATGCATCTGGCTCTTGCCCAGCTGAGATTACATCCAGCTTGCATCAAGACTTTGACATGGTTGAGCTCAGGTTTGCTAACCATCAACTTTGTCTCAACGCCAAGAAGACTGTCTCCATGACCTTTGGCACAAGGCAGAGACTCTCTAGGTTACCCTCCTGCCTACTTTCCAAACCCTTGATGGTACTTAACTTGAGGTGCCATCCTCCTTCAGGAACCTAGGACTTTGGCTGGATCAACACCTAAATGTCTCCAGACATATTGACACCACTAAAAAAATTGGGCACCCAGCAGGTGCCCTGTTCTGGAACCGTAGTTGTATTGCCCTATACAGTTAGGCATGAAATTGTTCAGAAGAAGATCATGCCCATCTTTGAGTACTGTGATATAATCGACAGTGCTGCACCCAAGTCCTCCTTGCCAGATTAGATACCCTTTTCTGTTCCTTCTGCCATGTTGCCCTTGATGCTCTCTCTCACACCCACCACTGTGATCTCTATCATGTCCAATCCTTCCCTCCTCTTACAAACAGATGACTCTTCCACTGCGCTAAATTCACCTCCAAGCATTGGATGGGTGAACTCCTTCCTACCTCTCCCCAAGCATTTATAATGATCACAACTCCCTTAGATCATCCGACTCCTACACGCTTGCGGTCCCATGCAGAGCCACCCTCATCGGCCAATCTGGATACTCTCCCGACTACCCAAAATGTGGAATATACATTGCACCATCAAATTCATCACTCATCCTCCTCCTAATCCATCAGCTCTGCCCTTAAAAATTCCTTGCACCTAGCTGTTCCTGCTACAACCCTCCCAACTCCCCTCTAAGCCCAACAAATCTCGATCCTCTCACCACCCATGCAATGCCCCTGCTGCAGCTCCAACCCCACCTGCCTAAAAACTAGTCTTCAATCCTTTCTCCAATTCTTTCCACTCAGACCTTCCTTTGTCCCTTACTGTGATTCTCTATCATCCAGTGTTGTACCAAGGCCCAGTCCCTACCCTATCCTGTACACCATTAACCCAACTCTTCCCTCCGCTTCTCCACATCCTGAAGAGCTGGGATCCTGTCCTCTTTACTCTCTCACCATCACCCTCTGTTCTGTCCTTCCAAGCCTATTGCCATTTGCTGCCTACAACCTGCTTCCCTCCTACTGTACTGTACTGTACCTCTCGCTGCCACAATCTGCTACCTTCCTGTCATGATTGCCCTCTGCCTTATGTAGGCAGGGTTGTCAGCATACTGGAGGGTCAGGCCACAGCAGACCTTTCTCCTCTGACCTCTTCCTTCACCTCCTTGTTCCATGCCCTTCCACCACCACCCGGCTTCTCTGCCTACAGTCATACCTACCTCTCTCTCTCTCTTCTCTCACCTTACCTTCTCCCCTTACATAGCCCTATCTATGGCTGACCCCTAATCTGTAGTGCACTGGTAGTCTCTGTGGCACTGTGGCACTTGTAGTTAACTTGCACTTCTGTTATACTTTCACCAACCTGGTCTGCCTGGGTTTACTACTCACTAAATTACCCACATCAAAGTACAGCAGTTCTATTCAGCCATTTACCAGCATCACAGGTATGTGTCATTTACTGTATGACTAAATGTTATTTTGTGTTATTGTATCTATTTAGTTTAATAGCCTTGGTGTAGTATCATTCTAGTGCAAAACAATTAGCATCCTATGTCTCATTGCTCCTGTATGGTCTGCTCAAATTTTTGAAATGGAATGTACTGTAAATTAATATTGAGTACCAAATCTCTGTAAGCTATCCTCATGTTCCTCTATTCACCCAGGTCAGACCATGAGACGAGCTACTTGTTGCTCAGCATGCCTTCATGGTGAAAGATTTCAATCGTAAATAAAAATAAAAAGATCATGGGCTTGGTTTGGTGTGGGGAGGGGCAGGATACTACAGAGTGGATAGTAGAGAGACATACAGGTACCTCACAGATACAGAGACATATGGGTACCTCACAGATACATGCCACCCAAAAGTGTGGTGCACTGGTGAGCAAACTTAATTTTGTGCTATGCACACCTCTGGCTGACAGGTCCTCATGTTGGCATCACAAGATGCTGCCAGTGTGTCATACTGGACAGCCCACTCACAGGATCACCTGTTGTATCTGGCACCCAGTCCAGTACAGGGTTGTTCAAATCAATACTTTTATTACTTGCCCAACCATGACTGGGGCTGAATTGTCACTTGCCCAATGTCAAATGGTACCATGAAGTAGGGTAGGTGGAGTGGTCGGTTGGCTGTCAGTAGTTGAAAGAGTAGGGGTTGGAATCCAACACTCTGATTACTGGATGAAAGGGCATGGGGCAAAAGACTTCTATAAGCAATTTGTGAACTTACAAGCACAAATGTGCAACTAGGTATCCAATAGTGTCCTTTTCTGCCAACAGCAACACAGTATCTATTTTAGCATGGAAAGATACACACACTTACTTGGGTTCAGCCATTTTTCCTCAGTTCTCTCGCCTCAGTAGTCCATGAGAACACATAGTGTAGTGCTCACTGTGACCATCATGTAGGTTTTGGATGTGACGATCATGCCGCTCCACTTGCCTCTCTCATGACATCTGGATTGCTGGCAGAGTGGTAACAGCCACCCAGTACACATGGTTGTTAATAGTTTTTTCCATGGGTTGATGACCTCCATTCCCTCTGCTTTGTAAGTGCCTCAACCTTTTGTGAAGTCCTGTGAAGAGAACACATCCAAAGGTTATACATGTTAGACCCACTAACAGTTGTGGATCTCAAACTGAATAGCTGAATGACGGTGACCTGCACTGCATCAGTGGTGGTTGCAGCAAGAACAGCGTGAGGAAAAGCAAGAAACCATAGAAACTGGAATGCGTGCACCCCAGTGACCCATGTTCTGAAATGTCCTCAGGCTGCTGGAGGGCTGAACATGGGTGAGTGTGGGGGTGGGAGGGTTGTGCAAATGCTGGTGGGTGGGTTGAGTGTCCCACCACTGTTCCACCAGCTGGGCAGACACGAGTGGAAGTGCAGCATGATATCATGAAGTGGGTGGGTGGACCTTGCAAAGGAGCTTGAGTAGAAGAGTGTTTAGATGGCGCTCCACTCATTGGCTCCTGTACCATGCCACCGCATATGCAGTGGCAACATAGGAGTGTAAAATAAATGGAAGCCAGAAGACTCGCCTTCCTTCTAGCATGGGGTGGTCGGAGAAATGAGACAGGATGTCTGCCACCCCACAAACACCCAATGTAGCAACCTGTGGTGTAATTACATGAGCATGCACAACCTGGTGATCCCCAATGATAGTGGTACAGTGTGGCGAAGTGATGGGGCATAAAGTGGTAACCGAAAAAATAAATTGTTGCAATAATGGAGAGCCAGTAGTGACTGCAGTGAGACAGTTGGACATGCACATTGGAAGAGTAGGGGCACAACTGTTCTATATATGCTGCACTTGTCTTTCTCTTATTTTCTGTTTATGCTCTGCCTCTACCCTCAGCACTCTACTACCTTTGGGAGTAGTCTACCCACACCCTGTTGCCTGCAATCCAGGGCAGTTCATACAGCATGTAGCCATGGTATGTCCACTATGGGGTGAGGTTGGGCCAGACACCCTAATGACTATGATTTGTCTGGATGCCATACCACCGGGCAGGTAGGGGCGTTAGATATGGGCATACTGCCACATCTAGCCTGGCCTGCTGTGAGTTGTATTGAACTGTTGTGCATGATATGCACCCTGACATCAGTGAGCAGTGCTCCAACTTCCATTACACAGGTCCCAGCTAGTGGCTGAGCTGGTTGATCATCGGGCCACCACCTGGGTCCAACCAAGCACCGAGCCCCAGTTTCCCATACCACCCATAAAAGGGACTAAATCCATGGGAACACTCATGTCTCCTCCGTCTGTTGTGCCTCTGGCATCCCTGGCTTGTTGCTGTACCTGGTTGCCGGCGTTGTGAGCGGTACCAGTACCACTGTGCCAGGGGACTGGGCCTATATGCAGCACATTTGCTTGGTTACATGTTTGTGTATCTGTACTGCATCACTGCATTTCAATGTGTGGTTTCATAGAATGTAACTCTCTGTTATATGAAAATTTGATACAGACCCTTTGCCACATGCCAGATGTCGAGTAATGCTTGGCTCCATCCATCAGTGGTGGATTGGGCAGCCAAGAATTGATCTGACAGTGCCTGTCCATTATGATGCAGTCTATTTTAAATTGGTTCTCCTCCACTATGTAGGACAGAGATCGCTAAGTCCTTCCAGCTCCATCCAAGCAGAGTTCTTAACCTTGTTGCTCTACAGGCTGGGAGGCATACACAAATTATTACTCATTGCAGTCACACAGAATTCAAAAGCACAGAATTCAAAAGTAACATGTGAACTGCAAACTAAATGCTATTTGCAAAATGGTACACCGCTTGTCACCCTGTGTTACCTGGACAAGGCAGACGGCAAGTATTTATTTATCTGGTGCTCCATCAGGGTGTACTTTATGAGTGTCCAGGGCTATCAGTGCGCCCATCCCCACCTAGTATTAAACCACCACCCATGGCATGTAAGATGTCAAGATTTACTTTCTGATGCTCTGACCAACGTGCCTTGATTGTTGGACTGATAGCTGTGGTTCTGAAGTGTCGACCGTGTCACACAGAATATTCATGTATTTAAAGATGTGCAAAGCTTTTGACACAGGGCAGCCAGAAACCACCATTGCTGCCGACAGCAATACATTGCCAGTTGAGTAGTGACTTATGGTTGGCTGACTGTGCCACTCCTCTTTATGGTCACGGTCGACACATATTGTGGTTCCCTGATGTTTTTGGCTCGTCAGTGGAGTATTGGACCCAATTTGCAGCATGACACACTTTGCAGGTTTGGAACAGCTGGTGTAAGGCAGATCGAAAAATGGTGTACTTCTCATCCTCATGCAGAGTTCTGTGATCCAGCTTATATGGAGATTTGCAAAAGAGAACCAAAAGTGTTGTAGTCTAAAGAACAGATCACCTTGTCTCAAGAAAAACTGTGTCCAACAGCAGGCGATAAGTTGGAAGTTTGTGGCTTTGACTATGGATCACATTCTATGCCCTAATGGTACAATTGCCTTAGGGCTAAGTACATACAGGTATCAAACAGTGTTGGGATGGCACCACTGGACTTTGATGCAGAGCTGTGGTGTGCACATGATAAAAGGAACACTATTAGTGTGTAACAATAACAAGGAATCAAAATCCCACTGCAGGGCATGTACTCAGGTATTGAGATCAACCAAAGGAGTGCATTATGAGGCATGCTTCTGATGTCCCCATGACAGTTTCTGAAGTTGGAACATCAGTGGAACCAGCTGTTTAATGTTCTGTACCTCAATGGGTGAGTTCTGTCAACAAATTGAAAAAGCTAGAACGTGGATATTGCCCTCTGGAAAATGTGAGCTGTTAATGCCAACATGCACGTCATACTACCAGCAAAGGACATACAATAACACCTGGCACCTTCCAGTAGTTGCTCGTAGCTCACTGTACAGTGAAGCAGCACTGTTAGTACAATTTGTGCCATCACAGGGATGTAGATGCAGCCATGAATATCAGTTGCTGGACACCTATAGTACAGTCGCTACATAGGGCTGTACCAGAAGGATGTATTGAATGTTTTTGTAGCACTGCTGCAAATGGCAGTCTGATTTGTATTTTGTTGATCGCACTGTGAATGTGCAAACGGTAAAACTATATACCATACGCACCAGCAACTGTTCCGATGGTAAAAGCCATGTACCATTCAATCAATCAATCAAAATCTTTATTTAATCAGGCTAACATCATTGAGTGTAGCTCATTTACAAGATGGACCTGAGTGGTCATATAAATAAGAGTACAAGTATTTTTACATAGACAAGAATAACATAAACAGTAGTACAATGACATAAAGTGATAATATACAACAATTTACATATATACAGGGCACAGTAAAACCATTTAACCTGTAAGAAAAAGGAGACAATGGGTATAGCAGGCATAATATATAAATTATAGGGCCTAATTGGCTTTTATGAGAGTATATCAGGTGATTGGAAAATAGAAGTAGAACTAAACATAATGGAACACAGAAAAAGGTGGAGGGTAGGCAGGGTAGGGGATTAGGCCTGATAAAAGCAATTACAGAGTTCTGGAAATAGGGTGGAGAATAATCTTTTGAAGGATGTTAAAGGTAAGAGGCTATCTAGCTTCATGGATTTTTGGAGTGAATGCCATGCAACTGCTAGTGAGTAGCTGATAGCGGCCCTCCCAAACCGGGTGCAGGCATTGGGGACCTTTAGTATGATGAGTTTACTGATCCTTAAGGTGTATGGCCTAGAAGTAGTTCGGGTAAAACAGTCTGTGATATAGGTGGGTAGTTTGCCTGATAAAGCTTTGAATATACAGATTGCAGCATTCCTGTTTCTTCTATGTTGTAGTGATGTCCAGTTGACTGCCATATAAAGAGAGCAATGATGGGTGCTGGAGGAAGGTCAGTAATGAATCTGATGGATCTATGTTACAGGGTGTCCAGCTTATTTAAGAGGGGAGGAACAATGGCCATAGAGAAAGTCAGCATAATCAATGAGGGATAGGAATGATGCCTGGATTAATCTTTTTGGAGTCTCTGTTAAGGTAGTGTTTTATTCTAAAAATAGACCAAGCCTTTGTCTCAGTTTTTAGTAGCTCTTCAATATGGACAGAACAGTCAAGCCTGTTATCAATCCAGACTCCAAGGTATTTGAAGTTATCAACAAATTCCAGCTTCTCCAAGTAGGGTGGATAATTGTAGGGTGGTGGGTGATGGGGTAGTGGCAGAGCAACTCTTTGTGGCAAAGAACATAGCTTTTGTTTTTTGGCATTTAGAAGTAGCTTTTATCCAGTAGATTGTGTTGCAGGATGGAGAATTCAGATTGTAACAGCTCACAGGCTTTAGGTAATGAGGGATTGCTGACATATAATACAGTATCATCAGCAAATAGATGAATGTTAGATTGAGTGAGGTTGGCATCGATATTATTAATATAAATGGCAAAGAGGATGGGGCCAAGAATAGAGCCTCTATGGTACACCTCTTAGCAGTGGTTTTAAGGTGGATAGGTAATTTCACTTTTTACCAGTTGTGACCTATCTGATAGGTAGCACTTGAACCAGTTGAGTGAGAGAATCCAGTCCTAGTGAGCTAAGGGAGGTGATTAATGATTCATGATCCACTGTGTCAAATGCTTTACTCAAATCCAGGAACACAGCACAGGTACTGTTCTTCTTATCCAAGGCAATCTGCCAATCATTAGTTACTTTGGCTAGGGCAGAAATGGTGCTATGCCTTGATCTAAACCCGATTGTGCTGAATTTAGGAGGTTATTGTTATCCAGATAGTCCCTTAATTGTGAGTTTACTAATTTTTCGAGCATCTTGGATAGTACTGATAGGATGGAAATGGGCCTGTAATTGTTGAGGTCCATGGGATCACCAGATTTAAGTAGTGGAACTACTTGAGCTGTTTTCAAGTGGAGGGAATGGATCCAGTAGTTAGGAAAGATTGAAGAGATGAGTGAGGGGGCAGATAAGACGTGTGATGCAATTTTAAGGAAGTAGGGATCCAGGGAGTCTGTACCTGCACTCTTGGAAGTATCTAAATTAGAGAGGAAGTCTTCCACTTCTTTCAAGGATATTGGGTTGAAGGAAAAGTTGAAGTAGCCTTTTGTCCCACAGTGGATTGAAGGTTCAGGGAAGATCTCAGAGATTTGGAGGTGATGAGACAAATGCTAGGCCAGCTGTGGTGAAGTGGTCACTGAAGGTATTTAGGATTTCTTGTTCATGTACCATTCACAGTTCACTATTTAAGAAGTACATGTTATTAACTGTTTGAACTATAAAAGTTGCTGTGACAAGCAGTTCCTATCACTGTGGCCAGGAAGATGCTGACACATTACCATTCCACTTGCCACCACTTGAGCTGTTACAGTGACCCCTTTGATGATGCACTGACACCCAAACTGTATCACACCACTCCAAACCATGAAGAACATAACACAGTACTGCTGGCAGGGTCTGTTTAAGGTCTGTCCTGTTTCCCCCAGCCGCTCTTCAGCCATCTGTGTGGGTCCTGTCCCAGTTGCTCTCACCACCACAAGAACTCTCACAGACTACCTGCCCAATGATGCACTGCCTCCAACCCAACCCCTGAGAGGCAAAAGATAGTACAGTACTGACAGAAGACAGAGAGACAGGGCATGAACCACAGAGTGCATATTCACTCATGGAGATCGCTATACCCTGATTCGGGCTGCAGTGATGTCTGTCAAGAAACTGTCCTCTGTTGGCTGGATCCCTTCCCATCACAGCCACCCCATGATGTCTGAGAGAGAGAGAGAGAGATTGAGTGGGAGACAGACAGTCTCCATGCTTCCATGCTGCAAGCGCTGTCTGTCTATCTTTCTGTCTGTGTATGTATGCAGAAAGAGTGGCCAGTGCAACTGAAAGAGACAAGTGACAATGTCGTTGCTGGAGAAAAAGGGTGAGACTGCTGTGGTCCCTGTGAATTTCTCTCCAGCGGTTAAGTTCCTGGCTGTTTATATTGCTTTTGTGACACAGGGTTGCACAGTCTCAGTTGCCCAAGTGTGTGCAACTTCATGTTATTGTGGGACACTGGGTAGCACAGACCCACTCTCCCTGAACGTTTACTGCACCCCCAAAGTGTGCCTGTTCCCCTTGATTGCGATGTTGTTCCAGATAGCCCATGGTGAACATTCGGTGCCAACAACAAAAAAAGATTGCATTCCAAAGGAACCTGCCATAGCACAGCAAAATAAAGATGCAATTATACATGCTCCAAAATAAGGAAAATTCATTAGAAACCAGTACGATAATACATCAGTTAGGGTTCTTAATGAATATCAAAAGCAGCCAAAATTAGATGTTATCATTACATCAGCTAAGACACCATCACCCACCCTCCATACAACAACTGGCAACGGGTCCATGTGGTCATTTAGGCCACACATCACACCCCATTGTCCTATGCTGAACCATTCCAGCTTGCTTACACATGGAATGGGGTGCCGCACCATGCCAAACCAGGGTGGTGGGGGTGTGATAGGGTTGAGAACCCTAACATTGAGTTGCCCCGTGTTTTATGATGTACAAAAACACTAACTGATTTGTATTGTATTTGTCCAATCCCACAAATGTTGAGGCACATATACCTTAAAATAGGCCTTAAATAAAGTGAGGAATCATACACTGATTTCATAGTGTCTCCCTCCATTGCATCTTCAAAAGACTCCTCTGGAAGGAATGTACTCCTTGTCTCGACTGTCTGTGTGGTGTTCAGTGCCTGAGCCCTTGACCGGAGTCTGTAGTAGTGTGGAGGATGCTATTGGTGGCTCTTCCAGTAGATTGCACTGCACACCTATCGATCTGACCTTTGGTCGCTTCGTCATAACTCCAGCAAGAAAAGTGAACTGTTAGTTCATGGACTGACGGTGTTGTACATCTGCCATAGACAGTGTCTTCCCCAAACAAATGTACGCACTTATTTCAGTGATCAATTTTGTGGCTGGTCTGGATTTTCACTGACTTCTTCAGAACAGGTGGCAGTGGCACTTGACATCTGGATGACGATGTGTCATTTGTCATGAAAACCAAACTTGGAACTGTGTGGGAGATTTCAAAGGCAGAAACAGTTTGTTTTTGCGTCCCTGGTCTGTACAGCCATCTGTGGAAACATGAACAGATGTACAAGCTTTGTGCTCTGAATGTACACCCACTGGCACATCTGCACACACCTGCAATGGAGATAAATATGAACATGTCTGACAGCGCAGTATGTAAATCTGCTTATGTGTGAGCTTGTTATTGGAGAGCAAGCTGATGTAGGTGATGGAAAAATACATAGCATGGCCAATGGATGCAGTGTGACAAAAGGGTCATACCTCTTCTGCTACAGAAATTGCTTCCCGCTGTCCAGCGGTGCTGATGTATTCTCATTTGGCTGGGTGGCAGGTAACTGTGCAGATGGTGATGAAGCAGCAGCAGTCAACATCTGATAAAATGAAAGTGAAGCTTTATGACTGTTCACATGAATACTGACACTATAATTACTACATGTGCTCAAAAATCCAAAACAATGTGACGTTTACACATTCATTTTTCAGTTGTGCAGTCCCTTACAATGCCAAGGTATTCGAGTCAAAAGTGATGAAATCAGGCATTGGAAAGTGAAAAGTGTGGCCAGTGGAGGACCTGGGAATGTATGGTGAGTGAGACACTGGACACCATGAAATCGGAAGATGTGCAGTGGTTTTGTGGTGGTGCATCTACAAGACACCAGGGAAATCAATAAGTCCAGCATCAGAACTACCCTTACTGGTACTATGTGGTCCCTGTGAATTTCTCCACAGCGGTTAAGTTCCTGGCTGTTTATATTGCTTTTGTGACACAGGGTTGCACAGTCTCAGTTGCCCCAGGTGTGTACAACTTCATGTTATTGTGGGACACTGGGTAGCACAGACCCACTGTCCGCTGAACGTATACTGCACCCCCAGTAGGGGTGAGGCAGGGGAATACTGAGGAAGAGAAGGACCCAGGGGTGTTGGTACCAGGAAGCATGAACAACTCTGCCCAATTTCAGGAAAGCAGCAGCAGCTAAGGCAAATAGGATGCAGGGCTGTATCACAAGAGGTTTCTCAACCAGGCATGGGGATGTGATCCTGCCCCACTATCGATCTTTTGGTCAGTCTGCACTGGTAGTATGGTGTGCAGTACTGGTTGCCATATCTGAAGAGGGATATTAATTCAATGAAAGCTGTGCAACTGAGGGCAACAAAAATGTTACAGGAATGGATGATGTGCAAGGCTTATGCAGACAGTTTAAACTGGGGAAAGGTAGGGACACGAAGGGCACGGACTAAGATTGGAGGGCGGACATTTTAGGAGGGAGATGATGAGGCACTGTTTTACAGAGAGGGTGGTGTCTAAATGGGACACTCTACCAGAGGGGTGGTATCATGCAAGACTGTAGAAAGATTTAAGAGGGCATGGTACAGAGCACAAGGGAGGGTATGGGTGGAGGGATATGAGGCCGTTATGGGAATGACAGATGTGGAGGGGTTGGGGCAGCTGCAGTCTAGGGGGCTAGCTGTACACTCAAGCAGACATCAATAGACTGGGTGGTCTGTTTAAAAATAAACAGTGAAACTAGTGACTGAAAAAATCCTACACCCTTGATAACAAACTTGACATGGGATAGAGATGGTAACAAACGTAAGTCGGAGCACACCCTTACACTACAACAGCCTTCAAGGGGTGTATATGTTAATATACTAACATACTATGAAGCCAACAAAATAAGTCCTCTGGTCTATCAAGTCTGCTCAATGGCCATTGCCTACTCAAGACATCATTTGTAGCCCACATTCCTCCCTACAAGGTCCCCATTTCCAGGGTACTAGGATGCATCCTCCCCTACACCAATCCCATCCCTTGTTGAACTCCTCCACAGTAGTATCAGCCACCAGCTCCCTGGGCTCTAGGTGAAGTATCGCTGCCTTGTTTCCCCCATCCTCCCCCATTAAACTCCTGACACATATTCTGATGGCAGGCGATGTGGGTTAAACAGGAGTGGGCTCAGCACCAACCCCTGTGATACCCTGCTTGTGATTAGCCTGGAGGATGATACCACCACCCCCCACCCTCACCCTCTGTACATGCCCCACCTGCCAGTTTCCTAGCCACCTGACCATCCCCCCACAACCCATATTCTCCAGCTTCCCCAGTAGCCCATGATTTGGCATGGAGTCAAATGACCCATTGAAGTCCAAAAGAGGACATCCACTGACCTACCCTGATGCAGTGCCCTTGTCACCCCTTCCTAGAACTTCACCAGATTTGTCTGACATGATATGCCCTTAACAAAGCTATGCTTGTGATCTTCAGGTGACCACATGCCCTCAGAACCCCGTCCACCCTATCCTCTGCCAGTTTCATATCCACCTGACCATCTTACCCACACTCATATTCTCCAGCTTCCCAGTAGCCCATGATTTGACATGGAGTCAAATGACCTGCTGAAGTCCAGAAAGAGGACATCCACTGACCTGCCCAGATCCAGCACCCCTGCCACCCCTTCATAGAACTCCACCAGATTTGTACCTTTGTCTGACATGATATGTCCTTTTGTCATGATATGCCCTTAACAAAGCCATTCTTGTGATCTTCTAGGTGACCACATGTCCTCAGACCCCCATCCTTTCCTTCAGGATGACCTCCATCCCTTTGCCCACTACCGACATCAAGTTAACAAGCCTATAATTGTCAGGCCCTCTTGTGAGCCACCCTTGTGGATAGGCACAATATGGGCCATCCCCAGTCCTGAGTTACACACCCCAACTGCAGGGAGGGGTTAAAAAGGTCTGCTAGAAGTCCAGCCAGGGTATCTGACAGCTCCTTGTGTGACCTGGGATGGATCCCATCTGAGCCTGGTCCCTCGTGGGCCTTGAGGGCACTATGTAAAACATTATTTCAGCATGGATTGACAGCTTACTCATTTGATTCATTCAAAAGGAGTGGGGGTTCACAGCATGCTCCTATGGACTCAATAGGCCCATGAAACCTATCTAAAGGTAAGTTATCTGAGGCAGATGCAGTTTAGAGTAGGAACACAGCTGATGGATGGTCTGCCTCAACGGTGGTAGCTGGGTGACTTCACAGCGGTGCTCTGAGGTCCATACCAAGAGACCACCACAATTCTTTGGAACTGAAATTAGTAAACTGTCCAATCCAGGCACCAGGCAGAGAAAATATGTTCTTGCATTCAAGGAGGGGTGGGGTGGAGGGTCATGGTGTACTCTGACTTGTGTTTGCTGAAGTATGGCATATACTAGCTCACCTCATTTACGATCCCATTTAGAGTTTGTAAATGAGTGCATAAAGGCTAGAGATGTTAACAATGGAGTGATAACAACTGCCATAGAGATTTGTTTTGTGGTCCCTGACTTGTTGTGCCTCATAAATTAATGTCAAAATGAGCTGTGAATTGCACAAGGACATCTGGCACCCAGAGAGAGATTAGTGTGCATTCTAGGCAAACAGAATTGAATATTTGTTCAACCTTACAGACACAGAAAACAAAAACAGGTGAATACATTACATGAACAGGTAAATAACCCACATCTCAGCCTCTTCATCTTATGAAATCACAGAGGCCTTGCTAAGCCATGTGATTATTAAAAAAAATAAATGCATCAAAATTGTTAATGTTAAAACAACAATGTTATGCAAACATGAGCAACTTAGAGGCAAGATTATACAATAGGGTGTGAAAATACTGTAACATCACTGGTCCATTCATGACCATAGGTATATCCTACAAGAACCCACAGCTGAGAAATGGCAATCAAAAACATACCTGTCCATCATGTAGCAGTTGGTTTTACGCTGGTTATTCCAGCACCACGGGTTCAGGAAAGGACCTGGGTGCTGGAGGGCAGCGGGGAGAGATGGCTTAAGTGTCTGATGACTGCTTGCCTTCTTGTTGGAGGGCAGGAAGTGACCCAGCACTTACTCACCCTTTGGAGGCTGGGAATATGGCATTACGCTATGTCCCAATTGACTAATGGGGCATTGTGACCATTGGCTATACACCTAACATTTGTGGCATGCCACACCCGGGAGCAAATGGGAAAAAGAACCCCATGGCCGCCTGGATGATGGTCACCAGATCTCGCTGCTGTGAGACCACAAGCAGCCTGTGGACAACCCTCAGCAGCACACGGGCAAAGAATTACACACTGGCTACACCACTGGTGCCTTCCACCTCAAAGGAGAGGGACCCACCCACCAAAGGTTCACGCCTGGGTTACCCAGGGGGCTGCAGTGTGGGGTGATGTGTGGATGCATCGAGATAGAGTGTCAAGCAAGGGGCATAGGAAGGCCCAAAGGAGAGCTGGCCTGGAGCTGGGGAGAAAAAAACATGGAACACATTTTTGATTCATACTACACATGGGTTACTTGTACAGTCACAGTAACGCACTCCAGGGTGTGGATAGTTGGACAGTTTACCCACTTCTGGTGTGGTTACATCACTGGGCTGTGCCTTGTGGCATATCGCACAAGGCATGGGTCAATCCACCAATAACACACACCCTGTCATGCCTTATTGCTTAACTCTCAAAAAGTACAAGGTTATTCGCAGTAGGCCAGTGAATGCACCCATGTTTGGTGGGTCGTCTGCATCTCCTTCTCTGAGATCCTGCCAGTCTGGGAGAAGGGAGCAGATGGATGGAAGGTCAGAGAAGGGGAGATAGGGAGCTAAACACGTGGCTCAAGGACTGGTGCCAGGAAAAAGGACACAGATTTGTAGGGAACTGGCAACAGTTCTGGGAGCGAAAGTTCTTTAAATTTGATGGACTGCATCTGACTAAAGAGGAGTCAGCGCATTGGGGCAGAAGTTTGACGTCTTTGCAGAATATTTAAACTAGCAAATGGGGAGAGGTGCAGCACCCCATGCGTCGAATGGGAAGAACACCCTCCCTCAGCTAGTGGTCAAACAGGAATTCAGTGTGTTTGCCGCTCATTTGCATCACCAGGTAAGAAAAAGGTTTGTCTCCCCATACGATGCACAGGGGTAATGCCAAACTTCACCCAACAACTAACACACCAAAATCTGGCCAATGGAAAATCATGTACACAATGCTCACAGCCTGGGAAATAAGATCCCAGACCTGCAGGCAATAATGTCAGAGGCTAAGCTGGACATAGTAGCAATTAGTGAGACGTGGTTTACCAGTAACCACACTTGGGAGACTTCAGTACCTGGCTATGTATTGTTCAGAAGAGACCGAGGTGCAAAAAGGGGAGGAGTGGCCCTGTATGTTAATGAAAATATCAAAGCTACAGAAATTCAGAATACACATAAGGAGCCAGAAGAACTGTGGGTCACCCTGGAAACAGGAAATGGGACAGCCATAAGAACTGGGTTGTCTACAGGCCCCAGACCAGAGGGAGGACATAGACACATTACTGTTAGAAGATATACAAAACATGACAGCTAAAGGGAGGTTCTGATAATGGGAGACTTCAACATGCCAGATACAGATTGGTCAATACCAGCAGGAACATCTGCCAGAACTAGACTCATAGTGGATTGCCTGCAGGGGAGGGCCTCAAACAACTGGTACAGCAACCCACAAGAGACAGGGCTATCCTAGATCTAGTACTGACTAACAAAGAAGGGATCACAGATCTCCAGGTAGAAGGTCACCTGGGGCCAGTGACCATCACATGGTATGGTTCAATTTGGCTACTACATCTAAATCATCCCATTCCAAGGCAAAATATGGGACTTCAGAGGAGCTGACTTTGATAAGATGGCCAACAGAGTTAAGCTAGCCCTGGCAAAAAGAAACACAGGTGAGGAGGTACAGGCAAAGTGGGCAAGCATTAAGGATGCAATACTTGAAGCAACATCCCATTGTGTTAGACAGAAAGGAAGTGCAAAAGAAGAAGGAAACCACTTTGGTTCTCAAATACAGTAGCAGAAAAGGTCAGAGCCAAAAGGCTGGCCTTCAGAAAATATAAGGGAACACAGCGGATGAAGATAGGGAGGCATACCAAACTGCCCTAAGGGAAGCAGGTAAGGCAGTAAGGCAGGCAAAGTCCCAAACTGAGGAAACACTAGCACGAACAGTAAAGAAGGTGACAAGACTTTCTATAGATACATTAGTGAAAGGAGAAAGTCCAGAGGGGTATTGCTAAGCTTAATGGAGAAAAGGGAGCATGTGAGGAGGAGGACCCTGTAAAGGCATCTATCCTAAATAGATACTTTTGCTCAGTATTTACTGAAGAGAAGGTAGGGCAGGGCCCACAGCTCAGCATCATGGACACAGGGGGAGGAGGTGAGCACTACTCCCTTCACAAAAGAAAGGGTCCTACAAGAGCGCTAAGCTCAGGGTGGATAAGGCAATGGGACCTGATGGCATACATCCCAGGGTACTTAAGGAGCTAAAGGAGGAACTAGCAGAGCCATTAGCAGAATTGTTTAGTGAGTCTCTGAGCACAGGAGAGGTCCCAGAAGACTGGAGAAGGGCTCATGTGATCCCACCCACAAGAGTGGTAGCAGGGAGGAGGGGGAACTACAGACCGGTCAGTCTTACCTCAGTAGTGGGCAAGATTATGGAGGCATCCTTAGGAAAGGATAGTGCAACACCTGGAATCCATAGGGCACAGGATCCAAGACAGCATGGGTTTACAAAGGAAGGTCCTGTCAAACTAATCTCATAGATTTCTTTGACTGGGTAACCAGAGAGTGGTGGACCAGGGGAGCAGTTGATGTCGCCTACCTTGACTTCCAGCAAAGCTTTTGACACTGTTCCACATAGAAGATTGATAAATAAGCTAGGTAGGCTCAGGGTGGGTCAGAAGTTGGTCAATTGGGTGGCAAACTGGTTGACTGGCAGAAAACAGAGAGTGGTGGTAAATGGTATACAGTCAGAAGAGATGCAAGTCACAAGTGGGGTACCTCAGGGATCAGTCCTGGGGCCAGTCCTATTCAACATCTTCATTAGTGACCTTGCAGATGGACTAGAGGAAGGCTTGTCTGTTTGCAGATGACACCAAGATCTGCAACAGAGTAGATGATCCAGATGGGGTGGGCAGAATGAGAAGAGATCTGGATAAACTAGCAGAATGGTCAGAAGAGTGGCAACTGGGATTTAATGCAAAGAAGTGCAAAATCATGCACATAGGGAAGAGAAACCCTGAAGCCACTTATAGGCTGGGAGGGAGTTGCTAGCAGTCACAAGGAAGAAAGAGACTTGGGCATCATCATCACTGATGACCTAAAATCATCCAAGCAGACCTCTAAAGCAGTAGGTAAGGCTAGGGGGTGTTAGGGTGTATTAGTGAGGGTATCACAAGTCGTAGAGAGAGTAATAATCCCTCTGTACAAGACATTGGTTAGCCCCATCTGGAGTACTAGTGCAGTATTGGAGCCACACCTTCAAAGGACATTAACCAAATTGAGGCAGTCCAGAGAGGGCAACCAAAATGGTGCAGGACTGCATCAGAAGACATATGAGGACAGATTAACGGAGCTCAATATGTATACCCTTGAGCAAAGGAGGGAGAGAGGTGATATGATCGAGATATTTAAACACCTTAAGGGCATAAACAAGGTGAAAGAGTCTAACATGTTTAAATATAAAAAATAGCAGGACAAGAGGACACAGCATGAGATTAGAGGGAGGCCGATTAAGGGGAATGTGAGGAAATTCTTTTCACAGAAAGGGTGGTAGATGCATGGAATGGCTTACCACAAGAAGTGGTGGCTATGAATACAGTGCAGGGCTTCAAACAGGCATGGGATAGGCATAAGGGAGCAATACAAATGACTATGAATAGATAGGTCACTGACAGAGCAAAGGCCGATGGCACATTTATAAGGTAGAAAGAAATGGGCAGACTGGATGGGCCTTACGGTCCTTATCTGCCGTCAACTTCTATGTTTCTATGTTTCTATGCAAGGAAATTTTTGAAGGAGCCCCTGTTGCATTATTTGTAGAAGCAATTATTGTGGTGTAGGGTTGGGGAACACTAATAAAACAGTTAACTGTCAATGCAGGCACAATGAAAACCCCAACTACCACACCACCCACACATATCATAGAGACTTACCGTGTAACACTCAGCTTGTCCACTGCATGACTGCGCCTTTTGGGTGCAGAACCATATGAACATGGGCCATCATAAACATGTTTGTAGGCATTTTCAATTAGTAGGCATGGCTTGGTGATGACAGGGTGCACGCTAGGAATAACACCCTTGACTAGTCTCAAGCAGTTTGCAATTTCATCTGAAACTGCATGTGACTACTGAAATCGTTGGCGTAAAGTCGCGGGAGCAGATAGTGGGGTGACAGCAGCTTGGAAATCCCAGTCCTGATCTAACTTCACAAAACTAACCCACCTCTTAAAATGGGTTGGAGATGTGTCACACTTAGGAAAATCAAACAAAGAAATTTCTTGAAGGTTTGTTGCTGCATTGAGCCACGCAGTAATTCACCATTTTGTAGGTCATCACCAGTGAACAGTGGAACTACACAGCAGTCTATGAAGGCTTCCAAGATAGTGTGACTGTGTCTATGTTCCATTATCAGTGATGCTGACACAGTGCAGCGTAGCTATGGAAAGATGAGCAAGGGAAGGTTGTGGGGCTGGGGTATCACCATGTTTTAACAAACTACTACCACCACCACCAAAAAATAAGAATACACCATACATATACAGTATAAAATGGGATATTTAACAGTAAGAACAGTATGAACACTATAATAGTGTGACTTCTTCTTACAGGGGATCAAAGATGAATCTGGCAATGGTGTGGCTCAACAAATTGCCACAGGCCAACAAGTGTACCAAGTCTTACAAGTTACAAAAATGTGATTATGGTAATGGTTTGATCAAAACATAGAAACTGCCTAGAAAATAACTTCTGTTTCAGGGTAGCAACGTCCCTCAAAGCTTCTTTTGTCAGTTATATACCCTGTAAAAAGAAAACCTCCATTGATGCCTGACAGAAAGTAAAGCAACAGGTCAACTCTGATCATTAATGGTACTGTACCACAGTACCAGGCAGTGAATTAAATGTTGCCATATACCTGTGCTTCTGTATACCTGCCCTTCAGTGTAACAATGTGAGCTAATATACCCCTGATATAATGGTGCAAACCCCAATAACTGACTTGTCAAATTCCAAACACAGACAGTGCTGTGCTCCACTATATAATGATAAAGCACCTCAATGACTGACTGGAGGTATTCCAGTAAGCTTCAGGGCAGTTGTTTATGATAGAAAAGCATAATACCATAAAAACTGACAGGTGGTATCCCCAATCAGATACAGTGATGCACCTAACATATAAAGAGAGGAAAGCAATAAATCTATAGGCCCAGATATTCAAAGGGTTGCGTCATGCGCAACAGAGATGCACCAGCACAAGTCTGAAAATGCGCCATTGTGTGATATTCAGCGGGAGACAGCTGAGCCGCTTAAGTTGCATAATGCAAGAGCACAATGGTAATGAATGCATGCGCAACACGTGAGAAGGAACCATGAATAAACAGCACAGTGCGATATTCAACAGCATCGCCATGCGCAATAGGAGAGCAAGCAGAAGTTGCGCGATAAGTGAAATGATCCAAAATAAAAAGGAACAGAGAGGTGCAAAACGCTATAGGGAAGCCAGAGGTGGGAGCAAGGTGACAGCAACAGAAAAGAGGTAGCAGTGAGTGGGACTGGAAAGGAGCAGGACAGGGCACACCTGGGAACAACAGCAACAGAACAGGAGTGGGGAGCTTGGCCACTGTGCAGGAGAGACAGGGAAGTGCCACAGTGGACTGAGGGTAGTGGCAGTGGGCAGGATAGCCAAAGGTTGGAGGTGTACCCGCAGGGGGAGCATCACAAAGGACAGCGGGGAACGGGATAACAGCTGCTGGGGAGGGAATATCAGCCAGGGACATGGCCAGTGCCACCTTTCAGATGGAGGCGGTAATGAGGGTGTGAGAAGGTGGAAGCGGGGGTGCGGCCGTGGAAGGGCCTATCAGTGGTATGCCCCAGCAGGTGGTACTGAGCCCGCACCACCTTGAGTACTACAGTGACACAGAGATTGGGGGCCAGTACTGCCTGAACCGGGTGATCCTGAGGCAGCTCTGTGAGCTGTGCAGTGATGAGATGCAGGCACCCACACGATGGAGCCATGCTCTGTCAGTGGAGACAAGGTGACAGCTGTAATGTGCCTGCTCACCATGGGCACCTTCCAGAGACCAACAGGAGACAACAGGCATAACCCAGTTGGCAGCGTCCATGCTGCCCTTACACAATTCCTCAGCACACTGCCCACATGCTGCAGAGTACATCCATTTCCCAGCACACAGGCGGAGGCGCACAACACACATACAAGAGTTCCACAGGGTAGCATGTATGCCTGGCATGCTCGGGGCCATTGACTGCACCCATGTGGCCATCCACATGCCACCTGGCCTGGAAGGTGTAGCATACATCAACCGAAAGGGTTATGCCAGCATCAACTGCCAGGTGGTGCGATGCCAGGGGTGCATAACCAATGTCTGTGCCACGCACCCTGGGGAGCACATGATACCTTCATCTGGCACCAGTCTGCACTGTGCCACAGGTTCAAGAGTGGGGACATCCCACTGGCCACCTAGTAAGTGAGTATGCACGTCACTCAGGATGACAGGGGTTATTGGGGTGCATAGTCAGAGCTGCCATGGGTACTGGTCTTGATGACCCATGGCAGAGTGGACGCTGAACACCATACTAATGTCCACCCTCTACACACAGGTGACAGTGGCTACCCACTCCGTCCATGGCTGTTCACACCATACGGCGCCCGCACCCCATCGCAGCAACAATACAATGAGGCACATGCCACCACACGCAGTGTCATAGAGCAGGTGTTCGGGATGCTGAAGGCACATTTCCATTGCCTGGACACGTCTGGCAGTGCCCTATAGTACAGCCCCTGGAAGGCCTGTGGGCTATTCCTGGCCTGTTGCATCCTGCACAACATGGCCAACGACTGTGGGATAGCTGTAGAGGTTGAAGAGGGGACAGCGATGGGGAGGATGAGAACGCCGGTGAAGACGGTGATGGCCAGCCCCTTGGGCGTAAGGACCCCGCCTGATCTGGATGTTACAGCTGCACTGGGACACCATCACAGAGAGCACTTCAACCAACCCAGGTAGGTCATGGGGCCATGTGCAACCACCAATGGCAAGGGCACAACCCACAAACTCACATGGACAAACCCCAGGGGTGCATGGCGGCAAGGGAATTGGCTGAGCGTAGAACCACACACGCCATCAGGGATGGGCAAGGCCTAACACAACACGCGGTCATGCACACACACACACACACACCCACCCCACAAGGCATGCACAAGGGGTGAAAGGCACGCCGACTCGACCCGACCCCGACTGCTATCCCTAGCTACACACAGGTCCACATGACCACGCCCCCAGTGCCCATCATTGTGCATGTCTCAGACGCTGGGCACCATTGCACAGTGGTGGACAGCGAATGCAGGCATCATCATGCACATTCCACAGTGGCCAGCAGCTGGGACGGTGTGCACATGGATCGTGTGTGTGTGTGCAGGGCGGAGTACCCCACCCGTGTCGCAGCATTGCACAACACACTGCACTCAGGGCAGTGTCAGACAGTAGCCATGGTGGGAGACAGGTCAGTCATGCGGCACAGTGCCATGGCTGCCACGGATGCGTGAGTGGCCCGCTGAGACCTGCCAGCCATGACAGGCCGACCATTGGCCTTGTGGGTGGCACAGACGGTCCCACAGGGGTAACACTGCGGAACGTGACCTGTTCAAGCAGGGTCCACAGCTCACTGAACATGCCTCGCGCCCAGGCATGCTCAGGATGCCCACAGCTGAACCGGTGTTGACATGGAGGATGTCGCCGACGCCAGGAATGGGGGTGGACATGACACTGCGCTGTGTCTGCGGTGCATGGGCAACAAACTGTGTGCCCAATGTGGCCATGACAGCTGTGAATGCCGTGTCTGCCTGTCAATGGCAGCAGTCACATCATCCGCTGCCGGGCCATCTCTGCCAGGAGCAGGCGTGGTCTCTGCTGCGCCACTCCTCTGCCTGGTGCAGAACCGCACTGAGTGCATCCACTGCCCCTAATAAGCTGCGTCTGCTGATCCATGGAAGCCTGGAGTAGTCGGCTGTGCTCATCAAAGAGTTCATACACGGATCGGCATGGACGTCCCTCATGGTATTCCTGACGCCAGGGGCATCACCCTTGATGATGGGCGCTGCACACCAGAGCTATGCCGGGAATGTCCACACGCGGTGCACTGATGCCACCCCAACACTGTCCCCCATCGCCATTGGCAGACTGCTGACACTGCCCTCTGGCGCTGCTCACCAGGGCTCAACAGTGCCGCCGCGGTGACTGCAACATCCCCACCATCCTGGATGCACACCAGTGCTGCCCCACTGGTGCAGACAGGCTGAGGCTGGGAGTGTGATGTCACGCAGGCCTCCACGATGGCACCACCCACGGCTGTGCCCATGCTGTTACCTGCTGTGGGGGCCATCCTCGCGCCCACATGTATCACTGTCCATGATGTGAGCTCCATCATCACTGGTGACAGATCAGGCACCAGTCCAAGTCACAGCATGCTGGCATCCATGGACGCTGTCACACTGGGACACAGGCAGGGCCTCCTCCGCATCCAGCACCACCAACTTCAGTCCGGACAGACAGGCGGGTACACTGTTGTCCCGACCCTTGGACACCTGTGGAGGTGGATGGGCACTCCTCCTTGTCCAGGGCATTGCCCTCAGTGGACAAAACCCACCACCGCTGACCCATGTAGACGCCAGGAGCTGTAAGGGAACACAGTAGCATTAATGTCTCTGCCCTACCCGGTGGCATTCCCCACCCCCACCCCCACACAGTGACAGATCAGGACCTACCATGCAGTGACGGGCTGCCACCCATCTGGAAGCCACCACCTGGAATGCCGCCTAGGGCACAACGCGCATGCTGCCAGCCACCCACTCTTCCTGTGGCGTCAGGCGTGGCACAGCCGGCTGTCCACCACCAGTCACAGCACGTGCTGCCCTGATGGCAGCCACCTTATCTTTATCCTCCTCTTGTCCGTGCCCACCTTCTTCTTGCACTTCTGCGCAACCACTGGTGGCTGCCATGCTGGTTGACGGCATGCGCCACCTCATCAGATGCCACAGCATGGGCCAGTGGTGTTCCCCGCTGTCTGCTGAGCAGCGGTTACCAATCAAGGTAGGCCTCAAACAGGGCATCTGATTCTGCCCGGGTGAAGTTGGGCCTCCTCCGTCTCCCACTCTGTTCCTCTCCTCCTTCTCACGCTCGGTCATTATTGATCCTGTGGGAATGACAGGTGTTACCTCTGAATGTGCAATCCCATGCATCTCCCCACACACCACAGTCTACACTGGCAAACAGCATGCAACCCACCACAATAGACTGCAATACCAGACTATGGCCTCTGTAGCCCCATCGCATTTATATAGTGCAACGCATGCAAATGAGGCGAGGCTCAAATTTAAGTGGATGCTAATGCAGCAGCTGCACCATGGAATTGCTGATGAGCTGATTTGCATATGCCGGCTGAATATCGTGCTGTTGCACCTTGTAGCAATTGTGTTGGAATGCTCAGGCAGAGGCTTGGCTCTGACATGCGCAGTAGCACACACACAGCACCTGCCCGGGTGCTGACGCCACGCCCACGCCTGCCACGCTGCTGATGTGCCACTAGTGCAATGTTCAAATGTATGGCACCCTTGCCCTGGAGCGCCCGTAGATGCCATGGTGCCACAGCGCGTAGGCCACTACAGGAAGTCCCACAGGCGCCCCACCGCCACACACAGGGAGTACCAATCGGCGCTGTGGCAGTCCGTATGCGGAGAGACCCTTGACCCTGTGCCAGACCTTTCCCCTAGGCACCATGTGTCCGATGGGTGCACCCCATTGTGCTGTTCAGTGACAGCGCGATGGGGAATGGCAGCACTGTATCACGCGAGCATCTGCACGTGGTGGACGATAATTAGGAGCACCATTTTGAATCTGAGCAGATCCAGAGATGGCACATAGGAGGTTGCAGTATGGAGCCAGATTGAACTGGCTAATTTGTGGCATCTAGTGGAGCCCCATGCTGGTGCTCTTATTTGAGATGCACCCTGGACAGGGCCAGGAGTGCCGGTGGGAGGAGGTGGCAGTGGCGCTGGAGGAGGCCACAGGGATGGACAGATGGGCAGGGCAGTGTCGACACCGGTACAGGGACCTCCAGTGGAGGGACCAAGACAGGCTTGCTCGCCCGCGGGCATGCGCCAGAAGAGGCGCTGTTCCATGGCCAGGTAGGTGCCCCATCCATACACTGGTTGCGTCCGTACGGGTATCATGGTGGGTATGTGTCCACCACGCGGGCGTGGGCTGTTCAGTGTGGGCAGTGGTGGTGGTGGTGGTGTGGGGGTCTGAATGGTTGGGCTGTGCGGGATCGCACACCTGGGGGTGGGGGGTCTTTGCTACTGGATTGTACTGATGTTCTCTCTCCATGTTTGCACCCTAGGCCTGATGAGCATCGCCGTGCTCAGGAGGACAGGCAGAGATGCGAGCTGAGGGAGGGAGCTACATCCTCGTGCCGGAGGTCCCATAGTGGGTTAGCACCAGGACCAGGCCGATGATGGTGAGTGCCTTTCATCCAGGATATTCTGTGCATGCTGTGTAGCAGGGCAGGTAGCGTGGCATGGCCACCATCCATTGACACCACTGCCATGCACGCCACGTGGGTACAGTCAGCACTGTCAGTGGCACTGTATGTCTGGGTGTGCAGCGTGGTGGTCCATCGCGCACCGGGTAACTGGCTGTGCCACTGCCTTAGCACCGATAAGCCATGTCACTGCACAGCCACGTGGTGCTGTGCAGAACTTGGGCGGTGGGTGTGGAGCGGTCCACATGGCTGTGTGCACCTGGGTGGCAGGTCATGTGGACACGATCACTGTGGGTGGCCGCACACCATCACAGGGGCGTGGCCCAAGGCTGTATGCCATGCACAATGGGTGGGCTGCAGGGGCTGTGCATTCACGCCTATTGACTCTACTCCCTTGTCCTAGGTGGGCGGCAGATGATGAGGACTGAGAGGGCAGTGCAGGAGCTTCTGCAGGTAGTGGGCCTCTTTAGAGATTCTTCAGCGGGTGGAGCAACACAGAGTCCAGGGAGGCATGGCAGGAGGTGCCACCGGCGGGAGCAGGGCTCCTGCTGAAGTGCACGTGCCCCAGGATGGAACCTATCCCCTGGACCCATCCTCACACCCTCCTTCCCTCTCCCATATGTTCACCTCTGCCCTTACCCACCCCACCTGGTTTGTGGCCCTCACCCCATAATGATTCTATATAGCTGTATATAGTTTTTTTATAACTTTCAAATACATTTGTTTTGTTATGCCTACTGTGGTGGGCTCTGATTTGCAGTGGGCTAAAGGTGCTCAGCTGCAGTGGTGTGCATGGCATCAGGGTGGTGCTATCATGGGCGTGTGTGTGTGTGTGTGTCCATAGGGGAGGTGACTTTGGTGTGGGCATAGCTCTCGGTCACTGTCTGTGATTTGTGTGTTGTTCCTGTGCACTGGATGACTGTGTGCAGTGGTACACAGTGCATGCACTGTGTCCATGGCTCCCTGTCAGACTGTCCATGGCCTGTACAGCTGACACCCTTGCATATTTGTGACCTGCACAGTCCACTGGCATGTCAGTGGTGGCTGCCCATGCTGGACAGCCACTGTACCCAGCATGATGCGGGTTGTCTCCTGTCACTAGTGTGGTGCACATCTACCTCGGTGGCACTGTTGCCTCCACTGTTGTCCCACCTCAATGCTGTCCTTGTGTCTGTTGCAGGGGATGTGCTCCACTGTCTGTCACTTGTGCTCCGGCCGCATGCTGGTGGCATACGGCGTCGTGGTGCCTGCACAGGTTGCTGGCACACCTGTGCTGTGGAGGGTTCTGGCCATGTGTATATGGCTGCTGTGGCCACACGCCAGGGGCTTGGTTGACCTGCTACTGTGTTCCTGTGTTGGTGTGCCCTGGTATGGGTGGGTGTTTGTCCATGCACTGTGTTGCATCCTGTGTGGTACATGCATCCATGCACCACTGTGGGTGTCTGCTCTGGCTGTTGTGGCCAGTGCTGGGATGGGGTGTGTCCTTGGGAGAGTGTGCAGTGTGCTGTACCACTGGTGGTGGGGTCCAGGGCATGCCCTGTCACATGTGGGTACCTCGTGTGCCGACATGGTCGGTCTCACAGCTGTACCTGGGGAAGAACATGCAGCTCGGCACTGTGTATGCAGTCGTTGCATTGCTGTCTGCTGCCACCTGCTGCAGGGTGCTCATGGTGGGGCTGCCTTGCATGGTTTGTGGTGCGCAGGGTTACATTGTCACAATGGGGGTGGTGACATGCATGGGTTGTCCTGCACTGTTGGGCACTACTCCTTGGCAGGGTGTATGGGAATCATGGTGCAGGATGTGCTCTGCATTGGTGGGATGGTGTGGCACAGGGTGGCGGGCATCCATGTGTGACTGTCACAGCTTTCCAGGGGTGTGCTGGGGCACCAAGCCCCGGCGGTGGGTTTGTTGCTGGTGTCCCTGGGTCGGTGGTTCTTCCACCTCTCCTCCAGTTGTGCAGTGCATGGGGTGTGGGGGTGATGTCTGTTCTGCTGTGGTGCCCTCTGCCCATCCCTACTATGGGTGGTGGGCCCCTGCATCCTGTCCCTGCGCATCCCTGGTTGTGCTGTTGCGCTGCTGCCCTGCTCCACTGAGCATCCCTGGTTGTGCTATTGCGCATCAGACCTGTGCCACTGCACATCACTGGTTGCGCAATGGCGCAGTTGGCACAATATTCAGTTGTGTGCCACAGGCGGAATCTTGACCTCGCGGTGTTTGAATATGGCGTGAAATGCGCTGATGGGCACAGTGGACTTGCGCCTGCTCCTGCTATTGCGCTACTTTGTGGTGCAGTTTGAATATCTGGGCCCCAGTGTGCAAATACTCAATTAAAACAAAACAGTCAGCAAATGTGACAATCAACGGTAACAGGCTTCTGTTATTCAGGACAGATACATGCACACAATGATTTCTAGTGCTGCTATATAATAAGGGTGACATTGTAATGCTGAGCCTTACAGGAAGCTTGTAAACTGACCAGAAGATGGTATTTATCACTGCACAAAGGAAAATGGACAGTATTAAAATAAGAGAAAAGTGATCTAATGCCCACAGTCACACAAGACCTATGCTCCCTCCCGATGCTAGTCCTGCACTGTTAGCAATGCTCAAAACATTCCTGTAGCCTGTGAAGCCAAAAAGACATACTTAAGAGAAAACTGCACGATTCCTGCAATCGAACAAGAGTCCCACAACACCGACTGGATAGAAGTGCCCTTGTGGCAGAAGATGAGCACAGTCGACAGATCCACAATCGCACAACTGCTCCCTACACTGAAACTTTCAAGCACTGTGGATGTGTGAACCTGCTATGATGAAGAAAGAGACCTGCAAAGCATTGTGGTAAGCCTCTTGCATCTCTTAAACAAAGTCGGAAAAACAAAAATGAAGCAGGAGGATTTTATTATATTACTAGATTACCAGCTATCCGATTATGATACAGAATACATATGGTGCACTCTGAAAGCATAAGGATCATCACCATATGAGTTGTTTTGGCATCTAGGGATCTTGGAAATTTACTTTAATTAGGCTACATAACTCTGTGCTCGAAATGCTCTTATCTCCTCTGAAGGTATTGCTAAGTCATTTTAATTTTATGTGTGTACTCCCTGCTTAATGCACATCTGACCTTTAGGCCTTTTCAGCTGTAGCTGGACTGGTACTATTTAACATCTCTGATTATTCCTTCTGTTCCTTCTGTTATTTTTGAATGAGTATTTTAAACCAATGGGGATTGTTTCTGTTTTTTTCTGCATGGTCTGGTTGTTGAAAGTATGGGATTTTCTAAATAACTGTTATTAAGCTTCAGAGGAAGTACTAGGTTGGCCCAAAAGCTAAAGCACTTTGTTCTTTTTGTTACATCTATGTTGGTCAAAGAAAAGGTATCAAATCATTTGCTTCTGGGTCTGTCTCAATACTGGGCATTTATAGAACCAAGCACATTTTATTTGATATAGCTCCTCATCGCAAAGGCTTGTACTTTCATTTAATCAACAAAAAACATTTAAAACATTAATAAAATCAAATAACAACACAACAGCATCCATCTCATTCATAACATATTTAAAATTAATCCTCAAATGCCACGGAAAAAGATGGGTGCTAAGAGCCCTTAAAAACCTTCAATGGAGGAGATCTGACAAAGCTGATTTGGTAAGGCATTCCACATAAGCAGGGTGGTCACAGACAAGGCCCTTTCACAGAGGATTTCAAAGGACACAGGAAACCACAAGCAGATGCTCCCTGTTGAGCAGAGCAGCCAAATCAGAGTATATGAGAGCAGGAGATTTTATATAGTAAGAATTTAACTGCTGCAAGACCCATGCACGGTGCACATGTGCATCATTACCATAGCCCTGCAGCATCAACAGCTCACAGGAGCTAAGTGAGACAATCCATCTGAAATGGAATAGTTTCATCACTTCTGAGAGACATATTCTGTAGCTGGCATGCTAAAGACCACATAGCTATGGCATGCACAGTGCTAAAGGGACATTTACACTTCATTATCACGACCATTAGCATGTCAACACAATGTGTCCATGTGTAAATGCAGGGGCATTGTACAGAGCCTCTACCAACCTACATGGGAACCCTTCCCACCCATGCCATCCCTAACAGTCTAGCAGAACCCCTCCTTCACCTGATTATTGTTGCATTCTGAAACTGTATTGAACCATCCCCTGGCTGTTTAGTGGGCTCTGTACCTCACCCAATCCCTGTTGGTAGTGTGGGACTTTACTAAATCCTTCCTGGCAATCTAGTGAACCCCTCCTTCACCCACTCTGATGTTGTAGAAATGCACTGATGCTCATCCCTGGCAGTTTAGTGTTACTCCCCCAACCAATCACTGTCAAATCCTCCCTCCCCATCCCACCCACTGAGCAACCACCTCCCCACCCCTGTCAGTTCCTAACTCACCCATCCATCAATAGGTGAACTGCTATCAGGTCCTCAGACATTGACCAGCATGCCTCCCCCACTCACCACCTTGGCCATCTGCCATCTGACTGATAGGTAGTGAGCATGTGCATACTGTAGAAACAGTAGTTTGTACAATAAGCATGCATTCACTCCTTGTCACTGAGAAAATGACCTTTGAGATGGTGAGCTTCTATGTTGAGATTGTCATCTGAGAGATCAGATGGTGGCTCACCTATGGACAGATATGGGTGAGTAGAGAGCCAGAAGGTGGTGTGTATGTGTAGGAGGGGTGCTCAGTGGATGAGGAGGGTGGGCTCTGACACCCATCTGTTGCAGAATAACAAAACTGCCATGGATGGGCTTCAGTATATTTCAGTAGATTGGGTGAGGGAAGAGGTCCATTAGACTGCCAAGAAAAAGCTTTTGTACACTTCCAAAATACCAACATGAACTGATGGAGGAGTGGGAGTTCACTAGGCTGCAAGGAAGGGCTTTAATACAGTTCTTCAATATTATTGGTTCAATTAAGGAGGGGGTCCACCACTGCTAGGCTTTAGTACAGATTTGCAGTTCTGCTTGGGGACTGGAGTGAGGGAGGGATTCCATTAGACTGCCAATGTTCAGATCTTTAACGTTGCACAATACTGACAGCAGTTGCAGGAGGAGAACCGCTAGACTGCCAGGGTGGGAATCTGCAATATAACTCTGTACAACTCCACGCTTGCAGACCTCTTCTATTCTTGCAACTTTCTCTCTTCTTTCTAGTCTCATTTTACACCATCTTCTTCCTGCTGCATGTCACTGACTCGTCCTTACTGAGATGGATTAGGGTCACATTACAATGGCTACTTTCATCAATTAAGCAAAAGCATTTAACTCAGTGGCTCACCCTCTTCCTGGACAAGCTGAGCTCTCAGCTCCTGCTGGTGACTAGTTCCATTCTCACCCATAGGCTGTCAACAGTTGGTATAAGTAAGAGGCATCCTGTCACCAGCACTTACTATTCAGGCTGAAGATCCCACAGGCTCCATCCTTGGTCTAATTCTCTTCTGTCTTCCGCATTGACCTACCAACTGCCTGTGCCAACTGGCATATCAAAATGTGTCCAGGTGATGCAGTGATCTGCAATTTGGCCCTCGACCATGACTGTGAAAGACTTGCTCCAGCAAGACGTTCTCACAACATCCAGCACTAGTTTCACACCAACCAACTCTGGGTCAGTAATAAAACAAATGTGTTGTGATCTTTGGCACCAGCCAGAAACTGGCAAGGCCTCCCTCTGACCCATCTTTACCACCTAGATGGTACCCTTCTTGAAGTGGTTTCTTCTTCCAAGTCCTTGGTGTGGTGGCTAGATAGTTGTCTTGAATTCTCTGCCACATTGATGCCACCCACTCGAAGCTCTGCTCCAAACTTGATGCCTTGTACACTAACAAAACTGCCTGTCTCCCCAGGTCCACAGGGAACTGGTCTCTAAAATGGTTTCCTGTTTTTGACTATGTGGAAATGGTCTTTGGCATTGGCCTCCTCCTCCCTCATCAGACTGGACACCCTCTGTAACACCTTTTGTCACTTTGCCAAACTCCACCCCACCAACTCACCATTGCTTCCTCTAATCCTCCCTATCCAAGCCTCAGTGCCATTACATTGCCAATCCCACTATAACTTTCTAATTTCAAAGTACTGGTTTGGGTCCCTCCTTTATACCTCTCCTTGCTACTATCACCCATTCCCTCTGCCTCATACTCTGTCCACTCCAGGAATTTTGCACCTTCTGCCTTCATTACCTGCACTCCACTGTTGTGAAGACTGCCATCTCCTATCACCTTCCTCTCTCTGGCATCTGCTTTCCCCATTCTCTGTATCTCCCCTCTTTCCTCTTCCTCAGGCACCAGCTAAAACATCTCTACACACTCCTGCTCCTGCCTGCCCTCTTCCTGATCTGACCTCCCTGTGAGGCCCTTATCATGCAACTGGCAGGCTTCCACCTGAGTTCTACCTCCACCCAAATGTGTCTCCTCCCAACAACCATTGCACTGCTATATGGCTACATAAACTGTTCCCTTTATTCTGATTAACAGTACTATCCAATGTTTTGCATCTTCTGTTGTTATTCCACTTTTACCATGTTTACTAGTGTACTTTTTGCATTTTGCTTTGTACCATTTCATTGATGCTGTATATATTGCTTTATTCTTCTCTATCCCTTCCTCCTGGGTGCACCTGGAGTAGAGATGCAGCAAAATTTTATTTTGCCGATGAAATTATGGTGAAATAAGGAATGTCACAGTGTGAAATATTTTGCATAATTCTCGCACATTCCACAAAATATTTAGGTGGGTGCAAAATCTGAAGACTCACCCACAGTGTGGAATTTTGCCTGCAAAGCAAGAATTTCACCAGCAGTGGCAAAATTCCACATTTGTGGGCAGAATTTTGCATTTGTAGGTGACATTCCACATTCGTCAGTGCAATTTCACATTTTGCACCAGCTGAATATTTTGCGAAATGTGCAAATTTCATTAAATATTTTGCAGAGCGTAAATTCTGTAGTTTCACACAACACTAACCTGAAATGAACCTTGACTCAGTATGCCTTTCCTGGTTACCAATTTTTCAACTAACTAACTAATTGTGATGTGGCAGTGGAGGTGGTGGTAGCCAGCACCAGTGCTATTAGGAAGGGTCACTCAACACTGTGTGCATTGGTAAAACCAGGGTTTCATAAGCATTAATGGGCCGCCTCAGCTGCCTGTTACAAAAACCTTTCAATATACCATTGCATGCTATATTCCCATCCGCTCTGATCACTGGAGTCTGGTTAGATTGGCAGTATGCTTGTTAATGCTGTGCTAACCTTTACAATATGGGTCATGTGTCTCATTCTACCTCTCACAAACACTGAAGTATCACCTTTTGCCATTTAACTATTTAGTTATCTTACCTTAAAATGTTTATTGATGTCAAACTTGGGCGCTAACTAAAACCTTCACTCAGCAGGTAGATTTTGAAAAGTAATGCACCATGTAGATTTTGAAAACCAACAGACAACAAGTATAGTTGCAAAACCTTTGTGTATAATTTCTATTTTCTGAAAACCATTGTGCAGCAAGTAAATTCTGACAACCATAATGCAGCATGAAGATTTGGGAAATCATCATTCAACACATAGATTTGAAAACCATTATGCAAAATGTAGATAATGAAAACCGTACTGGCATGCATATTCTGAAAACCATTGTGTAGAGTTTCAAAATATTTATTCAAATTATAGAGTTTAAAAATATTTATGAGGAATTCATGTACTTTTTTAATACTTTGTATTTATTTGATTTTACTGCATAAAAGATACAGCACATATCCATATAAGCAGGTATACAGAAATATTATTATCATTATAAAATGCATTACATCAGTTTTACAGTACCACATTTATAAATACCCTATATCTAGTTATAATACGAAGGGGTTAGCTAGAAGATATATATCAAAAATATTTCCAACACTGGCTTATGGCTGCCAAGAGCAGGAGTATCCATTATCGTTTAAACTCAAAAGTATATATACTTATCATTAAGATAGATACAGCTCCCCATCCAGATCTGCAGTAACAACAATAGATTATCAGCTTCATATTTGCAACAGACAACACTACTTTTAACTTTCAGTAGAGTATTGTTTTAACTATTAACTGTATACCAAAAACTGCCTAACAATATTCAGCTCACAACACTGCAGTCATGCTAACAGAACTGCCTATATTTAATGTAGAAGCGTGGCTTGGCATATTTTAAGAAACTTTTCCCATATTATAATTAGGGCTACAAAATAAAGTTTTTGCCTGAGCATAAATCAAGTCTTTCCTAAAAGTAGGCAATCATTACCACACCTAGGCATGGTTTGTAATTGCAAAAACTCAGTACTTAGCACAGTCACTGTCCTCATTCTCACTGCCAGTCTCTAGGTACTTAGATAGGAATTCCTTCTCTACCCTAATGACATCCTTTCCAGCTTCTCCAGGGTCCGAGAATTGGTAGGTTTTCCCTCCATAAAACATTCAGAGACTTGCGGCATAATCAGGACATGTTGGATCCCCAGCTGTTGTAAGCAGGAATGGGCCCCATCAAGCCTTCCTCCTTTGCCGTGTTGTATAACTTAAATCCAGTAAAATGTGTATTTTGTTTCCATTCCATTCCATCGCTGCCAGATTTCTTAGCCTGGGTAATAATACAGTCTTTTTCCACAACTGATCCTATCAATGACCAGAAGGTCAATGGGGATAACAGTCCCATAGCCATACTTTGCCTTGCGCCACGTGAGTGATTCAGTAGGCTTGTACTATCGAGAAGTCCTTGGAATTAAGAATAAGTCCTGAGAAGAGACTTAGCAAATGCAGGTATGTTCTACCCTCAGTTTGCTCAGAATACCTAAAATTTGTTTATTGGCTGCCGGGACAAATTCTCAAGATTTTCAAGGTGCCTACACATCGCTCCATTCTCCTCCACTAGGCCTGGGAAGTCACCATTGCTGTGGAGGTGGATTTCTGTCGACCTGGTGCATCGTCTTCCAATTTCCCAATTTTAAAGTCTAATACTTTAAACTGCACTTAAAGTCCTCCATCTTGCCATCCAGTTTTTGTATGGCTTTCAACAGTGTGGCATTAGTCGGCTGAGCAATACTCTCAGCAGGCCCCATGCCAACGTCTTTGTTGGTCCCAGTTCTAGCATCTCTCAGTTGGGCTGCATCTCCACCAGGTGCTGCTTTATTAGTTCATCCCATAGCTCTGGATCCCCAGCAGGAGGTCCAAATAAAAGTGATTGGGGTGATCAGGACAAGATTCTCTATCTGTAGATTAGGTTAGTTTTCAAATTTAGAAGATGTTTAGCACAAAATGCTTCGTTTGAAGGCAAGTAGTTATAGAGCTTGTGCAAGAAGCTGTTGCTTGCTTCTTACTTGGCTGCTGGTGCACCCCACGTTTTTAAATAAAAAATATTTCAATACAGGCTATCCCAGTGGTACCACAGAGGTACTGCCCATCATGTTGGTGACCTGAGACTGAGAGCACTATCAGGTTGTGGGGGTTCACCTGGAGAAAGAAGATGGAGCATCAAAGACTGCTCTCCACTCTTGGGAGGGAGGGCTTGTTGACTCCTGGTGGCAGTGTGGGTCTGGAGCAGCACGAGGTTGGGAACTGTGGGACTGTGCATCACATTCATGGTTTCACATGCATGCAGTAACATACACCCACAAATACAGGTAAGGGAAAAACAAATGGAGGAGAATGGGCAGTGTGGCAGGTGTATATGACACTATGTACACCAGTTCTTCACCCACACCACAACAGGACCCATTTGACAGTATACCAATGCTACCGTGACAATTTTGCATCGCCCGACACTGCAGCAATAACAGCACCAGGTCACTGTAGTGTCAGCGTGGGACCGGCACTGCTTTCTAGGGATATTGCACCCCTCCTGAAACAACTCCAACTTGGGTTGATTATTTAAGTAACAGGGGCGTGGAGGGCAAAACCCCTGAAAACAATGACTTTTGACTCCCTTCATGCTGACCAAATGAAGTTAACTTAAAGGAGTGTAACGCCAATGACACAAATTGGTTTACTGACTGACATAGATCTCCTTGGCAACAACTGGATGAGAGTCTTGGGGCGAGTATGCCTTCCTTCTGGCTATGCCCTGATTGGCATGGCTGACAGATGAGTTCTGGGGATGTGGTTGCCAGTAAAAGACAGTGAGGACAAAGCCAAGAGAGCCGGCCTGCCCGGCCAAGGAGAATAAACACCTTAATAGAAAAAAAATATCAAAGCACTACCTCTTGCAGCTTTTATTAAAGTGTTGTATTTTATCTATGGCTTGTATTCAGAGGTGATCTGCATTTGAGGCAGCTTTTTGTAAAATTAAATTTCCTAAGTACTAAAACAAAATATTACACATCCTTGGATATGACCAAGTTTATTGTTTTCAGTCTACTTCATGTCAACATAAGTAAAATAAACAACTAAGATTAACAGTTTAAAAGCCTACAATAACAATTATATTTACAGAGATAAAAATCACGAGTCCCACCCAGTGTTTAATTTGACATGACTTTAACCCTCACCAGAACCTGTGGCTTGTGTTTGAAGGTGGCTTTTATTAAAGTATTCATTTTGACAACCAGCTTGTATTTGAGGATTGCTACTATCTGAAGGTGGCTTCTATTCTATGAAATACAGTATTCAACTATATTTTTCAGTCAAATGAACATACGAACATCGAAATTTGCCAGCAGATAAAGGTCTAGAGGTCTATCAAGTCTGCTCGAATGTGCAGCTAGCACCCTTATTCTGCAGCTGTCCCTCCTTCCAGCCTTTCCTCCATTGACCTCCCCCTTGTCCTGTTCCTCTCCTTTTGAAGCAGTCCACTGTTCTACTGGATACCACTTCTGCAGGTAATGCATTCCACCCAGCCACCACCCTCTCTGTAAAAGTTTCTCCTCATCTCCTCCTGAACCTTCCTCCCTCCAGTCTCATATCATGGCCCTGGTGTCCCTCCCCTCCCTCCCTTACTTTGAACAGCCCCTCTGTACCTGTCTTGTTTATTCCTTTCATGTACTTAAAGGTTTCAATCATGTCCCCATCCCTCCTCTCCTCCAGCAGTACATGCTCAACTCCCTCGGCCTCCTCTCATATGATAAGTCCCCCAACCCCTTGATCATCTTTGTCACCCGCTGCACCCTCCAGTAACTTAATGTCCCTCTTCAGATACAGGTGCCAGTACTGCACGAGTACTCCAGATGCAGTCTAACTAATGACCTATACAGTGGCAGAATCACCTCCTCCTCTGAGAATATACCCTTGCAATGCAAACCAGCATTTTGTTGGCCTTTGCAGCTGCCTTCCTACATGCCAAGTTGTTCATTGACCCTGTAATGAGCACCCCCAGATCCTTCTCCTCCTCTGTCTGGGCTAGCTGCACTCCCCCAGCAGGTAACTCCTTCTTGGGTTCTTCATCCCAAAATGCAGCACCTTGCACTTTTGGCATTAAACCCCAGTTGCCAGGTATCTGACCAGGTTTCAAGCTTTGCCAGATCATCCGAGCAACTCCTGCCATCCACCTAGGTCATCCACCACGCTCCTACCTTGGTATCATCAGCAAACAGACTGATCTTGCTCTTAATTATATGTGAACAATAAATCACAATAATACAACAAAAAAATTTGAATAACTTCAAAATGAATTAATGTGTTTCACCAAACCACCAAAGAACGATATAGTTACATAACATCTAAGAAACCTGTAAGTTTTAAAAGTAACACTTTGTAGATTTTTCAAGCTATTGTTTTGGCAAACTAAGCATGTGCAAACAAAAATGGTTAATAACTATAAAATGAATTAAAATGTTTTTAAACTATAATGCCCACCCATTCCCTGAGCAAACAATATCACAATTGATCTCTTTTCTTCATACCCACAAAATCCTGCATGCAACTGTGTTGGCAACATCTGGCAAGATACAGCACTCTCGGTGTACCAACCAAACATCAGAAACCCCTATGAAAATCCCCACGGCAACAATTTCTACAGTTTCAAACTTGTTGCTGTGGGGGACATGAACAAAATGTTGCCCTTTTGCCATATGTCCCTCCTTCAAATCAACTCTGACTTGGAGTTGATAATCATTAGGGGGTGGGCATTGGGAAGGCAGCCCCTGAGAGAAACATTCCAATGTCAGACAGGCAAATTTCACCTTTCAACATTGGGGATCTCGCTATACTGAATGTTGACAACAATGTTGTCAGTCGGCATAGATAAAACCCTCTACTTTTCAAAGTATATCACTGTGAAGCCCTGGCATGTGGCTGTACATTTTGCTTTGGACAGGAGGCTATGGCTGGGGAGGATTAGCATTAGGGTGAAAACTCCAAGGAAGACCCAATAGCTGATTCACCAAGATTCTGGAGACCCAAAACCTAGTATTTTTCCTTTTGCTGCTTGGGGGTGGGAAGTTAGGGTGGAAACACTAGCCACATTTCCTGCTTTCTGCATTAACTTTAACCTAACTTTGCATTAATGAAGTTTTTTGCAAAGAATGTTGGAGTCACATGATGTGTAGCAGAGGGTAAGCGTGCATCTGGAGGTCTCCGAACCCTGCAGTCCTATTTACTGCTATTTTGGGATACATTTCACAATTTGAGCCACTGAACCTACCTCTCCCAACATATCTTTCTTCTTTTCTTGTTTGGATTCTGTTTGGGCCATTGTGGACTTGTTGGTGGTGAATAATGGAATCTGAAATGCAGACAGCTCACCCCAGGCACATGCCACTGCAGACACCAGAGCGAGACAAGGCCGTGAAGCAGAATAAAACTTGGGCTTCAGGTACCAATCGTCCTGCTACTTCCCCTACTCTCCTTCTGCTCTCATGGAGGGGCGCTTTCTAGAATTCACACCACTGAAGGACTCTTTACAACTTCTTACTGCAGAACTGAAAACCCTAGAACAGCCACTGAAGTGCTCACTATGAAAGTTGGGGATTCGGGTCAAGGATCAGCTTCCTGGACAATTGGAGGCTCATTTGGAGACAGACATCCACTCGATCCACGCATGAGCTTGCTTAAGCAGAGGAACCACTGGAGGACCTTGAGGGAGGTCGCCCGAACAATGTGGTCATCCTGGGAGCTGCTGAAGTGGCTGGAGGGTCCCAACACAATATTCTTCACTCAGAAGCTTTGTGAGAAGCTGGTGGACCCTCACCCTAATGGCCCGGCCTTTGTGATCAAGCGTGCCCATAGAGCCCTCGTGCCCAATGCCACTGACCAGTGGGCCCCTCAGCCATTTATCTTTAAATTTCTAAATTATTTAGATAGAAACTTCTATCCAAGGTGCCAGAGCTGCAATCAGTTATATGGGAGGGTACCCTGATCAGGTAGTACAAGACCTCCCTTACTCAGTCTGGCAAAAACTTGTCGGAGTACCATCCCATAGTGTCCAAGTTGCTTGCAGCTCATATTAAAGTCCAGATGCAGTATCCAGTTTGGATGCAGATCACTGTGAATGGTACACCCCATATTTTTGACTCAGCGGAGTGAGTGAAGTTGGTTCTCCAGAACCTCTCGGACCTTTTCAAGTCAGTTCCACCCATCTACAGCACACGCTGGGAGTATGCCCTGTCATCAGGGTACCACATCCCTATGCTGCCATCCCCTAGGGCCACACTCCCCATGCCCTCCTTTCTGTATTCCAACTCCAAGGGGGCAGACCTCAGGAGGGGGCAGCGAATATGGCCATCTGGTGCCCTAATGCTGGGTGTACTCCTGCGGGGCTACAGATGGCTGGAGAGTTTCAAGTCAACCTGAAGGTATGATTTATTTTTATCCAGATTTTGAGGACTAGCCTTCAATAATTAAGCAGACAATTCACTGAACTTTGTTTACTTTGTTATCTTTTTGAGGCCTTTGGATTCTGCTGAATGGCCTTTGGTTTTGTAATTCACAGACATTGTGTTTGGTTCCGACTTACCACTGGAGGACTAGCTCAGCCTGTTTATATCCTAACAGTACTGGAGACCACACTGTTACTTTTGAATTGTATGTTTTGTTAACAACCGTGGCATCAGAACCAGAGGCCTGCCTGTTTGGATTTACAGACATTTACTTTTATGTTTTAGGCTGCTACCATGTCTTTGAAAGTCGCTTTTCTGGGTAACTTTGCTATTTAGCCTGGACCATTTTGCTAAGAGATCGGGCTGATCTCTGTTGTGTATCTTCCTTATTTTCCTTGGGCCAGGCTTTTCTGAACTTTATGGGTTAATCTGTATGTCTATGCAACGCAGCCTATTGTATGGACTTTCACAGACTATAGTTAAATGGTTTGCTTTGATTCTCTGACTAGGCTGGATCTCTTATATTACGTAAGTGTTTAATTTATTCCCTTTTCAATAATATGTGATGTAACCTTTGTTTGATGGTTGCTTTGCAGGTTGGTTTTGAAGAGTAGGGAGGTTTACCCATGGTGGAGATGGCTGTTTTGATCTACGTCTATGTTTGTTTTTAAATTAGGGCCCTCATAAACTTTTCTCTCTATGTTGGATCTGTGGGTCTGTGGGGAAAATGGGGTCCTGGGGAGCATGGACCTGCATGCATTCTGGGTCGAGAAGTTTGGGAGTTCAGTCACTAGGACCAGGCGGTGGGTTTGTTTTGTTTACAATGAGTGGGCTTTCCTGTTCTCCTGCTTGTTTATAACTTACTTGTTTGGAGTGTTTACTCTTATGGGATCGGGTGGGTAAGGGTGGATGGGGGTACTATACTTGTTACATTGTATAGGTTGTTTGGGGAGGAGAGTTTGATAGGATATGTGGGGATGGAATATTGCTATATTTTGATTGTAGGACTACAGCACTTACATTACTTAGTGTTTCAGGCTATCTTCAATCTCTTGGGACTCACGTCAATTCTACATTTATTGTCATTATACTAATGGAGCGGTTTTTAAATTTATTATCTGGAATGTTAAGGGCACCAATGTTAAAAGGAAGTGTTATATGATTTTGCACCATCTGCAGAGATATCACCTGGCAGTGGTCTTTCTGCAGAGACCCACTTGCGGAGGAATGACATTACCTTTTTGAAGAGAATGGGTGGGCCAGGTTTTGTGGCTGGTTGTAGTTACAAAGGGGTGGTGTAGCTATTATAATTAATAGAGGGATGACTTTTCAACTGATTCATGAATGCTGGGATCCTCTTGTACTTAGACGCTCAGCCTCACTGAGGTCCTTCTTGGTTCAATTGTATGACCCAAATGTAGACTCCCTTGATTTTTACCCACCTTGCCCCCACTCTACTTTTTCCCAATTTACCCATTTTTCTCAGTGGAGATTGGAATCTGACCATCCACTCTGATTTGGATCATTCAGGACTTTCCCACTGAGGGCTATCCCTAGGTAGCATGCCCTATGAGAATTTATGGATAACCTGAGTTGGAGAACCCTTGGCACCTGTTGCATCCCTCAGAGTGTAGTATACTTTTACTTGATTCCCCATGCCCCACACTCTGGTATAGACTATTTTTGTTAAGTAAAGATATATATACAGAATATTTTCTCAACAATTAAGGGTCTGTCTCTGCTCTGGATGTGTTGTGGGGCGGGCGAAATCACCATTAGGGGAAATTTATCTGATTGGCCTCCAAAGCTAAGAGAATGCATACTGAGAAATTTAATAATCTCTTGGCTCAGATTAGGTCATTGGAGCATTATCTGTCAGCGACCTCAGACGATAATACATGAGGTCTCTGAACTCAATCAAAATGCAATACTATGGAACATTAGCCGAGCAAACTTGTTTGGTACTGCAACATACTAAAATATGTTATTTAGAAGCAGGAGAGAGGGTTGGTAGGTTTTTAGGCTTCACGGCCACAACAGTTAGATTCTATGAAAGTGGTTCCTCAGTCTTCAGACATACCCAGGAGGGAGATTCTCACCCACCCACCCTTGGGATATAGTAGTGGCTGCTGTAGATCAGGGCTTCTGAGGCAGAAATCAAGGCCTAGCTGGAACAGATCCCTCTCCTGAGTTTGACATCCCCCGCAAGATCTCTTGCATAGCCCGATTTCTGATATTGAGGTTCTAGAGTAATTGCAAAACTCCGAAAAGAAAAGGTGCTGGGCCCCGACGGGTTTAATAACAGCTTTTGCCACATATAGCAATAGTCTTGCTCCTTTTGGCCCAGCTTTACAATTATTTGCTTTCAGAAGGTCTTTCAGACTCTTCTTTCACCCATGCTGGGATTACGCTCACATATAAATCTGGGAAACCAGAGCTTTTGCCCAGCAGCTATCATCCCATCCCTCTTTTAAATACTGATCTTAAAATTGTATTTATTATTTATTTATTTATTTATTAAATATTTGATGACCGGGTAGGCCCACTGAGCCCTGCAAGGTCCCTTTTCAGGGCGCACTCCAGGATAAGCATTACATGGTTACATACAGAGAAGGACGTTGGTTACAGAGTACAGCCAGGTAATTATGCAGGTTACAATCCTGGTTATCCAGGTACAGTTAATAATGTTAAACTAGCTGAATTGTGAATGAAGGAGATAGTGAAATGGTACTATACAGATTACAGTCATGGGTATAATTTTACCGTAATTAATGGTATGTTAGTTATAGTTGTAAAGGCAGAGAGAGCTAGTACACTGCCTACATTATGGAGATTATGGACATAGCTGATGTGTGTTTACCCAAGTTGGGGTTGGAGTAAGTAGAGGGAGGGACTATCAGGTACCATGAGATCTGGCAAAGTGCTAGGCGTCAATCATATGGGCCTTGAGTCTGGTACAGAAATTCATAAGTGAGGAGGCTTCCTGTACTGAGGGAGAGCTTGTTCCACAGGTAGGGGCAGAGTAGAGAACGACCTACCACCCGCATTTGCCTAACTCTGGGAACTTCCAGCAGTGTCTGACCTGATGTCTGTAGGTTTCAGGGATTGTTCTTGATTGAAATAGTTCCTGCTGGACTGGGTGGAGTGGACGGACTGAAAGCTTGAATGCCAGGTAAAGCAGAGGGTACTGTAGGTGTGAGATCGGTGAGGGCCACTGTAGTTGGGCTTAGTGTCACAGTGGTGGCTTGGGAGTGATCCAGGGTAGCGAACCGAGCTACCTTGTTGTAAAGTGTCTGCAACCTGGTGACCTCTTGGCTGCGTGCCCTGTATGATAGGGGCAGCATAGGTCAACGTGGGAGCAGGGCACTGGAGGCAATAGAGGTCTGGGCTTCTGGGATAAGCTGGTCCTTTAGTCGATACAGGTGCCAAGTTTATGAAGGATGGTCTTGGTAACCAGATCAACGTGATTCATGAAAGTGAGACCTTGGTCCAGTGTGAGTCCTAGGTGTTTTAAGGAGGCCACAACTTATATGCCGCTCCCTGCAAGTGAGGTGAGCTGTAAGGCACTGGACCAGCAGGCCCAAGGGTTCTGTGTCCAAATAGCATAGCATTCATTTTGCCTGCGTTTAGGACCATTTGATTGGCTCTCAGCCAGGTCTCAAGTGATGTAAGATCAGCTTGGAGGAGGGGCCAAGTTCCGTCAAGGTTGCCCAGGGATTGGTAGATGACTGTGTCATTCGCATATTGATTGACTGAGCTACCACCACAGTGGAGGTTTAAGTCATTTGTAAACAAGGAGAACAGGAGAGGACCAAGAATAGAGCCCTGAGGTACTCCTTCTTTTATGGGTAGGGTGTCAGATAGCACACCCTTCCAGATGACCCTCTGTGTCCAGCTGTATAGGTAGCTCTCAAACCACTAGAGGGCATGGGGTTCTAGGCCAAGTTTGTCCAGCTTTAGTAGCAGGAGTTTGTGGTTAACAAGGTCGAATGCCTTGGACAGATCTATGAAGACAGTGCCTGTGGAGTCCGTTGTCCATTGATCTGAGTCGTCTTTTGAGAAATTGGTAAGGGCAGTGTCAGTACCATGATTGGTTCTGAAACCATGCTAGGAGGTGGCTAGGAGCTGGTGAGCCTCCAGATAGTGCAGAGTTGGCGTAGCTGAGCCTTTCTTATAGTTTTGCCAGTATACAGAGTAAGGAAATTGGCCTGTAGTTGCTTCTGTGTTTCCTGGAGCCAACCTTGTGGATAGGGACCACATTGGCCTGTTTCCACTGGTCAGAACTGTTCCTTCCAGTTGGGATCTGTTTATGAGCCAGGTCAATGGTATGGAGAGGACTGAGCTCCAGCCTTTAGTAGTCTGGGCTTGATCCCATCACGTCCACCTGTGCCTTTGATTTTCACGGCTTTTAGGAGGGTTGGGACCTCTTTCTCTTAACCAGTCTTAGGTGGAAGGAGGGTCTGTCAAGGCGTGTAGGCTCTGTTCATTAGGGGCCGTGGTTTGGGGAGAAACCGACATTGTATGCATCAGGTTTGTGAAGTGAGTGTTAAGGTGGCGACGGTTTGTGGGCCATCACTCACTAGCTGACCATTGACCTCAATGGGACCAGGTTCAGCCTTAGTGATGCCCCTGATCAGGTCATTGATGTGAGACCAAAATAGTTTAGGGTTGCCTAAGTTGGTCTTTGGAGGTGGGTGACATACTCCCTTTTCACCAGTTTAATGGCTCTCTTGCATTTGTTTCTTAGGACTTTGTATACCACAGGGTCAGCCAGAAGGAGGAGTGTCACAGCTGATCATTAGATTTTTAAAGATGGGAAGATCCACTTGTAGCAGCTGCCTTTTGCTCTGAGTTTTTCAGTGGGGCAAAGAGGTTGGCTGCCATACATAATGAGTTCTGGAGGTATTCCAGGGCCTCATCCAAGGTAGAGAGTAGCCTAATTGGGCTCCAGTCCAGGTTGCCAAGGTATTTGTTAAAATGCACTGCCATTAAGTTAGAGTAGTCACAAGCAGTAAGTATCCTAGGCTGGCCCTTAGGTGCTCAGTTTTTCAGATGCAGAATATGGGGAGTGATCACTCAGGGCATCAGCCATTATGCCGGCTTCCTGGATGTTGGCAGGGTTAGACACCAGAGTCCAATCCAAGGTGGTGTGGTTTCCAGTTTTGTAGTTTAATCTGGTAGGTTCTGAGATAACCAGTGCCAGATTTGCCTCTTGGGTCAAGGCCATGAGGATATTATTTGGGTCATGGGCCCAGTTGCGGTTGAAGTCCCGAAGATTAGGAGCTCAGATGAAACCTCATTAGCCATGGTTTTTTGATGGCCTCAAGGGATTGAAGAGCAGACTTAAGAGGTTGTAGATGCATCCTATTGTGAGGTGCTTAGTGACCAAGGGTAACATGGATGAAAATGGATTCATGACCGGGAGGTGTTTTGCTGTAGGCTTAGGTGCAATACCGTTAGGAAATTTTCATAGATAAGTACACAGCCCCTCTTTTGCTCTCCCTGTCCTTATGGTAGGTGCTGTATCCTTGTGTTAGAATCTCGTGATCAAGGATGTGGGCCTTGAGCAAGGTCACAGATATGGCAAGGATATCAGGCTTGTAGAGGCTTGCTAGGCTTGTACCTCTTGAATTTATGTCTCCTGCAGAGTAGTAGCACCACAAGTAGGTGGAGTAACTTTAGGCTGGAAGATGGGAGTGATTACCTTGATGCATCCTGCTTGTAAAGTGGAGTGTCTCATAGCATATTTCTTTCTTACTAGTTCATGAGCTATCAAGAAAGTCTGTATGCGGAGTGTGGCGTGCCATTGTTGAAGTCAAGAGGAGAGGGTGTCATGGTCCAGGGGTCCCCTGTTTTCTGGGTTCCTGAGCATATGAGTCTGTCTATCCAAAGGAGGGACAGTATGTAGAGTGTTGCCAAGAATACTCTCCTATTAGCTAATATATTAGCCAATTGCCTGTTATCGGTGTTGGAGGGACCTATTAGTCCTACTGTGGTGGGCTTTATGGCAGACAGATTGTCCCAGGATCAACTACAAAGGTTTTTCATCTAATTTGGTGTGAGGAAGAGCAAGACCCTTGCTGACTTGGTTTCACTTGATGCTGAAAAAACTTTCGACCAAGTGTTGTAGCCCTTCCTTTCTGCAACGTTACATCAGTTTGCTTCCCCACTTTTTGCAATAGGCTGAAGGTTTTGTATACCTCCCCACTGCAAGGATTAAGTGTAATGGGTATTTTGGCTCCTTCTTCCCTCTTGGGGGTATGAGGCAGAGTTGCCCCTATCCCTTCTTATTTAATTTGTATTTGGAACACCTTTTTGCTTAATTCAGTCCAGTCCATTATTTGGGGTATTCAGGTGTGTGATGCTAGTTTTAAAATCTCCACCTTTGCAAATGATCTCCTTTTGCACCTGGATGATCTGCTGTCCTTTATCACAGCCATTTTGAGTGAGATTCAGAGATTTTTCTGGATGTCTGGGTATAAACTGAATTCAGATAAATTCAGAGTTTTGACCCTCAACTCCCTTGTCCAGAAAAATTGGATGGATGATTTGGGACTCGTTTGGGAGTCCAAAGTATTCACCTTTTCAGGATTAAAGTGTCTCAGTCATTATCTGAACTTGTTGACCTTAATGTGAGACCCCAGTACAAGAAATTAAGAGGGATCTTGATAGGTGGATGGTGCTTCCCCACTCCCTTGAGGAGGGTAAATGTCACCAAAATGAATATTGTCCAAAGGATATTATATCCATTGACTATGATTGAGCTCTTCCTCCCTAGGACATGGTTTCTGAGTTTGCAGAGCCTGCTAACACATTTCTTATGGAAGGAAGGAGCCTCACACAGGCATACTCTAAGTTGGCCACTCCTAAAGCATTTGGGGCCTAGGCTGTCACATTTCTTTTGTCTATTACTGTGCTAGTCACTGCAGTATGGTATTTCTCTGGGGTAATTCGCAACTTTTCAGGGAGGTTTAACTTACTACCTCTATGGTTGACATTAGAAACACTGCTATGCAAACAACAATGGATAGCTCTTAGGAGTTTTCAGTACCTTAAGTCCCAGGATTTACCTCAGACCCTTCTCTTGATCCCTTAGGATGGTCCCTAAAAGCCCTCCAGCAAATGTGTACTTATTTGAATTTGAAATGGTACAAGGACCCGTCCCAACTGATAATTGGTAACCCTAATTTTCAAATCGCTCACCGTCCCATACCCTTCAATTTTTGCCCGTGGCATAATAATCTGTCTTTAGCTGATTTGATTATAGAAGGTAAATTTCTCCACTGAATCTTTTACAGACTCACTTGGATATTCCTCTGTGTCATTTTTTTAAGCATTTGCAATTTTCCAAGTGTTAGTCTCCTTCCTGGGCCCTCCCCTTGGCTTGAGCAGCCTAATTTGTCTCTTCAGGATTTCCTGGCCATGGCAGGCCAGGCTCATTCAATTTCCTGATTTTATACCTTACTACAGTATAGATCAGAAGAACCCAAGAGGGATTTGTTTTTATTGGGAGAATGCATTGGGTTTATAGCTGAGTGAAAAATCTTAGCAGTGCATTTGAAGAAATGCTATAAGTATATCAGGTAGGACCATTATATCAATTCTGCATAATTTATATTTTACCCCAATCCAGTTGTTTAGAATGGGTAGAACTAACTCACCAGACTGCCTCCATTGTGATCAGATGGAGAGGAGCCTGTTCCATATCCTGTGGGATTGTCCAAGAGTGCGGCCTTTGTGGAATACTATTAAGTAATTCTTTCTATCCCTTTCTGGGGTTGGACCCTATTTTATCCCTCAGAATTTGCCTCATTGGTCACTACCCTGCTGATGTAATTAGTTCACATCGGGCATTTATAACATTAATCTCGATCACGACCAAATTGGTCATTGTTTGTCATTGGCTGGATGACTGCACACCTTAAGCAAGGAATAGTATGCTGAGATTTTGCAGGCCTTTGAAACTGAATGTCATATCACTTGACAGCAGGGTAGAATCAATAGGTTTATGTCTTGTTAGGTTCCTTTGCTTTGCACTGCCCCACTATAATGTCTCTACAATTATCTGGGGATGGGTTGGTTTCAATTAGATCTGCCCATTCTGCCTCCTCCTTGGGTGTATTATATCTGTTTCCATTGTATGGAGTTTCCCCATTTTGGCCTTTTGCCATATCTGAATTTGATTTCTTGATGTGTGTTCTAGATCTAGATGTATTGGGGGTGATTGGGGGTTAGAGGGTGGGTGGGATGTGAGGGGAGATGGGTGGGGTTGTTTTTGTTTAGTTGTTGACTGTGTTTGTTTGGATTTTATGTATTACTTCAAATTGTTCTGACACCGTTTGATTGTATTTTGGAAACTATAATAAAGTATGTTTAATTGAAAAAAAAACATGCCAGTTTGGTGTTTCAACGAGCCAGGATATAATGAGTTTAGATTAAGGAAACTTATTTTATTGTTATTACTTTCAAGTGGCATTCCTCCACCCAGGCTCCTCTGACCAGTCAGAACCTCTAATCAGGATAAGGGATTGTGACCATCTCTAAAAGCTCATTTAAATGTACAGAGTAAATATTTTGGCTAATACAGAATTTTGAGGGCCTGGATGGTAGAGAACTCCTTTGATATTGGTGGAATCTCAGAATCATGTTTGCACAATAGTATACCAGATGACTGTATTAAGACTGGTGGGTATTTAACATTTAGGAATGATAGAGTAAGCAAAAGGGTGGGGTTGTATGTTTTATGTTACAGATGGCTAAAGGTGGTTGAATTTCTCCCTCTCCAAATTTAAGGGACACTGCCAACCCCTTAGGCCTCAAAGTGTCCCTAGTTTAAAAACCCATTTTATTATTGTTCACAATCTATAGAGACTGTTGATGCAGCTGGTAGTTTGATTCAGATCCTTTTTATTTTACAAAGTGAAAAACTGAGTGCCCACCATACTGGTGTTACCACACCAAAACATGTTTGTTTACATTTCTTGACCAACTCCACTGCATCTTTTCTGGACTCAGGGCACCCCCAGAACAATCTAGCCACTCATTATGCAGTGGTAATAGATGAGACCATGGTATCATGAGTGTCTGCACTGTCTGTGGGTATTTCTAATGTTCAGAAGTATGCAGTAAAGTACTTTAATGATTTGAAGCAAAACAAAGCTGGGCATAGCTATACATTACCATGCATTTCAGTTCTAATAAGCAAGGAGGCTGATAAAACAACAGCAACATCAATGAATTTTAGAAGGTAAGCAATCATAAAATGTGGGTTTTACTTAAAAATAAAATGATGCAAAACAAGGTTGACAGTGTCCCTTTAAGTCCATATGTGATTTACTGTCTATTAACTTGGTACTGGGGAGATAAGATCATCACCTTGAGCGAGTTTATATTCCCCAGCATTCTGGATGACAGCATGGATGTTATTCACGCTATATTTAAAACCTTACCCTCTAATAGGGAATGGTCAGTACTGGATGATTTTAATTCTAATTTAATTCTAACTGGGCAAATGGGAGTTCAGATAAATTTTACTTATTATTCCAGGATCTTGGCATCTACCAGGTAATAAATTTGGTCACCTGTTGTAATCATAAATCTGGAGCACACTAAGTCCTTGATAGGATTGTAATTTCCCACCTGCAGAAAACAGTTGTATGTGGCACCCTGCTGGAGGATATCAGTAACCACTGCACTTTTATTGTCATTGGAGAGCAAAAAGTCAAATGTAAAGCCAATTTTATTAGTTTCTGTAATCATAAGCATGTAGATCCACACAAGTTCAACTAGGTATTGTCTGGACTCAACTGGTCATTCCTGGACACTATTGACAATATTGATTCAGCCCTTAATAGACTTTCTTTAATGTTTAATTTGGTATATGATTCCTGATTCCTATTAAGAAATTGAGAGTGAGGAGTAATAAATCAGAATGGATTACCTTTCAAATATTGAAAATGTTCAGAGAAAGGAATAAGATATGAGCAAAATACAAAAGAAATAAGGATGGTGAGAGATTAGTCAAGTGTAAACCAACTAACAAGTGTAAATCTTTAATCAGGAAAATTAAAATAGCTTACTACAAAAATAAACAACTTCAAACTGTGTGTCATCAATGTAATTTTTGGGAACCTTTTAAAGAACTCTCAGGAAAAACCTTAGGTCATGATGTATATATACATTTAAGCATGGCCATAAATTAATTACCTATCCAGAACATGTAGCAAGAATTTGGAGAGTTTCATAAATTCAGAGATTTGTTTCTTGGGAATAATATTAATAAGATTAATGATTTTAGTTTTCAAACCTTTTGCTAACAACGTTTTATTTTAAAATCCTAACCTGTGCAGATGCAAAATTTTAGATAAACAGATGTAAACCAAGCCTTGTTCAGCACCCAATGGTCTGGACTATAGATTGCTTAAGATTGCAATAGACTCCATTGCCATTCCTATTATAAAGTTGTTTAATTATTCAATATGTCATGGTGTTTTCCACAAGCCTGGAATTTGGTGACCATTCATCCTGTTCATAAAAGTTGTCTGGTTATGGACCCTGGCAACTACTGAGGCCCATCTCTTTATTGGCAAAAATGAATCTTATTAAAAAAGTTTTGATCAGTTAAATGATTTTATAGTGAGCTATGATCTTTATACTCCATCACAGCATGGTGTTCGATTGAAACATAGTATTCAAATAGCCTTGGTGAGATGCACTGACCATATACATGAGGCAATAGATTCTGGTGGCCTGGTGGCTGTGGTGTTTGTGGATCTCACCAAGGCATTTGACTTGGTGGATTATCACCTACTGATTAAAGGACCATCATGCCTAAATGTCCCAGGCAAGGTGGTTGGTTGATTTGGTGAATATTTGACCAACAAGGCACATAGGACCATAGTCAAGGGCTCATTCTCTGACTATAGAAAAATAATTGTGTAGTCCCTCAGGGTTCTATTCTTGGACCCTACTCTTCTCCCTTTTCCTCAACAAGTTACCTAGTGTCTTCCCTTCCTCAGAAATGGTATTATATGCTGATGGCACAGTATTGTTTAGAAAGAGGGCAGAGAAGGAAACTGAATATGCTGGTAAAAAATATTTTGATTATGTACAAACAGGTTTAGTTCAAACAAGATGATTTGAAACATAAAAATAAAGGCCATACTTTTCTGGCCAATGCAAGATGGTAAACTTTGATTTAAAAATGAAATCTCTATGTGGTGATTCTATTGACAGTAAATTAATTTAATATCTGGGCTTGACAGTGTAGAGTTCATCAACATATTGTTAACATATTCTTAGATTAGTTAAGACAAGAAATCAGAAGATGGGAATGCTTTTTATGATTAAAACTACTTGTTTAGAAACTAGGAGACTGTTGGCTACCAGGTTTTATTTTCCATGATTGATTATGGGCTTGTCTGTCATTCCTTAGCAGAGCGGGATTGTTAACCAAAGTCACTTCTTTGTGTAATCTTGTTTGTCAGTTTGAAACTGATCTTCCACTTCAAACTCACCAATGCTCTTTTGGGAGCATGGGGTGCCTCTATTTTGAAGATCATTAAAAGTTAAACCTGCTACATTTATGCAGAAGGTGGCCCTAGGTAACTACCCCAAATACATAACCAGCCTCTTTACTCCTTGAGAAGATTAGAGATACTCATGAGATGGAATCTCAGTCACTCACATTTGTTGCTCCTTTAGGAACACTAAATAGGGCCACAGAGTTTTTCACACTGCCCAACAATCTTTCATCAATCATTACTCATTATAATACTATATAATGATTTTCTGCTTTCAGATGTAGTCTTTTGATATAGTTTTAGTGCTTAGTATTGCTATATGTCTTCATTTCATTATAATGACCAACCATGATATGTGTTGTTTTTCTCATTTATTTATACTGCTTTTATTGCCAATGCTAAACTTGTTAACTGTTAACTATGTACAATTAAATTTAAATAATTAGGTTAACTAGGTAACTTGTTGAGGAAAAGGGAGAAGAAAGGATCCACGAATAAAACCCTGTGGGACTGCACAATTAATTTTCTATAGTCAGAGAATGAGTCCTTGACCATGCTCTTCCAGTATGTGCCCTGTTGGTCAGATATTCACCAAACCAGCCAACCACCTCACCTGAAACATTAAGGCATGACAGTGCTTTAAATCATTTTGTTAAATTGAAACTATGTAAAGAATTGCTAGAAGCAATGGATAAAGTGGAGATGGTAGTGGTGGAGACTTTAATCCACCTCAGGTGGACTGGAATACTCCAGCCACATCCTGTACCAGGAGTCAAATGTTTCAGGATGTGATATGGGGATACTGACTCAGGAGTTACAGAATCCAGCGGGAGGGCTATCCTTGACCTGGTGCTCACAAATGGGGAGCACATGAAGGATAATGGTCAAAGAACCCTGAGTAGTAGTGACCACAGTTCATTGTGGTTCACTTTGGATATGGGAAAGGATAGCTTCTACATCAGAACTAAAACTCTGGACTTTAGGAGAGCAGACTTTTAGAAAACACGGAGGTACTAAGGAAGAGTTAGATGGCATAAATGCAGACATGGGGTGGATAGACTTTGGGCCATTATCATTATCAAGGGATGCAGTACTAACAGCAACAGCACACTGTGCTACAGTAAGTTCAGGAGGAAGAAATCAAAGGTCAAATTGCCCATATGGTTTTAGCTCTGAGGTTCACATAAAGATGAAGTGAGAGACAAGAAAGCAACCTATTAAAGATGCAAGAGGATGGGAAGTGAAGAGGATAAGGAGAGTATACCCGAGGTTAGGTAAGGTGGAGGGCAAGGTGGTGCAGCAAGCAAAGGCACAAAAGGAACTGCAAATAGCAGAAGAATTAAGAATGGGGAAAAACCTTCTATATGGTTATATAAGCGAAAAGAGGTTCAGGAAGGATGAGCTAATTAAGCTGAGGAAGTGCATGGATGGGTGGAGGAAGAAGTAAGCAAGGCAGAGGTGCTCAATGAGTACTTCTGCTCTGTCTTTTCCCCAACTCTGTTTATTCTCTCTCAATACCTGAACTCTCCAGAGGGCATTTGAGTGCCTGCCATTATCCCACCCGCCTGAAGCTCTCTCTTGCTCCTCCTGGGCCCAGCTCTCCATCACTACTTGGCCTCCCAGCCCCCGGCTCTGGAGTCTTCGAGGTGGAACCACCAGATTAACCTCCTGGTGCTCTATCTAGAATCTAGATGAGCGACCAGGCAGGGAGAAACAGAGGAATCGAGGAGAAGCCCAGCATCGGACATGGTTGGCGGCCCCGGACCCTTCTTCACCTATCAGGAGGCAGAGGTTTTCTTGTGTTTTCTCCCTGCCTTCCACCCTCCCATGGAGCTCGGATGTGCAATGATGGCCATCATCTGCCAAGCTCTGCCCCCAGTGCCATGCTGTGGTGATGCAGATTCCGGCTACCTCCGACTGCCACCAGAGGTCACTCAGGAACAACGTTGTGTCCTCGCCCTCCTGGGAAGGAAAGTCATCCACCAGATGCTCGATTCCTCTCTGCCCCTGCCAACCTCCGATGACCCAGGTTCAGTCCCAGTCAGGGTCACCAGCATGGCGGCCAAGGTGAGGCATCTAGCACCTTAACCTCAAAGCCACCAGCATGGCACTTCTGCTCTCTCTTTACTAAGGAAAAGATGGTCTAGTACCTACTGGAGGTTAAGGGGGAGGAGATGGGGCAACAGACTTGTAATAGAAATGAATAGGGTGAGGGAGGGTCTCCTTGCATTTGAAACAGACAAACCCTAGGACCAGATGGCATCCACCCAAGGTACTGAAGGAGCTGACTGAGGAGTTAGAAGGGCTGCAAAGTGGATCTTTCAATCATTCCCTGGAGTTGGGAGTAGTGCCACTGGACTGGAGAACTTCACGTGTCACCCTCCACAAGAACAGACTCTGGGATGACCCAGAAAACTACAGACTGGTTAGTCTGACATCATACATGTGCAAACTCCTGAAAGATCATACTCAAAGAAAGATTGGTAAATTACTAAAGGAGAATGGTATCCAGGATTAGAAGCAGCATGGGTTTGTAGGTGGAAGGTCTTGTTAGATGAACCTGATTGATTTTGTGATGGGGTCACCAGGGCAGTGGATGAAGGCAAGTCAGTAGACTTTGATAGGCCTTTGATTCTGTGCTGCATGGGAGGGTTATCAGTAATTGAAGGATCTTGGGGTCAGGAATAAATAACAACATGGGTAGAAAATTGGTAAAGTAACAGAATCCAGAGAGTGGTGGTAGGGGTTGAGTTGTCCAGTACTGGGAGGTCACCAGCAGGTACCACAGGAATTGGTGCTAGGGCCAGTGTTATTTAATGTTTTCATGAACAAGATTAGAGAAGGCATCAAGGGCAAGATGTGCCTGTTTGCAAATGACACCAAAATCAGTGGAAGGGCAGGCACAACTGAAGGAATACAGGAACTACAGGAAGACCTCAAGAAACTTGAGAGAGATGGCCATGGATCTGGTAGCTTAGTTTCAATGCTAAGAAATAAAAAGTGATGCACATTGGTGCCAAAAATCCTGGGAGCAAAATATTACCCGGGGTGTCCACTGTCCAGATAGTGGCAACAGAGGAGGAAAAGATTCTGGGGTGGTGATTACCAAGACCCAAAACCTCCACACAATGTAAAAAGGCAGCAGGAAGCAAACAAGATGTTGGGCTGTACAGTATAGTAAGGGATTTAGCAGTAGGCAGAGTGAGGTCATACTGCTGTTGTACAGATCACTGGTGAAACCACAATTAGAATATGGATTAAGGGTCTGGGCCCATATCATAAGCAGGACATTGACTTGTTAGAAAGGATACAGAGAAGGGCAACCAAGATGACTGGGGAACAGAAATGGAGATCTTATTAAGAGAGGCTGGCAGCCCTGAGAATGTGTTCCCTGGAAGAGAGAGGGGGTGGGGTATGATAGAGACCTTTAAGTACCTGAAGGGAGTAAATAAAGTGAATAAGGAATGCCTCTTCAAACTGAGTGACAATAGAACCACAAGGGGCACAGTATGAAGTTGTTGTTGGTGATGGTGGTGGGAAGTTTATAAAGATGTCAGAAATATTTTTCATGGAGCGGGGTGGATACATGGAATGCACTGCCAGACAAGGTGGTATTACATAAAATGGTGGGTGGCTTTAAGAGGGCCTGGGATAGGCATAAAGGCAATATGGGAGACCCTGTGTGTCGAGTTGAGGAGGATAGATTAAAGGGAATGAGAGCAGAGAGTCAATGGCATAAGCAAGGGACACTTTCATTACTAACGAGCAAACTCGATAGACTAAGTTAACCGCCTTCTGCCGACTGTTTTGTATGTTCATATGTTCGTATGTTAGAAAAACAGAAACATAGACAGTGATGGCAGAAAAGACCAAAGATCCATTAAGTCTGCCCATGGGTCCCTATATAACCCTACAACCTAATGTCAAAAAGGATTTTAACCCATCCCATCAGTCTTCCTATTCCTTTTCCCAATTTTGTCGCTATAAGCGAGGACTATTCCTTTCTCTCTGTCCCATGTCCATTTGAAGTCCCCATGGCTTTAGTTCCCACCACCTCAGCTGGCAGGCAGTTTCACAGTTCAATGACCCTTTAAGTAAAATAATACTTCCTCATATCACTTCTGAACCTTCCTCTTGTCAGCTTCCAGTCATGCCCTTGTGCTGTCAGACTAATGTTCTTGCTAAATAATTCCTTGTAGATCACTTTGTTTACTCCTTTCAGGAATGTGAAGGCTTCTATTATATCTTCCCTTTCCTTCTGGTCTCCAGCAAGTACATGTTCAGTGCCCTAAGAGTGTTCTTATAGGACTTCCCCTGCTGGCCATGAATCATCTTAAATCACCTTGCTTTTGTACCGCCTCCAGTCTGTCCTTGTCATTTCTAAGGTGAGAGTTCCAGAACTGGGCACAGTACTCCAGGTGTAGCTTCACCAAGGCTCTATAGAGGATATCACTTATTTTTTCTACTATCAATAACCCTCCTGATACACCCCAGCATCTTATTTTCTTTACTAAAAGCTATGTTGCATTGGCTAACCTGTTTAAGGTGTTGCTGATGATGACTCCTAGATCACGTTCTTCAGCTGTGGTACTCATTTTACCCTGCCATCCAGTACTCTGTCCTGGGGTTCTTTTTCCTAGGTGCATCAACTTGCACTTTGTGGCATTAATTTCAACTGCAAAACATTTGACCATCTCTCAGCCTTTGTTGGTTATTTCATAATTCTCTAATCTCCTTGGCATTATCCCCCACACAGAATTTAGTGTTGTCTGCACAGAGACTTATCCTTTCTGGATCCCTTCTGCAATGTCACTGTCAAACAAGGTAAAATGTTTAACTTATTTTGGTTACCAGTGAAATCAGGCATTATTCTGCCTACTATGCTTACCAGTATAATCAATAAAACAAACAAATATTATTAAAAAACCGGGAGGGCAAGGAAGAGGGGTGCTAAGGCACCCCAGTTGTGCTGTGTGAAATAGATTTCTTCTTTGGTTAGGGGTGAAGGAAACTCTGATGGAAGGAGAGGAGCATAAGGAGGAGGCGGATATAGGTATTAAGGGGAGGACCATAGAAAGGAGGGAAGGAGATATGTAGAGGCAGGGAGGCTGTGGTAGGGAAGGGAAGGGAAGGGAAGGGAAGGGAAGGGAAGGAGGGTGGCAGGCAGGCAGGAAGATGGCTGAAAGGGTGGACATGCAGGAGGAGTGTGGGTGGCTGTGGGGTGTACAGGAGCTCAGGGCGGGATGAGGCAGCAGGGCAGAAGGAGTTGGGGGTTCTCAGAACAGGAACAAGAACCAAAAACAACAAACTGGGCTGAGTACAGCCTTGCCAGAAAAAAAAGTCATATGCTGACTACAAAGTAGAGTATACAGATTACTTTATTAAGTACAAGCAGTGTGCAAGATTGGGACTAGCCTCCCAATGTTTTGCACCTAATCCATGTGCTGCAGCTGTATCCGGAGTGGTACCTGTTTGTTTGTTTGGCGGGATCTCAGAACAGGCAGGAGGGGATGACAAGGTGGGACAGCTGGGTAAGCATGGAGGGAGGAGAGCGAGGAAGCAGATGTGAAGGAGAAAGTAGTGATCTTGGGAGACTCTATAGTTAAGGGAATGAGATGGGGTGACCCGGGGCTGGGGCTAACAGCAGGAATGTGCATTGTATGCCAGGGATAACTATGGTAAGGTTGGGCCCACTGATAGCCAAGAACACAGGAAAGATGTGTGGGGACCTCACATCATCATCATTCACCTGGGAATTAATGACTTAGCTGAATGTGAGGTAAGGGTGGTTCCAGACAGGTTCAGGGAGGTGGTGAAACTCTGCAGTGGGTTGGAGAGGTCAGTAGTCATCTCAGAGGTGCTTCTGGTACTGAGGGCCAGCACTGCAAGAAAGAAAGGCTCAGGAATATCTAGCTCATGGCGGTGCTGGATGCATTCAGAGTGGTTTCCTAATACAAGGTTTCTGGACAGGAGCCCACCGTGAGAGGGGCCATACTAAACCTGTCCTGTCTATTGGAGTGCAGGTCAAGCAACCACCACACTGTGTGTTTCAATCTGGACATGGACAGAGAAAAGATTAGGGCCAAACCAAGGTTTTAGACCTCAGGAGGGCAGACTACAGTAGGATGGGAGAGATTCTGGGAGGACACTTTTCTGAGATCAGGAAGTAGATGGAGGTGGACCAGAAATGGCCCATAGTCAAGGAGGGGCTATTGGCAACCACTAACATGTGTGTCAAACTCAAGAGCAAAAACTCTAAAGTCAAACATTCCAGCTGGTGTGATAAGGAGGTAGCCTAGGCAATAAAGGTAAGATGACTGCCTTCAGGAAGTACAAGCACACCCAAAAGGAGGACATGGAGGAGTACTGTAACAAAGCAAGGGAGGCAGCCAGAGCAGTCCAGTTGACCAAGGCCAAGAGAGAGCTGAAGCTGGCAGAGAGACTGAAATCAGGAAGAAAGCTTTCTTTCAGTCTATAAGGAAGAAGAGGATAGGAAGGATAGTATGGTTAGGTTGAGAAGTGAAGGGAGGTGAGAAACAGGAGATGGTGATGCCACTGTCCAGACAATTGGTCAGACCACATCTAGAATACTGTGTTCAGTTCTGGATACTGCATCTCCAGAAGGACATTGATATAATGCAGGTAGTCCAGATAAAGGCAACAAAATGCTGAAAGAGAATGCACCAGAAAACATATGAGTAAAGACGAAAGACCTCACTATGTATACCCTGGAGGAAAGGAGGGGAGGGGAGATATGACAGACACATTAAAGTACCTCAGGGGAATCAACAAGGTCCAGGAGGGCAGCATCTTTCAAAAGAGATGTGCAGGAACAAGGGGTCACCATATAAAGCTAGAGGAGGGGACACTCAGGGGTAATATGAGGGAAGATTTTTTTTACAGAAAGTATGGTGAATGCATGGAACAGCCTCCCAGTGGAGGTCGTAGAGGCTAAAACTGGTGAGTTTAAGAATGCGTGGATAGACAGAAGGCAACCCTGTAACTGGAAAAAGAGGATAAGCTGCTGATCATTTAGGATCTGAAGTTTAAGTAGTTAGGGAAATGGGCAGACTAGGTGGGCCAGGTGGGCGTTATCTGCTGTCAAAATCTCTGTTTCTATGTTTCTATAGTGGAGGGAAGAGAAGAGACAGCAGAAGTACTTAACAAGTACTTATTTTCAGTCTTCACTAAGAAGAAGGATGGTCCAGTACCTCAAGGGAGGAAGGGAAATGGGGTGGGTAGTGACACAGACAGATTGATGTTGATAGGGTGAAAAGAAACTGAAAGGCCCTAAAGGTAGACAAATCCTTGGGATCAGATGGCATGCATCCAAAGGTGCTGAGGGAGTTGGTGGATTTGTTGACAGGCTCCTTGGTGGACCTGTTTAACACATCACTGGAGTCAGGAAAGTACCCTGGACTTGAGGACAACACATGTAGTACAGCACCACAAAAGCGGGCTGAGGGATGACCCTGGAAACACAGACTAGATCAGTCAGTCAAACCTTGATAGTAGGAAACTCATGAAACTGGGTCTATGTCAATTCGCTCCAACAATTTTCATCCCTCTAAATCCGGCCACGACAAACCACTCTGTGTAATTCATTCCGCTACATTTGCACCAGTCAATATGCTCCCTACCATGCTCCTGCTGCTGAAAACAATAGTGCTGCAACTTGTACTTCAATGGTCTATAACTGCTGCCCAGTCACAGATCCCAAACTTCTGATTTGCTCTCCATGTCACCACTGACGATTTTAAAATAACTGCAAAATAAGATGAAATTAAGTTTAAATATTTCGTCTCTAAAGCCAGCATACTGCAATGACTAGAATGCTGACTGCCAGAATGACAAAACCATGTGGTGCAGCCCTCTGATCCCTCACCTGAACCCACTAATGGCCATCTCATAGCCACATCCATCTCTTAAAACAGTAATACAGTAATACAAATAAAAATCAATATTGTCTATGTTTAAATAACTATGGTTCCCCTTTGAAATTCCAACAAACCAGCATGCTGCAGTGATGATAATACTACCCACCAGAACACCAGAATTCATACAGTGCTAGCCACTTGCAAAGAATCACCAAACATGGTTCATACTTTCCTTCTAAGCATTTCTGAGACAAGAATCATACCTTGATGGCAAAATAACCTCTCAGGCATGAGGTTGCTCTTGCCTCTCCTTTTAGTAGGTGCCAATAGCAAAGGGTACAACTCTTAGTTAATTTCTGGCCCAAGGACCCCAAATCAGAATAAAACACATGGTTAGTTACTGTGATGAGTGCCAAAACACAGCGCCCATGTAGGATGGGTTAACTTCTACTAGTCCCTCACTTCTGTACTTTTGAAAAGCAGCAGGACTTACAGCAGCTCCCTGTGTTTCTGCCACCTGGTGGGCATCAGTGACACAAGCAAAGCTCTGCTCCCAGGCTGCGGCTTCTGTGAATCTGTGTAAAGAGGTACTGTGCATTCTCCAATAGGGGTTACATACAACCCTAATATTCTTTAAGGTATATTTGCACTAAGGGGTTAATTTAGCCTTTGTTTTCTAAAATGTTCCTGAAAGGTTGTTAAGGTATTTCCTGTTTTTCTGTGTGAATGCAGGAGTGAATTGACCGGAGAAGGGTTGGGCACGGATCGAGTTTGCAAGGAGCGGGTTGTCAGGAGTGAACGGACATGCTCCCATGGAAACCATGCTGAATGAAAGACTGGTAAATTTTCTGGAAGAAAATGCACTCCAGGATGAGGTGCGGCATGAATTTTTGTTAGGCAGTCCTGCCAGACTAACCTGATTGATTTCTTTGATTAGGTAACCAGGACAGTGTGCAGTATTGGTGCCCTTATCCTGTATCCTGTATCTGGATTTCAATAAGACCTTTGACTCTGTTCCCACAGGAGACTAATCAGGAAGCTAGGGGACCAGGGGCAAGGAAAACTGGTTATGTGGGTCAGAAACTGGTTGCAGGACAGAAGTCAGAGGGTCATGGTCAAGGGAGAGTTCTCAAAAGCTAGATCAGTCACTATTGGGGTCCTACAGGGCTCAGTGCTCAGTCTGGTGCTGTTTAACATCTTTATTAGTCATATACTGTAATAGATGGTGTAAAGGCAAAATATGCCTGTGGACAATACAAAGCTCTGTTGGAGAGTAGGCATGGAGGAGGGGAGACAGGACCTCAGTGAGGACCGGGCTAAACTGAAGAAATGGTCAGGAATTTGGCAGCTGGGATTCGATGCCAAAAAGTACAAGGTAATGCACCTGGGGCAAAGATCCTGGAGACCAAATACTGGCTGAGTGGTGTGCAGCTTACCAGGTCAGACGAGGAGAAGGACTTGGGAGAGAACATCGTGAGTGACCTGAAGCACTCAGCACACTGCAAGAAAGCAGCAGCTAAAGTGAATAGAAGGCTGGGCTGTATAGCAAGGGTATAACCAGCAGGAAAGAAGAGGTCATTCTGCCACTTTATAGATCTCTAATTCAGCCACACCTGAGTACAGTGTGCAGCATTGGTGCCCTTATATAAAGCAGGACATCAACCTGCTGGAGATGGTCTGGAATAATGGCCACTGAAATGATCTAGGGGCAGCAAGGCAGAACATATGATGAGAGACTTGGAGATCTTAACATATACTCCCTGGAGGACAGAAGGGAGAAAGGTGACAGACTGAAACCTAAAAGTACAGTATCTTAAGGGGTTTAGACATGGTGAATACTGAGAGTCTCTTCAGCCTTAGTGGGAACAGGACCACTAGAGTACACTGCCTCAGGCTGGTGGGAGAAAAAATTAGTGGAGAAATTAGGAGGCACTTGTTCATGGAGAGGGTGGTAGCTAAGTGGAATGAGATGCGGAGGAGGTAGTCTCCCTGAAGACAGTGGACAGCTTTAAGGAAAGTAGGGACTGAGCAAGGGGAAAGTGATTTGTAGGTGAGAGGAGAGGAGGACATCGGGGAGGGAGGTAGATAATGGGGATGGGAGGGAGGTGAATGCTCCAGTAGGCTCTCTGCGGGATATGCCAATCCAAGCAGACATGATAGACCATAAGGCTTTTTCTGCCAGGTCCAGTTCTATGTTTTATGTTTGTATGTTCAAAAGATCAGTTTCACTTAAAACAGTGATTTCAAGCAAAATTTGCTTCAAATAATGATTTGAAGCAACACTTGCAAAGAGCAGAGTCCTGCCAGAACTGTATCACCTAAACTGTGATTTGTGCTACTATAACTTGTTTAGATTCCTGTTCTTTCTAGCTGGGCATTTTTCATGTTGGTGCTTCCATCTTGTTTCATGCTTTAAACAGCCTAGTTAAAGGATAACTGTGCTGAACCAGTGTCATTTTATGTTCGCTTGCGCGAGGAGCGTCTTGGGAGAATGGGACACTTTGGAGGTGTGCCCTCCTGTGCAATCCTGCTCCGTTGAGCAGGCGTGGCGGAATCCCTGCACCAATCGGATGCGGTGCTGTGCATGACAGCGGTGGTCTTCTTTCAAAACCACCGCTGTGTGCTAACAGCGTCCGCCCCTCAAAATCTTTGGTGCCCGCTGGAGTCCACCCCAGCGTGGCAAACATCTTCATGTTCTCTGCCGACGGGGTGCCCAATCCCCGCTTTCCGCCCACCTCCCCCAGACAGGTTTCTGCCGCCACGCTTCGGGAGCCTACCCCAGCGTGGCAACGCCCCGCGTCGTTTGCCAACGGGTGCCCAATCCCCATCGGCTCCACGGCCCCCCAGCCATCCTTCTGCCATGCTGGGAGCCCACCCCAGCGTGGCAAACGCCCCGCGTTGTCTTTTTTTTTTTTTTAAACTGTAAATTAAAATGGTCCCAGCGCTTCTCCCTGGTCCCCTCCCACAACCCGCACCCACCCACTGCACCCTGCCTCCCCACACCACCCCTCACCCCATACTTCCTCTGGAGCTCGGGCGACGAGCATCGCTGGACTAGGAACACGCTCACTCTTCAAAGGCGACCGTGAACTGAGGAAATTCCGCAAGCTGTATAATGGGCTAGATGGGTTTTTTCAACTTTGTTGCATATCTCAGGCATTTTGGAATTTTGCACCAAATTTTCAACATGGGGTTTTGGGACCCCTTCTCATGAATTCTGTCACTGTCATGGCGTTATTCTGGCCGAAGGGTGATTTCGCAGTCACTGCACAAAATCACCTTTTGGACCTAATTAATGAAATGACAGTGCCAGCTGCATAAGGTGGGCTCTCAAAAAGCCTATTTTGAAAAATTTGGTGGAAAAATTCTAAAATGACCATTTTACAAGCTCTATGCTAGCAGTTCCTAATGCAGGCTCGTAAGTTCACAAATTTTCAATATTTTCACTCTAGATTTTCAACATTGCCATTTTACCACACCTCCTCATGAGTAGTACAGCTGTCATTTTCACATCCTGCCCAAAACATGTTTCCGCCCATGTAGCTACAATGGCGCAGTTGGTGCTAAATCAACGGATGGAACACATTAAGAAAATCAACAGTGACACTGTTCATGAGCAGAGGTCTTAAATGGCTATGTTGAAAATTCGGTGAAAAAATCCTAAAATGACTGTTTTATGGTGCATTGCGCAGTTCCTCACAGCGCATAGGTTTGCAATTTTCAATATTTTCACTCCAGATTTTCAACATTGCCATTTTACCACACCTCCTCATGAGCAGTGCAGCTGTCATTTTCACATCTTGCCCAAAACGTAGCTTCCACATGTAGCGCATACAATGGCACAGTCGGTATGCGAACTCAATGTAAGGGACACATTAAGAAAATCATAGTGTCACTGTTCATGAGCAGATATCTTAAAATGGCTATGTTGAAAATTTGATGAAAAATTCCTAAAAATGACTGTTTGGCGTCGCGTTGCAATTCTCGCATGCTCCTAAGTTCGCTGATTTTCAATATTTTCCTCCAGATTTTCAACATTGCCATTTACCACACCTCCTTATGAGTAGTACAGCTGTCATTTTCACATCCTGCCCAAAACGTGCCTACCATAGCGCACGGCTAAATGGCGCAGGCAGTGTGCGTAAATCAATGTATGGGACATATTAAGAAAATCACAGTGATACTGTTCATTAGCAGAGGTCTTAAAATGGCTATGTTGAAAATTTGGTGAAATAATTCCTAAAATGACTGTTTTACGAGCGCATGCCAGTAGTTCCTACGCACGCCGTAAGTTCGCGAATTTTCAATATTTGCACTCCAATGACTTCCAAATGCCTAAACAGCACATAGAAGCAAGCAACATTCGGCATTGACAAATGCCTGTACTTCTTTGTCACTGATTTTTTAAGCTATGTCCAAGTGCCAAATACCACTGCAAATACCTGCATGCGTTAACGCGGCATTGACAAATGCTTGTTCCTAGTAGAAACTGGTTGTAAATACTGGTTCCTGTTCTTTCACTGTTCCATCTATACTTGCCTATTAGTAACCTCCGTTGGTGTTTCTGATTTATATTCTGATGTTAAGTACCACTGTAGAACTGTGTGATGTAGTTTAAGTCCCTCTTAACCACAGCGTTCTACTGTAGAACATAGATACTTGCACCAACAGTTAAAGAGCTGAGTAAGTGACATAAACTACATCATACAATTCTAAAATGGTACTTACTGCCTATGTACAAATCAGAAATATCTGCTAAGATAACTAAGAAGGCTACAGAAATGGAACAGTAACAGAATTAGAACCAGTATTTAAAAATCAGCTTCTAAAGGGGTTAAATAACTTAGGGTTCAACACATTTCTTAAAAGTGTGAATGTTTGTTGTCAAAAGTAAACTTTTTCTTTTTGACTAATCATTTATTTAGTTAGCCATGGCCAAGTAATGCTCTGCCTCATTTAAACCATTCATAAACAACATGAGGAACATATCAAAAATGGTTCAGTACTTAAATCTTGTTCAAACTGTGTCATTCCACATAACCTCAAACATTTAATGAGAGTCTGCCTTATGCCTACTTTTCATTTGGAAAATGCCACAGGCATTCACTACACTGACGTAAGCACTAAGCAAAATAATTTTACTGCAGGCTGAAGCACGTTTTCCAGGGCTACAATTTGTTCATGGTAGGATCATGGACCATGAAGAATTATAAGCAAACATACTTAACAAAAGCTACTAAAATATAACGGACAGATCCAAGGAACAAAATGTACTGTAGCTGACTTCTATAAAACAATGTTACATCTCAGATGACCTAGTCTTGGTAAATATATTGTTCCAAAAATATTGACTTATCAGAAGTATCTATCTATCTATCTATCTATCTATCTATCTATCTATCTATCTATCTATCTATCTATCTATCTATTAATCTGGGTGATTTGCCAATCACCAGGTGAGGGCAGTACCTTACACCAGCATCGGGCCACTGTCGATGTTTTGGTGATTCCTGAGTTCATTTTCTCCTTCCTTATTGAGTGGCGTTCATACCTAGAGTAGAAGTAACATGATGTGTCCACTCAGAGTTAAATGGGCCTGGTGACTGATTAATACAACCACCTGGGTTGCTGTGTCTCTCCACCTTTCCACTGATTTGACTCCTCTGCAGACCCTAAGTAAATGCATGCACTTCCTGCAGTTAGCACGCACTATTCCTAAGTAGTCAGTAAAGAGAAATGGCGTTTAACAAAACACAATATTTTATGAACGTACCCTAAGAAGAAAAAGGGGTTTAGAGCAAGGTGTACCACAATATGGCTGGTCTTCTGGTGCCCTGCCCAGGCTCAGGCTATACCATGCATGATGTGTAGAATGGTGTTTGACTTGCCTCACATGCCAAGAGAAGACATGGCCAAACTAAGTTCCTGGGCTGCAGCTAATGTAGACTTCCAAGGCACAGCCCGACACTCAACCCAGCTGCCCCACATTGCTGTTCACAGTACAGATGAAGATGATATTCCTGTGCCTGAGGTCACTACCTCTACCATTTGGTATCATTATTTCCATTTAAAACCTTTAGGGCTCCTATAAAAGTCTCTGGGTACCAGCGCTGAATCAGTGCAGGCCTATTGATGTCACAACTGGTTGGTCAGCACTGGTGCACTTTTAGCAACAGCTCAGATAAACCCCAAAATATAAAGGCCTATGAAATTACTAAAATGATAGTTCACCTCACCCCTCAGGTATTTGTACATTCATGGTCTGATGGTTAAATGCAAAGGAACAACTCCTAAATAACAGTTCACTTCTCATGAAGTGGGACAAGCCCTTATCTTACTCATGGTTCCCAGTCTGGTGAATCCTCCTCTGTCTGCAGGACCTATGGATCTCTGATTTCTGCAACCTCCCTTAATCGGCTGGGCTGCCTCGCCATTCTCCTGCTTCACTTGCTTTCAGGCACTTTTCTCCTGCTTCATTTACTTTCAGGTGCTGGCTTCACTGTCTGCATCTGGAGGTTCGGTTAGCTCTCTGTCCTGACCATTGCATGTCCTTACCAACCCACATATCATGGCCTACAAACCTTCTAAATGGTCACAGACTGATGCCTGTGTATGGCACCTACTAATGGACTATGCAGCAGCCTTGCTGCATCTTCATTTAGCTTCTTGCTCTCACACTCCTGCTACACATTGGTACTGTCCAGCATCATGCTCCACGTAGGCAAGGCAAGGCAATCTTTATATGGTGCCCAATCCCAATGGCTCTGGGCACCTTACAACATGAACAAACAGATTAGATTAAACAATAATAATAAGTAATAGAACTTTAAACATTAGCCACATGATCATGAATTAGATCATGAAGCCATAAAAGCTTAAAAGTAAAAGTGGAGTTTTAAAGAGTTTTAGAAATGACCAAGCAAAGGGCACCTATCACCTCTTAGGAAGGATGTTTCAAATGATAGGAGTTGCAACACCAAACACTCTATCATCAAAGATTTTAACATAGGCCATGGGATGGTCAGAGGTCTGCCTCCACCGACCAGAGGGCATGGCCAGAAGCGTATGACACCTGGAGGTCTTTCAGGTAGCCCAGACCATGCAGGGCCTTGTAGATCAACAAGCACATCTTGAAGTTGATGCACCACATCACTAGCAGCCAGTGGAGAGCGTGGAACACCAGCATGATGTGCTCAAACTGAGAGGTCCCTGCAACCAGCTGGGCTGCTACATTCTGAACTAGCTGCAAGTGGTGCATTAACCTTGAGATAACCCAAGGTAAAGAGCATTACAGTAATCCAATCTAGACATGACTAACGCATGCACCAGTGTTGCCAGATCAGTCTGTTCAAAAATAGGGCTTTGACCTGGGCAATGTTACAGAGTTGATAAAAGCCACTGCAGACAACAGCTGACACCTGATATTCTGAAGTCAGCCTGGAGTCCACAATAACCTCCAGATTCCTCACCCTATCTGCAGCTCGAAGAGTCACACTGTCCAACACAGGAAGAGTGGTGCTTCTACTTGTTGCCGTGAGGCCAACGGCCCGGCTCCACCAGTAACACCTCCGCCTTCAGGGAATAAGCTAAGCCAGCTGAATGCCATCCTATCCTGAATTTCTCTAAGGCACTCACTCAGTTCTGAAACAGCCACAGCAGCATCAAGAGCACAAGACCCACACAACAGGATGTCATTGGCATAGCAATGAAATGCCAATCCGTGGCATCTAATGATTTTCCCCACTGGGAACATGACACAGTGAATAACACAGGGAATAAAATTGCCTTTTGAGGCACACCACAACAAATTGCAGCACTGCTCGATGTAAATGAGCCAAGTACCACATGTTGTACCCTGTCAGACATGTACAGGAGGTGGTATGAATTACACTTTCCTCCCCACCAGGAAAATGACTTTCTCACAGTTCATCTCACACAATGCACAGTCTGTTGCAGCTCATCTTGAACTTTCCTGGACAGCAATCCTTCCTCACTAAAGTCTCTCACTGATCTGACCCACAATCAGCATACATTTGCTTTTCTCCTCGGAATATCCACCTTCCATTCAGTCTTAGGGCTATCAAGAAAGGCTAGACAGTTTTAAGGTCTGATCCTTGGCAAGTAATTGGCAAGACAAAAGTGCCTTCAATAATAGGTCCTCCTGTAGCCTGCAAGTCCCTGGACTCCTCTTTCTAGATCCTCCTCCCTGAATATAGTGGTACAAGGTCAGAGGGTGCCATGATGGTGGCAAACATGTTGTTTAAATGTACTGGCCTCAAGGATTTAGTTACAAAGGGCTCTTGCCTCAGCTAGGATTTTCCTGCCCAAGTTTGTCCTTGCATAGTAGTCTGGTGTCATTTGAGAGCACCATTTGCTTGCTCTGTTAGTGGTTGATGGCTGCCTTTGATGTGTGGTGAGACGCATTTTCATGATGGTGCAGGAAGTGTCTAAGTACAATCTCCCCACCTTCCTGCAGATCTCTTTTCAGTCTGCCTTGGCACAGTTTCAGTCCTGGTAGCCACTGAGAACAAGGAAAAGTGGTAACAGCAATGTCACCATCGAGCTAATGGTAAGACCCACAATTGGAGGGTGGGGACACACTCTAAGGGTTAAGAAATGGCAGTCCTTGTCCATCAGCTGTGAAAAGTTCAAACAGTTCAAACATAATGTATTTATAATATTGGCTGGTCTGGACACAGATTCCTAGTCTAGAGATGCTTCCAGCATTTCTTTGTGGAAAAAACCTTCCTGAATAAATAAGTGGTCAACAATTTCCCAATATAACTTTTACATTTATTTCAAGGCACCTTGAAAACTATTCTGAGGAGGGTGTGGGTGTGATATATATTCATCTGTGTACAACATGTGGGCAGGATAGGTGAAGACACCAGAGGCATCATACATGAGCTTGAGTACTGGCTTCAAGGGCCTTGTAGAATGTCTGACAGGGGCAACCACTTCCTTTTTCACTGCTTTGTGTTCCTATAACTCTAGTTTATCCTTGACCTCCCCATATTCTGGCTTTTTCTTCAGTTCCAGATTCTGGGTGTTCCTCATCATCATCTCCCTTTGGGGTTGGACATACTCAGGCACAAATGGTTCTGCATTTGGAGCCAGGGCCTTCCTCTCCAGACATGTATCCTCTTATAGGATGCCAGATGGCAATAAACTGGGAGGTCCATGACAGAATAGTACCCCATTCACCCCAGTATCCTCATCTAAAAAGTCACTGTCTGTCTTCTCCAAGGCAGGTTGTTGGGCATGAACCCAGTCTCCAGCTCACTTGGCAGCTTAGGCTGAACAATTTCAGTGGAAGGTCCATTTATCCAGCTGGCAACAGGCAATTGTTATGGATTACAGGTACCTGGCTTTTGTGTGGCTCCCCTTGTGGTTGGATTCTGTAGACTGCCAGGTCTTGAATTTGTTCCAGTGTGATGTGTGAGGTATTACCCCATTGATCGGCAAATTTGTGTTTTCCAGGTAAGCCAAGTTTCTTACTAATACTTGGGCCCTGAAAAGAAGATCATGGGCTTTGACATACTGACCTTATTCACTAGAATCCTTCCTGGCTACTTCAGAGGCCAGATGAGAGGCAGTGTTCAAATGATATTTGAGACGTTGCACTTACAACAAGTATGACTCTGAGTGAGCACCATCTGTGCAGACTCCAAACACAAGTCACCAGGCATCCTAGCCTTTCAGCTGAGCATCAAGTTGTAAGTTGAATATCCAGTGGCATCACTTTTGGGACAGGCTTATGTGTACAACAGCATCGAACTATTGGCTCACATTGCTTTGACCTTAGGGTTTAGGCTTCCCAAACTGTTTCTTTTTAAACAGTATTTACTCCTTCCCTCATGTCCCTGGCACCTGTCTATCTCACCTGCCTGCACTCACCTAGGTCCATCTACATCTGCTTTGGAGTTCCCCAGGCAGGGTTGGGGTATATGGGATTGACCACTGACAGTGTTCTCATTGTCAGGTGGTGGTGTGGTGGATGTATGTTGAACATAGATATATCTGGGTCCGCCATCTACAGGAATTTGGAATAATTTTACAGTGTTGTTCTCTCTCCTCTGAGATGCCAACCTCAATGACACCATGCATATGAAGACTGAATGTGATAGCACAGTGTCAGCTAGTGTCCCACCATCCCCAAAGTGTGCCTAGCCTGTAATGCCACCTATGGCAACCCATGTGGTGCCATAATGGCAGTCGCTGCACAAACCCTCAACCAGACTCCATCTCAAGAAGAAGAGCATCATCTGGGATGCTCAATCACTCTGCCTCCAGCCAGTCCTTGGTAACCAAATCTTGTTCCTGAACTGTGGCCACTGGTGTTACCAGTAGTAACCCAATTGCTGAGCCAATAAACCAGCTATCGTGCCCAACATGTTAGCTAGAGTATGACTGAAATGTTTAGGCTGTGGATCACATTAAAAGTGATATAAAGTTAAGCATGGCTTCTGAATCCCTCAATAAAAGCAGTTCCTTGATCAGATGACTTTCAAAACCATGGCCTTGGTTTGAGTGGATCCTCAGAAGCATTGTGGTGGACAATAAACTTGTTCATCAGGGTGCAGGCAACAGTAATGGCCTTTTGATCCTTTGCTGGTAAGCCTGTGTGTACATTGAGAAATGGTCCATAACCACCGTTAAGTTTGCAATGTTCTTGGAATTGGGTTCAAAATGAGCAAATTGTTACGGATGATTTCCATGGGTGCTACTGTCTCATTGTTGATAAGAGTAGTGGCCCTCTTAGGGCAAAGTATTGTACTGCACACAGAAACTGCACCGTATGCAATAGTCCTCAACCTCACTTCCCATCTGTGACCAACAGAATCATGCACAGGCAATATTAAATGTCCTTTCAATGCCTAACCATCCCATTTCATTGTGCAAAGTCTTAGCAAGGCAAAGGCAAGGCAAGGCAAACTTTATTTTTATGGTGCCCAATCCCGGAATCTCTGTGCCTTACAAAGTAGGTTATACAAACAGTGATATGTTAATACACAATAAAAACATACTACACCCGTTAAGATTTTTTAAATATCATTCCAGCAAAGAAAATCACTAAACTATGTTGATTTATACTCAGCAAAGTAACAGGTTTTGTGTGCAGTAGTTATAAAGCTGCTTCAGGGAAGGTCTGGTAGAACAAGTAGGTCTTCATCCCTTCTAAAGGCCTCAACTGTCCGAGCTCCTCTGACACTAGCTGGAAATTAGTTCCATAGGGTAGGACTGGTGACACTAAATGCATGGTCACTGGAGGTTTTAAGCCTAACCCTAGGAATGTCAAGGAGCCCTCTAGTTGAGGATTGGAGGGAGTGGATTGAGGTTGCAGGTGAAAGGAGATCAGTCAAATAGCTAGGGCCCAGTCTGTATGGGGCCTAAAGATGAGCAAGCCCACCTTGACGATGACCCTCCACCAGACCGCAGCCAGTAATGGAGTTTGCAGGATGGAGTCACATGACTGGACCTCAGCCAGGCCAGTCAGCAACCTCGCTGCTGCATTCTGCACCAGCTGCAGCCAGTGAGGGTCCCTCCACTGACCCTGAGGCATAGAGAGTTGCAGTAATCAAGCCTGAAGTAACAAATGCATGTACTAGCATTGGCAGGTCTTCAGGTAAAACTAGGTGCTTAATCCTAATAATGTTCCTCAGGTGGTAAAAACACCCTTAACAACAGAAGACACCTAGGCTTCCAGGGTCAATCTGCTGTCAAGGACCATGCCAAGGTTTTGCACTCTAGTGGAAGCCGTCAACGGTGCTGATCCCAGGTGTAAACCTGTATCTGCCCCGGTTATGCCTCCATCACACCTTCGACTTGGCTCAATTACAGTACCTCCATCTTATCCAGGTTCAGTCACAGCCAGCTGAAGGACATCCAGCCTTTGATCTCAGCAAGGCAGCTATTAAGAATGTCCATGGCATTGAGTGTTCCTGGGGCAAAGGACAAATACAGCTGGGTATCATCTGCAGAGCAGTGAAACCTGACACCATATTGTTGAATGAGCCTCCCAGGGCAGCATGTATACAATGAATAACAATGGTGACAGGATCAAGCCTTGAGGAACCCCACAAGACAGGTGCTTTGAGGATGAGGAGAAATTCCATTATTACTTGCTGCATCCTGCCAGAGAGGTAGGACTCAAACCAGCAGAAGACAGTGCTGCAGATGAAGCTCCATCCATGGAAACCTGGCTGGTAACAGCAGTTATTGTCTATCGAATCCATGAATGCCTTAGGTCTCCTAACGCAGCAGACTGTTTGTTAGGCACGGTTTGGCCACTGTTTGAGCAGCAACTGGGTATCACCATTCCTTGGCACAGTCTTGGTTGCATTCTTGGGAAGGACAGGCTGCACCTCTAACAGTCCTTTTAATAACTCACTGGAAATGGAAATCATTTCAGAGGACTGAGAAGGGTAGATGTAGTCCGCTCACAAAAGTGGTAGATGGGAGGAGGCTGGCAAATATAGGCCAGTCAGCCTGACATCGTGGTGGGGAAGTTAATGGAGTCACTGTTTAGGAAAGGATTATGGAGTATCTTGAATCCAGTGGCTAAAGGATCCAAGGTAGCATGAATTAATGGAGGGAAGGTCATGTAGACAATATGATAGATTTCTTTGACTGGGTGACCAGGAAATAGATCAGGGTATGGTGGTGGATGTGGGCTAGTTAGATTTCAGGAAGACTTTGGACACAGTTCCACATAGCAGACTCCATAAGGAAATGGGTACCTGTCAGTTTGCTTCTGTCCATTGTCTCCTGGGCAATTTGTTCTGCACAGTTCACCCCATGTCAATTTGCTCCCACAGCAGTTTGTTCTCGTGACAATAGGTTCCTGACAATTTGCTCACATGATATATTATAGGGCACGGTCGTGTCCCTATAGATAGGGTTGAGTAAGCAGTTCAATCTTAAATCCCAGATTTTGCACTTTAATAACTTTGCAACCTTTCAATGGATTTGCATGAAAATGTACATGCACTGTCACCCAGGGTAGATCTCTAGATGTGGCAAATTACGTTTCAGTTGGATAGAAACATAGAAACATAGAATTTGACAGCAGATAAGGACCGCTTGGCCCACCCAGTCTGCCCATTTCCCTACCTACTGGATAAGCTGCAGATCCTAGTTAACCAGCAGCCTACTTCTTCTACCCCCACCCCAGAATTGCCTTATGACTGTCCCATGCATGCTTGAATTCCACCACTGATTTTGACTCCACAACCTCCTCTGAAGGCCATTCCATGCATCCACAACCTCTCTGTGAAAAAATACTTCCTTAAATTACCTCTGAACTGCCCCCATCTTCAAATTGTGCCCTCTTGTTCTTGCACACCTCTTTTTGAAAGATGCTACCCTCTGGACTTTGTTGATTTCCTTGAGGTACTTGAAGTTTCTAGCATGTGCCCCCTCTCCCTCCTTTCCTCGAGGCTATACATATTAAGCTCCTTAAGTCTTTCTTCATTATGTCTTCCGGTTGCAGACCCTGCACCATTTTAGTTGCCCTCCTCTGGACAGCTTCCATCCTGTCTATGTCTTTGCAGAGATTGGGTCTCCAGAACTGCACACAGTACTCAGATGGGGTCTCACCAGCTGTCTGTACAGAGGGATAATAACTTCCTGTTTTCTACTGGTGATGTCCTCCCTATGCATCCCAGTAACCCCCGGCCTCCTTGCTGCCCTCTCACATTGCTTGTCCACCTTTGGGTCATCTGATATGACTACCCCCAGGTCCCTTTCCATTTTGTTGTTGTTAGTATCTCACCCCATTGTGTACTCTTCCCCAGGGTTTTTGTTTCCCAGGTGTATTACCTTGCACTTCTTTGCATTGAATCTAAGCTGCCATACATTTGACCATTCCTCTAACCTTGCCAAGTCCCTTATCATCCTTTCCACCCCACCTGTGCATCAACTCTGTTGCAGATCTTAGTGTCATCTGCAAAGAGACATACTTTTCCTTCCAGTCCTTCCGCAATGTAGCTTATAAAGACATTGAAAGGACCGGTCCTAATACTGAACCCTGCGGTACCCCACTAGTAACCCTCCTTTCTTCTGAGTGGACTCCATTTACTATTACTCTCTGTGTCCTATTCTTCAGCCAATTTTTTACCCAGGCTGTCATCTTGGGACCCACTCCCAGGCTGGCTAACTTGTATATTAATCTTTTGTGTGGGACTGTGTCAAATGCCTTGCTAAAGTCTAGGTAGGCCATGTCCACAGCCCCTCCTGATCTTCTACTTTGGTCACCCAGTCAAAGAAATCTATCAGATTTGTCTGGCATGACCTTCCGCTGTGAATCCATGCTGCCTAGGGTCCTGTGCCCCTCTGGCCTCTAGATACTCGACAATTTGTTCCTTCAAGTGATTCCATCATTTTCCCTATCACTGAGGTTAAACTAACAGGTCTGTAGTTTCCTGCTTCTGCCTTGCTCCCACTTTTGTGAGGAATCACATCTGCCCTCCTCCAGTCCTCGGTACCACCCCATCATCCCATGATTTGTTAAAAGGGTAGTCAGTGGTGTCACTAGTTCTACCCTTAGCTCTTTTAAATTCTGGGATGAATCCCATCAGGCCCCATTGCTTTGTCCACCTTCAGTTTAAGAATCTTTCAGAACCTTTTCTTCTGTAAATGGCTGGTATCAACTTCTGTATCCAGAGTGTTACTACTGTTTGTTTATGTACCTCCCTGTTAATTTGTAAATACTGAGCAAAATATTTGTTTAGTATCTCTGCCTTTTCACAGTCTCCCTCTGCCCACCCTCCCTCCCCTTTATTAAGCCTCACTATCCCTCCCTTGGTCTTCCTTTGCTCCCTGATGTACCTATAAAAGGTTTTATCCCCTTCTTAACTGAATTGGCTATCTTTTCCTCGGTTTGGGCCTTTGCTGTTCTGACTGCCTTCCCAGCCTCCTTTTGCTTTAACTGATACAGTTCTCTGTCCTGCTCCTTCGATTCCTTGTACTTCCTGAATGCTTTCTTTTCTTGAACCTTCACTGCCACTTCCTTTGAGAACCATAGTGGTTTCTTACATCATCTTGTTTTGTCTATTTGCTTCACACAAAGGGTCGTTACCTCTGTGATGGCAGGTTTTATTATTCCCCATTGTTCTTCCACCTCCTTCCTGCCCATTTGCTAGTGCATTCCTTATGCACTCACCCATTTTGGCAAAGTCAGCCCTTCTAAAGTCCAGTACTTTTGTCTTTGTGAAGCTGACTCTATTGCTGTGTTTATTGTGAACCATACTGTTCGATGGTCACTAGTTCCCAGATAGCTACCCACTTCTACATCTGTGATCCTCTCTCCATCTCCATTTGAGGAGAATCAAGTCTAATATTGCTCCCTCTCGAGTGGGCTCAGTAGTAGTTGTCTAAGGCATGCCTCCTGTAGGGCATCTAGAATAACTGCACTCTTCAAGTGGCAGCTGCAACTGCACTCAGTTAACATCTGGCATATTCAGATCACCCATCAGCAATATCTCCCCTTTTTCTGCCATTCTAAGTATACTTTCTATCATTTCCCTGTCCATTTCCTCCCCTGAGAAGGGAGTCTGTATACTAACCCTATTGCGTATGTGTGATGTGTGATTTCCAAGTTACAGATAGGTGAAAACACACTTTTCACTCATTGACTTTGCTGGGGTTTCTTTGAACTTGCCTGCAGCCCAGACAGTTTGTAATCTTGGTCTGAAATTTTCAGGGCAGAAAGGGACTAGCCCACAGATGTGCCTTTACTAGTCTGGTGAAAAAATAATCTGTTCCAAAGGTATTTAATTTTAAATTTTGAAAAATGTTTCTGAGCATGCTCAGTAAGCACTTCAGGATAGCTATATGAAATGAAAAAGGAATCCTGTTTTATATCAGAATATTCCTTTTTGTTTGCCACCATCTTGTTTCCATTTTCAAAAAAATAAATTAAAAGCTATAAAACTGGCATCACTGAGAGACACCAACACATCTGTCTGGATGATCAAGACCACCCCTAAGTGTAATCTACACTTCACAGTGGCAGGTATGCCTAGAAATGTGTTTTTACTATTAGAATCTTTTTCATGATTGCGTGATATGAAAAAGAATCATTTTTTGTATCATGAGTCTCGAAAAGAATCCTTTTGTGAAGGAGAATCTTGGATTTATTTCTGCTGCCATCTCCCATACCTCGTATATTTCCCTGGTGTCTAGTGGCACCCCCCACCCTCTGATACCCATCCTCTCTGCTTTTGTTTCTCTTGTGTTCAGGACCAAATACCAGGATTAACCATTTGCAAAGAGTACAAGCAATGTACAAATTTTACAAATTTTTGGAGCAATAAAAGTGTGTAATAAGAGCCATTGTATCACAAACCCTGTTCTTGATTATGCCCTCTGTAATGCATGGTCCATTTGGCAGTAGAATATGTTTCTTGCTTGTAACAACTGTTCAAATATTGCTTTTGGTATAACAAATATGGTAAACAGACCTGGGGCCCAATTTTTGAAAGAGTTGCAGTTGCTACGACAGACTTGTGGCCGAGAGTACCACACAAGTGCTGACTTGTGTCAAACTGTGCTGCATGTGCTATTTTGAAATAAATCATGCCCCACCCCCACCACAAATCCATTGTGGTGCCACAGTAAAGGTAGACCAGCTCCCTGCTGGTGTAACTATATGGTCCTGTGGAGTGCTGGAGCCAATGGGGCTTGCACCACAGCATTGGTGCAAGCTGCCATAAATTGAGGTCTGTGTTGCAATCTATGCTCAAGTTTCCAAAATTGGGTGCAAGTTGTGACATACCCTTGTACATAGGTGTGGTGAACTTTGCAGAGATGCAGGACTTGGTCACAAGCCCAGCATCACCATTCAAAATTGGGTCCCTGGTGTCTAGTGGTACACCCCACCCCCAATCTCCATCCCCTGCCTCCGTTTGTTTCCCTGGTGTCTAGTGTCATCCACACTCACCAATCACTGTCCCCTTGCATAATGATATTTCTATATGTCTAGTGGTACTGCCCACCTGTCAACTCTGTCCCACTACCTGAAATAAAGAAAATTGTCCTCTGTGGTTTTTTTGCATAAAACGATTCCTCACAGATCAGTTATGACCACCACCCTCTCAGCACCCACCATCTCACATCCCCAGTACACCCACACACACTCACTCCTGAACAGGTCCCAGGTTAGAGATCCACTTTCTGACTTAAGACACATCCTGCTGCTGAAACTGGCAACTGCAATATGAGAAACTAAGGTAAATGCAATTCAATGTATTTCAATGGGGATTTCAAGTTATATTTATAACTCAGCCATTTTTGGACATTTTTACACCAAATTTCAACATGGCCTTTGGGGACCCCACCTATGAACAATATGACTGTCATTATGCAACTCCCACACAAAAGGTGATTTTGTGGTTGTTGACAAATTCCTCTTGATTTGAACATTTTCTTACCCTTCTTCATGAGGTGGGGTCATAAGAAGGCTATATTGAAAAGTTAGGGTTAAAATACTGTATGTAAAATTGCAAAGTTTTGACCATTTATTGCAATTTTTTCATGCACGCTTGTAACTTTGGACATTTTAATATTTTCACTCCAGATTTTCAACATAGACATCTTATTACCCCACCTCATGTATGTCACAGCTGTCATTTTTCAAATCCTGTTGAGTGGAATTGATTCAAATAATTTCTGTACCAGGTACATGAGGTGGGGTAATAAGATGGCTATGATGGCAATGTGATCACTGTTGTCCTATAAACTGAAGTGCAGGGCCTCCCACAGCAACATACATATACGCTCTATAGAGGGATGGGCTCCTACAGGCAACTAAGGATACAATTACTCTATCTCAAACACTGTAGATGGGTAGGGACCCTGTGCTCCCACAGGCAAATAAGAATACAATTACACTATTTCAAAAGTAAGGAAATTCTTTGCAAGAAAACCTACATTAATGCATCAGTTAGGATTGAGGATGAAGTGACAAAATAGGAATATGACATTAGGGTTTCCAACCCTAATACCCCACCCCAACCCTGCACACACCAATAGGCATATTTGTGTTTTGGAGTTGTTAAATAATACTCACCCCATCCTCCTATACTGTACCATCTCAGCTATTTATCTATGGAATGGTGTGTGTTATGGCTGACAACCCAAGGCACACAAAGACAGAGTGGAGGCTGTCCAGAAAAGGGAACTAAATGGTGCAGGGTCTGCATCAGAAGCCCTAGACAGAAACTGAAGGACCTTAGTATGTACACCCTGGAAGAGAGGGGGATATGACAGAGACCTATAACTACCTAATGGGGTGAATAGGGGTGACTAGGAGGGAGTATTTATCATAGGGGAAAGGTGTATGAGAACAAGGACATGTAATGAATCTGGAAGGGATAAATTCAAGAGGAACATAAGGAAGTATTTAATTGAAAGAGTGTTGGATGTCCAGAAAAGTCTTCCAGTGGAGGTTATGGGATGAAAACAATGGTGCAATTCAAGAATGCATGTAATAGGCATAATGGACCCCAGGATCTTGACCTATAATAAACCCCAGGATCTTGATCTATTCGGTGCCAGCAACATCACTGACTAGTTGGTGCTGGGACAAGGCATGCACGCCCACACAATTCAGCCCTGGGTGGTACTCCACAGAGTAGTTGTGTGTATACAGTGCCAATAGCCATGGGTGGCAAGCTGCATCCAGTTTTGCCATGGCGGTACATACTGTAAGTCAATGGATTAATATTATCTCTTTTAACAATGACCTGGGATCCTTACTGCCATCGTTACAAAGGTCAGAAAGCATAGGCAAGCCAGGAACAGTTATACAATATGCAAGTAGCATTTTATTATCAATAACAGAAAATAAAAAATAAAATTCAAAATTGTTGGGATAGCTCTTTACAAAGGCAGTACAAACAGAGAAAACAAAGTCCTTCATCTGAGGGTTTCTTTCAATTTCAGATCTCAAAACTCTCTCCTAACAAACAGATTGCTCTCTTTTTTTTTTTGCTCCTCCTGCCCTTGACTGGCCACTCCTTTGGGTAACCATGGAACTCCGTCACCCCATCCCTGCTGCTATTCACCACCCCACATCGAGCCCCTGGCAACCAGGCATAACCTTCACTGATGGGTCCCCACCTCCCGATGGAAGGTGCCAGTGGGGCTGGCCAGCAGACTATTTACCTTGGCCTAGGGTGCTGCTTAGGTGGTCCAGCTTGTCCGGGGCTTCATGGCAGTGGGGCCTGGCAACCATCATCTGGCTGGTCAGGGAGCACATTTCTCATGTTCTCCCTGGGAACATGGCATGCCACTGACGCCAAGGCATACACTGATGTCTCCCCTAGGCAGAAGATCCCAATGCATTGCTGTTCCCCAGTCTCTGCCAGGAGTCAACAAGCACTGGGCCACAGACCTCCCTCCCCTGGGAGAAGGCGAGCAGTTGTCGGGTGCTCAAGCCCTCCCCCCAGCTGTCCTTCCCGCGTCCGAAGTCCTTTCCGAACCTGGGTCACTGGCATCGCAGTGGTGAATCTTTCCACTATGCTGGTGGGCTGGCCTTAGATTGGTCTCTTTTATAAGAAGTCTTTGTATGGCAATTAATTTCTGCATCCTGAGTGCACAAAGAGATGTCCTTTTCTCACAAAATGTATCAGAACTTATCAGTTTCTTTCTTGCAGGTGCAACAAAATAGAACAACATGTTCCAGAACTAATCTCTTGTTGGCAGCTCTGCAAATTAGCTTGTGGAGATCAAACTGCATCTCAGGTTTACCCCCTTAATTCCAAATAGCTTTTGTAATCATTTAGACAACATACCTATATTCATTTTCAAACCAGAGAACCCAGTTTCACATAAAGATCCACATATATTTTCAGATCAGCAATGGGAAGAAACATAGAAACATAGACTTTGAGGGCAGATAAGGACCACTTGGCCCACCTAGTCTGCCCAAGAAAAATAGAAACAACAAGAAACAGCAAGTGAAGGCAGGAAATAGCAGGAGGAGGAGGAGGAGGAGAATTGTGAGACTGTCAGCGTGATCGATTCCTATGTCTCACAGGAAAATTTGATTATGCAATCACACAGACAAGAGACAGAAAAGAAAGGATAGAACAGATCCTTGCATTTAACTCTTTCTGCATAACAAATGGGACAGAGTCTTATTCAACCCTGTCATACTTACAAGTAACCATAGAATTGGACCACAATGCCAGGAACTCCAATTTTGAAGAGGGTAATTACTTTTAGCTTGTGACAAACTCCACCAGTGAAGGTAATGGTCTGAAGCCTTCAGGTGACTCCTGGTATTGGGAAGCTCCCAACTACTGATACTGGCATCAGTATGCAGAGCATGCTTTGCACATGTTGTACAGTATAGCATTATTAGTATGTATTTTATTTATGAAAGTGCCTGAATGTATTTTAAAATTGTTTACATTAGAAACATAGAATTTGATGGCAGATAAGGACCACTTGGCCCACCCAGTCAGCCCATTTTTCCCTACCTACAGTATCACCAAGACCTTACTTAACTTTGGCTTTCTTCCTCACTTCCTTTTCCAACAACAAGATTCCCTTATACCTACCCCATGCATTCTTGAATCCCACCACTGCTTTCACACCCACCACCTTCACTGGAAGGCTGTTCCAGGAATCCACCACCGTTTTTGTGAAGAAGTCTTCCTCACTTCACTCCTGAATTTACCCCTCCAGCTTAATAACATGGTCCCTTTATCTTCAACACCTTTTACTGAAAAATACTTTCCTCCTGTACCTTATTTATCCTGTAAGATATTTAAAGATTTCTATCATACCCACCCTCTCCTCCTCATTTCCAAAGTGCACATATTGAGGTCCTTTAATCTCTCACATACAGCTTTTGATGCAGACCCTGCACCATTTTAGCAGCCCTTCTCTGAAGTGCCTCTTCTCTGTCTATGTCCTTCCGAGATGTGATCTCCAGAACTGGATACAGTACTCTAGGTGGGGTCTACCAGCAATCTGTATAGAGGCAACACGACCTCCCTCTGTATGCTGGTGATACCATTTCCTATGCACCAGAGAACCCCACTAGCCCTTCCAACTGCCTTATTGCACTGACTGGCCACCTTTAGGTCATCAGATATGATTACTGCCAGGCCTCTTTCTTGCTTGGCGGTTGTCAGTACCACTCCACTAATTTTGTACTCTGCTCCTGGGTTTCTGTGCCCCATGTGTGCTACTTTGCAATTTTTCAAACTGAAACTCAGCTGCCATACCCTTGACCACTCCTTGAATGTTCTTAGATCTCTGCTTAGCCATTCCACCTCCGGAGTGCCCACCCTATTGCAGATTTTGTTGTCATCCACAGAGGCAGAACTTCCTTTCAGTTCCTCTGCAGTGCCCTTATAAAGAAATTTAAAGAGGACTGGTTCCAGCACTGATCCCTGATGCAACTCATTGATCACCTTCCACTCCTTGGAGTTAATTCCATTTATCACCACCCTCTGTTGCCTATCCCTAACCAATTGTGTACCCAATATATCACCTTTGGAACCACCCCTAGGTTACTCAGTTTGCTTACTAGTCTTCAATGTGGAACATTGTAGGAAGTCTTGCTTAAAACTAGGTAGGCCACATCTGCTACTCCAGCTTCATCTAATTCCTTGGTTACCCAGTCAAAGAAATGTATCAGATTAATTTTGACATGACCTGCCTCCCCATAAAACCATGCTGCCTCAATCTTGTAGTCTTATTGGATTCTAGATGTTCCACAATCCTTTTCCTTCAGTAGTAATTCCATTAACTTTCCCAGCACGATGTCAGTCTGACTGGCCTATACTTGCCAGTTGGAACTACATCTGCCCTCCTTCTATCCTCCAGAACCACTGCTGTTTCCAGTGGGCTGTTAAATAGGACTGTCAGAGGTGCAGCCAGTACATCCCTGAGCACCCTCAATACCCTTGGATGCATTGTATCTGGCAGAATTGCTTTGTCCACTTTCAGATTAGCAGGTCCTTCAGGACTCTCTCCTCTGAAAAAGGACTAGTGTCTACCTCCCTCTCTCCAAAACACCTGTTGCTTTTTGTGGTTTCTCTTCTTCCCTTCTCCTTCCTCTGTAAACACTGAACAAAGGTATTTGTTTTGAATGTTTGCCTTTTCTGGTCCTCCCTGCACAGTCCCTTTTCCTTTTTAAACTTATAACCTCTCCCCGGGTCTTCCTCTTATTTATTTATTTAGTTTTGCTGTCTGGGTAAGTGCACTAGACAAATTCTGCCTATTTACAGGCACGACCTCGGGAGGAGGATACAGATGAATGTCAACTGACCTTGAATCAGATTAAGCTGTTGGTGGTATTACATACCAAGAAAATGTCTTGTCCCCATTTGTTACCTCCTGGGCTATTCTCTCTTCAGTTTGCACCTTTGTGCTCCTTACTGCTTCCCAGCTTCTCTGTTTCTCCCAATACACCTCCCTTTCCTCCTCCCTCTGCATTTCCTTATACCTTCCTTATACCTTTTAAATGCTACCCTTTTTGCCTTTACCTATTCAGCCCCTCTTTTGAGAACCATCTAACAATTTATTTTCCACTTGTTTTGCTCACTTGCTTGATGCAGATGTTTGTTGCCTTCAGTATGACCCTTTTATCATCACCCACTGTTCCTCCCCTACGGGTCACTATAAAGTATTATGCTCTATAGAAGACATGATCATGAAATAGGAACAGCAGTAGGAAGAGCGAGAGGGTGCAAAACCACGAAAGGAAGTATACGGTAGTGCACCCTCTCACTCTTTCCAGTGCAGGATAAGAATCCTGCTGGACAGAGGTCCACCGAGCAGTTGCTGTGGCTTGACAGGATGAGCCACTGGCGGCAAGAAGGCAGGCAATGCATTTGGGACGGGTTTCGAGTCCGGTCCCAGATGCATGGAATTTTACTTTTTTCACACTTTGTGTGATTTTTACTGATAACCCTCCCCCGTAGTTTGATAATTTAGTTGGGGGCTTAGGGCACAGTTCCCCATAATGGGGGTGCAGAGGGCTGAGCCCCTGCAAAAACAAGATTTATGGCATTTGCAATGTATTGTGCTATATTGGCAGTGTGGTATATTGCTGCAGCATAATGTCTTGCCACATTATGACCCTGTGCCTGTTCCTCCACCTCACCCAGGTCACCCATAAGGCATTTACCCATCTTTACAAAATCTGCCCTCCTGAAGTCCAGAACCTTCACTCTTGTGTGGTTCGATTCCACAGCTGTCCTTATACTGAATCACACTGTACAGTGATCACATTTCCTCTGGTGGCCTCCCACCTTGACGCCTGTGACACTGTTCCTGTTTAGTGAGTACTTAGTCCAGTATTGCCTAATCTTGATTGGGGTCACTAACTCGGAGATGGGGAATGGAGCCGCTGTTCGACTGGAGTGATCTACAGACCCCCAACACAGGGCGAAGAATTAGATAAGATACTGGTGGAAGCCATGGGCAAGATGACAGAAAAGGGGAGGTGCTGTTGATGGGGACTTCAACCTGCCGAATGTAGATTAGAGCCTCCCAGCAGTGGCTTCAAGTACAAGCAGGGACATCCTGGACTCTCTGCAGGGATGCTTCTCCAGTAATGGGTCTGTGAAACCACTTGTGATGCGGTAATACTGGACCTAGTATGCACTAACAGGGCATTGCAGACATCATGCATGGAGACTACCTGGGGACCAATGATCACCATACAGTGTAGTTTATCATAAGGACAGCTGTGGAATCAAACCACACAAGGGTAAGGGCCCTGGACATCAGGAGGGCAGATTTTATAAAGATTGGTGAATGCCTCAGGGATTACCTGGGTGGGATGAAGGAACAGTTGGTGAAACTAAAATGAAGACACAGTAAAGGCAACAAACCTCTGCATCTAAAAAACAAGTAAAAATTAAGATAAAAAAGAGACTGCTATGGTTTTCAAAAGAGGTGCTGAAAAGGTAAAGGCAGAAAGGGTAGCATTCAGAAGATAAAAGGAGATGCAGAGGGAGGAGAATAGGAGGTGCATCAGGAAACAGAGGGAAGCAGGGAAAGCAGAATGGAGTGCAAAGGCACAAAATGAGGAGAAGACTAACATAGTAAGTTATGAAAGGGTCAAGACGTTTTAGGTACTTTTATGTAAGTGAAAAAAGATGACCAGGGGTGGGATTATAGTTAAAAGGGAAGGAAGACTGTACAGAAGGGCATCAGCAAAGGTAGGCATCCTGAACAAATACTTTTGCTCAGTGTTCACACAAGAGGAAGAAGGAAAGGGCCAAAAAAGTAACAGAAGCTTTGTTGGGAGTGAGATGGACACGCAACCATTTTGGAAGAGAGTCCTGAAGGGACCTAATCTGAAGGTGGAAAAGGCAATGGCACTAGACTCAGTGCATCCAGGGGTATTGCGAGCACAGGGATGTATTGGCTGCACCTCTGATAGTCTTATTTAACAGCTCAATGGAAACAGGAGTGGTTCTGGTGGACTGGAGGAGGTGGATGTAGTCTCAGTGCACAAAAAGTGGCAGCAGGGAGGAGGCTGGCAATTACAGGCCAGTCAGCCTGACATTGGTGCTGAGAATGTAAACGGAATACTGCTGAAAGTAAGGATTGTGGAATTTCTAGAATCCAATGATTTACAAGGCAGCATAGACTCATGGGGAAGGGATGTCATGTCAAATGAATCTGATAGATTTCTTTAACTGGATGACAAAGGAATTAGATCAGGGTGGAGCAGTGGATGTGACCTACCTAGATTTCATTAAGGCCTTCAACACTGCTCCTCATGGGAGACCAGTAAGCAAGCTAGATAGCATAGGAGTGGGTATACAGGTGGTAAACTGGATAAGAAATTGGTTAGGGATAGGCAACAGACAGTAGTGGTAAACAGAGGTCACTCTGAGGAAGGAGGTTGACCAGCAGGGTGCCTCAGGTATCAGTGCTGGGACTGGTTCTCTTTTGTTGGATTTGTGACTTATTATATTAGAATTATTTTAGAGTTACCAATGAGAATCTTACAACCTATAAAAGTTTTAACATAATCCAATTTTATCATGTGGGTTCAGACCAAAAAGACACAAATGTTCAATATAACATGTTTCCTAGACCATTATATTGCAAGCAAACTAAACCTAGAGTATAAAATACATTCTATATTTGTATTATAGAAGTACCATATCTCCTTGACTAACTATTGCTAGATACACTAAAAATAGTTTATACTCACAATAGGGTTTTCACAGATGGAAGTTCACGATGCCATTGTGTCTTGTCTGTGTACATGAGAATGATAAGACCCCTTGGCTTATATACACTTTTGGTAGCCACTATTGCCCAGTTCCTGCTGACTCCATATATTTCCAAGGTAAAATAATCTGCTTTTCACTTAGGTCTGCATGACTTTATACCCTGTGTGGCTAGACTGTTTTCAGCCTCTATCTTTGAGTAGTACAGAGGTACACCGGATAACACACCTGGACCTTCTAAACTAGACAGTTTTATTAGCAGAGGTTATAACATAGTCAAAGTGATGGACAAGAAGCGATCAATGTGTGTTTGGGTTCCCAACATATTCCATTGCCTACCAAAGTCTTAGCAAAAGTAAAAGTATTTTTCTCATATTTTGTGTTAACCCTTAATGGTGTTGTAATGTGCCTAATCTACAATGTTGTGTATGTCCACATAATATGCAAACCTATAGATAATAGAATAGCACTGTAAATTACATGCTGTGTAGGCATATAAACTTTGAGGCTATTGATATAGTAATTTGCTATGTATACAGTGCATATAATAATATGCTTATTCCAACATCTTTAATGTTTTATAAGTGACATTGCATATGAGCTGGAAGGAAGGTCAGCCTCTTTGCTGATGATACCAAAATCAACAATAGGGTAGACACTTTGGAGGGGTGTGTGTGGAAAGGATGCACAGAGACTTGAGAAAACTAGAGGAGTGGTCATGGGTATAGCAGCGAGGTTTCAGTGTGAAAAGTATCAAATAATTCACTCAGGGCACAGAAACCCAGAGGGTGGAATAATGAATGGGTGGAGTGGTATCAATGACTACCAAGCAGGAAAGAGACCTAGGGGTAATCATATCTGATGACCTAAAGTTGGCAAAGCATTGTGACAAGGCAGTTGGGGGGGCTAGTGGGATGCTGGGGTGCATAGGGAGGGCATACCCAGCAGAAAGAGGAAGGTGGGGTTGCCTCTGTATAGATCACTGGTAAGACCCACTTAAGTACTGTGCCCAATTCTGAACCACATTTCTGGAAGAACATAGAGTGGAGGTGGTCCAGAGGAAGGTAACTATAATGATACAGGGTCTGTGTCAAAAGCCCTATGAGGAGAGAGAGACTAGAGGACCTCAATATGAATACCCTGGAAGAGAGGAAGGAGAGGAGGGATGTGATAGAAGACTTTCAAATACCTCACAGGGGTAAATAAGGTACAGGAGGGAGTATTTTTCAGAAAATAAGATGCTCAAGAATGAGGGACAGGCTATGAAGTTGGAGAGGATAGATTCAGGATACCTGTGAGAAGTACTTCTTCACAGAAAGAGTAGTGGATTCCTGCAACAGCCTTCCAGTGGAGGTGTTGGGGTTCAAGAATGAATATGATAGGCACAACAGAATCATAGTGGAAAGGAAGGGAGGAGAAAGAGCTGTAGAGCAAGTGTGGTCTGCTGTAATAATCCACGAGAGACAAATGGACAGACTGGGTAGGCCAAACGGTCATTATCTGCTATCAAATTCTATCTTTTCTGTTTCTATGACTAGCTGCCTGAGAAACATCCACTGCAGGGAGCTCATGATATCTCTGTTTCTAGCTAAAACTGTAGCTGGGAGGCTCCAGTCTACATCTTGCAGATTGAAGATTGAAGATCCCACCAGCAGCATCTCTCTGTTTTTGCCATCTTGCCAATGCCTCCACCATTACATGATCTAACTCTTCTCCTGTACTGGAGATCTGTAGATGGTGCCAGTGCAAATCAGTAGCTCCATTCCCCATCTCTAGGGTGTCCCACAGTACCTCTGCCCCCATATTCTCTGTATCTCCATCGCTTTTATGTTTTCCCTCAGATAAAGCACCACACCCTCTCCTTTTCTTCCCACCTGTCCTTTCTAGAACAGAGTGTAGCCTGGTATGACCATGACTCAATCACAGTTTTCAGTGCACCATGAGTGGCGTTGGCCAAAATATCCAGGTTGGCCTCTGTCATGAGTAGCCTCTAGGTCTGGAATCTTATATCCTAGACTTCCAGCATTCACACACATGGCCTTTCAGGTTTTGTTAAGACTCTGCTTGTTAACCCTTTATTCCTTTTAACCTCTCTCCTTCACCCCTCTCTTGTTAATGTACCTGTTCCATTCTCCCTTCATTTCTACCACCATGTTTCCTTTATTAATCTGCACCTAGAGGATTCCTGTCTTCTTAGGTTCTGCAAACAAAAAGACCTCGCTCATTCACTGAGAGAGTGGTAGGTCCTTGGAATAGGCTTCCAGAATGGGTGGTGGGGGTAGATTCGGTGAACAAATTCAATAGGGCATGGGACATATACATGGGACTAAATAAAAGAAACAATGGCATGGCATAAAGGGAGTAAGAGAGGAAATGGGCCGACTGGATGAGCAAGGGTCCTTTTCTGCTGGCAAATTTCTGTGTTTCTACAGTATGTTTCTAATGGTAATGGAGAGCACCTACAAACATAGATCATTTGAAATATGAATTGGGTTCTCCCAACTCTCTATTTCAGCCTGTCTGGAGGGCAGTTTCTACATCCCTGATTCTTTCCGTCCCACGGCTGGTTTAATATTCATCAATGTAACATTTAAAACATCCACAGAGGACTGCGGTTCCCATCCCAGATGGATGCAAGCTACCACTCTTATATAGGCACTTATCCTCCAGGTGGGTCCCCAGTCCCCAATGTAGCCAGATCATTCCTCTCTGCACTATTCCTTCAACTGAGTTGAAGATCCTGGTGCAGATATCCCTTCCTCTCCTTCTCCCTATCACAGGCAGGCAGTACCTCAACAAAAGTGACTTAGCATGCTAAGACCCTCCCAACTCTCTAAGCTCCCCTGCACTATCCGGCCCCATCTCTAGTTAGGTCATTGGTCCCCAGGTGGACAATGACATCCAGATCTCCCTCCCATCCTGCTTTCTATCGATCCTCAGGATTCGTTTCCCATCCCTCTAGGCCATGGCATCACTTAGGCACCTAGCCCCTCTCTGCTCCCCTTTTATTCCCAAATCTATCACCCGCACAATAAAGTCCCCTACCAGAAGCTGATTTCTCCTCCTACATCTCTGCATCCCTTCATCCTCTACCACTCTCCTTAGTGTCTCCCTCTACGGAGGAACTCTACTTCCCCAGGTCACTACCACAGGGCCTCCTCAAGTAGTTCTGCCTGCCTGGGCGGTGATGGGGACTCATAGTGGTACTGACTGAGGAAAGTTCATCTGCTCCACCACCCCTCTGTTCCAGAGCCCACCATAGTCCAGCCATTTCTCCTCCCTCACATGCTGTGAGGTAATGGTGCAGACGAGTGGCCCCTGGGTGTGGGAAAGAGGGCCCCGAATGTTAGCCAACATGGTCTGGAGTCTAAAGACCTCCTCCTCAACCCACAGAGGTGTGCTGATGGGACAGCACCACCCTCAACCCACAGAGGTGTATACAGATGGGACACTACCACAGTCTCTAGAAGGTGTCTCTGAAAACTGCCGCCCATCCCTGCACTGCACCATTCCCAGCATTCCCAATTTCTATTCTCCTGTGATACCTGGAAATACATTTGCACCCTTTTCGTGATAGAGTGTTTCTAGTTTTCCCCTTTTGTGCTTGCTATTCCCATTTGTATCTTTACCCTAGACAGGGGTTTTCCTTTTACCCCTGTCAACGAATATCCCTGTTGTGTAAAGTTTTCCTCCTTCCTTTACCCCTTTACCTTTCTCTGCTTGTTCCTATTGTGATAGCAGCTGTTTTACCTTCTTCAACCTTTGCTAACCAACCCTAGGTAGGTTGATATTAGTGTTGTCCCATACCTTGTTTAAATCCCTTTATACTTTTACTCTGGATAGGTGTTCCTAGTCCCAGTTTTGGCCTACCTTTGATCTGTTGCCTTTTCGAGTAGTCAGTGTTACACAACAGTGAACAGGCACCTTATCGCAGCTGACTGACTAGAGACCTCTGCCTCCTGCTTCCTTCTGCAGATGCCTGTTAATGCCTAAGACACCAGTCTTACACGTGTTCCACCCTGTGCTGTTCCACCAACATGCTGGGACATGAATGTGTTGTATTAGTGTACAGGTTGTACACCATGTTGTAGTCTGACTCACGGTGCCTTTGGCAGCAGTGCACCTACCTCAGAAAATAAAATAAAACTGAACTAAATAGAATTACATGGTAAGGTTTTGTTGTGTCTGCACAATCTAACACTGTAAATTGGTGAATTTATTGATGATTTCTGGAATTCTGTATTGCTGGACACATCCAACTGGCGCTGAAATGTTCATGTACCTAAAAGAACTTTGTAGCCAGCTCAATGGCATGGAGGGCTGAGGCACTGGTTGCCACACCACCTGCCATTCTGTTGACCTGGGTTCAGCAATGGACCATGATTGCATGGGGCTGGCTTTGAGAAGAGGACTGAGCATCCAGAGATATCTCTTCCACTTTGGTGGGGGTGGGGAAGAGCTTGTGCCACTGCTTGGCTGCCACAAGGGAGCATAGGTAGTACAGTAAGTGGTTGCCTTTTGAGGGCTGGATGTAGGCATATGAGTATGTGTGGCATCTTCATGCCCGACACCCATGCCTTTGTAAGCATCCCAACCTCAGGAGGGGATAAAACCAGTGTGGGAGATACCACAGCCTGAAAAGATGACTTTGGACAGCTGCAGGCCCTACACTGATGTCTTAGGCACCACTTACAAAGGATCTTTACTTCAGTGAAGAACCTGCTCTGACCTGGCTGGGGAGGTAAGCCCTGGAGAAACAAGAGTGATGAGGTAAGGTCCAGGAGAAGTCAGGGTGGCGGGCTGTGGGGCCAGCATGATAGAGGTTGGCCAGGCCTGGGGTTGTAAACCCCCCGGCTGTAAGCCTCCCTCTTACAACTTTATAACCTTGACTGTTTCTGATTTCTTCCCTTAGCTTCACCCTTGACACAGGTGCGTCTGCTGCTTCAAGCAGCCAGGCGGACCCTTCTGTCCGCCGCGCTGCCTTCCTCGCTGCACTGCCCACTGATCACCAGACCAAGGTACGCTGCAGAAATTGGACCGTCCAGAACTATCGACTCTGCCTGCTGACGGGCTGCTGCAGTTCTTTAATTCTTTGCTACTGCTGTTTCTCTCTGGACCTTAAGCTAATGTTATATTCTGATTGTGGTACTTGTTAAGTCTCTCCACATTGTCTTGTAAATCCTAACTTAGCATGAACCTAAGCCTGTTTACAGCAATTTTGCACTCTAAGGGTAGTTTGAAGTGCAAGTTCATTTAGGCTGCAGGTTTGTAGATTGTAAAATATTACAGCTCTCTTTGTTTTAAGGTCCAGTGGTAAGCTACCCTGGATCAGTAAGTAAGTTTAAAGTGATACAGTTTTTCTGTTTAGACCAGATTCCATTTGGGTCACAGTTGTAAGCTTTGCCTGCAAATAATTCAATTTCTCTTTCACTTTCTGTCCTTCTGTCTCCTTGCTGCTTGAATTTTTAAGTTTTATGCCCACCTCCCATCCGCCACTTCCAGCCTTTATTAAATACTCTCCTCCCCTTGGCACCACCACTAGCAATGTTCATCCTCCCTCTCTAATATTGCAACTCCTCTTAAAGATACACAGTGCAGCTATTAGGCCTAACACTTGTTCTGTCTTGCCTTTAAAGTCATCTTCCTATTTTCACCAGCTGCTTGCCTATCAGCATTGTTTAGTTCCTGCTCTGCTATCTACTGTGCAGTTCCATACCTGGGCTTCCTCTCTTGCTACCCAGTATTTTTCAAGTTGCCTTGGTACCCCTGCCCTAGCTAATAACTTCCTATCTTAACCTACATTTATATCTTAAAATAAATCCACTGTGCCTGATACGTGCTCCCAGTGAGCGTGGCTAATCCTTGCCAGCTGCCCGTACCTCTATCGTCCTGGCAACAGGACACCTTCAACCGGTTAAGTGTCCAGGCTAGCACTGTGCGGTTTGATAGGCGGCCACCTGCTACCACCCTCCTCAATTGGACTGCTGCTCTGCTTAGCCACTGTTTGGTCTGCCTTTTCTCTGTCGGATTATCAGTCTCTGGGCTTTGCGCCTCTGCTTTGTATTGACTCTTGCCGAACACTACTGCTATCTGTCCAGTCTCCCATTGGTTCCTTATAAAATTCTGCCAACTAGGTGCCGTCTAACCTATCTTGAATAGGTCTTCATTTCCTCACTGTAATCTTTACCACAAGTAGAGCCTCCTGGTCTGCTTTCCCAATTAACCTTTGTGGGGCTTGAGTTTCTGCTTTTCTGATCCACTTCTTCTAAATAATACGTTAGCAGAAAACACTGTTGTTTTTGCTCTATCTCTAATTTCGCCAAGGGTTAAAAGCGGTGGAACATGGTCACCCTTGGCTGTCTTAATTTTACACACGCTATCTCTTTATCCCTAAGAGCTAATCCTTTGTCTCAGTATATCACTAGCCTTCCTACCCAAGTGAAATAGTAACACTGTGGCAAGTATAGTCTGCTGTGGGCACTCTTGTCATTTGTCCTTTTACTCAGCCTGGACACTGACACATGGGCTCTCCCATGTCACCAAATGGCAAAAGACTCCTCAGAGGCTTACCGCAAGTATATTTTCTCTAACTTGATTGCAGAGACAAAGCCTGATCTGCAACCTAACCCTATCCTCCCTGTTAGAGGCAGCATCTATTACCCTCTACATGCCAGGAGGAAGCTGCCATGGAGATGTGCTTTCACCCTAACCTGCCACTGTGCAAGGCTTTGGTTCCTAGCCATGATCATTATTCTGCTATCTGGGGCGTCAAACTAAATCCAGGTCCACCTACCTGTTTCTTTTCCCCAAATGAGTTATCTGGCACGTCCAGAAAGGATTATTAATTGCCCATATCAATATCAGAAGTCTTACCTGTCACCATGCAGAACTCGAGGCCTGGGTGAAACTCTACAGTCCTGATGTACTCTGTCTCACAGAAACTTGGCTAAAACCGGAATACCTGATGAAGTATGCCCTTGCCTAACTACTCTCTGTTCTGGCGGGATAGATCCTCATCCAAGTGTGGAGGTGGGTTGCCCTATTCTTCAAAAACCACCTCAACATCTCTATTGTCCCAGCATCTGCCTCTCCGCAGTGTGCAATTCATACAGGCAACTATTGTATTGGGAAAAGAAGCTTCATATTATCTGTGCCGATAATCCACCTGCTGGGGAATAGTAGGTCTTCAAGAACTCCTTGACATCACCTCCCAGACTGTAAATCATAATGAGGCTGTCATCCTAGGTGATCTTAACCTCAGTTGGTTAGGGTCAGCTCAAATATCCTTGCAATCACTCATGCTTAGTTATAATTTTCACCAGTTGATCTTGGAAGCAACTAGAGCCACGTCATCCCATCAAGCCGGTGCACTCCTAGACTGGGTGATGGTTAACCGTATGGAACATGTGTCAAAAGCAGGAATCCTTGCAGATGCACTAACAGACCACTCACCCACTTTTTGTATCCTATCTATGGTTGCGCCTCCATCTCCTCCATCAAGACTAATCACGTTTACAAATCGAGCTCATATTGACCAGGATGCATTTCTTTATGATGTCTCCAATATCGACTGGGCAGGTATCTATCAAACAAAGGATATGGAGGTTGCTCTACAGATATTCATAAATGAATTTCTTACCATTCAATATAAACATGCCCCCAAGACTACTAGGAGGGTCAGAGGAAAACAGACGAGGTGGCTGCATAAAGACCTCCTTGCTAATCTGCGCCAGAGGGACAAGCTTTGGATTAGCTACAAACAAACTGGCCTACAGTCAGATCTTATTGTCTATCGTGAACTAAGGAACAGATGTAGAGACAAAGTTAGAGTTGCTAAAAGCAAATACTGCAAGGACCTTCTACAAAGCTCTGCCTCACGACCGAAGAAATTTTGGGCCCATGTCAAAACATTTCACGGTACTCGCAGTCGGTCACTCCTGATGAAATGATCATAAATGGGGCACATTGTAATGACCCTAGGACCATCTCAAACAGTTTTAACAATCTTTCTCTGATCTTTCATACTGTACCTGGCTTTATACAACCTAGTGGATCGTGACCAATCTACCTACCACACTACCATCAGACAACCATACTGCTCTATCGTATGATGCTCCTCCAGCGCCACCATTCTATTTCAAGGCTATATCAAGAGCGGAAGTTCTGATTACTGAGATCCATATCTGCCAATACCAGCTCTGGTTCTGACTCACTGGAACCTCATCTTCTTAAGCTGGCTGCTCTACTCATTGCCTCTCCGATTGCCAGAATCTACACTTTATCCCTTATCCATAGCACTGTGCCAGACCTATGGAAATCTGCAAGAGTAACGCCTGTCTTTAAAAGGTGACCCAAAGGACAGCCAATTACAGACCTATAGCAATTCTCTCTGTCCTTAACAAGCTCCTAGAGAAATAGTTGCATCACAGACCATTGACTACCTTACACCCTACAATCTAATCTCAGACACTCAGCATGGTTTCAGAAAAGGTCATAGCACCACCACGGCTCTTCTTCAACTAACTACTGATATTCTGTCCAACATGGACTCTGGAAAACTCACAGGTGCCATCTTCATTGACCTCACTAAGGCTTTTGACCTTGTTGACCATCCCTGCTTCTCTCCACTCTCCATAAATTCCATTTCTCTACCCCTGTTGTGGACTGGTTCTGTAGCTACCTGTCGAACAGGTCATAAGCTGTCAAATGTAACTCCTCCCTGTCCAATATGTCTACTATCAACCTTGGGGTCCTCCAGGGCTCTATCCTTGGGCCCCTTCTGTTCTCAATTTTTATCAACAATGCAGCTGAGGTCCTGGAATCCTGCTCAGCTATTCTCTCACGCTGATGACCTGATCATCTACACTAGTTCTTCTAGTATTGCCTGCATAAACACATCACTTACTTCAGGCTTCAATAAGGTCTTAGACTGGCTACTAGACCGTAAGCTTGTACTAAATGAAAGAAAACGAAAGCCATGCTCCTAGGTTCTGCACTCAAGATAAAGACCTGTTCTAGTTTGCTGGAGGTTCTTCACCCAGGAGGATTTCCACTTGAAAATGTTACTTCCTTCAAGAACCTTGGGATCCTCCTGGACCAGTCCCTAGATTTTAATCTTCACATTCAGTCCTCGTGCAAAGCTGTAAACTCGAAACTAGAGTAGCTTACAAAAGAGCTACATGCTTACACCCTCGGCCAAATTAGCAATTGCCCGAGGTATTCTGCTCCCAACCCTTACCTATGGTGCCTCTATTCTTACCTCTGCCCATAAAACCTCCCTACTAAAATGGGATGTAACTTATAACAATATATGCCGATTGCCTCTTCGTCACCTCGACTCAAACATCACTGCCTTCTTTATAAGGATCTGAATTGGCTCTCACTCTCTGCCAGTAGACAATACTACCTTGGATCACTAATGGACTCGATCATCTGGGAAAAAATCCATCCCAGCTGGCGCGTTGCTGGTCCCTCAACCATCCTCCCATGGCCTGCGATCAGCTGACAAATCCTTGCTCTATGTTCCGAGATGTCGGACGACTAAAGGCACAGGGGCCTTCCAATTCTCTGCTCCCATGCTATGGAATTCTCTTCCACTCAACCTCCGCTGTCTCAGTCTCACTTTGGATTTAAAGTGAATATCAGTTATTATCTATCCTTAGCTGATGCTTGTACATGCTTTGACCCAACCTGAAGCTCCTGAGACTTACCAGTAATGTCACCCCGCTCTAATCCAGCTCCAAGACTGTCTCCTCTTCCCCTCCCATATTTTCCTTCTCTTTGTAAATAACTTCTTGACTACTAGCCTCTTCCTTCTCGAACCTTGTTGCTGACTATCCACTGTTGTTTTGCCAATTACCACCCTGACCTTCCTTCTGTCAGTCTTCCTTGTAATATTTGAACATTCCTCACATTTCTCTCTGTATAACCTTACTATCTTATTAACCCTTTCACTCCACAGGTCGGGTCCATGGTTTCTGCACTTATTATATATCTTACTGCCATTATCTGTATAATGCTTGCCATTATTTTTTTGTTTCCACCCATTGTATTTTTATGCACTGCTGTACTGTTCCTCTATTTGTACTATTGTACCCATGTTGCTGTTGTTCAACTGTTGTCCTTTTGTTGTACTCTCCCGGGTGCCTGAAAATAGTCATTTTATGGCTAGTGCACCTACCGGTTAGCAAAACTAAATAAATAAAATAAATTAAAAAATGTAAACAGCTCTATAGAAAAAAAAGTAGGCTTGGGGATCCTTGCCTTCCTTAGGGCTGATCTTCAAGCTTTGTTGATGGTTAGGTATCTTTTGGGTTAAGTTCAGCAAGGGGTTCACAAAATGTGTAATTGCTGATGAAATGCCTGTAGTATCCACATGTAACCCCCTACAAATGGGGTTCCCGAAAAGTCTTCCTCGAGCTTGCCTAAATGCTTACTGCCAGGCCGGTGTTCTCGCTTTAGCAGTTTAAATAGTATTGCTAAAGAGTGCCTGTGTCACCCCTATGTACTGTCGCTTTAAGATCTGCCCAGTATGCAGAAAATGTTAATCTGAAAGGAGGGGGCAGAGTGTTGGCATGCTCGAGTCCTGGCCCGACTGCCAGAAAATCACTTTGTTTCTGCCATCGCTAATTGTGCAGAGGGAGCTCTGTTTAAAGATGTAACTAATTGCTGAGAATCATTTAGAGTGATAAAGATATTGTTGTTTGTTCTAAGCTGCCTTTTTGCAATGAGGGGTTTCTGTCTATCTCCACCATTTTGGTCCGAACTGCGAATTGGACCAATCAGTACTTGGGGACTCTAAAATGGAGCCTGCTTATAGGGTCTGAGGATTACAAGCTTGGGATTAGTAGTTTTGGACTGTTGGTGCCTTTTTGAATTGAAAGGGAGCTCTTGCTGTGACTGACAGCTGAACTGATCAACGAACCTTTTGGATCTGAGGTCTGCTGACTAACCAGATCTAAGTTGGAAGCTGAGAGAGCAGCAGCTGCGATAGTTCGAGCGGCAATCAGAGTAGTTTAGAGGAGGAATTGTGGAAGAGGCCTGATTTCTGGCCTGCCGCCTGTCTACTACTCTAAAGAAGAGAGAGTTATTATCGGACTAAATCCGAGTTTGGTGAACAAAGTAAACTGCTAAAGGGGATCAGGCCACCTGAGAAGACCAAAGATTGTGCTGAATGCTACATTGGCCTACTGAGAATCCCCTTCCTCTCGAGACCTCAGTTTGGTGCAGAGAACTTAGTGATTGTGACCGGGAGTGCTGTACCTGGTACAGTAGAGAACTGCCTTACATAAAAATGTCCTGTGTGTGGAAGTAGGGTCACAATTTGGTTCCCACATTGTGAACTGTGCTCTGCTAGCTGGAAGTGTATCCAGCACAAATGGACTGAATCCGCTGTTAACTCCATGTGGCTGGGCCTTGCCATGAGGGCCCCGCCATCCTACCCTGCTGCACAGAGAAGAGCCATCGATGAGAGACCTGCCCTGGGATCTGCCCTCTGCTCCACGCCTAAACAGGAATGATGCTGCGGTGAATTGTGTGGCCCTGCTTCTCCTGGCACTCCAGAGAGTTCATCTGCTGTCTCAATTGTCATCCATCCTGTGTCCAACCTTTGGGATCATGAGTAACCACCAGGGTAGCTCCTGCAACTACTTTTAATCTAAGTGTGTCATCTGATTGCTGTGTTGTTTCTTTCTTTCTGAACTGAGCCATCTGGCTCGGATTACAAATAGTGTGTTGTGCAAGTTGTTTTTCCATCACAGGGCCCCGACCAGCTGCAATGCTGGCCTACCTCGGCATAGGTCCTGGTTAGCCCACCTTTTCTTTCACCTGGGTACCCAGAGAGTGTGACTGTGTTAGGGAACTCTGACTACTTACACAGCTGTGTGATTGATAGGGCAACTAAGTTAATTAACATGATTTCCCTTCCTTGTTTAAAACCTCTGAATAAATCAGATCTACTCTTTTTCTGCAATTCAACCAGACTGTGATTCCAGTTTGTGCTCAAAGTATTGTACTGTTGCCATTTGTTCTGTCTAACCTTGTTTTACAGGGGTTCCTCAGGGCTGAACTGGAGAAACAGACCCTGGTGGTAAGTGTAAACTGTGTGGGTACTTGCAAAGCATATCAGGAGTATTGTGAAGTATTATGTATTATGTGGGCCACTAGCAGAAACAGAGGGGTTACAGTGTCCCAGAGGGCTGTACCCAGGCTAGTTTGACCACTACCAACCCTGACCTCTGGGTGGAGACACCTGTTTCAGAACTCAGGCCCCTTAACCTGCTAGTAGCCAAGCAGGCAGGGTTAGTAGCCCTTGGATAATGCCACCTAGGAGTTACACATAGAAACTGAAGACTTGCTGCAGGCCTTTAAGATCTTTTAGCTGTGGCCAGGTCATTAGTTCCTCCATTTTACTTGGGTCTGTTTAAATGCTACAGGCAGAAACAATATGCCCTATATATTTCAAAGATGTTTGAATGAACTAGCACTTGTCCATTGACAGTTTTGTCCAAATTCCTCCAGCCGATTGAGCACTTTATAACCAGCCAACTCCCATGCTCCTCAAAGGTCTTGACAAACACAAAATACTGTCCAGGTAGACCAGGCATTCCAACAGGTTCATGTTACCCACCGCTCTTTCCATGAAATGTGGTGAGTGCACCAGAGCTGCCTTTGGGCATTTCAGAGCTTCATGAAACCCCAACAGGCAAATGAAGGCAGCCTTTTCTAGATTTTGTCCATAGGGATATAGTAATACCTACTTCTTAGAACCAGCAGCTTAATTCAGTCCTATGCATCTTGTAATCATTTGGGGAGTAATTAAACAAACCATTTTAGAGGTCACTAAAACATGTGCAAAGACAGTGACAAAAGAAACAGACACAAACGACCCATTTGGTTCATAGAGTCAAGTAAAAAAGCCATTAAGGACAAGAGAGAAGCCTAACACAACTTCAAAAGGAAATCGGAAGGTGATCCATGGGAAGAATATGTACTGAAGAACAAGGAGGCTGAGTCAGCAGTTAAGCAGGCAAAGACGGCAGCGGAAGTGCAGATAGAAAAAGGTGTCAGGGAGGAACAAGCAATTCTTCAGATATTTACAAGAAAAGAGGAAGAATGAGGGAAGGGTAGTTAAGCTCAAGGACGTGGATAGGATAGTGGAAGAAGAAAGACAGAAGGCCTCCCTTCTAAACAAATACTTCTGTTCGATGTTCACCAAGAAGCACAGTGGTCCAATGCATGAGAGTGGCATCACAGCACATGGCAGAGGTCCCACAGATGGGGATAACACTATTTACAGCAGCAGGCAGGGTAATGGGAAGTCCTCAAGCATTTAAAACAGGACAAATCTCCTGGACCAGATGGAATACATCCAAGGATATTTAAGGAGTTGTTGGGTGAGTTATCAGATCCCTTAGCGCACCTGTTAAACCATTCACTTCTGTCAGGAGTTGTGCCAAAGGACTGGAAAAGAGCTGATGTGATGCCCTTACATAAGAAGTGGAAGTAGGGATAAAGCTGGCAATTACAGAGTGGTCAGCCTCATGTCAGTGGTAGGAAAACAAATGGAGGCCCTGATTAAACAAGACATAATAGAATACTTGGGCAAGTATGGCATTTAGGATGATAAAAAACATGGTGTTGTGTTAGGCAGGTCATGCCAGATGAACCTGAATACATTTTTTGATTGGCTGTCTAGGGAAGTGGATATGGGCCATCCAGTGGACTTTTCTGTTTCGACTTTAGCAAGGCCTTTGATTCTGTGCCATATAACTGCCTGCTGAACAAACTATAGGATCTGGGCATAGCAAGCTGCATCGTGAAGTGGGTGGGTAACTGGTTGGAGGGCAGGAGGTTCAGAATGGTAGTCAACAGGGAGAGATCAGAAGAGGAGAGGTGACGAGTGGGGACCCACGGGGCTCAGTCATAGAACCAGTCCTGTACAATGTGTTCATCAGCAACATAGGAGTAGGTATCCAGGGCAAGATGGCATTGCTGGTGGATGACACTAAGCTAGGGGGTAGGGTGGACAGTGAAATAGCAGCTGAGAACCTACAAAAAGATCTGAAAAAGTGAACAAAATTGTGTAGTATCTGGCAGCTGAAATTCAACGCCAAGAAATGCAAAGTGATACATATAGGCAAAAATAACCCAAGGACAACCTATTGGCTCAATGGGGTCATACTCAATGCCACACAAGGGAAAGAGATTTAGGAGTTATCACAAGTGACACCCTAAAACAAGCCAGCCAATGCAATGCAGCATATAGTAGGCCAACAAAATGCTGGGGTGTATAGGGAGAGGATTTGACAGTAGGCAGAGGAGGTGATACTACCATTGTATAGATCCTTGGTAAGACCCCACCTAGAGTACTGTGTATAGTTTTGGAGACCACACTTAAAAGCAACAAGAACAGGATAGAAACCATTCAGAAAAGGGCAACCAAAATGATACAGGGCTCCAGGGGCTACCGTCTGAAGGAGTGACTTGAGACGTTAAACATGTACTCACTAGAGACAAGGAGGAAAGGGGATGTGATTGAAACCCTTAAGTACATGAGGGGATTAAATGCAGTACCCCACTCTGAAAATATTTGCCAGGCTTCCAGCTCCAATATGAGGGGCATGGATGGAAACTGAGGGGTGGAAGTTCAAAAAGGATCTTAGGAAACATTACTTCTCAGAAAGGATAGTTGAGCCATGGAACAGACTACCAGCAGATGTGGTAGGGGCTAGGACCATATCTGCATTCAAAGGTGGTTGGAATAAAGAATATGCTAGAATGAGATCTGCTAGGAAAATATCAGCTAAGCCTGAGATCTCCTAGGATCTCGGGATCTCATGGGCAGATTTGATGGACCTTTGGTCTCCTTCTGCCATCACCTTTCTATGTTTCTATGAATACAGGGCACTGTATACTGAGCCGGTATTGTGCATTTATTGAGAGCCTGATAACCTTCTACATATGTACTGCTCCATTCTTTTCCACACCATAACAATGTGTGATTCATAAGGACCTGTGACTCTTGCATGATTTCTGCTGCAAGAAGATCTTTTAAGTGGTGACACATAGTTGATTTCTGCAGGTGCAAACACTGAGATCTCTTTTCACCTTGGGGAGATGGTTTTAGAGGCAGATATCATACTCTCTCCATGTATGAGAACCCAATGTTGTGCTCACTTACAGAGAACACATTGCTTGTGGTGGCCAATTTCCTATAGATCCAAGCTCTCCACTCCTTGGGTAGATGCAACTCTTTGAAATCAAATACTTCAGGGTCCAGTTTCCGTTTGGGTCTGTCCACACCTGCCTTGGGCTTTATGGTGGTATCAGCACAATTCACCCAGGCTCAAGTCCTTTCTTTTTGAACTGTGAGGGTCCTCCCTATCACATTATTAACCTCAGCAGTAATCCCATAGCATATGTGCAAGCTGTTAACACAAGAGCTCTTCAGATGAATTGCACTCACAACTTAGAGAATATTTATGCCAGTGCCAACATGGGTACTGTCTGTGTTCTGTTGCCACTGGCATAAATTTTATAACTACAATAAAAGTTTAACTTTGACTTAAATAAGTCTAGCCGTTGTTTCTGTAAGTTGTGAATGCAATTCATCTTGAAGATGGCATTTTGAGGGCTAGCCACCCTCGTTTTGCACCAAGCGTCTCTACTACTAGAGAGCCAAAACTTAAAGCAGCAGTACTACGAAAAATAATTGGCTTTTTTGACAGTTTATTCCTGGTGCCCTGCTAATCATATTCCTGGTACTCTTTCTCACTGGCATCATACTATCCAGAGTAATTGCTCAGTTATTCTCTGCTTTTGTTTATATTTCTGTCACTAAGCAGGTTGCACTGGAGCCCCTCTGCTGCCAACTGCACATGTGAATGACTTGCAGGGACATCAGGAATGGTCAGCAGTTGTCAAAAGCCGCGATGTGACCTGCAGGAAAAAGCGCCAGCTGAAAATTAGTTACGCCATATTTGTTGTAGCACTACAACAATTTAAATAAATTTCAAATATCTAAAAACTAAAGATGACTGAAAAATATTTACAGGTATTGAAACTGGAACTTTGGACATACTTACAGCCAAAAACAGAATTTTGATAGGTCACTTCCTGATTTGTAGTACTGCTGCTTTAATAGATAACTGTTATTAGCAAGAGTTCCATCAGACCATTGAGGACACGCCACTGTCCCAAAGCTCTGGTGTTTTGAGCTGTGCTCTCATGGTCTGTATTTGTTTGCAATTAAAGTGTGAGTTTGCTTAGCAACTTTGCTACTGTTTTTACTTTGCTGATTGAGTGTTGTTTTGTGATTTCCCTAACTGTGTCTCACTCGTATTTTCCTGATTCATCACTTTCATGGTCAGTTAGTCAGTAGCCTTCTACAGGTCCTCTATATTTCAGCAGTGTTTCATCTGTTCTCTGTAGATCCGACAGCAGAAATAGATGTAGTCCTCCTCAGCCCTCAAACACCAGACATTGGCCCTAACTCACTCATTTTGCCTTCCCTCTGAGGGTAATATCCCTGCAAGGCTGCTTAGTCCTCATTGGCACCAGTCAAATTTCGGTTCTGTTCAGTTGTTCCAACATCCCAGCATCATCCTGCACTGACACTTAGGCACATCTCATCAAAAGCTAGTGGGTGCCATGATTGGTAGTTTCTACTGTCACTCTTTCTGCTCCATTCTTTTTCCAACCAGATCTCTGTACCAGTGTGGCATGTTCACATGGTCCCAAAGATGCAGACTGGTGAGTATCTGGTCAGCATAGATGGTGCCTTCTATCACTTGTTATGTTTCAGTCCAATCTATGTCAGCCATATTTAGACTCCGTTTCTAGTAGACATACTAAATTATCTTTTCCATCTGTACAGTGAACTCTGACAACATCTCCCCTGGTGTGTCTGAGAAGAAATCATTGCATCAACATTTTCCCTGGCTTCTCTACACTCCCATACATGTGCTCTAGTGTGGCCAAGTGCTCTTCTGCCAAGGTGTCAGTCTTTGATGCCAAGAGCCAGTATGGCAGCCAAAGCAGGATCCTTAAACTCACAATCAAGCAAGACCTCTTCTCATGGTCAGAGTATTCCAACTCTTGCATCATGAAAGTACTCCAAGTGTCAAAGTCCCTTCTTTGTTCATTGTGGATCTAACCCCAGAGACTGGCTGGAATCTTCTGTATTTGCTCAAAGGGTGAGGCAGCTGTTTCATGAGTCATCCCAGGTCATCCAGCATTACAACCACAGGGCCGCCTCACCCCAAAGGGTCCAACAGTTCCTTCAAGTCTTGGGCCTTCTTGCCCTCTTTAGCAAACCAGTTCTTTGCTCAAGTTTTCCAATCACAGCTGGTCCTGGAGAAAGGGACAATTACTGTTAGAGCCACTCCCCAGCTGAAACATATTCATACATTCTTGGAACCTTCAAAGGTGAGAGTGAGGAGGCAGAGTGCTCAGGTCCACATCTTGATGTTTCCACAATAATATTGATGGTTCAAATGCTTATCATTCATGTCACATGCTGTATTTTAAGCTTACCAGCCTCCAGGAGGTTTTCATCCAACAGTCCAATAATTGCCCTTTGACCATAATGTTAGGGACATTTTGCACTAGAAATACCTTTTGGGGTCCATCCCTCAACCTTACAACACCTTTCCACTTCCTTGAAGACCATCTTCTGCAGTGTCAATGGCTCAGTAGGACATACACTTGCCTGTGTGGCCAGAGGATCAGATGGTTATGGGTTATAGCCCCACAGCAGGCAATTTGGACATAACATAACTGTAATTGCAGTATGTGGGAAGTGCTGTACTGATCAGGTGCCATCCTTTGGATGAGCGTTAAACTGAGATCCCTTCTGCCCATCTCTGGTCACTGTCCTGTTGAAGTAAAGGTTCTTCCAGTGTCATGGCTAATAGTCTCCATCAACAATACAACCCACCCTACAAGATGCACCTGAAACAAGCTATCTTAGCATGCCTTTCCTCATCAAAAATCACAAGAAACACACAAATCTTGTTTGCAGCTATTTTTGAACTTTCAACATTTCCAGGATTGAATGCACCACACTGGGGTCCATGGGAGTGACTTGATGGTCTATCATGAATCAACCTGTATCATGAATAAAATACAATTTTCCTATGAAGTGACTAAATGGTATTCCCATTATCTCACAGACAGGTCACATGTAACAACTATCGATGGTCACCTACCTTCCTCTAAATTAAATAGATGTGGTGTTCCCCAAGGTTCTATCTTGGGTCCACTAATTTTTCACTCCTTATGAATGATGCTCCATCTTCTTGCCCATCCAGCTCTATTATAATTTATGCAGATGATATGTTATTTTTGAGGATAGTATAAATCCAATGGAGGCCTTGGACAAGCTTCAAGTTAATTAGATTCTTTTCAAAATTGGCTACTTTCTCATTCCCTTGTGCTTAATTCCGTGAAAACAAAACTATGCTTTTACTAGGCAAAGATTAATTTGTCTGACCTTCCATCTGTCCCTGACGATAAGGGAAATATCATTGAATTAGTTGACAGATTTAAATATTTAGGGCTCATATTTGATGCCAACCTTACGCCTGAACATCATACCACTTCTACCATAAAAAGTACACAAAGTCTTGGAAGCCTCTATTGAGTTAAGCATTACTTAACACCAGAATATAGGAGGCTCCTGGCACACAGTTTTCTTTTCAGTGTCTTAGACTATGGGTTGGTGGTTTATGCCTCTTTGAACTCTACGCCCTAGGAAAGTTGACAGTTATGTACAACTCTATATTAAGATTTATGCTTTCAGTTCCAGCCAGAACTCACCATTGTTTATTGTTAAAATCTTCCAATTGTCTCTCTCTCTCTCATAAATAGAATCCAGTTTAAAATGTGTTCTTTTTATTTCAAATCAAAGCTGGTTTGTTACCTACTTCAGTAAGTTCACTTTTTCTAAATATGTTAACTCAACTGCACTAGAGCTCAGTCAAAGTTCACATTTAATGTTCCATTCTTTAAGAGAACCTCTGGACAACATTCATTGTTATACAGGGGACCAAGTTATTTTAACTTCGCTTCCTTGTGATATATCAAATTGTACCTCCTTATTCTCTTTTAAGTCAAGGTTGAAAAGGCATTTACAGCTTAGCCAAGAATGTATTTGTTAAATGTCTAATTGTATATTGTTATAATGTATTGTATATGTTATTGTATTTATTTTTGTTTAGTGTAAAGCTTTTCATCTGTGAAAATGGGCAATTTGCTCATCAGACCTACAAGGGTAAAAATAAAATGAAATGAAATGGTAACAGAGATTCAGTCCCACTGGAGCCTCCAAGATGTATGGCCACTTCTTGTTTGATCGAGTTTATTCAGTATGATGTATCATGATTTTATTTGCCAGTTATTGTTTAAGGTTTTATTGTTTATTGTGATGTGTTCTAACTAAGATTTAACTCTGTAAAGTGCTCAGAGCCCATGTTGGATTGTGCTATATAAATAAACTTGCCTAGCCTTGCATGGTGGATATAACAGCCCCTGACTTACCACTGGGCTATTGTATGGGGCACTCAGGGTCCACACTGCACTCATGCCTGAGGGGCTGGCCTGGGTTTACTAATGGGTAAGCTGGAGTAGAATGGCATGGTGCCTCCACATGGGTAGTGATATGGGATACCTGTGGGTAAACTTCAGGTTACCACCCCAGAAAACACAATAACTGCCCCACAGTTTCTTCTCCACACAGTAACAATACACTTTACATAATGAGCAGCACTACCAAACTGTAATATAAACTAACTCAGGTTTATTGTAGGAAGGGGAAAGAGGAGAAAACAGCACAACACAGCAACTCATAGCACACAATTGTACCCCACACTGTCCCAATACCTCCCACAAGTGGGTGCACCCTGCATTCCTCCCAAATGGCTGTTAGGTAAAACACAGTCAGTCTGTTGCAGTGGACACCACACTGGGATGCTGGTGGCCTACCAGTAGATGCAGGGTGATACTCTGGAACATTGAGGTACAGTGAGGATAAACAGTCTGATAACTTGAACTAAAGTACATTAGCTGGGGCCCAATAGATTTCAAACACAATGAACATCTCAATTCTCTGCTTGGGCTTATCTTGATGAGCTGCACAGTCCTGCCCAGGACTTTACCCCTTACCACCTATCTATCTAGCTCACTAAATGCAGGAAAACTCCTCAGAGCCACAGCTTAGAGGTACTTATAGTCTGGAGCTTCATGGGGTGCATAAACCTCAGTTCAACAGTATCATTTTGGTATCAGCAGTAGTTGGTGGTGCACCACAGCAACAAGTTGTAGAGATGCAGTAAGCTGGACTTCACCCATCAGTCCATTCACAGCTTCACCTCTAAGGTCTTTTGCGCCGCCTGACAGGCCTCTCGTCATCTTAGCATCTTCTGGCCTTTCATCGGTCCAGGGTGTCTGGGCAAGCTTGAGTCACCCTAGATAGTCACTAGATACACAGCTTTCTCTGGTACTAAATTCTGCACGGCTCCTAGACAGTCTCGAGCCCCAGCATGAATAACTGCCTTTTCAGGATTCCCACACAGCTTAGACAGTCTAAATTAACAATTCCAGGCTATATCACAGTTCACACAGTCTCTGTAATCTGCAGCCTGTCAGGCTGCAGATTACAGATTCTAAAAATGGGTTTGAATCCCTATCAGGGGAACCAATCAGCAACTAGTTTTGTTCCTGCTGTGCCCAGTACTCCTTCTGGCACTTTGCCCCTGTTAGATTCAGGGGCCAGAAGATAATGGCACACAGAACAGGTCTTAGGGCTGGGTAGCCTACCACAGTCTCTCCTGCTCTGATTCTCTGGAAATCTCCCTTTCTCTCCCTTGGTGGGCTTTCACTTCCTTTTTATAGCCTCCGAGACCTTCCCTGCTCATTGGCTAGCATGTTCACAAGCTCTTTCTGGTACCCTTTCACACTTCCAGCAGCCCCTAGTGCTGGGAATCTTATGGGGGCTGTCATTATTATTTACATTCTGCCCAAAACATGATCACCCTTATTCTTTATTAAATGCCCATTCTACAGGCAGAAGACCACCCTCAGAGTGCCCAGAGGCATTTTGAAACTGATGCCCAGCTCTGCTGCCTGCTCTGAAGCAGGGGATGTTTTCTGTTGTGGCTGCATGACCAAACACATTTCTGGAGACTTGGCTTCTTTAATTTCCCCTTCCATGCATCTGGTGCATCACAGCCATATTTGTTTACTTTCTGCCAGTCTGCTTCCAGGCTTCCCCAAACCAGGCAGATGCCCCCAAATGTGCCTGGAGGCATAAAACACCTCCCAGACCTCGTCCCTCTTCCATTCTAGCACAGAGGACTCAACAATTCGGATGGTAGCCGCTCGAAGACCAGGCATGAACACTGGCCTGAATTCCCCTGGAGCCACTTACTACAAAAGGTAAGCCCCTATTTGGGTGGAGGGCGCTTACATGGTCATCCTCCCAATTACCTTAGAAGTAGGACTTCTTAAGGAAGCTTGAATTAGCAAGCACAGAGTTTGTCAGTTGCTCTCTTTTTGATTTGTTGGACAGAAGCAAAAATAAGGTATTACAACCTGAATTTCAAAAGAAGCCTTGACTTTTCTTCTTCTCCTAAGGGATTGTTGTATTGACACTTTTTCAGAGTGGTGTGCATGGCTGTTTTGTTGTAATGTAACCTTAGAAGTAGGGACTGCCATTACTGTAAACTGCCACGAGGTCACCATTAATGACTGTGTGTTCTTTTACTCCTTCACTAGTGAGGGGTTTCATATCCAGATAGTAGAAATAGTAAAATGGTTTCACCCAGAGAAATTTTTAAGTGGTCCTGGTGACTGGTTAGTACAACTCCTGGTATGCTGTACCTCATCCACCTCCTCATTGTGGTCACACTTTCCACAGACCCCAAGCAAAAGTAAACAGTTTTCCAAATTAGCATACACTATTTACAAGCAGTCAATAAAGAAAAATGGCTTTAAAACAACTTTATTTTAGGGGATGCACCCTAAAAAGTAAAGGAGAGGTTAGTACAAAGGTGCAATACAACATGACCAGTCTTCACATGCCCTACACTGGTTCTGCCTACACCATTTGTAAATGGTAAACAGGTGACATACTTGTGGTAAAGAAACCACGAGAACTAAGCAACTAAAAGTGTAATAGGTTTCAAAATACTTCACCCTGGAACACCACAAACAATAGCACACAAAGATGTCATGAATTGTTAGTAAAGCTGAAGAACACAGCTTTATTTTCATCAAATCAACATTCACATATTTAAACAATAGCTCTGCTTCATGTTAACTTGTTAGAAATAATGTTATACAGAGGTGATGGCAAGGAGATTCATAGTAGATGTTGTATCTAAAAACAAAATGTTAAGACAGGACGTCCTCCAAGCACAGGAGAGTGACATAGCTGCAGCCCATCGCTTGACAGAACACTTTAGGACAGTGCAAGACCAATAACATTCTTTTTAGTCCTTCCCCACTTGCACTTGGATAACTCAGCTTGACAGTGCAAAACTCTTGCCTTCAGTTCATGAGAGTGAAGGGCGCATGGTACATCCCTTGCTCTTCTGCAAAGGTCATGCATTGACTCATAGCACCTTTATTCAGGTATAAGAAATGGCCATACCAAATTCAAGTCATCCATCTACTTATATTGGTTGAGACTTATTAAAATTGATACAGAATTGTTACCAACAAAATGTTTAAGTGAGCAAATGGATGGTGGAGCAAATGCTTATGGGTGGAAAAGCATTATCTATAGCTACTCCCACTCTGTGGAATAGTCTCCCTGTGCCCGTCCGTTCCTTGGATACCCACTCCATCTTCAAGGTACGTCTCAAGTCCTGGCTGCTGGATGAATCAAAGTACCATTGCTCACCTTGATTGATCCCCCCTCCCTCACTGACCACACCAGCCTTTCCCTTCTAGGCTTCCTAGCCTCCCAAGCACTTTTTCCATGATTAATGTGTCTGTCTAATCTCCCTCAATACATCTTTGGTGTACTCACTCTCAACAGTGTATAGTAAGTTCCTATGTCTTGCATTTATTTACACTTGTCACTTATCCTGCTGTAAATAATGTATAGTTAGTTTTATTATCCTGACAAACTGATTTGTTTAGTTATAAGTTGTACAGCCTCTCCTTGCTTGCTTTTCTCCTAAGTACCTTGCTTTTCCACTAAATATGTGTTTATGCACTGGCTCGTATTCATTTATAATACATTTCCCCTTCTGTACTGCCACCTACTGCGGCCTGGGTCATGCCTGAAACCGGTCCTCTGGATCAGTGCACTTACCCAGTTACCAAAGACTTAAATAAATAAATGGAAACCCAGGAGAATGGATGCTTTGTGTTGTGGCTATCAGTAGTCAAAAACATATTGCAAAACATATTTACAAATGTTGTGGGATTATATTATTGCAACTATATAGTATAAAATATAGCACAACTTTTTCAAAAAACTTTATGACCAAGCTATTGAGAAATATTTAAATATACCCAGTTTGTAACAATTTAACATACATCCAGCAATTCCAGTTACAGACCAAAATCTCACAGCTGCGGAGATTGTTATTCACATCCGCAGCAGCGCGGAAGATATTACAGATGATTCCACCAGCCATAACATTTTTCCACAGCTGTAGGGATTTCCATGACAACACTACCTGTAAGCTGCCATAAATCATGTAGCCAGTTGTAAACCAGCTCTACTTCTGAGAATACTGTGGCTGTGGGAGAAACTGTAGTTCTATAAGTGGCAACCCACATGTGCTGAGTTTTCCCACAGCTGTGGGATTTTCAAGAGTTTTGTGAATCCAGACCACTGTTTCTTAAGAATGTCATGTGGTGGCTGACACACAGGCTTGGCAAGCATAGATACATATACACTGTCAGCAGATAAGGGCCTATGGCCCACCCAGTCTGCCACTTAAGCTTGTATACACAACAGTTAATTTATTCTATTGCTGTTGGCTGCTTGCTGACCTTGAAAATTACACAAAATACAGTTTTTTAAAAGGTTGCAGTTTATTTATTAACAGAGGATCTAAAGGAATAATACTGATGCATTTCTCATACTTGAATAGACTAAAATAGGTTGACCACTTATGAGAGTAAATCAGAGTAAGTCAGAACATTTTGGGAAATAATCAGAGTCGAATCAGAACCTGGTCACAGCAGACCAGCCCATCCCTACTAAAAATACCAAGTTTGTGGCAAATATCAAATGATTAGAAGAATTTCCAAGTAGAATTCTTGTATTCATATGCAGGTTTGTAGTAGAACCATTTCATCTGCTGTCAAGGCAGTATGCAGACTAGAAAATGGAAACTTAATATTTTATTTTTTATGTAAAGGTTAAGAAAAATATGGTTAAGTCTGATAAACAACTGCATGTTGAAGTCACCCAGAAGCAGCAACTTCCCTGCCTGTTGCTCTTTTTATTTTATCCCCTGTTCTCTATTTGCATTCTGTTGTTCAGATGGTGGCATACATACCACTCCTATCTTGGGCGCCATATTAAAAGTCCCTGCAAATTGCACAAGTGCCATCTGAGATGTGCAGCTCCCAAAATGGTATATTCAGATGCACTTGTGCATGTCCAGCTGAATATCCCAAACATGCATGATCACGCATCTGAAGATGTGCAGCACATCTCAGGCAGGAAGGACCATGCACCACAGGCAGGTACATAGAAATGTGTGCTGGGACAGGTGAGATGGGCATAAGCGCAACTTTGCAATATTCAGCCAGAACATGCAAATGGCCTTCTTGCACATTCCAAGCCCAAACCCCACATGCCAGAGTTCATTACTGGAATGTATTCAGGCTATTTGCATACCCAGGTATGCTCAGTTCCAGCTTTGCAGGGCTGCCCCACCACTCCACAAAGGTGAACAGAAGGTACTGCAGCCTAGCAGGCAGGTGTGCTGGGATGGTAGTGTGAGGTTGGTTGGACTGCATTAGCCTGGGTACAGTGCTACACTCCATAGCCATGTACAGGGTCAGACAGGTGTACATAGGGCCCACCTGGACAGTGGCCACAGGGGCTACCTGGACATGCAACAGAGGCGGGCACAGGGTGACACAGGTTGATTATGATGCCACATGCATGTGATACACCAGCTCCATATGCTGCCTACAATCACCTGCAGTGCCCCACATTACCCCAGTATGGGAGGTACCAGGTGGGCACTGAAGGGATGGCAGTGTGCAGACAGGGACCAGGTACCTGGGTGGGTGGGTCCCACCTGTGTGCACCCATGGAGTACCACTGTGTGTGTGTGCCACTGGTCAGTCCCTGGCCATGCCATGTGGACACTAGTACCACCAGGCAACCTGGGCATCATTGTCACAGATATCACTCCAGGTGCATGCCACAACTGGGTGGCAACCTGCAGGCCACATCGGTGCTGGCAATGGCCCCTGCTATGTGCTGCAGTGTGACTGTCTGCCCCTGCCGTTGTGCCCAGGGGGCACGCAGCACTGGTATGTGGCTGCTGGGTGTCTACATCCAGGATGCCTTGTAGGTGCTGTTCCCAGGATGGTGCTGGTGGTGACATGGCACCTGTGGTACGGGATTCATCCATCCTGGCATGACTGCTGTGTGTGAGTGCCTGGTACATGTTCTTGTGCACTCTGAGGATGTCTCCGGATGGCCTGCCTGCAGTTCTGTGGCCTGCCTCTGAGTGGCTGGCCGAGTTACACCAGCCTTTTGTATGTTTAACTTTGGGTGGCTCATTTCTGAGATGCGCGGCAGATACATGGCACATTTTGGCTGAATATAGGATGCGTGACATATTCATGTGAATGCCCCTTTATCTGTGCTGCATACATTATTTCTGCATGATGATGCATCCTGAGATGTGCGCATCTCTGTCTTTCTAATATCTTGCTTTGGTGCATTTTATGAGATGGGAGATACATCTCTACTATGCGCAGTGCATCTCCCTTGAAAATGTGGGCTTTGATGTGCTACCCTTTCTGGCACAACCTTCACTCATATTGTGTCCATTTGCTCACCTTGCCCATATCCTCAATCTGTTAGCCTTTATACTCTCCTATGCATGTAATTTCCACCCTTCCTTCCCTTTCCATCCCTCTTGAATACATTATAACCTAGTATGGTCATGTCCCAGTCATTGAACTGGGTTGCCCCATATTAGTGATCACCACCAGGTCCAAGGGGTTCCACCACCACTGCCTCCAGATCACTGGTTTTGTTTTCCAGGCTCCTGGCATTTGTGCACATTGCCCTCCAGCTCACCTGCTCTCTACCCTTTTGGTCCCGATCTCTTCCACTTCCTCCTCTGATCTCTTCAGCAGTCTTGCTCCTGTGGTCCTCTTCCCACCTCCTTCCTGGATCCCCTGCAGCCCTGTCCTGTAATACAGAGTCTTCAGCACTGCAGTAGACATTTCAAGCCCAGACACTAGCTGTAGCCATCAAACATTTTATTCAAACCTCATCAGTACAATCAGATCTGAGGCAGAACTGTTCCCAGTGCTTCAGCCAAATGCTATGGCTCTCATCAGGGGCCCCTGCCCTGCAACTTGCCCTAGCCTCCCCTGCCTCCACATTCATTATGCTCTGCTTTCCTTCTTTATGTTTTCTAGCACTAAGGGATGCCATCCAGGTTATCATAAATTGAGTAGATGTACCTTTCAACATCTGATTTACCCTCCTCAGTTAGTTTAAAGGTGTCTGTATGCACTCTTTAAACTTGTACCATTGCATCCAGGTGTCCTCCTCTGAGGGTTGAAGGCATCCCACTTGCATAGCCTTCTATTCCTTACAGAGTGACCACAGTCTCTAAGGTACCCATCTGTCCTTCCTGCACCACTCATTCAGTGATGCATTGAAGTAAGTCATCAGTACAATTTCCCCCAAAAAAACTGGCAAGACCTCAGAAAAGTCAATGATGATGCTATGATCTTGAGCTTCCTCTCATTTTTTTTCAAGGTGTTTATTTCCTTTGCTGTCTGTCCCCATCATCCTTGGCCCACCATGTCCCATCGCCCACCTGTACTGGGACTAACCTGGATCCATACATCCCCAAGGATTCTCTCCAGAGACAGTATGACCATCCAGTACACAAATCCAAATCTGGTGCAAAGACGAGTCAGTGGTGTGGGTCCTTGTGATTGGCCACGGAGTTACCAAGATGGTTGCAGTTTATCAGCCAACATTTTCACCCATGGCTGCCAGTGTGAGATGATGCACAAGCATATCAGGGTGACTCTTCCAATTACTAGGCAGTGGTTAAAAGATAGCTGAAGCCGCCCGCTGGCACAGAGGCAGGTGTCCGTCTCATGACACTCAAGACCCAGGTTCGGGAATGGACTCAGGATGTTGGATGGCTTTCCTTCTCTGGGGAGGGGGTAGAGTGTCTGGCACACCTTCAGACCTCTGGCAGAGGCTAGGGGTTCTCCTGCTGCCATCATCACCTGGGGACAGGGCAGAAATGTGAACGCTGCACATCCCTTACCACAGTGGTTCTGCCGTAAATTAAAGTGATTGATTGACGCTTTTAAATAGCGTTATTTGTGTATTCTCTCATTAGTACCTGTGGTATAGATGAGTTGTGATCATGTCTGTTCTGTTTTGCTGGTTGCATGTCTGTACAGCCACCGATAGTGATGCCTCTCTCCGGTGCCTTTAGATTTTCTGAAGACTAATGTTGTTTCCCACCCTTGCAATCGTGTCATGCAAGAATGGGTGGTACAAGTGTCAATGGGGATCCGTAGCGTAGGGAAACTGCAAGCGCCAGCTTGAATGCCTGTCCGTGTCTACTGTATGTGCAAGTCGGCAGCGCTATGCCTTACTGCATCTAATGTCCTTTTGCTGTATATTTACATCTCTTGTCACACTATTATATCATCTTTGTTAGTGTTAGGTGGAAAATAACCTTATCATGTGCTGTTGTGCAGGAGTGGTTTTCTTCATTTAGGGCTTGCAGGACCTGTTTTATCTGAAGGGTGCACATTGCTGCATGAATACTTAGCAGCCTGTGAGATTCATGCCACAGACTGTGTTTTTCTGTTTGCAGTTCTGACTGTGTATCCATGATTCCTGCTGGAGAATACATGTGAGTGTTGGCAGGACATTACTTACTCCTTCTGGATGGCCCTGATTGGCACTGGCTATTCCTAAGTAACGCTTTGCTCTCTTGCTTTACTATAAATTTCTGCCTGAGATAGACTGCCCTACTGCTCATAGCTTTTGGTTTATCAATTTCCCTGGACCCTATCACACTGCAGGTTTCTATTGCTCTGATAACATGGTTAATGTCTGTGTGGTTGATGGATTGGCAATGTGCCCAGTAGGAAGGTGTCCGCCCTGGAGTTCTAAAAGAGACAAATCTCCAGAGAGATTTAGGAAGTGGGGTTGATTTTGTCCTGCTAGATCATCAGTGGGACTGGCAGTTGGCTGCATCTCCACACATATGCTCAGAGCATTTTACAGATGATAACCTTCATAACCTAATGCAGTTTCGTATGGGGTTTGCCAAGTTCTAAAATTGAAAAGGACTGCTATTCCCAATGTCCGTCTCCAAAGTAGTACAGCTGACTTGTTCCTATATCCACTAACAAGCATGTCCTTTCAGACCTTCAGAGGAACACAGTCCCAAACGTACTTGTGGAACCCAGCAATGTTACTTTGAGGTGGGTAATGGTACTGAGTGGCTGAGTGAGTGCTTTGCATGTTGAGCTGTCGAGTGATCCTGATGTGACAAATCAGTTTTTATCCATTTCTGATTTCAGCCCTAGCTTTCACATTCTGCTTGTGCAACCAGTATTTACACTGGCGTAATTTGTTAGCATTAAAAACACTTTATATGCAGCTAGGCTAGGCATCCAGTAACTTGTAACATTTGTCAGCTGAAGCAATTTGTTTATTACTCATTGCATACCGGGCTACCTGATTTTTCCAACAATGCACCGGATCACTTGGCATAGCTATGTTGTTTGCCAATAATCAAGTATGCCTCTTGTGACTGCAATGGCTTACGATTTGCTCTTCCCTGCTGATGGTGCTGGGGATTGGTGCCTGGATGGGTGAGGTTGGCAACCAAGAGAAAGACACCATCTGCTTGTCATTCAGTCCACAAACAGAAATCAGCTACCCTGGTTCCATGCTGATGGTGCTGGGCATGTGTGCTTGGCTATGGAGGGTGGCAAGCAGAAGTAAGATATCTTCTCCCTTCACTGAGGCCACAAAACAAAAATAAGCTACTCCTTTGCCCTGCTGTCAGTGCTGGGGACGGTGTATGGCCACGGAGGGTGTGCAGGAAAGAGAAAACACTATGTGACTGTCATTGACTTCACAAACAGAAAACAACAAATGCTGATCCCTTCTGATGGTGCTGGGGATGGGTGCCTGGTATTGGTGTGGAAACCCGGACAAACATACCATCTGCCTCTTGATTGAGCCCAAAACAGAAATCAGCAATTCCACTGCACTGCTGATTATTCTGTGGATACGTTGCCTGGCTTGGGGGGCACCAGGAGAAACATACATTCTGCATGTCACTGAGGTCAGAAACACCGAAGTCAGCAGCTTATGTGCCCTGTTGATGATGGAGGGATGTCTGACTGGCTATCGGGGGCTGCACCAGGAGAAACATACATTCTGCAGGCCATTGAGGTCACAAAACAGAAGTCAGCATATTATGTGCCCTGTTGATGGTGGAGGGGATGTCTGCCTGGCTATGGGCAGGGAGCACCATTAGAAACCTACATTGTGCACCCATGCAGGCCACAAACAAAGAACTCAGAAAGTGTGTGCCCTGTTGATGGTGGAGGGGATGTCTGCCTGGCTATATGGGGTTGGGGCTGCACCAGAAGAAACATACATTCTGCACACCGTTGAGGTCACAAACACAAGAAGTCAGCAGCATATGTGTCCTGCTGATGGTGGAGGAGAATGTCTGCCTGGCTATGGGGGGGGCACCAGGAGAAACCTACATTGTGCCTCACCATGAAGTCCACACAAAGAACTCAGCAAGTCGGTGACCTGCTGATGGTGGAGGGACATCTGCCTGGCTATTGGGGGCTGCACAGGAAAACATACATTCTGCATGCCATTGAGGTCACAAACACAGAAGTCAGCAGCTATGTGCCCTGTTGATGGTGGAGGAGCCTGCCTGGCTATGGGGAGGGGCTGCACCAGGAAAACACATACATTCTGCATGCCATTGAGGTCACAAACACAGAAGTCAGCAGATTATGTGCCCTGTTGATGGTGGAGGGAAGTCTGCCTGGCTATCGGGGAGCTGCACCAGGAGAAGCCTACATTGTGCTTCCAATCAGCAGCCACAAACAAAAGAACTCAGCAAGTCGTGTGCCCTGCTGATGGCGGAGGGATATGTGCCTGGCTATGGGGGTTGGGGGCTGCACCAGGAGAAACATATATCTTCTGCATCGCCATTGAGGTCACAGCACAGAAGTCAGCAGTTTATATGCCCTGTTAATGGTGGAGGAGATGTCTGCCTGGCTATGGGGGGCTGCACCAGGAGAAATATACTTTCTGCACGCCACTGAGGTCACAAACAGAGAAGTCAGCAGCTTATGCCCTGTTGAGGGTGGAGGGATGTCTGCCTGGCAATGGGAGGGTGCTGCACCAGGAGAAACCTACATTCTGCACTCCATGCAGGCCCACAACAAAGAACTCAGCAAGCCGTGTGACCTGCTGATGGTGGAGGGATGTCTGCCTGGCTATGGGGGAGGGGCTCCAGGAGAAACATACATTCTGCATGCCATTGAGGTCATAAACACAGAAGCCAGCAGCTTATGTGCCCAGTTGATGGTGGAAGGAATGTCTGCCTGGCTAAGGGGGCACCAGGAGAAACCTACATTGTGTTCACCATGCAGGCCACACACAAAAGAACTCAGCAAGTCATGTGACCTGCTGATGGTGGAGAGGATGTCTGCCTGGGTATGGGATTGGGGCTGCACCTGAGAAACATACATTCTGCATGCCTGGTTTCTGGTAGAAGAGGCAGAGGGAAACGTGGAGGCCTTATGGGTCACCTTACGATCCCCAGCAGGAGATAAGGTCAGCTGGGTGGTATATAGGCCCCGGGATGAGTGATGTTCTAGAGGATGGTTTGCTGGACAACATCATTGCCCAGTGTGGTCCAAAAGGGAAGGAGTGGTGTTGATGGGGGACCTTAATATGCCAGGTACTAACTGGGGAACCATGTCTCTAAGGTGGCCAAGGAGCAGAGGCTGCTGGATGGCTTCCCAGGATGTGTTCTTAACACAGCATGTGATGGAGCCCACAAGGAGGCATGTCCTGGATGTGGTTCTGGCAGATGGGGATCTGGTAAGGGACATGGTTGTACAGGACCCCTGACTGGGAGTGACCACAATACTGTCTGGTTTCAAATAAGCATTGGGGAGTGGGGGTGAGATCTAGGACACTGGCAGTGGACTTCAGGGGGCAGACTTTATGGGCATGGGAAATATTCTCAAGGATCACTTGAAGGGATTACCTCAACAACAAGTGTGGAAAGGAGATGGGAGGTCATAAAACGGGACTTAAGGGGCAGTCAGGATCTGCGCTAAGTTGAAACGTAAGGGAGCAAGGTCACATAAACCATGCTGGTGGTCCAGTGAGGTCCAGGTAGCAGTCAGAGAAAAGAAGGCGGCTTACAAAAATATAAAACAACAAGAGGGATAGGGATAAGGAAATGTACCAGCTGCATCTAGAAAAGTCACCCGTATGGTGAGGGGAGCAAAGTCCAGTAAAAGAGCATCGGCTGGCACAGGGGATACATGGAGGGAAAAGGTTCGCACATTGGGGAGCGGAGAAAACAGGACCATCTCAGCAGATTGAGATCAGAAGGAGGGTGGGTGGAAGAGGCGAGGGACCAGGCAGAGGTATTTAACCAGTACTTTGCCTCTGTGTTCACTAGGAGGTGGATGGGACATCTCAAGGACAAGGCACAAAGGGATAGAAGCGCAGGGAGGGGATCAGGGAGCAGCAGAAATGGAGCAAAAGGAGGGAAAGGTACCCCTAGGTGTCACATCTGGTTAAGGGATAAAGACCAGTAAGGTGGAGGGACAGATGATGCCATCCCCACCAAAGGGTGTGGTTTGCCCTCAAGGCCTAAAGAAAGACAAATCTCCTGGGCGGATGGCATTCATCCGAGAGTACTATGGAAGTGGCGGACATACTGGCTGCACCCTGGTGGAGCTTCAACAGGTCACTTGAGACAGGGAGGAATTAGGGATTGGCGAGAGGCACATGTAATCCATAAAGGGGGGTCAAGGAAGTACAGGAAACTATAGACTCATCAGTTTAACCTCGGTGGTGGGAAAATTAATGGAGTATACTAAAGGAACGATTGGGGTTTACTTGGAGGAGGTGGGAGGTCTGGATAGTCGGCAGCATGGGTTTGTGCCAGGTAGATCATGTCAAACCAACCTTGTGGAGTTCTATGAATGGGTAACATCAGAACTGGATAGGGGTAAGCCTGTGGATGTATTATTCTTGGACTTCAGCAAGGCGTTTGACTCTGTCCCCACAATGGTCTGGTGGAGAAACTGATGGGTTAGGAGTAGGCCCTTTGATGGTCAGATGGATTGAAAACTGGATAGCTGGACGACTCAGAGAGTAGTGGTCTGTGGGGAGCTCTGAACCCTACAGAGGTTGGTAGTGGGGTACCACAGGGCTCGGTCCTGGGTCCAATCCTGTTTAATGCATACATATCAGACATCAGGGATGGTATAGGGTGTGAAATGAGTCTCTTTCATGGATGACTCCAAGATGGGAGCAGTAGTTGAGGGAGAAGAGGGAGGTTGGCCCTGCAAGGGACCTGGACACCCTGGAAAGCTGGGCTCACATGGAAATTAAATTTCAATATCACCAAGTGCAGGTGTTGCATCTTGGTGGGAAGCTCTAAACACAGGTACACCCTGGGAGGGAGGTGCTGGAAGCCTCAACAGGGAAAAGACCCTAGGGGTCATGGTGGATACATGTATGAATAACACTGAGCAGTGCAGGAGAGCAGCTAGCAAGGCAAACAGGATGTTGGGATGCATCGCAGTGGGGATCACCTCTAGGAGCAAGAAGGATTCTGCCACTGTACAATGGACTGGTTAGACCACACCTTGAGTACTGTGTAGAGTACTGGAGACCACACTTGAAGAGGGACATACAGCTCCTGGAGAGGGTACAAGAGGAGGGCAACAAAGATGATACGAGGGCTAGGGATTTGACTTACGAGGGACAGACTTGAGGAGCTCTGCCTGTTTTACTGGAGGAGAGGAGAGACAGGGGACATGATTGATTCAAGTACCTCAAGGAATAAATAGGGTAAACATGGAGGGATCTTTAGACTAAAGCAGGGAGGCATCACCAGAGGGCATGGTTTGAAGTTGGAAGGTGGAAGGGTGAGGGGAAAAGAGAGGAGGTTTTTCATCAGAGGGTGGTGGACCCTTGGAATGCTCTGCCTGGTGAGCTGGTTCAGAGATCCACAGTGGAGAGCTTTAAGAGAGGGTGGGACAGACACAGAAAGTGGATGTATCAGATGATGGCCTATCCCGGGGGGTGGGGATGGATGATAGGGGTTTCTGGAGCACAAGGGGTGGGAGGGTCTCGGCACCCAACTAAGGATCTAGGTTCGAGCAGACTGATAGACCATAAGGCCCAATCTGCTGGCAAATAGTATGTTAGTATGTTAGCGTCATTGAGGTCACAAACTCAGAAGTCAGCAGCTTATGTGCCCTGCTGATGGTGGACAGGATGTCTGCCTGGCTATGGGCGGGGGCACTAGGAGAAACCTACATTGTGCAACCATGCAGGCCACAAACAAAGAACTCAGCAAGTCGTGTGACCTGCTGATGGTGGAGGGATGTCTGCCTGGCTATGGTGGGGGACAGCACCAGAGAAACATACATTCTTGAGCATGCATGCAGTCAACAAACAAAGAACTCAGCAAGTCATGCGCCCTGCTGATGGTGGAGGGGATGTTTGCCTAGCTATGGGGGGCTGCACTAGGAGGAACCTACATTCTGCATGCCATGCAGGCCACAAACAAAGGAGCTCAGCAAGTCTTGTGCCCTGTTGATGGTGGAGGAGATGTCTGCCAGGCTATGGGGGGCACCAGGAGAAACCTACATTGTGCATGCCATGCAGGCCACAAACAAAGAACTCAGCAAGTCGTGTGACCTGCTGATGGTGGTGGAATGTCTGTTTGGCTATGGGGGGCTGCACTAGGAGAAACATACATTCTGCAGGCCATTGAGGTCACAAACACAGAAGTCAGCAGATTATGTGCCCTGTTGATGGTGGAGGGATGTCTGCCTGGCTATTGGGGGCCTGAACCAGGAGAAACCTCCATTCTGCAAGCCATGCAGGCCACAAACAAAGAACTCAGCAAGTCTTGTGCCCTGTTGATGGTGGAGGGATGTCTGCCTGGCTTTGGGGTTGGGGGCTACACCAGAAGAAACATACATTCTGCACACCGTTGAGGTCACAAACCCAGAAGTCAGCAGCATATGTGCCCTGCTGATGGTGGAGGAAATGTCTGCCTGGCTATGGGAGGGGCACCAGGAGAAACTTACATTGTCCTCTCCATGAAGTCCACAAACAAAGAACTCAGCACATCGTGTGACCTGTTGATGGTGGAGGGATGTCTGCCTGGCTATGGGGGAGGCACCAGGAGAAACCTACATTGTGCACGTCATGCAGGCCACAAACAGAGAATGCAGCAAGTCGTGTGACCTGCTGATGGTGGAGGGATGTCTGCCTGGGTATGGGATTGGGGCTGCACCGAGTATACATTCTGCACGCCATTGAGGTCACAAACTCAGAAGTCAGCAGCTTATGTGCCCTGCTGATGGTGGACAGGATGTCTGCCTGGCTATGGGCGGGCACCAGGAGAAACCTACATTGTGCACGCCATGCAGGCCACAAACTAAGAACTCAGCAAGTCGTGTGACCTGCTGATGGTGGAGGTGATGTCTGCCTGGGTATGGGGTTGGGGCTGCAGCAGGAAAAACATACATTCTACATGCCATTGAGGTCCCAAACACAGAAGTCAGCAGCTTACCTGCCCTGTTGATGGTGGAGGAGATGTCTGCCTGGCTATGGAGGGCTGCACCAAGAGAAACATACATTCTGCACATAATGCAGGCCACAAACAAAGAACTCAGCAAGTCGTGGGGCCTGCTGATGGTGTAGGGATGTCTGCCTGGCTATGGGGGACTGCACTAGGAGGAGCCTACATTCTGCATGCCATTCAGGCCACAAACAAAGAGCTCACAGGTCGTGTGCCCTGTTGATGGTGGAGGAGATGTCTGCCAGGCTATGGGGGCATCAGCAGAAACCTACATTGTGCATGCCATGCAGGCTACAAACAAAGAACTCCAGCAAGTCGCGTGACCTGCTGATGGTAGAGGAATGTCTGTTTGGCTATGGGGGGGCTGCACTAGGAGAAACATACATTCTGAACACCATTGAGGTCACAAACACAGAAGTCAGCAGCTTATGTGCCCTGTTGATGGTGGAGGGATGTCTGCCTGGCTATCGGGGGGAGCTGCTCCAGGAGAAACATACATTCTGCAGGCCATTGAGGTCACAAAAACAGAAGTCAGCAGATTCTGTGCCCTGTTGATGGTGGAGGGATGTCCGCCTGGATATGGGGGGCACCAGGAGAAACCTAGATTGTTCTCACCATGAAGTCTCAAACAAAGAACTCAGCACGTCGTGTGACCTGCTGATGGTGGAGGGATGTCTGCCTGGCTATGGGGGGCACCAGGAGAAACATACATTTCTGCACGCCATGAGGCACAAACAAAGAACTCAGCAAGTTGTGCCCTGTTGATGGTGGAGGGATGTCTGCCTGGCTATGGGGTTGGGGGCTGCACCAGAGAAACATACATTCTGCATGCCATTGAGGTCACAAACACAGAAGTCAGCAGCTTATGTGCCCTGTTGATGGTGGAGGGGATGTCTGCCTGGCTATGGGGTCGACCAGGAGAAGCCTACATTGTGCTCACCATGCAGGCCACAAACAAAGAACTCAGCAAGTCGTGTGCCCTGTTGATGGTGGAGGGATATCTTGCCTGGCTATATGGGGGTTCGGGGCTGCACCAGGAGAAACATACATTCTGCACGCCATTGAGTTCACAACACAGAAGTCAGCAGTTTATATGCCCTGTTGATGGTGGAGGGATGTCTGCCTGGCTATGGGGGTCTGCACCAGGAGAAATATACTTTCTGCTCGCCTCTGAGGTCACAAACAGAGAAGTCAGCAGCTTATGTGCCCTGTTGATGGTGGAGAGGATGTTGCCTGGCAATGGGGGGGCTGCACCAGGAGAAACATACATTCTGCACGCCATTGAGGTCACAAACACAGAAGTCAGCAGTTATGTGCCTGTTGATGGTGGAGGGATGTCTGCCTGGCTATGGGTGGGGCTGCACCAGGAGAAACATACATTCTGCACGCCATTGAGGTCACAAACACGAACTCAGCAAGTCATGTGACCTGCTGATGGTGGAGGGATGTGTGCCTGGCTTATGGGGGCTGCACCAGGAGAAACATACTTTCTGCAAGCCATGCAGGCCACAAACAAAGAACTCAGCAAGTCATGTGACCTGCTGATGGTGGAGGGATGTCTGCCTGGGTATGGGATTTTGGTCTGACCAGGAGAAACATACATTCTGCACGCCATTGAGGTCACAAACACAGAAGTCAGCAACTTATGTGCCCAGTTGATGGTGGAAGGGATGTCTGCCTGGCTATGGCGGGGCACCAGTAGAAACCTCATTGTGCCATCATGCAGGCCACACGAAAGAACTCAGCAAGTCATGTGACCTGCTGATGGTGGAGGGGATGTGTGCCTGGCTTATGGGGGGGCTGCACCAGGGAAACATACTTTCTGCAAGCCATGCAGGCCACAAACAAAGAACTCAGCAAGTCATGTGACCTGCTGATGGTGGAGGGATGTCTGCCTGGGTATGGGATTTTTGGTCTGCACCAGAGAAACATACATCTCTGCATCATTGAGGTCCACAAACTCGAAGTCAGCAGCTTATGTGCCCTGCTGATGGTGAGACAGGATGTCTGCCTGGCTATGGAGGGGGGGCCTGCCAGGAGAAACATACATTCTGAATGCCATGCAGGCCTGAAACAAGAACTTAGCAAGTCATGTGATCTGCTGGTGTTGGAGGGATGTCTGCCAGGGGTATGGGGGTTGGGGGCTGCTCCATGGAAAACATACATTCTGCATGCCATTGAGGTCAAAACACAGAAAGTCAGAACCTTATCTGCCCTGCTGATGGTGGAGGGATGTCTGCCTGGCTATGGGGGAACTGCACTAGGAGAAACATACATTCTGCACACCATTGAGGTCACAAACACAGATGTCAGCAGCTTATGTGCCCTGTTGATGGTGGAGGGATGTCTGCCTGGCTATGGGGGGACTGCACCAGGAAAACATACATTCTGCATACCAATGAGGTCACAAACACAGAAGTCAGCAGCTTATGTGCCCTGTTGATGGTGGAGGGATGTCTGCCTGGCTATGCAGGGCTGCACCAGGAGAATCCTACATTAACTCACCATGCAGGCCACAAACAAAGAACTCAGCAAGTCGTGTGCCCTGTTGATGAGCGTAGGATATATTTGCCTGGCTATGGGGTTGGGGGCTGCACCAGGAGAAATATACTTTCTGCACGCCACTGAGGTCACAAACAGAGAAGTCAGCAACTTATGTGCCCTGTTCATGGTGGAGGGATGTCTGACTGGCAATGGGAGGGGTGCTGCACCAGGAGAAATCTTCATTCTGCACGCCTTTGAGGTCACAAACACAGAAGTCTGCAGATTATGTGCCCTGTTGATGGTGGAGGGGATGTCCGCCTGGCTATGGGGTGGGCTGCACCAGGAGAAACATGCATTCTGCATGCCATTGAGGTCACAAACACAAGTCAGCAGATTATGTGCCCTGTTGGTGGTGGATGGGATATCCGCCTGGCAATGGGACGGTGCTGCACAAGGAGAAGCCTACATTCTGCACTCCATACAGGCCACAAACAAAGAACTCAGAACAGTGTGCTGCTGATGGTGGACGGATGTCTGCCTGGCTATGGGGGGAGGCTCCAGGAGAAACATATTCTGCACGCCATTGAGGCCACAAACAAAGAACTCAGCAAGTCATGTGCCCTGCTGATGGTGGACAGGATGACTGCCTGGCTGTGGGCGGGGGCCAGGAGAAACCTACATTGTGCACGCCATGCAGGCCACAAACAAAGAACTCAGCAAGTCGTGTGCCCTGCTGAAGGTGGATGGAATGACTGCCTGGCTATGGGGGACTGCGCTAGGAGGAACCTACATTCTGCACGCCATGCAGGCCACAAACAAGAGCTCAGCAAGTCGTGTGGCCTGTTGATGGTGGAGAGATGTCTGCCTGGCTATGGGGGCGGGCACCAGGAGAAACCTACATTGTGCACGCCATTCAGGCCACAACAAAGAACTCAGCAAGTCGTGTGCCCTGCTGATGGTGGAGGGAATGTCTGTTTGGCTATGGGGCTGCACTAGAGAAACATACATTTTGCACGCCATTGAGGTCACAAACACAGACATCAGCATCTTATGTGCCCTGTTGATGGTGGAGGGAATGTCTGCCTGGCTATCGGGGGGGGGGCTGCTCCAGGAGAAACATACATTCTGCAGGCCATTGAGGTCACAAAAACAGAAGTCAGCAGATCGTGTGCCCTGTTGATGGTGGAGGATGTCGACCTGCCTATTGGTGGGGCCTGCACAGGAGAAACCTCCATTCTGCACGCCATGCAGGCCACAAACAAAGAACTCAGCAAGTCTTGTGCACTGTTGATGGTGGAGGGAATGTCTGCCTGGCTATGGGGTGGGGGTCTACACCAGTAGAAACATACATTCTGCACACCGTTGAGGTCACAAACACAGAAGTCAGCAGAATATGTGCCCTGCTGAAGGTGGAGGAGATGTCTGCCTGGCTATGAGAGGGGCACCAGGAGAAACTTACATTGTGCTCACCATGAAGTCCACAAACAAAGTACTCAGCACGTTTGACCTGCTGATGGTGGAGGGATGTCTCCCTGGCTATGGGGGGCTGCACCAGGAGAAACATACATTCTGCACGCCATGCAGGCCACAAACAAAGAACTCAGCAAGTCGTGGTGACCAGCTGATGGTGGAGGGATGTCTGCCTGGCAGGGTTGGGGCTGCACTAGGAGAAACATGCATTCTGCATGCCATTGAGGTCACAAACAATGAAGTCAGCAGCTTATATGCCCTGTTGATGGTGGAGGATATCTGCCTGGCTATGTTGGGGGCACTGGGAGAAACCTACATAGTGCTCGTCATGCAGGCCACAAACAAATAATTCAGCAAGTCGTGTGACCTGCTGATGGTGGAGGGAATGTCTGTTTGGCTATGGGGGGCTGCACTAGGAGAAACATACATTTTGCACGCTATTGAGGTCACAAACACAGACATCAGCAGCTTATGTGCCCTGTTTATGGTGGAGGAATGTCTGCCTGGCTATGGGGGTGGGGCTACACCAGTAGAAAACACACATTCTGCACACCGTTGAGGTCACAAACACAGAAGTCAGCAGCATATGAGCCTGCTGATGGTGGAGGAGATGTCTGCCTGGATATGGAGGGGCAACAGCAGAAACTTACATTGTCCTCACCATGAAGTCCACAAACAAAGAACTCAGCACGTCGTTTGACCTGCTGATGGTGGAGGGATGTCTGCCTGGCTATGGGGGCTGCACCAGGAGAAACATACATTCTGCATGCCATTGAGGTCTCAAACACAGAAGTCAGCAGCTTATATGCCCTGTTAATGGTGGAGGGATATCTGCCTGGATATGGGGGTGGGCACCAGGAGAAACCTACAGTGTGCACGCCATGCAGGCCACAAACAAAGAATTCAGCAAATCGTGGTGACTCTGCTGATGGTGGAGGGATGTCTGCCTGGCTATGGGGGAGGGGCTGCACCAGGAAAACATACATTCTGCATGCCATTGAGGTCACAAACACTGAAGTCAGCAGATTGATGCCCTGTTTATGGTGGCGGGAAGTCTGCCTGGCTATGGGGGCAGCACGAGGAGAATCTACATTGTGCTCACCATGCAGGCCACAAACAAAGAACTCAGCAAGTCGTGTCTCTGCTGATGGTGGAGGGAATGTCTGCCTGGCTATGGCGGAACTGCACTAGCAAGAACCTACATTCTGCACGCCATGCAGACCACAAACAAAGAGCTCAACAAGTCGTGTGCCCTGTTGATGGTGGAGGAGATGTCTGCCTGGCTATGAGGCGGGCACCAGGAGAAGCCTACATTGTGCCGCATGCAGGCCACAAACAAAGACTCAGCAACTCGTGTGACCTGCTGATGGTGGAGGGAATGTCTGTTTGGCTATGGGGGTGGGGTTGCACTAGGAGAAACATACATTTTGCACGCCATTGAGGTCACAAACACAGACATCAGCAGCTTATGTGCCCTGTTGATGGTGGAGGGAATGTCTGCCTGGCTATCGGGGCTGCTCCAGGAGAAACATACATTCTGCAGGCCATTGAGGTCACAAAAACAGAAGTCAGCAGATTATGTGCCCTGTTGATGGTGGAGGGATGTCTGCCTGGCTATTGGTGGGGCCTGCACCAGGAGAAACCTCCATTCTGCATGCCATGCAGGCCACAAACAAAGTACTCAACAGTCTGGTGCCCTGTTGATGGTGGAGGAATGTCTGCCTGGCTATGGGGGGGGGGGGGCTACACCATAGAAACATACATTCAGCACACCGTTGAGGTCACAAACACAGAAGTCAGCAGCATATGTGGCCTGCTGATGGTGGAGGAGATGTCTGCCTTGCTATGGGATGGGCACTAAGAGAAACTTACATTGTCCTTACCATGAAGTCCACAAACAAAGAACTCAGCACCGCTTGGACCTGTTGATGGTATAGGGATGTCTGCCTGGCTATTGGGGGGAGGGGTGCACCAGGAGAAACATACATTCTGCATGCCATGCAGGCCACAAACAAAGAACTCAGCAAGTCGTAGTGACCTGCTAATGGTGGAGGATGTCTGCCTGGGTATGGGGTTGGGTGCTGAAACAGGAGAAACATACATTCTGCACGCCATTGAGGTCACAAACACTGAAGTCAGCATCTTATATGCCCTGTTGATGGTGGAGAGGATATCTGCCTGGCTATGGGGGCACCTCTAGAAACCTACATTGTGCCGCGTCATGCAGGCCACAAACAAATAATTCAGCAGTTGTGCTACTGATGAGTGGAGGATGTCTGCCTGGCTTGGGGGCTGCACCAGGAAACACATCATTCTGCACACCATTGAGGTCACAAACACAGAAGTCAGCAGCTTATGCGCCTGTTTATGGTGGGGAGATGTCTGCCTGGCTACGGGGAGAGGCTGCACCAGGAAAACATACATTCTGTATGCCATTGAGGTCACAAACACTGAAGTCAGCAGATTATGTTCCCTGTTGATGGTGGAGGAAGTCTGCCTGGCTATGGGGGGCAGCACCAGGAGAAGCCTACATTGTGTCACCATGCAGGCCACAAACAAATAACTCAACAAGGCGTGTGCCTGTTGATGGTGCCAGGGACATTTGACTAGCTATGGAGGTTGGGGCTGTACAAGGAGAAACATATATTCTGCATGCCATTGAGGTCACAAACACAGAAGTCAGCAGCTTATGTGCCCTGTTGATGGTGGAGGGATGTCTGCCTGGCTATGGGGGTGGCTACACCAGGAAAAACATACATTCTGCATACCTTTGAGGTCACAAACACAGAAGTCAGCAGCTTATGTGCCCTGTTGATCGTGGAGGGATGTCTGCCTGGCAATGGGAGGGTGTTGCACCAGGAGAAACCTACATTCTACACTCCATGCAGGCCGCAAACAAAAGAACTCAGTAGCCGTGTGACCTGCTCATGTTGGAGGATGTCTGCCTCGCTATGGGGGCTCCAGGAGAGACATACATTCTTGCACACCATTGAGGTCACAAACACAGAAGTCAGCAGCTTATGTGCCCAGTTAATGGTGGAAGGGATGTCTGCCTTGCTGGAGGGGGCACCAGGAGAAACCTACATTGTGCACGCCATGCAGGTCACAACAAAGAAATCAGCAAATCATGTGACCTGCTGATGGTGGAGGGATGTGCTTGGCTTATGGGGGAGGCTGCACCAGGAGAAACATACATTCTGCAAGCCATGCAGGCCACAAACAAAGAACTCAGCAAGGCATGTGATCTGCTGATCGTGGAGCCGGATGTCTGCCTGAGTATGGGATTGGGGCTGCACCAGGAGAAACATACATTCTGCACGCCATTGAGGTCACTAAACTCAGAAGTCAGCAGCTTATGTGCCCTGCTGATGGTGGACAGGATGTCTGCCTGGCTAGGCGGGGGGCACCAGGAAAAACCTACATTGTGCACGTCATGCAGGCCAAAACAAAGAACTCAGCAAGTCGTGTGACCTGCTGATAGAGGAGGGATGTCTGCCTGTTATGGGGGGACTGCGTAGGAGGAACCTACATTCTGAACTGCATGCAGGCCACAAACAAAGATCTCAGCAAGTCGTGGTGCCTGTTGATGGTGGAGGAGATGTCTGCCTGGCTATGGGGGGCGGAACCAGGAGAAACCTACATTGTGCACGCCATGCAGGCCACAAACAAAGAACTCAGCAAGTCGTGTGACCTGATGATGGAGGGAATGTCTGTTTGGCTATGGGGGGCAGCACTAGGAGAAACATATATTTTGCATGCCATTGAGGTCGCAAACACAGACATCAGCAGCTTATGTGCCCTGTTGATGGTGGAGGGAATGTCTGCCTGGCTATCGGGGAGGGGCTGCTCCAGGTGAAACATACATTCTGCAGGCCATTGAGGTCACAAAACAGAAGTCAGCAGATCATGTGCCCTGTTGATGGTAGAGGGATCTCTGCCTGGCTATTAGGGGGCCTGCACCAGGAGAAACCTCCATTCTGCACGCCATTCAGGCCACAAACAAAGAATTCAGCAAGTCTTGTGCCCTGTTGATGGTGGAGGGAATGTCTGCCTGGCTATGGGGGTGGGGGCTACACCAGTAGAAACATACATTCTGCACATCGTTGAGGTCAGAAACACAGAAGTCAGCAGCATATGTGCCCTGCTGATGGTGGAGGAGATGTCTGCCTGGCTATGGAGGGGCCCCAGGAGAAACTTACATTGTGCTCACCATGAAGTCCACAAACAAAGAACTCAGCACTTCGTTTGACCTGCTGATGGTGGAGGGATGTCTGCCTGGCTATGGAGGGCACCAGGAGAAACCTACATTGTGCATGCCATGCAGGCCACAAACAAAGAACTCAGCAAGTCGTGTGCCTTGTTGATGGTGGAGGGATATCTGCCTGGCTATGGGGTTGGGGCTGCACCAGGAGAAACATAAATTCTGCACACCACTGAGGTCACAAACACAGAAGTCAGCAGCCTGTGCCCTGTTGATGGTGGAGGGAGGTCTGCCTGGCTATGGGGGTGGGCTGCACAAGGATAAACATTCATTCTGCACGCCATTCAGGTCCCCAAACACAGAAGTCAGCAGATTATGTGCCCTGTTGGTGGAAAGGATGTCTGCCTGGCAATGGGAGGGTGGTGCACCGGAGAAACCTACATTCTGCACCCATGCAGGCCACAAACAAAGAACTCTGCAAGTTTTGTGCCCTGTTGATGCTGGAGGATGTCTGCCTGGCTATGGGGTTGGGGGGCTGCACCAGGAGAAACATATATTCTGCATGCCATTGCGGTCACAGACACAGAAGACAGCAGCATATGTGCCACTGCTGAAGGTGGACAGGATGTCTGCCTGGCTATGGGGGCACCGTTAGAAACCTACATTGTGCACGGCATGCGGGCCACAAACAAAGAACTCAGCAAATCGTGTGACCTGCTGATATTGGAGGATGTCTGCCTGGCTATGGGGAGGGCCTGCTCCAGGAGAAACATGCATTCTGAACGCAGCAGGCCACAAACAAAGTACTCAGCAAGTCAGTGATCTGCTGCTGGTGAAGGGATGTATGCCTGGGCACGGGTTGGAGGTTGCACCAGGAGAAACATACATTCTGCATGCCATTGAGTTCACAAACACAGAAGTCAGCAGCTTATGTGCCCTGTTGGTGGTGGAGGGATGTCTGCCTGGCTATTGGGGGCGCACCAGGAGATGCCTACATTGAGCACGCCATGCTGGCCACAAACTAAGAATTCAGCAAGTCGTGTGACCTCTGATGGTGGAGGGATGTCTGTCTGTCTATGGAGGGGCTGTACCAGGAGAAACATACATTCTGCATGCAATTGATTTCCAAACACAGAAGTCAGCATCTTATGTGCTCTGTTGATGGTGGAGGGATTTCTGCCTGACTATGGTGGGGTGGCTGCATCAGGAAAAACATACATTCTGCATGCCCATTGAGGCCACAAACACAGAATCAGCAGTTATGTGCCCTGTTGATGGTGGAGGGATGTCTGCCTGGCTGGTGGGGGCGCACCAGGAGATGCCTACATTCTGCTCACCATACAGGCCGCAAGCAAAGAACTCAGCAAGTCGTGTGCCCTGTTGATGGTGGAAGAGATGTCAGCCTGGCTATGGGAGGGGGCTGCACCAGGAGAAGCCTGCTTTGTACTCACCATGCAGGCCACAAACAAAGAACTCAGCAAGTCGTGTGCGTGTTGATGGTGGAGGGATATTTGCCCGGCTATGGGGGTTGGGGCTGCACCGGGAGAAACATACATTCTGCACGACGCTCAAGGTCACAAGCACAGAAGTCAGCAGTTTATATGCCCTGTTAATGGTGGAGAAGATGTCTGCCTGGCAATGGGAGGGTGCTGCACCAGGAGAAACCTACATTATGCACACCATTGAGGTCACAAACACAGAAGTCAGCAGATTATGTGCCCTGTTGATGATGGAGGGATGTCCCGCCTGGCTATGGGGTGTGGGGCTGCACCTGAAACATACATTCTGCACGCAATTGAGGTCACAAGCACAGAGGTCAGCAGATTATGTGCCCTGTTGGTGGTGGAGGGAATGTCTGCCTGGCAGTGGGAGGGTGCTGCACCAGGAGATCCCTACATTCTGCACTCCATGCAGGACACAAACAAAGAGCTCAGCAAGAGCCGCGTGCCCTGCTGATGGTGGAGGGATGTCTGCCTGGCTATGGGGGCTGCACTACTAGAAACCTACATTTTGCACACCATGCAGGGCACAAACACAGAAGTCAGCAGCTTATGTGCCCAGTTGATGGTGGCGGAGATGTCTGCCTGGCTATCGAGGCGGGCACTTGGAGAAACCTACATTGTGCTCACCATGAGGGCTACAAACAAAGAACTCAGAAGCCGTGTGACCTGCTGATGGTGGAGGGAATGTCTGCTTGGCTATGGGGGAGCTGCACAAGGAGAAACATACATTCTGCAGGCCATTGAGGTCACAAAACAGAAGTCAGCAGATTATGCGCTTTTGATGGTGGAGGATCTCTGCCTGGCTATGGGGGTGGGGGCTGCACCAGAAGAAACATACATTCTGCACACGGTTGAGGTCACAACGCAGAAGTCAACAGCATATCGCCCTGCTGATGGTGGAGGAGATGTCTGCCTGGCTGAGGGGGGCACCAGGAGAAACCTACATTGTGCTCTCCATGAAGTCCACAAACAAAGAAATCAGCAAGTCGTGTGACCTGCTGATGGTGTTGGGGACATCTGCCTGGCTATGGGGGCTGCACCAGGAGAAATACATTCTGCACGCCATTGAGGTCACAAACACAGAAGTCAGCAGCTTATGTGCCCTGTTGATGGTGGATGGGATGTCTGCCTGGCTATGTGGGGGAAACAGGAGAAACCTACATTGTGCACGCCATGCTTGCCGCAAACAAAGAACTCTGCAAGTCATGTGACCTGCTGATGGTGGAGGGGATATTTGCCTGGCTATGGGGTTGGGGGCTGCACCAGGAGAAACATACATTCTGCACGCCACTGAGGTCACAAACACTGAAGTCAGCAGCTTATGTGCCCTGTTGATGGTGCAGGGGATGTCTGCCTGGCTATGGGGGCGCCCATGAGGAGAAGCCTACATTGTGCTCACCATGCAGGCCACAAACAAAGAACTCAGCAAGTCGTGTGCCGTGTTGATGATGGAGGGATATTTGCCTGGCTATATGGGTTGGGGCTGCACCAAGAGAAACATACATTCTGCACGTCATTGAGGTCACGAGCACAGAAGCCAGCAGTTTATATGCACTGTTGATGGTGGAGGGATGTCTGCCTGGCTGGGGGCGGACTGCACCAGGAGAAATATACTTTCTGCATGCCACTGAGGTCACAAACAGAGAAGTAGCAGCTTGTATGCAGTTGATGGTGGAGGGATGTGTGCCTGGCAATGGGAGGGTGCTGCACCAAAAGAAACCTACATTCTGCACGCCATTGAGGTCACATAACGGAGAAGTCAGCAGATTATGTGCCCTATTGATGGTGGAGGGATGTCCACCTGCCTATGGGGGTGGCTGCACCAGGAGAAACCTACATTCTGCACACCATTGAGGTCACAAACACAGAAGCCAGCAGATTATGTGCCCTGTTGGTGGTGGAGGGAATGACTGCCTGGCAATGGGAGGTGCTGCACCCGAGAAACCTACATTCTGCACTCCATGCAGGCCACAAACAAGAACTCAGCAAGTCGTGTGACCTGCCTTGCTATGGGGGCTCCAGGAGAAACATACATTCTGCATGCCATTGAGGTCACAAACACAGAAGTCAGCAGGTTATGTGCCCATTTGATGGTGGAAGTGATGTCTGCCTGGCTATGGACAGGGGCACTAGGAGTAACCTACATTGTGCACGCCATGAAGTCCACAAACAAAGAACTCAACAAGTCGTGTGACCTGCTGATGGTTGAGGATGTCTCGTGGCTATGGGGTGGGAGCTGCACCAGGAGAAACATATATTCTGCACGCCATTGAGGTCACAAACACAGAAGTCAGCAGATTATTTGCCCTGTTGATGGTGGAGGGATGTCTCACTGGTAATGGGAGGGTGCTGCACCAGGAGAAACCTACATTCTGCACGCCATTGAGGTCACAAACACAGAAGTAAGCAGATTATGTGCCCTATTGGTGGGGAGGGAATGTCTGCCTGGCTGGGGAGGGTTGCACCAGGAGAAATATACTCTCTGCAGGCCATTGAGGTCACAAACAGAGAAGTCAGCAGCTATGTGCCCTGTTGATGGTGGAGGGATGTGTGCCTGCCTATGGGGGTGGCTGCACCAGGAGAAACCTACATTCTGCACGCCATTGAGGCCACAAATACAGAAGTCAACAGATTAAGTGCCCTGTTGGTGGTGGAGGAATGTCTGCCTGGCAATGGGAGGAGTGCTGCACCAGGAGAAACCTACATTGTGCACTCCATGCAGGCCACAAACAAAGAACTCAGCAAGTCGTGTGACCTGCTGATGGTGGAGGGGAGGTCTGCCTGGCTATGGGGTGGCTGCAGGAGAAACATACATTCTGGACCCCATTGAGGTCACAAACACAGAAGTCAGCAGTTATGTGCCCAGTTGATGGTGGAAGGGATGTCTGCCTGGCTATAGGCGGGGCACTAGGAGAGTCCTACATTCTGCACGCTATTGAGGTCACAAACACAGAAGTCATCAGCTTATATGCGCAGTTGGTGGAGGAGATGTCTGCCTGGCTATGGGGGGCACCAGGAGAAACCTACATTGTGCACGCCATGCAGGCCACAAACAAAGAACTCAGCAAGTCGTGTGACCTGCTGATGGTAGAGGGAATGTTTGCTTGGCTATGGGGGCTGCACTAGGAGAAACATAATTCTGCACGCCATTGAGGTCACAAACACAGATGTCAGCAGCTTATGTGCCCTGTTGATGGTGGAGGAGATGTCTGCCTGGCTATCGGGGGCAGCACCAGGAGAAACATTCATTCTGCAGTCCATTGAGGTCACAAAAACAGAAGTCAGCAGATAATGTGCCTGTTGATGGTGGAGGGATGTCTCCTGGCTATGGGGGAGGGGTCTGCTCCAGGAGAAACCTACATTCTGCACGCCATGCAGGCCACAAACAAAGAACACAGCAATTCATCTGCCCTGTTGATGGTGGAGGGATGTCTGCCTGGCTATGGGGTTGGGGCTGCACCAGAAGAAACATACATTCTCCACACCGTTGAGGTCACAAACACAGAAGTCAGCAGCATATGTGCCCATCTGATGGTGGAGGAGATGTCTGCCTGGCTATGAGGGGTGTACCAGGAGAAACCTACATTGTGCTCACCATGAAGTCCACAAACAAAGATCTCAGCAAGTCGTGTGAACTGCTGATGGTTGAGGGATGTCTGCGTGGCTATGGGGTTGGGAGCTGCACCAGGAGAAACATATATTCTGCACGCCATTGAGGTCACAAACACAGTAGTCAGCTGCTTATATGCCATGCTGATGGTGGGGGGATGTCTGCCTGGCTATGGGGCATCAGGAGAAACCTACATTGTGCACGCCATGCAGGGCACAAACAGAGAACTCAGAAAGTCGTGTGCCCTGTTGATGGTGGAAGGGATATTTGCCTGCCTATGGATTTGTGGGCTGCACCAGGAGAAACATACATTCTGCACGCCACTGAGGTCACAAACACAGAAGTCAGCAGATTATTTGCCCTGTTGATGGTGGAGGGATGTCTCCCTGGTAATGGGAGGTGTGCTGCACCAGAATAAACCTACATTCTGCACTCCATACAGGCCACAAACAAAGAACTCAGCAAGTCGTGGTGCCCTGTTGATGGTGGAGGGATGTCTGCCTGGCTATGGGGTTTGGGGTCTGCACCAGAAGAAACATACATTCTGCACGCCATTCAAGGTCACTAGCACAGAAGTCAGCAGTTTATATGCCCTGTTGATGGTGGAAGGGATGTCTGCCTGGCTGTGGGGGCTGCACCAGGAGAAGCCTACATTGTGCTCACCATGCAGGCCACAAACAAAGAACTCAGCAAGTCGTGTGCCGTGTTGATGGTGGAGGGTATGTTGCCTGGCTATGGGGTTGGGGGCTGCACAAGGAGAAACATACATTCTGCACACCATTGAGGTCACAAACACAATAGTCAGCTGCTTATATGCCTTTTGATGGCGGAGGGATGTCGGCCTGGCTGGGGGCCTGCACCAGTAGAAATATACTTTCTGCATGCCACTGAGGTCACAAACAGAGAAGTCAGCAGCTTATGTGCCCTGTTGATGGTGGAGGGATGTCTGCCCTCGCAATGGGAGGTGGTGCTGCACCAGGAGAAACCTACATTCTGCAGCCATTGAGGTCACAAACACAGAAGTCAGCAGATTATGTGCCCTGTTGATGGAGGAAGGGATGTCCGCTCATTAGGTGGGGGTTGCACCAGGAGCAACATACATTCTGCACGCCATTGAGGTCACAAACACATAAGTTAGCAGATTATGTGCCCTCTTGGTGGTGGAGGGAATGTCTACCAGGCAGTGGGAGGGTGCTGCACAAGGAGAAACTACATTCTGCACTCCATGCAGGCCACAAACAAGAACTCAGCAAGTCGTGTGACCTTAATGGTGGAGGGATGTCTGCCTGGCTGGGGGCTCCAGGAGAAACATACATTCTGCATGCCACTGAGGTCACAAACGCAGAAGTCAGCAGCTTATGTGCCCAGTTGATGGTGGAAGGGATTTCGCCTGACTATGGTGGGGTGGCTGCATCAGGAAAACATACATTCTGCATGCCATTGAGGTCACAAAACACAGAAGTCAGCAGCTTATGTGCCCTGTTGATGGTGGAGGGGATGTCTGCCTGGCTATTGGGGGGCGCACCAGGAGATGCCTACATTATGCTCACCATACAGGCCGCAAACAAAGAACTCAGCAAGTCGTGGTGCCCTGTTGATGGTGGAAGAGATGTCAGCCTGGCTATGGGGCTGCACCAGGAGGAAGCCTGCTTTGTACTCACCTTGCAGGCCACAAACAAAGAACTCAGCCAAGTGGTATGCCGTGTTGATGGTGGAGGGATATTTGCCCGCTATGGGGTTTGGGGCTGCACCGGGAGAAACATACATTCTGCACGACGTTCAAGGTCACAAGCACAGAAGTCAGCAGTTTATATGCCCTGTTAATGGTGGAGAGATGTCTGCCTGGCTATTGGGGGCTGCACCAGGAGAAATATACTTTCTGCACGCCACTGAGGTCACAAACAGAGATGTCAGCAGCTTATGTGCCCTGTTGATGGTGGAGGGATGTCTGCCTGGCAATGGGAGGGTGCTGCACCAGGAGAAACCTACATTATTCACACCATTGAGGTCACAAACACAGAAGTCAGCAGATTATGTGCCCTGTTGATGATGGAGGGATGTCCGCCTGGCTATGGGGTGTGGGCTGCACCATGAGAAACATACATTCTGCACGCAATTGAGGTCACAAGCACAGAAGTCAGCAGATTATGTGCCCTGTTGGTGGTGGAGGGAATGTCTGCCTGGCAGTGGGAGGGTGCTGCACCAGGAGATCCCTACATTCTGCACTCCATGCAGGACACAAACAAAGAGCTCAGCAAGTCGAGTGACCTGCTGATGGTGGAGGAGATGTGTGCCTGGCTATTGGGGGCTCCAGGAGAAACATAAATTCTGCACGCCATTGAGATCACAAACTCAGAAGTCAGCAGCTTATGTGCTCTGCTGATGGTGGACAGGATGTCTGCCTGGCTGTGGGCTGGGGCACCGGAGAAACCTACATGTGCACGCCATGCAGGCCACAAACAAAGAACTTAGCAAGTCGTGTGACCTGCTGATAGTGGAGGGAATGTCTGCCTGGCTATGGGGGCCAGCACCAGGAGAAACACATTCTGAACGCCATGCAGGCCACAAAACAAAAGAACTCTGCAAGTCATGTGATCTGCTGGTGGTGAAGGGGGATGTCTGCCTGGGTATGGGGGTTGGGGCTGCCCTCAAAACATACATTCTGCATGCCATTGCGGTCACAAACACAGAAGTCAGCAGCTTATCTGCCCTGTAGATGGTGGAGGGATGTCTGCCTGGCTATGGGGGGGTGGCTGCACCAGGAGAAACATACATTCTGCACGCCATGCAGGCCACAAACAAAGAACTCAGCAAGACGCGTGCCTGCTGATGGTGGAGGGATGTCTGCCTGGCTATGGGGGGCTGCACTAGTAGAAACTTACATTTGCACACCATGCAGGGCACAAACACAGAAGTCAGCAGCTTGTGTGCAAGTTGATGGTGGCGGAGATGTCTGCCTGGCTATCGGGCGGGCACTTGGAGAAACCTACATTGTGCTCACCATGAGGGCCTACAAACAAAGAACTCAGCAAGTCGTGTGACCTGCTGATGGTGGAGGAATGTCTGCTTGGCTATGGGGAGGGAGCTGCACAAGGAGAAACATACATTCTGCAGGCCATTGAGGTCACAAAACAGAAGTCAGCAGGTTATGCGCGCTTTTGATGGTGGAGGGACTCTGCCTGGCTATGGGGTTGGGGCTGCACCAGAAGAAACATACATTCTGCACACGGTTGAGGTCACAAACGCAGAAGTCAACAGCATATGCCCTGCTGATGGTGGAGGAGATGTCTGCCTGGCTATGAGGGGCACCAGGAGAAACCTACATTGTGCTCTCCATGGAGTCACAAACAAAGAAATCAGCAAGTCGTGTGACCTGCTGATGGTGTTGGGGACATCTGCCTGGCTATGGAGAGCTGCACCAGGAGAAACATACATTCTGCACGCCATTGAGGTCACAAACACAGAAGTCAGCAGCTTATGTGCCCTGTTGATGGTGGATGGATGTCTGCCTGGCTGTGGGGAAAACAGGAGAAACCTTACATTGTGCACGCTATGCTTGCCACAAACAAAGAACTCTGCAAGTCATGTGACCTGCTGATGGTGGAGGGATATTTGCCTGGCTATGGGGTTGGGGGCTGCACCAGGAGAAACATACATTCTGCACGCCACTGAGGTCACAAACACTGAAGTCAGCAGCTTATGTGCCCTGTTGATGGTGCAGGGGATGTCTGCCTGGCTATGGGGGGCTCCATGAGGAGAAGCCTACATTGTGCTCACCATGCAGGCCACAAACAAAGAACTCAGCAAGTCGTGTGCCGTGTTGATGATGGAGGGATATTTGCCTGGCTATATGGGTTGGGGCTGCACCAAGAGAAACATACATCTGCACGTCATTGAGGTCACGAGCACAGAAGCCAGCAGTTTATATGCCCTGTTGATTGTGGAGGGATGTCTGCCTGGCTGGGGGTGGGACTGCACCAGGAGAAATATACTTTCTGCATGCCACTGAGGTCACAAACAGAGAAGTCAGCAGCTTATGTGCGCAGTTGATGGTGGAGGGATGTGCCTGGCAATGGGAGGTGCTGCACCAAAAGAAACCTACATTCTGCACGCCATTGAGGCCACATACGGAGAAGTCAGCAGATTATGTGCCCTATTGATGGTGGAGGGATGTCCACCTGCCTATGGGGGTGGCTGCACCAGGAGAAACCTACATTCTGCACGCCATTGAGGTCACAAACACAGAAGCCAGCAGATTATGTGCCCTGTTGGTGGTGGAGGAATGACTGCCTGGCAATGGGAGGGGTGCAGCCGGAGAAACCTACATTCTGCACTCCATGCAGGCCACAAACAAAGAACTCAGCAAGTCGTGTGACCTGCCTCCTATGGGGGCTCCAGGAGAAACATACATTCTGCATGCCATTGAGGTCACAAACACAGAAGTCAGCAGGTTATGTGCCCATTTGATGGTGGAAGTGATGTCTGCCTGGCTATGGACAGGGGCACTAGGAGTAACCTACATTGTGCACGCCATGAAGTCCACAAACAAAGAACTCAGCAAATCTGTGACCTGCTGATGGTTGAGGGATGTCTGCGTGGCTATGGGTTGGGAGCTGCACCAGGAGAAACATATATTCTGCACGCCATTGAGGTCACAAACACAGAAGTCAGCAGATTATTTGCCCTGTTGATGGTGGAGGGATGTCTCCCTGGTAATGGGAGGGGTGCTGCACCAGGAGAAACCTACATTCTGCACGCCATTGAGGCCACAAATACAGAAGTCAACAGATTAAGTGCCCTGTTGGTGGTGGAGGGAATGTCTGCCTGGCAATGGGAGGAGTGCTGCACCAGGAGAAACCTACATTGTGCACTCCATGCAGGCCACAAACAAAGAACTCTGCAAGTCGTGTGACCTGCTGATGGTGGAGAGGAGGTCTGCCTGGCTATGGGGGTGGCTGCAGGAGAAACATACATTCTGCACCCCATTGAGGTCACAAACACAGAAGTCAGCAGTTTATGTGCCCAGTTGATGGTGGAAGGGATGTCTGCCTGGCTATAGGCGGGGCACTAGGAGAAACCACATTCTGCACGCTATTGAGGTCACAAACACAGAAGTCATCAGCTTATATGCGCAGTTGATGGTGGAGGAGATGTCTGCCTGGCTATGGGGGCACCAGAAGAAACCTACATTGTGCACGCATGCAGGCCACAAACAAAGAACTCAGCAAGTGTGTGACCTGCTGATGGTAGAGGGAATATTTGCTTGGCTATGGGGACTGCACTAGGAGAAACATACATTCTGCACGCCATTGAGGTCACAAACACAGATGTCAGCAGCTTATGTGCCCTGTTGATGGTGGAGGAGATGTCTGCCTGGCTATCGGGGGCAGCACCAGGAGAAACATTCATTCTGCAGTCCATTGAGGTCACAAAACAGAAGTCAGCAGATAATGTGCCCTGTTGATGGTGGAGGGATGTCTCCCTGGCTATGGGGAGGGGGTGCTCCAGGAGAAACCTACATTCTGCACGCCATGCAGGACACAAACAAAGAACACAGCAATTCATCTGCCCTGTTGATGGTGGAGGGATGTCTGCCTGGCTATGGGGGTTGGGGGCTGCACCAGAAGAAACATACATTCTCCACACCGCTGAGGTCACAAACACAGAAGTCAGCAGCATATGAGCCCATCTGATGGTGGAGGAGATGTCTGCCTGGCTATGAGGGGTGTACCAGGAGAAACCTACATATTGTGCTCACCATGAAGTCCACAAACAAAGATCTTAGCAAGTCGTGTGAACTGCTGATGGTTGAGGGATGTCTGCGTGGCTATGGGGTTGGGAGCTGCACCAGGAGAAACATATATTCTGCACTCCATTGAGGTCACAAACACAGTAGTCAGCTGCTTATATGCCATGCTGATGGTGGGGGATGTCTGCCTGGCTATGGGGGGCATTAGGAGAAACCTACATTGTGCACGCCATGCAGGCACAAACAGAGAACTCAGAAAGTCGTGTGCCCTGTTGATGGTGGAGGGATATTTGCCTGCCTATGGATTTGTGGGCTGCACCAGGAGAAACATACATTCTGCACGCCACTGAGGTCACAAACACAGAAGTCAGCAGATTATTTGCCCTGTTGATGGTGGAGGGATGTCTCCCTGGTAATGGGAGGGTGTGCTGCACCAGAATAAACCTACATTCTGCACTCCATACAGGCCACAAACAAAGAACTCAGCAAGTCGTGTGCTCTGTTGATGGTGGAGGGATGTCTGCCTGGCTATGGGGTTTGGGTCTGACCAGAAGAAACATACATTCTGCACGCCATTCAAGGTCACTAGCACAGAAGTCAGCAGTTTATATGCCCTGTTGATGGTGGAAGGATGTCTGCCTGGCTGTGGGGGGCTGCACCAGGAGAAGCCTACATTGTGCTCACCATGCAGGCCACAAACAAAGAACTCAGCAAGTCATGTGCCGTGGTTGATGGTGGAGGGATATTTACCTGGCTATGGGGTTGGGGGCTGCACTAGGAGAAACATACATTCTGCACGCCATTGAGGTCACAAACACAATAGTCAGCTGCTTATATGCCTTTTTGATGGCGGAGGGGATGTCGGCCTGCTAGGGGGCCTGCACCAGTAGAAATATACTTTCTGCATGCCACTGAGGTCACAAACAGAGAAGTCAGCAGCTTATGTGCCCTGTTGATGGTGGAGGGATGTCTGCCTCGCAATGGGAGGTGGTGCTGCACCAGAAACCTACATTCTGCAGCCATTGAGGTCACAAACACAGAAGTCAGCAGATTATGTGCCCTGTTGATGGAGGAAGGGATGTCCACCTGGCTAGGGTGGGGGTTGCACCAGGAGCAACATACATTCTGCACGCCATTGAGGTCACAAACACATAAGTCAGCAGATTATGTGCCCTCTTGGTGGTGGAGGGAATGTCTACCAGGCAGTGGGAGGGGTGCTGCACCAGGAGAAACCATATTCTGCACTCCATGCAGGCCACAAACAAAGAACTCAGCAAGTTGTGTGACCTTAATGGTGGAGGGATGTCTGCCTAGCTATGGGGGCTCCAGGAGAAACATACATTCTGCTACCACTGAGGTCACAAACGCAGAAGTCAGCAGCTTATGTGCCCAGTTGATGGTGGAAGGATGTCTGCCTGGCCATGGGGGGCACCAGGAGAAACAAACATTGTGCACGCCATGCAGGCCAGAAACAAAGAATTCCGCAAGTCGTGTGACCTGCTGAGGGTGGAGGCGATGTGTGCCTGTCTATGGGGGCTGCACCAGGAGAAACATACATTCTGCTTGCCATGCAGGCCACAAACAAAGAACTCAGCAAGTCATGTGACCTGCTGATGGTGGAGGGCAAGTCTGCCTGGGTATGGGATTGGGGCTGCACCAGGTAAATCATACATTCTGCATGCAATTGAGGTCACAAACAGAAGTCAGCAGTTATGTGCTCTGCTGATGGTGGAGAGGATGTTTGCCTGGCTATGGGCGGGGGCACCAGGAGAAGCCTACATTGTGCACGCCATGCAGGCAACAAACAAAAGAACTCAGCAAGTCGTGTGCCCTGTTGATGGTGGAGGGATGTCTGCCTGGCTATTGGGGTTGGGGCAGTACCAGGAGAAGCCTACATTCAGTGACATTGACATCACAAACACAGAAGTCAGCAGCTTATGTGCCCAGTTGATGGTGGAGGAGATGTCTGCCTGGCTATGGGGGGGCACCTGGAAAACCTACATTGTGCACTCCATGCAGGCCACAAACAAAGAACTCAGCAAGTCGTGTGCCTTTTGATGGTGGAGGGATGTCTGCCTGGCTATTGGGGTTGGGGGCAGCACCTGGACAAACTCACATTGTGCACGCCATGCGCCACAAACAAAGAACTCAGCAACTCGTGTGACCTGCTGATGGTGGAGGAATGTTTGCTTGGCTATGGGGAGGCTGCACTAAGAGAAACATACATTCTGCACGCCATTGAGGTCACAAACACAGACATCAGCAGCTTATGTGCCCTGTTGATGGTGGAGGGATGTCTGCCTGGCTATGGGGGTGGCAGCACCAGGAGAAACATACATTCTGCTGGCCATTGAGGTCACAAAAACAGAAGTCAGCAGATTATGCGCCTGTTGATGGTGGAGGGATGTCTGCCTGGCTGTGTGGGGTTGGGGCAGTACCAGGGAGAAGCCTACATTCGGCATGACATTGACATCACAAACACAGAAGTCAGCAGCTTATGTGCCCAGTTGATGGTGGAGGAGATGTCTGCCTGGCATAGGGAGGCACCTGGAAAACCTACATTGTGCACTCCATGCAGGCCACAAACAAAGAACTCAGCAAGTCGTGTGCCCTGTTGATGGTGGAGGGATGTCTGTCTGGCTATGGGTTGGTGGCTGCACCAGAAGAAACATACATTCTCCACACCATTGATGTCACAATCACTGAAGTCAGCAGCATATGTGCCCTGCTGATGGTAGAGGAGATGTCTGCCTGGCTATGATGGGGTACCAGGAGAAACCTACATTGTGCTCACCATGAAGTCCACAAACAAAGAACTCAGCAAGTCCTGTGACCTGCTGAGGGTTGAGGGATGTCTGCATGGCTATGGGGGTTGGGGCTGCACCAGAAGAAACATACATTCTAAACACCTCTGAGGTCACAAACACTGAAGTCAGCAGCATATGTGCCCTGCTGATGGTGGAGGAGATGTCTGCCTGGCTGTGAGGGGAGCAACAGGAGAAACCTATATTGTGCTCACCATGAAGTCCTACAACAAAGAAATCAGCAAGTCGTGTGACCTGTTGATGGTGGAGGGATGTCTGCCTGGGTACAGGATTTGGATCTGCACCAGGAGATACATACATTCTGCATGCCATTGAGGTGACAAACACAGAAGTCAGCAGCTTATATGCCCTGTTGATGGTGGAGGGTTGTCTGCCTGGCTATGGGGATGGCACCGGAGAAACCTACATTGTGCACGCCATGCAGGCCACAAACAAAGAACTCCAGCAAGTCTTGTGACCTGCTGATGGTGGAGGGAAGTATGCCTGGGAATGGAATTAGGGGCTGCACCAGGTGAAACATACATTCTGCACGCCATTGAGGTCACAAACACAGAAGTCAGCAGCTTATGTGCTCTGCTGATGGTGGACAGGAAGTCTTCCTGGCTATGGGCGGGGCCACAAGGAGAAACCTTCATTGTGCACGCCAAGCAGGCCACAACAAGGAACTCAGCAAGTCGTGTGACCTGCTGAAGGTGGAGGGATGTCTGTCTGGCTATGGGGGGGACTCCAGGAGAAACATACATTCTGCACGCCATTGAGGTCACAAACGCAGTAGTCAGCAGCTTATGTGCCCAGTTGATGGTGGAAGTGATGTCTTCCTGGCTATGGGGGCACCAGGAGAAACAAATATTGTGCACGCCATGCAGGCCACAAACAAAGAATTCAGCAATTCGTGTGACCTGCTGATGGTGGAGCGGAGGCAATGTGTGCCTGGCTATTGGGGGTCTGCACCAGGAGAAACATACATTCTGCTTGCCATGCAGGCCACAAACAAAGAACTCAGCAAGTCATGTGACCTGCTGATGGTGGAGGGATGTCTGCCTGGGTATGGGATTGGGGCTGCATCAGGTGAAACATACATTCTGCATGCCATTGAGGTCACAAACAGAGAAGTCAGCAGCTTATGTGCTCTGCTGATGGTGGACAGGATGTCTGCCTGGCTATGGGCGGGGGCACCAGGAGAACCCTACATTGTGCAGCCATGCAGGCCACAAACAAAGAACTCAGCAAGTCTGTGACCTGCTGATGGTTGAGGATGTTTGCGTGGCTATTGGGTTGGGAGCTGCACCAGGAGAAACATATATTCTGCACCATTGAGGTCACAAAAACTGTAGTCAGCAGCTTATGTGCCCTGTTGATGGCAGAGGGATGTCTGCCTGGCTATGGGGGGCACCAGGAGAAACCACATTGTGCACGCCATGCAGGCCACAAACAAAGAACTCAGCAAGTCGTGTGACCTGCTGATGGTGGTGGGATGTCTGCCTGGCTATGGGGTTGGGGGCTGCACCAGGAGAAACATACATTCTGCACGCTATTGAGGTCACAAACACAGAAGTCAGCAGCTTATATGCCCTGTTGATGGTGGAGGGATGTCTGCCTGGCTATGGGGGGCACCAGGAGAAACCTACATTGTGGACGCATGCAGGCCACGAACAGAGAACTCAGAAAGTCGTGTGCCCTGTTGATGGTGGGGGATATTTGCCTGCCTATGGATTTGGGGGCTGCACCAGGAGAAACATACATTCTGCACGCCACTGAGGTCACAAACACAGACGCCAGCAGCTCATGTGCCCTGTTGATGGTGGAGGGGATGTCTGCCTGGCTAGCGGGGGGTGGCAGCACCAGGAGAAACATACATTCTGCAGGCCATTGAGGTCACAAAACAGAAGTCAGCAGATTATGTGCCCTGTTGATGGTGGAGGGATGTCTGCCTGGCTATGGGGGGCCTGCTCAGGAGAAACGTACATTCTGCACGCCATGCAGGCCACAAACAAAGAACTCAGCAAGTCGTGTGCCCTGTTGATGGTGGAGGGATGTCTGTCTGGCTATGAGGGTTGGGGGCTGCACCAGAAGAAACATACATTCTCCACACCATTGAGGTCACAATCACTGAATTAAGCAGCATATGTGCCCTGCTGATGGTAGAGGAGATGTCTGCCTGGCTATGAGGAGGGTACCAGGAGAAACCTACATTGTGCTCACCATGAAGTCAACAAACAAAGAACTCAGCAAGTCCTGTGACCTGCTGGTGGTTGAGGGATGTCTGCATGTCTATGGGGGTTGGGTGCTGCACCAGAAGAAACATACATTCTAAACACCGTTGAGGTCACAAACACTGAAGTCAGCAGCATAGGTGCCCTGCTGATGGTGGAGGAGGTGTCTGCCTGGCTATGAGGGGGCACCAGGGAAACCTACATTGTGCTCACCATGAGGTCACAACAAAGAAATCAGCAAGTTGTGTGACCTGCTGATGGTGGAGGGATGTCTGCCTGTCAATGCGGGGTAGGCTGCACCAGGAGAAACATACATTATGCACGCCATGCAGGCCACAAACAAAGAACTCAGCAAGTTGTGTGACCTGCTGATGGTGGAGGGGATGTCTGCCTGGGTACAGGATTTGAGCTGCACCCGTAGAAACATACATTCTGCACGCCATTGAGGTGACAAACACAGAAGTCAGCAGCTTATATGCCCTGTTGATGGTGGAGGGGTTGTCTGCCTGGCTATGGGATGGCACCGGAGAAACCTACATTGTGCACGCCATGCAGGCCACAAACAAAGAACTCAGCAAGTCTTGTGACCTGCTGATGGTGGAGGGAAGTATGCCTGGGAATGGGATTAGGGCCGCACCAGGTGAAACATACATTCTGCACGCCATTGAGGTCACAAACACAGAGGTCAGCAGCTTATGTGCTCTGCTGATGGTGGACAGGAAGTCTGCTCTGCGAGACGGGGCCACCAGGAGAAACCTACATTGTGCACGCCATGCAGGCCACAACAAGGAACTCAGCAAATCGTGTGACCTGCTGAAGGTGGAGGGGATGTCTGTCTGGCTATGGGGGCTCCAGGAGAAACATACATTCTGCACGCCATTGAGGTCACAAACGCAGAAGTCAGCAGCTATGTGCCCAGTTGATGGTGGAAGTGATGTCTGCCTGGCTATGGGGGGCACCAGGAGAAACAAATATTGTGCACGCCATGCAGGCCACAAACAAAGAATTCAGCAAGTCGTGTGGCCTGCTGATGGTGGAGCAGAGGCGATGTGTGCATGGCTATTGGGGGGATCTGCACCAGGAGAAACATACATTCTGCTAGCCATGCAGGCCACAAACAAAGAACTCAGCAAGTCATGTGACCTGCTGATGGTGGAGGGATGTCTGCCTGGGTATGGGATTGGGGCTGCACCAGGTGAAACATACATTCTGCATGCCATTGAGGTCACAAACACAGAAGTCAGCAGCTTATGTGCTCTGCTGATGGTGGACAGGATGTCTGCCTGGCTATGGGTGGGGGGCACCAGGAGAAACCTACATTGTGCACGCCATGCAGGCCACAACAAAGAACTCAGCAAGTCGTGACCTGCTGATGGTTGAGGGATGTCTGCGTGGCTATGGGGTTGGGAGCTGGACCAGGAGAAACATATATTCTGCACGCCATTGAGGTCAGAAACACAGCAGTCAGCAGCTTATGTGCCCTGTTGATGGTGGAGGGATGTCTGCCTGGCTATGGGGAGGCACCAGGAGAAACCTACATTGTGCACGCCATGCAGGCCACAAACAAAGAAGTCAGCAAGTCGTGTGACCTGCTGATGGTGGTGGGGATGCCTGCCTGGCTATGGGGTTGGGGGCTGCACCCGGAGAAACATACATTCTGCACGCTATTGAGGTCACAAAGACAGAAGTCAGCAGCTTATATGCCCTGTTGTTGGTGGAGGGATGTCTGCCTGGCTATGGGGGCACCAGAGAAACCTACATTGTGCACGCCATGCAGGCCACAAACAGAGAACTCAGAAAGTCGTCTGCCCTGTTGATGGTGGGGGGATATTTGCCTGCCTATGGATTTGGGGCTGCACCAGGAGAAACATACATTCTGCACGCCACTGAGGTCACAAACACAGAAGCCAGCAGATTATTTGCCCTGTTGATGGTGGAGGGATGTCTCCCTGGTAAGGGAGCCAGCTGCACCTGGAAAACCTACATTCTGCACTCCATGCATGCCACAAACAGAGAACTCAGCAAGTCGTGTGCCCTGTTGATGGTGGAGGGATGTCTGCCTGGCTATGGGGTTAGGAGGCTGCACCAGAAGAAACATACTGTACATTCTGTACGCCGCTCAAGGTCACAAGCACGAAGTCAGCAGTTTATATGCACTGTTGATGGAGGAAGGGTTGTCTGCCTGGCTGTGGGGGGCGACCAGGAGAAGCCTACATTGTGCTCACCATGCAGGCCAAAAACAAAGAACTCAGCAAGTCGGTGCCGTGTTGATGGTGGAGGGATATTTGCCTGGCTATGGGGTTTGGGGCTGGACCTGGAGAAACATACATTCTGCACGACACCAAGGTCACCAGCACAGAAGTCAGCAGTTTATATGCCCTGTTGATGGCGGAGGGATGTCTGCCTGGCAAGGGGGCTGCACCAGGAGAAATATACTTTCTGCATGCCACTGAGGTCACAAACAGAGAAGTCAGCAGCTTATGTGCCCTGTTGATGGTGGAGGGATGTCTGCCTCGCAATGGGAGGGGAGCTGCACCAGGAGAAACCCACATTCTGCACGCCATTGAGGTCAGAAACACAGAAGTAAGCAGATTATGTGCTCTGTTGATGGTGGAGGGATGTCTGCCTGGCTATGGGTGGTGGGCTGCACCAGGAGAAACATACATTCTGCACGCCATTGAGGTCACAAACACAGAAGTCAGCAGATTATGTGCCCTCTTGGTGGTGGAGGAATGTTTGCCTGGCTGGGGTTGCACCAGGAGAAATATACTCTCTTGCATGCCACTGAGGTCACAGACAGAGAAGTCAGCTGCTTAAGTGCCCTGTTGATGGTGGAGGGGATGTGCCTGGCAATGGGAGGGTGCTGCACCAGAAGAAACCTACATTCTGCACACCATTGAGGTCACATATAGAAGTCAGCAGATTATGTGCCCTGTTGATGGTGGAGGGATTTCCACCTGCCTATGCGGGGTGGTGCACCCGGAGAAGCCTACATTGTGCTCACCATGCAGGCCACAAACAAAGATCTCAGCAAATCATGTGCCGTGTTGATGATGGAGGGTATATTTGCCTGGCTATGGGGGTTGGGGGCTGCACCAAGAGAACATACATTCTGCACGTCATTGAGGTCACAAGCACAGAAGTCAGCAGTTTATATGCCCTGTTGATGGTGGAGTGGATGTCTGCCTGGCTGGTGTGGGGCTGCACCAGGAGAAATATATTTTCTGCATGCCACTGAGGTCGCAAACAGAGAAGTCAGCAGCTTATGTGCCCTGTTGATGGTGGAGGGATGTGTGCCTGGCAATGGGAGCGGGTGCTGCACCAGAAGAAACCTACATTCTGTACGCCATTGAGGTCACATACAGAGAAGTCAGCAGATTATGTGCCTGTTGATGGTGGAGGGTATGTCCACCTGCCTATGGGGGTGGCTGCACCAGGAGAAACCTACATTCTGCACGCCATTGAGGTCTCAAACACAGAAGTCAGCAGATTATGTGCCCTGTTGGTGGAGGAGGGATGTCTGCCTGGCAATGGGAGGAGTGCTGCACCAGGAGAAACCCCATTCTGCACTCCATGCAGGCCACAACAAAGAACTCAGCAAGTCGTGGTGACCTGCTGATGGTGGAGGGAGGCCTGCCTGGCTATGGGGGTGGATGCAGGAGAAACATACATACTGCACGCCATTGAGGTCACAAACACAGAAGTCAGCAGCTTATGTGCCCAGTTGATGGTGGAAGGGATGTCTGCCTGGCTATGGGCGGGGCACTAGGAGAAACCTACATTGTGCACACCATGCAGGCCACAAACAAAGAACTCAGCAAGTCGTGTGACCTGCTGATGGTGGAGGGAGTCCTGCCTGGCTATGGGGGGTGGCTGCAGGAGAAACATACATACTGCACACTATTGAGGTCACAAACACAGAAGTCATCAGCTTAAGTGCGCAGTTGATGGTGAAGGAGATGTCTGCCTGGCTATGGGGGGCACCAGGAGAAACCTACATTGTGCACGCCATGCAGGCCACAAACAAAGAACTCAGCAACCTGTGGTGACCTGCTGATGGTGGAGGGAATGTTTGCTTGGCTATGGGGGGCTGCACAAAGAGAAACATACATTCTGCACGCCATTGAGGTCCCAAACACAGACGCCAGCAGCTTATGTGCCCTGTTGATGGTGGAGGGATGTCTGCCTGGCTAGCGGGGGTGGCAGCACCAGGAGAAACATACATTCTGCAGGCCATTGAGGTCACAAAACAGAAGTCAGCAGATTATGAGCCCTGTTGATGGTGGAGGGTATGTCTGCCTGGCTATGGGGGGTCTGCTCCAGGAGAAACTCTACATTCTGCACGCCATGCAGGCCAGAAAAAGAACTCAGCAAGTCGTGGTGCCCTGTTGATGGTGGAGGGATGTCTGTCTGGCTATCGGGTTGGTGGCTGCACCAGAAGAAACATACATTCTAAACACTGTTGAGGTCACAAACACTGAAGCCAGCAGCATATGTGCCCTGCTGATGGTGGAGGAGATGTCTGCCTGGCTATGAGGGGGCACTAGAAGAATCCTACATTGTGCTCACCATGTGGTCCCAACAAAGAAATCAGCAAGTCGGTGACCTGCTGATGGTGGAGGGATCTCTGCCTGGCTATGAGGGGGCCTGCACCAGGAGAAACCTACATTCTGCATGCCATGCAGGCCACAAACAAAGAACTCAGCAAGTAGTGTGCCCTGTTGATGGTGGAGGGATGTCTGCCTGGGTACAGGATTTGAGCTGCACCAGAGAGAATCATACATCCTGCACGCCATTGAGGTGACAAACACAGAAGTCAGCAGCTTATATGCCCTGTTGATGGTGCAGGGGTTGTTTGCCTGGCTATGGGGATGGCACCCGGAGAAACTACATTGTGCACACCATGCAGGCCACAAACAAAGAACTCAGCAAGTCTTGTGACCAGTTGATGGTGGAAGTGATGTCTGCCTTGCTATGGGGGGCACCAGGAGAAACAACATTGTGCACGCCTATGCTGGCCACAACAAAGAATTCAGCAAGTCGGTGACCTGCTGATGGTGGAGCGGAGGCGATGTGTCTGGCTATTGGGGAGGGTCTGCACCAGGAGAAACATACATTCTGCTAGCCATGCAGGCCACAAACAAAGAACTCAGCAAGTCATGTGACCTGCTGATGGTAGAGGGATGTCTGCCTGGGTATGGGATTGGGGGTGCACCAGGTGAAACATACATTCTGCATGCCATTGAGGTCACAAACACAGAAGTCAGCAGCTTATGTGCTCTGCTGATGGTGGACAGGATGTCTGCCTGGCTATGGGCGGGGGCACCAGGAGAAACCTACATTGTGCATGCCATGCAGGCTACAAAAAAGAACTCAGCAAGTCGTGTGACCTGCTGATGGTGGAGGGGATCTCTGTCCTATGAGGGGGCCTGCACCAGGAGAAACTTACATTCTGCATGCCATGCAGGCCACAAACAAAGAACTCAGCAAGTCGTGTCCCTGTTGATGGTGGTGGGGATGTCTGCCTGGCTATTGTGGTTTGGGGATGCACCAGAAGAAACACACATTCTCCACACCATTGAGGTCACAAACACAGAAGTCATTAGCTTATGTGCACCGCTGATGGTGGAGGAGATGTCTGCCTGGCTGGAGGGGGCACCAGGAGAAACATACATTGTGCACGCCATGCAGGCCACAAACAAAGAACTCAGTAAGTCGTGTGACCTGCTGATGGTTGAGGGATGTCTGTATGGCTATGGGGTTGGGGGCTGCACCAGAAGAAACATACATTCTGCACACGGTTGAGGTCACAAACACTGAAGTCAGCCGCATATGTGCCCTGCTGATGGTGGAGGAGATGTCTGCCTGGCTATGAGGGGGCACCAGGAGAAACCTACATTGTGCTCACCATGAAGTCCACAATAAAGAAATCAGCAAGTCGTGTGACCTGCTGATGGTGGAGGGATGTCTGCCTGGCTATGGGGGTAGGCTGCACCAGGAGAAACATACATTCTGCATGCCATGCAGGCCACAACAAAGAACCTCAGCAAGTCGTGTGACCTGCTGATGGTGGAGGAGATGTCTGCCTGGGTACAGGATTGGGAGCTGCACCAGGAGAAATATACATTCTGCACGCCATTGAGGTGACAAACACAGAAGTCAGCAGCTTATATGCCCTGTTGATGGTGGAGGGGTTCTGCCTGGCTATAGGGAGTGCACCAGGAGAAACCTACACTGTGCATGCCATGCAGGCCACAAACAAAGAACTCAGGAAGTCATGTGACCTGCTGATGGTGGAGGGGATGTCAGCCTGGGAATGGGATTAGGGCTGCACCAAGTGAAACATACATTCTGCACGCCATTGAGGTCACAAACACAGAAGTCAGCAGCTTATGTGCTTTGCTGATGGTGGACTGGATGTCTACCTGGCTAGGGCGGGGGCACCAGGAGAAACTCTACATTGTGCACGCCATGCAGGCCACAAACAAAGAACTCAGCAAGTGGTGTGACCTGCTGATAGTGAAGGGATGTCTGCCTGGCTATGGGGCGGGCCAGCACCAGAAGAAACATACATTCTGAGCGCCATGCAGGCCACAAACAAAAGAACTCAGCAAGTCGTGGTGCCCTGTTGATGGTGGAGGGATGTCTGCCTGGCTATTGGGGTTGGAGGCAGCACTAGGAGAAGCCTACATTCTGCACACCATTGAGGTCACAAACAAAGAAGTCAGCAGCTTGGTGCCCAGTTGATGGCGGAGGGATGTCTGCCGGGCTATGGGGGGCACCAGGAGAAACCTACATGTGCACGCGATGCAGGCCACAAACTAAGAACTCAGCAAGTCTTGTGACCTGCTGATGGTGGAGGGAAGTATGCCTGGGAATGGAATTAGGGGCTGCACCAGGTGAAACATACATTCTGCACGCCATTGAGGTCACAAACACAGAAGTCAGCAGCTTATTTGCTCTGCTGATGGTGGACAGGAAGTCTTCCTGGCTATGGGCGGGGCCACAAGGAGAAACCTTCATTGTGCACGCCATGCAGGCCAACAGGAACTCAGCAAGTCGGTGACCTGCTGAAGGTGGAGGGGATGTCTGTCTGGCTATGGGGGGTCCAGGAGAAACATACATTCTGCACGCCATTGAGGTCACAAACGCAGTAGTCAGCAGCTTATGTGCCCAGTTGATGGTGGAAGTGATGTCTTCCTGGCATGGGGGGCACCAGGAGAAACAAATATTGTGCACGCCATGCAGGCCACAACAAAGAATTCAGCACTGTGTGACCTGCTGATGGTGGAGTGGAGGCAATGTGTGCCTGGCTATTGGGGGTCTGCACCAGGAGAAACATACATTCTGCTTGCCATGCAGGCCACAAACAAAGAACTCAGCAAGTCATGTGACCTGCTGATGGTGGAGGGATGTCTGCCTGGGTATGGGATTGGGGGCTGCATCAGGTGAAACATACATTCTGCATGCCATTGAGGTCACAAACAGAGAAGTCAGCAGCTTATGTGCTCTGCTGATGGTGGACAGGATGTCTGCCTCGCTGGGCGGGGGGCACCAGGAGAACCCTACATTGTGCACGCCATGCAGGCCACAACAAAGAACTCAGCAAGTCGTGTGACCTGCTGATGGTTGAGGGATGTTTTGGCTATTGGGTTGGGAGCTGCACCAGGAGAAACATATATTCTGCACACCATTGAGGTCACAAAACTGTAGTCAGCAGCTTATGTGCCCTGTTGATGGCAGAGGGGATGTCTGCCTGGCTATGGGGGCACCAGGAGAAACCTACATTGTGCACATCATGCAGGCCACAAACAAAGAACTCAGCAAGTCGTGTGACCTGCTGATGGTGGTGGGATGTCTGCCTGGCTAGGGGTTGGGGCTGCACCAGGAGAAACATACATTCTGCACGCTATTGAGGTCACAAACACAGAAGTCAGCAGCTTATATGCCCTGTTGATGGTGGAGGAGATGTCTGCCTGGCTGGGGGCACCAGGAGAAACCTACATTGTGGACGCTATGCAGGCCACGAACAGAGAACTCAGAAAGTCGTGTGCCCTGTTGATGGTGGGGATATTTGCCTGCCTATGGATTTGGGGGCTGCACCAGGAGAAACATACATTCTGCACGCCACTGAGGTCACAAACACAGACGTCAGCAGCTCATGTGCCCTGTTGATGGTGGAGGGATGTCTGCCTGGCTATGAGGGTTGGGGCTGCACCAGAAGAAACATACATTCTCCACACCATTGAGGTCACAATCACTGAATTACAGCATATGTGCCCTGCTGATGGTAGAGGAGATGTCTGCCTGGCTATGAGGAGGGTACCAGGAGAAACCTACATTGTGCTCACCATAAAGTCAACAAACAAAGAACTCAGCAAGTCCTGTGACCTGCTGGTGGTTGAGGGATGTCTGCATGTCTATGGGGGTTGGGGCTGCACCAGAAGAAACATACATTCTAAACACCGTTGAGGTCACAAACACTGAAGTCAGCAGCATAGGTGCCCTGCTGATGGTGGAGGAGGTGTCTGCCTGGCTATGAGGGGGCACCAGGGAAACCTACATTGTGCTCACCATGAAGTCCACAACAAAGAAATCAGCAAGTTGTGTGACCTGCTGATGGTGGAGGGATGTCTGCCTGTCAATGCGGGGTAGGCTGCACCAGGAGAAACATACATTATGCACGCCATGCAGGCCACAAACAAAGAACTCAGCAAGTTGTGTGACCTGCTGATGGTGGAGGGGATGTCTGCCTGGGTACAGGATTTGGAGCTGCACCCGAGAAACATACATTCTGCACGCCATTGAGGTGACAAACACAGAAGTCAGCAGCTTATATGCCCTGTTGATGGTGGAGGGGTTGTCTGCCTGGCTATGGGATGGCACCGGAGAAACCTACATTGTGCACGCCATGCAGGCCACAAACAAAGAACTCAGCAAGTCTTGTGACCTGCTGATGGTGGAGGGAAGTATGCCTGGGAATGGGATTAGGGCCGCACCAGGTGAAACATACATTCTGCACGCCATTGAGGTCACAAACACAGAGGTCAGCAGCTTATGTGCTCTGCTGATGGTGGACAGGAAGTCTGCCTGGCTATGGAGGGGCCACCAGGAGAAACCTACATTGTGCACGCCATGCAGGCCACAACAAGGAACTCAGCAAATCGGTGACCTGCTGAAGGTGGAGGGGATGTCTGTCTGGCTAGGGGGCTCCAGGAGAAACATACATTCTGCACGCCATTGAGGTCACAAACGCAGAAGTCAGCAGCTTATGTGCCCAGTTGATGGTGGAAGTGATGTCTGCCTGGCTATGGGGGGCACCAGGAGAAACAAATATTGTGCACGCCATGCAGGCCACAAACAAAAGAATTCAGCAAGTCGGTGGCCTGCTGATGGTGGAGCAGAGGCGATGTGTGCATGGCTATTGGGGGGATCTGCACCAGGAGAAACATACATTCTGCTAGCCATGCAGGCCACAACAAAGAACTCAGCAAGTCATGTGACCTGCTGATGGTGGAGGGATGTCTGCCTGGGTATGGGATTGGGGCTGCACCAGGTGAAACATACATTCTGCATGCCATTGAGGTCACAAACACAGAATTCAGCAGCTTATGTGCTCTGCTGATGGTGGACAGGATGTCTGCCTGGCTATGGGTGGGGGCACCAGGAGAAACTTACATTGTGCACGCCATGCAGGCCACAAACAAAGAACTCAGCAAGTCGTGGTGACCTGCTGATGGTTGAGGGATGTTCTGCTATGGGGTTGGGAGCTGGACCAGGAGAAACATATATTCTGCACGCCATTGAGGTCAGAAACACAGCAGTCAGCAGCTTATGTGCCCTGTTGATGGTGGAGGGGATGTCTGCCTGGCTATGGGGAGGCACCAGGAGAAACCTACATTGTGCACGCCATGCAGGCCACAAACAAAGAAGTCAGCAAGTCGTGTGACCTGCTGATGGTGGTGGGGATGCCTGCCTGGCTATGGGGTTGGGGGCTGCACCCGGAGAAACATACATTCTGCACGCTATTGAGGTCACAAAGACAGAAGTCAGCAGCTTATATGCCCTGTTGTTGGTGGAGGCTGTCTGCCTGGCTATGGGGGCACCAGGAGAAACCTACATTGTGCACGCCATGCAGGCCACAAACAGAGAACTCAGAAAGTCGTCTGCCCTGTTGATGGTGGGGGATATTTGCCTGCCTATGGATTTGGGGCTGCACCAGGAGAAACATACATTCTGCACGCCACTGAGGTCACAAACACAGAAGCCAGCAGATTATTTGCCCTGTTGATGGTGGAGGGATGTCTCCCTGGTAATGGGAGCTTGTGCTGCACCTGGAAAAACCTACATTCTGCACTCCATGCATGCCACAAACAGAGAACTCAGCAAGTCGTGTGCCCTGTTGATGGTGGAGGGATGTCTGCCTGGCTATGGGGTTAGGAGGCTGCACCAGAAGAAACATACTGTACATTCTGTACGCCTGCTCAAGGTCACAAGCACGGAAGTCAGCAGTTTATATGCACTGTTGATGGAGGAAGGGTTGTCTGCCTGGCTGTGGGGGCTGCACCAGGAGAAGCTTACATTGTGCTCACCATGCAGGCCAAAAACAAAGAACTCGCAAGTCGTGTGCCGTGTTGATGGTGGAGGGATATTTGCCTGGCTATGGGGTTTGGGGCTGGACCTGGAGAAACATACATTCTGCACGACACTCAAGGTCACCAGCACAGAAGTCAGCAGTTTATATGCCCTGTTGATGGCAGAGGGATGTCTGCCTGGCAAGGGGGCTGCACCAGGAGAAATATACTTTCTGCATGCCACTGAGGTCACAAACAGAGAAGTCAGCAGCTTATGTGCCCTGTTGATGGTGGAGGGATGTCTGCCTCGCAATGGGAGGGGAGCTGCACCAGGAGAAACCTACATTCTGCACGCCATTGAGGTCAGAAACACAGAAGTAAGCAGATTATGTGCTCTGTTGATGGTGGAGGGATGTCTGCCTGGCTATGGGTGGTGGGCTGCACCAGGAGAAACATACATTCTGCACGCCATTGAGGTCACAAACACAGAAGTCAGCAGATTATGTGCCCTCTTGGTGGTGGAGGAATGTTTGCCTGGCTGGGGGTTGCACCAGGAGAAATATACTCTCTGCATGCCACTGAGGTCACAGACAGAGAAGTCAGCTGCTTAAGTGCCCTGTTGATGGTGGAGGGGATGTGCCTGGCAATGGAGGGGTGCTGCACCAGAAGAAACCTACATTCTGCACACCATTGAGGTCACATATAGAAGTCAGCAGATTATGTGCCCTGTTGATGGTGGAGGGATTTCCACCTGCCTGGGGTGGTTGCACCCGGAGAAGCTTACATTGTGCTCACCATGCAGGCCACAAACAAAGATCTCAGCAAATCATGTGCCGTGGTTGATGATGGAGGGTATATTTGCCTGGCTATGGGGTTGGGGGCTGCACCAAGAGAAACATACATTCTGCACGTCATTGAGGTCACAAGCACAGAAGTCAGCAGTTTATATGCCCTGTTGATGGTGGAGTGGATGTCTGCCTGGCTGGTGTGGGGCTGCACCAGGAGAAATATATTTTCTGCATGCCACTGAGGTCGCAAACAGAGAAGTCAGCAGCTTATGTGCCCTGTTGATGGTGGAGGGATGTGCCTGGCAATGGGAGCGGTGCTGCACCAGAAGAAACCTACATTCTGTACGCCATTGAGGTCACATACAGAGAAGTCAGCAGATTATGTGCCCTGTTGATGGTGGAGGGTGTCCACCTGCCTATGGGGTGGCTGCACCAGGAGAAACCTACATTCTGCACGCCATTGAGGTCTCAAACACAGAAGTCAGCAGATTATGTGCCCTGTTGGTGGAGGAGGGATGTCTGCCTGGCAATGGGAGGAGTGCTGCACCAGGAGAAACCTATATCTGCACTCCATGCAGGCCACAACAAAGAACTCAGCAAGTCGTGTGACCTGCTGATGGTGGAGGGGAGGCCTGCCTGGCTATGGGGGTGGATGCAGGAGAAACATACATACTGCACGCCATTGAGGTCACAAACACAGAAGTCAGCAGCTTATTGCCCAGTTGATGGTGGAAGGATGTCTGCCTGGCTATGGGCGGGGCACTAGGAGAAACCTACATTGTGCACACCATGCAGGCCACAAAAAAGAACTCAGCAAGTCGTGTGACCTGCTGATGGTGGAGGGAGTCCTGCCTGGCTATGGGGGTGGCTGCAGGAGAAACATACATACTGCACACTATTGAGGTCACAAACACAGAAGTCATCAGCTTAGGCGCGCAGTTGATGGTGAAGGAGATGTCTGCCTGGCTATGGGGGGGCACCAGGAGAAACCTACATTGTGCACGCCATGCAGGCCACAACAAAGAACTCAGCAACTCGTGGTGACCTGCTGATGGTGGAGGGAATGTTTGCTTGGCTATGGGGCTGCACAAAGAGAAACATACATTCTGCACGCCATTGAGGTCCCAAACACAGACGCCAGCAGCTTATGTGCCCTGTTGATGGTGGAGGGATGTCTGCCTGGCTAGCAGGGGTGGCAGCACCAGGAGAAACATACATTCTGCAGGCCATTGAGGTCACAAAACAGAAGTCAGCAGATTATGAGCCCTGTTGATGGTGGAGGTGTCGTCTGCCTGGCTATGGGGGGTCTGCTCCAGGAGAAACTCTACATTCTGCACGCCATGCAGGCCAGAAAAAGAACTCAGCAAGTCGTGTGCCCTGTTGATGGTGGAGGGATGTCTGTCTGGCTATCGGGTTGGTGGCTGCACCAGAAGAAACATACATTCTAAACACTGTTGAGGTCACAAACACTGAAGCCAGCAGCATATGTGCCCTGCTGATGGTGGAGGAGATGTCTGCCTGGCTATGAGGGGGCACTAGAAGAATCCTACATTGTGCTCACCATGTGGTCCACAAACAAAGAAATCAGCAAGTCGTGGACCTGCTGATGGTGGAGGGGATCTCTGCCTGGCTATGAGGGGGCCTGCACCAGGAGAAACCTACATTCTGCATGCCATGCAGGCCACAAACAAAGAACTCAGCAAGTAGTGTGCCCTGTTGATGGTGGAGGGATGTCTGCCTGGGTACAGGATTTGAGCTGCACCAGGAGAATCATACATTCTGCACGCCATTGAGGTGACAAACACAGAAGTCAGCAGCTTATATGCCCTGTTGATGGTGCAGGGTTGTTTGCCTGGCTATGGGGATGGCAACCGGAGAAACCTACATTGTGCACGCCATGCAGGCCACAAACAAAGAACTCAGCAAGTCTTGTGACCAGTTGATGGTGGAAGTGATGTCTGCCTTGCTATGGGGGGCACCAGGAGAAACAATATTGTGCACGCCATGCTGGCCACAACAAAGAATTCAGCAAGTCGTGTGACCTGCTGATGGTGGAGCGGAGGCGATGTGTGTCTGGCTATTGGGGAGGGTCTGCACCAGGAGAAACATACATTCTGCTAGCCATGCAGGCCACAAAAAAGAACTCAGCAAGTCATGTGACCTGCTGATGGTGGAGGGATGTCTGCCTGGGTATGGGATTGGGGCTGCACCAGGTGAAACATACATTCTGCATGCCATTGAGGTCACAACACAGAAGTCAGCAGCTTATGTGCTCTGCTGATGGTGGACAGGATGTCTGCCTGGCTATGGGGCGGGGCACCAGGAGAAACCTACATTGTGCATGCCATGCAGGCCACAAACAAAGAACTCAGCAAGTCGTGTGACCTGCTGATGGTGGAGGGATCTCTGCCTGGCTATGAGGGGGCCTGCACCAGGAGAAACCTACATTCTGCATGCCATGCGTACAAAAACAAGAACTCAGCAAGTGTGCCCTGTTGATGGTGGTGGGGATGTCTGCCTGGCTATTGTGGTTTGGGGATGCACCAGAAGAAACACACATTCTCCACACCATTGAGGTCACAAACACAGAAGTCATCAGCTTATGTGCCCGCTGATGGTGGAGGAGATGTCTGCCTGGCTATGAGGGGGCACCAGGAGAAACATACATTGTGCACGCCATGCAGGCTACAAACAAAGAACTCAGTAAGTCGTGTGACCTGCTGATGGTTGAGGGATGTCTGTATGGCTATGGGGTTGGGGCTGCACCAGAGAAACATACATTCTGCACACGGTTGAGGTCACAAACACTGAAGTCAGCCGTATGTGCCCTGCTGATGGTGGAGGAGATGTCTGCCTGGCTATGAGGGGCACCAGGAGAAACCTACATTGTGCTCACCATGAAGTCCACAAACAAAGAAATCAGCAAGTCGTGTGACCTGCTGATGGTGGAGGGATGTCTGCCTGGCTATGGGGGTAGGCTGCACCAGGAGAAACATACATCTGCATGCCATGCAGGCCACAAACAAAGAACTCAGCAAGTCGTGTGACCTGCTGATGGTGGAGGAGATGTCTGCCTGGGTACAGGATTGGGAGCTGCACCAGGAGAAATATACATTCTGCACGCCATTGAGGTGACAAACACAGAAGTCAGCAGCTTATATGCCCTGTTGATGGTGGAGGGGTGTCTGCCTGGCTATAGGAGTGCACCAGGAGAAACTACACTGTGCATGCCATGCAGGCCACAAACAAAGAACTCAGCAAGTCATGTGACCTGCTGATGGTGGAGGGGATGTCAGCCTGGGAATGGGATTAGGGCTGCACCAAGTGAAACATACATTCTGCACGCCATTGAGGTCACAAACACAGAAGTCAGCAGCTTATGTGCTTTGCTGATGGTGGACTGGATGTCTACCTGGCTAGGGCGGGGGCACCAGGAGAAACTTACATTGTGCACACGCCATGCAGGCTACAAACAAAGAACTCAGCAAGTGGTGTGACCTGCTGATAGTGAAGGGATGTCTGCCTGGCTATGGGGCGGGCCAGCACCAGAAGAAACATACATTCTGAGCGCCATGCAGGCCACAAACAAAAGAACTCAGCAAGTCGTGTGCCCTGTTGATGGTGGAGGGATGTCTGCCTGGCTATTGGGGTTGGAGGCAGCACTAGGAGAAGCCTACATTCTGCACACCATTGAGGTCACAAACAAAGAAGTCAGCAGCTTATGTGCCCAGTTGATGGCGGAGGAGATGTCTGCCGGGCTATGGGGGGCACCAGGAGAAACCTACATTGTGCACGATGCAGGCCACAAACTAAGAACTCAGCAAGTCGTGGTGCCCTGTTGATGGTGGAGGGATGTCTGCCTGGCTATTGGGGCTGGGGGCAGCACCAGGAGAAACCTACATTCTGCACGCTATTGAGGTCACAAACACAGAAGTCAGCAGCTTATGTGCTCAGTTGATGGTGGAGGAGATGTCTGCCTGGCTATGGGGGGGCACCAGGAGAAACCTACATTGTGCATACCATGCAGGCCACAAACAAAGAATTCAGCAAGTCGTGTGACCTGCTGATGGTGGGAGGGAATGTTTGCTTTGGCTATGGGGGGGCTGCACCAGAAGAAACATACATACTGCACGCCATTGAGGTCACAAACACAGACGTCAGCAGCTTATGTGCCCTGTTGATGGTGGATGGGATGTCTGCCTGGCTATCGGGGGCTGCACCAGGAGAAACATTCATTCTGCTGGCCATTGAGGTCACAAAAACAGAAGTCAGCAGATTATGTGCCCTGTTGATGGTGGAGGGGATGTCTGCCTGGCTATGGGTAGGGCCTGCTCCAGGAGAAACCTGCATTCTGCACGCCATGCAGGCCACAAACAAAGAACTCAGCATGTCGTGGTGCCCTGTTGATGGTGGATGGGATGTCTGCATGGCTATGGGGGTTGGGGGCTGCACCAGAAGAAACATACATTCTCCACACCATTGAGGTCACAAACACAGAAGTCAGCAGCATATGTACCCTGCTGATGGTGGAGGAGATGTCTGCCTGGCTATGAGGGGGTACCAGGAGACCTCTACATTGTGCTCACCATGAAGTCCACAACAAAGAACTCAGCAAGTCGTGACCTGCTGATGGTTGAGGGATGTCTGCGTGGCTATGGGGGTTGGGGCTGCATCAGAAGAAACATACATTCTGCACCCCGTTGAGGTCACAAACTCAGAAGTCAGCAGCATATGTGCCCTGCTGATGGTGGAGGAGATGTCTGCTGGCTATGAGGGGTGCACCAGGAGAAACCTACATTGTGCTCACCATGAAGTCCACAAACAAAGAAATCAGCAAGTCGTGTGACCTGCTGATGGTGGAGGGATGTCTGCCTGGGTACAGGGTTGGGAGCTGCACCTAGAGAAACATACATTCTACAAGCCATTGAGGTGACAAACACAGAAGTCAGCTGCTTATATGCTCTGTTGATGGTGGAGGGTTGTCTGCCTGGCTATGGGGAGGGCACCATTAGAAACCTACACTGTGCATGCCATGCGGCCACAAACAAAGAACTCAGCAATTTATGTGACCTGCTGATGGTGGAGGGATGTCTGCCTGGGTATGGGATTGGGGCTGCACCAGGTGAAACATACTTTCTGCACGCCATTGAGGTCTACAAACACAGAAGTCAGCCGCTATGTGCCCAGCTGATGGTGGACAGGATGTCTGCCTGGCTATGGGGGGGCACCAGGAGAAACCTACATTTTGCACGCCATGCAGGCCTCAAACAAAGAACTCAGCAAGTCGTGTGACCTGCTGATGGTGGAGGGATGTCTGCCTGGCTATGGGGGTGGGGGCTGCACTAGGAGAAACCTACATTCTGCACGCCATGCAGGCCATAAACAAAGAGCTCAGCAAGTCGTGTGCCCTGTTAATGGTGGAGGGAATGTCTGCCTGGCTATTGGGGATGGGGCAGCACCAGGAGAAGCCTACATTCTGCGCCATTGAGGTCACAAACATAGAAGTCAGCAGCTTATGTGCCCAGTTGATGGTGGAGGAGATGTCTCCTGGCTATGGGGTTTGGGGCCGCACCAGAAGAAACATACATTCTCCAAACGGTTGAGGTCACAAACACAGAAGTTAGCAGCATATGTGCCCTGCTGATGGTGGAGGGATGTCTGCCTGGCTGTGAGGGGGTAGCAGGAGAAACCTACATTGTGCTCACCATGAAGTCCACAAAAGAAAGAACTCAGCAAGTCGTGTGACCTGCTGATGGTGGAGGGATGTCTTCCTGGGTACAGGGTTGGGAGCTGCACCAGGAGAAACATACATTCTGCACGCCATTAAGGTCCCAAACACAGAAGTCAGCAACTTATATGCCCTGTTGATTGTGGAGGTGATGTCTGCCTGGCTATGGGGAGCACGAGGAGAAACCTACATTGTGCACGCCATGCAGGCCACAAACAAAGAACTCAGCAAGTCGTGTGACCTGCTGATGGTGGAGGGATGTCTGCCTGGCTATGGGGGCAGCACCAGGAAAACTTACATTCTGCATGCCACTGAGGTCACAAACACAGAAGTCAGCAGCTTATCTGTCCAGTAGATGGTGGAGGGATGTCTGCCTGGCTATGCGGGAGGGCTGCACCAGGAGAAACATACATTTTGCACGCCATGCAGGCCACAAACATAGAACTCAGCAAGTCGTGTGCCCTGCTGATGGTGGAGGGATGTCTGCCTGGCTATTGGGTTTGGGGACAGCACCAGGAGAAGCCTACAATCTGCGCCCTTGAGGTCACAAGCACAAAAGTCAGCAGCTTATGTGCCCAGTTGATGGTGGAGGAGATGTCTGCCTAGCTATGGGGGTGGGCACCAGGAGAAACTTCACATTGTGCACGCTATGCGGCCACAAACAAGAGAACTCAGCAAGTCGTGTGACCTGCTGATGGTGGAGGGAATATCTGCTTGGCTATGGTGGGGCTGCACTATGAGAAACATAAATTCTGCACGCCATTAATGTCACAAACACAGACGCCAGCAGCTTATGTGCCCTGTTGATGGTGGAGGGATGTCTGCCTGGCTATGAGGGGGCACCAGGAGAAACTTACATTGTGCATGCCATGCATGGCACGAAAAAGAACTGAGCAAGTCGGTGACCTGCTGATAGTTGAGGGATGTCTGCGAGCTATGGGTGTTGGGGGCTGCACCAGAAGAAACATACATTCTGCACACCCTTGAGGTCACAAACACAGAAGTCAGAGCATCTGTGCCATGCTGATGGTGGAGGAGATGTCTGCCTGGCTATGAGGAGGGCACCAGGAGAAACCTACATTGTGCTCATCATGAAGTCCACAAACAAAGAACTCAGCAAGTCGTGTGACCTGCTGATGGTGGAGGGATGTCTGCCTGGGTACAGGGTTGGGAGCTGCACCAGGAGAAACATACGCTCAGCACGCCATTGAGGTCACAAACACAGAAGTCAGTAGCTTATATGCCCTGTTGATGGTGGGGGTATGTCTGCCTGGCTATGGGGGGGGGCTCCACAAGGAGAAGCTTACATTGGGCTCACCATGCAGGCTACAAACAAAGAACTCAACAAGTCGTGTGCCGTGTTGATGGTGGAGGGATATTTGCCTGGCTATGGGGTTGGTGGCTGCACCAAGAGAAGCATACATTCTGCACGTCATAGAGGTCACAAGCACAGAAGTCAGCAGTTTATATGCCCTGTTGATGGTAGAGGGATGTCTGCCTGGCTGGGGTGGGGTCTGGAACAGGAGAAATATACTTTCTGCTCGCCACTGAGGTCACAAACACAGAAGTCAGCAGATTATGTGCCCTGTTGGTGGTGGAGGGATGTCTGCCTGGCAATGGAGGGGTGCTGCACTAGGAGAAACCTACATTCTGCACTCCATGCAGGCCACAAACAAAGAACTCAGCAAGTCGTGTGACCTGCTGATGGTGGAGGGATGTCTGCCTGGCTAAGGGAGGGGCTCCAGGGAAACATAAATTCTGCACGCCATTGAGGTCACAAACACAAAAGTCAGCAGCTTATATGCCCAGTTGATGGTGGAAGGGATGTCTGTCTGGCTATGGGCGTGGGACACAAGGAGAAACCTTATTTTAGTACGCCATGCAGGCCACAAAGACCTCAGCAAGTCGTGTGCCCTGTTGATGGTGGAGGGATGTCTGCCTGGCTATGGGGGCTCCAACAGGAGAAGTCTACATTGTGCTCACCATACAGGCCACAAACAAAGAACTCAGCAAGTCATGTGCCGTATTGATGGTGGAGCGGATATTTGCCTGGCTATGGGGTTGGGGGCTGCACCAAGAGAAACATACATTCTGCACGTCATGGAGGTCTAGCACAGAAGTCAGTTTATATGCCCTGTTGATGGTAGAGGGATGTCTGCCTGGCTGGGGTGGGGCTGCAACAGGAGAAATATACTTTCTGCACGCCACTGAGGTCACAAACAGAGAAGTCAGCAGATTATGTGCTATGTTGATTGTGGAGCGGATGTCCGCCTGCCTGGGGGTCTGCACCAGGAGAAACATACATTCTGCACACCATTGAGGTCACAAACACAGAAGTCAGCAGATTATGTGCCCTGTTGGTGGTGGAGGGTATGTCTGCCTGGCAATGGGAGGGGGTGTTGCACCAGGAGAAACCTACATTCTGCACGCCATTGAGGTCACAAACAGAGAAGTCATAGATTATGTGCCCTGTTGATTGTGGAGCGGATGTCAGCCTGCCTATGGGGGTGGGTCTGCACCAGGAGAACATATATTCTGCACTCCATGCAGTCCACAAACAAAGAACTCAGCAAGTTGTGTGACCTCCTGATGGTGGAGGGATGTCTGCCTGGCTGGGGGCTCAGGAAACATACATTCTGCACGCCATTGAGGTCACAAACACAAAAGTCAGCAGCTTATATGCCCAGTAGATGGTGGAAGGGATGTCTGTCTGGCTATGGGCGTGGGACACCAGGAGAAACCTACATTGTGCACGCCTTGCAGGCCACAAACAAAGAACTCAGCAACTCGTGTGACCTGCTGATGGTGGAGGAATGTTTGCTTAGCTATCGGGGGCTGCACTAGGAGAAACATACATTCTGCACACCATTGAGGTCACAAACACAGACGCCAGCAGCTTAAGTGCCCTGTTGATGTTGGAGGGATGTCTGCCTGGCTATGGGGTGCACCAGGAGAAACTCATTGTGCACACCATGCAGGCCATAAAGAAAGAACTGAGAAAGTCGTGTGCCCTGTTAATGGTGGAGGGATATTGCCTGCTTATGGGTTTGGGGCTGCACCAGGAGAAACATACATTCTGCACTGTAAAGGTCACAAGCACGGAAGTCAGCAGTTTATATGCCCTGTTGATGGTGGAAGGGATGTCTGCCTGGCTATGGGGGCTGCACCAGGAGAAGTCTACATTGTGCTCACCATGCAGGCCACAAACAAAGAACTCAGCAAGTCGTGTGACCTGCTGATGGTGTAGGGATGTCTGCCTGGCTAAGGGGGTGGCTCCAGGGAACATACATTCTGCACGCCATTGAGGTCACAAACACAAAAGTCAGCAGCTTATATGCCCAGTTGATGGTGGAAGGAATGTCTGTCTGGCTATGGGCTGGGTCACCAGGAGAAACCTACATTGTGCACACCATGCAGGCCACAAACAAAGAACTCAGCAAGTCGTGTGCCGTGTTGATGGTGGAGGGATATTTGCCTGGCTAAGGGGTTGGGGCTGCACCAAAGAGAAACATACATTCTGCACGTCATGGAGGTCACAAGCACAGAAGTCAGCAGTTTATATGCCCTGTTGATAGTAGATGGGATGTCTGCCTGGCTGGGGGTGGGGCTGCAACAGGAGAAATATACTTTCTGCACGCCACTGAGGTCACAAACAGAGAAGTCAGCAGATTATGTGACCTGTTGATTGTGGAGCGGATGTCCGCCTGCCTATGGTGGGGGGTCTGCACCAGGAGAAACATACATTCTGCACGCCATTGAGGTCACAAACACAGAAGTCAGCAGCTTATTTGCGCAGTTGATGGTGGAAGGGATGTCTGCCTGGCTATGAGGGGCACCAGGAGAAACCTACATTGTGCATGCCATGAGGCCACAAACAAAGAATTCAGCAAATCGTGTGACTTGCTGATGGTGGAGGCGATGTGTGCCTGGCTATGGGGGAGGGCTGCACCAGGAGAAACATACATTCTGCTAGCCATGCAGGCAACAAACAAGAACTCAGCAAGTCATGTGACCTGCTGTTGGTGGAGGGGATGTCTGCCTGGCTATGGGGATTGGGGGCTGCAGCAGGTGAAACATACATTCTGCATGCCATTGAGGTCACAAACACAGAAGTCAGCAGCTTATGTGCTCTGCTGATGGTGGATTGGATGTCTGCCTGGCTATGGGCGGGGGCACTAGGAGAAACCTACATTGTGCACGCCATGCAGGCCCCAAACAAAGAACTCAGCGATGTGTGACCTGCTGATAGTGGAGGGGATGTCTGCGTGGCTATGGGGGGGTGCCTGCACCAGGAGAAACATACATCTGAACGCCATGCAGGCCACAAACACAGAACTCAGCAAGTCATGTGATCTGCTTGGGGTGAAGGGGAAGTCTGCCTGGGTGTGGGTTGGGGTGCACCAGGAGAAACTTATATTCTGCACGCCATTGAGGTCCCAAACACAGAAGTCAGGAGCTTCTGCCCTGTTGATGGTGGAGGGATGTCTGCTGGCTATGGGGGTGGCTGCACTATGAGAAACATACATTCTGCACGCCATTGAGGTCATAAACAGAGACGCCAGCAGCTTATGTGCCAAGTTGATGGTGGAGAGGATGTGCTGGCTATCGGGAGGGCTGCACCAGGAGAAACATACATTCTGCAGGCCATTGAGGTCACAAAACAGAAGTCAGCAGCTTATATGCCCTGTTGATGGTGGAAGGATGTCTGCCTGGCTATTGGGATGGGTGGGGCTGCACCAGGAGAAACATACATTCTGCACGCCATGCAGGCCACAAAGAAAGAACTCAGCAAGTCGTGTGACCTGCTAATGGTGGAGGGATGTCTGCCTGGGTATGGGGTTGGGTGTTGCACCAGGAGAAACATACATTCTGCTTGCCATTGAGGTCACAAACACAGAAGTCAGCAGCTTATATGCTCTGTTGATGGTGGAGGGGATGTCTGCCTGTCTATGGGGGGCAACAGAAGAAAACTACATTGTGCATGTCATGCAGGTCACAAACAAAGAACTGCAAGTCGTGTGACCTGCTGATGGTGGAGGGATGTCTGACTGGCTATGGGGTTGGGGGCTGCACCAGGAGAAACATAATTTCTGCTCGCCGTTGAGGTCACAAACACAGAAGTCAGCACCTTATAAGCCCTGTTCATGGTCTAGGGATGTCTGCCTGGCTATTGGGGGTCACCGAGAAACCTACATTGTGCACGCCATGCAGGCCACAAACAAAGAACTCAGCAAGTCGTGCCCTGTTGATGGTGGAGGGTATATTTGCCTGGCTATGGGGTTGGGGCTGCAGCAGAAGAAACATACATTCTGCACACCACTGAGGTCACAAACACAGAAGTCAGCAGATTATGTGCCCTGTTGGTGGAGAGGATGTCTGCCTGGCAATGGGAGGGGTGCTGCACCAGGAGAAACCTACATTCTACACTCCATGCAGGCCACAAACAAAGAACTCAGCAAGTCATGTGCCCTGTTGATGGTGGAGGGAATGTCTGCCTGGCTATGGGGTTGGGGCCTGCACCAGGAGAAACTTATATTCTGCACGCCATTGAGGTCATAGACACTGAAGTCAGCAGCCTATGTGCCCTGCTGATGGTGGACTGGATGTCTGCCTGGCTATGGGCGGGGCACCATAGAAACCTACATTGTGCACGCCATGCAGTCCAGAACAAAGAACTCAGCAAGTCGTGACGACCTGCTGATAGTAGAGGGATGTCTGCCTGGCTGGGGCGGCACCAGGAGAAACATACATTCTGAACGCCATGCAGGCCACAAACAAAGAACTCAGCAAGTCATGTGATCTGCTGGTGGTGAAGTGGATGTCTGCCTGGGTGTGGGGGGGCTGCACCAGGAAAAACATACATTCTGCATGCCATGCAGGCCACAAACAAAGAACTCAGCAAGTCTTGTGCCCTGTTGATGATGGAGGAGATGTCTGCCTGGCTATGGGGGTTGGGGGCTGCACCAGGAGAAACATACATTCTGCACACCATTGAGGTCACAAACACAGAAGTCAGCAGCTTATATGCCCTGTTGATGGTGGAGAGGATGTCTGCCTGGCTATGGGGGCACCAAGAGAAACCTACATTGTGCAAGCCATGCAGGCCACAAGCAAAGAACTCAGCAAGTCGTGTGACCTGTTGATGTTTTACGGATGTTTGCCTGCTTGGATTTGGGGGCTGCACCAGGAGAAAAATACATTCTCCACGCCACTGAGGTCAGAAACACAGAAGTCAGCAGATTATGTGCCCTATTGATGGTGGAGGATGTCTGCCTGGCAATGGGAGGGGTGCTGCACCAGAGAAACCTACATTCTGCACGCCATTGAGGTCACAAACAGAGAAGTCATCAGATTATGTGCCCTGTTGATTGTGGAGCGGATGTCAGCCTGCCTATGGGGGGTGGGTCTGCACCAGGAGAAACATATATTCTGCACTCCATGCAGTCCACAAACAAAGAACTCAGCAAGTTGTGTGACCTCCTGATGGTGGAGGGATGTCTGCCTGGCTGGGGGCTCAGGAAACATACATTCTGCACGCCATTGAGGTCACAAACACAAAAGTCAGCAGCTTATATGCCCAGTAGATGGTGGAAGGGATGTCTGTCTGGCTATGGCGTGGACACCAGGAGAAACCTACATTGTCACGCCTTGCAGGCCACAAACAAAGAACTCAGCAACTCGTGTGACCTGCTGATGGTGGAGGAATGTTTGCTTAGCTATCGGAGGGCTGCACTAGAGAACATACATTCTGCACACCATTGAGGTCACAAACACAGACGCCAGCAGCTTAAGTGCCCTGTTGATGTTGGAGGGGATGTCTGCCTGGCTATGGGGTGCACCAGGAGAAACCTCATTGTGCACACACATGCAGGCCATAAAGAAAGAACTGAGAAAGTCGTGTGCCCTGTTAATGGTGGAGGGATATTTGCCTGCTTATGGGTTTGGGGCTGCACCAGGAGAAACATACATTCTGCACGCCGTAAAGGTCACAAGCACGGAAGTCAGCAGTTTATATGCCCTGTTGATGGTGGAAGGGATGTCTGCCTGGCTATGGGGGCTGCACCAGGAGAAGTCTACATTGTGCTCACCATGCAGGCCACAAACAAAGAACTCAGCAAGTCGTGTGACCTGCTGATGGTGTAGGGATGTCTGCCTGGCTAAGGGGGTGGCTCCAGGGAAACATACATTCTGCACGCCATTGAGGTCACAAACACAAAAGTCAGCAGCTTATATGCCCAGTTGATGGTGGAAGGAATGTCTGTCTGGCTATGGGCGTGGGTCACCAGGAGAAACCTACATTGTGCACACCATGCAGGCCACAAACAAAGAACTCAGCAAGTCGTGTGCCGTGGTTGATGGTGGAGGACATTTGCCTGGCTAAGGGGTTGGGGCTGCACAAAGAGAAACATACATTCTGCACGCCATGGAGGTCACAAGCACAGAAGTCAGCAGTTTATATGCCTGTGTTGATAGTAGATGGGATGTCTGCCTGGCTGGGGGTGGGGGCTGCAACAGGAGAAATATACTTTCTGCACGCCACTGAGGTCACAAACAGAGAAGTCAGCAGATTATGTGACCTGTTGATTGTGGAGCGGATGTCCGCCTGCCTATGGTGGGGGGTCTGCACCAGGAGAAACATACATTCTGCACGCCATTGAGGTCACAAACACAGAAGTCAGCAGCTTATTTGCGCAGTTGATGGTGGAAGGGATGTCTGCCTGGCTGTGAGGGGCACCAGGAGAAACCTACATTGTGCATGCCATGCAGGCCACAAACAAAGAATTCAGCAAATCGTGTGACTTGCTGATGGTGGAGGCGAGTGTGCCTGGCTATGGGGGAGGGCTGCACCAGGAGAAACATACATTCTGCTAGCCATGCAGGCAACAAACAAAAAACTCAGCAAGTCATGTGACCTGCTGTTGGTGGAGGGATGTCTGCCTGGCTATGGGGATTGGGGCTGCAGCAGGTGAAACATACATTCTGCATGCCATTGAGGTCACAAACACAGAAGTCAGCAGCTTATGTGCTCTGCTGATGGTGGATTGGATGTCTGCCTGGCTATGGGCGGGGGCACTAGGAGAAACCCTACATTGTGCCGCCATGCAGGCCCCAAACAAAGAACTCAGCCGAGTCGTGTGACCTGCTGATAGTGGAGGGGATGTCTGCATATGGGGGGGGGTGCCTGCACCAGGAGAAACATACATTCTGAACGCCATGCAGGCCACAAACACAGAACTCAGCAAGTCATGTGATCTGCTGGGGTGAAGGGTCTGCCTGGGTGTGGGGTTGGGGGCTGCACCAGGAGAAACTTATATTCTGCACGCCATTGAGGTCCCAAACACAGAAGTCAGGAGCTTTCCTGCCCTGTTGATGGTGGAGGGATGTCTGCTGGCTATGGGGGTGGCTGCACTATGAGAAACATACATTCTGCACGCCATTGAGGTCATAAACAGAGACGCCAGCAGCTTATGTGCCAAGTTGATGGTGGAGAGGATGTCTGCCTGGCTATCGGGAGGGCTGCACCAGGAGAAACATACATTCTGCAGGCCATTGAGGTCACAAAACAGAAGTCAGCAGCTTATATGCCCTGTTGATGGTGGAAGGGATGTCTGCCTGGCTATTGGGATGGGTGGGCTGACCAGGAGAAACATACATTCTGCACGCCATGCAGGCCACAAAGAAAGAACTCAGCAAGTCGTGTGACCTGCTAATGGTGGAGGGATGTCTGCCTGGGTATGGGGTTGGGTGTTGCACCAGGAGAAACATACATTCTGCTTGCCATTGAGGTCACAAACACAGAAGTCAGCAGCTTATATGCTCTGTTGATGGTGGAGGGGATGTCTGCCTGTCTATGGGGGCAACAGAAGAAAACTACATTGTGCATGTCATGCAGGTCACAAACAAAGAACTCGCAAGTCGTGGGACCTGCTGATGGTGGAGGGATGTCTGACTGGCTATGGGGTTGGGGGCTGCACCAGGAGAAACATAATTTCTGCTCACCGTTGAGGTCACAAACACAGAAGTCAGCACCTTATAAGCCCTGTTCATGGTCTAGGGATGTCTGCCTGGCTATTGGGGGTCACCGAGAAACCTACATTGTGCACGCCATGCAGGCCACAAACAAAGAACTCAGCAAGTCGTGTGCCCTGTTGATGGTGGAGGGTATATTTGCCTGGCTATGGGGTTGGGGGCTGCAGCAGAAGAAACATACATTCTGCACACCACTGAGGTCACAAACACAGAAGTCAGCAGATTATGTGCCCTGTTGGTGGAGAGGATGTCTGCCTGGCAATGGGAGGGTGCTGCACCAGGAGAAACCTACATTCTACACTCCATGCAGGCCACAAACAAAGAACTCAGCAAGTCATGTGCCCTGTTGATGGTGGAGGAATGTCTGCCTGGCTATGGGGTTGGGGCCTGCACCAGGAGAAACTTATATTCTGCACGCCATTGAGGTCATAGACACTGAAGTCAGCAGCCATGTGCCCTGCTGATGGTGGACTGATGTCTGCCTGGCTATGGGCGGGGGCACCATTAGAAACCTACATTGTGCACGCCATGCAGTCCAGAACAAAGAACTCAGCAAGTCGTGCACCTGCTGATAGTAGAGGATGTCTGCCTGGCTGGGCGGCACCAGGAAACATACATTCTGAACGCCATGCAGGCCACAAACAAAGAACTCAGCAAGTCATGTGATCTGCTGGTGGTGAAGTGGATGTCTGCCTGGGTGTGGGGTGGGCTGCACCAGGAAAACATACATTCTGCATGCCATGCAGGCCACAAACAAAGAACTCAGCAAGTCTTGTGCCCTGTTGATGATGGAGGAGATGTCTGCCTGGCTATGGGGGTTGGGGGCTGCACCAGGAGAAACATACATTCTGCACACCATTGAGGTCACAAACACAGAAGTCAGCAGCTTATATGCCCTGTTGATGGTGGAGAGGATGTCTGCCTGGCTATGGGGGCACCAAGAGAAACCTACATTGTGCAAGCCATGCAGGCCACAAGCAAAGAACTCAGCAAGTCGTGGGACCTGTTGATGTTTTACGGATGTTTGCCTCGCTATGGATTTGGGGGCTGCACCAGGAGAAAAATACATTCTCCACGCCACTGAGGTCAGAAACACAGAAGTCAGCAGATTATGTGCCCTATTGATGGTGGAGAGGATGTCTGCCTGGCAATGGGAGGGTGCTGCACCAGGAGAAACCTACATTCTTCACTCCATGCAGGCCACAAACAAAGAACTCAGCAAGTCGTGTACCCTGTTGATGGTGGAGGGATGTCGCCTGGCTATGGGGGTTGGGGCTGCACCAGGAGAAAACATATATTCTGTACGCCATTGAGGTCACCAAAACAGAAGTCAGCAGCTTATGTGCCCTGCTGATGGTGGACAGGATGTCTGCCTGGCTATGGGCGGGGGCACCATTAGAAACCTACATTGTGCACGCCATGTAGGCCACAACTAAAGAATTCAGCAAGTCGTGTGACCTGCTGATGGTGGAGGCGATGTGTGCCTGGCTATGGGGGGGGCTGCACCAGGAGAAACATACATTCTGCTAGCCATGCAGGCCACAAACAAAGAACTCAGCAAGTCCTGCTGATGGTGGAGGGAAAGTCTGCTTGGCTTTGGGGGCTGCACTATGAGAAAAATAGATTCTGCATGCCATTGAGGTCTCAAACACAGACGCCAGCAGCTTAGGTGCCCTGTTGATGGTGGAGGGATGTCTGCCTGCTAGTGGGGTGGTGCTGCAACAGGAGAAACATATATTCTGCATGCCATGCAGGCCACAAACAAAGAACTCAGCATGTCGTGTGACCTACTGATGGTGGAGGGATGTCTGCCTGGGCACGGGCTGGGGGCTGCACCAGGAGAAACATACATTCTGCATGCCATTGAGGTCACAAACACAGAAGTCAGCAGCTTTTATGCCCTGTTGATGGTGGAGGACGTCTGCCTGGCTATGGAGGGGCAACAGGAGAAACCAACATGTGCACGCCATGCAGGCCACAAACAAAGAACTCTGTAAGTCGTGTGACCTGCTGATGGTGGATGAGATGTCTGTCTGGCTATGGGTTGGGGGCTGCACCAGGAGAAACATACACTTCTGCGCGCATTGAGGTCACAAACACAGAAGTCAGCAGCTTATATGCCCTGTTGATGGCAGAGGGATGTCTGCCTGGCTAAGGGGGGCCAACAGGAGAAACCTACATTGTGCACGCCATGCAGGCCACAAACAAAGAACTCAGCAAGTCATGTGCCCTGTTGATGGTGGAGGGATATTTGCATGGCTATGGGGTTGGGGGCTGCAGCAGGAGAAACATACATTCTGCAGAATGTCACTGAGGTCACAAACGCAGAAGTCAGCAGCTTATGTGCCCTGTTGATGTTGGAGGGATGTCTGCCTGGCTATGGGGGTGCACCAGGAGAAACATACATTCTGCACGCCATTCAGGTCACAAACACAGAAGTCAGCAGATTATGTTGGTGGAGAGGATGTCTGCCTGGCAATGGAGGGGATCTGCACCAGGAGAAACCTACATTCTGCTCTCCATGCAGGCCACAAACAAAGAACTCAGCAAGTCATGTGCCCTGTTGATGGTCTAGGGATGTCTGCAGGCTATGGGTGGGGGCTGCACCAGGAGAAACACACATTCTGCACTCCATTGAGGTCACAAACACAGAAGTCAGTAGCTTATATGCCCTGTTGATGGTGGAGGGATGTCTGCCTGGCTTTGGGGGCCGCACCAGGAGAAGCCTACATTATACTCACCATGCAGGCCACAAACAAAGAACTCAGCAAGTCAGTGCCCTGTTGATGGTGGAGGGATATTTGCCTGGCTGTGGAGGTTGGGGGCTGCACCAGGAGAAACATACATTCTGCACGCTATTGAGGTCACAAGCACAGAAGTCAGCAATTTATATGCCCTGTTGATGGAAGAGGGATGTCTGCCTGGCTGGGGTGGGGCTGCACCAGGAGAAATATATTTCTGCACACCACTGAGGTCACAACAGAGAAGTCAGCAGCTTATGTGCCCTGTTGATGGTGGAGGGATGTGTGCCTGGCAATGGAGGGGTGCTGCACCAGAGAAACCTACATTCTGCATGCCATTGAGGTCACAGAGAAGTCAGCAGATTATGTGCCCTGTTGATTGGGGAGGGATGTCCGCCTGGCTATGGGAGGGCTGCACCAGGAGAAACATACATTCTGCATGCCATTGAGGTCACAAACACAGAAGTCAGCAGATTATGTGCCCTGTTGGTGGTGGAGGTAATGTCTGCCTGGCAGTGGGTGGGGGTGCTGCACCAGGAGAAACCAACATTCTGCACTATGCTGGCCACAAACAAAGAACTCAGCAAGTTGTGTGACCTGCTGATGGTGGAGGGATGTCTGCCTGGCTATTGGGGGCTCAGGAGAAACATGCATTCTGCATGCCACTGAGGTCCCAAACACAGAAGTCAGCAGCTTACCTGCCCTGTTGATGGAGGGGAGATGTCTGCCTGGCTATGGGGGATGCACCAGGAGAAACATACATTCTGTACGATTTGCAAGCCACAAAGAAAGAACTCAGCAAGTCGTGTGCCCTGTTGATGGTGGAGGGATGTCTGCCTGGCTATTGGGGTTGGGGGCAGCACCAGGAGAAACCTACATTCTGCACTCCATTGAGGTCACAAGCACAGAAGTCAGCAGCTTATGTGCCCAGTTGATGGTGGAGGAGATGTCTGCATGGCTATGGGGGGCTGCACGGGGAAACATACATTCTGCACGCCATTGAGGTCACAAACACAGAAGTCAGCAGATTATGCGCCTGTTGGTGGTGGAGGTAATGTCTGCCTGGCAGTGGTAGGGGTGCTGCACCAGGAGAAACCTACATTCTGCACTCCATGCTGGCCACAAACAAAGAACTCAGCAAGTCGTGGGACCTGCTGATGGTGGAGGGGATGTCTGCCTGGCTATGGGGGTCCAGGAGAAACATGCATTCTGCACGCTATTGAGGTCACAAACACAGAAGTCAGCAGCTTATGTGCCCAGTTGATAGTGGAAGGGATGTCTGCCTGCTGCGGGCGGGGGTACCAGGAGAAACCCCACATTGTGCATGCCACATGCCATGCAGGCCACAACAAAGACCTCAGCTAGTCGTGACCTGCTGATAGTGGAGGGATGTCTGCCTGGCTGGGGAGGGGCTGCACCAAGAGAAACATACATTCTACATGCCATTGAGGTCCCAAACACAGAAGTCAGCAGCTTACCTGCCCTGTTGATGGTGGGGGGATGTCTGTCTTTCTATGGGGGGCACCAGGAGAAACATACATTCTGCACGCCATGGAGGCTACAAACAAAGTACTCAGCAAGTTGTGTGCCCTGCTGATGGTGGAGGGGACATCTGCCTGGCTATGGGGGCTGCACTAGGAGAAACCTACATTCTGCACGCCATGCAGGCCACAAACAAAGAACTCAGCAAGTGGCGCCCTGTTGATGGTGGAGGGATGTCTGCCTGGCTATTGGGTTGGGGGAAGCACCAGGAGAAACCTACAGTCTGCACGCCATTGAGGTCACAAACACAGAAGTCAGAAGCTTATGTGCCCAGTTGATGGTGGAGGAGATTACTGCCTGGCTATGGGGTGGGCTGCACTGGGTGAAACATACATTCTGCAAGCCATTCAGGTCACAACACAGAAGTCAGCAGATTATGTGCCCTGTTGGTGGAGAGGATGTCTGCCTGGCTATGGGGAGCTGCAATAGGAGAAACCTACATTCTGCACGCCATGCAGGCTACAAACAAAGAGCTCAGCAAGTCATGAGCCCTGTTAATGGTGGCGGGATGTCTGCCTGGCTATTGGGGTTGGGGGCAGCACCAGGAGAAGCCTACATTCTGCGTGCCATTGAGGTCTAAACACAGAAGTCAGCAGCTTATGTGCCCAGTTGATGGTGGAGGAGATGTCTACCTGGCTATGGGGGCACCAGGAAACCTACATTGTGCACGCCATGCGTCCACAAACAAAGAACTCAGCAAGCCATGTGACCTGATGATGGTGGAGGCATTGTCTGCTTGGCTATGGGGGTTCTGCACTATGAGAAACATACATTCTGCACCCCATTGAGGTCACAAACACAGACGTCAGCAGCTTATGTGCCCTGTTGATGGTGGAGGGGATGTCTGCCTGGCAATGGGGAGGTGGGGCTGCACCAGGAGAAACATACATTCTGCACGTCATGCAAGCCACAAACAAAGAACTCAGCAAGTCGTGTGACCTGCTGATGGTGGAGGTTGATGTCTGCCTGGGTATGGGGTAGGGGCTGCACCAGAGAAACATACATTCTGCATGCCATTGAGGTCACAAACACAGAAGTCAGCAGCTTATATGCCCTGTTGATGGTGGAGGATGTCTGCCTGGCTATGAGGGGGCACCAGGAGAAACTACATTGTGCACGCCTTGCAGGCCACAAAAGAACTCAGCAAGTCGTGTGCCCTGTTGATGGTGGAGGGATGTCTGCCTGGTCTGGGAGTTGGGTGGTGCACCAGAAGAAACATACATTCTCCACACCGTTGATATCACAAACACAGAAGTCAGCATCATTTGTGCCCTGCAGATGGTGGTGAGATGTCTGCCTGGCTATGAGGGGGTACCAGGAGAAACCTACATTGTGCTCACCATGAAGTCCACAAACAAAGAAATCAGCAAGTCGTGTGACCTGTTGATCGTGGACGGCATGTCTGCCTGGCTATGGAGGGGTAGGCTGCAGCAGGAGAAACCTACATTCTGCAGGCCATGCAGGCCACAAACAAAGAACTCAGCAAGTGGTGTGACCTGCTGATGGTTGAGGGATGTCTGCGAGCTATGGGGTTGGGGCTGCACCAGGAGAAACATACATTCTGCTCGCCATTGAGATCACAAACACAGAAGTCAGCTGCTTATATGCCCTGTTCATGGTGGAGGGGATGTCTGCCTGGCTATTGGGGAGCAAAGTGAGAATCCCACATTGTGCACGCCATGCAGGCCACAATCAAAGAACTCAGCAAGTCATGTGACCTGCTGATGGTGGAGGAATGTTTGCTTGGCTATGGGGGCTGCACTAGGAGAAACATACATTCTGCACGCCATTGAGGTCACAAACACAGACGCCAGCAGCTTATGAGCCTGTTGATGGTGGAGGGATGTCTGCCTGGCTATCGGGGAGGGGCTGCACCAGGAGAAACATACATTCTGCAGGCCATTGAGGTCACAAAACAGAAGTCAGCAGCATATGTGCCCTGCTGATGGTGGAGGAGATGTCTGCCTGGCAATGAGGGGGGCACCAGGAGAGACCTACATTGTGCTCACCATGAAGTCCACAAACAAAGAACTCAGTAAGTCGTGTGACCTGCTGATGGTTGAAGGGATGTCTGCGTGGCTATGGGGATTCGTGGCTGCACCAGAAGAAACATACATTCTGCACACCGTTGAGGTCACAAACACAGAAGTCAGCAGCATATGTGCCCTGCTGATGGTGGAGAAGATGTCTGCCTGGCTATGATGGGGCACCAGGAGAAACCTACATTGTGCTCACCATGAAGTCCACAAACAAAGAACTCAGCAAGTCGTGTGACCTGCTGATGGTGGAGGGATGTCTGCCTGTCAATGCGGGGTAGGCTGCACCAGGAGAAACATACATTATGCACGCCATGCAGGCCACAACAAAGAAATCAGCAAGTCGTGGTGACCTGCTGATGGTGGAGGGATGTCTGCCTGGCAATGGGGTTTGGGAGTCCACCAGGAGAAACATACATTCAGCACGCCACTGAGGTCACAAACACAGAAGTCAGCAGATTATGTGCCCTGTTGATGGTGGAGGGATGTCTGCCTGGTAATTGAGTGGTGCTGCACCAGGAGAAACCTACATTCTGAACGCCATGCAGGCCACAATCAAAGAACTCCAGCAAGTCATGTGATCTGCTTTGGTGAAGAGGATGTCTGCTTGGGTATTTGGATTGGGGGCTGCAGCAGGAAAACATACATTCTGCATGCCATTGAGGTCACAAACACAGAAGTCAGTAGATTATATGCCGCTTTGATGGTGGAGGAGATGTCTGCCTGGCAATGGGGGCTCCAGGAGAAGCCATTCTGCACGCCATGCAGGCAACAAAGATCTCAGCAAGTCGGTGCCCTGCTGATGCTGGAGGGTATGTCTGCCTAGCTATGGGGGGTGCACCAGGAGAAACCTACATTCTCCATGCCATGCCGGCGACAAACACAGATCTCGCAAGTCATGTGCCCTGCTGCTGGTGGAGGGATGTCTGCCTGGCTATGGGGTTGGGGACTGCACCAGGAGAGACATACATTCTGCATGCCATTGAGGTCACAAACACAGAAGTCAGCAGCTTATATGCCCTGTTGATGGTGGAGGGATGTCTGCCTGGCTATTGGGGGGGACCAGGAGAAACCTACATTGTGTACGCCATGCAGGCCACAAACAAGGAACTCAGCAAGTCATGTGCCCTGTTGATGGTGGAGGGATATTTGCCTGGCTATGGATTTGGGGCTGCACCAGGAGAAACCTACATTCTCCATGCCATGCAGTCGACAAACAAAGATCTCAGCAAGTCATGTGCCCTGCTGATGGTGGAGGGATGTCTGCCTGGCTAAGGGGTTAGGACTGCACCAGGAGAGACATACATTCTGCATGCCATTGAGGTCACAAACACGAAGTCAGCAGATTATGTGGCCTGTTGATGGTGGAGGAGATGTCTGCCTGGATATGGGGGTTCAGGAGTAACATACATTCTGCACGCCTATTGAGGTCACAAACACAGAAGTCAGCAGCATATATGCCCTGTTGATGGTGGAGGGATGTCTGCCTGGCTATGGGGGCACCAGGAGAAACCTACATTGTGCACACCATGCAGGCTACAAACAAAGAACTCAGCAAGTCGTGTGACCTGCTGATGGTGGAGGGATGTCTGCCTGGCTATGGGGTTGGGGGCTACACCAGAAGAAACAGTACATTCTGCATGCCATTGAGGTCACAAACACAGAAGTCAGCAGCTTATATGCCCTGTTGATGGTGGAGGGATGTCTGCCTGTCTGGGGCACCAGGAGAAACCTACATTGTGTACGCCATGCAGGCCACTAACAAGGAACTCAACAAGTCATGTGCCCTGTTGATGGTGGAGGGATATTTGCCTGGCTATGGGTTGGGGCCGCACCAGGAGAAATGTACATTCTGCACGCCACTGAGGTCACAAACACAGAAGTCAGCAGATTATGTGCCCTGTTGATGCTGGAGGGGATGTCTGTCTGGCAATGGGAGGGTGCTACACCAGGAGAAACCTACATTCTGCACTCCATACAGGCCACAAACAAAGAACTCAGCAAGTCGTGGTGCCCTGTTGATGGTGGAGGGGATGTCTTGCCTGGCTATAGGCGGGGCACCATTTGAAACCTACATTGTGCACGCCATGCAGGCTCAAGAAAAGAACTCAGCAAGTCGTGTGACCTGCTGATAGTGGAGTGGATGTCTGCCTGGCTATGGGGGCGGGGGCTCAGGAGAAACATACATTCTGAACGCCATGCAGGCCACAAACAAAGAACTCAGCAAGTCATGTGATCTGCTGGTGGTGAATGGGATGTCTGCTTGGGTGTGGGGGTTGGGGCTGCACCAGGAAAAACATTAATTCTGCATGCCATTGAGGTCCCAAACACAGAAGTCAGCAGCTTACCTGCCCTGTTGATGGTGGAGGGATGTCTGCCTGGCTATGGGGGCTGCACCAGGAGAAACATACATTCTGCACGCCATGCAGGCCACAAACAAAGAACTCAGCAAGTCGTGTGCCCTGCTGATGGTGGAGGATGTCTGCCTGGCTATGGGGGGCTGCACTAGGAGAAACCTACATTCTGCACGCCATTGAGTTCACAAACACAGAAGTCAGCAGCTTATGTGCCCAGTTGATGGTGGAGGAGATGTCTGCCTGGGTAAGGGGAAGGCACCAGAGAAACCTATTTGTACACGCCATGCAGGCCACAAAAAAGAACTCAGCAAGTCATGTGACCTGCTGATGGTGGAGGATTGTTTGCTTGGCTATGGGGGGCTGCTCTATGAGAAACATACGTTCTGCACGCCATTGAGGTCACAAACACAGACGTCAGCAGCTTATGTGCCCTGTTGATGGTGGAGGGATGTCTGCCTGGCTATCGGGGGTGGGCTGCACCAGGAGAAACATACATTCTGCAGGCCATTGAGCTCACATAAACAGAAGTCAGCAGATTATGTGCCCTGTTGATGGTGGAGGGATGTGTGCCTGGCTATGGGGGGCTGCACCAGGAGAAACATACATTCTGCATGCCATGCAGGCCACAAACAAAGAACTCAGCAAGTCGTGTGCCCTGTTGATGGTGGAGGGATGTCTGCCTGGCTATGGGGTTGGGGCTGCACCAGAGGAAACATACATTCTGCACACCATTGAGGTCACAAACACAGTAGTCAGCAGCATATGTGGCCTGCTGATAGTGGGAAGATGTCTGCCTGTCTATGAGGGGGTACCAGGAGAAACCTACATTGTGCTCACCATGAAGTCCACAAACAAAGAACTCAGCAAGTCGTGTGACCTGCTGATGGTTGAAGGATGTCTGCTTGGCTCTGGGGTTGGGGCTGCACCAGAAGAAACATACATTCTGCACACGTTGAGGTCACAAACACAGAAGTCAGCAGCATATGTGCCCTGCTGATGGTGGAGGAGATGTCTGCCTGGCTATGCGGGGGTACCAGGAGAAACCTACATTGTGCTCACCATGAAGTCCACAAACAAAGAACTCAGCAAGTCGTGTGACCTGCTGATGGTGGAGGAGATGTCTGCCTGGGTACATGATTGGGAGCTGCACCAGGAGAAATATACATTCTGCACGCCATTCAGGTCACAAACCCAGAAGTCAACAGCTTATATGCCCTGTTGATGGTGGAGGGATGTCTGCCTGGCTATGGGGGGCACCAGGAGAAACCTACATTGTGCATGCCATGCAGGCCACAAACAGAGAACTCAGCAAGTCGTGTGACCTGCTGATGGTGTAGGATGTCTGCCTGGCAATGGGGTTGGGGCTGCACCAGGAGAAACATACATTCTGCACTCCACTGAGGTCGCAAACACAGAAGTCAGCAGATTATGTGCCCTGTTGATGGTGGAGGGATGTCTGCCTGGTAATGGGAGGGGTGCTGCACGAGAAACCACATTCTGCACTCCATGCAGGCTACAAACAAAGAACTCAAGCAAGTCGTGCCCTGTTGATGGTGGAGGGGTTGTCTGCCTGGCTATGGGGTTGGGGGCTGCACCAGGAGAAACATATTCTGCACGCCATTGAGGTCACAGACACAGAAGTCAGCAGCTTATGTGCCCTGCTGATGGTGGACAGGATGTCTGCCTGGCTGGGCGGGGGCACCATTAGAAACCACCATTGTGCACGCCATGCAGGCCATAAGAAGAACTCAGCAAGTCGTGTGACCTGCTGATAGTGGAGGTGATGTCTGCCTGGCTATGGGGAGGGGGCCTGCACTAAGAGAAACATACTTTCTGAACGCCATGCAGGCCACAAACAAAGAACTCAGCAAGTCATGTGATCTGCTGGTGTTGAAGGATGTCTGCTTGGGTATTGGGGTTGGGGCTGCAGCAGGAAAACATACATTCTGCATGCCATTGAGGTCACAAACACAGAAGTTAGCAGCTTATATGCCCTGTTGATGGTGGAGGGATGTCTGCCTGGCTATGGGGGCTGCACCAGGAGAAACATACATTCTGCATGCCATTGAGGTCACAAACACAGAAGTCAGTAGATAATATGCCTTTTGATGGTGGAGGAGATGTCTGCCTGGCAATGGGGAGGGCTCCAGGAGAAACTCACATTCTGCACGCCATGCAGTCGAGAAACAAAGATCTCAGCAAGTCTTGTGCCCTGCTGATGCTGGAGGGTATGTCTGCCTCGCTATGGGGGGTGGTGCACCAGGAGAAACCTCATATTCTCCATGCCATGCAGGCGACAAACAAAGATCTCAGCAAGTCATGTGCCCTGCTGATGGTGGAGGGATGTCTGCCTGGCTATGGGGTTGGGGACTGCACCAGGAGAGACATACATTCTGCATGCCATTGAGGTCACAAACACAGAAGTCAGCAGATTATGTGGCCTGTTGATGGTGGAGGAGATGTCTGCCTGGATATGGGGGGCTTCAGGAGAAACATTCATTCTGCACGCCATTGAGGTCACAAACACAGAAGTCAGCAGCTTATATGCCCTGTTGATGGTGGAGGGATGTCTGCCTGGCTATTGGGGGTCACCAGGAGAAACCTACATTGTGTACGCTTTGCAGGCCACAAACAAGGAACTCAGAAAGTCATGTGCCCTGTTGATGGTGGAGGGATATTTGCCTGGCTATGGATTTGGGGCTACGAGAAATGTACATTCTGCATGCCACTGAGGTCACAAACACAGAAGTCAGCAGATTATGTGCCCTTTGATGGTGGAGGGATGTCTGCCTGGCAATGGGAGGAGTGCTACACCAGGAGAAACCTACATTCTGCACTCCATGCAGGCCACAATCAAAGAACTCAGCAAGCCGTGTGCCCTGTTGATGGTGGAGGGATGTCTTGCCTGGCTATGGGCGGGCACCATTTGAAACCTACATTGTGCACGCCATGCAGGCCGCAAAACAAAGAACTCAGCAAGTCTTGTGATCTGCTGGTGGTGAAGGGATGTCTGCCTGGGTATGGGGGTTGGGGGCTGCAGCAGGAAAAACATACATTCTGCACGCCATTGAGGTCACAAACACAGAAGTCAGCAGCTTATATGCCCTGTTGATGGTGGAGGGATGTCTGTCTGGCTATGGGGGGTGCACCAGGAGAAACATACATTCTGCATGCCATTGAGGTCACAAACACAGTAGTCAGTAGATTATGTGCCCTTTTGATTTTGGAGGAGATGTCTGCCTGGCAATGGGGGCTCCAGGAAAACCTACATTCTGCACTCCATGCAGGCGACAAACAAAGATCTCAGCAAGTCGTGTGCCCTGCTGATGCTGGAAGGATGTCTGCCTAGCTAGGGGTGGGGTGCACCAGGAGAAACCTACATTCTCCATGCCATGCAGGCGACAAACAAAGATCTCAGCAAGTCATGTGCCCTGCTGATGGTGGAGGGATGTCTGCCTGGTTTGGGGGTTGGGGACTGCACCAGGAGAGACATACATTCTGCATGCCATTGAGGTCGCAAACACAGAAGTTAGCAGATTATGTGGCCTGTTGATGGTGGAGAAGACATCTGCCTGGCTATGGGGGGCATCAGGAGAAACCTACATTCTGCATGCCATGCAGGCCACAAACAAAGAACTCAGCAAGTCGTGTGACCTGCTGATGGTGGAGGATGTCTGCCTGGGTTTGGGGGACACCAGGACAAAGATTCCATCTGCCTGTGCTTGAGGCATGAAAACAGAAATCATATTCTCCTGTGCCCTGATGATGGTGATGCCCATGCCTTCTTGAATGTGTGTGTGGGAAACCAGGATAAAACATAAATGTTCGTCCTTCCTCATTCTGACAGTGTTAGCACTTTGTTCAGCAATCATGATTAGCCACACACCTTTTAATGGGTGAATGATTACATATGTTGACTGTGAAAAAACGAGTGCGCAAATCTATGTAACTGACACAATGTAATGTGCTGTCTGCTTATAGCCTGCTGTAGACCAGTTCTCCAACAGTGGATTGGTAGATATTGCCAGTAGTTCCTCAATTGAGCTGACCATGAACACGACAGACATGGCCACAATGTCAGATGATGTTATGAGTGACACGTCCCTGCCAAACATTTCTTCTCAATTCACACACTCTGCTGCTGTTGTGACATGTAACCGCCAAAACAAGGTAACCAAGATTCACTGAAACTGATCAGCTGTAACAAAGGTATCTGACATTTTTCTGACATCTCTTTAGTAATGTGCCAGATTGTAAAACATGCATCAGTGGGCTGTGGTTCCTTGTCATGATGCCATGTCTTCAGTTCATTGATAGAAGTTTGCATGTGAAAACTTTGCAACCATTATGTTTGTTTCCAATAGTGGGTCAAATTTTCAAAGCAGAGGAGGAGGTTATGAATCTTACATGCACCCTTGCATCACAGGATATGTGCATGGGGTTGCATGAGGGCACAGCCACAGCTTCCATGGCCAGTACCATTGACCCCTGGTTGGGAAATAACTTGGGGTGCTTTAGGGATGGCGGGGGTAGGAGAATCGAGTGCAGTGATGGCTCATGTCCTCCTTCGGGGTGGCAGGCTGTGAACCCTGCTCAATTACCGCCGCCTGTGTCACCATAGTGGTAGGTTCAGCGAACACAGATACATGGCAGGCAGCGGATGGCAAGAATACGTGAATGTTATTATGTTTCAATGTGTCCAGCCTCCTTGATAACCCTGGTAGCGGACGTATTGGAGGCTTCCTGGAAACTGGAGAAACACTGCAGTGGCTACTGGAAGATGTTATCCAGCTGGTGACATCCTCCAAAACCATGCGTTGTGAAGGACCAGCCTGACCACCCCAATGCATATTCACAGAGTGGGGATGTTAATAGGAACACACTTCCTGCCGTGGTGTCAAACAACGGCAGGATGGGCGAAGTCCTGTGTTGTGTGAAGGAGATACCTGGTGCGGAGTACAGTGACCTACAGCATAGGTCAATGTTGACTGGCATTGAGGGTGGAGAGAAGCTGAATAAAAACACTGTAACACAATGGTGAAATGTGAAAAGTGCATTTTCAATGAGAAGTGATGGTACGTGATGTAATGATGTGCTCAACATTAACTCTGATGTATTCCGCACATCTGAAAGGTGAGAGCACATGTGAGTTACACGATGTATATTTTTACTGCAAATGGTAAGCTTACTTGTTTTCTATGTCATAACAAGTATCCAAAACAAACAATGCAGGGAGCATCATCGCGCAGTGTGCTGCGCCTGCTGGATGTTCTGAGGATGCATTAACCTGTTGACTGATTCAACAAGGGTGCATGCATCTTGTAAATGGTGCTGTGAGATGGACAGCTCCAGTATGACTCAAACATTGGTCTGGTCCCACTTACATGGATGGATCATGCCATGGTCTGCTTGTCCCTTGACCTTGGAGGTGGGTGGGGTGAGAAAGAAATACGTTATTGTATTATTGTTGCACTGCTGACTTCAGTGTGATGTACAGTAGTGTATCCTTAGTGTTGACTTAGATGACAGGTATGGGCAGTGACGATTAGTGGGAGATGATTTCTAAAGGGATTAGTAGATGCTACCAATGTCTGTAGAACTGAGAGATGCAACTAGGAGCAGGCAAGACCAAGATGTGCCTTACAATGGATGTACTTGATGCGTTGATATAACAAAAGGCTGATGATAGGTGATATAAACGGTATGTTAACTACACCCTCAATTGGTGTGTTTACAGGTACACAAACCAGTGATTTGAGAATACGTGATGCAGCCGCACAGTGTGACATTATCACTAGCACATCAGACTTCACTTTTCCATTATAAGCAAAATGTTCATCCACTCCTATTCCTTCTCCTTGTCCGTCTCCACTGACGTCATCAATTGATGACCCTGACTGTTCAGATTCGAATACATACCAGGACAGGACTCATTGCAGAGATACACAGGAGTTGAATAAAAGCATTGGGCAAGTATCAAGATGGATACATCTGGCATGTTTCTTACAATGCAAAATAGTATTTCACAACATAGGTGAAACAGTGCTGTCAACAGGTATTGTCTTTTACATTACAGGTCTCTGGGTACAAAATCGTAACCGATTCTATGAGGAACCAGTACATGGTGTACTGTTCCAGCTTGATGCCATTTTCAAACACTGTTGGTCATGTGGTACACCCTCAGTGGTTAACTTTTCCACTGATGACCATGGCAGAAGGCGGAACTCTCCTAGTCATTGAGTATCACTGCAACAACTGTGGATTATGAAGGTCATGGCATAACCAACCTCAGTCTGGAAACGGTATACATGGAATGTTTGTTTGGCAACACCAATTTTTGCATTGGGATGCCCAGTTTCACAGGCACTACGTATTTTTGAGTTCACAAGACATCACCGGAGTACCTATGACAAGTCCCAGAAAGAAGTGATTTTGCCACGGTGCAAAACATCTGACGATGCAACAGGAGGTCCTCTTCAGGAGCTGAGGTGCCTTCCTGGTGGTTTAATTATAGGTGGTGATGGAAGGTCTGGCAGCCCTGGACACTGTGCGAGTTTGGTGCCTACACCCTAATAGAGTTCAGGATAGGCAAAGTAGTTAGTATCACCTTGGTTCAGGTCAGTTTGTAGCATTAAAAATGCTTTTACACAGAACAACAGGATAACAGTTCTGCACACTAAAGTTGTTGACTCTTTCTGCTTATAGAGCAATGAATGAAGAACTCAGGGTGGATGGAGCTAGAGGACTTAAATGAGCACTAACTGAGACAGTTGAGAGACAGGGTCTTACAATTGACTCACTGATCACTGATCGTCATAGACAAATCAACGTGGCTGACAAACAGTCCTCTTATGGCTGGTGTCACACATTACTATGATGTGTGGCACCTTGCCAAAGGTATGCACATGCTCTGATATACACATTCACTAGATTTACGTTACTTGTTATCATAAATCATACACCGTCACTGTTACATTACTGATAAATTCGACTTTGCTGTCGTGGAGACCATTGAGCTTCACAACAACACTTTATCAATTCAATCTGTAAAGCATTGTTCTCAAGTGATACATGCATAATGAAAGAGCACATCAATTTACTTGTGTCATCATTTGTTTCAGGGTATGTAAAAGCATGAGGCACTCTGCAAGCAGTCTGGGATGGAGGCCATTGCTCCATGGAAAAACTATTAATAATCATATTTATTGGGCAGCATCATCATTTCCACCTAATGACCAGGAACTGATCCGGTCAAAGTGGGAGGCGATGATCCGCCATGTTCAAAATTTACATGACCATCCAAATCCTCTGTTCCTCGCTGCCAGCATGATCCCTACATGGGTGTGAGTGGAAGAAGAAGTGGTTGAAGCCAGGTAAAACTTGGCACATACAGTGTATAAAGTTACATGCCCTGATCATCTGTAATGTTTTAATCATGTAATGTATTTCCTTATTTCACTGTCTGATTACAGGGCAGGTGCACAGAGTCATGAGAGGCTGTCAGGCAGTCCCAATCACAGCGGAATGGCGCAACACAATACATACTGACATAGTACCATGTCACAAGAGGCAGCATAATGGTCTTTACGGTGTGCTTGGGTCAAGGCACATATTGCTCGTCAAATTTGGTTCCACCACCACCTCCGCGGGTTTCCAACGCCCACCCATTCTCCACCTTCAATTGACTTACTTGGCTTCAGTCTCCTCAGTACCAGTCCCAGGCTCATGCTGAACCCTCTACAGTGTGTTACACTAAAGGTCCTTAGTGCAGTGTGCTGCATGTCTCACCACCCTGTCACTGAAGTGACACCTCATCCCTTCCCTTGAGTCTCTCCTATACCTTTCACCTTTGTTCTGTGCTTTCCACCACTACTTTCATTTTGAAGACGATGACTGAGTATCCTTATCAATCCCCTGTATGTACTTTCACACCTGTATCATGTCCCCTGTGTCACTCTTTCTCTAGGGTACACATGTCTAGCTATTCGAGGCTCTCCCTGCGCCTCTCCCACCAAAACCCCAATCATTTTTGTTAGCAGGCCACTATGATGGAATGCATCAAACGCCTAGTTGAAATCAAGAAATAAGCTGTTCATTGGCCTCACTTGTGTGCACGGCACTGGACACATATTCGCATAACTCAACCAGATTTGAATGACACAGTGTTCATGGGGACAAACCTATCCTGTCCTTCCTGAAACCCACCCATCACCTTGCCACCACCAATGTCAGGCAAACAGGCCTTCTTTCCTCACATCCTCTTCATTATCCATTCTTGATAGACAGGATAGGGGCCATCCTCCAGTGTTGGGTTGTACAGGACGTGTTCAGAGACATGTTCAATAGGTTCACCAGGGCATCCACCAGGTCTGTTATCATCCGGTGATGTATTTCATCCAGCACTTGTTCTTCCCTGTCATAAGGGATGTGACAGCTTCCTGACTTGTCCACATCCACGACCTCCACATCATCACCATTGTCTCCTGTACTGCCTTCAGTCAACTGGACTGTGCTGTCCATTCCCTCCATAGACATGTCACCACTCCTATCTTTTAGTGTACGCCCCTCCACGAGTTCATTAACCGTACCCCAGACATGCGTGACACCACCATCTTACCTGTTTCAAGTAAGGGAAAGTAATCATGTGAAATGGAATGTCATTTTTCCCCAGTGGTGTTCCATCAATGATAACATGTTCAAAGATGCAGCAATTAAACCTGATGTATGTTGTGCAAAATGCAACAAAAAGGTATGCTGCACAACCACATAAGAAACACATTGATGTGTTACATTTCTTGTGCCATAATCAGGTGATCCTCCAACAGAGAGCTGGTCCACATACTGGAAAACAAATGCTTGGTGAAGGATGTCAGCAGACTGTCACCACACCACCAAACATCCTCAGTTGAGGCATTCCATAGCACGATCATTCACTTTTCTCCCAAGCACACTGCATACTCCTTCCTTGGTATGCAGTGCAGGTATGGTGTTTCAAAACCTTTGTTTTTTTTTAACATGTACTTTCCCTACAATATGTCCAACCCCATCTTGAAGCAACATGTACTGTGCAGTGACACGAGTTTCTCATGCAGTGCACTGAACCCTGTTACCACTCTTTCACTGCGGTACTGCTCTCCTTCCCATCCCGAATCTGCCCCACTTTAACTTCAGAGACTACCTCTGGTATGTATTCTGTTCTGGATAATGAACACGCCATGTAAGCATACTGTCTTCATAAACTTCAGCTACATGAAGGTCTCCATCATGTCTCCTGTCTGTCTTCTATCCTGCAGGGTATACCTGCTGAGCTCTTTACTCTGTCTTCATAAGTTGTGTCCCCAACAGTGCATCATCTGTTTTGCTATTCACTGCACTGCCCATTACTGCAACATACCTTTTCAAGTATAGGTATCTGAACAGTACACAGTGTTGTGCTGCTGCAAAACAAAATGAGTCTCTTTACACTGACTATGTGAATGGGTAACTGACACTGTTGTCAGTTCACTTTATAAAGCACTGGATTTTGCCTATAGTCTTGACAAGACAGTGTTAGTTTTGTTTCATGTTGTTCATTGTCACACTTTGATCTGAGGTACATATACTTTTTTTGATGCAACAACAGGTTGTATCTTGCATCTTACATTTCAATGAAAACTTCGATAACAAACTTCTTTGGGACAGTGATGGCAATCAAAGACTGTCAGTGTACTTCACAAAGGCGAAGGAAGGAGCCATCGATGCGTAGAGTCAAGGCTGTGTCCACCTATGATAAGACATACCATGTCAGTAAATTAATAAGATCTTCCTTGATAACATGTCTGTTGCTCCAATGATAGGTAACATTGTCTTCCATGGTATTTGGAAGTAATGCCTTCATAACGTTACTTGGTCGTGGTTATGACTCTTCATATCTGTGTCACATGAGCAAAAAAGCACTGCAAGCAAGTTTAACATGGGCATGATCATGACTAAGATGTGATAGGAAAATCACAAAGATTTTCCTGCCTGATGTCAGTAACCATGGCCAAATGGTGTTTCAGCATGGATGACAGTTTCCAATATCTGTTGTTGGGGACACATGGGTACTCAAGTCATACTACTGCATGACTTCAGTCTGATGTTGTGCTTCCACAGAGAGGTGCACAGGCGGCACAACTAGAAGGAGTCCCCTGCTCTGAAAAATGCAGGATCATAGCCCGACAATGTAAGCATGGCTCACAAGCATTAAACGTTCAGGTCAAGAAAGGCCCATCAGTGAAGCGGTTGCATTGCTGACTGCAACACTACTGACCCTGGTTCTACAATGGACCTGGGACAATGGAGGGACAGATGGGAGTACAAGGATGGAGTGTCAGAAGAATGCATGCATTATCACGGGAGGGTAGTATGGCCTCAGCATCAGCTGGAAGGGCAAATTGAGTGTGCGTTCATGCCGCACTGCTGCCTTCACCCACATAGAAGAGGAGACACCCACTGCGGTGTTACATCAGCACTGTGTTGGTGTTGGCTGCAAATATGAGGTGGTGGTTGGGGGTGTTTACTGTCAAGATATGGTGCCTAGGAAGCAAGAAGTAAAAGGCTGTTCCATTGTTGGGAGGTGGGGTGCCCTCAAAAGTAGTTCAGTAGAGTGAAGGTACTAAAGCATGGCTCATCCATGAATTGCAATGGTAAGTCTGTAGTGTGTTGTAGCTCACTGTTGCTGAAATTGTACTGTCCTGTGTTGCAGAGTATGTCAAGGACATCATAAAACAAGTGCACATTTCCATTTCATCCACCGAGGAGAGACGAGACTTCGCTAGCAATCGAAGGAATTCCAAGAGCCACCACCACTTGCTATGCTGTTCTCATGTTGACAGACAGCTGGCAATAGCTAATCATACAAGAGTAGATTTGTGCTGAGTTAAGTCACTGTGTAATTGTATTTGTGTTATGGCGTGTACACGGGCATTGATATTTTGTTATTGTTTGGGACAATTTTAAAACTGTGTCGATGACCTTCATTGATTCATGCAGTGTCCATATTTTGGATTTTGTCCACAGAAGCATGGGACCAGTAACAGCTGAAACAGCCATTTCGCTGTATTGAGTCACATGAAATTATCACTTGGTGGCACTACTGTGCGGCTGCCGCCTGTTGTTGGTAGCCAATGTACCTGCCTCTGTTGTGGCTTTCAGGTACATTTGGTTATGGCTGATGTCTCACCATTTCACAGACTGATAAAGCCGCTTTCTGTTTGGTTGTGGAAACCAAACTAATCTGACTGGATTTCTTTTCTTTACCACAAGTATAGGGCCCTCCCCAAAGAGTTGGTTATATTGAATGGTGTGTGGTGGTATGACAGCACACTGCAAAAACAAAAAGTACTGATGCAATGTGCACGGTGCTGTATTCAGTCAATGTTGTGTTCACACGCTCGGATGCCGCATGCTGTTGCTTCCATGGACATTTTTATGCGCACTTTTCACCGCGACACAGACTCTGTGCCTCCTCCATCCAAGCATGAGTATTGCTCTTACTGCCTTTGTAACATTACCTGACCTCAGGTCTGTATTGTGTATGCTAGTACTAAGGTTACAACCCTTGTTCAATATTTTTGTCACTCACCACAACATGTACCGCATGTTACCCTTTATCCTCATGCACATTCTCTCTCCTCATGTCACCCAGTATGACACTTATGCTGTATGACACATTGTGACACATGGCCATACCTCTCAACCTTTAATCCCAAATGTGGAACATTGCTGTCAAAATGTGGAACAAATGGGCAAAATGGAACACTTAATCAAATCTTTACCTAAGAAGCTCAAACACTGTTAAAATGTAGCATTTGTGTTCAGAAAGTCTGTTATTAATTGAATAATATATTTTTGCATTATTTACTATGGATTTTTGCTTTCAAATGTTGACTTTGAATGTGGAACAAGTCCTCACAATGTGGAACAGGGAGCTTTTGTGAAGTAAAATGAGGAACGCCCTCGTAATGTGGTACAGTTGAGAGGTATGCACATGGCACCCCGCGCTGTACCCACTACAGTAATGTAATGTCCATCTTCAGATATGGGCCCCAGTATTGCACACATTACTCCAACTGCTGTCTAACTAATGACCTACACTGTGGCAGAATCACCCCACCCTCCTCGAGGAGGCACCCTTGTACTGTAACACAGCACTTTGTTTGTCTTTGCAGATTCCTTCCCACATTGTGCAGAGTTGTTCAGTGACCCTGTAATGAGTACACCAAGATCCTTCTCCTCCTCTGTCTTGGCTAGGTGCACTTCAGCTGGTAAGTCATCCATGAGATCTTCACCAAAATATTCAGCAGCTTGCATTTTTGCCATTAAACCCCAACTGACCATGTTTTCTGCTTCTCCACATCATCCTGCAACACCTGCCATCCTTCTAGGTCATCCACCACCGCCACATCTTGGTGTCATCAGCAAACGGAATGATCTTCCTCTTGATGTCAAAATACCGTATTTCACCGCTTTGTAGCTGCCCTCAAATAGAACTCACCTTCAAATTGAAGCCGCATGCTCTTTTAAGATAATGCAATAAAGCCGTCGTCGATACAAGTCGCTTATTATGGTAGTAAGTTCACCGTAGTAGTTCATCACAACTAGCATAATGGTAACTTCCTCACTTTCACTGCTACTGTAAACAGCCGAATGGTAACTTCACTCGCTTCACTCACTTTCAGTATACAGCTCTAGCAAGTTTCCACAACGGGTTGCTACCACGTGGTCTTTGGTTGCTACCGCATCATCGGCAACTCAAAACCAATGTCGTTACTATGGCCACGCCAGAATGAATGAAGACAAAATGATTTGGTTTTCTGTTGCTTTATTGCCTATTATTTCATTTTTTTTTAATGCAAGTAAAATTCTTCGAGCAAATGGATTTTAATCTAGCTCGTCTTCGCTGTCAGGGTCAGCCTCAGCTTCTGAGCTACTAGCTTCTGGCTCCTCCAGAATGAACACAATAGAATCCTGCGAATCCTGTGACTGTATGGTGTCAGCTCCTGAAGGAGAAAAAATGGTTAGTGTACAACAAAGACTTTGTTATTACCAAAATAAATGTCCTTCATTCATACTTGAGTACAGACATGTGAGCTTTTCAGTAATGGGCTGCCGAGCTTCAGCAGCTACCCTTCTTTTCTTGTGTACACGATGCTATCTAAATCAGTGGATGTGATGCATAAGCGGTAAAAGAGTTTATGATATTCTCTTTGTGACAGCACCCCAGGCATCTTTGACCCACTCCAACATTCTTAATTTAGATGGCGCTTTGGGGTTTCCGCTGGCAGTAAGCTGTCTTCTTCAGTGGAGAGCCACAGATCATAACACTCATGATACCGTGATTTGAATGGTGCATTCCAGGACACATCAGCGGGCTGCAGAAGTTTTGTACAGCCCCAGGTATTGCTGCCATGACAGTATTTTTTTTCAGTCTCTGCTTGACAGCGGGTGAAATATGGCAGCGAAAGTGTCCCATACCAACATCCTTTTGTGAAATGCTAGTCCACCCATACTGTATCTTCCCACTGTAGAGTAAGCCTTTGTTCATCCACCCATTTTCTGACATTGACACAATAACTCCGTAACTCCGGAAATCTTCTTTGGCATTCTTTTGACCTTAAAAATGATGAAAGGAGGGTTTTCTACCATCTGCCATAGCAGCTAGACAGACAGTAATTCGCTGTTTTCATGACCAGTAGTGAGGAGGGGACCGATTTTGCGCCAATGACATCCACCGTTTTTTCACCAGGAATGTCTGCCCACACAGCAGTCTCATCCATATTGCCCACACACAATTAAAGGCATATTATTTCTTAAAATTTGCTTCATGCAGAAAACTACAAATTCAGTGACTTAGGGATGTAGTCCTTTGGTAGACGCTGTCCTACTGTGGTGCGCTGGTGAATGGTAAAGCCCCACTGAGACAGAAACTGGTCAGCCCATCCATGGCTAGCTTTAAATTCTGGGTTATTAATCAGGAAGCTGCTTTCATAGCTATTGCCTTATGGGTAACCCTGAGATGCTGATCTCTGGGCAGAAATCAGTTAGCAAGATTCTCCTCCTCGGTGGGTATGAGGGTTTCACGACCAGCACCCACCAGCCCTACGTCTCTTTCGATTAGTCTCAGAGCAGCCTGCTTCAGACACCAGCATCAGAAGCCGTTCTTTGTTTTTACGCCACTGTATCTGCTTCTCGTCCAGCTTCAGAAACTCAGCAACCAGACGATTGCCCTCCGCTCAGCGCGGTTAACAACCGATAGTTTGAACTCAAGATCATAGCATTTACACTTCGCCATCTCTGACACAGGTATACCTGATCTGTTCTGCACCTTGCATTAAATGAAGCCTCGATTAGTGACCACCCTCAAATATAAGCCCCTCAAAATTAATTGAATTAATAGAAGCTGCGGCTTCTAAATGGTGAATACGGTATATATCTGCAATGAATATCCCAAACAGTGGTCACAACACTGAGCACTGTGAAACACCACCTGTCACTACCCTTGGGTATCACAGAGCTCCAGCCACCACCAATCTCTGTTGATTCCCTGAAGTAAGTTCCCAACCTATGTCACCAGCTTTGCACCTGGCCCTGAGCATTCTTACTTACTTACTTCCCAGCATCCCATGTGGCACAGAGTCCAATACCTTAATGATGTCCAGATACAGAACATCCACTGCATGTAGCAGTTCTCCACACTTCATGGGTTCTGTTACTCTTATCTTGTTACCTGTTGTGCAGTAAAGTTGTCATTGTATCACTGCAGCTGTTATCCATCGAAGAGGTACAGTTTTCTTTATTTCTAGTCAGTCAATGAAAATCTGTAATACTTCAATGTATGCATGACCGTCATTAACTGCTGTGTTAGACAGTGAAAATTGATGTCTGAACACATATGCAGCTTTTCCATCCTCATGCAACACCTTTTCACCACTGTCAATACAGAGATGTGACTTGACATGTATTTCACACTGTTTCTGTAAAGTAGTTGTTGTGTATGGATTATGTGAATTTTTCAATGTCATGCTTTACTGTCAATAATGTGTCATTTTCATTGGTAAGTGAAGCACAACCATGTTTAGTGGTTTCTTTGGCAGGTATCAGCAGGACATCACAAAGTGAGTCATGTTCATTTCATCTCCGTACACAAAGTTTGTTGATTGTTATAACACGCACAATCTCAGTACTGTACTGATTGGCTTCTTCACATTACGTGCTGTACAAATACTTTTCAAGCCATCTGTATGTCTGTCTATACAGTAATGTGACAGTTGTAGGAAGTAATTTGATGTCCTCCTATTGTTTCTCACACAACAGAATGGAATGCCTCTGTAAAGGAACCACTCTTCTGCGTGTGCTCCTTCACGGAAAACAGTGCCCTCAGTTAATGTCTTGTGACAGAAGCAGCTGTTTGTGTTATGGTGCAAACTGAATTCACTTCATTTTGAAAAGGGCTCTAACATAAATTGCGCAGGCGCTGGTGCTGCTCCGTAATTGGAAAGGTGCATCACCACAAGTTGCGCTTCTATAGAAATGCATACAAGGAGCACGCTGATGTCGTCACCTTTACAGTGAATGGAGCCACCAGCATCCGCTATACTTCAGGGTAGCGTACAATTCAAAAAGTAAATGAAATCCATTTGTTGCCACAAAAGTGCTGTGCTGTACGAAAACATTAACTGGAGAGTAAGCTTTGCAGTGGTGGAAGCCATGCAAACGACAGATTCGATTTCATAACATCTGTACATATGTTAACAACAGTTGAACACACACACTGTTGACAATAATTTACTGTCATTGTTTAGCAAATGACAAACGTTGACACAGTGTGACAAAATGAACAGTGCAACAGGTAGTTTTTGACAATTCTAAATTCTGTTTATTAAATGTCAATTGAGAAGACATGCAAAGGGGGTACTGTGTGGTGTTGTGATCAATAACCTTGGATGTGTGGGGAGAAAAAGTTCCATAACCTTTATGGTGGAATGATGCGCCAGGCTTGAAATGGGTGTATGCTCCGCTCGCTTTGGATATCTGTCTCTAATGGCCTTCAGGCAACAGGCAGGGAGAGGTACACGAATATCTTTTCTGAGGAAACCCCAACACCATCTCACTAATTGTCTGTAACCAGTATATCGGTATTTCCTGTGGAAGAGAAATGGCATGGATGTCATGGTAGGAATGTACATTGTGATAATAAGGATCACAAGTAACAGAAAGCAACCTTTTGTTCAGTTACAGTCAATGCATGTGTTACACCATGTGATTCAAAGTACTGTAACAGTTTAATGCAGTCGTTGGTCAAAAACAGCAGTGACAGCACAGCAAGATGCACACGTGCTGTACAGTATCAATGTCATACATGCCATAACTGTCACAGCATCTGTTGCTGCCATGTTGAAAGTTGTTATTCTGCCGAGTGATGATGAAATAATGGCTCACTGTAGTGTATCACATGGCAAAGCAGTGCTGAGGGCACATGCTACGGAACGACCTTCCATGCAGGACTTGGTAGTGTTCAGCAGACGCCCAATGGACATGAATGGCAGGATAGTACAGCAGCCAGTGCATGCAGATCACCTCCTCGTGGGTGATGGCAGTGCACTGTCAGCAGTGTGGTGCTCATCTGTGGCATGGTGAGTGCACCAAAGACACATCAATGCCTCCTTCATGTCTTGTATGTCGAACTAATGAGTGTTGTCATGTTGCAGTGTACACTGTGAGTCACCTGTGACATAGACAAGAAACTAAAAATGATGTTGATAGCATGCCAGACAACTGAGGTCCTCACCAGACATGGTGCTATGTGGCTTTGAAGGATGTGAATGTGGCAACACTGCTGGTGATAATCATGGGTATAACCCTGAGGGCTACTCTGCCTACGTTGGATATCCAAATAGGTAGCAATCAGACCTGCTACTTATTGCTTGTGGATTCAAGTGCCAAGACAAACTGACATGATTGTGAAAATATGGCCGAGCACCAAACAAAGTAAGTAATTAAGACTACGATGCAATGGCCAGAGTGCGTGACAACTGGACACACATCTTTCTGTAAATATTTGTGAAATGTTTGAAACATTTCCATGTCTACATTTCACACAATGCCTTGCCGCATCACGTGTGCCATGCTGTAAGAGTCTCATTGAATGAGTACCACACACTCCATTGGCTGTATCACAATGCATTTCAATCTTTACATAGCAGAAACAGTGCGTGTCTTACTCATGTATGTTGCTGGTGCACGACCTCCATTGTACTGTTGCTGATAATTGTAGTAAGCGGTTTGAAGCACATGAGGATTAAGCACCACTGCTTCAAAACCACTGTGAAGAGTAATACATTCTATGTCCTCCTCCTCACGACGCCAAGTGATGCGATCAATTTCTCTGCAACACAGGCATTCAAGCACATCCTCCATGTCTCTGCAATGCCCACATTCACACCTGCAACAGTGAAATTTCTGGTATGTTACAGCTGTCAAGATATAGTGTCATGCGTCAGCACCATGCCATTAAGACCCTGAGCAGAAGCAATTATTCACAACACAAGCATTGATGCTGTTGCCTGAAGAATGTGAACATGCCCTGCTGGCATGGTACCATACTTCAATTCATTAACACGTCACCCACAGGACTTGTAACATTGACAGACGACATATCATCATTGTTCAAGAAACAGTACGATATGGTATAATAGTGTGCAACTTCAATCTTGCATGCCTGCTACACAGACAGACTGACATTGGCATGGTACACACCAGTGCTATTACCAACCGTGAATAATCCCACACAGTTGTTACTTCATGTAAGTGTGATATTCAATGTCATTAAATATCACAGGTACACAATTGTCCTTGGCACTGACATTACAGCTACACAACACTGTATGCCTGTGTCAGCAACATAAAAATCAGGGTACTGTGTACTTGCTGATCATCATAAGTATGCATCGCTTAGTGGCAAAAAGTACCACTGTCTTTTATCTGTGGTTATTGTGATCACTGAGGCACATGGATCATGGCCTTTTCCATAGCTGATGAATGGCATTCATACTGCATTCTTACTTGTGTCATCAGAAGCTCAGAAAATGAAAATCAGTGGCAGAACTTGTGCTGTACAAACTGTAATGGACTGGGAAGATGCAACGTAAGATGCAGCAGACTCAACATACTTGTTAACCTCCCATGTCACAGTGTCACACCCTTTTGAATTATCCTGTGTCAGAAAGGGTAGAAATCCTCAGACACAGACCTCCATCCCACCACGACCTCTATGTAAGAAAGGGTTTCTCATCCCTCCATTTGGTTTTGATGTTACAGTTGATCCACACGTTGGAAGACTAGGCATCTTTGGTGGACTGATTCGGTATATGTGCTTTTGGGCGTTGATAGTATTCAATTGATCATGGAAGTTTTGAGGCTGCAAACTTGTGTTTTACATTGTAACATCTTAAGGAGGAGGTTGAAGGGATCAGAAGGCAGTAGTCTGGTGTGGGGTGGTGGGTGACAGAGGAGGATTGTAGAAGTGGAGGGCAGGTTGAAGCACATGTTAGTACCCTATACAGAATGGCCTGGTCCTAGGGAGAGGAGCAGGGCCAGCTGGAGTAGGGACACAGGGATGATCGGGGACAGGGACCTAAACAGTGTAATCACCACAAACAACACCGGTACATGTTGTTTCCCAGAAAGAGAACCATTAACGGATGGGAGGAAATGGAGGAGGACAGTATGGGGTAGTCATCACACTTAGAAATCGCTCTACCCCGTCACGCCCAGGTGAATAGGAGGACTGGGATGGGGTGGGTGGAGCATTGCACTGAATAGTGGTCTGTCATGAGGCAAGGCTGGAGGGTGACAGGAGAATAATCAAGAATTGCAGGAGGGGGATCATGGTGAGCATAGTGATTACGGCTGCCAAGTTTCTTCAGACTCTGAAGAAACTTGGCAGCCAGCCAAGTGAAACGTCAGTCTGTGTAGTGTGCGTCCTGGTCTGTAATAAATTTTGATTTTTATCTATAAGACGCTTTGAGTGTGCTGTGCAGGTGCTTATATTCAATTCTTTTTGTTACTTCAAATGCAAATAGCACTGCATATATCCTGGTGCTCTCTTCTTTTTTTTGTTACATATATAGGGAGAATATGAAAGTAAGGGCACAGAACAGAAATATTAGGAATGGTGAGGGATGTGCTCAGTAGGCAGGTGAGCAAACACAGGTATTACATAGGTGTTCTGCATCACTCTGTACTTGGGGAAGGTCAATACATCCTGAATGGAGGGACAGAGAGCCCAAAACAAAGATGGGTCAATGGGAGGATGATGGACAAGCACAGTATCAGGTGCTTGGAGGGATGTAAGTAGATTGAGGGGGACAGGATGGGCATGCAGATGGGTGACATGTCCAGAAGGGGAAAATGACTGTGGACAGGGTGATGGTAGTGATTTGTAGTACAAGACAGTGGACAATGTCAGGATCAAAGTGATTGCACAGAGCAACACAGCAAATACATTGCCACTGTCCAAGGAATTGTTTTACTGAAGGAAACAAAATCATGACATTCAAGAATACAACTTTAATGTTTTGGGTACTGTCAATTATTATTCCTGGTTTCAGATCCACCTTGCCCATGTGAATACAGCAATGATTCAATCCATATTGATGGTCATTGATAAGCATAGTAACCATGGATGTTGAACATCACTAAGTGAACAAGAGCAGGGCAAACATTGTACTGTTATTGTACTCAGTGCCACTTGACTTACAATTAAAGCGGACATCTGTTCCCAAACTATGTGAAATTAAAGCAGATGAAATATGACGACATGTACAGCTACACCCTAGAAGCGGCAGTGGAGAAGGTCACATTAACAGTGATTGAAGTTAGGTTATGGAGCCACTAGCCAGCAGGGCTAGTGATTAACAAAAGTGCAGTCCTTACAGACTTTTAGTGGCACAGTTGGTGTACATTATGAAGTGGTACCTTCTCAGTACAATCCCACTGGGATAATTATATGAAAATGTTACTATGCGACACAAATCCACCATAATTTTGATACTGTGCTGGTGCTACTTTCGACCCATGATTAACATATCCTGCTGTCACATGTCATGCCTTACTCCAGCTACAGAAAGTGAAGTTATCAGTAGCCTGTGTGGTGACATGTCACACTTCGAGGGCCACAAGTGAAATGTACATTTAACCCTGACAGCACACCAAAGGTCATCCTTGAATTGATACACCACAGAAACAGCCCCCACACACACACACAGACGAAACAACACAGATAGACACAGACACACAAACTGTCAGGACAGTTTCATTCAATGTTTACTACCACACACAAAGCAGTCCGACAGCAAGGGTCACAACTGCACTCGCCAGGACTGTGTGTCGTACACCAATGCCCACCCAACCACCAACACACACACACACATACACCACTTGTCATTCTAGTATACAGCTGGTGAAAAGCCTTACAGTTATCTCACTGATGTTATGCAACAACCAGTGATATGAAAGGCAGTGATCACTGCACACTGTCTCCTCTGTACAGTAATCACACCACCCAAACAAAGATAGTCCATTACAACTAAAGAGGTGATACTGCATTGTAGAGGCAACTAGATAACAGTTATGTGTTACAATGAAAACACAACACTGTGTCTTGTCTTGCCACCATGAAGAACAAAATAGACAGCGATGATGACTAGTTGGTAACAGTGATGAAAGTGAATAGGAACGACAGGAACTCAGTTCCGTACTTTTGCAGCAGGAACGGAGTTCCTGTACTTCTTCCCATTGACACTGGAACTAAAATTCTTAAACCAGCAACATAATGGCAGTTTTGGCCCTGTGACCTGAAATCAGGGTTTGTATAGCAACATTTGACTTGTACAACAGTGCTATTTTGCTACATATACTTCAATATCTCTAACAATCTACTAGTGTCGAAACAGATAGACGTGTCTTCACACAGCTATCCTTCAGATTGAAGATCTTCATTATGCATGTCATATTTGCCAGTACCTGAGTTCCTGTACTTTCTTGTCTACCACTTGCACCACTGGTTGGTAACTGCTAAGTTTCTTCTGCATGACATGAATGCTATCCTCCATTAACTACTGCACAGACAGAGGGCAGAGAACATCTACATCACTACTGGTGTACAGTAATTGGTGTACCAGGCTGTCAGTATGCAGAAATATGTGCTGAGACAGTCAGTTACTGGTATAATGCTGCTGGTGACCAAAGTGGTGATGACTGGATGGATAGTAACATACTAAGAATGCCAGCAGAGTAGGCCCAATGGTCAGTCACATCTGCTCAAGAGTCAACCTAGATCAATCTCACTATCCCCTTCCCCAGTCAGGGTTCCCTACCCCAAACAGGTGTCCCTCCTCATCATCCATGTCCTGTACCTCTTCAAGACCCTCTTGAACTATTCCACCGTGGACACCTACACCAGTTACTCAGGCAGTACATACCATGGATCCACCACCATCTCAGTGAAGTATCTCCTCCTCATTCATCCCCAAACTGTCCCTCCCATGTATGTATACCTTATTTACCCCTTGAAAAACTTGAAGACCTCATTCATATCCCACCTGTCTGTGCTCTGTTCAAGTGACTACAGCTCGAGCCTCACAACTGTGTCATTTCATTCCCCTATCCCAACAGTGGACATCAGCTGGGAGGCTGCAGACCAGGCACCTTCCCCAACACCTTATCCCTCCTGCCCCATCTTCCTCAAGTGGAGCCACGCCATCGCTCATTAACATAGGTGACCCTTGCACTGCAGGCACCCCTGCCCCTACAGCATTAGCACCCACCACCGTGCTCTTGTGGTTCTTTACCTGGGCCCCTCCACCATCACCATGCAAGTGCCTACTATCTGCATCCTCATTGAACTTCACATGTATAGTTATATGTGCAGTGTTGTGCACCAGCTGGAACTGTTATGTTCATCACCAGTTCCTCCTGCCTATGTACCAGAATACACGACCTCCACCTCCAATGTATACCTCCTATACCTTGTTCTACCACAATTAAAGCAGATTACTGTCCATCCCTTTATGGCCTTCAAGGCCCCATCAATCGCACGTTTGCAGGCTGACTCCTGTCTGTCAAACCATTACCCCTCTGCACCCTCACCTTGGCCCAAGGAAGCAAACAAAATAGGGGGTGGTGGTTGTACGTGATGAGCAACACATGAATGACAAAAGGTCATGTCATGTCATGGCAGCTAAGTCACAAAACGAGTGGGGTGGGGCCAAGTCTTGGGACAGGGAGGATGAACAGCAACAGAAGGCAGAGCGTTATGACACATAGTGGGGTAAAGGAGTATGGGAATGAACATGCACACATTCCATAAACCACTTGGAAAAACAGCTTGTATAATGAAGAGCTTAACTTACAGGTTCAGTGCTGCATGTTCAAATCCCTCTCCTACAGTTAGCGCCATGCTATGTTCAAACACTGATATTTATCCATCAGACCCAACTGTTTGGAACTACAGAGAGACATGTCACCTACAAGTGTCGAAAAACATCATTTAAATGATGGATTTCACACAGAACATTTGTAGTGCAGAAACAAATTCCATAGTTCCCATGCCTAGCTAGTACAAAGGTGGCCTCTGCATTGCATTACAAATGTTAGCAATGCACTATCATCACTCAGTAAATCAGCTGAAGGGTTTACACTTCAACAGGGCACAGCAATGCAACAGAGAACGGACAAATACAGACTACTGATTTGTTATGCTTGAACAGTAGCCACCATCATCAATACAGCACACGCATTGGTTGATCAGTCTCATAACAGTACACTTCATGGGCCTTCAGGCATATATTTTAAGAGAAGTGTCTTGCAATACTGTTGTAATACATATATTACTGTGGTGTGTATGTATTTATATCCAGCACAGTCTGATGTCTCACTATGGGGAACAGTGATTTACGCAGGCTATTGAGGCCGACTACCACACATGCATCTACTGGTCGGAGCACCTTGAATGCACTATGTGCATCACGATAGCCTACAACAATACCAGGGGAAAAGAAAGGTCACACTGAAAAACAGAAGATAAAAACATCATGAAAGGACTCAGCATGGGCGGTAACACTTTACCATTCATGATTTCCAGGCCGACGCCTGGTATGGAGGGCCAGATACTATCATCATCCACACTGGCAGAATCGGATGATCCGAGCTTGCATCCATTTCATAAGGATCCTCCCTGTAAGGATCAAAACATTCACTTCTTCAGGCAATGAAATGTTGTCTGAATCAGACTCTGCGGAGGAGCTACTGTTCCCGCTTATCGGACCGCCAACCGAAAACAAACTGCCGCCTCCATGTTTGTTTACATCCCTGGAGCAGAACAGGAAGTTATGACCTCACTTCCTTGCATGACGCCTAAAGGACTGAGGTCAGCACTGCAAGAAAAAAATCGGGTGTAATTATGCAAATTAGGTACGCAGTTTAAAAAACTTTTTATCATTTGCATGGAAATGTACGCGATTTGTACAGATAGGATGCACATGATATCCTATGAAGGTAAGAAAACTGAAATTGTACCCCAGGTTCTATGAATCACTTTAAACCAAACAGAAATTCGGTCCCCAAGCATGATGCCCTGCACTGCCCCCATCCTCGCTGCCACCAGTGTCTGCTGGGGGGCACTCTCATACGCCCACCCTGGGGTGTAAAGCCAGGGTAAGATACCGATGACCATGGGGAGGGACACCCTGACAGACCTGCCCTGGGGGTAAGCCTGGGCATGGCATGGGGATGGCGTGTGCTCATGGGCTGAGCTTCCCACGGGGGCGGACCATAATTACAAAATAAAAAAAAGATAGCTGAGATGAGAGATCTGACTGGTGCAATTTAAAATAGTGTACTATTACTATTGCTTCCTGAAAAGATAAAGGAAATGCTATTACTGATTAATGGGCCATGTTGAGATGAGGACAACACCATGCAAATCTGGAGCATATGTGTTGGAGCTCTCTCCACTTGCAGGAAATTCAGAAAGTGGTACATAAAATCTTATCAAAAGTTGCAACAGTTCCCTATTTCTATCTTTTTATTTATGTTAGGTAACACCACAGATATTCATTTTTAAGCATATACCTTCAATTAGGGTGACTGGGGCTACATTTATGGGCCTTAAAATGCTCATATTGGCCAGATGGAAAGCAAATTATGTCCCTACTGAAAAGGTGTTCCAAAGCATCTTTTGAGAGTGCTAACTTTTCTTTATTGAATAATTCTGAACTTTTAATATCATGGACCCTCTTTCTGAATCTCCTAATAACATAATTAGATGAGGCTTTCATTAGAAAATAAACTACTATAGAACTAGTTATTTTCACTGTAAATTTATTTTCTTTTTTCATTCAAACTTTATTCATTTTTAATGCTTTACAGAGAGGATCTAGTTAGCATACATACAAATGACACAGGATTAAAGAACAGATGTTAGATCAACTCCTCCCCTCCTCTGTTTCCCCTTCCCCATTTCCTCACACAAGATGGAAAATCAGAAGGAGAAATAAAAACAGGATAAACCTCTGGGATGATTAGAGGGAATAAAGTGCCAGCAAAGGCCCCAAATCTTCTGAAATTTCTGGGATTGTATGTAAATTAACAATCATATTTTCCAATCGCAGATTTGCCAGCAACTCCTGCAACCATTCACTGTAAGCAATGTCAGTCATGTCTTTCCAATGACGCAAAACAGATTTTTAACGGACATGGCTATAAGAGTTATGTGATATTTCCTGTTATTAACTGTGACAGAGGACAAACCCCAAAATGCATATTTCGGGGTAAAAGATCATGTAGTCCTAGTAAGGATTGGCCCTCTGTCGAATCGCATGCCAGAGGGGGCTACTTTGGAACATTTCCAGAATATATGTAACAGGTTCTCTTCCTGATGGCAACGAGTACATGTAGTGGATGATAGGAATCTCAGTTTAGCCAATTTCTGGGGTGAGTAATAGTAATTATGCCGGATTTTGTACTGCATTAGCCGGAGCTTATCGTGTCTGATATATTTGTGACAATTCACCCACAAAGAAGGCCAGTTAATTTCCTGTTGGTAAAAAGGGAGGCCAAAATTGAGTTGGGCCAAAACAATCTGGCCATTTCCAGTTGTGTAATATCTCATACATCTTAGATACAGCGTGGGTAAGCCTGCCATTGGAATCAGTTCTGTCCAGTAAGACAAACTTAGGGGCACCGGGAGAGCCAAAAGATTTCACCATCAGGTGCCTTAATTGAAATATTTTGAAAATAACAGAATTCAGGATATGGGCTTATGTAGAATCTCAGGAAATATTAACCATAAGACATTTTCCTAGTGAAGAAGCTAAGTGGGTGATCTCCCAGCTGGGGAATCCATTTCAGTTGTAGGGTTTGCCTTCAATAGTGAGATTTGGGTTCCCCACCAAGGCTGAGAGGGATCTATTGTATGCTCATATTTCAAGAAAGAACACAACTGTGAATGAACTCTTATAGATACTGCTATAGGGCCTTAGCGAGGGAGGTAAGGCTTTTAACCTGGTATGTAAAACTGCCCTGGGGATAACCCACTAGCCTTTATAAAGGTACGTTCAATTTGAGCCATATGGGAATAAAACAATATGAAGTTGCAGGGAGCTCAGGTATGAGGCCATCGCAAGTACTTGCTTACATGACTGGCCCAATAGTATAGCTCAATGTGCGGGAGACGGAGTCCTCCCTTCTTTTGGGGCTGAGAGCTTATTATAACTTATCCGGGGTTTCTTCACTGTCCAAATAAAATCTGTAATCATCTGATGTATCCTTTTAAACCACACCAAAGGAGTCCAAACGTTTGAAAGATTAATCAGGTAGAATAACTGGGAGAAAACGCTCATTTTAACTATATTGATTTTCCCCACAAAGCCCATCTTTTAAGATCTTGCCTGATAACAGCAACTAGAGGGTCCAAGTTTAGTTTTATAAATCTGCCGGGTCTCTTGACAAGTTAACTCCCAGGTATTTTAGGGCTTTAGTCTGCCAAGAGCAACTCTAAAAGCGCCTAGCTTTGTCGCTTTGTAATTTAGAGGAATTCCACTGTCTTATCTTTGTTTAATTTGTAATTAGACATTGAGCTGAATTCTTCCAAGATTTTAATCAGGGCAGGCAATGACATCCTGGGGTGAAACAATTGTAAGAGCAAATCATCCGCATAAGTCAAACTTTAACAGTCTGACACTGAACCACTATACCCTGGACATCTAGATCTGCTGTTATCCCTGAATAAGGGGTTCTAAATAGATCTTAAACAATAAAGGGATAGTGGGCAACCCTGTCTAGTTCCGGCGTAAGTGTAAAAGGATTGACATTGACCCATTACAGACCACCCATGCAGTAGGAGTTTTGTATAAAGCCTTAATCCACTTTACAAACATGGGGAAATCCAAAAACTTGAATTGCCTGAAATAGGAAATTCCAATCAACCCTGTTGAATGCCTTCTTGGCATCAAGGAGACAAGCACGGCAGGAATGTCAGCATCTCTGGAAGCCGAAAGACATGCAACAGGGTTCTGAGATGATCTACTGAGGATCTGGCCTTCATAAATCCCACTTGTTCTGGGCCTATAATATCTGACAATATCGGCCTAACTGGTCTGCAAGAAGTTTTGTGAGAATCTTGAGATCCTGGTTCAGAAGGGAAATCGGTCTGTAACTTTCGTTCTATCAGGAGTTTACCCTCTTTGGGTATTAGAGTGATTAAGGCCTCAAATAGCAACTTATCCAAGTCTTGTCCCAAAAGAATCTGATGAAATAAGGCCAGAAGCGATGGAACCAGCTGTGGAGCAAACACTTTATAAAAATTGGCGAGAAGCCATCAGGACCCGTGTTTTATCTATTGGGAGATTTTTAATAACTCTAAATATTTCCTCTCAAGTCATGGGATTAACACATTTGAAATAGTAGGTAATGAAAGATGTTCTAAGTAAGAATCCAAATTAGCTAATGACGGGGTTCGTCCATCGGGCTATATAGCTTCATGTAATATTTTCTAAATTCAGAAGCAATATCTGATGGAATGTTTTAGATGCCATCTTCCATGGAATGAATCGAGGCAATAAACCGAATTGATTCAAGTTGCTTAAGTTTGAGAGCTAGGAGGCATGCCTTTTCTCCTTGATCCACATAATAAGCTTTGGTTTTGAGGATGGAAAATTTAGCCTTCTGTCTCAGTAAATTCAGATAAGCATCTTTTAACTTTACTAAATCTTGTTTCACTAAATCAGAAGATGGGGTGATAGGTGTGTTCCAATGACCTGATTTGAGATAATAGGATGTAAGTTTCTCCTCTTGCATCTTTTCCATTTGGACACCAATCCAATCAGAAGGCCATGAATGTAGGCTTTAGGGCACCATTCGATATCAGGTCTTCCTGTTGAATTGGTATTGATTTCAGAGAAGACTGTGATGTGCTCACCTATATATTTAAGATTTTCTGGGTTTTTAAGCAATTGGTTGTTGACCTTCCATCGCCTACCCTTCATGGAAATAGATACAAGGAGATCAAGCACGACACGGGGAATGATCAGATAATGGGCCCGAAGTATATTAGCCTCCGACACACTAGTAATCAAGCTTTGAGAAATTAACATATAATCGACACGGGAAGACGGTGGTGGACCTGTGAAGTAAATGTAAATTCTTTAACCACCGGAAGAAGGACACGCCAGATGTCTATCAATCCCGCGCCATCTAGTAATTTCCAGAGTGCTCATGGCTGGTGAAAGTCCTTAAATTACCTACTTGAATGATCCATTTGTGGATCAACAACCAGACTGAAATCTTCTCCTAAAATTAAAGGTGTATTTAAATAGGGCGTAAGAATATTAAGTAAATGCATGAAAAACTGGGAGTCCGTATTAGCCATATATACTAGCAAGTACGATGTCTCTAGTATAAAGTTTCCCTTGACTATAATGTACCGCCCTTCTGAGTCAGGTATAATTACATCGGAATAGAAGGTATAGATCTACAATTAGAATCATAACCTCTGCTTTGGGTATTGCCCTCAGCCAAAAACACTGACCTATTTGTTGCCTGACTAATTTGTCTGCCTCAGAATTTAGCAAGTGGGATTCCTGCACCATATCAATGTCTGCAGCCAACAGATTGAGGTGTTTAAGGAGCTGGCACTGCTTAAGCTTGTGTCTTGCCCCTCTGACATTCCACGTGAGAATTCTCACTATGCCCACCATAGAGGTTTACATGCTGATAAGTATGTCAAATTATATCCATTAATTTCTCCAGATAACAGTTCCTGTGTGAGAAATCCTCCCCATCTCCTCCAAAGTTAGCAAGCCCTTTATTATAACCTGTGCATGGTGTAAACAATAACCTATAGTCCCAACCCACCCCCCACTCACCTGTCGCTCCTTATGCCTCATGCCCTACAACCATCCCTCCCCAGCCATCCTCCTTGCTTTAAAACAATTGAAAAGTAAATTTACTTTCATTATATTCATGAGTAGAATATTAAATTGGAAAATTTCACCTTGCGAAATATTTTACGTAATTCGCATTGCACAAAATTTTTACCTGGGTGAAACGTAATTTCACTCTGATTTTGCTTTCACGTAATGTGAAATTTCTCACCAATTTTGCTTTCTGATAAGGTGAAATTTTGCCACTATCCTTTGTTTCGCCAATGTTTTCAATTTTGCCAATGAAATTGCAATGCATTGTGGGTACAAGGAGGGATAGTGAGACTGAAGGGGAGGATGAGGGCGCGTGGAGGATGACAACAGTAAAGCTGACATATTGAACAGGTATTTCTGCCAGTCTTTACTGAGAAGAGGAGGGTAATGGGTCTGAAGGAGTACAAGGGTGAGAATGGTGCAGAAATGGACACAAGTACCTTTACACGAGAGGGTCCTAAAGGAACTGGAAGTAATAAGAATTGATAAAGCAATGGGGCCAGATGGGGTGCACCCAGGGTCCTTAAAGAACTAACAGAGGTTGTGGCTGAACCTCTGGCTATCCTGTTTAGCCGATCACTGGAAACAGGGGAGGTACCCAAAGACTGGAGGACAGCAGATGTAGTCCCCTTATACAAAAGTGGGAACAAAGAGGAAGCAGGAACTACAGACCAGTCAGCCTCACCTCGGTAGTGGGAAGATCATGGAAGCACTACTGAAGGAGAGATTGGTGGAACATCTGGTTGTCAATGGACTACAGGATCCAAGGCAGCATGGTTTCACCAGGGGAGGTCATGTCAGACCAACCTCGTTGAATTTTTGACTGGGTGACTAGGGAGGTGGATCAGGGAGGGCAGTGGACATGGCCTATCTGGACTTCAGTAAGGCCTTGACACTGTGCCATAGAAGACTATTACACAAACTGGGGAATATGGGTGTGGGCAGGACAGTAGTGTGGTGGGTAGGTAACTGGCTGGGTGGCAGGACACAGAGGGTGGTGGTAAATGGCTGTCACTCCACAGAGGAAGAGTGACCAGTGGGGTACCACAGGGATCAGTGCTGGGACCGGTCCTATTCAACATCTTCATCAGTGACATTGCGCAGGACCTAGAAGGCAGAATTTCACTGTTCACTGATGACACAAAGCTCTGTAACAGAGTAGACACACCAGAGGGTGTAGACAGAATGAGAAGGACCTGCAGAAACTTGAAGAATGGTCAGGGGTTTGGCAGTTGAAATTCAATGCAAAAAGTGCAAGATAATGCATATGTGGCACAAAAACCCTGGCACAATATATCAGTTGGGGGTGAGGATATAGCATGCACCAAGCAGGAAAGGGATCTTGGGGTTATCATCTCTGATTACCTCAAGGTAGGAAACAGTGTGACAAGGCAGCAGGCAAAGCAAATAGGATGCTGGGATGTATAGGCAGGGCATCACCAGCAGGAAAAAGGAGGCTGCATTCCGCTATACAAGACACTAGTGAGGCCCCACCTGAGTACAGGTACAGTTCTGGAGACCATACCTATGTAAGGACATAGACAGGGTAGAGAAGGTTCAGAGGAGGGCAACAAAGATGGTGCATGGATTGCATCACAAGTCCTATGAAGACAGGTTGAAGGAACTGAACATGTACTCCCTGGAGGAGAGGAGGAGAGAGGGATATGATAGAGACATACAAGTATCTTACAGGGAGGAACAGGGTGCAGGAAAACACTATTTTAAGTGAAAAGATGTTCCAGGACTAGAGGCATGGGATGAAGTTGGAGAGAGGATGATTCAGAGGAAACATGAGAAAGAATTTCTTCACAGAATGGGTGGTGGACAAGTGGAACACCCTGCCAGAGGAAGTGGTGGGGCTGAAACAATCACGGGATTTAAGAATGCATGGGATAGACATAAAGGGATTCTGGAGGTCAGGGGTATGGGGCAACAGACTTCTAGGAAAACAAACTGAACTACAAGCTCAAATGGGCAGACTGGGTGGGCCTATAGCCCTTATCTGCTGACACGTCTATGTATCTATGTAATGCATCGTGGGTAGATGGCTGAAATATCACATGCAGGCTGTTTCCTGCATAGCATATTGTCTGTTGAGTCAGAGAGCAGTTCAGTGTGATGCATTACAGCCAATAAACCTTCAAAAACACTTTTGTGATTTTTGAGAGTTAATTGCTCCCAAAATCTCAGTTTAGTTCTAGTTCTGTAGTGAACCTTTTTGTTTTGGTATCTTTGGATACTACTTAGTTAAACTTAGGTAGTGGTTTCCAGTTTTCAAAGGCACTCATCGCCGGTAGGTCAGAGCTTTTAGCTGATTGTTTCGTGAGGGCACAGTTTAGGCCCAAACCCTTCCCACCCTCATCCCACCCACCCCTGGGAATAGTTCTATTTATACCTGGGGTTCTGACATCATTTCCTCAAGAGGGCAAGTGCATATCACTGTCATATCCTCTCTAGCACACTGCACTGACAATATAAGCATACACATTATATAAATACATATATTTCTATATAACACACCAATCACACACACACACACACAAAAACAACTAAACAAGGTAGACAGTTATGGGGAGTAGTACAATGTAATGGCTGTAGGGCAGCAGTCTTCCGGGAGTCTTTCTGGAGGCTGACATGCTGCCCTGTTTGCAGACAACTATCTGCCCTGAGGGAGGAAGTTGCCCATCTTCAGGCCGCACTGAACAGTAGCAAGGGAACCTCCCCATCCAGGGAGCACCAGATCCACCACCACTACCTCAGAGGTTGCGAAGAAAGCACAGCAGTTGGACCACAGTGGGCCCAGAGAGGGTAAGGGTGGTGGAACAGAGGCACGCCAGTCAGTTGTTCCACCCACAATCCATACACCAATCTGGGGAGCATAGTTCCCCATGGATGCACCCGCAGAGGAGACTAAGGAGGATGCAGACAACTGTCACAAAGGAGGCCCTTAGGAAGGAGGCAGAAGGCACCACAGGGAAAGGAAGCAGCTCCTGGTGGGGACTCAATTATTAGGGGGATAGAACTGGGGGAGCAGGGAAAACTGAAGGTACCTGCCTGGTGCCATGGCTTAGAGGGACAGAAAGTGCATCCTTAGGATCACGAGAACAGTTGCATGGGAGTCTGAGCTGGACATCATTGTCCACCTAGGGACAAATGACTTGGCTCATCATGAGATTAGAGCAGTGCAGAAGGACTTTATAGAGTTGGGGAGGGCTTAAGACAGTAGCACACAGTATCCTTCTCAGAGGTGCTGCCTGTCAGTGGCATGGGTGAGGCAAGGGTACTTTGCACCATGCAGTTTAACGAATGGTTGAAAAAATGGTGGAGTACAGGGTTTGGCTTCATTGGGGACTGGGGTTTCACTCTGGTGGACACCAGCCTATACTGGCAGGATGGTCTGTATCTGTCCAGGAAGGAACAAGTCTTTTGGGCAATCGGTTTAAATGCTTCATTGGCAAGCTTTTAAACAAGTCAAGGGGAAGGCACTGAAAGCAGCAGGAAAATCCCAGCTCCCCTACAAAACAGGGTACTAAATGAGAAAAGACAAAGGTAGAAAGGTCAGTGGGGATGCTGCTACAGAAGGTAAAGCCATCAAAAATGGAGAGCAATGAGTACCAATGCCTGTACTCTGGGTAACAAGCTTCCTGAATTAGTGGCCTTGATGGAGGAGGAACATCTGGATATCATGGCAGTCACAGAAACATGGTACACACAGAACCATGACTGGGACATAAACATACCAGAATACACTACAGGAGCGACAGGGAGGGTGAAAGAGGAGGGTAGCTCTCTCATAAGAGAAGGAATCAAAGCAACAGAACAAAAGGGTAAACAGGGAGGAGAAGAAGCACTGTGGGTCAATTTGGAGGCAGGCAACGGCACCACAATCTGCACAGGGGTTGTATACAGACCCTCTCTCAGGGGAGGAAATGGACAAGAAATGATAGAAAGTATACTTAGAATGGCAGATAAAGAGGAGGTATTGCTGATGGGTGATCTGACTATGCCAGATGTTAACTGGAGTGCAGTTGCAGCAGCCACTTCTAAGAGTGGGGTTATTCTAGATGCCCTACAGGGCATGCCTTAGACTACTAGTATTGGAACCCACTCGAGAGGGGCAATCTCAGACCTGGTCTTCTCAAATAGAGATGTAGAGAGGATCACAGATGTAGAAGTGGGTAGCCATCTGGGAACTAGCGATCATCGAACAGTATGGTTCACAATAAACACAGCAATAGAGTCAAGCCATACAAAGGCAAAGTACTGGACTTCAGGAGGCTAACTTTGCCAAAATGGGTGAGTGCCTAAGGAATGCACTAGCAAATGGGCAAGAAGGAGGGTGGAAGAACAATGGGAATAATAAAACTGCCATCACAGAGGTAACAAGCCTTTGTGTGAAGCAAATAAACAAAGCGAACGATGTAAGAAACCACTATGGTTCTCAAAGGAGGTGGCAGTGAAGGTTCAAGAGAAAAGAAAGCATTCAGAAAGTACAAGGAATCACAGAAGGAGCAGGACAGAGAATTGTATCAGTTAAAGCAAAGGAGCTGGGAAGGTAGTCAGAACAGCAAAGGTCGAAATGAGGAAAAGATAGCCAACTCAGTTAATAAGGGGATAAAACCTTTTAGGTACATTAGGGAGCCAAGGAAGACTAAGGGAGGGATAGTGAGGCTTAATAAAGGGAAGGGGGTGGGCAGAGGTGACTGTGAAAAGGCAGAGATACTAAACAAATATTTTGCTCAGTATTTACAAATGAAGGGGAGGTACCTAAAACAAACAATAGAAACACTCTGGATACAGAAGCTGATACCAGCCCATTTACAGAAGAAAGGGTTCTGAAAGAACTCTTAAAACTGAAGGTGGAGAAAGCAATGGGGCCTGATGGGATTCATCCCAGAATTCTAAAAGAACTAAGGGTAGAACTAGTGACACCACTGACTACCCTCTTTAACAAATCATGGGAGGATGAGGTGGTACCTGAGGACTGGAGGAGGGCCGATGTGATTCCCTTCACAAAAGTGGGAGCAGGGCAGAAGCGGGAAACTACAGACCAGTTAGTTTAACCTCAGTGATAGGGAAAATGATGGAATCACTTCTGAAGGAAAGAATTGTCGAGTACCTAGAGGCCAGAGGGCACAGGACCCAAGGCAGCATGGATTCACAGCAGGAAGGTCATGTCAGACGAATCTAATAGATTTCTTTGACTGGGTGACCAAAGTAGTAGATCAGGGAGGGCTGTGGACATGGCCTACCTAGACTTTAACAAGGCATTTGACTCAGTCCCACACAAAGATTAATATACAAGTTAGCCAGCCTGGGAGTGGGTCCCAAGATGATAGCCTGGGTAAAGAATTGGCTGGAGAATAGGACACAGAGGGTAATAGTAAATGGAGTCCACTCTGAAGAAAGGGAGATTATTAGTGGGGTGCTGCAGGGTTGGTTTAGGACCGGTCCTCTTCAATGTCTTTGTAGCGATATTGCAGAGGGACTGCAAGGAAAAGTATGTCTCTTTGCAGATGACACAAAGATCTGAAACAGAGTTGATGCACAAGGTGGGGTGGAAAGGATGAGAAGGACTGGCAAGTAGAGGAATGGTCAAATGTATGGCAGCTTAGATTTAATGCTAAGAAGTAGGTAATGCACCTGGGAAACAAAACCCAGGGAAGAGCACAATGGGGGTGAGATACTAACAACAACAAAAATGGAAAGGGACCTGGGGGTAGTCATATCAGATGACTTAAAGGTGGGCAAAGCAATGTGAGAGGCAGTAAGGAGGGCTGGGGATACTGTGATGCATAGGAGGGCATCACCAGTAGAAAAAAGGAAGTTGTTATCCCTCTGTACAGACAGCTGGTGAGACCCATCTAGAGTACTGTGTGCAGTTCTGGAGACCCAATCTCCGCAAGGACATAGACAAGATGGAAGCTGTCCAGAAGAGGACAACTAAAATAGTGCAGGGTCTGCACCGGAAGACATATGAAGAGAGACTAAAGGAGATTAATATGTATAACCTTGAGGAAAGGAGGAGAGGGGACATGATAGAAGCGTTCAAGTACCTCAAGGGAATCAACAAAGTCCAAGAGGGTAGCATCTTTCAAAAAAGAGGTGTGAAGAACAAGGGGCACAATTTGAAGATAGAGGGAGGCAGCTCAGAGGTAATGTAAGGAAGTATTTTTCACAGAGAGGGTTGTGGATGCATGGAATGGCCTTCCGGAGGAGGTTGTGGAGTCAAAAACAGTGATTGAATTCAAGCATGCATGGGACAACCATAAAGGCAATTCTAGGGGTGGGGTAGAAAGAAGTGGGCTGCTGGCTAACTAGGATCTGCAGCTTATCCATTAGGTAGGAAATGGGCAGACTGGGTGGGCCAGCGGTCCTTATCTGCCGTCAGATTCTATGTTTCTATGTTCTATGTTTCTGTGTCTGTGTCTGTGAGGGAGTTGAGTGGGGAGGGTCGACCATGTGGTGTGTGTGTATGTGAAAGCAGAGCTGGCTAGTTGCTAATATTTGACAGATTTCTCACAAGTTGTAAGTGAGTTTCTGTAATTTCTTTTCAGTTTTAATATTTTTGTTGGTGTGCTACTTATTTATTATATTTTCTTCCATATTGACCCTTTTTGGGTAACTTTATCTGAACAGTTACTCATTCTGAATAATTCTGTTCCTATTTCCCTTGCTTAATCACTTTTGTGCTTTATTTTTTATTGGACGTATTCGTGTACATTGACCTCTTGACTTGTCCATATCCAGGTACACTGCATTGTTGAATTGCTCACAGAAATTAAAATTGTGATCTAGCCTCTGCATTGCAGCATTCCTGTTTTTCTATTTAATTTGCTTACCATATTAACCCTTTCCTCCCTGTTACACCGCTGGTGTTTACTACCTGACCCTATTATATATGGGGGCATGTTAGGCAGTGGCACCACTATGGTTAGGCCTGAAAACCATTTGAAACAGTGCAGAAAAAGCAGATTTGAGTCCTGATGGTTCATGTGAACCATGTAACTGCATGTCTGACACCTGATTTCTGTCTGAATGCACTGTAACATTTTCTGGGAAACATTTGTGGAATTCTGGCCTTCTTGGGCATGTTGTTAGTGCTGGCACCAGATGTGTTACATCTTCTTAATGTTGTACGCAACAATATGTGATGCAACATCACACAGCATTGTGAAACAGTTATTGAATAGGCACAATACTTACATACAAAATAAAGAAAGAAGAGGACTTAAGGAATGGGTGTAGATTAAAGAGGATAGAATAGCTTTTTTTTATGGGGAGGACGTGCAAACAACAAAAAGGTGGTGGACCATGTGGCTATGCTGGCCTTTTGTCCCAAAGTGGGATCCATACTTTTCTCGATGCAATTCCTGCCGCACAGGATTGCAGGTGACCACTAGGTCACCAACTGATATTAAGTAGAAAAATCCAAGACAGGAGAACTTGGGATGACAGAGCCATGGGGGTGCCGTAGATAATGTCCCAGGCATTGACTCCTCTGGCTGCTTGAGATGGGGCACGGTCTCCTGCTGCCTGGGTGGAGGAACAGTATTCTCCTGGTGCTAGGGAGGGGTACTGTCTCCAACTGCTGTTGGTGAGGAGGCACAGTTTGCTTCTGGGTGCTAGTGCTGGAGCAAAAGCCTCCTGCTGTAGCATTTCATTTGTGATGGTTAACTGAATTAGCGTGTACAGGTGCCCCACTGTCTTCACCCTCTCCATCATGTACATAGTCCACAAACACCACCTATTCAAATAAACAAACAAAAAAAGAAACAGAGATACAGACCCAGAGAGAGCTTGGGGGGATCCACACACACACACACACACACCCCAAGTACTAAAATATGAACTATGACAAAGACAAACAAGAAAAGTTAATAAAAATAGCACAAATTAAGCAATTTAGGTGTAAAAGTGCACTCTGCAGTCACAAGGAGTATAAATGCTGCCTACTTCTCAAGATACATAGTACAGGAAATGAACCACTCACTTACTGCCTGTTAAGACTTAACCATGTGACCACCAGCAGAGTGAAATGCCCAGTTTCACCTAATTTCACCTCAGATGTGCAGGGGTAAAATTTCACCAAAAAGCCAGAATTTCGCGAAATGTTTAGCTAGGCAAAATTGGCCATTTGCCATAATTTTGCCAGTGAAATTTTATTTTGCTGCATCTCTATTCATGGGACTTGCTCAACCAGCAAAATGAACTGACAGTGAAAACACCGTGTCAGTGGAAATGCCGCATCAATATAAAACCACTGACTGTGGATGACTTCAGTTTATTCACATGCTGCCAAACTAGAAATAAAGCTAAGAAAAGCACACAGTCAACTTGTATTAAACTGATTTATTAATTATTAAAGTTAAAAACTTGATGCTTTCTGTTAAAACTCAGCACGTTAAAAACAAACAATGCTTTATATGGTAAAAACACTGCTGTATCTTAAAGCATTTTCTTTGTTTGGTTTGATTCTCAACTTTGGAATGCTGCTCAGCTGTTCAGGCTGTTCTTAGAGGCTTCTTCATTTTCTGCAGCTTGGAATCCCTGAATGCAGTCTTCACGTTGGCAAGTTATCTCTTCAAAACTGCACACTTGCTGCTGTGCATGCTTCTCTTTAATTGTCATCATCATTATGTCCACTTTAATTTCAGTTGCTGTGCTTCTCTGGCATAGCTGCCCAGTTATGCAGTCTGTATATGAAGTTCTGAAGTGTTGCTTCAGATAGTCTTTGAAAATTCTGTTTACTGATATGTCCAAGGGTTGCAACAAATCAGTGCATTACACTGGCGCAAACACTGGAATGATTTAATTGGACTCAGTAGTACTATGTGCTGAGAATAAGTCCATAATATGGAGCCCTATTTGCTCATTAGGAAGGTCAAGTCAGAAAATAATAAGTAAACATAAGGCACTATGGTTTTCACATATTCAAGCTTAACAAGAGTTTTGGCTCTGTGGTTATCTGAGTGGGTAACATTCCAGTGAGGCAGGAAGGCCAATTGAGGATGACATACTGGGGTGTGTCTTTTGTAAATTACTTGAGGCACAAGTAGTCACCCGCCAGAGTGATACCAAGCACAAGCAAGACCTGGCGTTGTCACTCTGTCAATCTGATTGGATCCAGTGACTTCCATTTTCCCCTCAGATACTGGGATCATCCCAGTATCCAGGGACAATTGAGCTCATGTTCACCCCTGGGATAAGCTCATTTTACATGCTGTGCAGATCTGAGTGAGAAAGGTATCTCTGAGTTCAGGCAGCTAGTGAGAGTTTTCTTTTAGCTTTTGTGCCTTTCCTCTTAGAATACCCCATCCCACCAGAAAAGGTCCAGGCCATTACCATAGAGTGATACTCCTACATATTCTGCCAGTAAATGTGGGTTGTGAGCCTTAACCACCCCATTGCCACAGCATGTTCCACTCAAACACTGACCACCACACCCTTTGATCTCACATTTTTATAATTGTTTTTCTCAACTCAATATCCTTGAGCAGCATAAGTAGTCTCCCATGCTTCTGCTTTGGCAACTGAGGCACAATGTTATTGCAAGTGGGCTATAACTTACTTGAATTAGGTAATCAAAATTAAACATAAATTTTCTAAGCACTTTAATGTATCTTTAACTTGTGCTTTGTGGAAAAATATATGACAGAATTCATCACTCCATTTTCAGTGGTGTATTTGCCAAGTTCAAAGTGAATGGCAGGAGTTGGATCAATATTCACTTCTCCTTTGCTTTGATGTCAGTGGGGTGGAGAACTGTAGCTCTCATATGACTGCCTCAGTCACATGACTGAATACATTGACACTACTGGCAAGTTCCTTGGCATCTGCACCATCAACAAAGGCTATTCTCCTTTCAACTTCTTTTGGATGGTTATTGAGCCAGTTGTGTAAGGACCTCTCATTGCCAAGAGAAGCCGTGGCAGTTTTAGTAAGTATTCCTACCCTTTCAAAAATGACAGAAAAAGGATGTTTTAATAAAGGTTTTAATATTTTTCTTTTTTTTAAATGAGCCATTGTATAATAGGAATAATGTGCTCCAGGGTGTGTGTCATGCTGGCATAACATCACTTCTCAGGTGATGGACGCTTGGGCTCGTATCAACCACCTGAGGTGTGACGTTATCCCAGCACAACACACACCCTGCCATATATTCCTTCATTGAACGCTAACATGATCTTTCAGTTCATACCATTTACTCACTGTGTGGCATAAGCAGATCACTAAACATTATTCCTCTCCTATGTGTGCTCTCTTTCTTTTTCTTACAGTCTAATATTCTCTCTTTCAGTACTTTAACCTTCCTTTACTTTCTGTATGGTCACTCTACCCACTTAACTTCCATGTGACTGACCAATTGCAAATGCAATAGGCTGGCAGTATAGCCTAGAGGTTAGAGTAAAGAGATGTGAATGAGCTTGGTACATCCAGCAGACCTGGGTTTGATTCCCACAACTTCAACTTGCATACTGTGTGACTCTGAGCAAGTCCTTAACCTCTCAATGCTCCCAGGTTACCCCTGAAAACAGGCACTTGTGGCTAGTGGGCCTTATCTGGTTACCAAAAGAATAAAAATTTAAATAAAACAATTTTCATGGCCTGTACAGTGCTTTGGAATACAGAGCACATGAAAGCCACGTATGGAACCATATTCCTTCTCTAGCAGGTGTCAGCTCAAAGTCAGAATACTTGAGATGGAAAACAAAATCATGAATGCTATCATTGAGTTTATTAACATCCTCCCCATAGCCTTAAAATGCTGGGAGTGCTAATGACTTTTTTCCAATGTGAAGAATTACCTGGTTAAATTTAAGCACCATATCTAGTTTCCGCCTTTATAAGAAAGCTCAACAAGAGTCATTATGTGCCATTATTTTGCAGCTGACACATTATGTTAGACTAGACAGTGTAATGCTTATCAATGTTTTTCCCTCCTTGTCCCTAATAACTATTACGAGGTAACCATCAGAAATGACAGCATTACTATAACATTCAATGTATAAAATCCTTTGCAATAAAAATATTGGGTATCATTTTTGAAGGAAGATCCTAGCACATGGCAAAGTCCCCAGTCAAAGCACAAAGTAGTACAGTATTAGCAGACGTACTGGAACATACATAAGGACAGTTTGCTTGTGCAAAGGGTGTATGAACATATCCACTCACCCAAACACCTGTCCTGCTATAATTAATGTTCCCTGATATCCAGTGGTCTCCCTCCTTTACTCAAACTTCAATTGTTCTATAATTAATGTTCCCTGGTGTCTAGTGGTCTCCCCTCCTCATTCGAACTCCAGTCATGCTATAATTAATTTCCTTGACTTCTACAGATACTCTTTCCCTCATCCAAACCCAAATCATGTTATAATTAATGTTCCTGGTGTCCAGCAGTCCCCACATCACCCGAATCCAATAACGGTATAATTAATTTTCCTTGGTATTCAGTAGTCTCACCTTCCTCACCTGAATCCTTTCCTGTTACATTGACTCATCCCTGGCATCCATTGATCCCTGCCCACACTTGTAGCCTCATGCCCACACCAGACCCCTCAGGCAGCCAGTCATTTGTCTGGACACTTTCTGCCCTACTTGCTGCATGTATCATGGCTGACAGATTCTCAGTTCATATACAGTACAGTTGCACATGTGTGTGTACTAGTAGCATTTCAGCAACCAATCTTCTCAGAACTTTAACTCTACCATGAGGCAACCATTTTCCCCCATACTTGTGTGACTGTTGCTTCTGACACCCCCCCGCCACCATGACCGCATTAGTAGTATGCTGTACTACGCTCCCTAAATGGGTGTCACTCCCCCCACCTTAGTTGTTGGGACACCTATGAACCTTTGCAGGTTTTAAAGGTCCCCCAGGATGCATCTGGAAATGAGCTGATAACAGCTCAGTATGACTTTTCTGCTAAAACATTTGAAATAAATAAACAAATAAATAACATGAGGAGGATACTGTATCTGACATGATGTTAATCTTGACTACAGGGCTATCATATTAGTCTTAATAATAAAACTCAAGCTAGAGGAAAAATTTGATTAATGAGTGTTTTATATCAGTACTATACCTGATTGTCTTGAGTACTGATATTTTGTGTTGTAATGGCCTTTTTATCTTACATGGTGGTTGGACTATATAGCTAAAGATATATGTAAAGTTAAAACTACAGGCAATATAGTTTTACCATCAGATATTGGCACAAAAATGAAATAGTTAAGCCTGACAACCAAGTTAGCAATACAGAAGCTGGTCAGGTGCACATACATCGAATACCTGAGCAGTATCTGTTTAAATTTAATTTAAGAATTTGGATATTTCTAATATATGTGGTACTAAACACAAAGGGTGGCTTATTCATGGAACAGTTTACCAAAAGTCATGGTGACTACTGAAAAATATAAATATCTTTAAATACAAGTTAGATCATTACTTTAAAGAGAGAGGGTTTGGTGGACTATAACATTGAGGCAACGGCAGACCAGTTAGATGGACATACAGCTCCTCCAGTCTGTAGATCATACGTTCTTGTGTAAATGAATTTAGTTCAAGAAATAGCCATCACCTAGTAATGGTGCTATGTGATAGGCGACTGCAGGATGGCGACCGTGGAAGGGCGACAATCCTCAAGGGCGACTGAAAACATAAAGTGATGTAATGCAGGGGTTCCCCCCGTGCACCCCTCATGGGGGCTTCACTCCACACCTCTTACTTAGGATTCCTACTCTGGGGCTGCAACCGGGAAAGGAGGGAACTCGGTCGCCCAAATTGTCGACGCCACAGCAGTCGCCCTTAAGACCAGTCACCCACATACAGTCGCCACATCACAGGCTACCCTAGGAATTATTAAGTGTACAACTTTGGTTTAAATGTGCCATAACAGGCTAAAAAGTTATTTGTGCATGAAAATGTGAAATGTTGTTGTAAGGAACATTTAAAGTTTGTTGTATATAGTTTCTGTCTTGGGCAATTAGCTTACCTTGATATAGTGGCACTGGCTACAAAATGTCAGTCCCACATTCTTCATCAGGTGGCTATAAATATTGCAATAAATTTGGTTATTACTAAATGATATGCAGCTGAGTCATTTAAACTGAGTTGTCTAGTTGACACTATATGGATAAACCTTCACCATGATATCAGTAATTTCTCACTACAAGAGAGAAAGAGGCATCTGGGACCTACCTTCATAACAGTGCTTTAAAACTCTATAACTCATGTTATAAACATCTGCAAAAGCAGGATGGGATATAGCCAGGCCATATAAATGTGCCAAAACAATACTAATTCAAGAAAATTAACTAGCACTGAAAACATCAGTTTGAATGAGGACTATGTCTTAGAACTTGAACTTGAGTGAGCATACACATGCTTGAGGGTAGACAAAGGGTCATCTACACAAAATAAGAGAATAAGACAATCTACAAGGAGGAATATCTCAGCAGGCTGAAGTTACTGTTGAAAACAGTTCTGCCAACATGCAGTGAGGTGCAAGATATAAACCATCTTCAGTCTTGTTATGCTTTGGCAAAAGCGTATTTTTGGAAAACATTACACCCAAGTGAACGCTTTTTATTGTACAGGCCAAGAGAAGATTGCTTCACTAAAATAGATTTTATTAGATTTTTTCTTTATTTTATGCTTGTAGGCATAATGAGCATATCTGCCCATTTGCATATGCGACAAGTTAACATGTATACATAAAAACATTAAATACAATATTCACATACAAACAGATCAAGTGCAAAATAGTCATACAATCAATAAGTCACAAAACAACATCTGCAATCAACAGCATAGGTTCATGTAAAACAGTTACATTCATCATTATCAAAAAGCCAAGTCCATAATGATTTTATAAATTATATAATGATGTAAAATGTGTGATATGGGGAGGAGAGAGTTAAAATGGAAAGGAGCAATAAATGCAAATGACCTCTGGCCATAGATTTCCTGAAAAAAGGTGTTGCAAAATTTAATTTATTTTGAGATCGGATTCCATGCCCATTTAAGGCTCTAGGAAAAGGGCAATAATGGAAGAGGGTAGAAGGCCCCAAACACACTTAAACATAAACATAGAGGCCCAGATATTCAAACTGCTTGAGGCTGTGGCAAGCCTAGTCGCCAGCTACTTTTTGAGCAGGGGTGTAACCTGGGCGATATTCAATGGAGCTGCGCCATGGCGCAGCAGCTTTGAATATCGCACTTGGCTACCCCACTGCGCATGGCGCAGTGGCATTGCACCAGCAAGTGGCCAGGAGTGGAGCATGGAGATGCGCTGGCTATACCATTGTGCCATGCACAGCACCTGTGATATTCAAAGGGACACGCAAATGGGGCTATAATTTATGCAAGGTGCACAGGGGCCATTTGCATCTCATTACGGCCCCATTTGCATGCCATTGGCATGCAGGTGCGCCGATCCCTGACTAGTTGCACCTGTGCCCCTGCAAAGCCAACGCCGTCGAGGACGGCGCCTTCCTGCAGCCCGATCACGGGCATTCCTGTAATATAACAAAACGTCCAATATCCTGGTGGTCCAGTGGACCGCACTGAGCCCGATCGCGGGCATCTGTAATAGAACCCCCAGTCCAATATCCCTGGTGGTCCAGTGGACCGCACTGAGCCAATCGCGGGCATCAGTACCACATCAAATACCCTACTACTCTGGTGGTCTAGTGTACCCCCACCCACCCACCCACTGAAGCCCCACCGCCCGCTCCTCCCCGTCAGCCAGTGGGCGGCACCACCGCCATCCGCCCGCTGCCCACCGACTGACAGCTCGGTAGGGCTGCCGCCCGATAGTTCACAGCATGAGCCAATGGGTGTGCAGCCCATACATACTACTCAGTCCAGATATGTAAATGAATTCATTCATTATCTGGACTGAGTATTCACTGTATGGCTGAACATCCATTGGCTCATGCTGTGAACCAATGGGCGGCAGCCCTACCGAGCTGTCAGTCAGTGGGCGGTGGGCGGGAGGCAGGTGGGTGCTGCCACCCACCGGGCTGATGGGGAGCGGGTGGTGGCTCAGTGGGTAGGTGGGTGGGGGTACACTAGACCACCAGGGTAGTAGGGTATTTGATGTGGTACTGATGCCTGCGATCGGGCTCAGTGTGTTCACTGGACCACCAGGAATATTGGACTTGGGGAGTTCGCGACAGGGATGCCTCGATGGGGCATGGGGGCCACCAGGTGCGGCAGGAACAGGTGACCACCCACAGGGTGGCAGCTGCCATGTTGCCCCTGCAATGTGGCAGCTCACCTGTGGTGGCCATCATTGTTCCTTTTTCTGGGCGTAACTTTGTGCAGGCGCAGGTAGGGGTTGTGCATGCATGACTCTGCACATCCCGGCTGAATATCGGGCTGTGCAGGTTATGCATGGGCACACCCTCCTGTCGCCTGCATACATTGATGCGCTCCAGCTCATCGGATTTAGCGGCGCACTTTTCCCTTTGAATATCACCTGGTGCATCAGTGGTTGTGCATGGTGCAACACTGTTGGCCATGTGCAACCCTTTGAATACCTGGGCCAGAATATTTAAAGAAACCCTTATGGGTAAGAACAGACATCCTGGGATCTTGTATAAATCACGAGAATGAGTGTTAAAGGAGATCCCATCAGAAATCTCAAGATGGAGTTATAGTAACTCTAAGTTTGTCCAGGATGGAATTTATAGTGGCTATATAGATATTAATGCCATAGTCGATAAAAGGCTAAATAGAAAACTGTGAGTCAATAACTTCCTAGACTCTTTAGATAAAAATGGACATATCCTATAGGGCTAGTTTGCTGACTGTCTCTACTGATCATCTAGCACTATTATCCTGTGTTTTAGAAGCTTTTAAATACTGTATTTAGACTGCTTACCTTCTGTAGGATTGTATAGAATCTGTAGCGTGTAGCGTGTGTGTCCGCCATCTTGCGCATGCGCAGTAGCCATCTGTATCCCGATTCAGTCCCAACAGTTGGCGCATGCGCAGTAGGGTCCTGAACTAGCCCGCTGCATACTAATGTAATTCCTTTGTTTCCTTCCCAGGCCCTGAAGCAGCCCTCTCCTCCACAACTCTGCCCAGCAGCAGAGCCTGAACTCGGGGATTGCCAGAGCCTTTAAGAGGTAAAGCCTCCTGCACTACAGCCTGCCTGTTGTGTAGCACTTCCCGCCCACCCCAACCACCCTCCCACCCAGGGGCAGCACTTCATTTATTGCTGCTGGCAGGTCACTGTCACATCACGTGACCTACCCTTCTTTTACTCAAAAGTGTCCATTTTCCCATTTGCAGCTTATACACCCCAACCACTAGGGTTGTTGCACTTTCCACTCTAGCACCACTATCCACTCCCTACTCCTTCCTAGCAACTATTGCAATCCCTGTCCACTAGGGTCTCTGCAAGTTTCCTCCTAATCCTTCTGCTATCCTCTTTCCTCACTCCTTCCTATCAGCCACCACTACACCCCTGCAAGTCTCAAACGTTGCACCCTTACACCAAAGTCTGCAGCCTAACCACCAAGCCAACAAACCAGGCCAATATCTTCCCCTACTTTCAAGCTCTTAACCCTTCCTTCTTCTTTTTAGAAACAAAATTTCTGTCCTCTGTCCCAAAGCTGTTCTCAAACCTCTACCTCTTAACCATTTTATCTGGCTATCTTATTCTTACTTTCTAAGACTTTCATAGTCTCTTACCCTCCCCACAGTCTGCCAAAATATTCTATCACTTCTCTCTTGCTGCTACTGCAGGCATTGAACCCTGCATCCTCACTGTCTCAGTCAGCAGCCCTACCACTCAACTATCACATCAGTCTATTGTTTGTGATAGGTTTTAAGACTCTTAAACTCTCATAGTCTGCAAAACATTCTATGAGTGTTACTGCAGGCTTTGAGCCCTGCTCCTGCTGCTGCAGCTACTGTCTTGGGTCCTTTTCTATCACCCTGGGCAAGCCTTGAACCTGGTGCTTTGTGTACTTGAGGTGGGGCTCTGCTGCTGTACCAAGGTGGCAACTACACATAGAGGTAGACCTTTCACCACCATCTTCCCTCTATCATCCAAGTTCCCCATCTCTCTTCACTTCAGCTCTCTCACCCTTACCAATCATGCATGCACACCTCCTGCCTACCTGCCTCTCTCTCTCCTCCTCCTTTTGCTTTTCGCTGACCCTAATGTCCTGTTAACCCTCAGCCTCACTACTCTACTGCTCCACCTGCCCTCCTGCCCTCCCCTCCTCCTATGCCACTGCCCTTCCCCCTCCTCCTCCTTTACTCACCCATATGCTCCTCTCCACCCCACCCCCATCTAGACACTACCTTTCCTCCCCCTTCGCTCCCTCAGTCATCTTATCACTCCATGCCTTCTCAGCCTGTGCTGCCCTACCCACCCCTGTGCTCACGATACCCCCTTCTCTTCCCTATTGCTCCCGCGAAAACTCTTCTTCTGCCACCCTCTGTCCAGGCTCTCCTCCTTCTGCTACTGACTGGTAACATACATCCCAATCCTGGTCCAGCTTGCAAAGGCTCCTCAAAGGAATCCACCGGCTTCTTATTGCTTCCATGAACATATGTAGCCTCCTTAAAAATTCGACTCTCTCAGTTGCTGGGTTGCAGCTCATAAACCTGACGTTATCTCAATAGTTGAAACTTGGCTGTCGGACTCTACCCCTGACTCCCAGGTCTCACTCCCGGCTACTCCCTCTATCAGGAGGACCGTCTTGGTAGGCGAGGTGGGGCTGTGCCATTTATGTCAAAGACCCTCTCATTGGACTAGCCCTCCCAGCCCCGGTCCTGACTTCAGGGCTCAGGCCCCAACCCTAAAATTATCTCCTGATCCTCTAGGGGTCCCATCTACCTGACTACAGCATACATACTTCCAAAAATCAAGCACAAGCACTAGGCCCACTAATCGATTATCTTACCTCCCTACCCGACTCCTCCAACCAAATCCTTGTGGGGACTGAACATCAGTTGGCTTAGCCCTTCATCCACTTCCTCCCGTGATGCCTTTACAGCCATCGACCCTAACCCAACTAGTCTCCCAACCCACTAGAGTGAATCCTAGAATGGGCTCTTACACTCCTGGATTTGGTCCTCACAAACCGCCTAACCGCATCCGCAATATCCAAATCCTCCCGGACTGCCTTAGTGACCACTCCGGTTCTCTTCTATTGGTCAACCTCCTGCCCAAACCCACAGCACAAACTACCCTTCGGCGACGCTCTTAGACCTGGTGGGCTGGAAAGGCCTTAAGCAACCCCTAGACCTCATAGACTGGTCCGCTATACTAAATGCCCTGGATATTGACACGGCCCTTACCTTCTTTATCCACACCTTCAACTCTGCTTGCGACATTTTGCATCCATAACTGCACGCGTCCAAAGTAAGGCATGCCCCTGGATTACCCCACCCTGCACCAACTTATTAAGCACAGGGACAATCTATGGCACATGGCCACAGAAAGCGGAGCGAGCTGACAGGCTGGCCTATGCTGCTGCCGGAACAAATGTACATGGGCCACCCGCAAAGCAAAGGCTGAGCACTATCAAGCCTCCCTCACTTCCTCATGGGGAATGCTAGGACTTTCTGGGACAACATTAAGCAGCTGAATGGTGGCAGGTGTCCCCCCACCTTCGCTTATCAACATTAATGGTTCGGTCTCCCAGACCCTGTCCTTATTGCCAACCACCTCAACAATTCTTTCACAGACCTTAGCCCAGTGCTTCCTGATAATTTCTTCACCCCTCCCTCCAGGTCTGTCCCTATTCTCCCACACCCTTGTTCCCACGTGCACCAAGTCACTGCCCAGGAAGTCAGACCTTACTTACTCAAAGCCTTAAAGAGTAACACAATTGGCAATGACTCCCTTGATCCCAGTCTTCTCCGTCAGGTTCTGGATCTGGTTCTCTCACCAATCACCAGCCTCTTTAACAAATCCCTCTGCCTAGAGCAATTCTCTCTGCCTGGAAGATAGCTACTGTCACCCCAATACACAATGGTGGTGATAGGACCCTCCCTAGCAATTATCGACCTATCTCAATCCTCTCTCCTCTCTCTAAGGCCTTAGAAAAAATTGTGGCCACCCAAATCTCTGAATACCCTCGATAAATATAGCATCCTCTGCCCAGAACAACATGGTTTCAGAGCAGGCCACAGCACCAATACTGCCCTCCTGGAGTTCTCAACTTTCTTCACACCTCACTGGACTCTGGCTCCCTAGCAGGTGCAGTGTTCATTGACTTATCAAAAGCCTTTGATACTGTCACCCACCCTCCTGCTAGCTACCCTTAGTCACTTAGGCTTTGACACTGGGACTGTTTCCTGGTGCTCCAGCTACTTGTCGGCCCGCCACAATGTGTGTGAAAATCAACGGAAATTTTCCAGCACCTGCCCTATCCGCCCGGGAGTCCCTCAGGGCTCCATTCTTGGGTCCTGCTCTTTTCCCTTTTTTCAACTCCCTGCCCAGTGTATGTACTGGAAAAATCCTTCTTACACAGATGATGCTGTACTCTTTGCCTCCTACCATAATCCCATCTCATTTCAGGATTCTCTGCAGGAATCCTACAATGACGAGAAGCCTGGTTTACTGAGCACAGGCTCATAATTAATCTAAAGAAAACCAAAACCATGCTCTTTGCCCACCCCCAAAATAAATCCAGTAACTATCCTCTTGCAGTTCACTCCACCTCTAAACTCCCTATTGAGCTAGTTCACTCTTATAAATACCTAGGTATAACCTTTGACCCCTGCCATCTCTTTTCATGCCCACATCTCTGCCCTTGCCTCAGCCTCTAACACTCGGCTGGGTATCCTCTATCGTCACAAAAACTGCCTCCCACAGATGGCCTCCGACTTGCAGTCACATCCTCTGTTCTATCTCTGGTAGACTATGGCCTACCTGTGTGTGGTGCAGACCAGACTGCCCTGCACAAGATCCACCTCACCTTAAACAAGGCCTGCAGGCCCATAACTGGGGCTCCTAGTCTAACCCACACTTGCCACCTTTACTCCGTGGCTAATCTACTCAATCTAGATGAGCCTCAAATACCAAACCTGCCTCCTAACAAAAAATCACTCCTTGGGCTATCCCCACCGGTCTGTCAACCACTATCCACCATGCTAACCCTACAGTGCATACCCACATATCCCGCAAAACTGCACTGGTTATACGAGGGTGAGAACCGCAAAAGGTCAAAGGGCTTACCCTACACAGAGCCCCCTTGTTGGTATAATGCCCTCCCCGCCAGAGTCACTGATGCCTGCTATCGACATTTCAAAACTAGTCTTAGAAATCACCTGCTCTCAACACGAGCTGTACCTGCCCCTAAGCCTCCTCCTATCCTCCCAGACAAGGCTCACTGAGCGTTCTCTGACCTTCTGTCCAGCTCTACCTGTACTTGCTACTATCTTCCACACTCCACTTCTGATGTCTCCCACCCAGCCTTACCTTTATTCTTCCCACTGAATCAATCTCTGTGTAACTACTGTATATTGTCTACTCTGTAAAGTGCACATGTAAGCCTGTTTGTATACTGTGTTTGACAAATGCCTGCATTTTTGGCTGCTTCCTAAATGTTCTCAGATGTTTTGTCTGCCTTGATGTTTGTTTCCTGCACTGTTTTGTCCTCACTGTGATGAGGTACCTTTGTAAATGAGCCTCTGGCTCAAAGGTTGTTAAACTGATGTTCTAATAAATAAATAAATAAATAAATAAAATACAACATCCCTAATCTTTGGTGAAGGATCTTACGTTAATAATTAACATGGTATTCAAAGGATAAATGTGAATAAAGGTAAATACCAAGATATTTAAATGTGTTAACCCTTTCAGTGATAACACCCTTAGAGTCTACCACTGTTACCATTGGGGAAGGTTCCATCCTGGGCCCAGTGAAAATCATTAACTTAGTCTTCTTTGAGTTCAGCACCATATGTCTAGATAACAGCCAGTTCTGGAATGAAGGGAAATCTTCCTGAACATTTTTATTGCTAAGAATGATTATCAGCAATGCAGTATGAAACTCCATCATCAGCATAAAGAAACATGGAAGAAGGTAACAGCTTGAGGTGTTGAATTCATGAAGAGAGAGAAAATCATTGGACCCAGGGTGGAACCCTGAGGAACCCCACAATAATTATCAACAAAACCAGAAGAGATGCCACTAATCAAAGTGCAGTGGCTCTATTCCGTAAATAATTTGAAAACCATGAAATAACTTGAGAAGAAAATAAAATTAGTTAAGACACATGGAAGTAAGTCATATTCAACTAGGTCAAAAGCCTTGCTGAGGTCTACAAATATGGCCGCAACAGAGCACCCATTATCTAGGGCACCCTGTATGCTGCCAGTGAACCCCACCAAGGTTGTCTCTGTGCTATGTTTTGCTTAAAACCATGCTGTACCTTTGAAAGCAAACAATGTGTATCCGAAACTCGGTAGTTTGATCCAGAGTGATTTTCTCTAAAACTTTTGAGTGGGGCTAAAGGGAACTAGGATGATAATTGGAAATAATAGAGGATTACCACATTTTGGTATGGGCTTAATTATTGCATTTTTCCACGTAGCTGGAAAACAACCAGTTTGCATGGATATGTTAAACAAAACTGACAGAGGGAGTGAAACAAATCTATACCAAAATTGATTAACCTATAATCAGTATTAACATAAACTAAGTTTGGTCTAGGGTTTAATTTAAGTATATATTCCTGATCTAAGCGTGAGATACCTCACCAAAATGAAATAGTGGATGAGGTTTAGGATTGTAGTAAATTTTATTTATTTCAAGTCCCTTCCCAAGCTCAGGGCACTTTTACAACAATTCAAAACCACTTTAAAATTCAATTCACAAACAGTAAAATCCAACAGTCATACTAAACACTCACATATTATGTTCCAGCAAATGCTTGGGCAAAAGGAAAGTCTTTAGTTGTTTTTAAAACTTCGACAGTTAGGCAATCTTGTATCTGACGAGGTAGAGAATTCCACAGGGTTGGGCTATATAGACAAAAGATCTACCTCCAGACATCTTTAGACATACCCTGGGAATCTCTAGCAATCCCTCATCAGAGGAGTGAAGAGAATGGGTAGGACAGTAAGGCACCAAGAGCTCTTTCAGGTAGTGAGGTCCCAAATCATGTAGGGCCTTAAAGGTCAGCAATGCAACCTTGAAGGTGATCCACCACTGTATTGGCAGCCAGTCCAGATCACGCAACACAGGTGTCATATGGCTAGATCTTGAAACTCCCATCAACAACCTGGCCGGTGCGTTCTGCACAAGCTGCAATCGGTGGATATCCATCCCCAGCAGCCCCTAGATAGAGGGCATTGCGGTAATCAAAATGGCTGGTGACAAAGATGTGGACCAGGATGGATGACTTCCGTGGAACCAAATGTTTCACCGGGCAATGTTCCTCAGATGAAAAAAGGCAGATTTGACTCACGGCCGATACCTGCATCTTCATAGTCAGGCCTTCGACAAAATCACACCTAGGTTACGACTTGACCAGAGGCAAGAAGCGGGCTCCCAAGATACAAACCTGAGGGTTTTCCAGTCCAAGCCCCCATCGCCTTCCTCCAGGGTCCACAACCAACACCTAGTTTTATCTGAATTCAACCTAAGCCAATTAGCACTCATCCAATCCTGAATCTCCGGAGGCAGTTATTGAACATCATGATGGAATCAGTCTCCTGATCAGGCATAAAAGATAGGTAGAGCTGAGAATCATCAGTGTAACAATGAAAAACTCAGCCCATACCATCTTATAATGTCCCCAATGGAAGCATATACACCGTGGATAACATAGGGACAGCACTGACCCTGGTAACCTCACAGGGCAACCAATGAGGGGCTGAGGTGTAAATTCCAGGGTATCCACATTGAGGTCCTTCAATCTCTCCTCATAGGACTTCTGATGAAGACCTTGAACCATTTTAGTTGCCCTCCTCTGGACAGCCTCCACTTTATCTATGTCCTTCCTGAGGTGGTCTCCAGAACTGGACACAGCACTCAGGTGGGGTCTCACCAGTGATCTATAGAGTGGCAACACTGCCTCCTTCCTGCTGGTGATACTACTGGCTCTACCAACTGCTTTGTCACCGCCTCACTACCTTGAAGTCATCACATATGATTACTCCAAGGTCCCTTTCCTGTTTGGTGTTAGTAGTAATATGTTTTAGTGATCAGCTATGCAGCCATTACAAGTTGATAAAATACAGAGCATTCATAAACTTCAAAATATGCCAACAAAATATAAGTAATCACAGTACATACTTTGAATATTTAGGCAATATAAAAGTACAATTCAGTTTGGTCTACATAATTTAAATATGAAAAGAGATAAGCAGTGTTATCTAAGGCCTATACAGTCGATCATCTCAGTTATTAACAGGTGTATGAAGGTGAAACTGTATTAGTAAATTATATCTAGATAGCATGTAAACCAAGGAACAGCAAAAAATACTGGCAAACCCTAATCCTAATTGAAGACACAATACCATAGGACATTAGATGGCTATTTCTAACCCAGGCCCAAAATATATTCTAGATTACAAAATATCTCTGGGATAAGAGTAGAAATTAAATCATTAAAAATGGTGCAATTGCAACATCATCCCTCAATTAAACAGGATTCTCTAATCCATAGGAGAGGGCCCCTGACTTGTTAAAAAATAACAATTCACCTTAATATACCTGTTCACAAAAAATATCCTAAAGGTACACTTGATCAAGTAAGGATGATGGTCTGTACAAAGAAATCATGCATTTGTAAAGGTAAACAGACCACTTCAATCAGAAAATAAATGAAACTGTAAGTAGACAGGAAATCGCTGTCTCAGTATCCCTTTATTGTTTATTGTTTTGTTTGTTTAATAATTTCATCCAAAAATATTCACCCTTTATGGTTAATATTGGGCCTGCTCCAGAAGTCAATATTTTGATTGCTTAAAAGGGGATCCGTGGAACTGGCAAAGAACTGGCCTAACCATTATTTCCATTGAGAGATATATTTTGGACAACAAATTACGACATGCACGGATTCTTCCCCAATACCTAGCCTGAACTGTAAAATGAATTTTCTTCTACACCCCATTCACTCAAAATGTGCTTCCAAGACATTTGAGTGAAATGTTTGTAATCTAAACGTAGTGTATGCTCCATATGTCTGGTAACTTAATAATGTCCAAATATGGTTAATATGTAAGAGGTTTTTTTAGCAGTGTACCATCGGCTAAATTTATATAATGTTTGGTGACCATCAATACCTCTTGTCCCATTTTATACTCTGCCTCTGGTTTTCAGTGCCCTAAGTGCATGATTTTCACCTCTTTGCATTGAAACCCAGCTGCCATGCTCTTGACCACTCCTTGAATTTTCTCAGGTCTCTGCATATTCTTTCCAGCCCCTTGGGAGTGTTTGCCCAATTGCAGATTTTGAGTCATCTACAAACAGGCAGACTTTCCTTCCAGCTCATCTGCAATGTCAATATAAGGATATTAAAGAGGACTGGTTCCAGTGCTGAGCCCTGATGAACCCTGCTGATCACCCTCCCTTCCTTGGAATGAACTCCATTTACCACCACCCTCTGTCATCTATCCCTTAACCAATTTCTTGCCCAATTTATCACCTTAGGACCCACCCTAAGCTGTCCAGTTTCCTTATGAGTCTCCTGTGTGGACCTTGTTGAAAGTCTTTTGACATCAAAATAGGTCATACCCACCGCCACCTTGATCTATTTCCTGGTCAACCAGTCAAAGAAACCTATCAGATTTGTCTGGCATGACTTCCCCCTCGCATGAATTCATGCTGCCTCAGATCTTGTAAACCACTTGATTTAAGATACTCCACAGTCCTTTCCTCAAGCAGTGACTCATTAACATCCTCACCACTGATGTCAGGCTGACTGACCTATAGTTGCCAGCCTTCCCCTGCTATTGCTTTTCTGAAGCAGGACTGCATCTATCCTCCTCCAGTCCTTTGGAACAATTCCTGTTTCAGTGAATTGTTAAAAAGGACTGTTGGGATGCAGCCAATACCTCCCTGAGCTCCATCATTGTCCTTGGGTGCATCCAGTCTGGCCCATAGCTATGTTCACTTTCAGATTTGTGAGGTGCAGCCAGCCTGCTGGTGCAGCGTAGCGCAATCACTTACAGCGCCAGCAATCTGGGTTCAGGAGCAGAGCTGAGCCATCAGAGGGCAGCTGGGGAGGTAGCTAGAGCATCTCAGGAGATGCTCCTCTCCTCCAGGGGTGGGGGATCACCATCTCCACTGCAATACCGCCACCTGGGTGACCATGGGTGGAGGTGCAGCTGGGAGGCGTCCAGAGTGGGAGGGAGGGAGCCCAGACAAGTTCCAGAGTGCTGGCACGTACTAAGTGCACTTGCCCCTTGGTCCTCCTTGCGTGTCATCACCTCAAAGGGCACAGGAGAAAAGGAAAAATACCCTGCAGCTGACTTGATGAGGGACCCCAGCATCACTGGATGGCAATCATTGGCTATGGGCAATCTCGTGGCCGCCTGATGAGGACTTAAAGCAGGTGGAGGGAGTGGAAGGTGAGCTGTTCCATCTCTCCCTCTGGGGGTAAGCCTAGGCAATATGGAGGAAGGGCACTAAGAAGAGGCTTGAAGCTGATGGAGCCCAGATGAATGTCTTGTTGAACCCAAATTGGAGCAAGCAGTACAGCTGTGGAGAAGAAGGGGCATAAACAAAGAATATAAAAAATATTTGCAAGTCCCTTTAGGACTCTCTTCTCTGTTAAAGGACTTGTGTCTGACTCCCTCCCTCCGGTGCTACTGTTGTTTTTATGTGGCCCATCCCTTCCCTTTCCCTTTGAAGACTGAACAAAGGTATTCGTTCAGGATATCAACTTTTCCACGATCCTCCTATGCACAGTCCCCCACCTGCCCTTCTTAGCTTCACAATCCCTCCCTAATCTTCCTCTTTTCACTTATGTACCTAAAAAGTTCTTGTACCTTTCATTACCCTGGGCTATTCTTTCCATAGTCTGCACCTTTGCTCTCCTCACCACTTTCCCTGCCTCCATCTGCTTCTCCTGAATACCTCCCTGTCCTCTTCCCTCTGTGTTTCTTTATACTTCCTGAATACTACCCTTTTAGCATCTAGCTTTTCAGCCACTTCCTTTGAGAACCTTACCAGTCTTTTTCTCTTCTTGTTTTGCTCACTTCCTTTGCACAGAAGTTTATTGCCTTCACTATGCCTCACTTAGCTTAGCCCACTGTTCCACCACCCCAACCAGGTCTTCCCCACCGCCAGGTCTTCTGAAGGCAGTCACCCACTTTATTTTAAATCTGTCCTCCTGAAGTCCAGGATCATAGTACTTGTGTGACTCGCTTCCCACTACTGTCATTATGTTGAACCACACTGTACGGAGATTAGTTCCCTGTTGACCTCCACCTGATGCTGTCTGCAACACTGCCCCTGTTACTGAGCACCAGGTCCAGTATTGTACCATTATGAGTGAGCTTCCTGACTAGTTGCCTGAGGACTGTCCCCTGCATGGAGTAAAGGATGTCCCTGTTTAGATGAAGCTGCAACTTGGATGTTGCACTCTACATCTGGCAGATTGAAGTCTGCCACCAGAAGCACACCTTGTTTTTCTGCCATTGCATCAGTGGCTTCCATCATTTCCCCTCTATTGGAGATCTGTAGATCACACCAGTGCAAATAGTGGCTCCATTTCCTGTCTCCAGGGTGACCCACACTACCTCCACCCCTCATCTCTCCCAAATTCCTGCATCTCCATTGCTTTGATACCCTCACCTACATGCAGCACCTCCCTCTTCCATTCCTTCCCTCTGTCTTTCCTGAACTGAGAATAGCCTCATATGGCCATGTCGTAGTTATGGTTCTCTGTGTGCCATGACTTAGTAATGTCCATGATATCCATATCTGCCTCCACCATGAGGTCCTCTAGGTCCAGAATTTTTTCCTAGGCTACTTGTGCTTGCACACATGACCTTCAACATTTGTGTTCACCTGCCTGCTACTCCATTTTTCCCTTTTTGCCCTGCTTCCTTTTCCCATCTTTTCACAGCTCATGTTCCTGGGCCTTTTCATTTTATACCACTATGCTTTTCTCTTTATTTTTGCATCTTGGAGATTTACCTCCCCTCGAGGCCTCCCTTCTTTGCTTAAGTCTGGGGGGTGCAATTTATGCCTCTCTGATTTCTTCTGCCTCCAATTGGCATGTTTAAATGTTAATCAAAGTATCATTTAAGCCATCCACTGAAGACTGCCATTCCCTTCCCAGATGAATGCATTACCCTGTATGGGACCTTATCTTTCCAGTATGCTCCTCAGTCCATAATGTGGCCAAACCCCTGTTTTCTACATGATTCCTTCAAATTGAAGCTCTTGGTGCGGAAATCTCTATCCTTCCCCATGTTATAGACAGGCAGAGCCTCAGCAAAAGCCACCAAGCATGCTACCTGCCTAAGTCCCTCCCCATTGCCTAAAATCTTTCTTCATAATCCCAGTCCAATCCCTAGCCAGGTCATTAGTCTCCAGCTGGACAATGACATCCTGCTGTCCTTCTGTCCCACTGTCCTAGCAATTCTGAGGATCCGCTTCCATTCCTCTGAGCCAAGATGCCAGGTGGCACCTCACCTCCCTCTTTCCTCCTTCCTGTTCCCAAATCTACCCCTCTGATTATAGAGTCCCCACCAGAAGTTGCTTCTTCCTCTTCTGGGTGTCCTCTACCACCCATCATGGGGCCTCCCATATCCTACCTGGTGACTGTCATGGGTGCCTCCCCTGGCAGTCCCATACTTTCAGGGCAGTGAATGGGGTTTTCATTGGCACCAACTAAGGAATGTGCTCCCAGCCCACCACCGCTACTTCCTGAAGCCCACAACAGTTCAGCTAGACCTCCTACTTAGCATAATCTCAGGCAATGGTGGTAGACTCAGTGATCCCCTCTTTCTAGTTAAGTTAGCCCAGAGTCTAGTAACCTCCTCCCTCAGCCCAGAGAGGTGTGTTCAGAAGGGCAGCACCTCAGTCTCCAGTAGGTCTTGCTGAAAATTGCGGTCCACAATTACTGCTGCAATACTCTCCCAACATTCCGATTCATACACTGACTATGTTATCTGGAAATAACTTTGTACATTTACCCTGGACTGGGTGTTTCTAATTTTCCCTTGTTTTGTTTTGCTTAACACCTTTGTATTGTAACCCTAGAAAGGGTGCTTTATATTTTCCCTTTTTCTTCTTGTCGTCTTTTACCATTACCCTAGATAGGGTGTTCCCTCTATTCATATCACAGGTGGTTCTTGTTTTCCCTTCAACTTTGTCTTACCCCTTGTATGCCTGCCCTAGACAAAGTATTTCCTTCCTTCCACACAGAAGGTAGTTTCTGCTTGTTTGAACTGTTTTCCTCCTGCTGTTACCCTTACCTTCCTGTGTACTTTACTACTCAGGCAGCAACAAGTATACAGGTACTTTACCTTACCTCAAGTGGGCCATCAGTGTTCCTGCATGCCTGTGGACACCTGCCAACACCTAAATGCCAGTTCTGTTCCACTCCTGCTCTGTTCTACTCATGCTCTGGGACATGAATGTGAATGGGAGACATTATGGAGCTGTTTCTTTGCACTTCAGCTGGAATTTCTTGGTGACAGCTGATTAGTCCTGGCATGTCACTTGATCCCACCCCTCTTACTGTATTCCTCACGGCTCTCTAAGATGGCCTCACTTCTGTTTCCTAGATTACCAAGAAACAAGACAATCTGAAGAGAAATGCTTTTTATTATTCCCAGTCACCAGATCTGCTCACACAAGAGTCTGGCAACTCCTGAATCAGTCAGTCCCATCATCTGCTGTGATCCAGTCTACACAGTAGCCATAAAGTAGCCCCAGTTTGCTAAGGCTAGGTGAGCTGTTTCTTTCTTTATATTAGGACAGTTTCTTACATAATGTTTCTTCTTTTTGAACCCATGACATACAATCTCTGCTACAGTAATTAGCTCCTCTATCTCTGCTTTCCAGTCTTGTTTCACTGGGTCTGGATTTGACAGTTTATAAGTAAAAGGTACCTTACTGGATTGTTGGTGGTTGCGGCTGTTGATGTCCCTTGGAACCCTCTGAGTCTGGATGGTCAGGCTGCCAGGAAGTCTTCCACCAATGTGATGTTTTTTCATCGGAATCAGGCTTATACTCCCAAACCCAAAGTTGTACATTCTGGTGTAAAACTTTAATAAACTGTTCAATAATTACCACCTCCAGAAGTTGGTTCTTGCTCTTGTTATCTGGCTGCAACCATTTGTAGCAGAGGTCCTTGAGACGGCATAAATCTCTCAGGGGTGCCCAGTGACTGCATTTAAGAAACCTAACCTCTGGCAATAGGTTTCAGTGTTTACATCATAGCATCTAAGGATCTCCTGCTACACACGGTCATAGCCCTCTTCCTCTCGGAAGTCCATGGGCTATAAACCAACTGGGTACTGCCTATCAGGTGTGGTGCCAGTCTAACAACCCACTGTTTTTGGCCATGCGCATGTTTGAGCGATCCTATCAAATGTTATGAGGTAGGCTTCAATGTTATCACTGTCTGTTTTGGGCTTTGGACATTTTAATGTCTTTTGGGCTACTGGTTCTTTCAGTTTGTCCTGCATTGATAGCATGCAAGACACTCATGGTATCCACCATTTGGCATCTTGCCTTCTCTGGTCAGTGTCTCCATCTCTCTCTCCATCTGCACCTATTTTATGCAGAGCCATTTCAACAACTCCTCTACATCTTCAGGTGGAGCATCTTCAAGAGGAGGCAGTTCATTCAATTCTTCCTTGTCCTCTTGCATCTCTTCGTCATCTTCAGGCTTGGCTACCTCCAATCTCTGAGATCCAGTCCAGGCAGTAGCTTCTCTCCCAGTCCATAGGCCATGGTTCTGTTCAGAACTCTATGGACTTTTTTTCTGGTTCTCCTATGGCAACTCCTGGTGCATTGGTCCACCTGGGATATCTGGGTGATATCCACTGGACAATGTCCCCAGCCTCAGTTCAGATGTTTCAACATGTTATCCCACTACTGACACCAAGTCTGTGGAGAGGCTGTGGGATAACAGATCGACCAGACACAGAACTTCAGGTTCAACACACAATGTCTGTGTGATGTTTATTTAAATGTAGGGAATAACCTTCAGAAATGGCATATTCCATCTTCAATACATCAGTTTGCAGCAACAGACTATGCATGTCCTTCCTCTGCACCTAGTCAGCACCTACTGACCCACTGATCTTCTGATCTATCTCTTCAGTGGAAATTAATTAATTCCCTGTGTTGGTCTTGTGTGTTTGGGTGATGGGGGGCTAAAAAGAAAACCTCAAAACAAGCTAAAGGCAAAGAACCTCCGTGCAGAAGGGGAAGAGAAACATTGTTTAACCAGAAGTAGCACACTCAGCTGAAGCTTGTTTCCAGATGTGACCTGGGTTCACAAGGAAGGTAAGTGACTTACTCAGGATCACACAGTATGCACCTAGGTGGCTATGAGATTCAAACCCAGGTCTCCAGATCTGCAGCTCAGAGCCTTAACCCACTCATGCATTATGCCTCAAAGTACTGAAGTAAGCATTATCTCAATGGGCATTGGTAATAAAGCCAAGTTTCAAAGAAACACAACATCATACCCCCATAATGCAAAGCATTATGGGATACATATGCAAATCACCATGAAATTTTAGGCTGGTTCAGCTTAAAGCAGCAATGTATGGTGCCAAAGGGCTCTCAAACAATCTGCAATTTACATGCATTTTAATAATACAATGGAGGTTTTCTGATATCTCTTCCCTGGTAACTTAATTCTATAATACAGTCACCTAGTAACATTTTACCTTTATCAAAAACACCTAGTACCTTGGTATTTTCAACATTTACAGGTTTCATAAGCACTGGGCATATACCTAATGTGCTTTTATGTTATAGTGTTATTGCATACTATCCAACAATGAGGAACACAGCCTGTTGTTTTACATCAGCTTGGAGATCACCACAATAACCTCCCTGTAAGAGGACCTGAGAGGAAAAGGAAAAATTAAAGAACACACTATAGCATAGTCAAGAAAAAGGAGGGGAAGCCAAAGGAGGCCAACCTTATGGACTAGAAATTGTAAAGGATAGATTTGGCTAAGAAACAGAAAACTGTTGCAACAGATTTAAGAAAAGGTCAGTCCTCAAGAGTGGCAGGATCTCTCTGTCACATTAGCATGAAAAATTGTAAAATGGTGCAATTTCATTCCTCATCCCCCAAGCATCTGGTACACACTCCTCCTTCCAAAACTGCCATTTTAAACTCCTTCACCCTTCCAGGTGAAAACCAATTAGTCCTGGCTGGTCATCTAATCCTGCCACTTGTGTTAGTGTATTCTCTGCAGCCGTCTAAGATGACTGCACTTCTGTTTCCTGGATTACCAAGAACAACACAGTCTGAAAGAACAGTCAGGTTAGCTCAAAAGTTATAAAAATGGTGCTTTTTGATCCTCAATGCATAAGCATCTGGTGCTGCTACTCCTGACCTCTGCACACCTCTTGTCCAGAAACCACCATTTTCAAACCCCTACCTTCCTTCCTGGTGATAGCCAATTGGTCCTGGTTGGTCACCAGATCCTGCACCTCTTCTTGTTGTACTCCTTGTGGCCACCTAGGATGGCTGCACTTCTGTTTCCTGGATTACTAAGAAATAATTCAATCTGAAAGAAAAACATACAGGTTAGCCCAAAAGTTATAGAAATTGCGCATTTGATTCCTCAGCCCCCAAGCATCTGGCACTGTGTCTCCTGACCTCTGCGCACCCTTCTCCCAAAATCACTATTTTTAAATCCTCTACCTTTTTCCCCAGTGACAGCTGATTGATCGTGGCTGGTCACCTGTTCCTGCTTCACTTGTCATTGTATTCCTGCAGTCACCTAAGATGACTGCATTTCCATTTCCTGGATTACCACAAAACAACACAAGTTGAAACAAAAACAGTCAGTTTAGCCCAAGAAGTTATATAAACAGTACAATTAATCCCTCAGCCCCAAATCATTTGGTGCTGATACTCCTGACCTCTGTGCACCCCTCTTCCCAAACCGCCATTTTCAAATCCCTACCTTCCTTTCTGATGAAAGCCAGTTGGTCCTGGCTGGTCACCTGTACCTGTCCTTCTCATTGTTTTATTCCCCGTGGTCACCAAAGAAGACTGCACTTCCATTTTCCTGGATTATAGTACCAAGAAACAACACAGTCTGAATGAAAAACAGTCTGGTTAGCCCAAAAAGTTATAAAATGATGCAATCTGATTTCTCAGCCCCAAGCATCGGTGCCATTCCTTATGACTTCTGCACACCCTCCTCCTGAAACTAACATTTTTAAATCCCTACCCCCCTCCTGGTGACAGCCGATTGGTCCTGGCTGGTCACCTGATCCTGTCCTCCTTGTTGTTGTATTCCATGTGGCTGTCGAAGATGGCTGTGCTTCTGTTTCCTGGATTACAAAGAAACAACATAATCTGAAAGAAAACAGTCAGGTTAGCCCCAAAAGTTATAACAATGGTGTGATTTGATTCCTCAGCCCCGGTATCTAGCATTGCTCCTCCTGATTATTTTTGAGGATGGTATCTTCCAGGTTGGGTGGCTCCATGATGCCTCTCTTGCATCAACACCTAGTGGAGGCCTTGTGGTGGTGCCACTGTTAGTGAAAGTGACCATGCACCATCTAGCACCCTGAGGTCAATGCAAGCATATGCATGCTCACTGTGGGTGCTGAGCAGGATCATGAAACAAAGGAAAACGTCCAACTTTGTATAGCACAAGATGGCATGAGCCTATTAATGCCAGCTGCCCTTGGGCATGCAAATGATTGACATCTCCAATGTTACTGGGTCCCACAATTGTGATCTGTTCTCCACCCCCAGTTTCAGCCTGAATGAGTTTAGAGAGAATACCACCATGGGCATCAAGCCATGGTTATGCAGTGTACTTGGATGCTTATGACTGTCCGAGGATGAGCAACAGATCAGTAGCAAAACCCAGGCTGGGAGCAGCAGTTTATCACTAGGACTAAACAACAGAACAATACAGAGGCAAAATGAATAAAAAACTGTTCCTCCAGCATGGTTGTGGAGGACCAGTGTATCTAGGCCTCAGTGTTTGTGGGAGGGGCTGTGGGAGGAGACTGGCAGGACAACGTCCTGGGCCTTTCTTGATTCTTTGTTATTTTGGTGTGGGTTCAAGGCATCTGCACCTCTACATTCCTACAGTGGTAGCAGTCAATTCAGAAAGTTATCCCCTGAGGTTCTCTTGAGATACCTACAGAAAACAATGTTTGGGACTATCTATGCTGCAAAACATCTCACACAAATCTCCTTAGAGGTCACCAGAATGCTATAAAATAACCTAGAAATCAACTGCTGCTACTGTACCAACAGTGGTCAAAAAAGTTATTTGTGATGTCAATATTTATTGTTTCGGGATGTACTGACTACATCTGGCAAATCTGAACCATAGTAATAACTGTTATATATTACTAGACAGCCATTCTTAGTATGTGCAGCAAGGCCATCTAACCTAATGCTGAATAGAGATAAAAATTAAATAACATAACAGATGGGCCAGCACTTCCAACAGTCCATGCCTGTGACAGTATATGCATGCACACCAGTTATTAGCTGAGGTTCTGGTATGGGGAGATGGAAGAAAATAACCACCTTCTTCTGGGCAGGGGTGGTTCTGAGTAAGATGGCACATGAAGCTGGAGGGGGGTGGGACTATTGCAGTGTCATCTACATGCAGGAAAATGTTAGGGGATATGTCCTCCACCCCAATCCCCTTAAAATTAAACCTACAGTAGGATTGTGTCACATGTTGGCCAAATAATATAACAACATAAAACTGTATTTTAAGCACGTATACCTACACAGTTAAAGTAAGAATTGAAATCCAAATGTTTTTATATGCTGTATATTCCCAGTTCAATGGTGCAGCTCTCCTCTGTCTAGTAGCCCTGAGCCCCATCTTTTCCTTCTCTGGCTCTTACATTGGTATTCGGGGATCTGCAACATGAGGGAGAGAAGAAGTGGGTCAGATCCACTTCAGTTCGCTTTGACTTGGGGTCCAAAAAGTGGGTGTAGCTTCACCATTTCAGTCAAACCATCTCAACTCTTAATACAGTAACTGGCATAGGGTTAAAGAGACTACAACTGGGGGATGATGCCTTGAGGGCAGCACTGAACACAATTTACAGTAGCTTGCTTGTGACAGGTGCTGCAGGCATGCATCTGCTGCAAATTACTCTTTTGTGTGTTGTGACAGTCTGCAAAACCCACTAAGTACACCATGACCCAATGTGAGCTACAATAATACAGCACAACCTCAATTATTCAAATTCCATTATCCAGATCTCCTATTTTCTGAACTCTGACATTGTCCTCCAACTGTCATTTGCCTAATGTTATGGATCCCTGATTATCCAAACTCTCATTTATCTGAACAAATCTGATGTCACCCAGAGCATTTGAATAATCAAGGTTATACTGTAGTTACTATTCATTGCTGACCTCGAGGTGTATACCCTCCTCTAGTCTCCAATTCACCACTTTACTTGATGCCAGCCACTATATTGTCCATTTCAGTGCCAGTAATTTAACAATTTTTTACATTATTATTTTATATTATCACTTGTATTGTTTTTATTTTTGTCCAATTTGATTTATATATTAGATAATAAATAGTAATATAAAATGAAAGTGATATAATATAAAACATATTTTGTTTATATGACAAGACAATATGATTTGTGATAATGATAATGTTGTGTTTTGAAAAAACTAGATGACTGCTGTGGTTTTTATTTTGATGCAATTTTATTATTTCGATTTTAATTATGTATCAAGAAAAACAGTTGTATGATAGTACAGTATGCTTCATTGGGTACCTTTCCTGTAGAGGATTGTAAATAACAATGTGGTATTCAGAGACTCACCATAGGAGGACTGTGAGAAAAGTTGCTTATTGTGCTGGTACTGGCTAAGAATCATGATGGAGCAAAAGCCCATGATACAAGTGATGTAAAAATTTATTGGTTTAGATTATATATAGAATAAGTATGGGGTGGTGTGTAATAGAAGTTTACACACACCGAGGGTTAGATGCTGTGTTTGTGCATGCATCTATCCCCAAGGGTGTGTACTTCTAGCTCATACATACACTACCCTATATTTATTTTATATAATTGTTGGTCTCCCATTTTAGCCACAGCAATTATATAAAATAGCAGTTTCAGTGCGGTTGTGCTCCAGTTTGGTTTTCGTCCGTTCTTACATTTAGATTTTCGGAGGTTTCCACGTGTTTTTTTTTTTTTAATAATTAAAACTTGTATCCTGTAGAAAATAACTGTTTTTTAATGTGACTTCACCGCGTACCATGATTCTTTGGCTGGCTAGGTTGTGGTTGAGCAGACAGCGGCAAGCCAGAAAGGGAAACGCTACAGCGGACTCAAGCGCAGAGGTAGGAGAACCATGTGCGGTGTGCCATTATAAATGCTCCTTTATAAGGCAAATTATGCCACAATCTCCTATGGCAAAAAGTGGAGACCTGTTAATTATAGTGATATAATTCCTATTTTTTAAATAATTTAAAGGCATTTTTATTTAATATTTAAAAATAACTTCTAAATTAGCATGTGTTGAATCATGAAAATGAAATAAATAGCACCATATAGAGTGCCTCAGTCAGATAGCCAGTCATCAATTTCCACAGCACACAGGTGATCGTGGTAGACTGGTACTGGCAGCTGGTGTCATGTTGTTTCTATTAAAATGTGATGAGACATGAAGATGATCAGGTACCCATAATGTCTCATGGTGTTGCATTCTTTCCACCTAAAGAACAGTGGAGCATTATAGCAGAATGCTAGAAGGTGATGAATATCAGTCCTACTGTACTATCTCTGCAGTGCACAGGCAGGAGAAGGCAGTGTCACCCACATGCCACAGTGATACAGACCAAAACATGATTCACAATGGAAGGAGGAGGAAAAGGATGATGAGAATGCATTGTTTTTGGAACAGTCAACTTGTATGGTTTTAGTTCAATGTAATTTTTATTATTAGCTATTATTATTCTTCAGTATGACTTTATTTAGATGCCAAAATGGGAAAATATATGAGCAGATATAATTTGATCTATGATAATATCATCTGACAAAATAATATAGTCAGATATAAAATGGTATGATATATAAGAATATAAAATATTTGCATAATATAGAATAATGTACTATAATGTATTAATATATGATCATTTTAATTATTTTGTGTTTACTATTATTATTTATTATTTTTATTTATATTCCAAGAAAACATGAATCATGAAACTGAACTTGTGATTTAGGCTTTATAAACGCTTCTCTTCCCTCATGCTGTTTTTAGAAGCTGTTAATGATAATGAGGGTGGGGACTTTAATGAACTAGACAGAGAATGCAAGAGGATTATTTTTAGGTAAGTAAAAACATAATTTCTGGATGTATCACTTATAGTATGTCCCAAGTAGGGGAACAGGAAGCACTTGAAGAAGGAAGAGGGAGAAACTGATGTGCTTCGAATTGCTAAGGATTGTTTTACTACCAGATGCACTGGTTGACCACCAGGAAGGCTGCTTACACTGCAATGGGAGTAAAACCAGTGGCTTTCTGGGGACTAATGAACCATAGTCCATGGTTTCTTTGATTGTACTATCATGCACCAGTGGCCCTTGTCCTCGCAGCCTCAAGACCCTGGCTCCACCCAATCCCTGTTTCAACATGACCAGCTCCAGTCTCCATCACTATTGGTTGCAGAACTTGTATTTAGTGGAACTGGCATAGCTAAACATTTATCTGCTCTTTTCCACCCCTGCATCCCTTCTCCTCCTATTCTTCTCCTCATGTTTTCTACAAGCATTATCAGCACATGCATGATACAATAGATGATGACATGATGTGTCCACCATAGACTCTAACAATGACTAACAAAAGTCATTGATGTTTCTTAGATGCCACATTACACAAATACAAAAGGCACATGGACAAGTGACAGTACTTTATGACTCATGCAGTGATTGGCAGAGGACACCACCAGTCCCCACCCCCACTACCAGACCACACAGTCTCACCAATGCCCCACTGAGAGACCTTGTGACTTATTCTCTCATAGCACTCTATTTTACTTTTCACCACTGCTGACTGGCAGGCTCATGGCAAAAAATAAAATAAAAGATGGGTTTCTGTGCGTGTTACACCACCGGTTGTCAATAAAAAAAAATGTCAAATAAATCCTTCAAAAATTTCACTGCACATTTTCCAGTCTGCTGAATTCAATCTACCCTGCTCCTCTTGCTGCATGGGAAAACTAAAATAAAAAATAAAACCTAATATGGATTTATGTGACATCTGTGACATCTACACCACCAGAACTCAGTAAAAATAAATGTCAAATAAATGTATTAACCCTTAGGCTACTGACAGAATTAGAATGTATAGGAATTCTGGACTGATATATCAGTCCATGGCACAGCAAGGGTTAGAACCCCTCTACACCTTTTCCCAGTCTACTAAATACACCGTGTCTTGTTCCTGCTGAAGGTAGGGCCTGCAACTACTGTACGGTACAAGCTCACACACTGTGTGCTCTCTTTCCTCACCTCTTCAGCATGATTTCACACACCTGCCTGAAACTACAGTTAAATATATTGACAGTTAACTAGTTGGAATTAAAATGCATGTCTTTCGATGATTTCTAAAGTTTTATAATCAAAAGTTACTCTTGATCACATAAATGAAACTACTTCCACAGCAGGTCCTTCCTGTCAGGCAGACTGAGTTGTGTTCAATGTGAGGAGTTCTAAATCTCTAGCATCACTGATTGGCTGCTGCAGATCATGTGGCTTGCTAACAACTTGGACATTTTAGTAGTGTGTGTTTCTTGTAAAATGTGTTTTGTTATGATGACAAAGTACAGAAGGGAAACTGAATCTTTTACACCTGCTTTGGAGGTGTGCCATATGAGATTTTGGCACAACCATCGAATACAAATTTAGCATTGGCTCATCCTTAGTTAGCATTATAGCATCTACATGCATGATTTACTCCTTGTTTGGATGCACAGCTTCCCATTCTGTACCGTGATCTTATGTGTGGGACTCAAATTCGTCAATCAGGTCAGCAGGTTCCAAGGAGTGCTGGTGTTATGCTGCATGCTTTAGGGCTGCGAGCTTAATTTCTCTGCTTGGGTGCCAACATGCAAGGTATTAAGGAGCAAGCTCATATGTTGAGTGTGCTAACACTCTAGTGCAGCTGGTATCCTCCCACCCATCTGTCAGTCTGACTGCACCACCAGCTGTGGTCACCCAGGTGGCAAGGTTGCAGAAGAGATGCAGCCCTTCCTCCCTGGAGGATAAGAGCTTAATCCTCCTTCCCTGCAGACCCCCATGTACCCTGGGCTCACTTCTGAACCCTGATCACTGGTATTGCATGTGGCAGCCCCACAGCTCTGCTGATAAGCCAGTCTTAGTTTTATTGTTTAAAATGCCAACCTCCCAAAGGATCCCTTGCTAATCACAATACCACATTGCAGTGTGTGGATTTGGAAGAAGGCCACTTTTCAGGTACACCCCAGTGGTACTTCAGTGGTAGGAAACTTTTCAATAACTACCACTGTAGTTAAAGGTTCTCAGCTTTTTCCCATGCTTAATACTGTATCTATGCAACGTAATCTACTACTGCAAACTGTGGTTTCTGTGCTAAAAGTGTTAGCATATAATATTCAATCCAGGCAGCTAAAACTGATGTTATAAAACAATACAGTATATTCTGAAAAGATACTAAAGCACCCTGGCCTAATGTTAAATCACAGACTTGGGAGTCTGACATACGGGCAAAAGATTTTCAATATACCCCCACACACACACACACAACATTTCTTACATATTGTTGAATATGAATCAAACTAGCATAATCCCTTGAAATGTATTTACTCATGAATATTTTTGAAACTTTAAGTAAAATAAAGTTTTCCAACAGATGTGAGTCTTGGTCCATAGAAAAAATATGATTGTTCCCAAGGATACTCCGCTACTTTGGAATTGTAAAAACAAACAAAAATTATTAAATGCATGTGCTCTGGCTAGATTATCATTTTGCCCAATGTAGTCAGCAGTTTTCACTCAATCTCTTTCTAAAAAATACCACCTATAAGTTCTTTTATCTTGTTATACAGTGACTAACAAACCGAAATATTTGAGAAAGTGTGGTCTAGTGGTTAGCACTGACTTGAAAACCAGGAGATCACAGGTTTTCAAACCCACTGAAGCTTGCAATACTCACTGTGTGACCTAGGGGAACTATATGTAACCCCTTGTTACCCGGGTTACTAGAATCCCAGTAAGACCTAGTGGTAGGCAGGGGAAGGCAGTTTGTGAACTCCAGTTAAATGGGTTTCACACTGTCTCACTCTGTTCTCAGTCACAGCTGAGACTTAGAGATGACATCACCATAGAACTGTCGCAGCTGCATAGCACATTGGAATCTGCAGCAGAGGGAGTGAGTTAGAACTTTGGGAGTTTTCAAAGTCAGTCTTCTGTTTGTCTTAAAGCAAGAAGGAAGTCTACTGTTTTGTTTACAAGTAGAAGGAAGTGTTTTTCCAGTTTAAAGTGGTGGAGACCGCTGTCCAGGTCTCAGTGCCCCCTCCCTCGCGGGGGTGGAAGAGAAAAGTCCTCTGTGGATTCCAGGAGATCCCTATTTCCCTATAGAAGAAAGCTGCCTGTTTACAGTTTCTGTTCTTGTATAACAGTGAAAGAAGTGGTACTTCCTGTGGGCACCTGCAACGAAAGGGTGAGTGTTTTGCTCAATTTGAAAGGGCAAACAAATTGTTTCATCAGTTTGGAAATATAAAGAAAGGTTGTGGACTCCTATTTTGGGAGGACTATTTTACTGGGACAAACAAATGGAGCAGTCAAAAATCTAAAGTTTAATGGATTTCAAGTAATGTTGTAGAGGGGTGCTTCAGGTCATCCACCGCTTAATCTACATTTTCAAAGTTTAAGTTTCTGTTTGTCCAGAGAAATGGCGGGTATGGGCTGTGGGAGCTGAAGGTGGAACACCCCCATCTTTAGTAACCAGGTCCACCTTTATGGATTTCTTCTGTGATTTGCTACTTGCCTCATGCGCCTGGCCAGTGATGAGGTAGGTACCCAGACGGGTCGCAATTTGAAAAATCTCTCTAGGAGTCGCAGACTCTAAGTGGTGGGAGCCACAGGATGAGAAAATATACTCCTTGTTTGATGGGAGTCCAAAGGAAGTAAGAAATTAAATCTTTCTAGGAGTCGAGACTCTAAGTGTGTGGGGAGCCACAGGATGGGAAAATATACTCCTTGTTTGATAGGAGTCACCCAAGTAAAGTTTGGGTTCATTCTTCAAATGGACCATCAGTCAAGTGGACCGCAGGGCCGGGCCAGTCGGGCTGTGTATCCAAAGCACATGCAAGTCCAGGCTGAGTGCCTGGTGGGTCCAGAGCCAGACAATAGTAAAATGGGTTCATTCTTCAAGTGGACCACCTTGTAGTCTCTATCTGCATATACAGTGAACATAGCCCTTGGAATCATCAATGCTTTGTTTATGTTCAGCTGGTTTTGAATAAAGCCACACTGAAAAATCCCAATCCTGGTTCTGGACATTACAGTTATTGCTTCCTGTAGTTGGATTACTTGGGTGCCCCTGTGCAGAGTAACCAAACCTAGGTCCCTTGTGCCAGGTAACCTCATCCTCTCTGAACCCAGGTCCCCACCAGGTATTGCTGCAACGCCAACAGCATGCCACCTGTCATTTTAGTAAAAAGGCAGGGGTGAGGGGTTACAAAATGGAGGCACCGCTTTGGATTTGTTAGGAAGGAAGGTGTTTGGGCAAGTGGGCTAGCGTTTTGGCTATCTGGCAGTGGGTAGCCCAAAAAGTTGAAGCAATTTCACTAGTGTGTTGCTGTGTGCTGTGAATCTTGTGCTGCTGTTTAAAAATGCCAACTGTTTACCAAGGAGCTGTAAAGCCAAAGAGTGTGCCCTTGTCCTGCATCACTCAAAATGTTTACAGCGTTTTTGTCAGCTTTTAAAGTAAATTCTGTGAAGGAAAGTATGGAAAACTAGGGGTAGCAACAGAGAAATTATGCCCTGGATGTTTGAAATGCTTTTAAAGTGAATTCTGTGAAGGAAAGTATGGAAAACTAGGGTAGACAGAGAAATGATGCCCTGGACATTTGAAATGCTTTTAAGTTAATTCTGTGAAGGAAAGTGTGGAAGACTAGGGGTAGCAACAGAGAAATTATGCCCTGGACGTTGGAAATGCTTTCTGTGTAAATGGAGAGACTGCAGAGTTAATGGCAATGTTACATGGTTGAAATGGGCTCCCGTGTGAGACAGTTGAAAAAAAGTGCATTTACAGTTTAAATTTGAGTGCTCGATGATCACCGTGAGGAAGGAGCCCTCGCGAGGAAGAAGAGGCTCATTTGCATGGCATCGGTGGTTGGTCAGTTTGCCATTAGTCCCACCCTCAGCCAGCTCTTTTGGGTCTGCCTCAGCATTCGAGAGGGAGACAGAGAGTGCGTGTACTGGCAGTGGAGGAGCGTCGCGAGATTCAAAGCGCTGTGAAACAGTTCAAAAAGTGACTTTTTAGTTTAAAATCGGGCTCAACCCGAAATCGATCTTGGAATTAGTGGATTTTGTGGTTAAAACGACGATCGCTGGAGACTGCCTCACCGCTTGCATTCCGAGGCCTTTCAAAATCTGGCTGCAGGCTGTTTTACCCCATCGCAGCAAGTTGCTACAAATAACAGTGAGTAAACAATTAAAACTGCTCAAACAGTGATTTTCAGTAATGTCATATAAAATGTGTGTGTAGCAGTATAGTCGCTTTGTAGGTAGCGACTGTGTGATGTCCTGCCAGCAAGTGCAAGTCTGTAAAGCCATTGAATGTGTGCATAGCAATGAAAGTAGCCTCAGTTTAAAGTTTGCAGCCAGAGAGAGACTGTGGGTTGTAAAAGTGCAACACTAGTAGAAGCAGGCAATCTTGTGCTGAAACCTGAAGCTTTTAAGGGACTGTGAATTAAATGAATGTTGCCAGCCAAGTGAAAAGTCCAAGGAAAATCTTGTAAATGTGTGAAAAGCCAGATCAGAGCAAGTTGTGCAGTTTAAGTAAAAGTTATCAGTAGCTGATGTAAATTGGGTGTGCAGTGGCTTGACCCAGATTCTAAATGTTGATGCAGAGGCGCTGCGCCGCCATTACAGGGTGGGTAGTAAAGTAAACACAGCAGCAGCGAGCCATTTTAAAGCTACAGAGTGTGTTCATTAATGTGGGACTTTCAGTTACAGTGAACTTTTGTTTATTTTTCTGCAGTTATGGCCTCAGGACCAGCTCGTTACCCGGATCATGCCGGGTTACAGTAACAACAGCAGTCAATAGACTGAGAGATATTGAAAAGTGGTGCTATGGAGGGCAACTGCCTCCTGATGTGGCAATTCCTAATTATCCAGTGTGTGTATGCCAGATATGCTTGAGTGCTGGAAGGGATGTCTTCATGATTCCTCACTGTGCTGGATGTCTACAAAAATATGGCTTGTATAAAGCGCCCAATCTGCTTTGGTCTCCACATGGACAAAAATTCAGGAATCTGCAGTTGGCAGCACACAGTATCAGGCAGAGCCTGTGAAGGAAGGTCCCTCGGGGAGTGTGGCACAAAGCTAGAGGTGCAGAATTAGAGACTGAATCTGAAGTTGAAGTTTTGGATGCTGGATCTCAGAAAGAAAGTTCAGATAAAGCATCAATAGACCCCTGGGTGGGGGGCCTAGCCCAAGTCTCGCAGGTGAAGATGAGATCACGGAGGCCTTTGAATGGGAGGTGTCGACTCCACTCCTGTGATGAATGAATAGTCTCGGGGTGAGAACGACTGCTCACTCCTGGGCTCAGATCCTCAGTGAAGAGGAAGATGAGGGGAACCTATGTGGCCTTGTGAGAAAGGAATGGGTACACAGCCTCAAGATCTTGCCTCGGAAGAATGTGTTGAAGAAGGTGGTGATGCCACTGCCCTGGCTTTACCAGAAGAAAAGTCAGGGATCCGTTTTAATTTCTTTGAGGATGTGAAGCTGGCAGAACCAGGACTGGCCACCCCAAGCCAGGCCAGTGGTTTCAGATTGACCAAAGCAAGTAAAGAGGAGAGACTGGTTCGAGAAAGCCCAATGAAATCTATGGTATGACCTTTCCTACCTTTCCTCGGAGAGTCTGGGAGGAGATTGAGGACTGCAGGAAATCCTGGATCTGGGATGAAGCAATGAAACATGTGCATCCTGGGGCCAACCAGCATGTAAAGAATAGACTGTTCCACTAAAGTATACCCAGTGGAAGAGAGGCAGGACACTGTTTATGGACAGAGTGAGAATAGTGGATGGAGAGGGATGTGAAGTCTCCCACTGTGTGAGTTATGTTAGCCCAGATGGGGTAATAATTCAAGCCCTGACCCGGTACTATTGGCCTCAGTGCAAGGACCTCCCAGTAATTAAGCCCGTGCCTACAAAATGGAGAGCCGAGCAGTGGTAGTCAATACTGCCACACCAGACTGTGAAGTGCCCTTATTGATCTGCCAATATGAATAACCAAGGACTCAGGTGCTCCACATTCTTCAGTCTACAGTGTACTGTCCTGTTCAGCAACCATCTACTGACCCACCAGATGACTTCAGATCCAGAGAGGACACCAGCCCAGCTGTTTCCTGTTCATCGCCTGGTAATTGGATGACGCCGGACCAGCTGTTTTTCTTTTTGTTCCTGTTTTAAGGTTCCTTCTTCAGAGATGACATCAGCCCAGCTGTTTCCAGATGTGCCCTCCAGTGGTTCCCGAAGATGTCCGCCCGCTGTATCAGAAAAAATGCTGCCAGGGAGAGTCTTGGTAGGGACAAGGTTGGGCGAGTCTTATACTACAAATGGCTGGTAAGTCCAAAAACCCTTTTTCTATCTTTATGACATTGCAGCACACACCCTACACTACAGACTTCAAAATGTGTGAACTGTCCACAAAGACTCTCCCTTTGGGACGTTGGCTTTTAGAACTGTGTTTCATGGGGCTCCGCCCAGGAGAGCTCTTTATTGGACTAGCCTTCGGCCTTGTGGTCACTAGTTGGGACTTTTAGGGCACTCCATCCCCCAAATGTGTATGTAATAATGTCATTATTGTACTCTTAATGTAAATACTGTGTTTTCTACCTTTTCTAAAAAATCTTTTGGGGATTGTTCAGTGGGTTTTTTTTGTATGGTATGGGTTGTTGTTTTAGGTAGACTGTATGCAGATTAGAGTGTGTTTTGTTTTGTCTTTTTCTTACAGGTGTTCCTGGGAAGACAGAAGAGAAGACAAGAAGAGGAGAGGGGCTCATCGAGTTCCTCATCAGTGCTTTATTGTGTAGAATTTAAAGTACTGTGTTGTTATTGCTATGGTTGTTACTGTGTTAACCCTTTTCCTTCCACAGGTGTGGTTGTGGGGTATGAGGAGGAAGTATTACTTGGTATTTTAATGGTTGTAGTTGCAGGTTGCCCAAGGTCGGGAGGTCCCTGGTTTTGTTTTTGTTTGGGATATTATGTTAGAGGCAGATAGGTTTTCCCTAGAGGGTTAGGGGAGATAGACAGGCTGTGGTCCTGAACGGCTGTAGGGACTGCAGTACTGATCTATCAGGCTATGCCTGGATGGTTCTACCAGAGCCACTAGGTGTCCATAGTAAGTGGGTAGAGTAGAGGCTGATATGTCAGCTACAGGCCTCTTGGCCCTTAGTGTTGCCTGCCTGTGCTTGCACATGGTAGGAGGGGCCTGATCACCCCTCCATAGGTAGCACATAGGGTGGGATGGCCTAAGGCTGAGTGCATAATGACTGGGGACAGTCATTTTCCTGGTTTATGGCGAGTGTAACCCCTTGTTACCCGGGGTTACTAGAATCCCAGTAAGACCTAGTGGTAGGCAGGGAAGGCAGCTTGTGAAACTCCAGTTAAATGGGTTTCACACTGTCTCACTCTGTTCTCAGTTACAGCTGAGACTTGAGAGATGACATCACCATAGAACTGTCGCAGCTGCATAAGCCACATTGGAATCTGCAGCAGAGGGAGTGAGTTAGAACTTTGGGAGTTTTCAAAGTCAGTCTTCTGTTTGTCTTAAAGCAAGAAGGAAGTCTACTGTTTTGTTTACAAGTAGAAGGAAGTGTTTTCCAGTTTAAAGTGGTGGAGACCGCTGTCCAGGTCTCAGTGCCCCTCCCCGTGGAAGGTGGAAGAAAGATCCTCTGTGGATTCCAGGGTAATCCCCTATTTCCACTATAGAAGAAAGCTGCCTGTTTACAGTTTCTGTTCTTGTATAACAGTGAAAGAAGTGGTACTTCAGCCTGTGGGGCACCTGCAACTAAAGGGTGAGGTGTTTTGCTCCATTTGAAGGGCAAACAAATTGTTTCATCAGTTTGGAAATATAAAGAAAGCTGGGATGTGGACTGCTATTTTGGGAGGACTATTTTACTAGGATAAACAAATGGAGCAGTCAAAAATCTAAAGTTTTAATGGATTTCAAGTATTGTTGTAGAGGGTGCTTCAGGTCATCCAACCGTTTAATCTACATTTTCAAAGTTTAAGTTTCTGTTTGTCCAGAGAAATGGCTGGGTATAGGCTGTGGGAGCTGAAGGTGGGAACACCCCATCTTTAGTAACCAGGTCCACCTATACGGATTCTTCTGTGATTTGCTACTTGCCACATGCACCTGGCCAGTGATGAGGTAGGTACCCAGGCGTGGGTGCTTAACTTGGAAAATCTCTCTGAGGTCGCAGACTCTAAGTGGTGTGGGGAGCCACAGGATGAGAAAATATACTCCTTGTTTGATGGGAGTCACTCCAAGCAAAGTTTGGGTTCATTCTTCAAATGGACCGTAGTCAAGTTGCCGGCAGGGCAGCCGGGCCATCGGCTGTGTATCCAAGCACATGCAAGTCTGGGCTAAGTGCCTGGTGGATCCAGAGCCAGACAATAGTAAAATGGGTTCATTCTTCAAGTGGACCACCTTGTAGTCTCTATCTGCATATACAGTGAATGTAGCCCTTGGGGACCATCAATGCTTTGTTTATGTTCAGCTAGTTTTGAATAAAGCCACACTGAAAATCCCAATCCTGGTTCTGGACATTACAGTTATTGCTTCCTGTAGTTGGATTTACTTGGGTGCCCCTGTGCAGAGTAGCCAAACCTAGGTCCCTTGTGCCAGGTAACCTCATCCTCCCCAACCCAGGTCCCCACCAGGTATTGCAGCCAACGCCAACAGCATGCCACTTGTCATTTTAGTAAAAGGCTGGGGTGAGGGGTTACATATAACCTCTCAGTGCTCCCTCAACTTGGCTGAAGAAATACAGAGGTGTTGCATCTCCACTGGGCTATCCTGGTAAATAAATTATAAAACAAAATAGCTCAGTTTTTTTTTGGGTGGGGGGTAAAAATAAAATGTGCTTCAGTAATCGTGGAAAATGCTAAGATAAAACTGTTAAGATCAGTATTTCTTCTTCTTCCCACTTATTTCTTCCTTTACAATTACTTGTTTAATGGGAGTGATGCTACATACATCTCTTGGGAAATAAAAATAATGGCACAAAAATGTCTAATTAGCAGTGATATTGTATAAATGCTCAGCTTAATTTAGTTAATGTGCTACATGTAAGCTAGAGATAATTTATAGGCAATTAAAGTCGTCCTCATAATTACTGCTCTAATTTCTTTCATTTGCTCTGATTGCCAAGATGGAAATAATTTAGAGTGAGAAAATAAGCATAGCATCATAAATTGTGAAGTACTGATGCTCTAGAAGCTGCTGACTAAATAAGGCACATATGTTATTTTTAAAATTTAGAAGTTAATTTTAGGAATAACATTTTATAAGTTTATTTATTTATTTATTAGATCATCAGTTTACAGACCTTTGAGTCATATACTCATTTACAAAGGCACCTCGTCAAGAGAGCAATACATCACAGCAAACAAAACAGTATAGTACATAACTAGATTAAAAAGCAACCAGTGTTACAGGCATCCACTGGTGGTACACGCTTGGTAATAGGTAGATCACAGTAGTTATAATTTAGGTACACGAGCACCACATCAGGTTTATCAGCAGTGTGGCTTCAAACATACTGTAGCACCTCTATAGTCTGTTATACTCATATTTAACAATTCTATCTGAGGCAAATAATGGCACATATGACCTTTTACAAATGTATAATATTGGTGACATAATTTTGAATTACACTGCACGAGTCTATCTTAATTAAACAATTATCCATGCCAATTTAGCATTTACCAACTATAATGATCAACTAGTTAGTTATTCATCACAGTTCAGTTTACTTCTGAAGCATCAGATTTTCAGCATTGTAACATATTGTTGTAAATACGATGACAGAAGGGACTTAGGGTTAATCTTGTTTGCCCATCCTGCCATATGCAGTTACAGACTAAAACTGTTATAAACTCTTTTAACTAAAATATGATGAAGGCTTTTATATATGCAGTATGAAATGACAGGGTGTGCATTGTTGTAGGAGAGCAACATGCCTTAGGTGTGTGATGAGGCATGAGGCAATGCCAAATGCATTCAATCACCCTAGAAGTGCTGTTATCCTATAACAGTGCACCCTTGGTATGTCTTTTTTAAACTCTTTTAGCTCCTGGTATGAGTGGGGTTACCCTTCTCAGTGCTCAGACCTTCTACCTGGCATCCCCAGGTTGCCTGGACTGGGAAGGCCCACAGCTTGCCCCCTGAGATGGGCCTCCTCGTGGGGGAGAGACTGAGATTAACCAGAGGCCCCAGCTGAGGCTTGTGCCTGGGGTATTATTTGGGTGGAGGTCCGAGGGCATTATGGTGCTGCCAGCCCCGGGTTTTCTCTGTAAGTTCCTTGGAGGTGAGGACGTGCAGTGTTGTCAGTGCAGGTTGGGTGTGCTCCCACACCCAACCTACAGACATCTGCCATCACCTCCTCCACTGAAGAGTGGCCCCAGCTACTGAAGATCCAGCCTCCACTGGGTGTTGCTGACATGCCTGGGAACCACAACCCTCCTCCCCAGAGGAGGATAGCTGTCCGTGGGATGCTCATCCTGCCTCCTCCCTCCAGCTGACCCTCTGATGCACTGTGCTCATTCCCGAACATGGGTCATCAGCATTGCAGGTGGTAGCGCCACCACTGCACTGGTGGGCCGGCTCTTTGGAGTTTCTTATTGTGATTATAAAGCATGTCCTAATTTAACAATTAGTGAAAAAAGTTTGTGGTTAAAAACTGTTTTTTTATTTTAATTGTAAATTGTTTCCTTACACCATGGAGAAGAGTTCTTCTAACATTCTATAAGTAGACTACACCTGGAATCTATGGATACCATGGAATCCAAGAATTAAGAAATTCTGCTTAGTTCCACTTGGAACATTCACCGCCCACCCCCAACCACACACTTTTACACACACACACACACACACACACACACGCACGCACGCACGCACACACACACACACACACACACACACACACACACACACACAATGACTCCCAACAGAAGGCCTTATATCAAGCCATGGCCTCAATTTTATCTGTGGCAGAGAAGGAGCAGAGATTTCCTGGCAAGCTGGCAAGACTAGGAGAGGGATTTGTCACTGTCACCAAAGAAATACCAAAAGTTAAGTTTGTGAATAATATTTCATAACTTGTTCAAGTGGGTCAGGACAGGTCATGAGAGAAGAACATTTAATTATGTATTTATTTTTTTAACTTTAAAGGAATTTTACTTGTTAGTGCCCAATTGAAGGTTTTCAGTTAGTAAAGAAAGGTGGCTGCAATCTTTGAGATGGCAGCCAAAGGTGAGTGCTGTGTCTTGATGAATTCTTCATATAAATTTCCAAAATTCAATTTCCCAAAGTTCCAACAATGCACTTATTGAGTATCTGAGTCTCAGTATTCATTTAGACAATCATGAATTGCTCAATAATATTTTTAATAATTTATTTCAACACTGTGTATGTTTGGCATGACTACATGGAAATGTAATTTCCTGGTGTATCAGTAATCAATAAAATGTGACAGGGTTTGTAATTACAGTGAAATAATCATATTTCTCAGGTGCCTTGTTGTAACATTAAATTCCCTGAAAAGTGCTGTATGATTATCTCACCATAATTTCATGCCCTGGAGTCTTATTACACTTATAAATAAAATGACTGTTTAGTAAACAAAAAACAAAAAAACAATATAAAATAAGAAATGTATCAAAACTAAATTTATCAGGAAAAGTCTTATGGAATTCTTCCACCTGAAGAAATAATTCCCTGAAGCTCATCTCCTTTCATTTTCTTCTCTCTTCCTAGGATCCTACTTAAAATAAAACCTGCACAAGCTGCCTGTTGACAAAGTGGTAGTGTTGTCACTTGTGATGCTGGTGACTTGGGTCCAGGAACATCCTAAGTGATCAGGGGCCAGACTGGAGGAGAAGGACTGAATGTCTCTCAAGATGCTCCCCTCTAGGTTGGAGGCTGTCCAATGACACCCTTGATCACCACCTCGGTGACAACAGGTGAAGCAACAGGATGCAGCATACATGCCTAGTACCCACTCCGTAACACTGTTTCCCTTTCCTTTTCCTACCCCATGAAATCTCCTACTGGCAAATCTGCCTTCTGATATTGCTTACTTAAGCTCTGGCCTCTCTTCCCTATCTGTCCATTCTTCCTCTTCCCTCTTCTCCTTAAGTCTCTTCTTCATGATTTTTGCAACTTCCTCCTGCACCTGTCCCCTTATTTTAGTGTCTGTCCTTCACCCCTGACCAAGGTTTGCTCAAGCACTGTTGTTCTGGGTGTGCATCCCAGCTAGGGTTGTTTCTGCTCCAATTCAAGTAAGCAATAAGCCATTACAGGGTGCATTATAGGATTATAATTACTGGGTCACGTTTTCCTATGAGAAACCCAGTTTTAATTTGCCATTATAAGCCGAGTTTCCCTCACTCTGCACATGTACCAGCAGGCCGCCTCCTCATGCCACGCTGAGTACCACACCACCACTTGCTCTCAGCAGTGAGTACATTTTTTTAAATAAACAAAATGGACTGTCACCTTGATCCCACAACCATTTAAACCTGACAAATAAAAAAATAAAAAAATAAAGTCTCACCAGCCGCAGACCACGTTTAAGCCAGATGGGACTGCGGCTGAACAGGAATGTGATTTTATTTTATATAATTCCTAGATACATAGATACATAGATGGCGATGGCAGATAAGGACCTTCGCCCACCAAGTTTGCCTATTTGTGCACTTAACTTTGCTTCTCAAACTTTCTAATACTGAGTTGTCCCTACTCCTGGCTACCAGGATCCCCAACACCTATCCCATGTATTCTTAAATCCTATAGTCGTTCCAGCCCCTACCGCTTCCTCAAGCAAGGTATTCCATTTGTCCACCACCCTCTCTGAAGAAATACTTCCACTCATTCCTTCTGAACCTCCCTCCCTTCAGTTTCATCACATGTTCTCTAGTCCTGGAACCTCTTTTTCAGCGGAAAATTGTATTTTCCTCCACCTTATTCATCCCTGTGAGTACTCACATGTCTCAATCATATCCCACCTCTCCCTCCTCTCCTCTCCTCCAGGGAGTACATATTTAAGTCCTTCAGCCTGTCCTCATAGGTTTTGTGATGTAAACCTTGCACCATCTTTGTTGTGCTCCTCTGAACTAGCTCCACCCTATCTACAGTATGTCCTTGGGTAGGTAAGGCCTTCAGAACTGGACACTGTACTAGAGGTGAAGCCTCTCTAATATCTTGTATAGTGAAATTATTTATTTTTTATTTTATTTTTATTTTAGTCTTTGGTAACTGGGTAAGGCCACTAGGCACAAGTGCGTGTTTTCAGGGGCGACCTGGGAGCACTGGGCGGTTAGTGACCTGCTCAGAGTCACACAGTATGCAAGTGGAGGTTGGTGAGAATCAAACTCAGGTCTGGTCTGCTGGCTGTATCAAGCTCATTCACACCTCGTTCCTCTAACCTCTAGGCTAAACTGCCAGCCTCCCTTTTCCTGCTGGTGATATCCCAACCTATGCACCTAGCATCCTGTTTGCCTTACCTGCTGCCTTGTCACACTGACTCCATACCTTGAGGTCATCAGAGATGATAACCTCTAGGTCCCTTTCCTGCTTGGAGCATCCTATATCCTTCCCCAGCTGATATGTTGTCTCAAGGTTTTTATTCCCCATGTGCACTTTTTGCATTTCTTTGTGTTAAATCTCAACTGCCACTCCCTTGACCAGTCCTCAAGCTTCTACAGATGTCTTCTCATTTCATCCATACCCTCTGGCATATCCACTCTGTTGCAGAGCTATGTGTCATCAGTGAACAGACAAATTATCACTTCCAGGCCTTCCATAATGTTGCTAATAAAGATGTTGAAGAGGACTGCACCGGCACTGATCCTGTGGCACCCCATTGGTCACACTTCCTTCTATGGAGTGACAGCCATTTACCACCACCTTCTGTGTCCTGCAATCTGGCCAGTTCCCCACCCACGCACCACTGTCTCACCCACTCCCATGTTCCCTAGCTTGTTTATCAGCCTTCTGTGCAACATAGTGTCAAAGGCCTTGCTGAAATCCAGAAAGGGCACGCCAACTGCATCCACCATCCACCTCCCTTGTCATCCAGTTGAAAATTCAGTGAGGTTAGTTTGGCACAACTTCCCCTGTTAAACCATGCTGCATTGAGTCCTGTAGACCGCTGGTCACCAGGTGTTCCACTATTCTTTCACATTGTACATTATTTTGCTTCACTCTTGGGGTTTATGTGGCATCCCATACTGAGGTGTGTGTAAAATTCTTGTTACTACCACCTGCCACAAACTCGCTCAGCCGGTCAGCCTTCTACTCCCAAAGTGCCAACCTCTGAGCATATGATTTGTGGACAGTGAACAGAACAAAGGTAACCCTCTTGTCTGTTTTGTGGATTCAAGTCACCTTTGTCTCAAGTTCTGGAGGATTCAAACTGATAACCTCTTGTTAGCTATCCAATTATCAGGCTCAGATAATTCTGTCTTCGAGGGCCAGATATCTTTGCCCACGGGCACCCAACCAGGTCTTTCAAATGAACCCTTAGAACTCTATGCAAGACTTTAGAGAACTCTATCTGTGTCCCAGTTTGATATATCATAAGCCCATACACAGTGTTAATTGTAACCTATAAAAGCTCCACTTAAATAAAAGAAATATCAAGGCACTCCAGGCAGTTTCCGTTGTAAAATATATCTTTACTTTAAAATATCAAAACAGAACAATAAATACTGAACAAATATCCCAAACACATACAATTTTAAAAACAAAACAGGTTTTTAAAGTACAAACTAAACTCTCTTATCCACATAATACTTCTCTCCTACAGTGCTGTTGTTGTTCTTCTCTCAGTCAGTAATAAAATAAAATGTGTCTCTCTAAGGCTTGCTCAGTTGGATAAATGCAGTCCTGAGCCAGCCTCCTCTCTGAGTCATTAAACTCTGCCTTGGGGTATTAAAAGTTATATTTTACAGCACAGGCTGTCCCAACAAGATTTAAAAAAATGATAAATGACATACTCAATTTCTTCTCCTCAGGTTAACTGGTCAGAACTGTTTTTGTTCTGCCACACACACACACACACACACACACACACACATAAACAGTTTCTGTGATGTCCTTCCAAAGCATCCTGGGAATGTGTATTGGGCCTTTAAAATTTGTCTGGATCCTTGTTATCTACACATCAAAGGTTTTCCTGATGTAATTCAAAGGCTCCCTGCAACACCCGTCCCAACACAGGTTCTTCCTGGCAACTATTGCAAGTCAAAGGTTCTCCTGAAGGCATTATAAAGTGGATACTTTGGTTCTTGCCTTCAAAGAAAATTTAACAAAAGAATTGCATTTTAAATAGCTGCAGATTTAGCTATGTCCTGTTCTTTGAACTTACCCCTGTTTTTTTTTTTTGGATGTGTCAGTTCAGCAAGGCTGTGGGTCTTCTGACTGCCCTCCTTACATAAATTATATGTAATACAAAAAAAAATTGATACATGGATCAGAATCAGTGGTCCAAGTGTGACACCACCTACTCAGCCATTATTCTATATATAGTAACTGGGTAACATTTTCTCCATAAAGAAACTGGGTTATAATTCACCATTATAACCCATGAGTTTCTAACAGTGAACATGCACCAGGTTTCCCTTACTCTGCGCGAGTGCTTACCACTACGTGTTACCTCCCATCAGTCTCTACAGTGCCACAAGGACTTACATCAGGACAGCTCCTCCCTTATACCTTCAATGATTTATTTTCCAAATTACAAATGTGACAGCCCAGCAGCTCCACACAGTACTTCTTGTGCTCCTGAAGATCTGAGAAAAAAATGAAATGAGAACAAACTGGCACTTCGCCCCTTCACCATGCCTCAACTATCACAAACAATGAAGAGAGGTGAGAAAGAGGGACCTGCAATGCTCTTTGGTAGTGAATTATTTATTTATTTGAAATTTGGCAAATGGCATTTGGGTGAGAGCTTTTTAAACACCACCACCACCAATGCTGAAATGTGAACCCGCACTCTCTAGTGTCAAACTGATTTCAATAATTGCTGTGTAGGGTTTCTTTGTAAGGCTAGAAAATGCTACCCAGCAATTATATAAAACAATATATGGGAGGAGGTGCAAAACTCAAATTTAATGCACACCCTTGGGGTGGGATGCTTTAATAAACCCCTCGGGCTTCATTCTCAGGGTTATGTAGCATCCACCCTCGGTGTGCATTAAATTCTTGTTATGCACCCCCATTTATTATTCTATATTTAATGCACACCTAGGGTATAGTAAGGCATGAGGCTAAAGGATGAGTGTCCTTATGGCCTGAGAAGTGCATTAAAATCCTATAATGCACACCCTGGAGGGCTTATTACACTTATAAAATGGCTCTAAGTAGGTTTTTGGAGTGAAAAATTAGATTTGGTACCTGACCATGTGTTTATAAGATTTAATGCACAGTCAAGAGATGTCTCTCAGCCAATGACATTTGAGTTTTTTCTAGCCATTTTATAAGTGGAATTTATCTACCTCTGTACTTTGCTGTTCTGTACCTACACTGCACAGAACATTTGGCTTGCACATCAGTAACGTATTGTCTTTTACATCTTATTTTGTTTGCACTTTATTACTTGGCTAAGAACAGAATTGACGTATACAGTGGTTATTGTATGTGTACTCTTGCACCTTATTATATTGTCTACCCCTCCCCAGGACACATGTGGAAATGAACTGTTACAAGCTCAGTACATTTCTCCTGGTAAAGCAATTGAAATACATACATAAATAAATTAATAAACAGACAGACAGATAGATACATACATACATACATACATATATTGTGGGAAGGGATGCTGCCTAGTGCTGGAAGAAGCTGTTAGCATGCAGGTCCTGCACAACCAACTCAGCATCCTCTTCTACCCAACTTCAGACTTTGAAGGGTTTCAGGGACCCTGATAACTCTCCATATGGGGTGGGGTTAATCATGGAGGAGAGGAAATAAGGGTGTGAGCCCAAAAATGGTGCTGTGGGAGGTCCTGGATGGGTCAACCAAACGATAAGGCAGGATAGAGAAGTAGAACTGGTTTCAGGCGTTAGGTGTGCATTGCTTTAGTTGAAATAAAATTAAATACAAAGTGAATGAATGTAAGGCAGTCTTTTAAGTTTACTCTCATATTAAGTTGGGTGGATCACAAGGCCTGTGGATATTGTCTAAACACTGAAGTAAATTCCAACTCATTAACAGTCTCCATGGTTCTTAGGTACAAGTAGTACAATCAGCAACACACAAACCACCAGGATATGTTCACACACAGCAGTCTTCTTTTCTGTGTCCCTCAGAAGACAAGTCTGTTTTCTTCAAGAAACTGGAACTGGACACACAACACCCACTTGAATCTCAAGGGCCCCTTTATAAGAGTTCCCTTGTCCATGCCATCCGCCCATTACATCATTAAGCATTATTTCTAATAATAGTTTCTTTTATCAGCTTAAAACCATAATTATGCACATGGTTCTCCCCAAACACTCATTACTGTGTCATCAAACATTTTCCAGTGCCAATGTTTCACTCTGGTTTCCCAATCTTTTACTTAGAAATTCAGTCTCCATTCACATCTCATTTATTAATCTGCATTTACTACAAACATGCTCTATTATCATGCTGTCCTTACCATACATGCTACATAATTTACACATAATCACATCCCTTCCATTATAACTAACAAAACACCACCATTTATTGTGAGTGAGGTTAGTCTACTGTAGACACAGCACCACCAGGTTATGACTGTTCTATCATCCCTAGCCTACAATCCTGTTTATCGTACTCACAGCTTAAAGGATCTGGCCAGCTTCTGCACTTTCCTCAGAGGATGTAGCAGACAGTTTTCCTCAGCCAGTGTTACCTCTACCCAGCACTCACCTCTGCATGCTGAGGCTCACTGATTTATGAGTGTCAGACCAGAAGTACCCACTCCCACTTCGGTGCTGGTCCAATTTTAAAAGTTAGAATTTCACTGCATAAGGCAGTAATCCACTATTAAAACAACAGATTAAATGCCCCGGAGCATAAAAGGGCTACTCTGCCCACAGATAGCCTGCAGTAGTGATGTCCCGATCCCCAGTCTTTGGGATCAAAGGTTATACAGTCACAACCTCAGATAGCAAGAGGCTCCCTCACTAATTGCCAGGCAGAATGTACCTTAAAAACACAATACAGCTCTCAGCTGCCCAGCACACCCTGTGCTCACAAATAGATGCTCACCTAGCCTCAACAGATTAAGGCTCGCTGATTTATGAGTGTCGGACTGGAAGTACCCACTAACTACTTCCAGTGTTGGTCCGATTTAAAAGTTAAAATTTCACTGCACCAGATATAGAGCTAATTGAAGGAATACACAGGAGGGCCATCAGGATAGTTAGGACAGTCAGGCATTTGAAAAATGGTGAGAGACTGGATTTTCTGGGAATGTGCTCTTTGGAGTACAGGAGAATAAGAGGGATATCTGCCTAGTTTATGGTGCATTTGAAAATACTGATTTATGGGAGTTTGTTGGACTGGAGTTAAGGAAGGAATCACAATGTGAGATCACAATTACTACAGCTAAGAGGTGAATTATACCACACACAGAAAAGAGCAGTATGGTTTAACCAAAGGGTGGTGGATAGATGGAATGGACTCCCATTGGAGGTGGTGGGAAGTGGAAATATGGAGAAATTCAAGACCAGACTAGAAGAGTATTGTTTGAGAACTAAAATATGTGGCTACTCCTATTGAATAAAGGGCAAGCTGTTAATGGGAGAAAGCCTAATTTGGCTTATAATAACCAATGGAAACCTTTGACCCTACCACATATTTGCATAACTTCACCCAAAAACATGTGCTGCTCTTTAAATATATTAGAGTTCTTCCTTTGAAAGACGTGCTGCTTATAAGAAGACTCCCAAAACAAATGTGCTGCTTTTCAGTTAAAGCCCCACCTTGAAAAAGGATGTGTATCTTAATTATAGTCTCCAAAAATCATGTGCTACTTAATTGTTAGCACTGTAGTTCCTCCTAAGAAATGTGCACTTTAATTGTTGTCTGTTTATTTAAAGTACAGGCCAGTTTACTGGCAAGCATGTACATGAATTAAATTATACAGGCAACCTTGAGGGCTACATGGCTACTGCCAGCCCAGGGCCCCTAGGTCAAAACAAAACAGGAAGAAACAGAAGAAAATACTAAGGAGGCCAAAAGAAAAGAAAAGAACATGGAGAAGAGTTCAGAAGAAGAAAGGGTTCCTAGCAACTGTGCCAGGAAAAGGCAGAAGGAAAGAGATACAGGGATAGAAGAATGCAGAAAGAAAAGTAATTTTTTATAAAATTTACCAGGATCCTATTCACATCCATTAGTTTTTTAGTATTGAAGTGGGGTAAGGTGTTGCCAAGCTGTACTGCTTTCTCACTAACACCACCCTCTATAAAAACATTTTAGAGAGGTAATATCCCTATCAGATTTCCCGCTTAACAGGGGAACTCCTCCCAAAGGAACACATTTCCAAAATCCTCCTTAAACAGCAGCTGATGTCTTCAGGAGAACTTTAAGAAAACATAATATTTAGACCCAGTTCAACATATATTTCACATTAGTTCTGCATTTCTCTTAACCATTACTTGTTACTGAGGTCATTTGCATGAAAACAGGATCTTTGCTCCTGAAGAGTTCATCTATTCCTGTTGTTTGTTCCTGACCTGAGATCATAATGCACTGCTTGTGACAGCACAGTTACTCCATGGCAACAGATTGTGATGTCACAACAGAACATTATGACTTCAAGTAGGGAGTAAGCTATAGAGGCAGATGAACAGATGAATGCTAAAGGATAAATATCATATATTCATGCAAATTTACTCCGTAAGAAATAATGGGGAGAAAAGATCTATAGAATGTATAGTGAATGCAAGCTGAAGTTCACCTAAATATGTTTTCAAAGTTTTCCTTGAGGCTCAGCAACTCTTTAAAGAGAATATTTTCCTCCTGGCTGTCATGAAGGAGCTAAGGAGCCCCACCCTTCCCTTCAGGAACCCTGTTCTGATGGAACCAACATAGTGACAGAAAGCATTAAACAATATGAAGACTAGTCCATGATGCAATATCTCCATCTCAAATAATTCCCCAGGAGCCTTTTCCAGTACCAGTGACATCTTTATTTTTTACATGCCAAAGAATGCCATAAACAGTTCAAGCCAAATTCAACTTTAAGTCCACAGTGTATAGAACACATAAGCATTATTGGAATCCTTTCAGTCACTTCTGTACATAGGTTTCGTCTGCTCATTTTATTTTTATTTATTTATTTATTTGTTCTAGGATTACAAATACCTTTGAGCGAGGCTCTTTACAAAGGTTCCAAGTCATTGGTACAATTGAGACAATCATAAGCAAAGATAACAGTTTATAAAATTTAAAAAAACACATAGTCTTGTAGATGAAAAGAACAATAAGGTGAAACTTTTGGGAAGGAAGGAAAGGAGGAGGGTGAAATCAGGGAGACTAAGTGGATGGGAGAAAAGGGAGGTAGGTTGGGAGACGGAGAAAGGAGAGGTGGAAGGCGGAGGTGAAGATGGGGGGTGCTGGCAAAGTGCAGGAGTAGATATGGTTCAAAAAGGGCACCCTCAGCTATGGAACAAAAGACATGAAATAGATGCGTACATTACTGTATTGTGAGCTGGGTTTTGAACCTCTTTAAACTTGTATGGCTGGAGAGACAAGTGCCATCTACTGATCCTTACATTTTATCTTTTATGATATTAATCTAACATAATGTACTATGAAATGTTACTAAATTTACTTATTCCCCAACAGGTAGTATTTAGAGACTCAATAGCCCAAGACACTCTTTTTGTTAGTTGAATATCTATGCTTTTGTTCATGGAGCTTCTGGCTAATGTACTGTATATGACCTGATGTTCCATTCCATCAGTACATTGGCTTAACACTGCTCTGATTCCATGCTCGAGGCATCTGTCTGCACCATAAACTGTTTATAGAAATCATGTTTCATGAGTACTGGGGCAGAACAGAGCTGTGTTTTTATAGCATGCAAAGCATCACAGCATTTCTCATTCCACTGCACCTCATTAGGCTTCTTCTTAATGAGTTCAATAAGGGGAAGGAATCTCTGAAAATTGTGATACACCATCTAGAGTATAGTGGTGCCAGCCATGATGCAACACAGTAACTTTTAGTAAATGATATGTCACAAAATACTGCAGTAAAAAGGGCTTAATTGCCAATGAATTACATAGTTCCTGCAGCATATTGCTGCATTTTGTGAACTGCAGCATTAGTGCAATGCATCTTGGCTGGTGCCACTGCACGAGCAAAACCAAGAAAGTCCCAAACTTGTTTCTTTATACAGGGTACCAGACTGTTGGCAGCTACTGGTGTTTTACCCTCGGAGCACCAACATAAAACCAGTGTACTTTGTTTCCTGTATCCCCATAGCACATTTGGATGGGTTAATGGTAAGCCCAGCTCTTTTATACAAAATGCAAAAGTAGCCAGCAGAGGAAGACCTGTTGGTCTAGTCTGCTTGAATTGCAGAGTCCTTCTCTGAAAATACTGTGGTTCCCGCCCTTTAACCTTCAACCCCTTAACACTTTTCTTGCCCTCCCCAGTGACCCTGTCCCTCTCATTCACCATTTCACACTGCTCTTGAATCCATTCACTGTCACCAGTGAGACAACTTCCTCCAGGAGTTTGTTCCATCCCTTCACCACTTATTCCTTGTTTCCACTAGTACAAAGAGGGCTTCTGCATTCACCTTGTTGATATGTTTTAGGCACTTGAAGGTTTCGGTCATATTCCCCACTCTCCCTCCTATGCTATAGCGAGAACATTTTGAGGTCCTTTAGCCTGTCGTCATATGATCTGCTCTTTGCCCGACCATCTTCACCCTCCTCTGGACTGCCTCAAGCAGATTTATATCCTTTTCAGGTAGGGTCCCCAGTATTGAATGACATACTCCAAGTACAGCCATACCAGGGATCTGTACATTGGTAATATAACCACCTTCCACTTGCTTGTGAGCCTCCTCACTATACAGCCAAACATTTTGTTTGCTTTAGCTGCTGCTTCTAGTGCTGTGTCAGTAGTTACAGATCACCAGTAATGGCTACCCACAAGACCTTCTCCTGTTCTGATTTGATGACCTCGACTCATTCTAGATAGTAATCAGTGTTTAGGCCCTTACTTCCTATATGCATAACTTTACATTTATTTGCATTGATCTGGGTTGCCATATGCCACACCACCTTTCCAGCCTGCCTAGATAATACTTAAGGTCCTGTATCCTCTTAGCAATGTTTATTCTCCCACAGAGCTTGGTGCCATCTGCAAAGAGGCATATCTTCCCTTTAAGCCATCTCCAGTGTCTGATGAATATGTTAAATGACACTGGGCCAAACACTGAGCTCATGGTACCCTACTGGTGACTTCTCTCAAATCAGAGTGTTTCCCTCACCACTGTATGGGTCCTTCCATCCAGCCAGTTAGCCACCCACCTAGTTTGTTAAGCCCCTGCCCCAGGTCCTTCAACTTCCTGATCAACCCCTTATGGAGTACAGAGTCAAGGGCCCTGTTGAAGTCAAAGTATAGTATGTCAGCTGCTTGGCCCTTGTCTGCTGCTCTCGTTAACCAATCAAAGAAGTCAATCAGATTAGTCTCACAGGACTAAACAGTACACTCCACACAATAGTACGGTCTCCCTGCTTTCATGGGAAAAATTAAAGGCACTCTATATATTTTGTTGCACTGATTCAGAGCAGGCTTTTAAAGTGTTGGTGTTCTTTGCACATACCAAATAATTGTGTAAAATAGCAAAAAGTGTGATGCAGTGCTGTATAAAAACTCTCTGTAATAGATATTTGCCTTCTTTCTCTATCCTTATCCCACTCTAAGTGAGCAAAACATTGACAAAGTTACTTTAGGATGTTTCTAGTCTGTGTTTCCTCAATAGTGGTATGGCATGTTGAGTGTTCCACTGTAGAGAGTGATAGACACCTTTAATCCTCCCTTAGTTACTGTCAGGCTAGACATTTGTGCTAAGGAGCTGCTGTCTCCTCTCACCATGTTGACACCTCCGTATAATCCAGACCGACCTCACTGATGAGATACCCGCTGATGTTTAGGCAGTAAGGGACTGCCTTCTTCAGAGCTCTGAAGAAGGTGGTCCTATTGCCAAAACATCAACAAAAATGTTTAGCCCACCAAAACCAAGTAGGAGGATTAAAGGTATCACCAACCCACTACCTGGGAATCTCCATACCATGCTGGTTTTGAGGCAACATAGCCAGTAATGTCTCTTAAAGTGACTTTGTCAGTGTTCTTCTGCTGGCTTGAAATGGGATGAAGAAAAGAGAGCGGCAAGGAGAATATTACAGAGAATTTTGCACAGCACTATGTAATCCTGGTGCCATTATACCAAGGGCAACTACCCCTGCCTGCTTGCCTAAGTACAAGTTGAGGGCCTAGGTTTGGAATCAGAAAGCACCGGGCATCCCTACCCTCAGTGTACACATTATTTTGGTGCCTCCACCCAGAGTGGTACTTTTGGGGGTATCTATCTAGCCTGGTACAGCCCTCTGGGAAGCTGTAACCACCCTTAATCCTGCCTAGTGGCCTTCTGCCTTGAAATGACAGTAACCAGTTATAGCATTCAATACACAGTTTTCAACAAGTAATAATATGCTCACACCTTGGACTTACCACCAGGGTGGGTCTTCTGGCAAAACACTTTGGAATCCTGTAAAGAACAGTTTTAGTTGTAAGCATACACTTTTAATTCTTTATGCAAATTACAGTAACTCTAGACCAGAATACCTGACACTAACATCCGCCTGGACGGCTATAACATCTTTAGACTGGACGGGCTGGTAAACATGGAGGGACTCGTGGTATATACTAAAGAACACCTGTAAGGTCAGAGCCTCCAGCTGATAAAATCAGGCAGCAATGTCAAATCTTGACAGTTAAAATAATCCTTGAACAAATGAAAAAACATCACCTTAATCTCCACCTATACCCCACCCAAAGAGGAGGCAGCAGGATTTAATGCTTTGATAGAAGACCTCGCTGACTGCCACCTAAACTCTGAGGTAATCATATTGGCAGACCTCTATATAAACTGGTAGTCCTCTGATGCTGCCTCATACCGAGATGCCATCAACTCTTTAAACATCTCCCAGCTAGTTGAAACTCCGACATGCACTAAATACCGCTCTGAAACCAGCACTCTTCTGGACTGGGTCCTGACTAACCACCCTGAACGAATTACCAGCACAGTCATCCTCCTGACACCAATAGCAACCATCCCCCATCCTTTGCACCTGGTTAAATAAGTCTCCAAAACTATCACACAAAGGTGACTACCCGGATCCTGTGTGAGGGCAATTAGGCACCCTAAAGAGCATCTCTGCCAACTTGATTGGTCCCCGTCTTCTCGGCAAGCGAAGTTGACAAGGTATTAGACTACTTCATTAAGGCCTTTAACTTGGCCTCGATATCTTCACCCCTCACCACTAAAAAGGATAAAGGCTCCCACATGACATGGATAACCCCTCACTTATTGATCTTGTGCATACAGGGACAACCTATGGCATATAGTCAAAAGCACAGGTGCATAATCAGCCTCCAAATCTACCATACAGCCGCAATAAATGTACCCAGGTGTGACAAGCTGGCCTATGGTAGATGGAGAGGCAACATGCTGGGTTTAAAGTTCACAGAAGAAATGTACTTTTATTGCTCCAAATGCAAGTTATTGCTCCAGAAAAGCATAATCAGTCAGTGCAAGTTCTCCAGCCTGGTCAGGTAACCTAAAGGTTAACACAAAACAGTTATTTTAGGCTGACTTGACAAGGAATCTTTGAACCACCTATGTGGGTCAGCAGTTTTCAATATACAGTCTCAAACAGAACATACGGTTTGTGAGCCAGCAGTTTTGAATGCACAATCTTTAATAAAACACAAAGAGTTTTCCTTTAGCCTTACCTGCAGGCTGTTATCAGCAGTACATTCCCTCACTGTTTTTGGCCCAGCTGGCTAGGCTGATCCTTACCTCAGGACTCTCTGCTCTAGAAATGGTCCCTTTTCAGCAGCAGGTTTCAACTTCTCCCAAAGGCTCTCTCCAATAGTTAACCATTCTCCTTGGCTTTCTGCTCTGGTTCCTGTCTTACATTCAACCCTTCATCTTGAAGGGTTCTCTGCCTAAGGTATCTCCTCCCTGCAGCAGTTTCCAGCTTCCAACTGACTCATTGCTGGATTCTCCCTGCCTTTCAACAATCCCTCTAATCAGCAACACCTGGGAAGGCACCCTTGCCTGTTCATGTTGCATTCCTGCATTCCTCATCCTCAGCCAAGGTGTTAACCTCTTGTTTCCCATGGTAGTGTTTACACTGTCACATACCTCCCCCTTTGTGCAAAGGCACAGTTGGCCAGCCCTGACCATTCCCTCCGGGACAGGAAGTCTGCATTTCCATTCGGGTCCCGCCCGGCGATGCACCGTAAAGAAAAATGGCTGAGGGCCAAATACCATCTGGTGATGCGGGGTTGTCGTCCTTCTAACCTGTAGCCACTTCAGAGGAGCATGATCTGTGACCAGGATAAACTGCCGGCCATGCAGGTAGTAGCGGAGGGCATCCGTCAGCCCACTTGACCGCAAGACACTCTTTCTCTATCACCGATAGTTTTTCTCTGGGAAAGAGTTTCTGACTGAGGAGAGGATAGGATGTTCCTGCCCTCAAACTCCTGGGAGAGCATGGCTCAGCCTGACTTCAGAGGTGTCTGTCTGAGGATAAAGGTCCTGTTGAAGTCAGGACTGTGTAACACTGGCTCTCTGCACAGAGTCACTTTGAGTTGTGTGAAGACCTGGTCACACTCCCTGACCATTAGACTTTACTGGGGCAGATTTCTGGGTGAGGTCTGTAAGGGGCTGGCAAGTGTGAAGAAGTGTGGTATGAACCTGCGGTGATACCCTGCCAATCCTAAGAAGGCCCTCACCTGGGTTTTGTGGTGGTATTGAGCACTCAGCTACGGCTTGGACCTTACTGACCAAGGGTCTCACCTGTCCATTGCCTATACAGTACCCTAAGTACTTTGTTTCACCTTTTGCCAAAGCACCTTTACTGGATTGGCCATCAGCCCTGCTTCTCGAGAGGACTGTAGTATGGCTGCCACCTTGGATACATAGGACTCCCAATCAGTGCTGTGGATCACCACATCATCTAGGTAAGCAGCTGCATAGTGGACATGGAGTTGCAGCAAGTGATTCATGAGCCTTTGGAAGGTTGCAGGTGCCCCATGTAAGCGAAAGGTATGGTACTGAACTGGTATAGCTCAAAGAGGGTAGCAATTGCTGTTTTTCCCGAGACTCTAGGGTCAAAGGGATTTGCCAGTACCCTTTCATTAGGTCCAAAGTCGTGATGTACTTGGCTTCCCATGTCTATCCAACAGTTTATCTACCGGGCATGGGGTAGGCATCGAACTCGAGATGGCATTGACTCTCATGAAAATCATAGAAGTGGGTAGCCCCACCTCTTTTGGTACTAACACTATGGGGCTACACCAATCACTGCTGGATTCCTCAATCACCCCCAACTCTAGCATGTCCTGTAACTCCTTCTTAACAGTGAATCGTATGGCTTCTGGCAAGTGATACGGTCACTGCTGCACTTTCTCTGTTTCTATATGATGAGCTATCATATGGGTTGTCCCTGGGAGGAAGGAGAAACCATCCAAAACTGGCTTACCAACTCTCCTAGTTGCTGTTTCTGTTTGTGAGACAGCTGTTCTCCCATTGGGACTTGTATTTTGGCTTTTGACAGGATCTACTGATCCTGCTATATTACTCTGGTGCTGCGTGAACTGCGCTGGCTGCCAGTACAGTGATGATCATCTTTAAAGTCAGTTTACTGACTTTTAAAAGCCCTCATGGACAGGGCCCAGACTATCTGAAAGAGCTTCTGGTTCCTTACTGCCCTGGTCGATCACTCTGCTTGGCCAATGAGGGGTTGTTAGAGATTCCAAGGGTGAATTTAAAGTCATCTGGTTCTAGAGCGTTTGCTTATGCAGCCCCACCCTTTGGAATTCTCTACCTCATCGGTTATGAGTGTGCAACTGTGGAGGAATTTAAGCAGGACTTAAAAACCTATCTGTGGCAAAAGGCTTTTTAGTTAACTGAAGGGTGTAACTGTTGTATTGGTATATGATTTTAACTGTATTGATCTGTCATTTGATGTTGTGTGATCTGTTTTATATTGTTAGGTGCCTTGGCAATGGAAAGATGCCATATAAATAAATTTATTATTATTATTATTATCCCAGATTCTCATCTGGCACTTGGGTCCCAGATCCACTATGTCTGGTTCAGGGAAATCAATAGGCTATCCTCTGGTTCCAGAATTTCAGCAAATTGACATGGTAGATCTGGATCTCTTTTCATCTCTCTGGCTGGCAAACTTCATAGTCACCTGGGCCCACCCTCCGGGTAACTTCATAAGGCCCTTCCACTTGGCTAGAAACTTATTCTGGCTGCTCAGCAACAAAACTAGTACCTGATCCCTGGTTTATATTCCCTCAACTGGGCTCCTTGATTATAGTAGTACTCTTGTCTTTGTTGCGCCTTCATCAGATTCTCTCAGGCAAATTTCCCACCGATTTAATCTTTCCCTCAATTGCAGGACATATTGCACCACATTTTCAGTCTTGGGGTTGGGTTTCTCCCACATCTCCTTTACTACATCAAGAACACCTAGTGGGCAGTGTCCATAGAGGAGTTCAAAAGGGTAAACCCTGTAGAAGCTTGAGGATCTCCACATTGCGAACTTCAGTAAGGGAAGTAACTTGTCCCAGTCCCTGACTTCAGTGGTTATGAACTTTTGAAGCATCCTTTTAAGGGTTTGTTGAAACGCTCCACAAGGCCATCCATCTGAGGATGGTAGATAGAGGTCCTTATGGATCTGATTCCCAGTAAAGTACAAACCTCCTGAGTCAGGTGGGACATGAAGTTAGTTCCTGGTCAGTCAACATTTCCTTGCGTATTCTCATATAACTAAAGACCTTTAATAGTTCCCCAGCTACAATTTTGGCGAAATGGTTCATACAGGATGGCCTCAGGGTACCAGGTGGCATAGTCTACAATCACCAGAATGTATTGGTACCCCTGCACTTTTCAAGGGGTCCCTTTATCAACCACAATACAGTCAAATGGTGCCTCCATAACAGGTAAGGGCACCAAAGGGCTCCTGGACTGTTCTTGGAGCTGCTAACTGGCACTCAGGACAAGATGCACAATAATCTTTAACATGTTGATAGATGCCCAGCCAAAGGAATCGGGGTAACAGTCGGCTAGTGTATTCTGTACCCTACAAGTGCCCTGCCACAGGAATAGAGTGGGCGAGGCATAGTAATTCCCCTGAAAGACTTGAGGATTAACAACTGATGCCGGTATCCCCATCTGGGCTTCCTTACTAACTTGATACAGGATACCCCTTGTAACTCAAAATGAGGATAGCATGCTGCCCAATTCTCATCACTTCCCCTTCCCTGACAGCCAACTGGGTGTATACCCGGCTGAGTATACCATCGGCCCGTTGTTCTTTGGCAATGTCTGGGCTGTGCTTTGACACATCTTGCTCTGATAAGGATGGCCCTTCTGGACTTTGGTTAGGTGGTTCAGTGTTAGGGTTGGGCTGTGGGTCTGGACCCACTTTTGCCTTTGCTTCATCTCCCTTCTGTGCACCACCTTCGGGACCCTTTGCTTTTCTGCCCTACGTTCTCACTTAGAGTTGTGGTTTCTCATCTGGGAGTTAAAATCCCTGGGTCTGCAAAGGAAAACTTCTTTCAGCTGCAGGTGACTGCCCCACCCCCTTCATGACCCTGAGACCAGGTAATTACCAAAGATAAGTCTGCTTTCCATAAGTTATCAAACCATTTCCAGTCCTCCCCAGTAACACCAGATAGGGTAACCCCTGGGCACCCCGCACCTTTATAGTCTCTGTTTGGCCCCCAGAGTAAGTGTAACCATAGCACCAGGGTAAGCCTTTACATCCCCATGCACACAACAGATAGGGATGGGGTTCTGGTCCTGCCAGCATCGGGGTTCACAAGGACCACCTGACTAGGCTCTGGCAGTTCCCTGAGTCCACCAGAGCCTCTGTCTCTATCCCTTCTACCTCAACAGGGACTACAAATCTCAGGATTCAGCACCTCCACCCCTACTGTACAGTGAATACATATCTGTAACTGCATTCCATGTATGTACAGTCCATGTGGGAGCAGTTCTTGACAAATGACCCTTCTGTCCACATGAGAAACATGCTTCTGTGTCTCAGCTACAGGGTGAGCCTCCGGTTTAAGCAGTGGGCCCTCAGGAAATGTCTCCCTGGGCTGCTGGGTTGTCATCTTTCTCAGAGTCTGACCCTTATTTGGCCCATAACCCCTCCCTACAAGCCCAAGGTCCCTGCAAAGTTCCAGCCAATATTCCTTCAGTCTGGCTCTCAGGATGATTCCCCATCTTCCCAGGTGGCCTTGTAAGCTGGGTCATGGGTGGGAGGAGGTTCAGCATCCTACACTTGTTCTGAGATCTGCATGGCATCTGCTAGCATGGTGATCTTCTGTTTGTGAACCTAGCTCTGAATTCTCGGTGGCAGAATGTTCAGAAATTGTTCCAAGATGATTAACTCAGCCACCTCGGGACCACTCGTCCCCTTCAGGTTTTAGCCAGTGCCAACATAGGTCCCACAATTATTGGCCCACTGCTCTAAGCCATGCGCCTGCTTCAAATTTGAAGTCTGGAACTCCATCGGTAACTTTGTGAGTTGATGCCCAAGGCGGTCCAAGATTGCCACTTTCACCTCTGTGTATTCCTCAGCTGTAGTCACTGTCCATAGCTTGATAGCCGCTGGGCTTCCCGTCAGACAGGGGCAAGGCAGACAGCCCATTGGCATCTGGGCCATTCAGCAACTTCCACCACTCACTCAAACGTTACCAGGAAGGCCTTGGGATCATCCTCAGATGTCATTTTGGTCAGCATGGCATTGATCCTAGGACCCCTAGCCTCACGATAGCTGGACCAGCCCCAAATGACCACAAACTGAGTGGTGGGTACATCAATGCGCTCTTCAAGCATGCATGAGAGACAGTAGAGGCGGCACAGATCTTGACTTGTGATATAAGCCCATACTGGGCTAAAACAATTACAGAGTTGCTTTGGGGACCCAGGGAGCACCAGAAAACTCAGGCTGCAGTGGGGAGGAATGGGACTCCAGGAGGCAAGGGGAAAATGGAAGATGAGGGGCATTTAAGGTAAGCCCCTAAGGGAGGGTTACAATTCCTCTGTGCTTTTTTGCTAGTTTACACAATTCTTTGGTATGAACAAAGAACAGCAACAATTAGAAAGCCTGTACTGAATCAGTGCAGCAAAATGGCACTGGGTCCAAAGATTGCCAACAAGAATAGTTCAACCTGAAGGTCCTAGTGCAAGTAGAAGGGTTTTGGCTGCATAGAGAACTGGGAGGAACCTGGACAATAAAACCCTTTATGGACCAAATGGGCTGCATCTAGTGGAAGAGGATCCAAAGTACTTTTAAACAAATTGGGGATTATATAAGCAAGAGTCTAGATTTATAGTGGGGGGCAGAATGGGTCATTGCAGCCAATGTCTCTGGGAGGAAGAGGCAACTAGGACCCTTCAGGTTGAATTGGAATGAAAACAGAGAGAGAGTAGAGAGTGGTAGGGAGCAGAAGAAAGGATTCTGAAGGGTGGGTGTTCAGAAAAAGGTAATGGGGACTGAGGGAGGAGCAGAGGGACCAGAGGGAAGTAGGGATCAAGGAGGGCATGGAGGGAGAACAGAGCATGAGGAGGAGGAGGTAGCCAATCAGAGGAAAGGAGAGGTTTGGAGTTGTGGTGGAGGGTGGTGTCTCAATGCTGAAATCTAGGAACAAGTTGGATGACCAGCAGGCACCGACAGCAGATGGGAAAATGAATATAGTGGCAGTCATCGAGACTGGGGCTACTCTGAACCATGACTGGGAGCTCTCTATTCCAGGGTATAAGTTTTACAGAAGGAACATGGAAAGCTGGAAAAGGTGGATATAGCACTCTATGAAAGAGAAGCATTACTACCACTATGAAAGGAGACCCAGAAAAGGAAGTAGAGGCTTTTGGTGAATAAACTCTGGCAGTTTGCTCAAGCAGAGTTAAGTAATAGACACTGACCATGTCCTTTTAAAGTCTTCTGTTTGTCACTTCCTTTCTGTGCTGTCTCACAGCACCATGCTTACTTCAAGAAGGCCACCAACCTAGCCATTACCCTGCAACTATGCCCCACTACCTTTAAACTCCCTGCAGTCTCTACCTCACATTCTGCCAGGTCATTTGTACCCTAGCCGCATTATCACATGAAACTGTCCCCATCCCCTGAGTTAATGAACCTGTCTTCAGGAACACAGGCTATGCTGTCATTCCCAGCATACACATCACCTTCCTGCTTTAGTGAGGCTCCCAAATCCTCTTCTATGTGACTGTTTCACATTTGGGTTTCCCAGAACTCTGATCCTACCAATTTTCTATGGTTTCCACTATAGCCTGTAAATGTCTCATATGGGTATCTCAGTCTTGGCTATGGATAAACATATCATCCAAATATGCAGCCTTGTATAATGTCATTTATACTGTTGCCTATAGGAGTAGTGTTATCAATTAAAGCCCATGAGAACTACTCCCCATTACTTCTCAGTGGCAGAGCTTTGTTTAGCATTCTTATGTAAATGTCCAGATTCTTTTGAATCCATTTCTTAAATTGTTATTAATGTTTTGGTTATATGTTACATGCACTTTCAATCCTCGCATGTAATAAAACTTTCTTTCTCTGTTTTAAAATGTGTTCCCTTGAGTTGTTATGATGTCTGAGATTATAATTTACATTATGTCTTTCAGTTCTCATAGACTGCCTTAAGCTTATACCCCTATATTGTCAAACATTAATAAAGTCTGCCCTTTTCCTTCTGTCCTCAAGACTGTACATATTAAAGGCTCATAGCCTATTCTCATACAACATATGTCTCAGGGTTATTCATTTTGTGAATCTGTAGGAGATATTTTTCAATTTTGTAATATTAGTTATCTTAAATCTCATTTCTGAGATCGCGTGGTAGCTATTTATTTATTTAAATCTCGGATTACAAATACCTTTGAGCTTGAGGCAGCTCATTTATAAAGGTTCCACATCAAAGGAAAGGTCACAATAGGGTAGGGAGGTATAGACAACATTCATGGTATCAATGGAGGTACTGACAACATTAAGTGGTGTCATCAGAGCACAACAAGTCAACTGGTAAATAAGTAGGAACAGTGCTACACTCAAGATTATAAGCAAGCATAGAAAACCATTCAGTACATTTGAAGCGACATTGCTAATCAGAGGTGGGGGAGGGGAAAAGTAAGGAAGGGTAGGGGAGATGAGGGCAGAGTCCAGTTAGAGAAGGAAAAGAAAACATAGAAACATAGAAGTTGATGGCAGATAAGGACCATCAAGGCCCATCCAGTCTGCCCATTTGTTTTCTACCTTATAAATGTGCCATCGGCCTTTGCTCTGTCAGTGGCCTATCTATTCATAGTCATTTGTATTGCTCCCTTATGCCTATCCCATGCCTGTTTGAAGCCCTGCACTGTATTCATAGCCACCACTTGTGGTAAGCCATTCCATGCATCCACCACCCTTTCTGTGAAAAAGAATTTCCTCACATTCCCCTTAATCGGCCCCTCTAATCTCATGCTGTGTCCTCTTGTCCTGCTATTTTTCTTATATTTAAACATGTTAGACTCTTTTCACCTTGTTTATGCCCTTAAGGTGTTTGAATCCCTCGATCATATCACCTCTCTCCCACCTTTGCTCAAGGTATACATATTGAGCTCTGTTAATCTGTCCTCATATGTCTTCTGATGCAGTCCCTGCACCATTTGGTTGCTCTTCTCTGGACTGCCTCAATTTGTTAATGTCCTTGTGAAGGTGTGGCCTCCAATACTGCATGCAGTACTCCAGATGGGAGCCTAACCAGTGTCTTGTAAAGAGGGATTATTACCTCCCTCTTACGACTTGTGATACCTACTAATACACCTAACACCCCCCAGCCTTACTTACTGCTTTAGAGGTCTGCTTGGATGATTTCAGGTCATCAGTGATGATGATGCCCAAGTCTCTTCTTCCTTTGTGACTGCTAGCAACTCCCTCCCAGCCTATAGGTGGCTTCAGATTCTCTTCCCTATGTGCATGATTTTGCACTTCTTGCATTAAATCCCAGTTGCCACTCTTCTGACCATTTTGCTAGTTTATCCAGATCTCTTCTCATTCTGCCCACCCCATCTGAATCATCAACTTTGTTGCAGATCTTGGTGCCATCTGCAAACAGACAAGCCTTACCCTCTAGTCCATCTGCAAGGTCACTAATGAAGATGTTGAAGAGGACGAGCCCCAGAACTGATCCCTGAGGACCCCACTTGTGACTTGCATCTTTCTGACTGTATACCATTTACCACCACTCTCTGTTTTCTGCCCGTCAACCAGTTTTCCACCCAGTTGACCAACTTCTGACTCCACCCCGAGCCTACCCAGCTTATTTATCAATCTTCTATGTGGAACAGTGTCAAAGCTTTGCTGAAGTCAAGGTAGGTGACAACAACTGCTCCCCTTGGTCCACCACTCTGGTTACCCAGTCAAAGAAATCTATGAGATTAGTCTGACGGGACCTTCCTTTGTAAACCCATGCTGTCTTGGATCCTGTGCCCTATGGATTCCAGGTGTTGCACTATCCTTTCCTTAAGGAGTCCTCCATAATCTTGCCCACTACTGAGGTAAGACTAACTGGTCTGTAGTTCCTGCCTCCTCCTGCTACCACTCTTGTGGACCGGGTCACATGAGCCCTTCTCCAGTCTTCTGGGACCTCTCCTGTGCTCAGAGACTCACTAAACAGTTCTGCTAATGGCTCTGCTAGTTCCACCTTTATCTTCTTAGGTATCCTAGGATGTATGCCATCAGGTCCCATTGCCTTATCCACCCTGAGCTTAGCAGCCAGAGGCCTTGTCATAGGGTGAGAGGGAGGGAGGCTAAGGTGGGAGAAGGGAAAGAGGGAAAGGAGGGCAGATGAAGATAAAGAAGATGTGGGACAGTGGGGACCAGAGGGCCTGGCAGGTCCAGGAAGAAGGGGGTCAGTGGGATAAGAGCAAGGAGGGGTGAAGTAAGGAGGAGGTAGCAGGGAAAGGGGAAATTGTTCTGTCAGGAGAGGTGAAATGAAACAGGAAGCCAAGTTAGAGTAAAAGTAAGTAAGTATTATGGAGTAGCAGCTCCTTTGCAGCTTTCAGATATATACCCCATTTTTCCTTATAACTCAAACAAATATTAATATTTTTGATCAAGCTAAGATAGATACAGTAACTATATTGGAACATTCACTTATTTTCAAGGCTGAATTTTCCAAAAATGGACACCAACATGAGGGATCCACCTGCTAAACACACTCATCCTCTGACTTCCAATTGCTCGTCTGGGGTCAAACATACTAAACAGGCCTCATATAAGCAAAATGTTGCTAAGGCTGGAGTTTCTGCAATGAATGAGGAAAATTCCTTTGAACTCACACCTTTGAGAGAAGCCTTAGAGATCTTATTAAATGATACTAGAGCAATTAGATCTAGAATGGAGGAACTTACTTACTATAAGAATGACTGATGTGGAAGCAAGGTTTCATAGGTGAAAGACTGGTGTGCAAGAATGGATCTGGAGCTTCCTGCTTTAAGGCACAACATTTCCAAGTTAGAGTCTAAGCTTGAGGATTTAGAAGGAAGGAGCTGTCGTAATAATATTTTGGTTTTGGATTATCTGAAAATCAGAGGTCTCTAATATGGTGCATTCTACACAAGTTCTTTGTGAACATCTTGTGGGCCCTTCACCTAATGGGCAAATGTACATCATAGAATGTGCACACAGAGCATTAAAACTGATTCTGTCTGAAGGTGAGAGACCAAGACCTTTTATTATAAAGTTTTAAATTACTTGGACTGACAATATGTGTTCTCTAAAGCTAAGAACACTCAAAATCCAAGTTAGGTTGGAAAAAGATCAGAGTGGCACAGGATCTTTCCCCATGCAATCGAGGCTCGCAGACAAGAATTAGCACCTATTATTGGTCAAATAATTGCTCTGGGTATCAAATTCAAAATGCAGTATCCAGCAAAATTGGTCCTTAACAAGAACGACATTTGGCACTCATTTGACTCAGCTGAAAAGATAAAAAGTTATGCCAGCGATTTTCCCAATATGTTTAATACTAGATGATCTCAAGTGGACTGTACTTTTAGCCATAAGTTAGGCTGACTGGTTACATAATTATGTGCTTAATTCAATGCCTTCACATTTTGACTCTGTATATTATAAACAGTCTTCTTATAGCAAAGTACAGTATATGGCACCAGTTTTGTTTTTACTAACATGGATGAGATGTCTTTCCTTAACCCATGCAGTAAGTTTGTTGTAGAAAGCTCTAGAAGGTTTGTTGGACTAAATATATTGGTAGTTATAGACCTATCTCTCTTATTAATGGGGCATTAAAATCCTTGCTAAAATCCTTGCTCAGAGGATTATGGTTTGTTGGTCAGGCTTAATCTTGTCTGAGCAGGTAGGGTTCATGTTGGGTAACATCTCCCTCAGACCATATTAGCAAACTTGCTACATTTTATCTGTATCTCGGGATTCAGGAACCTCTGTGGTCCTTGTATCCCTTGGACGCAGAGAAAGATTTCTATAGAGTTAACATTTCCTTTTATTAGAAATGTTAGTTGAATTTAGTTTCCATCCATCTTTCTTAGTTGGCTAAAAGTCTTGTGCTCTAATCTTTCTGCTAAGATTTTTGTTAATGGTCTTTTGTCTTCAACTATATACAGTATTTATTTTCTGGTGCTCAGAAGGCTGCCTTTTTCCCTTGTACTTTTGACTTTTAGTTGGAACCTCTCTCTTTTACTTAAAAAATCATTCTAATATCAAGGGTATTAAGACTGATTCTCATGACTTAATAGTATCTGCTTATGCTGATGACATCTTGCCTCACATTTCCCATCCAAATATTTCAATTCTGGTAATTTTAAAGACTCTGGAAAATTTTAGTATAGTCTCCAATTATAAATTAAATGCTTCTAAAACAGTAGTGATGCCTCTAAACAGTAAGGGTTTTAGGGATGATATTACTAAATTTGGATTTGCTTGGTCCCTCAACATTTAAAGTATCTGGGCTTATACGCTTCTCAAGATAAACTTTGATGAGATCTCTAAATTTCAATAATCTAATTTCTATTATTAAACAGGATTCAGAAAGGTGGAAGAAACCTCCTTTCACTTATAGGAAGGATTAATATTATTAAATGAATATTTTTCAAGAATTTTCTATCCTTTAAATATATTTAGCATATTTTTACCTCTATCTTGGTTTAATAAGTTACAGTCTCTTTTAATTAAGTTTCTTTGGCTTAATAAGTCCCCAGAATAGCTTATAATAAGATGACTCTTACTAAACAACAATGAGGTTGTAAAATCCCAGATTTTGCCCTATATCATATGGCTAGTCATGTTAATAAATATTTTAGATGGGTTGATACTTGTGAACAATCTCCTTATCAACTTGTTTGGTTAAACATTGAATGACCATGCTTAAAAAATATAATATCCCTCTCAAACAGCTTTGTATATCAAATACAAAATCTGCTTTTAGCTGTGAAAACTCTAGAGTTGGAGTTTTGTGTAGAATCCATTAACAATTATGTAAACATCTTGGTTTGCCCTAATCACAGTATTTTAACCAACCCTTGTTTAATAACTAGAATTTTAGACTAAATAAGAAGCTAATTCCTACTACTGGCTCCCACCAATTAAAAAGTTAACAGTGGATACGTTTCTTTCTAAAGGACACTTTCTTCCTTTAGAGGTGATTAGAACTAACTTAAATCTTGGTAAGGGTCACTTTACTAAGTTATTTGCTTTAAAACATGTTTTATTTTCTCATTTCTGACTCTTGCTTTGGTTAAATAATAACAGAGATATTATCGAGTTATCTTTGCAAGAGTTGAAAAACTACTCAGTTTCCCACCTCTTATCAATTTCTTTTATCGTGCAAATTGTCTTCAGTACCTTTAGTCTCCAAATATTGGCAGTAATCCCCAATTTTAAAGAGGCAGGTGGGTCTAAGATATGGAAAGATTTATATAAATGTATAAGCTAATGAAAATCTAAGGCTGATCCAAATAAAAATTCTTCATGATGCTTATTTTACCTCAATCAAGCTACAGTATATAGATCTGGCCTTTTATCTAATGATAACTGTTTTAGGTGTGGGACTACTGAAGGCACTCTTCTCCATACTTTCTGGGACTGCCTGCTGGTTAGCCCTGTGGATGGGTATCAAAAATCATCTAAATATGAAACTTGGGTTGGAGCAGCACTTTCATCTTAAAATTTGTATCGGGGTGATCTTAGCTACATAAGATCCATGTATTTGAAATATCATTTAACCAAAATAGCTTTATTGGCTAAAAATATTTTTAAACACTGGAAGGATCAAGTAATGCCTTCTTTTTCTCAAAATAGAAAGAATATTAGCTAACCTGAAACATGATTTGCTTGGTTTCAGGATAGGAAAGCTCTATGAATCTATGATTGATATTTGATATGGATCTAGCTCCCTAATATAGGTTGTTTTTATTACTTTTTATACTACATTTTCTGTTGTCACTATTTGTTCTTTTTCATGATTTCAGTTTCACCTTACCATTTATTGTTTGGTCTTACTAGTGATTGGTTCTTGATGGGCAATAGTGGTATACTAGACATTTTTGTCTTTGAGCTCCTAACTTTTACTTTTACATTCAGTTAGAATGATATAGGTCTCATGTGCTGGGATTATTTTTTATTGTGGATGGGTGATAGGTAGGTTTAGTTATGTTATTTCAGTATATTTTAATTGTTGTTTTATTGTGGATTCCTTAATTTTTGGTATAAGAACATTTTAAGATTAATGGAAAAATTGGAACAATAGCATTTCAATGCACAGTAGATATCAAACAGCACAAGTAACAATACCTATAACATCCAGCATTATAATGAGCAATCCTGACTGTATCCAGCATATTCACTGATACAGTTTACCATCTTAATAATGACAAAAAAAGGAAGATAGAGGGAAGCCAACCTGGTGTATCATCAGTAACTTACTAGAAAACATATACATGGACATATATTTATTCTCCATTTTAACTTATCACCCCTATGTGAGTAAGCCAGGGCAATCATTATTTGTAAAATCTTGGTAGGTCATTTCTATACCAGTATCGTACTTGTAAAAAGAGGTTCCTCTTGAAACGACTTGGTTCCATTGGAAAATTGAAGGCAAATTTAGAGTCCAACAGTGCAGCAGGAATAACTTTTGGCTTCTAAGGCCATAGTAAATACCATAGTCTTATAACATAAATATTCCTAACTAACAAGCTTGAATTGCCCAGTTACCAAAACCATGGGAATGGGGTAAAGGAATATTAGTCGTCTGTTCTATGAAGGTAATAATAGACAGCCACCAAGTCATCATAAGAGGCATCCCCATAAAATATGGATTTACACCTCCAACGTATGTCAGAGAAGGACAAACCTATCTGAACCAATCTAGATGGGCTCTGGTATCATCGACACAGTATCTTTTTGAATGAGATGTAAATTCAGGTCCACAGAGGCTCTATGGGCCTCCATTTAACAGAGTAGCCCAATAGTCTGAATCAAGTGAGCCTTGTAACTCAGAGGCCATTTGAACCTATGTGGCTCCCAGGTTGGAGGGAAGATCATCTGAAGAGTTTTATAAATCATCCCGGTATGGCCTTTGGTTAACTTAGTCCATATATGCAAGTACATAATCATGTCTGTGTTTGGCAAAGAATGATCCTTCAAGATTCTGAAGGACAAATCATGCTTCTGTTGAAAGTACTTCCACAAATTATGAGAGGTAATTGAAAATCAGTTTGTAGCTGAGAGAATGACTTAGAGACCCCAGCTGAGGATCTAGCAAGTCAGTCAAGCATAATATCCTTTGGAGGACCAAGAGACCCATCAATTGACGTGCCCAGTTTTTAGGATTAGTCCAGATAGGTTCATACTGTATGTGCCTAAATGGTTACAGGACCATTTCAGCAATTTCTTACATCTATTCCAGTTCTGAGTGGAAAATCTCATAGGTAATATGAAAGAGCTATTATCAATAGAACAGTCCCCTAGGGCCACTGCAAGAAGAGGAGGTCCCAGAACTGACTGTTCTATATCAACCAAACAGGAGCAGTCACATGGGAAGAGTCTAGCCAGCTTAAGGTCTGCCTGATGCCATAACAGACATGGTAAGCCCAGGGCCAGGGCATCTTCTATCCACCCTGCTTGACTGGTGCCCAGAGGGTTTTCTACTGAATCGAGGTTTCTTACCACCCCAAATAAAATTAAAAGCAGTCTACCAATCTTATCTCACCAGCTAGGAGCTATGGGCACAGGCAAGTTACTTAAACAAAATAATAGCTTTCAGAATAGCACTAACTTGGCAGCTGCAGTCTTGTCAAATTTAGTTTCACCCATCTGGACATTTCAATATGAAAAGAATTCAGTAATGGTTGTATATTAGTTTCACACATTTAAAAGGATCTATTCACAATGTGCATACCTACATAACGAATGCAATTCAGGGATCACTTAATCTGTTTATGGCCAAAGAAGGCCCAGTTAGGATTACCATGACAATGAGGTGGTATCTCAGTCTTGGACCAGTTTACACAGAGTCACAAAATCAAACCAGGAGTCAATAAGTTCCCAAGTCTTAGGTAAGGAAGATTCTACCTGTGATAAAGTAAGTAAAAGATCATCAATGAAAAGGAAAGTGGCAAACGACTTATCCCGACTGTGATGCCATGAATATCCAGATGTTGCCAAGGCGGCATTTAAGAACTCCATAGAAAACAAAATAAAGCGGCTCAGAGGACAGCCCTGTCACATTCCCAGAAATAAAGAAAAGGTGTCAGATAATAATCCGTTCACCAATACCCTCTCCTACAGTGCAGAGTATAAGTATTTTATCCAGGACTGGAAAACTTGTCTAATATCAACTGCCAAGAGAACATAGAATAAGTATGGCCACTAGACTGTATCAAACACCTTTTCAGCTTCTATAGCAGCCAAAGCAGCTGTATCTGGACCCGAGCTCACCAGCTATATTAAATCAATAATACCCTAATATTATCACTTCCCTGTCTGCCCTTCATAAAGCCTGATTGTGATTTATGGATTATATAAGCAGCACTTTCTCCAGTCGGGTTGCTAATACCTTTGCTAAAATCTTACAGTCAACATTAAGGAGTGATATGGGTCTATAATTAGAACACTTAGTGGGGTCTTTACGAGGCTTTGGTAACACAGTAATAGTTGCTTCTTGTAAAGTGGGTGGCATAGTGCCAGTCTCTCATATGGATTGAAATAAATCTACAGTAGAAGTCTGGGCAAAATTACAGCAGCAAACACCTGGCAAAATCTGTGCTAAGACCATTCGGTCCAGGGGCCTTGCCAGAAACTAAACATTGAATTGCTGTCATAATTTCAGACAAAGTAATATCAGCCTCTAGGGTTTGAGCCAAATCAGTGGTCAGACATGTAAGCAAGTTTAGCAAAGAAATGATCATAGACAGCCGAGGAATGGGGAGATTTCTTAATTATTAAATTGTATTATGTATTTGGCTTCTTGTCTCCCTTGCTTTCCCTTTTGATGTTATTGTATTTTTCCATGGAAATTTAATAAAGTATAGAATTAAAACAAAATCTCATTCCTTCTGATCTCATAGAATCATCAAATCGTAGAAATCTGATGGCAGAAAAGGGCCTCTCTGGCCCATCGAGTCTGCCGCTTATCCCCTCCCCACTCTTCACCCTTGGCAAGAGACCACACTTCCTCCCACTGGTCAACCCCTTATGTCTGTCCCATGCCGTCTTGAATTTCTCCACCATTTTGGCCCCGCCACCTCCTCAGGCAGTTTGTTCCAGGACTCCACCACCCTCTTTGTGAAGTAATACCCCTTACCATTGGCCTTAAATCGTCCTCTTTCTAATCTTAGACTATGACCTCTAGTTTTAGCTCCCACCTTCATTGTAAATAAGCTCCCCTCCTCACCTTATTAATTCCCTTCATGTACTTAAATATTTCTATCATATCCCCTCTCCTTCTAGTCTCCAATAAGTAGAGATCCAATTTTCCACCTCTCCTCATATGGCTCCCTATGCATACTGCACACCATCTTGGTTGCCCTTCTCTGAACCCTTTCAATCCCATCTATGTCCTTGCATAGGTGAGGTCTCAAAACTGGACCCCGTGCTCCAAGTGAGGTCTCACCATGGTTTTATGAAGAGCATTAACACCTCCTTCCTTCTACTTGTTATGCCCTCCCTATGCATGCCAACATTCCATTTGCCTTGCCCACTAACTTGCTGCTTTGGTTACCACCTTAAGATTGTTTGATATTATAATTCCCAGATCCCTCTCCTTTTCAGTTGGCTTAATTGATCCCCCACCCCATGTGTAAGCAGCTTGTGGTTTTACACCCCATGTGCATTACTGTGCACTTTTGGCATTCAATTTCAGATGCCAAGTTTCTGACTACCCTTCCAGAATCTTCAGGTCCTCCTCATGGCCTCCACCCCCGGTGTCCACCCTATGCAGATCTTCATATTATCTGCAAATAGTCACACCTTCCCTCTAACCCCTCTGCTGTATCACTGATATAAGTATTAAAAGGAGGGTATGAGTACCAACTCCCCTGGAGCACCCTGCTCATCACTTCCTACCCCTGAATGTACCCCATTCACCACCACCCTATGGCTTCTGTCCTTCAACCAGTTTTATTTATTTATTTATTAGATCATTCGTTTACAGACCTTGAGTCATAGACTCATTTACAAAGACACCTCGTCAAGAGAGTAATACATCACAGTAAACAAAACAATACAGTACATAATGCTTAGATTCAAAAAGCAACCAATATTACAGGCATTCACTGGTGGTACATGCTTGGTAATAGGTAGATCACAGTAGTCGTAATATAGGTACACGAGTACCATGTCAAATAGCAACCAGAGATATTTTATTACATTAGTCAGCAGATGTTGCCTGAGACCCCAGGTATATACAGCAAAAGTAAACAGGAAAGACCCAGCCATAGGGTGAGGGTAAGGGGCAGGTGGGAGATTATGTGCAGTTGCAGTGAGAGTGCTTGTCAGATGGCTTCTGAGGGAGGCGTTGAAAGGACCAAGCTTAGTGGAGTCAGCTATGTTGGCTGTGAGGGAATTGAACCAGGAGGGCCCAGTAGCAAAGGATCTCTGGGCCATGGAGGTCCTTACCTGGGGACAATAGGGAGGTTTTGACAGTGCTGTGGGTGGAGACTAAGGGGGAGACATGCTACAGGAGGTGGTGACCCTGGTGGGAGAGCCTAAGGTCTTCTTTACAAGAAGGCAGGTTTGGAGTGGAGTCTTTCTTCAAGGTTGAGCAAGTTGGTGGTGGGTACAGCAGAGAAGTATGGGTGCTCTAGGGATCCCAGCATTAGTCTGCAGGCTTTGTTTATAGAGGCTGGATTCTTGCAAGCGCAGTGTTGTGGGTTGCAGCATGATGGGCAGCCCATAGTCGATTAGCGACAGGACAGAAAAGGTGATTGCCAGTCTAAGGGCCTCTTGTGGTAGGCAGTCCCTATGGTGGTATAACAGTCAATCCTGACATTGGTGGCAGCAGAAAGGGCATTGATATGGGAATGGAAGGAGAGTGCCGAATCAAAGGTATTGCCCAGATACTTGTAGGAGGAAACCTGCTCAATGGGGTTTAGTGTTAGCAGTATCAACGAGAGGGCACCACTGGCTTTGCTTTGGCAATGTGAAAAGAGCATAGCTTTGGTCTTTTTAGGTTCAGGACTAGCCTTCGTGATGTGAACCAATGTTCAGCTCTATCAAAAGCTTTTTGGAGGTGGCCTGGAGTGTGTTGGGGTTGGGGTCAGTGGCAAGAAACAGGCGTCATCCCGTAGAGGAGGATCTTACTTGAGCAGGCCAAGGGAGGAGTTGAGGTAGAGACTGAAGAGGAGGGCGAAAAAGGGAGCCCTAGGAACCCAAGCGGACAGGTCATGTGTCAGATAGGGTGCTACTGATTTTTACACACAGTTCTAGCAGACAGGTAGCTGGTGAACCATGCAAGGGGTCAGGGAGAAACCAAGGCATCTGAGGAGTCAAGCAGGAAAGGATGGCAAACCATGTCAAAAGCCTTGGAGGTCCATGAACATGGCACCAGCAGGACTTCCGCATCAAGAGCAGAGTGCAGGAAGTTGGGGAATTCAAGTAGTGCAGTCGTGGTGCTGTGACCTGCATGAAAGCCATGCTGTTCAGGGCACAGGAACAGGATACTTGCATAGCCAGGTGTTCGGCAAGCTGGTTGGCAACTACTTATCAAGGGCCTGAGAGAGTGCGGGAGGATGGAGATAGGTTGATAGTTACCGGGGTGGCTCGATTGCCGCTCTTTAGGATGGGAGTGATGATGGTGGTTTTCCGTATGCTGAGGAACTGCCCCAGGCACAGATAGTGGTTGAGCAGCTCGGTAAGTGGGACCAGGATAGCATCCAACATCAGATGAAGTAGCCTAGTGTCCAGTAGGTCGGTGCTGGGGTTGTTACTACTAACGGCTTTTGCAGAAGGGGTCTTGCCTCAACGGGAGATGGTATGTAGGTAGAAAGGAGGTCTCTGGAGTGGGCAGGGTGCTACTGGGATGGGGGTCAAAGTTACTGGGCAGGACTGAACTCAGGTCTGAGAAAGTATGGTTTAGGCAGTCTGCAATGCCAAGGGGTCAGAGCAGACAGTTCCATTAAAGGAGAGTTGAGAGGGAGGGTGGGGTGGATTTCCCATTCAGCTCCTTTACATTATCCCAAATGTTTCTAGCCGACCCCCAGGAGGAGACAAAGTGGATTAGTAGTACTGGGCTTTCGCCTGTCGAATGGCCCAAGTAAACACTATTGTGCTCAGTGTTGAATGCTTGCCTATCAGCTGGCTTGTCAGATTCCACAGCAATGTGCTATAGGTTGTCTCTCATGTTAAGTTTGTGAAGCAGGGTAACCCAGGGCATGTTTTGCTTTTGATGCGATTTCTAGCGAAGGGGCATAGAGGTCACAGGCAGTGTTAAAGTGCGAGTGGAAAAATCCAATGCCTCATCTATGGGCCGGTTGCAAGCCTGATTGAGGACCAATCCAGTTGTGAGAGGTACAGTTTAAGCGGCAGAGCCACCTGGGAGTAGGCGTTGTCACTAGGTGGTTTGTGGTGCAGGTTTGCTGTTGGCAGCAGACCAAGAGAATACGACCAGGGAGTGGTCACTAAGTGAGTTGGGAAGTACACTGATATCGAGCACCCTCTGGTGGCGGTTAGTAATGGTGATATCCAGGAGGTGCTGGAGCCAGTAGAGGTTGAATCTAGTTGGGTTGGTGACAAGCTGAGACATGTCAAGGGTGGCAAAGATATCTCTGGTTTGGGAGGCCGTGGCAGAGAGCCAGTTGATATTCAGGTCACCAACAATTATCTGGGCCATTTTGGGTGGTAGGCCAGAGACGTAGTCAGCAAGTGCCTGAATGGCGAGGTCTTGCTTCTGGGGAGAATATAGGCAATGGTGAGAAAGAGTAGCCCTTACCAGGGCTGGGGAGATTTTAGCATGAGGGCTTGTGCCCCATTATCAAGCTTGGGAGGTGGAAGTGCATGTCGAGGAGGGAGTCACGCATGTAGACAGCACAGCCACCTCCACGCTTCCACCCGATCTTCCCTGAAAAGTTGTAACCAGGAAGGGAGACGAAGGAGTCAGGGGTGGATTTGGATAACCAGGTTTCAACAAGTGAGACAATGTCTGGTTGGTGCTGAGTAACCCAGCATTGGAATGCAGCAGCCTTCTTAAGGAGGCTGCAAATATTCATAGAAACCATGTGGAGTCCTTGGCGTGGGCAGGCTTGCTCATAAGGTTGGGCATGGTGCCAGGGTTTGGATGAATGTTACCTGACAGAAGCAACAGGAGGGTGATTAGGCCCACCAAAGCATGGTAGTGATTGTGGCATCTCCCTTGTGACTGGGCCGGGCGGGTGCTGGGGTGCAAGGGGTGGGTAAATCTGAAAGGTGGGAAAGGTATTGGGAGAAGAGACCAAGGTATGAGTGGGAAGTAAGAGGTAGCAGGGGTGAAGTGTGGGGGTACTGAGGGTGGAGGTGATGGAGTGTCGGGGGGTCTGGCAGATGTGTTGCAGATAAGAGTGGGTACTATGCTAGAAGGTGATGGTCCTAAGTGAGGTGGGGCTGGTGTAGGAAGTAGGAGGACCATAGTCAGTGTCAATGCATTTGATGCGGATGCATTGTGGATGACAAGTTATTTGAGCCACGAGAGAGATCACCTTTAATTTGTTACAGAAAGGAGAGCCTCTTTGAGAAGCCTAACAGCTCCGAGCTAGGAGCTGACCAAACGTACCTGCTTTCCTTGGTCGGGGTGGCGGGCTGGATGCAGAGATCTGGCCTAACAGCAGGTAGCAGTGCCAAGGCCACTCAGCTGAAGTGGAGAGCCTGGTTTGGGCTTGTGGCTAAAACAGAATAGAAAAAAAGGCGGGCCGTTAGTTAAAAGTCAAGACAAGGTCAAGTAAGTTGGTGGGAGGGCCCTAGGCAATTTAGTTCTCAGGGCAAAGTAGGTGCAAATAGTGGGAGAAAAGGTTCCTGCAGAGAGGTCTGGTCAAGGATGCCAGGTGGGGATTTAGCAAAACAAAGGCTGATTCAGGAGGCTGGGGGGCCTTGAATGAGACCAGGGAGAGCTGGGAAGGAGGCGTGTGGTGGAGAGGACTCAGGGTAGTCTGGAATGGGTAGAGAAGATGGCCCAAAATGCCAGGCAATATTTACAGAATGTGCTGGTTCAGGGGGTGTCAGGAGAGGGAATCAGGGTCCAGTAGACGGCAGAGAAACATTGTGGGAATAGACAAAAGAAATACAAAGGGAAAAAGCAAGAAAAGAGGAAGCAAAGGAGGTAGTCTGAGGATGATAGATGGAGGAACTCTGATGGGAAAAGAGTGTTGCAGAACAAGCAGCAGGCAGTAATCAGTTCTAGCTATTCTGCAATATTGGGCAAATAGAAGAAAAATTAAGTAGTGCAAGCAGTAAGCTATGTAGATGTCAGACAGTCAGTTAAAGTTTGCTACAACTCTGCTATACTCTGCTAGGCAATTCCTACATACACAGTGCAATAGTTTAAAGGTAAAATGTTTAAGCAGTGCAAGACATAAGCTATATATAAGTCAGGCCTAGCTAATACAGCCAGATGCAGAGGTCCAGCCACCAGCAGGTTGCGCGCCAGGGCCACTCGGCTGAAGTGGAAACCTGGTTTGGGCATGGCTGCTTTTCTTGGTCGGGGGTGGCCAGGGCCCACTCGGCTAAAGTGAACTTTTCCACTCACATAGTTATTTTCTGTCTCACCCCTAAAGTTTCCAGCTTATTTACTAGCCTCCTGTGAGGACAGTGTGAATGCCTTTCTGAAGTCCAGATAGGCCATGTCCATTGCCCCTCCTGACTGATCACCTTTGTCACCCAGTCAACAAAACTCTATCAGGTTCATCTGGCATGACCTTCCTTGTGTGAAGCCATGCTGCGTGTTGTCCTGTAGTCCACTGTCCTGACAATGTTTACCACCCTTTCCTTTATTAGCACCTCCATCACCTTACCCACTACTGAGGTAAGGCTGACTGGGTGATAATTCTCTGCCTGCTCCTTACTGCCCACCTTAGGCAGTGGCAACAGATCGGCTTTCTTCCAGTCCCTAGGCACCCAACCTGTATCCAGGGACAAGTTATACAGCCTAGCCAGAGGTGCTGTCAGCTCCTCCTTAGTTCCTGAGTACCCTAGGATGTAAGCCATCCAGCCCCATTGCCTTGTCCACTGTCAACCTTCCCAGTTTCTCTATTACCCTATCATTACCAAACAGGTTAGGATCCACCCTTCTATCTTCCTTCCCTCCTCTTAACTCTGGTCCCTTTCCTCCCCTCTACCATGAATACTGAGCAGAAGTAGCTATTAAGCACCTCTGCCTTATCAAAAATCCCCCTCAACTGAACTCCCTTCTCTCCCCTCAACTGTACTATCCCCTGCCTCACCTTCTTCTTCTCGTCCACATACCTAAAAAGTTTTATTCCCTTGTTTGGCCAGCCTTGCAGTTCCGTCTTTTGTATATGCTTTAGCCCTCCTAATCTTTTGTCATGCTTCTCCTGTAAGCGTCCCTGTCCTCCTTCCTCTTGGTCTTATATGTTTTGAATGCTTTTTCTTTCCTTAATTGCATCTAACACCTCCTTGGTAAACCAAAGTGACCTCATTCTTTTTTTGTTCTTTCTTACTCTCTTAATGCAGAGTTCAGTGGCTTTCATTACCCCCAATAGATTCCATAAGTCCTCCACATCTCATATTTTCCTCTTTCCCTCCATTTCTTCCCTAAATATCTCCTCATTCTGGTAAGTCCATCCTCCTGAAGTTCATAACCTTCATGCTGGTCTGATTTGTGTCCCTCCCATCCTTACCCTGTTTCTGACTTCATTGTGATCACTTGTACCTAGGCTGTCTCTTCCACCACAACTTCTTCTACACTTTCCCCATTGGTAAGGACCATCCCAGTATGTTATCCCCAGTGGGCTCCTAACCAGCTATTGCATGAAAGCACCTTGTAGTGAATCTAGTATCTCCTGCTCCTGTCTGATGTGGCAGTGGGATTTTCCAGTCTACTGTGAGAGGTTCAGGTCCCCGCTAGCAGGAGCTCCCCTTGAGAGCCAGCTGTTTAATCACCTGCAACAGCTGCCTATCCCTTCTTCTCCTTGCACAGGAGGTCTGTAAATCACCCTCATCTTAGTGATGCTCCAGTTCGTTTATCCAGTGTGACCTGCAGGACCTCCACCTCCCTTGCTCCTCCTGCCCTTCCATTGCCCTAATGTCATCCTTGATTTACAGTGCTATCCCCCTTCCTCCAGTCCTGTCCTTCCTAAAAGTCTGTACCCCAGGATCCCTATCTCATGAGTATGATGCTCTGACCACCAGGTTTCAGTTATAGCCACAATGTCCAGACCTTGCCCACCATTATAGACTCCAAGTCCACCATTTTGTTCTCTGAACTCCTGGCATTTGTGGATAATCCTTTCCACCATATACCTACTTCCCTGCCATCCCTTACTGCCCTACCAGCCCATTTTGTGGAGGAGCACTAGCTCAGCTATTCCTCTGCCCCCCCTCAGTTTAAATGCAGTCCTTCCCTTATGTAGCTAACCAATTTATCTTTTAGGACCCTTTTGCCCCCTTGCTTAGATGTAGCCTGTGGTGCATACAGTTCTGCTTTATCCATGTCCTACTCCATTCTCCTACCAGACTGAAACTTTTTCCTTGCACCACTTCTCAGCCACAAATTAAATTCCTAAATTTTCCTTTCTATCCTTGCTGGCTTTTGGCACTGTCAGAACTTTAGAAAAGAGACTGTGTTCCCATCCTCTTGATAGATTTTTGCCAATCCCTGAATCTAGCTTGCACTTCCATCACACTGTTCTCCCCAAGATCATTCGTGCCCAGATGCACCACAATGTGAGGGTCCCCCTTATCCTCGCTAAGTTGTGCACTAAGTGCCTGGCCTTGAGTGCTGTCATACTCAGCATGCACTTAGCCATAATAGAGTTTGTCATCCCTTTCACCCATTTGATGCCTCAGAATTATAGGGTCCCCACTATAAGTACCCTGCTATCACAGTCCCCTGCTGCCTATGGATTCCCCACTTATCTGTTCCCAGTCAGACTTTTCCCTACACCTCCTCATGACTTTATCTCCCTCTCTACAGTGTCCTCATGCCCAATTCACCTGTATGCACCACTGTCCCTCCCATCATCTGGGGTGCCTATCACTATCTTCCTTCCATGGCATTGTTCTCCTCCCTATCATTATCCACCTGCTATAACCCATCTTCTACCCCTTTTCATCACCTCTATTGGGTTTCTCAGGGTGCTAACACTGTCTCCCCTTCCTTGGCATTGTCCTCCCCTTGTCAGTATCCTTTAGCTCATTTTCCCCTCATACACCTCTTGCCATCACCTCTGATGATGGGTTTCCTAGCCAAGTGCCCCTCCTTTATCTTAACAATCTCATTTTCCCTCCCCACTTTTCTAGTATCCCCCATGACTCTCCTCTTCCTCCTTCCCTCCCTCTTGTCTCCTCCTTCCCCTCATGCTCTCCTCTCCCAGCCTTTTACTACCCTTTCCCTCATGGGATCTTCCAGTTATTTGTCTTAGCTCCCTGCCTCTCTTATCCATCTTCCTCCCTCAATCAACCTTATTTCCTTCTGTCAGCTCCCCATCTTCCCTCCCTATTCCTCTCCACCCTGTCTCCTCCCCTCCTGACTGTCTGTATCCATCAGATGTCTTAAGGGTGTATACCTATTCAGTTTAACCCACCCCCCATTGAAATCTATCACCATAGTCTCTGCTACTCACATAGCGACTTTCCTCCTGCCCTTCTCACCCTGTTTGTTTCCTCCTACATATTCCCTCCTTTCCCACTTGCCCCATCTCCCAACTGCCCTCCCTATTTCTCTTGCTTCCTCCTGAATATTCCCTCCTTATCCCCATTTGCCCTGTCCCCCAACTGCCCTGCCCTATTCCTCATCCAGGTTGGCCTGCTTTCTGCCCTGCAAGGGGTTCCCATATGCCACCATTTAACAAATCCTCCACCTTCACATGTTGCTAGCCCTCCAGATGTGTTCCTACCCATACTCCCCATGCCCCTACTCTCCCACTTCCTTGTCAGCCTAATAAAGTTTGCTTCCACTTTGATGCATGCCTTAGTTACTTCAAAGGCTTGACGCTACTGTGTACTCTATCTCGGGGTCAAGGAGGATTCCTCTAGACTGCAGCTAGTGCAGAAGCAGCACATGCCCGATTACTGGGCAGCAGAAGTTGCCATATTACACTGGTGTTGCGTGAGCTGCATTGGCTGCCAGTCAGGTGGATGATCCTCTTTAAGGTGGGCTTCCACCTATAAGGCCCTACATGGTCAGGGCTCTGGTTACCTATTAGACCTTCTTGTACCTGCTATCTCGGCTCGCCCCCTCCATTCCTCTTGTAGAGGCCCCTCCTAGTGGTTCCCCAGGTCCAAGGCTGAAATTGTGTGATAAGGCTTTTAGTGTCACCGCTCCCATCCTGTGGAACTTGCTCCCCTCTGGGTTAAGGGAGCCTCAATTTAGAGTATTCAAGGCCCACCTTAAGGCCCCTTCTATTCACCCAGGCATTTGTAGGTTAAGCTATTGATCTGTAAATTCTGATCTGAGTATAGTAGTTGATAATCTGTCAGTTTACCTAATATTTATATGAATTATACCTATGTTTATAATTATGTTTTATGTTTTATTGATGTATCTCTGAATATGTGTTTATTTATTTTGTCGGTGCCCAGATCCTCTGGGAATGGATGTCTTTTAAATAAATTTTGCCTTTTTGCCTTCCAGCTGTGCCAATCTATGACATGATGGGCAAAACCCCATTCTCCACAGATATCCATATAAACTGCAGCTTTACAACATTTATATCCCACTATTCTCCTTGATATAACCCCTCCCTTGTGACCCCTGCCCATGTCTTGTATCCCTCATCTTCCCAGCTGCTATACTGCCCTGACCTCAAACCCCTTCCCTTCTGCACTGATATCCCCTTCAAGATGCATGTCAATCCTTTGCTAATGCTCACCCTATAACCTTAGTATCACAGGTATAATGGAATTTAATTTTTCCCTTTCCTGTATAATCAATGTAAATATGCTTCCCAACCCTCCTTACAAATATCCCTACCATGTATTTTAATATAGCAGGTATAATGGATACTAAGGGATTAATATACAGTTCCACAAGGGCTTGCCTAGACTTGGGGGTGAGATCAAGTGAATCTCTGCAGCTGAGATCAATTACAGGCAGTATAGTCTAGTGGGTAGTGCATTTGACTATGAATGAGCTGTATACCTCAATAGCTACTGCTGTGAATCGAATCCACTGCTGAAAAATGTGGGCGTGCCAAAAGCTAGTAGAAGGGTGGCTATTTGCTATAATAAGGTGGGTGGTGTCAAACCCTGTATCTTGAGAGGTGCTGGAGGGTAGGACTATCAAGTTCTATTGGTTCCTTTGAAGGATGTAAAGTTGCACAATAAGCGCTTTCAAGTGGTCAACCAATAAAAAACTGCTAATGGGATTATGAGGAGTTAGGATGCTGTATTAAGAACACTATAAATGAATACCCACCCAGTGTGTGGAAGCCACCACCCAAGCGGTGGCAAGACTACCTGGTCCTGTACCTGCTCCTGCCTAGCAGGCTCTTGGCATCCCCATCAGCAGTATTCACCACTTGTAGGATTGAAGGGGAAAGCCACTCCTAGCTGGCCCTCAACAGCCTGCCTGCAGGGAAGAAAAAGAGAACCACAGCAGTACTGTGCCCTGCCCTAAAACAAAGTCTGGTGTCCCAGGGTGGAAGCAGGAGAGGGAGGGCTGCAACATTCATTAGCACAGTGCAAGAATATGAAATAAATAAATACATCTGTTCCTTCTAACCATGCATAGAACAATGCAAAAATACAGCTCCAGTCCCTTCAGAAACACTCCAGGTATATGCAACTCCTGCAAATGCCACCCTGTGTGAGCCTTAAAGCTCCATGTGCAGCTTGCTCCCACAATATATTCAGTCCCAAATGTCCATTTGCAGAATCAGTCAGTTGGTTCCCTCCCACAAATAAGTTTTCCTTCAGTTGGCCCTGTACCTGCTGCTGCCTACCAAGCTCCTGGTGTCTCTGTTGGTGATATTCACGCCCGTGGGATGGAGAAGGGGAGAGCCACTCCGACTGGCACTCAACAGCCTGCCTGCTCCTGCCTAGCAGGCTCCTAGTGTCTGTGTCAGCGTATTCACCACCCGTAAGATGGAGTAGGGGAGAGCTGCTCCTGACTGGCTTATTTAAGTCATTTTGTAAGATAAAAGTCAGCAAGCAAATGCTTTACCAATTTGTTAAATGTTCTTTGTTAAAGACCAAGATTGGTTGAAATTTTAGAAGGTTGCTGTTAGTCTCCAGGTGGTGTGGCACTGTTGTGGTGGCCTAAATAAATGTTTTAAAAATTTGGTTAAGCATTTGCATTCTGACTTTTATTTTGTGTGTATGGTTTGCCATGACTGTTTAGCTTCCAGTTATTATTACTGTCATTGAGCACCCAGTTCCTAGTGCAGCTCCTATTTTTGTCATTTTGTAAGATCTTACTTAGGGATGGATGGATACTAAAATCCCAAACCACCACGACCACCTGCGGGTACCCAGAAAAAATCCGGATGAAAACTGGTAGTCAGATCAGGTCAGGTAGTCACTACCTGACCCATTCTACTACCGATTACCTGACCTGGACCATAACAAAATAATTTAAAGACTATTTTTGGGGACTGTCTGTTAGGTGCCCTGATCCGTTATACCCATGGGGGCATTGCTCAGGCAGGTACAAGAGCTCAGGCTCTCTTAGTGAGCCTGCCACTGTTTCAAAAATTATACCCATGGCGGACATTGTTGAGGTAGGTATGAGAGGTGCAAATGCTCTAGTGAGCCTGATGCTGTTTCAAAAATTATACCCATGGTGGCCATTGCTGAGATAGGTACAGAGAGCAGCTGCTCTGGGTAGGCCTGCTGCTGTTTCAAAAATTATACCCATGGCAGGCATTGCCATGGTAGGTACAAGACGTTAACTACTCTGAGTGATCCTGCAGCTGTTTTAAAAACTATACCCATGGTGGGCATTGCTGAGGTACTGTAGGTATGAGAGGTGCAGCTGCTCTCAGGAGTCTGCTGCTGTTTAAAAATTATACCCATGGTGGGCATCAATCAAACTTGCAAACTGATGACTGACAAAAACTAAAAGTAGTACTAGTGTAGCACATGTGGTGTGGCTGGCGTCATGGCAGTGGTGATGGTTAGAAACAAAGAAAGGTGATGGCAGAAGGAGACCATCAGTCTGCACATTTGTTTGCATGGACCCCTGTTTGGCCATGTCTGCTAGCACTGAACTCTCACTCAGGATGAGTCCCACCCTCAACCCTGTGTTGCATTCATGTCCTGTCCCAACCAAGTTTGAAAGAGGTGATTGTTTGGCCTCCACCACCTCGGCAAGTAAACTATTCCAAGGTGCTGCCTCTCTCAGAGAAAAGAATTTCTGGACATCACATTTGACCTCCCCTTTGAGTTTCCAGTTGTGTCATCTAGTATTAGAGTTGTAATCATTTTGTATACAACCTAGTCATCATATTCGTTATATTTAGAACCACTGTTTGCAGCCTGTTGTTCATTTTCTGGGTCAGACTCACATAATCAGTGTTTGTGACAGTTGAGAAGTTATCAGCATTTATTCTTAGAAATGTAATTCCACACTTGCAGGCCATAGCAGCATACTGTGTTCAGTGACTATTCCTCCAGCTGCACTAAATGTGCGTTCTGAATATACGCTGAAGATGGACAACTGAGGTACATTATTGCAAGATTTGCTAGATCTGGCCATATTGTTCTCATTTGTTTCCAATAAAGTAATGGATCTTCCTTGAGACCAGTCACAGTATGGTCTGCAAAGTACTCCAGGATCATTGTGCTCGTGAACTGGTTACCATTCTGGCAGATGAACCTGCTGCATTTTCTTCACAGGATACCGGTCCATGTTGCAGGTGACTCAGAGTGTTCGTCTTTCTGACCCTGAACACATGATGCCTTAGAGGAAGCTGTACATGTCCTTTCCCTTGTGATGACACTGCTGACAGTGAAGAATTGATAGATGTGCTATTGTCTGTGTCAGAGGTGCACAGTGAGGGTTTGTCAGGATTTGACTGCTGTACATCGGTTAATGGTGTTTGTAGGGTAATGTCACTTTTGGTTAGCAGAAGATCTCTCAATACTCAATGTCTTCCCCTGCAAGAAGGATGGCTTCAGTGTTCCACTTAAAGCAGGGATCTAGCATGTAGCCAACATATAAGTAGGTGTCATTCTTAAATATGGCTTTTATTCTCTGATCATTCAACAGTCTGAGACTCAAGTCATCTGCCAGCATAACAGCAGTGGTGTCATCTTTTGAATGAAAGTCTTTCTTTATGTCATCAAGAAATATGAAGAAATCAGTTTTGGGGAAGAATTTGACTCAGAGTTGCACTGTCTGCCCTGACATCACATGTGGCAGCCTCAAATGGCTCAATAAGGTGACCAAAGATTCCTGCAGAGTCCTGCTGCTGGAACTGAACATGATGTCTACTTTACCTATTTGATTCTGCATAGTGTAGTCATGTACAGCTTTTTCTGTTCAAGAAGCCTTTCCAATGTGTAAAATGTTAAATTCCAATGGGCTGGAACTTCCTGCTTTAATGTATGCAAGGGTAAGTTGTTCGACCTCTGCAGCCCTTTCAGGATTTTTGAGCTTTCAGAAGTGGCTGAAATGCCCACATATTTTCCTAGCAAGACCTAACAGATTTTCAACATTTCTGTTTCCATTTAAGAAACCATGGATAAGAAGATTTAAACAATCTGCAAAACAAGGTATTTGTTGGTAGTTGCCATCTCTAACAGCTGTGACTAATGTTGGCACCATTATCTGATACTATGAACCCATGAGATAAGGAATAACAAGTAAGCCATTTCTGGAACTGGTTTTGCAGTGTGGTTGTCTTCAAAGGTGGTGACACATAATACAGCCTGCTTCCTACTTCTTATGATAGAGTGGGAATTATTACTTTCTGACTGAAAACTTGCCCAGTGAGCTGTAACAGTAATGTAGTCAATTGCTTGATTGATAGTCCATATATCTGTGGTTATGTGAACCAACTTCATCACAGAGACTTTCAACTGTTTATTGACAGCACAGCACACCAAGTCATACAACTGTGGAACAGCATTTTTGAGAAATATGTTCAAGAGGGAGCAGTGTACCATGGTTCAATGCAGTTCATAAACCTGAGGAAACCTTTTAGGCAACAAAAGCAAAGGAGCTGATAATTGGCCAACAGCTCTGCAATGACAGCTGGCATGTTGGATGCTTGAAGGTAAATTTTGATGTCCTTGCAATACTTTCTTTTGATGTTAGTTGATGAAAGTGACAAGAAATGTTTTAATTTGGGGGACTGTACTTTCACATCTTTTTCAGGTGGAGTACTACTGTGAGATTTTGCAGCACTTGATGGGGTCAGAAGAAAACAATCTATATTTGTCTGGGAAGACTGCAAGCAGACATCAAGTGATTCAATGTCAGTTCCTGCTTCCACTTCATTATCACTATGGTCACCATCACCTCTACCTCCACTACGACCCATACTAACAACTACCCTGTCCCTTGCCCTATCCCACTTAATTGGATGGTCTGCCTTTGCATGTTGTATCATTACTAATGTTCCAAAATGTCGCTTTGCCACCACGACTGACACTCTTTTTGCACAGACTGCTAGCAGCTCAAAAGTTGTCTGCAGGGTCAACATAAAATAAATGATACACTAAAGATTTACCCTTTGTGCTTTGTACTACAGTGCCTGGCACTATTTCTGGTATAGTAAATGGACTGGAAGAAACCCAAAACTGCCATTTCCTTCATTGCATGAATTTTCTCATTCATGGTCATCTTCTTATTCTTACATTTAGGATATGATTTTTCCTGCACTTGCCTCTCATGACCTACAGTGGCAACCTCTCAAATCCCTCATCAAAACTAGTACTGACCACATTGCCACAAGATTCACAAGAACTGAAGTGCTGTCACCATCAGGTGGGACATAGCATGGGTTATTCCATTCCATTTCCAACTATCACCACCATTTTATAAGCATTTGCTGCCTCAGCATCTGAGGTTATATTTAAGGAGGATGACTCCCTCTCCTTGCATGCTGCTTCAGTAGCTGAAGTCTACTGGCACACGTGGCAAAACGTCAGTACCTCTACAAGTAACTCCTGTCAGTTCTTTCTAAAACTCTACTATCATTTCATTGGTAACACGCTTTTTTGGTTCAGGAGGACGCGTTAGTGCCAGGCCTGATGATGTTATTGGCATATTGTTGCTATGTTCATTAGTGCTAGGATTCATATTGTTCACATCATTTTCAGTTGCATGTGCACCAGCATTGCGCTTCCTTTTAGTGAGACTTAGTCTGGAAAATACAAAACATAGTAGACACAGTCATGGCTTTCACTATGCCACGGAGAAACATCACACACATGTAGCTATGACAGGGCTCAGGACACCTAACAGGCTAACAGACAGTGTAATACAGCCCAAATGGTTATCATACTCTGCAGAGACACACAGAGAGCTATATGTCACAGACAGGGCATTGGGAACCTAACAGGCAGTGTGTAAAATATACAGCCTAAATGGTTTCACTATACTGCAGAAAGACACAGAGTAGCTATGTCATAGACAGGGCTGGGCACCTAACAGACACTGTGTAATACAGCCTTAATGGCTTCTGCTATACTACAGAGACACAAATAATTATGTTACAGACAGGACTCGGGACATGTAACAGACACTGCATAACACATCCTAAATGGCTTTAGCTATATAGCAGAGATACACAGAGTAGCTATGTCACAGACAGGGCTCAGGGCACCTAGCAGACAGTGTGAATACAGCCCAGACTTCATTATACTGCAAAGACACACTGAGTAGCTTTATGTCACAAACATGGCAAGGGCACCTAACAGACAGTGTGTAAATAATGCCTAAATAGCTTTCACTATACTGCAGAGACACACAGAGTATCTATGTCAGATAGGACTCAGAAAGTGATGTGCAAAGTATGACAAATTTGCTCCATGAAATAATTCACAAATTGTCTGCATTTACAAATTATTCTTGCTGTCATGGAGTGCGACTTAGTGATGGTTGTGAACTTCATGGATTTGCAGAAAACTTTGTGAAATGCGAGTTAAGAACTTCACCTGGGAAATGTGGCCAAAAGGCAAAAGGGCTGGCAGTGTAGCCTAGAGGTTAGAGTAATGAGCTGTGAATGAGCATTGGTACATCCAGCAGACCTAGATCTGATTCCCACAACCTCACGTGCATACTGTTTGACTCTGAGCTGGGCACTTAACCACCCTAGTGTTCCTGGGTCACCCTGAAAACAGGCACTTGTACCTAGTGGCCTTACCTGGTTACCAAAAGAATAAAGAATACAAAAATCTTGCAATGCATTATGCAATTTGAGGTCAAATATCACATGCAGGCTGTTTCTAGCACAGTCTACACACTAAGAGAGTGGAGAACAGTCTTGTGGCGTGCATCAGAGGAAAAAAATCCTTTAAATACCTTTAAAACTAGCTTTTGAGAGCCATTCACTTCAATATATTCTATTTGTCCTAGTGTTGCTAGGGATCTTTGTTTTGTTTAGATCTCTGCATACTTTTTAGCTTAAATAGTGGTTTCAGTTTGGTTTGTCTCTGTGAAGGAGTTGAGTGGAGGAGGGTAAATAAGTAAAAGCAGTATAAGCGAGTTCTTAATCTTTTCCTACAGATTTCTCAGTCAGTTGCTGTTATTTTATTTTTTTAAGTCTTTGTGAGAGATTTTTCATTTTATTTCTGTGGTTTTGTGTGATTAGTAAGTGAAGTGTTTCACTGTGTTTCTGTTGCTGTTCTAATTGTTTGTAATATTTTCCTTATATTTTGACAGTTTTGGTCACTTTTTCTCATAAATTACTTTTGAGTTCTGTTACCCTTGTTGCTATATTATTCCTGTTCTGTTTAAAACTCAAACGTTTTGCAAACACAGTGCTGATCCTGATTTTGCTTATTCATGGTCAGTTTTGTCTGCTGTTGTATCAGTTAAAATTCTTAACCATGCTGTTACCCCAGTTGTTCAATCCTTGTTCTTTAAAAAGAAATTATATTTAGTTTTTATTGTAACTGCTACTAGTAGAGTAGTTGTCCTGAGACACTGCTGATCCCTGAATTTCTTTTATTGGGAGGTATTCTCTGCTCTGTAGCATGCCTGTTATTCAGTTAAATTTGCTTACTCTTGCCCTGTTTCCCGATTGGTGAATCCCCATTCTATATAAAAAAACATTTTAATAGAGTAGTTGTCCAGAGACTGCTGGTCCTGTCTGATTGGGTGAGTTGTTCTCTGCCTTTGTTAGGTTTAAATGTGCTTACTGCTGCCCTGTTAACCCATGTTGTGTAATCCCTGTTCTAAATAAAACAAAACTAACCACTACTACAATCACAGGTTTAAGAATGCATGGGATAGACATAAAGGAATTCTAGAGGTCAGGTGAGGACAACAGACTTCTAGGAAAACAAACTGAACTTACAAGCTCAAATGGGCAGACTGGGTGGGCCATAGGCCCTTATCTGCCAACACTGTCTATGTATCTATGTATCTATGTACTACATCATAGTAGTTGTCCAGACACTGCTTTGCTGATCCCTATTGGAGGTGTTACATAGAAACATATAGAAACATAGACTTTTGACGAATAAGGACCATAGCCCACCAGTCTCCATCTACTGGATAAGCTGCAGACTCTAGTTAACCAACAGCCTATTTCCTGCACCCCCACTATAATTGCCTTATGTCTGTCCCATGCATGTTTGAATTCCTCCACTGTTTAGACCCCAACCTCTCCAGGAAGGTGGTTCCATGCATCCACCACTCTCTCCGTGAAAAAGAATTTCCTCACATTACCCTGAGCCGTCCCCCTCTAACTTTAAATTGTGCCCCTTGTTCTTACATCTTTTTCTGAAAGATGCTTCCCTCTGGACTTTGTTGATTCCCTTGAGGTACTTAAAGTTTCTATCATGTCCCCCGTCCCTCCTTTCATCAAGGGTATACATATTAAGCTCTCTCAGTCTCTCTTCATATGGTTTCTGATGTAGACACTGCACCATTTTGATTGCCCTCCTCTGGACTGCTTCCATCCTGTCTATGTCCTTGCATAGATGAGGTCTCCAAACTGCACATGGTACTCAGATGGGGTCTCACCAACTGTCTGTATAGAGGATAACCACTTCCTTTTCTACTTGTGATGCCCTCCCTATGCATCCCAGTATCCCCTGGCTTTCCTACTGACTTCTCACATTGCATACCCACCTTTAGGTCATCTGATATGACTACACCCAGATCCCTTTCCATTATTGTTGTTGCTAGTACCTCCCCTGCTATTGTGTACTCTTCTCCTGGATTTTTATTTCCCAGGTGCATTACTTTGTACTTCTTTGCATTGAATCTAAGTTGCCATATGTCTGACCATTCCTCCAACCTTGCCAAGTCCCTTCTCATCCTTTCTACCCCTCTTGTGTATCAACTCTTGTTACAGATCTTTGTGTCATCCACAAAGAGGCATACCTTTCCTTCAGACCCTCTGCAAAGTCACCTATAAAGGCGTTAAAGAGGACTGGACCCAGTACTGAGCCCTGAGGTACTCCACTAGTAACCCCCTTTCTTCAGAATGTGTTCCATTCACTATTACCTTCTGTGTCCTGTTGTGTAGCCAGTTTTCTACTCCAGGCTACCACCCTGGGACCCACTCCCAGGCTGGCTAACTTGCTTATTAATCTTTTGTAGTGAGATCTGCCAAATGCCTTTACAAGTCTAGGTAGGACAGCCCTCTCTGGTCTATTACTTTGGTCACCCAGTCAAAGAAATCGATTAGATTTGTCTGACATGACCTTCCTGCTGTGAATCCATGCTGCTTTGGGTCCAGTGCCCTGCCGGCCTCTAGGTACTCAACAATTCTTTCTTTCAGAAGTGATTCCATCATTTTCCCCACCACTGAGGTCAAACTAACAGGTCTGTAGTTTCCTGCTTCTGCCTTGCTCCCACTTTTGTGAGGAATCACATCTGCCCTCCTCCAGTCCTCAAGTACCACCCCATCTTCCCATGATTTGTTAAAAGTGTGGTTAGTGGTGTCACTAGGTCCTCCCTTAGCTCTTTTAGGATTCTAGGGTGAATCCCGTCCAGACCCCATTGCTTTGTCCACCTTGAGTTTTAGAAGTTCTTTCAGTAGTCTTTCTCCTTTAAATGGACTGGTATCAACCCCTATCCAGAGTGCTTCTACTGTTTGGTTTAGGTAACTCCTCCTCTTCTTCTTTGTGAATACTGAGCAAAAGTATTCATTCATTATCTCTGCCTTTTCACTGTCTCCCTCTGCCCACCTCCCTCTCCTTTATTAATCTTCCTATCCTCCCTTAACCTTTCTATGTTCCCTAATGTACCTATAAAAGGTTTTATCCCCCTTCTTAACTGAGTTGGCTATCCTTTCCTCGGTTTGGGCCTTTGCTTTTCTGACTGCCTTCCCACTTCTTTCTGCTTTAATTGATACAGTTCCTGTCTTGCTCTGTCTGTGATTCCTATACTTTTGAATGCAGCCTTTTTCTCCTTAACCTTCCCTGACACTTCTTTTGAGAGCCATAGTGTTTTTATTCCACTTTGTTTTCTTTATTTGTTTCACACAAAGGCTTGTTGCCTCCATGATGGCAGTTTTGATTTTTCTCCATTGTTCTTCCACCCTCCTCTCTGGCCATTTGCTAATGCATTCCTCAGGTATTCACCCATTTTGCCAAAGTCAGCCCTTCTAAAGTCCAGTATCCTTGTATTTGTATGGCTTTTCTCCATGGTTGTGTTTATTGTAAGCACACTGTGCAGTGGTCGCTTGTTCCCAGGTGTCTACTGACTTCTAAGTTTGTGATCCTCTCTCCATTTGAGAGTACCAGGTCTAATATTGCTCCCTCCCAGGTGGGTTCCACCACTAGCTGTCTAAGGCATGCTCCTGGGGCATCGAGAATGACCCTGCTCTTGGATGTGGCTGCAGTCCATGTTGCCCAGTTAACATCTGGCATATTCAGGTCACCCATCAACAGTATCTCCCTTTTCAGCCATTTTAGAAATGCCTCTATCATTTCTTGTCCATTTCCTCCCTTGAGATGGGGGTCTGTATACAACCCTGTGCGGATTGTGATGCCATTCCCTGTCTCCAATGTGACCCAGAGTTCCTCTTGTCCTCCCCTTTACCTTTTAGTTCTGTTACTTTGATCCCTTCCTTATGTGAGAGCTACTCCACCTCCTCTTTTACCTTCCCTGTCCCTTCTGTAGATTGTGTTCCTGGTATGTTGACATCCCAGTCATGGTTCTCCATGTACCATGTTTCTGTGACTGCCACAATATCCAAGTGTTCCACTTCCATCAGGGCTACTAGCTGTGAAGCTTGTTTCCCAGACTATGGGCATTGGTACTCATTGCCCTCCATTTAATGTTGGCTTTATCCTTTTACCCCATCCTTGCTCTTATTGCCCTTGTCCATTTTCCATTTACTCCTGTCCTGCCTCTGTCAAGCTCTGTACCTCAGTGTTTACCTACTACCTGCCATGCTTTGCGGGGGAGGCTTGAACTTTCCTGTTTCTATCAGCACCTCCCCTTGGCTAGTTTAAAAGCTTTCCAAGGAAGCCTTTAAACCTGTCACCTAGGAGCATGTTTCCCTTCCTGGACAGATGCAGACCATCATGTCGGTATAGACCTTCATCTCTCCAGGTGGACCCCAGTCCCCAATGAAGCCAAAGCCCTGTGCTCTGCACCAGTTTTGCAACCATTCATTAAACGCATGGTGTGCAGTACCCTAGCCTCACCCCTACCATGGACTGGCAGCACCTCTGAGAAGGTTACCGTGCTTGCTACCTGTCTGAGGCCCTCCCCAACTCCACAAATTCATCCTGCACTGCACTGATCTCATGCCTAGCTAGGTCATTTGTCCCAAGGTGGACAATGATATCTAGTTTCTCTCCTGTGATGCTGCTTCTGCAATCCTGAGGATTCGCTTCCTGTCCCTCCAAGCCATGGCACCAGGCAGGCACCTTACTTCCTCTCCTCTCCCTTCCCCAGGTCTACACCCCTAACAACTGGAGTCCCCTATCAGAAGCTGTTTCTTTCCCTTGTGTTGTCCCTTGCCATTCTTTAGTGGGACTCCCTTGTGGATGTCTCCAGCATTCTTCTTGGTCTCCAATGAGGGTGTCATCATAGGGACCCTTGATTTACGAGACCGACATCTCTGTAATTGTTCAGTTGAAATTTTATTACCCCTGCCTTGTTACCCTTGTTGTTTAGTCCTTGTTCTGAAAAAGCAAGAAAAAAAACATTTTGTGTAGTTTTAATAGACTACTGTAGTTTTACAGAGTGCTGATACATGATTCATAGTTGGCAGTACTGAAGGCTTTATTTCCAGTTTGTAATTGTTCATCCAATAGCAAGGCAAACTTTGGACTAAGCATATAAAAATACCTGTGAAGAAATAGTCCAATAAAGTGAGAGGTGTCAGGGGACGAGGCAGCAAAGAAGTCTGTTGGGAAAGTAGTATTGCAGTTCCCAAAACCAAAAGTATGACTGCATCAAAATGTTCTGTGCCACAGTCCCATGGCAGGTACCAGCAAAGAAATAGTTAGCAGCAGCCATATAAGTGCAGCAATATTTTTTTTCAGCCAGATCTGTTGCATCCATGCTAGTGGGGAATGTAACTGAGAAGAAGGGAGACAACAGTACAGGAACAGTCGTCTAGGATGAGGGGTCTGTTGGTGTGACTGTCCCATTTCTGGTGATGTTGGTGGTAGTGATAGTGTGGAGCAGGAGTCGGTGCATTAGGGATATTGGAAAGTCATCCCCTGATGAGAGGGTCATACAGCAAGAAAACGTTGCTGAGGAAGAAGACAGGGCTATGGAGGAAGAGGAGGACATCAGCGGCTGTGCTGATGATGACGACATGTTGGATCCCTTATGGGAGCCAGAGGGAAAAGTAAAGGTGATGCAGCCCATTCAGATGATGATGGTTAGGGATTACATGTCTTCAAGCACCCACGTCCTCCCTCCTAAAAATCATGGAAGTGATGAAAGCAGCACAAAAACACAAGCTTCCACACCTTCTGCTCGGCTCTCCCAGTCCCACCACCGTGTGAAGCCCAGAGTTTGAAGTCTCTAGCTTGGGACTTTCACATCCTTGATCCAGCTGATGAGATCATCGCACTATGTCTGTTGTGTCAAGCACGTGTTAGTCAGGGTAGAAAGGGCAATCACCTAGGCACCTGTGGCCAACACACACATTTGAGGAACTGGCACCCTTGCACTGGCATCAACACTAGAAGTAAACCAGTGCAGAGGGAGTGCCAGTTCCTCAACAAGATAAGCGTAGTGCCAGCAGTGCAATAGAGCAGGGGAGGGAGGGTTGAGTGGGGGGAGGAGGAGGAGCAATCCTTTGCTCTCTCTAGCAGTCGCATACCAGCACTGGTGGTGCCACTCTCTGAGTCAGAAAAGTACACCTCCACAGCAAAAATAAATAAAAATAAGTGATTTCTGCAAGCTTCACAAGAGTCAATTACCTCCCCAACAAGAACATAAATGCTGCCATGAATCCAGCAGTTTGTTCAACTAACCTCAAAGGTGCAGCTCATACTAAAGAGCATGTTTGAGCAGTATTCCAATCGCCCCGTCATGCCATTGCATGTGAGTTAAATGCAGAAATGTCTGAAATACTGGCCATTGATCTATTACTGCTCTCTTATGTGGATAATGCTGGATTCTACAGGTTGATGGCCCGTATCTGTCCCAATGGCAGATTCCATTGCAAACCTATTTTTCGAAATGTGCCATGCCAGAACTTTATGGGACAGTGTCACAGTCCATAATACAAGCCCTGAAGCAATCTGCATTGAATATATCTATCTGACCATGGATATGTGGACCAGTGGCCAAACATCTTTAAGCTCGTGATTTATGCATCAGAGCACACTGTGCACAGGTACCTGAAGTAGTAGTTGATTTGGGGCATGGCAAACCTGCACAAAGCAAAACTGTGGTGATAGCAACACACTGGAGAATTGCAGCATTACACTCCGTATGAAATGTATAGCCAGATCTCACATGGGTAAGAAAATGCTTCATGTGCTGCTCACTGAAATTGATGATTGGCTACGTGTCAGTCACCAAAAATAGGGTTTATTATGTTAATTGTCTCAACATTATTAAGTGCATTAATGCTGTTTTTTGTCAGGTGCCCTGCTTACATCTTAATCTGATTGTGCAGCAGTTTCTCAACCATGCAAAAATTAAGGAAATGTTGACTGTCAAATCTGTGTGCACTTAGCCCATTCTGCAAATGCATGTAACCAGCTACAAGTGCTCCAACTCAAAACCATCTGCACCATATGAAGCTGGATGTTGTGGAAAGGTGGAACTTCACGATGCATAGTATATGACAAAGAGGCTTTATGAACAGTATAAGGCAGACAAAGACCACCTGCTGCTCCACACAGCCTGTGACAGTGCTGGAGTGTCCATGGCTCTAACAACAGAGCAGTGGCACCAAATGGATGACCTAATATGCATTCTCCGTCCATTTGAGTATGCAACACAGGCAGTGACTGGGGACACTGCCTGTGTAAGTCAATCAATTCCTCTTGTCGTGTGCTGAGGCAGACACTGGTAAGTATCTAGCAAGGGATGGAGGCAAATGGGGATGGTAGAGTTGTGAACTAATAGAACACATGCTCCATCGGTTGGACAGCAATACGCATATTTCTGGCATTCTAGGGTCAGATGAATTTGCAGTTGTTATCATGCTGGACCCACACTACCAATTTGACCTGTCATCAATAATTAAAGGTGGTCATGAGTGGGTCCAAAGGCTGACCTACTTTATCCCTTCCATGAGAGAAATACCATAATGGTGTTACCCAACAAAGATAAAGACCATACGGCATGTGCAAATTAAAGGCCAAGCTCCTAATTAATGTAGATTGTAAAATTCTTGCCAAGATTATGGCTAACAGGCTAAACCAGGATTATTCAGCAGCTGCTACACTCTGATCAGGTAATATTTGTAACTGGATGTCAGAGCTCTGACTATTCCACAGAATTATTTACATTGTTCATGCCTCCAAAGCAAAGATAAATCAACCTGCTCTTTCTCACTAGATGCCAATAAAGCCTTTGATAGAATTGAATGGGAATACTTAACTAACATTTTAAAAGAATATCATTTAGAGACTATTTTTGCAAATACATTCAGGTCTTATATGCTGAAAGTACACGCCAGGGTAAAAGTTTTTTTTTTTTGCAGTTAATTTCTTTCTCCTCCTCGGATGATATAACCTTCATGTCTGATCCCCAGCCCCTGTCCCCTGCTTTCAGGCCTACCTTCTCCTGTCTTCTTCAGCTTGCCTCCTGTGGTGGGGCAGGGGATCCCTCAACCGCTTGGAGCGGATCTGGTGTAGCAGTTACAGCTATTCACGGGCGGGGGCCTGTGGAGATCAGCTATCATTGGGTTCAGTTCTCACATCTGGCACTTGGGTTAATATCCCAGTGTGACACTGTAGTGCAGCATGAGAGGGTGCTGCACTTCTGAGGTGCCATCTTTCGGATGAGATGTTAAACGAGGTCCCATCTGCCTAGATTGATGGTAGTTCAGGTGGATGTTAAAGATCCACGGCACTTATTGAAAAGAGTAGGGAAAGTTTTATTGAAACAAGAAATCAGGCAATATACAATAAAGAAAACACAAGAAGAACAAACCAGGTAAAATCAAGACAGTATACAACAGTGTTCATATCAAAGGTATGGGAGAAAACAAAGAAAGAAAACTAAGGAAATGATACTGAGAGAACAAAAGTCCTTCAAGTCACTGGTGCATCCAAGTCTGTAATCCAAGGTAGGGCTTTCCAAAGGCGAACAGACCAGGCCTGGAATGAGATACAAGTTCACGTGCATAAACAGTTTTCAAATCCCGAATAATCTTTTGTTCAATTTCTATATATGTACAAATTTTCTGCTGCAGGATGAACTGGCATCTTGCCATCCAAATATGCCATTTAATTACAACAAAAATAAGATTTAAAGTATCAGTGTTCCACAGAGACCATTGAGGGGAATGTCCATACATAATCATCGGGTAAGAGACAAATTGAAGCAATGTCATACCCCATTTTTGGGCTAGAAAGGCCCTCAACGTTGTATAAAGGGCAATCAAAACTAAATGAGAAATAGTTTCCAATTCATCAATACTGGAGGCCTAGAACACAGCCTGTCTTGAAGCTGTTTATGTTTATGGTTCGATTTAACATTAATTTTCTCATGGCAGGATAACCAATGAAAGTCCCACATATGTATTGGGATTACACTTTCATAACAAAATAAGCAGAGAGGGACAATATTGGGCGGACATTTAAAAGGGGACTGAACTGCACACAGAGAGGAAAGAAGCAATATACAGGGATTTGTGCGATTAGTGAGAAGCATTTGTGGGGTAACCTGCCATTGCTTCAGATGTAGAAAGCGTATACCTCACATAAGGTGGCGTGTTTCCCGAGGCACCAGAATCGTGAGGGAGTCATGTTCCCATTGGTGAAACCATATTTTACAAGAATCATAGAACCACGCTTCCCATCTCTTTCAGTGAGTTAATCAAAAGCAGTCTAATGTTAGCCATAAAAAATACTGGTGAAAATAAAGGGGTTAGTCATGCCAACACCACCATCCGTGAGAGGAGATAGGTGACATCCTGTTTTATTGGGTTCAACCTGCTCCCCATAATGCCTGAAAAAGGCTAAGAATCACTGTTTCCAATTGTTTTGGAATAGGAAAGATATAGCTAACATAGAGAAAGAGGGAAAGTAAATATGTCTTAATTAAATAGACTCTTTTCTTTTCCCAATCTGACTCCTGTTCCATGAGGCTACCTTTATGCGACCTTGTTGTAGTTTGGAGGTCAATTATAAATGTCATCGGCTCGAGTACAATAAATCCTAAAATACGAACAGGGCCATCTACAATCTGCAATGGTCCGATGTTCCTAATCGGTGCAATAGCAGATCCCAGCTGTATACCAACACTTTTCTAAAAATTCAGAGTAGCTCTTAATATGTCCCAAATAAGGAACATTCCTGCAAGGAGGCTATCATCAATCCTCGTCCGCCACCAAAAATCAGATATCATCTGCATATGCAATGGCTTTGTAAGGTGCTGTTGTTACAGGACACGATACAGCATGTATCTGTGGAAGCATATTCACAAGGCGGAGCAAAACGTCCAAAAGCGGTACATATAGTAATGGACTCGTGGACACCCTGTCGACTCCCTTCGAACAAGTATCAGAGGTCCCACCCAACCATTCACTACTGGCATGACTGTAGCTGTCCTATAAAAATTATGTAACCATTGGATAATGATAGCCCTATATGCAAAAAACTGAGTGCTTGCCATAAAAATCATGATTCACCAAATCAAATGCTGCCCGTTGATCCACAGATACTACAAATCCAGAAGTCGAAGCTGAGTACCCGTGAGAGAACAATTCACGGATCAGAATCAAATGATCTGAGATGTTCCTGTTGGGGACAGAACAAGATTGAGCAGGATGCAGAACAGTTTCTGCAATACCAGTTAAACGTTTTGCTATTATCTTCATCAATATCTTAAAGTCGGTGTTTAGCATACAAAGAGGCGCCAATTCTCAAGAGAGTGGGCTTCCCCTTCTGTTTATATATATAAAGCAAAACACCAGTCGTAAATTCTAAAGGGACAGACTCGCTGTTCAACAAAGAATTAAAGACAGAGGTAAGTTCAATAAGTAAGTGGTCACCCAGAACTTTATAGAGAGCTGCCGAGGACCATCTGGGCCAGGAGTTTTATGTAATGGCAGAGAGGAAATAGTCGATTAACAACCCAAGGTCGTAATGGACTGGCACGCCATCTCCACTGCTGTTGTAGAAGGGGGATCTCAAATTCCTCACAGGGCAGCAGGGTCAGGTAGATCAGCAGGAAAGGGGAAAACAAAGCAGTTGTGTAGTTAGCAACTATCTGCTGAATCTCTGTTTGAGTAGAGCATATAGTCCCCGTGGAATCTGTAAGACATAATATCGCCTTTTGAGCAGTCCGACGAGAGTTAGACTCAAAGGGAAAATGATCTCCTGAGGTCCAGTAACCTGAAATATATGTTGGTGGTACAATTGCCATGATTGTTTAGATTGGAAGTGCAACATAGCTGCCTGCATCAATTGAATTTGAGAGGAAAGGTCATGACCTGTGGTATATGATAAAGAAAGAAGCATTGAAGATGCTCTTCTTTTTGTAAATAGTCCAAATATTGGCTCCTACTTTTCGCACAACTATACCATTTCAGGAATGATATCAACGCATGTTTGTATCAAACCACCACTGTATCAGGTCTTCATAACAGAGAAACACAGATTTGGTGCAAAAGGAAGGACGCAAGGGTCGACAAAACATCTTATCCTGCAATAGGGAGGTGTTAAATTTCACAACCCCGGCCCTTTGAATAAGGATTTGTAGTACCCACACCAACAGAAAGCAAGCTATGATCCGAAAGGCCACTGCTCGCACCATAGCTGAAACAATTCGTAAAGTACGGGACAAGAAAACAAAATCAATGCGGTAGCTAATTTACCTTTATGAAACATAGGGTATGTTGTTGCCGAAATGAAAATAAGCATCAACTAAGTGGGCAGTATGTATTAGCTTGCTCCAGTTCTTGTGAGTCGTAGTACAGTTTTTAGTAGTGGCAAAGGAACTTTTATCCTGAAGACTCAAGCCACAGTTGAAGTCACCAGAAAATAAAACTTGGAATGAAGTGTGCAAGTAAGAGGATCTCAGCAAAAGAGCTATGCGTGATGATTTAAGTTGTAGGCGCATAAATATTGATAACTGATAAGGGCAATTGCCTATGGTGAAGTCCAAAACCAGAGTCTACCGGTACCAAATCAAATAGTTTCAAAAGACGAAAGTCAGGCATATTTATCAAATGCCAAGGCCTGAACAGGGGTCATGGCCTATGGACCAGAATGAGGGGCCTAAGAGCCAATCATTCTTCGCTTGTCTGATCTCTTGAGTCGTATGGAGTCTGGTATCCTGCAATAAGAAAATACCCAATGGTAAAAGTCTTAAAAAGAAAAACTAACCATCTCCTAGGAACACATTTCATACTATTAACATTAATAGTGTGACAAGTAAACCGCGCCATGTAGACAACAGGAAAGTATAACATATCACAGTTTCTCTTCCCAACTATATTCTTCCTTTCAGCCTAACTTTAGCCTTACGTTCTGTGAAAGTCTAATGCCCACTGGAGGTCCAGTGTCAGCAGGACCATCAGGAGGGAGGACGCCACCGAGGATGAGTCAGACTCACCACCTCAAGGTCATCAAAGTCGGCTGTAGGAATTAAAAGGATTTGACAGGGGTATGGGAGCAGGCAACAAGGATGCCATAGGAAGCGGTAAAGGCTGAGAAGCAGTTCTCAGAGACCTCACGGTGAGTACCTGCAGTAGGTTCATGGGAGGTAGCATTTTACTAGGACCTGGGACAGAGTCCACGTCAGAAGCAACAGGCCTGATTTTCTCCATTCGGGAGGTTCAGGTACTGATAAGGGTGGTACCCTCTTGTCAGGTTGAGGAACAGGGTTCTGGGGGTGCTAGCAGTAGGGGCTGCACCGCTGAATCTCCCATATCAGAGGGTGCTTTAGCCACAGATGCACATAACCATGCTTTTTGTGCTTGTGTGATCACAAAGCGCTGATCAGCCCCACCATCATGGTCTTCCTGAGCATGTGCAGCCCAGCGACAAGTCTGGAATAGATGCCCTAATTGTCACACAAGTTACATTTACTAGCATTCCGACAGTGAGCCCCACATGACCCATTTCACCACAATTATTACATTTAATCTTATCACAGACACTACTGAGATGTGAGGATCCCCACATCTAACAGGCCTTGGGTTGGCCAGGATAAAACAAAACTCCCTGTCTCGTCCTAAAAAGGAATTGGGCAGGTGCACAGGACCTGAGTCATTTGTGTGCAACAGCACCCGAAACCTCCAACCCACAGTCCAAATATTTTCAGTGTCTAGAATGGCTTCAGGCTGACCCTGTACCGTGCAGCGCTGTTTCAGCCAGTACATCACATCAGAGACATCAACACCTTCATTACGAACATAACCGTAATAAATTTAAAGGCAGGCTTCGACAGGGGGATGGCCTGGAAGGGGTCCATAAGGGCTATTCTTCAAAGCACGGTATCTAGACCAAAATCGTTTCAAGTCCACGAGATGTCTGAAAACTGACGTCAAGGAAGATTCTCCAGACACATGTATCAAGGCATATATCTCGTGAGCAAAAATTTTAAAGAGTCTTTTATCAGGATCTAGCCACAAAGACACGATCCGGGGTCAGATAGTCCACCTCTATAAATAAGACAGACAGCATTATGTCATTAGCAGCTACAACAGGTGCCTTGAAGAGGGAAGAAAAGGAACGTGAAGTCTTTCCTGATCAGGAGAGGTAGATCAGGGTCCACAGCTGTAAAATCCAAGGATTCCATCATAGGAGATGCCTTAGAGGTTGTATCCTGTAGGAGAGATAATACAGGGTTTTGGGTGAGTGACAATTCCCTGGAAAACTCAAGGGGTCAGGAGACTCATTCAATTCCGGTCCTTCAGTTGTTCCTCCAGGAAGTCTTCAGGTTTAGGGGACCGAATAGGGATGGACCAGAGATCCACTGTCTCTTCCTGGGGTTCTGTATCCAGCCTGCCCCTTGCAAAGCCTGCTCTACGGATCACACAGGCTTAGTTGGGGCAATATCTCAGAAAGGACATCAGGCTGTCAGTTTCCAACATAGTAGGTGAGGAATCCTGTGATGCAATCCTGAGCTGTGCACCCACTGCTGCGTGGGTGGCCGTGCCGCTGCAGTGAACAAAAAGAGTTGACTCAGTTCGGGGCAACAGTGGGTCAACAGAAGGTCCAAAAATAGGATGGCATCCAGGAACCACAGGAACGATCCCCTCCGTGGCTGCCTTCGCCAAAGGCATCGCATCTTGTTGCGATATCCGCTGACAGACAAGTTTTCTCCGTCGTCCACCAAGCGCGTAGCTTTCACTACTTCCACCAGCCCACTGTGCACAGCGGGCTGCAGCACCTCCACCGCTGGACACAACTGCAGAGGCATCTCTACGATCTCCATCAGGGCTACTGCATCGAGCAGGAGGAAGAACAGTACAATCCATGGGAGCAGCTTCAGGCACAGTAAGTACATGTTCATACAAAATTCTGTCTGAAATGGTCTCTAGTAAATCGGAGACAGGAGCAGAGACCAAGTCCCCTGCCTCACCAGCTAGCTCTGCCGTGATCACCAGAGCATCCGCCATCTTGGACAGAGTATTCTCCTCTGAAAGAGTAGGGAATTTCCCGTGTCCTGGCCAAATTTCCCTCATTCACTAAAATTCCACCAACAGCTTAATCTGGTTTAAGGTCAGTTAGCATTCATCTGCATCCCTCTCCCTCCCCGGTCGTGCCTGAAAATAGGCAGGATTTGTCTAGTGCACTTACCTGGTCAACAAAACTAAATAAATAAAAAAAAATTATGCCATGCACAGGACACTTTTCCTCCCTTTTTCTCCCTTAGAGAGGAGGCGTTCAATGATGCCCCATAGAGACAGCGCATGCATCCGCACGTGCTCCTCCAAGCATCTGCCTTTCTCCTCCCCTTCCTAAGCTTCAGTGTACTGTCTCCCAGCCACAGCTGGGGACCATCAACACCGACTGCTGGTGGCCCCTTCCCAAAGAAGGAGCGCAGTCCTTGGATGCTCAATCCTTCTCCTCCTTTGCTGATCCCTGGTGGCCCATGCTCATTCCAGACATGGGTCACCGGCATGGCATGAGCTCAGGTGTCCAGTGCCTCTGCCCTCAGTGCCACTGGGCAGGCTCGCCAGGTAAAAATAAATGATTTCTCATCTGTTAGGTTCCCAATTTTTCATGATCCAAGGCAGGGTTGCTCCCACCCCTTATTTATTTTAACTTTAGAACCACTTCTTATCAAAATAAGACAATCTCCTTCTGTATCTGGCATAGTTACAGGGAACACCAAGAAAATATTTGCTTATGCAGAAGATGTCTTGCTCTCAGTCACTCATCCAACCACATCTGTCCCCTCACTGCTAAAAAATTGATACAGGAATCTGTGACTTTCTCAGGACTTAAGATTAATTTTGATAAATAAGAGGTTCTCCTATTAACAAATAATAATGATAAATCTGCTTACCAACAGAATAATATCAAAATTGCAGGAGGAAAAGATAGGTTTTTAGGAATACATCTGATGCCAAACATCTTGCTGATGGTTAATCAGAACTTCAGTGCACTCTTTGATACTATAGACCTTGATCTGACCAGATGGAACAAAATGCTTCTCTTATTATGGGATAAAACAGAAGTCTTCAACATGATGATTGCTTCCAAAGTGTATTATCTTATGCAGCATCTGCCGGTGCATATACCTCCTCATTACTTTAACAAAATTCAGGTGTTACTTGGAAAATTTTTAGAGGAAAACAAGTCTCTACGGATCTCTGTGATAAAGCTGCAGCAGCCAAGGTATAAAGGTGGATTTAGTTTACTTAACTTTAAACAAAGGCATAAGGCATTTATTGCAGTGCAGTTTGTAAGGTCTTGCTGGTAAATACTGGCCAGGACATCCCAGGATGGCTTTACTTAGAGAGAACATTACTGAAAGGACACCACCCTAGAGTAGTTTTATATTCTGACACTACAAAATTATTTAATTTAAACCCAGTTTTGTGCCAAGTAAATAAATCTCAGGCAAGAAGCTGCCTCAGCTCTAGAGTGGGATGCTTACATATAATCAATTCCCCTCTGGGGTAATCATCTTCTAAGTATTAATGGCAAATGTTTAAACTGGGCTATTTGGAAATCAAAAGGTATCTGTTTCCTGGATGATATTACCGATCCCGTTTCAGCCTCCTGATTCTTTTCGCACATTTTCATAAATTTCAAATACCTAGGACAGAGTTCCATAACTACCTTCAACACAGAGATATTCTTAGGAAAAATAAATAAAGATGTATTCTTCCCTCAATGCATATGCTGGACAAAGTATGCATACGAACATACAAATTTGCCAGCAGAAATAGGCCACCTGGTCTATCAAGTCTGCTCAAGTGAGCTAGCAGCTTCACCTTGTAGCTGCCCCATCCCCGTTCCCAATAACCCCTCTTACTTTGTCCCATCCCTTCAGAAACTACCTACTGTCTTACAGGCTACCACCTCCTCCGTAGAGCATTCCATTCTGCCATGGCCCTCTCTATGAAAAAGTATCTCCTCATTTCCATCCTAAATCTTCCCCTCCAATCTAAGGCCATGCCCTCTTGAGTCCATCCCCTCCTCAGCCTGTGTATACCTTCAGGACCTGCCTTGTTTATCCCCTTTACATACTTAAAGGTCTCAGTCATATCTCCCAGTTCCTTCTGTCCTCCAAGGAGTATATGTTCAGCTCTCTCAGCCTCTCCTCATATGGTCTGTCCTCCAATCCCTGGATCATACTTGTTGCCCTCGTTGTACCCTTCCAGTAATTTCACATCCTTCTTCAGATATGGGTGCCACAGTTGCACACAGTACTCCAGGTGTGGCCTGACTAGTGCTCTGTAGAGACAGGATCACCACTCTGCTCCTGGAGGAGATCCCTCCTCTATATAACCCAACACCCTGTTGGCTTTCACGGCCACCCTTCTACACTGCTTTGTATTGTTCATCTTCCCAGTTATAATCACCCCAAATTCTTCTCCTTCTCAGTGGAACCTAGCTGTACCCCTCCCAGCTGGTAACCTCCCTGGGTTCTTTGCACCAAAGTGCAGGACTTTGCACTTTTGCATTGAACTCCAACTGCCACACTTCCAGCCACTCCACCAGTTTGGTCAGGTCATCCTGCAGCCCCTGCCAACCTTCTATATTATCACTACCACCCTCTAATTTGATATCATCAGTGAATAGATTGATCTTATTCCTGATGCCATGTGAAAAGTCCACTATGAATATTTCAAACAGCACTGGCCCCAGTACCGATCCTCTGGCACCAGCTCGTCACAGCCCTTGGAGATGAGAGTTCCCCACCACACTACTACCTCTGCTGTCTCCTGCAGTCAATTCTCAATCCATTCAACCATCTTAGTTCCCACCCCATGTATCTCAACTTTCCTCCCAACCTCCCATGTGGCACTGAATTGAAGGCCTTACTGAAATCCAAGTATATGACATCCACCGCAAGACCATTGTCCAATTCCCTCATGACCCAATCGTGATACTCACCTAGGTTCATCTGGCAGGATTTTCCAGAGGAGACAACCCCATGCTGGTGGCTATCCTGGAGCCCAATGTCTTCCATAAAGGTCTCCAGCCTTTCCTTAGTACTGTCTCCATCAGCTTCCCCATGATGGAAGTTAAGCTTACTGGTCTGTAATTATTAGGCTCATCCTTGGTCCACTTTTATGGATGGGTACCAAATGGGCCATCCTCCAGTCATGCAGCATGCACCCTGTGTCCAGGGAGGTATTGAATAGTTCCACCAGCAGTCCAGCCAGGATTTCTGCCATCTCCACAACACCCTGGGGTGTATGCTGTCCTGTCCTGGTGCCTTATCCACCCTCAGAGCCCTTAACCTCCAATACCTCATCCTCAGTGATCATCCCATCCATTACCCTCTCTACCCCCGCTGTAGCTTCGCTCCTTTCTCCTCATGAATACAGAACAGAAGTACTCATTCAGTGCTTTCTCTTGATCCACCCCTTTCTCTGCCCACCCCATCCTCCTGATCCTCACTATCTGATCCTTGCAGTTTCTTCTCTCCCATATGTATCTGAAAAGTCATTTCCCATCCCTGATGCCCTGTGTCAGCCTCAGTTCCCTGGAGGCCTTAGCTGCTCTGACTCCACTGGTAATTCTTGGACCTCTTCCCATGCCCTCCCTATCCTCCCTTCCCAGATTTCTTGTATTTCTTGAACATTGCTTTTTCAGCCCTCACTGTTTCTAAGGCCCTCTATTTAACCAGCTTGATTTTTATCCCTTTCTCTTTGCTCTGCAATCTGGTACATGTCTCAGTAGCCTCCATATCCCTAATTGGATTTTTTCCCATTTCTGATTCATCCAGTCTGGCTGTATTCCTTCCAGATGCCCCTTAAGATTTCACCCTCTTACCAAAGTCAGCCTATCTGAGTCCACCACCCTGGTTCCTGTTCCTGCTGCTTCTCTGGTTATATTAAGTGTGAACCACACTGGAGTGGTGGTCACTCCCAGCCAGCGGTCCTCTACCCCACCTCCCTTACAGCCTCCCATTGGCCAGAACTAGATCCAGTGTATTCCCAACCTAGTCAACTCAGTGACCATCTGTGTCAGGAAGCAGTCCTGGAAGGCATCCAGGAGTATTCGCTCCCTAGCACTCGAGGTGGCTGGGGTACCCCGATCCACTCCTAGTAGATTGAAGTCCCCATGATCACTATGTTATCTTTCCCATACACCTTCCTAATTTTCTCTGCCAGCTCCCTGTCCAGGTCCCTGTCCTGTCCATGCACAACAAATAATGGACACAGATATCTTTACAAAATGCATATAAGCCCCATGACTGACCCTTTAGAATCTCTGTTAAACAAATGGCAAGATGAGTTACAAGTTTCAATCTCTCTGGAAGAGTGGAGCCAGTTATGGCTTATGACTTTTGAAAGCCTGCAGGAAACCAGAAGCAGGCTTATTCAATACAAAATTATTCACAGATGGTATTATACACCATGCAAATTAGTAGAATTAGACTTATCTACAGAGGAATCATGTTGGAGATGTTAAACAGAAAAAGGTACACTTTCTCATACTATTGTCATGTTCGTCTCTAACTTCAGTTTGGAGAGACATAATGGCATTATGTGATGAAGTTATTAAGAGGATATTGTATATTCATCAAAATTTGCAGTTTTGGGAATTTGATCTGAACTGATACATTGCTCTGAATTTCAAAAGTTCTGTTGCTTGCTGCCTTTATAACAGCATACAATGTGATATTGAGGCACTGAAGAAAACAGAAGCCCTACAGTTAAGGAATGGCTTCATGATCTCAGTTTTAGAGTCAGTTATGGAGAGTGGCTTATGCTAATATTAACAGACTTGATAAATACTGTGACATATGGAACCATTTTAAAAAGATTCATTTAATAGATTGGCCTGGTGGCACTAAGGGTTGAGGCACTAGACACTACACCTCATGCTGCACCACAGACCCATGTTCAGGAATGAGCACAGATCACTGTAGGGTCATAAGGGAGGTGATGGATCGAGCATCCAACAGACTACTCTCCATCTCCAGGGACGGGGAGAATGCCTGACCCTAGCAGAGGCTGGGGTTGGCGACATGAAGCCACAATCACAAGGGCAGGAGCACAGCAGACACTTGATGTGGGTGCAAAGGAGCATGCGTGACCTTTCGGGAGGTGTCATTGCACACTGTGCCCCATAACAAGTGGCAAAATAGAAAAATGGCATCCTAGGTCATGGAGGCTTGATGGCTGTCCAACAGGCACCCCAACTTCAGGGGCATCACTGGAATTGGATCAGGACCTGGTGGGAGAGTTGGAGGATCCCGCCACCCCACCTCAGGGAGCATGAGGCAGAGGAGAGACGACGGCCCTAAGAAGCTAGGGCAGACCAGATGGTAGCTGGAGTCTGAAGAGAAGCACAGACATGGGTGCTGAACAGGAGCCAGCAGGGAGAAAAAGGAGTCTCATTTGATATCTAGTTAGCCTAACACTGTGATGTTTATGTATTCATTAAAAGATTAATGTTTCTCTTTTTTATGTTTGATTTGATATTCTTTTAATATGTTTAAAATTTTAGCTTACTCTTATGTAGATACATAGACAGTGTTGGCAGATAAGGGCCTATGGCCCACCCAATCTGCCTATTTGAGCTTGTAAGTTCAGTTTATGTTTTCCTAGAAGTCTGTTGCCCTTACCTTTCCTGTGCTGTGCCTACTGTTTCTTTTCCCTTCCTTCTCATTCTATTCTAGGTTAAGAATATGTATAGCACTTCATGAGATGCTGTGGAAACTATGTATTTTTTTTTCTTTTGCTTATCACTGATTGATTGAGTTTATTGTTTTAATACCTATATCTCTTGTTGTATATCTTTGTAAACTTCAATAAGACATGGATTACAAAAGTTGACCCATTAATTAGACTGGTATATGGTGTATAGATGCAAAGGCACAGAAGGTGCAAATGCACAGGGTTTTGCTATCAGCAGCAGCTCATATGGAAACGCATCTGAGAAACCAACAAGTTACAGCTGAAAATAGCAAGTAATCCCATTTGGGTTGTTCTGTATCAGGTGGGAGGCGGAAGCCATGGAAGAAAGGAGGAGAATGATGAAACAGCGGACTCGGGGCAGTGCTATGAATGGTAGAGGCCTTTATGGGAACACAAGGCACATTGGCATTACTGATGAGCCCTTGCTTGAGTGGAGCAGTAAAGTGACTGAGTGGCCAGCACTGGCATTAGTTGCTGTAAAATACCTGAGCTGCGCACTCATCCGGTGTTAATGTGGAATTGTGTTTAGTTCTGATGGGGCTTTCGTGTGTAACAGGAGGACCAATTTGTCACACAAGAATGTTTCCATGCTAACATTCATGAAAATGAATGAGGGGCACATTCCACATACCACAGTGATGTCGATGGTGTTGCCACATGAAGTTGGTGCTGGTGATGGTGATGATGGTGAATATGTTGGCACAGCCAAGGCTTCTACCAGCAGCGAGGTGGTTAAAGCAGCAATGCACAGAGAGAATTTCCACCCAGTGACAACTCCAGTCTGGAAGACTATGAGAGCTGCTTCCTGGATGATGTGGAACAAGGCTGAAGGAGGATGTGCCCCCTTCCATTCCACTCAGTATACTCTTTTACGTTATTATGCTACAAATTGTGTTGATCCATGATTATATTTTATTGGGTGTTCTCTGCTGTTATTCAGTTAAATTTGCTCACCCTTGTCATTACCCCATTGCTTAGTCCCCATTCCATATTAACAAAGTACATTTTGTTAACTACTACTGCAGTAGTTGTCCAAAGTCACTGCTGGTCCCTAGTGGGGGAGGTGTTCTCTGCCATAGTTCCATTTAATTTTGCTTACACCTATCCTGACACCCCATTGTTTAGTTCCTGTTCTATATTAACTGTGATAGGGTGACCCCTGGCATGGATGGATGCCCCAGTAGGGGACGAGGGTCTTCCTTGCCCCCATTTAATGCTTTGGAAAGGAATAATGTGCTGAAATGGCCCTTGGTATAGAAAGAATGTCCATTTGTTACACAGAGCTGATGAATTTGCAAGCAGCTCTGAGAGGGCCTATAGTTACTACTGTTGTCGTATCAACAAAAAGGGCAGGCTGGTTCCCATGCCATAGCTTTAGAGAAATTGTTGCCCTACAGGGGCAGCTAATGCTTCCTCTTTTATTTATGTCACCACTCTGTGACACTCCTGTTAAGGTTCTTTTGTGCAACTCTTGTGAAATCCTGCCTGACTGTTTGGCTGAACCAAAAGTGAGAAAATACTGCCAGACAGCCACGGAGTCTATTGCAGTGGCTAAATTGTGTTTTTATTACAGCCACCCAGGAAAGCAAATGCCTGTAGGATACAGTTGTTCATGGATCGTGGTGTAGAAACAGAGCAGCAAGTTTTAACTTTCACTTTCTCGCTCCGTACTGAAAAGTTCACCACTTGCTCCAGATAGCATTTAAAAAAATCCTTGCCCCTTTCTGAGGTACAATATTAATGAGGAGGTAGAAACTAAAAAGAGAAAGGGAACTGAAATGCTGCTAGTTGTTTTACAAGTAAAATAAGGTCCAGGGCAGGAGCAGTGGCTGGCATAGTGCCAGATAAGATATTTCAGCCGCCGCCTCTGCTGAACTTAAATCACTGGCTCAGAATAAAAGTAAAATGCCCCAACAAAACCCTGGAGGAGTTGGTCGAAATGTTATGGACAGCTGAACAAGATAGCTTCTAAAAAATTAAAAGATAATCCTGAATCATTTCAGGATTACCACGAACAACAAACTTTTACTTTTACTGTCAGCCGCGTGGATTGAGTCCAGGTTCAGTAAAAGAAAATTAAGGAAAGACCATCAGGGGTCTAATTATGAGAGGGCAACAGAATTAATGAAAATAGGGCATGCGCTTGTTCCACAATCTCTTTTTCATTCCAGACTATAGGGCACACTGTGCCTTTGGGTGTGCCGCTTTGTTTAGCACCGCCTCCCGCACATGGCAAATGTTCCCAGAGTAGGCACCTCTTTCAAGAAAAACCTCCGAGTCCAAATTTAAGGATAGTTGTTGCAGGCTCCTCTTCTTCTGTAAAGTCCCTGGAGTGTCTGCTTGAACATATTAACGAATGGCCCATTGGTGGAAAAGGCCAAATGAAAAGTGGAATCAATGGCTGGAGATTTCAGCTGTCGGAAAAAGAGAAGATTTGCATTAAGTAAAACAAGTGCACAAAATTATAAACAAGGGACAGGAACATCCCCAGCAGAAATTATATTTACTGTTGCCCACAGATAGAAATAAACTAGAGGGATGAAATAAATAAGATAAGTCTGTTTAAAATGAACATAAGATATTGAGACACTGTCTGCTTCTTAGGTGCCCTCCTGTGAGAACTGTTTGGAGGACCATTTAAGATATAAGTAAAGATTACTGGTCCTTTTGTGCTTCTCAGAATAAAAGTTAAGCCAGAGAGGAAAAGCTGTGAGGCTTACCTGGCTCCATGGCTGCATATGATAAGTTCCTGTAGGAGAGCAGTGCCCTCCGCAGTCCCTCATTATACAACTCTCCTTGTCACTCAGAGGTAACTAAGGATGGACTAAAGGCTACTATGATGCAATTAAGCATTCATGAAGTTTTACTATCCCAGTATTAAACATGATGCTTGGTTATTTGATTAAATCAATGTGAGGTATATTTCAAGGTATGGTGGGTCACCCTGTGATTTTAGGCTAACCTAGCTAGTTTTCTTTTGTATTTTAAGTTAAGAGTTTAGTCAGGTGACCCCACCCAGAAAGTATTTAAACTTGCCACTAGGGCTAGATGTTTAGATAGGAGTTAGGGAGTTAGTAAGAGATTGGTGGAGGTAGGAGAAAGATCTCCTAGTGGTGTGGGCTCACACCTGTCAGGCTGATGGAAGCCTAAAGTCTGCTAAAGCAAAGCAGTGGCCTTAATGAAACTAACCTTTATTTTGATGTTTTTCCCTTGGTTTCTGTAATATATCCTTTCATTTTATGAGGGACATAAATGACAAATGCCTCTGGGCATTTTTTATGCATTGTGATTCTGAGTGCCTTGAATTTGTTACCGAATATCCACACCGAGTGACATTAACAAAGTACATTTTATTAACTACTACTACAGTTGTTGTCCAAAGCCACTGTTGATCCCTAGTGGGGAGATGTTCTCTGCCATTGTTCGGTTTAATTATGCTTACCTCTGTCCTGCTGCCTGAGATATCAAGAGAAGACACAATGCCCTGCTGTAGCTACTGTAGCACCAGTAAACAACATCCACCACCACTTTCACCTCTATCTCCTCCTGCCTGTGTCCACCAAGCCATTCAATGTAGCAACTTAGACCACCACACTGATACTATTACTGCTGAACCATGCCAGTACACTACCAATTACAACCACTAGGTGAATCATCATGCATGCTCCAGGCAGGAATAAATGTCACCAACATCTCTTCCTCCTCCCCTTCTCCTCCATCCTGCGTTATGCCAGACAGCTTAACAGCATGGGCCTCCACTGTCATACTGCTGAAAAATGCCACTAAAAGCTAACTAGGCAGATGAGATCATGTCTGCTCCAGAATAAATGTCAATGCTGTCTCCTCCTCCTCCTCCTCTTCCTCCAATGTGCCTATTACCACTCTACCATGATGACAACATGGCTTGGACAAGTACTCCACATTGATGCAACTGTTTGATACCAGCCAGCCCACTTGCTTGCCCTCAAGCCGACCCTACAACCAGACAGGTCATCAAGGCATCAAGCCTCCACTCCACCTCCATGGTTGGTCTTTTCTCAGTAATGGTAAGTAGAGATGCAGCGAATTTAAATCCTGCCAGTAAGTGGCCATGAAGTGACCACTTTGTGTTGGCGGAGCTACAGCGAAGTGACCAACGCAAAGTGCTCACTTGGCATTATCATTACCACTTCGCGTTGCCAATAATGCCTTAAGGCGAAGTGAGGTGAAGTGCCATGTAAATAGGAAGCCCCCAACATCACATGGCTTACAGTACTGTAAGTCAAATGGTTTAGCCAAATAGGAAGGAAGTGAGTCAGAGAAGCAATTTCATTTTCTCCTTTGCATTTGTAGTGAGAAAGCTCTGTGGGAGAGAAGGAGAGATCTGATGCTTTAGTTCTTTACTGCAGCCACAACAGCTTTTTTAAAGCTATATCTTTGTTTCATTTTAGTGTTGTGCTTGTGATATTTTTGTTAGTGATATTTTTTAGAACTTTTGTTTTGTGCGTGTGTGACTGTGTGTGTGTGTGTGTGTGTGTATTTGTGTGTGTCGGACTGTCGGGACTCGGAGGAGTTGAGATGGAACCTTTGGAAGGAGAGTCAGTTGCCCATGGGTGCGATCATCCAAGGAGGTGAGTGCGGACATGGGGTGGTCGGGTGAGGCTGGTCCGCCTCCTGACTTCTGGAGTCCCCGCTGAAGCAGCAGCACCAGTGCCACCAGTGGCTGCTGTCAATGCACCTTGTGCGCCACTGCCACCACCACCACCGCTGGTAGATATAGGGGCTCCAACAGCACCTCCTCCACCACTCCACAGCCACAGGAGGTGGCCTTGAAAATCCTGGTGGTTTAAGGAATGTGTCTGGTCCCTCCCGCAGCTCCCAGTGTGGAGTTTTTGACTGTGTTGGGGAAAACACAGTGGTGGTGTGCCACCTCTGTGGTTTGACGGTGCACCGTGAACCCGGAGACACATTGGGGGACCAGGGCCAGTGCATCCACATGATGAATCACCACAGGGTGGTGTGGCAGGCTGCCACGAAGGGCCAGATGTCCACCTGCTGGCCCTTCTGTGGCAGTGACAGGGTGCTGCTGATGAACAACATGTGCCTGCCGTCACAGCTGGAGGAGGCCAGTGGAGCAGCTGCACCACCTCCCCACCACCACAGCCACCAGCACCACCTCTCCACCACCACTCCCTGGATTTCCTCCTGCAGTCAACCCTGCCACAGTCCCTGTAACACAGTCAGATCTCACTTTGGTGTGGGCAGCCCTGGAGGAGAACGTGCGAGGTGAGTGCTTTTCAGCAGCAAGTTGACACCATCGAGCACAGCAGCAGCAAATAATAATGCTGCACTTGCTGCTGAACCACCACGGCATCCCACAGCCACAATAAGATATTGTTTTCGCCCTCCATCCCACTGCTGTGTTGTACTCTTTTGTGTGCTTTTCTTTGTTGTTGTTTAGTAATCCACATTTTCCCTTCCAGGGCAATCTTTCTTGCTCCACATAATCAATACATTTCTGTGTAAAACTGCCCTAATTTCATTACAGTGTATCACATGATGGAGGAATTCCATTCTGAAAACCCGCTCACATTCTACACCTTTTCTCAGCAACATTAGGACGTGATGCCAGGGAGGCGTGGGTGCATGCTCCATTAAAGTGAATGTCCGATTGTCCTGCAACTTTCTGAATTTTTCTTTATGTTATAATGGTCAGTTTGTTTTGAAAGGTGTGGGCACGTTTCCTGTAAGAAAAGCTGTAGTAGTGGAAATGTTCCCACATTTCACCACAAAGTGAACCTTATAACATAACGAAGTATTGGGATAGCTGACGGACATTCACTGTAGTGGAGCATGCACTGCACTCCCCCTCACATCACGTCCCAATGTTGCTGAGAAAGGGGACAGAATGTGGGTGGCTTTTCTGAACAGGAATTCCTCCGTCATGTGACACTGTAATGAAATTATGGGTGGTTTTCCCAGATATATATTGCACTCTGTGGAGCAAGAAATTTCTAGTGGAAGTAAGGCTCCAGCATATTAGGTTATGTGCATTACCACTACTATGTAACGCGATGAATCTCTGTATAGCAGCAGCGCAACAATCTGTTGATAACTCTGACCTTTTTTTTTAATGCTATGTTACAAGTTCCTTTACTTACATCCTGAAAGACTGGAATGATATGAGAATTTGCTAACTTGAGTGAGTCTCCTGTACTACCTTTTTCAAGTATGAAATAATGAAAGTAGCATTCCTTTTAAATTGGTTCAACTTCTGACCAGGTGTTTGTTACTGCTTTCCTCTGCTTTTCTCCATTGCATCAGTTAGTTGTTATATATCACTTCTGTTGTAAATTAACAATTATGCAGCAGTCAGTGTTTTATGACCCACAGAACAATGTTTATTGAAAACAGCTGTAAAAATACAAACCTGAGTGAGCACAATACTAAAAGGTGTCCTCTTTTGTTTTTAATACATGAAAAAAAAGTCAGTAAGGAAGAAAGCAGACATAAATTGTGAAAAGAAGCATGTCATTCAAGTCATGGTTCGGAGGTACAGTAATCAGTGGTGGCTGTGGCAGTGTAAAGTAGCATAAAAAGACAGTTCAAAACTGTGATGACGTTCTTGCCCTGCTGCTTTAATTGTGAAAATGTCAGCATGACATCAGCGTCCACAGCAACAATCACAGAACACACAAAAGTGGCACAGAGTCCCAGATTTTTTCTGCAGGCCCAAAATGCATCCTGCTTGTCTGCAGAAAATTGACAGGTGGTTAGACAGTGAAATGGGAGTGTTTCAACACATACAAAGTCCCCAGAATTAATGGCGCACTCTGTCATGCGCACAGAAGTGGCACAGAGTCCCCAGATTTTTTCAGCAGACCCAAAATGCATCTTGCTTGTCTGCAGAAAACTGACAAGTGGTTAGACAGTGAAATGAGAGTGTTTCAACACATACACCAGTATAAAATGATGACTGTGAGTATTGTGTTGCTGGTCCAATGTGTTCTGACAGACGATTCGAGCAAATGCAATGTGATCATCTCAACTGGTTTGAAGTGTGCCTCTTAGGCTGTACACCAATAGTAGCCTTGGTGAGAATATCTATCTATCTATCTATCTATCTATCTATCTATCTATCTATCTATCTATCTATGTGTATATATATATCTATAGATATATGGTAGTGAATTTTCTAGGTAGGAGGGGCTTGACAATCATGGACATGTAATCATGGTATTGTTCTCCATCACAGGTCACACAGAAACTGTTGGTGTGCACATTCAAGTGCTCAATAAGAATTTTTGTGCTGAAATTGGAAACGGATAACTCTCAAGCACATGAAGGTAAGTATTTTTTCTGGGGAGGAATCATATTTGTAGGTTTGTATCTAACGGTTCTTATTTTGTTACTTCTTCACAGATTTCATCAGCATCCTTCTGAGTCCGGTACTTATGATGGTCATGGTCATGTAATGAAATGATCTGCATGTTGATATTTGTGCCCAAACTCGGGGAAGGAGTGCCTGATTTTGAAGAACTTTTTGGGATAAGGTGACTTTGACAGAACACCAAAGCATCTTGAAGTTTCCTAAAAAGAAATGAATGACTTCTTACAACTTAATTTTATGTGTCCCTCCCTGGTTCTCACAACCTGTGTGCAATATTTCCTGTAGTCCTCACAACACAATGAAATGGATGAAATAAAATGTTCATACTTACCAGAATGGATTTCACATGGATATTATATTGCTTCCTCTTTGTACAGTACAGCTACAGTACCATTCCCATCCCAATGTCTTTTATCGATGGAGCCTTTTTGTTACCCTGTAAAGAAACAAAATAAGTGCACTCAGATGTGTTTTACCATTGTGGCTCTGAAAAGCCACAGAAAAGAAAAACATAAAACTAAGGGAAGTGAAGCAGCATAACAAACATGACTGAGTACACATACTGACTTTATGGTTTAAATGTTAGAAGCTTTGTGTCTGTGGTTGATGAATGTGGTGGCCGACAGACTCAGGCTCAGTGGTGGCAGTGGCTAGCATCATTCACGGTGGTGGTGGTCCAGGGGCATACAGACTCGGGTTCAGTGGTGGCAGTGGCTAACATCAGTCCCGTGGTGGTGGTGGTCCATGGGGGCATACAGACTTGTGGTGGAAGACTAGGATAACATTAGTCCTGGTGGTGGTGATCCAGGGGCATACAGACTCGGGCTCAGTGGTGGCAGTGGCTAACATCAGTCCTGGTGGTGGTCCATGGGGGCATACAGACTCGTGGTGGCAGACTTGGATAACATCAGTCCCGGTGGTGGTGGTGGTGGTCCAGGGGCATACAGACTCGGGCTCAGTGGTGCAGTGGCTAACATTAGTCCTGGTGGTGGTGGTCCAGGGCATACAGACTTGTGGTGGCAGACTTGGATAACACTCAGTACCAGTGGTGGTGGTCCAGGGGCATACAGACTGAGGCTCAGTGGTGGCAGTGGCTAACATCAGTCCTGGAGGTGGTGGTCTGTGGGGGCATACAGACTTGTGGTGGCAGACTTGGATAACATCAGTTCCAGTGGTGGTGGTCCAGGGGTCATACAGACTTGGGCTCAGTGGTGGCAGTGGCTAACATCAGTCCCGTGGTGGTGGTGATGGTGGTCCATGTGGGGCATACAGACTTGTGGTGGCAGACTTGGATTACATGAGTCCCGGTGGTGGTGGTCCAGGGGCATACAGACCCGGGCTCAGAAGTGGCAGTGGCTAACATCAGTCCTAGTGGTGGTCATCCAGGAGGCATACATACTTGTGGTGGCAGACTTGGATAACATCAGTCCCAGTGGTGGTGGTCCAGGGGCATACAGACTCAGGCTCAGTGGTGGCAGTGGCTAACATTAGTCCCGTGGTGGTGGTGGTGGTGGTGGTAGTAGTGGTCCATGGGGGCATACAGACTCGGGTGGCAGACTTGGATAACATCAGTCCCAGTGGTGGTGGTCCAGTGGGCATACAAACTGGGGTTCAGTGGTGGCAGTGGCTAACATCAGTCCAGGTGGTGGTGGTCCAGGGGCATACAGACTCGTGGTGGCAGACTTGGATAACATCAGTCCCAGTGGTGGTGGTCCAGCGGGCATACAAACTGGGGTTCAGTGGTGGCAGTGGCTAACATCAGTCCAGGTGGTGGTGGTCCAGGGGGCATACAGACTCGTGGTGGCAGATTTGGATAACATCAGTCCTGGTGGTGGTCCAGGGGCATACAGACTTGTGGTGACAGACTTGGATAACATCAGTCCCAGTGGTAGTGATCCGGGGCATACAGACTCGTGGTGGCAGACTTGGATAACATCAGTCCCAGAGGTGGTGGTGGTCCGGGGTGGGGGGTTGCACACTGCCTTTAAATACTACACTTAAAACCTGCCAACTTTAACCACATCATCATCTCATAAAGAAAACTGCACTCCAGACATTGATGTCTGAAGTCTGACCACTGGAAATTCTTTCTCCATTGTGTCATCATCTACATCAGTGGTGGGCAGTTTCAGGCAGCCACTGCCAGTGCCACCAGGATGCTCCATTTCCACATCAGCAAGACCACCATGACTAGGGCTGCGACAAATACCGAGGTTACAGTATGTGCTGGTATATGCCTCTCATTCATTTTAATGAATGTTAGAAACTAACATTTGCAGGAGACAGGTTTGTCCAACGATCCTGACTATTGCACCTTCTGAGCTGAATACCCTCTTAACACTTACACTGGTGTGGACATGTGAGGTACTTCAGTGCCACTGCAGTCAGCTCTGGCCATTCACTGCCCCTTCCATGCCAGTACAAAAGAGGATCTTCACTTATTGTCAGATGCCTGTTTTCAGACAAATATGACTCAACCATTTTCTGTGCCGCACTAAGTCCAATTGTTGATACATCAGCCTGTTCTCCAGAATCATTTATTTCACAAATACCCACTTGGGACAAAGCCTCCCAAAGTGAGTTGATGCCACCCACTTTGGATGACAGACCATCAGGAACTACAGTCCCCTTACCCTTGCATGATATGCTTGATGGTCCTCCAGCTACACCTTCAGCTGGATTATTCTGCTGAGGTTTTGCTTACCTTGCACATGACTTCTGTGCCACATGAATCAAGCACACCAGTTGACCACTGATATTGTTTACCAGTTCAGGCCCTCCTCTAATACTGATGCAATTCCATGTTTGTATCATGAGTCCAACATTGTTGCCATGGCAAAGTTGTCACTACGCTGAATACTCACTATGTGACGATTCTGGTCGAATACTGTCAGCATGTGTTGCAGCAGCAAACTAGTACCACCATTTCCAGCAACATCAAGGCTATGCTGTACATTCACCAATGTCTGCCTCAGCACCTGCAGCAGTGGAACTGATTGGCTAATGGAGGCAGACTCGCCACTCACTGCCTGTGTGACATGTCCAAAGGCAGCAAAATTGTTACAGAGTCCATGAGGCGCTACTGTCCAGTCGTCATAGACATGGAAGCCCCAGAGCTGTCACGGCTAGTGTGCATAACAAGATATTCTGAGATGGCTTTGTATTGTTCGTACAACCTCTGCCATGTATAATGTGGAGTTCCATTGGGTGACAACTTCCAGCTTCAAGCAGTCCAGGCAGACTGTTTTGTATCTGCAGTTGCCGTAGTTGGTCACGGGCCTTCCAGATCTTGAAAAGTGAGCAGATACGTCATGCAATGGTCAGCATTTGCTATATGTCAGGGTGCTGCAGAAACTCCTGAGCCACAAGATTTAAACAGTGGGCCATGCATGAAACACAAAAACACCATTCGTGATGCATTTCACCACATTTGACCCATTGTCACTTGCTATGAACCCAGCTCTCAGGGACAGAGGGTTTAGCCATCTGTCAGTTTCAGCAGTTCCATGTCCAACATATTTAGCACCAGTATGTGAACAGATTACACTGCACAAAGCAATTGTTGCATGCTGGCAAATTCCAGGAAGATTGCTACCAGCGATAATCCACCTTACTGCTCTGATTATTCACACTGCCAACATCACAAACAACCCCCGCACCTGCGCCCAGTGTGCAGTTATACACAGATATGAACTCCTGCTGTTTTGCCACTTGCCCACATATCCACAGCTAAATGGCTGAATGGAGAGGAGGAATTTTGAAGGCATGTCTTACTGAGTCAGAGACAGTGCGAACAACTCGGGAACAGCACTGGTAGAAAAGTATGTCCTGGATGGAATTTCCATTTTGGACAGGCACGTAGCAAACCGCCAGAACCCAAAATTCTCCACAAAGGAGAAGGACAAAGATCAATTGGCAGCATTTCTGCTACAGCAGCATTAAGCTCACGTGACACTGTATGATTGGGGAGGGTACTTCAGCTTATGCGCAAAAACACTCTGTAACGTGGAATAACTTAAACATTTTGCATGGTGTGTGTTGTTGCTACAAATGGTTGTGCTCTGTGATGAATGGCATTGGCAGGGGGGAGGTGGATATTTGATAAAGACAGTTGCACAGGTGATGATGACAAACCCAGAAATGCTGTTATTTTGCCAGATTTGCCAACCGGGGTTGATGTACCACTTGCACTAGACATACTGCATTCACCACCACCGCCACCACCACCACCACAAAAACTGCTATTCTCACCAGCACTGGACAACATTTCAATGTCATTATGTTCCTCCACCTCATTATGCCTGTAGTAATCCTCTGCTGTTATTACTGCACTACTGCACACATTTAATTTCCTACTGGGCTTAACGGTCATGGAAGAGGGTCACATGCTGGCTATGGTTGCGGTGACACATGTGAATGCCCACTGTGGTATTAGCTGCCAGCTTGTGCTGGGTCCACATAGCCAAGTGCCTATTCTTAAGATGAGTATGCTGTCCTCCTGTCCCAAGATGGCTCCCTTTACCTCGATTCACACGCACATGGCAACCTGGCAGATTGCAACTTAATCATCATTTGCATCTTGAACAAAAAATCCCAAACAAGGGAGTATGATGCTCTGCTTTTAGCATGTCCATGATGATGTGGCTTATTTAAGTCTGTTATTTTAAGCACTGCAGTGGTGGGGCACGCGTGATGATTCAGGCATTGCACACTGGGACAGCAACTGACCACCACGACTACCTATCATGCTGATTACTGGGTCATCATCATCATCATCAACTAAAACTGGTATATACAAGTTTTACGGGGATTCCTGCAAACAGACTCAGACACAGACACTTTTGATTTATTTTTCTCCGGTTCCAACTGGGGTCAATTACATCATCGTCATATTCATCAACGTCACTCTCACACACACATCCACATCTGCTTGATGCTACATGTGGACTGCATGTTGCAACAACAGCAACATCATCATCATCAGCATCTACACCACCATCACCTGATATTTTTCACCACACTGTGAATCACTGCATAGAAAATGCGTGACGTTATGCCACAGTGACGGAATATCACATTTGTTATCGCTGACATGATCATCAGAATTCTCAGGTTCAGTTAATGGATGTTACTGGCAAGTATGACATCAGCTACGCTGTCATCACTCACTTGCACTGCTTCACACTCAGTATGTTTGGATACGGTACATTGTTCGGACTTAGAACTTGACACAACAATGTTAATACTACCTCCACCACCACTAACACCAGTAACACTAACACCACTGGCTGGGAAAACATCATCTCCTCCAACTATGAGTGAAGCTACTGATTGGGGTGTAAAAACATTGCAGGAGAAATACTTTTCTCACATCAGCAATGCACTTCTCTGTCCTTACTACTACCATGCCCACAGACCATCTTACTGCCACTATTGCCATGGCCAGAAACAGCTTTGCTTGCACATCTCTTTGCAGGCATTTTGGGGAATCAACCACAAATATTATTACCAAATTCAGATTTGGATACGCTCACTTTCTGACTAGAGGTAGGCTGGCTGGATGTGAAGCAAAATAAAGAACTGTGGCTTCAGCAACAGATAAGAGACTACTGTGATACTGTCTCGAATTAAAACAACTTCAGTAACCAGTGATGCTGATGGTCACAAATCACAAACTCACAAAAACAATCCAGTCTGGTAAAAAAAAATTTTGAACATGGGGTGGGGAGCACTGAATACAGACAGTGCTGATTTTACAGCACTACAATACAAACAGCAAAACTAACAACAGAGAACATGATCACAGTACAGTACAAAATCAGGCAGCTGAAGTGGAGAGCAGGTTCACACTGCTGCGCTTTAGTTGCACTTGTACTAGTCTGTGTCACAAATTTTAAAAGGTGTATTATATTTGATGCATGCAGTACTGCACACACAACACAGAACCATTTGTGTACAATGCTCAATGAGGAATGTGATGCAAATGCAGAAGTTCAGTGCATACCTCTCAACTGTCCCTGATTTTCAGGGATGTCCTGATTTTGCCTCAGAAATTTTTTCTGTCCCTCCTAAATTTGAATTTCTGTCACTGGCAAGTAGGATTTGACCTACAAAATAATGCCAGCCATTGGTGTTACAGTCTAATTCTCATTAAGTAAATGTTATTCACACCAAGAAGCATGTTGTACACAGCTTCTAGAACTAATATTACCATTTTTTCAGATGTGTCCCTGATTTTGGACATTTGTCCCTGATCATTTTAAGCCTTGTCCCTGATTTGTGATGATGGAGGTTGAGAGGTATAGTTCAGTGTACTGCCACGTAATATAAATTTCTAATTTAAACAACCTGACCTTATGAAATGCTGCACCACATACACACAACAAACAGCAAGAAAATGTCTACTATTACTGACAATTGTACTATGTGTACATTAGCACAGTCAGTTATATAATAAAAATATAACCAAAACACAAAGAAATCACTAGTTCTCCAACTTAAATCTACCTACACGCAGATACGCCCACCCACCACACAGCACACTTTCACTGTCTTTACCACACACACTCAGTGTTGTAAATTAACATTCAAAATCCACACACAAACAGAAACGCTCGATGATGTGAGCACAGGAGGGTTTCCTACAATTGATGAACTATATTTGGATCCTCCCAAAAAGCAAAAATGTTTTTCAACAGCTTTTGCAAGATTCCTGCAGACAGCTATAACAGCACACTGTCTCCTACTCCTTCAAACACATACTACCCCGAACTGAGGCTGTGCAGATCAATATACAGCCCATGTGACCTGAACTCCCATGAATCACTGCAAAATCCACCTTCGAGTTCAAAAACAAGGCGGCGTAAGGTGAAGTGAACTGCCACCAATGTACTTCGCTTTAAAATTTGAAAGAGTAGTGACCAGTTGAGGCAGAGTAACGCTAAGTCGCTGTTTTTAATGCACTTGTTCCTCATTATAACGCAAAGTACTCTGCTTCACATTATGGAGCACTCCACAATCTCCATCTTTGTTCACGAACGCTCGTGATAGCGGATTAAGGCCCACTTCGCCCACCACCAATGGTAAGTCATTTTTCAGTGGAGTTCATAGCACTTATCCCTCAATTCTAGTCCTTGAGCTGAGCAGGCAGAGGATGAAAGGCCACCACCTTTTGCAGAAATGACTTCAGAATGATTTCCTATCTTTTCTTTTGTCTCCTGCAGGTTTCACCATCAGCACACCATTTTAGGCCAGGAATCAGGATAAATGGCACCACCAGCGACATCATGGCAAGTATCACTGTACTGTACAGGTAAGTATCATTATGATTTACTTTTCAGAATTGTTATGTTTTTCTTTTTCCTTTTCACAAGAAAACTTGGTTAAAGCACCAGCACTGGACACATTTAGATACAAATGAATTGAATAATTTTTACTTTCAGGTGTACAGATGGAGAGTAGCTGTGTATGTGGTACAGAGATTTCATCATTGCAGAGATCACATTGGCCAAATGGGGCAAATGAATTGCTCTGATTTATTCACAGGTCAGATGACCCAGCTGAGAAAATGACAGTTTCTCTTTATTCTTTTTACAAGCAGGTGAATGCCCATTACTGAAAAATAGGTAAGATATAGTACTGAACAAGTGTGGCTGGTGGTTTTAAAGATCTATAACTTTTTATTTAAAGTAATCTTGTTCCCTAAGAAACAAACTTCACTCATTTGTGTCAGGATCTAATGAACCTCAATGTTTCAGGTTTCACTTTTTATCGTTTTCCCATTTTTGTCATGAAAAAATCTACAACTAATATTTTTCATATTTTTCAATCCTTGAAATTAAAAAATGTATTAAATGAGTTTTACCAAATATAGAGCACTTAGAAGTCTTGATGGAAAGGGTGCATGCCAATGTTCAACTCTATGGTGGATGAGGAAAAGATGTTACCAGGAAATTTAGATTCATAGAAACAGAGACTTTGACGGCAGATAAGAACCGCTTGGCCCACCTAGTCTGCCCATTTCCTTACATATTAGATAAGCTACAGCTCTAGTTAACCAACAGCCTACTTCTTCCTAACCCCCCATCAGAATTGCCTCATGTCTGTCCCATGCATTTGAATTCCCCCACTGTTTCTGACCCCACAACCTCCCTCAGGAAGGCCATTCCATGCCCCACCACCCTCTCGTGAAAAATATTACTCTCATTGCCCTGAGCTGTCTCCCCATCTTGAAATTGTGTCCCTTGTTCTTGCACATCTCTTTAGCTAAAAGATGTTACCTCTTGGACTTTGTTGATTCCCTTGAGGTACTTGACTGTTTCTATTATACCCCCTCGCCTTCCTTTACTCAAGGGTTACATATCAAGCCCTTTAGTCTCTCTGTCGACTTCTGTTGCAGACCCTGCACCATTTTAGTTGCCCTCTCTGACTGCCTCCATCCTGTCTATGTCCTTGTGGAGATGGGGTCTCCAGATCTGCACACAGTACTCAGATGGGGTCTCACCAACTGTCTGTATGGAGGGATGACAACTTCCTGTTTTCTACTGGTGATGCCTCTCCTATACATCCCAGTATCCCCCAGTCATCCTTACTGCTTTTCACATTGCTTGTTTACCGTTAGGTCATCTGATATGACTACCCCAGATCCCTTTCCAGTTGTATTATTGTTAATACCCCATTGTGTACACTCCCTGGGTTTTGTTTCCCAGGTGCATTACTTGCACCTTTTGCATTGCATTGAATCTAAGCTGCCATACTTTGACAATTCCTCCAACCTTGATTAGTGACTTTAATGCCTGGGTCGATGACAAACTCTTGCCATTTGGTCAGGACTTCCTCCAACTTATGTTGACATTAGACTTCACACAGGCAGTTACCTCTGAGACTTACATTAAAGGCCATTCGTTGGACATGATTTTCCTCCTGGGGATGGAAACCTCTGACTTGGTGGTGGAACCAGTAGGTTGGTCAGACCACCCATTCCATATGATTCAGTTTCTTTGCTCTAGTATAGACCTGCCCTGTGGAGATGGTCCAATACTGCCCTTTGCAGGACGTGACCCCAGATGTTTCTGGCAGAATTGGACTTATCGGATTACGGGTACAAGCGAGGGTCCTGAGAACCTTCTATAAGCCTATAATCAGACTTTGATGGGGGCTCTGGATGAGTAGCCTGTGATGTGGGTGACTGAATGTCGGTGGCTAGCCATAAGGGTGACTGCACAATGGCGATATAGCGATGTGGGTGATGTTGGATTTCACCACTTTCCCCTGAGTTGCACACCCCCAGAGTAGGAATCCTAATTAAGGGGATGGGGTGAAGCCTCTCCAGGGGGTGCGGGGCAAAGCCTCTGCATTAAATAACATACTGTTTTTCAGTCGCCCTTGTTGTTGTGTGCCCTTATGACCAGTTGCTGACATTCAGTTGCCTTTGTCACATAGAACCTTCTGATGCCCTGGCTCCTGTCCAGCTTCACCCTCTTACCTCCACCCTTGGGTCCTCTGGTTTGATGGGGCTTTGAGGAGCTGAGGTGAGGGGTGAAGGTTTGAACATAGCTAGCGGAGAACCAGTCTGGATGCTGACAGACTTAGCATGATGTATCATTTTATTTATTTATTTATTCAGTTTTTGTTTACCGGTGGGTGCCATAGCCACAAAGCAACTATTTTCAGGTGCGACCCAGGAGGTTACAAACAAAATATAGAATAGCATATGGGTTACTCATACACAACAAGGCTATGTTGCCATCAGTGGATGTGATTACATCACACAGACCTCGAGGTGAAGCTGAGAGGTCCGTGTGACAGAATCACTTCCTGAGATGGCAATAATGTCTTTGTTAGGTTTAGCAACCATATACTATTTTATATAGTATATGGTTCCCAAACTGTAGGATGTTTGACTTTTGACAAGGTTCATACCTTGTGAATATTGTCCTGCTCAGTTGCTCGGTCGCCCTTCCCTGTCCATGCTGCAGTCGCCATCTAGTTCTGACACCGAATATACCGGTGCTTCACTGCTTCCTGCAGTCCTGCTCGGCAAAAGAAATAAAAAAACTGGCAACTTGATAGTTTGGGAACACAGAGCCGAGTATGGCAGTCCGTGTCTCAACTATCTGACTGAATGGTACTACCGACTGATCGTTAGACACCTCCGGCCATTTTAGAGCTTATTTTTGATCAGCTCGTTTTCAGCCAGTCATGTAGCAGTCAGTTGTAAGTTGTTGTACTATCACCGACATCAGAACGATAGTACAACAACTTTTTGACCTTGAACTGTCCTACAACAACATTTGGGAAACCACTGTTTTCCATCTAGAATAAGCCCTAACCATATACTATAAAGAAATTGTCATACAGTAAAATACGATCTGGCAGGATTACATCAGGTGAAGACACATTTTGTTGGTGACAAGAGAACAATCGCACTAAAATAGAAGTAAGTAATAAAGATGAGAGAAACATACAGTCAGTAATGAGTACCATCATTTCCAGATACGATAGTCATACTGCACAAGGTCATAAGATTGTATGGGGGTTGCCATTTTAGAGACTATCAGTCGACAATCTCCTTAAGAAGGCAGAATTCCTGTTCAGGGAAATTGCTGCAGCTCAGAATTGACTAGTTAAGCTCTTCCAAACTGTGGAAAGACTGTGCAATCCAGCCTGTCTACAAGTTCGAGAGTGTTTCTCATGAAAAGGTGAGGAGTTTGTTCAATTCTTTGCTGATAAGGTTGCTGATATCAGGTCAGAGATCCGTTTTGCTCATTTTGTGGGGATGGTGGTCAGTGGAATGTTGCTTCACCTCAGCATTGCTGGATGGAGTTTGAGTGGCTGGAGATCGAGGATGTCATGTGGATTCTCAGGGATATGCACCCGACCAGTTGTAGTTTGGATCTAGACCCTACTTGCCTTTTATTAGGCTGTATTGATGTCATCAGCCCTGTCCTTGCAGAGTTAATCTGCAGATCACTGGAGACGGTGCGCTTCCTTGCTCCCTGATGGAAGCAGTGGTAACTCCCTTCTCAAGAAATTTCACTTGACTCCAGACTGTCCCGCCAACTACTAACCAATCTCTAATCTTCCCTTTGCGGGAAGGATATTGAGAAGGTTGTGGTGCTACAGTTAGAGAACCATCTTACCATTCATGACATCTATGATCCTCTCCAGTCCAGATTTTGTGAAAGGCATAGTACCGAGACAGCTCTGGTTTAGGTGCTCATTGATCTCCCAATCATAGAGACAAGAGATTCTGTACCATCTTGATATTTTGTGATCTCACATCAGCTTTTGACACTATGGACCATGGGGTACTGCTGGATCACCTGCATGCCATCTGTGGCCTGTCTGGTACAGTCCTCAGATGGTTTTACTCATTCCTCACGGTATATCACAGAGTGTAGTTTCAGGGTTTATTCCTCTGAGGCTATCTCTGCCTTTGTGGGATGCCGTAGGGTTTCTGTGCTGTCCCCCATGTTGTTCACGGTGTATATGCTGCTGTTAGGAGACATTGTGAGATGGTATGAGCTTGAGATTTTGCTGTTATACAGATGATACACAGCTCTGCCTGTCTTTTGTGCCCAACCGGGATAGTGCACTCTCGGTCTTTAATAACTGCCTTGTAGAAATCCAGGATTGGATGAATACTAGCTGGTTAAAGCTCAATTCTGATACGACTGAGGTGTTGGTGGTGGATCCAGGTCACTAGATAGAGGGGTCAGGGATGGAGTGCCCTCAGGACTGTGGCTTAGGAGGGTCCCAGTTACCAACCTCTGAACGGTGCTAAATCTGGGAGTAATTTTGATGACAGTTTGGCACTTCATTCTTAGGGTTTGGCCATGGTTAAGTCCTCTTTTTTCTTCTGAGGAATATCCCTGGATTAAGCACCTAGTTGCATCTGGCGACCTACCAACTTTGATCTACACTTTTGTGACTTCACACCTTGGCTACTGTAGCCCCTTTACCTAGAGCTTCTGGGGGTTGATATCCACTCACCTGCCTCTGGTGCAGAATGCTGCAGCCAGGCTGTTATCTAGATCATCTTAATCCAGCCATATCATGCCTGTGCTGCACAAACTGCACTGGCTGCCAGTTTAGTGGCAGATCACCTTCAAGGTCAGCTTGCTGACCTGTAAAGCTCTACATGGACTGGGACCGAGCTAAATGCTAGATCTCCTGCATTCTTAATGCCCCTCCGATTGCTCTGCTCAACTGATGAGGGATTGCTGGAGATTCCCAGGGTATATTTAAAACATCTGGATCAAGGGCATTTTATGTGTGGCCCCAACCTGTGGAATTCTCTGCCTCATCAGGTATGGGAATGACTGACAGTGGAGAGCTTTAAGGCTGCTTTAAAGACTTATTTATTTCAGCTTGCATTTGGTGTCACTTTGCAATGGATTGTTGTTATTGAATTCTGGATTCTTGAATTTTATCTTAATATTTTATGGTTTTAAACTGTTGTTTATTGTGCAGCTCTGATACTCCATGAAGAGCACTATATAAATAAAGTTTATTATTATTAAACCCTTCATCCTTTCCCTCCCCTTGTGTATCAATCCTGTTACAGATCTTTGTGTTGTCTGCAAAGAGGCATACTTTTCCTTCCAGTCCCTCTGCAATGTCACTTATAAAGACATTAAAAAGGACCAGACCCGTACTGAACCCTGCAGTACCACGCCTGTAACCCTTTCTTTGGAGTGGACTCTGTTTACTATTACCCTCTGTGTCCTGTTGTCCAGCCAATATTTTACATAGGCTACCACCCTGGGACCCACTCCCAGGCTGGCTAATTTGTTTATTAATCTTTGTGTGGGACTGTGTCAAATGCCTTGCTAAAATCTAGGTAGGCTATATCCACAGCCCCTCCTGGTCTACTACTTTGGTCACCAAGTCAAATAAATATATCAGATTCATCTGTCATGACCTTCCCACTGTGAATCCATGCTGCTTTGGGTCCTGTGCCCCGCTGGCCTCTAGCTACTCAACAATTCTTTCTTTCAGAAGTGATTCCATCATTTTCCTACCACTGAGGTCAAGTTAACAGGTCTGTAGTTTTCTGCCTCAGCTTGCTCCCACTTTTGTGAAGTGGAACCATATCCACCCTCCTTCCAGTCCTCAGGTATCACATCATCCTCCCATGATTTGTTAAAAAGGGTAGTCAGTGGTTTCATTAGTTCTCCCTTAGTTCTTTTAGAATTTGGGATGAATTCCAGCAGGCCCCATTGCTTTGTCCACCTTCAGCTTTAGGAGTTTTTCAGAACCCTTCTTCTGTGAAAGGACTGATATCGACCCCCTCATACAGAGTGCTTCTATTGATTGGTTTAGGTACCCCGTCTTTTTCTGTGAATACTGGAGCAGAAGTATTTGTTTAGTATCCCTACTTTTCACTGTCTCTGTCTGCCCACCCTTCTCCCCTTTATTAAGCCTCACTATCCCTCCTTGGTCTTTCTTTCTCGCCTCCCTAATGTACCTATAAAAGGTTTTATCCCTTCTTAACCAAGTTGGCTATCTTTCCTCAGTTTGGGCCTTTGCTATTCTTGACTGCCTTCCCCGGGCTTCCTTCTGTTTTAACTGGTACAGTTCTCTGTCCTTATCCTTCTGTGTTTCCTTATACTTCCTAAATGCTATCTTTTCTCCCAACCTGTTCAAGGATAATTTCTGTGGGAGGGAGACCTGAATCTGTAATGGCAGTTCAAATTATTAGAAAAACAAATGAATCTGTTACTCATCAAAAATGTTGTGATCGCTATTAAAAGGTATTTTCTTAACTGGCCAAAACATATGCCAACATTTCATAGGAGTTTTACCCACTTCCTCAGGAGTAGACTGCAAATTGTTGCTGTTTGTCTTTTTCTGGTTATGTATTTCTATATGGTGGGTATCATTTCTAAGTCTCCCATTTACTGCTTCACCAGGAGTGCAAAGTAATATTTCGAAGCAGCTGCTCTCTCTGAACTGTTGCTTTTGTGGAGAGCTTAGAAGTCTTAATGGAAATCTCTGCATCCCAGTTCGCAGCTCCAGATCAAAAGGTGATTGAGTAAATGTACGTGGCCAAAATTTGTGGCAGAACATTAAAGTACCTATTAAACCATAACTATAATTACTATTAGATGTGCAGGTCAGATTTTCTGGTTCTGCTGGGTCAGGTATGGTTGGGTCAGGCAAATCAAAACCTGAGCGAGAACCAGAACTAAAAGTATAACATATCTTAATAATGAGTGGTGTAATTAATAGAACAACATGGGAGTAATGTTACACAGCAAGTCTGGATATGCAGCACTGAAAAGGCTGGTGTAAACCAATGGCATCATTTCTTCCTCCGATCTGTTCCATCCCATCCACCCTGCTCCACTGGTATAGTCTCACATAGGTGTAATATTCATCTTGTCAGTGCAACAGATGTTTGTCCTGTAAGGGAAGAATGGGAATACATGCACAAATAGATACAAGGAGTACTGTTGGTATGTAACTTTCCTTCAGAATCAGTGAAGGGCATCTAACTACCACTGTGTGTTATATTTGTTCAGTGGCAGATATAACAGAAAAGCGTGACAGTGCAGCCGTCTGGGGCATCAAGTGGCATCAGTTAGTTAACAGAATTGTGAGAGAACTGTGATGAGGGGAACACAATTAACTCCTGACAACACTCTCCCACGCCAACCTGCCCCCCCGACAATTCTCTTCTGGCCCATAGTAAACAATGCTGTCTTTGTATAGCAACTGGCTAACTTGTAAAACAGTGTTTCCTTTGTAATTTAATAAAAACTGCTCTTACCAGGAGAATGGAATCCGTCATATGGGAATTAATCCACTTGATAAGAAGGTAACACTGTTTTTATTTTAATACTCCACTGTAAACAAATGCTGGCAACCAAAGCACTTCCAATAAGTACTGTATGGGCTGTAACACCATATGCAGAGAAAGCATAGAACGAGAAGGAATGACAGCAGCTGTAAAACAAAGTTCAGTAGAGTGCATTCCAATATTTAGTAAATTGCTAAAAGTTTATTCAGTGTCGAGGGTCAATGTTTGTAACTTTTATTTAGGAAATTAACACAAACCACACAGTTAAAAGAAAATGTAGAACACACGTAATCAAAACTGTGTGCCACATCTATTAGGAATTCTTTGGTTGTCTGGTCAGCACACTATTCTATAATGTACTCCAGTCTTGTACGTTGTCCCTGTACACATGGCGTGATACTGCTGGTGCATTGCCAGCTATGAGCTGCTCAATTTCTGAGTCCTTCTTTTCTGGATGCCTCTGATTCCATCTATGAACTTCCAGATAGTGGGGTGTGCCATGCACAGAATACTTTGCATATGCTTATGGAATGCCTCTACCATATTGTTCATTTTGGCTTGCCTATCTCCGATACTGTCAGAGTGATGCCAAAGTTCAACAGGTAAATGTGTTTAGTGCCCATTACCATGGCGGTTCCTCCTCCTGATCCAAGTATCCTTAAAATAATCAATAACAGGTTCTAACTCAGGGGAAATACATTTATAGTTTCATCAGTTATTTCCTCAAATTTAGAGACAACCAGGTCGGGGGTAGAATGCTAGGCTGACAAATATTTACACTTTAAAGCAAACTCTGAGTTCGCACAAAAGCTGCCAGCCAATCCTTCACCTTGAATTCTATGATATATGCACTGGGTGAAATGAGAAAAGCAACCAACCTGCGCCTGTGGAATATTGATTTAAATGCCAGAATGGTTGCGCTTTCTAAATCTGTCATCACCACCTCTGGATTTAGCATTGGATTAAGATCTTTTAAAACTTGCAGCATGTGCTCATACTGTAGGTATCTCTGTGTTTCCCAGGTAATAGTACATAAATCGCTAGCTGCATGTTACCAAAATGCTCTCCAATAATTATGTACATCTGCTCGAATGATGGGAGAGCAACATTAAATGTGCCATCAGAGTACCAATGTTTAGCATGCTCGAGGAATGTTAATTTGTTTTCTGGACCAAGTATTAGTATTTGGTCAGGTCCAAGACTGATATCATGCAGCAAGAAATTTACAGTCTCATCACCAGGGTTTGGCTTGTATGCTTTGTACTGTGTGAGGATGATAAGGTCAGCCATGTACTCTCACCCTTTGGATAGTCCTCTTAAGTTTTTATCAATTATTTTACCTTGCACCGCTAAAGACACATGCTCCTTAGCATGTAGCTGCACCTGGGCAGTGGTGTCCCACATAGTGGCTGCCCTCTGCTTGACACAGTTTAAGCTTTCTCCCTTCTCTACCACTGCTGTGTCCAGCGCATGAGTTTGCTGGCTGAAGCGGCAAATGATGATGGGCTCATGTAGCTCTGGGTATGTAGTCTGGCATTGCAGCTTTTTGGCTTCTTTACAGCTTTCTCACACTGCTGGATAGCCTTTCTGTCACAGCCTCTTTTGTGATGTGCGATATATGAAATTATGTTCATCTACAAGTTTGCGCTTGGCACGCTGAAACAATGAATCGAGCCATCATGTTAACAGTAAACAGACATGTTAATGGTGTTAATTTGGGCCATTTTATAGTAGTTGTACTGATTGTAAAAGCTGCCAATGAGGGATCAGGGATTACTGTGATTATAGTTAATTGATGTAAGCTGCAACTTGATTGACCATTTAAAGCATAGCATCACTTTATTTTTCTTCTACTTTATTTCTTGCTATGATTGCTGTAATAATTTGTGCAGTGGGAGTGTATTGTCAGGAGGAAAGTATAGGAGCAAGTTTGACTGGGAGTGAATTGATGGGAGCAAACCAGTGGGGAGGAACTGATGAGAGCGAATTGTCATGTACCCGGAAGAGGAGTAGACATAGACAGTTTGTGGCAGGAAGTGTGGCAGGAAGTGTGGCAGTGGTCTGGGGCATCAAGAAGCAGTCAGTAACAGAATTATGAGAGAAATGTGAACATGAGTCACCTGGGGCAGTTTACGACAGGCAGAGTGACAGTGGTCTGGAGCATGCAGTGGCAGCAACAAAATTATGAAGCAAACGAGAAGAGGAGCCACACTGAGACAATTTACAACAGGAAGAGTAAGACTAGTCTGGGTTATGTAGTGGCAGCAACACAATTTATGTTGGAAATTATCATGTCATAAGAATTTAACTGTAATTGGCATAATGGTATCATGAATAGAAAAAGAAACAGAGGATGTGTGAACCTTAGTTACTAATTGATCTCCTCAGCGGCACCTAGGGGGACGATCAAGGGATTCTCTCCATTTGTAAAATGTTGGCCTGAACCCAGGGTGGTTTGCTGGGGTAAACAGCCGCCATGGGAGTTTGGGGGTGCTATCGGAGGATGGGCCCATGATACCCATGGTTTATGGATTTTTGTCGGGTAGGCTGGAGAGCCTGCTTACGTAGATCCAGTCATAGGCTGGTTTCCTAAATAACACCTTGGGGGACAACCTAAGGGAGAGTTTTCTTCTTCAGCTGGCTGATTGATTATATTCCCTCCTAAGCAGTTGGAATATTTTCTGCGGACTGGAAAGGTTTTATTCTATCTTTATGGAGAATATGGTACAGTTATAAATCATTTCTCATTTGATCACTGTTTGAGTGCCTATGTGAGAGATAGGCCATGGGACAGATTCCTCAGGGGTGAGAGCTCTGAGGGATTTTATTATTCCTGTTTCTAGTAAAGGCATAAACTAGAAGAAACTGTGACTTCTGTCCTTAACTATTACAAATTTCTTCCTTTTGAGGAATTTAAAAACCTGCCCAGACCTGCCTAAAGACTTTTCTAAGGAGTCGGCCTGAAGAGGAATTGGATTATTGTTTTAAGTCATTTAAATTAGTGCTGGTGTTGACAGTATTTATATTAAAGTGGTTGTTTAAAATTGTTTTAAATATTTAGATAATCATGTGTTGGGACCAGATATCCATGGACAGTGCTACTCCTCCTCTAGGCTGAGGGACCTGCACCTTTGATAGCCCCCGTTGCAACCCAAGTATATAGGCATTGCCATGCCCTGGGATTGCAATTCGAGGAGGCAGAGAGGGGTCCTGGCTACGAGGGTAGAGTGGAGTGGGTGAATAAGTGTGGTGAGGTCAGAGAGATGCCCTGGGGCGAAATGGGCCCTGGATAGGGGAGTGTGATGCCTGGTTCCCATACCCAAGGGCTCCACTGAGAGTGGGCAAGTAGCCTGCTCCTCCAGGGTTTCATCCAACCAGGGCGTTGTTATGCAACGCCAGGTCAATAAAACAAGACAGCAATTATTGCTGATCTTGTTGAATCATCTGACCTGGCTTGCATTACCAAGACCTGGCTTGATGAAAATGCTGGTCCCATTTTGGAGTCAGCTGTTCTAACCAGGTACTCCGGTATTACACTCCCGAGGTTGGATCCGTAGGGGTGGGGGTTGCTATTTGTTTTAAATCAGAACTGGGCCTTGTGGAAGTTCCAGTGGCATCCCCAGATCCTTGAGTGCATCATGGAGCAGGTGGGCTGCAGAATCCTGATCATTTACCGTCCATCCAGTAATGAGAAAGTTTTTCTGCAAGAAGTCATGGACTTCATTGTCGACCTGGAGCTGGAGCCCTCAGGGTTGGTCCTGGGGACTTCAATGCCTGGGTCGAAGATGAACTCTCACATTTTGGTCAAGACTTTCTCCAACTAATGAGTTTGTTGGGCTTCACACAGGTGGTTACCGCTGCTACCCATATTCAAGCTCACTCTTTGGATCTAGTGTTCACCCTGGGGATGGAGATCATAGGACTGGTGGTGGAACCAGTTGGGTGGTCTGACCATCACTCCATAAGGTTCAATTTCGCAGCCCCCTTATGAGATCCACTTCTTTGAGATGGTCCAGTATCGCCCTTTGAGGAGTTACTCCTAAGGGTCTGATGGCGGTGCTGGACCTATTGAGTTGGCAAATGGAGTGCATGGAACCAGATGCCTTAGTAGTGCACTATAAAATTTGGTGCTGAGGGCACTGGATTCCATTGCACCTGTCCGTATTCACCCTTCTCCCTCTGCCCTTGGTCCCCTAGGTTTGATGGGACATTGAGGGAGTTGAGAGTGGGGCGAAGATTGGAGTGTTGTTGGCAGAAATCTGGCCTGGGGTGACAGACTTAGATTGATGGCCCATTATGTGGACTATCAATCAGTAATCTCCCATAAGAAGGCAGAGCTCCTGTCCAGGAGATAACTGCATCAAGAAACCGACCTGCTCAGCTCTTCTGGACCGTTGACAGACTGTGCAATCCAGCCTGTCTGCTGGGTCGGAGAGCTTTTCATGAATACAGTGTGATGAGTTTGCTCAGTTCTTTGAGGATAAGGTGCATCAATCAGGTCGGAGATCCACAGCATACGTTCAAATGAGCATTGCAGTGACTGATGTGGGGTTACATGCCCTCGGTCTACCTGGATAGATTTTTGACCAGCCAGTAATCATGGATATCATGAAGACTGTCCAGGACTTCACGACCGACTTGCTGTAGTTTGGATCCTGGTCCTACGCGCCTCTTGTGTGGTGCATGGATGTGATCAGACTAGTCCTTGAGGATAGTCTGGGGTTCTTTGGATCAAGGGTGTTCCCAGAGTCTTTGAAGGAGACTGTCATGACACTCCTTTGAAGAAACCTTCCCTTGACCCTGACTGCCTCGCTAATTACAGACTGATCTCTAACCTACCCTTTTGGCAAGGTTATTGAGAAAGTAGTCGCATTGCAGCTCGATGACTTTCTTACCACACATGATGTCTATGATCCTCTCCTGTCCAGTTTCAGGAAAAGGCACAGTACTGAGATGGCATTAGTTCGGTGCTTAATGATCTCCTAATAGCGAGAGCTCGGAAGAGCCGTCGATCTTGGTTCTCCTTGATCTCTCTGCAGCGTTTGACACAGTGGACCATGGACATTGCTGAATCACCTGCAGTTACTCTGCCGGACTGTCAAGGACAGTCCTCAGATAGTTCAACTCTTTTCTCACAGGCAGAAGTCAAAGGGTAGTTTCAAGGATTTTCTTACACTCCCTTTGCTCTGTCCTGGGGTAGCCGCATGGCTCTGTGCTTTCTCCCATGTTGTTCACGGTGTATATGCTGCCGCTGGGAGACATTATAAGACATTATGGGCTGAGTTTTCACTGCTATGCAGATGATACTCAGCTCTATATGTCCTTTGTACCCGAACAGAATGACACTATTAGTCTTTAACAACTGCCTCGCTGAGATTCAGGACTGGATGAGTGCGAACTGGTTGAAGTTAAATCCAGATAAGACAGAGGTGTTGGTTGTGGACCAGGGTCATTATGTAGAGAAGCTGATCCTGGGGTTCCCTCTGGTCTTTTATTAGGGATACCCAGTTGAGACCTTCTGAACAGGTGCGAATCTGGGTATAATCTTTGACAGTGCGCTGACGCTGAAGACACAGGTATCGGCCACTGTCAAGTCATCCTTTACCATCTGAGGAATATCGCCTAGATAAAACTTCTTGTTCGCATGATGACCTTCCTGTGTTGGTCCATGCTTTTGTTTCTTCTCGCCTTGATTACTGTAATGCTCTATATCTAGGGTTGCCAGGGTGGATCTCCATCACCTGCAGCTGGTGCAGAATGCAGCAGCCAGGTTGTTGACTAGGTTATCAAGAACTTGCCATATCACACCTGTGCTGTGCGAACTGCACTGGCTGCCAGTGCAGTGGAGAATCACCTTCAAGGTCGCATTGCTAACATATAAGACCCTACACGGTCAGGGACCGCTACCTGCAAGATCTCCTTTGTCCCTACCGCCTCTCGCCCACTCCGCTCCGCTGGCGAGGGATTGCTAGAATTCCCAGGTTGCGTCTTCAATCATCTGAGGTAAGGGCTTTTTCTTTTATGGCCCAGACCCTGTGCAATTCTCTACCTTATCAGATTAGAGAGTGCCTGTCCATGGAATCATTTAAGAGGTCTCTGAAAAGCCACTTATTTGCACTTGCATTTGGATAGATTATTTTATGGTCATTTTATTGTTTTATGTCATTATTTATTATAATTGATGTTTTATTCTTGTTATGTATCAGCGCTTGATTTATTGAAAAGCGCTTTACAATTAAAATTTTGATTGATTGATTTTGATTGATGTAGAACAATATTCATGGTACTCTCACAACAGGTGTGTATCTGCTGCACTGAAAAGGCTGGTGTGAATGAACCAGTGGCATAATTCTTCATTCATCTATTCATCCCTCCACCCTGCTCCACTGGTACAGTCTCACACAAGTGTGATATTTTGGCCTCATCAGTGCATCAGATTTTTCACCTATAAGGCAGGAATGGAATCTGATAAAGATAGATACAAGCAGTACTGTATGTAACTTATTTTCCAGATCAGTGAAGGAGATTGCATATAACCACAGCCAGTATGTGTGATGACTATTTTATAAAGACTTTCAATGTCAGTGACAATAAGGAATGTGTTAGTGTTCTGTTAGGTCAGAAATTAAGGTTTCTTTTATTTAGAGATAGTGGTGGACTATGTAGTGCCTACACTGTGCGAGGAACACAGAGCAGCAGCAGCAGCAGCAGACAGCAGCAGTAAGGCTTGTAAGTAAACTTGAAAGTTGTCATCCATGGTGCAATTTCTCATCATGTACTTCTCTAACCAGAAGAAAGTCAGGTAGCATGTATTTTATTTATTTATTGAACAAATTGGAATTATAAATCTTTGAGTCAGAGACTCCTTTGCAAAGGCTCCACGTCAAGTTAAGGCACAGTACAGAACAGATAGTACATTTGAGAATACAAACAGGGTATAGAATAATTCTGAGGGTAGCCAAAGTACCCTGCATCAAATAAGTACATTAATTTAGTAAAACAATAATATACAATGCAATATTATATAGTATTCTGGTAGAAGACAGTTAAGGCGATACACATAGGATACAGGATAAATATAGAGGGTAGCCATAGTACCCGGTGTTAACAGGCACACAAATATGGGAAAACATTATAGTACAAATGTTCAAGTAAAGACAATCAGGTGCAAGCAGGTCAAGAAAAAAGAAAGAATGGTACATAGGAGGTTAGGGGTAGAAGAAGAGGAATGAGAATGAGGGCTAAGGTAGCCGACAGAAATGAACATATTTAGAAGTTAGTAAGTGGCGACAGCAATTAAAGATGTTGGGTGCAGTCACAGACAGAGGAAATGAGGAGTAGCTCTCTAAGACTGAATCTGAAGGTGCCAAGTTTCGTTCAAGGAGTAGCATAGGGTAGTTCATTCATCCAAAGCGAGCCCTGTAGGTAAAGGCTCATTATCCCAGAGACATCCTGCAGTGAGGGATTAGTAGTGGGGCTTTAGAGGAGCTCTTGATAGATCTAGATAGAAGGGTGGGCTGAATTAGGTTGTGAAACCCTGGTGGGGCAAGGTTGGAGGTGATTTTCCTGGCCAGAAGACATGAGTGGTATTTAAGCCTGCATTGGAAGTTAAGCCAGTTAGTAAGCCTGTAGAGGTCACATGTGTGGGTGAACCTGTCACACCCTGAGACCAGGTGGCAAGCTTTGTTTAGGCATCCTTGATGTGGTAGAGGGCAGTGCTGTCAGCTGCGCTGTAGAAAATAATCCCTAAACAACCAGGGATAGGACTGCGGAAGACACAGCCAGATGGAGTGCTTCAGGTGGCAGAAACCACTTGTGCCTGTTTAGGAGTCCAATACAGCAGTTGATGGTCTTGGAAAGAAGATGAATATGTTCATGGTAGGTGAGGAGGAGTCAGTGGTGACACCCAGATATTTAAAGGATTTTACTAGCTCTAGAGAGGCACTTTGATAATTGAGGATGTGCAGGGAAAGTCCCAGTGTTTGTTTTGGTGCTGGGCGAAGACCATTGCCTTTTTTGTAGTTAAGCACAAGTTTGTGCTCAGTGAACAAGCTTCAGCTTCAGAAAAGAAACTCTGGAGGTCATTTTGGAGAGAGGAGGGGTTAGGGTGGCTATGGAAGATAACAGTGTCATCCACATATAAAAGCAACTGACCAGAGCAGGCTGATGGTAGCGAGTTCAGGAAGAGACTATGGAGGTGGGCCCAAGATAGACTCCGGTGGGACCCCAGATAGAACAAGTAAGCTCGAGGATAGGGTGGAGTTAATTTTGACCTGCTGGGATCTATCAATTATGTAGTTCACAGACCAGGTTGCAGCTTCCAGTGTAAGCCCCAAAGTGGGCAAGGACTTGAGGAGGAGGGCAAGACTGTCTGTATCAAATGCCTAATCAGGTCTATGTACACAGACCAAACTAAATGTCCACGAACAAGGGATTTATGAATAAAGGACGTATACTCAAGAGGGCATTGGGGATACTGTGACCCTTTCTGAAGCCACGCTGTTCATGGTAGAGAAGGTTATATTTTGACAGGTAATTGGTGAGTTGGTCAGAAATTATTTTTCAAATGCTTTGAATATGGGTGGAAGGATGGAGATTAGGCAGTAATTACCGGGAGATGCGGTCACCACTTTTTAGGATGGGGGTGATTACTGCCGGTTTACAGAAGGTAGGGAACTGACGAGACAGAGAGAGGTTGAGGATATTGGTGAGGGTGGCGAGGATGGTATCAAGGACAAGGCAGAGGGCTTTAAGTCCAGAGTGCCACCACTATGATGGGATTTGCCCAGGACTCTTGTTACAAAGAACGGACTTCACGACGGAAACAGTCCTGAATCTGAAAAGTGGTGTATTGGGGAGGGAGAAGTTGTCTGCTCCAAAGGAGGGTCAGAAGTTGGAAAACACACTACTGAGGTCAGAGAACACAGAGTTGAAGGCATTAGCTATGAGCTGGGGATCCTGAGTGAGGGTTTCATTGACAAAAAGCTGGGGGTGTACTGATTTACTATTGAGTGCTTTGATATTATTCCAGAACTTCCACCCCGAGTCCAAGGAGGATGAGAGAGCTTCCTGGTAGTGGCTACCATAGCTTACGAATTTCCCAGGTGCATTTGTTCCTAGCTTCCTGTAACGTTGTCTATCAAAGGGTAGGCCAGATTCAAAGGCTTTGTGCCAAAGGTTGTCATGAGGGTGCATGAGGTCAAGAAGGGTTTGGGAGATCTGCGGTGTGGTGTGGCCTTTGACAATATGTTTGGTGACTGGGGCTAAGATATCACATGCAGCGTTAAAGGTGGAAATAAAGTGGCTAGAGCACTGTCAGTGGACTGTGCTGTGTCAATAGGGACCAATCACAATTCAGGAGGGGTTCCTAAAGTGGATCAAGAAGCCATTTTAGGCGGCGTTGATAGATAACTTTGGGGAGGTGGGTTTGAGGACTTGGTCTACCACCTGCAGAGTATGGAAGAGTGGTCACATAGAGCATCAGGGAGGACAGTGACCACGAAGAGCCAATGGGGTGGTTGGTAAGAATTAGGTTCAGTAGGGGCAATGAGCTGGTTTTATGGTTAAGCCTTGTGAGGGATGGAGCGACTTGGGTGAGGGCCATGGCTGCTATAATATCCTTAAAGGGAAGAGAGGTGACAGCCAATTGATATTGTAGTCACCTAATGCAATGATTTCAGTTAGGTGGTAGATGAGAGATACAGGAAGTGACTGCATTGAAGGCTTGTTTTTGATTTTGGGGCGTGAATGTATACTGTCATAATATGTAGTGATTTGCTTGAGTTACCCACCATCACTTTGAGCACTATGGGGGGTGACTAGCAGTGCTTGTAGTGGTTCCTGTATATAAAGATTGCTGCCACCACCCTTTTGACTAGTCTATCTAATCTGAATATATTGTAGCCTAGAAGGCCACTGCAAAATCTGGGGTCTCAGGGGTGATCCAGGTCTGTGACTGCCAGGATATCAGGCTGATGCTGCATCATCCAGCCGTGTAGAATGTCATGCTTTTGAGCAAACTGCAAATATTTAGAGAGGCAATAAGGAGGCCATCCTTTTCACTATTTGTGGTGGGAAGGGTGGACCAGGTTTGGGTGAATATTTCCAGATAGTAGTAACAGAAGGAGGGCATACCGGAGGATGGCTGCTTTAAGTAATCTGGGTTTGAGTGAAGGTAGCAGCAATGGATTGAGGGTTTGGATCCGCCACTGGGGTAGGGAGGGAGGAGATGATGGGGTGTGCTAGGAGGACAGATAGGTACAGCTGGGCAGTGAGGAATGAGGGTTTTGCTAGGAGGGCTGAGTAGAGTTAGGTAGCTGGATTCTAATAGTTTTGCCACAGGGCAAGTTGACGGCGGGACCAGGGGCACTAGTGGTTCAAGGGAGGGTTTGAGCCAAGTGAGGGGCAAGAAGGAGTAGTAGACAAACAGACAGGTGCAGGTTCCAGGTGAGTTCCATTATGCAATGGTAGCAAGGTATCCAGAAGGGATGGGAGACTAGTGACCATGAGCCAAGAGGAGTAATGCTTGTGTGGGATATGAATAGAATTTGGCAGGAGCAAAGTGAAGCAGCTCGATGGTGCAAAGGAAGAGCTGCTGACTATAGTGCACAGGGTGCAGGGTTCAAGACCCAGGGTGGGATGGAGGGAGGGTAGAGGGAGCTAGAAGGGATAGCAACTGGAAGTAGCAAGAGAAAGGAAACAGGGATTACCTAGTGAATGAGGTAGAATTAGAAGGGCAATAGGTAAGAAGAACAGGAGAGCAGGTGGCTCAGGACTGACCCCTTGTGGTTGGCAGTGATAACTTGCAGGTGGAGGAATGGACACTTGGTCACGTGACCCGTCAATAAAAAGGGCCGACCTGTGGGAGGGTGGCTGGGGTGGGTGGGAGTCGACATGAGCGTTGATGGTAAACACCCCTTAAAGATCTGCAGCAAGAGGGGTAAAGGCCTTTACCAGCTGCTCCAAGCTTCACGATCCCCAGTGGGAGTCCTGAGCCCTGACGCATCTGATTAGGTTGTGAGAGGGGGTTCCTGTGGAGCTACCCAGGAGGAGATAGAATAAAGAAGGGATTAGTAAAGGATCTCTGGTGGGAAGCCAGGACAAAGAGACCCTGCAAGATACTGCTGCACGATGCCAGCGTCCATGCTGGAGAACCAGGGCTGGACCAGAATACAGCTTCAGTACCAAACAAACAAACACCGTTGGTAAGTTACAACTAAACTCTAAAGACACTGATTCCACCAGTAAGCATATGCAGGTAAATAACAGTTGTAACCTGACCCACCCACTGTCTGGATCCACCAGTGCAATTCCAGAGTTAAGGTACATCCAAGAACAGACCCCCAACCCCACAGAATTCAAATCACAAGTCCCCAGCAGAGACTATCTCTTGACTCTGCAGACTTAAAGTCCCCAGCTGCCTACAAACAGTCCAAGCAGATAACCTTCCGCTGAGTAAAGTAGTTCCATGTTTTTCCTTTTGTAACAGAAAACATACTGTTCATTCAATATTTAAGAAATACCGCTTAATTTTAACATTTTAGAAATGTAACATTTAATTAATAACTTTCCCTTGCATGACTATGCAACTGCCAGTAAAACTAATGTCACTGTAACATTGATATCAATATTTTATAACCTTTACTTTATTTTGAGAAGTAAACAGGAGCATTGAAAGTCATGGTGCAGTTGTGCATTGTTACTCCTGAAAATTGAGGCTGTGGGGACTGCTGATTTAGGTCGAGAATCGTTTTTACATCTGGTGGTAGTGTGGTGCTCAGTTCAGTTTCTGGCTGCTTTGTGAATTCGTGCTGTATGTTTCCATCGGTGTCACTGTGGGGCACATCTGAAGTGAGCTTCCTGAAACTTTTCCTGTAGTTGAGTTTTCTCTTTGGTGCCAGGATATGACACCATTTCTTCTGTCATCTTGCTTTACACGCCAGTAACTTTGGAGGCTTGCCTCATTTCTGTGCCCTGTGTCGACATGATTTCTCGGCTCTGTAAATCAGCATCTGATAATAGTTGGACCGTGGTCACTGCGAGAGCAGTGATTAGTGTAGCGCTGAGAGAGACCAGCCTCTTCATTCAGTCTGGACATGAGGGTTGATAAATAATTGAGACCCATGGGTTCTGCTGAATACCACACCAGGAGAGAGTCAAGCTGGAGTTGTGGAAGTCTGCGTGGATGTAAGTACAGGGCTTTTGGATGTGGAAGAAGTTTGCTTATGTATAATTTAAAACTTTCAGCTGGGCAAAGTGGATTGCCGGTTGAGCATACATAAAACCACAGTTTGATGATTTCTAGTTTCAAGGGGATTGTTGTGGTTTAATCGCTCGTTAAAATTGAGCATCACAAATTGAGCACCATTTTTGTCTGATTTTGTTGAGAAATGCTCAGGTTTAAGTTGCCGGAGACCTTCCGACCACCCACTGGCCATATATAACTGAATGTCTAACCATACTTTATGAAGTAGGCCAGGCGCAGTTTGAAGAGAACAAATGTCCGAATATCTCAGTTTCTGTAAGTCGGACTTCGTGAGGGGTTCATGGTGCTGTGAATTGTCTTGCTGTGAGCGCGGTAAGTTTTCATTTTGCAGTAAATACAGCATTACTGGATCAGAATTCTGGATCCTTCATCAAGGTTAAAGGCCTCCCAATGGCCAGTGAACTGAGTGGTGGTTCAGTGCAGCTAGATCCGCTGAAGCTCGAGATGGCATACTTGAGTCCTGCGGTCATCCGAGCTTCCGCGTAAAATTTTCTCAGAACATTGTTGAGGTCTTCTTTACAGATAAAGTGCCAGTCTATCAATGTGTTTGTTGCTGTTGCCCATTCATCACATCGTGCAATGCCCATGCAGTAGATCTTAATGTATTTTCTCGTTCTTCTCTTGCTCAAGGCAATCTAGTTGTATTGGGGTGTATGAGAAATGCTTACTCACTGCGGCAGTTGTGGTTTGCATTTGACAGGTCGGCTGGCTCGCTTTGACAGCTGAAGCTCATATTTTCATTTTGTGAGGTGGTAGCTTCAGAGGCTGTGGTCAGTTGTTCAATGAGCTCATTGTCTGCATGCATAAGTAATTCTAAATCCTCTTCTGAAAGGCTGATATCAAAGTGGGCTTCAGGAAAAGATGCCATTCTTATAGACTGGTAGTGCCACTTTCTGTTGGCTAAACAAGATGGCTGATTTCAGATTTGCCAACATTCTAATTGGCATGTTTACTAGGATCACTGTCCACAGGGCACTGCTACTTTTCCTGTGCGTAAGAAGGAATATCACACAGGTAAGCACCAATCAGGATGTCTGATTTCTGATGCCCATTTCATAATATACAGTTATATAGATGCCAAAACAGTAACAATGAGCAAAAAACAAATCCAATGAGCAAAAATACCAAAACCTTAGTAAACTATGAATAAACAGTCTCACCAATGTCATCGACAGCCACTGCATGTATGGCTTGTTTTGTTCCACTAATCTTTCTATTTAAGCAAGTTCAAGTGTTTTTGACACTGTGAGTGTGACAATGATCCTCTGCAGCTGTTCTAGAGACAGTCATACTATTGGAGGTTTTAGTATGCAAGCTGGCACTTGAACCCTGTGCCTGAACCTTAGGATAGTTTATTTGCTGTACTGGAAGAAGTGGAGCTTTCAAGAGTGCTTCTTGGGCCACTTGCACCTTTTGAATTATGTGGTGTTCATACTTGTATAAAGCAGTGAGATCCTGAATAAGAAAGTCATGCTAAAAATGAGGATCTAATATTGTAGCCATGTCATATTTTTTATCTTTCAGTATGTTGTCAAACCGCCTGTGGAGCTCATCATATAAGGTCTGTGTCAGTTGTATTAAATCAGACGGGTAGTCATCATTGTCAAATGTTTCATTGGTGAAACTGAGAACATATAGCACCTTGGGGATACCTCATTAACAGAGACACTGCTGCTGAGTTCTCATGTATCACTGTCAAATGGGGCAAGCATGTGATGAAATTGGTCAAGGGTTGTCCAGCAATGAATAGTTCCACCAATGTCATGTGACATAACTATTGCATATATGGCCTTTTTGTTCCACTAATCTTTCTATCATGTAATATGTAGAATTCCATCTAGTAGTGATAGCCAGTATCAAAGAGTGTTGAGGAAATTTTTGCTAGCTGCTGAAATGTCCGTAGTGTGGCTGTGAAAGTGGCTGGTTATTCTACATGCTGTTGCAATAAAATTACTATAAGATTTCTGGTACTTGTCCTCCTGTCTCAAACTTGGTGGACAAGTAAACAATAAGATGTGACAGGGTGTGCATCAGTTTTAACGCATGACTAGGGGGTGTAGTGAGGCACGAGGCCACAGGCCGAGTGCATCCAGCCCCATAGCTGGAGCATTAGAACTGTGTAACACACACACAACCTGGAGTGGCTTACTGTACTTATAAAATGGCCATCTAAATTGCAGATGTGTGTCAAAACAAAAATTAGTAGGACTGAGTAATAAAAAGTAGCATTTTTGTCTATTTTAAATAAAACAGTTCCTCGGCCTGGGTGTGTGGTGTTTTTGTAGTGTTTGTCATGGCTCCTTTCCCCCACACACACACAGGTGTGTGCAACAGACACACACACACTTCCATTATTGGATGCCCATGACATATTTGGTTATCCAGAATTTCTTTTAATTCTATCTTCTGATTTGGACCAGCGCAAGGAGAGAGCAAGTGTGTGCAGAATGGTGGGGACCAACTGACAAGAAGTGAGTATGCATGCAGACCACTGGCTAGAAACAAGAAGTTAAAGTCCAGAGTTCTGCAGATGCTGATATTTTTTTTTTTGTTTTTACTTAAGCTAAGCCTGAGGCAGGGGTTAATGGAATCCATGGGTTGTATCTGGCAGCCACTGAGAATAAGTGAGGAGACAGCTAGTGAGCGAGCAGGCAGCGGCAAGCATTGCTCTGTAGCACAGACATAATATATAGAAGTGTACGAGTAACAGTTTACTGTCGTTTTGAGGAGGTGGCCACTCATTGAAAACATTCAGAGCCCAAGAGGTGGCTCTGAGAGTGTTTTTTCATTACACTGATTTTCTAAATTGTCAATCTACAGTTTTGGCTAGTGTGGCTACTGAAACCAATATGGCTGCCATTTCAGTTATCAAAGTTCTGTGGAAAAGTGATACCTGAGGGAGGCCAAGCTGTCTGTGCTCTGACTCATTTCTAGCCATCGTGAGACACTTCTAGCACATGGCTAGGAACCAATCAGATTGCTGAAAGTTAATAGCCATATCCTAAGTTTAATGTGTGTGCAAAGCAGTTTACATTTAATCTCTGCTCCCTGTCATCTGTATCACTGTCACTGTAAGCCTTTATCATGTTAGCTACATAGCTGTCACTGTCATGCCTACTCATAATCCATTTGAGTATCCATTCCTTCCACGGTTTTTCAAGGGTGTTATGTATGTTGACTACAGTGCTTTCACCATCTAGAACACTGCCACTGAGCAATACCATTCCTCTGTGCTGCCCTTTGATGTTAGATTAGACTGCTTTTGTGACTGTGAGAAAGAAACCCAGTGTGCAATCAGAGAAATATGCCTGTGAGTTCATGACTCTTGTCCAAATATCTGTTGTGAAGTACATAACCTCACCCTCTGCCTCCTTGAGTGCATGCACAATGCAGGTTTTGACTGCTTGGTACAGTAAATCTCTGGAACTGCTCTGCAGGTAAATGTAAACCTAGATGGTATTTCATATCTTGGCTGTAAAATGCAAGCAGCTTTCAGACTCCAACATTTTACACAAAGGAAAGGGCTGCAGATCTGTCCCAGTCATTTACTGATAAGCCATGTAATTTGAGAAATGGATGCTTGGAGCCAAATTTGTTCTCTCGATTAATGAACTGAGCTTTAGTTAATTACTTAACTTTTGAAAAAGGACTGGCCAAGGAACTGGTTCTGCTGCTCTGCCATGGCAGGGATGTTGTTGATAGGGTAATGTGTCAGCAGATGCAATAATGTGTCAGCAGATGCTGCTGAGTCCACAGATGTGGACCTACTTCTTGTATCGATGAAGATGGAAGCCGTGTAACTGATCCCTCTGTCACCGTAATTACCAGGGTGGACTGACTGCTACTGCTACCGTGATCCAGCTCTGACTCACAAAATTATCACTGTCATCTGAATCGCCCCCATGGCTCATTGAGATCTGTAGGATGAGCAAGTACATGAGGTACTGCCACATTAGGTGTGCCTCATTGCAGTGGTTCCCATGCCACTGAGTTTCTTCTACCTACTAATGCTTGTTCTACAGTGCACACATAATGCTTTATGTTCATTAGTAGAACTCATCAAAAATGTATTTCACTGATACTTTTTGGTTTTAAAGCCAGGCAAGGAATGTAAGTGCTCTGAGTCTTAATGGAGTTGCAGCAGGAGGCACAGGAACTGAACAGAGGTTTGCAGTAGCAGCAGATGGAGCTTTGTAGTGATGATGGCAGAGGAGACAGTAGGTGGGAACCTGTGGAAGTAATAGCAGTTTGTCTGGTTGCTATAATTACTGTACCTCTGGACAAGGAGACAGAAGAAAGGCATTTACTCTTGCCACAACTTGGTGTGATTGTGGCATCACTTTTTCATGTGACATTATATCATCATCATCAGGTACATCATCAACGCTCATCACCATGGGCAGGGTCGAAATCAATAGATATATAGGGCTCAGTTCTCATAGGTTGATGTAGGGCTTGCACAAGCCCTATGTCAAACCCTGCACTGTGCCAACTGCATTGGCGCAGCTTGCACCCGATTCTAAAAGGTTGTGCTCATTTGCACACTTTACACTTTTATGGTGGCTTGGGCCAAATATTTGGCACAAATCCAGTAAAAGTCTGTGAAATTGAACCAGTATAAACTGTTCTAACTCGCAACATGTGGTGCATGGTGGGCTGGGGATTGAGAATCTGATTGCTGGCCACGGACTGTAAAGCCCCATGTGCGCATGTTCAGCACACTCAGGGCTTGTAGCAATCTAAATCGATTGAGAATTGAGCCCATAATCTCTGTCAGACACGTGAGGAGTTGACATCATTGTTAGAGGAATTGCCACCAGTCTCACGATGGGAGCCAGACTCAGAATCAGAAGGAGGGGTGTAGTTCAGCCTCAGCCACCATTGGTGTCAAATCTCTATGTGGTAGAACAGGAGAAGCGGACACTTGAACTGAAGCAGGAATCTAGAATGATGCAAAACAAACAGCAGTTTAGTTCTGCATTAGTAGTGTTGAACTTCTTACTTCTAGATTTAATGAAGATAATGAAGAAGATGATGATGATGATGCGCGGTGGCACCTAATGTCATTGGCAGTCCTGAATGTTTCTCAGGGCTGAATCCTTTGGGCTTTGTAACCTGACCTGGCCTGCTACATTTCACCAACTGGAACGGACTTGACATTGACTCTTTGCTACTTGTGCTTATTTTGTTGCATTAGCCCCAAAGGCCATTATTTTGTTTTTGGCTGTGGGCATAGGTTCAGTCAAGAATCCAATACAGGCAGGTGCCTTACCTTTACTTTTGCCTCTACCGGCTCTAGTGTTCATGTTGTCTTACTAAAAGTTGCACACACCTGCATGTGACACAAATGGGATATTTCTCTGATCTCAGGTTAGGTTTCACAAAAATAAATAAATAAAATAGCCAAGTGCTTAAACTACAACTAGCTCCTTGGGAAACTGTGAGAGAGCAGAACCCAAGTGGATGTAACAGTAAGCAGCCAGCCATGCTAGGTGACAACAAGTAGAGATGTACTGTACTACACTGACCGAATAGACCTTACATTTTATTAATGTTTTTTTTTTTTTGGTGGAGGGGTAGCCAAGTGCTGACCAACTGGTCTTACAAAGGCATGGTAGGTTGCAGCAAGCAGAAGCATTCTACACTGACTGACTAGTCCTCAAATTTTGTATTTTTGGGGGCGGATAGTCAAGCACTGACCAACTGGTCTTACAATTTTTTGTGTGCGTGTGTTAAGGAAAAATAGCCAAGTGCTTAAACTGCAACAAGCCCTTTGGGCAACTATGACAGCAAAACCAAATTGATGTGACAGTGGATAGACAGACAGGCATGCTAGGTGGCAACATGCAGAGGAGTACTACACTGACCTACTGGTCCTACAATTATTTTTTCTTTAAAATGCTTAAATTGCAGTTAGCCTCTTGGGCAACTGTTCAAGAACAGTACACAAGTGGATGTCACAGCACACAGCCAGGCACACTAGGTGGCAACAAGGAGAGGTGTACTACGCTGACTCACTGCTCATACATTTTGCTCTTTGATATATATATGTATATATACATATACATATATATATATATATCTATATCTATATAATATGATTTTCATTCATATATTTTTAGTGCAGTTCGTCACCAGTTGCCACTGCCTGCCCAATGCCTCAGCCAGGCCTTGGTTGCTACTGCTCCAGTCAATGTTTCGCTGCTTGATTTTACTTAAATATTATTTTTCATTCAGGTATTTATTTTCTGTGCAGTTTATCTAGTTCCTCCTGCCCAGTGCCCACAAGTACCCTAGACTGCCTTCTGCCAGGCCTGCTACTGCCCCAGTCTCTGTCTATGTCTCTCTGTCTGCCTCTCCTGTCAGATTGTTTTAAAGATCTTATTTTCTTTGTAGTATTTTTTAGTGTAGTTTAGCTCTAGTCCACCTCCCCAGTGTCCACTGCCAGTGCCTGGACTGCTACCACCTACCAAGTCCTCTTCTACTCCAGTCTCTGTATGTTATTTTACATTTTTAAGATAGTAATAAAATAATACTACTTCAGATATTTTCTCAGTGCACCGTTTAGCTGTAGTCTCCCCTGCTCCAGCCCCAATGCCCAGTGCTCACTGCCTAGACTACTGCCAAGCCCTGTTCTGCTCATCTGTCTCTCTGTTTTTTTGTTTTTTTTTATAAAGATAATAATACTGTTTTCTTTCAGGTATTTTCTGTCCAGTTTACCAAAGACTGATTTAACTTGGGGGCAGGCTGATTTGAAGCTATAGCTGAGCTGTCTGCCACCAGTGTCTCTGCCTTAGTCTCTCTTTCACTGTGAGCTTTGTGCTTCTGCTGCAGTATGATCAGAATAGTTTGGATTATCTTTCCAACATCCAGGACACCCAAGCCTGCCTGCCAATATGCTTCCTTCCTCTATCACCTACCCAGACAGGCACTAGTACAGCCCATGGCAGGGTGTAGCCAGGGATTTCAGATTTGCACACCAAGTGGAATCATACCCTGGGTGTAGCCTGGACAAATATACAAATGTACACCAGGACCATGTTTGTTGCCTCATTTGGCACAATAAATACAACTTTTGTATCTCATGACAATGGTTGTTGCCTTGCATGGGTAAATACAAATGCCATGCATTGTTCCCCAAGACACCCACATGCCAGCCCTAAGCCTGTAAAGTTGTATCATCCTTGAGATGCAAAGACAGTATTAGTGACCAGTCCTTCTAATTTCGACTCCTATGAATAAAATTACTGAAAGGTTCAGCATTTGCTTTGCTAGTTTCATGGAAAAGGAAGCAGTTCAGAGCCTATTTGATACCCCTAAAATAAAATTGCACACCATGGAGTACTTGGAGTATGCCTGCCTACACCCATGGCCCATGGATAGCCCTAACACAGAAATGATGTCAATCGATTTGTGCTTACAGACCATGTAGCGTACTCAGTGACAGTCACTGCTTCCAGTTACTCACTGCTGAGGCCAGGATCTACCTCCTGGAGCCAACCAGTCACAGCTGCATTGTCCACTGTGCCTCCCTTTGAGTCTTCAAATTAGCAGCCCTCCACAGACAACTCACTTCATTGAAAATACCACCAACAGCTTAATCTGGTTCAATTTCAATTGGTTACCATCTATATCCCCCCATCACCCTGAAAAAGGGACATCTAGTCTCAGTGGGCTTACCAGGTCAACAAAATTCAATAAATAAAATAAACTAAGAAACCATGGAGCCAAGTCCTCCTTGCAGCCTGACATGCCAACTCCTTCCTCCCCACGCTGTGCACACGCACATCTCCCTACTCCATCTCTGACTAGCTATGGCTGCAGTGTGAACATCAATGAGTCACATAGTCAAGCAAGGGAGGATGCCACAGGGCTATAGAGCCCTGATGCTTTACTGCTTTTTGGGGACTGGGACTAGGACTGGGGTTTTTCTTTTTGTGGCAAAATGGACAGTGTGGCCAAATAGCTCAGTGGGTAACTCACAATTGGGATGGACCATCTGTGGCCTGATTCTGGCCTACAACATCGAGCTGGTCAGTTCCTGGCTAACCTGAATCTCTGGCCTGACCTACTGCACACCTCTAATGACTATACAGTACCTTGCTGAGCTTAATATGTGCCCATGATTTGTTTGCAGCAACTGTGTTACTGGAATGTGCGTTATATGTAAATGATCATTTATTTATTTCTTCATACATTGAGCAGTGTTACAATGTAACAAGATCACCTCTTCTGGCAGTGCATTCCAACTGGCCACCACCCTCTACGTGAAGAAATGCTTCCAAACCTCTCCCCTTCAGCTTAAGGATGTGTTCCTTCATGCTTTAGCTGCCACTTAGCATAAAGATAACTTCCTTTTCCACCCTATTTAGCCCTCTTTAGTAACTGAAGATCTCAATCATGTCCTCTGTCTCCCTCTTCTCCTGCAAGGAGTGCATGTTCATAGCCCCAAACCTCTCCTCATACAGTCTATCCTGCTGACCCACAATAATCTTCATTGCCCTTCTCTGGATGTCTCAAGCAGGTTAATGTCTTTTTTTTCATATGTAATAGTTTTTGTGGGTTTCTCCTGACCACTATACTCACATGTCCCTGATGTATGCGTGCATGTGGAGGTGCATGCAGCACACTTCCCTTCCAATTGCACTGTTGACCACCTGTGCCAGCACCGAACCTCCATTTGGTGACAGCGGGACTATGGGTGGACGACCCAACCCTTACCTAGGAGGAGAGTCAACACTTGATCCTGGTCCCACCCTCCTCCCTGCTGTGCTGGCACCCTGGCAATCCAAGGTCATTCCAGAACCTGGGTCACCAGTGTAGCGTGAAGTGTGGTGTCCAGCACCTCAACCCTCAGCACCACCAGGCCAGCTGGTTAATGTCCTTTTAAGGTGTGGCACCAGTACAGTACTCTGTACTCTAGATGTGGCCTCACAAGTGACCTGTACAAGGGCAGTATAACCTCCTCTCACCGACTGCTGATCCATCTGACTATGCATACCAACATCTTGTTTTCCCTTGCTGCTGCTTTCTTGCACTGTGTGGAGTGCTTCAAATCGCTCAGTGATCAACACTCCCAGATCATTTCCTCTTCTGTTGCAGATATTCAGACCCCTCCAAGGTAGTACTCTGCCCTGGATTCTTGGCTCTGATATGCATAACTTTGCATTTCTTGGCATTGAAGCCAAGCTGCCAAATCAGACCTTCTCTCAAGCTTTTTCAGATTGTTCTGTAGGTCCTGTATTCCTTTGGCTTTGTCCACTCTCCACAGAGCTTGGTGTTGTGTGTGAATATGCACATTTGCCCTTAATGCCATCCCCAATATCATTAATAAAGACACTGAACAACACCAGTCCCAACACTGAGCCCTGTGGGGATCCACTGGTGACCTCGCTGGTGCTAGATAACTCTCCTTCAGAACCGCCCTCTGGGTCCTGCTCTTCAGTCCACTTTCTACCCATCAGGCCATCTTCTCCCAACCCTGAGATCTGCCAACTTCAAGATCAACTCTTGTGGGGTACAGAGTCAAAAGACATGCTGCAATCCTCATAAAGGATGTCTGTTGCTTAGCACCTGTTTACTGTCTTTGTGATCCTTCAAAAAGTCAAACAGATTCATTTGACATACTCTCCAGCCATAAACCCATGCTGCCTGGCATTCTGGAACCATGCTCCCTTAGATACTCTACCAATCTTTCCTTAAGCATGGTCTCCATGAGCTTGTACACAACAGAGGTCAGACGGCCAGTCTATAATTCCCTGGGTCATCCTTGGGACCGCTGTTATGGAGGGGCACTACATGTGCCATTGTCCAATCTATGGTACCACACCCAACTCCAGTGAACCAATGAACAGGCATGCCAGTGACCCGCAAAGCTCCTCTGCCAGTTCCCTCAATATCCTTGGTGTATGCTGTTCAAGCATGCTGATTTGTCCACTTTCAATGCTGTAGCCCCTCCCTTACTCTATCCTCCCCTACCACCACATCTGTGCTTCCCTTCCCCTTGCTCTTCTTCTCCCACCTGTAGGCACTGGTCCATCTTTCTTCCTGATGAAGACAAAACAGAAATATTCATTCAGTACCTCTGCCTTTCTCCCGTTCTCCTCCACCCACTTGTTCCTTTTGAAGTCTAACAATCCTGTTCTTTTTGTCCCTTTTCATGCTTCGCAGAGAAAAGGTATTCTCCAACTTCTTAATTCCTTCAGCTATCTGCAGCTCCTTCTTTGCCTTAGCCCATCAAACTACTCTACTTGCCACATTAGCCAACCTTACTCTAGGCAATTCTTCCTATCCACCTCACTCATGGTCTTTCTGAATTTGCTATAGGCTAACATCTTGTCCTGTCCTTTACTGCCTGGGTGACATCAAATCTAAACCAACTGGGTGCTTTGGCCCTTGAGTTCTTACCCTTGAGCTTAACACACTTCTCTGTGGCAAACATTATCCCGTCTTTAATAATGGACCATTTTGGACCACGATATCGGCTCTGATGCCCATTAAGTGCCTCCTTAGCACCTCATCCATCTCCATGAAGTCTACTCTCTAAAATCAAAGATTTGATCTTAGTGATGATGATTTCCCTGCCCATATCCAACAGTAACTACACTGTTCAATGGGCACTTCCACCTAGGGGTTCCTTGACTGCTATTTCTTGCATATGTTCCCCATACGTGTGCATTACATCAAGGGCTGCCTTTCCTGGTGGATTCTGTGGCACCCTGAGTCAGGAACCACTTAGAAGTCTAAGAGCCACAGCTGTGGTTCTCTGATGAACCCGATCTGCCAGCCTGCCACCCACAGTTCAGGTGTGAGCCACCAGCCTCTCACAGAAGCACCGGTAGTCTGAGAGCCAAAGCCCGTGGTTCTCTGATGAACCGACCTGCCAGACTGCTACCGCATGATTCAGGTGTGAAGCCACCAGCCTCTCACAGAAGCACCGGTAGTCTGAGGCCAAAGCTGTGGTTCTCTGATAAATCCAACCTGCCAGACTGCTACCTGCAGTCCAGGTGTAAAGCCACCAGCCCCTGACAGAGCGCGGGTAGTCTGAGAGCCACAGCTGTGGTTCTCTGATGAACCAACCTGCCAGACTGCCAACCGCAGTCCAGGTGTGAAGCCACCAGCCCCTCACAGAAGCACGGGTGGTCTGAGAGCCACAGCCGTGGTTCTCTGATGAACTCGACCTACCAGACTGCCACTTGCAGTCCAGGTGTGAAACCACCAGCTCCTCACAGAAGCGCAGGTACGGACTTGCCCTCGGGGACTGATTACCTCCAGAAGGGAGCCCTAGCTGCCAATTTTGCTTTCTTTACATGAGGACAGTTGTCTCTGGGTTTAAATCCAGAGTCTTTGCTGCTGTGACCCACTGGCTGCAGTCAGCTGCAGGAGCACTCGATTGGCTCCGTATAGCTCTGCACTGTTAATGTTTGATTATATTGTGCTAGATTATGTTTTAAGTTAAAACTGTCTTGCTTGTATTTTTTAGCTGAAGTTTTCTGATTTAATGTAAATGCCTGTATTGTGTTCCTCATAAGACCAGTAGTGATCTCAGGTCAGGCCTTTGAAACCCTCACCTTCACCTTTTTATGCTAGTATTGTGTTTTAAATAGCCCTGTTACTGCTCTCTTTCAGACCTGTAGGCACCTTGCCTAACATTTTGGTCTACAACACCCCCGTTTAAGCCAGTCTGCATTTCTTTTTAGCTCCACCAGCAGCCCCACCCCTCTGACTTTCTTATTTAGGTTCTCCTCTGTTGTCTCCTTTCAGGTAGTCTGAGATCCACAGCGTGGTGCTCTGATGAACTCGACCTGCCAGACTGCCACCCTGAGTCCAGGTGTGAAGCCACCAGCCCCTCACAGAGCGCAGGTACAGGCTTGCCCTCAGGGACTGATTACCTCTAGGAAGGGAGCCCTAGCTGCAAATTTTTCACCCCCACCCACCGCCTCCGGTCCTGATTAAATACACATAAACCCCACCCTGGCTTTCTAGCTCCCTTCACTGGCTATTGCCAGCCACGCCTCATTGGTTATCTAGGCCTTCATTTTCACTGGTCCTCCATTCTCCCACAGAGCCACTCATTTCTGGCCCTCTATGCCTGTCCCTCTAAGCTGCCACAACAGTTAGGGGTTTTCTAATGCTAGATCCATACCATGGCCCAACTACTAGGCTTCCTGCCACTGCTCATCCATGTTTTCCTCTCCCTCCCTCCCTCTTCTCCAACATGCCACCCATCTCCCATTCCCCACCCTTTCCTGCCAAACCTAACTGGGCTTCCCTCCTTCACTCCAGTGTCCACTCTCCCTTTCACCCAAGCCTGGACTCACTCAGCCACATGTCCCAGCCTTTTCTCTTCATCCCATCACTCTCCTGGTTTACTTTTAACTTCTCCACCTTTCCCAGATCAAATAATCACCCAAGCCTTCTGACTAAGAGCGTCCACTCACCATATGTCACATACAGTTATTCGCCACTACCTATCTCTTGTTCTCCTGCTCCTTGGTGCAGGTGAAATCCCCAGCCCACAAACCACACCCCCTCTAATCACTGCAAGCCCCCATCTACATCGGACACTTCCTCACTACTCTCTGGAGACCCTCTCAGTACTCAACTGTCTAATTTCTTATCGATATGCATTACCTTGCACTTCTTGGTGTTACATTTTAATTGATATACTTCTGATCACCTCTCCAATCTACCCAGATCATCTTACATATTTCTGACTCCTCCATGCAGTCCACCTGTCCACAGATCTTAATGTCATCTATAAAGAGACATATATTGCCCGTATCCATGCTCCCATGTTGCTGATGAAGATGTTAAAGAGGACTGGTTCCAGAAATGATCCCTGTGGCACACCCTACCCATTCCTTTGTAAATTACCACCCTCTGGGTTGTGCTACTCAGCCAGTTTCCCACCCATCTTGTGGACTTGTCCCAAGCCCCAGCTCATGCATCTTCTTTATCAAATATTCATGTGGGACAGAGTTGAAGGCTTTGCTGAAGCCTAGGTATGTATACCATCAGTCCCTTGTTTATTACCTCATCACCCAATTGAAGAAATTGGTCAGCTTTGTCTGACATGTGACTAGCCCATAGACATCAAGGACATCAAATCCATCAAGTATGAGTCCAGGGTGTCAGTTCAGTGGTACTATAAAATTAATGTCTAATGTGAACTAACAGGATTTTTCCCATTTAGCTAATTTAGCAGGCCTGATAGAATGCACCTTCATAGATTTGTGTTTATGAAGTCACCCATAAACTAGCTCCATGAGGTGTGATACTGGCGCTTTGGCTGCTGGCCAAGCATTTACTATCAATCCTATGAAAGTGCCTGAGCCCACTGGACATGCTTTATGCAAATCTTTTTATCTGGGCACTCTGAAATCAGGATTGTGCCTGATTGAGGTAACCTGCCTTTGATGATCTGTGAAGCTGACCTTTATTAGACACTTTTACAACTGTTTCTACCTGTATAATGACACTTACCTGATTGTTTGATATCACTCCGATTGTTAATGTTATATTGCTAGGTTAGCCCAAAGGGTGCTGGGATACACATCAATTCTCAATGATCTTCATCTGGATCTGGATCTCAAACAGGCTTTGTCATTTCATGAGGCGATATTCAGAATTTCTAAGCACTACAGTTCACCAGGAAAGGTGCTGTGGTGGGAGACTCCACACAGTGCAAGTAGCATATTAATTCAGAGTGCATCTCATTTGTTTTTTCCTGTGAAAAAATTCCAGGTAGAAGACTTTTAGACTGAGAATTACTGGGCATTAAAGTTCATCGCTAAAGTGCATTACAGGAATTGTGGTGATGGGCCTGATACCAGCATGGCACCATGTAACAGCGTGCAGCAGCCTGATGTATTTTTTCTTGTTGTTGAGAAAAATTCTGGGAATACACAATTTGTGTATATTGTGCTTTTCATACAATTTACCCTAAAGTTGTGCTTTTCATACAATTTACCCTAAAGTGTATTACATGAACTATGACAGGGGACTGACACACACCACAGCACCTTGTAGCAGCAGGTAGTAACCTAATATATTTATCCAGGTAGTTGAGGAACTTCAGGAGTACAGAATTTATGTATGTTGTGCTTTTCTCAAATTTCCCTAAAGTGCATAACAAGAACTGTGGCAGGGGACTGGCACTCAGTGCAGCACCATATAGCAGCATGCAGGAGCCTGACATATTTATTCTGGTAGTTAAGGAAAAAATTCTGAGAGCACAGAATGCTTTTTCACAATTTAACCAAAGTGCAGTACAAGAACTGTGGTGATGTGACTGATACATAGCACAGTATCCTAAAGCAGCATGTGGTGGTCTGATCAAAGCACATCTTCTTGACCTGGAAGGACACTACTTCTTTATTCAGCTGTGAGCTGTGTGAGAAATTCTATATTGCACTTGATATCTGCAACAACGTGCACTTTTGCTTAATTCTGTGGGAGGTGAAACTAACTACCCTTGGTAATTGCTTTTTATTCACATATTTATTTAGTGTTTAACCAAGGGGCTTGCAAACTCTGTTTATCTTGTTAGTAACTTCAGAAGGATTTAAATACTGCATTTGGGTAGACCCTTGAGGTAGCTAGATTGTATACTAGGATTTTCTGACAGTTAAACTATTTTAAATAAATTACAGGTGGCTGAGGAGTTGAAAAAGAGCTTGCAAGCTCTGCTTATCTTGGAAGTAACTTCACAAGTGTTTGAATACTGCATTTTGGTTGTCCCTTGGGGTAGCTGGATTGACTACTAGGATTTTGGGACACAAGTTATTTTAAATAATTTACTGGTGCGTAGGAGTTTGTGATAGTTAAACTATTTTTAAATAAGTTACTGTGGCTAAGGAGTTGTCATAGCAAAACCTGCAGTGTGAAACAGGAAAGACAGTATTTCAAGCAACAGGGAGGTTGATCTAGCTTCGTTTGTTACAATTCTTAAGATTTTCAGTGCAGGAAGAGTTTAAAGCACAGCTGACTTATTTTGGGGCTGACTGATTTCAGAGCACAAACCACCAGGCCTGTTTTGGGGCTGGGGAGGTTTACCTGTGTCTGACTTGGATGTGTGGATTTTCTCTGTTTGATTAGCAGGGCATTTTCTCTGTCAAATTGCTGTATAGGGCATCTTGCTGACAGGAGGCACTCATCGCAGTGGGGTCAGAGCTTTTAGCTGATTGTTTTGTGAGGGCACAGTTTAGGGCTAACCCTTCCCACCCTCACCCCATCCACCCCTGAAATAGTTCCTTTATACCTGGGGTTCTGACATCATTTCCTCAAGAGTGCATGGTGCATATCACTGATATAGCCTCTCTAGCACACTGCACTGACTGTATTAGCATACACATTGTATAATATATGTATTTCTACATAGCAAACTAATCACACACACACACAAAAAAAAATGTGGGGAGTAGTGCAATGTAATGGTTGTGGGGCAGCAGTCTTCCAGGAGTCTTTCTGGAGGCTGAGATGCTGCCCTATTTGCAGACAACTCTCTGCCCTGAGGAGGAAGTTGCCCATCTTCAGGCCACACTGGACGGTGAGGAAGGAACCTCCCTATCCAGGGAGCACCAGAGCCACCACCACTACCTCAGAGGTTGTGAAGAAAGCATGGCAGTTGGACCACAGTGGGCTCAGGGAGGTGAGGATGGTGGAACAGAGGCACACCAGTCAGTGTTCCACACCACAATCCATACACCATTCTGGGGAGCATAGCTCCCCTATGGATGCACCATCGAAGGAGAGTAAGGAGGCTGAGAACAACTGTCACAAGGGAGGCCCACAGGAAGGAGGCAGAGGACACCACAAGGAAACAGCTCCTGGTGGGGATTCAATTATGGGGAAAGAACTGGGGAGCAGGGAAAACTGAAGTAAGGTGCCTGCCTGGTGCCATGGCTTGGAGAGACAGGAAGTGCATCCTCAGGATTGTGAAAAACAGCTGCACAGGAGTCTGAGCTGGGCGTCATTGTCCACCTAGGGACAAATGACTTGGCTCATCATGAGATTAGAGCAGTGCAGAAGGAATTTGTAGAATTGGGAGGGCCTAAGACAAGTAGCACACACAATATCCTTCTCTGGGTGCTGCCTGTCAATGGCATGAGTGAGGCAGGGTACTTTGCACCATGCAATTTAATGAATGGTTGAAAAATGGTGTGGAGCACAGGGTTTGACTTCATTGGGGACTGGGGTTCCACCTGGAGGGACACCAACCTATACTGGCAGGATGGTCTGTATCTGTCCGGAAGGGAACACGTCTTTTTGAGCAATGGTTTAAATGCTTCATTGGCAAGCTTTTAAACTAGTCAAGGAGGCACTGATGACAGCAGGAAAATCCCAGCCTCTGCCTACAAAACAGGGTACTAAATGAGAAAAAACTGAGGTAGAAAGGTCTGTGGGGATGCTGCAAAAGAAGGTAAAGCCATCAAAAATGGAGGCCAATGAGTACCAATGCCTGTAGTCTGAGTAACAAGCTTCCTGAATTAGTGGCCTTAATGGAGGAGGAACATCTGGATATTGTGGCAGTCACAGAAACATGGTACACACAAAACCATGACTGGGACATAAACATACCAGGATACACTACAGGAGGGACAGGGAGGGTAAAGAGGAGGAGTAGCTCTTTACATAAGGGAAGGAATCAAAGCAACAGAACAAAAGGAAAACAGGGAGGAGAAAAGCACTGTGGGTAAATTTGGAGACCGGCAATGGCACCACAATCCGCACAGGGTTGTACAGAACCCCTTCTCAGGGGAGGAAATGGACAAGGAAATGATAGAAAGAATACTTAGAATGGCAGAAAAGGGAGATATTGCTGATGGGTGATCTGAATATGCCACATGTTAACTGGAGAGCAGTTGCAGCTGCCACTTTGAAGAGTGGGGTTATTCTAGATGCCACAGGGGCATGCCTTAGACAACTAGTATTGGAGCCCACTCAGAGGGAGCAATCTTAGACCTGGTTCTCTCAAATGGAGATGAAGAGAGGATCACAGATGTAGAAGTGGGTAGCCATCTGGGAACTAGCGGCCATCGAACAGTATAGGTCACAATAAACACAGCAATAGAGTCAAGCCATACTAAGGCAAAAGTACTGGACTTTAGGAGGGCTGACTTTGCCAAAATGGGTGAGTGCCTAAGGAATGCACTAGCAAATGGGCAGGAAGGAGGGTGGAAGAACAATGGAGGAATAATAAAACTGCCATCACAGAGGTAACATGCCTTTGTGTGAAGCAAATAAACAAAACAAAATGATGTAAGAAACCACTATGGTTCTCAAAGAGTAGCAGTGAAGGTTCAAGAGAAAAAAGCATTCAGGAAGTACAAGGAATCACAGAAGGAGCAGGACAGAGAACTGTATCAGTTAAAGCAAAAGGAAGCTGGGAAGGCAGTCAGAACAGCAAAGGCTCAAACCAGGAAAGATAGCCAACTCAGTTAAGAAGGATACAACCTTTTGTAGGTACATCAGGGAGCAAGGAAGACCAAGGAAGGGTTAGTAAGGCTTAATAAAGGGGGAGGGTGGGCAGAGGGTGACTGTGAAAAGGCAGAGATACTAAACAGATATTTTGCTCAGTATTTACAAAGGAAGTGGGGAGGTACCTAAAACAAACAGTAGAAACACTCTGGATACAGAAGTTGATACCAGCCCATTTAGAAGAAAAGGGTTCTGAAAGAACTCCTAAAACTGAAGGTGGACAAAGCAATGGGGCCTGATGGGATTCATCCCAGAATTCTAAAAGAACTAAGGTAGAACTAGTGACACCACTGACTACCCTCTTTAACAAATCATGGGAGGATGGGGTGGTACCCGAGGACTGGAGGAGGGGGCAGATGTGATTCCCCTTCACAAAAGTGGGAGCAAGGCAGAAGCAGGAAACTACAGACCTGTTAGTTTAACCTCAGTGGTAGGGAAAATGATGGAATCACTTCTGAAGGAAAGAATTGTTGAGTATCTAGAGGTCAGAGGGCACAGGACCCAAGGCAGCATGGATTCACAATGGGAAGGTCATGCCAGACAAATCTGATAGATTTCTTTGACTGGGTGACCAAAGTAGTAGATCAGGAGGGCTGTGGACATGGCCTACCTATACTTTAGCAAGGCATTTGACACAGTCCCACACAAAGATTAATATACAAGTTAGCCAGCCTGGGAGTGGTCCCAAGATGACAGCCTGAGTAAAGAATTGGCTGGAGAATAGGACACAGAAGGTAATGGTAAATGAGTCACTCTGAAGAAGGGGGTTACTAGTGGGGTGCACTTGAGGTTCAGTATTAGGACGGTCCTCTTCAGTGTCTTTATAACGACATTGCAGAGAGACTGAAAGGAAAGTATGTCTCTTGCAGATAACACAAAGATCTGCAATAGAGCTGATGCACAAGGTGGGGTGGAAAGGATGAGAAGGGACTTGCAGGTTAGAGGAATGGTGAAATGTGGCAGCTTAGATTCAATGCTAAAGTGCAGGTAATGCACCTGGGAAATAAAAACCCAGGGAAGAGTACACAATGGAGGATACTAATAACAACAAAATGGAAGGGACCTGGGGTGGTCATATCAGATGACCTAAGGTGGGCAAGCAATGTGAGAGGGCAGCAAGGAGGGCTGGAGAGATACAGGGATGCATAGGTAGAGGCATCACCAGTAGAAAACAGGAAGTTATTATCCCTCTGTACAGACAGTTGGTGAGACCCATCTGAGTACTGCGTGCAGTTCTGGAGACCAATCTCCGCAAAGACATAGAGGATGGAAGCTGGCCAGAGGAGGCAACTAAAATGGTGCAGGGTCTGCACGGAAGACATATAAAGAGAGACTTAAGGAGCTTAATATGTATAGCCTCGAGGAAAGGAGGGCGATGGATGACATGATATAAACTTTAAAGTACCTCAAGGGAATCAACAAAGTCCAAGAGGGTAGAATCTTTCAAAAAGAGATGTGCAAGAACACGGGGCACAATTTGAAGATGGGGAGTGGCTCAGAGGTAATTTAAGGAAGTATTTTTCACAGAGAGGTTGTGGATGCATGGAACAGCCTTCCAGAGGAGGTTGTGGAGTCAAAAACAGTGGTGGAATTCAAGCATGCATGGGACAGTCATAAGGCAATTCTAGGGGCTGGGGGTAGGAAGAAGTAGGCTGCTGGTTAACTAGGATCTGCAGCTTATCCATCAGGTAGGAAATGGGCAGACTGGGTGGGCCAAGCGGTCCTTATCTGCCGTCAAAATCTATGTTTCTATGTTTCTTTATTTGTTCTTGTAGTGGAGAAAAATTCTGGGAGTACAGCATTTATGTATCTTGTGCTTTTCTTGCAATTTCCATACATTTCATAATAAGAACTGTGTTGGTGGGACTGACACACAGCACAGTACCCTGCTGAGCATACATCAATAAAACATATTTTTCAGTTGTTGAGAAAATCCTGGGAGCACAAAACTTATATATATTGTTCTTTTGGCACCATTCCCCCTATTGTGCATTATAAAAACTGTGGTGCTGGGACTACAGCGCAGATGCAGTACCATATAGCAATAACAGCAGTAGTAGATTACCACCATATAATAATTTCTTTTCAGGAGAAATTCAAAAAATAGGACTTTCTATAGTGTGCTTGTGCATCACAATACCAAAATAGGACATCATTGCATGCATGTGTGAGAATTGGGCATGACCACATAAAAGGAGAAAATCCTCCTTTGCATGCCCAATAAGGGCCCTCTAGTGACTCTTCCATGGCACCCAACCCTCATGTGGGCTAGTTCCACCCCCTTCATACATTAGTTCATAGACCAGAAGCTGCTTCTTTCCTGGTGCTAGCAGGAAGTCCCCTGGCAGGGATATGCCTGAATCTGAGGACTGGTAGTGGACGATGAGTAGGAAGTGAAGTTTGCCAGTGCAGTGTGAGTCCAGAACATAGCAGGGGAGCCAGAAGGAGTGCAATGCTGTGGGCAGCTTTGGAGGAATAAAGAAATCATGCAAAAAACATTTTCTGTTGTTCTTTCTAGTTACGCTAATTGTACAAGGACTATAGTAGATGAGTCATCTTCAGTACTTTTCAGGCCTAGCTGATGGGAACACACTATTAGTCTTCTGTCAACTAACCCCAAACTTTCCTGATTTTGAAATGCTGTTTCTGGGGCAGTTCAACAACACATGTAGCTGTCCTGGTGACACCATTAAGTCACTTAGTCTAGATCTCCTCCTATAGGGAGTTTAGCACTCTCATTTCTCTCACACCCTTTGCCCACTGAAGTCCTGAGTACTCACACAGTACAAAAGACCCTCTGTCTCTTCTTGCTCCCTAGATTTATGAATAAAGGAATACCTGAATCAGATAATCCTGACTCTCCTCTGTAACCTTTGTATGCACAAGTGTTTCATGCCTATGTCCGTTGACCTCTGTTACGTGTACCTCAAAATACTTAACTGCAGTATAACGTTGTGTACCCTACTTGTACCAAAGGACTCCTTGAAAATGAAATACTGCAGCTTATGGCACCATTTCAATACATAATAAATTGTAAAATGTCATTGTTTTATCCTACAAGTAGAAAAGTGCAACTTTACACTTTAATACATTATTCCTGTTATCTACTAGAGGAATGAAACACTCTTGAAGAAAAGCTGCAGACATTGGAAAGGAAGGCAATAGCCACATCATTTTTAAAGTTTGATTTCTAGTTGTTTTAAATGTTTTAAAACAGGTCAGTTTCTTAAATATATATTAGATATGTGCATTACATATCAGTATATTTCTAAGGAAATAATTTAGCTCAGGAATCATTATTTCCTTCTAAATTTAGCACAGAGAACCATTATTTTCTTCTGGAATTTACCACAAAGACTCATTATTTCCTTCTGAATTTACCACAGAGATTCTAGAATAATGACACTTTGAAGATGTCTTTATGCTAATACTAATGGTAGCATGACAAGAAGATTCCACTTGGTATGATGCAAAAACAGTTTCAACTATGTAGGGTATTTTAATTAAGAAACATAGGCTTCTGAATCTGATCCAACATAACCTTTGGTCTAACTCATTTTATAGTGGCAGTTAAGATCATAAATCTAAATCTTTTAAAAGGCAAACTTCGAGCCAGAAAAGCCTCATTATATGTTGTCAGTTCAATATTGCTATCTGTCCATTATTTTATTTCTTTTCAAAGCGTTTTTGTGAACATCTAAAAGATCTATTGGTAGGGAACAAACAATTTAAAAGCCCAGAGGCAGGCGTTATGGTCAGGGTTAAAACCAGGCATGGCATGAACTGAAGAAGGCAATTTTAATAGAACAGGTCTTTACATTTAGTAGGATATTGAGAACAGATCCAGGAAGGTGTAGGCCTGTATAGACATGGCTGTAAGTAAACTTAAACATGGCAAACTAGTATTATATTATTTTATGTGACATGTTTTACAATTGGTGCTTATGCTTGAAAACTATTGCTACAATGTTATGGTTAAAAGACATGCCATTAAATGAAGTGGCATACATTACAGTATATCAACCCTAGTATATGATATCCACACTTTATTGTTTTTGCTGGAAAGCATCCATCAACTATGAAATAAATAACATGAAAACTGATATTACGGAATATAAAGTATTACCTGAATTCCTGTGTAAAATTTCTATGAAGCCTATTATCAGATCCGATCTCACATGACCCCCATCATCAAAAATATTTGTTTGCTTACTGCTCCCAACCCACAATCCATGCTTTTGGTGGTGGCAGTAGTTGCTCAAAATAATCCAGCTAGTCCATAGCCCCATCCCACAGCCCACCTGCTCCACTGTAAAATTGCGAGATATAGGAGTAGAGGTCACATGACTTGAGGGGAAGAGCAATTGAATCATTTATGATGCTAGGCAGACTGGCTGGCCAGTTGTTAAGCATCCTCAATGATGTAACAGGTCCATCCCTTCCTCCAGCTCACATGCTCACTTGCTCCCATGTCTCAGAATCCTTACAACAGAATGGTTATGCTGTGGGAGTGGAGGACTGGGATAGCTGGATTATTTGGAGCTATTGCTGCACACCATGAAATTCATCCATCAAGGTTCAGAAGGGTGGGGCACCACCACATAAATTCTTGGGAGAAGGGAAAAGGAGGAATCCCATGGCCTAGTAGAGCAGGAGCCAAATGCATTTATCTATGTGTCTGGGTCCGAAAAGGTTTGATGACTGTTTCTCATGTAAAAAGTCGTAGAATTGGGTTTATAACTCTTATTCATCCATAGTTGTATGTTTTCTTGGAAAATGCACTTTCTTAAGAGCAACTCAAAGTTTTACTTTTATGTAATAGACTCAGCTGACTTATTTATTTAATTTATCTAATTTATTTAATAGACTCAGTTTACTTATTTATTTAATTTATCTAATTTATTTAATAGACTCAGTTTACTTATTTATTTAATTTATCTAATTTATTTAATAGACTCAGTTTACTTAGTTATTAATGTAAATTACTTAGTGATTCAGATATGGCTAGCAAGACTTCTGACAAACCCAGAGGAGATGCATCCTACACACTGATCCAGGAGTTAGCACAGACCATGGAGACCCACTACCTTTTGATGCGCTCATTGGGAGAAAGTAGTTGATGCAAAGGAGAGGCGCTGTAGTCAAACACTGTCAAAGTACAACATGGTGTGTCTTGAATTGCCTGAATGTTACTCCAGCAGCCATGGGTACCATTATATCTGCTATAAGAACTTCACTGCAGATAAGAGTTCCGGTAAACTTGTAGCTGATGAAACCAAAAAAGACATCGAAGAGTCATCCAGCAAAATTGCTTTGCTCCCTGGGTCATAGTGCTCTATCTGAATCTGCAGCATCTACATCAGGCATATTCTCAAATGAATGTATATTTTGAAAATCATACAAGAAAAAGAATCCTAAGGGGTCAGAGGAGCTTTTGAATATCCAACAACATGTGTAACTTATGGGGCAGCAGACAGCATACAAAAAGCAGCAAAAGAAATGGCTGATTGACAAGGGATATGATGGCAGTATTGATCTCATAGCCAAAGAAGTGAAGTACCACAACAGCTGTAAGAACAAGTATGTAAAAAGGCAGAACGAATAAAGGCACAGGTACAAAATGTGAATACAGTCAGTTGAGGACAGTCACCAGGTGCCTTTTCCAGACTTGCTAAGTATGTCAGTGCATCATTGTTAATGGAATGCAAGAAGAATCATTGCTATCTCTACACAAATGGCACATGGACATTCTTATGGAGTGTAGTGGGCATGAAACAAATTGTGATCCACAGAGTTGCAGTCAAAACTGATGGATCACTTCAAAGATAACAACATATTTGATACAAAAGTAAAAAGCAGATACAGTCATCAGGTCTGCTAAGAAACAGGCTGACTGGAGGAAGCACAAGCAGCTCAACACACAAGAGAACAGTTGTTGGAACTGCTAAAGGTACAACCTCATAATAAAACCAAAGTTAAATTTGAAGACTTAATAGTAGAAAATGTAAAACTGCCACCCGTTCTTCAGACATTCTTTACATACTTTACTCACGGGTTCATCAGAAGTGGGCAGTAAACAACAGGAGAGGGTAGTTCAATCTATTACAGATGACATAGTGTTTGCAGTGTCAAGGGAATAATCAAACTACAAAAACACCTCTTGTTGGGCATGGGTATTAAATACATGACAGGCAGTAAGAAAGTTTTAATTATTTTGAACAGGTTTGGTCACTGTGTCAGCTACCATGTTGTGGAGGAACTTGAAACTGCAGTCGCAACCAATATAATGGAGAAGAATATGGCTACACCAGATGGATTGTTCATACAGCCAGGTTTAGCTACTGCTTTGGCTTTCGACAATTGTGATGAGATGACAGAGACACTTGTCTGTCATGACATTTTGCATGACACTGTGGGTATAGCATACAAAAACATACCATCCAGTATTGAGGAGACAGCTGTGCCAAAGAAAGGTCTGAAGAAGCTATGACAAGAACACACACAAATGACCAAGCACCAGCAAGAAATGAAACACACAATAGAAACACACACAGATAAGAAAAGATCAGAAGTTGATGGCCATGACCAGGCAGGGCCATCTTTAACATCAAGAGCAAATGACACAGAACATCAAAGGCAAAGGCTGATGATTTTGATGAAGACTATTTGCCATGTGTAAAGAAAGCAAATATTGCAGCCAGTGGCATGACAGGAACAAGACACTGTACTCAGGTGCATTCAAATGTCTCAGAGGAAAAGAGCTCTAGATATTGATGAGAAAAACATCGACCATATACATCTGGAAAACCAAAAATAAGGCCGTATCAATATAAGGTGACAGAAAGCTCTGAACCAAAAACCTCATTCAAGGTAAGAGAAGGGACGTTGCCTGGATGATATCTTGTGCAAGTGTAGATGCTACTCCAATGTGGCACAGAGGGAATGCCCTTGTTTCTGTAGATGACTTTCCACAGCAGATCATATCATACATGGACCCTATAGGAAGGACTCCTTCAAGACTTGATGTGCAAAACACCATGAATACTGCTGTCAAGGTTATGGATAAATGCCAGGAGGGCTATATGCCTATTACTATGACTTGGTCATAGCAAAACCTGTGCTACAAATTCAGTCCACAAAGTCTCCGAATATGACTGACTTTTCCTAAGTTTTGACCATTCCATGTACAATTAGCATATTTCAAAGATCTTGGCTACCTTCTGAATGGTTCTGGTGGAGACCACATTCTTGTTGAAAGTGGTGTATTGCCATTGGGATCCCAGAGATCTTCAAAGAACATTTTCAGTCAAGCAAAGAGGCTTCACCTGATGCTATCAGCGGCATTCAGAATAAAACATTTGCAGTGTTTTATAAAATATAAAGGTTTGTCAGATTTTCCAATCTCGAAGCATCTGCAGCAGATACTTAATGACACATCGCCTTCCTCAATGGTGGACCTAGAGAATACAGCTGAGTTCAAGACATTCATGGAAGCATGAAACGTTCTCAGATTCCACACCGTGGTAAGCATGGTGCAGCTGTCCAATTTTGGCTGCAGTATTGCAGTCTGGTGGAGTTGTACCAACTCTTCTGCCATTACATCAGGAGAAATGACTTGCCTCTTTGTATATAGCTTGGAGAAGATGATACCTCTTTACTTTGCAACTGGGCACCACAGCTATGCCAAGTGGATGACCCTGTATCTTATGAATTTGCTAAACATTGATGAGACCTACCCTGGACTAAGGAAAACATTTGAGAATTGAGCATTAAACATTGCAAGATCAAAGAGAGGGTTTAGCAGAAATGATGTAGACTTGACCTTGGAACAGACAACGTGGTTCACATGTGAAGTTGTACCACCAGCCTAAGTGAACAATTGAATGAACACAACAACAATCCAAATGAAGAAGATGATGACAGTGACTGTGATGTCGATATTGATGAGACAGATTTGCTTAACAAGTCAGATAATGAAGACAGTAAACAAGAATACTGATTGTTGTACTTAGGTTCATAAAATGTCATAAAAAGTTGATTGTTTCAAGTTAAATATGGAATAAAATAAATAATAACATTAATATTAAGTCTTTGATACATACGTTGCTGTTTGTTACAATGTCTGTAGTATTTGAATAAAAGCTTATGAGCTGAACTTAAAGAAGGTACCATTAATTAAAATATACACAATTTTCACTGACAGTTTATTTTTTCATTGAAGAGTGCATTTTCCAAGAAAACGTTCAACTTTGAGCAAATAAGAGCTGTAAATCTGTATTCTACACACTTTTCACATAAGAAACAGTCATCAAACCTTTCGTACCTAGACACATAGATAAATGCACCTGGCTCCTGGACTATAGATTTGTGTGTGTGCCTAGGAGGATAATGTGGTTTGAACAACATGGCCACTGTGGACAGAAACACATGAAAACCAAGGCTATGTAAGCAATAAAACTTGATAGGGTGTGCATGGAACATATTTTATCGCATGCCTAGGGGCGTAGTGAGGAGCGAGGCTGCAAGCTGAGTGCCGTCAGCCTGGAAGTGTGGTAAAATCTGTTCCATGCACAAGGAGTGTCTTATTGCACTTATACAATGGACTAAAGTTTTTTATCACCTTTTTATGTTACAAAAAGAACTTTACATATGTAAGAAAGACTATTATTGTGACAATTTGTCATAAAATAGTCCTTTCATACCTATATCATGATGTTATTGTTTCCAATAGTGCTTCTGTTATCTTTTGTATCCTTCAACATTTCAGGCTGGCGCCTGTACATAAAACAGAAGAACTGGCACTGCATCTGCTGACAGCCTGACTCAGTCTAAGTACTGTGCACCAATGTGCTGGCTGGCTCACTTTGACTGAACTTAGTAGAATAGCTGATCTGCAGATCGATCACGGCTCATCTCATGCTGCAGTACTGAATATTAAAACCTTAAGAGCTTCAGCCTGCTTCTTCACTATATATAATAAAAACAATAAAAATACACAGTGAACAAACCTCGATCTCTGCTCAGCTCACACAGTGCTGCTGAACAGGAAAAGCTTAAAACTACAGCCTGCTTTACTTGGGCAAGGATTGTGTCTTTGTTTAACTACCCTCCTTCTCTGATCCATGTTATCTGCACCTGCAACAATCAGGCGAAGTATAATGATAAAAAGAAATATAATACTAAGGGACACAGGCTGCAGCTTGAAACTGGTGACATCATTTGTAACACTTGTGACACTGTCACTAATTACGCAGTATGGACAAGTCAAAATATATGTTTTACCCAAGATGAGAGTCTGACAGTTTGAAACAATGACTAATATAGAGTGTCTGCATTTTTAATACACATTGTTGCTTGGTTATGTAGGTTTGACTGAGGAAGGGCAGAATTAAATATTTCACCCTCAACGCTTTACATGTGAGGCTGCCACTATAAAATAATATTTAAAAAGTAACAACTCAGGCCAATTTGTTTTGAATACCTCTAAATGCTGGACTGCAATTTTATAACAGAGACAACTGGAGAAAGCATGCTGCGGGAGCCTGACTGCGATGTCAGCAGTTAACAAGAAGTAAAAGAACAAGAGCAGCTAGTACATTTCATTTGAATTTTCTAGTCAAGTCAAAGTTTATTTTAGCAAGTGTATAATCATAAGACAAATACTCAGTATAAAACATTATACACATAAGACATATATTCCTTAAAAACACATAATTAAAAGTAATTTACAGACAATACATAGTCTCGTATTTCTCATATTACAGCTTTCATAAATTACAATTTCAATATATTGCATGCTTCCAGGTAAAATCGTATAGCAGCATATGAACAGGTAATATATGACCATTTATAAATCTTAGGAGTAACACCTCCTTCTTTAATCCACTTGTTTTACTCATGAAGGGCTCAACAATTTTCCCTTATATTGTCTAATAATGGGCAATCAAATCATAGGAATCATAGGAATATTTCAAGTCCAAAGCCTGAAAAGGCCAATAGGACATGAATATTACCTAACTTCCCCTGTAATCAATTCTTCATTGATCAGTCATGTGGCTGTCAAGTCGTCTCTTGAAAGTGTCAATAGTATCACTCTGCACAACATTAGTGGGTAACATGTTCCATTCATCCACCACCCTTTAGCTGAACCACTGTTTCCTCTTATTTCGTCTAAATTGTTCTCCCTTCAGCCAACAATGGTGCCCCTGGTTGTCCTTGTGGTATCCCTGTTGTGACAACCATTCCCACAAATCTGAGCACCAAAAAGCCTTATAGACCAGACATAGGTCTCCGCTAAGTCTCCTATATGCTAATGGATACATATTGAGCATCTTGAGTCTCTTAGTATATGTCGGATCATCAGTCCCTCTCAAGATTCCATTGCCCTTCTCTGCAGTTTCTCCAACCTATTTACTAATTGTTTTCCATGGGGGCCCACATTGCACACAGTACTCACGTGTGGCCTCACCAGTGAACTGTGCAGGCGTCACCACCTTCCATCTCTACTCTTGAGATTCCTTCCTACATATCCAGCATCCGATTCCCTTTCAGTACCTCACTACAATGCATATCAAATTTCAAGCCACTGGTTATAATAACTCCCAAATCTCTCTGTTCTTCCACCTTGCTGTTCCCCATTTAGATACTAGGCGGCTCATATTTATTTATTTCCAAAATGCATTATTTTGCATTTGTCCATATTAAACAGTAGCCCTTTCTTTTTTGCCCAAGAAGCCACTGCTTGAATCTCATGTTGGAACATAAGAGCCTCTGTATTGTTACTTACTAGTGCCCCATTTTTACATAATTAACAAATTTGCTGACCAAGTAGTATTGCTGCATGTTAATAAGTGTATTGTTGTAATATAGTAACCCTCCTTGCATTTACAATTCCTAGGCTCTATTATTTTTCCAAAGATATCATCTGTCACCTATAATGAAAATGAATACTAAACTGCATCCTCACTATTGTTTTCCTATGTAACATATTTTGATGCCAGTCAAGTAATTCTAGAGGCCCATTTTGGATGTCTGTCCATTTATATTGCTCAAACTGATGAGGAAGACATTTTCATATTGTTCAATTGTAAGTTAATGTCTAACCACCAAATTTTATGTTTTGTATATTCCAGAATATTAGCTATATTCCAATTGTTGAAAATATTAGACATCCCTGTCTTACGTATCAGAGTTTCATTTATTAAACCAGGATGGGTGCAGTATACCCTTATTATAATGCAGGCTAGCTTCTTCTGAGCAAGCATACCATAATTTAATCTCCAGATTTTTACCATTCTTTCCCAGAAATTTAATACTCTTATCTTTGCTGAAAGTTCTATTGCAGCTAATTTAGTTTCTCTTCTCAAATGAGCACTGGATACCATCACCGGCAAGCCCAGAGCATTGCTTAGAAAAATATTTTGAATTGGCTGTAGAGTTTCACAAGAGTGTTTTAGTCCACAAATTTCAGCGGGTAGAGCAGGGTGGCCTTTGCGTTGGCCATTTGTACTTTAAACATGGCTTTAGAAGAGTTAGCTGCATGCATTTTCTGAACTCACTGATACCCAATACCAGCTGTCTACCTTTTTGTTAGTTATTTTTATGTGTTGGCTCCAATTTCATATTCCTGGTAATAATATCCCTAAATGGCAGTTTGATGCAGAATTCTGCATTGATATAGGGATTGCCACTGAATTGCTCTATATTGTAAACTCCTGCCGACAGGGTGCCTAATCCCTGCCAGCATTTATTTCCCTCCTCCAGTGGTGCTTTTGCTGAGGAGCACACCCAGTGTGCGAAATAATTCCATCTTTAAAATGTTGATTCCGACACGGGATCGCACCCCCAGTGTTGGATGCCTCTCCCCCAAGCCTGTTCTGACATTTGCTGTGTTGGGGACATTGGGGTGCCAAATCCCTGTATAGGCATTGTCAACAACCTCCCTCCACTACTCTGGCACATTGGGGAGCCCAGCCACAGTGTGCAGAAACAACTTATTTTATCCTGTAAAAAAAAACTGTCCCCAATGTCTTTTCTTTTATTTATAAATCCTGGAAAGAAAAGTGCCATTTTATGATGCAGAATCCTGCATCACAGTGCCACCCTAAGATGCACTATCCTGTATCAAAATGGCACTGTGATGCAGGATTCTACATCCTCTTATAACAGTTTGATGCAAGGATTCTGCATTGATATGGGGATCATCACTGAATTGCCTATTGTAAGCTGCTGCTAACAGGGATGCCCAATCCCTGTGTCAGCATTATTTTCCCCTCCAGTACTGTGGCACACTAGGGAGCCCCTCCATTGTGCTGAAATAATCCTGTCTTTAAAATGTTGATTCCGACACTGGGATCCCCAAGCCCGTTCTAACAGTTGTTGTGTTGGCTGACATTGGGGTGCCCAATCCCTGTGTCAGCATTGTCAACAATCACCCTCCACTACTCTGGCATACTAGGAACCCACCCCAGTGTGCGAAATAATGATTTTATCTTATAAAAGAAAACTATTCCTCAATGTCTTTTGTTTTGGTTTATAAATCCTGTAAAAAGAATACAGTCCCTCATTGTCTACCCCGACCCCTCCACCTCATGACCCTCCCACTGAGCACCCAGCACTTCCCATCCTGTTCTTACTATGCTAGATTGTCTTTTGCCTCTTCTGTGAACTGGGACACATCTGTACTCTTCAAAGCCAAACTGCACATTGAAGAATGAAGGTAAGTGCTGTATAATGTCTGTCAATGGTGTTTTGAACTTATGTTGATATCTTGACCAGTTCTCCATATTTTTCACCAAATTTTCAAAACAGGGCTTTTCAGCCCCACCTTATGAACAATGTCACTGTCATTTCATTACTTGTCCTGAAAGGTGATTTTGAAGTCATTGTGTGGAATCACCTTTCTGGACCAGGTAGTAAAACAGTAATGCCACTGTTCATGAGGTGGGGTCCCAGAAAAGCCATATTAAAAATCTGGTCAAAAATATGAATAAACACCAGAGTTACATGCACTCATTGTTGTTTTCCTACACACATGTGTAAAGTGCCAATTTTAATATTTTCACTTCAAATTTTCAACATACACATTTTCCACACCACCTCATGAACACTATGGCTGTCATTTCTGACATCCTTACTGAAAATGTTTCGCATCTCGTGCATGGAATAGCGCTGTCTTTGTGCATAATCACCTTCATGACAGAGTAACGAAATGACACTGCCGATGTTCATAAGGTGGGGTCCTAAAAGCCCATGTTGAAAATTTGGTGAAAAATACCCCAGAATGGCGAGTTACATGTGGTCATTCAAATGTTACTATGCGCTCGTAACTTTGTCAATTTTAGTATTTCACTCCAAATTTTCGACATTGCCATTTTTTACACAAACTCATGAACAGTACAGCTGTCATTTTCATCCTGCACAAAATGTGTTGGCACACCTGTAGCACAGAATGTCGCACTCACTATGCAACATCACATGTTGGCACTAATTTATTATTTGTTACGAGATTTACCAGATAAGCATACTGAGTGGGAAAAAACACTCGTTTCCAGATGTGACCTGGGTGTACATAACAATACATAGCAGTGCTAGAATAAACATTTGGTAATTTGGTACAGTAGACATTGTTACAATAGAATAGATGCATAAAGTACATAGTTAGATACAGTAGGCTCAACAAAGGTGAAAACAAAACAGGTCCAAGGGTGATTACAGTCAGGACATTAAGCACATTGAATGTAGATTACAAATTTGTTTACTTAGTACATGCAAGCAATGGGGGCAAAGAAGCTAGTCAAAACTTCGAGGATGGAGTGGGCACAGGGGTCGGTGGCAGTTAGGAAAGTATGAAAGTTTGCATGTGCCCCTTAAGTACCAAGTGGATACTTAGGTTTAGCTGCTCTATCCTGAAGGTTACAATTGCAGGTGTCAGAGAAATAGGCCTGAAGGAGGTGGTCGTGGTCCTAGGGGTGGAGGTGGCCTGCCTGATTACACTTGGGAGGTTATTCCAGAGAGTGGGCATTCTGTATTTGAAAGCTGATTGGTCTTTAGAGTGCGCATAGAAAGGATGTAAAGTAGGTTAGAGTCAGGGCCCTGCAAAGGTATGCCGGTGAGGGTTGCGATGTTGAAACAGAACAGAGGTAGGAGGGAGTAGATTTGACCAGTGCTTAGCTACAAGATTTGCACAGTGGAGCTGTTGCCTGGTTTGCAGTGAGGGAGGCCTAGGGTGGTATATAGGCGACAGTGGTGGGTGGTGGGGGAATTCTAGGACAAGGGTGGCAGAAGGAGTGAAGGGTCCAAGATTGCTAGGGTGGATGGACAAGCTGCTCTGTGAGATCACGTCACCATTGTCAAATATAGGAGAATCATTTTTCAGTACAAGCTCTCTCCTGGCAGGGTGGTTAAGCACCCTTTGTTCTGATAAGGGCACCTAGTTTGGCTGCAATTTTTCTGAAGGAGTCTATGTGGACAGAAAGTCCAAGTGATGATCCAGCCATACTCCCAGGTACTTAAAGGAGGTGCAAGCTTCCAAGGTGGAGTCGTCCAGTGTTTGGAAGGAGGTAGAGGCAGCTATCCTGGAGAGTCTATGCTGTGTGCGCGAGCGTTAAGGATCACAGTCTTTTTGGTATTTAGGACAAGTTGATTTGAGCTAAGCCAAATTTGGACAGCGTTGAAATCCTGTTGGAGGTAGATTTTAGAGCCTCCGCTGAGGACGGAGGCATACAGGATGGTGTCGCCCGCATACATTTGAATAGCTGAGTTAGGGCAGGATTGCAGGAGGTCATTTAGAAAAATTGAGAAAAAACTGGGCCTAGGACGGAGCCCTGGGGACCCACTATGTGACTGGAAGCTGGGGATACTTGGTTGCCAATCTTGACTGATTGAGACCTACCAGAGAGGTAGGCATGGAACCACCTGATGGCTTGATTGGATAGGCCAGCATCTTGCAGTTTGGTGATGAGCTTTGGGTGGGAAAGCGTATCGAAAGCTTTTGCCAGGTCAATGTATTTGGCGAGGTGATGAACCCTTTGTCCATACCTGAGGTAATATCGTTGGAGAGTTTAGGGCGCAGTTATGGTGGGTGAGATTTCCTAAATCCTGACTGGAAGGGGTGAAGAAGGAGGAGCATCAGAAATTGTGTGATTTGAGTGAGGCTATCTTTTCTTGTAGTTTGGCCAGGGTGGGAAGGAGGAAATCAGGCGGTAGTTCCCTGGATCAGCTGGGTTACCTCCTTTGGGCAGTGGTATGACTAGAGCTTCCTTCCAGGCTGCTGGAATTTGCCCTGTGGAGAAAGAGAAGTTTAGGAGGTCGGCAAGGGGCGGAAATAAGCTAGGGCAGAGAGATATAAGAGTTTTGTGTCCAGGCCAGTGGGCATTTCCCTTTATTGGGGTCAAGGAAGTGAGGTTGCTAGAACTTCAGGCGGGAGACCGGTTTGAAGGAGAATAAGGTGTGTGGAGGGAGTGGGGGCACGAGGGGTTCAGGTATGGGTGGCAAGGTTGACATTTTAGAGTAGGGATTTAGCACAGCTGGTAAAAAGTGGTTGAAAGTAGAGGCAACTGCGCTTGGTCTGGATATGTTTTGCCCTGGATAGTGAGGGAAGGGATGGGGTCTGTATGGGGGATTGAGCAGGGATTTAATAGATTTCCAGCAGTTGGAAGGGTGGTTAAGATTGGAAGAGAGGGCAGCATGAAAGAAATGCTTTTGCCTGTATGGCTTTGGTACAATTGATACGGAGGTGCGTACTGCTGCCAAGAGGCAGTGGAGCCTGATGAACAAAATGACAGCAGCAATGTTCATGAGGTGGTGTTCCAAAAGGCCATGTAGAAAATTTGGTGAAAAAATTCCTAAAAATGCCAGAATTATGTCGTCCTTTGACTTTATTTTACGCCTTTCGCATAACTGCTACTTTTCAATATTTTAGCGCATAATTGTCAACAGGGCCATTTTTCACCCGCCTCATGAACAGTACAGCTATTATTTTCCACATCCTGCCTGAAATGTGTTTGTGCACCTGTGGCACAGAATGGCATTAGGTTGTACATAATTACATTTTTCTTGCATTTCACCATTTCTCTGTACGGAGTACATGAGATGGGAAATAACATAGCTATTCTGACAATTTGCTCTCTGATATTCCACGTGGAACAGCAGGGCAATATATATATATATATATATATATATATATATATATATATATATATATGTATGGAGGATTGCAGCATCCCACAGTAAAATAATGATACTGTTACACTATCTCAAAACATAACTACTGTTCTCTGCACTACTTCTTTCCATTACATTGCTTGTTCAGATATTTATTTGTGTTCACTTCATAAAAGTATGGAAATTAAATACAAAAAAATGGTAATGCACTAGTTAGGGTTGATATCATGCCTTTCAAAGTATGCAAATGTAGTGTTAGGGTTCCCGACTCTAACACCCACCCACCATACCACCCTCATTCTACCCCTTCACCCTCCACACCAACAGGTGTCGGGGTGTGCTGTAGGGGTCATCAGTCTTAATGCTCAACCCATTCCATAAGTAAATAAGCTAAAATAGAACCTAACACTCACCCCCATCTTCCTATACTGTGTCCATGTCAGCTTATTTACTTATGGAACAGGAAATGTTTTATTCACCGACGATGACTAAAACTGCTCTGTTGTTATGTGGAGGGTGGAGTAGTGGATAGTGGTATGGTTGGGTGAGGAGGATGGTGTGGGAGTTAGAGTTGGAACCCTAGCACCACATTTCCATTCTTTAAAGGCATGATATCAACCTAACTAGTGCATTACATAGCTTTGCATTTATAGATATTACATAATAATGGGGCCAAAAGCAACCCTGCTTTACCCTTTTTGATATTAATAGGCTCTGTTAATTTCCCATCCATTGAGTACCTTATCCATGAAGTGGTATTTGTGTGTAACATAACTAATAACTCTAGAATTTGGGATCTATTTCCCATGCTGACAGAATTTTCCACAGCATGTTCCTATTGACATTATCAAATGCTTTTTTAAGTCAAGGAAACAGAAATATACACTAGTCTCCCTTTTTTTAAGATTTACATGTTTATGCACCAAATAGTTAAGGATGAAAATGTCAGTTATTGACTTTTTACTTCTAAATTCAAATTGATTTTCTGAAATTATATCCTTTTCTTTGACCCATAATGTCAGTCTTTCTAGAAGGACCCTTGAATAGATTTTAGCTGGGATACATATTAAAGAAATCATCCTGTAATTTTCTGGATCCATTTTGTCTCCTTTTTGTGTATAGGGACAACCTCACTGGTTAGGCAGGTTGTTGGGACTAGGGAATTAAGAGTAATACAATTACATAAATTTGATAATAAGGTTGACCACCAGCTGATGTATACTTTAAGGATTTCTGCTGTTATTCCATCTACTCCAACTATTTAGTTGTTTGTTTTTGATTTATGATGAAACTCTCAATTTCTTTACTTGCAATTGGAGGCCATTCCCAAGCATATTTCATAGTTAGGTTAAACCCTTCCCTTGTATGTACACTTATTGCTTTTATTCCTCCTGCAAGCTTGCATACAAGTTCCTACAATATTCTTTCTAAACTTTAGGATAAATTATTGCCTCAATGTTACTAGCTATTTTCTTTTCTCCATATGCTGTTAATTTCCAAAATTGTTTAGGGTCCTTACTGGTTGTAGCCTGCTGTGATTGTCCCCATAGCTTTAAATGAAAAATCTTATTTTTCTTTCTTAGCAGTGGCTTGTATTCTTTTTAACTCTTGTAAGCCTTTGTGAAGTAACACACCAGGGTGTTTTGTCATCTGTCTTCCTACCTTGTTTAGCTGAGATTTAAGATTTTTACATTGTCTGTCATACCTGGAAGCATTATATGCACCATATACTTTGTTTGATTGTCTATCTTTCTTTCTTTCCAATATTATCCATTAAAATTATATTTTTCTAAAATATCCTCATCTACTTTTATCCCATCTACTAATTTCTCCACCTCATCAGTTTTCTGTATTTCTAAAATGTTATCTGGGAAAGTAGGATTCCATCTTATATATTTTTTTTATTATTATATATATGAAACTGATTCTTAAGAGTAATATTTCAGTGGTCCTCAGGATTACCTATATCTAGAACCAGACAAATAAATAAACGATCACTGCTGTAGTTCTGTATTACAGTAAAATATTTAATTAGATTCCATTTAAATGTGTGTATTAGAGCATAGTCTAAAACAGATCCATTACTTGTCTGTGTTTTAATATGAGTATAAGTACCAGATATATTGCCCAAATAGCATTCATTAATAACATGTATATTATTTCCAGCTAGCCAATTTAACAAAATCTTCCTTGGTGTTAGTCATGGTGTCAACTAATTTATATTTCTTATTCCTAAGGTTGCATCACTTTTTTTCCTATCTGCCCATTCTATTCAAAAATGAGTATTTTTCCGGTTCTTGCATTAAGGTCTTCCAAACCTGATACTACAAGGTCCTTATATTCTAGTCTTATTTCTGATATTTTGTTTCTAACTCCTCTGGTGAAGTGCAAAACCTTCACTTGAGATGCTTGGTTCCATATATAAATTAGCGATATACAGGAAAATACGATTTTCTTAGTAAAGAATTATTGAATGACAGTGTTCTTTCATAAGAACTGATGGTTCTTGAACCATTTGTAGATTGGTTGCAATCAAATTAATAAGACCACCCTGTTTCGACAACAATTATTAGTAGGCTTCGTGCCATTTACTTAAAATTTTGTAAATCCATTTATGAATACCATGTGATTCTTCTCTGTCCATGTCTTCTGGAGTAGTTTTATATCATATTTATTGATTTCCTTAATTCATCATGCTCCATTCTCCAATGTATGCGATTCTTGCGATATTCCATAATACTATTGATAGTTATGCCTTTGCATCAAAATTGGGTAGAAGCAGAAGTGTCTTTCATCATTTTCTTTTACAAACATAGGGCCAGATATTCAAAACTTTGCCCGGGGCAAAATTAGCCCTGCCTGGCGGGCAAACTTAGCCAGACACAGAGCAAGCTATATTCAAAAGGAATAGCCCAGGGCAAACAGCTTCTGAATATAGCATGGGAATGAGGCCGGGCAAACTGGCTGGGAGTGCAGGGCAAACTTAGCCCTGGAATAAGACAGCTCTGAATATGGCAACCAGGAAATGCAAACCACAACAGCAACACAGTGCACAGCGATGTGAAGGTAGGTAGAGATGAACTATGTGGCCAATGTTTGTGCCAGCAAAAGCGTGGACCCAGGTACAGCTGCAGGCAGCAGTGTATGTGAAAGTACAGTGTGCAAAACTGTAAAATATTCCCAAACTGTTAGCACAGTGCTAACTGCGTTTTGCAGGTTTCGCGGGACTAAACCGTTAGCCAGGACAAACACATTTGCTGGCGCTAAACTTTGCCATATTCAAAAGTGACATGCAAATGAGCCTACTTAGGTAGTCTGTGGGCAAACATCCAGATTAGCATCTTATTATGCCCTGATTTGCATGCAGTTTGCACTGGGCTAACTATGCAGCCCTCGCTAAACCCATAAGCGATGTTAGCGCTACGCCAAACAACTTAAGGAATATTATACAGTTCTGAACACTACTTCCATGTGCTGCTGCCTGCAGCTGTACTAAGTACATTACAACATAGGCACAGATGGTGGTGGTGCTGCATGCAACTGTCACATTGTAGGTCATGCTACAGTGCACAGCAGAAATGACAGTAGCAGGGGGCCAGTAGTGTGTGGACACAGCATTGCCTATGGTGTGTAGGGCAGTGATGATGACTGCACTATACAGTGAGAGGCCCAACCTGCAGGTGTTTACTGACAGTGGACATTACTGTTACGCTGTTGTGTGACCCACAGATGCTGTACCTGTGGCATGGGATGCTCACAGTGACATGTAAGTTTCTGGCTTTGTGTGCTGTGGCAGTTGTGCACAGCTGTGCAGTATGTGGCTGAGGGGCATATATTATCCGAAGGCACACTGGTGTTGGGGTATTCCCAATACTGGCCCATGTGCACTGCATGATGTGTCCCAGCCTTGTGGCCACACCTGGTCTGTGGCACAGCCTCGCCACACCATACATACTCCCTCAACATCCTCCATGCCCACAGTGCTGCATGTGTGCTGGCATCTGTTGGTGTCCACAGAAGTGTTGTCCACAGGTGTGTGCTGTATGGCCACACTGCCATGCCTATCCATTGGCAGCAGGGTCACCACTACTGCCTGGCATGGCTGGGACTGGTGGCAGATGATGGCATCATTGTGATACCATCAGTTAGCAGCATGCTTCCTCTATGTTTGGCTTTATCTATGTGTCATATTTCTTTGTTGGGGGTCACATAAAACCCACGCTAAACCCGCACAAACACGCGCAAAGCCATAGTGTCGCACAAAGCTGATTGAACAGGGTTAAGACAAGCTTCTTCTGGTGGTAATGTACACCACACTAAGTGTCGCGCTAAGTCGCGAAAACCACTTAGTACGGAGCTAGTCGCTGAATATAGCATTGCACCTGTATTCATGTCAGTTTGCCCTTGCATACATTATAATTTTGCCTAGCGCTAATGCAGTTTGCCTGCTATTTGGCCTTTTGAATATAGCAGACCACGCTAATCCAGCGCTAAACCTGAGCAAACGGTTTTGCCCGGCGAAAGTTTTGAATATCTGGCCCATAGATTCATGTCAATCCAGGGTAACATCTGAAGGGGATCACGCTATTATTTTCCACTCTAACAAAACTGATTCTAGTTCTTCCAGTTGTAATGAACTTTCATTTTCTGAGTTCCAGATACAGTTGTTGTTTGTGATTCACCCAGAATTTTCTTCCTCTAATCTGACTTCCATTGAGGTGCCAATCAATGAATATTCCTTTATAGTTTCCTTTTGCAGATAATCTGCTATACAGATCTGTCTTGCCTATTTCTTTTGGATTCCCTTTAATCATATTTTCAGCCTGGTTATCATAAACAATTTATGGGAATGGCAAAAGGTCATTAAGAGTGTCTTTCAAATAAATACCATTACCAGCTAGCATCAGGCAATCTTCCAAAATTTTTCCTTATAGAAGCTGAATTTACTACATTTCAAATGTTTGCTTTCAGAGTTTAACCTTATATCTGTACACTGAAGAAATATTATCCCATCTTAGCCCTTCCTTAAGTATCGGCTTCAGCATATTATACTGTGATCTTGAGCAAGAATGGAGTTTCTCTATGAGCAACTGGAATCCTTTTTATAAGGGCTGTTTCTAATTTCTTTTCATTCCCATTTCATTCTCCACTAACATCACTGTAGGCTTCTTTGCATCTTTCTTTTTAATATCTTGTATCCTTTAACCCGTCTACTTTCCTACATTGCAGATGTTTTCCTATTACTTTGAATCACAATGGGTTTAGGCTAGTTCTGAACATTATCCGAGCCTTTTCTGCTTTCTTATTGCACTTTTTACTCCTATAATTTTACCCTTTAAATCAGAAACCACTTTTCTATTTCTGCATCTTCCAGTGCTTGTATCTATTCAGTTACTGCCTTTATTGCCTTTGCTTTCTGAATATTTATTTGCTCTTTGTTCTCATACTTTCTTTCTTAAAACTTCCTGCATTTGTTTTCCACCATTTTGTTCACTATTACCCACACCTTTATTTCATTCATTGTTAAATTCTTTCCTTTGACACCCCACTCCTTTAACCTTTGCCTTAATTGCTTCTAAAATCTCCTCAGTTACAAAGTATTTTGGACAAATGCCAGCTTAATATCATTCATTTCCTTGTTGAATATTACTTTAAAATCTACAAAACATCAGCATGTTTTATTTGTTTTCTTATCAAATTATCTCTGATTCCTACATTGACCATAACAAGGTTATATCAGGTCCTCTGGGGGGATCTATCTTTGGCTCACCTGATAGACGGGGGTAATATTCTTTATACTCTCTTAAGTGTCCATGATTCTCAATTGAATCCTGAAAGAACAATAATTAGCTGCATGATTCTGGGCCTTACTCACACTAACGGCTAACCTCAGAGGGACAGATTGACTGAGCAGGTTATGTCCAGGAGATTTTAATGACTTAATTTTTTTAAAAGGTAATTGTCCTCTCTTAATCTATCCCTTCACACCTTATCAATTTTAGGTGATGATGTGAGAGGCACACCATGTTTTGTGACAGTGGTGATTGCATAACAGTATACCTTTACACGTACAGCACATCATTGCATGGTAGCATTATACATGTTTTCAATGATTATACATTTTCATAATAAGCGCTACTGGTATGCTTTTGCATGATCACCACTGTATGTTGTAAATTTACACAACCAGTGAAATCAGTAAAACATAGAAACATAGAAGTTGACAGCAGATAGGACCCAAAGGGCCATCTAGTCTGCCCATTTCTTTTCTACCTTATGAGTGTGCCATAGGCCTTTGCTCTGTCAATGGCCTATCTATTCATACTCATCTGTATTGCTCCCTTATGCCTATCCATGCCTGTTTGAAGCCCTGCACTGTATTCATATCCACCACTTCCTGAGGTAGGCCGTTCCATGCATCCAACACCCTTTCTATGAAAGAACTTCCTCACATTAACCCTTAATCGGCCTCCTCTAATCTCATGCTATGTCCTCTTGTCCTGCTATTTTTCTTATATTGAAACATGTTAGACTCTTTCACCTTGTTAATGCCCTTAAGGTGTTTGAATGTTTCAATCATATCACCTCTCTCCTCCTTTGCTCAAGGGTATACATATTGAGTGCAGTCAATCTGTCCTCATATGTTTTCTGATGTAGTCCCTGCACCATTTTGGTTGCCCTTCTCTGGACTGCCTCAATTTGGTTAATGTCCTTGTGAAGATGTGGCCTCCAGTATTGCACGTAGTACTCAGATGGGGCCTAACTAGTGTCTTGTAAAGAGGAATTATTACCTCCCTCTTCCAACTTGGATACCCTCTACTACTGACACCCCAGCATCCCTCAGCTTACCTACTGCTTTAGAGGTCTGCTTGGATGGTTTCAGGTCATCGGTGATGATGATGCCCAAGTCTCTTTCTTCCTTGTGACTGCCAGCGTTCCCTCCCAGCCTATAGGTGGCTTCAGGGTTTCTCTTCCCTATGTGCATGATCTTGAACTTCTTTGTGTTAAACCCCAGTTGCCATTCTTCCAACCATTTGCCAGTTTATCCAGATCTCTTCTTATTCTGCCCACCCCATTTGGATTATCTACTCTGCTGCAGATCTTGGTGTCATCTTCAAACAGACAAACCTTACCCTCCAGTCCATCTGCAATGTCACTGATGAAGATATTGAAGAGGACTGGCCCTAGGACTTATCCCTGAGGTACTCCACTTGTGACTTACATTTCTTCTGACTGTATACTGTTTACCACAATGCTCTGTTTTTGCCCGTCAACCAGTTTGCCACCCAGTTTACTAATGTCTGAGCCACCCGAGCCTACCCAGCTTATTAATCAATCTTCTATGTGGAACAGTATCGAAGCTTTGCTGAAGTCAAGGTAGGCAACATCAACTGCTCCCTCTTCATCCAAAACACTGGTTGCCCAGTCAAATAAATCTATGAGATTAGTTTAACAGGACCTACTTTTGAAAACCCATGCTGTCTTGGATCCTATGCTCCTATGGATTCCAGGTATTGCACTATCCTTTCCTTAAGGATTGTCTCCATAATATTGCCCACTACTGAGGTAGAGACTGACTGGTCTGTAGTTCCCTGCCTCCTCCTGCTACCACTCTTGTGGGCGGGATCACATGAACCCTTCTCCAGTGTTCTGGGACCTCTCCTGTGCTCAGAGCTCACTAAACAGTTCTGATAATGGCTCTACTAGTTCCACCCTTAGCTCCTTTAGTTCCTTGGGATGTATGCCATCAGGTCCCATTGCCTTGTCCATCCTGGGCTTATCAAGCTCTTATGGGACCCTTTCTTTTGTGAAGGGACTAGTGCACCCCTCCCTCCCCTGTGTCCATGGTGCAGATTTGTGGGCCTTGCCCTACCTTCTCTTCAGTAAATACTGAGCAGAAGTACCTATTTAGGATAAATGCTTTTACATGTCCTCCTCCTCCACACACACCCTTATCCCTTTGATCTTAGCAATACCCTCTCTGGACTTTCTTCTTTCACTAATGTAGCTATAGAAAGTCTTGTCACCTTCTTTTATTATTCGTTCTAGTGTTTCCTCAATTTGGGCCTTTGCCTGCCTTACTGCCTTCCCTGCTTCCCTTAGGGAGTTTGGTATGCCTCCTATCTTCATCTTGCTCGTTCTCTTATATTTCCTGAAGGCCAGCTGTTTGGCTCTGACCTTTTCTGCTTCTGCGTGATGAGAACCAAAGTGGTTTCCTTCTTCTTCTTTGCACTTCCTTTTCTCACTAACACAATGGGATGTTGCTTTAAGTATCACCTTTAATGCTTGCCCACTTTGTCTGCACCCCTCACCTGTATTTCTTTTTGCCAGGGCTAGCTTAATTTTGTTGGCCATCTTATCAAAGTCAGCTCCTCTGAAGTCACATATTTTGCCTTGGAACAGGATGATTTTGTTCTAGTGGCCAAATTGACCATACCAAGTGATGGTCACTGGCCACCTGAGTGACCTTCGACCTGGAGATCTGTGATCCTTTCCCTGTTAGTCAGTACTAGATCTAGGATAGCCCTGTCTCTTTTGGGTTGTTGTACCAGTTGTTTGAGGCCATTCCTTGCAGGGAATCCACCATGTGTCTAGTTCTGGCAGATGTCCCTGCTGGTATTTACCAATCTGTATCTGGCATGTTGAAGTCTCCCATTATCAGAACCTCCCTTTAGCTGTCATGTTTTGTATATCTTCTAACAGTAACGTGTCTATGCCCTCCCCTGGTCTGGAGGCCTGTACACAACCCCAGTTCATATGGCTGTCCCATCTCCTGTTTCCAGGGTGACCCACAGTTCTTCTGGATCCTTATGTGTATTCTGAATTTTTGTAGCTTTGATATTTTCATTGACATAAAGGCCACTCCCATCCCCTTTTGCACCTTGGTCTCTTCTAAACAGTACATAGCCAGGTACTGAAGTCTCCCAAGTGTGGTTACTGGTAAACCATGTCTCGCTAATGGCTACTATGTCCAGTTTAGCCTCTTCATTATTGCCTGCAGGTCTGGGCTCTTGTTTCCAGACTGCAAGCATTTGTGTACATGATTTTCCATTGGTCAGATTTCGTGTGTTAGTTGTTGGGTGAGGTCCATCATTTCTCCTGTGCATTGTATGGGGAGCTGGACCTTTTCTTTACCTGGGGATGCAAATGAACTACAAACATGCTGAACTCCTGTTTGGCCACTGGCTGAGGGGGAAGGGTGTTCTTCCATTCAAAGTTTCGGTGCTGCACCCTCTCCCTATTTGCTAGTTTAAACATTCTGCAAAGACATCAAACTTCTTTTTTTGTGCAATTTTCTGCTCTTTTACTGGCGGAGCCCCTAACCCCATGAATGGGCTTGCCTCGCCTCCAGTACCACGACCCTTACTCACGAAGCCCTCGAGCGGAGCCGCTGAAGTGGAACTGTAGTGGCTGAAGGGTCAGGCACCATGCCTGGCTATAATGCTGGGCTGGCAATTTTTCCTATTTGAAGTCCCCTTGAGCTAGGGATGTGCAGTGATGCAAGGGGTGAGTGCATCTGTCCTAGCTCCACCCCACATCTAGGTGTGGCATGCTTTGCCCCCAGCCTTCGCTAGAGGGCAATCAATGCTGACACTCTAGATTCCCCACCCTGAAGAAGGAGAGCAGTCCTCCAGATGCTCAATCACTTCTCCTCCCCTGCTGACCCCTGATGACCCGTGCTCGTTCCTGAACACAGGTTGCCAGCATGGCACGAGGTGTGGCATCCAACCCCTCAACCCTTAGCACCACCAGGCTGGGCAAGACATCAAACTTCTCCTGTAATGCACTGACTCCCTCCTTAGTCAGATGCAGTCCTTCAAATTTAACAAACTTTCCTCCCAAAACTGTTGCCAATTTCCTACAAATTTGTGTCCTTTTCCTGGCACCAGCCTTTGAGCCACATGTTTAGCTCCCTATCTCCCCTTCTCTGACCTTCGTCCATCTGTCCCCTCTCCCAGACTGGCAGGATCTCAAAGAAGGAGATGCGGATGAAATGGATGATAGTTTGTCACCCAGCCTGGTTAGGTGTTCTTTGGTCTCCACAACTGACCGCTGGTGAGATCGTTGTTCCTATGTGTAACAAGACATCAATGTTTACTCCTGCTTCCTGAACAATTTTAGCAATGTGGTCAATGTCTCCATGCTGATGTACCTGGGAGACATCTGACCATTACCCCGGCTGGAGATACGTACCAACTTCCCAAATCTTGGAGTTTCCTTTGATCAGAGTTTTGGGGATTTCCTTTTGCTTTTTGTTTTGGTTACTGTTTTAGGTGTATTTTGTTGTGCTAGCTCCTGTGCTGCAGTGTCCTGCTTTGCAGTGTCCTCTGCCCCTTTGTTTGATTTCAGAAATAGAGGCAGATACCAGTTTGTAGTTTTTATATGGTTTTTGAGGGGATATATTGGAGTGCACGAGTGATGGGGCACCTGATTTGCTCCTCTTAACCACCTGCAACCTCCTGACAACTACCCTGTGGTTGAGGTGCTTCTGTTTTGATGTTAGGAAATGGCAGGTGGTTCTTATATTTCTCTTGAATATGCAATTTGAGGTGTGCAATCCCTGCCCATGCTGCCTGGAGTAGAGCCTTAGATCTCCAATGGCCCAGCATGTATGACAGTGTCCTAAATCCTGTAAAACTGCCCTTCTGAAAAGTGTTCCACAGTGCCTGCAGTTAATGATATCTATTCCAGGTAAGTTGCTGGGTTTATAACCTGGTCAGAGTAATTAGAAGGAAGAAAATGAAAGCAAAAGTTTGATTTTGTGTTTTGTTTGTTTGTTTTTGTATAACTTGTTATAACAAGTTAAATTACAAGTGCTCCTGTAAATAAGGTCACTGTGTGGATACCCTCTGATCTGCCCTTCCTGCTTTGCTACAGGAAATGTCACGACTGTGCTACCCTATAAAGGAGTTCAGTGTGTGGGGTGGTTGGGGATGGGGTGGGTGGCTGGGCCCTTCCTTGCTGAAAAAGAAGAACCACGGATGAAAGAAACAAGGAGGTATGAGCAGAAACAATCAGCCGGCAACAAATGCAGTAGCCCTGAAAGCTTATCCTAATGACAGATAAAACTGTGAAACCTGTAAAGCACCACCTGTAATACTTGCACAGAAGATATACCCTGTAAGAAACACTTTGCTACAGAGAAAATAAAGCAGTAACAGAAGATATACCTTGCAAAAGACAATTTGAATTAGAAGTTTACAGCAGTAATCTGTAAGCACACACCTGTAGGCACACCCCTGTAATAATGCAGCAGAATGCATACCCAGTAACAACAGTGATCTTTTTATTATTTAAAATCTCTTTTCTTTTTACCTGCTTAGTCCCATAAGTTCTAATAACTTTCCAGTCTGTTACCTTTGTAGAATTTCTTAAAACCATGGTTGATTTTCCACTCATTCCTCTTACTTGCCGTTATTATTCACCCTTAAAAATATAAAGACTATAGAGCAATAAAGCCTAAAAAAAAACACTCCAATGTAATATAAGTTTTAACAGAGTTCTTCTTGAAAGTAGTATATCACAGCCTCAAAAATTGTAAAATAAAATATTAAAAAGTCCAAAAGAAATCCTACAGTCAAGGTCTGCTTATTCCTGATAAAAAATCTTGAAAGGGTATTGGTGGTTCTTGACGGTTCTTTTGATTATTCTGTTATAAATTGGAAACCTCTGAACTTTGCTTTAAATGCTGAGGCAGAGTATCAGTGCATAAGCTTTAAATATCTTAAAGCCTCTCAAAGTTTCAGTTTCAGCTTCAGCCACAGGCAAGTGAGATGCTTAAAGAAAAAAAATACCTAAGAGAACAGGAGGACCAGTGAACACTGATACTCTCAACTCAGAGCAACAAACTTCACAGTTACAGATTGTGTTTTCTAGGTTACTTTATACTGTATACTTATACTTATTTTACCTCCTTGTTAATTTTACTTTCTCTCTAGCTCTATTCTGATTACTGAGCTAACACCTTATAGGAGCAAATGTTTTAATTATTACTCTTCAGCTACTGTATAATCCCCTTGTGAGCTCATTGACAGAAAGCAGCCTTCTCCCAAGATTATACCTCCAGAATACTAAATCTAGTGTTATAATCAATAACATTAAACATTAAGGCTATATATAAGTTAATTTCTACTAGAAAATATATACCAAATAGATAGATACTAGTATTACCCCGTGCAAGGAATTTACTTGTAAACATTTCAGTAACAATTTTATTTATTTGTGCCAGTGCTTTTAATCACCCATGGACCATCTGCTGTATTTGCTTTTGCAGCTGCTGCTGCTAGTACCTCTGCCTCTGCTATACCCCCCAACTCCATGTTACTTGTGACAATTTACCTAATTTCCATAACTGTTAGCCTGGACATATCTCTAAACTAACGGCTGAGTGGCAGAGAATTTTACTCAAGCAAGCTTAAAGTACAATGAAAATACAATAAAGCTATGTGGTCATCCAGCAGTCTATGGTGACTGAATGGATCTGAACACCACGTTCAACTCATGCGCATTTTACCCTTAGATCATGTGACCCTTTGGCATGAAATCTGAATTTATGTTGGTGTATGTTTGTGTATGGGTGGTACATTGTTGATACAATGGTCGTTGGTGGCTGTTTGCCTAAATGTTTCTCACTAGTTTACGGAAACAAAATGGTAGTATTTCAAAAGTCAGTGTTGAATGGAACACTGATTTTTTGTCTTTGCACTTCAGTCCTAATTTTGAGAATTTATTTAACCTGCGTATCACACAGATATGATGCACAGGTAAACACAAATCAAAAGGCAGAATTTTCTCAGCTGATTTTTAAGTCAGCATCAGACATGACAGGGTGCTGATAGATAGATGATAGATAGATAGATAGATAGATAGATAGATAGATAGATAGATAGATAGATACAGACAGACAGGTAGATATAGTAGTTAGAACATTATTATGTTGTTTCTTTCCAGAGCTCAAAGTGCTTCACAAATTGAAAAAATTATCATATCCAAAATTCCATTATACATATAAGACCCAGCACTCGATACTCAGTTCCTAATTAAACAGTCTATTGATCTATCACTAGTCATATGCAAAAAAAATTATACTGAGCCAAATAGAATAGCTCCAAGCATCAGCTTCATAAGTAAGCAATAAGACATGATGGCGTGTGCATGGAATAGATTTTGCTACATGCCCAGTGCATAGTGAGGCATGAAGCCATAGGCTGAATGCCTTCAGCCCCTGGAAAAGTGGTAAAATCTGTCCCATGCAAACCCCAGAGTGTCTTATTGCACTTATATAGATGGACTCCTGTTTTTTTTTTACTTTTACAGTTGGGAAACGCATGTTTATATGTAGAAACAATAGATTTACTTGTGTGCATTTATGATAAAATAGTCCTTCTGCCCAATGCAAATTACATCATTGTATTACTGCTGAACAAAGTGTGTCCATTACTGGCATCAAAAATGCTTGTTTTATTTTGTTGCCAGTTGTTTTATTTTTTTTATTTAAGATAGTTTTATTTTAGGGCACAGTTAAAGGTTTTACAGTATAAAGGTAGTAGCCATGTTTGTGATGGAAGATCAATATTGGTTGTAGGGGACTGAAGAAAGATAGTTCTGGTTGTAGGAGGACTGATTTGCTCATTGTGTGATGTGGTTTGGGACCAAGATGACTGTACATTTAAAGAGACTTAATGCATGGTCAAATGATATGTTTTGACCAATGAGACTCTTTATTTGGATGCCCATTTTAAAAGTTAGAATAAAACACGATGGGGTGTGCATAAACAGATTTTATCGCACACTCAGTGGTGTAGTGAGGCACAAGGCTGTAGGCGAATGCCTTCAGTCCCCGGAAGTGCAGTAAAATCTGTTCCATGCTCACCCCATGTGTCGAGATCGCACTTTTAAAATGGGCTCCTTTATATATGCATGGGGCATCTACTGTTATATATATATATATTCATTTTACAGTTAGGAAAAGCATGTTTTATGTAAAACAATAGAATTACTTGTGTGCATTTATGATAAAATAGTCCTTCCACTCACTGCAAAGTTTGTACTTCATTGATATCAGTACTACTTGTTTAATTGTGTTACCAGTAGTGAAACAGGAACACAAGATCCCCCACACACACACCTCCATGTACTGTTGTGTGATTTTTTTTCTTGAATGGGAAGTAACTCCAGTTGAAGAGAGAGAGAGAGAGAGTGCAAGAGAGCTTTGTGTGTGTTTCTTCTTTTTTTTTTGCTGGTGTGATAGATTTTTACCTGAAAACACCCATATATGATTCAAATGTACATGCTTTTATAATCTTCAGGAATGTATCTGAGCAGTTTGGGTCTGCCTCTGCTTATGTAATTATGTGTTTCCCACTTTTTCTCTGTTTAAGAAATATTATTGCATACTTTCCTCTTCCTGTTTTTTTCTCTGTTTTCCCCATTCAAAATACAGAATGTTTATCATGGAATGTTTACCATGGAATACATGGATTCAAAATTCTGCTCAGTTCCACTGGCAGAATGTTCTTCTCTTAACATACTGTACAAACACACAACAAAGGCCTCTTCTAGAGCCAGAGACTCAATTATCTCACTGTCATGGCAAGCAGAATAGAATTCCCTGATGAGCAGGTAAAGACAGAAGGGGATTTTTCATTGTCAGCAAAGAAACAGTTGTAATGAAAACTATAAACAATACTGAATGTTTCTAATTTGTTTATGTGTAAGAAAAGTGTGATAATCAGAAAACAACATTAAATTAATTTGTCTTATTTTTTTATTTAAGGTAGTTTAATTTTTAGGGCCCAGTTGAAGGTTTTACAGTGTAAAGGTAGCAGCCATGTTTGTGATGGAAGATCAATTCTGGTTGTAGGGCAACTGATGGACAATAGTTCTGGTTGTAGGAGACTAATTTGCTCATTGTGTGATGTGGTTTAGGACCAGGATGACTGTGCATATAAAGAGATTTAATGCACGGTCACATGATATGTTTTGACCAATGAGACTGCTTTGCTTTGGATGCCCATTTTATAAAATATATCAGACTATGGAATGACTGAACTATGGTACTTATTTATGTGTTCACAGTAAAGGGCCCAAATCTAGTGAAATTTGTGTAGTTTATGTAATACTTAATAAGACAAGCATTCCAATGATACCAATCAGCCTGCATTTGTAACAATTCTTTGAAGTTAGTGGTATGGATCTCCACCTTCATAGCAGAAGTCTTTTAGCTATTAGACTCACTGCTATGACCTAGCATATTTAGGGTCTATGTGGGAAGTTGTGGGATCTGTAATGCCAAGTAAAACTAATGGGGCATCTACTGTTATACAGTGGGAGAGAACTGTATCATAGAATGGTAGCACCTGATTCAAGAAGGGAGAATCAAGGACATCTCTATTGGATGTAGGTAAAAGTACCTGTATGAGAACCACATTTCCAGCAGCTATCTGTAGGCACAAAGTATAGTGCTTTAAAACCTGAGAGGTTCTCTACTATCGGTGGAGGATTTTGAGTTGAATCACTTGGGCCTTGATGTGTCTATGTGCCAAATGAGCTGTATGCCAACAGTGATTCTAGGTTTGGTCAGGGATATTAATATGTAGTTTCTCATAGCAGTGACATGGAGAAGAGTGTCTAATTAGGTATGGTGTCCCTGAGTGTTCTATATAAGGATACAGCTCTACCTTTAAGATTGTCAAGTCAGCTTCTGGAGAGTTACAAGGGGTTGGAGGAATAAGTGGTAATTGTTTCCTTAAGATAAGGAGAGTAATAATCTAATCTGGAGGTATCTCCAAAGATCTTCTTGTTAGAGGCCATATTTGACACATAAGTCGATAAATATAAGTAAATTGGTTTGGTTTGAGGGCAGAGATCTTTAAACAAAGATCCCTTTAACTCCCATGTAGGCCAGTGCATGGATTTTTTATCTATGATGTAAGAGGGTTGTTCCAAAGAGGAGCATGAGATGTTGGAGAGAAGAGTATACCAAGAGTCCGAGTCAAACTATGCCAGTGCTAAGAAACAATTAAAGAATGTTATAATTTTTGATTAAAGGTGTGGGCTTGTGGTATAAGGGCAAAAGAGGGGAAGGGGAGGATAGGACTTGTCCTTTGATGTTTAGCCAAAGAGGAGACTGGGATTGGGAGGGAGAAGCACTGGGCTACTTGAGATAGAACAAATGCTTTGTGATACATGTGAAAGTGCATAAGGCCCAACTACCCTCAGACCAGTGTTATAAGTTTTTTCTACTCAGTCTGGGATGTTTGCCTTCCCACATGAAATATCCATTAAGTTATCAAGTTTATGAAACCATGAATTAGCTGTGGGTATAGGTAGGTGGACCAGAAGATGTAAAACCTTTGGTGCCATCATCATTTTGAGGGTTGCAATTTTCACTGTTAGAGATGAGATGAAGCATTTTCCATTGATTAATAGATATACAGAGGGTTTCAAGGAGAGACTTAAAGTTAGTCTTCACAATGTCAGAGGGCTGCTCAGAATAATAATATCTAGATATGAGATATCTTTGTCAGCCCATTGCCACTGGTATTGTGAAAAATCTGTGGATTACAGAGGTGGTTTAAGCGTAAAATAATAGACTTAGAACGCTTGATCTTAATGCCTAATATTTGAGGGATTAGAGGTTGGATTGCCATGGTGGCATCTTTCATAAGGACAATTAAATCATCAGCATAAAGGAGGGAATTAATTTTATGGTGAGAAGCAGAAGTACCTTGTATGGCGGATGAGGTCTAAGTGAAAGTGCTAGTGAGCTTGATAACTAAGAGAATAAAACAGAGAAATGGGTAACCCTGATGGGTGCCTCTGTTAAGTGAGAATGGCTGGGAAAGAAGGGGCTGGTAAGAAATCAAGCATGTGGCTCACAGTATAGCGTTTATACAGCAGCATGAAATGTAGGCCTAAGTCAGCCCTATCTAGGACATTGAAAGGAATGGCCATTCAATGGAATCAAAGGCCTTTTCAAAATCAACAGTGAGAGCTGCTGCAGGAGTGGTGAGTGATTTTGTGGCATGGTATAAGTCAAGAAACATTTGGAAGTGGTCTGAACTCAGAAAACCTTTGACAAAACCAACCTGTGAGGGAGGGATCAAATTAGGAAGTACTTGTTCCAGCCTGGAGGCCCATACTTTGACAAATATTTTGGCATCTGAAATAATAAGGGAAATTGGGTGGTAGTAAGCAGGAGAAGTAGGGTCTTTGCCTTTCTTGGGCAGGACCAACATAGTGGCTTCCTGAGAAGAGGGTGGAAAGAAGGTGATCTACAGGGAGTATTGAAAACCCAGAGTAGGTTGGAGTGAGAGTCTTATGTAGAGCTTGATAAAACTCAACTGGGAGTCCTACAAAATTCTCCAGATGTTCCTTCAGATAAAGTGCCACACTTTCTCAGTAACCTTTCTTTAAAAGGGAAGGTTGAAGATTGGCCTGTAGTTTGTGAGATCAGTTGGATCAAAACCCACGGGCCCAATTTTCAGAAGATCAGGACTGATGCATAGGGCTCATGGCTCAGCTCTTAGACCAGCCCAGAGCTGGTCTAACATGTTATGTGCCACTCCTGAAGCCATTGCTGGCTGGAAGGGGTGATCCTGTGTCCCCTGGGGAAGGTGTCCTCACAGTCCCTGACATCTGCCAGACCACCACTGGAGTGTCCAGTGGTCTGTGGCAGGTACATTCCACAAAGACCCCCCATGGTGGCTGTGGTGTGACTGCTCCCACTATATGGACCTGCACTGAGTGGTAGCAGATGTACTGACCCTGTCAGGTGCAGTTGCCTCCCCATCCCACCTGTCCCACCCCCATGAGCCATGGCATGCCAAAGACAACCCTCCAGCCACCTGGATGACTGGCAGCAGGTCACCATCACTGGCTACCGCAGCTTATGGCATTCTTCATACTTTGACCATCTAGTTACCTGTCACTAAACTTGCTCTCCAATATGAGGTGGGCTCTGCTACTGCTGCTGGAAGCCTCACTGCTAGGCACCCTACTCCTTTTTAGATCTTGGGTGCTTCCATACTGCCATAGAGACAGAAGCTCCTATCTTGCCTTACCCCTCCTTCAACCCTGAGCGCCCCCCGCCTAACTGTCAGGTTGGAGGGTACCTCCATGGGCCTCGCTTTTTGTTTTCATTCCAATAAGGATGCCTGCCATCTTGGCTTCCTCCTTTTCTACTACTGTCCCCTTCTGCATTTGCCCATGGCATATCACCTGCTCTTATCTTTGCTTCTACTAGCAGGAGACATTGAGACCAATCCTTGCCCCACCCATACACCACCATTGATCACTCAAATCCTATATGGAACTCCTTCTTTGGATTGCAGTTCACACACATCAACCTCTGTAGCCTCTTCTCCAAATTCATTGACCTTGAACCCTGAGTCGCCCTATATAAGCCACATGTGCTAGGCATCTCCAATGTGGCTAAACCCCATCACTCTGATGCTGCCTACTATCTCCCAGGATACTCCCAGCTGAGGCCACGACAGGCCTGGTAAGAAAAGGGGTGGGGTGACTCTCTACATTCATGAGCCTCTCTCTCAACCCCTGTCCTCCACTGTGACCCTAGCTCACCCAGTGAGTGGCTCTTATTGGAACTGACCATAGGTGCAGCAAAAGATGTATGTGGGTTGCTGCTATAATTCTCCAGGACAACCAGCAGGTATCACTGCCCACCTTGAAAGGATGGGAAGCATCTCCCCACCAGGGACACCATCTTCCTTGGGGATTTCAACCTGGAATTGCTAAGTGCCCAGGAACTTGATTACTCTAACCCACTCAAGCTCCATAACCTAGTGCAAATTATCACCATCCCCACCAGGCACAACCCTAGTACCCCAAACTATACACTTCTTGACTAGGTAATCACTAACAGAGAGGACAGGGTGCTCCTATCAGGCACTATGTGTGATGCCATTAGCATCACTCCCCACCTACCTGTTCTGGGCCTCTAAGACCAAGTACCCACCCACTAAACTACTCTCCTTCTTTAATTACAATCACCCAGACATCCCTCCCTCCCTCCTTCATGATGTTGGTGATAAACTGATCAGCCTTCTACACCCTCTCTGACATATCCGAGGCTGAGAGTTTCTTCACAACTGCACTCCACTGTCTCCAAAATCAACATTTCCTCTGACTACTCGCTGAGTTAGGGGTGGCTGTATGCACTGGGTTACCAAAGATCTTCTGGCCATGATGAGGAAAGGATAAGCTATGGACAACCTACAAAAAGCCCCCTCCCTGCCTGATGGAATGAATACTGGCGGCTATGAAACCTTTGTAAACAGTCAGCCCTTGCCAAAAGTGTGCCTTCTTTCAGGGCAAACAAAGGGACAGTCTTGGTGACCCCCATCACTTCTGGGGCAAAGGTCGGCTCATTACTCAATCCACGCACTCATAACCCCATTATTCACCCTGACACTCCCTATGGACATCTGGCCAACCCTATTGCTGTGGCTGAGGCCTTCAATAAAATTCACAGACCTGTCTGCCCTACTTAGCAAGCTGCCACCCTTGTGATCACTGGTCTCTCTGCTCATCCTCCCACCAATACCCTCAAATTACTCCCTCCCATCTTTCTAATTCCAGACCATTATCCCCAGGGACAGTGCCAATCTGCTGAAGAGCCTGCCTAGCTGGGGCAGCCAGGGTCAGCAATAGTCTTTCCCTGCTATACTTAAACTTATATCACCTGCCATCTTAAAACCACTCACCTTTCTCTTTAACCTGGCATTGACTACCTCCTCAGTGCCCAGCACTTGAAAGCATGCCGGTGTGGTCCCAATTCTTAAGACTGGTGACCCGCTATCCCCAGATAACTATTGGCCTATATCCTGCTCCCCACCTTAGTAAACTCCTGGACAGGTTGTCCACCTACAACTGTCTGACTATATTGACACACACACACAACCTACTGTCCAGACCAGATAGCAACGGCTTCCATAAACATCACTCCACCACATCTGCCCTTGTCCTATTTACCAATCATATTCTTAGAAACATGGGGCCTGATTCCAAGAGGGGTTATGCTAGTGTAAGCCGAGATATGCCAAACCCCATGGCGTATCTCACGACTTATGCCAAGTGTTATGCCAGCCCCTATTCCAGGAGGTGCCCTGTGCCAGTGCATCTGTGGGCTGTGACAATTGCAAGTTAGGACACTACTTACACCACAGCCAACTGATGCTCACACACAACTGCAGGTTATGCAGCACAACCCAATTCTAGGTGGGTGGGTGTCATAACCCGCAGTTGCAATTCCCAAAGCCACAGTGGCATAGGAATCTATGACAGTCGGAGTTGTCATAAGTGGCATCCAATGGCTGATGCTGTTGGATGCAGCCACAGCACCATGGCAATTGTGCCATGCTATCCCCTGACCCCTACATGTACACACACCCACCCCCAAACCCCGACAGAGCGACCCCTGGGAGTAGTCCAGTAGCACCCCTGGATACCTGTGCCATCTGTCTTAGCCACCCAATGCCCCCTGATGTGTGCTGTGGTGGTCTGGGGTGGGAGAACTCGAGGCTGCCTCACTTGCCATGAAGTTGCAACATGCGACTGCGATACACAATGCGTTGGCTCACCACAAGCATGGCGTATCCGTGATGTCGCAATTGCCGGGACCCTGCTGCTTCTGGAATGCAGCAGAGAGTCCCTGGTGTAGAGGCAACTGGCATAACTCGCAACTGCATGCAAGTTACGCTACCATCTTGAATCGGCCCATAGACCTTGGAAGGGCAATAGTGCCATCTTTGTCGATCTGTCCAAAGCTTTTTACCTGGTCGGCTACACCAGTTGCTCTCCTCCCTCCACACCCTTGTCTGCTCTACTGAGGCCATGCAATGGTTCCAAAGTTACCTTTTACCTTTCAGAAAGATCTTAGTCAGTATGTGGGGACCTTCCTCTTCCTTGCCCTCCCAGTCACTACCGGTGTACCAGGGCTCCATCCTGGGCCCTCTTATTCTCCTGTTTATAAACTTTCTCCCTCTGACTGTCTCACTTGTGATGCCCTGTTTTATGCAGATGACCTTGTCCTTTTCACTAGTGACAAGGCTCTTGAGAATATATCCAGGGCTTTATCCGATTGCTACTCCATGGCATACAGCTGGTTCCACTCACATTGCCTAATTGTTAATGCTAAAAAACTAAATCCATGCTATTTGGATCTAAACCCTTCCTATCTAAGGTTGCCAGAGGCTGGGTCCACCCTCTGTAGTCTCACCAGACGACACTGTACTTGAAAATGTACTAACTTTCAAATATCTCAGAGTTATCCTGGACCTGTCCTTCTCCTTTTCCGATCATATCTCCTCTGTTTTCCACCGTATTAACCTGAAACTTGGTGTGATTTATTGGATAAAGTCACTCCTGACCAAGGAAGCCCATTTAGCCATTGCCCAAGGCAATCTGTTATCCTTGATTGACTACTGCTCCCCTATTTACTCACACAGATCCTTAGCCTTGTGTGCATGCCTCTGCTTCACATAAACAACATATATAATTTCACTCTCCTGGCACTATATTCCACTCATCACTGCCACCTCTACAAGACTCTTGGCTGGCTCCCACTACACTGCAGATTTGATTACGGGCTTGGCTGCCTCCTGGACAGTGCCATCCGGTATGGTGAAGCCTCCCTTATATGTCTCTACTCAAGATCAGAACTCCCTCGAGGTGTCTCGTGCATCCTCAGTCTACCCCTTGATATCCTGAAAGTCTCCTCAGCTATGGGTACCAAAGCGTTATCTGTAGCTGATCCCACTCTGTGGAACAGAATCCCCATGCCCAACCACTTTCTGGACTCCCATGCTACTTCAAGACACATCTCAAATCCTGGCTGCTGCATGAGGCCACATGCGTTGCTAGCTTGGATAACACACCCCCCCACCGCACCTTTCTGACTTTCCCTCTTGGGCTGCTTGGCCTCCCCGCCCTCTTTCTTATTTCTTTGGACTCCTGTCTTACATCCCTCACTACCTGCTTCTTGGGCTCTCCCACTTGGCTATTGTCTTGTATGTTTTTATTTTTTTTGCATCATGTATTAATTTGCACTGGCCACTTATCCTTAGTAAGTAATTGTATAATAATTGTTGCTTATCATGATGTACTGATTGTTTGTTTTTTCAGCCTCTCATTAATTTTACTTTCCTATGTCACATTCTCTGTTCACCAGTGACGTATGTGTATCCACAGGGCTTGTACTCATTGTATTACTTGTCATTACCTCTATACTGCTATCTGTGTGGCCTGGGTTATGCCTGAAAATAGTCCCTGAAGCAGTGCACTTACTCATTACCAAAGACTTAAATAAATAAATAAATAAATAAATCTCCCAGTGGACCACAACGTATCTACCCTACTTCCTCCTTACTGAGGTATTAGCTGGCTGGATATTCTGCTGCCTTGCTAGAGGCTTTCATAAGTACCACATGTATTTTCCAGTCCAATGCCTCTTCTTGTACACCTGGTACTGGCTTGATCTCCTGGTTCCTCATTGTAAGTGCCCTCTGAGTTTATATCTGATGGGAACAAAGGAGCCATGGGGCAACCCACGTTTCATGGACACTGATATTGCATGTCATTGTGGACGGTCCCCAGCTAGCAAAAGTTTCTGAGTGGTTCTGATGCCACCAGCTTACAGTTCCATAGGTGTGGCCCAGTGGAGGAGATTCTCTTGAAATCTACTCTTCTGGTGAGTAACTATTCTTTCTCACTCCAACCATTACCTCCTGATATTTTTGCTAATGAGATATCAGGACAAGCTTATCAGAGAGCAGGACCAATCTCCTCCAATGCAGCTCAAGCTTCTTCCCACACCTTTTAAATCCTCTCAGCTCATCATTAAACCAAGGAAAGCTACAGTATCCATGGTGTGACTGGGTGAGGGACTGGTGCCAGGAATCACCACAGCATGAATGGCTGTATTATATGCCTCAACTGCTGCTCTACACCTCATGGAGGAGGTTGCCAGAATCCCTGAAACATGCACCTGGGTCCAGAAGGTGTCAGGATGACATTCTTCCACACACAGTGTGAACCATTTCAGCAGGGGTGGGGTTTATGATACTGTCACCAACAGGTTCAGTAGGAATTTAGAAACTCTTATACCAGAGGTAACAAGCATTTGTCAATGCCGAATGTTGCTTGCTTGTATGTGCTGTGTAGGTATTTGGAAGTCAGTGGAGTGCAAATATTAAAAATTTGCAAACTACGAGCGTGCATAGGAACTGCCAATGCACGCTCATGAAACAGTCATTTTAGGAGTTTGTGACCAAATTTTCAACATAGTCATTTTAAGACCTCTGCTCATGAACAGTGTCACTGTGATTTTCTTAATGTGTCCCATACATTGATTTAGCACACCGACTGTGCCATTGTGCTCTAGATGAGGCGGAAACACGTTCTGGGCGAGATGTGAAAAATGACAGCTGTACTGCTCATAAGGAGGTGTGGTAAAATGACAGTGTTGAAAATCTGGAGTGAAAATATTGAAAATTCGCAAACTTACGAGTGTGAAGTATGCTAACGAGCTCAGAAACAGTCATTTTTAGGAATTTTTCCACTAAACTTTCAACATAGCCATTTTAAGACCTCTGCACATGAACAGTGTCACTGTGATTTTCTTAATGTGTCCCATCATAGATTTAGCACCGACTGCGCCATTGTGCGCTAGATGAGGCGGAAACACATTGTAGGCGAGATGTGAAAATGACAGCTGTACTGCTCATAAGGAGGTGTGGTAAAATGGCAATGTTGGAAATCTGGAGTGAAAATATTGAAAATTCGCTAACTTACAAGCGTGCGTAGGAAGTGCATAGCATAGCTCATAAAACAGTCATTTTAGGAATTTTTCCACCAAATTTTCAACATAGTCATTTTAAGACCTCTGCTCATGAACAGTGTCACTGTGAATTTTCTTAATATGTCCCATACAGTGATTTCACACACCGACTGCGCCATTGCGTGCTACATGGGCGGAAACACATTTTGGGTGAGATGTGAAAAATGACAGCTGTACTGCTTATAAGGAGGTATGGTAAAATGACAGTGTTGAAAATCTGGAGTGAAAATATTAAAATTCGCAAACTTAACGCAAGGTGAGGAAGTGCAACGCAAGCTCGTGAAACAGCTTTTTAGAATTTTTCCACCAAATTTTCAGCATAGTCATTTTAAGACCTCTGCTCATGAACAGTGTCACTGTGATTTTCTTAATATGTCCCATACAGTGATTTCACATCACCGACTGCACCATTGCGTGCTACATGGGCGGAAACACGCTGGGTGAGATGTGAAAAATGACAGCTGTACTGCTCATAAGGAGGTGTGGTAAAATGACAAAGTTGAAAATCTGGAGTGAAAATATTGAAAATCAGTGAACTTACGAGCGTATGAGAACTGCTCAACGCATGCTAGTAAAACAGTCATTTTAGAATTTTACAAATTTTCAACATAGGCTTTTGAGAGCCCACCTTATGAATACTGGCAGTGTTGTTTCATTAATTGTGTGGAAAGGTGATTTCACGCAGTGACTCATAAATCACCCTTCGGCCTGAGTAACGCCATGACAGTGCAAGAATTCATGAGGAGGGGTCCCAAAAACTCCATGTTGAAAATTTGTACAAAATTCCAAAATGCCTGAGATATGCAACAAAGTTGAAAACCCTATTTATCCCATTATACAGCTTACCAGCATTTCCTCAGTTCTCAGTCGGCTTTGAAGAGTGCAGACGTGTTCCCAGTCCACCGAAGATCATCAGCGCCAGACTCCAGAAGTGAGGTATGGGGTGAAAGTGAATGGGGAGGCAGGGTCGCAGTGGGTGGGTGCGGGTTGTGGGGGCAGGAGACTCGAGGGACCATTTTTTCTTTACAGGGTTTTTTTGTTTTAAAAGGCGATGTGGGACATTTGCCACGCTGGGGTGGGCTCCCACACGGCAGCTGGAAAAAACTGTTTGGGGGCTGGGTCAGCTGGAGGTTGGGCACCCTGGCGGCCGTCATTAGCTTACACGCTGGGGTGGGGCTCCCCAGCGTGGCACCGTGGTACTGGGAAACAGTGGAGCCGACAGGGATTGGGCACCCCCATTGGCTATATGATGAGTTGCCACGCTGGGGTGGGCACCCAGCATGGCATGTGCAGCCTGTTTGTGGGAGCGAGCACAGCCGACGGGGATTGGGCACCCCTGCCGGCTATACAGTGTGTGGGGGTGAGCACAGCAGTGTGTGTGTGTGTGTAGGGGAGCGATGAGCAGGCGATATCTTATCGCTGCTCACTGAAGTGTAGCTCCCCTTTCAACTGTATTCCACTGCATTTTGAGTTGTCATAGACAGCTCCAGCTGGCATTGGAGAACTGGGGCCGCGCCTGCAAACACACTGACTGAATTGAAGAGGGCTGCCACACCTCGAAAACTGGATGATGGCACTATGTTTCTTGCACATGCGCAAGCAACATAAAATCAAATTGAGTGAGTGGCCAGCAATGTGCCTTGGGGTCTTTACACTTTGATGAAACTCTAAAGATTCAGTCAGGCTTAGGAAATCACCTGCAAAAGCAAATGAGTCAGAATCCACCCATGTGTTGAGGTCCCCAGGATATTAAGTCTTGGTGACTCCAAGGTCAAGAGTGCTGTTACAGTGCAATGAACGCATGCTCATATGCATAGTGTGCCTTCAGCCCTGGAATTGCATTCATCAGATTACTACCAATAAGTCCAACTACTGCCAATAACCTGAGTGTCCTTATTGTGCTTACAAAATGGGTTTAAGATAGTAAAGGAAACTAACAATAGAGAATTCTCATGATTTTGAAATGAATAGTTACTGGTGTTTATTCTTCTGGATCTAGAAACTGATTCAAGGTAGCAAGCATGAACAACTCAAAAGTAATTTGTCTGACACTTTCATTTTTGTGGAGCAAAAATTCAGATAGACATTTTAGAAAGTGAAATTTCTAGATGGCACAGTGGGTCCTTCTTCTAGGTGACGGTAGTACTTTTAAGTAAGTGTAGAATGTAATCAATCTGAATGTAGAGTTTTCCCTACCCTATCATGATACTATATAATGTGGACGGCAATAAGTTACCATCCACACAGCTGTCAATTAATTCAACAACAGAAAAGAAAAGATTGTGCATGTGATTCAAAATCATAAGGCAGGTATAGTATTTCAGAATTATATCTGTGAAATGAGGGCATGAAAAGATAAGGAAATTTCAATTTGGAAGATTTTGGATCACTTGATTTGAATGGCAGCTTTATGTAACGTGATTAGACCAATTATTATTTGATTTGCTTCTGTATAAGCCAGACATTCAAAATATTTTCAAAAGTGCCTTTTTCAGTCTTTCTATCTTTCTATTTATGTTGTGCGATTATATTGAGATACTAAAACTATTGCCTTCTAGTGGAAGCACGTTATGATTGACCATATTATGTTATGTACTACTCAGAATGTAAATAGGTTTAAAATGATGGAATAAGCTAAACTTTGTGGGCATTGGGTTGACAACCCTAATAGCACATTTCCAAACTTTTTGGCATTAGATTAACAACACTAACAGTTCATTTCCAAAGTCTGTGGGATTTGTTTTGTATGGTAGTAACCCTACTCTACGTTAATGTAGTGGTATTTTGGCAATGAATCGTAAGCCTTAATGACTGAGAGGAGGTCATTTTCTGAAGCATTAATGTATGGTTGGGGGGTGCCTGAGGCCACACCGAGGGCTTCCACCACCCAAACCATGCATTAATACATGGGAAATTACCTGTGGAGGTCAATAAGGCACTTGTAACATAGAATTACACAATGGGATTACTGTTGTATGCTGGTATTTCTCATGGAAAATAGTGAAATCACAACAGTCATGTATAGTAAAGTACTTCATGTCTTAGAAGAAATGATTCACTTCTGTGCTCTCTTATAACTCCTAACTTGCACATTGCACAGACCACATGCATTAATGTAGTGGCTACCAATTTATTACAACTACTAAGTTTGGATTATGTAGGAAAACACATAGACAATACTGATTCAACTTCAAAAATTCCTACTTGTACTGACCACTTTCATTCTTTTCAGTCCTATTCCTACCTTACATTCATTTATGTCAGTAATGCATTCTGGGAAAATTTTGACATGCATATGTTCTTGCACAGTATTCTTAACACAGTGCCACCTATAGGTCGATTCGACTTTCACTGAGGTGCGATCCTGATTTTCCTTGCTTTAACAGATAGCACAGTATTCTCAGCACAGTACCACCTATAGGTCAGATTGCAACTGTCACTGAGTGCGATCCTGATTTTCTTGCTTTGAAAGATAGCAGGTCATAGCTAGAAAATTAATGCATGATTGGATGTGTGTCAGCTGATGTGTTTTGACCAATTAGATTACTTGATTTCAGTGTTGCCATTACTGCCATGTTACAAATATATTTATAAAATGGAGTCTGATCAGTTCTGGCTCCTCATTGGTCAGGACCCCATTGCATGGCACTGCATTAACATAGCACATACCCCAGCTCAAAAGACATGATGGGGTGCATTAAATAAGAGCACAGCCTATTGGGGTCAAAAAGGTCAGTATGTTAATTACATATCCTTAGGATCAAAAAGGTCTCAATGAGACTCAAACAACCCAGCAACATCAACAAATAAATCATGCAAATATAAAATGACCCTACAACATTATTCAAAAACACAAACTACAAAGGAAATCCATCCAGCAACTTTGAAAACATACTTTCTACTCAAAATCCAAACCCCAAAAGCTGCAGTGCTGCTCACATAACAAAAACATCTTAAACACCTAGTGGAAGCACAACACATAGTCCCAAACTATGATTCTACACAATAGAAATATATATAAAGGTGCCAGCTGAGATGCAGCACAAAACTGTAGCAAAGTCACTGCAGTAATCAAGTCAATTCAATGGCAGTTAATCCCTTTTGTCACGCAGTGTCACAGGATACTATGGAACATCCTGGCTAGCTCCACTGTATATATAATAGACTCAATTTTCAGCAGCAGACATTTGGCACAAGGTGCCTGTACAAATGGAATTGTTGCAAATGGCACCTTGCACCAAATGTTGCGGCAGTCCTGATTTTCAAATGCAAGCTGCATTGAAATTGTGATGCAGTGCAGTGAAGTCTCCTTGCACCATTCCTGTGGCAGATGGGCTAGTCGTCAGGTCACAAGGGGCTTGCACCATGGTGGGGTTTCACCATCCCCTTATTTGGGATTTTAGAAGCCCCACCATGGTCGATTTAGGGCTGTGGTTAGACCAGCCAAGAGTTGGTCTAAGGTCCCTGTGCCACTGGCTTGAAGGAAGGTGAGTGGGGGCCTACAAGGTCAGGAATGTGGGTAGAGGGACCAATGGGAGTGCTATAGTAGGTAATGGAGGCACAGCAGCAGTGGCAGGGTTCAGAGTTGGCACCCAGCAGAGGTGCCATGGCCAGTGGGCAGAGCTGCTAGGCCCAGGAACACTGAGGTAGGCACAGATGGAACCTGTCCAGTGCTCCCAGGTAGCAACAGCAATGGCATCTGCCCCACAGGTGACACAGTCCCTGACATGTGGCGGGTGGCATTGGTTGCAGTGTGCAAGGTGCAGCTAGTGGACAGGAAGTCCCCATGCACTGTAACATTCCCCTGCTAAACAGCCCATTGTGTGGAACCTGGCTGATACCCAACCATACTATCAGGTACTGTGCCAGGGCTTTTGCCACCTGAGGGTCTGGGACAGGGTCTGTCCATGAATACCTTGGTGTACCGGGCCAAGTGGCTCTATCCCACTGGCCATGGTACCTCTGCTGGGTGCCATCTCTGAACCCTGCCACTGCCACCATGCCACCATTGCCTCTGATAGCAGCCCCACTGGTCCATCTGCCCCTGGTCCCAAACATGAAGGCATCTTCTCCCCATCCCAACTTTGCAGCTGCACCAGGGTTATGCCAGGCTAGGGGGCTTGATGGGACCTTCCTTCAAATCCCTCCAGAGCACCAAAGTTTTGTTGCAACACTGCGGCTGCAGCAACTTATGTGACTTTGGTGCAGAGACTTCTCTTTCTAGAACAGGGCACAGGCTCCATGCCGCACCCACAGTTTGTCACAGCTGTGGATCGGTGCACCGTGCACCGATGTAGCAGCTGATTGAAAATGGAGCCCAATGTCTCTACACCATCAGCAAAACTTCTATAAATATAGCTCTAAAAGCCAATAAAATATCCAATTACTTACTGTATCTGGCTTACATAAATAAACACAGGACAGCTCAAACTCCCTGCTTGAACCTCTTCATCAACTGTACTGCACCTGAATCAAGTCACATGACATCAAATCAACTGCCTAAGCCACCATGGCTGACTCAGATCACATGGAAAGTACAGGAAGCACAACCCAGGCTTCCATCTTAGCCCCCAGATAACACTGGAAGTGCAGAAAGTTAAAAGTCTAGAACACCTATTTAAAGTACAAGGGCCAACCACAACCATGCAACCATAGTTCACTGCAGTACAGTGCAACTGCACCCAGCTAGTGCAGTTTACGAGCTGCAACCTAATCCCTGACACCTATCTAATTTATATTAGTGCTGTAAAGCCAACCTTTGAAAGATACAGCACCAAATTATATCACTATCACATGGCTAACAAGCTCTGGCACAGCCACTACAACTGTGAATGCATTAACTAGATAAGGGTGTTTCATGGCTTAAACATAAACATTTATTTATTTATTTAAAAATATCAGATTTACAAACCTTTGAGTCAGAGACTCAGTTACAAAGGCACCTCATTGAAACTAACACAAAGACAGCACAGTTAAAAGTCAAAAACAGTGGCTCGGAGCAGACTGTTATAACAGTCATTCACTGGAGATGCATAGGTAGCAGTAGATAAACAGATTGCATAGTTTAGGCACACAGGCACCACATCAGGAAGACCAAACAGTTCAAACAATATACTATAGCTAAAGCAAACAGACATCAGGAGTCAAAGTGAAGCCCAGAGTGTTCACATGAAGGCTGTTGCATATATACTAACTGAATAAAAGTACAGTACAGTGAGAAAGGGCATATTTAAGCAATAAATCACAACATGGTATGTGTTATGTAATAATGTCATTCTGGGGTGGTTGAGCACGAGGCGGCTTTAGTGCCTCACCAATTTCAGGAGTGACAATATTACAAGATAACACACACCCTGGAGTGCCTTATTGCAATTATACAATGTCTTGTTGTTATATACAGAATAAAAATAAATTTTAAAGGATTTTTTTAGTGTGGAAAAATATTTCTTAAGAGAAAATGCAAGGAATGATCCAAATCCAAGCTATGGTGATGTTATTGTGTAATAACATCACTGTTTCAGTGTGTCAGCAGCCAGCTTCTTACATTTTCCTTGCCATTGTATAATTAAAAATAATGCTACCCTCTTTATTACAGTTACCTATATGTTTTACATTTTATTCTATGCACTGTTATAGCAATCAACTCAACAGAACCAGGCCATCATACACATGAAGGTACTGTACCCTAACTGAAAACACTGCTGAGACAACTGTATGTTGTGACAAGGTAGAAGATAAACACAATGTTGAGACAAGTTTTGAAGACATTTGATGTGTTTCAGTATTTTTTTAGAAACTGATATACAGTTCACACACAAAATTCATATAATATAAAAGTGCATATGCACAAATGGCAATGTAAATTGACACTTTTCATTACAAGCTGTTCTGTTGAAGGAAGATATTACTATATAAGGCCTTCAAATGAGCATCAGGTAAATGTACTGGGGTAGGTGTGTTATTGAGGGTATTGCATAGTGTATCTTTTATTGCTGCTCCCCGAATCAGCAATATTTGCACAAGCTGTGCCCAGTCCAGATTTTATAGCTCTGGCCTGGGTCTGGTGATGTGGGTTTTCCCTTACCCACTGCATGTGGCTTAGTGATATTATGTACAGATGGCTATAAAGTCTAAGCCATTGAGGTTGAAGTTTCAGAAAATCATTATGCTAAAATATCAAGACTCATTCCTCCCTCACTCCCCAGTCACAATTAATCCTCTACCAAAGTCATGCTTAAATACTGGTGCCTCTACATCCATGCCACTAAGCTTTTAATGCCAACATGCTTCTGCTGCTGTGACCAATTCAATGTGTGCTCTGCTCAACCCTGGCTTTATAAATGTATTTAATTATTTTAGAGGGCTCCTGGTTGTGACCAATATCAAACAAACAACTGAAGTCCAGTATGCCCCCCACACTGCCCAAACAGGCCTGTAATGGAGGATTTTCCATCTTTCATGTCCCAAATAGAGGCTCTTAGTTATCAAACTTTGGCCAAAATGTGAACATGCCAAACCATTACATCAAAGTGGCCCAATCAGTTTCATCCTGTACTTTAAATAATGTAAAATGTACCTTGCTGATCTGAGTTAGAGCCCTGCTGTTTCATTCTCTGTTTGCAAAGACAACACTCCAGCTTCCTTGTCTCACATTTATAAAGTGCAGACTGCTAGGTGTGGCTGGGAGAAAATTGCTAGGAAAGTGATCACAGCTTTCCCTAATCATAAACCTATTCAATGTGTGATCTGCTCAACCCTGGCTTTATAAATTTATTTAATTATTTTTAGAGGGACTCCTGGTTGTGACCAATATCAAACAAACAACTGAAGTCCAGTGTGCCTCCCTAAACTGCCCAAGCAGGCCTGTAATGGAGGATTTTTCCATCTTTCATGTCCCAAATAGGGGCTCTTAATTATCACACTTTGGCCACAATGTGAACATGCAAACCATTACATCAAAGTGGCCCCAATCAGTTTGGTCCTGCACTTTAAATAATGTAAAAGTACCTTGCTGATCTGAGTTAGAGTCCTGCTGTTTCATTCTCTGTTTGCAAATACAATACTCCAGCTTCCTTGTCTCACATTTATAAAGTGCAGTCTGCTAGGTGTGGCTGGGAGCAAATCACAAGGAAAGTGATCACAGCTTTCCCTAATCATAAACCAATTCAATGTGTGATCTGCTGAACCCTGGCTTTATAAATTGATTTAATTATTTTAGAGGGCTCCTGGTTGTGACCAATATCAAACAAACAACTGAAGTCCAGTGTGCCCCTCCCCAGAACTGCCTGCCTGTAAATGAAGTTGGTATATTATTTGGAAAAATGCAAGGCTGGGTCTTTTATTATGCAGTGTCCAGCAATGATGGTGGTGTCAAATGGCTTAATGAGGTGCTGTGAGGTGCCTATGGAACTTGTCATGTAGAAAGTTCCAGGGACACAGTCATAAAAACTGGAATTACAGGTTCCAATGAGTAATTAACTCAGCAGGAATGTTAGAAAGTCAACTCCACTATAAACTGAGCCAAGAAAAAGTAAATAGGACAAAAAACAACAGGATTGTGTTTCTAAAATGAGTTGATAATTGCAACTGGTAATTTTAACATGTGCAAGTCAACTCCACTTCTCAAACTAAAAAGAAAATACACTTCATCACAGACTGTATTTACAAGTACTGTGCCCATTTTAGTATATACATGTTTAAGAAATACCTGAAAGCTGTTTATTTTCCATAGCAGGTGAATCCTTAGTAGTTTCAGACACTTAGTCTTTCCCTTTGAGACACCAGGTGACTCTGATAATCATTGTTCCAAGGGTTTTAAGTCAGTTTGAAGGCATTAAGTATTTTCTCTTCTCATACTCTTTAAAAAATGCAGGATTCCACAGACTTCTTGTGTTCCTAGGTCCAGCTCCCAAACTAGTGAATCTTATTTCAACATAATAGATCCACCTCATGCCCCTCCCACATAAATAAAAGGTGGTCTGGATCTTTAGGAGCTTCTTGGGTGGAAGGGGTTGGATCTTACCTCCCCAAAAACAATGCTGCCTCCCACTACTCAGGTTCCAGTTCTTCTACCACCCATTTAAGAAAGAAAGTAGTACCCTGCAACCATTGAGTAACATGAAAGCGTATTTATTTATTTAAGGGTGGAAAAAATTTCTTGGAGGAGGGTAAGGCGGAAGACACTATTTACACCTTCAGTCAGTTCCACAGACAGAAAACATGACATCACTCCTTTTGTACATGTAAAACTCCTGTAGACTCTGCCCACAGTCATAAAACTAACATTACTAAACATTGTATAACTGGAATAAGGCAATTCCATTGGGGAATTACACTATGGCAATGTATAGTATTCATGATGGTTGAAGTCCAACCCACCAGTCTTTATCTTAACATAGCATGATCCCTCAGTCATGCCTTATTTCTTATATAATATATGGATGTAGATTTTTCTCCATAGGAGCCATTATCATGTCTTTCCCTGAATACCTCACTGATTAATGCTGATTTCCTGACAATCAAAGTTGTACACCTCTCGGTTAAAGCTGTATGCCACACAATTAAAGTTCATAGCTAACAATAAAAGTTGTATATTGTGGGAACAACTTTAGTACATATACAAAATAGAAACACAGGAAAATACATAAACAAACCTCCAATTTAACAATTTAACTAAGACCTATTTAACAAATCTAATAACCAATTATCCCATCAGTTAACAAGCCTAGAAATCATACAGAATTCCCACACTAAATAATACACCTTAGCAACAGTCAAACATGCTTTCAACAAATTCATAGAAACACCACCTTAAAGAAAAATCTGTATCATCAAAATACAAAGGCTGTTACTCCAGCCACACAAACCGAACTCCTCCACCTTCTCACAAACAGTCATATTTCTTGACACTCCAGCTTTCTGCTCAGTTGCCAGGCTTCTCATGCTCCTGCTGACATGTTCTTTGATGTGCCAGCTGTCTTCCTCAGATACCATGCCCTCCATGCTACACCACCACCATCTCCAGCCATGTTAGTCCCTCCATCTGCTCACAACTGATCCAAACAACAGAATTCATCAGCTCTGATGGTATCAAATAACATGAAGGTAGGAAAGCAATGTGAAAAGGCATCACAAAAGTCAGCAGCATCCTTGAATGCATAGGCAGGGGTATTACAAGCAGAAATCAGAGGTGATAATCCCATTGTACAGGTCCTTGGTGAGGCCTCAACTGGAGTACTGTGTTCAGTTCTGGAGACTGCACCTTAAAAAGGACATAAAATGATTAGAGTAAGTGCAAAGAAGAGCTACAAAGATGGTCTAAGACCTTCACCACTAACCTCTGAGATGAGACTTAGGCAATTAAATGTGTACTCCTTGGAACAGAGCAGAGATAGGGGAGACATGATAAAGACTTTAAAATACCTCAAACTCAGCACAGAGCAGAGCCTCTTCAATGAGAATAAAGAGGCACGTCCAGAGGGCACAACAGGCGTTTGGTGGGGGATAAATTCGGACCAATGTCAAAAGTTCTTCTTCACATAAAGGGTTGTGGAGTCTTGGAACAGACTGCCACAGGAGGTGGTGGAGGCAAAGATGGTTAGGGAATTCAAGCTATCTTGGGATAGGTATTGTGGCATCCTGAAACAAGAAGTATATCCTAGGGGAGTTAAACAAACAAACACACACACGGGCAGACTAGATGGATCAAGTGATCCCCATCTGTTGTCACATTCTTTTGTTGTTCTTATACAAGGCTGACAACCACAGAATCCAGGAATTTATGATGTCACATGTCACTCTCAGCTACAGACTGTGGTTCCAGTGAATCATGTCACACCAGACTACTGACTAGAGCTACAGACCATGATGCCACCAATGAATTAAAGAACGACCATAGGCAGACATGTCCCCTTATATAGGTGACTCTGTACTACAGAAATACACTGAGCCAGAGTGACCTAAACAAAATGCTACACTGCAAAAGACAGAAGACAAAACACAACACAAAGCAAACCCAGAAATTATCCAAACCAAAGGCAAAGCAAGAAATGAACCTGACCTCTATTTTAAAGTAAATCATATCCATCCTAATATATTATATAAAACAAGTTGTGGAAGTCCAGCATACTTAGAAATATGCCCATCGTGGGGTCTAATCAGATAATAAAGTCTTGCCCTTTGGGTGCATGGCCTTACCATACTGGACACCCTCTGCATCACCTGCTGTCACATTGCTACCAACTCACCATCTGATACCCACTACTGTTCCCAATACTCCTCCTTCCATCCTGCCTCTCCCTCATGTCACAAGTTCCTCTGTGCTTCTATCATCTCTAAATGCTGGTTTGGGCCCCTCCTCATACCCATGCTCAATTCTCTCCCATCTCCTCCTTCCACTTCCAGCATTCTATGGACACCCGCACCTTCTCTTTCCCCACCCTCACTCCTCAGCTTGGAAATCTGCATTCTCCTATCACTTCTCCTCCCTGTTGAATCAGCAGCCATCCCAAATTCATGTCTCCTCCTCCTTCCTCCATCAGGTGCCTGCTAAATCTTTTCCATTCTTCCCCATGCTCTTGTCAGTCCTCTGCCTGAACCCTTCCTAGACCTTTCCTGCAATTCTGCTCTCCCTTACCTTTCATTCTCCTATAACCACATGGTTTTGGCTATTTAGTGTGTAGTTTAATCAGCCTGTTTCACTGTTCCCTGAAGTCTAGGTCAGTCTTTGTTTATTCAGGCACTAAGCACTTTTTGATTGTGTCCAATTGTGCAACAAATTTGTATGCTAATTTATTTGTCCTCTGCTTTATGCAATAGTGTCATTTTCTTGCTTGTTCTGCACTCTGCCATTGCACTTCATTGTTACTGAAACCACATCACCTGACTTGCTGTAATCATGGCTGCAGGGTTCTCCTGATTCCTTCCTCTGGGTGGTGGGAGAATTCCTGCAGAGGTGGCAGATTTCATTGGTGGTGAAATGTTGGAATCCCCCAGATGCATAGTATTGGGGGACTTCAATGTTTGGGCTAATATGAATCCTCCAGGCTTGGGTCTGACCTTCTGCAGATGATGTCATTTCTGGGCCTGTCACAAGAGGGTACTTCAGGGCGGTCACATGTTGTACCTGGTGTTCTCACTGGGGCTTGAGGTTTGTCGCTCAATCAGTTGGTCTAATCATTGCATGATGGAGTTCTCATTCAGGGCACCCTCAAGAGCCCTTCCCTGTGGAGATGGTCAGCTGCCACCCTTTGAGGGGCTGTCTCTGGAGGGTTTCCTTGCAGTAGCTGAAATATCCAGTGTAGGCTTTACATGTGAAAAGGGTGATGCAGTCACTGCCTATAACAAGGTGATGTCTGACATGCTTGATGCCCTTGCACCGGTCCGTGTACAACCAAAATCTTCTGCCTGAGGTCCCCTTGGTTTGATGGGGAGCTCAAGGTGTCAGAAGTTGGAGCACTGCTGGTGGAAGACCAGGCTGGAGGAGGATAAACTGGCCTTGGGTGCTCACTACGGTGAATACTAAGGGCAATCAACTGCAAGAAGGCAAAGTTCCTGTCTAGGAAGATTGTTGCAGGGAGGAACTGACCTGCTGTGCTATTTTGGACTGTGGATGAGCTGTTACACTCAGTCTGTCTACAGCTGAAAAAACCTTTTCCAAATCCTCATGTGAAGAGTTTGCTCGGTTCTTCTCTGACAGGGTGTCCTCCATCCAGCAGGGAATTCCACAATGTGCCATATTATGGCTCACAGCAGTTGCCATGAGCAACACAGAAGCACTCCGCTTAGTTGGGGTGAGTTTAAACTGGTGGAGGTGGCTGAGGTCATTGAGGTCGCTCCAGGCTGATGCACATACTGTGAACACAGCCGTGCCAAACTTTTCTTGATGGGATGTATCGACTCCATTGGTCTGGTGCTCGCTTTGATTGTCTGGTACTTTTGTTAGAGGAGATCTTCCCAGATTCCTTGAAAGAGGCACTGGTGACACCCTTCTGAAAAACAATTGTTAGACCCTGACATCTTGGCAAATTAGCGACCCACCTCTAACCTTCCTTTCCTAGGTAAGGTTGTAGAGAAGATTGTGGTGCAACAGCTTGAGGAGCACTCTTGAGGCCTTTGACTATTATGAGCCACTCCAGTCTGGATTTCGTGTAGGCCTTGCACTGAAATAGCATTAGTTCAGGTGCATAATGACCTCCTCAGAGTGAGAGAGCGAGAGGGTTCAGTTCTCATTCTCATCGATCTTTCCTCAGCATTTGATGCAGTGGACCATGCTGTGTTACTTCGACCATCTCAGAGAGTACTGTGGACTTGCCAGCACTGTCATCTGCTGGTTTGAGTCCTAGCTCATGAATAGGAGGCAGTGGGTGGTGATTGGTAATGTCTCCTCCTCCATAAGCCTCCTGTCTTGTGGAGTACATCAGAGTTCGATCCTGTCATTGATGTTGTTCACTGTGTACATGCTGCCCTGGGTGAGCTCGTTAGGAAGCACAATATGGCTTTTCACTGCTATGCAGATGATACCCAGTTGCATCTTTCCTTTGCCCCTGGGACAACAGACACCATGGATGTGCTCAATAGCTGTCTCACCGAGATCAAAGATTGGATGTCCTCCTGCTAGTTGCAGCTGAACCCCGATAAGAAGGAGGTACTGGTGGTGGAATCAAATCTAAGGCATGATAGGATTGCCTCTGGTGCGGAAACAGGTTTATTTCTGGGACCTGTGCCATTGAAGGCTTCCTCTAGGGTGTGCAATCTAGGCATCTTCCTTGATGATGGATTGACATTTGAACCTCGGTGTCATCTGTCATCCAAAGCAGTTTTTACCATTTGAGGAATATCACTAGGATCAAGCCCCTAGTTCTGCCTGGGGACCTTCTCACCTTGGTGCATGCTATTGTGACATCCAGGCTGGACTACTGTAATACGCTCTACTGGGGGTCTCTGGAGGCACCTTCCACTGACTGCAGCTGGTAGCAGAATACGCCACCAGGCTGCTGACAGGACTTTCTAAGTTCAGTCATGTTACCCCAGTGTTCTGCGAACTTCACTGGCTGCCGGTCAGGTGGAGGGTCCTCTGTAAGGTGGGCTTCACCTTTAAGGCCCTACATGGACTTGGTCCTGGCCACCTATTTGACCTTCTAACACCTGCCGCCAATATTCACTCCCTCTATTCCTCCTCTAGGGGCCTCTCGCGATTCTCAGGACAAGGTTAAAACTGCAGGCGACAGGGCTTTCAGTGTCACCAGCCCCATCCTGTGGAATTCACTACCACCAACTGTGAGGGAGGCCCTTCAGTGGAGATCTTTAAGACCCGCCTCAAGACCCACTTATTTGCATTAGCATGTCAAGACATCGCCTCTATGGGCATCAGTATTTACTCTATAGGTTAATGCCTATATATTCTGAACTTAGATTGCTGTTTTATTCTTACCCTGTTTTAATTCTGTTTATGTATTTCTGTATGCGCTGCCCTATTCTTAATGTTTGTATTTGTACAGCACCCAGAGTCTCCGGAATTGAGCACCCAAGAAATAAAAGTTGCCTTGCTTTGCCTTTGTAATCAAGTTCACCCTTCCCCTTCCTCTGGCTGCACCAGGAAATGAGCCTCAGCTCAGTGTGCTTCTACCAGTAACCAAGTTTGAAATAAATAAATTAATAAATTATTATTTTATTAGTCCCTCGATGGGTATATTTCCTTTATACCACTCCATACCCATCATGTATTTGTCTATTTTCTATGGTCTATTTGTCATCTTTTTCCCTTATAGTTCACTTACAGCTGAGGCTTATTCAGGAACTGAAGTCACAATTCATTGGTTGTGATGGAACAGATCTTTGCTGTAGAAATGGCAGTGATTTCACAAGTAGGGCATGATGACTTAAGCTCCAGAATAAGCTTCAGTTGTAGATGGACTGTGAGAACAAGTCAGCCCGACATCGGTGGTTGGAAAGTTGATGGAAACACTACTGAAGGAAAGGATTGTAGAATGTCTTGAATCCAACGGGTTACAGAATCTGAGGCAGCATGGATTCACGGTGGAGGTCATGTCAGACAAATCTTATAGATTTCTTTGACTGGGTGACTAAAGAATAAGCTCAGGGAGGAGCAGTGGAAGTGGCCTACCTGGATCTCAGTAAGGCTTTTGACACTGTTCCACATAGGTGACTAGTTAGCAAGCTGGGTAGATTAGAGGTGGGTGAAAAGGTTGTAAACTAGGTAATTGGTTAGTGGATAGATGACAGAGGGTGGTGGTGCGGAGTTTACCCTGAGGAAGGGACCAGTGGGATACCTTGGGGAAACAGTGTGGGACTGGTCCTCTTTAATGTCATTATAAGTGGCATTGCAGAGGAGCTAGAAGAGAAGATCTGCATCTTTGCAGGTGACACCAAGACCTGCAGCAGGGTGGACACTTCAGGGAGAGTGGAAAGATGAGCAGAGACCTGTGAAAAGTTGAGGAGTGGTCAGGGTATGGCAACTGGGTTTCAATGTGAAAAAGTGTACAGCAACCAAGAAGCAGAGTGAAAATGGGAGTGGTATTGACGACAACCAAGGAGGAAAGAGACTTAGAGGTAATCATATCAGATGACCTAAAGGTGGCTAGGCAGTGCGACAAGGCATTTGGGAGGGCTAATGGGATGCTGGGATGCATGAAGGGGTATCACCAGTTAAATGAGGGAGGTGGTGTTGCCCTTGTATAGATCTCCAGCAAGACCCCACCTTGAGTACTTGTGTCCAGTTCTGGAGACCACATCTCCAGAATAACATAGACAGAGTGGAGGCAGTCCAGGGAAAGCAACTAAATGGTGCAGGGTCTGCATTGAAAGCCCTATAATGACAGACTAAAGGATCTCAACATGTACTGTACACCCTGGAAGAGGAGGGAGTGGGATATGGAAGAGACCTTTAAATACCTCACAGGGGTGAATAAGGTAAAATAAAAAGTGTTCAGGAACAAGAAACATGATATGAAATTGGAGGGGAGGATTCGAGAGATGTGAGGCAGTACTTCTTCACAGAAAGAGAGGTGGATTCTGAAACAGCCTTCAATTAGAGGTGGTGGGGTGAAAACAGTGGTGGGGTTCAAGAATGCATGAGATAGACACAAGGGAATCATAGTGGAAAGGAAGGGAGGGACAGCTGTAGATCAAGTAGGGTCTATGGCGAGAATATAGGTAGGAAAAATGGGTAGACTTGGTGGGCCAAGTGACCCTTATCTGCCATCAGATTCTATGTTTCTTGTTTCCTGTTTTCCTAAACAAATCCTAAGTCATGACGAATGGAATGACTGAAAATGTGAGATTTTTCTGTAATGTAGGGCAATTATAGTAATGCTGATGTCATCTGGGATATTTTATTTTGAGTTTTTGGCTGGACCCATTTGTAAACTGTAGCCTTAAGATGATTCATAAAGGACACTTTTGGAACTACAACCTCTGAATGTGTAGGATATTAAAAGGTGCATACCAATAGGTAGATATATAGCTTTATTTGCATTCACCGCTCCATATGTGCAGGGTGGTTTAACAGCTTTACAAAAGATAGGCAGATGAATCATAATATGCATCAAATTGAGACAGTGCATGAACAAAACTGCAAAGGGACAAAGATAAGGAGGGGAGTACCATACTAAAATAGCCCACAGAAAGGATAGTTACTTATCGGTAACACTAGATCTTTGGGAGAATCTCTCATAGATCCACACATACTGGAATGTAAGCTGATTGTGTCAAGCCAACTTAGAATCTTTTACCAGCAGGGGCCATCCACGACGATGCATCATGCAGTATGTCAGTGATGCACAGCCCTGTTTCAGAAAAGTAGGCAGCCCAAATGCCTACTTAGTTTTTCTCACCAGAAACAAACAGAATTTTCCAATCTGATAGGAATAAGAGATCAGAATGTCCCATCTGGAGAAGGTGGGGCAGAGAAACCTCTTTAAGTTTATTGTGAGGGCACTGCCCTTGATTCTAACAGAAAGTCTGCAAAAGCTCTATCTACAGAGCAAGGGATTAGGAGGAAGGGCATGCTGTGACTGCAAGAGAATTCTCCTGAAGAGCTAGTGCTGTTGATAAGTAACTGTCCTATCTTCTTCAAGAATATCTCTCTTCATAGAACCACGCATATTGGAATGGTTCCTAAGACATAGAAATGCCTTGGGAAGATGGTTCAGAGAGGGAGGTAAGCAATTTGCTGAAGAACATAGACCCTGTAGAGAGCTAAGCCAAGGGCAGAATGTCTATGGGAAGTTAAGTCCATATGAAAGTATCTAGTGAGTGCAAATGCAAGCCCAGGGGTCAGCAATGCATATAGAGTGGCGCCAGCATTGATGCAACACAGTAATGCTGCAGTATATCACAAAATGCTGCAGTATACTGCAGGAACAGTGTAATTCGGTGGCAATTAAACACTCCTGGCATGCAGTATTTTGTGACATGTCACTTACTGCAAGTTACTACTCAGTATCGTGGCTGGCTCCACTGTATCAGTGAACATCATGAATTGAAGCAAACCACCGAAGTGTCCATTTCATGAGTGATGTGGTCACAGACAGTGTCATGGTGATCTTTACTCATCATCCTGTAACCAAAAGCAATACATACCTGATGCCATCTGAGAGACATTTCAGAGACAGGTGTACCCTCCATTGTGGATGCCAGTGAAACAAAAGTCTGAGAGGGCTTATACAGTCCTTGGTGTGATGCAAACAGAAGCATAGTGCTTTATATACCTCCAAGGCATGGAAGGAATCTTTGCAAAATGGTAAAATGGAAGATGGCTCATTCTAAGAAAGAGCAGACACCATATGAAGAAATCTTGGTTGAGTTAAAAGGGCTTCTCTGTCTAGATGAAATACCAAGTACAGGTGCTCAATAACAAGACTGCAACTCAGAGACACTTTGGGCTGAAGAAATGGTAACCAAAAATAGCATTTTCCAAGCAAGAAACACAGATTGCAGATTACTGCTGGTTCTGAAGGAGCCCTGGTAAGACATTTGAAACCAGATTAAGGTCTCAGCTAGAAACCAGGTAACAAATCTCAAGGCGTGAGTTGCAAGATTTCTTTACGTAATCGGTGAGACACCTCCAGCTGTACCAGCATGTTGCCCTCGATGAGAGCATGGAAAGCTGAGACAACCACCATGTAAATCTTTACAGAGGAACATTGAAGGCCAGAGTCACATAATGACAAGATATAATCAAGGGCCTTTTGTACCAGACAGACAAAAGGATCCACATTGTAACAGGTGCACTATATATGGGAATGTTTTCATTTCAAAAATAGGTACATCTAGTAGAGGGCTTTCTAGCTACTACAGTTACTTCAGAAACCACACATGAAACTCTAATGGGGATAATGCGACATCTTCAGGAACCTAGCATGGAATTTGTAAGTTGGGAAGCCAGCTGCAACAGAAGGCCCAGGACTTGTGAGAGAAGTACCAAAGGACATGGTGGTTCTACTGTTAGATTAAACAGCTTTTTTATTTAAGTCTTTGGTAACTGGATAAGGCCCACTAGGCACAAGTGCCTGGAGCACTGGGGAGGAAAAATGACAGTATGCAAGTGGAAGTTGTGGGAGTCTAACCAAGGTCTGCTGGATGTACCAAGATCATTCAGAGCTCATTACTCTAACCTCTAGGCTATACTGTCAGCTGATGGAACCAAATCTAAAGAAGCTAGAAGGGCACTATTGGGATCATGGTTTGTGGTTCCACTTGGAGTTTGAGCTGCACAATCTGATTTAGAGGCAGAAGGGTGACTCGTAAAGGACTTTCCCTTCCTAGGAGAGGGAAAGTGCATCTAGCCAGAAAATTCTAGGTCCTGGAATGAGCAAGCAAAAAGCAACAGTTTTGCATTGTGCAAGGATACAAAATATTCCTGCTCAGATTGGCCCCAGCAGGGCAGGAGCCCAGCAACTACATCATCCAGAAGCTCTCTGTCATGACTTTGAGCTGCTGATCAGCTGAGAACATCTGCTAGTATGTACTAGATGCCTGGCAGTTAATAATCACCAAATGGATCTGTGTGCCACTGCCCAATCCTACAGTATCATTGATTCCCTGCACAGGGAATATTAGTGAGTGCCTCCCTGTCTGTTAAGGTAATGCATTGAACATTGATTGTCTGCACTAGTAGAGTTCTTTCCTCAGCCTGCAGAGTAAAGGCCTAAAGGGCCAGAAGAACAGCCTTCATATCCAAATTATTGCAGTGAAGAAAGTATTCTAGGGGTTCTAAATGCCTTGAGTCAATAGGGGACCCCAGTAGGGCATCCCAGCCCTAACAGGATGCATCCATTGTGAAAATGATCTGAGGAGAGGCTTAAGGAAAGGAATGTCAGCCAGAAGGTCTGGATGATTCTGTCACCAAATAGATTGCTGCTTAGGGAGGATCGGATCCGAATCATGTGATCCAGAGGCTGTAATGCTTGGATACATTGAACTCCGAGGATCCACTGGGAGATCCTAATATGAACAGCGGAGCTGTGTCAAGTTCCTTCTTGTCTAGTCATATCAACACCTTTGAACATGAGCTGGTAAGAATGGATACACCCATCATTGCTTACTGCATAATTGCTATGTGTTTCCAGTCATTATGTCTTAACATCACCCAGGGCATCATAACTTAAGCTAATTTGCCATCACAGCCCCTAACCTCTGAAATAAGCTTCCTACCATGGTCCAGGACAGTGCCATTTCCACTGCCTTTAGGAAAAGTCTTAATGCTTATTATCTTGAGTGTAGTACATGCAGTTTCTACTACTGATTGTTCTCCACTTGGTATTCATATCCTTCACAAATATTCTTCCTGGGGTGGTTTGTATCACTTCTTCTAGTGTAATTTGTTCAGAATAATTACTGACAGTGCTACCAAATTAGCTAGCCTGGGAGTGAGTCCCAGGTGGTAGCCTGGTAAAACACTGGCTGGACAACAGGACACAGCGGTAATAGTAAATGGAGTCCACAGTGAAGAAAGGGGTTACTAGTGGGGTACCGTAGGGTTCATTACTGGGGCGGTTCTTTTTAATGTCTTTATAAGTGACATTGCAGAGGCACTGGAAGGGAAAGTATGTTTCTTTGCAGATGACACAAAGATCTGCAACAGGGTTGATACTCAAGGTGGGGTAGAAAGGATGAAAAGGGACTTGGCAAGGTTAGAGAAATGGTCAAATGTACGGCAGCTTAGATTCAATGCAAAGAAGTGCAAGTAATGCACCTGGGAAACAAAACCCAGGGAAGGGTACACAATGGGGTGAGATACTGACAACAACAAAATGGAAAGGGACCTGGGGTAGTCATATCAGATGACCTAAAGGTGGTCAAGTAATGTGAGAAGGCAGTAAGGAGGGCTGGGAGATACTGGGATGCATAGGGGAGGCATCACCAGTAGAAAGCAGGAAGTTGTTGGCCCTCTGTACAGACAGTTGGTAAGACCACATCTGGAGTACTGTGTACAGTTCTGGAGACCCCTATCTCTGCAAAGACATAGACAGGGTGGAGGCTGTCCAGAGGAGGGCACCAAAATGGTGCAGGATCTGCACCAGAAGACACATGAAGAAAGACTAAAGGAGCTTAAGATGTATAGCCTGAGGAAAGGAGGGAGAGGGGGACATGATAGAAACTTTCAAATACCTTAAGGGAATCAACAAAGTCCAAGAGGGTAGTATCTTTCAGAAAAGAGATGTGCAAGAACAAGGGGCACAATTGGAAGATAGAGGGGATGGCTCAGAGGTAATGTGAGGAAGTATGTCTTCACAGAGATGGTTGTAGATGCATGGAACAGCCTTCCTGAGGAGGTCGAGAGTTAAACACAGTGGTGGAATTCAAGAGTGCATGGGACAGACATAAGGCAATTCTAGTTGGGGGTAGGAGGAAGTAGGCTGTTGGTTAACTAGGATCTGCAGCTTATCCATTAGGTAGGGAAATGGGCAGACTAGGTGGGCCAAGCGGTCCTTCTCTGCCATCAAATTCTATGTTTCTATGTATTTGCCACATAATATTGTCTCTGCAAAGCCTGTACACCTAAATGTCAATAGTATTCTCTGCTGTATGTAATTAACTCCGGTTTGCTGCTAAAAAGGGGTAATTGGTCTCAGCGGGCCTACCTAGTCATCAAAACCCAATACATAAATAAATAAATAAGCATGGTGTCTCTGTCTTATCTTCCAGTTTGTGTCCAAAGATGCTGATTGACATGACTAGACAAGAAGGAACCTGACACTGAGCACCACCATAGATGGGCTAGAGGCACTGTTACAATAACTGCAGCCATAAGACCTAATAGACAAAGCAATTTCTTTGCAGATACCCTTCTGCTGGAGATAACTAAGTTTGCTGGAACAATTAGTGAGAGGCTTTGTCATATATTAGGAAGGCAGTGGCCTGTATCGCGTTCAGTACCGTACAATGTATTGCAGCCTTCAGCATGGAACTACAGCAATACAGATGTTGGCTTATTGACCAGAAGCACCAATTAATTGAACAACTGCTGTGCCCTTTGTATTATATGAATTGCCAGTTCCCTGAAGGATGTTTTAGATGCCATTTGTTCAGGTATTGAAAAACATACATGGTCTCTTTGCATAGGGCCATGGCTACTGCTGCAAAACATTTGGTAAAGACTTTTGATATGAATATCGAAAATGCCAGTAGAAAAGCCATTATGGTCTATCGTGTCTGCTGGACGTGTGCAGCTCAGTCTCTGTTACTGGAGCTGCCCTCCCTTTTTTCCCATTGAGTTATCATCCTCACACTCTACCCCCACCCATCACCCCACCCATTATGACTCTACCTTCACCCTGTCCCATCCTCTTTAAAGCTGCCCACTGTTTTTAGTGAAACCACCTTTTCTAGCAGTTTGTTTGGTTTGGAAAGCACCTTTTCTGTGAAAAGTGCTTCCTAATGTCTCTCGTGAATCTCCCTCCCACCACCACTAATTTCAGACTATGTTCTCTAGTAAACCCCTCAACTTCAGAAAGCCCTCCGTTCTGACCTTGTTCATTCCTTTAAGGTACTTGAAGGTTTCAGTCATGTCTCCCCTGTCCCTTCTGTTCTCCAGGGAATACATCTTGAGCTCCTGCAGCCTCTCTTCATAGGATCTTCCCCAGGCCCTAGATCATCTTGGTCACCCTGTGTTGAACCCCTCCAGTAACTTGGTGCCTTTTACAGATAAGGGCACCAGAACTGTACACAGTACTCAAGTGCAGTCTCATCAATGACCTGTACAAGGGCAAGATGACCTCATTTTTCCTGGAGGTGATTCCTCAAGCAATGCATCCCAGCATTTTGTTTACTTGACTGCAGCTTTATGGAACTGTGCAGAGTGCTTCAGGTCCCCTTTATGATTACCCCTAGATCTTTTTCCTCCTCTGATCTAGATACCTGCATACCCCACAACCAGTTAATGGCCCCAGGTTCTTAGCTCCCAGGTGCATGACCTTGCACTTAGTGTTGAACCCAGCTGCCATGTACCCAACCATTTCTCAACCAAAGCCTGGTTCTTCTTAAGCTCATGTCTCCTTCCTCTATGTTCCTTCTACCACAGAGCTTAGTGTCATCTGAGAATAGGCAGATTCTACTTCTTATCCCATCTGCTAGGTCTCCAGTGAAGATGTTAAACAACACAGGTCTGAGTACTGAGCCCTGTAGGACCCCCACTGGTCACAGGCCTAAGCCTCGATAGTTCCCCCTTACTGTCACCTCTGATTTCTACCCTGAAGCCGGCTCTTTACCCACCCTGCCAGCTTCTCCCATACTCCCCGGTTCCTCAGTTTACTAAGCATCCTCCCATGTGGCACGGAGTCGACGTCTGTACAGGACATCTGAATCTATAGGGTTAGTCTGGCAGGATCTCTCCAAGACAAACCCATGCTGCCTATCATCCTGGAGACCATTTACCTCCCGAAGGTTCACTAGCCGTTCTTTAGTATGGTCTCCATCAATTTGTCCACTATGGATGTAAAGCTAACTGGTCTGTAATTATCTGGTTCATCCCTGGGTCCACTCTTGTATAGAGGCACTATATGAGCCAATCTCCAGTCCTAAAGCATGCACCCTGTCTCCAATGAAGTGTTAAACAAGTCCACCAAGAGACTAGCCAGGACCACTGCCATTTCCTTAGAACTATCAGGCACATGCCATCTGGCCCAGGAGCCTGTTTCACCCTAAATGCCCTAAGGCCCTTCAAAACTGTGTCCTACTGATTTCTCCATCTGTTTCACCATATTCCTTCTGTACCCCTAATTTTCCCTGTTACATAGGTCCATCCTTCTCTGTAGTGAACACCGAACTGAAGTACTCTTTCAGTTTGAATCGCACTCTGTAAAAGGTATTCCAGCGTATCTACCCATTAAATAAACATACAAACAAACAGTGTATCCTCCTGCTCCACACTTTGTTCCACCCATCTGCCATCCCTCTTAATCATGATAATCCCACCTTGCAACTGCTTCTGCCTTTATATACCTAAAGAATTCATTTTCCTCTTCCTTATCCCCACGCCAGCTTTAGTTCTCTATTGGCCTTAGCTGCCTGGACCACTCTGCTAGCCTCTCTTGACTTTGCAGAGTAATCTTCCTGTCCTCCTTTCTCATAGTACGTTTGTACTTATGAAAGCTGCCTCTTCTCCTCAATGTTGCTGCCACCTTGTTGATGAACCAGCTTGTTTTGGACCTGATTTCTTACTTTGAATCTTAGTGCATGCGTTAGTGGCCTTGATCAGACCATCTTAATAATGGCCCATTTCTGTTCCACTTCCATCCTTAGCTTGATTTTGGCAAGGTGCTCCACTAGTATTTCCCTATCCTACAAAAATTCACCTCTTGAAGTCCACCACCCTCGCCTTAGTCCTGGCAGTTTACTTACCCATATTGAGGTAAAACCACACTGTGCAGTGGTCGCTGCCTGCATGGGATCCTCCACTACAATGTCATGGGCCTGGTCTTCATCTGACAGCACTAGGTCCAGTATGGTTCCATCCCTGGTTGGCTCTGTGACCCTGCACCAGAAAGCAATCCTGGAAAGCCTTTAGGAGGACATGTTTCCTGGAGCAGGAGGTAGCTGGTGTTGACCAGTCAACATCAGGCAGGTTGGAATCACCTGTTATGACTATATCCACCCTACCTACTAGAATTCTAACCTGCTCCTCAGCTCTCTGTCCAACTCCTCATTCTGTGAAGGTAGTCTGTACACCACACCCATTTGTACCTCTTTCCCTTGGTATTTTCAAGCTGTACCTAAAAGGTTTCCATCTTACTCCTCCTCCCTGGTGCATATGATCCCTCCCTTATGAATATGGGCTACCTCCCCCTCCCTGTCCTTGTGGTAAATTCTATATGTAGGATCATGAGGTCCAGTCATGATACTGGATGGCCCACATCTCTGTGATGACTGCTATGTCTACTCACCCTCAGCCATCAGTGCTTGAAGATCTGCCATCTTGTTTGCCAGACTTCTTGCATTCAAGGACACTACCTTCCACTGTGACCCCTGTATCCCTGTTCCTCTTACCATCCCTTTTAGTCCCTCCTCCTGCTCCCACATTCCCTCTCTCTTGCCCTCCCTTCATCCTTCCCTATTTGTGCTGATTTGATAAGGCGAGAGGCCCATTGTCCTCGATCACCTGGTCACTACTGTTGTGTCCCACTTAGCAACCCTCCCTTCAGTTTAAATTAAGATCTGCAGTCATGTGTTCCTACTGTTTGTCTTTCAACACTCTGGTGCTGCCTCTTCTTAAATGCAGCCTATCCAGTGCGAATAGGTCCATATTTTCCCAAGTCCTACTCCCCACTAGCCCTCACCCCTTTGCCTTGCACCATCCCCTTAACCAACTGTTGCCTGTTCCTCAGGTCTTTGCTTGCTTGACAGTACTTGCCCTAGGGACTGGGAGTACTTCAGAGAAGGATACTGACCTTTCTGCCCCACTGCAGATTTTACCTCACCTCCTAAACCTCTCCTCCACCACCTCTATCTCACACCCTGCCAAGTCTTTTCTACCCAAATGTAGTATAATATGAGGCTTTTCATGCTCCTGCCTTACACACTTAGGTACAAAGGCCCCACCATCCCCACCGCATGCCCCGTGACACACTCCACCCTCCAGAGGCTATGCCTTGAATTTTACCTCCCCATCTCACCCTTCAGTATTGAATCCTTCAGGATAACGACCCCTCTCCCTTCTCCTGTGCCCCTCTCATCCTGTCTTACCCTATGCACCCTCTAATAGCCCCTCTCATCTCTCTCAGAGTGAGTTCCCTTGTCCCACTACTTTTCCCTGTTTTGACCTCACCCTTTGGTCCTCCTTATTCCATCCCACCAGACAACTCTCCCAGACTATCCCTCTTCCCTCCTTATATTCACTCTTTCTCTCTCACCCTTGCATTCCCCTCCTCCTCTTTCCTACTTCCCTCTTTCCCACTTACCCCCACTTATGGCTGCTACATTGTCTTGATCAGTGACCTCATCCCCATCCCCTGTCCCTCCATTGTGGCCAGTACAGAGAACCTGTTTGAAGAGGGCCTCTCCATATAAGGACATATTTGCAACCTTCATCTCTGTGCTTTTCCATTCCTTCTTGTTCCGTCCCCTCTTCTTCTCCTCCAGCCACTCTTCTCTCCAGTACCACAGGGAGAAACCAAAGGGTAAGCAGAGGACAAACAAAAGGGTAAGACCTGACATTTAAAGTGTTGTACTGTAGGTAGAAATGTAGAAACTGTCAATCACGATGTCTGATTTTGATACCCAAGTAGATATCATGCATGCCCAGTGCATACATCCAGCCTCTCTGATAGAAGGAGAGGATTGACTGAAGAGATATCATGTAAAACTTCTTGTACATATTATTTTTTAAATCCCCAAGTACTAAGATTAGATGAATGCCCCTGTTCTCTTGGGAACCAGCAATGAGCAGAGAAGGATCTTTGACTGAAGGGCTCCTCTTCTCTAGAGAACAAGCAAGGAGGAGAAAAGGACCTTTATACCAGGAGGAGGAATTGGTTTAGTGACTCTTTTGACCGAGAGTTAGCACATTGATCTTTAAGACATTAAGCTATGCCTGTGGATGGGGCAAAATTTGGGGAATCACAGGAGACTGTGAAATAAACTCCAGGGTTAACCAGCTTGAGTCATTTCAGGACCCACCAATCTGGCATGATCTTTACCACCCTCTCAGAAACAGAGGAATCACCTACGTATCCTGCCACATTGGAAGTCAGAGAAAAGAAAGGGTGACAAAGCATCACCTCATCCCTTAGCCCTGGGGGTCTTGAAATGGAGTTCGCAAAGACTGTTGCACTGGAGAACTGCTTGGGCAGCAATGCACCCTAGACTTCTGGAATGAGAGGAGGATTGATGGTCCCTTATTAAAGGAGCTTTTGCCTTTAGGCTAACAGGGGCCTATCTCCCTTTGTCCAAACTGTATTAAAACCCATTGTTTAAACATAAACATTCTGAATAGAGGGAAAATTACATCCACAAGACCATACAAATATGTGGGTATGAAAATTGATGAGTATTTGTCTTTGAAACACACACAAAATCCACTGTTAACAAAATCCATAGTAGGCTAGGGAACTACATAGAAATGTCTTAGGCAATTCCAAAGCAGGCCAGGGCTGCATTAGCCACCCAATATGATTAGCTGTTTTCAAATATGGGAGTGTTGTGTACTAATTCAGAGTTATTAGGAAAATTAGATATTATGTATATCAAAATGGTCAGATTTGTTTAGAGGTGTCCATATGGTACTCATCATTGTAAGTGAAGGTGGAATGGTGGATATGAGTACAGTGCATGGCTTCAAACGGCATGTGGTAGGCATAAGGGGCAATACAGATGAGTATGAATAAATAGACCATTGACAAAGTAAAGTCCTATGGCACATTCATAAGGTAGGAAAAATGGGCAGACTGGATTAGCCTTGCAGTCTTTATCTGCCATCAACTTCTATGTTTCTATGTAAATTAGGGGCTGCAGTGGTTAAACAATGATCAAGGGAACCATTAAAGGGTATCAAGAGTTAGTATCAAGTATTCCAGTCTACAGACACTACATGGGGGAAATAACAAACATGGGATTATACATTCCCAGGTGAAAAGATTCGAAAGATGACCCTAAATATTGGATTCCAAAAGGTGGAATGAATTTACAACAGAGGCTAGAGGAGTGGAACCATGAATAGTTTTAAACTAGCCCTAAATAATGTATTTGCTTTACATTTAACTGTATATGATCCCATACGATGTTGTGCACCTAATTCATATTTTTAGAATAAAATCATTTTACTGTATTTTATTTATTGGTGGTGTATCTCTTGACATGAGCAAACCTATTAAGTGCTCCTTTATTATTGTGTTATTTTATCTGATCCAATCTACCATGTGTACTGTAAAATATGTTATTTGTCAGTTGTTATATGTAGTGTCCCAGAAATGCTCTGTATACATGACAACTTTGAAAATAGGGCCATTTGATCCTAAAGTTTTTATCCTGTCAAAAATAAAAATATTACTGATACAACTGCTACTTAGGGAATGGAAAGTCCATTTTAAGGCCAGATATGTTCTAAAAGAAAACTGCCACTGGACCAAAGAATGTATGGCCATGAAATTATGATTTGAAGACAGATTGAGGCACATCTTGTGCAAAACTGGCAACTCTAAACTACAGTATCTGTGAAGACGGATACTAGAGGCTGCTGCCCAGGCAGATGCATAGTATGCATTAGATGCATAATGGGTCAATGCAGAAAGTGCTTGCCTGTATCAATGTTTTGGAAAACCAAGTGCTGGGTATCAGTCTTCTTAGCAGGCTCATTTGACATGTTCCCAATAATTGTAGACATGTCCTTCCACAGGCTGTTTTGATAATTGAACATTTAAGCCTTGTAGTTGCAATACAAAGCTGAGGCACACATCTATTTTCCTGTGGTGTGTACAGTCCTTTTTGAGGACTTAGAGCTTGTGTGCTGTGGTGTTTTTACCTATCATGAGCAGCCATGATAGTCACCAAATTTGCATCTGCTTGGCTATATAGGAATGAAAAGCATGTGAAGGATGATACTGCTGATGATACTGGGATTATACTGTTTACTAGTTTCCTAGAGACAGCAGACAAGGAACTGGGATGATGTCAGACTACCCATGTAGCATAATCTGAAATGCTAAAGAGAGAGTATAATGACTGGGGAGGTCACAGTGACTTTCAAGTCACAGAGATAAATTTTGTGGAATCCTCCACTTTTACAAAACATTCCAGCTTATCCTGCTAATAGTGCCATAGCATCTGAAAGATGTATCTGCAGTGGGAGACTTTGGTGCCTAAGTGACCACTTCCTCTCCTTCTGAGGATGTGGTAGAGTGTAAGTCAGACCCTGAGTAGGGGGATAATCCATCCAATCACCCTATTCATCTTCATCCATTAGATCTGGGATTATATTCTTACTCATCTTCAGCACCAAAATGGGAAATAGGCCCTATGACAAGTACAGGTTGCCTGGACGTATAATGGATGTGAGATTTACTAGAATCTGCATCAATAACTGTGATGTTATCGGTCTTGGAAGCAACCCTTCTGCTACAGAAATACAGACAATGATGGCAGAAAGGAACAAGGGTCAATCTAGCATGCCCATAATTCCCTATCTGCCCTGGGACATATTTCCCATATGGGATTCTATCCTTTCCTGTCAACTCCCTACTCCCTCCCTACTGTTACTGACCTCAGTAACCATCAAACCCTTCAGTCTGTTCCAGCCATGCTTGAAACCATTTATGGTCTTGGTACCCACTACATCCACTGACAGACTGGTCCACAGCTCTGCCACCTCTTCTGTAACATAGAACTTCCTCACAGCCCTCCTAAACCTCCCCCACCAGTTTCCACTCATGAACTCAGGTTCTTGAATCTTTACTCCTGCTAAATAAATCGCCGCAGTTCACCTTGTCTATTGAGACACTAGCAGAATTGTCATGGGTTAGGCTTTTTCTGGGCTGGAGGAGCCAAGGCAGACTGCCTTGCTCTACTCCCACCTCTGCCTCTCCCTGTGCATTTCTAAATTGGATATTTGTGGTGCACGTAAGGTCTGCTAAAATAAGCCCTTCCCATACTTTCTCTTCTATAGGGTCTATAAGAAGTGGCACATTTTTCCTTTTTTATCAAATTCTTACAACTTGTATTTACCAACTTTTTCATTTAGAGCTTTGAGTTGTCATCTGATAAAGAGGGTATTCAAATGAGTAAAACAATAGCTTTATTCTGAGCGCCCTGTATCAAAGATGCTTACCTGAGCCATGCAAACCTAGAAGCAGTGTCATATCCCAGAATTTGATAAAGGTTAGTCCTTTAAGAGGACAGGTTATTAACAGATCAAAGAAACCAGAACTATTCTCCACAGTTTTGCAACTGGAGGATCAGACACCTAAACCATGGAGGGAAGACTTCCTTCTGGAGATGAAAACAGGGAATCCATCTTGGATTTTCACCAACCATTTCTTGAAATTCACTGAGATTGAAAGAAAGCTTGAAGAAGAAATAGCCACTAGTGATGTTGATGGCTGTGGCTATACATAGTTCCAGGCTCCATTGTTGATGGTAACATTAATGGCAGTTGTCCTGTTGACAGGATCATCAAGAGCAGTGAAGGAAATAGTATCTGGATTAGTGCAGAGAATGCCATGACTGCTGTGTTAGCATCTATGGACTCAGTGAAGATCATCTATGACAGCATTGGCAAGATAATTATTGACACATTGAAGCAGGGGTTGCAGTGCAACTAAAAGGATTCTGAGCCCTTACATACAGACAGGCTTGATGTCATTGCAATGGGTAGTGCTGTTACAGGCCACTGAAATAGACTTCCCTAACTTATCCTTCATGACTTCTGCAATGGAGAGCAAAATTGGAAGAACAGCTATTGCACCATGATGGCATTCTTCCAAATAAAACCTCTCTTCCCCTTCAAAGAATGGTCTTCTCTTTGAAAGGTTATTGCAGCAAAGGAGTTCAGTATACCAATGCAGAGAAGGATCCATGGACACACTAAGTGATCTAGAGGCTGTGGTAAATTTTGCTCAAACTCTTTCATATGGTAAGAAGGGAAACCAAAGCTGGCATTCTGCAACATCTCCACAAGGTCTGGCAACATCAAAATCTGCAAGAAAATGGGTTAAAAAAGACATTTTCAAAGGTTTGTAGAAAATAATAAAGAAAACCTTCAGTGAAGTTAATAGTAGAGATCTTGCCCTTTGGTTTGATGTAAAAGTCAACGGGGGAAAATAGCAACTAAGAAGGCATAGAGACCACCCACATTATATAGGTGAGGCAGTGTGTCACCAACATACCATATGGTGTGCCACTGTGGTGGCCCCTGCAGGATAAAAGTTTACACCAGGTACTGATGTCAATGGCTTACATTCCAATATGTGTAGTTCCAAGGAGGGAGCTATCCTGACAGATCTAGACATACTGATAAAATATTAAACAGTTTAGAAAGCTGGTCCATAAGTGCCGTAGTAGTGCTACTGCTTACAATGTTGGAAACCTAATGGATAAATGCTAGCCCGATTATTGCAGGTCAGGGGAGGAGTACTGAGTGTCCCAGATGATATTCTCCTCTTCTGAGACAGGAGGGAGACAGTCTGCACAGCGTGATTACCATCTGGATGACTGCAGGTGGTGGTGGTGCAGACTGTGCTTGCGTCGGGGACAGGAAGATGCTGATGGACTCAGGCAACCCAAGCACTCTCTGCATGCATGCACACCACTGTGCAACTAGTCATCTGCATTCTGTAGGTGGAAGAATGAGGAAAGGAAGAAATCCAGGTGCTGAAGCATGAAACCTAGTACTCTTAGGGACTACAATGCTGGCTGTCCACACTACCACCACCAAGAACCTGACTGTCCTGGAAAGGGTAGGCTGGGCCTCCAACAACCCAACCAAAGAGGGGTAAGTCTGTGGTAACAGGTGGTTGAGATGAGTAGCAGAAAAGGTGTGATGTGGCTGGGAGGTATCTAGGGTGATAAGGGACCACCGTGGAAAGCAGAAGCATAAAAAGTAAGTACAAAATAATAAATAAATTAAACAATGTAGACCAGCAACATATACCATAAAGCAGGTTACTCACAGCAGACTTGGATTGACTTAACTAAATAGAAGTTTATACAGCTTTGCCTTAGAAATTACTATTGAGTGAGACAGATGGATATAAATCTAAAATCAGTTTCAGAGGCAGGGCTGCCAGTGCAAAGACTCTATCACATGATTTTAAATGAGAGGAGGCACCCCAAAAGTACCCATCCCATCTCGTCCCAACTGTACCAGGGGTATAGGATGTTCTTGTTTCACACTCAGTACAAAAAATTAATGCAACTGGATTACATTATAACCTAGTTTATAAAACCATGCAATATATACTTTACATTTTTATTGACTGTTAAAATCTTTATTTTACTCTCGTCAGCAGCAAAGAAAAGCAAACGTTTTGGCATAGAGGTAGAAATACTAAAACAAATACCATTTCATTGCTTCTAAGATTAAACATAAAGAAAATATTTAGTTTCTGTGGCTAACATTTAGTTTTTGCGGCTATGAAACCACCTTTATTTCCAATTTAGAAAAGTCCCACCAACCTAAATACTGCTTCAATAATATAATCCCATTATCCACACTAATCTGCCACAACTAGATTGCTTGCTTTGATGTGCCTTATGGCTTGAAAAATACTAACTTTAAGAATGATAATCTAAATCCTATAGCCCTCAGGCAATCCATTCAGCAGCTGCCTAACCAAAGTTGCATTAAAAAATCAAGGGTTTCCAATATATAATCAAGCTTTAGTAGCAGAACATAACATTATCCAAAATGTTTAATTAAAGTAATTGGACCCTGATGTGGTTATTGCTGGCAGCCATTACTTGGCTATGGTCTATAGCAACAGAAGGCCAGCAAAGCTTGCAAATATCTTTCAGAAATGTTATTGCTTTACAATCTGTGGGTTTGAATCCCAGCATCATCTGATGACTTGGAAAAGAAACTTGGGATTTGAGATTTCTCAGACTAATCATCCACCAGTTCATAGCCATGAACCTATGACCCTTTTAGAAATGTGTTTCTGTATGAACAAAATGTGATAGTTTATTGTACTTTGAAAAAATTACACTGATTAAAAAACAACTGTTTTTAACATGCATGAAGGAGTTTCCTACTTTCCTGCAGAAGAAGACACATCATAAAAAAATACCATTCAAAATATTGCTGCTTTGTACATTTCATGTGGTAGGATTTAATCACAGTCACATGGATAGTTGAAGAATTAGTTTTAATGCAGTTTCCTAGTCTGTCCCATTTCTCATTGCTGTAAGAACTCATTGAAGTGCTGTTAGAGCCATTACAATATCATTTGATGAACAGATGTTAAAGGAGTCTCCATAGTGTGTGCTCTAGGCACTAAAACAGTTTAGTGGTGTATGATTCCCAGCTGTATGGGGAAATTACATGAGCAGTCAAATTTGATTCAGTGGTGATTATGGGGACTCAGTCTCCTGTGCATAGACTGGCACCTCAAGAGAGCTAATAGAAAGGCTGAGAAAGGATTTCTGTCTAATTTCAAATATTGTTTCCCAGAGCACTAAAGACTAGGACTGAGGCCAGCCTTAATCTTTTTCTCAGCTGCGGAGATGGGGTCATCTGTAGTATGACATCAAGGAACTGGTGAGAGATAGTAACCACCACCAAGTAAGCTTCCCTGGTGACAGGGAACACTAGATGTGTCCAGTTACCAGAAGCTACACTTCAGAAAAGCAAACTTTACTACAATGACGGACTTGAGATCCCATGGGTCTGCAGCAGCTGCATGAGGCTAATAATGCAGAGGACTTGTGAAATTTGTTCAAGAGGGTGCCCTGCATTCCTGTAAACAAAAAAGGAAAAGGTCAAAACGTGCCCCTTGACTCAGTGGGCATCTAAGGCAACTGATCCTGAACAAAAAGAAAGTCTATGACCACTTCAAAGAGACAGGTTGCATCCAGACAAGACCGTAATGCATAGCAACAATGGGAAACAGCAAGTCTAGAATCAAGAAATTCAAGTAAGGACTGTAAGTCAGGATAATAGTAAAAGTAGTAGTTGTAGTAAAGGTTTATTATTATTATGGAGGTATTGACACTTAGGTAGTTACCAGTAGTAGGACAGCAGTAACTGCAGACAACATTAAAGTATGATTACATACAGATATAAAACAAAGAATTTGACAGCAGATAAAGACTGCTTTGCCATTCAGTCTGCCCATTTCTCCCTCCCTACATTATTACCACAGACTGTGCTCAATCTACAGCTCTCTTCTTCCTCCCTTCCTCTCCACTATGATTCTATTGTGCTTATCCCATGCATTCTTGAATGCCACCACTGTTTTACCCCCACCACCTCCGAGGAAAGCTGTTCCAGGAATCTGCCACTCTTTCTATGAAGAAGTGCTTCCTCTCATCTCTCTTGAACCTACCTCTCTCCAGCTTTATAGCATGTCTTGTTGTTTGTGAACATATCTTCTTGGGAAAATACTTCCCTCTTGTGCCTTATTTACCCTGTGAGGTATTTAAAGGTCTCTTCATATCCCCCATTCCAGGGTGTACAAATTGAGGTCCTTTGTTCTGTCCTCATAGGGCTTTTGATGCAGACCTTGCAACATTTTAGTTGCCCAGGCCCTCCTCTGACCATCTCCACTCTGTCTTTGTCCTTCCAGAGTTATGGTCTTCAGAACTGGACACAGTACTTCTAAGTGGGGTCTCACCATTGAGCTTACAGAGAGGCAACGCCACCTCCTCTTTCTGCCGATGATATCCCTCCCTATGCATCCCAGCACCCCACTCAGCCCTCCTACTGCCTTGTCACACTGCCTCACCATCTTTAGGTCATCCAATATGATTACCCCAGGTCTATTTCATGCTTGGTGGTTGTCAATACCACTCCACCTATTTTGTACTCCACCCCTGGGTTTTGTGCTGTAAGTGCATTATTTTGCACCTTTTGCATTGAGACCCAGCTGCCATACCCTTGACCACTCATCTAGTTTTCTCAGGTTACTTCACATCCTTTCCACCCCCAAGAGTGTCCCCAGTGCAGATTTTGGTATCCTCTGCAGAGAGGCAGATCTTCCTTCCAGCTCCTCTGCAATGTCACTTATAAAGACATTAAAGAGGACCAGTTCCAGCACTGATCCCTGAGGCACCCCGCTGCTGAACCTTCTTTCCTCAGAGTCAACTCTGTTTACCACCACCCTCTGTTGCCTATCCACTAACCACTCTTTATCCAGTTTACCACCTTTAAACCCACTCCTAAGCTACCTAGCTTGCTTACTAGTCTCCTAAGTAACAGTGTCAAAAGCGTCATTGAACTCTAGATAGACCATGCTCACTGTTCCTCCCTGATCTAAATCCTTTTCACCCAGTCAAAGAAATCTATCGGATTCATTTGACATGACCTCCCCTGTGAAACCATGCTTCCTGGGATCTTGTAACCTACTGGATTCAAGATATTCCACAATTGTTTCCTTCAGAAGTGATTCTGTTAACTTTTCCACTATTGATGTCAGGCTGACTAGCCTATAATTGTCAGCCTCCTCCCTTCTAGTACATAAATGGAAGAAGTAAGGTGGAGTTAGGGACTGGGCTTTTGAAAACTGGTGAATGATTGAGAAAAGCAGGGTTATGGCTGAGATGCTGAATAAATATGTAATTCTCATGTTCACGAACAAGCCCTCAATGAAGGAGAGTAATAACTGGGAGGGCCCTGGCAGCAGACATAGTCTGATGCAGCCTGTGAACATCACACCACCCTGGCAGCTGAGTATCTGGCAAAGATCAACCTTGCTTAGTCCTAGGGTGAATGGGCTATACCTCAGGACCATAGTGGAGCTAGGTGAACAATTGTCAGGCCACTTGCAGTAATCACTCATGAGTCTGTCCAGGCAGGTGTGGTGCTGAAGAACTAGAAAGTGGCCAGTGTGATCCCCATGTTTGAACAGGAGGTAACAATCAATTGTTACTCAACCAACCTCATCATCCCCAGGCATCACAACAAACAAATCGAGGTTAAAAAGACAAAGACAAATCTAAGGCAGAACTTCTTTCTATTACGCCGCCCCAGAATATGGAACACCTTACTTTAGGAATTAGCAGATTGCACTAATTTCAACACATTTAAAAGGGATTAGATATCTGGTTAACCTCTATTCAAACTTCATAAATTAGCCCACTCAAATATGGGGAAAATCTCGATGGGCCTTGGCCTTCTTTTTCCCCAAAAACTAGTAAACCTAGTAAAGGTCTGACTCTGAAATTAAGGGCTTGTCAGCCTGCCTCAAGTGCTGGACAAAGTTCTGGAAACCATTATTTGAGGTGATAGTGCTCTTTGACCTATATAAGGACCTAATGAACTTGCTGCCAGATAGTAGGGTAAAATATAATGGGGTGGGCACCACTTGACAGCAGTGATTTCTATCAGCACCAGTGCTGTGCAGAATTTTTAATTTTGGTGGAACGGAATTCTACGGAATTTCTTGAATTTCAGATGGAATTTCACAAGCAGTGGAATGGCGAAATTCCATTTATTTCTACTGAGGAATTTTTACAAAACTCTTTCTGTGGACTCATTTTCCACGGATGCTGATTTTTGCACAGAAAATCCCGCCATGAAGTCAGGCTTCCTGCTGTGAACGCTGTTGCCTAATATTAAAAAACACATACATTTAGATCTGTTATGCCTAAGGATTAACAACATGAGTACAAAATTTCACCACTGTGTGATAAAGTAATTTTATGCTCTTTCTGAATTCGCTACTGAAGCACATGGAATTCTGCAGAATATAATGCTGCGGTACTTACATCTGCAGAATAATATTCCACATGTAGACTTATTGGCACCAATTTGCTTCCTCTGTGTCATATGACAGCATTGACTGTAGTAATGTGACCCCTCTGCTCCAGGCAGATTAGTACAGATGTTTGAGGAAGAAGAATCTACTGCCAAACAGAAAACTGCTTCAAAAAACCTTTGAAAATTATTTGTGGCCTATTAGTTTTACTACGTATTTGTAGTAAGTGTTCTGTAGTGTGCGTTGTGTGTTTGAAAGTGTGTTTTGCCTACATTTTCTTGAGTTGTCTTAGTTTTTGTTCATGGTGGTGTGTCGATTATAAGGCATTTGTGTGTTTCATTAGCAAGTGGGGAGGGGCAGTTGCAGTGAGAGAGAGAGAGAGAGAGAGTGAGAGAGATACTGATTGAAAGGAGAGAGGCAGAAGAGAAAGATTTGATATTTTGTTGTCAGAGAATGCTCCAACAGAAGTTTTGTTTTTGTATACCTTCCAGTAGTATATTAATCTCACTTAGTCCCAAACCAAGAGAGAGAGAGATAAAGACAGGCAGAAGAGAAAGCTTTGATGTTTCATTTCTGTCAGAGAATAATCTGACAAAAGTTCTGTTTTTGTATACTAGTATCCAGTGGTGTATTAATCTCACTCGGTCCCAAGCTAAGTGGAAGAGTCAGAGAAAGTCAGGCAGAAGAGAAAGATTTTATATTTCATTTTTGTCAGAGAATAATCTGACAAAAGTTCTTTTTTTGTATACTAGTATCTGTGACAGGAGATCCTGCCACTCTTGAGGACTGACCTTTTCTTAAATCTGTTGCAACGGTTCTTCTGTTTCTTAGCCTAACCCATTCTTTACAATTTCTAGTCCATAAGGCCAACCACCTATGGGTGCCCCTCCCTTTCTTGAATATGCTATAGTGTCCTCTTTTTATTTTTCCTTTTCCCTCTCAGGTCCTCACAGGAAGGTTAGTTTGGTGCCTCCAGCTGATGTAAAACAACAGGCTGAGTCCCTCATTGTTGGATTTAGTGTGCAATAGCACTATGTCATAAAATACCTTGATGTATATGCCTTATGTGTATGAAACCTATAAATGTTAAAAATACCATGGCACTAGGCATTTTTGATAAAGGTAAAAGTTACATGGGGGCTGTATTTTAAAAATTAAGCTACCGTAGAGAGATAAAAAACAACATTGTGTTATTTAAATGCATGTAAATTACAAATTGTTTGAGAGGCCCTGTTGGCACCATGCATTCCTGTTTTAAGCTGAACCAGCCAAAATGTCATGGTGATTTGTATATATATCCCATAATGCTTTGGCATTATGGGGGTATGTGATGTTGTGTTTCTTTGAAACTTGGCTTTATTGCCAGTGCCCTTTGGGGTAACTCCTTGCTTCAGTGCTTTTACACTGAGGATCTTTGTCTTCAGCTTGTTTTGTGGGTTTTTTTTGAGAACCCCATCACCCAAACACACAAGACCAATATAGTGAATGAATACATTTCCATTGAACAGATAGATATCTAGATCAGTGGGCTTGTAGGTGTTGACCAAATGCAGAGGAAAGACTTTCAGTCTGTTGCCGCAAACTGATGTATTGAAGAAGGGTTATACTATTGTTTGAGGTTATCCCTGTGGTTACTAAGGAAAATGAATTACCAGCAATTCTGTAAAGAATTTTGGATTATTTATTTTGGAGTTAATTATTTTATCCTGACTTTGAAAGAAAATAAAGCCACACTGTGGTGTGTTGCACCAATCTGCTGTTGTCTGAGTTATCTCTTCACCACACCTAGCCACAGTATCCAGTAGTGTATTAATCTCACTCAGTCCCAAACTAAGAGGGAGAGACAAACAGAAAGTCAGGCAGAAGAGAAAGATTTGACATTTCATTTTTATCAGAGAATAATCTAACAGAAGTACTGTTCTGGTGTACTATCCATACTAATATATTAACATTAATCACACTCAGTCCAAAGTAAGAGGTATTTTGTGCACCTCAAAATCATAAAGTTGAAACAAAATCGTGGTTACTTAAAATAATATATTTGTTTTGTGGCCAAGTCAAGATGAAGAAGAGGAGCAGTTCAGGGTGTGTTAGTGGGAGCAGTGGAAGACAAACCTTTTGATGTTAAAGACAAGGGAAGAGTTGCAGGTGGGGAGCATAAAAGTGCAGTTGAAGCATCTTGCAGCCTCTGTTGTGACTATGATGGCCACTTCTTCAAGAAAGCAGATTTCTGATGTTGTGTCACCTGCTGAAAATGTACATAGTGGTGATGGTGTATATGTGACTGAGCAGCCTAAATGCAGCAGCAGCAAACAGTCAGCTAGTGAGGTAGCAGCAATGATTATCATGTCCCAACCTGATTTAATTGAGGAGTCTCTGAGTCAGGCCACCTTTGATTCTGACAGTTTTTCAGAGCAAATGTTAGATATTGAGAACTCTGAGTGAGAGATGTTTGAAGAAAATGTGGATTTATCACTGGAGGCAGTTGTGGCTGCAGCAGATCCAGTCAGTGACCCCAAAGGACATGATATGCAGGATACAGAATTAGAAGTAGAGCACCATGAAATTGCTCTTGCCAGCAGTGATTTTGTTCTGATCTGGATGATCCTGTCCTTGATGCAGGCTGGATGCCGTTGATTGATGCCTCAAAATTGGTAGTAAGAAACCAAAGAGGAACGGAACTTGAGAAGGAGGAGGAGGAGGAGAATGAGCATTATGAGGAAGAGAATGCATGATTTGTGAAGTCAGGCAGCTCAAAATCTCAAAATCAGTAGCATGTGTTGTATTTAATAAGCTACAGGGAGACAGTGCTGGGTAAGGTAGTAGTGTAAGAGTGGTTGTGGGTGGTGATAAGTTAATGGGCAGAGTATCAGTCAGTACAACTCATACTGTTGAAAGTCCACATATTGCACAGCAGATAGCACAGGCACATACCAAAGCAGCAGCAGCATCTCTTTAGTCTGGTATTTTTTGTCACAAGTCCCAAAGATTCTAGCATTGCAGTTTGCCAGGTATACAAAGCTAGAGTCAGTTGTGGCAAACCTGGTGGAAGGCTTGTGACAACAGGTCAGCATAGCCACATGAAAAGTAAACACTTAATTATCTGACAAAACCATGAGTAGGAAGTGAAGATGGGGTCGGGAGACCTAGTTTTGGGCATGGGGAAGAGGTGAGGATGAAAATGAGTATGATGACTCCATGCTTTTGAGGCAGAAAGACATCAGCAATAAGTACCACTACTTGTAGTAATATCACTAGCAGCAACAGCAGCAGCACACTTAAACCACTATCCACCAGCACCCCTATCAATAAAATCAGTAAGCCAGCTACTGGTATTTCTGGTTACTTTACAAAGGAGAAAGGCATGCCACCATTCACAGGTAGTATCAGTAGTACATCACCTGCTCAAGTGTAACACTAAGCACACCAGTTGCATCGACCCCAGTTGTGCAACTGAAGATTTTAGATGCACTTTTAAGAAAACTAAATTTCACGGTAACCACCCAGTCCTCTGTGAACTGACTGCCTGTTTAGCACAAATGCTGGCAGTAGATATGTTGCCATATTCATTTGTGGAGAACCCTGGTTTCCGCCACCTGATGAGCACTGCAGTTCAGGGAACATTCCCTCTCATACATATTTTCTACGAAGGCTGTCACAGAACTATTTAATGACCTTAAGAGTGTAGTGTTACATGCCATCAGTCATTCAGCAGTAGGCTATGTGCATTTAACTACAGATATGTGGAGCAGTAGGCCAGGTGCTGCCTCCTCATATATGTGTATAAAATGCCACTGTGCTCATTTCCTAAACTTTCTCAAATTATTGTAATTCTCCTTCCTGCCTAAACTATTCCCACTTGTCGTGTGTGTTAACAGGCCACACTAAGCATGTCTTGTAAGGATTCCATGTAACACACATCAGTGAACATAGTGAGCTTCAGACTCAAATTGATTATTGGTTGACATCGCTGTGCATGAAGGTTGAGTATATTGCCAGTGACAACAGCAAATTTAGTTCATGCAATTGAGGACGGGTCATATAATCATTCTCCTTATTTTGCTCATTGCCTTAATTTGTTTGTGCAAGATTATATCAAGAGTAATATGGACATTGATGAGATGGTCACAGCTGCATGTCGCTTGTGTGGCTATTTTAGCCATTCAACCAAAGCCCAGAATGAAATGAAACAGCATCAGGTCAAAATGTAATTCCACTGCATCACCTAAAGCAGGAGGTGGCCACGTGGTAGAATTCCACTTAGTACATGGCTGTATGCCTGTTTGAGCAATACAAGGCATTAATAGACTTCACCATGCTGCACAGAGATCATGAGATATCCTCACTCTCCATCACTATGGCTCAGTGGCACTTAATGGACAGTGTGATTCAAATCCTGCAGCCATTTGATAATGCTACCCAAGCTATAAGTGCTGTAAATGCCTGTGTCAGACAAGCAATATTGCTGATCCATGTTCTACTACAGGCACTTAGAAACATCGGGGAGCATTTTGAATGTAATGGTGATAGCACTGCAATTGAACAAGCAGAGAGGATGATACAACATGCGTCCACTGACCATTGTTTGTGCAGCATGTTGGAGTCCAATGTTTATAGTGTTGCTACATTATTGGATCCACGCTATAAGCATGGCATGTGGGCTCTACTTGATTTTGGAGATGTTGAAAATAAAATTTATGTACTGACAGACCTGGTTAAGAAACATATAACAGGCAGCAAGGCAGGCAATGATAGCAAGCAGCAGCAGCAGCAGCAGCAGCAAGAAACATCCAGGTATTCTGTGTTCACAGCATCACCCACTTCTGCCACAAGCAGTAAGGCATCAACATGTTTGTCTGCCAAAAGCTTCTCACCTCTTGTGCTAAGCTGGCTAAAGAAAGTGGTAGAAATCTCTATGGTCAGTTCTAAGTCAGGTGGGTGTATCAAGGCAGAAAGGTACTGCAACCTGACCGAGAGAGCCAGATATCAGCTGCCTGTGCAGGCATACATGGAGGACACTGAAGAGTTGGGTCCAGATGACAAACCACTGTTGTACTGGCATGGTAAACTCACAGTGTGGCCTGCACTTGCCAAAGTGGCTATTAAGTACCTTTGTTGCCCATTAGCCAGAGTCAGCTCAGAGAGAGTTATTAGTACTGCAGGGGATATTATAACAGACAGGAGGACATGTCTGTCAAGTAAGAATGTTGAAATACTTACTTTCATTAAAATTAATAGGAGCACATCCCACCTGACTACAAACTAAGTAACACATCAAGCTACCATGATGAGAGAGGAGGAGAATCTCCAGACATCCATCAGAGTTGCTGATGGAGGATGATGATGATGACAGTGTGGTGGTGGATGACCCTTCAGATGAGGATAATACTGAGGGCATTTCAAACACACTTAGTTAAGTTAAAGGTAACCCAAAAAATAAAGTACTTATAATTTATGTTCCGTTTACTGCTTCTTTGTGTGTTTTTCCCCAACCAAAAGGTCATGCTTGACAGTACTTATTTACCCCATTTTAATATGGACAGGATACCATACATACACCAATGTCTTGTTTTAGTATTAACTTTAAAGATAATTTATTGTTATTAAGTAATGCAATCTGTAAAAATCACATTTTGACCACCACACAGGCCACATGAGTAGAGGCTGTGATACCTAACCCTGTACTCTCTCTCACTCTGCTGCGATACGCTGCCAAAGCCAAGTGAACTGATATCTACCCTGCTGCTGCCGATGCTGCCAGTGGACTGTCCCTCCTCATGTACTGTACCTCCTGCTCCTCCGATCCATGTGTCATCCTGCTGTGACAATTAACCAAATTTATAGTGAAATATAAAATGGGCAATAAAATCCCTGTGTCCTGATTGACTGTTATTATTTGTTTCTATCCATGGCAGTAATAGAGTACCACCAATGGCTAAAAGCAAGTCCTTGCCAACCATGACAACTCACATAATTCATAAGCCACTTGCTTCCTAATTTCCACCACAAACATGGCTGCACTGCAGCCTTTAGTCATATATTAAAAAAAACTCAACTAGGCCATAACAATAAGGTCCTTTAAATGAAATAAAGTAAGTAAACAAATATGATTTATTGTTATTTACAGTACACTCATAAGTCGCCTCTTATTACACACTTACACAAATGTTAAAAAGTAAGTACTATTCAGAGTTTCTTTGCCGGTGATTCTTTGATGATCATGAAAATCCCCCCAATCCCTAACATTTTACCAGACAACTCTGAGTGCCGGCTTCTTACCTGGCAACAAATAAAATACAAGTTCTGGCGCAACTGAAGGCCTGTGTATGCATTGTGCTAACGTGTATACCATGGAACTCTGACAAATTTTGAAACTGTGTATTCCATGTTGTTACCATTCTGTGTATATCGGGGATTTTATTAGTGAATAATGCAGACTTAAATTCTTCCATTCCATGGTACACAATCACACAATGTATTCAGTCTGGACAAAGACAGATAACTGACAGGTGAAAAACATCCCTGGAGGAACTATTTTAGCTTATTTAGCAACCTTCAGTATATTTCTTGTGGCTTTGAAAACTTACAGAATGTTCTTTTTTAAAATTGACTATAGGCCCATTTCATGTAAGCAATAAGACATTGCTGTGTGTTGGTAGTACAGAGATACCTGCAGGAACACACCTAAAGGCTGAAGGCACTCTGTTTGTGTTGTCACTCTCACTATGCCTGTGGGTGTGTATTTCGTCAGAACTACCAACACACAGGCATGTCTTACTGTTTACTTAAATGGGCCCATAGTCAACTTTTTAAAAGAACATTCTAAGAGTTTTAAAACCACAAGAAATATACTAAAAGGTTACAATAATAAAAAATAGTCCCTCCACAGATGTTTTCTCTTGTCAGTTATCTTTCTTTATTCACACCAAATACATTGTGTTATTGTGTGCCTTGAATGGAAGCATTTAAAGCTCTGCATTATTCCACTAGTACAACCAACCCCCACATACACAGAATGGTAAGATGGAATACACAGTTTCAAAATTTGTCAGAGTTCCACTGGCACACACACACACAAGAAAGGCCTCAAGTTGAGCCAGAACATCAGTTGTATCTGTTGTCAGGTAAGGAGCAGCGAGTTCTCTGGCAAAGTGGTATGTATAGGAGGGAGACATTTCATGATCATCAAAGAAACACCTGCAATGGAAACTAAGAATAGTACTTTGATTGTTACAATTTGTGTATGTGTGTAAGGGGCCTTATGAGTGTAAATAACATGAAATAGGTATCTTACTTTATTTCATTTAATGAACTTTTACTTTTAGGGCCTTTTTGATATTTTTATACCTTCTGTCCCTCCCATCCACATGGGATCCTGCTGTGACAAAGTACAAAATTTATAATGACGTAACAGCCTGTCTGCTGGTGCTACTCTACTGATGCCTTTGGCCTTTGCTCCTGTACCTGCTCCTACACACAAACATGTGTGATGATGCTGCATAAAGAACCAAAGGGTGGTTGATGCATGGAACGGCTACCCCAGGAAGTGGTGGATATGAATACAGTGTGGGGCTTCAAACAGGCATGGATTGGCATAAGGCATCAATACAGATGAGTATGAATAGATAGGCCATTGACAGAGTAAAGGCCTATGGCACATTCATACGGTAGGAAAATGGGAAGACCGATGGCCTTAGCGTCCTTATCTGCCATCAACTTCTATGTTTCTATGTTTCAATGTTTCAAAGCCAAGTGACCTGAGAGCTGCCCTGCTGGTGCTGCTGATGCCTGTGGCCTCTGCCCTGTGACTGTTCCTACACCATGAACATGTGTGATAATGCTGCGATAAACAACCAAAGCCAAGTGACCTGACAGCTGCCCTGCTGGTGCTGCTGATGCCTGTGGCCTGTGCTCCTGTGACTACTCCTACACCATGAACATGTGTGATAATGCTGCGATAAAGAACCAAAGCTAAGTGACCTGACAGCTGCCCTGCTGGTGCTGCTGATACCTTTGGCCTGTGCTCCTGAGCCTGCTCCTACACCATGGACATGTGTGATGATGCTGCAATAAAGAACCAAAATGAAGTGACCTAACAGCTGCCCTGCTGGTGCTGCTGCTGCCTGTGGCCTGTGCTCCTATGCCTACTCCTACACTATGAACGTGTGTGATAATGCTGCAATAACTAACCAAAGCCAAGTGACCTGACTGCTGCCCTGCTGGTGCTGCTGATGTCTTTGGCCTGTGCTTCTATACCTGCTCCTATATCATGAACATGTGTGATAATGCTGCAATAAAGCACCAAAGCCAAGTAACTTGACAGCTGCCCTTCTGGTGCTGCTGACGCCTGTGGCCTGTGCCCTATGCCTGTTCCTACACCATGAACGTGTGTGATGATACTGTAATAAAGAACCAAAGTCAAGTGACCTGACAGCTGCACTCTGGTGCTGCTGATGCCTGTGGCCTGTGCTCCTGTAACTACTCCTACACCATGAACATGTGTGATAATGCTGTGATAAAGAACCAAATCCTGGCCCTGAATCAAGACATATAAAAATTAGGCATGATAATGCACAAAGTTTAGTAAACAAAATGGATTTGCTTCACTTGGGTAGAAATGGAACAAACAGAAATAATTGCTTTTTGGAAACTTGGTTGGGAAAGAAAGAAGAAGATAAAGACTTAAATTTAACAGACTACTATTTTCATGGATAGGATAGAGAGGCAAGAGGTGGGAGTATAATATTGTATGTAAACAACTCTTTGGGCCACTCCGAGACAGTATTGTCTTGTAAAATTGAGGAAATGGAGTGCATTTTGATACATATTTTCTCAGCTGATTTGGTTGTTGGAGTGGTTTACTCCCACCTAAGGTCAAAACATGTTTTTTGAGAAGTTGGCTGATACCATAGGGCTGCATGTCAAAGATAAAAATTAGTATTAGTGGGTGATTTCAATGCTCCATGGGGAGAAAAGAGGCCAGAAGTTAAAAGAATCATTTCAGATTTTAAATCTGACCCAAATAGTTAATACCCCAACAAGGAAAGGTAAGATAGACAGTCCTGGAAACATATTAGACCTTATTTTCTTGTCCCCAGATATTGCAGTTCTAGAATCAATGGTTTGTTCCCCAAATATGGGTGATCATAATGTGATTTCGCTCCATCTCTATTAAACAATTTAAAGTTCACTCTATTAGAGAGAGCTTTCATTAAAGAGATGTTATAGGGATTACAGCAAACTAAATTTTCAATCTAAAATGTCACAACAAAAGTGGTACAGGATTTCCTTATCCCAGACTTGGACTTGGCAGTACAGGAATTTACAAATGTTCATAGAGGTATGTAACAATTGTGCTCCATATAAAAGAGAGCAAAGAAGCAAAATCACTTACCATGGATAAATGATGCTTTAAAAAAATTGATAATATATAAAAATAAATTGTGGAGAAAAGCTAACAAAACTTTGGACCAGTCTGTTTGGGATCATTTCAAGAAAATATGAAATAAAGTTAATCAGGAGGTAAGAAAACTAAAGCACTTTATTACAAATATAAAATTAAAGGTGCTAATGATCCTAAGAAATATTGGGCTTTAATGAAATCTCTTTTAAATCACAAAATAGTTCAAATAGTATAAAAGTTATTGAAAATGGTGTTTTGCAAAACTGGATAATGCCACAAATATTCTAAACAAATGTTTTATTGAACTTCCTGATTTAAACATCTCTACCGGATTACAAGAAAAGGGACCATGTGGGATAGAGGTAAACAGTAATCAAACAGATCAAAATTCTGTCCCAATATTCAGGTTTAAAGAAATAAGCAAACTGCAAAAAAAAACAAAGCTAAAGGCCTAGATGATGCAGAAATTAGATTCTTGAAAGATTCCATATATGAGGTGGCCCAACCTTTTACTAGTTTCTTTTATAGGAGCTTGATTGAAGGAAAATTTCCTAGATCCTGGAAACAAGTTAAAATAGTGCCAATTCATAAGGTGGGGTACAGACTTTAGGCCTACAAACTATAGACCAATCGCCCTATTATCTGTCTTATCTAAGCTGTTGGAAAGGTTGATTCACAGTCAATTTATGGATTATTTGGAAAAATATAATAAGTTAAATAAATTTCAGTTTGGCTTTTAGAAGGGTAGGTCGACAACCACCGCACTCACTGATTTTATTGACTTAGTGGCAACCCCACGTGGTGGGTTGAGGTCCATGGATGCAGTGTTCTGCCGACCTATCAAAGGCATTTGATTCGGTTGACCACTCGTTATTATTATTGAGGTTGAAACAGATAGATACAGCAGCTGAACCATTAAATTGGTTCTGATCATACCTGATGGAACTATTTCAAATGGTGATGGTGGAAGAGACCGCTCAATGTTTCTTCCAGTGACTGAGTATGCCCACAGGGATCCATATTAGGACCCCTGTTATCATTTACATAAATGATCTTCCTCACCATATAAAATCTATGCATGTTAGGCTTCATGCTGATGACACTGTTCTGGTCTCCGATGGAGTAGACATGGGTGAGGTAGAGGCCAACCTGCAGACAGAATTCAATACACTGCAGGCTTGGTTTACCCTCAGGTCTTGTTTTAAATACAAAGAAGACCCAAAGTATGTATTTTGGTTTAAATACAACTAAGAATGGTTTATAAAATGATAAATTAAACATAAAACTATAAATGGAAACTGTGTGACACAAGTTTTGGCCTACAAGTACCTAAGGGTAACTGTGGACCATAAACAATTATTTGAACAACAGCTAAATATGGTGATAAAAAGTTCACTCTAGGATAGGTATGCTTAGGAGAATAGTAAACTGTCTGGGTATTAGGGACAGATAGGTAATAGCAAGCCAGTTAATAATTCCACTGATTGATTATGTAAATCCTCTTCCTGAGGTAGGCTGCTCCATGCATCCACCACCCTTTCTGTGAAAAAGAACTTCCTTATAGTACCTGAGTCAGCATTGTTAGAGGATGGAATGCTGACAAGAATAATACATGTGCCTTAGTGATTAAGCTGTACATGACAGTGTAACATGGATTAATGTAAGGCTATTTGAATCATAACAGGCAATCAGATTATAGGATTACTGAAAAAATTTATACCTCACTTTTTAAACTCTGATTTTGGTAAAATAAGTTTAACAGTCAGTGTCATGATACTGTATGTTTTGATTTACATGTATACTCCAGTGCTAATAAAATGATGCTACATAAGCTTGATATATGTTATAACAGGTTAGCAAGGTTTGTACGAAGATGTAAAATTGATACTCATCACTGCCATATGTACACTAAGTTAAATTGAGATTCTCTAGAGACTAGGAGAAAACAAATCTGGACAAATTTGGTCTACAAAATCTATAAGACCAGACACCCTACAGGTTTGGCAGAGATACTTATTCCCCCTTCACACCAGTTTAACCTTCGTAAAACTGGAGCTAGAGATTTGATAGTTCCCAAATATAAAATAGATTTGTAACTCTGACTTTCCAGTATAGAGCTGCTATTACTTGGAATGAACTTTCACTGTCGTTGAAAACCCAGGACTTGACTCTAGCTGAATTTACCTCTGCTATGAAACAAGAAATATGTTTTCACTGTGAATGTAATAGATGATTTGCATTGCTTGAAGATGTTTAAGCACTATGATATAAAACTGTTGTTCTATATTAAGTAATTTATTGTACTGTCAAATGTGTGGTTTTTATTGTTTGTTTATTGTAACTTGTACTGACATCTAAACAGGTGCACCTTGTAAAGAGGATTATTGTAACCCTAATGGTGTTTGAAGTTGTCTTCATATTCCTGTATAAATAAAATTTTACTACTACTACTACCCAAGTGATCTGACAGCTGTCCTGCTGTTGCTGCTGATGCCAGTGGCCTGTGCTCCTCTGCCATGATCCTAGTTTAACATAGAAACATAGAAGTTAATGGCAGATAAGGACCGCAAGGCTCATCCAGTCTGCCCATTCTTTCTACCTTATGAATGTGTCATAGTCCTGTACTCTGTCAATGGCCTATCTATTCATACTCATCTTTATTGCTCCCTTTATGCCTATCCCATGCCTGTTTGAAGCCCTGCACTGTATTCATATCCGCCACTTCCTGAGGTAGGCCATTCCATGCATCCACCACCCTTTCTGTGAAAAAGAACTTCCTTACATACCTGAGTCAGCATTGTTAGAGGATGGAATGCTGACAAGAATAATACATGTGCGAACTCGTTCGCCGGCCCTGCTATATGTTTCTCCGTTATTATCCCAAGCCCTTGAAAACAACCCTATGGGATGGTCATTAAAGGCCTTTCATCAGCTACAAAAAATACCTTGCAGTAAATGGTACCATTCGGTCGGTCAACCCATTTTTGGAAACCCACATATTAAGGTTGAGTAACACTGTCCACTACGATTTTGCCCCAGATAAGTCACCTTAGGGTCTCGGACCTTGGGTGAATGGGAGACCTCTGCCCTTTGATCAGTTGGTGAGATCTTTAGAGTTGCGCATCAGGAATTATTCAAGTGGTTACAACTCAGCAAGGCCCTAACCTCTGTCTTTTCTCGGTAGCACCCGTCGACCACGGGACAGAGATATTGATACACTTTTATCTATAGCTTCTCAGCCTGGCCCAGTCTCCAAGATATACAAAACACTCCAGGAGTGGGACTTCAGACTTCCGTCAGGTGTGTTTTACTGGACGAGGGAGTTGAGAATACCTGAGGTACCCAGTCTTTGAAGAAGCTTTGGCTTACAATGTATAAATACATAAAGCAAGATAGGCTGAGAATGGTACATTTTAATATAATGCATAATTTGTACCTAACTCCATCCCGTTACGCAAATATGGGGCAAAGGGCACGCCCTCTGTGGTAAATGCAGGAAGGACGATGGTACATTGTACCACATGGTCTGGTCATGCCCCTCCATGCAGGCCTTTTGGCGGTCCATTAATAACCTATTAGACCCTATCCTTGGCTTAAAACCATGTTCACCCCTGAGGTAAGTCTGATGAGTCTTTTCCCAGTAGGTACTTCTAAGATGAAAAAGGCCCAAATGTCACTTGTATCAGCAGTTGCTAAACTGATAATTTTGAGGCATTGGGTTAGTGACAAATCCCTCCTTGATGGAGTGGTACAGAGAGTGTATCCTGGCATTGCAGCTAGAAAGGCATTTTGCTTATATGCATGGTAGACTGGAAATATATATGTCACTTTGGAGTTCATTAGAAACGCCTCTAATGGCGTGGAAACTTGATGATCAGAATACCTCAGGAAGACAAATTGGTCTGTTTACGAGTGTAGCCTTGGAAGGGAAGGGGAGGAGGGGTTTAAGTTGTTAATTGAAAGTGCGAGTTAATATTTAGCTGTTATATGTTGCAATAATTACTATTAACTCTGCCTACTAGGTCATGTTTTTGATGAGACTTTGGTGAAAACAATAAAGATGCTTTAATAAAAAAAAAAGAATAATACATGTGCCTTAGTGATTAAGCTGTACATGAGAGTGTAACATGGATTAATGTAAGGCTATTTGAATCATAACAGGCAATCAGATTATAGGATTACTGAAAAAATTTATACCTCACTTTTTAAACTCTGATTTTGGTAAAATAAGTTTAACAGTCAGTGTCATGATACTGTTTGTTTTGATTTACATGAACTTCATAGAAAGTGCAATCTTGAATTTAACCAGATGCCACTGTCAAATAATCACAATAAAAGTGTTCCACCATGTTGTCCCTGGTGAAGGACCTAAAACTTAATGTTATCTCATTCTTTTCTTCACATGTATGTGTCTCACTGGTATTGTATTCTCTCATCCAACTTGGTGCATTCCATTGTGAAGCTGGCCTGTGCTTTCACAGTCTACTGCATTAAGGTAAGTATTTTATTTTTATTTTCAGTATTGTGTTTGATTTTGATTACCCACACATCATCATATAAATGTTTTCTCTGAAAACATTCAAAGGCCAATTTAAGGGAAGCCATCATAAGGCATTCATCTATTTGTAGGGTGGTACTAGTACACTACAGTAAACCATCAAATATGGTATACATTCTCATATCATCAACTCTACGAAAGTCTATTACAATTCAAATGCCACTTGCAAGATAGACCGTATCTTATCTAAACTACTATTATATAATTCAAATATGTATATATATATATATATATATATATATATATATATATATATATATATGTATGTATTAATGTTAACAAGAAAAAGCAATTTGTTAATATAGGGTCATGATTTCAGACAATTTACATCACATTTCATGACTTTGTATTTACTGCATTATATAGTGCTGTTAATGTCTTCCAACGGCTTCCATAGATTGACGCTTTCCTTGTTTTCAAGGAATAAGGACATTAAGCTACAAAAATCTATGGTCCTGATAATACAAGTGTTTCACCTCAGAAAAACACACCATCAATCATGAGATAACAATACTGGCATCTACATAAAAGGAGTGATGAAATGAAATAAAATAAGTCACTCTTTCAAATACTAACCAAATTTCATTTAACAAACAAATGAACAACAACAACAACAGGAGCACAGTCAGAATGTAATAATAACAACAACAGTAACAGTAATACATTTGAAAATACAGAACACTAACAGATTTAACTATTTACAGTTACTAATTGCATATTGCTGAGAAACAGCAGCACTTATTCATTGGACCTCTTCTCCCTCTGTCGTTGATGGCAGTGGAGGATCTGATGCGGTACCTGCAGGCATAAAAATACCTTGCACTTTAGTGGGGTATTGATTTTTTCACCATCCCTTTCTGTGTTTCCTCATTTCCATTGTTGTTTTCTTTAATCCTGCAACCGCTTCTTCTCCACACGTTGTAATCTTTTATCCATGGATTTGATCCTGCTATAAATGTGTGCCCTGCATGATGCCTGCTCCTTCTGGTGCTTTGGTGGGTCCAACATGCCTGCTTCCTCATGTTGCTGCTGGTCCTCCACCTCTGCCCTTACTTTAAAGGCAGCCTTGATTTCTTGCAGGTGCTTAGATGCCCTCTGACTGACGGCTTTCTTCTCTGTGTGCGCTGTAAGTTGATAATTAATGAAATCCCATTATACTGACCAGTTTCCACCATCCAGTTGAAATATAATTATTACAATGCCATCACTGCTTTTAGGATCTCTTGTTTTGAGTCCCCATCAAGTATCCGCACTGTAGCATATACTAATTATACCCAGATTATGGGTATACTAGGCATTACAGTACAACCCATTGTGCATTGTGATTCACGAGGTGCAATCCTGAGAGACATCACAGCACCTGGGAGGTGTATTACTTAAGTAATAAAACATGACAAGGAGTTAGATTAACAGTCTGTTACCTACCTCAGGAAGGAGTGGCATCCAAGACAGTATGCAAGTTAAAACTCGATGGGACTGACACTGTGGGCACATCAGGGTGCAGTCGTGATCGGGGAGCACAGAAACAGGGCAGACTAGATGGATCATGTGGTCCCATCTGCCAACACGGTTCTTATGTTGTTATGTTCTGTATTAACACCTGTGGGTGTCATGTTGCATGTGGAGCGCCAAGACATATTGCCCATTAGGTGTGATAATGATTAACTTACTGTGTTAACCTAAATCCTGGGAGTGCCTTATAGGTATTTTAAAATATTGACCTGATCAAGATGAGAAAAGTATACTTCTTCAATCTTTTACTCATGTAGAGTGACAATGTTCATAAAATAGTGCTTCCACCAAAAGTTTTACAATGTTGGTTCACAATCAGAATGCATCATTCTAATCCTTCAGCTGTGATACTACAATATGGCAGTCTGACAGGAAGTATCCACTTTCCTTGATAACTGTTCTTAACCTGCCCACTGTACACTTAACTTGTGCCATGTGTCTGTAATGATTGTACAGTACTACATGGATATGTCATGGTATTATTGTTGTCTCTAGGTTTGTGTAATTAATTCCAGGTCACCCCTGAAAAGGGACTGTTACGGTCTCAGTGTTCTGACCCAGTCACCAAAATAGTAATAAATAAATAATTAAACAAATAAATAAATAAACATATGTCACTTTTTAGATGTGCTCAGTCTAAGTGTGTGTCAACCACAACAAAATATGCACTAGTTAAAGATCCAGAGATCTCTTTGTACAGGGAAGGAAAATGTCTTTGGAAAACTGTTCTGTTCATGTTTGAATTTCAGTATTGACATAAAATAAAGTGGCTGCCTGCAAATTGTTGTCATCTGTCCATTACAGTACACCCTTGGTGGACCACCGTTCTGTTACCACCTTGTTCAGAAGTAAAGCAATACAGTACAAACCACAATTTTATTTAGGCAGACAATCTCTCTGAGTGACTTGTTTGATGTTCTTAGGACACACAGATAGGAGTCACACCATACACTGGAACCTACCTTTGTCCCAACCTGTGTTAAATAAATCGATAGTTTACCTTTTGTTCCACCCCCACCGAACTGCTAGATGCCCGATCAATGGTGTTACCCTAATGCCAGGGTATGCCCTTTGTTGTTCTTGTAGTAGCCTTTGCAAATAAGCCTGCCCATACAGTTAAAGTGGGTATTCATATTTCATTTTGTTTTATTCTGAACCATTCATTTTCCATTTTTATCTTTCACTGTCAAGGTTGCTCCCAATATCCCTTCAAATACCATTGAAATGACCCGTTTGAAGCAATTAATTATTCTGAACCTTCTTTTACTTTTCTTTTGTTTGGCTGTTCGTTTTTCTGTTGCTGCTGTTTTCCCATTTACTATGGCTATCCACCAATAGTTGGGTGATAAAATAAATTACAAAATCCATGGTTTGATTGAGATTAGCTGAGGGGCAGAAGAAAGGAATAACACATTCTTCCATTATATATGAGGTAGCATAAACTAAAGAGATAAATTAGGCTGGGGAGAGGAGAGGGAGGGATAAAATAAGGCCAGAGTGCAGAACCAATGTTTTTGTTCAGTTTTCACATGGGAAAAGGAGTCCCATTGCTGGACTGTGCAATCAGTCAGACAGGAGAGAGGAGAGGGGGCAATGATGCTCCTACACCAAAGAAAGGGTGTTAGATGGTCTGAGTGCAATAAAAATGGAAAAATCTATGACCAAAATATTAAGTTTGCCCAGGTGCAAATACTAATTTGCCAGTTGAAACTGAGTTGTTTATTAATGTCCTATATTGAAAAGCTCAGTTAGCATGGACAAACAGGGTTTGCACCAGGGAAAACTTTGGGTTCTATGTAACAACGGCGAGTGTACATTGCAGGAAAAAATGGTGATGTACACTGTGGTGAACACGTAAGGGTGATGCAGGATTGCTAGTATGCAGGGAGCTGCACCTCCACACACCCTCCCCAACTAAGGATTCTCAACTCGGGGTGAAACTTGTAAAAAACATGGTGCATTGCAGAAAGTTTCTGTGCCACCCAGACCCAAACCCTGCACCCTCCCACCACAGCTGGCCACCCTCCTCACCACACACATGGTCAGCTCAGCAGCCTTCTGCAGCTTAGCCTCCCACAATCTTCCCTCCCTTCTGTCCCCAACATGTGGTTCCAGTCATGGTTCCAGTCACCTTTCCTGTCACCCTTTGCTACCCTCTCAGGGTCACCCTAAACACATGAGCTGAGACTAAGTCACCATTATTGTGGTCACTCAATCTCAGTCGACCTCTTCACTGGATACCCAAACTTTGAAGGGGGCTTATGCAAATGAAGAGGTGGCAACCTGAATATTGGCACAGTTAAGTATTCAGAGTATTTGCACCATGCAAGGGTGTTTTGCTATGGTCCCCTTTACACAGCACAAATACCACTGACATAGACCAAAACTTACTTTCCCTCAACCCTAGCAGTTGGTGGCGAAGTGTGGCAGCCCCTCTCACTGATACTGCTCAAAACAACAGTGTCCCTGGTGTCCAGCTGTGCCTCCCAACACTCATGCCCAGTGGTTGGATACCCGTTTTGTGGTGTCCTATGGTCCCTCACCCCCTTGATCATCTGCCTGATGTACAAAGTGTCCTTGGTGTCCAGTGGTTCTTTCCCCACCTGATGCCCTGCCCGAGTAAGACAAAACTGTTGTTCCTTTTATAGTGGTCCTTCTCCCTGTCCAATCCCCATCCTGGGTTTGACACCCCCACCATGATCATCATCCCACCTCTGACTCATGGGATGATACGTGCCAAGTATCATCTCCCTCACAACACATTCATGGCCCAGTTCACAGTCACAGATCCCTGGCCCCCAGTCTGCCCCTCATTGGTATTCATGGACCCCCACATGTGGCAAAGACAACAAACACCCCCATGGTCTTCTGTACCTGTCTATCAGTGCCATGCTGAATAGACAGTGAGCAGCACAGCCCTCTATATGGATAATATGGACCTAAAATGGGACCATAGCAAGTTTAAACCGATATCGGTATTTTGCCCTCAAAAATATTTCTTCTGCAATTACAACCTTTGGGAGACTTGTTAATGATGAATTTGATAGTATTTTTCACACAAATAGGTACCCACTCTATAACATCAGTAGGGAGGAATCCAAGGCTCTCAAAGAGTTATCGGTAATGAATGAGAATATCATCATGAATTCTGATAAGGGCGGATTGATCATTGTTATGAGTATGACAGACTATGTGGCTAAAGCATGTCGGCAATTGCAGAATATGAATAACTACAAATTATTACAACAGAATCCCATCACGATTTATCAAGCAACACTTATGAACTTTCTATTGTTTTACCGGTCAGAAGGCATTATTTCTGATACAGAGTTTAAATATCTATATTCAGAATACCCTGTGGTCCTTTCATTTTGCTTACTACCTAAGCTGCATAAAGATCATCACAGGATGCCAGGACGTCCGATCATTTTGGGGATTGGTTCATTGTGTGAGAATTTGTCCAAAGTTTTGGACAGTTTTTGCACACAATGGTAATACATCTACCTTCATGTTTAAGGCTCCTTCGTGGTAGTTTGTGGCTAACTATTGATGCTGAGGCACTATATACCAGCATCAGACATCATTTAGACTACATGCAGTGAAATACTTCATGGAACTATTTAATACTTATGATATTGCTGATGCAACTTTTGTCCTGGAAGCACTAGAAATTGTTCTAACCAGTAATTTTTTTTTACTTTTATTCAAAGTACTATTTACAAATTTGTGGTACTGCATTGGGTCGTGATGGCACCTCCTCCACCAACTTATTTGTAGGTTGGTGGGAGGAGGTTGCCATCTTCGACCCCAAACAAATAGATTTTCTGATAAAATCCTATATTGGGGTCATTTTATCAACGATACACTGTGCATCTGGGGAGGCACGGAGCTTGAAGCTATTGAATTTTTGTAAGTTCTGAACATTGATGAACTGAACCTTCATTTAACTTATGCATTGATCCCACTAGAGTTGCATTTTGGACCTTGAGCTCCATGCTTCCCAGATGGCAGTATCATTACAGAGAATTTTGAAAACCTACATCTGAAATTCACTTTGAGAAACAACAGCTGTCACCCTCCCCACCTGTTGAGAGGTATCCCAAAGGAGCAATACCTAAGGCTAAGATGCGATTGTTCTGAAATGAAAGATTTTAGAGTCATGCAAACGATCTAACCACCAGATTTCAGGAAAGGGCTACAGTCCTAAAATGCTATGTACTGCTTATAGATTTGCCAAAACACAAAATCGAGTGGATCTGCTGAAGGTGCAGTCGGGATCTCCTGACGTGCCCAATGTTATTAATTTTATTACTGAGTACAACAACATTTCTCCTAAGGTTCATGGGGCACACGGAGATTTTGGGTTGCTTGATACTGAACTTGATTTAAACATAAACTAGGTGAGCAGGCAAGAGTAGTATTTAGGAAAGGGATTATCATTAAGAACAAGATAGCAAAAAGTCACTTTACCAGAATCAGTTGTAATATGATGGGTTTAAAGATTCGACCTGGCTGTAATAGATGTGGTCCCTGTAACATCTGCAAATTTATGATTACAGGTTCTATGTTCCAGAGTCCAGCTAGCAGCAATATACATCAGATTCAATCTTTCCTGACTTTTAAGACAACTTCTATTATATATGCTTTATGGTGTGACAGTCCATCTATATGTGGGTATGGCTACTCTTAGCCTTAAGGAAAGTATTCAGGAACATGTTCGATCTATTAGCAATAAATGGTATGATACCCCACAATTTTGATTTGAATGTTTTCACTTTATGCTCATTGATCATGCACAGAATTTACCAAGAGAAGGTGATAGATATAAAGTATTGAGACAGAAAGAGAGTAGATTGATTTTCCTGTTAAATGCCTCTCACCCAGTGGGGATTAATGATGGCTGGGATTTATAGCCTTTCCTTTAGCCTCTGAATGAACCTGTTTAATTTTTCGGTACTTTTAAAGAATTTGGATTGTTTTCCTTGTGCTACCTTTTTCCTGTGGTTGCCTCCCTTCCTTCCCCACTCCCTCCCTCTCCCCTCCCACTCCCCAACACCCCTCCTTCTCCTTTTCCTTTCTTCCTTTCCTTTTTTCCCATTCCAACTTCTATTGTTGTTTCTATACCATGGATAAAATTTGTAATTTGTTTAGAATTGTACTAATGAATGTTTCAATTTGTTGTTTTAGGTGTAAAGACTTTGAAGCCACAGAGCTCTCCTCTTTGGCTACAGTCACCTCAATGTTTATTGAATACTTAAATGAATTATTTAAAATGGAAATAATATATTTTGAAAAATATGATGTGCTATTGATTATGTGATTTTTAATGGACTTTTCATATTTTGAGATTTGTATACTGATGTACTTTTGGAAAATGTTTTGGAAAATATTTATGAATTAACACTTTGCACTTTAATATGGGCTTTATCACTTTACGACTGGGTCTTAAATGTGATTGGTTTCTGTCCTCTTGTTCACTTTTTCCTTTGAAGAACCTGCAGGGGTTCAAGATGCTTGGAGTTTGTCTGCACTCTGTTTTTGAGTTTGGCACAACAAATAACCAATTGAGCTTGAGCTGTGAGTACTGGCTGTTTTTTAGCACCTTTGTTATTTTGTTTTGTAGCTGGTTTTGAGTGCAGCATCTTATATGAGCACTCAGAATATTGCTTTTGTACTGAGGACAGGGTCCTGAGAGTCATCATATTTTGGGCCCCTCATGTTTAATGTTTATGTGAATAATCTTCCAAAGCAGATAAAATACTGTGATGTTAGAATGTATGTGGATGATACAGTAATTGTGGCATCTGCAGATAGTATGGAACAATTGACTTATAAATTGCAACAAGATATAAGTTCATTACAGATTTGGTTTAACAATTTAGGTTTATTACTAAACTAAAACCACAAAATATGTTTTTAGCGAACTAGAACAAAAGGGGAATCAAAATTACAAATAAAACTTGCTGTGAACATTCAGATTGAAACCGATGATACTTGTAGATACTTAGGTGTACTGTTGATTGTGGCTTAATGTATACAAAACACGTTCTTGTACAAGTTAAAAGGTAACTCAAAAATTAGGGATGTTAAGAAGGGTAGCAGGAAGTTTGTCTAGGAAAGTAAGGGAAAAGTGGTAGGACAGTTGTTAGTTCCAGTTTTGGAATATGGATCAATACGATACATGCATTCTAACATCACAGTGTTAAATAAAGTAAATCAGTTTTATTATAAAATGAGCAAATTTATAACAAGAAATAAGCATGGGTGCATCATAGTGATTTGTATAAAAGTTAGATTGGTTAAATCCCAAAGAGAAAAGGGTTTATATTTGGTATACATATTGTCACCAAATAATAAAAGGTGAACCAAAGCACTGTTTACTTGATCATATTAAAATTAAGGTGATAGAACATTAACTATCCATACAAGATTTTTGGTAATGAGATCCCTATGTTTAGATCATATATTAAATATGGTGATATTATGCTTCAGAATACCATTGCCTATTATTAGAATAAAATGCCTCAAAGATTGAAGGTTATTGAAAACTTACCCACTTTTTAAGTGCAACATAAGAGAATATTTGAAATCAACATGAACCTGTCTTAAGTAATTGTGATTGTGTATTGTAAATGTTTTGTATTTTGTATTGTTTGTTATTTTTATGACAGGACTTTGTTGAAAATGGGACTGTTGTCCCAACAAATGTATTTCCTGTATAAAAATACATTTTACAAATCAGAAATCATAAGTAACGCCTTTAAACCATCTGGCCAATGTAACAAGGTCTACTGCAAGTCAACCATCATGGTGGTGATGTATTGAAGGGGTTAGGTAGCATGAAGAACTATGTATTACTACCTCTTTAGATCACTGGTGAATCCACACCTGGAATACTGTGCCCAATTCTAAAGGCCTCAGCTAAGAAAAACAGGAGCAAGCTGGAAACAGTGCAGCATAGAGCAACCAATATGATTCATTAACTGCAGGACTATTCCTATGAGGACTGGCTAGAGACACTGAACATGTACTCCTGGAGGCCAGAATGGAGAGGTGATACTACAGAGACCTTTAAGTTCTTGAAAGGAATGAACAAGGTAAACTGTGGGGAACTTTTCACCAGGAATAGAGAATCTACAAGATTGAGGCATGAGTGGAAGCCTGTGGCGCGAGGTGAGGAAGGTTGATGACAGTGTTGAATAGTTTTTAGCTTGCCTGCATTACGCCTCTCATTTACTTTATCCACTTGATAAAAGCAACTTTTGGTGCAACCTTTCCAGCAGTCATACCAGCCTCCTTCTCCAACCATCCACACTCGTGTAGCTGGACAACCCTTCAGTTAGACCACCCTTTAAGCCCACTGGGCACCCTTTACCAACACACTTCAAGGAATGCATTCTACACACATACAGTTGGTACACTCCCACCAACATCCCACAGTGCAAACATACATACTCCTAGCATATACCTCCTTCCACCGACATCCCAGTCACTCCACTGTATGCATAAGTTGTATTACTCACTGTACCTGTAAAATTCATGTCTGTAACACTCCCGGTCGCACCTGAAAATAGGCACATGGATGTCTAGTGTGACTTACCCGTAAACAAAAGCAAATAAATAAATAAATACATGCATATTCCTGACACACACTCCACCTTCCATCAGCATCCCAGAATTCATATGTATATACTGTACATATGACACAAAAAATAACACATACACACACTGGGCATGCTCCTCTACCCACACAGCACAGCATATACATGCCTGACATATTCATCTTTCCAACCACATCCCGGAACACATACATAAATACGCTTGGCATCCCCTCCCCACCCCTGCACAACCAGGAATATATACATATATACACATGAAACAGCACAGATTAATAAAGCATGCCTTACGATGTACCACCTACAAATAATTAAACCCTGTTCTATCCAGAGCTAAAACTAACAAACCCCAATGATTTCTTTGTAGGGTTGACACTGAGAAATTGTATCAGAAAAACAGATTCACACATCCAAACACACCTTGCAAACTTCCCTGTACATGCACAAGGTATGCTCCCACACATCACAGAATACATATAGTACACAGACTGCTCACGAGACATGATGGAACTCATACATACATACATACATACATACACCTGGCACACTACCCCCCACATATACCCAGAACACATACATACATACACTGTGCATACTCCCACTACCCTGCCACATCATGGAATGTATACATGCATACATACATACATACACCTGGAGCACTCCTGCATACACCAACATCTGGGATGCTTACACACAGTACATACACATGACATGCTCCTCCTCCCAGCCACATCCCAGAATGCATACATACATGCATACGCAAGGCACACCACCACTGCACCCACACAACATACTCAGATAAATACAGGAATACAGACAGACAGACATAAATACATATACATACATACATACATGCAAACAGCAGGCACTCCCTTTACCCACACATGGCATAGAACCTGCTCACACATACATGTCACAATCCATCATACTATATAAACTATGTAACATCACATGTCACATACAGACAGACACACACACACACTCACCACACGTGCTGTGCACCCAAGTCACAGTCAATGACTGCATAGAACCTTTAAAAGAGGTACAATTCTGCAACACATAAATCATAATACAAACCACATAAATACTATATAAATACTGTATAACTTTGCACAATAAAATGATGCAAAACACTGACAATTAGTGCTCTAATGTGAACAATCTTTCAGTGCTATGCACCAGCCTTTCTATAGCTAGACCACCCTTCATGTCAGTTAGGCACACCATCTATCCCCATGCATCTCGGCATGCATATTTTCTTATTAGCCTGCCGCTAGGGCTGGTGGGGCATTTGGATACTGCAACCCAATGCAGTGAGGTAGACATGGGTGGGCCAGAAGCTTGACAAAGGGTGTTGGAGTTCGAATGTTGAAGTCCAGCTATGGGGGAAAGGTCCTGAGCATAAACACATGACTATGTGTGGTGGGGCTTGGGAGACTGTCACCATGGCCTAGTGGGTGTGGCTCTGAACAGTCACTGATGGCTCTTAGTAACCCCCTCATGCTCCCCAGTCTGTTCTGTACTAGCACTGGCATCAGGGAAACAGATGCTTAGGGAGCCAAGGACGGCAAATGTGGAGTGATAAGAGAATTTCAGGGTTAGTAGCAGGAAGCTTTGCAAATTGCAAGGTAGATAAGATTGGATGGGCCCGGGAAACTCACATCCAGTCCCAGTCCTTGAATAGTATCCTGTGGATATGAGATCATGTCCAACTTGCCACCCTGATAAAATCTGGGAATCTCAACTGAGGAGGCTGAGTGAGCTGACCACTGGAGGGAGAGAGAGTGATGTAAGCAAACCAGGGTGCTGTGTGTACTTCAAGGTCAGCATACACATGTTGTTGTTCAGTGCATAGGCACACATTGAGGCCTATGTGTGTGTGTGCACAGCAGCTGTGGTTTATTTGAACCAATTGACACCTGTTAATATGTCGTGGTCTGTGTGTTCATTATTATAAAGGTCTGCATGTGTGCTTGTCCATTGGTCTACATGGATTTCAGGTGTGTGTGTCAGTATTAGTGAGCTTGAATATGTCATAGTTTGAGTGGGTTTCCATGTGGCCATGCCTCTATGCATGTGCTTTTAGAGTTTGTGTTCTTTAACGTCAATGTGTATCAGGGACTGTTAATGCACAATGGGATCTGTGTGTGTTACTGCACTTTCTGGCAATGGACCATACCCTACCCCTCCCAACACCAATTGTCCTCAGCTGCAGCATCCCTCCACCCTCCTGTAGCTGAATCACCCTTTCAGCCCTTTATACATCTCCCTGCAGCTGTAGCATCCCACCAGCACTCACTGTAGCTGGACCACACTTCCAGATACCTGACCTGCATCTGTCAAGCTGAGCAAACTCTTAAGACCGCTCCACAGCATGTGAACTTGCATCCAGCCCAAGATGATCCCTAACTGGTGCATGATCTCTCTCCTTCCCACCCTCCAAACAGTCTCGCTGGAGCTGGAGCCCTCATACCAGTCTTTCCTCCCAGATTACAACCTGACTTGGCATGGATAATGCCTCTGTCCTGCAGCTAAAGCCAGCCACCCTCAACTGGAACACCCTAGCAGCTGAAACCTACTTTGCTGTTATCAACCATAAATACCAAGTTATCACAGCCCTAGTCCCCCCACCCACCTGAAGTCATCAACTGTAACTCACACAAAGCATCATAGCCTCAAGCACCCTCCTGCTGTTGCTGTCATCAACCATATCTCCCACCCCAGTATCAGTACTGACCTCCTTTCTGAAGTCAACAACAATACTGACCTGCCCTACCAACACCAAGAAACATACTGGTCATGTGTTTCTAGCCCCATTCTGCAGTGCAACAGGGGCAAGAGATCCTGAAGTTTTGCAGCATCAGGTTGTCGGCCAACATGGCTTCAAAACCTTAGCTGTAAAACCTAATACATACAAGCAACAACCCTAGAAGGCAGCCTGCTTGCCTACCACAAGTGAGACTTAAACAAAAATACAGAAAACTGACAACTACACCAGATTGCAAGTGAAGTCAAATGTTTAATATATAAAAATTAATAACCCCTGACAAAGTCTTGCAGTGATACATAGGGTTGCCAGCATCTGCAATCCCAGCAGCTGACTCCTGCTTGAGTTCATCAACTTTTAATGATCTAAAACTTTTGCTTTTAGTTGCAATCCAATGTGTACAACAGTTGTTCTTGTTTGTAACAACACAGTGTGCAAGTGTGAGCACCAATAACTGTGCAGCATAACATGACTATTTTCAGGTACAGTACAGGAAAGTAATTGAACATGTAAAAGAAATATTTTTACATTTTGGGGTGGGGGATTTCTCCTAGGCAAAATTGGCACATTAAAAATAATAACATATTTAGGACAAGGGCTGTAGTCTCCAATGAGACAGAGTTGTGCTGCTGTGCATGCAAGCAGGGTTTGTGAATGGACTTGGGAACTGGGTGGGTGGTCAAGGTGACACCACCAAGCAATAATGTGTGGTATCTCTGCCAGCCAGGAGGGTAAATGCCATGTTCCTGTGCTCCAACAACCTATGTAAAGGCCAAGAAACTTGCTCACAGTGATTACTGTCACTTGACCCTACCCCATGGATGTCAGTGTGTATGTGTGAGGTCTCGCTGCAGCTAGACTATCATTCCTTCACCTGAAACAGCCCTCCCAAACTTAGCACCTTCCCTAGACCACTCCCCACCCCAAACCTGCACCACCCCCAACTGACCACCACCCTTGCAGTTGGGATCCCCAATAACCCTTTTATCTCAGACTAGCCCTCTTCCTCTACCTGTTGGCACATATCACTGCAGTTGGAACAACCACCCTACCCCTTACTGCTGGACTCACGATCCAGCCTTTGACCAGCCTTCCCTCAGCTGAGCACCCTTCCTGTGCCACTCCCCAGCCACCAAACTTGCTTTCCCACAGCCAACCACCTCACAGTGGCTTGACTCCATCCAATGGGCCACCCTTCCTGTCCACAAACAGTCTCCTGTAGCTGGACCACTCTTCCTGACCCAGGATCAGCTGAGCATCCTTTCTGGATCCCTCCACAACCCCAGAACCTCCATCCACTCCAGCAGACCACCCTGCTGCAGCTGGACACCCTATTACAAAGGCTTAGAGAAATAGACAAACCTCCCCATGATAAATCTTTCTGAAGCTTAGCACCCCCACCCTGCAGCTGGACCATATTTCGAGTGCCCAGACCAGCATCAACCACAAACACTCCAAGCTTGCATCCACCCCAGCCTCACCACCCCTGCAGCTGGGCCCTCTTGGGATCACCCTTCCCACCCACTGAACTGTCCCCCATACCCATGATGAGCACCTTCCTGGAGATGAACCACTCCTCCCAACATGCAGACCAGTCTGTCTCTCTGACGACCACCTCCTTGGAGCTTGACCACCATAAGTGACAACAGAGCAGCCAATCCCCAACAACTGGAGCACCTTACCATAGCTGCAACCCCGCCCCACACACACACACACACACACACACAGCAGCCTCCAACCTGGTGGATAGCTGCTGCTTAATTCAGTAATAGATGATACATTTATAAATACACTACACTTACGGTATAATTAATACTGGTGCTGATATATTAACAACACTGAGCCCTGAGCAAATGAGAAACACGTTTTGTTGTTTAAATTAAATAAGTAGTGAATCAGATCTGTTAAACTGTTGCACTTCAGCTGTGTAATTTGACCCTTGCCAATACTGTAAAACAATAATAGCAAAATTACACTGGCAAAGACACAGCCTATTTCAAAGAAGCCACTGCAAGGAAATGAGAAAAAGCTCCTGACACAACAGTTTTTTTTAATGAATTGCAATCCTGATACAGCAGGACAACTGGAGCTAAGAAACACTATGGAAGATAACAGCACCCCTTCACTGTTGCAGTCCTTTTATTCTGTTTTCTGTGGCATTGATAGGTCAATGAGAGAAGGAGCCCTGAACTGGCATGGTCCCTCACTTGGATTGTACCCTTATACAGCACTGCATTCTTACATGTCTGTCTAACTCTGTTCTCAGCAGGGGGCCACTCAGAAGAGTCTCTCTTGGTCGCATTTTCTCTCTCTCTCTCTCCTCTCTCCTCTCTCTTCCTCAGAAATAGCAGCCATTCTGAAGGGTCTCTGATGATTCCACTCTCTCCATCCTCAGCAACAGCAGTACATAATGGCGGCCACCTGTAGGGTCTCTCTTGGTCCCATCTCTGTTTCTCTCTCCTTCTCTCACTCACATTTGTGTATTTATGGGTAAAACTGGGTAACAGCTACCCCAGCCACCATGCACTCATCAAAAGTGCTATATTCAAAGAATCTAGTGTCCATACATTTCTTTGTGAAGTATCTTGCCACAGGCCTAGGACACTTTGGGGCTTCTCTACCACTATCATCACCTACTGTTGACCCCCACCACCACTGGAAGGCTGGATACCTGCTTGACTCAAAGGTCCATCACCAGGCGTAGCTTTGCATGGATAATTCTCACACATACTAAACTACCTCCCTAAAACTTGCAGAGCTAAGGCAGCACTAGAGTTAAATGGTTGGAATCATCACAAGAAGCCATGCTGAACTCACCCTATGGCTTCTCTCTCTGCTCCTAAATGAAAGCAACGACAGATACTCTACTGGCTATCTTACTGAGCTAAAAACTACACACTGGTTTTGAAAGACAATTTCCCAATACCTACCAGTAAGACATTCAGTGGTGCTTTTTGCAAGAAATACAATAACTACAGTATATTAGTACTATATCAGAGCTGGAGCAATCAGAAACGTTGTCAATTTGAGCAGCTTATTTTCTGAACAGCAACGGCAACTGACAGGTTCCCTCTGTCAGTGGATAAGACATTGTCATTTCCATTGTGCAAACCATTTCCTTGAGCAATTTTTTTGCATTTCAGTTTCATGATGTGCCTACTGTTTTTGTTGTTGCCCTTCTGTTTCTAGATTTCTGTTTATATAATATTTTGGTTGCTGCACTGATACACTCTGTTTGGCTTAAGTTTGACAGTTACTATGTTTTTAGTTTGTGTTTTAAAATGTTTTGTTGTTATAATTTATCAAATAACACTTATCAGACTTTTCAGAGTTGTCTTACTTTTTCATTTGTGCTTTACTATAGTTTTGTTTTATTATTTATTTATTTTCTGGTGAGTGTGTGTGTTTTGCACTTTAGGCCACCATATAAATCTATCTTTGTGGCTACAGTGAACAATTTGGAGTGAAACAGGGTTTAATAAAACAACCATGTGGCAGGTCCCAATATCTTACAGTCAAAATCTAGACCCCACCCAACCTAGTGCTGCCCAAAAGGGGTCTGCAAGATATTCAAACATTGCCTTTCTTTCTTTTTTCCTAGTTTTGACCTCAACTAAAATGAAAGGCTCATGTATCCAAAAGCCACAAAAATTTACATTGCCACATACCACTTATAAACAACTCCTACCTCAGAAAGACACTTGGTACTAAAATGTGGATTTAGGGTCTACAAATCCTTTGAATTACTGGCTCCTTATGTGGGACTTGAAATAAAGACCTTTTAGAATATGGAAGGTCGGGTGGGTAGATATTGCTGTTGAATATCATTTAAGGACTTTATAGTGACCTTTTAGACCATGGATGGGAGTCCTGCCAACTGGCCATAATGATGCAATCCTTGTGTCAGGATAAGATGTATCACCTATTCATGGGCCTAGCCTTTGTTTGCATCAGCACTGATAGTTTTAGTAATTCCTAATTCCCTGTTTCTCTTTTGCATTGCTGGCAGAGTGGCCAAAACCTGTTGTCTATGCTAAACTGTAATGTTTTATTGTGGTTGTGATTGTTGTGATGCAACATCCCAGTCTGTGGCTGTCGCTCTACTGCAAACTGCTAGTGTATCAGGCCCTACTGTAAGTGCCATAAGATAGAGATTTAAAAAGAATAAAAAGGCAGTATTGGTGGGTGCAGAAATTTGGGGCTTTGATAGTTCATCAACATTTAGGAAAGAAAGAATACTTTATCTTCATAGCTTTTACAGTGAAGTAGACTCCCATGCTGACTTGACATGTTTTGATACAAGTGTTACAGCAATTGGAATCCATCGAGAACATGAAGCAGCTCGTATGGTGCTGAAACAGGCAGTAGGTATTCCTGTTCAACTGTGGTAATCTCATTCATAGTCATTCCTTACATACTTAAATCAAAGGTGCACCTCTGTATACCAGACACTGGATAGCTGAGGGATAATCAAACTGACTGAAGTATTTTGAAGCAAATGCGATCCCTAGAGAAATCCAAAATAACACCCTGTTGCCAAAGTGTCAGTAAAGCACGGCCTGCAGGAATTGTAAGTCACCACAATTGTATTTCAAAATTATAAATTCTTCTTTGGGGAGGCTGAAAAGATTCCTCTTAATCCAAACAAATCTTAACTTCAAGGGTCTTGCTTTCAAAGGATCTAAGACTGACATACCTAATTGATGCTTTTAAGAGTTAACCATATAAACTTTGAAATACTGAGTCCTATTTTCAAAAGTGGTTTTCATATTCTGAACTGAATTTGTATACCCCTGAAAATATTCCACTGTCTCTAATTAGCATGAAAATATTTCCTTGTTTCATGTGCAAAGAATTCTTTTCTCCTGTACTGTATGAGTCACTTCAACTGCATGATCTGTATAAAAACAGTCTTTGCCAGTTTACAGTTATCGTTATTATTATTCTTCAAGAGGCAACAAATAATTATTTATTTAGAAACTGGTGACTGGGAAAGGCACATTGAGTCAAGGCTCATTTCAGATGTGGCCCAGGGAATGTTACATAGGTCAATACATCATTATAGGCAAAAGTAAAATGACATTATGACTATAGTACAGCAAAATACACACTAGTAGAAGTGGTAAAGAGAAATGAACTACAGCAAGTCATAAAAACAATGCTACCATGGTATGTAATAACTTACATGATAAACAAGGCACAAAATAAATTCAGTAAGCAAAAATCAGCAGTTTTGAACAAGTAGAGTACTAAGTGGCCAGGGAGGGGTATGCTGGCCAGCAGCTCCAAACAAGAGAACAATGTGGCCAAAGAGGAGCTAGAAGCAGGAATGGAAAGGGGTAAAGTAAACTGTTAGCGTGAGTAATAAGAGAGAAGAGGTTTAGCAGAGGAGGTAGATTATTTAAAAGGGAGGGAAGGTAGAAGAAGAAGAAGACAGTTTGCCCTACATAAGTTTTTCAGCAAGGGACAGTGAAACAGCGAGAGTCAGCAGACAGGTAGATGGATGGGGAGGAGAAGGGAGAATAGATAAACATGGCTGGTCCCAGTGGGAAGAGGGTGGGAGAAATAGCATTGTATGATGAACAACAAGTAGATGTTCAGGTAAAGTAAGCTAGATGGGTAACACGAATGATTGTGGAAGAGTTAACTGAGGGCAATAGAAGTAAACATTACATTACATAAAACATGTGAAGCAAATAGACAAACCAAAATGAAAGAAAAGCCTCTATGATTCTCAGAAAGAGGTGGCAGGGAAGGTTAGGGTGAAAAGATAGCATTTAGGAAGTATAAGGAAACACAGAAGGGCAGGACAGAGAACTGTACCAGTTAAGGCAGTGGGCAAGGAGGGAAGTCAGCAAAGCCCCAGTGAGGAAAAGATAGCCAACTCGTTAAGAAGGGGGATAAAACCTTTATATGTACATAGAGGAGTGTAGAAAGACAAAAGGAGGAATAGTGAGGCTGAATAGAATGGACAGTGGGTGGGCAGAGAGGACAGTGAAAAGCAGGATACTGAACGAATACTTCTGCTCAGTATTCACAAAAGAGAAGGAGGTGCCTAATCCAATTAACAGATGCATTCTGGATAAGGGGGCGATCCCAGTCCTTTCACTGAAGAAAGGGTTCTGAAAGAACTTGTAAAACTGAAGGTGGACAAAGCAATGGAGTCTGACAGAATTCACTCCAGAATTCTAAAAGAATTAAGGAGAGAACTAATGATAGCACTGACTACCCTTTTAACAAATCATGGAGGATGGTGAGGTACCTGAGGACTGGAGGAGGGCAGATATGATGCCCTTCACAAAAGTGGGACCAAGATAGAGGCATGAAACTACAGACATGTCAGTTTGACCTCTGTGGTAGGGAAAGTGATGGAATCACTTCTGAAGGAAAGAATTGTTGAGTACCTAGAGGCCAGTGGGGCACAGGATCCAAGGCAGCATGGGTTCACAGTGGGAAGGTCATGTCAGATGAATCTAATTGATTTCTTTGACTGGGTGACCAAAGTAGTAGACCAGGGAGGGGCTGTGGACATGGCCTACCTAGACTTTAGCAAGGCATTTGACACAGTCCCCCACACAAAGGTTAATAGTCAAATTAACCAGCCTGGGAGTGGGTCCCAGTGTAGTAGCCTGGGTAAAATATTGCTGGACAACAGGGACACAGAAGGTAATTGTAAATGGAGTCCATTCTGGAGAAACAGGGGTTACTAGTGGGGTACCGTAGGGTTCAGTACTGGATCCAGTCCTTTTAATGTCTTTATAAGTGACATTGCAGAGGACTGGAAGGAAAAGTATGCTCTTTGCAGAGGACACAAAGATCTGCAACAGGGTTAATACACAAGGAGGCATGAAAGCATGAGAAGGGACTTGGCAAGGTTGGAGGAATGGTCAGAAGTATGGCAGCTTGGATTCATTGCAAAGAGGTGCAAAATAATGCCACTGGTAAACAAAACCCAGGGAAAAATTAAATAATGGGGGTAGTAACAACAACAAAATGGAAAGGGACCTGGGGTAATCATATCAGATGACCTTAAGGTTAGCAAGCAATGTGAGAAGGCAGTAGGGAGGGCTGGGGAGATACTGAGAGGTATGAGAGAGGCATCACCAGCAGAAAACAGGAAGTTGTCATCCCTCTGTACAGACAGTTGGTGAGACCCCATCTGGAGTACTGCATCCAGTTCTGGAGACCCCATCTCTGCAATGACATAGACAGGATGGAGGCAGTCCAGAGGAGGGCAACCAAATGGTACAGGGTCGGCAAGAGAAGCCATATGAGGAGAGACTAAAGTAGCCTAATATGTATACCTGTGAGGAAAGGAGGGAGAGGTGGGATATGATAGAAACTTTTAATTACCTCAGTGGAATCAGCAAAGTCCAAGAGGATAGCATCTTTCAGAAAAGAGATGTGCAAGAACAAGGGGACACTATTTGAAGATAGAGGGGGATGGCCCAGGGGCAAAGTGAGGAAGTAAGATTTCAAGAGGGCGGTGGATGCATGGAACAGACTTCCTGAGGAGGTTGTGGGTCAAAACTGTGGGAGAATTCAAGAATGCATGGACAGACATAAGGCAATTCTTGTGGTGGGTTGGAAGAAATAGGCTGTTGGTTAACTAGGATATGCAGCTTATCCTGTAGGTAGGGAAATGGGCAGACTAGGTGGGCCGAACAGTCCTTATCTGCCATCAAAGTCTATGTTTCTATGTGAGAGTGTGTTATAGATCCATTAACTAGATAAGGAACCTTGATCAGGACTTATGGGTTGAAATTGGAATGGAAGACTTCAAACTCAGGAAGCAAGTATCGGAGATTTTAGTTTATCTGACATAAATTAGGATAGTCCTGCCAAGGAGAATTTAGTGGAAAAATCCTTGAATATAATAGGGAATAATTTGTATCTGAGTTTGTGAAAGCGAGCACTACAGGGGTAGATTTATTAGATCCAGTAGCGAGAATGGGGACAGTGAGTATTTTTGGGGTTGCATATGGATTCCAGCAAATGTAATATGGGAACATTTGAAATAACAAGGATAAGGTATGTTAGAACAGAAAATGAAAACTCTGAACTTCAAGAGGTCAGACTTTCATTAACTGAGGAGACTGGTTCAGGAGAACATGCATAAAATGGAGCAAGAAAATAACTGGAGGAGATGTGGAACTTCTTCAAGGTGATAATAAACAATGAATTTGTTTACCATGAACCTACATGTAGTGAACATAGGTAAACATACTTCAGGTTACAAATACAAATTACTCCAACTTACTGCAAAATGAAATACTTTTATTAAAGCATAGAAAGCATACACCTTGCTGGAGGCACCATTCCCAGTGCTTCAGCCCAACAATAAGGCCTTTGTCAGGGTGTGTCCCACACACAAATCCAATCTCTATTTAAGACACCTTCTTAAAGTGATACAACAAATGAAAACATTTTGAATTCCAATTCATCAAAGAAAATCACATGCTATCTAAATAGTCATATTATAAAACACATCATTTTGAGGGAAATCAAATGGGATGGAAAAGAATATCAGATTTAGAAGTGGGTAGACATCAGGGAAAGCGACCACCAAACAGTGTGGTTCACGTTAAACACAGCCATACAATCAAGCCATACAAAAGCAAGTGTACTGGACTTTAGGATGGCTGACTTTGGAAATAAGAGAGTGCCTCAGAAAAGCACTAGCAAACAGGCAAGAAGGAGGGTGGAGGAACAATGGGGAGTAATCAAACAGCCATCACAGAGGCAACAAGCCTTTGTGTAAAGCAAATCAACAAAACACAACAAAGGAAAAAAATGCTATGGTCCTCAAAAGAGGTGGCAGGAAGGTTAAGGAGAAAAGGATAGCATTCAGGAAATATAAGGAAACACAGAAGAAGCAGGACAGAAAACGTTATCAGTTAAAGCAGAAAAAGGCAGGAAGGCAGTCAGAATAGCAAAGGCCCAAACCAAGGAAAGGATAGCCAACTCTGTTAAGAAGGGGATAAGACCTTTATAGGTACATTAGGGAGCCAAGAAAGACCAAAGAAGGGATACTGAGGCTTAATCAAGGGAGGAATTTGGGCAGAGGGTGACAGTGAAAAGCAGGGATACAGAACAAACATTTCTGCTCAGTATTTACAAAGAAAGAAGAGAGGAAGGTACCTAAACCAAACAAGAGAAACACTCTGAAGATGGGGGTCAATACAAGTCCATTTACAGAAGAAGGGTTCTGAAAGAACCAAATAAAATTGAATGTGGACAAAGCAATGGGGCCTGATGGGATTCACCCAAGAATTCTAAAAGAACTAAGGGTAGAACTAGTGACAACGCTGACTACTCTCTGTAAACAAATCATGGGAGGATGGGGAGGTACCTGAGGACTGGAGGAGGGTGGATGTGATTCCTCTTCACAAAGTGGGAGCAGGACAGAGGCAGGAAACTACAGACCAGTTAGTTGGACCTCTGTGGTAGGGAAAATGATGGAATCACTTCTGAAGGAAAGAATTGTTGAGTACCTAGAGGCTAGTGGGGCACAGGACCCAAGGCAGCATGGATTCATGATGGGAAGGTCATTTCAGGTGAATCTAACAGATTTCTTTGACTAGGTGACCAAAGTAGTAGACCAGGGAGGGGTGTGACATGGCCTCCTAGATTTTAGCAAGGCATTTGATACAGTCCCACACAAAAGATTAATACAAGTTAGCCAGCATTGGTGTGGGTCCCAAGGTGGTAGCCTGGATAAAAATTGGCTAGGCAATAGGATGCAAAGGGTAGTAGTAAACAGAGTCTACAGTGAAGAAAAGAGGGTTACTAATGGAGTACCACAGGGTTCAGTACTGGGATGAGTCCTTTTATGTCTTTATAAGTGACATTGCAGAGGAACTGGAAGGAAAGTATGTCCCTTGCAGATGACACAAAGATCTCGCAACAGGGTTGATACACAAGATGGAGTGCAAAGGATGACAAGGAACTTGACAAGGTTGGAGGAATGGTCAAATGTATGGTAGCTCAGATTCAATGCAAAGAAGTGCAAGGTAATGCACCTGGGAAACAAAAACCCAGAAGAAGAGTACACAATGGAGGGGTGAGATACTGACAACAGTAAAATGTAAAGTGACCTAGGGGTTATTACATCAGATGACCTAAAGGTGGGCAAGCAATGTGAGAAGGCAGTAAGGAAGGCTGGGGATACTGGGATGCATAGGGAGAGGCATCAATAGTAGAAAACAGGAAGTTGTTATCCCTCTGTATAGACAGTTGGTGAGACCCTATCTGAGTACTGTGTGCAGTTCTGTAGACCCCATCTCCGAAAGACATAGACAGAGTGGAGGCTGTCCAGAGGAGGGCAACAAAATGGTGCAGGATCTGCACCAGAAGACATATGAAGAAAGACTAAAGTAGCTTAACATGTATACCCTTGAGGAAAGAAGGGGAGAGGGACCTGATAGAAACTTTCAAGTACCTCAAGGGAATCAACAAAATCCAAGAGGGTAGCATCTTTCAGAAAAAGAGATGTGCAAGAACAAGGGGCACAATTTGAATATAGAGGGGACGGCTCAGAGGTAATGTGGAGGAAGTATTTTTTTCATGGAGAGGGTTGTGGATGGCTGGAACAGCCTCCTGAGGAGGTCGTGGAGTCAAAAACAGTGGGGAATTAAGAATGCATGGGACAGACATAAGTCAGTCCTAGTGGGGGTAGGAAGAAGTAAGCTGTTGGTTAACTAGGATCTGCAGCTTATCTGTTAGGTAGGAAAATGGGCAGACTAGGTGGGCCAAGTGGTCCTTATCTGACATCAAATTCTATGTTTCTATGATGTTGAATATATCCCAGATCATTTTTGAAAACCAGGCTTTGAAAGTTCAGATGAAGTTTAGGATATGCAGACTTTTGCCAGTTTAGGCCAGTGTTTTCATTAGGATCATGAAATGAACACGTGTATTTACAGTACTTAATTTTATTTGCTTTACCAGATAATGAACTAAGTGTAAAACTTTCAGCCATTTCTGACAAGTAAAAGAATGGGCAATGCTTGATATTACATATAAATAACAGACAACGTGACTCAAATATTGCATTTTTTCATTACCACAAGAAGTACTGGTGGTGAAAGCAGTGACGTCAGGGCTAGGAACAAATAAATCATGAGGTATGGCCATCAGCATACTAAGGTCTGAACACCTCAAGGACAACCATACTCTCCAGTTGTCCAAGTTTTCATGAACAACCAGGTTTGTCTATGGACATCTATGATCCTCCCTGCTCCATTCATGATCTTTGTTCACAATACCATCTATGGTTTGTCTCTATTCATGGACAATATTGCATGGTTAATGCAAACATACCTGGAAAATCCAGAAAGTCAAGAAAGAGTACGAAAATAATATTATTTTATTTCAATTTGGTAAATGAAAACAAACCTGATGAAATAACATTTTACATTATTTTCAGGTAGCAGCCATGTCGGTCCATGATCAAAATATGTTTTTAGTGTCCATGCTTGATAGTGGTTTTCACGGTCTGGATTTTAACTCGATATTAGTCAAATGTTATCATTTTGTATCATATTATGGATTTTATCATGGATGCTATCATGGTTAATATATAAACATTGTTTTTATCACATTGGTGGTGTCATCATTTACTCTAATTATGGAATAGTTTTGCAGCAGAACTGCATAAAATATTTAAAGTTATCAGTTTAGCCTCATCTTGAGATGAGTCTACTTAAGCCATTTATGGAGGTTGAGATATCTTTTATATAGTGTTAGAGGCATCAACCCCAATGATAATGATTAAAAAGAAAGATATGACTCTTCATTTATTCATTTCTAGATAGCCTCCATTCTAAGTTCATTTCATCTCCTATTGCAATTAACTGTATCCCATTCAGCATTGCCAGGATCAAGTTAATTCTCTAAATTAAACCATTTCTTATCATAGCTGTAAATGACAGCTACTGTACTTAGCAAATCTTTTTTGTTTTGTTTTCAAAGTAAAAATAAAACTATTATCCAAAATGCATGCAAGGTGTAGCTGTACCTCTAAAATATGCAGTTTATCAGTAGACTATGTTAATTAATACATTTGTTTGGTTCCATTTGGCTGCTGTTTTTGGTCGAAGTTATAACAGAATTCTTCAGGTATGATCTCTGTGTACCATGGCATTTCCATGTTTTCTGAATGTTCTGAACATACCATGGTCAACCATGGTTCATCAAAGTTGGATCACAGTTTATCCATAGTCCTAAGAGCATGGGTAGCAAACACATTTGCATTATTTATTTGTACATCAGAATGCAAAATTTGACACATTCAATAATCAAAAGGACTAGGTCCATGTCCAGGTCCAGGACCACTTTGAAAATGAGTTTTGCTCAATGGTGTTAATTCCTGGTTAAATAAAGTTGATTGCTTGATTAATTGAAAAGGATCTGTTCTGCAATCAATGAAGAAAAATAAGGTTCACCCATATAAATTAGTTACACTAGAATAAAAATGAATAAAAGAACTCACAACATCTTAAAAAGCTTCATGTTATGGTGATGCAAATAGCTGTCGGGCCATTATATCAGTTATGAATAAGAACGGACTCCAATAGAAAGAAGAATACCAGCAGAAAGGGTAAGGAAATAAAATCTGTTTCAAAAGTACTTGTAGCTAATATACATTTATTTTATTTTATTTATTTATTTAACAGACTTTAGGATTACAACCTTTGAGTCAGGGATTCATTTACAAAGGCTCGCATCAGAAAAAAAACATAAACAATACATATAGACATAGAATGGCAGCTAAAGGTTACAGTTTTTTAGTTATACAATATTGCAGAATTGAGATCAGCTGTACATTGCATAGAATGTGTTACAGAGTGCTGTATTTTACAGTTTTCAAGAGAATAATGTTTGTTGATAGAGGAGGGAGTACAGGGTTAATATTTACAGCAAGTAGTGAATTAGATATCTTGTGAGTGCAGCCAAAGGGGCATTGTTAATAGGTAATGTTTGGTAGCCCTATCGGTAGGAGCTCAGTGGCAGGGTGGTCCCGTGAGATGATAGAAAGATGACCCAGCACTAGCTAGTACATTGGCAGTGCCATGAAGTGAGGACTGACTTGAAAGGACCTAATTTGGAGATTGAGGAGACATTGAGGGAGTTCATTGTACCAGGCTGGGGCCCTGGGGAAATGAGACCTTGGGCAAGAAGGTTCTAACCTCGAGATGGACCACACCTGTCGGTTGGTAGTTCGAGTGTTCACCAAGGTGTGGGAGGATGGAGAGGCAGAAACCCCAAGGGGTAAGCCCCAGGTGTATTTTCTTTGTGAGGAGACATGTTTGATAAAATAGCCTTTCATCCAGGGTGAAGATATTTGTCAGGGCATACAGGGTACAGGTATGGATGCGCTTGTTCACCTCAGAGAAAAGTCTGCATGCTTTGTTTACAGCAAGGTGGATTTTGTTAAGAGCTGTGGTCAGCAGCTGCTAGATAGTGTGTCGCATAATTGACTAGGCAAAGGACTGAGGAGGTGACAGCTAGATTAAGGACTTCCCTGGAGGTAGGCAATCCTTGTGCCGATACAATAGGCATATACAGACATTTATGACTGATGATAGAGTGTCAATGTGTGAATGGAAGGAGAGGCTGGAATTAAATGTAAAGCCCAAGTATTTATATGTATGGACCTGTTCTAGAGGAAGGAGAGAGAGGGGAGAGGATTGTTAGCTGCACATTCTTGGCCTTATTCTGTTGGTGGGCAAAAGAGCATGGTCTTTTTTTACATTGACCACAAATCTTTGGTCTATGGACCAGTTTTTGATCTGATTAAATGCATGTTGGAGGGAGGACTGTGGGATCTGGGAAAGAGGCAAAAGAACCATGTCATCTGCATAGAGTAGTAGGCTGTCGAGCCGGAATTGGGCAAGGTGTTTAGGTAGATGCTGAATAATAGAGGGCCGAGGATGAAGCCCTGGGGAACCCCAGAGTGGACTGGCAGGGTGGTTGAGATGGTGTTGTTTATTTTGACACATTGCGATCTAGCTGTGAGGTAACTGGTAAACCAGGAGACGGATCCTTGGGACAGACCTATGTGGTGGAGTGTGCTTAAGAGTAAAGGGTAGGAGACTGTATTGAAGGCCTTTGACAGGTTGATGAATACAGCTCCAGCTAGGTGTTTTCTATCCAGAGCAGACTGAATACAATTAGAGAACTCAGTGAGAGCCATACTTGTACTGTGCCCAGATCTGAAGCCATGCTGCTCCTGCAAAGTAGGTCACGAGCAAGCAGGTCCTCAGTGAGTTGGGTGGCTAAAATTTTTTGAAGGCTTTTGAGAGTGGTGGGAGAATGAATATGGGATGGTAGTAATTGGGGAGGTTCTGTCACCACTCTTCAGTATTAGGTGACTGTGGCAGTCTTCCAGGCTGTGGAAAACTGCCCCAGACTTAGGGAACGTTAATGAGGTCAGTCAGTGGGGAGAGGACTGTATCTAGTACTAGATGTGGGATTCTCATATCAAAAGAATCTTTGCAATAGCAAGAGCCACTGAGTGCTTTAATGAGAAAAAGCCTTGTCTCATTCATAGAGATCACCCTGAGATGGAAGGGGGATGCTGGGTGTTAGGGGTGGGGTTGCAAGAGTGGGGTCGAACAAGTTATTTGGGAGTACTGCACTAAGGTCAGAGAAAGATGAGTTGAAGCAGTTGGCGATGGCCAACAGGTCGGTGGTAGGGACATTGTTGACAGTTAGTGGGGGGACTGGGATTTGCCATTGAGTTCCTTGATATTGTCCCAGAACAACCAAGCATTCCCCAGGAGGAGGCAAGGGTCATTTTGTAGTAGCCCGACGGCCTGTTTAATGGCCCAAGTGCATCTGTTATGAGCAGCTTTATAGGCTTGCCTGTCCACCTGCATGCGGATGTGACTGCTTTATGCCAGAAATCATCTCTGTGCTTTTAGCTATTGAGCAGTGCAGGCATGACCCAGGAGGCATTACGTTTCTTGATTGCACTTTGCTAGTGGGACATAGATGTCACATGCTTTTTAAAGAACAGGTGAAATAATCAAGGGCTTCATCTATAGTAGGGGCCTGGGAGACAGGGACCAGTCCCATTGAGTTAAGTATTTTCTTAGTTTTGTGAGGCCTCTGGGTTGGAGATGACACTGGGCAATATAGTTTGGTTTGGGTTTCTGCTGAAGACACGACTCAGGCATTCTTTACAGAATGTTTAGGCTATTCCCTGGTGCTTCAGCAACCAGATGTCAAATTTGTATTTTTTGTCCAGCACATTATAGTCATCTAAACATTTAAAATCCCCCTCCCCAAAAAATATGTTTGTTTTAAGTTACATTGTGTAATACATGAAAAATCCATAAGGGTCAGATAGTTTTTTTTTTTTATTAAGCTATTTATTTTATTAATCTGTCACTTCCTCTCACCAACTGGCGATGGGGACACATAGGTTTTTGTTTTTTTTACAGTTTTTTTTTTCCTGCCCCGAGGCCTTGGCACATGGCTGTGCGAGCATGTGGAGGCATGCTATGCACCCCATGGTGCCAGCTCAGCCCCTTTCACCTCCCATAATTGTTTGCCACCTCTATGCCTATGCTACCTACCAGACCTCCACCCAGTGAGAGGGAACTATAGGGGACACCAACCCACCTCGCCACCCTTGGAGAGGAGAGCTGCCCATTGGCATGCTTGATCCTGCTCCACCCTTCCACCTACACGCTGACACCCTGATGACCTGAGGTCATTTCTGAACCCAGGTCTCTGGCATAGCATGAGGTGGCGTCCAGCGCCATAACCCGAAGTGCCATGGGGCCAGCCAATCAGATTGTTCTTTGTAGTTATAAATCAATGTTTTAGGTGTCAACATGAGTATGAAACAAAAGTGAAACAAAAACACATCATTTGTCAGGATGTTTGCTTCATTTTTTCCACAAATGCAAAAATAAAGGGTAAATTACCATCAATATTATAACACCTGCTTGAACTAAAATTCCTCAAAATGGGAAAATGTCTATGTAGTTTCATGTGTAAAATCCTTTCATTTCCATGTTAGTGTCATAAAACCATTGTAACAGATGTAAAATAGGGTTGTGAATTTAGCAAAAGAAAGAAATATAGGAGTTGCCATGTTTCTTTGGACATATCTTTTTCAAAGTTGCAGCTTAGAGTTGGTCGGCTCAGGACAGAAATAATTGAAAGTTCCCAATAAAACAATAAAACTTGTCAGAAAGCCATTCAAATAATTCTAAAGTACATGCAAAATTACAAGGATGGAATACAAAAGAAACAGAGTAACGAAGACAGACAGACATATACAAAAGCACCTTCATGATGTGTCACATTGCATGTGTGAAAATCCTCTTAACACACACCTGCACAGGCATTATTTTCTATTTATTGAAGCATGACAATCCATAATTATTTATGTGGTACCGATTGTTACTTCATATGAAGGGTCTCATTGATCTTCCTTAAAAATAAAAATGATTCCATCGCCATTTATGTATTTCTCCGATGCTGCTAACCTGACGTACACAAGATGGAAAATTCAACAGTATGTCCAATGAATTACCTGTTCTTTTATTTTAAAATTGCATCTTAAACTACTTAATTGCATTTAAGCACTACTGTACTTCACACCAATGAAATTTGCAGCCTAACTCAATTCAAGAATTGACAGATTGTAATTGGTTGATTTAAATAGGATTATTTAGTGTTGAAGAGTGATAACTAGATCTGATCACTTTCACTGTTAACTACAAAAATAAATCTGTGTATTGCTGTAAATCAGGCTGAGCAGCATAGTGAAAAGTAATGAGACTGTTAATAACTGCACGGGTCTGATATAAATGTTACATTACAAGGTAACTGTACCATACCCATTGCATTGTATGGATCATAAATATTAAGGATGGCATTTCATTAATATTGACGGGAAGCAATCATGCACTGCATGCACATCTCTTGCAAGGATCTGAACCTGCCAGCTTGGTTACTGTTTGTAAATGATTTGGGGGTGGCGAGGGGGACATGATGACAGTAGTGACTAGTGTCATTTCTACAATCAACAACAAAAACGAACGAACAGAATAGAAGTACAGGTTCATTAGTTGTTGTTTTTATTATTCCACGTCACCTTAGAAGTTTCTTTTAAATAATCAGTATGAGAGATGTGAAACCTAACTGAAAATATCACTTGGATCACCAGTCACTTCAAATGTAACAAAATGTAACAGCCATCGGCCATGGAACAACTGTTCCACACGTAACTAATCTGGGTACCTTAACTGATAGGGAGGTCACCTGGGTATGCAGTTCAGAGCTGGAATCTGTCAGAGAGAGGATGAATCCTGGATGATAACACATACAGCTATGAGCATATTATTGGTAGCAGTTGTAGAGCAATAACCAAGAGGGAAGGGGAGAGTGAGTGCCTGCCCTTTGCACACAAATACACACATTTTGTATTAATAGATCTATGTAGATTGCTTGTCACCCCATGCTAATAAAAATTGGTGGGTGCAGCAGTAGGCAGCCAAGGGCTAGTAAATAGGTTGCCTGGGCTAGAGAGTAACAGCCCTAGTAGTCTAGGTAAAATTGGGGCCAGCCTGAGATAAATCAGAAAAAATGTGCCTTTTAATGTGACATCAGCTTGCACCTGATTTAATAATGTGCAGTCTGCCCTAAGTAAATGAAAAGTAGAGTAGCAGCTGTGAGGTGCAGAGGTGCCAGACAGAGACAAAGAGAGAGAGAGAGACAGAGAGAAAGAGATGAGCATTGAGCCACGACTCCACAGCATAGTCGCTAGTGTGCTGGGAGAATCCCATTGCAACAGCTGAGGAGCGCCTGTGAAACTGCTACAGAGGTCATGGAGCAGGCTAAGGCCTGCCAAAGCTTGTAAGAGAGAGGGAGAGATGCAGTAAAACCATTCCTCTCACTGGCAGGAGGCCAGATGTCTTCTTTTAAATCATAAACCAATACAGCTGACAGGTAATAAGTGCCAGGCAATATCCTTAGGGACTGTCTACTATTATTTTCTTGTAAAATAAACAATAAGTGGCACATACCGTATAAATAAAATGGGAGAGCTCACACATTTGTTCCTTAACTGCAAGCCAGGCAACATTTTAGAGCAGCAGGAAGGCTGTTCAGGGAAAGAAACACTCAATTTTAATCACTCAAGGAAACATATATAACAGTTGAGTAATGCTATAAATGAAATTTACAGGGGCTAGATAGCAGTCCAGAGAAACACATACATATATAGCACTTAATACAAAATGTATGCAATATGCATGGACAAAACCCATTGAATGAATCCATTTATCTTCACAGCCATTGAATAAATGAAATGTATCCACACAGTAGTGGTCATTGCCATTTATTTACACAGTTTTGATGTCGATGCCTCTTATCTACATAGTAGTGATGTCACCCCAAACCCCACACCCCAGTATTCAAATGTAATAACTTTGAAACGAAAAATGATAGCACGATACTGTGAGCACAGAATTTGTTCAGCACAAAAATATCTACAAAATGAGTGGTGTTTCACTTTACAGTTACCTTTTAGTTTTGTTTTATAATTAACAAAAAAGCAGAAAGTTAATTTTTGTTCCACTTTGCAACAAACAAATGCAAATAGCTTTAAAACAAAAAATTATAATATGGTAATTTACAAAAGTAGTTCAGTTAATAAAATCTATGAAATGCAGTGGCATTTCATTTAATAGCAACCACTATGCTAGGCAGATCTACACTAGGAAAGTTAACAAAAGTCAAAGAACTTATCAATTAAAAAAGTCAAAAGCAAATGTCCTGCACTGACAGAAAGCATCCCTTATTGTATAATGGATATGTATTAGGAGTTGTCAGATAATGATCTATCTATATTTGTTGTGTTTGACCTCTGACACTCCACTCATGTCTTACACCACTCAAGAGGTTACCTGAGGTCAAACAGCACTTTGTGTAGATAACTCATTTATCTGACAGCTCACCATTGCATATCCTACATATAGTATTAAAATGGAGCTAATTGAAGCACACTGGGCAGTGAGTAAGGAATCAGACTAGTTTAAACTGCAGCACTGTGCAACTTTTTCTTTTAAATTGCGCCAAGCCATTTAAGGTCAGATTTGTACCACACTTGGCAGGAAATGCAGAGTGGGATGTGCTCTAGCATGGACAAATAGTTTCATGTTAATGAAATTGCAGGAAAAGGGGTCACTAACCTGGGAAGGTGGAGTTACTGTAGATCTGGATCTATGCTGCAGGAAGTAGAGTGGAGGAGCCAGGAGAGGATGTACTCTCAGGCAAGATATGTTTCAGATGTCCATGGACAGCCCCAGGAGGAGTTACACAAAGAAAAACTTAATATTTAAATTGATTAGTTTCCAGACCAAAGAAGAAAAGTAATTTAAAGGAGAAATAGCATATTTTGTGTGATAATCTAGTTCTTCTCAATGGGGGAAAATCACTGTAAGCTGTTCTATTTCTTAGAGCGTAGAAATGTCAAGCCTTAGTGACTCTAGAATCCCATAACTTCATTTCTTTATATGCTGGAGAATGCTGGAAAGAGAGCTTTCCTATGGAAAACTGTGAAAGTGCTTAAAATTTGTGTTACAATAATTTATTTATGTTAAAAACATATATCAAAGTGCATTTAGTCCAGGCTGACAGGGCAAGGCAGCCTCAGAATTTCAGGAAGGCAATTGGAATTCAAAAGTTAGATTCCATTGCAGCTTATGTTGCTGCAGAATTCCAATATAGAATTTAATTTGATTAATGCTGAGGGTTGGAACAGGGTTTTGTTCACTCAGATACCATGATTTTGGTAAAATGGCATGTTGAAAAGTATAAAAGGAGCTGAACAGCTCTGGTTTTGGAGAATTTGAGCAGGAAGAGTGACCTGAAGAGACTTGACCTGTCCTGGGGAGCCTAACCTATTGAGGCTTACCAGTTTGATAGGGTCTGGGGACAAGCCTTCAATTAAGTTAATAGACTGTAGGGGCTCACCTGTATCCCAGTGCTAGAGATAGCAGGGCAGTAAGCAAAAGCAGGGCCAGTGTAGATTAGCCTGCTGTTTCAGGTACCTGTTTTCCCACAAGTGTTTTAGCTTTTCCCAAGAAGATTGCAACTGCTTCAAGTATCCAGGTCTTCTCCAAATATTCCAGCATTGGATCTGCTGTTGACTCAGAGAGGTCCAGGACACCATTTATTAATCCAAAATAGGAAGTGGTACAGTACATTTATTTTGTCATCTTGGGACTAGTTCAAGAGGGATACTGTTCTACATTTTGAATTTAGAATCCTTCTAGCTTCAAGGACTACCACCCAACTACTAAAGGATGTAATCTCCGAAGACTGTGGGGAGTGTACTCTGAATGCTACTGTGTAAATGCTATGTGATGTAAAGTAACTTTTAATGTGAACGATAGATTTTTAAGTGATTAGAGTGTTTAAGTATTTTATCCTTTTATCCTTTAAGCTTATCCTCTAGGTAGGGAAATGGGCAGACTAGGTGGGCAAAGCAGTCCTTATCTGCCGTCAAAGTCTATGTTTCTATGTTTTTACCTACTTGAAAGCAAGCTACAACTTGGTTTCAGACAAGCTGAGTAATGGTTTAGTATGCACAAACTAGTACTAAACTATAAAAACTAAAGTAATGTTGTTCTCATCCTCCTCCAATAAACACAAGTCCCACCCTCTTATTATTAGAAATAACCTTGGAGCCCCCTTGAACAGATCCAGCACTTCAAGTACCTAGGTGTTACACTGGACAACCATCTCACCATGTACCTCACATTGAGAATGTTGCCAGGATGGTTAATGTTAGGATAGCTCCTCCATAGACACAAATTGAGTCAGACTACATAAGCTCTCAGCTTGCAATCCACAGCTCAGTCCTTTCAGTCATTGATTATGGCTTGGTCATATACGGATCTGCTTCCATCACATCACTCAGAAGGGTAACGGTCACCCTGAATCGGGTTTGCAGACTTTACACGGGTGCCCCTCAACTTACCCACACATGTGAGCTTCTATTCACAATCTGGGTGGCTCCAGCTGTCTGGCAGGATTAAATACCAAACGTGCTTGTTACTATAAAAGCTGTCTTGGGCTCCTCCCACCGGGAGTTGATAGCCTTCTGAACAATTCTCCCAAGACCCAACACACCGCACGTCAACAGTTGAACACCTTCTAGTCCCTAGATGCTGCACTGCCCAATGTCAATGGTCCTTTCTATACCAAGCACCGCTCTGGTACAATGGACTGTGTATTAAATTAACTAGCCTCCAGAACCTGGGCCAATACAAGCATCTGTAAGCAGCATCTTGCAACGAAAGTCACTGTAACTGTACTCCTTAAGCCTTAGGATACCTGTCTGTGTTCCTTCCTCCCCCAACCCGAGCCTTACGCCACCTCAAAACTCACCAATGCACTTGGCCTATGGCCTGCTCGGACAAAGTGTTGGCAGCTACCTTTATACCCCTAAGGCCTTCAAAGTTCATCTACACTGAATCCTTAGTGCACTAAAATATCTTACTCACCCTCTCCTTCCTCTCTCTCTCTCTCTGCTATCTCTTTCACCTCTCTCCCTCTCTCTCACTCTCTCTCTTCTCACCTCTCTCTCCTCTCTCTCTCCCTCTGTCCCCCACTCCCTCTCTCTCTCTCTCTCTCCTCACTCCTCTCTCTCACTCATACAACTAATTGCTTCTGACCCTGATGCTTAATGTACACCCAGTGTTTGCCAGAAATTCAATTGTCAGCTCCTCCACTCTATACCACTATTACTATATTGTATGCTTTATTGCCAGTGTTTGCAAACGCTCCTCTAATGCAGTCCTGTTCTGTCTTGTCTGCTTGCTACTGATCATAATAATTGTCCAAGATTTGCTTGTGTATCACTTAGCTAGCTCCCTTTGTCTGTTTTGTTACCCCCTCGTGATGTGGAACCTTTGTAAATGAGCTTTGTTTAGCTTAAAGGTACTTGTAATCCGAGATAAAATCAATCAATCAATCAATAAAGTAAAAGTGACAGTGTTAGATTCAGGAAGGGTATGGTGACAAGGGTGAGGAGGAGTGGAAAGTCTTGTAGGCACTGCACACCCTTAAGGCAAAGTGACTGGTATGACTAGAGGGGATGGGGAAGTTCAAGGAACTCACTTCAGTGCTATTGCATTGACCAAGAGCTCAAAAATTTCTTAAATAGAAAAAAACAGCTTATCAGTCACTGTGTCAATAAATATTTATTCAGGATGTGCTCTAAAACCACAGCCATAAAGTGCAGACAGATAAATACCCTCCCCAATGAAGAGTCCACAAGGGTTCAAGCACTGGGATACTATTGTTCAACAGTTTTTGGTCTATGCACATTAAATATTCTTGGCATATTTGTACTTGACGACAGTGAAAAAATGAGGAGAATCCTATAGCCTACACCTATACCCCCAAGACAGTGGCACACCAAAGTTGAGTGGCTGATAGAGGAGGCTGGATTGAAGGATGTTTAAACTACATGGTTCAGAGCCTTAGGAGTAGACTCTGAAAGCAGGATTACATAGCGTGTTTTATTTTATTACAGGTTTACCATCGTTACCAGAGCATGTAATCTTTCCAGTAAATCTTATTGTTTACTCATCCTGGTCGGTGGGCTGCCCTCGTTCTCTGTTTTTGCCTGCAAGTTTTAGCCTGAAGGGAAGTGGAATGAAAGCGCCATGAACCCTTGTGAACTGTATTGTAGTGTTTTCTCTTTTGCCAAGTGGGTGCAGCGAGCCAGGCGGAGACATCAGTCAGACAATGACGGAGGAGCAAGCCTTTTAAATTGGTCAATCTGCTTTGCCTACTGACTTACAAAGGAAAGTTTTCCAGTTTTCCAGCTTTATTAGAAATACATAAAATTTCTACTTTACCTGTGTTATTGCATCTTAAATGCAGTGGATGTTTGAGTTTGCCTTCTGAATATCTGTACGCATATCATTTGCAGTATTGTCATTTTATTTATAAACGCTTAATTTTTGTGTGTTTTATAAGTATATACTCTGTTTAAATCTTAAAAAATTTAAATTTCTTTTCACACACTTTAGTTTTGATTAGGTGACTTGCCAGTACAAAGGTACACATGTCAGCCAGGTGAGCAGATTGCCCTTTTCATTAGCGTAGATAGCAGCTTTTGCTACACAGTGTTCTGCTTATACGCAGCATTAGAAACATCTGCTTTGTAACCGATAAGATTTAGAATACTGGAATTCTTTAGGTTTTATAAATACAAAGTTCTTCTTTGCATTTAAAAGTAAGTTAACAATTTTCCTTTAAAATTTTTAAAGATTCATGACAAACTGTTTGGTTTTTGGGTACTAATTTTAGGTAGAATAACAGTAGTAAAAACTAAGTTAAGTGGTTAGTAGTTGTGAAAGGGCTGTTTTATCACACATCAAATACTGTGGAAACTAATGGCAGTTTTGTTTTGTTTAGTGTTTTCATTGAGGAAAGCCTGCAACTGTATACATCGGGGTGAACCAGAGTGGAACAGCAGTCATAACCCTATTTTCTGGCTGAATCAAGATTGTTCTTTGAGTTTAATCTGGTGTTGTTGTTTTACCTGCTATTACGAACAAGAGACAGATTGATGGAGTATTAGATCTGAATTGATCCATAATTGCTTAAATCTGTGAGAGATTTTCAGACGACAATCTATGAATCTTTGCTCTGTGTCCTGCTTTCTTGCTTGTTCCTGGACTAACGGTTTGTGAGAAGTATTTCATTCACTCGCATATTTGGGAAGCGCCTGGCCTTTGAATTGTGACTCAGAAGAACTGGCTCTGGACTATTCTAACACTTTGTATGTTAATCATTTGTATTTATTTATCAGACAGGAAATTCTTGGTATTAGCTGTACTATGAACTGCAGATTAACGATTACCTTAAGATTGTAACTTATTGTGCCAACAGATTTGAGCTTAACTGTGTAAAGTAGGTTGTACAGCTTTTTGTGTGCTTGAATTCTACTTGTTGCATTTGATATATTATCAGCACTAATATGGTCCATACTAGAAACAGATTTTAGCAATGGGGGACTTACAGCTATAGACCAGAGTGTAACTGATGATTTGGTTTGGGCCTTCAAAATGGCCAATTGGAAACAGAGTATAAACAAGATAGTTTTAGGATTGATTTGATACACACTTCATTTAATTTAAATTGACACCTGTCATAATTTGCTCAAATTCTGAGCAATCAGAGAAAGGGAAAAAGGAAAAGTAAAGGAAAGGTAGAGGCACAAAGAAAAGGTTAAAGATATTAAAGACACTAAAGGTAAAGGTCATAAGGAAAGGAAAGTAAAAGTAATTTCAGTGAGGAAGGAGAGTTTTCTAAACCTCGCTTAAATAGTGAGCCTTATGAAATAAAAAGAAAAGCAAGGCAATTAAAGCAATCAAATCTAAAAGACCACTATAGACCTTTGACCTTGGTTGAAAACAATTTGTGCACACCATGTAATGTACTCAAGGGTCCTTTACACAGAAAAAGACTGCCTAAATGATGATTATAGTGATCATACTCAAGTACAAGCAATGGAACTTACAGGAGCAGGGTATGATATTCAAACACCTGCAGATAATTCAAACTCGGAGTTTATATTAACTTAGATGCCCTAAAAGTATAACTGAGATCACTGCACATACTCCCAAACATATGGAGGAGTTGCTAGAATTTTCGACCAGACTATTTTAGGGAATCTAATCTAGATCCAGATACCTATTGACAGAATGACTTAAAACATATAGCTGGGGATTTACAGGAAACCATAAATGGATTGAAACAGTTTACTGGTTTGAATTTTACAAACAACCCGATAATGGTATAGCAGCAAACTTTACTACTGCTTTAAGCAAAGAATATTGTGCAGCTGCATCTAATACACATACTGTGCATTTGATGATCTTGGATCATTTATTAGATTTGAAAATGAAATAGATCTCTTCAAAGAAAATATAGTTATAAACGGATCCAGATTAGATGATGTTTTACATAAGCTTGATAAAATACCTCGATCTGAAAGTATATGTTCATTATCTACTATCGATACAGAATGCCCTCAGACATTACCTCACCCGGATTTTTCAGCACTGGACTTTTCTGATATGCCTCCTACAACAGCTGAATCATCAGTTTTTCCATCAGTAATTAAGAATGATGGAGGTAGTAAGGGTTTTAGTAAAAGTAAAATTAAATCTAATAAAATAGGGGTATAAAAAGAACCCGAGAAGGAAAATATAAACTGTTAGCAAGAAGAAAAAGGCATTACAGAAAGAAAGTATGTATAATATGAGTAAGGAACAGAATGTTATGGATACAGTATGGACATCTATAAATGATGGAATTCGGTCTCTGATAAGTTCATTCATTCAGAAAAACAAAGACAGATGTGCTTAAAGATTCTGTCCAGGAGAATGATAATAAATTGGCATGTTGGGAAAATACTGTATTAGATTTAGATCATAGGGAAGTGGGTGGCACAAACATGAGCAAAGCAATGAATCAAGACCAGAGGACAGTGAAAGGGTTAGAGGAACCATGTATGAAAAATGCCACAGATTTCAGTAGTTAGCAATTCTGGCACTTTATGATTTTAAGATGATACACAACTGATCCTATGAAGAGCTAAGGGACAAGATTGTGAACCCAATAAGGGCAGCAACTGGTGCTGATTTAACTGTATCTGATATTTTACAAATCTGGAATGTTAAGGATGTTAATGGTTTAGACTGTTTATTTATAGTTTGTACTGCTCCTTGAATAGCAAATCAGATCTGGATTAATGAAGGGGGTCTCAGAAAATTTGGATTTGAATTAGAATATGTTAACAGGGAACTCTTGAACAAGGGACTTCAAATACTAAATAATGAGTTCTGCCTAAGTATTTTGGTGTAAAATCTGTTTTCAGTAATAATACAAGAAAACTAAAAATACCCTGTTAAACATATTTTGACATGTTCTAAAATTTCAGATCCAGATTTTATAATAGAAAAGTTTTTAGATGGAACAATGGTACAAGTATGGGACAAGTGGATATTTTGGTTAAAAGTCCAAAGGCAGCAAGAAGCATTTTAGTTAAAGCAACATTACTAGACGATGTAGGGTTACATATAGTGGACAGAAAACTATTAAATGATGGAAATAAACAGAACAAACAGGAAGTAAATGCCTCAAAATTGGTAAACTTATCTGACAGAGTTCCTAAGTTATTGCATCTGTATGGTCTGGAGAGGATTAAAAATTACAATAATAACAACTTAAAGGATCTAGTAGTAGACATATTAGAACAAGTTCTGAATGTTTCCATTGATGACCCTAAAGCATTAACTATAACAAGGCAGGGATCTGACTCGATTGTGATCTAATCATTGTTAAAATAGGCTTTTAATCCTATATAACAAGATTATTGAGAATAGGGTCTATTGGATGCTTTAGGTATACATATAGGCCCAGATATTCAGAGGGTGCACATGGCACAACAGTGTTGTGCCAAGATCCACTGATGCGTCCCAAAAGAGAATTCAAAAGGGAAAAGGTGTGGCATAAATCCCTGATGCACCGGACCGCATCAGTAATGTATGCAGGCACAGGTGGGGGCGCCCATGCACAACCTGCACAGCCCAATATTCAGCCCGGATGTGCAGAGTCATGCATGCACAACCCCTACCTGTGCCAGCACAAAGTTAAGCTAAAAAAAGGAACAACTGATGGCCACTCACAGGTGAGCTGCCGCATTGCAGGCACAAACACGGCAGTTGCCACCTGTGGTGGCCACCCGAAGTTCCGACTGCACCTGGTGGCACCCTACCATGCCCGATCATGAGCATTTGTAAAATAAGACATCATCCAATATCCCTGGTGGTCCAGTGGACCGCTTTCTCCCGATCGCGGGCATCTGTTTTAATAAAAGAACCCCGGCCCAATATCCCTGCTGGTCCAGTGGACTGCACTCTGCCCGATCGCAGGCATCTGTTTTAATAAGAAACCCCCATCAATATCCCTGGTTGGTCCAGTGGACTGCACTCTGCATTCATGAGCATCTGTTTAATAAAAGAAACTCCCCATCCAATATCCTCGGTGGTCCAGTGGACCGCATCTGCCTGATCGCAGGCATCTGTAGTAATATAACCCCCATCCAATATCCCTGGTGGTCTAGTGGTACCCCCAACTGCCCACTGAGCCCACCACCCCACTCCCGGGTCAGCCGGCAGGCGCAGCACCACCCGCCTGCCGCCCGCCGCCGCCGAATGACAGCTCACAGTTGCATGCGATCATATAAGCTATGGCATGTAGCTGATAACAGACATACATTCCAGATATGTGATTCATTCACATATCTGGAATGTGTAGTACGGTATGGTTGCATGCCCATTGGCTCATGCTGTGAACCAATGGGCGGCAGCCCTACTGAGCTGTCAGTCAGCAGGTGGTGGGCAGCAGCAGGTGGGTGCTGCTGCCCGCCGGCGCTGACCAGGGAGCGGGCAGGGCTCAGTGGGCGGTGGGGAGGGTGGTACCACTAGACCACCAGGGATATTGGACAGGGGTTTATATTACTACAGATGCCCATGATTGGCTGAGTGCAGTCCACTGGACCACCAGGGATATTGGACGGGGGTTTATACATACAGATGCCCGCGATCGGCAGAAAGCGTCCACTGGACCACCAGGGATATTGGACTTTTTTTAAATTAAAACAGATGCCCGCGATCAGGCACATAGCAGTCCACTGACCACCAGGGATATAGTACAGTTTTCTATTTTTACACAGATGCCCGCGATTGGCTGCGTAGGGGGTGTTGGTCCCCTATGGCTGTCAGCTTCAGCAGGGTGCCAGGTGCAAGTCATCAGGATCGGTGCACCTGCATGCAAATGGGGCCATAATGACATGAAAATGGCCCCATGTGCACCTTGTATAAATTATGGCCCATTTGCATGTCAACTTTTGAATATCGCTGGTGCTGTGCATGGCGCAATGGAACTTGCACTAGCACATCTCCATGCTCCACTCTGGCCACTTGCACTGAGCACAGTGCCACTGTGGCATGCACAGTGGGGTGGCCAGGGTGCAATATTCAAAGCTGCTGAGCCATGGTGCAGCTCCTTTGAATATCGCTTAGTCCATGCCCCTGCACAGCCAAGTTGACCTGCGCCTAAGCTTGCGCCACAGCCTGGCACAAGTTTGAATATCTGGGCCATAGTCTCTAGAAATGATTTTTCTCACCAGACCATTTCCAAATGTAAATTATTTAAAAAATCAAGAGGAACTGTTATTCATTGTTACAACTGGTAACAGATTTGAGTTGTTGGATACACAGATAAATTGACTGACAAAATGAAAAGAACAATATTTTGAAACAAAATCTAATGGTTTGTTATTAATTTCCTGGAATATTGTGGGCTTTTTTCTAAATGAATGGATCAAGAATGGTTAGAATGTATACTCAAGTTTAATATTGTTTGTCTCCAGGAGACTTGGCATAACAAAGATCAAGAAATTACTTTGAATGGCTATCAAATTTTTCAAACACCAGGAGAGAAAGTTTCTAAAAGGGAAGAGCTGTAGGGGTCTAATCACCTTAATTAAAATAAATTATAATATTGCTGCAGATATTTTATACACTAATAAAAATATATGTGCTATCTATATTAAAGCTAAAAGGTAAACATTTTTGTTTAGTTAATAAATATATCCCTCTATTTAATTCTAATTCATATACTCCCACACTTTGGGACCAATTGGAGGAGTTTATCCATAAGAGCTGGGCAGTAACTTCTTGTGATGACATATTACTCTGTGGTGACTTTAATGTTAGGATTGGATATTATGACAGTTATTTTGATAGTAACTTTCATAATTGGTGTCACCCAGAAGTCTCTAATTGGCCTAGAACAACAAAAGATGGAAGATTAAATAAAATGGGTCAGAGACTAATAGAATTATTAGCCCTATATAATTTAGCACCAATTAATGGTAGGATCTGTGGAGACAAAGAGGGCAATTTTATCCATTTTTCTGCCAAGGGACCTTCAATTATAGACTATCTTTTTGGAATGGGAATATGACAGATTGGGAACTTATGAAGATTCCAACCAGAGGTAAAAGTGATCATTTCCTATTGTCCTACAAGCAAAAGATATAAAATGTGTTATTGATGTCCCTCCTAAACCTACACAATTTGTAATGTGTAATAATAAAATTAAATGGCAGGATAATTTATCTCCCTTATTAAACATTCCTCGAGGATCTCTGTACTAAGTTAAATGGTGAAATGGGATATGGGCTCCTGCATCAGCTTTTATTTTTAACTTTTGAGGATATAAAAAATTACTTCAGTCCTCAAAGACTATTAAAAGTATAAAGAATAAAAATACATGGTTTGATGAGGAATGTTGTAAAGAAAAAAAAAGAACTGAATAAAAATATTAGAAAGGTAAGACAGAATAAACTACCCCAAACATTTCAGAACTAAATAGATATCGAGAAAAGTATAAGAAGTTTCTTTTATTAAAACAAGCACAATACCAACAAAAGAATTGGGACTGCATACTTAAAGCCATTTCTAATAAGGATTATCAGACCTACTGGTTATTAGTTTCAAGGAACTAACAATATTAAACATGAATTAGATACTTATATTATGTTGAATACTTGGGTCTCCTTTTATTCTTCTAAATTTTTCTCCTAATGTTGATAATGTAGGAATAGTTTTAAATGTTAATATGCAATTTTACGACCATTTCTACCTGCAGAGGTGTATTTTATTATTGCAACTTTAAAAAGGAAGGCACCTGGTCCTGATATGATTCCTTCCAAAGTATATGTGAGTGCCCTGCTTTATGGTCTGCAATTTTGACCAAATATTTCAATTATTGTGTCCAAAATTGGTATTTCCAAATTCTTGAAGGGTTCAATAATAATTTCATTATATAAAAAGGGTGATAAGTCAGATCCTAAAATGTATAGGCCTATCTCACTATTGGATAGCCTTGGAAAAAAATTCTAGACTTATTTTAAATAGATTAAAGGAAGAATTATTAAGACTGGGGGACTTTCCGAAGCTCAAGCTGGTTTTGGGGCTGGTTATAGTACAACTGACAACTGTTTCATAATTAGACATCTTTATGAAAAGATGTAATCAGGAAACAGATTCTATTTGCTGCTTTTATAGATTTCAGTACAGCATTTGACTCAGTTTTAAGGAATGTACTTTGGGTTGCAATGAAGGAAAAAGGCTTTACCGGGAATTGATAGCAATTATTAGGGAATTATATTCTTTAATGTGGGCTCAAGTAAATCAGGTATTAGGGGACAATTTTCTCAACCTTCTTTACAAATATGGGAGTCAGACAAGACTGTGTAATTGCACCTCTGCTTTTTGCATGTATATTGACAAGTTATTATGGCAGTTAAACTCTAGTGACACGGACTCTCCTAAGATTAGGGATAAGCATTGTGCATACTGGCTTATGCAGATGACTTAGTCTTGTTCTCCTTACTGCATCTGGACTGCAAACCAAATTAAATATGCTCACAGTAACTGCAGACGAGCTTAATTTGTCAAAAATGTTCAAAAAGTCAGATTATTCCTTTTAGTTTGCAGGGCAAAAAAGGAATCCTGGGTGCTGGGTTCTGTTAAATTAGAGATTGTAGATAGCTATACATATTTGGGTCTACATTTGACAAGGAATGGAAGTGGAATAAACAGTTGGATGCAACTTTAGCAAAATTAAAGAGGACAGCAAATTTTTACTTATATTTAATAAAAATATGGTGGAAACATGATTAGGCCTATTTTAACTGCAGCATTAAGCTAAATATTATGCCCAAACCTTATCCAACGTTGAGATTTGGCATAATAATAAAATGAATACACTAGATATTCCTATTAATAAATTGGTGTGTGAAACTTTAGGCTTACCTAACTTTGTTCCTGCCACTATACTAAGGGCTGAGACAGTGTTTTTTTCCTTGTAGGCCTTTAACTGATGCCAGAAAGGTTAATTTCTGGATCAGAATTCTTCAACATGGACAAAATAGATTTAAGGCCCTATGCTTAAATGAAAATATTTGTGGTCTTCTTTAGGCTATTTAAAATCAGAATGGTTATCTTTGATATTTAAGTTACTACAGAAAGTAGGATTAACTCATCTATACCAGTACAGGGCCAGAGGAATTATTATTAGTTTAAAATATCAGTTCCTCATTACAAAGGCATTTAGAGAGTTTCATAAGACCTTAGATTTAAACATCATTAATAAGTTGAAAATGTTTCCATTTTTTAGGTCAAATGTTCCTTGTCACTATTACAGACATTATTTAGATATTCTTACAGAAGTAGAATATAGAAAACAGTATACTAGATACAGGCTAGAAGTATTCCCAAACAATATTCTGGAAGCAGTTTACAGGAAAAATACTTCTGTTAGTTCTAGATATTGTTCTTGTACTTGTTCTACTTTGGAAAATTTGGAACATGTTATGTTTGCCTGTAAATGGTATACTGTACCAAGAGTAAAATGGATCTGGCCCTTATGTCAAAGTATTCAAACAATAGATCAGAGTACTTTACTCATTATTTTTTACCTCTAATGATGATATTGTAATCAAGTCTGTGGCCAAATACTTGGCAAATATTTCTATACTACGTTTTAGTAAAAAATGAAAAAAGATGAATTAATATTCTTTTTTTCCAAATTATATTCTGAATGGGTAAAATATGTACATTCTGATGGGATGAGTCTTATGCTTATAGGAAATATTGCAGTTAATTTAATTCTTTCTTTGTATTTGTACTTCTGCACTTTAAGGAGATAATGGAATTTATTTCTTATTTTTAGTATTTTATATTTTATTATTATATATATATATATATATATATTCTAGATAAGTTACTTACTTACTTATCTATTATATAAAGAGAATATATATTGTAAAAGGATTAGGTTTTTCTTATTTGTTTTTCTTTCTATATATTGTAGTGATTTATTTGTGCATATTGTCATGGTCTTTGACTGCTCAATAAACTTGAAACTTGACAGATAAATACTGTAAGTACTGCAAACATAAGACAGAACTTAAAACAAAATACACATCAACACCAACATGCTGTACCTGCAGCAAGCCCTAGGCCCTTCTATTTATTCAGTTCTCGAGTTGCTATTTGCACTGCACTGGCTATTTGAAGTGTAGTGAGCCCCACTGTTTGTTTGTTTGTTATATTTATGGTGCAGTTACTCAGAGAACCACTTGTGGGTTGATCTCAGTGTGAATTTTGACCAATTTCAGCTGGTCTGTGTGAGTCAGATTTGCTATCAAGATGGCTGAAAGCAGTGTAACTACTTTAGCTGAATGCCAAACAGCAAACACCAATTTTGAATTCTGACATTTTCTGCAATAGAAGTTGAGATATCCTTTGATCAGGCAGCATGTGACTGGTTATTTGCCTCAGCATCTAGTACAAGCAATATACAACAAAAACAAATGGTACATTGTAAGAAAACCTTAAAAGAAGTTAATTAGGTGCTAGATGCATGCTTTCTCTTCCCATTATTGGAGAGAGAAAAATATTCCTAGAGGCCTACATATTCAAATGCCCCCGCATATGGTTTTGGTGGCATTGTTCTAATGCAGGTCTGGGAAAGAATTTTGAATAAAGCATCAAGTGATTTGATATTAAGTTTGATAAAGAAAGCTAGAAGGAACATAGAAGGCGTGCAGAAAGAGATTGATGAGATGGGGTAAATATTAAATGCAACATAATGCACATAGAAGCTGGTGGGCCAGATATTCAAAGCTTTGTGTGGTCTGCAAACAGTTTGCATGGGTTTAGCGGGATTAGTGTGGACTGCCATATTCAAAAGGCCACATAGCTTGGGCAAAGTGCATTAGCTCTGGAGCAAACCATAATTATATGCAAGAGGCAAAGTGAACATGAATAAAGGTGCTATGAGATATTCAGTGACTAGCACCACACTAAGGTGTTTAGCACAACGTAGCATGACCCTTAGCGTGGAACAAATTACCGCCCAGGAAAAGCTGGTCTTAACCCTGGGCAAACAGCTTTGCATGGCATTGGTGCATAATGCGATGTTTGCGTGGAATTAGCGTGGCTTGTGCGACCCTAACATAACAGCATGACACTTAGAAAATGCCTGACATGGAGGATATGCTGCTCACTGCTGGCACCACCATGATGCCAACAGCTGCCACCGGTCCCAGCCAAGCACAGACAGTAAGGGGGGATCCGACCCACAGGGGACAACTAGGTTGTATGGCCATAGAGCACACCTGCAGACCATACATCTATGGTGACCAACAGGTGCCAGCACACACATGCAGCACTGTGGGCATGGTGGCCATTGAGGGAGGGTATGGGTGGCCAGACCTCACCACAGCTCAGGTGTGGCCACATGGCTGGGACACACCATGCAGTGCACATGGGCCAGTAGTGGGAATACCCACCACCTGAGTGCCTGTCAGAGCATACATGTCCCCCAGCCACATACTGCACAACTGTACAGAAGTTACAGCACACACAGCCGGCCATGCAAATGTCACTGTGAGCATCCCATGCCACAGGTGCAGCATCTGTGGAGCACACAATGGCGAAACAGTACTGTCCACCATCAGTAATCACCTGCATGCTGGACTGGTCACTCTGTATAGTGCAGTAGTCATCACTGCCTTACATCATAGGCATTGCTGTGTCCTCACACTACCAGCCCCTTGCTACTGTAGCATCTGCTGTGCACTGTAGCATGGCCTACAGTGTGACAGTTGCATACAGCACTGCCACCGCCTGTGTCTATGCTGTGTTCTCCCATGGGCACACAATGCTATGCTGTACTGCATACATGTAGCCTGCAGCAACCATCATGCACTGTCAAAATGACCTACACAGAGCTGCCAGACCTGGCCAGACCCTGTACCTCCAGACTGACCACAGGTGGAGCTGTGGAACTCTGCAGCATCACTAGGCAAACTGCATGCAAATCAGGGAATGATGAGATGTTAATCTGGCTGTTTTCCCAGAGTCTACCTAAGTAGGCTCATTTGCATGTCACTTTTGAATATGGCAAATCTTAGCCACAGTACTAACCATTCGGGATATTTATACAGTTTTGGTCACTGTTCTTTCACATCTGCTGCTGCCTGCTGCTGTACTGGGCCCACGCATCTGCTGGCATGCACATTGGCCACATAGTTCACCTCTACCTGCCCTCATGTTGCTGTGCACTGTGTTGTTGTTGTTGTGGTTTGCACTTCCTGGTTGCTATAGTAGTGCTGCCGTATTCTAGGGCTATGTTTGCCCTGCACTCCCAGGCCTGTTAGCACAGCCTCATTCCCATGCTATATTCAGAAGCTGTTTGCCTCAGGCTTTTCCTTTTGCACATAGCTTGCTTTGTGCTCTGGCTACGTTTGCCTGCCAGGCAGTGTTAACTTAACCCAGGGCAAAGCTTTGAATATCTGGCCTGATGTGCTTTTTAAGAAGATCAACTCTCAGATTTTGAAGTTTCAGGAAGATTTAAAGGAATATAAAATGGGAAAACATGCCAGAAATGATAAAAGATTATGAAAGGGTCAAGTGTATGATTGGCAGTGTACCACCAGAAGAACGTCATATAAATATAAGGGGAACCTGAATCGTTCAGAGAAAACACATTTACCTGTTCCCCAGAAAGTGAAGGAGAAATAAACAGAAGTAATAATTAGGAAAAGGTTGTTTTAGGCCAGTGACAAGGGAGGGAACCAAATGGAGATACCCCATAATCAGCAAGAAGGGCCATGGTTCATTGAGGAGTGGAACTTCCCAGTGTCCTTGAAAGAGGCTCTGGTTAGGCCCCTTTAAAGAAGCCTCTTTGGACCCAGACTGTCTCAACAACTACAGGCTGGTCTCAAACCTCCCATTTTAGGGAAGGTTATAGAGAAAGTGGTGGCCATTCAGCTTGTGAGACATCTTGCATCTTCATCTACCTATGCACCATTTCAGTCTGGGTTCTGGGCAGGGCATAGTACAGAGACCGCCTTGAAAGGGTGCTTAATGATCTCCCTGATGGTGAGGGACACAGTATTATCTTGGTTATCCTGGATTCTCTGCAGTTTTTGACACTGTGGATCATGAGGTGCTGCTTGACCACCTGTGGTTCTGGTGTGGCTCTGTCTGGCAATGTCATCAGCTGGTTCATGTCATACCTGATGGACATAGTGCAGAGGGCGCAATAGTAGATTCCAGGGTAGTGATAGTAATAGACCAGAGATACAGCCTGCAAATAAGGAACAAGTTGAGAAATGTCTGCAAGATCTTACTTTAACAAATTGCCCAGGACCAAGAGGACTATAAAAAGGGTACCATGGAGATTTGCAGCCACTGGCAGCCCCTTTTACACTTTCTGGTACAGTCTCAGTGTTAGTGGCTCAGAATAGCACACCTGCTCTGGGCAAGAAGGTCAGGAAGTCATGGGTTCTAGCTCACATCTGGTACGTGGGGTAATACCCATCATTGACACTGTAGTGTAGTGTGGGGAAGCTGCATTGTTAGGGTGCTATCCTTCAGATGAGATGTTAAACTGAGGCTCCTTTTCCCATCTCTTGTCACTGCCAAGATGGCAATTAAAGGTCCCATAGAACTTACTGAAGAAGAGTAGAGGAATTTCCCCAGTGTCCTGGCCAACAGTCTCTTTCTGTCAGTAAAACAGGTCTATATAGCCACTCCCCATGAGGCACCTGTAAACAAGCTAACTCACTTTAGTGTGTCTTTCCTGGTCAAACATTACAGATAACCAAATAAATCAAATTTAATGAATAACTGACTATGGGGAGGTACCTGGGAACAAAAGGTGGCAAATGTGGTACCCTTGTACAACAGTAGAGATAGGAAACCCAGGAATGTATTAACAAGTGAGATCGATGTTGATGGTATGCAAGTTGCTGAATTAATAACCAGCTCTGGTCAGAGCCAATATAGCTGCAAAATGATATTACCGATGATGGAAATTATTATTATAAGTAATATTATTATAATTTTAAGTATTTAAGTAATATTTACTTTTACAGTATCACTGCAGTTTTGTGGTGATAAAACAAAGGCTTTGTTTTTATAGATACTGTACTCCACAAACTAAAGAAGACTTGCATGTGGGCTTCAAGACCCCACAGAATGCGGAGCTGATAGGCACCACAGAAAGGGAGAAGCACAATTGAAGCAACACCTCACAAAATGCCAAACTGATAAGCACTAGAGAAATTGCATCTCACACTGTCAGATCTATCTACAGAGATCAATGTATTGTACAGGAACATTTATTTCCTGGAAATCCAACATTTCTCTGGTGCTTATCTCTTTGACATTCTGTGAGATGTTGCTTGATTGTGCTTCCTCCTTCCACAGTGCCCATCAGCTTGGCATTCAGTGTGATCTTGTAAGCCCACGTGAAAGACTTCTTTAGTATGAGTGTGGGTATCTATAAAACAATTCTCTTCAGTTATCACCATAAAGATTGCAGGATACTGTAATAGTAAATATTTCCATAATAATAATGATAAAAATAATTTCCATCATCAGTAATATTGGTTTGCAGCCATATTGGCTCTGACCAGATTTTGTTTCTTACTGCTAAATATTAGAATGCAATCCCTCTTTCCTAAGTTGCTGATCATATGTAATACTACTACACGGGTTTTGAAATGCTTTCGGTTTGTGTTTGGTGACCCAAGACTGAATTGTACATCACAAGCAGTTCATACCTGCTCTGATTGGACATACAGTTTTTTTATAGACAGTATTTATTGTTGATTTTGTTTTCTTTTTTTCTTGTTAAGATTACAGTGTCAATCTGTAAAATACATTTTTAACCATTCCTCCTAAGTATTGATTTACATCCAGCACTAACTGTATTGATTCTTATGTCAAGTGCTCAATCCCAAATAAGAAGACAACTTGTTTTTTAAATAAAACTGTGCACTATTGAGGATCTTATTTTACATAAACAAAAGACTGCAAAGTAAATTTAAGACAGAACCTCTTTTCTACATAAAAATTAAATGCAGAACTATAAAACCCTGACATTTGCCAGGAGATTATGATGAGTAAAACAGTACTCTTTTTATATGTATAAACATGATATATACAAATACAAGCTCCTATAGCCAGCTGTAAATGGAGCAAGACAACAATTTTTCATTTGTGTCCAACACAAGAAAAGCCAGTCTCAGTCTGCAGTATGCTTCTGTCAGATGCTCAGCAGGACGTGGGTGCTGGTGATTGACAGCATTCTGCTCTGTATGTCACAGGACTGCTGTGCATTACTGTGTGGTTGAGGCTGAAATGGAAAATCAGGTATGAATACTCAGAACATTATAAATTAACAAGTAGCTGTCCTGTTTCAAATACAAGGCACTATAATACATCAGAATATTGTGACTGTGGTGAAATAAATAAGGATTATTACACTAGAACTTTAATGTTTTTTTTTTTGAGAATTCCAGCCATATAGTGCACAGCATAGAAACACCCATAAACAGCAAATTTAACAGATAAATATTCTTACAGCCACCTTCTGAATTTGGTTTCAAGCCTATCACTACCTGTCTCAGGAAGGCAGATGGTGGCTGAGAAGTTGTGAAAGAGTGGACTAGCTAATGATTTTATGTCTGTTTATTCCATGAAACAATATTTCCTATATGAAAGGGATAATTATCTATTTAATTTTTAACATTGTGGAGATATACCACCTTGAGTTGAGCTTTTATTTTGTAGCTATCTGTTTAGGCCAAAGATTGGACTTGGACTGTGGACTGGGACCAGCGGGCAGTTGTGAAAGGAACAGTGATGCCAAGTGCTGAATGGTGAGTTGTGGATGGGACCTGAGCCATGGGATATAGTGACCGTGGGATGAATCTGACTTGGACTATGGAGTGGGACTGGAGAGACAGATGTGAAAGGAAGAGTGGATGCTGAGTCCTGAGTGGTGAGTGGTGAGTTGAGACCTGAGCTGTGAGACATAGCAACCATAGGACAGAGGATCTGCAGGACCAGAAACTAAAGGAACTATGTAGCACTGAATCTGACACAGGATTTAGAGCTTAAAGATGGGGAAATTTTCCCAGGAGAGAGAGAGAGAGAGTGAAGCACTTTTGAGAGCATAGAACAAAGAATAAAGAGAACTGCAAGACTGAGATTAGTGAACATGGGATACATTTCCTGAAAAGTGCCTTTGTGATATAACTGCTTTCAATAACTAAACTATAATCCACTATTTCATTTAAGCAAGAAAATAGAGTGGCAGGGGAGGGAGGAAGCAACCACACTGTACTGAAGGAAGGGGACATAGAGAGATGTGCTTCAATTGCACTCAGTGGAAGGTGACAGGCTGTGGTGCTTTAGATATCTGGTCACATGCTTCAAGAGCTTCCTTTTCTACTATGTCATGGCAATACATAAGCATAGCTCTACTAATAAGCTTTAAAAAGAATGTATGATAGATTTCCTGGAAGAAAATTGTCATGTGGGCAGATATCAGCATGGTTTCATGACAGAAATGTTATGTGAAATTAATTTGATAGATTTCTTTAACTGGTAACACAAGTGTTCCATAAGGACATTGTGCCTGGACTTAAGTTAAGTGAGACCTTTGATCCATTTCCTCACATGAAGCTTATCCAAATGGTGAGAGAAACAAGACTAGGAGTAGACTAACTAGGTTGATTGGCAACTGGTTGTCAGACAGAACCCATAGAGTGTTGCTGAATGGTAAATTCTCTGATGTCAAGAAGGTCACCAGTGGTGTAACACAGGGTCAGGTCATGGGACTGGTACTCTTCAGGATGTATATTAGTGACACTGGGGTGGGACTGCAGGGTATAGTAGGTCTGTTTGCAGATGACAAAAACTCTGTGGGAGTGCAAACAATGATAAGAGGATCAACAGTATGAAATGGGATGCAAAAAGCTGATGTAGTGGTCCAGACTATGGCAATTAAAATTCAGTGCCAAAAATGTAAGCAATGCACACTGACAGCACAAATCAGCAAATAAAATACTATATAGCATCAACATAGTCAGTGTAAATCATTAACAAATGTAAAGGGCCTAAAGAGTTATAAAAACATCAGTTTGAATTCTTCCTCTCAACAGCACAAGTGAAAGCAAATATGAAACTGGGGTGTATTTGGAGGTGTTTCAGTAGTCAAACTCAAGTGGTGATACTGCCACTGACTGTACAGGTCAATTGTTAGGCCAGACCTGGAGAACTGACTGCAGTTTAGGAACCCTTATCTGAAAAACTATAGGAAGCGGACAGGAACTGTTACATGGAGGACAAAAAATGATCCAAGAGCAGCAATGTAGGACCTATCAGAAAAGATTAGTCTGCATAAAATATACTTACTATAAGACATGACAAGGAGGGTAGATGTGATAAACACCTCCACATACATGCAGGGTCACAACAGGGTGGACTAATTGAATTTAATTATATTATGGAGTAAATGGGCCACAGATTCAAACTAGTAGTAGAGTGTGTGTGTGTGTGGGGGAGGGCTTGAGGAAAATTAAAAGTCCCCTGACATCATTGTGACTACTTCAAAAAATGTAATATTTATACATAGTTCTGCTTATATTTCAACTGTTTCTGTAATTCTCTCCCTTCTTTCTGTATTACTAAGAACATTTGCATGAAAACTAGGGGCAGGAGTTACAAAGAAGGCCAAAATCACACAGCTGCGGGGAAAAGGCCTGCAGCACTCGTGGAAATGCCACTGCACGATATTCACATAGAAAACTTGCATGAGGTGCGAATTCCACAAAAAGCTCCACAGGTGCAGAAATTGTGCAAGTGCTGAAAATCTGCAACTGCAGATCTGCAGCTGCAGAAATGGCATAGGAGGCACAACAACAGTGGCCCTATTTATCTGGAGCAGCAGACTTTAACAGTTCTGCCATAGCATGTAGATGAAAGCAATCACAGAGACCAGCAACCAGTCCTCAACTGGGACCACTGCAGCACCACAGGCACCAGCAATACCATGACACCACAGTGGCTGTCTGTCACTGCTGGCCATCCCTCCCTGGAGTGTTCCTGTTGCCTGCAGGAGTAGCATGCACTGCAGGCTGTTCAGGCTCTACTGCCTGTAGGGCTCCTTCATGGGCTGCACTGAGTCTGGTGGTTTGTTTTTTGTTGCCATTCCATGGCAATGTGTGCTAATGTTGCTGTAACATCAGCCACTGATATACCCACTGGGATGCTATTACCTGTGCCTGACCTCTACCTTAATTGTATTTCAATTGTTGGGACACTACTGCAGTTTGCTGAGGAGTGTTACACCTCACTCCAATGTGTGCAACATTTTTCCGCAACTGCAGAAAAAACCTGGCAGAGAACAGCCTATGAGGGATGTGCCATACTTATCAATTACCTTTTTCCCTAAGGAACTTCAACAGCTGCACTTTTTCCACAGTCCGTAGTGTATTTTTCCACAGCTGTGGCGGTTTTGTGAATAGCATTCAGAGCAATTTCTCCTTTTTTTCCATAGCTACAGATGTTTTGAGGACTTAGGAAGGTGTTGCACCTTCAGAAAACTTTGTGAATCCTGCCCTAGATCTCTGTCTTATCTGCACTGGCTGCATATCTACAAACAGTATCACAGTTCCATATATAACATCACAATCTGTTTCTGTGGAGATAACTGTGAAGTCATAAATAGAGGAATATGATGTCAGATGTAGTTAAGCAGCTAAAGCAGTTAACGTCCAGTGGACAGGATCCTATTTTCATGCAAGTATTTTATACAATAATGAAAATGGGGACAAAATAATGTAAAAACATGAAATAGAAACTGATTTGTTTCTAAATCTTACATTTTCAAAATTTTCAAATGGTGTCAGCGGCTCTTTAAGGAAAGACTTGTTTACAGAGATGGTGGTGGTTACGTGGAACAATCTACCCAGTAATGTGATTAATGCAAACTATCTTTGGGTTTAAATCACAATGGGATAATAACAAAATAGTGATTATTAGCTAAAGAGGGCATAAGGGGTTTTGGAGCTCTGATAGGACTGAGGAATACTGCAGTAGGTAGGAATAACAGGCACACTTGATAGACTTTTAGTCTTTCTCAGTCATACAGTATACCATCTACATCAGAGTCAAGCCAGGATGCAATGCACTTCTTTGCAGTATTTGTTTGTTTATTACGCTTAACGGTAAGCACACTGAAACAAGTTCCTTTTACAGGTGCGACCCACATATATTGCATACAGACAATACATAATCAAACATACATATACAATGCAGCAAATTGCAGACAAAATGTCTTTATTACGTATAAAATTCATAAAAAAAAATTCATAAAAACAGTTACAATTAAATTGAGATTCAAATACATCCTTAATGCATCGGCAAACTTTTGACAGAACACAACCACCTAATATCTTGAGGAATTTCATTCCAAATAAATGGAGCAATATAAGCAAAGGATCTTTGTCCACTTTTAGATTTCATAAAAGGAATCTCGAGAAACCTACTGTCTGACCTATGTCTAGAATAATGACCATCAACATATGGTCTCAAAAGCGTTGAAATACTATGTCAAATTCCAGAGTCCATGACTTTATATATGAACTTGGCCACACAGTATTGGAAATTTAATGAAACCGTAACCAGCCCATTTCTTTCAAAATCACACAATGATGAGATGATTTAGAACAATTTAAAGCAAACTTAGCTATCAAGTGAAGTAAAGTGGATTTCTTTGAAATCACTGTCAGAAAGCAGTGTCAGTAATCATAGCTGCATAGTTCACAATAGGAAGTAGCAGCAATTTGAAATAACCAGCCTAGACTCAGGAATAAGAAATGAACGGATTCTGTACAAAGAACCTAATCTACAATGTATTCTTGAAGTAACCCTCAAAAATGAGATTCATAACTTAGATGAGAATCTAGTAATACCCCAAGATATTGAAATGTATCAACATAGTCAAACAGTAATCCATCAAGAGATTTAACTTCAAAGTACCAACCTCAGATCTCAGTCTAGGTGGGTACCAAAAACCATCACCTTTGTCTTAGATTTGTTTAAGAGTAATTTACAGGCCATAAGTGAAGACTGAAATTGCACATTTCCTCTGTTAAAGAAACACCTAAATCTCCAAATGACAAACCCTGCATATAAATTACTGCATCGTCAGCGTAAAGTGTTAGAGAAGCATTATTAATCACACTTACTAGTTGATCAAAAACAAAGAAAACAAAAGTGGCCCCAAAATAGAACCTTGTGGAACCCCACACTTAACCATTACAGAGTCTGATACAGCACCCTATATTTAACCCTTTGAAACCTATTTGTTAAATAATCCCTCGTCCAGTCCAAGAAAGACTCACCAACTCCCAATGACTCAAGTCTAGAAATCAACAGTTGGTGATCAACTGAGTCGAATGCCTTGGTCAAGTCCACGAACACGGCACCCGTCAGACACCCTTATCCATGCCATTAAGTACCGCGTTCAGTGAACTCGACCAAGGCAGTCTCAAGTACTCCTTCCCTTTCTAAAACCATGTTGGTTCTGAGACAATAATCAAAAGCGATCCACATACCCAATCAACTGATTATAAACTATTCTTTCCTGAACTTTAGCTAAAGCAGACAAGATAGAAATAGGTCTGTAGTTACAAAACTCATGTTGTGAACAGATTTAAATATAGGAGTGACCAAAGTATGTTTCCATATATTAGGTATAGTACCTGTAACAAAGACAAGTTGAAAATAATACTAACTGGAAGTGCTATAACTGAGGCAGCATCCGCTAATAAACTAAGGCATAAGCCATCAGAACCAGCTGAGCTGTCCCTCTTAATACAATGCAACAACTTCTCTACCTCCTTCGGAGTAGTAGTCCTTAGTACAGTTTAGGATTAACTGTAAAATCTTCAGTCAATCCCAAGTAGTTCACCTTGGACTGGTCACTAAAGGAATCAGGCAATGCAGTAAATTTCAAATTAAACTCGTTAGCTATCTTCAGTGGACAAGACAACAGGTCACCGTTCAACCTCATTGAACCTGGTTGACAAACATTAGGCCTTATGAAATTATTAATTGTTTTCCAAAAGTAGTAGCGTTAGATAACCCTTCACATTGTTTATGATGAATATAGTCTGTTTTAGCCTTCCTTATCTTAGCCTTACATTGGTTCCTTAAAGTCCTATACGCATGATAACCAGAAGCAGAATGGTTCATTTTATACGTTTTCAGGCCTTGTCTCGTTGTCTCATAAGTTTAATCAAAGGAGGTGTTAACCACCCATAAGTTTTCCTCGGACCCTTCTTTTAACAAGGGAGCTAACTGGTCCAAAACATGTGTAAACTCAGTAATGAAAAATGTAATGCAGAATCCACATCAGGGATAGAATATAAAAAGACCAATCTATTTTACCCAACTCTGTACAAAAGAATGTACATCAAATTTAGAAAAGATCTCGAAATCCTTATAATTGGCTTAGACTTCTTCAGTCCCCATGTTTCCAAATACAGAAGACTGGATGATGATCACTTAACGAATCAGAGGTCAAACCACATTTTATCATATTAATAGGTCTATTTGTTAATATCCAGTCCAACAATGTGTGATTTCCTGATCTATTATTGTGTCAGTGGGCAAAGTAATAATTTGTTGTAAACCAGACTGAGACAAGACCGTTTTAACTTTGTTATATCTGAACCCATCAATTTAAATTAAAATCCCCAGTAGTATTAACTCTGTAGAAACCCCAGTATTCAAAGCATTTACAAGTTCTTGTAAGCCTGATTTGCTACCATTAGGTGGAAGATATACACAACAAATAGTTAATTTTTGACAAATCCAACAATAACTGAATAGTAATATGTTCACAATATTCCAAATTGCTGTTAAATATAGTGGTCTCATTTACCATTAAATATTCCTTAACATAAAACAAAACCCCACCCCTCTACCAGTGACACGATCCTTTCTAAAAGTTTATAAGCAGGTATACAAAGTTCAGTATCAAGAACAGGTAAAGGTTAACCAGGTTTCAGTCAGTGCCAGAACATCCGGATTATATAAACTAATCCATGACTCCACCTCATGAAATTTAGATGTTAAGCTTAATACATTAAAATGCATAATTTTGAGGCCATATGAATGCTGCAAAAAAAATCACTATCTGCCATATCGTTTGCTAAAGGACCAGGGTTGCTTTCAACATTGCCAGATCGAATTAGCAAGAGAAAGCAATGTAACCAGGTTCTTATGCAAACAGGCAGACACATTTCCGTGTCTTATATTTCCTAACACTGTAACCCAAATTATAACACATGTATTTAACCTTTACACCAAATAAATGACTATAATTAGGAATAAACAGTTGAGTCTGGAACTCCAGAATCTGATTATTTTCATACGTTTTAAAGTCATTATTAACACACATAGAACAAAATAACCCATCAGTACACAAAACACAAAGTGTATAGGCTACACACAACAATATCCCTCTGTTAATCATAACTAATCTATAGGTACAAACCCAAAAGAAATGATTAACTCTAAGCAAGATATTACAAACTCTAGTAGCCAGTCCGTCCCCAGTCTGACTCGGTCAGACTCCTCTCTTCACTTTGCCGTCCCACTTAGCTGCTGCCGCTTTGACCCTGCCGCTGTGTAGAAGGCAGCCTTTATATTGAATGCCCACCCTCCACTTCCCAGAGCTGCCACCATCTGGAAAATGTGGAGACCAGTACAGAATTCAATGAAAGCAGGTGATGGCAATAATGCTGCAAGCAGGTCAGGTACTGTGCTATTACCTAGCAACCCAAATCAGTCACAGCTCCACAGAACTTTAGCATATACAATTCTCAACAACAGATGACTCATGTGCAGACTTTCTGCAGATTGTTGCAGTATGCTGCAGGGAACAATGTGATTCAACAGCAATTAACCCTTTTGTCATGCAGAATGTTGTGACATGTCATTTACTGCTAGTTATAGCTTGCTTCTAATACAAGGCTGAGCTGTGAAAAGTTTCCCAAATCTATGAGGCTATATGTGCTTGTAATTCAGATGTGTTGTACATGGACTCTGAGACTGAGATGTGAGAAAAATCCCCAAAAAAATCTATGAGGCTGCATGGACTAATAATTCAGGCACAGAGCTGTGGAATCCTGAGACTGAGAAATGAGAAAAATCCATCAAATCTATGAAGCAGTAATTTCTTTATTCTTAATCTTTCTGTAAGTTCTCTGAACTCTAACTCACTGTCAGTATGACATATAGATTCAGACACAGAGCAGGGAAAGCTGGAGAAAGAGACATTAGCATCCTCAAATCACCACTTATTTTTTGCATGACCTGAGCAAGTCATTATTTAACCTCCAAGTCCTTAAACTCTATAATTTCCTGCACTCTATTTCAGTGCCAGTATGGCCTATTGATTACACTGTGAGGATGCTCAGAATCAGTGAAATCCATTCCATTTGGCTCTGTTGGATTATCAGGTTTGATTCCAAATCTGATACCATCCTGATGTATCAGATTCAGAATCGGACTCAGAAGTTCTGATATCATGCCTGGCTACCAAATAAAATATTGCCCCACTCAACAAAGTGAGCAAGACAATAAACACAGAAAATCTGTCCTGACCCAAACTCGAAAAGAAACATAGAGAAAATTACCTCCTCCTTCCTTGAGCACTAATTCTGCCACCCCACCCACCCAGTAATGTGCTGGCACTATTGTGAGTGAGCAAGTTTCAAAATAACACCTAGTGAAGTCATTGTCCTCCGTGGCCTGGCACAGTGGTGGTGTACTGATGGCCTGATCCTCCTGTAACTGTGTCTCATCCTCTGCCATTTTGTCTAAAATGACCATCCAAATCTGCCAATTACCTAGTATTACCACACTACCCAATGCTATACATATTCCTGCTCTGCCCAGCCAGTCCACCCCAACGTCAATCAATCAATCAATCACTCAATCAATCAGTCAAGTTTATTTTATACTGGAAAGAATGTGAGCAAACATGCCTGTTTTCACAGCTGTCCAGGTTACAGAGTATCACAATATATACAGCAAAAGAAAAATACAAAAGCAGAAGAACATAACTTAAATAACAACCCTTCATGAATTCATGGCATGGCCCACTGACCTCTGCTTACTGGTCTTCCACTGTCAGCAGCAGGAGCACTCCAAGCATTCTTGACACAGTACATGAGGAGGAGGGAGGTAGGGGCAAGTGGCATAAACCCTAGGCCCCCATCTGACGGGACACCTACTAACGGCATCTGGCCAAAGGGTAGGGTAGGTCATGGGACTAGCCCTAGTCATCTGTGGGGGCTAGAAATTTTTACATTTTAAATCTTTTAAACTTTTTGTACAGTAGGTCCTAAACTGTCCCACAGTAAAGCTTGGAGGTTATGGTAATAAGCTATGAACGAACTTAGTACATCCAGCAGACCTGGTTTAATTTCCACAACCTCTACTTGCATACTGTGTAACTCTGAACAAGTCACATAACCACCCAAGTGCTCTTGGTCACCCCTGAAAACAGGCACGTGTGCCTAGTAGGCCTTACCTGGTTACTAAAAGAATTAAAAAGAAATATATGAATTCCACAAATAATGAATAGTATTCCTTATCAAATAATAAATACCCCAATGTTTGTGGTATTTGACAGTCATATTATACAGTAGAACTGTATACCCCTACCAGGAAAGTTGGAGCAACATGTTTCTGATATAGGTTACTTGTGCAGGGCTATTTTGATCAAAGAACAAACTGTTTTGATTTAACAAAACTGTCCAGTGTGTTTTAAATATCCCCATGGAAGATATCAACCACTACTACCTTAAACAGAAGTCTGTTCCACAAATCTACACTATTTTCTGTGAAATAATATTTCTAATATTCCTTCTAAATCTTCATCCCTTAATTATGTATAATTAGAGGATACATGATGGGCAGAGTGTGATATGGAAAATATTCTTACTTCTGCAGAGTCAGCTCTGGATACTCACGGCTGCCAAGGCATGGTGGGAGTATCAGAAGCTCACTCTGACGGTGAAATATTTTCCATACACTATGATCTCTACATCATGTCTGCTATTTATACAATGGGGTGGGAGATTTTCTGTTATATTTTATTTTTGTTTTGTGTCCTCCTTTCTGTTGTTTGTATGACTGAATGGGTATGAATGGTGTATCTGTTAGATCTGCTATTGGTTGTTTGGTGTTTGATTGCTGATTGGATGGTATTCACTGTCATGTGTTGTGTGATTGGGTCCTTTATGCATGAGGGTGGAGTTTCTTTTAGGCTTGGAAACAGCACGATAGTGATCTTCATTAATCAGATATATTTTTGTGCATTTTGTGACTTCCTTTGGTGTTCTCCAGTTATTGTTACCTGTTTGTGTGCACTTTTTATGCTGTCTGCTTTGGCTTCAGTTTCTCTTTTGACAGAGTCCACTTGGTTTTCTTTATGGCTGTAGGTACACGTTGAGTTATATTTGTTGTAACAGGTTTCGCCTTCCTGTCCATGGTGTGGAAGGGTCACTAACAAGAAAGAGAAAAGTCAGCTAAAGAACGTTTTTAAAGTGATGACAGGTACAGGAAAGCATAAGCAGTACTGTATTTTAGGCAGTTGTTTGGAAGGCTTTCTGTTTGATTCTGGCTCAGAGGACAGTTCTCGTGCACACTTGGGACTGCTTCTGTGAGTGCTGACAGAATGTGTAACAAGTACTTGGACTAAAGTTGGGCTTTAACTTTGGGACAGGTTGTTTTACATGATATTTGTCATCTACAGTCTGGAACTTGTGCACTCTTTGTATTGCAGGCAGTGAGATGACAGGGATATTAAGTGGCAGGATTGGATATAAAGAGGAGGAAGCTGACATCAGCAAAGTAAGTATAAATGGCATTTATTTTAACTCTGCTGATGTCAGCTTCATTAATCACACTGCAGTAAAATAACAAGTTTTATTGTCAGCTTGAGCTCCACCCCTAATATATATATATATATATATATATATATATATATATATGATATGATATGGCTTGGTTGAAGATATCATATTTATTTTTCACGAGGCCAATGATATCATGATATCTCACGAGTGACGAAGCCACAAGTGAGATATCTTGATGTCATTGGCCTCGAGTGAAGATAAATATGATATCTTCAGTCAGGCCATGTCATGTTCTGTTTATACAACTTATGTGCTGGTCCCCAACATGACCCCAGATAGGTTTTTGCCCCACTCCCGCAGAACTGACCACATCGGATACTTACAACAATACTGCACATAAGTTATAAGGCAGGAATCAGAGCGCCTCCCCTCCCTGCATTGGTCCTGTCATAATTGGTAAAGATATGATTATTAAAATCCATTATTTGGTTGATTGTTATTTCCCTGGTATCACTGAGGAGTTGTAGTATACATGTGTAGCTTGACCAAAAGGGTTTTCAGTGAGAGTGGCAGACATTTAAAAGAAAACACTCTCTTTTGTAAATTAAGAAAAAGCTCTGTGGCTTTTAGACATTTATTAAGTTGTTGAGGGTCAGTTCTGAGTTGATCCTGCCATTTTCTCAGTGTCATTAAAATAGTTTAATTTCGACGCCCTTTTCTGTAGGTCACGAGCAGCTTCAGCACGTTGCTGGGGGCCTGACATTCATCTAGCAGCACTGTCTCTTCTGAACATAATGCATTCATTTTTATTACTTCGACTTAAGAAAATAGGCTGCAGTTAAACCGAAGAGCGAACCCAGTCTCAGCAGCTTCCAGAGAAGTGAAGTAGCGCGAGTGAGTGTTGCCATAGCTATAGCAACACTCGCCGAGCTTACTTTCACTTCTGAAGCCGCCGAGATGCCGAGTCCTCGCCGCTATTCGGTTTTAACTGCAGCCTGTTTTTACTTAGCAAGTCCAGGGAAATTAATAAAAATGAATGCATTTGTATGATTTTGAAGAGACAGTGCTTTGCTTTAGATGGATGTCAGGTACTCACAGTAACGTACTGAAGGTGCTCCGTGACACTACAAATAAAGGACATCAGGAATTAAACTGTTTTGGTGAGACTAAGGCAAATGGCAGGATCAACCAGATAAGTTTATTTTTTTAATTAAATATGGTTTTAAACTGATGGCAGGGTCAACCAGATGTAAGAGTCGCATTGGTAGGGGACGGGGTCAGGTCACTAAGAGGCAGAGGCTTATAACAGCTGCATGTCTTGAGGGGCCAATAGAATTTGTTACAGATTACGTATAGGGTTTAAAAGATAAAATGATGACGTACAGGAGTGTAAAGATATCATGATGACGTATAGGAACATGAAGATAACAGTGTTATCTTCACTGGCTTCAAGATATTACTTTTATACTGAAATGTATCCCAGCACTTAAGTTGTATAAATATATACTGTATATATATATATATATATATATATATATATATATATATATATATATATATATAGTGTGTTGGCATTGCCAAGGGCTGGGCTGGGGGTATGTACCTTTAAAGCAGAAAAGATTTAATAATATTCTCAGTATAGTGTTTACTTCTTTTATTTCTTTTTCTCTCCAGGTTAACTTACCTGATATGGAGTTGGGAATTGGCAGAAGAGGAGAGACTTTGCTGTGGTAACCACTGCAATTTTTTGGGGCAGGAAGATTTGGAAACTCTTTACTGAGACTTACAATGGGGAATGAATATAGGCTAAATGTCCCTGGAGCCATGTTTATTCTATTCCTGGACCCTTTTAATGGTTATTTTGTGGTGCACTTACCCATATTTACTTTGAGGTGACTCATTCCTGGAGGTACTGCCTTCCAGTATTTTTTATCTACTGGCTCACTCAGTAATTAACTTGAGAAGGTTAAGGTGAGTGGTGTTTACAAAGACTTGTAAAATGCCCATCTATAGGTGATGGCCAAAAGAGCACAGCTTCAGTTATAATGTCTCAGACATATCATGGACTACTTTTGTTTTGTTCTCTAGGCCTGGGAAACATTTTCAAACTCTGAAGCTTCCAACCTTAAATTTAAATTTAAGTTGGGCAAAATATGTAGCTTCTTTATAAGAACATTATGAGTATGATGTGTGAGACACATTAGCTCTAAAATTGACCTGCTACCTATTTTATTACCCATTCTCTCTTTGAATGCATTTCCTTTTGTATTCCAAATACTAACATAACTCATTTAAATGACAGAGCAAAATAGCAGTATTTTAATGCAATCATATTATCTAATGTGGGTGCTTTATGTGTATCGCTTATTGAAAGTTTTTGACAAAGTCTTCCTTGATCTGTTGGAATGATTGATAAATTTATTCCTCTTTGAATAGTGTTACCTGATTGTGAAACAGCTTCAATTTTGCATGCAAATTTAGGATCAGAGTAATGGAAAATTACAAGGAGAAGAGCCAAATAAGTTGATATAAATACTGAGCTCATATGAGATTCTGAAGTATAGTTACTTCTGGGCCACTGATTTAGAGTTATTACTATATTTATTGTCCAGTATTACAAAATTGGTTGTGTGTGGGTTGAGATGCTGCCACCTTCTTGTAGACTTACAAATATTAAAACTTTGTGATCCTATTAGGGAAGTAGAGCTAGGTGAGGAGGGGACAAGCAATGGTTAGTTCTTAGGGCTTCAATTATGTTCTGCTTAAGCCAGAATGTTCAATTGAGCATCTAGATGCTCCTATCTGAAGTTAAGGAGCATAGCCTTGAAAGCCCACCCCAAGTACTAAGTACTCAGGTGATGCCAGTAGCTATAACAGAAAGTATTGTTCTAGTAGGTAAGTTCAGTTCTGGCCAGGTAGCACTGGTTGATGTGGGAGGTCTTGGATAAGACACCTCCAAGCACTAAATACTCAGGTACTGGTAGTAGCTATAAGTAGTATCTACAGGGGTAGGCCTCAGACAGCTGGTGAGTGATCCCACAAGAGAAGGGGCATTCGGGACCTGGTACTGACCAGTGGGGACAGAATCTCAGGCATCCAGGTGGAAGGTCAGCTGGGAACCAGCACCACCACATAGTATGGTTTAACATGGGGACAGGGATGCAGTCTAGTCACACTAAGGCAAGAGTCTTGGATTTTAGGAGACCAGACTTTGTTAGAATGGGGAGGTGTATCAAAGAAGCCATGGCAGGGAGGAGATGGAAGGGGAGTTGAGGAGCAGTGGGAACACCTGAAGGGAGCCATACAGGAGGTGACAAACCAATGTATAAAGGTGGTAAGCAAAGGCAAGAAATGGAGGAAACCACTATGGTTCTCAAGGGAGGTGGCAGGCAAGGTAAGGGCCAAAAGGGTGAGTTTCAGGAAATATAAGAGACTCACAGGAGGTGCACCTAAAGAATCTAAAGGAAGGGGAAGGCTGTGAGGTGAGCAAAGGCGCATACCAAAGAAAGATTAGCACAGATGGTTAAGAAAGGAGACAAGATATTATTTAGGTACATCAAGCGAAAGAAGGAAAACCAGAGGAGAGATTGTAAGGCTTGGGGGATGCAGGAGAATGTCATGAGAGAGACCTGGAAAAGGTGGAAATATTGAACAACTACTTCTGTTCAGTATTCACTGAACAGGGAGGGTCACCACCACATCTGAGTAGCAGACACAAAGGAGGGGAGGTAACACTAGTCCATTCACAGTGGAGATAGTCCTAGAGAGCTCACAAAACTGAAGATGGACAAAGCAATGGGGCCAGATGGCATACACCAAAGGATATAAAGAGAGCTGCTAAGAGAGCTAGTGGCACCTCTGGCAACACTGTTCATGGAGTTACTCAACACAGAAGTGGTTCCAGAGGACTGGAAGAGCACATGTAGTCCCTCTACACAAAAGTGGTAGTAGGGAGGAGGCAGGAACTATAAACTGGTCAGCCTCACTCAGTAGTGGGGAAGATCATGAGGCACTGCTTAAAGAAAGAATAGTGGCACACTTGGAATCTATCGGTGCCCAGGATCCAAGGCAACATGGATCCACAGCAGGAAGCTCATGTCAGATGAATCTAATAGATTGTTTTGACTGGGTTATGAAGGAAATAAATCAGGGGATGCGGTGGACGCCATACCTTGATTTCAGCAAGGCCTTCAACACCGTCCACATAAAAGTCTGGTGAACAAGATGGGCAGTATGGGAATGGGGCACAGGTGGTAAATTGGGTTAGGAACTGGCTAACAGACAGAAAGCAGAGGGTGGTGGTAAATGGATCCAATCCAGGGAGAGGGGGTGACCAGTGGGTGCTAAAGGATCAGTCCTGGGTCAGTCCTGTTTAATGTCTTCATCAGTGACATTGCAGTAGGGCTGAAGGGAAAGGTCTGCTAGTTTGCAGATGACACCAAGATCTGCAACAGGTTGGATACTACAGAGGGGGTGAAGAGAATGAGGAGGATCTGGGAAGCTTGAAGATTGGTCGGAGGAGTGCCAACTGAGGTTCAATTCAAAGAGTGCAAAATAATGCATCTGGGATGAGGAATCCTGGGCAGAACTATAGAATGGGTGGGGGTTGCTGACGACCACCAAGGTGGAAAGGGACCTGGAAGTTATCATTTCAGATGATCTAAAGGTGTCTAAACAGAGTACAAAGGCTGCAGGGAGGGCCAGTGGCATGCTGGGATGCATAGGCAGAGGTATCACTAGCAAAAGGCAGGAGATGGTGATGACACTGTATAAAATACTGGTGAAGCCTCACCTGGAGTACTGAGTGCAATTCTGGAGGTCGCACCTTCATAGGAACATTGACAGGGTAGAGGCGGTCCAGAGAAGGGGACTAAGATGATACAGGGCTTGCACCAGAAAACATGTGAGGAAAGATTAAAGGACCTCAATATGTACTCACTGAAGGACAGGAGGGAACGGGGGACATGACAGAAACATTCAAATACCTTAAGGGCATAAACAAGGTGCTGGGGTGAGACATCTTCCAGCATAGGAGGAGCACAAGAGTGAGAGGGCAAGATGTGAAATTGGAAGGTGGCAGGTTAAGGGAAATGTGAGGAGGGTTTCTTCACAGAGGGTGGACACATGGAATAGTCTGCCACAGGAGGTGGTGCAAGCAAGCATTGTGGAGGGATTTAAACATGCCTTGGACAGGTATAAGGGAACCTTAGAGGTAGGAAGGAGGGTGAGAAGTAAGTGGCAAGGTAGGGTCAGAGGCTGCAAACTAGCATAGGGCTTATGGGCAGACTGAATGGGTCCAGCAGTCCTAGTCTGCTGACAATTTTCTATGTTTCTGTAACAGAAAGTATATGCTAGTATGTAAACTTAAACCTGTTCAAGTAGTAACAGTTGATGTGGGAGGCCAGTGATAGGACACCCCAAATAGTAAGTACTCAAGTGCCAGTAGTAACTATAACAGAAAGTATTGTGCTAGTATGTAAGCTCAAGTCAGGCCATTGGGAGCCCTTGGATGGAACACCTGAAAGTACTAAGCACTCAGGTTCTGGTACTGGCTGTAACAGAAAATGTGTACTAATGTGTAAGCTTAAGTCCTGGCCTGGCAGTACTGGTTGATGTGGGATGCCCTGGTTATGACACCCCTAAGAAGTTACTACCCAGGTGCCATTAGTTGCAATACTAGAAAGTATTGTGCTGGTATGTAAGTTCAAGTCTGGCCATGTAATTCTAGTAGATCGGGAAGCATTGTGGACAGGCTCCATAACAAATGTTACAACTGTATCTTCATTATTATCAGGCAATACACCCTAGTTGAGATACATACAGGACAATTATATTTGGCCTCTGGAAGACTCCTTGTTATGTCATACAAGCCATTAATTCTGTGCTAGATAAAATGATGGGAAAATTACATAAATGATTGACATTGTTTCTTTAGGATGCAATTTTACTTTCAAAAGAATGCACTTGTATAAGTCTTTTCTGAAAGTCTATTTGCTATTGTAATAGTTGTGTGCTGAACAATAAAATCTGAATAACGAGAAACAGGAACTGTTTCTAGTCCTCCTTTCCCAGTCAATAAAATTAAATCAATTAATAAAATATAAAGTTATTTAGTTCTGTGCTCTTTGATATATTTAGTAGATGCCTTTTCTTAGATGTAGTTATTTCTTTTATCAATTTAAAGACTCATATACAGTACCTCCTATTAACCTACTTTTCATTCAGGACAATCTAAAGTCAAATTGTTTGCCCTCTTAAATGAAATTCTCATCATCTGTATTTTTACTGATTTCCTCTGAATACTTTTGTAATGTATAATACCTATATATTTTCTATAATATGGTGACCAGAAAGCTGTACACTATATCTAAATTGGATCTAAGCATTTATACAATAGCATTATCTTATGATTCCATTATTACATTTCTCCTAATGCAGTTACTGATGTAGCTTTATTTACTGTAGTTCTGCATTGTAGTTTCTACTATAATTAACCATTTATAGTGATGTTCAGTCATTTTCTTTGACTTTTTGGTTTAGCCCTGCAACATACCATTCACCTCCTCATTCACCAAAATAATTAAATCTATTTTTTTAAATATAGGAACTAGTCTAACCTTGTTCTGGTTTGGCTAAGCCAATAAAATATGAAATGTCTTGCAATCCTAATACATGTAACACATACAAGGAAATATCCCACTTAGAAAAAGATACAGAAAATTCACATCCTCAAAAAAAATCATGCATCTGATCTCATAATGTCTGTTTCTGATGACCAGCATGAATAGAGGCTTTGTATCATCATCAGTATTTACAATCACATATATTCATAGACCCCAGAATGCTCTGTTCTGTTCTCAAGGAAAATAGACATGCACATAATTCTTTCAAAACTTTGCCTGAACAAAACAAAAATACTGTATAAATGTTAATATATTGCCTCACAAAATGTAAATGAAGTATATGCTGAGGTATTGTGATGAAGATAACATAAATACGGGCACATTCTAAAATATAGGTAACAAAGCAAGCTTTGCTATGCTTAGTGTAAAACAATACCACCCTCTAGTTAAAATCAAACCAAGCTTAGTCGCCATTGCAATTATCTCCTACATTTATCAGATGCACAGAGGCAATGGTAATACTGAAGATGTCACTTGAACAACAGAAGTCCATTGTGTTTTAATGGTTATCTGGATGTCAATCAATAGAAGTGTCTTTGACTACATTCTTCTATCCTGAAACTTCAGAAACTATAAAAAGAGGGAAGCACTTACTTAAATCATGCTATTTCATTACAAGAGAATGTCAGATAATGCCTGTGTTTCAGACCCCATTCAAACAACTGCCATTTTTAAGACTTAAGGAAATACAAGAACAACATTATGAGAAATTGATGTTATGGGGATGAAAAAATAAAATATGTTGTCAAACTACAGGTACGTGATCCAAATATTTGTTCATCTGGACATTGCAACATGTCCATCGATATGAAAGAGTGAACCATTGCCTTGCACTAGATTTACTTAAAATCATGCTGCATTTTTCCCACTCTGCTGTTTGCCTAGCTGCAGGTAGTATTTGAACTCAAATTGATGTTTTTCCAATCTAATATAATTGACCACATAACAGGATTTGCAGAGTGCTCTTATCATCAGAACAGTGCTGCAGGGCAAATGGAGCTTAATGTGACTGTAAACAAGTGACCAAGTGAGACCAAATAGCTCATCTGAATGAAAGGCCTTTACACTATTCTTCTGGAAACTATGGCCCTGGACACACTTGGAAACTTAAAATGGTTCAAGTGCCTTAAAACAGTTTAAATCCCCTAGCACTGTTTGTAGACAGACTACAAGCCCCTTAAAATATTTTAACAAAAGTGTTTTTAAACCCTGCTAGATACTTAGTCTTAAAACCATTTTAAAAATGTTTTCAGCTAGCATGGTTTTACTCACAGGTCTGTCCAGGAGTAAAAACGTTTTAAGCTGTAATGGTTTAACTAAAACAGTTCTAGCTGCAGTGTGTCCATGCAAGCACAGTTCTGTGTGTTGGACTTAACACAAAATAGTTACAAGGAGAACAGGTTTAACACTAGCAGTGTGGCCACACTAAACCGTTATCAAAAATGGTTACTGAGTAGTGTACACTGAAATGGTTTAGCTAAACTGGTTTAAAAACGGTTTTCAAAAATAGTTCTGTAGTGTGTCCAGGGCCTATGACATACTGCACTTTCAGGTTTCAAGTCGCTTAGAACGTCATTAATTATAATATGTCTCATTTAGCAAGGAAGATCACTACCAAATAACAAACTAATGAATAATTCTTATACACTGCTATTACTGTACTGATTGTTAGCTTAAAGGGACACTGTCAACCTTTTTTGCATCATATTATTTTTATGTAAAACCCACATTTTATGATTGCTTACCCTCAAAAATTCATTGATGTTGTTGGTTATTTTATCTACCTCCTTGCTTATTAGAAGTGAAATGCATGGTAATGTATAGCTATGCTCAGCTTTGCTTTGCTTCTGATCACTGAACTACTTAGTGCATACTTCCTGAACATTAGTAACACCGTCAAGCATTGCAGCCACTCATGATAATAAAGTCTCCTCTACTCTCACTGCATGTTCAGTGGCTTGATTGTGTTGGAGGTGTTCCTGAGTCCAGGAAAGATGCAATGGGAGCTGGTCAAGAAAATGTAAACAAACATATTTTGATGTGGTAACACCAGTATGGTGGGCACTCAGGTTTTCAATTTTTAATAGAAAAAGGAATCTGAATCAAACTACCAGCTGCATCAACAGTCTCTATAGAATGTGAACAATCATAAAATGTGTTTTTAAACTGGGGACATTTGAGGCCTAAGTGGGGGTCGACAGTGCCCTTTAATTAGTTAAAAGGGAATGGCATAAGGATATAGGCAGCAAATGGTTGTATAAATCTACACATTTCAAAACAGTTAAGTGGTCTGATTTATAAACACAAAAACTTAACTATTTGAGTCCCATATTGCCAAATAACTGTACTCTGTAGTGAATATGTGTGCACTTGATATATTTTGTAATAAAAAAGTATTTCAGAACAGTCACTTATGAAATGGACATTAACCTTCTTCAAGAAGAAATGATACTATACATTACTCCTTCTCCTATGTGGAAAGATGTTCAAATATTAGCCTTAGACTGCTGCAAACAGATATATCTGTCCGAAATTCCTATATGTTCTAATTCTGTCGGCAGTCTAAGAGTTAATGGGCCAGATATTCAAAACTTTGCCCTGGGCTAGGGTTAACACTGCCCAGTGGGCAAACATAGCCCAGAGCACAAAACAAGCTATATTGAAAAGGAATAGCCCAGGGCAATCAGCTGCTGAATATAGCATGGGAATGAGGCCGTGAAACTGGGCTGGGAGTCAGGGCAAACGTAGCCCTGGAATAAGACAGCACTGAATATAGTAACCAGGAAGTGCAAATCACAACAACAACACAGTGTACAGTGATGTGAGGTAGGTAGAGATGACCTATGTGGCCAATGTGTGTGCCAGCAAAGCGTGGACCCAGTACAGCTGCAGGCAGCAGCAGATGGGAAAGAACAGCAATCCTACACTGTAATTATTTCAAACTGTTAGCACCTATGCTAATACGTTAGCGCCGCTTTAGCACGGAACTAAGCTTGTTTGCCCGGTGCAAACACATTAGCCCGGAGCTAAACTTTGCCATATTCAAAAGTGACATGCAAATGAGCCTACTTAGATAGTCTCTGGGCAAACAGCCACATTAGCATCTCATCATGCCCTGATTTGCATTCAGTTTGCCCAGCGTTACTGCAGGGTCCCACAGCTCCACCTGTAGGTCAGTCTGGAAGTCACAGGGCTGTCCAGGTCCAACCACAGCTCCACCTGTAGGTCAGTCAGGCAGTGCATGATGATTGCTGCAGGCTACATGTAAACAGCACAGCATAGCATAGCATAACATACCCCAGGGACAACACAGCATAGGCACAGGTGGAGGTGGTGCTGCATGCAACCATCACACTGTAGTTCATGCCACAGTGTACAGCAGACACTACAGAAGCAAGGGGGCTGGTGGTGTGAGGGAACAGCAATGCCTATGGTATGTAGGGCAGTGATGACCACTGCACTGTACACAGTGACAGGCCCAGGTTGCAGGTAAGTACTGACAGTGGACAGTACTGTTATGCTGTTGTGTGATCCAAAGATGCTGCACCTGTGGCATGGGATACACACAGTGACATATACATGGCCGGCTGTGTGTGCTGTGGCATCTGTACAGTTGTGAGGTATGTAGCTGGGGGGCATGTAACATCCGGACGGCACACAGGTGGTGTCATATTCCCACTACTGGCCCAGTGCACTGCATGATGTGTCCCAGCCTTGTGGCCACACCTGGGCTGTGGTGAGATCTGGCCACCTGTACACCCTCCCTCAATGGTACCATGCCCACAGTGCTGCATGTGTGTGCTGGCATCTGTTAGGCACCATGGACATATGGTCTGTAGGTGTGTGCTATATGACCACACTACCATGATGTCCCCTGTGTGTTGGATCACCCCTCACTGTTTGTGATTGGTTGGGACTGGTGGCAGCTGTTGGTATCATGGTGGTGTCATCAGTGAGCAGCATGTGTCCTCCATGTCTGGCATTTTCTAAGTGTCATGCTCTTATGTTAGGGTCGCGCCAAGCTGTGCAAATCCTGCGCAAATACCGAGCAATGCACCAATGTCGTACAAAGCTGTTTGCCCAGGGTTAAGACCAGCTTTTCCTGGGTGGTCATTTGTACCGCACTATGGGTCACGCTATAGTGCTAAACACCTTAGTGTGGCAATTAGTCACTGAATATCTCATTGCGCCTGTATTCGTGTTCACTTTGCCCTTGCATATATTTATGGTTTGCCTGGCACTAGTGCAGTTTACCCATGCTATTTGGCCTTTTGAATATAGCAGACCAAGACTAAACCCTCACAAACGCTTTTTGACCAAAGCGCAAATCTTTGAATATCTGGCCCAATGTGTTTTAAATAACTGCACCAAATCATCACAGATAGACAAAGTGTAGTGAATGTGTAGCCCAGCTGTATTAATAATTGCTAAAAGTGGCACAAGTTTTAAAAAATCATTTATTGCTAGGATTCTGATTGAACTTTTGGATTGGATCCAAAACAAGCTGAATTCTGAACTGGAATTTGCCTTCACCCATTCCAAAGTAGCAGTACCAAACCAGGTGTAGATCAGTTGTAATGCTGCAGCAATAAAATTAAAAATGCATCCAGTTATAATTACTAGTTTGATTATTTAATAACTGGGTTGTATCACTTTCAATGCCATAATAAGTAGCAGAATTGACATAGACTGTACAAACTTAGGATGGGAAAATGGGCAGGTAGACACGAGCAGTAAAGCTAGTGCATATCAACCAGGACTTCCATGAAACTGAGATGCTGCATCTCATGGAGCTATCCCAGTCAAAAGAAATAAATACATATGAATGATAAACAGGACCAGAGTTGTTTCCTTCTACCGAGTCAATTTTTCACGATGAGCCTTGTAAATTAGTCACAGTGTTGGGTACATTGGGGAATTAAAGGATAAAATAGGGAGTTCATTTATATCTATTTTAGTTTACAATTTCTGGCCATTTATAGACTTATCAAGGTGATCACAAGAGGTTTTGGGAGTTATCATTCAAACCGTTTCTGTAGTTTATAATTGTATGAGTTGTATAGTGTATTTGCTCCAACTGAGGGAGAGCCATTCTTTAGAATGTTAGAGCAATCAAACTTAGTTAACATTTCTGTAGAGCACATCAGCATGTTTGTCAAATTTAGGACTACTACCATACCATAAACCAAGGTAACTGAAACAGTTAATATGGGAAGGAGGAATGGCCGTTCATCGACTGACAGATTTAGGGCCAGATCTTTTCACTTTTATTCTGTGTGCAGTGTTAGAACTTTAAACGTTGTTTTTAAGCATTTAGCACATGCATATATTTAGCCAGTGTTGTAGGTTATTAAAGTCCCATTGGAGACTGTGAGGCATTGTGATCGTGTAAGCAGGTGGGAATGCCTGTTTCACAGAGGTGGACAGAACTCTGAGGTACCCTAGTATTGACACTCAACAGTCAGTAGTGAGAAATTGTGATTGATTACATTTAGGGCTGCATTCTGATGTGGTACTCCATAATGCATGTGAGCACATAACCTGAGAAACCAAGATTAAAGAGTTTGGTGATTAAAGAGCAACTGACACAATCTGGCCAAAAGAGCTACTTGTAGAATTAGAATAAGCATACCCCCAGTAAATCTCATATCAAAACTAGATTTCTGCATTACTTCATTTTAAAGTTATGAGTAATTTTGTAACACTGATTTCATTACCTGTTCAAAACAGCCTGAATCAGTGAAGAACTGATGATGATGTCATCTCAGGACCTCACAGTCTAGTATTCAATGCCAGCAAGCTTATAGAACCTGTTTATCCAAAGTTGTAAAGATCATGTGCAATGGTTTTCACCAGTAAAACAGGCAGCATCATTCACTAAACATTGCTTTTAAAATGTGTGTATTTCAGGTTTTGTAACAGAGCTGACAATATTTTATATTGCCTTTGTGTTGGGGTCCTTTTTTTCCAGGGTTGCTGGATGCTGGGTCATATCACACTGTTGTGAGGTTTGCACACTGAGGCCTGGATATTCAAACTGCGCCAGGCTGTGGTGCAAGCCTGGGCGAGCTCAACTTTGTTGCGCATGGGTGTGGCCAGGGAGATATTCAATGGAACTGGCGCTATGGCGGCAACTGCTTTGAATATCGCACCCCGGCCACCCCCACTGTGCATGGCGCAGTGGCACTGTGCCAGCAAGTGGTCAGAGTGGAGCATGGAGATGCGGTGGCACAAGTACCATTGTGCCACGACAGCACCTGTGATATTCAAAGGGTGACATGCAGATGGGGCCATAATTTATGCAAGACGCCAGGGGCCATTTGCATCTGATTATGGCCCATTTGCATCCCATTAGCATGCAGGTGCACCGATCCCCAACGACTTCGCCTGGCGAGCAGATGTCAGGGACTGACGCCCCTGCAGCTCAATCGTGGAAGTCCTGTAAGTGAAAAACAAAGTCCAATATCCTGGTGGTCCTGTGGACCATGATGAGCCGATCACGGGCATCACTGTATCCCCCAAGTCCAATATCCCTGGTGGTCCAGTGGACCGACGGAGCCTGATTGCGGCAGGGACAAGTGATGGCCACCCACAGGTGGCAGCTGCTGTGTTGCACCCTGCAACGCGGCAACTCACCTGTGGGTGGCCATCACTTGTTCCTTTTTTGCGTAACTTTATGCAGGCACAGGTAGGGGTTGCATATGCATAACTCTGCACAGCCGCAGCTGAATATCAGGCTGTGCAGGTTATGCATGGGCACGCCCACCTATGCCTGAATACATTACTGATGAGCTCCGCATCGGGATTTGTGCAGCGACTTTTCCCTTTTAAATATCACACCAGGGCGCATCAGTGGGTTGTGCATGGTGTAACACCATTGCGCCATGCGCAACCCTTTGAATATTTGGGCCTGAATAAGTTGCTGATGTGGTGAAAGGCTGAGATCATTCACATCTGTCATTCAATTGAAGTGATTTCTAAGATAGAAACTTTAAAACAATTATTCCATCTCCTTGTCAATGGGGTGGAGAGGTAATGCTGTTTTGAAAACTTACTAAGAGCTTATAATTTAGCCAGCACAATGTGTTCTCCATTAGCTGTTTTGACATACATTCAGGCTCATCTATGTTCTACTGTAAATTAAAAGATCATTTTACCAGTGCCAGCACTTTCACCCCAGTAGGAATTAACATATGAGGCCCTTATTAAAACTTATTGTAAAGTAGACACTGAAAACAGCAATGAATTTACTCAACATTACAGTACTAGCAGTACAGTAACTCCTCACTATAACAAACTAAAGAGAGCCTTAATCTGTATTTGTTATATCTCCTATTCATTTCAATGAGGACACTACTATGCACTACTGTTGAATGATTGCATATGTCATGCACACATCAGACACTTTCCATATGCCTTATATACTGTACTGTCAAGCAAAATAAAACTAAAATAAAAAATACCCACATCTTAACTGCTAGTTGAGACTCCAAGTTAAAGACAGCACCTATAACAGGAACAGCGCTCAGAGCTTCCACGCCCTTACAAACATGTCCCCCCAATTCACAGACTCATCACTCCAGATATCTGTACAAGACTAGTACATTGGGCAATAGTAAAAGAAAAAAAAAAGACGAACAAAGAAAAACCTGACAACAACAACAACAACAAAACACTTCTCTCCAAATTCCACATCTTTTTTAATGCTATTCCTGCTTTCATAATCACCCCATCCGATTCACAGATCACAGCTCCAGCTCCACCACATCTGACTTCCTCAGTATGATTCAGAACCTACTGTGCATAAAATAAATTCAGTACTGGACAGGATAAATTCACTAAGTAAAGATAAGAGTTGGGTGGGGGTGGAAGGGATCATGTTTGTAAAAGCGCGTGGAATTGCTGAGCCGCCATCCATGTTACAGGTGCTGTCTTTAACTCCAAGTTTCAGCTAGCAGTTAAGATGGATATTTTTAGACTTTAATTTTGAACTTTGTTTTCCTGACAGTGCAGTGTAAGGCATATGAACAGTGTTTGATGTGTGTAGAGACATGTGCGCCGTCCGATTGCCAGCGGATAGCAATTCTGAAGAACAGAAATACTGAAATATCAGGAGCCACATGAGGCATTCGTTATAGCCAAGTTGTCACTATAGCAGGGTTTGCTATGGCGAGGGCAACTGTACAACTTCCTAACAGGCACAGTAGAGTAGCACTCTAAATGGATTCAGCAGCCTGGAGGCATGCTGACTCATCATCCAGCAACCCTTGAGAAACGGACCACACCAAAAGGCATTACAAAATACAATTTTGTCACTCTTGTTGCACAACCTGAAACACATGAAGTTTTTATAGCAATGTTTTTGAATGGTGCTGTCTGTTTACTTTAGACAACTATTGCACATGATCTTCAGTTCAGTTTATTGATTGACAAGACAGAATTGTCATTACAAAATATTGCACAATACATTTTAACATCAATCAGTCAATTTTATTTATATACTGGAAAGTTCATAAATGTTCAGTGAGGGATGCAACATACATACAGGTAATATAAACATAACAAGGTACAGTAAAACAGATAAACTATTAACAAAAGTTATATAACATTCTCCACTGTTAAAATCCATAGCGGTACAATTACCAATAAATATACAGGGAAATTGAATAGTACAATTAAATTGGTATTTCTACCAGTAAACTCATTCAAATGTTCATAATTACACTATTGCACATGTCTCTACATCTAAGATGTAGCAACAAATATAAGCATCGCTCTTATAGTAACCCATTCCTTATTTATAATATACAGTTCTTATGTTATATCTTTTACAGAGCAATGCAACACTTTCTAATATCTCAGTATAGATTTCAATAATACATTCACTTGATATGTAAAGTAAGCTCCATGTCTAAAGTTGATAGTACACTACTCAAGTACAGATTTCTTTCTTGAATATAAAGAGGACATAAAATCAATAGATGTAATAGGTTGTCTTCCCCAAGTTGGTAGTTACAAATCTGTGTAATATTTTTATCATGGAACCATCTCACATGATCTTTAAAACTTTGGAGAAACAGGTCCTATAAGCTTGCTGACAGGGACTACTAGACCTTGAGGTCCTGCAATAACATCATCAGCAGCTCTTCACTGACACATGCTATTTTGAACATGTAGTGCAATCAGGGTTACAAAATAGCTCATAACTTTAAAAGAAGTAATGTAGAAATCAGGTTTTTGGTATGAGATTTACTGGGGTATGCTTATTCAGATTCTGCAATGTTGTTTGTTTCATGTCAGAGGCTCTTTAAATGTAGACTGGACCAATGACCTGATAGTGGGTGCATCCACCCTTCAGGCAGGGACCTGGCTTTGACACCAAGCATATGCTCTTCATTGGGACTGGCATCTGTTACAGCAAAACTGCCTGTGGTGGCCTGGGGATAGGAATCCTTTCACCAGACCCCTTCATACATTTCACCTTCGCACAGTGAGGCTTTGGTACTCAAATTGCACATCACATTGGTCTTGCAGCACATTGACACACTCTCGGCACTTCCCTCCTAATATCTCTAGTCAAATATATGTTCCTACTGCATTATGGTGGTGTTCATCTGATGGCCTAAAATGGTGCTGGATAGGCATCGGTCAGATGTGGTCAAGCAAGAAGCATTCCAAGAAAGGCATAATAGGGAATTGAGTAAGTAGTAAAGAGGAATGGCTGCAGTGGTGGAAGGATAAGAGTGATATGAGAAATGAAAAGTAGAAATAGAGAATGCAAAAATAGGCTGAGAAACTATGTGGAAGCCTCACATAGATCAGTAAATTAGGAAATTGTGAAGTATCCTTTCTCCATTGCTGAACTGACTTTACTGGTGACTTTGTTTAGCACTACCATTGTGGAATGATTTGCTTAAAATCTGGAATAGGCAGGAAACTGAAGATTATGGGAGCTGATGAAGCTAATCATCTGAAAATGGACAACCACAGAGGTAACAGTGATGGGGCTATAATTATTCACATGGTGTCAACATGTTTTTGAGAGGTTTGATTTAAGCCATTTCCAGTGTGGTGTGGTTCACCAAACTGTAGATGTTGTAGTCATAGGTTTAGTTGGAAAAGACAGTTTCATAGTATGTTACAAGTTCATTAGGCTTTCACCCATTGTGAACTTGCACCCTTAATTATGGGTGAAAATCAAATTTAGTGCTTCCCATGAATTCATCAAGTCTGCTCTTAAATGTAATGATTGTTGCACAGTCAACCACATCTTGTGGTAAAGCATTCCATTTGGATATGACTCTTTGAGTGAACCATTTGATCTGTTCACTGTTTTATTGATTTCCCTTTTATTTGCTAGTTATGTGATCTAGTAGTTCTATTTTTGGTTTGGTTAACAATGCCTGTTGTTGCACCAAGGATCATGTCATTTTAGTTCTGTAAGTGAGGCAAAGGTTTCCTCGTATTCTTCTATATTGAGTGGCAGGCTGGACCTCTGCATCCAGCCCACCACCCCTGACCAAGGAAACCAGCCACAAGCTCAAATCAGGCTCTCCACTTCAGCCAAGCAGCCCTGGCACTGCTACCTGATGGCGGCGGGCTGCTGCATCCAGCCCGCCACCCCTGACCAAGGAAAGCAGCCACAAGCCCAAACCAGGCTCTCCACTTCAGTCTAGTGGCCCTGGCACTGTTATCTGCCGGCAGCCAGATCTCTGCATCCAGTCCACCACCCCTGACCAATTAAAGCAGCCCCAATCCCAAACCAGGCTCTCCAATTCAGCCAAGCAGCTCCAGCACTGCTACCTGCTGGCAGACAGACCTCTGCATCCAGCCCGCCACCCCGTCCAAGAAAGCAGCCACAAGCCCAAACCAGGCTCTCCACTTCAATGGAGTGGCCCCGCACTGTTACCTGCTGGCAGCTGGACCTCTGCATCCAGCCCACCACCCACTGACCAAAGAAAGCAGCCACAAGCCCAAACCAGGCTCTCCATTCAGCCGAGCAGCCCCGGTTCTGCTACCTACCGCGGCCAGACCTCTGCATCCAGCCCACCACCCCTGACTAAGAAAAGCAGACACAAGCCCAAACTAGGCTTTCCACTTCAGCTGAGCAGCCCTGCACTGCTACCTGCTGGCAATCGGTCCTCTGCATCCAACCCACCACCCTCTGACCAAGGAAAAAGCAGGTATGATTGGTCAACTCCTAGCTCAGAGCTGTCAGGCTTCAATTCCCGTAATTGGACTCGCTCCTGGGGACTGTGACCACTACCCAATTGGATACTGCAGATCCCCATTGAGAAAGCATGCACCCAAGGCACCTTTTTCAAATCCCAGCTCGGCCGCTTCCTTGTTGTACTGTCTCTGGACAGTTTGTTTCGTACCATACCCCCTCCCTCCTTTATTAAATACACTTCCTCAATGATTCCCACCCTCTGAGGCCTCACCCTAATCAATTAAAGCAACTTCTTAAAGGGGTGATCTTCTCTTGTGCTCAAATTTAACTGCAAAATGCTGCTTCATCCATTCAGCATAGGATTTCCACTTATTAGTGGAATCATCACATACTGTGGTCTCTAACCCACAAACTTTTCAACACTCAGGCATATTCACAGGATACCTAAATATTATACACAAATTTCTAAATGTTTCCTCCACTGCCATACCCAACCTGGCCTCCATACTACCATACACTACTGTACTCATGTCGGTACCAACTGCCTCTCTCTTGAGTTTGCCCTTTCAATTAAAGCTATCCTGTATGTTTACTATCACCCCTTATCTTGCTGTTTGGCCTTGGAGAAGAGTTTGAGAAACTGCCCACACCTCAGGGGCAAAATATGGCCATTCCGATTACTTCTTAGTGCTATAAAAAAATGTCTCCTGCTGCTACTCATCTGTGCTGGTAACATCGAATTAAACCCTGGCCCCTCTCCATTCCTGCCCCAGCTGATCTACCTTATCATTTTTCCATTTGAATGCCTACAGCCTTCTGAAAAGCTTGATGCTATCAAAACTTGGACCCTCCACTGCTCTCCTGATGTTCTTGTAATCTCTGAAACTTGGCTAAGACCAACCACCCTGGACTATGAGGTTAACATTCCTTTATACAACTTGTTTTGTACTGATAGGAAATCCTGGGGAGGAGGAGTAGCCATCTATGTCTGGGACAACATTACTGCAGCTATGGTGGACATGACTACAGTCCCCAAGGAGTTCGAGTGCCTCACACTAATAATTCAACCAGCCAAATCTTCTTCTATCTGCATTAGTGGGTGCTATAGGCCCCCTCAGCTAGCCTCTCTCCGCTCAAACACCTAAGTGACATACTAGCTACCACCTCATCAGAAGTATCCATAATTGGTGACTTTAACCTTGACTGGCTTTCTCCAGTCTCTTTACCATTGAAAGAATTATTTGATGCCCATGGACTTACCCAGATCATTAATGAAGCTACCTGCCCAAATACGAAAACCCAGAGCATAGTTCCTTCTTGACCTAATCCTTGTAAGCAAGCCTCACCTCTTCTTCCACTCAAGTGTATTCTTTAATGACATCAGCGACCACTATTCCATTGCATGCATAAGGTCGTTGCAACTCCAAACCTCCTCTTCTTCTAAATACATCCACAAGAGATATAAATGGAACTTCTTCCCAGAAGCTTTTCTCTACCACCTCCAGTATGCAAACTGGCAGACATTTTACCTCGATCTTCTGTGGAAGAGGCACATGAGGTACTTCGAAATACTCACTAGAACCCTAGACTCCCATGCCCCAGTTACCAAAAGCAGAACCAAAAGAAAATCCTGTCCCTGGTTCACGAATAACCTAAAGACTGCCTTATGGCATAGGGATGCTCTTTGGAAAAGAGCCAGAAAGTCTAAATTGGCACAGACTGGTCTGCTTTCTGAACCACAAGGAATTTCTGCACAAAACTATCAGGGCTGTGAAGTCTAGTTATTTCCTGTCTGAGCTAATGCATCCACTAACTCTGCTACTAAGTTTTGGAAAACTTTAAGGGATGTAGAGGGTCACAGCAGTGCTGGCACACTTCCCTCAAAATTTCGAATGGTGGTACCCACACTACAGATAAAATGAGATCCTTGACCTCCTTAAAAATCACTGCCACAGCAGGGATGGCTTTTGATACCTCCCCAGCAAATGCCATCAGGGCACAGTTTCTTAGTCAGTCATCTGATTGCCATGATCCAGAATCTATTGACCCTTACCTCTCTTTCTCCTTCTGTCTGGTCACTGTCAAACAGGTTGAGGATCTCCTTCTTCAGCTTGATACCAAGAAATGTACAGGTGCGGATATGATTGAGCCTTTCTTCCTAAAGTTGGCTTACTATATTTTGGCCTCCCTGTTACCCACCTTTTCAATTTGTCTCTCAATCAGGGCTCCCTCCTCAAGGTCTGGAAGACAGCCCAGGTCATCCCTCTATTCAAATCACGGGACCCCTGTGACCTAAATAATTATCGCCCAGTCTTCTTGCTCCCAGCCTTGTCAAAACTATTGGAGAATGTAGTAAATGAACAGCTCAGATCTCATCTGGAAAGTTTTAATCTATGAAACCCTATTCAATCCAGTTTCCATCCAATGCATAGTACCTCCACTGCCCTTGCCATGGTTATAAATGACTGGCAGTCTGCACTTGATAACAAGCAATAAATATGCGCCTTGTTTCTGGACCTTAGCAAGGCTTTTGAGACGGTGGACCACGATTTACTCCTGGTGACCCTGAAGAAAGTTGGGATGGACAACCTGACCCTAAGTTGGTTTGCAAACTGTCTTGTAGACAGAGAGCAGCAGGACAAGGCTGAAAGAGACCTATCGCCTAAAAATACTCCTTAGAGGTGTCCCCAAGGATCCATACTTGGTCCATTTCTCTTTGGCATTTATAAATGCCATTATAAATATTCAAATCAACACTGGCCTAAAGTCATCTAGTATACATCTCTTTGCTGATGATACAGTGCTATACATTGACAGGTCAACTCCAGATCAAGCCATTTTGGACCTCCAGAATGATTTTGACATCCACCAAAATCTACTCAACTTGAAACTCCTGCTGAATGCCAAAAAACTAAGACCAAGATTTTCTGTCCACTGGCCCCTCAGCTCAAAAAAACAAACAGATAAGCTTCTCACATAGCACCCTTTTGGGAGAAGCCCTGCAGTTTGTGGAACAATTCAAATACCTGGGGGTCTGGACTGACTATCAAATTGTCCTTCACTGATTACATTGAAGAACTTACTAAGAATCTGCATCAAAGGCATGGTATTTTCTTCAGGATCAAGCACTCACTAATTCAGGAGGCTAGAAAACTCCTAGTACAAGCTACCTTCTTGCCTCTCCTAGACTATGCAGACTTCCTATATGGTCATAATTACTAGCACAGCTCTCTCCAAGCTTGATGCCTATACTACAGAGCCCTTAGGTTCATTTTGGATACCTTATGACACACACCACTGCATCCTCTATTCTTCCATAGGCTGGAGCTCCCTTAGCTTCAGGAGGCAAAGAATGCTATTCTATGGACATATAAGGCAATCACTCATAAATTACCACAGTACCTAACAAGCTGCCTAACTCCCTGCATCCCCAGTGCCTGTTCTCTAAGAAGTCTTACCATCTTGTCTCTAGCTATCCCTAAAGTTAAAACACACTTTGGTAGAGCCTCAATAAGCTTCACTGTTTCAATGCTCTGGAATAAGAGCTTGCTTCCTCTATCACGATCTCCCTTTTCTAAGCCTTGTTCCTGAGGACCTTTTCCAAGGCCTGTCAGTGCTTCAAGTCAAGGTCTTAACATCACAATTTGTTACTGCTTTAAATTTTGGACTTAAGCCTCAACCATTGCCTGAGGCGCACTGGGTCATAATGTCGTACGCTTAATAGCGTATGGCATTATGGCGAAACCTGGACCTATGCGCACTCCAAAGTTGGACCCTCCTGGGTAAAGGTCTTTAGTGGGGGGTCTGGGGGTGCAGGCCCCTGTAAGGGGTGTTGGTGGTGGAGCCCCACAGAACAATAAAAAAGAAATTGTTTCACGCGATTCTCTGCTGCATGGCATTCTGCCGGTGACATTATGACCCTGTGCCTTGCCTGAGGCATCATTTGAGTCCTCCCTTCTATCATTTTCCAAATCAAGGTCCCAACATCATGATCTGTCTTTGCTTCAAATATTAAACTTAAACCACAACCATTGCCTGTGGCATCTGTTGTGTTCTCCTTTGAACAGTCCTTCCTCCCTAGGCTATCATATCCAACCATCTCCTGTCTCATCTGACCTTCCTCCTCCCCACCCCTATACCCTCCTTCCCACCGCACTTTCAAGGACATGCCTACAGTACTTATCAAAGGACTCTTACATCTCAAACCTATTTGCACTTTGACACTAGAGGAACTGCCACTCCTGCTCACTATGACTCCTCCAATTATGTTTTCTGTATAAACTTTAGCTCATTACCTTATGTCCATATATCGGTATCCATGCAATTGTATTTAAATGGCATTATCTCCTGTTGAACCTATTGCTATGTTCTGGTGCAAGTATCTTGTCACATGTGATAGTTATATGTAATTATGTGGTTATTATTACTATGTAATTGTTATGTACTTTAACTGAAACCTGTTATGTCTTAACTCTGTTGGCAATTGTTTTGCCCCAGGTCCATCTTGTAAATGAGCTTGTCTCAATGATGTTCCACCTGGCAAAATAAAGATTTTGATTGATTTTGATTGATTGATTGATTGAAGTTTATTCAGTCTACTGGTGTATGTTAAATTATTCATATTTTTAATGCTTTTTGTTGCTTTATGTTGTACCTTTTTACTAGGATGTTTGAGCCCAAAGAGATTTGTGGTGAGCAAAACTGCACACTGTATTCTAAGTGAGGCCTAACCAAGCTTATATATAAAATGGTATGATAACTTGGGGTCCCAGATCTTGATGGTCCTAAATATACATCCCAGAATACTGTGTCCTTTTTTAGCTTTAAGTTTTGCATTGGTGTCAAAAGATAAGTCACTGGTAACATATACACCTAGGTCCTTCTCATTTGTGGTAATATTGATTTTGTGTCCATCTAAGTAATAGGGAACATGGGGTTGTTATGACCTACGTGCATGATTTTACATTTATCTATATTAAAGGACATATTATTATATTTTGTCCATTTTCAAGTGAGGAGATATTATTTTGAAATTTGTTTTAGAATTGATGTTAGTAATTATGGTGCCAATTTTGAAGTCATCTGTGTACTTACTCATCCATGCAGTGTTGTCAATTTGCATGGTGACAACATATATTAAATAGGGTTGGCCCCAGGACCAACCCCTGAGGAACTCCACTTGTCACAGGGCCTAGTATGGATTTGTATCCCCTTATGACCACCTTCTGAGACCTATTTTGTCAAGTCATGATGTAGTCCATTTAATTATATTTGGGTGTAATTAAATTTTATGAGGCTATCTATGAGAATTTTGTGTGATGTGGTATCAAAGGCCTTTGAATGGTCTACAAACAGTATATCAACTGCTAGGGACTTATCTAGAGCTGCACCTACTGTCTCTAAAAAGTGAAACAAATTGGAGAGACATGATCTCCCTTACAAAACCCATGTTGTGTTATATCTGTACATACTGCACTATTAATATGGTTAATTATTCTGGATTGGATTAGACATTCCATTAATTTGCCAATAACCTGATGAGGCTAATTGGCCTATAATTCTTAACTAACTTATCAGATCCACTTTTAAATATTGAGTTACATTTGCAGTTTGCCAAATTACAAGTATTTGCCCTCCTTTAGTGATACATTAAACTGCAATGTTAGTGGTCCAGCCAGTTCGATGATAACTCCTTTATGAATTTTGAGGATTCCATCAAGAGACCAGCTGAGCCATTGGATTTAATTTTGGAAATGACTTCCATTGTTTCAGTAATTGTGAAATCGTGCACATCTACTGGATGAGATATATGAGTTACAGTTAGTAGCTGTTTTGGTTTGAATACACCAAAAGTAGTTTAATTCATTTGCCATTGCAGCTTCACTATTCAGTATTCATTTGGAGGTTTCTAATGGGCCTAACCCTTTCTGATGACCTTTAGTGAGCCTATGTAATTGAAAAATAGTTTTTTATTGTCTTTTGTAGTACTAGCTAATTTATATTCATATTCTTTTTAGCTTTCCTAATGATTTTTTTAACTTGTTTGCACTTTTCTTTGTATTTTATCCAAGATGAATCAGTTGGGGTTTTGGTGTGTTTATTATATAGTTTGTTACATCTATTAATAAGACGTTTCATGGTTTTATTCCACCACGCCGAGTCTTTTATTGTTGACATATATGTTGATATAATTCTTTCAGGCACCCAGTGTGTGATACAGTACTTAAGCTTGTTATTCACTTTCTCCCAAATTGCTTTAGCATTTAGCTCCCTCAGGTCTTTTTCCCAATTCCAATTCTTTAGATTTTCACTGATTTTATTATAGTTTGCTTTGTAAAAATTCTTAACTATTGTTGGTCCTTTTGTGATGCAAGCTTTTAATGTCAGTTCAAATTCAATTATGTTATGGTCACTGTCACGGGGGCTAAGGTTTTGGGCTCAGAAATTCCAGTTTGTATGTTAGTGAGAATCAAGTCCAAAATGTTACTACCTCTAGTTTGTAGTCTAACCTTTTGTTCTAACTTATTTGAAATTGTAATATTTAAAAAATTGTTTTCACATTTTCGGACCCTTCTAATGAGTCCCAATTAATTTGGGGAAATTAAATCTCCCATGAGAACATAATCACCATTGGCTGAAAATGTTTCTATTTCTGAGAAAATGTGTTAGTCTCTAACATATTTTGATTTGGGGAACAGTACCAAGACAAATAGTTAATGTTCTAAATTTAGTATTTACTTTTACCCAAATGAATTCTAAATTGATTTCATTTGGACTTATATCATATGCCTGATACTGTTCATTAATGTAGAGTACAATACCCCCACCAGGTTTACTAATGTGGTTTTTACTGAATTTGGTGTAACCTGGAACATCAGTGTTCAGTCATCGTTTTAAACCATGTTTCAGTGATGCCACAAATGGCCACCTGGCTGGATACCAGGTAGCTGTGAAGCTCATCCATTTTATTACGTAGACTTGGTGTTAATAAGTGATATTTTCAGGTTATTATTAGTATTATAGGTTTTGACATTTTGGTTATTGTTTTTATTGTCAATGTAATTATTAGGGTAGTAAAATTAACTTATTTGTTGTTTCTCCAGGAGCATTTACAGAGCTAGATTGTTTCTGCTCTCCCTTATATTTTAGTTTAAATGTTTGTTAATGTTTGCTATAGCATTTTTCCCAGCATGTTACAATATTTACAGCTAAGATGTAAGTCGTCCCAGCAGTAGTAATCATACCACTCTGTAAAATCCTCCCAATGTGTTATGCAATCTATTCCTGAGACATGCACCATTTCCTCAGCCACTGTTTATTGATTTAATTTTCATGGTAGTATTTTTGTGGCTTTTATGACTGGCAAGATTTTGATATAGCAATTTTACAGCCCATATGTAATAGTTTATTTGAGATCACATAGTCCTGTTTTATTTTGTACACTGAGTCTGACAGTATATTATTAACACCAGCATGAATTATGACAAATGCATTTTCTCCTGCACTGTAAAGTATGTTATTTAGCATGATGGTAATATCACTGATTCTGGCACCACTAAAGAAAGATAGGATTCTATTATTATTATCAGAGTTTCAAATGGTTCTGTCCAAGTGTTTGATTATTGAGTCGCTTAATACATACATTTGTTTTTGTTCCATGTTCCCCAGGTCTGTTGATCTGCTAAGGTCAATTAGATTTGCAGTACTATCAGGATGCTCTACTGATTGTCTTACTTTTCTTGGGCTTCTAATGTTGGATCTCTTACTGTATTTGACATTTGGTGTGTGTTAATTGTTGGATGTATCATTAGAGTTCAAAGATTTAGTATTAAGATTTGAAGCAATGGGGTATAGAAGAATTTCATTTACTTGAACAGATATTGTCCCTATTGTATCATTAATTACAGTGCTCTCATTAATGGGCATTTTGGGCTCTGACAAGGGATCAAACATATTTAAGGTAGGTATACAGAACTTATTTGCTTTGTGTCCCTGTATTGGAATTTAGACTTTGGACCACAAACCAATCTTTGTTGTCTTTGGAGTTTTCTTGACCTCTCTAGCTTGTTTTCTATTTTGACCCTCGGTATGTGTTTGTGTATCAGTGATTATTGCAGTGGGCAAGGATGATGACATAACTGTATTTATGCTTAATCCACTTAATGACTCCTGGTCAATGTTACACTCTCTCACATCATGAACATTATTCCCCTATAATTTGTTTTGTTTTGTCCGCTTTGCAGTTCTACTATTAGTGCCTCCTGATTTTTGCTCGAGAAGGATTAATCTTTCATTAAATATACTAATTTCATTCATTAAATCTTCATTCTGTCAGCATTTCTTAATTTAAAAAGTGATGAAGCATTTAACATTGTGGACATTTGGTACATGCCACACAACGTACATTTACAATCTGCCTGACTGTCTAAAGTAGTAATAGTATCCATGTATGGTTATTATTTACATCCAGTATTTGTGCTGCCTTCAACATTCTGTTTCTTAGTAATACAGTAGTAATATATTGTAGTATCTATGTCAGTGCATGTATTTTAGTTTACCTGCCGATGTATTGCTCCTGCTCACAAGCCATGCAAGACACACATGACACATGCACAGATGCACGTGTCTTGGTGTGCATCTTGGCGCGCATGACACTGCGATGCTCGCCCTGCTCTCACTCACCATGCTCACTGAGGATGATTTAAATAGATCTGTGTGTGACCGGGAAGTCTTGGTAGGGTCACAGTTAGCTAATCCCCAACAATTATAAAATATCAGCAAAATATCAGGTACTGTAGGTGAAATCCACTCAGGCATGGATCTGGTGCACTACCAATCCTGTTTTAAAAGAAAAATACTGATCTTTAACTGAGTTGTAGTTCCCAACCAGGGTTGTGGAACTACCACCTACTCTTCCTGCTTTTATGTATTAGGCAGGGCTCCAATCAATTTACAGACAGATGGTACTGCTTTGAAACAGTATATAAACAGTTCCACAAGCACAACACAGATAAAACAGCCCTAAAAGAGCTAATCTGTAGCTTGTGTTGCAATGATGTCATCATTTTCAGTGTTGTAAGCTTTTATTGTAATGTTTGATGCTGTGCCATACGAAAGGAGTGTCAGTGTCCCATAGTATCCCACATTTTGAGTGTCAATGACCAACATTTCATTGCTTATAGAAGTTAAGAGAGTCTGTATGATATGCACAAACACACACACTCACCCACACACACATAATAATCTGTTGTTACTGTAATTCTCATTGTCCCAACCACACTGCAAGCTTATATCCTCTTTTACCCACACAAGTATAGTGTAGCCAGGAAGAGAGCATGCTTTCCTGTTATGTGGTATACAGTGCCATCCCAGAAACCACTCTAGCCTGATTTGATCTACTGTTTAACTTTTTCTGCCACTTTGTCCATAACTGTCCTCTCCACACACCCATATCCACCACTTCTCACTCTAAACTAACTAGTTCTTTTGCCTTCCTTCTCTTTAAATTTTGATTTGCCTCTTTCTGCCATGCTATCTCTCCTCCTTTCTCTCCCAACTATCCCTCTTTCTACTCCTCCACTCTTCTGATGCCTGCTGTTTCTATATCCCCAATCTAGGCCTCTATAGGCTTCTCCTCTCACCTTCCTTCCCCAAGAAAACCTCCCACCAATTCATCCCCTTCCCCTTTCCTTCAACTATCTCCTTTGTAGTCTCACTGTACATATCCACTTCTGTGACTATTCCTTCACCTTCCCTTTCTCAACCCACCACTCTCTACCCTACTGCTCCTTCTGCCTTCCTTCAATATTCTCTGCTCAACTCTATCCTAGCTGGATAGTCTTCTGGTTCCCAGTTTCAGTATGTTGCTGCTGTTCATTTACCTTGGCCCCACTTCCTCTGCTGTGGCCAGGTGACTTTTGTGGAAACACTGTACCTTTTACATACTTTGTACAGTCTGTTTATATTTCTTTATGTCTACAATGTATTTTATGTTGTGTTTTCCATTCTCTGTTGCCTCCACACTGTTTGCATAATTTTTATTGATTCTTTCTTTCTTTATGTAACCTTTATCTTGGATAGGAGCTAGAAACAAGTCTTTGTCAGGTGCCTTTTCCAGTCACCAATTTCAAATATATGAAATAAAACAAAATAAGATAAATAAGTCGATAGATAGATAGATAGACAGACAGACAGACAGACAAAGAATCTTAGTGGCCATGAGAATAATTTGAAATGTAGGGGCTCAAGAAATTTAACCTACATCAAGGAGCAAATGGTTGTGTTTACAAAGTAGTTATAGATTAAGCAAGCATCTGAAACTAGCTGCTTTACTCACTGAGCAGAGGCACACCCTGCCTTCTCATTGTGAGCCTGACCCCTAATGAGTCAGCAGCAAACAGCCCCACTGGGGAATGAGGATTAGGCAAATAGGAGTTTGGTGAGTGGGAGTTTGCATGGGATGGCACAAACATGAATTCTGAGACATATCCCAGAGTCGGAATTTTAAGTACCTACACATCTGTCATTGTCTGGTCCCATTGTAGTAAACATTCTGTAGTTTTCTACCAAGGAAAGGAAGAAGAGATGGGCCTGGGTACATTCATTGTGAAGATCTGCCTGTCTTGCCTGCACCTCCATTGCATCTACAAGCAAAGGCACCTTTGTTATTGTTGCCTTTGAATCCAAAATAAGCTCCCTACTTTCCTGGTTAACAAAGTTTTGAATGGGTTAAAATCAGCCCATCAACTGTCCGGAGCAGACAACCCCTCCTCCTTGATGCTGAGATGGCCTTCTGTTGTTGCTTAGAGACTGGCAACTGTCGTCTGTTGACCTGGATGTCCTCAAAATCCCATCCAATTCTGATCTGAAAAGCATATCCCAGCAAAACCTTACTGTGTAGTTTCATCTTATATACCTGATCTTCCAGCTCAGTGGTGCAGTCGCACCTCTTGCAGGGCCATACAATAGAGTAAGTTAAATAATCCAACATCTGGAAATTGTCACAGCTGTGTCTCTGGAAAGGAAGAGGCCATTGAAATAAGCTGGAAAATATTCTTCCTTCCTGAATCCTGAAAAGTGAACCTACCCAAGGCAGTGACTCAGGAACACAAGGCCCTAGAGACAATGAAAGAGGCCTACATTATTCATAGATTAATGCCATTGAAGTAAAAGCTCATTAGAATACTAAAATCCACAACAGCCTGGAGACTCCCCATTTAGACCCATGATAACCAGTACTGGCTCACTGACTGAGCCTCTGGCTCAGTTTAATGAAAAGCACATACAGCCTGTTGTCTTTTAACATGCAGGCATTTATTAGGGATAGTACAGATACTTCAGATTTCAACTGGTATAGCAAAAGAACTCTAGTAGATTTTGGCTACCATTGACATCCAGTCATTGTACACAAATATTCCTCATATAAAGGGAATTAAGGCCCTCAATATGTCCTGTTATGAAAAAAAATGCCCAGCACCATTTGTGGAGTTTTTGGCCACATTCACTGAAAAAATATTTTAAAGTACTGCGTTTTGGTTCTGGATTGGTTCTGATTACAAACAAAGGGACAGTGATGGATGCACATCATTTGTGCCAATTATGCTACTTTGTATCTAGCAGATTCAGGAAACAGGTCAATTTTGTTGTAGAAAGCTAACCCCTTCTATAACACTTTTATTTGGAGGCAGTATAGGGCAGTGGTTTAAGTCTCTGAGCTGCGAACCTGGAGACCCCTGGTTGAACCACTTTCATACTGTGACCATGGAGCAAGTTGCTTAACTTCCTTGTGCTCCCAGGTTGCATTCTATAAACAAGCTTTCAGCTTGGTATGTCTCTCCTGGTCAAAAAAAAAAACAAGATTGACATGTATAAGTGCTTTATTGATGACATACTTACAATAATATTAATAATAATAAATTGTATTTAATATAGCTCTTTCAAATATCAAGGCACCAACAAAACAAATAAAATAAGTGAATACAATAAATAGCACTAAAATCAAAGAAACTCAGAATAGGCTTTACCCCATAAAAGGTCTTCAATGCCTGCTTAAAGCACCCACTGTCCTGCACTCCCATAGCTGACGGGCAGAGAATTCAAGAGGGTAGGGGCAACAAACCCGAAGGCACGGCCCCAGATGACCTTAAACTAACCTCGAATTCCAGCAACCCCTTGTCAGCTGAGTGGAGCTCTCACAGAAGGTGTAGGGAACCAGGAGCTCTTTCAAGTAGTCAGGACCCTGTCCATGTAGGAGCTTTGTAAGTTAATAAACCTACCTTAAAGGTTTTCTGCCACTGAACAGGCAGCCAGTGCAGATCGTGAGGGTAATGTGAGATCTCCTAGATACCCCAGTTAACAAATGTGCTGCAGCATTCTGCACTAGGGATATCAACCCCAGGAAGCCCTAAGTAAAGGGAGTTACAGTAGTCAAGGCACAAGGTCACAAAGGCATGGATCAGAACAGGCAGCTCGCTAGACGGAACAAGATGCTTGATCCTGGCAATGTTCCAAGATGGTAAAAGTTAAGCTTGACCACTGCCACCACCTGATGATGAAGAGTCACCATCATCAAGCATCACTCCCAGATCACGCACCCATTCAGAGGTAAGGATCTGAGCCCCCAGGACTAAACCAGAGGGAGATCAGTCCTCAACCCTCTGTTCTGTGCCCTGGATCCACAACCAAACCTCAGTCTTTCCTGCGTTCAACTTTAAACCGCTAGAACTCATCCAGTCTTGGATTTCCATTAGGCAGCTGTTCAGTACCAAGATAGCACTAACCTGGTTGGGGGCAAAAGACAGGCAGAGCTGGGTATCATCAGCATAACAATGAAACCTCAGCCCATACCATCTTACAATGTCTCCGAAGGGCAGCATGTACACTGAAAATAACATGGGAGACAGCACTGAGCCCTGAGGTACCCCACAAAGAAAAAAGAAAGACTCGGAAGAAAATATTCCCAAGACAACTCTCTAAGTTCTACCAGCGAAGAAAGATGAAAACCATCTGAGTACTATCCCGACAGTCAACATATGAACTTCAGGTGCTCGAGCAGAACTGAACCCATGATCCACAGTGTTAAAAGCTGATGACAAATCAAGGAGTACCAAGATGGAGTGGTTTCTCCAATCTCGCCATCAGAACATCATTGAGCACCCAAACCAGAGCAGTCTCAGTACTATGCCTCTTACAGAAACCCGATTGGAGAGGTTCGTATAAATTATGGAGGGTTAAATGGTTCTCCATTTGAGCTGCCACAACTTTCTCAATAACCTTTCCCACAAAAGAAAGGTTAGAGATAGATCTGTAGTTTGCTAGATTCTCTGGGTCCAAAGAAGCTTTCTTCAGGAGGGTGTCACCACCGCCACCTTCAGGGAGCAAAGAAACTCACCTGGTTCCAAAGAGCACCAGACAATCTGAGCTAAGACCGGGCTGATAATATCACTACAACCCAAAATTAGGGAGGTAGGGCCCAGGTCTAAACTACAGCATGTGGGTGCATCCCTGGACAATCCTCATAATATCAACAAACTCCAGCAGATCAAAGGTACTCCAGGAAACTCCGGCTCTGTGACTAGCACCAACCAACAGCATCCCCCATAGAGCGAGTCTGACGAAACTCTAGCCTGATGTCAGCCACCTTATTCGCAAAGAAATTAGCAATCTCATCACACTCTATTTGTGAAAAGCTCGACGGAGCTGCAGACAGGCTGGGTTGCGCAACCTGTCCACAGTTTGGAAGAGCTGAGCCGGTTGGTTCCATGCAACAGCAATTTCTCTGGACAGGAATTCTGCCTAAATTAAGAGAAATCTCTGATTGATAGAGTTTATAATGCTCTAACAAAATAAGATGGTTAGCATCCAGGGCAGATCTCCACCAGCGATGCTCTAACCTACACCCCAACCTCTGCAGTTCCCTCAGAGGCCCATCAAACCCACGGGCCCCAGGGCAAGAGAAGGCGAACATAGACAGGAGCAATCAGATCGAGAGCTGAAGAAATGGCAGTATTATAGGCCATGACTAACAACTCAGGATCCATGCTAATCTCACCAAACACCAAGAGGTCAATCACCGCCAGGTCTTCAGGGACAACATCCTACAAAGGGTGGTAACTGGCCATCTCCACAGGGGCTGGACTTTACCCAGGGGGCAGAAAAAATGTAACCTAATGGTGTAGTGGACTGGACCAACCGACAGGTTCCACCACCAAATTGGAGGTCTCAATCCCAGGAGGAAGACCAAATCAAGAGAGTGACCACCATTGTGAGTAGCTGAGGAAACAACTTGTGTGAAGTCAAGTGATGTCATCACCTGGAGGAAGTGTTGTCCAAAAGTGATGATTCATCATCAACCCAAGCATTGAAGTAACCCAGAACCATCAGTCTGGATGACTCCAATGCCATGTCGGCAGCAAAGTCTGATACATCCGCAGGAACAGATTCTCATCACCTGGTGGATGGTAAATGAGTGCCATCCTGCACCCCACACCAGCTACCACAGTACGCTCAAGTGATGTGGCTTCCTCAACTGGAACACCAGTTAGGCCCAATTCAGTCTTGAAACAGACCACCCCCGCTATCCAATCTTGGGCGATGTATAACGAGTACCCTATGGGAATAGCTGTCTCTAAAATTAGGGCAGCATTTCCATCTAACCAGGTCTCGTAATGAAAGCCAGATTCACTGTTTCAACAAAATCTGCAATAAAAGCAGTTTTGTTTCGAATGGATCTGGCATTGCATAACAGTGCCCGAGTTGGACGATGTTGGTGAGATGTCCCAGCTATTGCTGCCTCCCAAAGTGGAGGAACCCTTGGGTATGGGAACCAAACAAGGAACACCTTATAATGTGGAAAGGATCACAAAGTGAATTGGAGAATTTTGTGGAATATTTGGAATCCACCAATGTTAACCTGATATTCTCATTAACCAGTACTTTACAGAAAGTGGATTTTTCAGACATCACAGTTGAAAAGGATGGCTGGGGAGTCATACTATTCTTTTAGAAAGCCAGCCAATACGAATGTTTTGCTCCTCTACAATAACTGCCACCCTCATCACATGATTGAAAATGTTCCTTATGGTCAGTACATAATGGTTGAGCACAACTGTAGTGAGAGAACGAGACTTCTGTTCTGCAGTATCTGAACTTACAATGAGATATGAAAACAGAGGGTACAGTATGAACTCTCTGCACAGAGCAGAGGAGAGAACTGAGGTGTTACCAGGGACAACTTACTACAGTACAGAGAAAAACTCCCCAGATGAAACTGACAGAAATAGAAGTTTGTTATTCATCACTACCTTCACCACACAAGTCTTTAAGGTGAAGGACATTTTGAATAAGCATTGACATGTATTAAACTGTAAACCAAAGTTGAAAGAAATTACAAAAGAAACCTCTAGGATGACATTCAGGTGAGGCAAAAATATTGCAGACAACCTGCTTCACAGTTTGTACTAACCAGAGACCAACAGTGGTCAGAGACAAAATTTACCAGCAGGCACACATAAATCATATTCCTTTCTTTCTTTCTTTCTTTCTTTCTTTTCTTTCTTTCTTTCTTTTTCTTTTCTTTCTTTCTTTCTTCTTTCTTTCTCTCTCTCTCTCTGTCTCTCTTTCTTTATTTTTTGTAACTGGTAAGACACACTGAGCTGAAGCTCATTTACAAGTGCAACTCGCCACACGGCACGATACCAACAAAGGGATTACAAAGACTCATATACAGCAGGTGCAAAAAACAGGCAGTGTTTAACAGAAAACAAGATATATCAAAGCAAATTATACACAGTCAGTTGGATACAGTGGCAAGCACATCTGAACTAGAAGTGTGAAACCCTTCAGCAGGTAAAATATTGGTTGAAATAGGGAGGTTAGGGAGGGGTGTGGATGAGCTAAAAGTGGAGTAGGGGCAAGAGCAAGGGGTAACAGGAAGGAGTCAGATGAGTCATTTGGTGGCAGGATGGAGGTAGCATTTCAAAGGTGAGGGGCAGCTGATTCCAGAGAAGGGAGGCAGTAGGAGAAGGCAGACTGACCAGCTGTTGAGTGGGGATAGGGATGGAGAAGGACGGGGTCCCTTGTGTAAAAGCATAAGAGAAAGGAGTAGCAGGGGATAGGTGAGAGATGAGTTAAGAGGGAAGTAGAACAAACTAGAGTTTGGCAAAGAAAGACAGGGAGTGAATTAGCCTCCTGTGGGACAGTGGTGAGATAAAGAGGAGTAGAGGGAGCAGTGGTGAATATGAGGGAGGGGATTGGTAGCAAAGTGGCAGAAAGTGTTTAGCAGAGTATCGAGTTTGGAGAATGAGGTAGCGGGGTTGTGTCATAGACTACGTTGGTGTAATCAAAGATCAGGAGTATTGTTTTAGTGAGTAGCTCCAGACTGATAGGGAGGAGAGGCAGTATTATAAGGATAGAGTATGCCAAGTTTTGGGAGGAGCTCAGAGATTATGGCATCAATATGGACAGAGAAGTCAAGGTGGCTGTCCAGCTGGACCCTGAGGTATTAGAAAGGGGAACTGTTTCGAGAGCAGACCCATCCTGGGTAGAAAACATCGGTTGGATCTGGAGAGGAGCTGAAAGTCATAGTAACTTTTTTCTTGGTATTTACTCTTAAGTGGTTAGCTTGGAACCAAGTCAAGACATTGCTGAAATCCTGTTGGAGGAGAACTTGCCTATCAGTGGAGGAGGATAATGGTGTCATCCGCGTACATATGAATGCGGGAGTTAGTGCAGACAGAGGGAGATCATTAATGAACACTTAGAAAAGAATGGGGCTGAGGATAGACCCTTGATGAACACCAGTGAGGATGGAGAGCGGGAAGAGGAGTTTCCCACCAGCACTGACTGCTGCCTACCACACAGGTAAGAACTGAACCAGCTGATGGTGGGGGCAGCCAGATAAACTGTGCAGAGCTTTTTATTAGGCATGCATAAGAGACAGAATCAACAGCTTTAGCCAGGTCTATGAATATCATGGCTGTTATATGACCTTACTCCATAGCCATAAGGATGGAATCAGTGGCTTGCAAAAGGAAGGAGATAGTAGAATGATGATTCCTAAGTCCTGATGGGAAGGGGAAAGAACTCCAGATGAGGATAAGAACTCTGAGAGCCTTGAGTAAATGAGAGATTCTTGTAGTTGGCAAGAGAGGAAGAGAAATAGGCCAGAAGTTGCTGGGGAAGATGGGTCATCACCTTTGTGAAGGGTAACACCTTGGTGACTTTCGAGGCCTGTGGAATGGTAAAAGTGGAAAAGGAGAGGTTTAAGAGGTATGCAGGGTGTGGGGTGGGGGCTATGACATACATATGGCTAATATGGCTATTCTGTTTTCTGTAAGCATGTAAAGGAAGGTCAGACATTTGAAAATGTCATTACTGGCGAAATGAACTGTTCCACATATCAAATGCAGTATTATCACATAGAAGACTTTCTAATGAGCAAAATGGGAAAAGAAAAATACTTCAGAAATAAAGAGTTACAGCTGACTACTTCTTAAAATTTGTGTTATTTTCCTGTCTGCCTGTTTTGGCTCTGCTAGATATTTAAGAAAAACAGCTCTACTTCCCAATACTTGCACTTGCAGTCTTCTTGGGTAGATCGCTGATTGACTAGACTGAGACAAAATCTGCCTTCAATTACTGTGGCTCAGTCTCCTGAATAGCAATGTGATGGCAGAGAAAAATGTGCTTAGCAGTGCTGAGCTGAAAACAAAATATACCGTAGTTTGCTGTAGTGAATTTACCTTATACTCTACGCAGGCACAAGAGGGAGATTACCATGCATGTGAGCATTATCGCGACATCCACAAGACCCCCTCTCACGAATGAGTGTTAACTGGTAAATCAAAGTGCGTGAAAGTGATGTAACAGCATGGATGACAGGAGCCAGTGAGCAGTTTGAGAGTGCAATAAAAAAATGCCAAAGCACCGGGCTCACAGGAATGAACAGCACCAAAACCACAAATATGCACCAAGAAATTACTAAAACACAGAAACACAACAGAATATCAACTGGATAGCCCTGGCAAGCCAGCACTGTAAGGGAACTGCCACAGATTTTACCCATTAAATTTGTCTGAGGATTTAAAATCAACAGTAATTTGTCTGAGAAAAGAATAAATCAAACACCAACCAGTAAAGAGGGCCACCATCATGCTAAAAGTTGCTGGATTTGAGGAAAAAGACAGATATCAGTCCAGTACCCCACTATAATAAGAATTCCTTTACTTACTTATGCCACCAGACTAGAATTATTCTGCAGATCTGCAACACACATACTCTGCTGGTGGCAAGTGGTCCCCAGTTAGGCACTGTAGCCGCTGATAATAAGAGTAAGCCAGCAGGTTAATCAGTTTGATGCCTCAACTTAACAGGCAGGATTTTTAAATTTAGAGGTGCTCCCTGTTGCCAGGTAGCTCCAACCTGCCTTAGTCACACAATTCCTGAATAAAAAGATAAATACTAGTTAGAAAGAAAAAGTCTTCCAGAGTGCTCTATCTGTGCTGCTACCTCTTAGTGGTATGTCAGAAACAGGAGTAACGGCTATATCAGGAATGTTCTTGTCCCTGGGGTTCTATGCTGAGGTCACAGTTTTGGGCTATATCACTACCCCAGTAGGAGAATATTTTACAGCTGGAAGCCAGCCAATGTAATCTCCCTATACAAGAAGGAGTTGATAACTACAAGCCTGTGAGCTTTAGCTCTATGCATAGCAAAGTGTTTAAGTCAAGCATAAAAGATGTGGATGTTGGCTGACCCACTGGCACAGTGATAACATTACCAGTTACGATGCTGATGACCCAGGTATGGAAACAAATCCAGGGTGTCAGAGGGCTGGCTGGAGAGAAGGATTGAGCATCCATAGAACTACTCTCCTCCTCTGGGAAGGAAGGGTAGGTACAGCAGGAAACTTGCTTGGTCCCTGGTAGTTGGGGAAGACTGCCGGGGCCTGAAGGTTGGAAGGCGTGGAAGACTTCAGCCCACATCAAATATGAGCATGTGGCATACACCATCACATCCTTGCATGTCACACTTCCCAGGGACAAGAAAATGGAAATGTTGGTGGCAGGATGCCGCAGGTGCCCACAGGTCTTCCACCTGTCTAGCGGGCCTTGCCATCCTGAACTGATCTGGTCCTTGGCAGGGATCGGAGACCCCGCTGACCCCACCGGAATGCAAGCCATGGGGATGGTGGCTGGTGGTAAGTCCGGCAATGGTCAGGGTGATGGGGCTGGGGACCTACCTAAAGGAGGGCAATCCAGGGAGGGGAAACAGAAAAAAAAGATGTGGATGTTCAGGACATGGAAAATAATTGTCTGTTCCTTCACAGCATAATTTTACAAATGTATTCCTGCCAAACTAATACGAATGCCTTTGTTGAAGCGGTATCTAGTGAGGTGGATAAGGCTGGCTGGTGGATCTAGTATAGCCTGACTTCAGCAAGGCCTTGGACACAAGAAAGTGGAACAATATAGAGTCCAAAACTTGCAGGAGGTGGATGCCAAATTGCTTGATATGTAGGAGCAGAGATACTAGAGGATAGTTACTAAACAGCAGCTGGATGAAGGCCAGCCAAATAGTACTGATTTAGTCCTACCACTCACTATAGTGACTTGGGTTCAGGAACAGACTCAGGTAGCTAGGCAACTGGCCAGGGAGGGAGGAGTGAGTGCACAGGGGTGGTTTTCTCCCACATGGAGGTGGAACACAGCATTTTCTGCTTGTCTGCCACCTGGCTGAGGCCAGAAGGCAGCATGGCAGGATCACAAGAGGAGGAAACAGCTGTCAGAGCTGATGGCATCATTGCATGCTGGCACTCTTGGGGAGAAAACCAGGAGCTGGGAGGAAACCCTTTTCTGCTGTTGCTCCAGCGCTGCCCACAGTCCCGTGTAAGACCAACATGGCAGGCCAGTCACCACTGTCATGATCCTGGGCAAGTGGTGGATGACCAGCAAGTCAGTGAGTAGGTCAGTAATGGATGGAGCTGGGGAGGTGCTGTCAGGCAGGCCAGGGACATGAAATAGTTTAGCTAACACAAAAAAAAAAAAAAAATAGCAGGATGTTCTCTGGATTTCCCAGAGGTTGTTGCTGGATCTATTGTTTTGTTAAATATTTATTATTGGTGTGGAGGAGGTTCCCATCAGCAAAATGCTGAAATTTACTAATGACATTAAATTTGCCAAAAAAGTGGGTACAGAATAGAGGTGCACTACATGTAGACCTGCACACAGTGGAGGAGGGCCAAGCTTTAAATTTAACATTAGAGAGTGCAAGGTATTGCAACTAGTGGCAAGGAGTCTGGGTTGCAGATAAACCACATATGGTGCAAGCAGTGGACAACTTAACTTGGGGTTTATGGAACAAGTAAACCATTAGACCAAAGATATTCCCCAAAAACTTTTTAGAATTACCTTGTAACTCACAGTTGGCTATCATTATAATGGTGCAGTCTTGCCTCTATAGTTAGGGTTGAGCAGTGGTTTCTATGTTAAACCTCACATTGTGCACTTTCATAACTTTACAGCTGTTCAATGGATTTGCACAAAATTTTGCATGCCGGTCTCAGGGAGTAGATCTCTGACATGCCAAGCTTCCTTCTGGTAGGATTTGTGGGTTCTGAGCTGCACATAGTGAAAAATATTTAAAAATCAGTTTTGTGCTTTTTTGTCATAGCGCTGCACCCAGATGTTTTGGAATGTTGGCTGAAATGCTTACGGTAGAAAGGGATTGCCCCACAGAAGTGTCTTTTCCTGGTTTGGTGAAAAAAAGTTAATTCATTCAAAAGTTATTTAAAATTTTGGGTTCTGAGTACTGTCTTTTGGTGCTCAGTACAATCTTTTGATAGATTCCTGGAACAAAAATATTTGGTCCTCACAAAAAAAAACTGTTTTTGTGAGGGCTAATCCTTTCCTTTAGGAAAATTCATTTTCACGAGCAGCAGTCTTGTTTCCTGTTTTTTTTTTTTTAAAGAAATCTTGAAAACCCACAACACGAACTCTTCCAAAGACACCAACACATGAATCTCGGTCAGAATCCACAGCCGACCCCCGACGAACAAGGAGGTCATGAGGGCTTGAATTCAGCCCTCCCACAGCCAGCACTGAAAACTTGCCCAGCTGACCCCTGACTAACAAGGAGGGTCGTGAGGGCTTGAATTCAGTCCTCCCCACAGCCAGCACTGAAAACTTGCCCAGCCACCCCCAATCTAACAAGGAGGTCGTGAGGGCTTGAATTCAGCCCTCCCACAGCCAGCACTGAAAACTTGCCCAGCTGACCCCTGACGAACAAGGAGGTCGTGAGGGCTTGAATTCAGCCCTCCCCACAGCCAGCACTGAAAACTTGCCCAGCTGACCCCTGACTTAACAAGGAGGTCGTGAGGGCTTGAATTCAGTCCTCCCACAGCCAGCACCGAAACTTGCCCAGCCGATCCCCCTGACAAACAAGGAGGTTGTGAGGGCTTGATTCAGCCCTCCCCACAGCCAGCACTGAAAACTTTCCCAGCCGAGCCCCCCAATGAACAAAGAGGTCATGAGGGCTTGATTCAGCCCTCCCCACAGCCAGCACTGAAAACTTTCCCAGCCGAGCCCCCAATGAACAAAGAGGTCATGAGGGCTTGGATTCAGCCCTCCCCACAGCCAGCACTGAAAACTTGCCCAGGTACAGAATCTCCATTGCAAAGTATTTGCCCTGCTTGGTGGATTGTGACCCATGCTGAGCAGCTCCTATGGAGGATTTTCAAAATATCCTACTTGGCTTTTCTCTTGAACAATTAACCATCGCGCATAGTGAAGATATTTTTTTGTATTCAGCTTTTATCATTGTAAGCCTCAGTCTGTGCAATGTCCAGCATGTTACCTTAATTAAGGCTACAGAATCCAACCTGTTAATGCAGATTAGGTTACCTTAATTCAATTTAGACTGCTTCTAATGTTATTCCTGGCTACAGTGAAAATAATGTCTGGCATTTCTTTTAAGTTCTCCTAAAGAACCCAGCTTGTTTAGCATTTGATGCAGGTTAAATGTGCTTATAATACAGTGGGATTAAGGAAGTTTAGTTTGCTTTTGCTGGCTGCAAACACCTTAATTAGGCTGCAAAAACACTGCTGAAACCCGATACAGACCAGCCCTTGCATTATTCTCCCTCCTCTTATGTACTTAATCAGTTTCTCTCACTCTCCTTCTTCCACAGCCGACCCCCGACAAACAAGGAGGTTCGTGAGGGCTTAGATTCAGCCCTCCTCCACAGCCAGCACCGAAAACTTGCCCAGGTACAGAATCTCCATTGTAAAGGGTCTGGCCCTGCTCACTGATTGCGACCGTGCGTGCAGCTCCTATGGAGGATTGCCCTGCCGCCCCCACCACCACCCTTGGTCTGCTTTTTCTTATATAGGAAGTAGGCAGTCACGCATCACATGTGCTGTCAAAATTAACCTATCAGCCCACTTCTCCACCTGCAGTTTCTACCAGCCCCCAAGTGGCCACTCTTCCCAACCCCAAATACCTAACCACTTTACAGTAAATATGCTACCACTCTCCGATAACTATCCTCATAGCCTCTATGATCCCCCATATGGTTCTACCACCCCAAGAAACTAACACTAAACAACAGCCACTCTGCTGGCCAACATATTATTACCTGGCATGGTCCCATTTTGCACACACCCAAACCCACCTATTCCATGTTACATCAACACAAATGCACATACTCCCTCCAGTGCTTATATTCAACCCCACATGCAACACTTGTTGTAACGGCTACTGTGCTACCCTACAGACCACAACCCCTAATCATCCTTTTGCCACTTACCTGGTACCCAACCCTTGTCATCATGATAACCCACCTTCTACGCACCCTCCTGTACCTATCACACACAATAAAAGACCTACTAATAACCAAACTAAATGTGCCACATCAAAACTGCGATAGATAGCGCTTCTATAACATGTTCTCCTCCTCCTGCTGCTATCAGGTAATATACATCCCAACCCTGGACCAACCCGTCCTACTGTCTCTACTAATGACAAATGAAAAGGCCTCCTACTAGCTACCCTCAGCATCTGCAGCCTTCCTAAGAAGTTTACCCCTACAGGGCTGGATTGCCCAGCACTCACCTGATGTCTTAGTACTATCAGAGACATGGCTCTTGGATAAAATAGCCAATGGAACTATCACCCTTAGTGACTACACCCTCTACAGAGCTGACAGAATTAATAAGAGGGAGGCAGTTGTGCCATCTATGTCAGATCCTCCTTTCGCTCCCTGGAGGTCCATACACTGCCACCCTTGCATGGAGCCCAGACCCTAATAGTCAAGCTCAGCCTGGGCAACCCAGGTAAAACCCTTTACATAATGGCAGTCTATATTCCCCAGCTACCAATAGCTTGCTTTTTATTCCGTGCTGGATAGTATCTCCCACCTAGGGTGAAGTCATTTTACTCAGTGATTTTAATGTCAACTGGCTGTCAGATGCCTCGTCCCAGCAAGGACTCAGCCTTAGCCTGTGACTTCACCCAGGTCGCTCACTCCCGACCAGACTGAACACTAGAACAGGGACCTCAACCCTCATCGACCTTATCCTCACCAACAGGCCCAAGAACATCTCCCAAGTCACTGTGCTCCCAGACTCTATCAGTGACCATTGCCCGTGACCTGCCTATGGTCCACAAACTCACTCCCCAACATCACTCTGCATAGACGCCTCAAAAAGGAATCCTAACACATTTCAAGTCTCACCTTGCTTCCTACAATTGATCCCCTAGACACACCACACAATAGGTGGATGCTGCACTCACCTACTTTATAGCCACCTTCAATAGGGCCTGTGATATCTTCGCACCTTCTCTAAGCAAATATATAAGAAAAGAAACCTTCCTTGGACCTCCCAAGTGCTACTGATCAAATGCACCTGAGGGATAACCTATGGCACAAGGCCCTTGACTCACAGCTCCCTGGAGGATTGGCAACATACAGGGAGACCCGTAAACAAATGCACATGGCAACCAAGCAAGCCAAAACTGCATACTACAAACAAACCCTCACCTCATCTTGGGGCTCTGGAAAAAATTCTGGAGCAATATAAAGGATCTCTGTGGGAAAGCTGTCTCCACTACCCTACTCAACTTACAGTAAATGGAGCTACCACTCATGCTCCCTTTGCTATCGCGGATGCCCTCAACTCCTCCTTCTCTGACCTCTCTCATATTTTCCCACCAGACTCATTGGACTATACCACCTACCCCCTATGTCACCACAGCCACCTTCCTCCATGCCCCTTTAGGCTAAAAGCCATCTGTTGTAACTAACGAGGCAAAATGCTATCACACCAAAGCTCTGGTGAGCTCTCGGTACAGCAGTGATTCCCTGGATCTTAAACTCATTAGGCTTTCACTGGATGTGACACTACCTCATCTCACAAAAATCCTCAACCTGTCCTTATACCTCTGCCAATTCTCCTCAGCTTGAAGAGAGCATTAATCATGCCATTCTGAACAGTGGCGATCCCACAGCTGCAAGCAATTATAGGCCGATATCAATCCTGCCACTCCTCTCTAAGGCCCTTGAAAAATAGTATTGGATCAACTAACTGACTACCTATCCAAATTCAACTTGCTTTGACTTGAACAACATGGATTTCAAAGGGCCACAGCACCTCCATAGCCCTCATTGAACTCACTACCTTTATCCATGAGGCCTTAGAGCATGGCTCCATGGCAGGGGCTGTCTACATTGATTTGGCCAAAGCATTCAATACTGTCAGTCACAAGCTCCTACTACACACCTTCATCCTTAACTTTGCTCTGGAGGTTACCGCCTGGTTCAAAGATTACCTCTAATCGGACACAAGAAGTCAAAATAAATACCTCTATCTTGACATGCAAATTGGTTCACACAGGTGTCCCGCGAGGGGTTCATACTTGGCCCCTGCTCTTTACCCTCTTCCTCAATTCCTCCCTAAATCCTGCAATGGTCGATATAAACAGATGGCCGATGATGCGGCAGTCTTGAAACACCGCATCCTGACTCCCTCCAATCAGCACTCCAGAGCCACTTTGGGAGATAGAAAACTGGCTCATAGAACACCGCCTTATTATCAACTACAAGAAAACAAAGACCATGATCTTTGCCCACCACCAAAGCCTCCCATTGCCATGCACCTCTAGTTGTTAAAACAACCATGGCTCCAGCTAGAACAAGTCCCTGTTTCAAATATCTTAGAGTCACCTTGGACACCTCCCTCCCTACCACACTCACATACAACAGGTCTCCTCCTCTGTTAATGCTAGGTTAGGGATCCTTTACAGGCATAAGCACTGCCTACCCCCTAAGGCCATGCATCTCACTGTGTCCTCCTCTGTCCTATCCTTGGTGGATTATGGAATCATCATATATGGCTCTGCAGACCAAACTGCCCTACACAGCATCAACCTCATCCTTCACAAAGCCTGCAGACAAGCTCGGGTTATGACAGGTTAACACATACATGTGAGCTTTATATATAATTATACTGGCTGGCTAAATTTCCAAGGCAGACTTAAGTACTTTACCTGCCTTCTCACCAAACAGATACAACTTAAACAAGCCCCCATTGGCCTCCATCCACTTATCCACACAGCCCCCACAGACGGACCCAAAGGCACACAGCTAACACTACCCTTCTAGTTTCCTCTGTAGAACCTTGCTTGACAAAGATCCTTCTGATATCGGGCTCCCCACTGGCTGAATAGTCTTCCGTGCACCATATCCTCGATCAATAGTCTTACCCTCTTTAAATCAAGTCTCAAAACCCTGCTCCTTGACTCAGCTACCTGTGACTGTAATTAGGCCCACTCATACTATTACCATCTCTATCCCCACTCCTCCCTGTACATTATACTATAGTGAATGGCTAGGTTACTGCAGTCCCCCTCCCATGTCCCCATTGCCTGATTATTACGACTCAGGATCCCTAAGGATCCTAAGATATTGTGTCCGTCATAGCCCTGGTGCAGGCCTACGTGTGCTCCCTGCTGATGTAATTCTCTTTATAAGCTAAATCCTAATCTATTCAGACCTTGTATTAGTACATTGCAATTGTACAGTTGCAATTCCTGTTTATGTAGTTTTCATGTATGTTCTCTGTGTTTTTACTTTTCTTGACGGGAGCCTTTGCAAATGAGTCTATGACGCCAAAGGATTGTAATTCGATTCTATTCAGTAAACATTCAATAAACATTAGTGGATTCTGCAGTTACCTGATGAAAAAATGACCCTGCAATGTGTTTTGTTACATTTTAAATCCTTTTAATGACTTGCTAATTCTTTTTGTGAGTCCTGATTCACTTTTATGAAAAAGGATTTCTACTAGTGAAAAGGAATTGGGACTTAGTTTATTTCTGATTCTTTTTCATGAGAATAGATCCTTTTTGTGAGCTTTTGTTATTCTCCTGAAAAGGATTTCTGTTCATGAAAAATGATTCGGGGCTTTGTTTTTTATTCTTCTTTCACGAGAATGGATATTTTTTGTAAGCTTTTGTTATTCTCATGAAACAGGATTTCTACATTTGAAAAGGATTCAGGACTTTGTTTTCTTCTGATTCTTTTTTCGTGAAAATGGATAATTTTTCATGAGGTTTTGTCATTCTCACAAAAAAAAGTATTTCTACTTGTGAAAAGGATTTGGGACTTAGTTTTTAAAGGTTTAATTTGGAGTAGGGGAGTTTCAATGTATTTCAATGGGGTTTTCAACTTTGATAGATAACTTTGTCATTTTTGTATATTTTATACCCCATTTTCAATATTGTGTTTTGAGACTCTCACCTCATGAACAATGTTGGAGGAATTATGCAAATTGAGCCCGAAGGCAATTTTGTGGTCAGTTGGTGATATGACCTTTCTGTTGGGATTTGAAAATTTTCACCACCGTTGTTTATGAGGTGGGCTCATTAGAAGGTATGTTGAACATTTGGGTTCAAAATATGTAAAATGGCACAGTTATGTGCATCTGACATACAGTACATATATGCATCTAAGAAGGGATGGGAGTGCAGGGCAGCAAAATTATGGATGGATGGGAGCAGGGCACCTCTGGGCCTTGCACTCCCACACTCAAATAAGGAAGCAATTAATGAGGAATGAGAGCAGAGGGCCACAGGGTCTGCTGCTCCCTACAGGCAAATAAGGATAGAATTATACTGTCGAAAAAGTCAGGAAAGTTATAGCAAAAACTTTGTTAATAGTGTAGTTAGAGTTAAAGCAACAAAGGAGGAAATGTGGCATTAGTGTTTCCAACCCTAACACTCCATCCCCACCCTTCAGGCAGCAGCAGGCGTGGGGTGTGCCTTGTGGTTGTCAACCCTAGCGCTCACTCCATTCTCATATACTGTACCCATCTTAGCTTACATTTACTGTACCCATCCCAGCTTACTTGCTCATGGAATCGGTAAGTGTTAGGTTGACAAATGCAATGCACACCCCATGCCTGTTGCTGTCTACAGGTGGAGGTAGGTCTTGGGGTTGGGAACTCTAACACCACATTATCATACCGTTGTTGCTTTATTTTTTTTCATTTATCAAGTCTAGGATTGTAAATACCTTTGAGCCTTGGCTCTTTACAAAGGTTCAACGTCAGAGAAATACAAATTATGGGGAACATCAAGACAGACATTACAACAATGTGGACATTGGAAACAGAGTACAGATTAATACAATTCAAGGGTAGCATTGTAACAAGGCAGCGAGTGGCATTTGAGAAAATAGACAACAGATAAGAAGTGCCAGAGTCATAGGGAGAGGAAGAGGGCGAGGGAGAACAAATGTTGGAAGGGTGGGAGAGGGTGAAAAGTGCAGCATTGGGTATACCAAGATGTGATGGTAGAATCCAGTGAGGAGGGAGGGGGACAACTAGAGCAGAAAGGAAGTGGAGAAACAAGGTTGTTGGGCAGTCATAGGAGCTGTTGGTAGTGAGATAGTCCCGGAGCCTAGTTTTAAACATACCAATTGTTGGGGCAGAGGAGATGGTTGGGCTGAGGCCATTGAACCAGAGTGGCACCTCGATAAGCAAAAAGCGTTGTCCCTGTGAAGTGTGACAGTGGAGGACTTTCAGTAGCTGTTGTGTGGCTCTCCTAAGGCACCATTTGTTAATTTGGTGTTGTAACAGAGTTGAGACCCCAGAAGGTGCAAGGCCAAGGTAGATTTTTTCACCATGGAGCAGGTGGAAACTTTATGTGGTTTGATAGTTGGAGCTAGCTGGTCTGAGTGTACAGGTCACATGTGGGTGAGACGGTGAGCACCAGTGATGAGCCGACATGCTTTATTTAATGCAGTTGAGAGGCGTCTAAGGGTTGTGGTTGTGGCTGAACCATAAATGATGAGACCATAGTCTATTACAGAGATCACAGAGCTCAGGACTGCAACCTTCAAAGCTTCTGGCGTGAGGTGTGGTCTGTGTTTGTAGAGGAGACCAAGCCATGTATTAGCAGCTCTAGCTACATTATCTACATGAAGTCCATAGGAGAGATTAGGGTCAAGCTGTATCCCTAAGTATTTGAAGGACCCCACCTGATCTAGAGTGTTCCCTGGGTGGTGGAGATAGCCAAGTGGTTTACCTTGTGTGGGTTATGGAGCTGCAGAAGAGCATGGATTTGGTTTTCTTGTCATTGAGGACCAGTTTATGATTAAGAAACCATGTCTCTACAGAACTGAAACCAAGTTGAAGGTTGTGTTGAAGAGTTGCAGGATCTTAGTGAGTGGAGAATACAACAGCATCATCGGCACATAGTATGATCTGCTCAGAGCAGTGGTAAGGAGGGAGTTTAAGATAAGGCGGAGATCATGTGATGCAGAGTGCTGAGTAGAAGCTCCTTCAAGAAGCTCCTGCCTCCCGATCACTAAATCATCTTTTCTGGACATCTGAATTCCTTAATTTCCTCTGCTTTGAGATTCAGTGCTGTCTGAACACTCTGGAAGTTTGGTTTGAGTGTAAAATTGGCAGATGGAGGCTTAAATGAAGAAAGCCCCAGAAGCACCCCGCTACTCCCGAAAAAGGCCTCTAAGAAATCCAGGGCTTCGGTGGGCCTGAGTGGCCTGATCCTTCAAGTCAATTTGGAGAACAGGAACCTTTAACGCCACTAGGTTCCTTGAAGAGTTTAAGCCCTTTTGTCAGGAAATGAAAGAAATTGCATGGATCTGAAGTCTCTTTCCAGAAAATTAGATGAAGTCTCACTATCTGTTTCAGATAACACAGCTTGAATAGTCTCAATAGAGAAAAGTTAGAAAATCTCGATCCCGATCTGGTGTCTATGAGTCAGAAATTATCTCGCCTCAGCCAAGCTCAAGATCTAGAGGCCGAGTCAGCAGAAACAACGTTGTGATACTTGGGTTACCGGAGGGAGAAGAAGGCCAACATGTTGTGGCATTTGTGCAGAAGTTGGTGGAGTGGGCTGTCCCTCTCCCTTGGCCCTGCCTATATTATAGAGCGAGCTCACAGGTCCCTACGCCCTAAATCTTCTCCGGAGGACCCCCTCGTCCCATTATCTCTCGGTTTTGAACTACTTGTAGAGGCAACATTTTCTGCAGAAAGTGAGAGCTTTGCAAGAGGTTTGCTGGGAGAACATGAAACTGAGAATTTCACAAGATTTGCCTGGCTCGGTTGGCCTGAAGCGGAAGGTGTTCCATCCCATTGTTTCTAAGATAATTCGGCAGGCCTGAAATTCAGGATGGGATACCCGGCCAGGTTACAGGTTCTAGTAAATGGATCCTGGCCCAACTACGATGATCCTGCAGTTGCCCTGGTGAGCCTTAAATCTACACTACCAGATCTATTTAAGGAGCCCTGAGATGCTGTGTTTGCAGGATGGAGAGATGTGGAGCTGAGAATTGGAACTTTCATTTTTCCTTTTGAGAAACCGCTCAGTGCTAATGGGAGGAGAAACTTCCTGTTTTGTTTGGACTGGGGATCAGCACAGGCGACTTGCTACTAGTTTCCTGGCTCCAATTGCAGAGGGCCCATGCCAGTTAAGGGCAAAAGACACTTAGGGTCTTGCGACTTGTTTACCGGGGAACAATATTTCAAGTTTTAGTATTTTTGTATGGTAAACACAATAGAAAGGAGTCGGTTTTGCTGAGAATTAGATTCATGTTTATTTCATCTGGATTGGAATTAGAGCTGTCTTGGGCTTTCTCTGTAGATCATTTTCACTCTATCATGACCTGGAATTGGCCACTAGAAGGTGTATCAGGCATTAGTAATTCACGGGTGTGCAGCCCTCAGTTCGTGGGGATCTCTATGAACCTTCTCACTGAACTCGAGTGCAGGGAATCTAACTTTCACATGGAGAGCCAGTGCATTGGAGGCTGGTTATTTCTGGGAAGACGTGTTTTCTGTCTTCCCTTCCTGCTATGTGATTACTATTTCTTCTCGATTCCTGCTCTCAGTCTGTGGCACAGGTCACTACCCCTCACTGGGTTCCAGATCTGGTTTTAGTTCTTGCATAATTGCCTCATGAGGCAAGGATGATTTCAATTTCTCTCTCAGTTTCGTTCAGGTTTACGTGGCTACCTGGGTTGTACATGCTTTTCGCTCAGGCCTTTTTCTAATAGGTTCCCAATAGGTTTACACCTTGGTGTGGGGTATTGAAAGCCCAGGACCGTTCTATCTTTTTAGGGATAACCAGCACTGTTTTGTTTTCTATACAAGGATAGCGGAATGTAAGAGTTTTTACTAACAGGGGTGCATCATCGGGGGCAGGAGATGAAGGAAAAGCACCAGTACTGTGCTGAACATTGCTTGTGACAGTTTAGAGGGTTGGGGGTGGGTTTGGGTATTGTTGGAGGGTGGGGGGTGGGTAGGGGGATGGGATGGACTTAATTGTGGGGGTTAGGGAGGAGGGAGGGCTTTCTGCAGTAACCATGGGTGTACGTTTGCAAGGGCTATGTATCCCGTGTGCTGAGCTGAATACACTAAGTCTAATTACCATTACTGGATGGCTAATGAGATAACTTTTGTGACTTGGAATGTTAAGGGATCAGGAAAAAGCACAAACAATATCAGGTTCTTAAACATTTAAGCTTACTTAGCTCTCAGATAACTTTTTACAGGAAACCCACTTATTAGAAGTGGAAGCTTTACAGTTAAGGAGACAACAGGTGGGATTGGTTTACAATGCCCAGGGATCTACAAACAGCTGCGGGTCATGCTCATGATTAATAGAGGTATCCCTTTGTTTCTACAAGGTTATTAAAGATCCCGAGGAAGGTTTATCCTTGTTAAAGGTACTCTCTGGTCTGTTCAATATTACTTGGCAGTATCTATGGCCCTAACATAGATGACCCAGGTTTTTTATGAGACTTATATCTGCTATTCTCCCAATGCTTCCCATCAGGATTATTTTAGAGGGATTTTAACCAAGTACTTGAGTCTAATTTAGATAGGTCAGGCAAAGGTCTGGGAGGGTCACCTCTGGGGCAGAAGGCTTTTAAGATCTATTGGATCAATGCAGGCTCTGTGATGTCTGGCGTGTTTACATCCCAATTCTAGGGTTTACTTTCAAGTCAATGGCGCACAGCTCACAGTCCGCATTGATTACATACTTATTTCTCAGTGCCTATTACCGGGGTTAAGGCGTCCGTGATTCAACCTGGCCCAACCTCTGACCACTCACTAGTTTTATGTAAATTGGTACTGCTTAATTTACCTAACAGGAAAGCCAGATGGAAACTTAATGAACAACTTCTCAAGGATGTTAAATACTGCAAACTTATAAGGAGCAAACTGAATCCTTTTTCATCTAACCCGTTAGTGCAAAGCCAGACATTTTGTGGGGGCCTTTAAGGCCTTCATGAGAGGGATCCTTATCAGCATGGCAGTTGGTAGGAAAAGGGCACAGGAGAAGGAATTAATATCTTTACTATCCCAAATTAGATCACTTGAAAATAATTTCTTGACTAATCCTCCGATGAGGAGAGGGAAACTCTTAGTGTTGAAAGATAGATATTTGGAGTTACTCCGAGACAAAGCAGAATTAGCTATTATTCGTACAAAAGCTAGTTACGCTGACCAGGAGAGAAGGCAGGGCGCCTACTGGCACTGCGTGATAAGCAACAAGAATCAGTGAGATTTATCCCTCCTATCAGGGCAATGGCTGATGGATCCTTAAAAGTATTTCCCACTGAAATAGTTCAAGAATTTGCCCATTACTATACAAACTTGTACAGTGACATGGAGCATCCCCTTGCCCTGGGAGTACGGAGAGTTACTGGAAAGATTCCCATTTGCCCCTCTCTCTGACTGACACAAGGATTTTCTGGTTGCTCCTATTTCTCAGGAGGAAATTGCTGATGTTATTAGTGATTTGCCTGCAGACAAGGTCCCAGGCCCCGATGGTTTCCTTCTTATTTTATAAAGTTTATTGGGACCTTCTATCACCAGTACTTTGCCATTTATTCCAGCACATTTTAGCTGGGGTGGAGGCCAACTCCCACCTTTTCAAGGCCTTGATTGTTCTGCTCCCCAAACCAGATTAAGATCTTGAACTGGTTCAGAGTTACAGACCTATCTCACTTTTAAATCAGGATATTAAAATTCTCTCCAACATATTAGCCAATAGGTTAAGGTAGTTCTTCCTGAGTTGATAGGTATAAACCAAATAGGATTTATGAAAGGTGTTCATCTTCTGACCACTTCACGTGCCTTGTCGCATGTCTTCTCGGCCACGGGATGCAGTTCCCTGCAGGACTGGTCTCCCTGGATGCCAGAAGGCATTTGATCAGTGAACTGGAACTTTCTGTTCTGAGTTCTGGAAGCATTTCATTTTCCCTCTCTGTTCATTTCCTGGATTGCCACACTTTATAAAACCCTACATAAGAAGTTCTGTGAATGGGGCATTCTCTAAGCCCTTTGCTTCACTCAGGAACTAGGCAAGGATGTCCCTTATCTCCTTTGTTATTTAATTTATATTTGGAACCTCTCATTCAAAATATTCTCAATAACGTTTCTATATAGGGTGTTAGAGTTGGGCGACATGAAATTAAAGTCACTGCATATCTGGATGACCTGTTGATACACTTATCTCACCCTGTATCCTCTATTCGGCTTTGCTAAGGGAAGAGCAAGATTTAGCGACCTGTCCAATTACAAACTGAATGCTAGTAAATCTCTATTTTCCCACTAAACCATAAAGTTTTCAAAATGACATTAGTCCTTTTGGTTTGTGTTGGACTTCAGGTCATTCAAATATTTGGGTACCAAGCTTTTCGTAACCTTCTAACATGGTTTAAGGAAAACCTGGATTCTTTCTCACAGTTGATAGCTTACGACCTCGAGAGGTGGTCCAAACTTCCTATTTCATTATGGGGCCAGATCAACATAATTAAGATGAACATATTTCCTAGAATTTTCTATCCATTATCTCTTCTTAACATTTTATTCCTTTACTCTGGTTCAAAAGACACATGGTGTATTCACCAGATTTATCTGGGCTGACAGATATCCTCATCTGGCTTATCATAAGCTGGCAGCCCCAAAATTGGAGGGGTTTACAAATTCCCCATCTGGCCATATATCACTGGGCTAGTCACTTAGCAAAATGTCTGAGATGGGTATCCCCGGCCCAGAAAAAACACCGGTTTGGCTAAGAATAGAATTGGATGCAATCAAGTCCAAGAACTTGGACCCTCTTACACTGTTTTTCCTTAAGTTTCCCAGGTACGTATGACCAAAGAGTGCCCCATAATAATGACTTCTTTAAAGATTTATTCTCAGATGTGTTCATTTTACAATATTCCCCTCATGGGACCTGGCCCAGTCTATTTGGAATTCCCCATCTTTCACTATTAACAAGAACCAGATTTCCCATCAATGGTTGTCCCAATTGGGGATGGGAAGCTTTTCTCTTACGGATGGAGAGGGCATTGGTTATCAGTGGAAGATATTATTAAAATTTCTCATTCGGTTTCTTCTCATTTCAAAGTTATACAGTTAGAGCATTTACTTGTAATCAATTTCGGTAATACTCCTCCTCCCAGACCATCACTTCTTTGATACCTGAGGTTTCCCCACTTTCTGGATCTTCAGGTGTAATCTCTAAGCTATATCAGGTTTTGTTTTGTTACCTGAATTCCAATATATGCAATAAATGTTTTCAGGAAGAAGGAACTCATCTCCACATGTTTTGGTCCTGTCCTAAAATCTCCCCTTATGGGATTCTATTAAAACTTTCCTGGACCCTCTGCTGGGCCTTCAGGAATACTACTCCCGAGATCTGTCTGTTGGGGACTTACCAGTTATTAGAGTTAAGGTGCGAAAGTTTCACATTTCCATGATTGCCTTATCGGCTAAGAAGCTTATTCTACGCCACTGGAGAGATAAGTCCTCTCAATCTGTTCAGGAATGGGTAAAGAAATTCTGTCCATCACACAGAAAAAGCGATTGCCAGTCTCCACAATAGAAAGGCAACATATACCAAAATCTGGGATCCCCTTCGCTCTCTAATTTCTCTGGTTCAAGTCTCAGTATATCTCAGACTATACTGTCATGTAAGACCTTAAGTAAGGTGTTTGACATTTGACGGGCATTAGGTTTGGTTACTGCAGTATGGGAGGGAAGGGTGGGTCAGGCAGTTATTCCTTTAGATTGTATCAGAATGTTAATGTCACTGTCATTTAAACTGCCTTTTATTGTGGAAAATGTATCAAGAAACTTTAAATTGAAAAAAAGGCTAAAAGGAGGGCCCAGTATGGATCACTGTGGGACACCCGAGCGAACAGGCAGGGTGTTAGAAAGAGCGTCTGCAATTGTTACTCTCTGTGACTGGTTTTCTAAGTAGCTTTTAAACCAGAGAGAAGAGTCAGGTGATAGCCCAGCATTCAGTAGTTGGTGTATTAGTAGTCCATGGTGTACTGTATTGAAGGCCTTGGAGAGGTCGTGAAAATGGCCCCTGTGAGAAGGCCGTTGTCAAGGGATTTGTGCAAAGCTCCAGTGAACTCAAGAAGGGCTGTGGTAGTGCTGTGACCTTTCTGGAAGCCATGTTGTTGTGGACAAGGTATATTGTATTTATCCAAGTGGTGAAAAGTTGATCAGCCATGAAGTGCTCGAGTTCCTTAGACAGTGGGGCAGTATGGAGATAGGGGCGATAATTTGAGTGATTAGTCTTGTCCCCACTTTTATGGATGGGTGTCACGGTGGCTGTTTTCATAGGTCCAGGAATTTTCCACAGCTGAGAGAGGTTTAGTAAATTTTGTAGATGAATTACCTCCTCGAGGGTGAGCAACAGAAGCTTAAGGTCCAGGGTGTCACTACTAGATCTAGATTTAGAGATAGCTGCAGTAATATAGCAGTGAGCTTCATTCAGCCTTACCTCCTGAAGTAGAAGAGAGGATGGTTAGACTGAGGGGCTGAGGTATTTGGGGAGTAGGCCCTGTTTCGAAAAAGTCATGGGGTAGAACAGCACTAAGGTCTAAAAAGCCATGTTAAAGATGTTTGTGATCACCTTGGGGTCGAGGTTGAGGATCCATCAACCATTAACATAGTGGAAAGGTTTTTGGCTGCTTCCTGTGACATCCTTGATATTGTCCCAGAAAGCGACCAACTCCCATGTATTGGTGAGGCGTCTTTGTAATAGGTGGATTTCATTAGCCGTATGACTTTTGTGCAGGCATTTCATGCTTGTTTGTAATTTTGGATGTCAGTTGTTTGCCAGTGGCCTGGCAACTGCCAGAGGTGATCCCTTAGTTTCAGCTGTGAGAGAAGAGCCATGTGACCCATGGGTTAGAGAGAGATTTTATTTTGCGCCTTTTAGCAGGGGCAAAGAGGTCGATGAGCTTTGTTGAAAATTGAGATGAAGTTATCAAGAGTAAGTTAACATCTGTTGCTTCATAGATGGGTAGCCAGTCTTGTAGAAGCAGGTGTTGTTTGAGATGTGGAAGTTTTCCACGAGGAAGGACTCTGCTAGTGATAATTTTGGGAGGGGCTTAAAGAATTTGTTAGACCATGCACATGACTGGGGAGTGGTCACTGAGAGAGTCTGGGAGAATGGTCATACGAGAAATCCTTGTGGGGTGAGTGGTGAGGACCCAATGCAAGGGAGTACTGGTGCCAGTCTTGTAGTTAATCCTAGTAGGGAGTTTACCATTTGCATGAGGTTAGCAGCTGAGATGGGGTTTTATATGCACTGGCTCAATGCTAACCAGTTTATGTTGAAATCCCTAGTAGAATAAGTTCAACTCGGGAGGATGAGAGTTGATAAAGTTTGAGACATCATTGAATCCATGTTTAGGGTCCCTGGGCGGGATGTATATGGAGACAATAGTCAGGGCTTTATGGTTGGGACCTAGGACGATTTTTATTGGCAGAATCTGGGCGAGGCAGAAAGTGATGGAGTTGCTACAGGGTGCCAAGACAGGGAGTCTTTGATATAGATTGCGCAACCACCACCTTTTTTGGATAGCCGGTCCAGCCTGTGGACCTTGTAGCCCTGTATTGTTACTGCTGAGTCAGGAACTTTAGGTGTCAGCCAAGTTTCCACCACTGCAAGGATGTCAGGGTTGTGTTGGCATATGAAGGCTTGGAGTGCATCCAGCTTTGGTAGTACTGTAGGCTGCAGATATTAATGGTTGCAAGGATAAGGGCACCTGGTTTGTGTGTGGCCTGAGCTTCTAGGGCCAGGATTGGGATGGATGATGCCTGAGATGAGAAGGAGGAGGAGTAGGAGTTTTAAGGAGCAGAGTGCAGCTCTTTGAGAGACAGTTTTGATCGTTGTTTCCTGGAGTAGAAGTTGCAAGGTTCAGGCGGTATCCCATATGGACTGCAAGGTGGTACAGTGTAGAGGGTGGCCACACTTGTTGAGAGTAGTGATTGGGTTAAGTAACCAGGAATATCCAAATGGTGCACCAAGCACAAGTCTCAGTGGAAGTGGGAGTTCCTTGGAGTAGCAGTGGAAACCAGAGTAGAGGGTGGTGGGGTGGCTAGGACCAGGAGAGAGAAGAGGGGTGGTAGGGGCAGGAGGAGGAGGAGGGAGAGAAAGGCAGAGAACCCACATGGCTTACGTACTAGATAGAGAAAGAGATAGAGATATAGCCCTCTAGTGGTGAGAGGAAATAATCTGCTAATGGAAAAGTCAACAAACGAAAAAAGCTACAAATTCACTTCTAATATCAACTCAGAACTTAAAATGACTGTAAGGATTAAACAAATTATTAAACCCTAGCACATAAATTCAACTAGAGACACAGAGGAGATACAGTAGTTAGAGATGTGTTCAGCAGGAGATAGTGTGGCCCTTGAAATCAGCTTCCACTGGTACCAAATCAAAAGTCAGGGCTAGTACCTTGCAGTACAGAGGGTTTCTGAAAAACTGTTTAGGTTCCAAATTGAGGGTCCATGGCCTGGTCAAGGCACGCTGGATCCCTTGCAGTACAGAGGATTTCTGAAAAACTGTTTGGGTTCCAGAAATTGAGGTCCGTGGCCTGGTCAAGGCACGTTGGGCCACTGCAGTATAGAGATTTCTGAAAAACTGTTTGGTTCCAGAAATTGAGGGTCCAGTGGCCTGGTCAAGGCATGCTGGATCCTGACTAGTGCATTAACCAAGGTATTTTGCAATGAATATGTTTATATTTTGTTACTTTATGCTGGGTCAGACTGCTAATTGAGAACACTAGCCCTCCCCAATCCAGAGAAGGCTGGGAGCTTTAGTATGTAGCTGAGCATACAGCCAGATGGGGGGCCACTGTCTCCTTTCCCTTGGAGCCTCATTTTGGGAATCCGATCAGGTGGGGTGGTCCAATGAAAATTCAGTGGAAGCTGCATTAGAGTACATACCCACCCACCAAAGTTATAGAAATTTTGGACTTATTCATCTACGACAGTAGCCTCACTGCCAGGTTGGGAGGTGCAGAGGCCTTTAGTGGGGAGGATCAGTCCATCTGGCTGGCTCAGGTAATGCATATTTGAAGTTTTGCTTCCCTCCACCTCGTCCTTCAACCTCCATCTTCACACCCCACTATTAAGGGCTCTATAGAAGTACTTTTATGCTTGCTAGGGTTGTCCTAACCTTGTATAGCCCTGCTTTAAATGGTGCTTATGAGTCTGGTTTTAAGGAAACTGTTTTTTCCTTTTCTCTGCATTCAAAGGTACCAGCTCTTCCACTGCCTATTTTGTGGGTGTGGCTTAGATTGTTGCTCCCTTGATGGATGGTTACTTGACCCATGAGGCTTCCACCCCCTGGACAGGGAACTGTGTGCCTTGGGTGGAGTTTTCCTCCGGAAAGCCTACATGGTCCCTCACCTCCACTGATGTTCTTGCAGTACCTAGTAGTCCTACTTCAACACCATCAGACTTTGAATCCTATTACAGGTGTCCTTGTCAGGAAGTCCACTAGTGTCAGGCTGTGTATATGGACCTAACTTGGACAATCCAGAATTTTACTTGTCCTTGGGGCAAGCAGTCATGGAGCTCGTGGAGGTGGCATCCCTGTTTACTGGGGATGACTTTAGCCTGACTCTGGGCTCTCTGATTGACCACTAGGCATCTGTCATGGAGCCCCACCATAGGGTAGCAGAGGTGGTTAAAGCCATGATTAAAGATTAGTCCCTTTTGGACCCAAGGAGGACCCTACATCTAGGAGACACGGATATTTATTTCCCTCTCCACATGCCTAAGTCAGTTGTATTGATTCCTGTTGGGGTCAGCACAGGTTACGCTATATTAAAGGCCACAACAGAACTTATTGTGCTGCTAGATCATACCCTCATGTCTGATCTGTTCACATGGCTCAGAATGACCTATGTCTTCATCCTGGTAACTGAACCTCCTGCTGCTGGATAAAGTTTCCTTCAGTGGATTAGTGAGGGTGGCTGCCTATTTATGCCTAAATAATATTGGGGATGTGTCTTTGTCTACCTTGTGGGAAGCCTTGGGGCCACTCTCTGGGGGCAGATTATGCAGTTTGCATCCAGATGACAAAAGAGAAATAGAGACAGTCATACTGACAGACAGGCTGAAGGCCCTGAGAGCCTATAAGGAGGTGGTGGCCCCTAAAGACAGGCAGGCATTAAAAGATGATTTGGCAGACATCCATTTACAGCTAAACTCCCTTCTAGCCCACTACAGAGCTGATATTACTTTGTTCCAGACACAGCTTCTGGGATGGTAGGAAAAACCTGCTAATCTACTGTTGTATTGCCTCAGTAAACAGCAGGCAGAATGGCATATACCGCCCTGCCTGATTGGGGGGTTCACAACTCTGTCTGGGTGATTAAAGGCATAATAAAGTTAAATGGAGAAAGAATAAGACCCCAACCAGGGTAAGCAGTATCAGGTCAGAAACAATATAAGTGGAGCACATTGGGGGCACGATACTAACAACAAACCCAACCCATACAGCATGGTGAAGCTCGTCTCCCACTGGAAGAAAGGTTTTTAATCTACCCTAGATGTTTGCATACCATGTGTCCTTCTTGAAGCCTAGACAGTGGGTTGGTTTCAAAGCCCAATAACTGTTATGGAACAAAATGGAGTGGGAACTCTGGGGACAGCTCCCTGTTTCCATGCTCTATGCCATTCCACCAACCAGCTTGCATCTGCTGCCCTCAACGAGCCTCCTCTATGCCTGGCTGCAGCTGTCTAAGCTCACTAAATTTCTCCTTACTCCTGTGGAATGCATCTCCTGTGGGACAACAGGCTAGTCTGAGTTGACAAAAAAATTATTAGGTGGAAGGGATGGCATGCTAGGGGCATGTATAGGATAGAAATCTATTGGAACAGGGTATCACACACCTGGACTGTTATGAGAACCTCATGCAGAGATACCAGTTACCTTAGCAGGACTTCTGGAGGTTCCTCCAAATGCACAGTACCTTACAACCCATGCTGATGTGACTTAGTGACATCAATGTTAGTGAGGGTTTCTCCAGTCTCCTCCTAGATTGGGGCATTTAAAGGGAGGGCCAGTAAATCATAATTCTATCAGGGAGGTACAACTGACCATGCCTGAAAGCCTGCCAACACTGGAAGAGGGCTTTAGTGCTTCCAGCTGCTGAGCAGACATGGAACTTATGCTGGCAGGTGGTGCAGTAAGCATGCCCAGATAGTTTTAGCTGCCTGATTCAGAATAAAATACTGCACACTTAGTAGAGGATGCCTGAGAAGCTTCATGTAGTGGGTCATCTACTAGAGGACAGATGCTGCAGATGTTTGGTACTGGGTGCAGGCTCATGCCCATTCTTTGGGAATGCCCCATCATAAAAGATGACTGGCAGAATGCAAGAAGGTGGTGGGCCTACTGTAATGTATCTTACCTCCACTCCTTTTACTTGGTATCCCCCTGGATTCCCTGGTCTGACCCCCTATTTGTGTGGCTAGTAGCAGTGGGAGTAGAGGCTAAAACCTTCTACTTCAGTGGTGGAGCTCTACAGCAGTGCCAGCAATGTCTGAATGGAGAGAGGTGGTCTTCTGCCTAGATATCCTTGCACAAATGTACCATAAACTAAGAACTCCACAGATAAATATTATGCTTGTTGTGCAGCTTATGTGCAGTCACCTATGTGCTTACTTGATCGTCATATCCTATAAAGGGAACACAGCGATTTCCTTAAACCTCCATAGACTGGCCTATTACTTCATGGGTGTCCCACTGGTTTCAGATGCCTCGGACAGTTAGTCTGATAGGGAGGAGCATAATTATAGGAGTCCCCACAGGTCAGCAGGGTACCCAGTGGTGTGTGTCATGATTTTCTTCTGGGCCAAGTGCTTTTAAGTGTGTTTATCTGTAACATTGAACTAAGGAACAGGGCAAAATGTCTCTTTATGGATGACACTAATATATATTTTTAGTTATGTTTTTTCTTGACTGGGTAAGTACATTAGACAACAAAATGCCTGTTTTCAAGCATGACCTGATAGAATTACAATGAAATAAAAAGTATACATGTGTAAAATTAAAAAAAGCATTACAAGACAAAAACAAACATATAGGTAGAGAACACAAAGGTGAAACAACATTACAAATCAAGTCCAAGTGGCATGGGGTCAAAACCCCACAAAACAAAACCAGTGCAGCAAACAATGCCACAAGCAAAATGCTATCCTCCCAAGTAAGGTTGGTTAAAACACCAACCATTACAAATGCACACACACCATAGGAACTAAGGAAAACATATACAATTTTTGTTATTGTAGAGGGCTCTGTCTCCTGCACCACCCAACATGTGGGAGCTTTGCCTCTACAGCCCCTGACTTATTATAATTGACTCTTAGGGGATGTGGATCTCGGGGATGGGAAGAAACTCAGGAGGAAATTTTCCTTAAAAAAATAAAATAAAGGTCCAATACCAGGAGACAGGAACCAAACCCTGGTCCCCAGGTTTCCTCTGCTCCAGGTGCTAGTGCCTTAGCCACTCCACCATGGAAAGCATCTCAGCCAGGCACCATAACTGCAGCTACAATACTTCAGGGGTAGTGGTAATTCCCGATACTGTAACACCCTGTCACTTTACATGGTTTCTGCGATTTCTGCAGTGCAGTTTTGCCACACTCTTCTTGAAGTGACATATTGACCTAGTACCAGGCCAAGTAAGGCAACTTAGGAATAAAATATACAGAAAAGTCAAGTGCAGTTACAAGATGAGATGGTCAGCGGGTGACTCCATAGTATCTTTCTGAAATGGCACAAGGAGGAGGCACAATGGACGGATGGGGGTGGAGTTCCAGGCTCAAGGTTAGAAGGTAGGAGTAGCATGGTCCCCATCACAGTGGATACTTTTTTTACCATGAATAGGGGTTCATCATTAGATCTCATGGAATAGCTCTGGAAAGAATGCCTGAAGAAGTTAGTAAACTTGGGCAAAGTAGTGGTCCACATGGTCTTCTCAGTGAAATAAACTATGGCAAATGAATGACTATTAGCTGGAGATAGTCAGCCTAGGTTGGCATATAAATAACAGCAGTGGGTGAGTCAGTTTGCTGATGCAATAAGATATCATAAATTATTATTATTCATATCCCATCTGGACATTACAGATTGAAGGAACAAATGAAAGCAAGGGCACTATAATTTAAGGCTAGGAGGTTGACACCTATAATAATGGCAAGATAATCCTCAGGAATGAGAATACATTAGGCTCTGTTCAAGAGTGCAGTGATATTGAAGAAGTCAAGGGAGGAATCAAGGGTAATTCCAAGGTACTTGAAGAGCAAGACAGCTACCAGAGAAGCTGTCAGGGCAGGATCTGATTAAATTAGCATTTCAGAATCTGATTTTCACAGGACAAAGTGCATAATTTGTGTCTCTTGGGAATTTGTTTTTTGTAAGGCAAGTCTGGACTAGATGAAAGTTAGTGCTTAACCCTGAGATAATGGAGTCGATATTTTTGGAGCTGAAGACAAGGGCAAGATCATCAGCATACATAAAGGTGGAACACAGTTTGGTTTCCTGTGGGACATTATTAAAGGGAGAAGAGCAATGGCCCAAGGACGGAGCTTTGGGTACACCAAGCAACAGGTGCCCAAGTAGGTAAGGACTGACTAAACTTGACAGCTTGTTGCCTGTTGGAAATACTGTTAGCAAAACAGTATACAGCTTGTGGAAGCATTCAAAGTGCTGTCAATTTGCTGCATTGCAGTTGGTGATAAACCAGGTTGTTGGGTGGACCATGAGGAAGGGATCAGAGGACTGAAAAAGAACTGGAGAAATTGGAAAAATGATAACATATATGACAGCCAGAGTTGGGAGAAAGTTGCACTTTTCACTTTTGAGGAACTTTGTGAAATTTCGTAAATGTCTCAAAATTTTCCCAAACTACCACCATTGGTGAGATCGGAATCTTCCTATGTGTTTGGCAGATTTTCCCCTCTTCTATTGAATTTTTGGTTGAGTTACAGAATAATACACATGAACTGTAGAATGACAGTTCTGAGAATTTTGTTCTGCAGTTTAATGGATTATTCCACAGTACATGTAATTATTCTGCAGTCCAGTGATCAATTATGTGAAATTTCTTTCTGCAGTATAATTAACTGATCTGCAACTCAGACATTCATTCCATAGTTCAGTGGCTCAGTGAGTTATGGAATGAATGTATGATAATGGATTAATGTATTAAACTTCAGAAAAAAAATCCACAGACTGACCAGTGACAGCGATCAGTTCTATAGAATTTTTTTCCACAGTTAAATACAATCTGCAATTCATACATTTATTTTGCTGTTCTAAGTCAGAATTCCTACAAAAGCTACCAAGATGCATTTTGAAATTTTTGAAAACAAAATTCCAACTTTCACCAAAATTCTGTTGGTGGAAGTTTAATTTTACCTCCCTAAAGACAGCTCAAATTTAATACCAAAAGTGCAAGGTCATGCATATGAGGGCAGGAATCTGATATAATATTGAATGCAAAGGTCAGGATAGAGCAGACCTCAGATAAAAAGAGACCTGGGAGCTGCTATACATGACAGACTAGTGTTTTAATTATATAATTTCTAAGGTACACTGGTGGGCAAGAAAGTAGTGTGGGATTGTAGTTTTTAGGACACTTCCCCAAAACGACAGCATTTGGGAAAGTTTGGTAACTTTATTTTCCAACACAGTATTTATGCCCCAAGTGTTGTGCATATATGATAGTCCTTTAAGGACTGTGCATAACCCTTTGAGCTTCATTTTCTATGCTTTAAACTAGCACATGCCCTTATGTATTGTGACATGACCAGGGACATTTCCTGGCTGGTGCAGTATAAAATCAAGCCCATGAGCGGTGGGGAGCTCATGCGAGGTGTGTGCGTGTTCGCAGCACGCTGAGATGTGCGCATTCCAGTGTGTGTCTGGCATGTCAGGCAGTGTCAGCAGAGTCAGCAGGCCCTGAGACAGGTGTCACTATAGTAAGGCTTTTCTGCATGGTTGTTTGTCTACATATTATGAGTGCTGGTCTGCTGTCCCCCTTTACAATATTACATACCACCCTCTAGGATATTCTTAACTGTTTGTTTAGAAATTATTGCAAGGTAGTTCTATATTTTGATAAACATTTTCATTTTAGTGTTTCTTTCAATTTTATATTCTTACTTGATCAATAAATTGATACACTGAATCACTTGATAAAATGAATGAAACTATAATAACGTTAGATAGAGATGTGGGTATTAAATGCTCTGAATGTTTTATGTATACAATAACTGCTGACAACGTACCCAAGCTCAGCTATGTCTGTATTAACTATATTGTAAATAAAGAAATCCTAAATGAGATTTCAACTTTTAGTGCCAAATGTTTGTCTTTGAAAACAGCCAGAAGGAGATAGTCAAGCAGCTTAAATGCATGTACCCCTCACCATTGGATAACTTTTCAAGTAGTAGTCAACAACATATAAAAGGGTATTAATGTTATGGAATACATAGCCTCTACATCAGTTTTAAATTCTCATTCCACCCTTGTTAACTACTCTTTCCTAACAGAAAAAGAATTAGGGATGAGGACCATAGTGAAAACTCTGAACAAGAATGGTCTTTAGTTCAGAATTCCAGGGCTGCAAAAAGGGTAGAAAGGCACAGCATTTCATTTTACCATTATCCAATAGTTTTAACCCCATCACACAAATGATGACTCACTTCCCAGGATGTGGACTGTGTCATCAATTCTACATCTATTCAAGAGAATACAATTGCTTCTTTTGGAGCTTCTACTGCCTCTCCATCTGAGCAACAACTGGAACATGGGCCTTATACCTCAATTTTAGTCTCTAGAGGGATATTTTGACTCCTCTAAGCAGCAATAATATTATTTCATCTGTTGACCCCACCATGGAAATTCCCCCATTATTACATCTCAGAAACAAGTTTTGTCTTAGGAGACTCTGTAATAAAACATATTGATAGAGCAGTGTGAAATGCTGATAAAACTAATAGGACTTGCCCTAGTTTTCATGGGGCTACAATTTCTAACCTTACTTCAATGGTTAAAATTATTTTTAAAAATGGTGGTGAAAGACCATTGGTAATTGTATATGTTGGAACAAATTACATTTGTTATAGTTCCATAGCTTCCATCAAGCAAGATTTTGTTGCCCTTATCAATATTCTAGTTGAATTAAGCTATGATATTTGCCTCTCAGAGATTCTACCAGTACCAAGAGCTTCTTATTTTGATACTTGCAAAATCAAAACCATTAATAACTGGTCACGTCACTGGTGCCTAGAGGCAGAACTTTAAATGTATCACTCATTGGGAAAATTTCATGGGACACCCAAGAACTATTTTGCTAGGATGGCTTACATCTTAGCTGTAGGGACAATGCCATATTTGGCAAGCATATTAATAACACAGTGTATTCATAGTTAAACTAGCTGCTTTGGAGGAAGGGGTCCATATCTACTTCTAAAACACAATAAATGTAATTTCTTTTCAATTAATACTTCAATGATCAAGTTTATGTCTTTCAATGCTAGGTCCTTCAGTAAAACTAAAGTACATGAACTTAAAATCAGGATGTCTCTGAATAAAACTGACATTGTATGTATTACTAAAACCTGGTGGGATGATAAATCAGTTTGGGATTACAGTTCTCCAGGATATAATATTTACAAATTAAATAGAAAAGGAAAGAAGGGTGGTGTTGTTGCTGTTATATAAACAATAATATATCTTCATCGATATTTCTGACAATATCAAACACACTCATTACACAGAATCTATATGGGTCAAACTATCTTTTAATTCTATTAGTTCAGTAGTTATTGGAGTTTGCTATCGCCACCAGATTGGACAGCAGAAATGTATGAAGCAATATTACTACAATTTAGTGCTGTGCAGAATGTGGAATTCCACCAGTGGAATAAGTGTGAGATGATCATTCCGACAGTGTAATTACCTGAATTTAGCTTGTTCGCCTATGAATTCAGCCTAGTGTGATCCATGGAATAATATTCTGTGGAACATAATTTTTCTGTGGAAAATTATTTTGCAACAATTTCTGCAGAAATTATTGAGATCATCAGAATAATATTCTGCAGAACAGTGATTTTGCCACAGAAAATCATTCCACGACTTTTATGCTGCAGAATTCTGTCATTCTGTTTCTGGCAGAATTTGGAATATTCCACTGAATTCCTTCCACTGAAATTTGAAAATTCCACACAGCACTACTAGAATTTGAAAATGCAGGGGCATTTAGTGACCTGATTATCACTGGTGATTTAAATCTTAGCGATATAAATTGGGTTGAAAACTGCACTCATACTGTCAAGAGCAAAAACTACTTGCAATTTGTACTCAGCGTCACCTTATGATTCCAACAAGGGTGAAAAAATTCTGGATTTAGTACTTGGAACAGAGGATCTTTCAATTAAAATTGTACTACTTCTGCACCAATATCTACTAGTGATCATAACAGTATAGAGTTTGACCTTCTTACTAATTTTCACCTATCACTGGTACTACTAAAATCTTTCTTTATAACAAAGCTAATATTACAGAAATTAAAATCAGTTATGTGAGATTGACTGGAACATTGAATTTGAAAGTAAATCAACTGATGATTGTTGGCTCCCCAGTCCAAATTAAATTCTTTATGTAACATCTATATACCAACAAAATTAAAATATAATAACATAAAACAGTCTCTAAATGGTCTAATCTTGCTGTTAAGAAACTTATCAAACAGAGGAAAAAAATATGCCTATTTTTTGAAACACAGAACGAATGCTAACTGGAACAGTCTCCTAAGATCCAGAAAAATGTAAATCCAAAATTAGAAAAGTTAAAAGATGTGGGAACAATGTCTTGTTGCATCCGCTAACAAAACAATAGTAAACAGTTTTTTCTTATGTTAATTCTTTAAAGAAACAGAATAGACAAGTTGGCCCACTTTCCTTAAATGGAGAATTAATACAGGATCATTTGCTTATGGCTAATATACTTAATGAGCAATTCTGTCATATCTTCACTCCTAAACAACACCAGAACATTACATATGTCAAAAACGATGCTGTACATCATACTTTACTATGGAAGAAATACTATCCAAACTGCAAGCTCAAAAGGTAAAATATCACCTGGCCCAGATAATCTAACTGGTCATATTCTGTATTTACTTGTAGATTGTCTGGCTTATCCAGTAAAACTAATACCTGAAGGCTGTTTAAATCAAAATTTTGTTCAAGAAGAGTGGAAAAAGGCCTGTGCTGTTCCTTTGTATAAATAAAATGCTCAAAATCTAAGTGAGAAAATTATAGACCCATCATTCTGACTTTGCCTGTATGCAAAGTACTGGAAAGCCTTATTAAAGATATATTTTATTTATTTATTTTATTTATTTAGTTTTGTTTACTGGTAGGCACACTAGCCAGAAAGACTATTTTCAGGCATGACCCAGGACAGTACAGAGAGAAAACTTCAAGAGAAACATCATGATACATAATACAAGTTACATGAAGACATTTGAACTTAACAGTAGCAATATTATTATTTTTTTTACCAATTATTTTACCAGGTGAGACACACTAAGCTGAAAGCTTGTTTGCAGTGCAACCTGGGAGCATGAGGAAGTTAAGTGACTTGCTCAGGTCACACACAGTATGCAAGTGGGGCTGTGGGATTCAATCCCAGGTCTCCAGATTTGCAGCTCAGAGCCTTAAATCACTGCGCCATTCTGCCTCCTATGACATGGAACTGAGGTGGTAAGACCAAATATAGCATTTAAGTTACATAAGACAGTACAATTTAGATTTTGTTTCCAGTAGGTACACTAGCCATAAAGACTATTTTCAGGCACAACCTGGGAGAGTACAGAGACAAAAACTTCAAATAGAACATCATGATACAATAATGCAAGTTACATATAAAACAGTAAATGTTGACAAGGAATTGAGGTAATGAGACTAAATACACAAATAAATATGACAGTTTGTTACATAAGACAAAATTATGTAAAAAATTAAAGTATCCAGACATTGACTTGAAAATGAAGGATAAGGTGCTGGGAGAGCGAATACCAGTCAGGCAGAAAATAGATGAAAGGGAGCTACAGAAGGTGGAGGGAGTAGAGAGACAATAGGTATGAGGAGGTAGTAAAATGGGCTAGGTAAGGGTACAGACTACCCAGAGGGTGCCGCAAGTAATGGAAGGTAAGTGCTAATAGTGTTTGATAGGAGGAAGCATCAAGGATGGAGCAGAAAAGAGAGGAGGAATAGAGAAAGAAAGAGTTGAGAATAAGGAAGTGAAAACTGAGAGAAAGTGCTCCATGTTGGGGACCCTGCACCTAGGTGCCAAAGGAGATGGGGTGGTGTAAGAGAGAAAGGGCTAGGGTGGTTGAAAGCAGGAGCATGTGTGGGAGAAGAGGTAGCTCCTAAGTTCTCGCTTAACGGAGATGTGGGAGGTCGATTGCGATTTGTTAGTGGGAGGGAATTCCAGAAATGCGGAGCATAACAAGCAAAGGCACGACTACCTTTTTGGTACGATGTCTCAGGATAAGGACGGGGCATTTCGCAGAGCGTAAGCCAAATTGGTTTTCTGGTAAGGAAGGAGGCAGGCCAGTGGTTTGGGAATGCGGGATCTGATAATGTTATCAGTGATAGACCTGATAGCATAGGACCTTAGTTCATTGGGTGGAAGCCATCCTAAATCTGTGTAGAGAAGGCAGTGATGTTTCAGTTGTGGGGAGCTAGATGCAAAATGACAGATGTTATTATAAGCGACGTCCCACTTATGAAGACTCGAGTTGCAGGTAGAGGCATATGTAGCAACCCCGTAGGTTAGAGAAGGAAGTAATATTCCATAGGCAATTGCAAGTCTAGCTGGGGGTGAGTGTATAACTTGTCTGGTAGGCAATCCCAAGCTTACAGTTTACCTGTTTGCAGGTCAATTGACTGTGGAGGTCAAAACTCAAGGATGGGTCAAGAGTGACCTCCAGATATTTAAATGAGCTTACGACGCCAACTGATGTGCCATCAATTGAGGAGACATTAAAATGAGTTTGGGAGTGTTTGAGTTTGAGACTGGAGCCAAGTAGCATAGCTTGGGTCTTTGTTTTATTTAGGATGAGTTTGTGATATGTTAGCCATTGTTGTATAAGCTGATAGTCACTGGAGAGTTTAGAGTTAATGTCCTCAATATTATTTGAACTGGTGTACAGTACAATGTCATCGCGTATAGTAGGGTGGATGTACTAAGGAGATTGGTGGTAATACTATTGATGAAAATAGAGAAAAGCAGAGCACCTAAGATAAATCCTTGAGGCACACCAATATTGATGGTGACCTTGTCAGAAAGGGTGGAGTTAAATTTCACATATTGAGATATGTCTATCAGATAGCTATCATACCATTTTATAACCTATTTACACCTGTTCTTAATGGAAATGATGTTGAGCAACATGGATTTAGACAAGGTCATAGCTGTTTATCCAATTTGATGTGTTTCTATGAAAACATAAGTGCCTTACTCTTGATGATAACATACCATGTGATATTGTCTATATTGATTTCAGTAAGGCATTTGACATTATTCCTCATTGGGCACTATTAGAAAAACTGCTTAATCTACATATAAATAGGAATATTATTAACTGGATGAACAACTGGTTATCAGACAGATCCCAAAAGTTCTGATTAATGGTCATCTGTCTAGACCAGGAAAAGTAACAAGTGGTGTATCACAAGGTTCTGTGTTGGGCCCAATCCTTTTCCAAGCCTTTATCACAGACATGACCACCAACATTTTGTCCTGTTCAGTAAAATATGCTGATGATGTCAAGATAGGTAGCCCTGTCTAGTTTTCAATGACATTGAAGTCTTCCAGAATGACCTGAATAACATTTCTAAATGGGTGACTGAGTGGTGTATGAGGCTCAATACTAACAAATGTAAAATTTTACACTTAAGCAAAGACAATCCTTGCCATTCTTATACTTTAGGTGGCTCCCCTTGATTGCATTCTCTGATGAAAAGAGCTGGGAATCATAATCTCTGATGATCTTGAGAATAATAAACAAATAAATGACATCATAAAAAACACAGAATTATATGGTCTAAATACTTTTTATCCTCAGAGCAGTTGACCCATGGAATAAGCTCCCAGAGGATATTGTTATTTATAAAACTAAACTGGAATTTAAGAATCATTTGGATAGATTCATTTTGTCTGGAGCCAATCTGCAGTATTATACAATATAATTAATAGGAGCTTTTTGGGGCATAACCTGCCTCCTAGCTCCTTACATTCCTTAGTGTGATCCTTAGAACCTCTGCCCAGTGCAATAAGGCTTATGGGAAAACCAGCAGGGTGCTGTGATGCATAAGGAGGGGTCTATTCTAGCAGGATAGAGAAGGAGATTTTCCTTTACAGATAACTGGTGAGACACACTTGGAGTACTAAGTGCAGTTTTGTAACCCCACTTTAAAAATTACAAGGATACAGGACACCATAAAAATTGAGCCTTGGCTCAATGGTTATCTACTACTGTCACTTAGAATCAGTTCAGACGAGGACAACAAAAGGATTCCTTGCCAACAGAGGAAGACCTATCAGGAGACACAGGCTGATAGGAACATGTACAAATTACATGTACATATGACCATGTATATGAAGGAAAGGGCAACATGATAGAAACATTCACATACATGAAGGGAACAAACAGGGTGGATTGCAAGCAACTGCTGAGTGTCACCATGTATGTTTTACCTCCCTCAATATTCTATTATTTATTCATCCACTAGTCCCGCATCCCATGATGCTGGCTATTCATTAACTCTGTCCTTCACCTTCCCCATATTTATAGCTGGCATTACTGTCACCCAAATGTCCAGTTCTCTATTAATCTCGACCTTATAACCTCCATAACCTATAACTGCCCTTTCTTGTCTGGCGAACTATACATCTTAGGTGCCTTAACTTAAACTGGTTGTCTCCCAAGACATCCAGAATATGTAATGATCTTGGGCCCTGAACCTCTCACAATTGATCTTGGAAGCCACCACCCTAACCATAAGACACAAAATCACTCTCTGATCGACTGAGCTCTTACCACCCACCCCCACAGAGTAATTAGCTCTTGCATCCTGCCAGATGCTCAGCAACCACAACCCAATATTCGTTGTCAGGAAACTCCACAGCCCCAAATACATAAAACCTTGCAACTTCACTCCTTAAATCTCTAGACCTTGAACTTCTCCTGCACAGCCATCTCTCTCTGACTAGTCTCTTAGTCTCCTCCCTCTCAGTTGATAGAGCTTAGCCTACTTCAAAGAAATATTCCTTGCAAATTGGAATGCCTTTGCCCCTCAAACAAACTAGGATTAGGGTAACCACCTACCATGGATTACTCCAGAACTCTTAGCCTGTCTTAAAGCCAGATATCATGCCTAGAAGCACCACAGATTCACCCAGCTTTAGCAACCTCACAAACTACTGTAAGCTCTGAAGCACCTATACCAGGGCAACAAGTCTAGCCAAGTCCGATTACTTCAAAAATGCTTCCTCACTACCATAAATTCCCTTCCAAATTTTGAAGGTGGTTCATGACCTCTTTACACCTCAGTCCTGCCCCTTCTCCAGTGCTAAAGGTAAATAGCAATCTTGTAGCCGGCTCCCATGCCGTAGTTGTGAAATTTAACTCTATTGCATTCTCCTGCAACCGAACTGCTGAAGTCCTACTAATTACTCCCTCCCCAAATGTCACAGCTGCCCCTCTATCCCCAAAACATGCTCCACTTCCTATTTTTCCACACCTTCCTTCTCATTCTCTTCAGTCTCCCCACTGATACTCGAAATGCCCTCCTCACCATCAACCCCTCAAAGGATCTTCCCCAGATGAGCCTGACCCTAAACTCTCTCTCTCTCTCTCAGCCCTGGCCATTGCCTACCCCTTTCCTTAATCTTAAATTTCTCCTTCTCAACCTACAATGTCTCTACCTCATGGAAGAAAGCAAAGGGGTCCTCCCCTACCTAAAGGTGGAGACCCCTCACCCCTGGCAACTATCAACCCATCTTGCTACTCCCTACCCTAGCCAAACTACAAGAACATCTAGTCCTCTCTCAACTCACCTCCTTTCTATCTGATATCTCCTTCTTCACTCTGTTCCAATCTGGTTTCAGGAAAAAAACACTCTACCACCATTTTCTACTTCCTCACCTCACTGACTCCATCCTCTCCAGGATGGACAATGTCAAATCACCTCAGCCATATTTGTCAACCTTGCAAAGCTTTTGACACCATTCCCACTCCTTTCTCCTTGGTTTCCTCTCATCTGTTGGTCTCAACCCCTTCTGCCACTAACTGGTTTAAGGCCTACCTTACTAGTAGAACCCAATCAGTTAAGATTGCAGATGCCATCTTGCCACCCCTCCCAATCTGCACTGGTATCCCTCAGGGCTCTGTGCTTTGTCCTTCTATTCTCCATTTTCCTTAACCTGCCATTTGTCTGCTCCTCTCCTCCGCCATACACATGTACGCTGATGATACTGTCCTGTATGCATCTGGCTCATGCCCAGCTGAGTTATATCCAGCTTGTAGCTAGAGATGTTGCAAAATTTAATTTTACAGAGAAATTTCGCAAGATTGGTAATTTCACTAATGAATTATTTAGTGAAATTTTGAATTTTCACCCACATATGCCCTATCATTTATATATATATATATATATATATATATATATATATATATTTATACCTTCCCCACATGTCTGGTCCTCCTTCGGCCCCCACATGAACTCCCCACCATGGCTACTCTCCCAGCCCCACTGACCCATATCACAGACAAACCCACGTGAACCCCGGTGTATCCCTCTTCACTGGGCGGGTCTTGGCCTTCATAGGAAAATGGCCCTGTGGCCAACCAATGATAGTGGGTTGCTGCTGGGATGGCATATGGAGCCAGGAGCCTGGTGGTGAGGGTTCTGAGGGTCACACCGATCAGCCTGGCACCATTTTCCACTTTGCTGCCCTGGAGGCGGCGTGCCACTGGCGTCAAGGCATATGCCGACATCCGTCACACCTTTAGTGTATCGGGCAGATGTCCTGCCATACTTCTGCCTCTGCCAGAAGTCAGCAGGCCCGAGCCACATATCCACTCTCCACCCTGAGAAGGCCAGCCATCCGGATGCTCATTTCTTCTCCCGGGGCTGGCCCTCCAGCAACTCGAGTCCATTCCTGAACCCAGGTCGCTGGTGTCACAAGTGGAAATTAACCACTCTGCCAGTGGGCCGCCCCATCATTTATATTTTATTTTCTCCTCCTGGTGTTTAGTGGCCCCCCAGCTGATCACTGGCTGAATTTAAGAACCATCCCACCAGTCACCCTGAGTTTTCCCCAGGCTCCCATCCCCCAATCCTTAAAAAAATCCCTCATCATCCCTGGTGTCTAGTGGTCCCCCAGCCAATCACCAGCCAAATTAAAGTAAAGAACCCTGCCACCCCCAGTCAATCCCAGTTATGTTCCCTTCCCCCACAGCCATGACCCACAAGCCAATCTTCAAAATAAAAAAAAGCAATCACCTCCCATGTCCCTGGTGTTTAGTGGATCCCCACGCATGCACCCTGTCTTAAGTCAGAGCCCACCCCACCTCCTAGTGCCCCAATGGGGTCACCAACACAGCCCTCCACCACTTCACAGATGGCAGCCCATCTGAGTGTTCAATGAAAGAGCGGCTTGCTGGGCATGTGCTCATTCATTGAGTGCTCAAATGGGCTGATAGCTGTGGAGGTAAGTGGAGGGCTGTACCGTGGCCCAATCGGGTACTGAAGGGAGGTGAGCTCTGTGTTTGACTTAAGACAGGGTGGGTGGGGGTCCACTAGACACCAGGGACAGGGAGGAGATTGCTTTTTTTCAAAGATTGGGGCCAAGGGCCTGGGGATAACTCAGGTGACTGGGGGTTCTTGAATTTGGCTGGTGATTGACCGAGGGGCAACACTAGACACCAGGGATGGGGAGGGGCTTTTTTAAGATTAGCCAGTGGCAAAATTGAGACATTTCACCCATGGGTGGAGAAAAATTATACCCACGAGTGGCAAATTTCACTAGTTCGAGGACAAAATTTTGCCCATCCTCAGGCGAAAAATATTTCACAAAATGCACAAATTCTGAAAATATTTCACTAATGAAATCCTCCAATTTCACACAACACTACTTGCAGCACAACTTTAACAAGGTTCAGCTGTGGTTGGTAAACCATCAATTATTTCTCAACACCAAGAAGACAGTCTCCATGACCTTTGGTACAAGGCAGAGACTCTCTAGGCTTCCCTCCCTGCCCACTTTCCGCACTCTTGATGGGACTTTCTTGAGGACACCTCATCCTTCAGATACCTTGGGGTTTGGTTAGACCAACACCTCAACTTCTCTGGATACATTGGCGCCATCCAGAAAAAATTGCACCCCAAGCTTGGTGCCTTGTTCAGAAACTGCAGTTGCATCCCTCTTGCGTCTAAGGTGAGCTTGTCCAGAAGATGATCCTCCCCATTTTTGGCGGATATATTATGGTATCCCTAAACTCAGACTCCTGAGTCTTGGGATACTGACCCCACTGGCCCAAACTCCAGCCTGCAGAATCAATCAGATGCCAAAAATATGATTTTGGGCATCTGATTGCATAACCATAAAGGCAAATTGGGGATCTTCGCACCTCCAAACCACCCATGTGGGGCTCTGACCCCAACACCCCTGAAACTAAAATATCTAACTCTGAGGGGAAGCAGGCATCAGAGGTAGAAATAAATTAGTTACAGGGGTAAAATTTATCTCTCACAGTGTGGCTAGAACCTGTGCCTCCACAGCATGCTGGCCAAGCCACCGTGGTGTAGTACACAACACCACTGGGGCAGCTTGGCCAGCCTCAGACTCCTCACAGATTTCAATCCCTGGGACAGAGGTAAGGTAGCAAGGTGTCATATCAGCTACCTTACCCTCCTCGATGTCCCCAGGATTCCTTATGCCAGGATGCTCACTGTCCGGATACTGAACCTGATGAGCAATACTGCCCAGTCAGGTCAATGGTGGGATAGTGAGTCTCAGCACAATGTAAGGGTACCTTTTTGACTACTGCGTTGTAGTCTTTGGTGCTGCTCTAAGTCCTCCCTGACCATATTGGACACTCTTCAACTTCTTCTGCCACTTTGCCCTTGATGCTCACTCGCACCCACCACTGTGACCTCTATCAAGCCCTTTCCTTCCTCTCCTTACAAATAGATGCCTTTACACTGCGCTAAATTCACCGCTAAACACTGGCTGGGTGAACTCCCTTTCTACCTCTCCCCTCATTTATAACACCACCTCCTTCTTTCCAGTCCCTCAGATCTACTGACACTTGCACACTAACTGTCCCCCGCTATGCCACCCTCTCCAGCCAGCCTAGGTACTACACCATGTCCCTAAAATATGAGACTCTCTACCTCCCCAAATCTGACACCTCCTCCCTCTATTCCATCAACACTGCCCTCTCCAACCATCTTGCACTTAACTGTTCCTGTTATGACCTGCCTTAATTTCCTTTGTCTTGCTCTTTACAGTTCATCCCCTTTGAAATTTATCTAATGCCTCTATCAACTCTACTGCCCCTCCTAGGTGCTAATTCTCATACCTTCTCCCTTCCCTACTCTCTCCCCTTTTCCCTAGCCTTCACAATCCCCTTGCAGGGTCCTCAGCATCCTGAAGGGTCCTATAGTGCTTAGTTTTGCCACCTTTTCTTCCCCATCTACCTATCCTTGGCTTTCCAGGTCCCTTCAAGGGTCCCCAGCATCCTGGAGGGTTCCTTGGATCAGGCCTCATCCCTCCCAGGTGTTATTTCTCATTCCCTCCTCTCACTATCCCTCTATAACTACAACGCCTAACCAGGTGGGTTTACAATAGCCTGAACTTCTCTGCCCTTGCAGGGTTCATCACATCCTGAAGGGTTTTCTTTTGGGTCAGGCCTTATTTCCCTCCTAGGTGTTAATCACACTTACCTCTCTCTCTCCTCTCTAATCCCTGCTCCTGTCCCCTGTCCCTTGTAGGGTTCCCTGCATCCTGAAGGGTCTCTCCAAGACACTATTTGTCATCTCATCCTCTGTCTCCTTCACTCCTTATTTCACGATAGCACTTGTTCACTTATTACCATTGCACTTATTAATTGTTCTAACAAATTACATATGTATGCAACACTGTTTGTGACAACTGCCTTAATTAATTGTATACTATGTTGATCTTTGTAACTTGAATGTAAAATGTCTCATCCCTATTGCACCCTTTCCCCAGATAACACCAGGAGATGAGCAACCTGTTGCTCAGTGTGCCTTCCTAGAAACATTTCAATAAATAAATGAATTTCAAGTGGTATGCAACAAGATGTCACAACTATACATTGGGGAGGTGGATCCAGGAGAGATATGATGAAGTATGTCATCACAGAGAAGGTGATGGATAGGTGCAACCATCTACTGGCAGATGTGGTTAATATAGAAACAGCTGCAGGCTTTAAGGGAGAATGGGATTGGCACACTGAACAAGTGAAAACAATTGTGGTGAGGGAGAAGTCTGGAGGTGGTCAGATAGCATAGGAAAGGAAAAGAACATTTTATAACCAGAGGTAGCACACTAAGCTGAAACTTGTTTCCAGATGTGACCTGGGAGCACAAGGAAGTTAAGTGACTTGCTCAGGATCACACAGTATGCACCTAGGTGGCTGGAGGATTCAAACCTAGGTTTCCAGATCTGCAGCTCAGAGCCTTAACACACTGTACTATACTGCCTCAAGGGACTCCATAGAAAGCAGATCTACCAGCAAGTAGAACTGCAAAGACCCTACCAGTTCAGACAGGAGGGACTAAGGTAAGGACCAGGCAGACATGATGACACACAGACCTTTTCTACTTATAAATGTTATGTCTGTACAGTGGAGCCAGCCAGATGCAGTGCAGTACACGTAGTATTACTGCAAAGTGTTGCAGTATGCTGCAGGAAACAATGTAATTCCATGGCAGTTAAGCCCTTTTGCATGCTTTATTTTGTGACAACATTCATTGCAAGGTGTTGCATTGCATCCGTGCTGGTTCCACTGTATCTTTTATCAATCTTAACCAGCCTACCATTGATGGTTCTTTCTGTCTCTCTCTCTCTCTCTCTTTTATTGGCAGAAACTCTGCTTGTGTTCAATGTAATGTAGTTTTTTTCAACTTAGAGTTTATTATAGTTAATAAGAAAACATAACACAAGACAATATAATTACTTACAACAATATCAAACATAAATATACAATATCACAGTGAAACATGCCTTAGAACATATTAATTGTCAAGTACATATTGATTCGACCTAGTCAAAATGTTGACACATTCCAGAATGAGTCACAAAACTGGTCTAATGATTTCAAGATATCATATCTGTCTATATGTCCTGACATCTGTCCCTAGACACAAAGACTAGGAAAGATTCCCATATGTTCAGAAATACCTCATTCTTATTCAGAGAGAATAGCCTATTCTCTCATTGTTTTCAATATTCATCAGATTATTAAGCCACTGTTGTGGGAGGGCTTTGTTGTCTTTCCAGTTTTGAAGGAGTAACCTTTTATAAGCAAGAGCACAGGTCAAAAGCCAGAATTTCTTTATTGGGGGATATTTGGGATCAGATTGGTAACACCTAATATGAATACTAAAGGGAAAGGGAGATTACTGAACCAAGAACAGTCTGACAGATGGCATGAACTTGCCTCCAGTATGAAAAGATCACTTACTGCGCCATAGCAAATGTGCCAGTCCTGCATCAGGATCACACATACACGCAGCAGTGTTCTGTACAACGCTACCTGCTGGCACTTTAGCAACCCTGCACATGACAACATGTATTTATAGCATTTAAAAACAGTGACAACAAGTAAATCATCTATTTGTGACCGAGGCATTGTGGCAGTAGTATCAGGAAATGTTTAGTAATGATGGAACCTGATGCTGGACACCGCTGTATTTTTTCATTTTGGAAGGGCTGTGTTTTACCAGTGGTGTATTTCATTTAGAGATTTAAATACAGTAATAACAATAAACCTGGGGGATGGTGACCAAATGCATTGTATCCCGAGGTTTTCTGACTACAGGGCATTTTCATTCTTCTGCATGCCAAAGATCATTAAACTTCATGCTGGATGTTAGTTCTGGATAGGTTTGCTCATTGGAGATGCCATTCTGTCGCTTGCCTTTGGGGCATCTCAATGCATTTCCCTAAGGTTCCTTTAACTATAGGGCTGAGCTCTCTGTGGTTACTCCAGGGGTGGAACTCTCACCAGGATATGGGTTCCTTTAGTTATATTATATGACCCAGCTCTGTGGTACAGTACCTTTGCAAAAGTGGTGTCTTAGCTACTCATAGTTGACTAATGATACAGTGAGGCCATATTTTAAAAGCTTTTCTGGGTATGGCAAAATTACTTAACGTGTAGAGAGGCTACAGTAAATGGCTTCACCAGTGTTCATTGTAGGATTTGGGTCTCCAGGATAAGGCTGTATACTGTAACCACAAGGCCAAACTGCCTCTCTACAAAGAGTTAAGAGTGTGTGCAGCTTCAAGATGGGATGGGTCAGGCATATGGGATTAGTTAGAAAGGGGCAGGAACAAAGGGAAGTGATGGCCACTAGGGTCATTGCTGAGCAGTTTGGTAGGATGCGACACTGGATGGGCCAGTGAGCCTTTTCTGTAGTCATAGTCTATGTATCTATGTATTCATGTAAAGTGTTATGTAAACAAATGCAGTGGCATGAAGTGGTGACCCATTTTCAAAACTAATAGTTGGAGTTATCCTAGTCAGATTCACCATGAACCTGACTTCTACAAAATTAAACATCTACTGTGTTTGTTTGCAACGTGTCTTCATGGGTGCCTTTGATTTTACTTTCTCTTTAGCTTCCCTTACACTTCTTTTCACAACCATATAATGTCATCCAGGAACCAGATCAGTCATTTTAAGAGAGGATCTGTGATAGCCATCAGTGCAAAGCATAGCAAAAACATACAATCTTTACTTATTTCCAGTATTGTCCTTAACACCTGAGAGATTCCTCTTTGTATGATAGCTATAGCACTCGTGTTACCCTATTATTCTGTTTTGTATATATCTGTAACTAACGGCTGTTAATCAAATTGCATACCAGATAGATCAAATTACTGTTTTGGGAAAGCCACATCAGCAGCAACAATGCAGTATTATGGCAACAACCTGTAAACAAGACCATGGAATCCAGTAGAAAGGTATTAGTTGGGCCTGTCATGGGTTAACAGGATTTGAGTAAAAAATGTCACAAATGCCTGAAACTAATTGAATCAGCAACACATTTGCCTGTAATCCATCAGCAACTTATTTCAGATATATCTGGAAGGGCTAACCTGCTCTTTTCATTTTGCTAAATATCAGTCTTAAAATGCAGGATAGGTTGCATGTGATATAGCACAGACTAAACTTTTAAGGGGCTTGTCTAGCCTCGAGCACCTATCCATTATCAGGAGTGCAGTGCTTTTGAAACTGGTGTTAACTGCTGTGCTGCTTTATTGCCATAGTTTTGCCTCCGCAGACAGTAAACAAGGTATATACATTTGTATTATTTGCAGGAATTTCAGGCATGTGGCAGCACACTGTGTTACACAGTATATCAACACAAAAATGCAGCTGCAGCATTTGTTAAAATGTGTCTTTATTTATTGCATTTAAATTTGCACCATTCCTCAAGGTTTATAATAGATTGGAAAGGAAGGCAGGTTATACAGGTAGGCATTACTTGGTATACAAATGTATCAGTCTTCACAAAATGCCTGGGCATTGTAGAGTGTTTGAAATTATTTTTTTCTTACATCCACAGTGAAAGATCACCCCATGGCCCAGTGGTAGTATTTACAATGAAACCTCCAGGTGTCTGCAAGAAGGACACAGTGCTTTCCTGCATAGGAGTCTCCATCCACAGGGGACACTATATGTGGATGTGGTCTACCATGGTATTGCATGGTGCAGTGGGAGGAGGAGAGGCCAAGGGAATAAAATCTGAGGTGAAACCCCTGGAGGATGTCTGTATGACAATCTGCTCAATAAATGCATTCAAAACAACACACTCAAGGCCAAAAACTGTTGCAAAAGTGTTATGTGTACAGATATATCTTATGAACTGGCAACAGACATCCCTTACTTTGGTTCTCATTGCTTTCTGCAATTTCCTGAGGGGTAGCACTTTTGCAGCAGTTTGTTGACTTAGAGTGTGTTTGTATTGATGTATTTCTGGCCATTGCTACTGAGTGCAACTGCACTGGCCCTACACATTTGCATGTTCTCCTTGGTGTTTTTACATAATGACAGTCCACCCTCTCTGCACTTGAACTCCTGGGTCATTTACCAATCAATGTTGAGGCTAGGAGGTTGCCACAGAGTGGAAGATGACCCAGTCCTATCCAGAGGTTCAACACCAGATGGGAAGAAATAAAGAAAATAAAAAAACACAGTGACAATGTAAATCTAATGTTCACCAGCAACAGAATTTCACAGACCAGGGCTACATTTGTATAATTATGATTTCTTTTAGATTTAAAATCTAAACTAGGCTAACATAAGAACCTTAAATTCCCAGACTTTATGTAGTGGTAGTGTAGGTTGTAAGGAGGTCTTGAAGATAGGGAGAACTCAGAACCACTTAGGGTTTATATGTCATTGTAAGGACTTTAAAGTCAAATTGCCACCAAAACAACTGCCCACTGCTCTCGACAATCTTTTTTAAACTAATTGACAGAAATAGTTCATGTTAGAGGAAACTTAAAGGTACAACTGGTCATCATCAGGTTACTTACATTTTGCTTTCCAATTGTCTAGGAGACCGATCTTAGTGGGTAGGTATTTGTCAATAGAGTTCACTGGAAAATAAGTTCTCATTCAGGATGCCTCAGTTTTGGGATATTCTTGGGCACCTGGAATTTCAAACAGAGCAGCTGCCATGTTTTCTGCCTCGCTAATGGCGAGTTGGCTGTCAACCCGCCTGCCCCCCATTCATAAATGCTTTTCTCATTAAATTAAAGAAGCACAATCACCTAAATACAGAAAATGTCTTACTTTTAATAAAATTAATTACATCTTCCTTTCTGGTCTTCAGCAAGGAGACGTCTAGGTCAGTCAGACACATCTGCATTCCCTGATACTGACCGTCACTTTAAAACTTGGTACCATTAAACAGCCTACCTCTGAAACAGCTGCCTCCTGACAGTCAAAGATATCCATGCAATACATAGGAGCACTGCCGAGTTACAGTTTACACACACACACACACACACACACAAAGAAATTAGAATGCCACCATCCTCGACATACTCCCAGTTCTCTGCTTCCCATTTTACATGTCAGGGTCACATAAGGTCGCACACCTGACAGTCGCATTTTCAGACCTAAAATAAAAAAGACCTTCCAAAAGAGCACCGAACTGGTTTTAAATCACCTTAATGACAGCCACTATGGGGCAGTGGGGAGAGTTTACAATAAAATCAATGGACCTGATTCCAGAAGGGTATATGCTGGGTAAGGCAAGATATGCCAAACCTCATAGCATATCTCACTACTTACACCAGGCAATCGCCAGCCCCTATTCAAGATGCAGGTTGTGCCATGGCATCTATGGGCTGTGACAAATGCAGGTTACACCAATACTTAAGCCACAGCCCACAATGCCTAGCTTAACTGTGGGTTATGACAGCAACCTAGCCCAATTCCAGTAGGGCAGCTGTCATAACCGCAAACTATTACAAAAGCCACAGTGGTGTGGCTATGTTAGAACAGCCCTGAGCTGCTCTAAGTGGAAACCAATAGTGCCATCCATTGGCTGCCCACCTCCTGGAGCCATGGCAATGGTGCGGATGTGTCCCCATGTCCCCTAATGTATGCCCCTACACCCCAAATAGCAGGAGCCTGAGGGGTCCATTCTCTGAGTGCACCCCTGACACCTGTTCACCTGTCCTGCCCCTCCATGCCCCCTGTTGTGGCTGGTGGTGTTTTGGGGCAGGGGATGCTTAGGGGCCACGTGGTGTTCATCGTGAGTTGCGACTTGTGCAGGTATGCACCATGCATGGTCTATCACCACACATGGTGTATATTGTAAGTCACACTGCCAGGACCCTGCCACTTGAATGCGTCATGGGTCCCTGGCATAAAGACAACTGGCATAACTTGCAACTGCATGCTAGTTACGCTGGCTATCTGGGAATTGGGCCCAATATCTTCTTCTAGAGGTGGGGGCATTAGTACAACAGAATGGCTCTGACACCTATATGTCTGTGAGGGGCAACACAAGATGGAACAGCACACAAATGAAGGACTACTTTACATAAAAAGCTTTTTGCCATATTCATATTGGTTTTGAAACTAATTACCTCAATTATTGTATTAATTACAATTTACACACATAGCTATTTTCTATGTGCAATAATACCTAACAGGGTGGGTGGTATTGGGCAATACCAGACCTTCCAGGGCTATGGGCCCTCTCCTGCCTGGGCGTCAGGCCTCACTGTGCCCTGGGTGGTCCAGTATTGCCCAGTACCACCCATCCTGTTGGGTACATGTTACATAACTACTGTGCACTACACTTATAAAGGACATAGTTACAATAAAAACTGATTCCCAAACCAAATACTGTATAATAAATCCAAGACATTGTTCTCTGGTTGTAAGAGACAAAAAACGTTGTTTATAATGGATAATGTAACTTTTTAATTGGCATTTCTAGTGCTTTTCTCGGGGTACAAAACTATTCGAAGAGTTGGCAGTGTAGAACTAAGATGGAAGAGCTACAGATGTTTAGTTTCTTGAAAATTAATTCTCCATAAGCTGAGCAAACTTATTTGGTTAATTAAAGACTCCAAAAGGTCGGCCCAGTGGTGCTGAGGGTTGAGGCACTGTATGCCACAACCTCGCGCCATGTCAAGCTATCCATGTCCAGAAAGCAGTGGGTTACCAGGGTTGGCTGGGAGGCGGAGGATTGAGTACCCAGGACAGCTCTCCGCTTCCTGGGAGGGAGTTGCAGTAATCAGTGATAGCCTGACCCTAGCAGAGGCTGAGGCTGGCACACTGATGCTGATAGAAGAGGAGCAGAGGCGGGCAGACTCTGGGCGTGCAACATGGGGTGGCACGCACCGCCATTGAGTCCTAGATGCCCCCACAGGGAGAAAAGGGAAGACTGCTGGCGGTTGAATGATGGCAGCACTCACAGGTCCTGCCCCCAGCTAGTCGGACCAGCGGACTGGATCTGTGCCTGAGGCAGGGTGGCGCTCCTCCACTTGCTCCACAAGGGAGTAAGCCCTTGGAGTCATAGCTGGTGTTGGTGGATGTTGGGGAAGGGGCTGGAGTGCCACCTGAATGAGTGCTGCCAAGGAGAAGAAAACAGTCTAAAAACAAACAATTAAATACTCCAAAAGAAACAAGATTTTACATTTCAATAAAACACAGCAGCAATTGTCTTTGTTATTACTGTACTAGAACTGCATCCAGCCACTGATTTGCAATTCTCTTACTACCTTCAGCAGTAAACCTCTTTAAAAGAAGTCATGTTCTCTGACAGTAAATGACTTTAAAATAAACACAGAATAGTGAATCATAGTTGCTAGGCAGGATTTTGAATGATTTCTTAAGTCTGACAAAGATTCTCACTTACTCACTCTGAGCCACTGCTCACACACAGATACACCTAACACTTAGACTCTGCTACTTCTAGATATAACAGACAATATTACTGTTAGTATTGGAAAACCACCTAAATACATGTTATATAAATCAACTATGACATGGGCTGACTTAAGATACTGTATCATCCTTTTTTTCATTTGAGGGTATTGGTCTGTTGCTATCTCATTCATGGCTTCACAACTCATTTTATTTATTTATTTATTGAAATGTTTCACCAGAAGTGGCACATTGAGCAACAAGATACTTGTCTCAAGGTGTGACCTGAGAAGTACAGAGGAGAAGAGTGTACATGATACATAGCAGCTGAGTTGTACATTGAGTCATGAAATGAGTGTCATTGCATGCATTGTTATATGAATAAGAGTAGCATTGCATACTTAATTTACATGAATAAGGAGACATTACATACTTTGTTTACATGAATGAGAGTGACATTACTTATTTTGTTTACATACCTACATACATACATATATACATACATGTGTGCCTACATTTCTAGCATTAAATTGAATTATTGTTACACAGTGTTGACTATTTAGAACTAGAAGCCAAGAAGCTTTAGGACAGGGCGGGGACTAGGTCTGGTAAGGTTACACAATACATAGACAACTATACTGACTAAGAGAAGATGTTTGACGGGAGATGAGCCCAGGAACAGGAGCAGACTCATGAGATAGCAATGGACCAATACCTCTCATGAAGATAAAACAAATACAAGTCAGCCCATGGCATATCTCCTATTTATCATATTATTTTACATAAAATATAATACTCTGGACTTAAATCCCCATTTTAAATGAAGTCCAAAATCAGAAACTCAGTTCAAATAGGTCTGTGCTGAGGACACTGGCCTCTTATACTTCCTTCATTGTTTCAGTAAAATATTTGAATCTCCAGTTGATGATTATGAGTCTGATGAAGAATAAGCAGACTTAATTTGAGCTTTCCTTTTACTCACAGAAATGTTGCCCTTGTATTGAAACGATATTGTAAAGAAGCAACTATTGGACTAACACATTCATCCTAGAGTTCATAAAACTGCTCCTTTAGTTCTGTGTTGTGGACACACATCTGAAATGTATGGACCCTGGCTCTGTTACAATCAATGCCTCCATTAATTTTGTAGTTCTTAGAATTTCAACTCCAGCACCACAGAAAATGCAACCGTGTTGGGTTTACACTGCTGAGTTTGCACTACTAGCATGTCTGCTCCTGTTCCTGGGCTTAGAAAATTAAAGATGTTCACAGCATCTTCTGCTGAGATACAGTACCTATACTTCTCACTGTGTTTTGTAATTATCCAGCAGCATTTTCTTTGAAAATTAGTCTTTTCTTTCAGGTATACAATAGGCTTTGGTAGTCAGTGGGATGGTGTCATGGCCTTTACAAGAAGACCAACCCCTTAACACACCTCCTGAGTCAGTTATTGTATATATCCTTCTGTCAACTAAAGGATTCCAGAGAGCTAGTCAGGCAAAATCACCATTTGTGGTGATGGATCATGTGAATATATAAATAAAAATTTGAATTAGACCACACCAATGGATATAATATATTTAGATTTTCAGAAATCATTTGAATGTAACCTAAGCATTAAACCCTAATAATGGAATGATGATATCACCAAATTCTTTTAGAAGAATGATTAGATAAAGGAAAATATATGTCAATGGATAAAACTCTTTTGTGTCATTAGGTAGAAAGCAATGATTATCTGAACAATTCAACAAATATGTGTTAAATGCAGCCATTTGTGTTGTACCAGTTTAATGCAATGAAAGCTACTGAATACAGTGATACTCTCTTTAATAAATGACTAGTTAAAGAACAGCTCCTATACAGACTTGATATCTTGGTTTATTTTGAAACCACTATGCAAAGTGTCAATGAAGCAAACACAAGCAGCACTCCATTATGCTAATCAACTTTTTCTCACAATATTGGGTTTATCATTATTTAGACAGAATTAAAGAGACAACTGTTTATAAACATACTGACATCCAGAAATTGCCAGCAGAAGAAGGCCCAGAGGCCTATCCAGTCTGTTCATATTGCAGAGTCTTTAGTTGGAACTCAGGACTCCACCCCACCCAACTGTTACCCGTACTCTTTTGCATACCTTCCTCCTGACCTTCCTGTTTACCCTGTCCCATCCTCTTTGAAGCCTTCCACCATCTGCAGCAAGCCCACCTCCTCTGGGAACTCATTACACCCAGCAGCCACACCTCTGTGAAGACATGCCTCCTGAACTCTCTCCTGAACCTTCCCTCTCTAGTTTATGACAAAACACTCTCATGGTTTTACTTCCACTGAGACTAAAGCAACCCTCTTTGTTAACCCTGTTAATATTCTTCAGGTACTTAAACATCTCAATCATGTTCCCCTTCCTCCTCTCCTCCACTGAGTACATGTTAAGGTTCTCCAGTCTCTCTCATCCTGCCCTGCTGACCTGTAACCATTTTCATTGCCCTCCTCTGAAAGCCACTGATTGGTAGAGGCACCAGTACTGTACACACACTCTAGGTGTGGCCACACCAGTGATCTTACTTGATTTACTTACTTGGTTATGTAGGAAAAAGATGGCCAAAGGCCTATTGAGAATGTCCCCACTCAGTGTCGGCAACTGACCTATGGATACAGAAAACTGAATCATCAGTCCAGACCATTTTAAAAGAAGTAAAACTATTTAGGTCAACAAGTTCTTGGGGGTGCATTCCAGGCTTTTGTAGCTATGATAGTACAAATTATCTCTTTCAAGGTATTTGCCCAGTTCATCTCTAGTTGCTTGTTGTGAACTCTGGCTACTATATGTCTAGCTGAGCATTTTAGACCATATTGTAACATCATTTTAGGTGTATTTAACATTTTATATGTGAAAAGAAAATCTCCTCTATGTCTTCTGGTCTGTAATGAAAACAAACCAGTTTTTTTTAATCTGGTAGGATAGTTTACACTGGAGAGCCTGGGTACCATTTTGGTAACCACCTTTGGACTCCTTCTAACCTAGCTATGTCCCCTTGAGATGGGGGTTCCAAAAGGAACCGTAATCCAAGTAAGGTCTTATATAGGATCTATAAAGGGTGATCAAACATTGTTCAGTTTTGTTAAAGGTACATTTTACCCTGTTTATTAGGCCATTGGACAAGCTAGTAATTTAATGCAGTGATCCAGTGGTGTAAGTTTATTGTTGATTGTAATATCAAGGTCCCTTTTGCAGGTGGTGGTCAGAATTAAGGTGTTGTTTAAATAATATTCAGTGTTGGGAATTTTCCTTTCAAAATGCATAACAGCACATTTATTCACGTTGAATTTCATGTCATTATCTAAGGTCCAGTTTTCGATTTTTTATAAATCCTGAATAAGGATTCGGTGTATTCCTCATTATCGACTCTACCACCCAGTTTTGCATCATCTACAAATTTTGAGAGAACATCATGTGTGCTGATCATCATGTCACTAATATAAATGTTAAACAGTAGGGGTCCCAGGGCACCCACTGTTGACCACTCCCACATCAGAGAGTATGCCATTTATTCTCACTCTTTGAGACCTATTTGATAACCATTTATCAACCCAGCTAACAAGGCACTGAGAAAGCCCAGCCTGTTTAATTTATTAATGAGTTTCTTGTGTGGAGCTGTATCAAACTCTCAGCTGTAATCAAGAAGAATTACATCCATGGGGATACCAGCATCAGTTCTTTGCTGATATGTTTATAACAGGAAACTAAGTTTGAGGTACATGAATGGTCCTGTTTGAATACATGTTGGGTATTATCAGTCAGACCCAGGGCAAGAATCTCCTGTTCAAAGAAGGGTTTTATTATTCTTCCCATAAGTTTACTTGCTATGGATGCAAAGCTTACTGGGCGGTGGTTTTGAATGGATGCCTTACTACCTTTCTCAAAATGGGAACAACAATCGCTTTGTGCCATTCTAATGAGATCTTATTTTGAATTAATGATTTATTAAATATAGTAGATAAGGAAGGGCAATGGCAATAGAGGTTTCAATGAGAAATCTCGGTGGAGGTCATCTGGACCTGAACTTGTATTTTTTGAGCTTGTAAAGCCTGAAGAACACGTACTTCTTGCATACATAAGGAGGGATGCAATTAGTATTTAAATGATTAATTGAGTTGTCAGTTATGGATGTTTTTTAAATAGAACAAAACAAATTATTAAAATGATTTGCAGTATCAATATGTGCTTCCAGAACTATACTATCATGATGAATTGGGCCCACCTTCCTTGAAGCTTGTTTTTCTCATTAAGGTAGGAGAAACGTGATTTCTTGTGGTCTTTTGAGTGAACAAATTTCAACTCCAGGTTTAGTTAAGCAATATACCATGAGATGGTGTTGATGATGCCAGAATTTACCACGCCTGGTGTGTTGTTTAGGTCATGAGGCACAGCCAAGTGAGCAAACACATCAGGCATGGGTAAATCCTGGCATCACCAACACCTCGAGTGGCATATTGTGATTATACAGTCTACCTCTGTATGTTTGTGTGTAAAGAAATAAGAAAAAAATTATTTAGTTTAGATTTTTTATTACTTTTTATTACACTTATTGTTACATGCAGAAAAATAGTCCTTTGTTGCTAGTTTTGCATGTGCACAGTGTTGTTAGTAAAGAAGAGTGCTGGTGTCTGTTCCAATCCCCATCATTTTTTTTTGTGTGGGGGAGTGAGTGATACTGTAGTACAGAACAGCTTTTAAGTTAAACTGACAGCTTTGTAGCAGCTGTCAGATTGGACCATTGTACATTCATTACAAATGGTCCTAGGCAGTTTCTGCTTTAAGGAAGCAAGACACAGACATTACAGAGAATGTTTATGGATAAAAATTATGATCGTGACTGGGAGTTCTGTATGTATAAGGCTCTTTTGCCGTTTGTGTTTGATGGTGAACTCGATGTGAAATATACCACAGATTATATGAGAAGAGAGAGAGATGCATAGCGGGGCCTGTAGTGGAGAGTATCAGAGACAACTGGGTGTCAGTGCCGAGTGGTCATGTTGAGTGTATGAGGTACTGAGAGACCATCTGTGTTTATTTGTTTTTCTTTACAATGAAGTCCATGTCTGAAATTCTCTTTTATCTTCAGTTTAATGAGGAATTGCAGCAGGAAGGTGTCACAGAGGAAAGTTGTTTAAAAAAATAGTTTTGTGGTTTGAACAGGGCTTGAGTAATGAGATGAGGCAGAGCATCAGTTCTGGGGGATGAAAAAATGAGGAGTAAACTCATGGCTGCACTCCAGGACTGAAATGCCACACATTAGTGTACTATGAAAGCTTTTTTTACAGGTAGAAAATCACGCTGATGCTTTTTTGAAAAGCATCAGTGAGACATGACATGTACATCGACGTTTCTTGTGTGAGGGGTGCTACCTGCATGATTTGTTACCTGTACAATTAAGCTTTTTATAGTATGCTAATGTGTGGTATTTCTGTCCTTGAGTGCAGCCATGAGTTTACCTCATTTTTCAGTTGCTGTGTGACTTGTATTGCAGCTCCTCCAGTGTATCCTTGAGCCGTGTTTTGTTTTTGTTTTTATCTTAGTTCTGGGAGATGGTAGTGTAGCGGAGTGTTCTTTTGCCAATTCTGGGTTTCTATTGCTTGTAGTGATTTTGGGTGGCATTACTGATTCATCTGACTGGCAGCTGGCACCTCTTCCTGTGGGGTGATACTAGGATTTACAACAGGAGAGGGGTGCCAGTCAGCCAGTCAGGATGGAGATTGGCATTCTGTTTGAGTGCCCATTGTATATTTTGGCTTTTTAATCATGTTCTTTAGCTTGGATACAGATTTATTGTACAAACTAACTATTTTTCCCTGGACTATTTTTAGTTTGTTTGACTAACTTTCCTTACTTTTAATTTGCCTTTTAATTGATTTATTAAAACAGATTGGAATTTCTTTCCTTTTATTATTTTTTTTAATTCGGCACAAAGACAGATTCTAAGTGTCATAAAACAGTTTTGATTTTTTCCCAAGCTTTTTCCACTGAGAGATTAGAGAGGACCTCATACCAGTCGAAGTTTGCTAGAGATCTGATAATTTCCCCAAAATTTGCCTCATCATAATTTTTGATAGTAGTCTGATTTAAAGTCGTAGTGTGTTTGGATGTTAGAGTAAAGAGAACAGAATTATGGTTACTATTGCCAGAGGATCTCTGATTTCAATATCTGAAATTAGATGCTCTATGTTAGTACCAATAAGGTCTAATATGTTATTACCATGAGTAGGCACACTCACTAGCTGATCAAGGCCTTGATTTATCAAGGTGGAAACAAACTGTCCAGATCAGATGTACCCTTTCATGTATCACATTTAATATTTGGGAGATTAAAATCCCGAGGATAATGATATTTCCTTGTCGGATATTTCCACTATTTCTTGTAATAATCGATTTGAATAAACAACATCAGCTGAAGATGACCTATAACAATTACCAATTATTAGCTTGGGATGCCCTCTGAGTATAATGTTTGCCCAGACACTTGTAGTCGTAGATGGATAAGTTAACTCATATGATGTAATGTCCTCTCTGATGTATAAACAGACATCACCATCTATTCTAGGATCTCTGTCTTTATGGTATAGTTTATAATTTGGGATTTCCTTAATCCAGTCTGAGGAAGTGTCCTACAAGTTTCTGACATGGCAATAATCCCCACATCATGAATAAAGCTTTGACTTCTAACTCTGCCATTTTAATTCTGTTAAGGCTCTGGCGTTAAGCATAAGGACATTACAAGATATAGAAGTGCTCTCAGGAGAATCCATAATTAGAAAATAGGAACATTCCCATTCTCCTCCTGGTAATTCAGTTTAAATGCTTGTTTATAATATCCTTAAAGGACTTGCCCAGTAGTGCACTACCCTTCTGCTGAGGTGTAGAGCATTGCAGCAGTACAAGGAGTTATGATCAATAAAGTTTTTCCAATGGGTTACATATGTAATGTTCTGTTTAAAACACCAGTTCCTTAACCATTCATTTATTGTTTTATGTTCTGAGTTTTGATAGGGAGGCCCTAGGCCTAGGTAGAATTTCTGAAAAGCAGACAGTATATCCCAAGTCTGCTAAAATGTTATTTAAGGCTACAAAATCCTGTTTAAGGTTTTCCAGGCTTGTTTGATTAATATCATTTGTGCCTGCATATATAATAACCAATGTGTTTGACCAGCGTCTTTTAAGATGTTTCTAACCATAGATGTAATTTCAGCAACTTTAGCCCCTCTGAAACTAGAACATGTCCCTGATGATTTATTAGGGTTGCATATAATCCTGTCCAAATGTTTAATGATAGAGTCACCTAGGATGTAGATCTGCCTGGGGCATTGATTACATTTGGTACTTCATCTGTTGCCATTGACAGGTCTGGCAAGTTAGTTAGTGGGACTGGTGTATTCCTTTTGGGATTGGTGGGTATAATATTTTCAGTGTTATTTCCCTCAGTATTAATTACAAGCATGTGATCCCTGCTGCTAAGGCTCCATTGGTGGAGTATGTTCCTAGAAATGTTGTCATTTATGGTTTCAATATTTATCTGAATGACATTGGAGCATGTGCTGTTTGTATTACTGCACTCATTTCATGGCACCTTGAATAGTACTCGGCCTGGGGTAATCAATAGGTCACCATTAGGGACATGGTTTGTATCTTGGGTGGTGGTAGTAGTTGAGTGCAATCATTGTCCAAATCTACTAGTAAAGGACCAAAACTATTAAATGTTGGAATTATAAATTGTTCAGCTTTCACCCTTTTTCTTACTCTATTGGTAGGCACTGCCATGCAGTCTAGATTGAGACATGTCTCTTCACCCTTATCCCTTACCCTTTGTTTGGAAGTAGCTGCATTAGTGTCTCCTGAACTAGCTGTGGTAGTAATAGGGGTAGTACCATTAACTGGTTGTAAGGGTGAAACAGTAATGTGATTGAACTGAGGTGGGTCACCTTCATCTTGTTTGGTCAAGTCCTGCAAGATGTTAATAGGCTGGTCATTAGACCCAGCAACAGGACCCATTTGTCCTATGAGCTGTAAAGATGAAAAGTGCTGGGCCATGGAGATTTGACTAGATTCTAAAATTGCAAATCTGGAACAGAATGCATCTATCTTTGCCTTAATTCTGCATTAGAAATGCATTTATCACATGTGAACCCCTTCACGCTAGATAACTTAGCAGAAACAAGCTGAAACATTTGGCAAATACTACATTTAATGCCTGTTTCATCATTAAGGTGATAATAGATTCCCCATGGTTGTAGATATGAAAATGATTGGGGAATCAGGTTAGTGTACATATGTGTACTTATTAAGGCCTAGTTATGTGTGACAGTACTACTCAACAATAAACAGAGGATAAGTATAATGCAAGGAGAGGTACTAATAAATGAAGGCTTTAGGTGAACAAAACTCTCCTAATGAGGAGACTAGATAATGTCCAAGACCATAATGTAAAGTGGTTTACCTTGTTTCCAAATCCCGTAATCTCCGCTAGATATGCTAGACTTGCAGATGCACATGTCTCTGCACTCGGTGCCATGTGCACCTTACTGTGCTCGGCCTGCTCACCACAGGGCTGAAATTTAAACTAGTGGTGACCTGATGTGTTACCCAGGGTCACCTGGCATTCTCCTTAACTAAAAATAGATTTCAAACCCCAATATTGTGCTAAAACCTCTCATGCGAGGTTCTGGCATGAGCAAAGTCCAACAATGGTGCTAAAATGTGAAACAGTTATCTATATTCAGACTTATAGTTTTGTCAGAATCAGAAAAACTACCAGTCAGCACTTTCTGTAGCAGGGCTCCAACCAAGGATCGAGTATTACAGCAGCTAAAACACTGGGTGCACCAGAAGGTGCAGATACCCTGCAAAACATGTAGCAGGTCTGGAAACCTGTTCAGGCAGCAAAACTAACACCCTGCTCACCTTGGGGCCAACATCTAAGCTTAGTGGTGACCCAGAAGTGTTACCTGGGGTCACCAGGCATTCTCCTTAGCTAAAAATTGATTTCTAACCCCAATATCGAGTGAAACCCATCATGCGAGGTTTTGCATGAGCAAAGTCTGACAATGGTGCTAAAATATGAAACAATTATCTATATTCAGACTTGTAGTTTTGTCAGGAACCAGCAAAATTACCAGTCTTCTCTTCCTGCTTCTTGTAGCAGGGCTCCAACAAAGGATAGAGTAGTACAGCAGCTAAAAATGCAGCGTGCACCAGAAAAGGTGCAGATACCCTGCAAGATGTGTAGCAGGTCTGGAAACCTGTTCAGTACAGTTGCAAAATGACTTCTTCCTATCTGGTAGTGAATCCTCTGGCAATGCAACCCAGTATTTTATTGGCTTTTACTGTAGCCTTCCTGGAATGTGAAGAGTGCTTCAAGTCACTAGTGATAGTCACCACAGGTCCTTTTCTTCCTCTGTGTATAATTTGTAAAGAAGTACAATATGTGCATGAATTGGTTCTGGGCATTAGCAGTGAAAACCAATAAAAGTGCATTATAAACAAATAAGGTAGGAGGGAAACGAAATCACGTATTATCTTTTCATCATAATTTTATAGCAGCAGTTGCTGTAAAGCATATTGAACTGAAGCTCACTTTCAGTGCTGTTTCTCAATGTCTGCTATTGTTCTATTAGGTTTGCTGACTATAGTACATGCTTTCCTTCAGCACTACCGGATTCTGAAATGGCACCTTGCTAAAGCTTAATAATAACTGCTGTCAGGTTGAACTAGATAATCAGTGCATAATGGTGATGGATCTGAGGTGTGTGTTTGTTGCTAGACATCAGTTCATTCATTTGCTGTGAGATATTTTTCAAAATAGCAAATGCAAAAGTAAATGGACTATGTCACCTCACAACTAGCTTCACACCATTGATACTAAAGTATTATTTATGTAAAGGCTGGTGATTAGGGCAATGAAGATGTGTTTTCTCATATAACCTGCATTAGATATTGCAGTAGCAAAATACATTAGATAGTTATTTTTTGCTACATAAATGTTTTGAAAAATAATGCATGGAAAATGTAACTACCTCTTTTCAATAATTTTGAGTCTAATTTAGCAAAATACTGAGTAGTACTCTATATTCTGTGCTGTATCCTTTTTTCTGTGGACATAGAAATAACATTTAGTAATAGCATATGTATTTTGTGTGATGTCTACCAAAAAGTAAATTTAGGTAATTCTGTAATCAGAAAGCTACTTACTGTAATATGGTGACATTAAAGACCTGCACATTACATAAGCCAGCCTTCAAAACATCACAAAACACTCAATTTAAGAACAAAGCAAGTCAGAGCACAATTTATTTACTATGTTGTGCAAATGTGATATCTATTTTATCTTACAGATAAACCCTGAAACAGGTGCAAAAGGCAAGGGACCCTTTAAAAGAGTGATTCCTTTGCAATCCATTAAAAATGGCACTACTCTGTTAAAGAACATGCAGAGACGCAAACAAACAAAATCAGATTTTAGTCTCCATAACAAAACATGTGCCAACATAAGTGTAACTCAATTTTAATAAATAAAAATTCCAGATTAAAATATAATGGTTTCATAGTGTAGGTTCACTGTTTTTGTGGCAATGTATTGCTTTCTACAGAAGAAGGCGATGGATAATATACTGTATTTCCTGCAATATCAGAACCTGTGAACTAACTGCTCCTGATTAAAAAGTGTAGGTACAGGTATAGTTAATTATAAGTTACAGAACAAACTGAAGTGTTGCAGTGCTGTACTTCTTTAGAACTTTCCAAAGTATCTGTTAACAATCTTTTATATTCTTCATCTATGCCCAACAGCAGATTAGGCGCTGCAGACTTATAAACAGAGATTATCTACAATACATGGGTAACACCTACAAACAAAAAATGCTGATAAACATCTGTGGAAATTTCTGTGAGCTGTGGGTCATAGATATACCCCCCATTCTATTGTATAAATTATATTGTTCTAAATTTGTCATAACCATGTACGTGACCTACGATATAAAAGATAATACATCTGAACAACTGATTTGCTCTGTTTTCACTGTAGTGCATCAAAAATAATTGCACGAGACAGAGATATAGTCTTTGTGAATGACTGTATGCATGCAAGTAAAGAGTGGGGAATAAAAATCCTAGCAAGTATACATACTGTAGTTCTCACATTATATAAATAACTCACTTCTGCTAAAGTACTGATTTTCTTATCATCTGCCTTAACTTTGGATTAGATCTCCTCCCATGCCTCCTGTTATGTTTGCCAAGGTATTTCAGTTCTGGAGGAAATTAGTTGCTTAATTAAAATATATTTTTAAATCCTAAAAAAGTGGACAATTGCTGTTTCATGTGTTTGGTCAATTCACTTCTATGGGAATTAAAGAACAATGGGGCTTGCCTGACTTGTTTGGCACATCAAAATATACAGACTGTAGTGTGTACCTGTGATGAACTTCTGGGTAAAAGCAAGAAATGAGTGAGAATGAGATTTACATCTCCACTAGGTTATCCTAAGTAATGGATATTGCAATAGGTAACAAATATTTACTGTGTAACTGTGGCATACGTAGTAAGCAGTGACATACCTCATGGATGTGCAGAGTTCATGTCAAGTCTTAGCTCCTGTGAGACACTTGGTGGTGGGGAACAAGAACACTGCCTTTGTGGGCACACACCACTTTCTGCAGTAATGTCTTTGTGAGTCAGTGGTGATGGAAAAAAGCCAGTAGAGGAGGGAGGATGGCTTTTCTATACAATGAAACAAACAAACAGAAAATGGGAACAGGTTAAGGGAGGTCTCCCTCCATGACTGCAGCACTTTACTGCCCACATTACTGTTGTAAAATTGTGGAAATGCAGCAGTTACTGTAAACACACCTTTCATGGCCCTGATGGGATGTGACCCTAAGTCTCCTGGTTCATCACACTGTCTCTTTAATATAAAGTGTGCTGACTCTGTGATGGTGAGAAGTGGGGAATGGGTCTGGCCCACTGTTGACCTGTGTTCATCCTCTGAGCCTATTATATCAGAAGCACAGACTGGTAAGGAAGGCTGAAAGCATCTGTGTGGATGATCTGTTCCAGGGAGGAAGGAGGAATGGAAGATTAAGCAGTTCTCTAGAAGCAGCCACCGGAGGTGACGTGGTGGTGTTGCCACTGATGCTGTGGGTGACCACATACTGCTGGGCTTCCCAATTGCCAGCTGCAAACAATGCTAGTCTAATAGGAGAGAGGAAGGTGAAACCAGAAACTGGCTGCCCTGCATGGGAGAGCTGTGGATAATGGCTACTATGTGTGCTGCCTCACTCCATCTAAACCCTTCATGGTGGCTCACCATTTGCTTGGACCTGGCTCTATTATATCATGGCACTTCTCTCTCCTCGCTTTAGTGGCTGCAGAGGGTGTGGGCCCCTAGGGAGGGACAGTCCTCTGGCTGGAGTTAGGGACAACTTGAGATCTGATGGCTGTCAATCTGTGCACTGGAGGAGTCCAGTGGGTATACAAAGCAATGATTAGGAGAACCTGAAGGAGAAAAGAAAACACCCAGTAGAAAAGGAGATAACAATAATGGCAATAAAACATTATATATATAATGATAAACATTGTGAATAAAACCCCATATGGTCACTGCAGTGAGATAAATCATTCTGACGTAGCAACTGTGAGATTATTTACATTTGCACACACACTTGCTACTTCAGAAACTAATATTCTCAATGTCTCTTCCACAGAAAGAGTAGTGCAAGTATCACGTTCTAGTAAGAGTTAACAAATGTTTAAAACAGCTATAAACACATATCAATTGCAGTTTAAAATCCCTGAGATACCCGTGTCAGTAATCATACAGCTGTATACAATTAAGTACCACTTAAAAAATAAACATATTCCATGATCAATATTTGCTACAAGCTTAACTGCAGCAGACACCACTACATCATGACTATAGCAGAATACAAATTATAAAGAAACAAAGTATTGTGACGCTAAAATGACAAGATGTTACATAGTGCAAAAAGTATGATAACTGTATGTGATGAAGCATCATCGAAGCTGCTCGCAATTTGAGCTGATGACAACCCGCTCTTAGATCCAACTGCACTGCAGAAGCCGAACTCAGTGCGGATGAACAACAATTAAAAGGCAATGGACAAAAAAAAATGAAATAGCAAATTCATAGACGATTATTTTGAATCAAGCAAAACAACAACACTAGAAGGAAAACTGAGTCTGATATAAATAATCTGCATGAATTTATGAGAGACCAATTAGATGCCATCATCTATAGAAACTTTATCTCTGCATGAATTAAATACAGTCTTGAGTAATTATTTTATTCATAACACAAGAAAGGATGGTAGTGTATGAACCATTAACTCTGAGAGCAAAATTTCAGAGTTTTGAATGATATTTAAAAAGCACCAGTACCCAGCATCTTTGTCCCCAACAACAGCATTTTTAAAGTGCAGAGAAGTTATTTTGTCCAGGCAAAAAAAATTAAAAGAAGAGGCAAAAGGAAACAGGCCATTTGCTGCCGATGAGCAGACAGATACACTCATCCATGAACTGTACTGAAAAGATATCTTGGGTCCAAGAACACCACAATCTCTGTTAAATACTATTTGGTTAAATGTGACCATGTTTTTCAGAATTCTAGGTAACACAGAATGTCACAATTTAAAGTGGGGTGATATTAAATTATGCAGTGATCACAAAGAAGACACATTTATAGAGTTCCACAAAGAAAGGCAAACTAAAACCAGAAATGGAATTGATTCCAGACAAACATGAATTCTGAAACCCCATGCATATCCCATTGCCAACAGAAGAAAATGTCCTGTAGCAAACTTTATGTTTTATGCAGAAAAGACCTACTAAGTTCAATTATGACTCTGCTCCTTTCTTCTTAGTGATCAACTATCAGTATAAATCATATGACAGCAATAGCTGGTTTAAAAATCAAGCCGTTGGTATAAATACTATTGGTACCATATTAAAAGGAATGATTCAAAGTGCTGGCAAAGAGACTGACAGGCGTTTAACCAATCATTCAATTCATAAGCACCTTCTACAAAAGCTTGTTGATAGCAAATATCCTACAGACATAATTCAAATTTTAGGACACAAGAAAATACAGTCAATAAATGAATAGTTGAAAATCAGTGAACAAAAACAGAAAGATATTTCTAAACTACTAAGTAGTGAACCAGACCCAGAGCCATCGACATCTACATTATGTCAAATGGAGTTGCACAATCACAAACTCATGGAAGTGAATCCAAACATGTCTGATTCTGAATGAAACCAAGCACTTCTGCACTAAAACAGAGTTCAACAGAAGAGGAGAAATCAGTGCCACTGGATAAAGTCATGTCAGCTTGTTTTACCAATACAAGTATACATGCTCAACATATCACTTTCAATATCTACTGCAGTAAGTATTTTTATTCTGTTTTACTGTGTATTTCAGTGCTCAGTAACCATAAAATAAACATTTACCACTTCTGCTTCTTCTTTAGGTTACCAGGAAGAGAAACCTCCTGAAAAATAAAGACGCTCCCACAGACAGCGATACAGAATGAAGCAGCAGTACCCCAGAAGGAACAGATATTCCTGCAATCCAACACTGACATCCATGAATTGCATTTTATGTAGTGTATACAGTTACTTAAGCACCAAATTGTAACAAATAAAGTAGCACAAAGCATATAAAGAAATAAAAATAAAAATAACAATACAATAAACTGAAAAAGTGTTATGAGGCACATAGCAATCCCGAACTGTTTGTAAAAGCAAAGCTATGCCCACTAGATATCCATAACCAATAATGACACACTTCACAATAGCAGACACAAGACCCAACCAATCACATTACAAGATTAACAACCAACTCTACACATCTTCCACAAGCATAACCAATTAACAACCACAACCACGCTACATCAACCAATCACATACCAGAAACCACTTTCATTCATAGAAACCACACTCCCATTCACACTACAGCCTAATAACAGTGGAGAAGCACAGAGAAACAAAATAACCCTTTCCTTTACACTCTTACACTCAATTTTAGCACTCTTTCCACATAACAAACACAAAACTGCACTCCTAGCCTATTGCATAAATTGAATACTTTATGGGCAGCAGGAGAGATGGAAAATATCTCACTCCTGCATTGTGAAGTATGGATATCTCACTCTGCAGGAGTGAGATTATTTCCATCTCCTCACTGCTGCCCATCATGTATCTCATATATATATATATATATATATATGTAATATATGGATTGTTAAAATAATACTATCAAAAGTCATACAAAAAATCCCTATAATACACTACTCCCTTTCTGATAATTCTACCCTTCCTCAGCGATAATACTATTGGTTGTTGTTGATAATACTATCGTTCACTGCTGATAATACTATCGTTTCAGCTCTGAACGATAGTATTATCACTGAAATCCCACAGCGCTGCGCGCCAGTTTGCCTGCCACACAAACGTGGTTGCCATGGTGCCACTGCTCCAGTTCTGGAACCCAAAGTAAACGCAATGCCATTGGCACACTTTCTGAGTAGGCGGCAAACCAAACGCGAAACATGGCGGACGCTTACTAGCACTTAGCGAGAGCAACTCGAGTTATGCCCAGTTTGTTTTTTATATTTATTTCTCAGAAAAGTGGATTACCTGCCGGATGAACAAAGAAAATAAATGGTAGGATTACCAAATTAAAGTAAAAGCTTTCCTCACAAATCCAGGCACAACTTCAATACTGTCTGTGCGTGGGTCAGCCGAGAGCGAGCACTTCTTCAGTGCAACAGGCAGCCAGCCCAGTTCACAGAATTTTAAAAGCAGCACATTTTTCGGAATCGGATCCATATATTACAAAAATAAAAATAGGTTACAGTAAATTACTCGGCTGCAATTCCATCTCGAGTTCTGGGGACATAGAAACCTCTCGAGCTTCGCTCTCGAGGTTATCTATGTCCCCGAACTCTCGATGGATTACAGCCTTGTAATTCACTGTAACCTATCTATTATTCTATTTATATACAGTATATATATATATATATATATATATACATATATACATATATATATATATATATATATATATATACAGTATATAGGATGGTGTGGAAAAATATTCCGAAGGATTATCTAATTACCAACAATTGTTTTTGTATTTTGGTAACATGACTACTGCAAGTCAATAAATCATCTCAAGGACCAATTGTTTCCACTTTATAATGAAACATATCCAGTCAGTATCTGTTTTTTCAAACTTTGTCTGCATACCTCCTCACTATTAGACCCCTCCCCACCACTCACACACAGTCTTGCAAATATTGAGATATGTAGTTTGAGTCCACTTTCCCAAGAGCTTCATTGAAAGTTTAACCCCATATTTCAGCTCCATAATGTAGCACAGGGAAAAGCAGAAGAGACACAGCAGGCAGGAAGGGAGGAGGAGTGGCACTGTATGTGAAAATGACATAAGGGCCACACAGATCCAGGAGGAACAAAATGGGGAGAGATACTGTGGGTTAAGCTGGAAAGAAAATGGGGCCAGCCATCCAGACAGGTGTGGTCTATAGACCACCAGCCCAGGAGGAAGAAACAGATAGGAGTTGATGCTAGCCATCCAAAGGATGGCAGACAAGGGTGAGGTAGTACTGGTTGGAGACTTCAATATACCAGACGTGGACTGGAGCATCCCAGCAGCAGCATCAACTAGGAGCAGATTTATCCTGGACTCCTTCAGGGTGCCTTCCTCAAGCAACTGGTCATGGAACCAACTCGGCAGAAGGCAATACTGGACCTTGTGCTCACAAACAGGGACAGTGTGATGGGGATAACAGTGGGGAGCACCTGGGTAACAGTGACCACCAGTCATTGTGGTTTGAAATCACAGAAAGAGCGGAACCAAACCACACAAAAACACGTATCCTGGATTTTAGGGGGCAGACTTTGGGAAAATGGGGAGATGCTTGAAAGAGGCATTAAGGGAATGGGACAGGAATCAGGGATTGAGGAACAGTGGGCAGTATTTAAAATGGGGATTATAAGAACAACAGAATTATGCATTAAGCAGGTTAGCAAGAGGAAAAGAAAGAGGAGACCATTATGGTTTTCCAAAGAGGTAGCAAAAAAGTGAAAGCCAGAAAGATTGCATTCAGGCAATACAAAAAGACACAGGCAGAAGGGGATAGGGAGAAGTACCAGGAGAAACAAAGGAGGCAGGGAAGTCAGTAAGGGAAGCCAAAGCTCAGACAGAAGAACACATTGCAAAATCAGTGGTTAAAGGGGACAAAACCTTTACAGGTACATCAGTGAAAAAGAAGGACAAAGGGAGGGATAGTGAGACTGAAGGGGAGGATGGGAGCCAGGTGGAGGATGACAACAGTAAAGCTGACATATTGAACAGGTATTTCTGCTCAGTCTTTACTAAGGAAGAGGGGGTAATGGGTCTGAAGGGAGTACAAGGGGTGAGAATGGTGCAAAATGGACACAAGTCCCTTTACACGAGAAAGGGTCCTGAAGGAACTGGAAGTAATAAGAGCTGATAAAGCAATGGGGCCAGATGGGGTGCACCCCAGGGTCCTTAAAGAACTAAGAGAGGTGGTGGCTGAACCTCTGGCTATCCTGTTCAGCCAATCACTGGAAACAGGGAGGTACCCAAAGACTGGAGGACAGCAGATGTAGTCCCCTTATACAAAAGTGGAACAAAGAGGAGCAGGGAACTAGAGACCAGTCAGCCTCACCTCGGTAGTGGGAAAGATCATGGAAGCACTACTGAAGGAGAGATTGGTGGAACATCTGGTTGTCAATGGACTACAGGACCCAAGGCAGCATGGTTTCACCAGGGAGGTCGCGTCAGACCAACCTCACTGAATTTTTGACTGGGTGACTAGGGAGGTGGATCAGGGGAGGGCAGTGGACATGGCCTATCTGGACTTCAGCAAGGCCTTTGACACTGTGCCACATAGAAGATTATTACACAAACTGGGGAATATGGGTGTGGCAGGACAGTAGTGTAGTGGGTAGGTAACTGGCTGGGTGGCAGGACACAGAGGGTGGTGGTAAATGGCTGTCGCTTCACAGAGGGAAGAGTGACCAGTGGAGTACCACAGGGATCAGTGCTGGGACCGGTCCTATTCAACATCTTCATCAGTGACATTGCACAGGATCTAGAAGGCAGAATTTCACTGTTCGCTGATGACACAAAGCTCTGTAACAGAGTAGACACACCAGAGGGTGTAGATAGAATGACAAGGGACCTGCAGAAACTTGAAGAATGGTCAAGGGTTTGGCATTGAAATTCAATGCAAAGAAGTGCAAGATAATGCATATAGGGGCACAAAACCCTGGCACAATATATCAGTTGGGGGTGAGGATATAGCATGCACCAAGCAGGAAAGGATCTTGGGGTTGTCATCTCTGATGACCTCAAGGTAGGGAAACAGTGTGACAAGGCATCAGGTAAAGCAAATCAGGATGCTGGGATGTATAGGCAGGGGCATCACCAGCAGGAAAAGGGAGGTCATAATTCCGCCATACAAGACACTAGTGAGGCCCCACTTGGAGTACAGTGTACAGTTCTGGAGACCATACCCACGTAAGGACATAGACAGGGTAGAGAAGGTTCAGAGGAGGGCAACAAAGATTGTGCATGGGTTGCATCACAAGTCCTATGAAGACAGGTTGAAGGAACTGAACATGTACTCCTGGAGGAGAGGAGGGAGAGAGGGATATGATAGAGACATACAAGTATCTTACAGGAGGAACAGGGTGCAGGAAAACACTATTTGTAGCTAAAAAGATGTTTCAGGACTAGAGGCATGGGATGAAGTTGAGGGAGGACGATTCAGAGGAAACATGAGAAAGAATTTCTTCACAGAACGGTGGTGGACAAGTGGAACACCCTGCCAGAGGAAGTGGTGGGAGCTGAAACAATCACGGATTTAAGAATGCATGGGATAGACATAAAGGAATTCTAGAGGTCAGGGTAAGGGGAAATAGACTTAGGAAACAAACTGAACTTACAAGCTCAAATGGCAGACTAGGTGGGCCATAGGCCCTTATCTGCCGACACTGTCTATGTATCTATGTATCTATGTATTCCTTCAGCAGCCTTAAGACTGGCCATACTGAGCGTCACACCATATTTATAATTGAACTTACAAGTACTTGTTCAGTACCGTGGCTAAATTTACAACCTGTTTGCAATGAGCATTCCACTTCATATTACAAGACAAATTAAGGCCCAAATATATATACCCATTACTATGTTCTACTAAATTACTGCACATATGCCAAAATATGTTTTTCTTGTTGGATACAAACACCGATGCCTTGGTCTTATCATAATTAGTTTTTAGACTCAAGCTTGTAGCCATAACTTCTAATTTTTCCAGTTTGCATTTTAGGCCAGTTGGAGAACAGAGAAATATTACATCATCAGCATAACCCAAAATAGAACATAACATGTTAGTGATAGATGGAGAATGGAATTGAGAATTGGCCATAAACTATAAAATGTTTTCAATAAAGACATTGAAGAGGATCAGTAGCTAGGGACAGCCCTGCTTTACCATCTTATTGAGCTAAAATAACAGTGGACTGCCCATCTAGAGTGTATCTTATATTATACAAAGCAAGTTAAACCATGGCTTCTGATTGGCTGGCTGGCACGATTTACAACGTTAAATCCTGCTATCACCCCATGGGTAAAAGTGCCAGCCAGCCTAATCAAATGCCCACCAAGTATCACTCCTACCCTTCCAACACCAGAACTACTCGCCACTATACTGGTGCCCGTACCTCAGAACCTGTACCTCAGATTCCTTCTTGAACACCTGTCCTCTGTCAGCAGTCTGTCGCCAGCACACAAAAAATTAAGGATTCATCCACAAGCTCTCCCCAACAAGCACCACCACATCGCATTCAGAAATTCAACCCACTATCACAAGCACATTTTTTTTTATGTGAGATGACCTCACCCCAAAACTGTACCTCGCTTTTTATGTTTCCCAGCCCTGCTGTTACTCACACTCTTCACAGTATCTCAATAACAGGTGGCTCGAATGCAAAGCTGCCTCCCAAAAACTCTGTTTGCTCTCCATTCTCACGTCCTGCACAAGTTCCTCTAATAAAAGTAACAAATGGTAATAAACAGCTTACATACATTACTGGGCTCGGTGCTTTCACAACAGCTCACCCAGGACTATTTACAGTACTGCAAGAATATGTTTGTTAAACTACAAAAAAGAAAAAAGTAAATAATTACATTTAGTTTTATTACATTTCCAATTGTATAATAGCAATATACCACTCGAGACTGTGGGTGATGCCAGGATTTTCCCACTCTGGTGTGTTGTTGGTAACTCAGCTGCACCTCATGACTGAACAGCACACCAGGCGTGGTAAATCCTGGCATCACCTACAGCCTCTCATGGGATATTGCTTAATGAGAAAACATATTATGATGTAAAGCAATGAATACCAGCTTGCCCTTTTCTCAAAATTGTGATCCCCATTTTGAATAGCATACCTGCTTATCTACATGCAACGGGCAGCCATACACTGTTCCATTGAAAATGCTGACTTACTGTACCTTGGGGATGATGTGAAATGCACATGTCTCTGCTTTACTATGATCATTACAGTACATAAACTGTAAACTCTACTCCAGTCCTTAGTATACTTACTATCCTGTGCTCCCAATCCAGCACGCCGCTGAAAAAGGGCATCTATGCCTAGTGTAGTCACGAGGTGAGTTAACAAATAAACTGAATTGATTTTTATTGAACTGGTAAAGTGTTTCAGCCTAAACAAAGCTGCTATAAAGTTTGTATATTGCCCAGACATTTTGGTTCAAGTAATTTCTGTGAACCAATGAGCCACTGATTTTAAAAATATGGGTACAGAATTTTCAGTGTGTTTATTTAGGGTTACAAATTGGGTGCTGAAGACCATGAATTATGCTGTGACTGATTGTTGACTGTAGAGGAGCTAAATTATTGTTGCTTGATTCTATTGTATTTTCAGTAGCTACATTCACAGCAAGAGCACAGCCAATGTCAACATTCTCTTCTGACACTGTGACTCATTGGACAACTATTATTTTATCTACATCACTGGCTTTATTTCTTTGTTTATTTATTTATTATTTGGTGACCAGGTAAGTACACTGGACCAGAAGTCCTTTTACAGGCATGATAAGAGCAATGTTATAGCAGTAGAGTACAACACAGAAAGTTAAGACACTTGGTAATGACCAATAAAATGTTTGATGCTAGTCTCTGACTGGTGTCTATGACCAGTCATTTTACCTGCTGTCATATCTGTGCTTCTCAAGGGCAGTTACACAAATGGCATGTAATATAAAGAATGATTTGTAGATATTTTAGAAAATTGATAATTTTAAGACATTGGACTGGATTTTCAAAGCAGGTTTTATTTTTTCATGTAAGTCCCTGCTGTTTCTTACTTTTGTGCAAGGAACTTGTGTCAAAAATTGGTATTTTTAATCTATGATCTGAGAGACATCCTGCTTGACCACATTTCTTGGTTTATCATGCATTACATTTGGGCCTCTTGCATATATCTCCCAAGTTGCTTGCACCTAGAATTTGATGTATGGTGCAGTAAAGTAATACAATTACTGCAAAATAGGGCTGTGTTTTAAAATATAGTGCAATTGTGACAAATGCTCTAGGCATACCATTTGCCTCTGAAACCACAATTCTTGCACCAGTGCTTGAAAATCTGGCCCTTGTCTTTGATAGATTTACTAGGAATTTTTACCTAATAGTGCATTGCAGTACCATGGCTGGTTATCATCTGTTCCAAATCTTTGGGCATTTTCAAGGCTAGGTTTCAGAAAGTATTTTCAAATTCCAATATATATATATATATATATATAGAGAGAGAGAAGAGAGAGAGAGAGAGAGAGAGAGAGAGAGAGAGAGAGAGAGATACAAACACATACATATTTAGTTAAGGAATGAGTTATGGTTTCTGGGGCTGAGAAAATTATTAGATAATTACCTTGTAATTCATAATACATAATTGGTCCTTTTCAATGTCATCAGCTTAGTCTCCTCTGTGGGGTTTGTTTAAAAGTGCTGCTTTGCAGGGCCATATTTCTGTCCTTTGATATATGAATGTATTTGAATTTCATCAGTTTCACAATTATATTGCTCCTTTCGTCCTTGATTATAGAAGTACAGCATTCTATCTATGAACACTTAGTGGTGAACTCCCCCTGCTCCCCACTAAAAGATGCACTCCCCAAGAACTCTCACTGCTACTCTCCATTGTAGCACTTACCATGACTAATGATTCCCCAAAATCCCATCACCCTCGCTTTAATCTTTCAGTCCTGTTTGTTTTTATCTTCTTTATTATAACCCAGATTCATTGGCTCACTGCCTTGTATATATGTGAATATTTTTGCACCTGTTCATTTATAAAGTCTTTGTTTTGTATTCAATCTGTATCTTGTATTTGTGTAAATTTGTACCTTTATATTGTTATGACCAATCAGGTCCATCTTGTAAATGAGCTATGCTCAATGATGCTCGCCTTGAACAAATAAAGATTTTGATTGATTGATTGATTGAAGTCTATCTCTTGATGGCTAACTCACCTCCTTTGTCTGTTTTTGTGTCCTCTCCTACTAACTCCATGTGTAATCAGGAGTTGTTTTGTTGTAACTAATTGTGGTTATGTAACCCCACACTCTGTAACCAATATGTTTGTGTGTACACTCCTGCCTAACACAGAGCCTTTGTAAAAGAACCTCTGGTTCAAAAGTTTATATAATTCAGTATCTAAATGAATAAATAAAATAAAAATAAAAATCCTTGCAGGAACTTGTATAATGTTATATTAAGTTTTTTCAGGCCCTCTGGTATCAGAACCACAAAATAAATGAAAATGAAACAACTAGAAAAGATTTGAGCCTCAATGAGACAAGGGCACAGGTCTATTTCAAAAGAGGAGACATTTATTGTATAAAATACATTCACCTGATGCATTTCGGATAGCTCACCACCCTTCTTCAAAGGCTAAATATTCCCATAATGACCAGACAATTAAATAACAAATTCAAAAAAGTCACACAGAAGCAGACCATATGATTGGCTAAAAGTATTTCCCATTAAATGTATATCCTCTAAGCCCATAGTAAAACATCAACAAGTGTAATTAAAATGTGTCTTATGAATAGTTCATAATAAGATTAATCATAAACAATAAGAGCACATATAAATATATTTATGAAATGAATGGAAATCAAAAAGGGAAACACGGGGCGAGGAGGACCAAAGGGGAAATGTAGATATAGAAACAAACAATAAAGTATGAGCAGAGAAACAACTCTAAAACAAATATAATACCAAATAAATTACAATACATTGTATAGCTAGTGTAGAATGTGCAGAAATACAAAGTCAGAAACAGCAGCAATAGACAAAGTAATTAATTTTCTTCAAAAAGGCTTCAGTTCAAAACCTTGATTTAAACCCTGGTCTCTGTCAGCACTCAAACTAATTATCCAGAATGCCTCTCGAGTTAAAAGCAGGTCATTAAAGTTTCCACCTCTAGGTTTTGGGTGCACCTTGTAAATCCCATAAACTGAATGCGTGCTCTGTGGGTTCTAAGAACCTGCAACATGTGCTGCGGTTGTGCAGATAAGATCCATTTTTATTATAGCTCTGACATGTTCACCAATTCTAATGTGTGAACTCTTTTTGTTTTCCCAACATATATTTTCCTGCAGCTACATATTGCCAGATATATCAGACCCTCAGAGTCACACGTTATCAGTTGCCTTACTTCATAGGTCCTACCAGTAACGCAGTTAACAAAATTATCACCCTTTTCCATAACTGTATAGACATTACATCTTTGCATGGATGGCACCTCTCATTTTATTCTGTAACCAAGTGCCATTATTGCTTGCTTTTAAAGCCATCAAAATTGGTCATCAAAATTTTGAAAGTTATCAACTCCTCGCCCCCCCCATCAACAAATCCTCCTTCTTCTGTCTCAAATGGGACCTCCTCTCAGACCCTCTCATGGTTGCCTCTGAATTCAACTCCTACTTCACCACATGTGCTACTACCTCCTTGCCTCCCTCCCAACTGTAACCCAGCCCACTCACCCTGTGGAAACTCCTATACTTCCTGGCCTGAACTCCTTTCCTTCAGGAACATCTCTCCCATGGAAGCCCTAGATGCCCTACTCACTCTGAACCCTTCCAAGAGTAAGTCCCTGATGGGTTGGACACCAAACTCCTCTACCTATCTGGCCCAGCCATCGCATCTCCCTCACTGCCCTTCTAAACCTTTCCTTCGCTATTGAATCAATTCCTATGGAGTGGAATCATGCCACCATCCTTCCACTACCAAAAGGAGGAGACCCCACCACTGCAGGCAAATTACCACCCCATATCCCTCTTCCCAGCCTTCAGAACTTCAGGAGTGCCTCGTGCTTTCAACTCTCCCTGTACCTCACTGAATCCAACTTCTTCATGCCTTTTCAGGCTGGATTTAGGAAAAACACTCTACTACCTCCTCCCTACTGAGACTCACAGATTCCATCCTCTCGGGATGGACAAAGGTCTAATTATGTCAGCTATCTTCATCAACTTAGCTAAAGCCTTTGACACAGTATCCCCACCCCTGTTGTTATCCTGCCTATCTGAAGCTGGGTTATCCATGATGGCCTCCAGCCGTTCAAGACCCTATGTCAAGGCAGAACCCAGTCTGTAAAACTGGTGATTCCTCCCTCCCCTCCCTATTGTCACTGGTGTTTCCCAGGGCTCAGTTCTCAGCCCAATTCTCTTTTCCATCCTACTAAATGACCTGCCAGAAAACCTGCTTTTCTACCTCAATACATATGTATGCAGATGACACAGTCCTCTTCTCCTCCGGCCTGACCCACGAGGAGATCACATCCAGTTTACAGGCAGATTTCAACAAGGTACAGTTCTGGTTTAGCTCCCACCACCTTGCCCTCAATGCCAAAAAGTCAGTCTCCTGACCTTCAGCACTAGGCAGAGACTATCCAGACTTACCTCACCCCTGATCTTCCACACCCCTGATGGGACAGCCCTCAAGGATGTGTCTTCCTTTAGGTACATATGGGTCTGTCTCAAGCAGCACCTATCCTTCTCAACCCACGTGGACGCTATCCTGAAAAAGCTGCACCCTAAGCTTGGCACTCTCTATAGAAATTGCAGTAGTCTCCCACTATCCATGAGATGTGAAATTGTGCAGAAAATGATTCTACCCACCTTCGACTCACTGCGATATAATCTACAGCCCCAAGGCATACCAAGTCCATACCCTATCCAGACTGGGCCCTCTTCATGCTTTCTGCCACTTTTCCCTTGATGCACCCCCCACCGCACCCACCACTGTGAGCTTCCACTCACTGACCGTCCCACCCCTTAACAACCTGAGACTACTTCACAGTGCCAAATTTGCTCTAACTCTGACTTGGTTCTCTTCCACCCTAAATCGCCTTTCCCCTATCTTCTCCTTCAACCCTCCCATGTCCTCAGGTCTTCCGACTCCTGACTATTGGCAATCCTCACTGTCGGGCCTCTGCAGGCCAATCAGCCTTCTCCTACCTTCTCCCAAAGCTTTGGAATGATCTGACAGTCCAAATCTGCCATTCCTTCTCTAGGCATTCTCTATCCTCTGCCATCCTAAACTACTATGCAGTAAACTGTTCATGCTCCTGACCTCCTCTCCCCAACCCTTCAGCCAACCCTCCCCTCTCCTACTAGTACCCCCTGCTCAGCCTACATCCTGCACAGCCTGACCTGTGGCTTTAGCTACCGCTATATATGCAGGCATATATTCCTACCAACCTCCACACTTAGCCCATACTGTACTTCTGCCTTGTCTCCCTGTCAAACGTAGTCCCTTAGTCAGTGACTGTCACCCATGTATAGTTATCACAATCCAGGTCTAAACCTTACTCCTTGTTCTCCCTTGCTTCTAACCTTCTAAACCTTCCTACACTGTTTTCCTACCTCATGTTCCCCTCTGAACATCACTAGACATACTGAAATTTGCCAGCAGATAAAGGCCTAGAGGTCTATCAAGTCTGTCTCGAATGTGCAGCTAGCACCCTTATTCTGCAGCTGCCCTCCCTTCCACCTTCCCTTCATTAACCCTCCCCTTGTTCTGTCCCATCCTCGCTTGAAGCAGTCCACTGTTCTACTGCATACCACTTCTGCAGGTAACGATTCCACCCAGCCACCACCCTCTCTGTAAAAAGTGTCTCCTCATCTCCTCCTGAACCTTCCTCGCCTCCAGTCTCATATCATGGCCCCTGGTGGCTCTCCTCCTTACTTTGAACAGCCCCTCTGTACCTGTCTTGTTTATTCCTTTCATGTATTTAAAGGTTTCAATCATGTCCCTCCTGTCTCCTCTCTCCTCCAGTGAGTACATGTTCAACTCCTTCAACCTCCTCTCATATGATAAGTCCCCCAGACCCTGATCATCTTTTGTCACCCCGCGCCTGCACTCCTCCAGTAACTTAATGTCCCTCTTCAGATACGGACGCCAGAACTGCACGCAGTACTCCAGGTGTGGTCTAACTAATGACCCATACAGTGGCAGAATCACCTCCTCCCTCCTCGAGGATATACCCTTGCAATACAACCCAGCATTTTGTTGGCCTTGCAGCTGCCTTCCTACACTGTGCCGAGTTGTTCATTGACCCGGTGATGAGCACACCCAGATCCTTCTCCTCCTCTGTCTGGGCTAGCTGCACTCCCCCTAGCTGGTAAGTCCTCCTTGGGTTCTTCATCCCAAAATGCATCACCTTGCACTTTTGGCATTAAAACCCAGTTGCCAGGTGTCTGACCAGGTTTCAAGCTTTGCCAGATCATCCTGCAACCCTGCCATCCCCCTAGGTCATCCACCACCGCTCCAACCTTGGTATCATCAGCAAACTGACTGATCTTGCTCTTGATGTCCCATGATATGTCTGCAATGAATATCCCAAACAACACTGGTCCCAACACCGAGCCCTGTGGGACACCGCTCGTCACTGCTCTTGGGTGTGAGAGCTCTCCACCCACCACCACCCTCTGTTGCCTTCCCTGCAGCCAGTTTCCTACCCATCTCACCAGCATTGCACCTGCCCCTGTGCCTACTAACTTCCTTCCCAGCCTTCCATGTGGCACTGAGTCGAATGCCTTACTGAAGTCCAGATACAGGACATCCACTGCATGTCCCCTGTCCAGTTGCCTAGTTACCCAGTCATAGAACCTGACCAGGTTGGTTTGGCAGGATCGGCCACGATGAAGCCATGCTGTCTGCTGTCCTGTAGTCCTTTGGCCTCTAAGAAGCCACCAGCCTCTCCTTCAGGATAGTCTCCATTAGCTACCCACGATGGATGTGAGGCTCACTGGTCTGTAGTTTCCGGTTCATCCTTGGGGCCACTCTTGTGGAGGGGCACCATGAGCCATCCTCCAGTCCTGAGGTACACACCCGAATGTAGTGAGGCATTAAATAGGTTCGCCAGGTCCTGCAAGGACCTCTGCCAGCTCCTTCAGTACCCTGGGTGGATGCCATCTGGGCCTGGTGCCTTGTCCACCCTCAGTGCCTTCAAACCCTCTCGAACTCTGCCTCCATGATTTCCCCATCTGTCACCACTTCCTGTGTCTGCCATTTCACCCATCTTGGGTGTCACCCTCTTCTCTTTAGTAAATACTGAGCAGAAGTACTCATTTAGTGCTTCCGCCTTTATCGCATTCTTGCTTCCACCCAACCCCTCCTTCCTAATCCTTACTATGTGGTCCTTCATAGTCCTTTTCTCCTGATGTACTTAAAGAAGTCCTTCTCCCCTTCTTAATGCCTTGTGCCAGCCTGAGTTCCGAGATGTTGGCTCCCCTTACTGCCCTTGTCACTCCTTCGATTCTGTCAAGTACTCCTCCTGTCCTCCCCTCCCTGTTTTCTTGTATTTCCTAAAGGCAGCTCTTTCTCCTTACCTTTCCATGACCTCCTTGCTCAACCAGCTCGGTTTCTTAGCCCTAGCCTTCTTGCTCTGGGCTTTGCAGCAGGTTTTGTTGCTCCACTATCCCCAACTTTATGAGCTCCCATCTCTGGTTAGTATCCATACTAGATTGAATTCTGGCCAGGTACCTTTACCACTTCCCCATCCTCCCAAAGTCAGCCCTCCTGAAGTCCAGCACTCTTGTGCCAGATTCCACTCCTTCCTTGCCCATATCCAATATGAGCCATACTGAGTGGTGGTCACTCCTCGACAGCGTTCCTCCACTGTAAGTTCTCTCACAAGTCCCCATTTGCCAGCACAAGGTCAAGGGTATTCCCTAACCTGGTTGGTTCACTGACCATTTGCAGCAGGAAGCTGTCCTGAAGGCATCCAGCAGTACCTGCCCCTTCTGTTCCTGGTTGTTGGGGTGCTCCAGTCCACTCCTGGCATGTTGAAGTCCCCACAATCACCACACTACCCTTCTCGCAGGTCCTCCTGATCTGTCCCACTAGTTCCCTGTCTAACTCCTCCATCTGAGATGGTGGCCTGTACACCACTCCCATTCTAAGACTCCTATTCTTGGAATCCTGGATTTGCACCCAAAGTGACTCTGTACTACCCTCCTCCTTCCTCCCTTACACTTCAGTCCTTCCTTCACATATAGTGCCACCCCCTCCTTTCCCAGTCACCCTGTCCCTACGAAATAACCTGTACCTTGGTACAGACAGGTCCCAGTCATTATATTGGTGGCCCATGTTTCTGTGATGGCTGCAATGTCCACCTCTCCCTCTGCCATGAGAACCTGCAACTCTGCAGTTTTCCTCCCAAGGCTCCTAGCATTAAGGGTAACCACCTTCCACCCTTTCCCTCCTCCCATCCTGCCCTCCTTTCCTAGCATCACCAATAGTACTTGCCATTTGTCCTTTGTCACTGTTATGGGGGTAAGCTCATATGATTTCAACCTGTGGTCTCTGCATATCTCTTCCCCAACTGCCACCCCCACTCCTAGTTTAAACTCCCAACTTCCTCTATATATTCTTCCAGCCTCTGCTTCAACACTTTCTTTCCTTCCTCACTCAAGTGTAGTCTGTCCTGGCATAGAGACTACTGTCCTCCCAGGTCCCTCCCCCCCCCCAACAGCCCATACCCTTTAGCACAACACCAGGTTCTTAGCCATCTGTTAAATTCCTCTATTCTCAGCTTTCTTGTTGTGCTTTGCCTTTGGCAATGGAAGTATCTCGGAAAAGTTACTGATCTTCCTGCCCTCACATAATTGTGCTAGTTCTCAAACCTCCTCTGGACAATATCCACTGTCTTGTCAGCCAGGTCATTTGTCCCAAGATGTATAATTAAATGAGGCTTGTCCCTACCCTTCTAGCATATTTCAGAACAGACTGTCCCACCCTTTCCGCTGTCATTCCTGGCATGGCCTCCACCCAAATGCGACTATGCCTCTCTGCCTTGCTACCCCACCTAACTCCTCTTAGTATTGAGTCCCCAGCACTAAGATTCTACCCTCTACTCCCTGCTAGCTTCCTTTCATCTCCTCCTCATTTCCAGCTCCTCTTCTTCCTCCTGCACATTATTATGCCCTTTTACCCCTGTTGCAGTTCTCCCAGCAGAACTTCCCCCGCTCCAGTTTGGTCCAGGCATTTATCAATTACTCCTCTAATTTCATCACTTCCCTCCTCCACCTTCTTCCCTCTAGCAGTGCAAAACTATTTTCTGAAGATCCTTCACAAATGCCCACTCCTCTCTTCATAGTAACCTGTTCTCTCCTTTCCACTCCATGACTTTTGCCACTTCTTCGCCTCCCTCACAAGTCCCTATTGCCTCCTTCCATTTGACTTTTGTCTCCTGACCTGGTTTCCCGGCAATCGTTCTTCCTGGCCTGGGCCCTTGTCTCTGCTTCCTTCTTCTGAGCCTCTCCTCACCACTGTTGGCTTAAATTGCCCTCCTCATCTCCCTTCTTCCTCCCTCCAGTATTGGGCTAAACCCACCTCAATCTGCCTTGCCTGTCTTAGTTCCTCCTGCAGACCTCAATCTCCTTTCTAAGTTTTTCTATGTGGTTGCACACTAACATCCTCCCACTCTCCAGGCAATGTTTAGAAAGACTGGTGCACCGCAGTTGTTGCAGCCTACCACCCTACCCATTGTTGTCGTTGCCCACCAGCCGACCCCCACCCTTCCAGATGCAGGCTACCAAACACCCCCAAGTCCCCACCTCCCTCTATCAGTGCAAAACATTCTTTATGTCCCTTACCTTCTTTGTTGCACACGCTTAGATATGCTGAGCAACTGCTTTTATATTCCTATCCACACAAAAATACTTTAAGTAGCCATTGCACAACCTTCTTCAACTCCTACCTCCTTACCCAATGCAATAACTATGTGAAGTAGTAATAATGAAAGCGCCCAGATTTGCATTTACTTCCTTCCACTGAGAGAGCAGTCACTTCTTCACTTGCTGCAGTTCCTTTCCTGGATGTCTGCTTCTGTTATGAAAGGTGCAAATCCTTTGCCTGTTTGAGGAAGTGATGTCAGAACCCCTAGTACAAAGGGAATAATTGACCAGGGGTGGGTGGGGTGAGGGTTTGGGTGGGTGGGACCAGCCCAAGTCTTCCTGGAAACAATCAGGTAGCTGAGGCCTCTAGTCAGGCAATTAGCACCTTCCCCACTCAAAACTTTGCAGCTAGTGAAGCCAGCAACAATGAATCAATTCTATTCAAAGCTCCAACATAGGTTTGCTATCCAAAGAAACAGGACACCAATTCAAACAGCTTCCCAACAATACATCAAAATAAGTTTGGAATTATAAGATATAGGTCTCCAATTCAAAGAAACAGACCAGTTAAATTACACCAATTATGTTTAAAAGAGAAGAAATAGGCCTCTACAAATGCAGCCTGCCACACCAAACCAAACAAATAAGCCCACTTTTAGCTACCAAAACAGGTTTCAAAATTCCAACAGCCCCAAACAATACCCTGCTAGCCCCTTAGTAGTAAGAAAGAAAATAAACATTCTACCAAGTAGAATCCATGAAAACAATGTAAAACAAGAAGCTACTGTATTGTAGATCTGATCCTGTCCCCTTCTAGTTCCTTCTGAGAAGCCAAAGCACCCCACTTAAATACAAGGCAGTTAAAGCCCTGTAAACAATGTGTAACTCTAACCTGATTCAATGTAATAAATGTTAGTAATGGAAGTGTGTAATCAAATGTGTAATGTTAATCCCTAGTCATGGCTTCAATGTGTAACTCAGTGCTATGTATTATATTATGTACTCACTGCTCTCCTCTGTAACCCCCAGGTCACACCGTGAGATGAGCATCTTGTTGCTCAATGTGCCTTTCCTGGTGAAACATTTCAATAAATAAATAAATAAAATGGCTATTCACTACTTTGTCCTCTGTAGTGGGCACTCTATTGAATGCCATTCATAGTTGTAATACTGATATGTCTTTCAAGCCTGGGTCACTCTGCAGAACATTCCAGTTTTCTAAGAACTTCCTCCATCTCCCTAGCCTGTGCGGAATATGATAGAACAAAATTGTATCTAGCCCTGTCAGTGTTCTGTATGTCATCAGACATTTGATTGTCTAACTGGGTATTTTTTTTTCACCTGCAAATTCAAAAACCATTCACAATGTCTCTTTCACTATAGCCCCATTTCCTCAAAATGATTACTTAGGGCTTCTGCACTTTCTTGAAACTTTTATCCATGCTACAATTTCTGTGGGTATGTAAGAACTGCCCTTTGGGATATTCCTGATAATGTGTCTAGGGTGACAGCTACTGGCTCTCAACAAAGCATTACCATCAGTGCATTTCCTGTATAAGTCAGTAGTAATTCTACTGTCCTCTCCTTTATTTTTAAATCCAAAAACATGTTTCTATGTCTGACAACTGACTTGTAAATTTAAGGTTACAATTTGTTCCTCTAAATATGTTACAAATTCTTTTAGCATGGCTACACTGCCTTCCAGATAAAAAACAAATCATCTATGTAATGTTTCCATATTTATTTTTATTTTTATTTATTTCAAGTCTAGGATTACACTACCTTTGAGCCCAGGGCTCTTTTACAAAGGTTCCATGTCAAGACATAGGTATCACATGACAATAGACAAATTGTTACACAAATAAGGGTAAAGGATATCAAATTAATTTCGAACAGACAGGGAGAGGGTAAAGTGGATAGGAAGAGGACAATAGGGGTGGTAGAAAGAAATGGGAGGGCAAGGGGAATAAGAAAATGAGAAGAGAGGAGAGGGGGGGGGTAAGGAAGGAGGAGGTGAGGTGAATCTGCCAGGAAGGTGGTACTGCGCAGGTGCTGTAGAGCATGGGGCAGAGGCCAAACTAGGAAAGTGCGTATGTAAGGGGCTAGATATAGGAAGAGTGGTAGCGGAGGCGGAGTTGCATAGACATTATCCATGACAGTCGCAGATGCTGGAAGTGACCAGGGTGTTTTGGAGCCTGGATTTGAAGGCCCCTAGCCCAGTGAAATTATCATTGGCAAGACCGTTAAACCAAGTGGGTGCCCTGTAGGTGAATGAACACTAGCCAATGTCGCGGCAGCGAGGGATACGGAAAAGTTGTGGATTTGATCCCTGGTAATTCTGGAGCTGGTTTTCATTTGAAGGAGGAACAGACCCGGGAGGGACAGTCTCAACTATATTTTCTTAGCAACCACGCAGGTTTGGTACTGAATTCTATTATCAGGTTGAAGCCAATTAACTTGTGAGTAGAGGTCACAGGTGTGTGTGAGCCGCTCTGCACCAGTGATGAGTCGACAGGCCTTGTTTAGAGTGGTAGTAATCCTTCTGAGTGCAGTGGTAGTGGCAGTGCCATAGATGACAAGACCATAGTCAGTCTGGGAGATGATGGAGCTTTGAACTGGCAAAGAGGGCCTCTTTAGTCAGGTGCCAATGAAGCCGGTAGAGTAAGCCCAGTCTAGTATTCGCAGTTTTAGCGACACTGGTTATATGGGTTCCAAAGGACAGGTGTGGGTCTAGGGTGATTCCTAGGTATCTGAAGGAGTCAATCTGCTCCAGGAGTCCCCGCAGGTGTTTAAGGAGAGTTGGTGGTGTTTGTGTTTGGTTTGGTGGCTGGTGAAAATCACCGCTCTTCGTTTTTTCTTTCCATAACCTAATATTGTCAGAAATGGATTCAGATTTCTATCCAGCACATATTTATTCTCCCAAGAACCCATGTAAATATTAGCAATAGAGGAGGCACAGGCCCCCATCGCTGTCCCCTTACCTGCAGAAAAATTGTTTATTAAACATAAACACATTCCATTAAAAAAACTCCAGCAATTTCACAAGAAAGGCAGTTCCTGATATAGCTCCCTCCCTTTACTGTTAAAACAATATGCTGCTGCATCTAATGCACCATTGTGTAGTGGTTAGAATAAAGGGATTCAACATGCATAGTCACAAGGAGGCAGGCATCATTAGTTGTAAGTCTCTCTACCGTCAGAACATCCGTTGTGTCCTGTAAATAGGATGGCAAAGTACTGACAAATGGGTGTAAATGGTAATCCACATACTGTGATAGGTTTTCTGTTAATGACCCAATTCAGCTCACAATGGGGTGGCCTGGGGCATCTCCAAGGATTTATGATTTTTGGGCAACAAACAGAAAGTCACTGTTATCAGTGAATCAACAATCAGGAAGTCCATTTCTTTTTCTCAATTTCCCATTTCTAATGCCTCTCTAATACATTCATCAATCAAGGTGTTATATTCATAAGCAGGATCAGAGTATAACTTCCTATAGAGTTCTAGATTATTTAACTGTCTTTCAGCTTCCAGTATGTAGTCCCTTTTATTAAGAAACGACAACATATCCCCCTTGTCTGCCTTTTTAATCTCAATTTCTGTATTGTGTGTTGGAGGGACTTTATAGCCTTGAGGAACTTTTAGTAACCCTTCTGCCCTAATTTTGAGAATTTAACACACGATGAAAAGCTGGCTACAAATATACAACACCTGCCAATGAGTATCCAGTTCGAGTTCAACTATGTATATGTATATATATATAAAAGACAAAGAACCTCTGTGGAGATTTGCATATGCAGCCCATGATGCTTTGCATTGTGTGGGCATGTGTGATTTTGTATATATATATATATATATATATATATATATATATGGGATACATGATGGAATATGGAAATATTTTCACTCCTGCAGAGTGAAATATACAGGGCTCACGAGGCAGGAGTGAAAATATTTTCATATTCATGATGTACACATCATGTGTCCTATTTATACAATGAGACCTCACTGTTGCAAAATGTACCATGTGCGCAGCTTGCATGGCTTTACGCAGCTTTGTGCGATTAGTGCGGCTTTGTGTGGTTTAGCATGGGTTTAGTGCGGATTCGGGGTGTGATAAATGTCAGTTCTTACAGTTATCAAACACCTGTGAAAATAACTATGATTTATCACACTCATTTATCACTCACCCCATTGTGTAAATATATATATATATGTATGTATGTATATATTATATATATATTTTATATATATGTATGTGTGTGTACATATATGTAGTAGCACAAATTTGTCAAGAAATTTTGTAAGATTCCCTATTTATCCTTCACAAAATTTAGGGAAAAAATCCTCTAAAATTCTTTTTGTTATACCTAGAGAAAGAGGCCAGTTCCTATTACAGTACCCAAGTGCCATCTGGTAGATTTTCAGCTAGACTATCAGATGGATGCACCTTCTCCGGGTAGCAGTGAACACACTAACAAACAAAATGAAATCCTTAACAAAAGGTTTCACAATTTATTTATTTATTTATTTATTTTATTTTGACAGCAGTTTGAAAACCTTTGAGCCATAGGCTCATTTACAAAGGTACCTTGTCACAGTTCTCACAGGGATTCTTAAAATCCTTAAAAGTCCCTCCACATATATATATGTACATATATATATATATATATATATATATATATATATATATATATATATATATATATATATATATAGAGAGAGAGAGAGACATAGAAACATAGAGGTTGATGGCAGATAAGGACCACAAGGCCCATCCAGTCTGCCCATTTTTTCGACCTTATGAATGTGCCACACACCTTTACACTGTCAATGACCCATATATCCATATTCGCCTGTATTGCTCCCTTATGCCTATCCCATGCCTGTTTGAAGCCCTGCACTGTATTCATAGCCACCACTTCCTGGAGGTTGGCCATTCCATACATCCACTACTCTGTCTGTGAAAAAGATTTCCTCACATTCCCCTTAATCAGCCTCCTCTATTCTCATGCTTGTCCTCTTGTCCCACTATTTTCTTATATTTAAACATGTTAGACTTAGGGTTACCACCTTTAAGAAGCCCAAAGTGGGACATTTCTTACTTAAAACATGATTTTTCGAGGACAATATGTAACCTCAACCAATGCAATATAATTTTTTCTCTAAATAATCAAAATTAAGACTAAGGGTTGCAGTTTTTAGGTGTTCTAGTGCTACTTATCATTTTAAGGTGTTTTAGGTAAGGTACTATAGTTTTGCAACATTTTGAGAAAAGTCTGAAAATATTTATTTCTACTATAATGTCAGGACATGTAGTATTTTTCATGTTTCTTCAGAGGACACAGCTGCCCAAATCAGGACTGTCCTGCGAGAAATAGGATAAGTGGTAACCCTAGTTAGACTCTTTCACCTTGTTAATGCCCTTAAGGTGTTTGAATGTCTTGATCATATCACCTCTCTCCCTCCTTTGCTCAAGAGTATACATATTGAGCTCTGTTAATCTGTCCTCATATGTCTTCTGATGCGGTCCCTGCACCATTTTGGTTGCCTCTTCTAGACTGCCTCAATTTGGTTAATGTCCTTGTGAAGGTGTGACCTCCAGCACTGCACGTAGTACTCCAGATGGGGCTCAACTAGTGTCTTGTAAAGAGGGATTATTACCTCCTCTTACAACTTGTGATACCCCTACTAATACACTCTAACATCCCCTAGCCTTACCTACTGCTTTAGAGGTCTGCTTGATGATTTCAGGTCATCGTGATAATGATGCCCAAGTCTCTTTCTTCCTTTGTGACTGTCAGCAACTCCTCCCAGCCTATAGGTGGCTTCAGGGTTTCTCTTCCCTATGTGCATGATCTTGCACTTATTTGCATTAGATCCCAGTTGCCACTCTTCTGACCATTTGCTAGTTTATCCAGATCTCTTCTCATTGTGCCCACCCCATCTGGATCATCTACTCTGTTGCAGATCTTGGTGTCATCTGCAAACAGACAAGCCTTTACCCTCTAGTCCATCTGCAATGTCACTAATGAAGATATTGAAGAGGACTGGCCCAGGACTGATCCCTGAGGTACCTCACTTGTGACTTGCATCTCTTCTGACTGTATACCATTTACCACCACTCTCTGTTTCTGTCCCTCAACCAGTTTGCCACCCAGTTAACCCAACTTCTGACACACCCCAAGTCTACCCAGCTTATTTATCAATCTTCTATGTGGAACAGTGTCAAAAGCTTTGCTGAAGTCAAGGTAGGTGACATCAACTGCTCCACCTTGGTCCACCACTCTGGTTACCCAGTCAAAGAAATCTATGAGATTAGTTTGACAGGACCTTCCTTTGTAAACCCATGCTGTCTTGGATCTTGTGCCTATGGATTCCAGGTGTTGCACTATCCTTTCCTTAAGGAGTGCCTCCATAATCTTGCCCACTACTGAGGTAAGACTGAATGGCCTATAGTTCCTGCCTCCTCCCTGCTACCACTCTTGTGGAGCGGGATCACATGAGCCCTTCTCCAGTCTTCTGGGACCTCTCCTGTACTCAGAGACTCACTAAACAGGCCTGCTAATGGCTGTGCTAGTTCCACCCTTAGCTCCTTAAGTACCCTGGGATGTATGCCATCAGGTCCCATTGTCGTGTCCACCCTGAGCTTAGCAAGCTCTTGTAGACCCTTTTTTTGTGAAGGGAGTAGTGCTTACCTCCCTCCCCTGTGTCCATGGTGCTGAGCTGTGGGCCCTGCCCTACCTTCTCTTCAGTAAATACTGAGCAAAAGTATCTATTTAGGATAGATGCTTTACAGGGTCCTCCTCAATCACATGCCCCATTTTCTACTTTGAGCTGATACCCCTTCTGGACTTTCTCCTTTCACTAATGTATCTATAGAAAGTCTTGTCACCTTCTTTACTGTTCGTGCTAGTGTTTCCTCAGTTTGGGACTTGCCTGCCTTACTGCCTTCCCTGCTTCCTTAGGGCAGTTTGGTATGCCTCCCTATCTTCATCCCGCTGTGTTCCCTTATATTTCCTGATGGCCAGCCTTTTGGCTCTGACCTTTTCTGCTCCTGTATTTGAGAACCAAAGTGGTTTCCTTCTTCTTTGCTCTTCTTTTCTGTCTAACACAATGGGATGTTGCTTCAAGTATTGCATCCTTAATGCTTGCTCACTTTGCCTGTACCCCATCACCTGTGTTTCTTTTGCCAGGGCTAGCTTAACTCTGTTGGCCATCTTATCAAAGTCAGCTCCTCTGGAGTCCCATATTTTTGCCTTGGAATGGGATGATTTAGATGTAGTGGCCAAATTGAACCATACCATGTGATGGTCACTGGCCCCAGGTGACCTTCTACCTGGAGGTCTGTGATACCTTCCTGTTAGTCAGTACTAGATCTAGGATAGCTCTGTCTCTTGTGGGTTGTTGTACCAGTTGTTTGAGGCCCTCCCATGCAGGGAATCTACCATGTGTCTGGTTCTGGCAGATGTTCCTGCTGGTATTGACCAATCTGTATCCGGCAGGTTGAAGTCTCCCATTATCAGAACCTCCCTTTAGCTGTCATGTTTTGTATATCTTCTAACAGTAATGTGTCTGTGTCCTCTCCTGGTCTGGGGGCCTGTAGACAACCCCATTTCTTATGGCTGTCCCATTTCCTGTTTCCAGGGTGACACACAGTTCTTCTGGCTCCTTATGTGTATTCTGAATTTCTGTAGTTTTGATATTTTCATTGACATACAGGGCCACTCCACCCCCATTTTTGCATCTCAGTCTCTTCTGAACAGTACATAGCCAGGTACTGAAGTCTTCCAAGTGTGGTTACCGGTAAACCATGTCTCACTAATTGCTACTATGTCCAGTTTAGCCTCTGACATTATTGCCTGCAGGTCTGGGATCTTATTTCCCAGGCTGTGAGCATTGTGTACATGATTTTCCATTGGCCAGATTTCGGTGTGTTAGTTGTTGGGTGAGGTTTGGCATTTCCTGTGCGTCGTATGGGAGACTGAACTTTTCTTACCCGTGATGCAAATGAACTGCAAATCTGCTGAATCCCTGTTTGACCACTAGCTGAGGGGAGGGTATTCTTCCCATTCGACGTATGGGGTGCTGCACCCTCTCCCATTTGCTAGTTTAAATATTCTGCAAAGGCGTCAGACTCTGCCCCAATGCACTGACTCCTCCTTAGTCAGATGCAGTCCATCAAATTTAAAGAACTTTCACTCCCAGAACTGTTGCCAGTTCCCTACAAATCTGTGTCCTTTTTCCTGGCACCAGCCCTTGAGCCACATGTTTAGCTCCCCTATCTCCCTTTCTCTGACCTTCCATCCATCTGCCCCTCCCAGACTGGAAGGATCTCAGAGAAGGAGATGTCAGACGAAATGGATGATAGTTTGTCACCCAGCCTGGTCAGTTGTTCCTTGGTCTCCACAACTGACTGGCTGGCTAGATCATTAGTCCCTATGTGTACCAGGATGTCAATGTTTTCTCCTGCTTTGAAATTTTAGCAATGCGGGTCAGTGTCTCTCCACATTGATGTACCTGAGAGACATCTGGCCATTACCCCAGCTGGAGATGGGTATCTACTCCCGAATCATGGAGAGAGAGCTAAAACTACACTAAAGCATCATTTAGGGTTCAAATGCAAAGCATACAAATTAAGGGAATGAAAAATTAGTGTAAGTCTGGAACCTGACAAATCAGTGATGAGATGTGATGTTCCTCAGGGTTTCAACCATTATGCAACACAGGATTGGTGGAACCTTAATATCTGCACACAGCAATGCATGCATAGAGAATGCCAATATTAGTGTAATGCTAACCCTACAATAAATGAACTCTGAAACCCAAAGGAGCACAACACCACCAGACTTCCATCCCTAACTTTTCATGGTCTTTGTACACTGTGGGCTGGATATTCAGAAATGTGCCAGAGGCAGGCGCAAGAGCTGTGCAGTGAAATTCCACTGCACCATGGTGCAACTGGTGTGATATTCAAAGGATGCGCATGACAGGATATGCCTGTGCAACATGGCTGAATATCGTGCCTAATGTGCTATAGCGCAAGAAGGGATGCACAGGGAGCATACCAAGAAGCACAAGAGCAGCAACCAGGGATGTGCAAGGTGCAGAGATGCATGCACCAGGACACACACAGAATGGCAATGCACCCAGCAGGTGGCAAGCCACAGGGTGGGAGGACCTACCACCAGGGCACAGAGTGTGCCAGGAAAGAGGCATGGTAGGCACAAAGATACACCACCCAGTGCACATGTGGCAGCAGTAGACCCCTGACCACATGCACCACAGTGACACAGGGAGGCAGGGAGGTGACACTGGTGACTGCTGCACAGGCACAGGCATCCCCTACAGGAGGCTCGGGATGCCACCTGGAACACAGCCAGTAACACAGAGGTGAACAGCACACAAGGCACACCCCACATGCCCAGCAAAGGCAGGCTATGGCCACCTAATCCAACCAATGGTGGAACACCATCAGGTACAAGCCCCGTCAACCCCAGTCATACCACACAGCAGCCATGCACACCACTGCAACATGACTCCACAAGCCAGCTGCAAAGCAGACATGGACACAGATGGTAAACCATAAAACAATGTATTGCAAAACGTATAAAACAACTATATACATATCTACATGGTCCAGGGTAATGGGAACTGGAAATGTTGGGACCACCAACAAACCGGGAGGAGGGAAGGGAGGCAGGGGACAGAGGTAATGCCAACAGAAGGGGACAAGGGAGGGCAAGGGAGGGGCTCATGGAAGGATGTGATGCAGGCCAAAGGGCCCTACATCTATTCATGGACCCACTGGAGGCCAATGCTGGTGTCAGTGCTGCCGTCTGCACTGTGACTGTTCTAGAAGGCATACCACCTGGATCGTGGCAGTGGTCACCCACAGGATCTGTCACAGGAGCCTTGCATGGACATTTGGGGTCGGACACCTTGGAAAAGGAGTGAACATGGTATGAGTGCACACCCAGAACACCGCAGCCCACAAACCATGCACAGTGGGCATCGGTGACATGCGCGCCTGGGCCAGCAACCAGCCACCCGTGACAAGTGCGCCCACATGAGCTGCCCACCCGGGAACCACAGCCATGCAGAACACTGCACACCATCACTGCCCATGCTCCATACACCACTGCCATGGCTGGTAGGACATAGCTAAGCAGCAGGATGGCAGTGGCACAGCCAGGACCCGGCACACCTACAGCCCACCTGCAGCAGCCCCCACATGTGCGATAGCCACAGAATGGTGCAATGGAGACCACCAGCAGTGCTCAGCTGGAGGAGCCATGTGCACAGAGGGCCATGCCACACCCCCACCCTCGCTGCCCACCCTGCACAACAATGTAGCATGACTCTGCCTGCCTGCATGCTGTGGCACACCTTGTGGCTGTACAGCAGCATCACCCATGTGACCTGCATGCTGTGCAGTGCTCCTGTGGTGGCCTACCCTGGCCTGGCTGCAGCGCCAGCAAGATGAGCCCACCCCCATCTTCATGGCCTAGCAGAGAAACATGGAGAATGACACATCAGTACCTGGCAACACTACCGCCCCATCCCAAGCACAGTGTAACACCCTACCCAGCGTGTCTGTGGCACAGTGACAGGGCACCCATGGTGCACCACCACGGTCAACAAGACACGCAGCCCTGCCCCCGCAGCACATGGTGTGCTGACCACACCACCCCATGGACCACTGGATGGGAATGGGCATGGGCGATGTGCACTTACCTGGCGTACACAGCATCTGTCCAGACACGTACCTGTAGAGTCCACAGCCACTCAGGGTCTGTCCACTGCAGGTCCCCATAGCGGTGCCTGCATTGCTCCCAACTGCGCCGAGCACCCATGGCCTCCTCCAGACCATTGGCCACCTCTTGCCACACCTCTGTCGGTGGCCTGTTTAGGTGCACCTGCCCAAACAAGGCACCAGCATGAGGCTCCACGAGGGCCACAAGGCTGACCAGCTGCACTTGGGTCCAGTGAGGGGCCCTGGCACTAGTACGGCATAGCATGGCTGCAGCTAGTTGGCAATCAAAATGGTGCCCAGTAGCTTATGTGTCACTCCTGCTGGGGATGTCGCCTCACACTGCGATCGCGCTGCCAATGCCTATTGCGCCAGTATGGGCATGTGTGATACTGACAATGCAGGGCTGACAAGAAGGTCAGAGGGCAACCGTGAGGTCAAGGGTTGGCCAGCGACCCCTGCGCCATAGTGCTATTGGAACGCTATGCATGGAACAATGTAGAGTTGTGGGGCCGTGATGCATAGCCCAGTAGCTGCAGACACCATGGTACCCATAGCACAGGTACACCATTAGTGTCATGGCACCACAGCGCCATTGGCACCATGGTGCCCAGGCACCGTAGGCCGTACAGTGCACAAAAACCACGCGGTGCAATAGCGGCCAGCGCTGTACTGCTTTGTGCATATGCTACGCCACTGCCATACATGATGGCAGCACATGCATGCATGCTGCAGAGCCTGTCACATGGTTCTGCAATGGCTTGAGCATGCAACTCCATTGCGCAATGTGCAACATTGCGATATTCAGCTAGAATATACAAACCAGCTCATTAGCCTATCCACGGCAGATCTGCTGCATTAGCATCTCATTACAGTTGCGCATCCCTCATTTGCATGCGATGCACTATAAAGACGCCACAGGACTGCAGAGGTACGGACCGGTATTGCAACCTTGAGAGGTATGAAGCTCGCTGCGGGCTGTCGGGACAGTGGAATGGGAGGGTAATGTGGGACTGAGCAGACTATATTATACATGTCTATCTCCATGGGACCAAGCATGATCGATAGAGAGGAGGTTGAGGAGCATGGGCCCACATCGCAGGCCCAACTTCACCAGGCCAGAGTTGCACTCTATTCAAGGCATACCTGGACAAGGAGCATCTTCTGAGTGGCATGACAGGCACCCCACAGGCCCAGGCGACAGCATGGGAGGTGTGGCCCGTACTGTGAACCAGCAGGGCAGCCACCAACGGTCTGTGCAGGAGTGCAAAAAAAGGTTGGGACAGACAGGAGGAGGATCAAGGAGAAGGTGGCAGCCATCCAGGCAGCCCATGCTGCCACAGGTTGGGGTCAGCCTGACGTGCCCCAAATGACACCATGGGAGGAGATGGTGGTGGCCACCATGTGGCGCAGCTCCCTCAAGGGTGTTCCCAGTGGAGGTTTCCAGATGGGTGGCAGCCCATCACAGCATGGTAGGACTGGCGGTGATGGTGGCAGGGGGTGACAGCACCACTAATGCAACTGTGTTCCCTTTCAGCTCCTGAGCACCTGCATGCAGTGGCAGGGGTGGTGTGTCCACCAAGGGGCAGCCCTGGACCTGAAGGACCGTCCATCCACCTCCACCAGACTCCGGGGACAGAACGAATGCAGTCCAGCACCGCTGTCCATCCAGATGCCTGTGGCGCAGTTGTGGATGAGGCCCTGGCTGTGTTCCAGCTTGACGCCAGGCATGGCATCCTGTGTGCTGAGACACAGATCAGGGCAGGGTCCGGGACTGATGATGATGACACCTTCATCCCAGACAGCAATGTTGTTGGTGCAGAGGAGGCACCCATACCACACACCCGCCACGGCAGCATAGACGGTGACCTGGTGGTGGTTGCCTGCACACCAGCCACTGTAGCTGGCATCGCTGAGGCTGCCACTGGTGCGGCACTGGCTGGCAATGCTGGTGGTGCAGCTGCACCAGTGTTACCCTGCGCACAGTGGACGGAAGGGCATCCGCAGTGGGTCAACAGCATTGGAGGGGGCCTGGGCAGTGCCCACCACGGTGCACCTCAAGACGACCAGCCCCAGGAGGGCCCCACCATGCAGCACCCACCTGGGACTGGGCAGCAGGGTCAGGCTACACCCATGGGTCGACACGATGCCCATGAGCCCCAGGGCACTGACCCCTTGACGAGCACACCCCGCCTGCTCGGGCTCCATTGAGCAGCAGGTACTGGTCACAGCAGGGGTGTGGCCTTTGCATAGCTGCGCCAGGCAGCAGACAGAGACTTTGACCTGCTCCTGTGGAGAATAGGCATATGCGGGTGGACATGACCGCAGCCTTGATCGGCTCACCGCTGCGGTCACGGGCCGGCCTCCCTGGTTCATGGTCATCCACCCGATACCCTGCAGAGTGCACTTTTCACCCTCAGTCACAGCATTGTGTGACCCCACTGTGTCTATGCTGGAATCCACTGTGGACATCCCGAGCATGCCTGAAGCGGGCATGTTTGGGAGCTCTGCAGACACCTGCGAGGACCCGCTTTTGTTCCCACAGTATCACCCTGGGTGACAGTCTGTGACAACCCCTGGGTCCAACGCTCAGCCTGTGTCCACCGGGCAGTCCCAGCAGGGCCATCCACATGTCCGCAGTGGCCGTGCTTCTGTGCGGTATTCCTGAACTGACCACCCTACGTCCACTGTATGCTGCTGATATGTGTCACATTGGTGTGGCATGTGCGTGTGCATCCTGTGGATGTAGCATCCATGGTCGATGCTGCACACAGGCCCTGTGCTCACCAACCAGGCTGCTGGCCACTGTGGCGTGTGCATGAAGATGCGAGCAAGCAGCTGACTGCCACTGTGCACGGTGCTCTCGCAACTGACACATGCCCGGTGCCCACCCCTGGGCATGGGCATGGTGGGTCCTGTGTGCATGTGCATGTGTGTGTGAGTGGGGTGTGGGGGTGTGAGCGGTGTGCAGGGATGTGCTGCATGCTGCCATGGTGTCCAGACCCACACCTGTCCTCGCCCCCTCTGGATGACCTGGGCACAGAGCCCACCCATGCATGCCTGTCTGCTGTGACAGTCCCTGGTCATGCCTGTGGCCATGTTCACCTACCTGCCTGCTCCATAGTGCTCCTCTGCAATTGTGTTCTGGTGCTGCTGGGCCATCCTGGGCAGCTGGGGGTCCCTTCACCTGGTGGGGCTGCACACCACCTCCAGGCCAGGTGGCCACGTCGTCCCACACTGCTATCCCACTCTTCGACCTTGACAGCTATCCAACAGTTGATAGCCATGTTGTGTATTATCAGCAGGCCAGGAATGGGCCACAGGCCTTTGAGGAGATGTACTGTAGGGCACCACCAGACCTGTCCAGGCAATGGAACTGAGCCTTCAGCTGCCCAAACACCTGCTCAATGATGTTCCTGTGCGTGCGCCTCATTGTATTGCACCTGCACTGGGGTCAAAGCCGCTGGTATGGGGTGAACAGCCAGGGCTGGAGTGGTATCCACTGTCACCTGTGTGTAGAGATGTCTGGTTAGCATAATGGACCGTGTCACTGCAACACCGCCATCCCACACCACCTGGCACCCTGCCCCAGCATCCCCACTCCCTGCCCTGCTGTTCCCAGCTTCCTGCTTCTACAGCATACTCACCGACTAGGTGGCTGGTGGGGATGTTCCCCTCTGAACCTGTGGCACGGTGCTGACTGGTGCCAGATGAAGGTATCGTGTCCTCCCCAGGATGTGTGGCACAGACATTGGTGATGTGCCCCTGGCATCACACACCACCTGGCAGTTGACACGTGGTAGCCCTTCCTGTTTATGCATGCTACCCTCCAGGCCAGGTGGTGCGCAGATGCCAACATGGGTGCAGTCGATAGCCCCTAGCACACCAGGCAAACGTGCCACCCTGTGGAACTCCTGTATGTTTGCTGTGTGCTCTGCCTCTGTGCTGGGGAATGGATGTAGTCTGCAGCATGTGGCAGCAGTGCACTGAGGAACTGTGTGAGGAACCGTGATGTGGCCAACTGGGTTATGCCTGTGGTGTCCTCTGGAAGGTACCTGTGGTGAGCAAGCACATCATGGCCATGACCTTTGTCACCACCGACAAGGCATGGCTCCGTCTTGTGGGTGCCTGCATCTCCTCACTGCACAGCTCACAGAGCACCCTCAGAATTGCCCAGTTCAGGCAGTACCGCCCATGATCTCTGTATCACTGTACTGTTCAAGGTGGTGCAGGCACAGTGCAACCTGTTCTGATCGTATCGCTGACAGGCCCTTCCATGGCCGCACCGGTCTGCAAGCTGCTTCCTCACACCCCTCATTACTGCCTCCATCTGGAAAATGGCACTGGCCATGGCCTGGGTTGTACTCCCCTGGGTGGCTTTATCCCCAGGACCCCCAACTGTGTGCTGCCATCCTTGCCCCTGCACTGGGCACACCTCTGTGTCATGACTGCCTGACCAGTGGTCTGTGGGCTGTGCCTCCCACCTGTCAGGGGCCCTGTGCTGCCCTTCTGTGCTGGGTGTCACTGGCACTTGCTGCATGTTACCTCAGACCCTGTCACGTGCCCTTACACACTGACACACACACACACACATGCACACAAACACACACACACACTCCCTCTCACTAACTCCTGCAGTGTCACACCCTGGTCCACACTCTGTGCCTCTCCCAGCCTGCCTCTTTCTATCTGTGGCCCCTCCTGCTGTGCAGCCTGCCCACTTACTCTCTCACTTTCCTCTATGCTGCTGCCCTCTGGGCAAGCCTCCTTCGCTCACTTGCTCCCTTTTATATGGGCTCACATCTGCTCTGCACAAGTCCCGCTTTGTGCTGTACTCTGCGCCCGGCCCAATCTACTGTTGAATACCGCACTGTGCCGATATTCATGGCTATGCCCCTGCACTTGTGCATGCATTCATTGCAGTTGTGCATTGGTGCATTGCAACATCGCGCTGCACATCTGCTGCTGCTGAATATCACTATCCGGCACATTGGCAGGGTTGCACTGGCACAACCCTGTTGCACATTGCTCAACTGATCTGAATATCCATCCCTTTGCATTTTAACCCTGATACATGTAATAAAGTAGAACAGTCAGCACAAACAGCCCCACACCCAAGTATGGAGTTGGTCCCTATTTGCACTTTTGTGCAAACATATTTCTTCTTGTTTATTGCAGTAAAGTGGATTGTATAACACTGTTTCTGTTGACTTGCAAGCCGATATTTTCTGTAACTACAAATTCAGAATCCCTGCAGCTGACCTCAGAGGTGGGCTGCAGCAAAGGAGATTCAATAGTCTGCAGTGTACATTACAGCTTTTATAAGCTCTGACAAGATGTTTGCTGGTTCTGCTATTCTTCCAGGGCTAAGTACAACTTCAGAGGCTTTACTTTGCACGGGAGGACAGCTGGACCAGCAAATGAAAGAACAGAGCTTATTAAAACTCTTAAACCTTTGGGTCTCAAAATTGGTTTCCACCACAAAACTGATATATCTCAGTTTTGTAAAAATCAGTTATGAATAGAAAATCAAAAATGTCATACGCATGCCCCACAATGATATTTTATTTATAAATAATTTAGAACAATATATTTTTCAGTAACACTGCCTTTTAGGACTTATCCTTGAGGCAAACTCATAAGGGTAGGTGCTGACTGGGGTCCGTACTTGAACCCCAGTTTGGCTTTTTGAGTTTACTCTGTGTACATGGGATGGCCTTTGGCCTCATCACGACCTGTGGGGGGACATTTCCTCTATCAACTTTGATAGGCTAGGATAGAGTCTAGCAGGAGAGGTTATTATCATGGCTGGATATTTTTGGGATTATTGAGGCCTTGAATCCAACCCACATGTATTACATATCTATCTATCTGATGGTCCAGAACTATTTTGTCCCCAATAGCAAATACATCATATTTTCCGTAATCTCCTCATGCTTATGGGCAGGTATTTTTGTATATTGCAATGGGACTGACGAGGTAGTCAAAGATGTTAACTACAAGACAGTTCATTGTTTTACCATGATGCCTGGGACAATCCATTATTCTATGCTGGTCTCCTTGGAAGGGTTATAATGACATCAACTGAGGTATTTATGTAATAATATATTACAGTGTGGGTCTTCACATTGTAAAATATGTTGATAGCCATCTACTGTAATTTTTAAAGTACCAGCATGAGGAATGTAGCAACAATCATGTGTTAATTTGCCTTTATGTATGTTAGCTATGCCTCTGTAGGTGATAAAACATTGTACTCTAGGGGTTATACCAGGGATGTCATGTTAATTTTATAATGTTTCAGTTCCTGATATTACCTGGGTTTGAATGTGACTGGGACAACATCACTACTGAATGATATTTTTATAAATTATTTCCTATCACTTAATGAAAATGACTTTACATTTTTCTGTTTCATGTTTGGAATAAGTTATATTTTAATATAACCACTGATTATTATTTTTAGTTTCCATCCATATACTAGCCACACATGTCTATCCTTCTAGAAACTGTATACTTTAAAACAAAAATTCTTATAACTGTGTTTGAGATTTAATACAAGTACCAATGAATACTAAGTCCACTCAATGTTTTAATTATCTTTAATATTTTTTACTTAAAAGATTTTAGAAATATAACAGTAACTGATTAGCAGTAGCAAGCAAAATACAGTATATACTTACTATTGCTGGGGTAGCCCTATTTATTAGAATACAAACTTTTACTAGAAAATAAAACATATAAACATTTAACTTATGCCAAGCACTTTCTTTTCTATTCTGTTCATTAACTGACAGAATGCAATCTTACTTTTACCACTGCTCCAGTACACTGATGCTCAGTTTGAGGCTCTAGGCTACTGTAGGGGATGAATACTCTTTGGTTTCCACTTTATCTGCCTTGCTTACTTTGACTCAAACAGAGTTTATATTTATATGTTCAGATGGAAGGGTAGAAATATACCTCATGATACAATTTTGCAAAATTATGCAAGGTGGCAGCTAGATGCATTTTACAAAATTATGCAAGGCAGCAACAAAAATATCTTAGTTTAAACATCTTTTGCTACAGAGAAAACTGTGGTTTAGCCTACACTTTGTCAAGCACGAAGCCTTCTTGAAATGTGGTCTTTTACTTTCTCAAATACAGTCTCCTCATTCTACAGTTAGTTTCAAACAAGACATGCATATATGTTTTCTTTTAAACTATATACTGTTAATACAGTAGCACAAAAATCTATAATGTATTTTTAAGCTAGTAGAAGTAATACACATCAATTTATTATAAGATAAACAGAAACTTAAAGCTAAATTATGTTTGCAACTTAAAATTGCTAATGATACAATTTATTTGCTATAGAGGAAACTTTTATGTCCTCAAAAATCTCCCCATTCTATAGTTAGTTCCAAATGTTTGCAATTTAAAAATGCTAATGATACAACTTGTTTGTTATAGAGGAAACTGTGGTTTGGCCTGCATTCTTTTAAACAAAAACTTTCTTGAAATGTGTTTTACTTCCTCAAATAAAACTTCCCTGTCTACTAAGACATGCATATTTTTTTCTTTAAACTATAAACTGTTAATATCATAAAAGCTATAACCATTCTTGTTTTAAATGTATCTTTAAACTATGTACTATTCACTCAATTTATTATAAGATAAATAGCAATTGTAAAGTTAAATTATACTTGGCAATAAAGTTTTGGTTAAAAAACTATAATTATTCTTGTTTTAAATGTATCTTTAAACTATGTATATGTATTACCTCACTCAATTTATAATAAGATAAACAGCAATTGTAAGGCTAAATTATGATTGGCAATAAAGTTTTAGTTAAAAAGTGTTTTTCAAAAGAGCAAAAGCAAAAGCAAACATTTTTAATTGTCATTTTTTTTTAACTTAGAGAAGAAGCTATCAGCCAAATCTGTTTGTAGGTTTCTCTGGGAAATATTTAGAGGGTTCTTACTTTATCATGTCCTCTATTTCTAGAAAAGCTCCTTCTCTGGAATATTTGGATCAGGCAGTCCACAGAGGGACTCTAGTGGATTGTAGTTTTTTGTTTTTTAATTTAGAGAAGAGGCTATCAGCCATATCTATTTGTTGGTTTATCTCTGGTAAATATTTAGAGGGTTCTTGCTTCAGCATGTCCTCTATTTCTAGAAAAACCACTTCTCTGGAATTTTTGGATCAGGCAATCCAAATAGGGACTCAAGGGATTGCAGATTCTGCAGCTGCCATCCCTGTCACAAAAATATATTGAGAATAAAATTTTGGATTTGCTGGTTGATGCATAGCATAAGTGTTTATAATATCAACCATAAGACAGGTTTGTCCATTACATTTCAGTGATAAGCAGTGGTTATAGTCAAGATGTTGTTGGATTATATGAGCTGTGATGATGGCATATAGCTGGCATCTGGAATGCAAGAGAATGATGTCAGCACACAGGATGCATCTGACATGGGTGCTGGTAAATGGCTGAAGAAACAGAGCAGGTACTGAGATCATCCATCTATGTTCTGGACTACTGTGCCTTTTCGGGCTGTTTACTCTAAAGCAAACTGCATTCTGCAGTTTGATAACCTGCCTAAGGCAAAGCTACCCAAATCTCACCTCCAAGCAAGGGAACTACTGTGCCCTTTTGGGCTGTTTCTCTCAAGTAAACTGCATTCTGCAATTTGATAACCTGCCTAAGGTGAAGCAGCCCGAACCTCACCCTCCAACAAGGACTACTGTGCCCTCTTTGGGCTGTTTCCTCTCAAGTAAATTGCATTCTGCAGTTTGATAACCTGCCTAAGGTGAAGCTCACCCTCCAAGAAAGGGATTACTGTGCCCTTTTGGGCTGTTTCTTTCAAGCAAACTGCATTCTGCAGTTTGATAACCTGCCTAAGGTAAAGCTGCCCAAGCTCACCCTCCAAGCAAGGTATGGGTTGGAACTCTGAATTTTGGCATCTACCCCTGGAGGAATCTCACTTGCTCTTGTTTGCCAGTGTTCCCCACACTATGTGCAGCAATCCAGGTACAATAATCCAGAAGTCCTCTAGGAACTGCTGCCAAAAATTAATGCTAGGACTGATCTCTGCTTGAAATGTTTTGATTTCTCACTTTAACTAATGTTTAGGCTGATGTAGAAATTTCTTAGAGTTGATTTAAGTTTTGAGAGAGGTTTTAAAGTAGTGTGATGCTATCTGCCCTGAGCCCTGTGCCCTTCTCTTAGAGCTGTATGTCTGTGGGTTGCATCCTTGACATCTGTGTCCCATAGAGGCTACTGTGCCCCAATACTTGCTTCAGAACCTCCCTACCTGTTCTCGCTTCATTTAATTTTCAGCTCTGTGCCCCAGTGTTAATCAGAGCCCTTCCACAACTGTAGTGAGGCTACTGCTCTCTCCTGTTGAGTACTGCAGTGTCCTCCTCAACCCCTAACTTGCTTCAGGACATCCCTGCTTAAACTATCTCTGTTTAATTCTCAATCCCTCCCAACCTGTTTATCTCTCTTTTTTTCTGACTGCCCTCCTCCAAGCCTGCTACTTAATTTTGTCCTCTCACCTTTCTCTCCAGGGGACTACTATGCCCTTTTGGGCAGTTTCCTCTCAAGCAAACTTCATTCTGCAGTTTGATAACCTGCCTAAGCAAAGGTGCCTGAAGCTCACCCTCCAGGCAAGGCACGGTTAGAACTCTGAATTTTGGCACCTACCCTGGAGGAATCTCACTTGTTCCTGTTTGCCAGTGTTTCTACACTATGTACAGCAATCCAGACGCCATCTATGAACTGCTGCCAAGAAATGAATGCTAGGACTGATCTCTGCTTGAAATGTTTTGATTTCTCATTTTAAGTAATGCTTAGTCTGATGTACAGATTTCTTAGAGTTGATTTAAGTTTTGAGAGAGGTTTTTCTTTTTTCCCATTTGCAGTTTATAGTGATCTGCCACTAGAGGCATCTTAATTTTCCTATTAATCCTCCAACACACTTGTCCAACTTGCCTCAGCCTTTTTCATGTTCTAATCACCACTATCCCTCCTTTGTTTCTCACTTTTAGCATATTGTACTCTGAAGAAAAAAGCACACAACAAAACCACCGGTATAATTAACCTTGCACTGTGCTTGAAACCTTGCGTGTGCCCTACTGACTCACTCCTTGGTATCATAATGTCTCTTATAATGTCTCTATTTCCTAGAGGCATTATATTGTTCTCTATTGACCCTATCCTATGATAAGTGTCTAACATTTACCTCGCCAACATTGGATAGTAATCATTTATATGTTTATAGTACTATCACCTTATCTCAATGCTGTAACTCTCTTACTGTTCCATGGAACCTGCATTCACCTGGTGACTGGGGGTTGCAATTTCATTGCCCTAGCTGGCTACCCCTTTAGCACTCGTCCCTGGGATCTTCAACTTACAAGCCAACTATAAAGTGCACTCAACTCAAGGAAGCTTCACAATCTCAGCAACAAGCAGTTAAAATAATCTGTGTGGACTGGCCTTACTGTTGCTGCTGCTCTCTGAAATATTCACCCCAACACTGGCCTCCACAACTTATGGCATACCCACAGTCATCTACTGGGTTACTTACAATTGCCTCAATATATGCAGCCTCCTCCCCAAAATGGACATACTGAATGCATGGATCTTATAACATAACCCAGATATCCTCTCAGCTGTAGAAACATGGCTTTCTACAACAGTAGCTGTTGCTTCAATTTCCATCCCAGGCTGCACAGTCTTTAGACAGGATCATCTCTCCAGCATGGGGTGGTTGTGCAAACTACCACCGAAACAACCTTCAAGGTCTCATCCTAACTGCCCAAAACTGGTGACCATATGCAAGTCCTTGCCATAAAAGTGCTTCTAGGTACACACAATAAACCCCTTACTGTATTTTCAATCTATATTCCTCCCAGACAGATGGTCTCCTGCTTTGATTGACTTCTGGAGTGTTTTGGCTCTCTGAGTCTTAATTCTGAAATTATCATGTTAGGAAATTTCAGTATCAATTGGTTCTCTCCTGACACAAGCCCTTTCAAAGATGCAGTTTCAGTAGTTCACCTCACCCAGCTAGTCTAGTCCCCACTAGAATCAACTATAAAACTGAAACATGTACCTTACTGGACTGGGTGCTCTCTAACCACCCTGATCATATATCAGACACAACTGTACTCCCAGATGAATTCAGTGACCACTCCCAATCTTGTTTCATTGGGTGAACAAATTTTCTAAACCACCTGTTAGAACAATTACCACTAGGATACTCATCTGTGGGCATCTTGAATCACTAAATGCTGACCTGTGTAATCAGGACTGGTCAATGGTTTACACAACTAACAACACTGACATTGCCCTCGACTAATTCATTCTTCAGTTCAACGCTATATGTGATATGCACGCCCCCAATAAAAAGCGTAAAATCAAAGGCTGTAATCCCTGGTTTTCTCTGGACCTCCTTGAGCTTCTGAATGCCAGAGACCATCTACAGCACAGGTCTAGGTCCCTGTGTAATCAGGCCGACATCCAGCAGTATAAAGAGTTAGAAACAACTGCACAAGGGCTATTTGTGCAGCTAAAATCAATATTATAGGGAAGTACTCTCTCAGACCTGGAATGATGACAGAACATTTTGGACTAACCTTAAAGAGGTCACTGAGAGAAATCTCAGATCTGCCCCTACCATGCTTAACATTGCTGGTGTACCCTCACTGACCCCAGACTTATTGCTAACACTTTTAATAATGCCTTCACTGACCTGAGTGGTGTCCTGCCACCTGGCTACTTCTCTCACTCCTCACAAGGTTACTACTCTGGGAAAGAGACTCAGCACCTTTCTCATCCTCCTTTCTACTTCAAAATCTTCTCAGCCCATGAAGCCAGGAATGACCTACTCAAGGTATTAGGAAATCAAGATTTAGTGGTGACACCCTGGATCTTAAGTTTTGTAGCCTTACGCTGGATGAAATTCTGTCACCTCTAACACATGTTATTAACATGTCACTTAGTTACCTCAATTCCCCAGAAATGGAAATCTGCCACTGTGACACCAGTTCATAAGTCCGGGATCGCATAATTATAGGAAACTACAGGCCTATCTCTATCCTGCTCCCACTTTCAAAAGCTCCTGAGTGTATAGTGGCTGACCAACTGGTTGAATACTTAGAAAATATATCTACAATGCCCACAACAACATGGGTTCAGAAATGGTCATAGTACCACTACCACCCTTCTGGAGTTCACAGGCTTTATTCACCGCCCTTAGATCAAGGACACCTGGTTGGTGCTGCTTTCATTGATTTAACCAAAGCTTTTGACACAGTGAATCATGCCCTCCTGGTCAAACAGCTTATCACCAATGGCCTAGCTCGTGACAGTGTAGCCTGGTTTGAAAGTTACCTGCACAACTGTACACAGCAGGTGAAGATTGGCAACACCTTCTCGGACAGCAGACCTGTCCCATCTGGAGTTCCTCAAGGGTCCATCTTTGGCCCTCTTTTATTTAGCATTTTCTCAACAACCTTCCTTACTCCTGTCAGGGTCACATCCTTTATATGCTGATGATGCTGTCCTGTTCACCAGTGATCCAGACCCTAAGGTTATTGAATCCAGTCCACAAAGTAATTTTGTAGTCATAGAAAGATGGTTCCATAAGCACAAGTTCATTATGAATTACAACAAGACTAAAACTATGCTGTTCTCCAGCTCCCCAAATAGGCACAGAACTTACCTCTTTCTGTCACCAACAAAAGTGTTTCCCTGAGCTAGTTCAGCTCTTTAAATATCTGGGGATTACTATTGGCAGTACGATGACCTATGCCTATCACATTGACAACATTGCTAAGGCTGTTAACACCCACATTGGGCTACTTTATAGACATAAGCAATGTTTGGTCCCAGAGGTTCTTAACCTGGCCATTCAAAGCTCTCTTGTCTCGCTTATTGATTATGGCTTACCAATCTAGGATCAGCTATTGAAACAATCTTTCCGCATCATAGTTGCACTCAACAATGCATGCCAGCTCCTTACCGGCTCAGCCCATCTGTCCCATACCAATGACATGTACGCTCAGGCTAACTGGCTCCAATTCAAAGGTAGACTCATATACAAAACATGTTTACTGTCAAAAAGTAAGTTTAGGCAAAATGCCCCAGGAGTGCAAAAGCTTATTACTCCCACTATCAACCATTGTTGCACCAGAAGCTGTACTAGCCAGATTTTTAATATACCCTACTGTCACACTTCTTTAGGACAAAGGTCCTTTGCCTACCATGCCCTGCTATGGATGAACTCACTGTACCATGACATCCTTCAGCATCCACCTTGGGCTCCTTCAATGTTAAAATTAAGCAACAGCTAGTTGCTGATACCAGTTGTAACTGCTTCCAATAACCTTCCTTCTTCTGACCAGCACTTATTCTAACCTTATGCTATCCTGACCTTATGCATAACTGTTCTCAGTATGTAAATAACTGTTCTATGTTGCTAATCATTCTCCTTTCACATTTCCTCTTGATCCCTTCCACTCTTTCCCATCACCCCTATGACTTTTCCAACCCCCTCCCTCCTGTTATATCTCCTGAGCTCCCTTGCTCACTTTAAAATGCTTTGTCCCATACCTTCTCACCTCTGATTAAGCCACTGGGCTGATGTCATCCCTTACCTTGTTGATTATTAGATATTAGCTGAGTCTGTTATCATTTTCCTGTAAAGGGTCATTTCATAAGACCCCACCCCTCTAATATGACCCTTTGAATTCCAGGTTTTAATCAGATATGCACCTTGGCATACATTGTACAATGCCCATGTATTGGAACTACTCTAGTTATATATTGTTGTAATGTCTTGTGTAATTCCTTCTTTTGTTTGTTCTCCATCTCATACTTTTCCAATATGTATTGTTCATCTGATGTGGAACCTATGAAATGAGCTTGTTCTCAAATGTGTTATCTGAAATTTCAATAAATAAATAAAAATGTTTTTAAAATCAAGCTCAGACATGACTTGATGGTGTCTGAGTCAGTTTATGGCTGAAGAAAAGTAGCAGTGATACTGCATCACTTTGAAAGAAGAACAAAACTGGTGACAGTAATGATGCATAAGAATTTTAATCTGTGACAACAGCAAAGCAGCAAGACAACAGCAACAATTCTCAAGACCGCCAGAATTTGGTTAATAGGTGAAAGAAACCAGTCTAATAACTTTTGAATCCATTTTTGGGGATTTAACCAGCTTAAGGTTCTTGTATTAGTTTCCAAAAAGGATTGCATAACATGATGAAATCTCATGCACCTAATTTGAAAATTCTAATTTTGATTGTGCTAACTTCAGTTTTACACTTGTTCTCACAAACGATTATGGTATTTTGTATGTTATTAATTTTACCTTTATTTTACGTATGTCTCCTTTACTAAACGTATATTATGTTTAACTTTATGTAATTCATTTTGAAACTGTGTATATTTGTGTCTTAGTACAAATCTAAGAAAGAACATTGTACTTAGGACAGGCAGATGGGACCTTGGTTTAGGGCCTCATCTGAAAGACGGTACTCAGAAGTGCAGCACCCATCTCATGCTGCACTACAGTGTCAGTACTGGATATTAACCCAAGTGCCAGATGTGAGAACTGAACCCACAGCCCTCTGATCTCTCAGCCTCAGAGGTGAGTGTGCTACCTACTGAGCCACTGACACTGCATCACTACAACCCAAAATTAGGGAAGTAGGGCCCTGGTCTAAACTACAGCATGTGGGCGATCCTGTACAACCTCATAATATCAACGAAATCTGGTAGGTCAAGGTACTCTAGAAATCACCAGGCATAGTGACCGAGCACCGCCAATGATATCTCCTATAGAACAGAAAGGCAGATCTCCTGCCTGATATTGGCCACCTTATTTGCAAAGAATTGAACGATCTCATCACACTCAATTTGTGAAAAGCTCAACAGAGCTGCAGACAGGTTGGGTTGCACAGCCTGTCCACAGTTCTGAAGGGCTAAGCCGGTCGGTTCCCAGCAACAGCGATTTCCTGGACAGGAATTCTGCCTTCTCACAGGAAATTGCTGATTGATAGAGCTGATAATGCTCTAACAAAATAAGATGGTCGGTATCCAAGGTGGATTTACGCCAACAACATTCTAACCTGCGATCCAATTCCTCCATCTCCCTCAGTGACCCATCAAACCATGGGGTCCAAGAGTGGAGCGGAAGGGGACGAACATGGATTGGAGCAATCCAATCAAGAGCTGAAGTAATAGCCTTATTATAGGCCACCACTAAACGTTCTGGATTGGTGCTGGTCTCACTGAGCACCGAGACGCCAATCACCGCCGACAGGTCTTCAGGGACCACATCCTGCAAAGAGCGGTAACTGACCATCTCCACAGGGGCAGACCTACTCAGGGGGCAGAAAAATTGAACCTCACGGTGTAGTGATCAGACCAACTGACAGGTACCACCCCAAGTCAAATACCTCAATCCCCAGGAGGAAGACCAAATCAAGAGAGTTACCACCATTATGGGTAGCTGAGGAAACAACCTGTGTGAAGCCCAGTGATGTCATCAGCTGGAGGAAGTGTTGTCCAAAAGTGAGGATTCATCGTTGATCCAGGCACTGAAGTCACCCAGAACCATCAATCTGGGTGACTCTAATGCCATGTCAGCGATGAAGTCTGCTACTTCCTGCAGGAACAGTTTTTCATCCCCTGATGGACGGTAAATGAGAGCTATCCGCACCCCACACCAGTTACCACAGTGTACTCAAATGATTCTGTCTCCTCATCTGGAACACCAGTGAGGCATAATTCAGTCTTAAAACAGACTGCTACCCCCCGCCCCTGAGATCCAACCTCGGGTAATGTATCACCGAGTACCTGGGAGGAATAGCTGCCTCCAAAATTAGGGCGGCATTGCCATCCAACCTGGTCTCGTGATGCAAGTCAGATCCGCTTGTTCCAGCAAAATCTGCAATCAATGCAGTTTTGTTCTTAATGGATCTGGCATTGCATAACAATGCCGGGTTGGACGGTGCTTGTAGGCCATCCTGGCTACTTGCCCACCTAAAAAGCAGGTGCCCTTGGGTATAGAGGCTAGACATAGATTACCATGTTCTAGGCTCCATTTTGCCCCAGGGCATCCTCTGGACTTAACCACCCCTATGGAAGAAACCCGCCCATTCGAGCTCCAGTGTCCATGTCCCCCAGCTCCCACCCCCCCCCCCCACAGTGAGCATTCCCAGCACCCAACAATGCCGGTAAACGAAAAGCAGGAAGCAGGGAAGAGAAACAGGTGGGGACATGGAGAGAGGAGGTCAAATAACGAGGACTAGGGGTGCAAGCAGGCACATTTACAAAATATCCCCAAATTGTGGTAAGACACCACAAACAATCCTAATTTTCAAATAAAACAGAAATGTAGTTGAAGTCTGTTAAAAGACATAAATCGCAACATCCCCAATAAATCCCAAAGACAGCAAAACAAACTAAAAATAAATCAACTTATTAAAGAACAATAACAACAACACTGAAAAAGAAACCCCAAACAACCAGTAGCTCTCAGTAACTGGGGCCACTGATTAAAACAAATTAATAAACCAAAGTAAGTAAAAATAAAATAAAATAAAATAAAATGAAAATAAGCAAAAGCCCCTGGCTACACAATACTCTCACTATGGTAGCTAGGTGGAGACAAAGTGGTACTCTCACTACCACATTTAAATAAATAATATAAAGTAATACAACAAACACAATTAATACAAATATTGTGTTAAAGTCAATTAAAATCATCAGGAGGTCCCAGTCCTAAGCACTCTCACTGCCAGATCTTTCAAAGGTGCAAGGATTCTCCAGACACCAAATATAAATGGTAAGAAACAAAATTGAGAAAGATTTAATGCATGTCCAAGGGCCAATACCCCAGAAAACACTCTCACTGATTCAGGGGATTTTAATCAGCTAAGCAGTCTGTCCACAAAAACACAAAAGCTTTGGGACTGAATATATTCCCAAGCTAAAACCCAACAGGTTATCCCCAGCTCACCACCCGCTACAGCAGATTGCTACTGAGTCCCGGAAGAGCCCACCCAGATGGTTACCCCAGGGTCCCTAGAGGAAGGGACTATCACCCACTGATTCCCCAGTGAGGAGACCCCCGCACCACTATAGTCGGAGGGCCAGGATTTACCAAGAAGGGCAATAGAAACAGGAAAGAAGCCTTGAAAGTCCCAGACTGAGCAGGCCCATGAGATAGTCAAAATCCAATCTCAAAACCTCAATTCAGGAATATTCTATCTTCATCCAGAAGTGAACCTCGCAGAAAATTTGTCCCGAACAGAAATGTAAACCAAGCCGGGGCCCAGTTAGACCCTGCCTCAGTACTCACGGACCAGCCAGGTGTAGAAGAAAAATCCAACCAGGTCGATAGATCCAAAAGTTATAGATGCTAAGAAACCATTCTCCGTGCAACCCACGGACTGCAGTCAGTTAAATCAATAAATCCTCAGGCTCCAATAAATTCTTAGGCACCAATGAGCCATGGTGTGCTCCAAAGTGAACGTTAAATACTCCCAGCACTCAGCTCACAACATACAGCTCATAGGAGTTGTGTGGTAACCATTCGCCAACTGATTATAAAACCGCAGCTTGATTATAAAAATACAACGGCAGCACAGCTCCGAGCAAACAAGCAAAGGGATAATCATCTTTCTTATGCCTCCTGAATCCCTCAAGTCCAGAGTCTCGGAGTTGGAAGGCCAACAAACTGGAAGCCGGACATAGTCCACGAAGTAATAGTATAAAAGCAAAAGCAATAAAACATTAAAACAAAAAAATAAAATGTTAAACAAAGCAAAAAGACGATAAAATAAAAACACTTCAACTGCAGCGTAAGAGCAAGAGCAATTGCATACCCAGCCTGGCTGCCATCTTCCTGTGCTCTGTAGACACTAATAGAGTTATCCCACTGTGGTCTCACCTCCTGAATTTGGCAGTAGAGTTGTCACCAATGTTTTGCAAAAGAGATTATTTGCTGGTGAAGATAATACATAGGTATTATCACATCTGGCACGGGTTGGCATTTCTGCATGAGTCTGTAATATTCCTCCTTTCTTGACTATATGTCCCACATCTCCTATTTTAAGTTCCTGTGAATAATAAAGATAGTTTTCTAGACAAGACTGGTGTAGTAAGGGTCATCTGACTTATTTCCTGTGGTTCGAGCAATGTAATGGATTCCAGAATACCTCTATACCAATCAGAAGTATAATTTTTGCAAACGAACACCAATGGGCTGTGAAATTGATGGGGACTGTATTGTAATCAACATTTTCTTTTGAGCGTGAACTGCAGTGTACCTTTACCTTTTTAAAAATGCTTGCAGTTTCTTAAGTAAAGGTAAGTGATACCGTGGGGCAAATAGTCGATATAAGTTTTGATGTCTATGCTGAGATTATACTGGTATAAACGTGGTTCAGCTGCTACTGATGTGCACTTAGATAATTGTCTGTGTGCATTAGTGGGATTCTGCTTTGAATGACATGTTATTTTGCTCTTAGAAATTGGTATGAAGGGATGTGATGTAAATGTTAATAATGCTGTGGTATTCCTAAAATTAACATGGTATGCTGCCTTAGGCAATGAGTGAATTTGATCAGACATATGAGGCTGTGGTGATGGTAAGAAGTCTTGGGACAGCAGGACTTCAGTTTTATGTGACAAATAAGAAACATAAATTAGGAAAGTTAGCACAGCAATAAAAGGAGTGGGAGTGAGTGCTCTTTGCAACAGCTTACATGCTGAGTAATGTAATGGCTTATTCTTAACCTTGTGTGATGCTGCATGAGCCTTGACAGGCTTATCTGTCATGGTGTAATGAACACGTATTTTCTTTAGGAATAGTTTAGTGGTGGACTGAGACCCACTGTATCGTGCCATGCTGCAATGTTGTAAATGTAACGAACAATAACACTGTAAATTTGAATATCTACAATAATAACACAAAGACTATTTTTGACAGGAACCCACACTAATGTCTGTTGAGGGATGTTGCCTGTTTTGTAACACATTTTGGACCTTTTAAGCATTTAGGTACCACACCTTACAACCATAAAATTATAAGCAAATACCATTTAAAGCGTTGATAAAGCAATGAGGCCAGATGGGGTGCACCCTAGGGTCCTTAAAGAACTAAGAGAGGTGGTGGCTGGTCCTCTGGCAATCCTGTTTAGTTGATCACTGAAAACAGGGGAGATACCCAAAGACTTGAAGGACAGCAGATGTAGTCCCCTTATACAAAAGCGGGAACAAAGAGGAAGTGGGAACTACAGACCAGTCAGTCTCACCTCGGTAGTGGGAAGATCATGGAAGCACTACTGAAGGAGAGATTGGTGGAGCATCTGGCTGCCAATGGACTACAGGACCCAAGGCATCATGGTTTCACCAGGGAGGTCATGTCAGACCAACCTCATTTAATTTTTACTGGAAACTAGAAGGTGTATCAGGGAAGGCACTGGACATGGCTTTATCTGGACTTCAGCAAGGCCTTTGACACTGTGCCACATAGAAGACTATTACACAAACTGTGGAAAATGGGTGTGGGCAGGACAGTAGTGTGGTGGGTAGGTAACTGGCTGGGCAGCAGGACTCAGAGGGTGATGGTAAATGGCTGTAACTCCACAGAGGGAAGAGTGACCAGTGGGCTACCACAGAGATCAGTGCAGGACTGGTCCTAGTCAATGTCTTCATCACTGACATTGCACAGGACCTAGAAGGCAGAATTTCCTGTTCGCTGATGACACAAAACTCTGTAACAGAGTGGACACACCAGAAGGTGTATACAGAATGAGGAGGGACCTGCAGAAACTTGAAGAGTGGTCAGGGTTGGCAATTGAAATTCAATGCAAAGAAGTGCAAGATAATGCATATGGGGCACAAAAGCCCTGGAACAACATATCAGTTGGAGGGTGAGGCTATAGCATGCACCAAGCAGGAAAGGGATCTTGGGGTTATCATCTCCTGATGACCTCAAGGTAGGGAAAAAGTGCAACAAGGTAGCAGGTAAAGCAAATAGGATATTGGGATGCATAGGCAGGGGCATCACTAGCAGGAAAAAGGAGGTCATAATTCCACTATACAAGACACTAGTGAGGCCCCACCTGGAGTACAGTATACAGTTTTGGAGACCTTACCTATGTAAGGACATAGACAGGGTGGAGAAGGTTCAGAGGAGGGCAACAAAATGGTACATGGATTGCATCACAGGTCTATGAGGACAGGTTGAAGGACTTGAATATGTACTCTCTGGAGGAGAGGAGGAGAGGGATATGATAGAGACATACAAATATCTTACAAGGAGGAACAGGGTTCAGGATTACACTATTTTTCAGCAAAAAAGATGTTCCAAGACTAGAGGGCATGGGATGAAGTTGCAGGGAGGGCGATTCAGAGGAAACGTGAGGAAGAATTTCTTCACAGAACAGGTGGTGGACAAGTGGAACACCCTGCCAGAGGAAGTAGTGGGGGCTGAAACAATCATGGGATTTTAGAATGCATGGGATAGACATAAGGGAATTCTGGAGGTCAGGGGTAAGGGGCAACAGACTTCTAAGAAAACAAAGTGAACTCACAAGCTCAAATAGGCAGACTGGGTGGAAATAGGACCTTATCTGCTGACAGTGTCTATGTATCTATGTAGGCACTTCACATAAACCAGAGCCTCACTTTCACTGGACAGTGTGCTGGCACTAGCATGGCAGCACATACTTCAGCCTGCCCTCTTGCAGTGGCTGGCAATCTCAGTTGTCCTTCTGCCAGAGACAGTGTGTCCAATATCCATACCAGTTTGAATTCACCATACAAATAGTAGGCCTATCTCCACATTTCCTATCTTTTCATCAGGTATTTGGCACCAGATCTCTAACCATCTTCAGACTCCTGGCAGCATACTGTATTTAGAGCACAAACAAGACCAAAATTGCCCTTCAAAGTGAAAACACCCACTTTGTTGAGATCCTCTGTGCATCACAAGGCTGCCAGGACATCTTTTAATGGGCTGCCCCCAGGATACTCCCTCCCAGTGATCCCTGAAACATCCATCAAAATTAATGATGATCTACACTAAATGCCCTTCAGACACTAAAGGCAGGATTCACAAAGCGGTTTGGGACTAAGTCCCACACCGCAACCCCAGTGGCGCCCGAATTGCCGCAGCTGCGGAGCACCGATCACAGCTGCAGCAGTTGCAGAGGGTGCTACAATGGTCCCACTGTCCGTAGCAGCCTCCCACAGCTGCGGTGCTGTCTCTGGCAATAGCATCTGGCTGCTGCTGTAATCTGTGGAGCCAGTCATAATCCAGCTCCACCTTTGTGAATACCCACAACTGCGGGTAACCTCGGATTTGCAAGTGGCAACCCCTTGCTTTGAGGATTTCCACAGCTATGGGACCTTCCCCATGGTTACTGAATCCTGCCCCAAGTTTCCAGAGCCATCACATCTGTCCTGGTATCTGTTCTTGGAGGCTACCAGATAACTAGATGATGGGTTCAACTGTTCACACACACTGGATCTACAGAAAGCTGATGCAAGTGAGGTATCTTTGCTCTTCAGAGGGTGGCATGGCAAGTGACCTGAGTCAAGGCTGCTGAAAGCACACCTGTACCCACATATCACTCTGCCATCCTGACTCTTCTTATGCCATCACCCAGCTGGTCTTCTGAACTCCACCATTTGACTGTCAGAGGCTATAACAAACTGTGGGCTCCATAGTCTGGCGTTCTAGCAAACAAGCCCTCTCCCTCACTGACATGAGAGGGTTATTACATATGGGCTGTGTAAGGTTTTATATAGTGTATGAACAAAAACATAAATGTATGATAACTTAAATATCTTCTAGTTAGGGTGTCACTTTAGTGTTTCAGAAGGAGGGGTATAATGAAACAACTTTTTTATTTTCATTAGTAATTAAACATTTTAAGTAAACACAAAACATTTGTAAAGAAATTCTTCACACAGATTTTGAAAATCTGCACCCTGCATGAAGATTTTGAGATAAGCAACAAGATAAAATGTAAAAGTCCTACACAAACAAAGGGCAGGATTCATGAAGCGTACATTTCTAAGTCCCAATCCGCAACTGCTGTTGCAGACTGGAATCACCCACAGCTGTGGTGGTAGCGATTCACAGCTGCAGCAGTTGCGGAGGTGTTATGGCTGCCAAAAGACCTGCAGCTGTGGGTAAACCACTCACGCAAGTGGGTTTCCACTTGCAGAGCCACAGATTACCCACAGCCGGGGGTATTCACGGTGGAGCTGGATTACAACCGGCTCCATGGGTTATAGCCACTTGCAGGTGGTGTCACCAGGGTGATGGCCGCAGCCACGGGAATGGGCTATGACAGGTGGAAGCAGCCATAACCCTCCGCAACTGCTGCGGCTATGAATTGCTACCGCTGCAGCTGCAGGTGATTCCAGTCTGCAACAGTAGTTGCAGAGTGGGACTTAGAAATGTATGCTTGTGAATCCTGCCCCTTGTTTTTTTTGAGGGCCTAAAAGCACCTGCACAATGTCAATTAGAGTCACATCCTGCGCAAAGCAAGTTGCCATTTCACTTTCTCAAAACTAAAGAAATTCATTACAAAAATCTACGGTAATGCAGAGTAGGGTTTCTACCACTCAGAAGTCAAACCCATCAAAGTTTGTAAATGTACTATAATGGTACTCATTGAGCACAAAGTTTGGAAATTTGCTATTAGCATTGTCAAGTCTAATTTCCACCCTTCCCTACCTTCTCTTTACCTAAGGCCAAGCTACAAGTATGGTGCCGGCATCAATGGTGGAGTAGCTCAGAGGGCCAACAGATTCCAAATTTGTAAACAGCAACCTAATCCCCACCTCTCCTCATCCCTATCATTGTGACCCAAGGACAAGCCTCAAGTCTGCAGTTACTGTATGTTACACCTGTCTGGTATTTCGTACATATCCTTCACTTTCTAGATATGTAATCACACGCTACCTTTTTTAATAAAGCAGTTAATCAGAGATCGGGTAGTTTACAGGGCAACATTTGTCTAATGCCAGAATTGAGAGTTACTTGCTGATGGTCTGTTGCTCCCACTTATTGACTATGGTACGGTATGTACTATCCAAGGTAAGGGTGCTCTACACTCCATTTGCCATTTCCAAACTTCTACAATGCAAGACCCATCACTGTGTCTTGTATAAGGCTGGTTGCCTCTCTGGATGATCAATCTATATTTATGTCAGTTGTTTTTTCTTCACAAGGCAGCACTTGGGCATTATTATCCACTCAGCATTCAGAATATGTTTCCTTATGAAGTAACTCATGGTACTACATCACAGACAAAGCAATGGTTTCATATTCACTACATGAGCAGTAGTTCTAGGTGAACTATTGCTGTCTTTCAAAGCAATTTCATGGTATCATGATCATATAGTTTCTGTTTTATCTTTTAAATCTATCGGAGTTTTAAAAACTAGTGTAGTAAATTATTTTAATGCAATCTTGTTGTAATGGTTTGTAGACTGCATTTTGTAAATCCTGTGTTATGTATTTTTGTATTGTATGTTACTGGACACTTGTGAAAAAGGGTTATTTAGCTCACTAAGGTTTGTATAATAAACAAGCATTTGTCAATGCCAATGTTGGCTTGCTGGCCCTGGCATTGGTAGTGCAGAAGTTAGAGATGCATAGTAGGACTGGCAGTGAAGTAGTGAACTGACACCGACCCCAGTCCCACCTTGCAGAGAGTGACAGGCATTGAGCATGCCTTTGGGTCATTGGTTATAGTGATCATGCCATTTCACTCACCCTACCTCGCAGAGACCGACAATTGCGCGTGATGCCTTGGGGTCTCCGGCCTTTGCTCACCCCATTCCATAAGGAAATATACTGACATGGTGCAGTGTAGAAGAATGTGGTGAACATTGGGGCTGAAGAGTCCAAGGCACACCGCGACACCTGTCACTGGCTGCAGAGTGGGGTGGAATGGCATGAGCATTACAGCCGACAATGCCAAGTCACACCCCTGACGCCTGTCAGTCTGTACAGGATGGGGCATTACAGTTGCAACCCTAATGCCCAGGGTATTATTAGTATTCACCCAAATTTTCAACATGGACCATTTGGACCCCACCTTATGAACAGTGGCAATGTGAGTTTGTTTGTCAAAAGGTGATTTTGTACAGCAACTGTGCATTTTGGCACCACAGGTGTGAAAACACATTTTGGGCAAGATGTGAAAATGACAGCTGCACTGGTTATGAGGAGGTTTAAAAACATGGCATTGTTGAAAATCTGGAGTGAAAATATGAAAATTGGTGACATCAAGAGCTTGCAGAGAAACCTGCACAATGCACACCCATAACACAATTATTTTAGGGTTTGTTTAACCAAATTTCAACATAGGCATTTTAGGAACTCCGTCATGAACAGTGTCACTATGATTTTGTTAATGTGTCCCAAACATTGATTCCCCACAGTGACCGCACCATTATTGTGTGACAGGTGCGAAAACACATTTTGGGCAGAATGTGAAAAATGACAGCTGTACTCTTCATAAGGAGGTGTACAAAATGACAATGGTGAAAGTCTGGAGTGAAAATATGAAAATTGGTGACGCTACAAGTGCATATAGAAGCTGCTCAATGTATGCCCATAACACAATTATTTGGGGTATTTTTACTAGATTTTCAACATAGGCATTTTAGGACCTCCACTTATGAACAGTGTCACTGTGATTTGTTAATGTGTCCTGAATATTGATTTTGCAGAGTGATCAGATTCATTGTGCTCCACATGTGCAAAACACATTTTGGGCAGGATGTGAAAATGACAGCTGTACTGTTCATAAGGAGGTGTGAAAAGGGCAATGTTGAAATCTGGAGGAAAATATTAAAATTGTCAATGTTACGAGCGTGCATTGAAACTAATGCACGAATTCAGTAATATCGGTCATTTCTGAATTTTCCACCAAATTTGCAAGATAGGTTTTGGGACTCCACTCATGAACAGTGGCATTGTTGTTTCATTAATCAGTCCCAAAAGGTGATTTCGTGCAGTGACTGTGAAATGACTTTTGGGCTGAGTAATGAGATGACAATGCATGTGTTCATGAGGTGGGGTCCCAAGTACCCCATGTTGAAAAATATAGAGGCAAAATTCCAAAACATGGCTGAGATATCCACCTAAGTTGAAAAAAACATTTATACCATTATACAGCTTACCGGCATTTCTTCAGTTCATGGTCAGCTTTGAAGAGTCCAGACGTGTTCCTGGTCCACCCAAGATCATCATGCCGGGCCCGGAGGTAAGTATGGGGTGAGGGGGTGTTGGTGCAGAGGGTGACTGTGGGTTGGGGAGGGACCACATGGCTATGGACCATTTCTTTCTTTCAGGTAATTAAAAAAAAAAGAACACCGGGACAGTTTTTTTTTTACAGGTGTATGAAAATTGTTGTGCACACTGGGTGGGCTCCCAGTGTGCCCCATGACTTTGGGGTGATGTTGGCCACAGTGGGGTGAGCTCCCAGTGTGGCATGGAATGTGGGCAGGGGCAGAACATGCCAACAATGGTCGGCTTGATTACGGGAGGCACACTGGAGTGGGCTCACAGTGTGCCACACAATCTTAGGGGTTATTTAGCATGCCGACAGGGGGACGGGCATCTCTGAAGTCGGCTTTGTAGCTATTGTGTGGCAGGCAGGCAGCAGCTGCTGACACCATGTTTATTGAAGCACTTCACCAGGAAAGGCACGCCAGGAGGCGGTTATTGTGCCGCCACACACGAGCTTGTCTCATTGCAGTGGCACTTTTTACAAGTTTTGACCATTTTCATATTTCTTGTGTGAGCGCCATGCATGTGGCTTTTTGGGGAATGAGGACGATCTAATAAAGCATGCCCTGCATTCACCCACACTGTCACACCTCTGAAATCTGCTACTACCTCAAGATGTTGGCTTGTGCGAAGGCACAAGCCTACATAAAAAAATGAAATGAAAATTAGAATGCTTGCAAGGCACAGCTATGAAGATTTAAATGCATTTATTATGTGCAGCCTACTTTGCACACAGTACTGTCAACTATGTGCAAAGCAGCAAACTTATTACACGTGTAGAATTATACACATTGCACAAATGTAGCTTACTTTCACGGACAGAATGCTTACTTGGAACTACTAAAGGAAGTTACATGTCTAGGACATTCATATTATTTTACAAAGGGTTATTTGAAGCTGTATGAAACAAGTAACAAGTAGATGGTTTAGCACATAATCTACTAGGTAATATGTGAAACAAAACACTGCTGTTAAATGGATGCTGTACTGTATACAGTACATGGTCCACAAGGCCACACACCAATATACTCCAACTGTGTGGTATCTTTGCAACTCAGTGTTGGACCTCCAGTGACCAACATGAACCAGCACAGCCTTGTAGCATGGAACTGCACTTTAGTTTGGCTTTGAGTCACAAGGGTAGGGTGGAGTAGGCAGTGTGACACAGCAGTGGTAGGGGTAGTGGGATGCTGGGTTGCATAGGGAGGGTATCTCCAACAAGAGGAGGTTGGTGGTGCCACTGTACTGCTTGCTGGTGAGACCCAACCTTGAGTAGTGTGTCCTGTTCTGTAGACCACACCCTAAGAAAGGACAAAGACAGGGTGGAGGCAGTCCAGAAGAGGGCAAATAAAATGGTGCAGGGTTGCATAAAAAGCCCTATGAGGAGAGACTGAGGAAATCAACATGTACAATATAAAACAGAGGACAGGAGAGGAGAGCAAGAGTTGACATGATAGAGATCTACAAGTACCTCACATGGTGAACAGGGTACAGAAAGGGAGACTCTTTCAAATGAGAAAGAGTACCAGGAGCACCGCACAAGATGGCTGCTTAGAGCTTTGACTCTGCAAAGCCCTCTAGAACATCAAAAATAAAATGTTGGGATGAATGTAGCAGATGAGAGAAAAGGCACACACACGCTGGTATTTTTCTTTTCAGAATCATACTGTGGGTGTTTAAGTTATCACTGACAGAAAATTTGAGGTGAAGCACTGTCAGAATGGAGCGATAATGGTGGCAGTGGCAGTTTAGACAACTGTTGGGGTGACAGAATTGACAGAAATTAAACAAATGCCCCAGGCAATTACTCAATGATATTCCAATGATCAGGAATCTGTGGCTGAAGAGGAACAGAGAGTGGAGCCAGCAGAAATCTGAGTACATGATATGGACCATTTTGTTAGCCAGGTGGCATCACAAGCAGCCTGGTATGGGGAAAAGACTGAGTATTTGGAGCACCAAGTTTAGCTGCTATGAGCAAAAGTGGACAACCTCGAAAATGAAGGTCATTGGAACAATTTGTGTATAGGGGTTCGGAAGGCTCAGAGGGAAGGCATGAACCTTTTCATCCAGACTTTTTTTCACAAACTGTTGGACTACTACTGGGACTAGCCACTGAAAATGGAGAGGTCCCACATGTCACTGGCATGATAACCAAGCAGAGGATCCCTCTTATCCCTTACTGGTTTATGTTTTCTGGTCCAGTGTTATGAAACACATTCTGCACATGGCCAAAGAGAAGGATCCACTATACTGGAATGGCCACTGCATCTGTTTCAAGATTTCCCAAGGGATCTGGCAGACAAGAGGAACACATTCAAACTGATCAAAATAAATTTGCTTGCCTTAATGTCCCCATACAACATGAAGTATCCAGCTACCCTGCAAGTCCTATGGGTGGAGAAATGGCACAGCTTCTATGCCCCTCAGGAGGCAGCTAACTTTATGGTCTAGAACAACTTTACAGGAGAGGGATGCAATACTGCACATTACTCATGGATGCCTGGCACCCAGCAGAGGGCATATTCCACTAACAGATCATCAGAAAGAGGAGAATAGACCTACAGCAGGGCACCACAACACTGTCACCACTATGCCATAAACTAGAGATCTATAGCAGACAGTTAAGTCCAAAAGGCATAGGCAAAGAGGAAAAGTGAGAGCTAGAAGAACTGCACCCTACCCTCACAAAGGCAGAAGTAGGAGCAAAGATTCAAGCCCATCTATCCCAGAGTCAACCCCTTCTTGGGAACTGGAACCCCAAATAAACTGTCCAGGGAAGCTGATGTGGAAGAACCTCAGGGGTATCAGTTGGCCTCACAGATGACAGAAGAAGCCATGGAAGCCAAGCCAGCTTATCTCTTTTTTTTTGGGAGGGCTAGACTCCAACTCAGATCTGCCCCGGCCCTGCATTCACCCTCCTGGGACTTACTTTTAGGTGGTGTTCCTCCTAGGCTTGCCCCCCAGGGTAGGGTTGCCACAGGTGTGCCTGATGGAGCCAAAATTAGTTCTACATCATACACCTCTGTTGGTGGTCCTCCCAGCTTACGCCCAGGGCAGTTCCTGACAACACTACAGCTCTGTCACCAGCCAAGTGCCACAGGCAGTGGTGTAGGACTTGTGAAGCAGGGCATCATTCTGTGGCCAGCATTTTGGACTGTTTTCCCATGGGAGATGTGGAGTGCAATGATGTAGGTGCTAAATGCCAATGTCCAGCACCCTCCCACAATGCAGGCTCCAGAAGCTGCTACCACAGCCTGCACTCTAGGTCAGTCACCTGCTGGTGCTCACCCACCCCCCAGGAAGAGGAGAGCAGTCCATGGGACACTTAATCCGCCTACCCTGGCTGGCCCTCCAACTCCTTGGGTCTGTTCCTGAACTGGGGTATCTGCATTGCAAGCAGAAACCCTACCACTGCACCAGCAGGCTGGCCTTAAGCTGGCTTAACTTGCATAACCAGAGGATGACATCTCCTCTGGCTGAGCTGGGCAGCAATTGTCAGAGGGGAACGGATGGGAGCCAGGACAAAGATTACACCAAGACAGCTGCAGGGTGAACAATAAGAATATAGTGGGCTGCTGAATTATGGACTAGAATGGACTAATGTTCTCTTCAGGGCTGTATGATTGTTACTGTTACTAAAGTCTCATCTATTCTCTTGCATTTATTTTCTTTTCCCTCTACAAAGGTGTTGTGGGCTTCCAAGGAAAGGAAAAATTCACTTCACTTCATTTCATGCTGCTACCACTAATCATGGTAGAATACACTTTTCCTTTCTGAAAGGGAATGGGGATTGCTCTAATGTCACTATTTTTCAAGGATCAGAGAGAAGGAATTGCCCATGTCTGTTAGTAGGAGTGAGAATGAAGGACATTTCTAAATCAGCTGTGACAGAAAGGAGGGCTTGGAGGAGTAATGGAGGTGTAGACTTAATGTATAGATCAGTCACTTTGAACTGTGTACAAACCTAGAGACAGAACGGTCACGTGAAATGGTAATGTATCTAAAGCCTGTCAGCTACCAGTTTCTGATTCTATATGGGATACTGCAAAAATAATGAACAGGCAAGGATGGCAGGAATGATAAAATATCCAAAGGAACAGAAAAAATTGATTGTATGAAAAAAGGCTCACCATGAGTAAGCAAGGAGTAGATAAAGGAGAACAGAGACTCTAGGTGTATGGTTAGGGTGTGGAGGAAGGCAGAAGAACAACCTTTTGATAAAGGGTGGGAAAAGATGGAGCACATCTGTTGTGCAGTCACCAGGCTGCGTTTTTGCTTTCTAAAATAGGCTGTAGGAGTGGGGCCTATCCCAGACAGGTTGCACACAGTCAAGGAGCAGACAAAAGCAGGGCTCTGACCTCATTGGTCACAATCAAACTCATTGCACACAAGCAGAAAGACACTGATCCCACTACCTTTAGCCAGCCTGCTGGCACAGTGGTTGGATTTCTGCTTATGACGCTGCCACCACAGGTGCAGGAACAGACCCAGAGAGTTGGAGAGCTGGCGGGAGAGGAGGATTGAGCATCCAATAGACTCTGGGAGGGGGATGAGCAAGTGTCCAGTGTACTCCTAACCACTGGCGTGGGCTGTGGGAGGGTGTTGCTGGTGCTGAGATTGTGGGGAGGCATTCCAGATGTTGGCACTCTAGCACCATCATGTCACTGCACGCCATGCCTCTCATAAGTTTTTTAGCATGTTAAAAATGCTGGTCCCTATGAATGACACCCCACCTCTGCCTGTCCCACTTCCCTTCCCATGGCTCTTGGTTGGTGACCGTGCCTTGTAAATTCCATTGGGGTCCTGCTATCATGGCCTCAACCAGGGGTAAGCCTGGGACCAGATCGCCACTTAAAAGTAAGTCCTGAGAGATTGATTGTGGAGGAGGGTGCTGGGCTGAGCCCTTGGTGGGAGGGGTTCGATGCAAAATCCCACTACCTGGAAACAACGCTTCCATGAAACAAATGTGGCACTGGCCCATGAGCAACAGATTCAATACATATCAAATTGCTTACCTTTTAGGTACAAGCAGTACAAGCAAATCATAAATAGTGTTGCTATGAAACCACAAACATTGTACATAACTCTATACTCTTCAGTATTCAGTTAGATATGTATAGTATGATTTTGTCACGGGCAATTCAAAATCTTTTAATATAGATCCTAGCCATTTATCCCTTCTTTTAGTGTACACTGGACATAGCAATAAGATATGCTTCAAATCATTCTCACAGTTGGTCCCACATTTAACTCCTTTTCTGTTTTGATTGAACAAGATATAATTTGCATCATATAATTCCATTCTGTATCTAGTATATAGTCATCTTTTTCTGGATTAGATGTAGTTCTTAGGTACAGCTCCATTTGATGTTCTGTTTTAATTTGTCTACACCATCTAAAATGTTTAAAGATCTTTAAGCATTGGAAATCCTTCACTATTGCTATATCTCTTGATCTCTTTTTCAGTAAACTAGTTATTTCTTCCTTTGGTTTAATGTGTGTTTCAAATAGTATAAGGCCCAATCCCATGGGGAATATAGTCCTTTTCAATTAATTGCATATAGGGGATGAAAACCTCTTGTTGAATATGACATTTCCTCTTCTATACAATGTCTTGGTAAGCAATACTCTGCCAATTGAAACAGCTGCACCTCGACAGCAATTGTCATTCAAGTATCATGGTTTCCAATATAAATTGTCCAAGTTCTGATCTTAATAATTTGGCAGGGATTGATTCAGACACCATTAGTAGGTGCCTATACAATTTATTTAGAATAATTTTGAGAGGTTTTGCCTCAGCTGGAGCCCAAATCTCAGCTGCATAAAGTATGCTGGTTTTAATTTAGGCACTAATCACTCATGGCACCTATAATGAAGCCTCTAGCAAGACACAAGTTAAAACTTTTAAAGGCAGCTACAGCTGTTTTAATTTAGCCTGGATGTATAGAAGATGAGGGGCAGGATTCTCAAAGCTTTCAGAAGGTGCAAAACCTTCCCTAAGTCCCCAAAACTTCCTCAGCTACAGAAAAAAGGGGAGTTTGCTCCAAGTGCTATCTACAAAACCCTCCGCAGCTGTGGGAAAAACCACTATGGACTGGAAAAAGTGCAGCTGCAGAAGTCCCTCAGGGCAAAAGGTGTGAGATAAGTAAGGCACAGCTCCAGAAAGGCTATTCACAGCCAGGTTTTCAGCAGCTGAGGAAAGAATGTTACACACAGTGGAATGAGGTATAACTACTGTATCTCTCAGCACACTGCAGTAGTGCCCCAGCAATTGGAATCAATTAAGGTGGAGGTGTACCACAGGTAATAGCATCTCAGACAGTATAGCAGTGGCTGGTGTTACAGCACTGAAAGCACACATTGCCATGATATGGCAACAGGCAATAACCACTAGACCCAGTGCAGCCCATGACCGAGCACCACAAGCAGTAGAGCCTGACCAGCCAGCAGCAAGTGTTACCTCCGCGAGGCCACAGAAACACCCCAGGGAGGGATGACCAGCAGAGACAGTCAGCCACTGTGGTGCCAAGATATCACCGGTACCTGTGGTGCTGTTGCTACGGGTCCCAGTTGGAGAGCTGGTTGCTGGTCTGTGTGTGTGCTGTCAGCTTCATATTATGGCAGCAATGTTAATGTCTGCTGCTTCAGCTACATTGATTTACTATTGCTGTGCCTCCTCAGTCATCTCCACAGCTATGGATTTGCAGCATCTGTGGATTCCCGCAGCTGCAGGACTTTTTGTGGAATTTCTCAGCTGTGGGATTTTCTTAAGAATATCATGCAACATGCTTTTCCGCAGTGCTGTAAGCTTTTTCCCGCAGCTACAGAAATTTTTCTGTTCTTTGAGAATCCTGCCCGAGGTTTTCAGGAAAAATTTCACTGAATCTGACTCCGAGGTAATCATAGTATTTCTCTGTGCTGATTTGTTCTCCTCTATAAAGATATTAGGAGTTTTCTTAGACTTATTGCCAAAAATAACCATTTTGTTTTCCTTATTCATGCTTAGTCTAATTTCTTACATAGTTTTACAAATTGATCTGCTTTCCTCTGAAGGCCTAGAAAGGATGCAAAAGTAAGACTACATCATCAGCATAAGGCATACATGAGATATTTCTGTTATTAACTCCAGGGAATGGAAATCTGGGACTATCTAGACATTCTAATATATTATTTATGTATATATTTGTGTATATATTAAATCAAGGTTTCCACCACTTCTGAGCAGTGGTGACAGTGCACTCAGTCATTATGGTGCTAAGTGGGAAAGTTGCTGTCCTCTTTTGCGAGAGGGCTATGCCCCCTTGCCCCCACACCCCTTCTAAGGATACTAACTCGTGGGGGACCAAGGGTGTCCTCATGGAGACCCTCCTAGACCTTGTCCCATTCCCTCTTAAACTGCCCACCAACTTCAAGGATAACACTTCCACTGGTAGTGTGTTCCAACTTGTCACCACTCTTTCGATGAAGTAATGCCTTCTCATTTCCTCCTAAATATTCCACCTTCCAATTTAAAACTGCACCACCTAGTCTCTCTCTCCTCCTTCAATCTAAAATACACTCTGTACCTGTCTCATTTAAGCCCTTCATATATTTGAAGGTTTTTATCATGTCCCTCTATCCCTCTGTTTCCCAGGGATACAAGCTGAGTTTCCTCAGTCTCTCCTTGTATGGTTTGTCCTCTAATCCGAGAATCATCCTGGACACTCAGCTTGGACCCCTAGCAATTTGACATGCTTTTAAATAGGGGTGCCAGAACTGCATGCAATACTCCAGGTGCGGCCTCACCAGTTACCTGTGCAGTGGCAGGATGACCTCTCATCTCCTGGAGGTGATTCCTCTTGCAATACACCCTAGCATCCTATTAGCATTAGCTGCTGCTTTCCTGCATTGTGCTGAGTGATTCATTTGCCCAGTTATAAGCACTCCAAGATCCTGCTCCTCCTCTGTAGTGAACAACTATACCCCCAACTAATAGCAATTCCTTGAGTTTCTTGCTCCCAAGTGCATGACTTTGCACTTTTGCACTGAACCCAGTTGTCATGTGTCAGACCAGTGCCCAGTTTACCCAGATCACCCTGTAGCCCCTGCCATCCCTCTGTATCATCCACCACTGCCCCAGTCTTCATGTCATCCACAAAAGGCTGATCTTATTCTTAATCCCATGTGAGAGGTCAGCAATAAAAATACCAAACAGCACTGGACCCATTATTGAGCCTTGTGGTACTCTGCTGGTTACATCTCTTGGAGTTGCGAGTTCCCTCCTACAACCACCCTCTGCTGCCTGCCTTACATCCACCCTTGACCCAAACCACCTTTTTCACCCTGCTCCTGATATCTCAGCTTGCTAATTAGTCTCCCATGAGGCACCAAATTGAATACCTTGCTGAAATTCAAATACAGGACATCCACCACTTGCCCTGTCCAGTGCCCTAGTTATCCAGTCATAATAATAATCAACCAGGTTGGTCTGGCAGGATCTGCTGAGACAAACCCATGTTGCCTGTTGTCCTGGGGACTATTCTCTTCCAGAAATGTTAACAACCTTTCCTTAAAGATAGTCTCCATAAGCTTCCCTACAATGGATGTAAGACTGACTGGTCCACCCTTGAGACCACTCTGTGGAAGGGGACCACATGTGCCATCCTCCAGTCCTGGGGCATGCATCCTGCTTCCAGAGAGGAACTGAACAGGTCTGCTAGTGGTTCCACCAAGACTCTCAGCCAACTCCTACAGAACCCTGGGAAGTATGTCTCTGATCAGGCACCTAATTTACCCACAAGGCTTTAGCCTCCAGCAGCCTGCTCATGGAGATTTCTCCATCAGTTAACTCTGCCACCCCCAGTGCTCCCCCCCCCTTGTGGCATTGGCCCATGTTTCTCCCAGGTAAACACACAGCAGAAGTGCTTCATTGAGTGCTTCAGCCTGGTCTTCACCCTTTTCACCCACCCTTTATCTGTCCTGATTCTTATAATTTGATCTTTGCAGTTCCTTCTCTTATGTACTTGAAGAATTTATTTCTTACTGATACCTTGAGCCAGTCTAAGCTCCCTTGAAGCCTTGGCTGCCCTAACTGCCCTGCTCACCTCCCTGATTTCTTTGTGAACTTTTCTTATCCTTCCCCAGTCTGGATCTCATAAATTTCTGAAGGCTGCTTATCTGGTTGGCACACTTACCATCTGAACCAGGAAGCTGTCCTGGATAGCCTCCAGGGTGACCTATTCCCTGCTGCACAAGGTGGCTGGGTGCTCCAATCTACCCCAGGAACTCGGGACTGAGTAATAGTTTTTCAACAAACCAAAGAAGGCCTCTTTACATGGCAAGCCTCTTCTACCTTGAAAATGTCAGTACAAAATTCCAACCTGTCTGGGCTTTAGGTGAGAGTAAAAGAACAGCCAACCCCCTGACATTTCCACTTTTTGCACTGTTTGTATTACAGAATCTGGACATCTGACCACCATTAAACTTGCCAGATCAAGAGACCATGTCCCCAGACCAGCCATGCAAAATTTCATGCAATTCCATAGAGTGGGAGCAAAGTTATTAAGGTGCACAATTATGAGTTTAACATTAAAACTCTATTCAACCTTAATTATAGAGTGCTACCGCACTCTATAATCAATATCTGCCTAAATGTGGGTACATTACAGGTCATGCTATACAGTATGTACAGTTACTACATCTTTTATGATTATAAGAGCACATTCATAAGTTCTTTGGGTGAGAGAACTATAAAGCAAAGCTAAGCAGTTCTGGCACACAACGGAATTCAAAAGAAACTTTTACAGTCAAAAAGCGCTAAGAACTATGCATCTAAATGTATTATAAATCATGTTGAAAATTTATGTAAAAAAATGGAAATCGGCTTCAAAATCAGCATATTTTACTTTGAAGAAAATTAGAGAAACTCCTATGTGAAAATTGTCTATACCAGCTGAAGACAGAACTTCAGAATCTAGAACTATTAGCGTGAGACACCCTTGTATGGTTTTAAGAGTACCTGTAATATTTAGAAATAAACAATCCCGAGTGGCCAAGAACAATGTCATGATTTATATTCCCTTTGAAACAATGGGTTCCTTAATGGCACGGTGGGGGTATCCCACCTAAGATGAATGAGCTAAGTGGTGAAGTTGCCCTCTGAAAGAAACAAATCAGCAGCAGACTAATGAACCATTACTGCTGTAGTAGAAAACTTTCACTCATCTAATGGAACTCATAATTTTATGAAGACTGTCACATCAAAATTCATTAAAAGCAAACCTCAGACGTGCAATATTTCTATCAGAAGCTTTACATCAGTGCAGGTTTTTGGATGAGGAATGTCTTGGGAGAGGATAGGCTGCATTTTTCCTGGATCAGACTGCCCCACCTCCTTGTTTACATCACACAACCTGTTTTTCCTTTTAATTACACTATGCAAACAAGCTGATCTATTCTTTTAGGGTAAATTACAGCCTTTGCTTCAGTCCTAAGAGTAGAAGCATCAGCTGGGTGAACTATGACCCTGTCAAATTCTTTTGCTGATCCATATGATTAATGGTTACCTATCTTTACACTTCTAATAGCCTGTCTCATTTTAGACAACCCATAATTCAGTTGTTCTAAATGCTCTCTAATATCATTGGTATGGTGGGGACAGAGACAAGTGATATAATGTGATTGACAGAAGGAGTGATCAGAGGTCAATTAAATGAGACCCATGGACTGCCAGAGGACAGCAAATTCCAAAACAGCTTGAAAAGACTGCTGCCACACCAATAAACAATACAATGTAAAGAAAAACAATGAAACATTCAGTTACTTCATATGTACTTTTAAAGCAGCAGTGCAATTAAAAATATATTTCCAAAAGCTAGTTTCAGTTACAATTTATGAAGCTATGAACATGCCTCTGAAATTTACTTCTCTCTAAGTACTTCCATGATTTTTTTTATTTTCTTAATTCTAATCCTTGCCAGGTCTACAGAGCTATTTCTAAGCCAAATGTGACCATCCTTTTTTTTTTGAGAAACATAAATAAATTTATAAGTCTATGACAAACAAAAAACCTCTGATTTTGTTGAAACTAGAAAATGTTCCACCAAACAAAACTGGAAATGTCTGTAACCTTTATAGTGAAAAAAGGTAGGGTCATATTTTTTGTCCAGATTTTCTTACACTGCTACTTTCAAATTAACTTCAGATACTCTATTACAATGTTGGACTTACTTTTTTGTAAGCTCTGACTTTTCTGATTCCCTCTTCTTCCTTTTTAAAATTTTCACCATCCACTAAAAGGCACATTTAAATTATGAAAAAATAGATATGGCTCAATTCCAAGTTGCACTAAGGATCAATACAAAATGAATCCTTCATGCCCCCTTCCCCAGCCATTGATCCATCATTTGAAATCAATATACTCAAAGGTGTCCTCATACATCATGGGGATCAGTGTCTCCTGCAAATATGACCCAATAGAAATTATTGATCTAGCTGTTAGGTTGTGCTACTGAGAGGGACTTGCAGACACAGTGCTACATTAGCATCACAACATGTACCCTGCACGTCATAATGCTACAGCTTGCAGCACCATGTCTGTGACACTGGGCCACCAAGCACTGTTTCAAGCCCTCTCTGGTATGTTGTGGCACCTCCTCCATCACTTGATGTAGTCAGTAATCACCTGATGCCATTTCCCCATTATCTGACCCAAGTCCTGCCACTGCCAATAAGGTTTCCACACCATCTCACGTCCCTCTGTAACTAGTGTCCCCCATACCATTCAAGTCCCCAGTTACCTTTGACTCTTCACATTACCAATACAATCCCTCCATTTACTGATATATTTGCCTTGTTTCTGATGCAATATTACCAGTTACTGATGTGCTCCTACATTTGTTGATGAAAGCCCCATGCTTCTTACTGTTGCTATCTTCTCCCCCACCTGTCCATGCAACCCTGTTGTGCAGTAGTCCTCTTCCATCTCCTAACCATTTCTTGTCAATTAGCATCCCACCCCTACTATCACCATCATCACCAGCAGCCCATGGTTACAGTGATTGTAATAAATCAAACTCATTGCTACCAGTAGAACCATAACCCATGTTGTGAGTTCCACAGTGCTTCATTTATTTGATTTATTTAGTTTTGTTGACCGGTAAGTGCATTAGACAAATCCTGCCTATTTTCAGGCACGACCGGGAGGGAATACAGATGAATGCCAACTGACCTTGAACCAGATTAAGCTGTTGGTGGTATTTTTCATGAATGGAGGACATTTGGCCATTGCATCAAGGAAATGCCCCTGCTCTTTTCGAGAAGTGTCATGGGATTTTAACATCCACCTGAACTACCACCAGAACAGGCAGATGGGACCTCGGTTTAACGTCTCCTCTGAAAGATGGCGCCTCAGGATGCAGCACCCCCTCATGCTGCACTACAGTGTCAGTATTGGGATATTAATATTCATAAATGGTCCTTATCATTGTAGCCTCACCCTTCTTCCAAGGTGTAAGCAACATTTCTACCTGATTGAGCATAGCAAGATTCAGTCACAAGCACAGTGTGGATACAGAGTGATCTGTTTGACCCCTTTACACTAGCAATAGCAACTGAAAACAGGCCCAAATACACTGCAACACAGCAGCAAGATAGCAGACAACAGGCATGTTGATTTTGTAACATTATTATGTGCTGACCTCTTAGCTTAAAAATTGTAGTGTTGCTTAAGAAACAACAATTTGTCAAGTTTAGAAAAGGAAGCTACTTTCCTCTCAAGATTTATATAGGCAATTTACTAATTGCCAACAAATGTCAACATCTGTGAAGTAAATCTGCATCTTGATGTATGACTTGCTTCAATTGTTGCTTGTAGTTTGGAGCTACTGTCACTGAGGTAATTATCAAGGAAAACAGGTGCCTGCAGCTGCAGTGGTCAGGCCGCAACTATGGACCCTGTCTAGCAACACATTATGTATGATTTACATCCTCCTTTCTCACTAGAAACTAGTAATACACAAGTTAATAACGTGTAATGTAGTACTGGACAGGTCCATAAAGCTGTTACTTATTGACTGAGCTGCTAGACCCATGACTCCTTAGGTATCCTGAAACAAGCAGGGATGAACAGCAAAGTCTTCACTAAATCTGAATGAACTAGAGCTCCTCAAACAGTAATAGTGTATATTTGATTCATTCCAGTTCCAGTGGACATCAGTGCTATCTGGAAAACATTTGAGGAGATAGTGTGGTATAGTAATTAGAGTGCCTACTTTAAACCAGAAGATCACAAGTTCAAACTCCACCAAAGACAAATATTCCCTGTGAGTAACCTTGAGCTAGCAAACCTTCGCTGTTCCCTTATCCCCAAGATGCACCTGAAATGTGCTCTGGCTCAGAATGCCTTTCTCAGTCACCAGGTTTGAGTACTCCATCCAGCTGCAGACATGTCTAAGAAGCAGAACCCAAGAAAAAGGAGATGACTCCCTCCCCAGCAACAGGATGATGTCAGCATCTTGGCAGGCCCTGCATCACCAATCATAGGCGATACCCATCGGCAGTGGTCTCTGAACAAGTACTACATTATGCCCCAGAGATGGGGGTGATGAGGCTTGGGGTACCAACAGAAGGAGGACAAACAACTGTATGAAAATAAGAACCAGGAGCCCAGTGAAACTGAGGAACTTCATTTCAGCAGGACTATCCTGGGCTAATCAATCATACTGTAAATACAGTAAATAAAAAAAGTAGACAACATACATTAACCCATCTGATAACACCTCCTCTTAGCAAGATCAAATTAGTGCAGCCTGCACCCAAACTCTGTACACACACACACACACACACACACACACACCACACACCACACACACACACATTATCTCCTGTATGCAAATGTCAGATGTAATTGGACACAATTGTCAGACCAAGTGAGACCTAGTTTATTATTTACATCTACAGTATGTCTATTTTATTTATTTAGCTAGTAGTTATTCACAGTTTCTGACCAAGAAAGGCACACTAAGCTGTGACAGCTTGTTCCCAGGTGGCTCCATGTCAACACATTGAAAACAATGTTGTCAACATGCCTGACAGTGATGGGAGCAATGCCAGCTGTCAGCATTGTTCTGTTGGGATTAACTGTTTTTCTGCAGGGGCCTTCTCCCCACAGCACCATGTGGGGGCTATGCCACTGCACCCTCCATCACTTTTCATTGTTAAGTGCCATGCAATTGTTTTACTTCCATGGACAGTGACCAGGATGGGTGAAAGGGACCTTGGTTTAACATTTCATCTGACCAAGGGCTCCTCAACAGTACAGCACCTGCTCTCACACTGCATTACAATGTCAGTTATGGCTATTATCCCAAGCAGCAGGTGTGGGGCTAGAACCCATGACCTTCTGATTTGCCAACCCCAGAGACGACAGTGCAACCTAATGAACCACTGATATTGTTAATGAGCTGCTGACGTCTCAAAGAAAAGTTGAAAAACACTGTAATTAGGCACAATTTAACTTTGATTCCATATATATTCTAAAGATTTTTATTCCTGCTATTTATTACTAAGGAAATTTGCAAGAATACATGATCTTTATTCCTCAAGAGTTCATCTGTCTCTATAGCTTACTCCCTACTTCAAGTCATAATCTTGTATTGTGACATCATAGTCTGTTGCTATGGGAGTAACTGTGATGTCATAAGCAGTGCATTAGGACCTCAAGTAGGGAGAAAGCAGCAGGAATAGATGAACTCTTTAGGTCTAAAGATTTTGTTTTCACGCAAATTATCTCAGTAATAAATAATGGGATGAAAATACAGAACTAATTTGAAATATAAGCTGAACTGTGTCTAACTATTATGTTTTGTTAAAGTTCTCCTAAAGGCATCAGCTGCTCTTAAAATATCTAATGCAAGAATTCAAAAGTCTGCACAGTTCTAATGTCAGAATGTTTACTACCTCACAACCCACTTGTCCAGTACTTTGAAAATGGTATTACAGCCAGCGATGGACAAGTGCTAAACATTAGGCTCAAGTGCATATGGTTACATTTCTAACAGGATGACAAAACAGCCCACCACAAACTACAAAACAAATAAGTCTTCTGACTTATATGGTCCCATCTTTATAGAAATTAAGGGATAGAATATCACAAAAGCTCAGACAGAGTCAATTTCTCATAAACAATTATATAAAGTGATTATGTCCTAGATTTTTCCACCAGAACAAGTTTTAAGTTATGTAGTTCTAAGTCAAAATCATTTAGTGATATCACAGCTGACAGATAAGCGGTGACGTAGAATATGTGGGACATTCTATGGTTATATGCTTATGGCTTATTAAATGTTGGGGAACTATAAGCATAAGTCTGTTGATGAAAGAGCATGTCTCTATACAGAGTTGGGGGCTACTATAGAATCTACGGAACATTAAATGCTGGAATTTCCTTTTGTAATAGGATTCTGGCAGTTTTAGCAAACAGGAGGAAACTTTCTTGGATGGTACGACTCACCTATGAGTGTATAGTTCTAGGTGATTTTCCTCCAGAACTCAGTAACTATAATAACAGCACCTAGATTGCATTGTTCGCATGCCTAACATTTTCTTTGAAACAGGTGAGATGCCGCCTGGTGCTTCAACAGCTGAGAATGTACTACTGTCTATGTCAATTGCAAAATGCGTGAGACAGCTTTACTGGATGTTTATAGGTCTGATTGTAAATGTTATGATGTAAAACTGTTACACTGTGGTGGAAAAATGTAATATTTTTCAAACCAAGATATAGGGCAGAAGGTATGGATCATGTACGAGAAACATGATAGACAGAGAATTTTTCAGGTTGTTTTAAATGAATTAAGAATCTGGGATCAAAGAGACTTTTCACCATATGGTTTGTGGTTTGCTTGTAGCTTTTTCTTTTTCTTGGTTTCTTAATGGTTCCTTTTGTATTTCTTTTCAGTAGACTGTGTGTATGAGGGAGGCAGGTGTGGGTGTTGCTTGAATAGGCTATAGGATTTATTCTGTGGTACATGTTGTTATATTGTCTGTGACTGTGTTTGAAACTATTCTTGTATTGGTTATGGGCATTATCCCAAGTACGGGTGTGGGGCTAGAACCCAGGACCTTCTGATGTTCCAGCCCCAGAGGTGAGCATGCTACAGTACCTACTGAACCACAGAGACTGCTATTAGCCATGTTTTATTTAAAAGTGGATTCAAACTACAATACAAGAGATTGAAATGTTCCGATAAGTCTAATATTGGAAAATAGCTTGATAGGATCGAACATAGTGACACCATTAGTGATCACTTACCCATTTCCTTTGTCTGGTCCAACAAGTTCTATAAGCCCCTCCTAAGTTTGTATATGCAAGGGTATTAAAGCGGGGTCACCTTGAATCTTTCAAATCTCATCTTTGAAACTTGGACTGGTCCCCACTAGGCACTATCACTGATATTAACACAGCCCTGGAACTCTTCATCTCACAATTCACTGCTGCCTTTGATACCTTTGCACCTGTCAGAAAGATGAAGGTAAGAGGGCACTCAAACCCATGGATAATGCCCAAGCTAATTTCTCAGATGAAATGGAGGGACCACCTCTGGCATTGTGCAGAGCCTCATCTAGGCAAGTGGACATCCAAAGATATAAAGCTGCCAGAAACGAATGTAAGCGTGCTATTCGACCCTGCAAAAGTAAATACTTCAGGAAAATGCTCAGTAACTCCTGGGGAGATAGGAAAACATTTTGGAATAGCCTGAAAGAACTCACGGGGAAAAGATCCCAAGCTGCCACCCACAATGCTTAACATCAATGGAGCTCCAGTTCTCAATCTCATGAAAATTACCAATACCTTCAATGATGCTTTCTCTGATCTGGGTAGTGTACTACCACCTGATTTCTTTGACACACCCAACACTAGTTCTCACCTGACACATCCGTTGATAGCAGCACCCCACAGTTCTATTTCAAGGAGACTCCAATTCACCTGGCAAGAACCTACATACGCAAGGCCATCCATAAACCTTGTACCAGCAGTGACTATGTTGATCTCAAACTAATCTCACTCGTCCTTGAAGAAATCTTTTTCCTATCACAGAGATCTTTAACCTCTCACTTAGATCAGCACAGTTCCCATTTCTCTGGAAACAGGCACTTGTCACACCTGTCCATAAGAGTGGAGACAGGGCACTTCACACCAACTACAGGCCCATTTCCATTCTCCTCCACTTTCCAAAGCACTTGAATGCATAGTCCTCGACCAGCTTGTTGAATATCTGGGAAATATGAAATCCAATGCCCTCAACAGCATGGATTTAGAAAAGAGCACAGTACCACCACTGCCCTTTTGGAGTTTACGGTTTCATCCACAACACGCTTGATCAGGGAAACTGTGCTGTTGCGGTGTTCATTGACTTTACAAAGCTTTCGACACTGTCAACCACCCATTTCTACTCAGACAGCCTTCCTCCATTGGTCTCTCCATAGAAGCGCTTCAGTGGTTCGAGAGTTGTCTTGTGGCCCAGTTCCAACAAGTCAGGATTGCCAATACCACCTCGAATCAAAAGTCAGTCCTCTCAGGTGTACCACAGGGCTCCATCCTGGGACCGTTACTGTTTAGTCTATTCATGAATAATCTTCCTAGTGCCTGTCCCAGAAAATGTTACTATATGCAGATGATGCTGTCATCTTTACCAGCTACCAGGACCCTAAACTCATTGAGCATCATCTACAGCTTGACTTTGCGAGGTTGAAGAATGGTTCAGTGCCTACAAATTGATCCTGAACCTCAGCAAAAGCAAGGTCATGGTATTCAGCAGTGTGCGTAGCAAACATAAGCCCATTCCTCACCATCCAGAATGGCTCTGCTGCCCAGCTCCAGCAGGTCAAGCATTTCAAATACCTTGGGATCACGTTGGATAACTTCCTCTCCTACACACAACACATTGAGAATGTTGCCAAGCTGAAACATTCGATTGGACTACTACATAGGCACAAGCATTGTATGACTACAGATGCTCTGCGTGATGGCAATCCATAGCTCAGTCACCTCCATCATTGACTATGGTCTAGTCATCTATGGCTCTGCCTCACCTACTTCCCTCCGTAGGGTAATGGTGGCACTTAACAAAGCCTGTGGACTACTCATTGGCACTGCCCACCTTACACACACCTGTGAACTATATGCCCAATTTGGATGGTTCTCCTCCTTTGTAAGATCCAGTATCGGACCTGCCTGCTAACAAAAAAGTACTTCTAGGCCTCATGCCACCAGGTATCAAAAGCTCTAAACACGCACTGTACCACTCAGCATACCCATAATGCCATCAATCAAACCTTCCAGGTTCCCATATGTCAGACCTCAATGGGACAGAGATCGTTTGCCTACAGGGCTCCACACCGGTATAATGCTCTCAACCAGGATATCCTGACTACTCCCAAAATTGGCCCTTCAAGCGGCTGCTCAGGGTACACCTCACCTCTTCTAGTAGCTGCTGTTGTTTCACTTAGAGCTCCACCTCCCTTAGTACTCAGACTTTCCTGCTCCTCTCCAATAAATTTCTGCTATCTGGTCCACCCTTCATTTCTCCTCCGCTACCCCTGCTGCTCCCACCCCTGTCACTGGCACTTATAGCACCTCTGTCCCCTACCCCTACTCAACTAGCACTTCTCAATCCCTCCTCCTTGACAATGGCCTTCTAGCCTGCCCACTCCTCTGGGGTTACCCTTCCTGCTGTTCTTCCTTCCTAATGCCATCACATCTATCCTACTGAAGCACTGCTTAGTTCTCAGCCTGAGACAGTCTCTCCACATCTATCACTGGCTTCAGTTCTACTCCTACCTTACCTGTGTAGTCTCGTATAATGAATAATGATCACCCTTGTATGTTCTCTACCTCTTTGTAACTTCTGTATAATTTTTTATAATGATGTTCACCCTGTTTGTCTACCGACATTTGATGTGGAATCTTTGTAAATGAGCTGTTCTTGTAAAGGTGTTTCATCCTAGAGTTAATAAATAAATAAATAAATAAATAAATAAAATAAATAGTCTAGAAATAGCAGGGCAATTCTTGACATTTATATATACAGAACTTGCATCCATTGTATGACTTTTGAAAATCCCCTCAGATAACCAGTCTGGGAAATTGTATCCATATTGACTCTGACTAGATAACCTAGTACTGTATCTAGGTTGACCATGCCAGTCTGAAAATTTAATATAGGGTTAATATTACTGGCAATGCCAGATTACCCGGAAATATTTTAATGTGACCAGAAATATCATTCCAGACATCAAACACTGTGATTGGAATTCAGGTATTTTAGACTTTTCCATGTGCAGGAGCAAGAGAACTCTTAGTAGATCTAATTAAAAGATTATTTTGTCCATCCTTACAAATAACTCATCACAGCAACACCTTCATAGTCAGCAGGAGGTAACTGCTTAGAAACCATTCTACTTTTTAAGCAATAAGGCACTCTGGGGTGTTGGTGATACTAAGTTCCACCATGGTCAGGGCATAGTGATGCATGAGGTGAAGCGAGTGCCTTCAGCCCCTATAGCGGAAACCTACTACCACCAATGTCCCTGGAGTGCCTTATTGGTTATATAAAATGGCCCATAGACAACATTTAAAAATCAAACATTCTAATAGTTTTCAGAGTCACAAAAATATAATAAACGTGGCTAAATTATGTAAAATAGTCCTCCACAGATATTTTTCACCTGTCAGTCATCTTTTCACATAAAACATAGAAACATAGAAGTTGAAGCAGATAAAGACTGCAAGGCCCATACAGTCTACCCATTTCTTTTCTACCTTATGAATGTGCCATCGGCCTTCAATGCATTGTGTGGCTGTTTACAATGGAATAGAAGATTCAAAGCTCTGCATTATTCCAGTAGAATGCCCCCACTCACACACAGAATGGTAACATGGAATACAAGAATTTAAAATTCTGCAGAGCCCCACTGCGATACACACACAGACACACAGACAGACACACACACACACACACACACACACACACACACACACACACACACAGGCCTTAGGTGGAGCCAGAACTTCAACTTTAATCTGTTGCCATGTAGGGAGCAGGAAGTTCTCTGGCAAACTGGTAGGGATAGGAGGGATTTTCATGGTCATCAAAGAAACATCAGCAATGGAAACTCTGAATAGTACTTACTTTTCTTTTATTTGTATATGTGTGTAAGGAGGGCTCTTGAGTGAAAATAATATTATACTATTTACATAATTTAATGGACTTTTATTTTTGGGAACTAGTTAAAGGTTGCAGCCATGTTTGTGAAGGAAAATAGAACGTAAGTAGCTTATGATTCCATTATGTGATTTGTGACTTGCCACTTGCTCTGGTTGGCAGAACTTGTTTTTAACCATCGGTGAGTGCTCTCCAAAGGCAATGGCTAAATCCAAGTCTCCAGCCAATCAGGACACAGGGATTTCATTGCCCACTTTATATACTTTTTATTGATCTTTTATTTAAGCAGTAAGGCATGATGGGGCATTGGTGGTACTAGGTTTACCCCACGGTCAGGGGTGAGTGAGGCATGGATGAAGCCAAGTGCCTTCAGCCTCCTGACCATGGGTAAACCTAGGACCACCAATGGTCATGGAGTGCCTTATTGCTGATATAAATGGGCCCATAGGCAAATTTCAAAAACAAACAATCTAGATGTTTTCCAAGCCACACAAAATATAATAAAATGTTGCAAAGTAATGTAAGAGTCCCTCCACAGATGTTTTCACCTGTCAGACATCTGTCTTTCTTCATATTCAATAAATTGTGTGATCATTTACCACAGAACAGAAGAATTCAAAGCTCTTCATTATTCCAGTAGTAGAATGCTCCCCACACACATGGAATGAAAACATGGAATACATGAATTCAAAATTATTCAGAGTTTCACTGCTATACACACACACACACACACACACACACACACACACACACACACACACACACACACGTCTCAAGTGGATCCAGCACCTGAATTGTATCTGTTGCCATTTAAGGAGCAGGGAGTTTTCTGGTAAACTGGTAGGGAAAGGAGGAGATTTTTCACGGTCATCAAAGAAACACCAGCAATGGAAACTCTGAATAGTACTTGATTTTTAAATTTGTATGTGTATAAAGAAGCTCTTGAGTAAAATAACATTAAATTATTTACTTACTTTATTTAATGGACTTTTATTTTAGGGCCTATTTGAAGTTATTTATTTATTTATTATTGTCTCAGATAACAACCTTTGAGCTACAAGCTCATTTACAAAGGTTCCCATCAAAAGAGAGAGCATAGCAGCAGGTACAGTAAATACAGTGAATGGTACAGTAACATCTGAGCATTATATAACAAAAAAAAAAGCAGATAAAAGTATAGCAGGTTCAGATGGCATTCATACAAAATACAAGACAGGCATTATGGCAAGAAATAAACAAGGGATTAGTAAACAAAGCGGAGGGGAGAGGGCAGTAGAAAGGAGTGATAAAGGGGGAGGACAAGAGCTGCCAGGAAATGGCTTTGTACGATAGAGCAGGTAAGGTAGTGAAACAAGTGCGGGGGGTGGGTATGGGTGGATGTGGGAAGGTTGGGAGCTACAGGAGATGGGGTTTTATCGAGGGATTCAACGGGTGTAGGGAGCCATAAGTAGGGATCATGAGAGATGGAGGAAACAAGGAGAGGGAGGGGAGAGGAGATGGTGAGGGAAACATAGTAAGTGCCTAAGTTGATCAGAGGGGTGATAGGGGGTAGGGAAGGGTAGGTAGAGGGGGTAGGGAGGAGGTAGATAACGATCAGTTGTGGGGATACTGCAGGAGGATAGCAAGTGGGGCAGGGATGGAGTAAGGATAGGGGTAAGGGAGAAAGATGAGAGGAGGTGAGGAAGGAAAGATGTAGTGAAAATATGGAAGAGGGAGGGAGGGGAGGAGGGGAAAACATAAGTGCAAAAGTTGGTCGGAGGCTGGTGGAGTGAGGGAAGGGTAGCTGGAGGGAGGTAGAGGGGAGGCAGATTAACATTAGTAAAGGGAAAGGGCAGGAGGATATTGAGGAAGGATTGGGGCATGGATAGGGGAAGGGAGGAAGGTGAGAAGTAGAGAGGAAAGGAAGGGGGTTAATCCAAGCAATTGTATCTCCCTTGGTCATAAAGGTGCCATTTGAGTTCTTTTTGAACGGCCCAAGTTTGGAGTTATTTATGATGCTGGCAGGGAGTTTATTGAGCCAAAGCAGTGCCTTATAGGAGAAAGTTCTTTGGGCCAGGGCAGTGCGATGAAACAGGATGTGCAATGGGTTCATCTCCTTGCCTCTGGTCAGATGAGAATTGTATGCCTGTTTGAATATCCTCTCGATGGATTTCAGGGTCAGTTCTAGCAGGGGTTTTTCCTAGGAGGCAGACTTGGTATCGAATTCTCCCTTGTAAGCAGCCTTAGTTTGGGCATAAAGATCACAGGTATGCATATGGGCATTTGCACTTAGCACCAGTCTACAGGCCTTGTTTAACATAGTTCTTACTTGATTCAGTGTGGTGTTCATGGCTGTGCTATACACACAAGGCTGTAGTCTACAGTGGAGAGAATAGTGCTATTAACTGCTAGGGTGAGGCCTCATTTGTCAAGTAAGAGTTGCCTATGGAGAAGGCCCTGGTCTGGTGTTGATTGTTTTACAATTTGGTCAATATGCTGCATGTAGGAGAGGGAGCTGTCAAGGGTGACACCCAGATATTTAAATGTGTTTATTTGTTCCAGCAGTACAAGCCTGCTGTTTAGGATTGTGAGATTGCTAGTTTTTTCTGCTCTGTATATGAGTAAAGGTTACAACCATGTTTGTGATGGAAATTAGGAAGTAAGTGGCTTATGAATTCTTTGAGTTGCCCTGGTTGGCAGGAACTTGTGTTTAGCCATTGGTGGTGCACTCTTCTGCCATGGCTAGAGCCAAGTCTTAGCCATTCAGGACATAGGGATTTCTTGTCCATTTTGTTAAGCAATAAGGTATGAGCAGAGGTTAGATTAACAGTCTGTTAATCACCCCCTTGGGGTATATATGGCATGAGGCAGTGATTGACTGTTAATCTAACCTCTGCTCATACTTTATTGCTATTATTACAAGGTCATTTTAAATACTTATTTCACTAGTTCAATTTATTTTTATGTGAAATAGTCCTTCTGGCTGTTTTAAATTGTTCATGTGTAGTCAGTTGTTATTGGAACCAGTAGTATCCATGGTGACAGCAGGTCAGCATGCTGTGGTTTACAAGTCGCCCATATCAGAGCTGTACAATCATTACTTATGTTATGCCGAATGGGTGAAGTTGGAATCTATCACAGTGTAGTGCTGATTTTGAAAGAGTTTAGTAAACTGTATCAAGGTATGCTTTTATTTTGTGTTTCAAATAGTTATAAATGTTGTTGTTATCATGTTTTTTATGGGAGTCCAGTTAGTGGGCATGTGCAGTAGGCTTACCTGACGTGATTGACACGTGGCTGTTGTCAAACTTATTTTTCCTCAAGTAAATTCTTTTATGTGTGAAATTGACATCTGGCCAGAGTGGTGTGCAGAGTTATTAAAATAAGTTAGGCATAGTTTATTCATTGTATGTGAATTAATGCTAGCCCCAACTCCTTTCACGTCACCAGCTCAGCAACTGTTGCATGTTGGAAAGGAATACATTTTAATTAAATTAAGCATAATTACTTTTAGTAACTCTGCACACCACTCTGAGCTGTTGTCAATTTCCAATATAAAAGGATTCACTTGTGAAAATTAATTTGTCAACAGTTGCATGTCAGATGATAAAGCTTACAGCGCATGCCCACAAACTGAACTCCCTGTGAAATTTAGAAAAAATGTATAACTATTTGCTGTACAAAATAAAGGCATATCTTGACACAGTTTATTGAACTCTTCAAAATCAGCAATATACAGTGACGGATTCCAATCTCACCCATTCCAGGTCACCCATACACACACATACACATACACTTACACATACACACACACAGACACAGACACACACACACACACACACGCACACACACAGAAAAAAACCTTTCCGACATGGGCTCAGCAACTGGTGCATTATGGATGGGTTCTCAATACTAATGTCGAAATGTGAAATCAGTACGGAAACCATGTGTTTTTTCATCTCATCATGCTCCTTGGCACACCTACAGCAAAGGCTGCAGTTTGCAAGTAAAAGCTGCCTAGTGAACGTTTCTGTGCCATGGTACATTATTATTATGAACAGCACAGCTGTTCAAAGTGTAACTTACAAACTCAGGGAATAAAATAAAGCAAGTCCGAAATGCTGTGGGACACCATAATAAGCGGAACTGTGAACCGTACAAACACTTATTTTTCTTCCAATTGTTTTAACCAGGAGAGACACTAAGCTGAAAGCTTGTTTACAGGTGCAACCTGGGAGCACAGGGAAGTTAAGTGACTTGCTCAGGGTCACACAGTATGCAAGTGGGGCTGGGATTCAAACCCAGGTCTCCAGATTTGCAGCTTAGAGCCTTAAACCACTGAGCTAAACTTTGATTTATTAATTCTGCTATAACTAGTATTTTTTGCCTCTCATAGCTGACACTAATATTCTTGCCCAGACTGTGTAGTAGGGAGTGTTGTGATTTGACTATGATGTCCAGGCGAGGTCTTGAGTAGTCACATTGCTATGCTCAAAATACCTGAATTGTCCTCTACCCTTTTCAAAACAAAATGTTGCAGTAATGACAGTTGCTTTTAACCTATTTTAAAAACTATGATTTGTGTTTCTTTGCTGCAGTACTGTGTGTTACTATAATGGCGGCTGTTACAGTGTGAAAGCTGACAGACTTTTTTAATGTCTCTGGCACAAACGGGCACATGATCTTTTCACAGGCTAAATCTAGGGACACAAGTTATCACGCTGGAGATGGTAGGGTAATGTGGGTTAATGTAACCCTATTGGTATTGTGCCAGCTAATCAGATCATATACATTTGGCTCACCTTATAATAATATTAGTTCTTGCACTATAAAATAAAGCAGTACTGTTTCATAGTGATGTCAATAGTGCAATAAATTCTAATCACAATAAAACTGTGTTTAATCCTTCAAAACAGAAGAGTTTCTCTGTCCTCATTTAAAATATGCTATACAATGTGTTGCCTTTCTTTTATTTGTTAGAGCCTGACATATCATTTAGTTTCCAGGTCCTTCTAGAATTCACAGCTGGTTTCTTCACTGGATAGGATGCTATGATAATTGGATGGGCAGAGATGCTACTGACCAGCCACCAATTCACTTACCTAGCCTGAGAAGAAAGATGAAGGGCTAGATTTTCAAAGCTTTCAGACTCCTGCAGTTTTGTGGAAAAAGTGGTGCAAGTTGGTCTCCACTTGCAGAGCTGCAACTTTCCCACAGCTACAGTATTCTCAAATGTGGAGCTGATTTGCAGCCGCTCCAGAGCTGCAACTTTTCCCACAGCTATAGTATTCATACCTCTCAACTGTCCCTGACTTTCAGGGACGTCCCTGATTTTGCCTCAGATTTTGCTCTGTTCCTTGTAAAATTTGTGTTCTTGTGACAGAACAATGGGGATTAAAAGCACAAAATAATGTTAAACATTAAAGTAACAGACTTGTTATTCTTCAGAAAATGCATCTTAACACAAATCCATTTATTCTATCAGCTTTCTGAGTGAATAGTACCAGATTTTAAGATGTGTCCCTGATTTGGGGTCTTTGTCCCTGATTTTTAAGCCTTGTCCCTGATTCATGAGGCAAGAGGTTGAGAGGTATGATAGTATTCTCAAAAGTGGAGCTGATTTGTGGCCAGCTCCATGATTCATGGCAGCTTGTCGCTGTTTTTTCGGTGCAGCTGCAGGCAAAATTTATGTCTGGTGGAACCAGGCATAATATACCCACAGCTGTGCTGGCTGAAAATACAAATCTTCACAGGTGTGGAGATTTCATCCTGCAGCCAGGGCTGGCGTCAGGACTTGTTCCCTGACCTGTTTGAAAATCCAGCCTGATGTTTTTCGGTGCCATGTCCTAGAGTTGCATAAGTGTCAGTGGCTCAGTAGGTAGCACACTCACCTCTGAGGCCAGGAGATCAGAGGGCTGTGGATTCAGTTCCCACATATGGCACTTGGGCATATCCCAGTACTGACACTGTAGTGCAGCATGAGAGGGGTGCTGCACTTCTGAGGTGCCGCCTTTGGATGAGACGTTAAACCGAGGCCCCATCTGCCTGGATTGGTGGTAGTTCAGGTGGATGTTAAAGATCCCATGGCACTTATCGAAAGAGTAGGGAATTTCCCCAGTGTCCTGGCCAAATTTCCTCATTCACTAAAAATACCACCAACAGCTTAATCTGGTTCAAGGTCAGTTGGCATTCATCTGTATCACCCTCCCGGTCGTGCCTGAAAATAGGCAGGATTTGTCTAGTGCACTTACCCGGTCAACAAAACTAAATAAATAAATAATGTTCTTTAACAGCAACAGGGTGTTTGAGTCAAAGTAAAAGACCTTATTTAATAATATTTGCAGGTTTGCACTTGGTGCAAACCTACGCTACACTGTGTGCTTTGTGAGAAATTGGGAATACTGCCACCAGAAAAGAAAATTAAATATCAGTTGGGGAATTTTGCATTTAGGGTATCAAGAGCTAAAGATCCCAAAGTGCTTTCTAGGGCACTGGTTCCAGTGAAAACAGAACAAATAACAAGAAGTAGTGGGGTTCAGAACTATGAAGTCCCGAGATATAAGTTGCATATGACCAGGAAGGCTTTCCTGGTACACACCCTTTCTTCTGAATGAATACACCCATCTGACAAAGGAGCACATAACTTAATGCACTTTAGGAATATTTTGTTTAATATTTAAATAATGGGACTGTGTGTAACTGTATGCAAAGTTATTGTATTGTATGTACAGTACTTGTATTTTTATACGTCTGGTTGTAATTCTTGCTTTCTGTTTAGTGTCAGATGTGGCTGAAAGGGCTGTGCCCAGTCCATTTTCTGGTTAAAATAAAATAAAATGAAAGTTTTTTTTTTATATATTCACCTTTATTAGCGTTATAGGTACAAGCATACATACTCAATATCTACAAAACCTTACAGTGCAAAGCAAGTTTCACATTCCAATAGGACAGTTACCTCAGCTTACATACAGATCACAAGTTATTTATGAACAGCATCTCAACCCAGTCATTAATGCACAAGCACGGGATGTAAAATAGCATTATACAATATTAATGACTCTTCCCACTACAAGTCATCACGAGCAGCTACAGCACCCACCTATGGACAAACATGTGGGTTTGGAGGTTGATTTTGTAAGTCACTTCCTCCATGGACTGAATATCTTGAATTATTGAAAGCCAAGATTGATATGTGGGAAGCTCAATTTGGAGCCATTGCCTAGTAATGACCTTATGTGCAGCAGCTGATAGTGTGTTCAGAGATACATCTTACCACTCATGACCAGTCCGGTGGGTGGGAGGCCCAGTATATCCTTCTCTAGCAAAAGCAGGAGCCTCTCAAGTTAAAAATATTTGACATTGAGGTTTTGATCTTGTCCCAGAAAGCCAGCAACACAGAACAAGACCAAAAGACATGAGTGTGATTGGCTTATGTCTCCCAACATGTCCTCCAACAAGCTGAGGAAAACATGAGCCCCACTTGCCTTGTATAACAGGTGGTCAGAACTACAAGTCCTGACCTTCCATGTGAACTCTTGCCACAAAGGAGAGCAAGTAGTTTTAATTCCTGGAAGGAAAACCTTGGCCCAGTCAGACTCAGGGAGCACCAGATTGCCTTCTCGTGCCATTTTGTTTGATGTGGCTGGCATAGCCAGTTTGTAAGCTTTAATAGCCTTGTAAAGAGACAAAATCAGTCTAGTCTTAAGAGTGCCATTCAAGATTGCATTCACATTTGTCCACAGAGGATTTACTCTTGAAATATTGAGGCTGCTGTGCACTACTCAAGTACATAGGTACGAAGTTGTAAATATCTAAAGTGATGTGAATTAGATAGTAAGAAAGATTGTTGAGTGCTCAAAATTCAAAGGGGGGTCCCTTTCATCATTTGATTGCAGTTACAAAATCCTTTCCTACACCAACTTTTAAATGTCAAATCATGGTGGTCAGGCTGAAATCAGTTGCCCCATGCAAAACACCTAAAGGGCCACATGAAAGCCCTGATATTAAATTTTTCTCAGAGACAGTAAACTCCCTTCAAGATGTTACATACAGAAAGCAAAGACAAGTCCGTGTTAGCTTTCCAAAGGCTGGGTCCATTGTCTGAGCGGCCAATGGGGTCCCTCCTCCTCTCTCATCTCTATAAGCTTCCAGTTGAGGCACAATCAGTGACCTGCCACAACAGCAAATATTTCAGATGGATGGCTAAATAATAGTCTTCCAAATTGGGCAGTACCTGCCTCCTAGAGCCCTAGGTGCCTGTTGCAGTCTGTATTTAATTCTGGGACATACTTAGACAAAATCCTCCACCAGTGAAGAAAATGGTATTTATGTATATAAACAGGAAGACATTGGAACAAATACTGTATAAGTATCTTGGAAGAATGTTCATAATGATCGGTATATGTGGGAATCCATAGGAAAGTTGGGAGAGACCAGCGGTTTACCTCGGTCTATACTTTTTAGTTAAAGAGATAAAGTTTACTTCAAATAGGTTAGAAATATTTTTGGTATCTAAATGACAAGATATTTAAGCTGTGACGTCATTCATTTCACCTGTAACAGTTGCCTAATTTGTGTGAGGAGGCATAACAGAAGCTTAACACTTCTGTTTTGGATTTATTAACTGAGTAACCCATGCTGCCCAAAAATCTCAAGGGTCTTCCAAACTTCAGGGATGGATTCCTCTGGGTGAGTTGAGTATAGTAATATGTCATCTACATGTAGGGCAATCTTATGTTGGATCCATCACTTCTACCCCTCTATTCTGGGGTTATCCCTGATGGCTTTTTCCAGAGGTTCTATATATAGCACAAAAGCAGGAGTGATGGAGGAACCCATGCCGTGTTCCCCTATGAAGATGGAATCAATGGGATAGACCCCATTCACTCTGACAAAAACTTGGAGAGATGCATAGAGTGCTTGAATGCCCTCAATAAACTGACGTGGGAACTCAAAAGACTGAAGGGTACTAATCAAGAAGCTCTGGACCACCTTGTCAAATGCTTTTGGCATCAAGTCCCATGATGCAAGCTGAGGTTTCAAGCTGCCAAATAGCTGGAAGGACATTAAGCATCCAGTGGACGTTATCCAGAGCTTGCCTCCCTGAAATTAAACCCGTTTGCTCAAAATGGATGATATAGGATAGCATGAGGTTAAGTCTCTTGGTCATTATAGAAGTGAGTAATTTATAGTCCATATTGAGAAGTGATATCAGATGATAGGAGCCACAAGGTTGGGTCCTTGCCCCTTCAGCAAAACTGAGACAGTAGCGTAATTCCATATGATGGTGGAACCAACTCTCCTCTCCCTATACTGCATTAAATACTGAAGTTAGCATCAGAACTACTTCCTTCTGGAGAGTTTTGAGAATTCCCCATTAAAACCATTCGGGCCAGGGCATTTGCCTGTTTTGAGATCCTAATTGCAGAGCTAATTTCTGCCTGTGTTATAAGGGCAACCAACCGCTACTTCTTGGCGGTTGTCAGTTATGGCAGCTGCAATCAAGGAAAGTACTCCTGTGGAGCCAGTAAAGAAGTTTTCTGGAATGGACTGTAGAGGGAACTATAATAATAATAATAAACCATGGCTTCTGAGATACACTGTTGATGAACTAACTGACCCATATTTCAGGTGCTAAAGTCTCGTGATAGCTGCATTGACAGCCCTCTGTTTTAACCTGTAGGCCAGGAATTTTGTGGTCCTGGTGCCCTCATAATATTTTTGTTTTACATAAAAGAGTGTTTTATCTATTTCAGTCTTTTGTAGTTCTTGAATTTTAAGTCTCACTTGTTTATTTCTGCTTCTACCTGTCTGTCCCGCTTATGTTTTTGTTTGGTCTCTAATTCTTTAAGGCAACCAAACAGGTCTATAAGCTATCTTTTGTGTCTCCTTTTCCTATGTACTGCTATAAAATGAATTTGCCTCATAGCATCGTTTGACCAGGTTCAATAAGATTTGTGGGGAGGTGCCCGTCTGTCATTGTTTTCTATGGCTGGCTTTAAGATATCCCTGAGCTGAGCTACACTGTTGGTATCATGAAGTAATGAAGTATTCAGCTGCCAATGCATTTTCTTAGAAGGTACATGTAGGCTCACTTCTGCAAAAATGGCTGATGGTCTGACAAAACAGATGTACCCACCCACATGGATGTAAACTATGACAGGTTCTTGCAGTAGGTAAAAACTGTCTAGCCGGAATAAACTTTGAAACACGAGAGTAACACGTGTAATCTTTGGCAGAGGGGTAACATGCCCACCAGGCATCTTCTAACCCAAGCTTACCTTAAAGGGATTTAAACTGTTTGGTTACTCTGTTTTTGAGGTTGGGATTTGGGAAGTTGTATCCACTGATCTATTCAAAATAAGATTCCAGTCCCACCCCCACCCCTAGTAATCAAAACCCCTTCGTTTTTCTGAAACTAGATGAAGTAGACTGGAATAGAACATACTGGGTGACCCTGGTGGGGCATATGCATTAACTAAAGTGACCAGGGTATCCTGAATATATGCTATTACAATTAAGTATCGAGTCCCAGGGTCTGCAATCACCCTTGTCTCTTCAAACTGGAGTGAGGCAGGGATTAATATCAGTAACCCTCCCATTTACACCCCTTTTCTAGGGAGGCATGAAACAGATTGGGATAACCCCAGGCCTTGAACTTCAAGTCTCCATCGGGATAAGTGAGTCTCCGTAAGAAAATAAGGTCACTTTTCTGAGCTTTTAAGTATTTGAGAAATTGTTTACGTTTGATTGGGTTGGCTACACCATTAATATTACATGTTAAGATTTTAGTGATAGTTTCTATCCTGATAAAATATCCTAAAGAACTTTTCGTCCTTGAAATACGTCAATCTGCCTGTCCTACACATGAAATATTTACACTGTCATGCCATATACTGAAAAGTACCTTACTTAGGTATCTCAGTACACCATATCAGCCAGAAGAACAAATAACATAAACCCAACTGGTAACAATTAGAACCTGATTAAACTGAAAAAACATTATAGAATGAAAGTCTCTCAGTGCCAGAAGTAACAGAACACACATTAACTGTATTAAGTTACCAGATGGGAGGGTCATATAACAAAATCGAGGGGTCAGCTTCCTCCTTGCCCCTCCTCTCTGACTTTGAAGGTCGGAAAGAGTATAATCCCATGCCTGTAGAGTGCCTTAGTTCTGACACAATTACTCCCCAAGCTAAGGAGGACAGCCAGGCCACCAGACTCAACACCATGAGCCAGTGGTACACTGGCAATCCAGACATCATGGTGGAAACTTAGACCTGCTGGTAGGCAGGTGACCTCACATCTTCACCCCACCTTCCCACTCTCCAGAAATAAAAACAAAACAAATCTATCTGCCCTGCCTTGAAGTCTGATTGGCCTTCAATTCCCAACTCCAGCTTAATTTTCCCATTGACATATTAGTTCCTGTTTCCACCTAGGTTATAAACTCAATGCCCCCCACCATGTTCTACATTTAAGGATTAGTAGGATATCTTATTTATGTCCTTAGGGTACTAGGTTCTCTGGTGGGAGACCTAGAGATTTCCACCCCTCACTAGCATATCTGAGGCAATCGGCAAGGTATGAGGAAGGAGCAGACACACTGCTCAGTTTCATGGGGATCCCTCTTGCTTCTAGCAGCTCCCATCATCATATGCAAAACTTTAAAAGTATGGTGGGAGAACAGGCATATCCCTTTAAAAGATACAAAGAACTGTTAATATGTGTGGAAGAATGGGGCAACTGGAAAATTAACATAAAGAGAAAATACCACCATATCAGCCCCTGCCTGCACGTAGCCTATCTCCTTCTCCTTCAGAAAATGAACAAGCTTTTAAGTAAAAATTATATGGATGCAGAGTCAGTGAATAGATCTTCCCCACAACATGCAATGAAACCCTGTTTCCAATGGAAGAACAAAAACGAACTCAGAAAAGTGTAAACAGTCATCTAAATCGCTTGAAACATTGATATGAGTCAGCAATATTTGTAGAAATTCACATTAATATGTGTATTTGTTAAATTTTAACCTGAATCCAGGAAGAGTGCTGTAGTAAGAGATGTAGACCACTATCCTCTAGATCCAGGGTGGCCATTCAAATCAGAGTCCAGTGAGGCATTCAGCTATCGACAAGGATGAAGTAGTCAAGATAGGATGTTACTAGTGGCCCTATAATTTGGATGAGCAGAATGCTATTCACCTTGAGGAATTGGGAGCAGTTCTATCATGTTGCAGGAGCTCCCAGCCCAATCCATAACCACAACCCATGGAGCAGCAGGAAGTACAGTTTCAGAGCCGCTCACTGGAACCACTTCAAGTGTCCATATCCTCTCGATCTCGCTCTCATGAGGAAACAGACACCAACACACTCATTCTGCCATAGCCCGGGAGCAGAGAAGCTATATCCATGTGTAATGTTGTAGGACTTCACTCAGCCAAGCCACTCCTCTTGGTAAACCCTTCTGGGACACTTCCCATGCCATTTGTAAGAGCTCCTTTTCCAGTTTCTCCTTCACCAGCGATGGAATTTTGGTCATCTGACTCTTCAGATATGGAGCAGCTTTCAGAAGGTCCACATAGGTGGGGGTCCAGAGTCAGTCTGTATGTGAAGCCAGACTGGGAACAACATTTGAACCTTCATCTCCCATGCCCAGAGTTATTGAAGAATAGGCCAAAGCACTCGCCTCTTTCCTGGACCTGTGAAGTGTAGTTGTTGTCTAATGTATCACGATGAGTCTGGTGCTTCAGTTCATGCTGCCATACATGGCAAAGATGGTCCCCTTTAGAGTGTAAGAGACCAATTTAAGTACAAAGGACTGGGGTCGAGAGCCAGTGGAGGTGGCCTTGGGTCCTAACGAGCAGTGAGCTCAATCTGTCTGCACGTTGTAATCTTCTGGCAGATGGAAAGTCTTCTTCAGTAGTGTCTGGATAAAGGCAATAGTAGATTTAGCACTTTTTTCTGAGCCTTCTGGGATCCCATATATGTAAATAGTTTCCTGGCAGCTGCGTCCTTTAAATGGTCCAACTTGTTTGTGACCTCCTGGTCCTTGCTAACAGAAATAGGAGTAGGCGGTCATGCCGGTCTGCCTGCTCCACCACTACCATTAGTATTTCTTCCATTTGATCTGTTCACTTCTCAATGGATTTAATATCTGTCACCAGCTGTATGATAGAGGTATGAATTCTCTGTACCATTATTGCTATTTAACTGTAGTAGTTGAATCCAACTCCTCAGAATCCTCAGCCTGCTGCAGTCTCTCATGGCTGCTTGAGGGTCTGGTCCTGCATAATTCAAGATTTTCAGTCATCAACAGGTCTTTTAGTTTTGTGCTGGCATCCCTGGGACCATGGTGGAAGAGCTTTTGATCAAGTGCTCTTAGCTGGTGAGTCCATTATTTTTTAGACAGATGCTGATGGATTTTATCTGGGTGGGGGCCAAAAGCTGCAGATTCAAGCCTCCATTAGCCTGCTGACATCACTGGAAGTCATGTTCTGATGTTAACAGAGTTATTCATCACACCTGCAGAAAGAAAGGTGGGTGATGCTTGGGATGGGTGGGGATAGAGAATTTGGTGATTAATTACATGTATTGATACCACTGGGTAATGGGAAATGGTATGATTGCTTGGCTAGCAGTAGAGCTGGAATGTAGAGGTTTGATTTCATAATTTATTTATTTACTTACAGGTAAGCACTCTAGACAACCAAGTGCCTATTTTCAGGTGCGACTCGGGAGATTACAAAGATACATTCAGGCACAACAGGCAACAACAAGAGCAGGTATAATCAAGAGCAACAGGCAGAGCAAGGTCAATGCAGTAACATAAAGGGATTACATAGCAAGTGGGAGAGAGATAATAGCACAGTACAAACGAGGCAGGTGGTAATCAGCATATTTGGGCAACAACGCCTAAAAGGATAAGGGTAGCAGATACATCGAGCAGTTACAAGGGGGATAGGAGAGGCCAATGGCAAACTGGAGGATAGAACAGTGGCATATTCACAATTAATGAGCAGTAGGCCAGGGTGGTCCCATAATGAAGGCAAAGTGTATGTGCCACAGAACAGGGTGCTGGGGACCCATGGAGGACACTGGATTTTTTTGCAGTTTACTTAGAAAATTTTCACTGGACAACAAGGGTCCCAGCTGCTACAAGTGATCTTGCTAGACCCAAATCAGATAAACCATAGCCATTTGATCCATTTCAGTTCAAAACTTGGCTTCCCGGGTACCTGGTGACTCCTCTGGATTCTCCAAGTATCTCATTCACATTGTGTGGGGTTTACTCAATGCAATTAAATCTACTGTATGTTCAGAAAAACAATACTGTCTCCTCATTTCTATGATGTAGCTCTTTTTTTTTGTTTTCACATATTGTTTTCTGGAATTATAACACTTAAATCTTTTACATGTGTCAGAGTTTCATTAAACCCTAAATGATCTTATTCAGGAAAGTGGTGCATGTTTTATACTAAAATGATTGTTTCTTCATATGTCAGAGGAGCAACTACAGGCCAGTGAGCCTCACATCAATTGTGGGAAAACTCATGGAGACAATTCTAAAGGAGAGACTGGTGACCTTCTTGGAGAACAATAGGTCCCAAGATGGCCAGCAGTATGGGTTTGTCTCAGGAAGATCCAGCCAGAAAAACTGATTGAGCACTATGCCTGGGTAACAAGGGAACTGGACAAAGGCCTTTTGGTGGATGTCCTGTATTTGGATTTCTGCAAGGTCTTTGATTCCGTGCACATGGGAGGCGGGGTGGGGAAGCTGAAATATATAGGGGTGGGAACTAAGATGGTTAATTGGATCACCAAGGGTGGTGGGGGAGCACTCAATGCTGAGGATGTGACAAGTGGGGTGCCACAGGGATCAGTTTGGGACTGGTGTTATTCGGATATTCATAGTGGATATCTCCCACAGGGTCCAGAGTAAGATCAGGCTCTTCAGGATGACACAAAGATGGGAGCTGTGTTGATGACATCAAGGGGTGGCAGGAGCTGCAGGAGGACCTGGCCAAACTACAGAAGTGGTCAGAGGCATGGCAGATTTAACGCCAAAAGTGCAAGGTTCTGCACTCAGGGCTAATAATCAGGGAGGAGCTATCAGCTGGGGAGGGTACAGCTGGAATGCACTGAGGAGGAAAAGGATCTAGAGGTACTTATAATGAGGAGTATGAACAATTCAACGCAGTGCAGGAAAGCAGCATCAAAAGCCAACAAGATGATGGGGTGTATTGGAGGGAATCGCTCCAGAAATAGGGAGGTGATCTTGAAGTTGTACAGGTCACTGGTCAGGCCACACCAGAATATTATGTGCAGTACTGGCATCCATTACTGAAGAAGGACATCAGGTTATTGGAGGGTGTCCAGTGGAGAGTGACAAGAATGAACCAGGGGTTGGAGGGATAATCCTATGAGGAGAGGCCAGGCAAGCTGAACATAAATTCCCTGGAGGAGAGGAGGATAGAAGGATATGATTGAAACCTTTAAATACTTAAAGGGATAAACAAGACTAGCACAGAAGGGATTTTCCAGATCAGAAGGGGAGGGTCACGAGGGCAACAGCTGAGATTAGAGGGGAAGATTCAGGAAGGAAGTCCAGAGGAATTATTACATGGAGTGGGTGGTGGACAACTGGAATGCTCAGCCTGAGGAGGTAGTAGCCTGTGGCACGGTGGGTGTCTTAAAGGGTATGGGACAAAGTGGAGGGTGGTATTTATGAAAATGGGAGGGTAGGTGAGGCAGCTGCAAATTGAGGGGCTAGCTGCACAATTGAGCAGACCGATAGACCGTGAGGCCTGTTCTGCTGGTGTTTTTGTATGTTCATATGATTTATCTTTAGATAGAAATTCAGAGACTGTGTAGGGGTAGTATGGTGTAGTGGTTAGAAGCCTGGATTATAATCAAGAAAATTCAGGTTTGAACCGTACTTTAATCAAGTACTCATTGTGTAACCTTGAGCAAGGTTGCTTATCTTCTCCGTGCTCCAGTCCACCCAACTGTGGAAATGGGTAAAAGCAAGACCCAAGTGAAAACAAGATGCAGCATATTAGCTAGGCTACTCTAGGTAAATAGTTGTGAAATAGAAATAAATTTCCAGGCACAGACTAGTAGCTGATTTGGGCATATGTCATATATGTCTATATATCTATATCTATATCTACAGTATATCTATATATATGTCAGCCAGGATGAAGTGCAGTGTCACAGGTTTCCTGCATGACAAAAGGTATTAACTCACCTCACATTGCTCAAATTTTTATCCATTTTAATTGTATCCCTAATATATTGTACTTTTATATTGTACTGTATCATCACTGTTTTTGCCTGTTGATGTTGTAACCTCCCGGTCATGCCTGAAAATAGTCACTTTTGTGTCTAGTGTACTTACCCTGTTATCAAAAACTAAATAAATAAACTCCCACTGAAATTCCATTGTTCATTGCAGTAACTCTATTGCAGGATTCTGTAGCACTGGCTCATCCTGGGTGACTTGACTGTATATATATAGATATATAGATACATATATCTATATATATTAGAGGTATAAAACTCCATTTAATGCATCAGTTAGGGTTGTTCCACAGCAACAAAGTGAGAAATTCGGTGTTAGGGGTTGAAAGTCCCCTTCCACCCCCAGCCCACCACCCCAACCGCAATGGGATGTGCATTGGGTTGTCAGCCCTAACTCTCACCCCATCACATGGGTAAACAAGCTGAGGTATAGGAGAATGTCGCGATGAAAATTTATTATTTCGCCTGTTTCCAAAGATACGAGCCCTCAAATGCGCTATGTAATGCCACCATGTAAGTCTATGGGAAACAAATGTCAGCTTTGGAGTTTTGTAACTTGGCATCCATACAATATTTTGTCACCAACCACTAAAAGGCACATCTGAGAGATGTTGGCTGCTCTCCCTCCAAATTTCAGCTCACAAAGACCAAACAGTTCTTTGCAGCAGGGTGGCAAAGAACTCCTGCCATTTTGGCCATAGTCTGGAAAAGTAGTGTCACAATTTGCAAAGCTTTAAAATTTTGTAAAAGTGTCACAGGTGGGACACTACTTTTGCAGAAATTTGAAAACATATTTCAGGGTGTTTAACCTCAAAATAAAGACATGGCAAGCATCTTGAGGGTCCGATTAGGTGAACGAAAAATAATTGTGTTCCTAGAGGGTTCCAATTTTAAATGCCAAGCATTTTTCTGATCAGTAACTGAAAAGAAAATGGCAGCTTTGCGACACTACAATGGCTATTTGCGACACTAAAAGTGCATTTGTGAAAGTGTTAAACTTTTGTTAACTTTTCCCATTGACTTATAATGGGAACTTGTTTTTAACAACTTTTGAACCGTTCAAAATTTTTTCACGAAATCTTCAAAAGGTACATTGGGGACCCTGGCTGCACATTTCCTGAAGTCTTTGGACCAGTTGCGTAAACCAGTGCAACCTTAGGTGTGAGCAATAAATGTGCAAAGAAGGATAATTGTGCACGGATGTTGGAATACTCTAATACTTAATATTTCTGCAGGCATTATACTGTATCTGAACAGTATGAAAGTTAGCAGATCCCAACATCTGCCATGCCAGACCGTGTATACCACATTTCAGGTAAATCCATTGAATGGTGGCAAAGTTATTAAGGTGCAAAGTTTCACTCTTTAACCTTAAAAGTGCTACTCAACCTAATTATGGTAGCACTACCGTGTACCATAATATATATATATATATATATATATATATGTATGTATGTATATATATATATATATATATGTAGCTATAGATGTATATGTATATATATATATATATAGAGAGAGAGAGAGAGAGAGAAAGAGAGAGAGAGCTATAGATGTATATATATATATATTATAGAGGGCACAGTCATGCCCCTATAGTTAGGGTAGAGTAGCCTGTCTAATGTTAAACCACAAATTTTGCACTTTAATAACTTTTCAACTGATCAATGGATTTCCACAAAATTTGGTATGCACTGTCATGTGTCATAGGTCTCTTGATGTGGCAATTTTTGTTCCAGTTGGATGTATAGATTTTGAGATCCAGATAGTGGTGAAAGGCAAAAGTCATCACTTTTGTAGTTTTTCCTCATTGCCTTGTGCCCAGATGGTGTGGAATGCTGGTGTGATTTTTTTTTGTGATAGAAAGAACTTGGGTAACAGAACTGGCAGTGTTAGTCTGGTGCAAAATATTAAATTGTTGCAAAGTTATTAAGTGTTTAAGTTTCCATTATTTCCTATGGGAAGTTCATTTTCAGGATAGAGGTAAAAGTTCAACAAAGGATTTGACCTGATGACAAAAGGGTCAATCTTGTGAGAGCATTTTCTTTTTATGAGAGCAAAATCTTTTTCATGAGGAAAAATCCTTTTTGTGAGCTGCCCTCCTGTTTTCCATGTTTCAACTCATGTATCTTGATCTTTGTGACTCTGTTAGGTGAGTTCTGAAGTTATTTGGTGGAAAAACAACATTGGAAGTGAGTGTTGGGATGACCATTTAATGCACACACCAAAGCCTGTTGGTGTGTGCATGGTGGAGGTGGTGTTAGGATTGGAAACCCTAACACCACATTTGCCTATTTTGTCATTTTACCTCTAACTTATACATTAACAGAGTTTTTGCAACTAATATATTCATTGCAGCACTATATTTAGGTTTGAGTAGACAGTTTAATGTTAAACCCCAAATTTTGCACTTTAGTGACTTTGCAACTGACCAACAGTTTGTACAAAACTTTGCATGTGTGGTCTCAAGGAGTAGAGCTCTGGTAGTGCCACGTTTGTTCCAGTCAGATGTGCAGATTCTAAGATCCAGAAAAATGAATTTTAGGGTTTTTAGCTTTTTTCTGACACCTGTAGCACACAGACAGTTTGGAATTTTGGTTTGTAGGTTTCAGGGTACAAAGGGCTGGCCCACATGTGTCTTTTTGCTGATTTGGTGAAACAATATTAATCTGTTCCAAAGTTATTAAATTTAAACATTTTTGGTTCTGAGCATGCTCAGTAAGCATTTCAGAATAGCTGTATGAAATTAAAAATGATCCCTTTTCATATGGGGCCAATCCTTTTTGTTAAGGGAAAATCCTTTTGGTTTGGTTGGTATTTAATTTATTGGGCTGTTTTGTTTTTGTGAAAAAAAAGTACAAAAATCAAATCCACAAAAGTGAGATTCTGCAGAGAGACCAACACGTGTATCTTGCTCATCAGGACTGCATTAGGTGGATTCTGAATTTAACTGTTGGAGAAAAGAGCCTGAAATGTGTTTTTTTTATAACTTTTAAATCCTTTTATGGCTCACTTCTGCTTTTCCCATATGCCTTTTTCATTCATACCTAAAAGGGATCCCTACATACAGAAAAGACCTTCCAATCGCAACTGCACATATATTTGTCTACTATTAATTAATGAACCCCCTGCTCAAAACTATTGGAAACAGAGTTAACAGCAACACAATCATCAGTTTTTCTGTGCCCAAGAATTAATGGCAATTGTTGATAAAACCCCATATTCTTATTGTCACAGTAGTTATATACAGAATTTGCTATATAACATGTAGCATGGTCAAATGGGTGGATATATTCCTTTATAAACACGTTCCTCATCCCAGCCATTGCTGCCAATGTTAAATCTCAACAAAGCGTAATTTTTATGAGATGTAATGCCAATAGATCACTCAAAACACCCCTCAAATACATCCTTTATACTATTAGAATGCAGTTCTTTATAATAAGGTTAGATCCCACTGTTCTGCATTGCACCTACTTTTATTAAAATAGTAGCAAAGATCAAAAATTTGAAGTAGGCAAAATGGAGAAAATAAATTTGACTCTCTTTCTCCAAGTAATTGAAGCCTTTCTATACTGAGGAGCCTATTCTATCCCTAGTGTACTGCTTCACAATCTGATTATTAGCCCTCCCTCCAGCCTTAGCTGTCTAAAAACTATTTGCATGTATGTCTCACAGTCTATCCTGCCTGATACTAGCTATTCCCATTCCAAATTAAGTACAATTTATCTTTAGAAATATCAGAGAAACTTTTAAGTAGTGCTAAATCTTAAGGCAAATTGTGCAGGTTATGATGAACAGCCAGTATTCATTTTATAGTCAGTGGATCTTTTAACAGCCTTGCTTACCCGGACGTTGCCTTCACGCTTATTGAACAGTCTTCAGAAAATGCTCTGCAGCTAGTATTTTAACACAGACTGCTATCACTCCAAATCACTAGTCACACTCTCTGTGACAGCTATGACATAGGTATTCCTTGTGTCTCATTTTAACCAACAAAATAGTAAAATATCTGCAGAATACAGGGATTAACCTTGCTAGATTTTTAATGTAACAACAAAGTTTGATTAATTTAATTTTAACTGGACTCTGTTTAGGAGTTACCCAGCATAAAATAGGATATGACATTTTGTATTATTATTATGGGAGGACTGTTATTGGTACAGAAACTGGATTTTGTTGGTTAAAATGGGATACAAGTAATATCCTGTGCTATAGCTGTCACATAGAGTGCAACTAGTGATTTTTGAGAGATACGGTCTGTGTTAAAATAATGGCTGCAGAGCCCTCCTTAAAACAGAGCATGTTTATGCCACACTTTCGTATGCCAATTGTTTAGAATGATATATTTATTATAAAGTTTTCAGACAAGCAGTTTGTGAATTGTTACACTAAGGATGGCATAGGCTCTCAGTTACTTAGAGAGAGAAAGCCAAATTATTTTTTTCTGTTTTTACCTACTTCCATATTTTTGATGTTTGCTACTATTTTAAAAGTAGGAGCAATGCAGAAGAGTGGATCTCACCCCATTATAAGACTGTGCATTCCTAATGGTATAAAGGATGTACCTGAGGGTGTTTTGAGCAATTTATCATATCTCATAAGTATTACCCTTTGTTTAGATTTGTTAACATCAGTAGCATTGGCTGAGGGTGAGGAACATTGTGTTAATAAAAGAATACTAACATACTAAAATGCCAGCAGAGTAGGCCTCATGGTCTATTGAGTCTGCTCAGACCTCAGCACCCTGATTGGGTTCTGAAGCCATCATGCAGGTTCCTTCATGCTTACCCAATCCCTGGATCATTCAGGTTGCCTCCTCTGAACCATCTCCAGGAACCGGATGTCCATCCTTAGGTGCGGCCACCAGAACTGCACACAGTACTCAAGGTGTGGTCTAACCAGGCCATTGTACAGCAGCAAAATCGCTTCCCTGTTCCCGAGGTAATCCCCCGGTGATGCAACCCAGCATCCTATTTGCCCTGAATGTGGCCCTTCTGCACTGCTCCAAATTTTTCATGTTGACATCCACCTGTACTCCCAGGTCTTTTCCCTCACTGAAGCCTGCAACACATCCTCCCAGGGTGTACTCTTATTTGGGGTTACCTCACCCTAGGTGTAGCACCTTGCACTTGGAGGAGTTAAATTACAACCCCAGGTGAACGACCACCTTTCCAGAGTATCCAGATCCCTTGCAGGGCCAACCTCCCTCCCTCCCCTCCCACCGTCCCCAGCTTGGAGTCGTCCACAGAGAGACTGATATTACACCCAATATCTTCCCTGATATCAGAGATGTAGGCATTAAACAGGGCGGCCCCAGAACAGATCCCTGTGGGACCCCACTAATGACCTCCCTAGCAGACGAGACTTCCACCCCACCACTACCCTCTGGGTGCACTCTGAAAGCCAATTTCCAATCCACCTAACCATCAGTGGTCCTACCCCCATCCTCCTCAGCTTCCCCAGTAGGCCCATATGAGGACTAACTCAAACGCTTTGTTGAATTCCAGGAATAGTACAGTGCCTTCAGAAAGTATTCACCCCCTGGATTTTGTCACATTTTGTGATGTTGCAAACTCAAATTAAAATACATTTATATGGGATTTTTATGTCACATATCTACACAAATTACTCTATAATGTCAAAGTGGAATGAAACTTGGAATTGTTTTGTACATGTAATTTAAAATAAAAACCTGAAATGTCTTGATTTGATAAGTATTCACCCCATTGCTATGACACTCCAAACTGAGCTCAGGTGCATCCAGTTTCCTTGTGAGATCACTCTAAAACTTGAATGGAGTCCACCTGTGGTCGTTCTAAATGGTTGACATGATTTCAGAGGAAATACACCTGTCTATATAAGGTCCCACTGTTGACAGTGCATGTCAGAGCAGAAACTCTACCATGAAAACCAAGGACCTGTCCATAGAACTCCATGATAGAATTGTGAGGAGGCATAGATCTGGGGAGTGGTATAAAACATTTTTAGGGTGTTGAAAGTTCCCAGAAGCACAGACAAGTCCATCATTAGGAAATGGAAAGATTATGGAACCACCCAGACTCTTCCTAGAGCAGGCTGTCCTCCCAAACTGAGCAACCAGACAAGAAGGACCTTGGTCAGGGAAGTGACCAAGAACCCAATGACCACCCTGACAGAACTACAGAGTTCCATGGCTGAGATGGGAGAACCTGTCCAGAGGACAACAATCTCTGCAGCACTTCACAGAAGTAGCCTTCTATGGAGAGTGGCTTGACGGAAGCCACTCCTGAGAAAAGGCCACATAACAGCATGCCTGGAGTTTGCAAGAAGGCACATGCCAGACTTTGAAACCATGTGGCAAAAGATTCTCTGGTCTGATGAAACAAAATTGAACTCTTTGGCCTGAATGCAAAGCGCTATGTCTGGCACAAACTGAACACAGTTCATCACCTGTGTAACACCATCCCTACCATGAAGCATGGTGGTGGCAGCATCATGTTATGGGGATGCTTTTCAGTGGCAGGACTGGGACACTTGTCAGGATAGAGGGAACAATGAATGGAGCCAAATACAGGCACATCCTTGAGGAGAACCTGCATCAGTCTGCAATAGACCTTGGACTGGGGTGAAGATTTATGTTCCAACAGGACAATGACCTCAAGCATACAGCCAAAGCAACACTGGAGTGGCTTCCAGAACAAGAAGTTGAATGTCCTTGAGTGGCCCAGCCAGCCCAGACTTGAATCCCATTGAGAATCTGTGGAAAGACTTAAAGATTGCAGTTCACCGATGCTCCCATCCAATCCTGACAGAGCTGAGCAAATCTGCAAGGAAGAATCGGTGAATATACCTAAATCCAGATGTGCAAAGCTGATACAGACATACCAAGAAGACTCAAAGCTGTAATTGCTGCCAAAGGCGCTTCTACAAAGTATTGACTCAGGAGGTGAATACTTAAGTAAACAAGATATTTCAGTTTTAATGTTTCATAAATTTTGTTACATAATAAAATATTTTTGCCCTTTAAATTGTTGAGTAAGCTGTGTGAATCAAGGGGATAAAAATCATTTCAATGCATTAAAAATTCTGGTAGTAACACAACAAAATGTGACAAAATCCAAGGGGATGAATACTTTCTGAAGGCACTGTACATCCACGGTCTCTCCTTGATTGAGTGCTGATGTCACCCACTCATAGAACTCTACAAGGCTAGTCTGGCATGATCTCCCTGGCACAAACCCATGATGCCAGTCATCTAGGTATCCTTTTCTTCCAGGAAACCCCTAGTTTCTCCTTAAGTATGCCTTCCATTATATTACCCACCACTGACATCAGACTGATGAGTCTATAGTTCCCTGGCTCCTCCCTCAAACACCCTTTATGGATGGGTACAACATGTGCCTGCCTCCAATCCCTGGGTACCCTCCCCAACTACAGTGACATGTTACAAAGGTCCACCAGTGGTGCAGCCAAAACATCAGCCAACTCCACAGTACTCTGGGATGGATAGCATCAGGACCTGGAGATTTGTCCTTTTAGGGACTTGAGAACTTCCCACACCCAGCCCATAGGGATATCAACATCCATTGCTCCCTCCCTTTGTCAGATCCAGCCTGATACCTCCCCAACATCTTCCCCACCAGTGACCTGTTCACCAGCAGGTACCCTAGCAGCCTGGTCTGCAGCAGATATCCTAACAATCAAGTCTGCAGCCCCGTCTGTTCCTGTAGCTCTTTATTTGGAAGTTTCCCAGCATCCTCCTTTATGAATACTGAGGCAGAGTACTCATTGAGTACCTCAGCCTGCACACCAACCCTTTCCACCCACCCCCCATCCTCAACCTACTGAGCTGGCCCCTGACTTTCCTCCTGTCACCAACATACCTAAAGAACCCTTTGTCCCCACCCTTTATCCCCTGCACTAGCCTCTGCTCTTTCCTAGCCTTTGTAACCCTCACTACTCTGGTAACCTGCCTGGCTGCAAGATTTATAGTTTTTCCTCATGCAACACCCCTCATGATCTTTTGTACCTACTGTAGGCAGCCTTCTCTCCCTTACTGCCTCCTGTACCTCCCTGGTCTACCAGCATGGTTTTGAGACCTATCACCCTTATGCCTCACTCTCACACAGGACCTGGTAGCCTCCTGTAGCCCCCATTTGATGACCCCCACCTGCTCTCTTCATCCATATCAGGTTTTATCCTCCCAAATGCCCCTTGAGAATTTTCGCCATACTTCCAAAATCTGCCCCTAAAGTCAACTGTCTCCATCTTTGTATGAACCCCTCCCCCTCAAGTTGAGCAGAAACCAGACTGTGTAATAGTCACTCCCAGCCAGAGGATCCTCCATGATTAGGTCCCTCACCAGGTCCCTGTCTGCTAGAAACACATCTAGGATATGACCCTCCTTCGATGGTACCCTTACTTGCTGATTAAGGACATAATAGGTTGTATTTACTGAGGTAATCTTTGAGTTTGGCAGCCACAATCTTTTCAGGGCTTTAGATAAGGGAGAGAGGATGGATATTGGCCTATAATTGGTGGTGTATGTCATATCACTATTCTTGTGCCAGCATCACGAGAGCCTGTTTCTAGATCCCAGGAATTGTGCAGGAGTCAGTGATTCGTTAAATAGTTTTGTAACTGGCACAACGATGACATCCAGTGTTAGGGATAGGAGTTTCATATCGACTCCATTACTCCCATTCTGGTCTTGCCTAGTATTTTTATGTGTTTGGAAGCTCCTTCACTGACACTTTTTGAAGTGAAGACAGGGGTTGAGCCATCCTGAGGATTGCAGTTGGTTTGTTCTCCAGCAGGGTGCAGGTAGTCGGGGGTAACACTCCAGTCAGGTCAGTAAACACTGTGTTGAGAGAATCCATGATGTGCCGTGGGTCAGTAATCGTATGCTTGTTGTTGTTGAGCTTAGCAGGAATCTTCTTCTCATCTTCCCAAGAAGGTTTTTAGTGTTCTCCCAAAATCCTTCCCATTGACCCAAGTTTTATTAAGTTGCTCCTTGTGGAAGTTGACCTTGCTTGATGGATAAGGTTGGTGCAGTAGTTTCTTGAAGCTCTATAGCATTCGAAGTTGTGTTTACTGTGAGAGGACTTGGCTTTTTCCCAGAGGTTGTCTCTTTCCCTCATTTGGGCAAGGAGATCCCCAGTGATCCAGCCATTAATTTGACCCAAAATTTTTCTTTTCCTCAGTGGTGCAAAGATATACAAATGTTGTTTGAAGCCTCTATAAAGAAACTTAGGGCCTGGTCAATATTAGGCACATGATCGATGGGGACCAGTCATGCTGGAGAGAACAGAGGAAAGGGCCCTCAGTTTGTTCTCCCCAAGACCCTACTATTAATTATGATAGGTAGGGCTTGCTCAATTTGTTAGACCATATGAAAATGACTGGGAGTGATCACTTAGGTGTCAGGCAGGACTTTAAGCTCAGTGATCTAAGAAGGAGAACTTGAGAGGAGCCAATCAAGGAGGGTGTCTTTTCCTGTTTTGTGGTTCCGCTTGTTGGGCTGTCTATGAGTTGGGTCAGGTTGAGGAGTGACCATGTCTTAAAGGTGTGGATTCCTTGCCCTCCCAGTTGATGGTTAAAGTCACCTGTTAGTGAGAAGCTCTGTGCCCTTAGGAAGGTCAGCAATTGTATCCAGTATTTTTGGGAAGCCATCCCTGGCTTTAGTGGGTGGAAGATAAGCTGAGGCTAAGATTAGAGATTTGTCATGCTGTCCAACCTGTGCTTTTATTGCTAGTAGTTCATGATCATCCTTGACCCTGGTAATAGGGAGGACCGGAGCATAGAGTAATCCTTGGTATAGATAAGACTCCTCCGTGTCTCTTGCCACCCCATCTTTCCTGAATGTTTGATATCCCAAGAGCATCACTTATTGTCTTTTATCTTGCTTGACAGCCAGGTCTCTGTCAGACAAAGAATGTCAGGTACATGGTGGGACTTCTATGCTTGGAGTAGGTCAGTCTTTGCTGTGAAGCTGCAGATGTTCAGTGCAGCTACTTTCAGGCCTTTACTCATGTTTCCCTGCGTTTGACACTGTTGGTGGGCATGGATTGGCATGGACATTTCCTGATAGAAGAAGAAGCATAGATATTATTTTCCTGTATGAGGAGGTTTATGCTAATGGTGGGTGTATCTTGTGCCTCCTGCTCTTGCAATGGGGGAGGTGAGCGTTCACCAGGGTGATCTTTATGGGTGTGAAAATGGTAATGTTGAATAACCATGGCAGTGTCAGGGGCCATTATCTAGCAGGTGGGATGCAGGTAGAAAAGCTGAGCCCTGACATAGTTGGCATTGGGGGCGCTAGAGTCCATTTTGTCAAGAGCAGGTTCTTGCAGGGTGGTAGTGGTCCAGCTTGGCATCTTGGGCCTGTAGCACCCACAGTGAATAGAAGAACTAGGAGGATAGAGTAATCCATGGTAGAGCAGAGGTGGCAGCACTTGGGTGGGCAGCACTTTAGAAGGATCTAGTCCTCATGCTAGTAACTCTCAAAGTTTCAGATAGTCTGGTGTGAGTAGCAGCTCATTCAGAGCTGCAAATATCTGGCAGTTCAAGGGATCCCACAAAAGACTCAATGTGAGTCATTATTGCCCTACTGTTAGGAAGTTCAGCTAGTGTCCAGGGTGTGATTAAGGGTAAAGGAGGATAAGTCACTAGCCTCCAGTTTTCTGAATGATTCTTTCTGACAATTTGTCCCATATTAGTAAGACCAATGCCCTCATTTCCCTACATTTTGAGTATCTGTATCCAAGATTACAGTGACAAAATACTAAGAGTATACAGGGTCTGCAATGCAGGTGTTGGTTTTATCCCAGCCTCACTATAACTGCTGCCTCTCCTCCAAATCTCTCAGTTCTGTACTTTTCCTGGACATCACTACAGAACAGACTCTCAAATTACCATCCATAGATCCATAGCTGCCATTACTGATAAGTGCAGCGAGTCCCTAGCTCTTCTATATGGACTATGCCAGTCAACACCATCCATATAGTACCACCCCTATTCCACCCAGCATGTCCTTTACCCTAAAACAAAGATTCAGAGCATGTATGGTACAAAATGAGCCTTAATTAAATACATAATCTAAAAGGTTAAAATAGTCATTCATGGGTACATAGATCATCCTATATAGAAACAGTGGTAGTATAGTGTCATGCCTGTGTACTGTTTCCCTGGGCCGATGAAAGGACCTTTAAAATATTTGTTATTGTTGGCGCAGAGCATGTTAAAATCAGTGCTTTTAAAAATAAAATGTCATAACATTTTCTGTTTCCTAAGCTCCTTAGGTTTGGGTAGCCCCTCCCAAAGAAATCCTAGATGTGCTCCTGGCTCACTGACACTATACAAATCTTTCAGAACCACAGATATCCAGTTGATCATAGTGTGGGGCCCAGAGTGTCCTTCTCTACCTGACTCTGTTCATTGCCCTATGAGTGGTGGTGGTGAAGTTTATGGTTGTGTCAGCTATTGTGTGTGCAGAACTTGGACCGCATGATTGAACATTTGCTGTTGAGGTATCCTCTGGTGCATTCCTGAAGATCTACGGCCAGAAACTATGCATTCACTTTTACTCCAGCCAATACAGTTATTCTATCAATGTCGCAAGGCTGACTCTCACAAGCAGAACCAGATTTTCATGAAATGGAACATGTATGGTAGTCATGTAACCAAATAATCCTGTGAGCTGTGTGTCATTCAGTGCTCCCCAAACCAAAATGTTTGCAGTCTTAATGGTCCACAATATTATTCCCCTGCTGCTGCTTCATTGCACACACCCGCTCCCCAACACTCCTCCACAATCACAGAACTTTGCTATAACCAGAACACTTTCACTTGAGGCATTCACCACCCACTACAAAACCTAGAAAATACATTCCATGTGCTTTGCATTCATGGTAGGTGGAGCTCTGCCTCCACACCTCCATTACAGAAGCAAACGCCACTATTACAGAACTCAAACAAAAACATTTTCCTCAGTTTCACCCATATGTTCACTGATCTCCCATCCTACTGTCATACATACAGCATTGCAAATCAAACATATGCAGCAAATAGGAGTTAAAACGATTGTAAGATTGTTCCGATGGTGTTGAGGATGCAAATTGCTGTGGTTACCTGAACACCAGCTGAATACCTGCTTTCCCATAACAAGCCTGAAAATATTACTTGTAAGCCCCCAAAATGCGAACGGTAAACTTTACAACATTTAATAGGATAAAACATAAAGAAAATATGAAAAACTTGTTTTAAGCAAAGTTTTCTGTTAAGGGCCTCCGCCCCCCACCCTGCTCAACACCATTGGAAAAATAAAATTAGCACTGTGTTTATGTACAACGACAGTAATTTATGATCTGTTTCTTACTTAATCAATTAATTTGTTTGTATGTATTTAACTTTGCTGTGTTGCTTAATGATTTTATCTTGCCCCTCCCAGTCACTGTTGCGGTTTTGCTTAGTGATTTTACTTTGCACTGGGGGTTGTGCCCCTCACACTCCACTCCTTCCCAGTCACTGTTGCTGTTTTGCTTATTGCTATTATTTTGCATTGGGGGCTGGCCCCTACACCCTCCTCCCTCCCAGTCACTGTTGTTATTTTGTTTAGTGATTTTACTGTCCTGTATATTTATTTTAATGGCATCTTTTGATGTTTGGTGTTTTGAGCATAAGGGTATTTTCCATAACATAATGCTGTTTATTTATAAAACAATTAATTTATTATGCAACTTGCCTATTTATTTACATTATCAGCAGTGATTTTGGATGAGTATAAGGGGCATAAGGAGACATGACTAGGAGAATAAGAGGACATTATGGCAGTGCTATCATAAGTAACCAATGTCTGAAATGCACGCCGTATCTTCATAGGTTTCATAGATTTATTCAAGCCGAGGATGGAATTACCATCCTATGAGGCTCGCCCAGTTATTATTGACTTAAAAATTTACTATCTCTAAAAAATAGGTCTATACCATTCTTAAATTCCTTCATAGTTGTACTATTAACAATATCGTTAGGTAAGTTATTCCAGAATCGCATAACTCTTAAACTGTACCAATATTTCTGAAAATTGTGTTCCCAGATTTGTTGATACATTTGTTTATTATATGTCTTTAAACTAGTCTTCCTAATTTATATGTGAACCCTAGTTCCTTTAGTAGCTTGTCATCCTCAATACTCTTGTATAGGAAGCATAGATCTCCTCATATTCTACAATAGTGTAATGAATAAAGATTTAGACTAACCAATCTATTAAAGTATGTTTCATTTTCTAGTCCTTTTACTTTTTGGTAAATCTTCTCTGGACTCCTCGATATTTGATATGTCCTCTTTATTATAGGGTGACCAAACCCTTGCACAATATTCAAGGTGGGGTGACCAATGCGACATACAGGGCATCAACACACTCCTATCTCTACTTACTATATCCTTAAGTATACAATTTAAAAATCTGGTTTGCCTTCCTCAGTTGCTTTCTACAATGTACTCTAAACTTCAAGTCCTTTGTAACTGTGATTCCCAGATCTTTTCCTCAGTTACAACCCCTAATACAGTGTTATCTATTTGATACATAGCTTCTATGTTATTCTTCCCAAATGCATAACCTTACATTTGTTATGTTTAGCTCTAGCTTATTACTAATTGTCCAATCATGTATTGTATTCATTGCATGCTGGAGTACTAGTATATGTTCATCTTTATTTGTGACCACACCCAATCTGCAATCATCGGCAAACTTTTGCATCCATATATTTTTGTTGCTGATCATTAATGAGGAAATGTATATATTAAACAGACTGGGGCCCAACACAGATCCCTGAGGCACTCCACTGGTCACCACAGCCCACTCAGAGTAATCCCCATTTATGACCACCCTTTGTCTTCTATCTCTCAACCAATCAGTTATCCACCACATATATTGATGGGTAGTTTATTACTAACACCAACAATAATTCCTTATGTGGCAATTTGTCAAAAGCCTTAGCAAAATCAAGAAAGACCACATCCACAGGGTTCCCAATGTCCAATTCTCCATTAACTTTTTCATAAAAGGTCAACAAGTTGGTCTGACATGATCTATTTTCACAAATCGTGCTGCATAGGGTCACTATATCATATCTGGCTGGAGATCTTCAGTATCACCTCCACTGGTTTGGTGGGGGCAGGGCAGAATGAGGAAGAGAGGAGGCCATGGTACAAAACAATGGAGGACACACTGTTTGCAATGGCACTGCAGTATTTTTCTGCTGGGACAGGAAGCAGTATGGGAGCAGGATAAATATGCAATAAGAATATTTCTTGGTTTGCATTTTTCCTGTATAACTGATTAAAATTTGCCATTATAATTGTGGGCTAGTGCAACCATTTTGGGCTATTGTAATCTTGAATCAACTTGTCCTGCTGGCTACAGCAAAAAAAAAGGTTAAGGTTGACCGCTGATTATACTATCTCAAAAAGTAGAAATTCTTTGTAAAAACTGTGTTAATGCAACATTGAGGCTAAGTGACAAAGATAGGAAATATGGCTTTAGGTTTCCAACCCTAAACCTCCCTCTGATGCCTGTGCAATCAGGGGTGCAGTCTTCCTGGTTGTCAACCCCAAAGCTCACCCCTACTGGGGTGAGATTTAAGGTTGATGACTCCAAGGAAGACTGCACCCTAATTTGTTTTGTTTGGGAGTAGGCTTTTAAGGTTGGAACCCTAAAGCCACATTTTCCTACTTCTATTGCTTTAGCCTCAACCCTAAATGTTGCATTAATACAGTTTTTGCAAAGATATATATGTTTATAAAACCTTGAAAAATGTTGGACTGTTATTGGTCTAGAGCCAGTCACATGACATTGAACTATTTTAAACTATTGACCAGTTTGGCACCAACAATTGGGCACTGGTTCTCAAAAGTGGTCAGTAGTTCACAAAACTGGTTAATGGTACTCAAAACTGGTCAATATTTAACAAAACTGGTCAAGAGTGCTATGAAGTATTGACCACCTCTAGCTGTCAATTAAACTTTGCATTCTCTCATTCTTGCATTTCTTTGTCATGATGTTTCATTACCAATGAAGTTGTAAGGTTTTATGAAACAGATACTGATGGAATGTTTCAGTCTGCAGTGTGAAAACTTTGACCTCTCAGGATGAGCAATTGCCTTCCAATAGTCTTATTGCCTTTAGCCTAAAGTAATATAACAATAGTCAGGCAATAGTTCATTCTTCAGGTTAGTTTTACACTATAGCCCTCAACTTTAGTCAATATTTGTATAATAGAAATATATGTATTATAGTGGCATGGTAATACCATTATATTTAGGGTTGAGCAGGGCTTATTATGTTAAACCCCAAATTTTGCACTTCAATAACTTCATGACCCTTCAACGGTATCACGTCATATAGGGCAAAACAAATTGAGTGACTCAAATATGAGTGACTCAATTAATGCTCTTGAAGGAATAACTATTGTGAGAGCTTAGCATGGGTAGAGAATAGCGAGCATAGAGCAACAGAACAGTGAGGGCAAATGACAAGGAGTGTATAGTCATGTGGGTTAAATATGGAAATTAAGCTGCTGCTGCTGAGCCAGTCACCTGGAGAGGTGGATACAGCCACCGCTGGAATGCCAATGGTCCCAGATTAGGGACTGTTCGCAGGCACTGTATATGTTTTTGTGACTTCTGATGGATGTTCTTTTTTGTTTTCAGTTCCCTGGTTTCCCTGACTGTTGTGCCACAGCTGTGGTAGCCCCCTCCCATGTATTTCCCTTTTCCCCAAAGCTGCCCCCTCAGAGTTGATTATATTAATAGGGGTGCCAGGCATAGCCCTCCCCTGAATTAAATATTAGTTAATGTTTTCTTGGTAGTGTACTGTGTTTTGCCGTCACTGTAATGGGGTTGCTGTGGTGGCTGTGTATCATAATTTGGATTCAGCGATATGTATTTACTGTTATACGAGCCACTGTTCCATTTTCCCCATTATGACATGGAACCTCATTCAACACATTTGCTTGAAATTGCATGCATGGTCTCATGGGAAAGATCTCTTGACTTGGCTGTTTTTTTCCAGTCAGATGTGCAGATTCCAAGCTGTAGCTAGTGAAAAACTGAAATAAAATGCATCTTTGCTGTTTTATTTTTGCCATCTCATAGAACCCATATGGTTTGGAACTTTGGTCTGAAATTTTCAGGCTAGAAAGGCCTTGCTTCAGAAGAATTTCCTCTGGTAGTTTGGTGAAAAATATTAATCCATTCCAAAGTTATTACATTTAAAATGTTGGGTTCTGAGTATATTCAATCCACCTAAAAATGGCTGTATGAAGTTTTTGTATGGGAAATCCTTTCCTGAGGTTTTCATATTACGCCATTTTCTTTTCGCTTTTTTAAAGAAAACATTTAAAGCCAACAAAAATGCCACAGTACACAAAGGATCTCTTTGTTTTGTGAGGTGGAAACTTTTTGCTGGCATCTTTCCCAGGTGTCTAGTGGCACCCCCACCCTTTGATCGCTGTCCCCATAATAAAGAAATAATTTCCTGGTGTCTAGTGGCACACCCACCCTCCGATCACTGTCCCCATAACCATAAAAATAAATAATTTCCCAGGTATCTAGTGGCACCACCCCACCCTCCAATCACCATGCCCATAATAAATAAGTTCAACTTCCACCTTGAGATTGTAATCCCATAATAAATAAATAAATAATTTCCCTGGTGTCTAGTGGCACACCCTGAATGTGCATCTCTACCTGTAACACAGAAAACAGTCCCTTGATGTCTTTATTTTCTTAATCTGTTAAACAAAGTCCACTGCCAAGCTCACCCCCACCTTGACCTCAGACTTAGCACTCACCACCCCACCCCCACACCAGAGCCCCACACACACCGCTATTTACCTGAACATGTTTCACTGTGAAGATCCACTCTACTATGGGAGACACGTCTTGTTGCTGGAACCAGTGACTGTAATATAAGAAACTAAGGTAGGGATGGAGTGTGTCTCACAAACAAATAAGGATATAATTACACTATCTCAAAAGTAAGGAAATTCATTACAAAAAACTTAATTAGTGCACAAGTTAAGGTTAAAGTGACAAAAGTAGGGAAATGTGGCATTAGAGATTCAGTCCTAATAGCCACCCCACCAACAGACAGCAACAGGAAAAACATTACAGTTACACTCTCTTGGCTCTTCACAAATCAGGTGTGGGTTGTGAGTTGGGGTTGTCAACCTTAAAACTCACCCCATTCCATCAGTAAATAAGCTGATATGGGTACAGTATATGAATGGGGTGAGCGTTAGGGTTGACAACCCAAGCACACCCATGCCTGATTTGTGAAGAGGCAAGAGAGGTAAAACTGTAATGGTTTTTTTGTTGCTGTCTGCTGGGTGGCTATTGGGTAAAAGGTTTGGAAACTTACCACCACATTCCTTACTTTATCATTTTAACTCCTAACTAGTGTAGTAGAAAGTTTTGGCAATACATATATATAGCTAGATATAGATATAGTCATTGCAAGAAAACTGTATTAATGCACCAGTTATGGCTTAACTTTAAGCAATAAAAGTAGGGAGAATCTGGCATTAGGGTTTCCAACCCAAGTCCCACCTCCATAAGTAACAAAGGACAAGCCCACAAGCAACCACAGACAGCTATCATCAGGTAAGACAAACAACATACAACTATTTCCAGATGTCAGAAATGCAGTAGTACTGATGTGCTGTCTTCGTGGATTGAGCTGCGGCATGCACACCACAAGACATATACACCACAAGACATAAACACTCGCTTGTTGCTGCAGATAGAAGTCGAGGGTACTCAAATCACAGCACTACTTCTGTGTGTAGAAGCACAGGCCCCCACGGCCACAGATAAAAATCCATGATACCCAAATTACAAGACTTCTTTTGAATGCAGAAGTGCAGTTCCATAAGGGGTCAGCCCTTCTGTAGCCTCAGGAACTCATGCACACTGTAAAGACCTACATACACTTAACTGGCCCGCACTTCTGCAGCCACAGGTGTAATACATACACACCAGTCTCTGGTTGTAGAAGCCTGGGAGACACAAAATCCATGATGCCAAAATTACAACAGTACTTCTGTCTCAGACGCCACGCCTAAGGGCCTGAACCTCTTCCACACAGGTGTAACACAATACAGACTGACATTTGGTTCCAGAAAGGCAGATCCTCTGGGGCCTGCCACTATGTAGACAGAAGTACTGTTACAATGTAGGTATCATGGTTTCAGCAGGTGGATCTACAACTTGTTCAGGGGTAGCAAGTTTTAGTTATGCAGCTGCATGTAGAAAACCATGCAGTTGCAGATCATGCCATCTAGCGAGTTACCTTGTGCAGCATGCATGAGTACCTCTGTCTGCAGAGGTGCAAGCCCCATGGGGCCTTCTGTCTGCAAAACACACTGTAACATACACACACACACAGGTGTGGCTGCATAATCACATGCCCCTGTGAGGTTCGTACATATGCAACTGCAGATACAGATCCACAAAGTTAGCCCATCAGTGTTACTGGATTTTTGTCATCTGGAAACAGTTGCATGTTGTTTGTCTTACCTGATTATGGCTGTCTGTGGTTTCTTGTGTTGGCTTGTCCTTTGCTACTTGGGGGTAAAGGGAGTTAGGACTGGAAACCATAACACATTTATCTGCTTTTGTTACTTTAAGTTGGACCCTAACTGGTGCATTAATGCAGTTTTGTATGATGAGTTTCTTTTCTTTGTGAGATAGTGGAATCATATCTTCATTCACACAGGTCTCTTCAGGACCAGCATGAAAAGATCCATCTGCCTGCATCAAATGTGGAATCCATTAAGCTGCAGAAGTGCAGGACCTCTGAGCCCTGCACTTCCATGTGGCTACAGATGCAGAGTGTGCAGGCCCTTTGGGCCCTGCACCAAGTGAGGTGTTCTATCTGGCTATGAAAGAGGCCCCTGCACTTCCTTGCAGCTACAGAGGCAGACGTGCAGGACTCTTTAGGCCCTGTACTAATTGTAGAGTCCATCAGGCTGTAGTAGCAAAATAAAATGTTCATGTTCACTCATAACTTGGTAATTTTTCCATATTTTTACATCAAATTTTCAATATAGCCTTCATATGATCCCACCTCATGAACCTGGTAGGTGAAAATTTTCAAATCCCACAGAACATCATTTCATGCCACAGGTGCGAAAACACCTTTTGGCCAGGATTTGAAAAATGACAGCTGCTATGTTCATTAGGTGGTATGAAAATGGCTATGTTGAAAATTTGTAAAATACTGAAAATTACTAATTTATGAGCGACTATAGAAAATGTCAATGTATGCTCATAAGATACATACATACACATAAAATGTCAGCAGAGAAGGCCCATCAGGCCCACCTACTCTGCCCAATCCAGCCTCACCTAACCAGAGAACCCCAGACTAACTCCTACTCTAGAAACCCATCCCTAAGTACCAGAATCCCTTGGTCTGTCCCATGCATTCTTGAAGCTAGTAACTGTGTCTGCTCCTAACACCACCCCAGTAGACTATTCCAAGTGTCTACCACCCTCTCCCTGAAAAAGTACTTCCTTATGTTACCCTTGAAACATCCACCCTCTAGCTTCCAGTCATGACCCTCATCCTTTGGCAACTCTTCCTCTGAAAAACAACTTCCTTCTACCCTTTTATGCATTTGAGATATTTGAAGGTCTCTATCATGTCACCCTTTCTCCATCCTTACCTCCAGGAACACATATTCAGTTCCCCAGCCTCTCCTCATAGGACATCCCTGCAGACCCCTCATCATTTTTGTAGCCCTCCTTTGGACCTCCTCCAGTCTGTTCATGTCTTTCTTTAGATGAAGCTGCCAAAATTGAATGCCAAACTTGAGATGAGGCTTCACCAATGTTCTTGTACAGGGCAATAGGACTCCTCTTTCTACTGGTAATACCCTCCCTATTCATCCAAGCAAATGGCTAGCCTTCCCACTGCCACTTCACATTGTCTAGCCACCTTTAGGTCATCTGTAATAGCCACTACCAGGCCCCTCTCCTGCTTCATGATTGCTTGTTCTACTCCTCGCAGTTCATATCCCCAGGTTTCTACTTTCTAGTGCATAATCTTACATTTTTCACACTGAACCTAAATTGCCAAGTTTTAGACCATTCCTCTAACCTTTTAGGTCCCTCTCATCCTATCCACCCACGGCTCATCCACTGTATTGCATATCTTGGAATCATCTTGAATAAGCATGCCTTCCCGTCCAGCCCCTCCACAATGTCCCCAGTGAGGGCATTGAAGAGGACCTGGTCCCAGCGCCAATGCCTGTGGCACTCCACTCTTCACTCCTTCCATGCCTGAATGTACCCCTTTTACCAGTATCCTTTGGTTCCTGCCAGTTAACCAGTTTCCACCCCATGTTACTATTTTATGATGCACCCTATGGCTACTTAGTTTGTTTAGCAGTCTTCTATGAGGGACGGCATCAAGGCCTTCCTGAAGTCCAGGTAGGCCACAACCACTGCCCCTCCTGGTCAACCATACTGATCACCCAATCAAAAACCAAGCAGGGTTGGTCTGGCAGGACCTCCATCTCATGAAACCATGCTGCCCAGGTCGATAGGCCAGAGTTTTCAAAGGTATCCAGTTATTCTCTCCTTGAGTAATGACTCCATCAACTTACCAACCACAGACATTAGGCTAACTGGCCTGTAGTTTCCAACCTCCTGTTATCCCCACTTTTGTGAAGAGGAACCACATTCACTCTCTTCAGTCACTAGGTACCTCCCATCCAATGATAGGTTGAATAACACCATTAGAGGTGCAGCTAGCTCCCTTTCTGAGATCTTTTAACACCCTGGGATGTACCCCATCTGGTCTCATCACCTTGTCCACCCTAATGTTATTGAGCTCCTTTAGGACCCAATCTACTGAGAAAGGGCTGGTGTCCATTTCTCCCTTCCCCAAGCTCCTGTCCTTCAGTTACTGACCCTTGCTCTTCTTACTCCATGAATACTGAGCAGAAGATTGTTTTTTTATATTTTACCTCAAATTGTTAACATAGCATTCTTGTGACTCCACCTTATGAGCTCAGTAAGTGAAAATTCTCAAGTCTCAGCTAAAATATTTTTATGCCACAAATGCAAAACACATTTCTGACAGGATTTGAAAAATGACAGCTATCACATTTACAAGGTGGTGTGAAAAATGGTTGTGATGAAAATGTGGGATCAAAATATTTTAAATTACAAGTTATGAGTGTGTTGAAAATCTCAACATACATTCATAACTATGTTGTTTTTTAATATTTGTATCTTCACATTTTCAACATAGTCTTTTATGACTGCACTTCATGAACAAAGGTGGAGAAAATTCTTCAATCTCATCAGAAAAGATGATTTTGCACAGTGACCAGGAAATCACTTTTCAGGAAGGATTTCAATATTTCACTGCCCTTGATCATGAGGTAAGGTCCCAAAAGGTCCATGTTGAAAATCTAATATATAACTATTACAAATTGGCACAGTTATTAATAAAGTTCAAACTCCATTGAAATAAAACAGACTTACCTTATTTTCTCATATCACAGTTGCTGGTTCCAGCAGCATGATGTTTCTTCAGTTGGAGAGTGAACCTACATTGTGGGACATGTTCAGGTGAATGAGGTGTGGAGGGTGGAGGTGCTGAGTGAGGGTCAGAGTGGAGTGGTGGGGTCAATGGGGCTTAGATCATTGATGGGCCTTTTCTTCTTTTCTGGTTACACTAAAATAAAAGATCAATGAGGTCTGGTATTCTTTATTTTAGAGGGACAAAAGCTAACACTGGGGATTTGGCACCCCAGTGTTAGAATGATTTTCGGCAGCACCAGGGTGGGCTCCCCATACCACTACCTATATTGAGGGAAGGGCAATTTGGAGGGATAAAGTGAACGATGCGGCTCTATGCAGTTTGACAACCCTGTTGTCGACCGGCATCTCACCGACAGGAATCATGTCGACAGCAGGCTGAGGTTAACATGATTCCTTTGTGTCTCCCAGTCCATTTTGTTTATCGGTGGCTTCACCCCCATCCTCCCATCTTTAGGATTATCAGCTCCAGTTGAAGTTGATTTGAGGTGGGGGTGCAGGACCAGGAGACAGTGTGCCATGTCTTGGGCACACCAACACAGTGACCTGTTGGCAAAATGTTGATTTTGCCGACAAGGTTGTAGTTCGCTGTGTTGGTGTCGCCATATGTGGGGTATACCACCGGCACTGGGAGTGCACCTGGTCCATTTATTACTGTAAAAAAACAAATTGGGGGAGGTAGACAACATAGAGGGAGGGGGGAGAAAGAAGCAGTATCATGGTGGGCACCCTTGTCCTCTTAAAGGTCAATGGCAAACATTGTATGGTTTGTCTTTTTTCACAGGTGTTTCTATACCAGATCAATAAATTGAATGTTTTGACAACAAACAATATGTCTCCTGTTGTCTTTTTCAGCATGCCATTAGTTAAAGCCTCCGTATCTGCCCTGATTTAGTCTGTCAGCTCTGTGATTTTCTTCTGAGTCAAAACAGTACTTTTTTGTATTGAACTAATTTTCTGTGTAAGTAGAATCTACAAATGTCAGGCTGCAGAGTTTTATTGTGTATTGTGATGTGAAGCTGCTGTTGTGAACTCTACCCCAACTAAAAAAAAAAAAAACCTCCCTGGTTCCTATAGTTAACATCAGTGTGTATTGCTGAAATTAGTTTGGTTAATTAGCAAATTAAAAAAGAAGGAAAATACATATTTTCTGATAGTGTATTGCCAGCTCCTAACAGGTACTGAGGAACATGAGTGAAAGTGTAAATGTGTGGTCCTAATATTTGATAATTACACTCGCCCCTCATCGGTGTGAATTTTGTGCCAAAAAATCTGTCCAGCCTTAAACATTGAATGCAATCCTCCCACCAAACACAGACACACACACACACACACACACACACACACACAGTCCATTATCCAGTGACTGTAATAGGCTCTGTGCTACATTCACTTAATGTAGTTATGATGCTAGATGAGTGAATGTCCTGTACAGTCACAGTTACCCTGAATGAGTGACTTTTTTTTTAATATATGTTATTTATTGAATACTATGATTACAAATACCTTTGAACCAGAGGTTTGTTTGCAAATGTTCCACATCAGCAGGAGAGTAGAAACAAACAGTGGAGAGTACAATACAAAAGTGAGTTTTCAAAATAGTATAGTAACAGAGATAATTTAGCAGTGTGGGCAATAAGAAACAGGTATACAAGGAACAAGTAAAAAGTACTAACCTAGGGGTGTGTGAGAGATGAACAAGGGAGGGGTGAGGAGAGATGGCAGTCAAGCTGTTGACTTTGTTGCAAGTGCATGAGGTCAGAAGAGTGCTAGGTGAGCTAGGAGGAAGGAGAAGAGGAGTGGCCAAGGGATACAGAAGTGGTGGGAGGAGGAGGAGGAGGAGGAGGTTAAAGAAGGAGGGGTAGAGGAAGGAGGGGAGAATAGGAGGAGATAAGAAGGAGTGGGCTGGAGGAAGGATGCTAGAAGAGAGAGCGGAGGTGGGGGACAGGTAGGGTGGGGACAAGGGGAGGCAAGAAGGAAGAAGGGTGGACAGGGGATGGTGGGGCAGGGTAGGAGGGACAAAGGAAGGCAAGAAGGAGAGGGCAGTATAGAGGACAAGGGAGGAAGGGGAGAGAGAAGAAGGAGGGGAGTGGGGTGAGGGTGGCTGGAGATATGAATAAAGTAGAATGAGAAGGAAGTGGAGGAGAGGAGATGGTGTAACACAGGCCTAAGTGGAGTAATCACATTTGCTGAGATCAGTGAGGTGCTGACAAAGTTTACATTTGAATGGACCGCTTGTTCTCAGCAGTGATTTTAGGAGGAAAGCTATTCATCAGTGATGGGGCCCTGTGTAGACAGCACATTGAGCTTGGGAGGTATGGCAGAACAGAATGATATATGGAGATTTGAGGTGCTGCTGCGTGAAACAGGAGTTGGCAGCAGGTAACATTAAGGCATGCGTAGCTGGTTGTGTAAGGCTAAGGCAGATGGTTTTGCCATGAGGCATGACTGATAAGCCATCCTACCATGTAGCATGAGCCCATTAGAGCGCTTTGTAGAGATTACAGGTATGTGTACACTGCCACCAGTACGTCAAGCAGCACTTGTTGAGGCTCGTCCTGATTCGCTTAAGGGTAGTATCTGCGGCATCACCATAGAAAACTAGCCCATAGACTGGTGTTGAGTCTTAACCCTCCTCCCATACTTCAGTATCTGATGGATAGTTTGACTGTGACCATATTAAAATAGAGAGAGAATGACTATTATTGCAGTGTGGGTTGGTTTCCCAGTCAGCTATCTCGGTCTTAAGTTTTGCCCCTGATGTTAATTAGATGCCAGTAGTCGCCCTACAAGATGCCCTGATAGCAGAGATTTGAATATTTGCGAGCTAGTAACAGTTGCCTTACATCTGTCTGTATTTTCATCGTTGGCCTGTCAATTGTCCCCTGCCAAAATCCAGCCTCCTCGAAATGGGACACAGTCTACAACAGCATCTGCCACTTTGCGCCATCTGCCCCACCCCTGACTCACCGCTGCAACCTCTACACATGCCTCGAGTGGCTCCTCCCAAGAAACACCGCGACCTTTGTAGTAGGGAACTTCATTGACAGCATTGTAAGATCAGCCACCCCTGCTGCCCTCGCCTTCCCTCAACCCTGACACCTCTTCCTACCACCTTAGGTCAAGATAACACTCAGTTGTCCGTTCCTAGGACACGCACCCAAGCGGGTGATCGGCCTTCGCCAACTATGCCCCTAAACTATGGAATTCATTCCCAGCCCTTACTTGGTCCACCCTCCCATCCAAGCTTTAAAACTTCCCTTTGGAACTTCCTGAAGGGCTCCTCCACCTGTCTATGCACCTCTTAGCCTCCTGCACTATGAAGACATGGGGGGTCTCTGCACCCCTGGGGTCTACCGCACTTATTCTCCCGTCCACTGATCAAGTAATGGCTGCCCTTCATCCTACCTCCTGAACAAGGTCACCAGGCCCCCCTCATCAGCTCTTCCCTAGGTCCCCCTTCCACATGCAGGCACTTATTCGCTTAACATATGACTGAACCTGTGTCACTTGTCCCAACCCTTTTGAGGACTGTCAACCACCTACACAAATCTTTCTAAAGCGTACCATCTCCTCCTTGAGTGCCATATTGGTTTAGCCTGCTCTCCTATTATATGTAAATCTTGACTCACTCATTGTTTTGTGTATGCTCTAGCTTATAACTCTCCCGGTCACCTGTAACACCCCGGGTTTGTGACTTGTTACTGGTTGTCATTCTATTCCATCACCTGTTATCCCACTGTATGTAAGACTGATTTGTCACTGTACCTACCTACTTAAGTTTGTAACTCTCCGGTCACACCTGAAAATAGGCACTTGGCTGTCTAGTGTGACTTACCCGTCAACAAAAGCAAATAAATAAATAATAAATAAATTCAAAAAGCAAGCTGATTTGTTGTTATTCTGTGGATGACTTGTTTGACTCCACGCCAACTGTCTATTTACTTACCATCTACTTCCCATTAAAAACAATCTATTCCCATTGCACTGCTACTGCTCCAGATCCTGTAGGCACTCTGCCAATATATAGTTGTGAATGCATGAAGTATGTAGTCACAACCCATCTTCCCCTATACTTCTCACTGATAGTGGAGTGCCTTTGATTTGATTTTCTCTGGTTTTTATTATGTGGCTTAGATGGGACCTGTGCCTCAGTAACCACCGTAGGTAAGTAGTTGGTCCTGACACTTTGCCAATGCCGGTATACAGAGCAGCACATGCCCCCTACACACACACACACACACACACACACACGCCTTCAGTTGCTCCTTGGACCTCAATCATGAACACCCCTAAGGAGTGAGAGAGAGAGAGAGGGGAAAAGAGAGAGAGAGAGAGAGTTTGTCTGTGTATGCAGTGAGTGGTGGTGATCCAGTAATCCTCTCACCCTTAGTCCACTGACACCCTTCCCCATCAGATAAGTATTAGAGATTATAGGACTCTGTTGTTGGTATAATGGTTACCCTAGTGCTAGGGAAGGTAAAGTAGTCCTTGTTTTACCAAGAGCAGCACACTGAGCCAGTGCTTGTTTCCCTGGGACCTAGTAGCACAAGGAAGTTAATTTACTTGCCTGTTGTCTTACAATATGCAATTGGTGGTAATGGAATTCAGATCCATGTACCCTTGTCATGTGGTTACAGTTCAGAACCCTAAACATCTTGCTTGGTACATCAGCAAGTTAGAAAGACGAAGAGAGGGATAGTGAGGCTGAATAGTATGAATGGTGGGTGGCAGAGGGGACAGTGAAAAGCAGGGATACTGAACGAATATTTCTGCTCAGTAGTCACAAAGAGGAGGGGAAGTGCCTAATCCAATTAAAAGAAGCACTCTTGATAGGGGGTCGATCCCAGTCCTTTCACAGAAGAAAGGGTTCTGCAAGAACTCCTAAAACTGAAGGTGGACAAAGCAATGGGTCCTGATGGAATTCACCCCAGAATTCTAAAAAGAATTAAGGGAGGAACTAGTGAAACCACTGGCTACTCTTTTAATAAATCATGGGAGGATGGTGTGGTACCTGAGGACTGGAGGAAGGTGGATGTGATTCCCCTTCACAAAAGTGGGACCAAGACAGAGGCAGGAAACTACAGACCTGTCAGTCTGACCTCTGTGGTAGGGAAAGTGATGGAGTCACTCTGAAGGAAAGAATAGTTGAGTACCTAGAGGCCAGTGGAGCACAGGACCCAAGGCAGCATGGGTTCACAGGGAAGGTCATGTCAGATGAATCTAATAGATTTCTTTGACTGGGTGACCAAAGTAGTAGACCAGGGAGGGGCTGTGGACATGGCCTACCTAGACTTTAGCAAAGCATTTGACACAGTCCCACACAAAAGATTAATAGTCAAATTAAACAGCCTGGGAGTGGGTCCCAGGGTGAGCGCCTGGGTAAAACATTGGCTGCACAACAGGACACAGAAGGTAATTGTAAATGGAGTCCACTCTGAGAAAGAGGGGTTACTAGTGGGGTACCGCAGGGTTCAGATGGGTCCAGTCCTTTTTAATGTCTTCATCAGTGACATTGCAGAGGGACTGGAAGGAAAAGTATGCCTTTTGCAGAAGACACAAAGATCTGCAACAGGGTTGATACACAAGGAGGTGTGGAAAGGATGAAAAGGACTTGGCAAGGTTGGAGGAATGGTCAGAAGTATGGCAGCTAGGATTCAATGCAAAGAAGTGCACAATAATGCACCTGGGAAACAAGAACCCAGGTGAAGAATACACAATGGGTGGGGAGGTAGTAACAACAACAAAAAGGAAAGGGACCTGGGGGTAATCATATCAGATGACCTTAAGGTTAGCAATCAATGTGAGAAGGCAGTAGGGAGGCTGGGGTATACTGGGATGTATAGGGAGAGGCATCGGCAGCAGAAAACAGGAAGTTGTTATCCCTCTGTACAGACAGTTGGTGAGACCCCATCTGAGTACTGTGTCCAGTTCTGGAGACCTCATCGCCATAAGGACATAGACAGGATAGAGGTAGTCCAGAGGAGGGCAACTAAAATGGTGCATGGTCTGCAAGAGAAGCCGTGAGGAGAGACTAAAGGAGCTTAATATGTATACCCTTGAGGAAAGAAGGGAGAGGGAGACATGATAGAAACTTTAAGTACCTCAGTGGAATCAACAAAGTCCAAGAGGGTAGCATCTTTCAGAAAAAGAGATTTACAAGAACAAGGGGACACAATTTAAAGATAGAAGGAGGGTGGTTCAGGGCAATGTGAGGAAGTATTATTTCACAGAGAGGGTAGTGGATGCATGGAACAGCCTTCCTGAGGAGGTTGTGGGGTCTAAAACTGTGGAGATTTCAAGAATGCATGGGACAGACATAAGGCAATTCTTGTGGGGGTAGGAAGAAATAGGCTGTTGGTTAACTAGGATCTGCGGCCTATCCTGTAGGTAGGAAATGGGCAGACTAGATGGGCTCTAGCGTCCTTATCTGCCATCAAAGTCTATGTTTCTATGTTTCTATGTTTCTATGTTTCATCTGGGCTATACTAGACTGGAAGAGTTTGAAAAGTATGCCTGAATAATATATTCAAAAAGAGATCCAGGCAATTTGAGCATCACATTTACAAAAACAAGAGGATATTTGAAAGGGCATAACCCTAACTTCAAACAAAGAAAAAAAGCTTGTTTCTGTGGGACCTGGTAGCAAATAGAGTTAATTTACTTGCCCAGTGTCTTACAATATGCAACTGAAGATAGTGGTAGTTCAAACCCAGGTATCTTGCTTTGCAATTTAGAACACTAAATAAAGGCCATATATGCCTCATTGTTAGTACTGATGTGCAACTAGTAGTGTGCTTCTACAAGATGCCCTCACAACATGGATTCAAATGTTTCTTGGTCAGTATGTACGGTTTCCTCCCTCTGTCATCATTGTCTATCATTAGCCTGTCAATTCTGTCAAAATGCATTACTTTGAAACTCTCTTGTCCACCCTGCATCACATTTGACATGAGGCCAATGCTTGCTCATTTTGGAATGTACACCAAGAGCCATTTGTTGCCCTCCCCACAATCCTCCACATCGTTTTGACTCTTGCTACAAATGCTTGGGGTGGGTAGGGAGGAAACATATTGGGGCATGCAATGGTATGAAAGGTGGTCTCTAGCAGTGTTCACTGATACTTGTGTTGGGGCACCCTTGTTAGCTACAATGTCTTAATTGCTCAACCACCCACCACAACCTCCATTCAGTTTACTTGTCCGATGAATTCCCATAGTTTCTTCTGCTATCCAGCTCACTGCTACTGCTCATGATACAGTCGGCACTCTGCCACTCTGCAGATGTGAAATTAGGAAGCATGGGATAACACCCCACCCTTCCTTGCATTCCTGCCCATTTTGGATTATATTCACGTATCTCTGCTCCATTTCCTTTAATGCAGTGTGAGCGGGAACTGTGTCATTTTTCTGCATATGGCTGCATCTCCACTCAATAAGTGCAGGGGTCAACCTTAACCTTTTTGCACTAGCCAGGAGGGCATAGTTGATGCAAAATTGTACTAGCCCTCAGATGGGTGCACTAGCCCCTCAATTATACTGTAAACGTTGATCACTCATACAGAAAACAAGTGCAAGCCAAGAAATACTCTGATTATTGCATATTTATCCTCCTTACAAATTACTTCCAGATCCCCAGCAGAAAAAAAAGACTGCAATGCCATCACACACAGTGCCCCCCATTGTTTTGTACCATGGCCTCCTTCCTTCCTCTTTCTGCCCTCCAAACCAGACAACATCACAACAGCAAATGTTCAATCAAGCAGTCCTAGCTCTGCACACACATCAGCTGACATCATCATGCACCTCACCACACTGTCACCACCACCCACAGAGCAAAGAACAGAGTCAAGCACAGAAAGACACCCTTAGCCTCCATCCTATAGTCAACTGGAGACCTGCACTTATGGAAGTTTTTTACAGTCTCAAGTGAGACAGGAACACATCTAAGATCTCTTTGGGAATGAGGCTACCAAACCTAACGGGCTTGGGAAATAGAAAACTATGACATTTTTTAGTTTTAAAACATTGATTTTAATGTGCTCTGCCCCAACAATAACAGATTTTTCTTTAACATTGTCCTTTCATCAGCCTAGAGAAACAGTACACAGGCATAATGCTGCTACTGTATATACTATCTCTAGTCCTGTAAAGGTTGATCTATGAACTCCAGGAATGCCTATTTTAAGCTTTCAAATATGTATTTTATTAAGGTTTATTTTTGTACCATACATGATCCAAAGCTTTGTTTTAGGATGAAAGGACATGCTGGGTAGGATAAGGTTGGGACTGTATGGATGGTAATGGCTGGCATGGTCCATTTAGAAGAGCTGGGGATCCCTACACTTGCCAGTAATGGCAGCTATGGATCTGTGGATGGTCATTTCAGAATCTAGTCTGCAGTGGTGTCCCTTCTTCCAAGTTAGGCAGCATTCTTAGAGGTACTAGACGCACTGGTACTTAAAAATTATGTTGAAGAAGGAACAAGAAGCTCCAACATACTCAATCAAGTTATCAGTAACTTAGCAGAGCAAATTAATCGTGCAGAGTCAAGGAACCCTTGTTCAGGAGTAACCATAATATGGTAGAAGACGTGGAGATAGAAATTAAAAGCAGCAAACAACAAGAGACCACTAACATTAAAAATGATAACAGGGTTGACTATGCCTACCTTAAAAATATAGTTAGAGACTGGAACTGGAAGGAAAATTTTTCAGAATTAGGGACGATGGCAAATGGACTGAATTTAAATTATTCCTACTTAACTTGGTGGAAACTGAAATACCAACCAAATCAAAATATAACATAAAGGGTAAGATCCCAATATGGTATGATGTTAAAATTCATAAGTTAATTAAAAGAAAAATAGGGCCTAGAAACAGTTCAAAAGGTATAATAATGGGATTTATAAAATCAAATACCAAAAGAGATTAAGATAACTTAAAAGAGAAATAACCAAAGCCAAAAAGAAATTAGAATTAAATTTTGTAAACAAAGTGTCTTACAATCATAAGGCCTTTTACAGCTACATAGGATCTCTAAATCAAAATAACAATAAAGTGGGACCTTTTCTGTCAGGGGAGTTAACACAATAACCGACTGCAAAGAAATGGCTGAAGAGATTAATAATTATTTCAACAGTGTCAATCTAAAGGGCCCAAACCTCAAACTGACACGACAAAATTATATAGTTCCCTAAAAATAACATCAGACAATATTAAAGAAAATTGGCCAACCTGAAACCACATATATCCCCAGGACCTGACGGGCTGCATCCCAGATTATTAAAAGAATTAGCATCAGAATTAGGTGAACCATTATAAGCTATTTTTCAGTCCTCCATCGATGAGGAAAAGGTACCTGAGGACTGGACACTGGCCAGTGAGGCTCCTATATATAAAAGGGTTCTAAATCAGTATGCTCTAATTGCCGTCTTATTAGTTTGACTAGTATTCTGAGCAAAGAATTAGAGTCTATTATTAAAGAGTACACTGAAAAACATATACAGGAGGAAGGGTATACAGATATCAAACAGCATGGATTCACAAGGGAAGGTCATGCTTGACAAGCAATACTCTCCTTTTTGACACAGTGAGTGCTGCCCTTGATAATAATCTGCCAGTGGATGTACTGTACATAGATTTTGAAAAAGTTTTGATACTGTGTCACATCAGGAATTGGTCAATAATTTGAGGAAATAGAGTAGGCGTTAATATCAACAGATTATCGGCCCAGTGGCAATGAGGTTATGGCACTAGACACCTCACCTTGTGCCACGCTGGTGGCCCGGTTCGGAAACAAGCCCAGGCAGGAGCAGGGAGGATGGAGCATCCGATGGACAGCTCTCCCTTTATGGGGAGGGTGTAGGGCTTCCTGTCACTCCTGAGTGACCTCTGGTGGCAGCCAGAGGTAGCCTGGAACCTGCATCACTGCTGTATAGCAATGGGACAGAGCTCTGCAGAAACTGGCCATCATTGTAAGTCTGAGTTTCTTGGGGGACAGAAAAAGTGGAAATCTCTGGCTCCAGGATGTGAAGGTGGAAGCCCTGTGGCCGTGCTCACATGCCCAATGCGGCCAGAACCCAATATGGTTCTCTATGGTCCTCTGCCTCTCTCATGGGCTGGGGGAGGAGAGAGGCCCAGCATACCCAATTTCCCAATCAGGCAAGGGTTCAGGCAGGTGGTGGAGACACAAGATCCTGTGGCTCCACTGGAGAGATGCCCTGGGAGTCCAGAGTTAGTGGAGTAAAGAGAAAAAATATACATATATATCATCAGATGGATAACAGCTTGGTTGGTTGGAAGAAAGCATCATGTGTGTATAAGGATTTATTTCCACTTGATCCCAAGTGTCTAGTAGAGTTCCTCAGGATCTGTCTTGGTCCAGTCCTATTTAATATTTTGGAATCATCTCTAAAGTGTAACCCAAATGCATGGTTAGCTTAGTTTGCAGATGACATGAAGTTGGGAGTGGTAATTACAAATGAACAAGATGCAAAAACACTGCAGGAAAACATACATAAATTAGCAGGAATGGCTACTGGAAAAAAATTTAAATTTAACGCAGCAAAACATAAGATTATGCACCTGGGGAAAAACCTAGATATAAATACAATATAAATGGAGTCAATGTATCCCTACAGAAGTTGAGAAGGATTTAGGAATAAGGATTAACAAAGATTTGGAATTTACCTACCATTGCTCTACCATCACAAAAAGCTTATGGTATTCTAGCATCCATCATGAGGAATATAAAGAGTAAGGAAGGGTGATCATTGTCCTTTCTATGTGTCCCTGGTGTGTCCCTATTTGGAGTATGCTGGCAGTGTTTGAAACCAAGATTGAAAGCTGATGTACTGGTGAATGGAGGGTGCAGAGACGTGCAACAAGGAGGGTAAGGATGGAGGATTTGCCCTGTGAGATGAGATTGAGGGAACTGGGTCTGTTCTCACTCCAGTACATAGAGGTGATCTGTGCCTGGCATACAAAGCACATAAAGAGCCAGCAATATGGAAAGTATAGGACTAGAGAAAAGACCAAATTTTGTTACTAATCGAGGCCATCAGTACCAACTTAAGGGAGAGAAGTATAACAAAATCAGAGAGGGACTGGTTCTCTCAACGTGTAGTGACACAATGGAATGTTGCCTGATAGAGTGGTTTCTTGTGACACCATGAACCAGTTTAAATCAGCTCTAGACAAACATAGTAAAGATTACCAATATCAGTTTAGTATATAAAATGTGCAGGTCAATAATGGCCTAACAGCTAAAGCACCTGGTACTTACCTATGATACCTAAGAGATTTGGAGAGGAAAAGAAGGTTATAGTGAGCATGGGATAAAACCCACCACCTGCAGGGCTGACACCGTATACCTCCTTGCATTTTGTCACTGAAATGTTGGATACAGACATTCAAAATGTAGAAATGAGAGCACTAATCTTAATAATATGGGACTATGTACTCACTAGGTTATTGTAACTGTTGCCCAGCTCTCCCTATATGTTAGTTGGTTTTATGGTTGTATATGCTTACTCTGCCCCACACATTCTCTTGACTTCACCATGCATACTTTCTCAGCCAATTTGTAATTTGCTTTTTATTTGTAATTTACTTTTCATGTATTTCTCCAGTCTTGTCTATACAGTACTTGTAATGTTGTTGTGTTTTCTTTCTCATGCTGTAATCCTCCAGGGCAGGGGTGTAGCTAGGATTTCAGATCTGCACACCAAGTGGACGCACTGCTACCCTCCCCTGTTAGGGGTGTGCTGGTGCTACCCCCATGCATGGGTAAATGCAAATGCCATGCATTGCTCCTCAAGACAGCCACATACCAGCCCAGAGCCTATAAAGTTGTATTGTCCTGGGATGCAATGACAGTGACCAGTCCTTCTAGTTTTGACTCCTATGAATAAATTTCAGAAAGGTTCAGCATTTTCTTTGTTAGTTTTCAGGCAAAAGGAAGCAGTTCAGAGTCTATTTGCTACCCACTTAAATAAAATTGTACACCATGGAGTACTTGAGTATGCCTGGCTACACCCATGTTCCTGGGTCATGACTGAAAATAGTCATTATATGGCTAGCTCAACTACTCGGGTTAACAAAACCTAATTAAAAATAAATTGTTAGACAGACACATTCAGAAAACTCTACCCTTGATCACACCCTGGACACTAGCTAAAGGTCCTAACAGTGGAGTGATAATGACTCACATTGAGTCCTTTATGGAATCTCCCTCTTGAACTGCCAGATAATTGCAGCTCTTAATGACCTGTTAATCACACCAGACCATCTGGAACATTGAGAGATTAGCATGAGGACAACAGCCTGCTAAAGTAGAGACTTTTTAACTTCATTAACAGCCATGAAATCCTGCACTAGTCAAGAAGGACAAGTAGAGAATTAGCTGCACTAGCCCTGATCAATTTGTACTAGGGTTTGGACTAGTAAAACAATGTTAAGATCGACCCCTGAATAAGTGGTCTTGCCTGACACCTTGCTGACTGATTCCTCCTTCTCCCACCAAAAACACACACACACACACACTTTGTTTTTCAGTTGGTTGACTGTGATCCCACTACAGAAGGAGACACTGGCTATGTGTACAGCTTAATTAGGGCAAGCACTAGCAGATCAAGCTTTATTGTGGCGTAACATTTCTAACCTTTGTTTTCTGTCAGTAGCCGATGTTCTAGAGACACATATAATCATCAGATTATGTATTAATGTCAGTCTTCAACTACTGTGCTTCAGTAATATTCCAATCAATCAATCAAGTCTTTATTTACCCAGGTGGAACATCATTGAGAAGAACTCATTTGCAAGATGGACCTGCATATTACAACAAAAAGGATAACAGTAACACATATAAGTGCATGTACAATACAAGTAAAATATTTGCAAGATAGACAAAGCATACCATATAATACATTGTGCACACAGCAGTGATAGCTGTCAACAAAAATAAACCACTTATGGAACCTAGTAGGTGGCTAGCTGGAGGAATTTACAAGTAAAGAGTGAATGTGTAAGGAGTGAGGGCATACAGTAGTTGTGCAAAAGAGATAGGTCTATAAGAGTGGAGGGTTACAGATATGTAGTCGAAGCAGATAGGGAGCTGAGTGTAGTATGTTAATCTTTGCAGGTACAGAATTCTGGAAAAGCCTGGGAGAGCAGGGTTCTGAAGGAGAATACTTTAATTCTGTCAGAGATTAGGAGCGATTTTGCAACGTATTCCATAGGGATGGTAAGTAGTGACTGAAAGCAGATGATCAAAGTGGGTTCTGACTTTAGGAATAATAAGAGATATGTGAGAGAGACTTCTCAGCCTGTAGCTTCCGGGGCACAAATGCGGAACCAGTCAGAGATGTAGTAGGGGAGCAGCCCAGTAATGGCACAGAAGGTCCAGAGGGCTGCATCTTTTCCCATCTAAGCCCTAGGGATGTCCAGCCTACTAGTCTGTATAAATCACAATGGTGTGTGGAGTTCAGGGCACCAGTTATAAATCTTAGGGCCCTATGGTATAGGGTGTCTAGTTTATACAATGGCAAGTGAATGCCTCAACCATAGAGAAGGTCAACATAGTCCAGTAAGGAGAGAAAGGTCGATTGGACATGACTAATTTTTGCTTGTGCAGAGAGTAGGTGTTTGATCCAAAAGAAAATGCCAAGTCTCTGCTTGAGCTTTTGCAAGTCCATCTATATGAATGGAGAAAGTTAGCTTGTTGCCCAGACAGACACCCAGGTACTTAAATTTTGAGATGACTTCAAGAGGTTCTTCCAGGAAGGTGAAGATCTGTGGAACAGGAGTCAGGACGGAGGCAGAGAAATTCTTCAAGATGATGAGAAGAGCATTGCTTTCATCTTTTGTATTGAGGAGCAACTTTAAATGCAGCAGGTGTTTTGGAGCAGTCAAATTTCATCTGTAGGTCAAGGAAGGTGCTATCAGGTATTGGACTGGAGATGTACAGTATGGTGTCATCGGTGAATAAGTGAATATTTGCCAGTTTAATTCTTGAATGGATGTTATTGATGTACATTCAGCATGTTTGCAGTTCATTTGCATCACCAGGTAAGAAAAAGGTTTGTCTCCCCATACGACGCACAGGGGTGACAAACACCTCACCCAACAACTAACACACCTAAATCTGGCCAATGGAAAATCATGTACACAAATGCTCACAGCCTTGGAAATAAGATCCCAGACCTGCAGGCAATAATGTCAGAGGCTAAACTGGACATAGTAGCAATTAGTGAGACATGGTTTACCAGTAACCACACTTGGGAGACTTCAGTACCTGGCTATGTATTGTTCAGAAGAGACCGAGGTGCAAAAGGGGAAGGAGTGGCCCTGTATGTCAATGAAAATATCAAAGCTACAGAAATTCAGAATACACACAAGGAGCCAGAAGAACTGTGGGTCACCCTGAAACAGGAAATGGGACAGCCATAAGAACTGGGGTTGTCTACAGGCCCCCAGACCAGGGGAGGACATAGACACATTACTGTTAGAAGATATACAAAACATGACAGCTAAAGGGAGGTTCTGATAATGGGAGACTTCAACATGCCGGATACAGATTGGTCAATACCAGCAGGAACATCTGCCAGAACTAGACACATAGTGGATTCCTGCAGGAGGGCCTCAAACAACTGGTACAGCAACCCACAAGAGACAGGGCTATCCTAGATCTAGTACTGACTAACAAGGAAGGGATCACAGATCTCTAGGTAGAAGGTCACCTGGGGAAAGTGACCATCACATGGTATGGTTCAATTTGGCTACTACATCTAAATCATCCCATTCCAAGGCAAAAATATGGGACTTCAGAGGAGCTGACTTTGATAAGATGGCTAACAGAGTTAAGCTAGCCCTGGCAAAAGAAACACAGGTGAGGAGGACAGGCAAGCGTGAGCAAGCATTAAGGATGCAATACTTGAAGCAACATCCCATTGTGTTAGACAGAAAAGAAGTGCAAAAGAAGAAGGAAACCACTTTGGTTCTCAAATACAGTAGCAGAAAAGGTCAGAGCCAAACGGCTGGCCTTCAGGAAATATAAGGAACACAGCAGGATGAAGATAGGAGGCATACCAAACTGCCCTAAGGGAAGCAGGGAAGGCTAAGGCAGGCAAAGTCCCAAACTGAGGAAACACTAGCACGAACAGTAAAAGAAGGTGACAAGACTTTCTATAGATACATTAGTGAAAGGAGAAAGTCCAGAGGGGGGTTGCTAAGCTTAATGGAGAAAAGGAAGCATGTGAGGAGGAGGAGAGGACCCTGTAAAGGCATCTATCCTAAATAGATACTTTTGCTCAGTATTTACTGAAGAGAAGGTAGGGCAGGGCCCACAGCTCAGCATCATGGACACAGGGGAGGAGGTGAGCACTACTTCCTTCACAAAGAAAGGGTCCTACAAGAGCTGCTAAGCTCAGGGTGGATAAGGCAATGTGACCTGATGGCATACATCCCAGGGTACAGTACTTAAGGAGCTAAAGGTGGAACTAGCAGAGCATTAGCAGAACTGTTTAGTGAGTCTCTGAGCACAGGAGAGGTCCCAGAAGACTGGAGAAGGGCTCATGTGATCCCGCCACAAGACTGGTAGCAGTGAGGAGGTGGGAAACTACAGACCAGTCAGTCTTACCTCAGTAGTGTGCAAGATTATGGAGGCACTTTAAGGAAAGGATAGTGTAACACCTGGAATCCATAGGGGCACAGGATCCAAGACAGCATGGGTTTACAAAGGAAGGTCCTGTCAAACTAATCTCATAGATTTCTTTGACTGGGTAACCAGAGTGGTGGACCAAGGGGAGCAGTTGTTGTCACCTACCTAGACTTCAGCAAAGCTTTTGACACTGTTCCACATAGAAGATTGATAAATAAGCTGGGTAGGCTCGGGTGGGTCAAGTTGGTCAACTGGGCAAACTGGTTGACAGGCAGAAAACAGAGAGTGGTGGTAAATGGTATACAGTCAGAAGAGATGCAAGTCACAAGTGGGTACCTCAGGGATCAGTCCTGGGGCCAGTCCTCTTCAACATCTTCATTAGTGACCTTGCAGATGGACTGGAGGGTAAGGCTTGTCTGTTTGCAGATGACATCAAGATCTGCAACAGAGTAGATGATCCAGATGGGGTGGGCAGAATGAGAAGAGATCTGGATAAACTAGCAAAATGGTCAGAAGAGTGGCAACTAGGATTTAATGCAAAGAAGTGCAACATCATGCACATAGGGAAGAGAAACCCTGAAGCCACCTATAGGCTGGGAGGGAGTTGCTAGCAGTCACAAAGGAAGAAAGAGACTTGGGCATCATCATCACTGATGACCTGAAATCATCCAAGCAGACCTCTAAAGCAGTAGGTAAGGCTAGGGGTGTTAGGGTGTATTAGTAGGGTATCACAAGTCATAAGAGGAGGTAATAATCCCTCTTTACAAGACACTGGTTAGGCCCCATCTGGAGTACTGCATGCAGTATTGGAGGCCACACCTTCACAAGGACATTAACCAAATTGAGGCAGTCCAGAGAAGGCAACCAAAATGGTGCAGGGACTGCATCAGAAGACATATGAGGACAGATTAACAGAGCTCAATATGTATACCCTTGAGCAAAGGAGGGAGAGGTAATATGATCGAGGCATTCAAACACCTTAAGGGCATTAACAAGGTGAAAGAGTCTAACATGTTTAAATATAAAAAAATAGCAGGACAAGAGGACACAGCATGAGATTAGAGGGGCCGATTAAGGGGAATGAGGAAATTCTTTTCACAGAAAGGGTGGTGGATGCATGAATGGCTTACCACAAGAAGTGGTGGCTATGAATACAGTGCAGGGCTTCAAACAGGCATGGGATAGGCATAAGGGAGCAATATAAATGACTATGAATAGATAGGCCACTGACAGAGCAAAGGCCGATGGCACATTTATAAGGTAGAAAACAAATGGACAGACTGGATGGGCCTTCATGGTCCTTATCTGCCATCAACTTCTATGTTTCTATGTTTCTATGTTACATGGTAAGTAGGAGGGACCCAGTATGGAGCCCTGCAGAACTCCTCTTGGTAGTCATTTTGAGGGGAAAGGTCTCCTTCTGCTTTTACCTGTTGAGTCTGGCCAATCGGTAACTACTAAACCATCTGATGGCTGTATAATGAAAGCCAGCATTATGGAGAATGTCTAGGAGGATAGCATGGTCCACAGTATCAAAGGCTTTACTGAGATCTAGAAACACAACACCCACATAGAGTCTATTGTCTAAGGCATAGAGACAATCACTAGAAACCTTGGCCAAAGCAGAGATCATGCTGTGCTGTGGTCTGAATCCTGATTGAACAGGCGTAAGTATGTTGAAGGAGTTGAGGTAGTTCTAATCTGTAGGTTTACAAGTTTTTCAAGCAGTTTAGAGAATGTGGGAGGCAGAGAGATCGGCCTTATTGTTGGGTCTCCGGATCGCCCAATTTGAAGAGAGGAATGAGATGGGCAGTTTTCCACATGTTTGGGAGAGCACCGTGGGTAAGAGGCAGGTTGAATAGATGAGTAATGGGTACAGCCAGGACGTGGTAGCTTACTTTTAGAAAGTATGGACCAATAAGATCAGCTCCAGTGTTTTTCTGGTGTCAAGATTAAGGAGGAGATCTTCGACTTGTTTCAGGGCTAGTGGGCTGAAGGAAAAAACGAATCTGTCCTGGTAGCTGTAGAGGGTCAGCTTCCTGCCCTGGCCAAGCAGCTGATCATGTAGGTTGTTAGCTGGGGAGGTATCGAATGTCAGCCTGCAGTGGCAAAGTGATTGATAAGTTGTGAATCTCGAGTTTGTCTGTGTTGGTAGAATTACCAGATGTAAGTTTTGTGGGGAGAGCATTGGAAGGTCTATGTCCCTCTATCTCCTTAGAGTTTTCCAAAATTTGTCTGGATGAACTTAGGAAGAGCCCAGCTTGGTGTTGTAGTGATTAATCTTAGCCTCCCTTGTAAGTTTGGTGCACCGATTTCTTGCTATTCTGAAGACTAACCGATCAGCAGATAGTTTAGTTTTCCTTGCCTTTTCCATAATGCATCCCTTCGGAGGAGTTTGGATTTTAAATGAGAAGAGAACCAGGGGCATGAGGTCTTCTTGTACGTACTTTCACAAGGGTGCGTGTCTATTTAGAGCATCTAGAAGTATGTTGTGGAAAACATCGTAGACTTGATGGATGGTATGGGCAAGATAGAAATCTTGCCAGCAGGCATTCTATAAGGCAGATATGAAGAAGAGGGGTCAAAGTTGCGACAGCACCTCTTGAATATATATCTGGACACGGAAATTTGTTTTGGCAGTGATCTGACACATGCGGTTGTACAGTGGTCACTAAGGTCATTGAAGAAACCGCTTGTGTGGGTGAACAAGTGGAGTTTATTGACTAGTATGATATCAAGACGCGTACTGCGGTCAGGATGCTTCATGTTCGGATGTGTGGGTTCTGTGACGAGCTGTGATAGGCCAAAGGCATCACATAGCTTCTTGAATGGTTTTGAACAGGAAGATAGCCAGTCAGTTTAGGTCACCCAGGATTATGATCTCAGAGAGGTATTGTCCAATAGGTTGCTCAGATGATTTAGGAGCAAGAGCCTGGCTGAGGAGGCCTGTAACACTCTAAGACTAGTAGTGATGGAGAATATGAGATTTGTACCTTGATGGTAAGACATTCAAATTGCTTGAGTACAGCTGAGGAGCTAACAACAGAAGCTGAATAGCTACCCTTAGGATGGATTGCTACCCCTTCCCCTTGGCCCGACAGTCTGTCCTGAAGATTTTGTAGGATGGTGTATTCAGTTCAGAGTTTTGGTATAGTTTGATTATTCTTAACTTTTTAAATGCATTTTTTCAAACACTGTTGAAACACAAAAACACATATAGTAAATAGATCAATTTAGCTACAGTGTTTCAGCAATGTATTCCTTATCTGAGAGGGAAAAAGATTTGGTACCTGTAAATTACTTCTAGATTCATTGATCACTCAACCACATAAAAATAAACAAAGTTCAGTAACACCTGCATACATGTCAGATCAATGTAATAACTTTAATCATGTACTCCCTGTTTGTCTAATTTCTTAACAAAACAGTACTGAATGTAAAGAAATAAAAAGGCTTTTAAAAATGGAACTATTAATTTTATTTGTAATATTGATAAACATGTTGATGTGAATAAATGACCAAAGTATTTGTATACCCAGTACTTTAATGCATTTTGTAATCTGGATTTTTAGCTGTTTAACAGTTGATTTCAAATGTTAACTTCTTTGTAAAATACCTGTACTTCAACATGTGATCATTTTTATTTTGCTTAAAAGCACATTTTGTTGAAGAAACATGTTTGAGCACTTTCAAATTGATATGGTAAAGTATCTGAAAAAATAACATGACTTACAGTATATACTTCTCACTCAATTAACTTCTTTGCTTCATCAAAACAAATACTGGCCATCCAATGATACCCCTTACACAGCGTGTTTTCTTCCAAGTAATCTTAAATTTAATTCTGACACATCTTCAGATACTGAGTATTTGTCATGCTTAACCTAGTCCTCACTCCCCACCCCAACTCATCACTGAAGGGTCAGTCAGCCAGAGAAAGACGAACTTGGAGGGCCTCTCTCGTGACTCCAACCCCCACCCAAATGAAGATTCAGTCAGCCAGCGAGAGCCGAACATGGAGGTGCTATCTTTAATCGGCTCCAGCCCCCACCCTCCCTGATGGTTCAGTCAGCCATTGAGAGCTGAACACGGAGGGCTCTCTAAGTGGCTCCAGCCTCCCTCCTCCCTTCTGAAGGCTCAGATTTAAACATGAAGCTTTATTTATTAAAGATGCTGAGCTGTAAAGTGTATTTTGCTACTTTGGAAATTTCTATTGCATTTTAAATGTTTGTTTTATTTTATTGTTGTCTGTTAGGCACTCAGTGCCTCTGGGAATGGGCGCCCTACAAATAAAATTGCCTTGCCTTGCCTCTCTCTAATTGGCTGCAGCCCCCAACTGAAGGTTAAGTCAGCTAATGAGAGCTGTAAACAGAGGGCTCTCTCTAAGTGGCTCCAGTCCCCATCCCTGCTGAAGGTTCAGTCAGCCTGTGAGAGCCAAGCATGATGGGCTCTTTCTAAGTGGCTCAACCCCTCTCCTGCTGAAGGTTCAGTCAGCCAGCGAGAGTCAAACATGGAGGGCTCTGTCTAAGTGGCTCCAGCCCCCCAGTACTGAAGGTTCAGTCAGCTAACAAGAGCCAAACAAGGAGGGATCTCTTAAGCAGCTGTAGCCAACCCTCCCGCTGAAGGTACACAGAGCTCCTCACTTTTTTTGTTTAACTGTTTTAGTGGGACTGGGCTGTACTGTGTACCTGTTTGAAATGTTACCTTAAGAGACCCAGAAGATTGATTAGAGCTGTGGTTTGTGCTAGTTACCTCAGTCTGTACATTGCTGGTCACATGATCTTTGTGTAACCTGTGTAAATTTTGTAAGATTCAAACTGGCAATTCCTCCAAGTCCACAGCTAATTGCAGTTCTTTGCAGTGTTCAAATTTGTCATAGGTGCCATTTTCAGTCTGTCTTTCTCCCCCTCCTCTGTCTATCTCCCGCTTCCCAGCTCGACCTTCTGCTCCTTTGTTCTTAGTGTCCTGTCCCATTCTGCCTGCTCTTTAACCACCTTTGTGTGTTCCATCCCAAGGTTCAGTTAGCCAGCGAGAGCAGAACATGGAGGTCTCTCACTAAGTGGCTCCAGCCCCTCCCCGTTGAAGGTACACAGATCTCCTTACTTTTTGTCATCACAGCAGTGGAGACCAGCCTGCCCCCACCCTGGGCTGTGGTTACATGTCATAACGGCAATCGTGGAATAGCGATCGCCTGTTATAGCAAATGTATATCACTGAAAAAACAAAAGTGAAGTATACTCCCAGCGAGGAAACATGACAAACATGGAAAAGGTTGTTCTGTGGGGCTGCACCCCCACAACACCTCTCATGAGGGGCTTTGCCCCTCTCAACCTCCTTACAAAGGATTACTAACTCTGGGGGTGTGTTGGGAGGGGAGAAACTTGGGAAAAAATTACTTCCAGACCAAAAACACCAAAATACCATATCTCTCCCCAGCCTTGAACCCTGCACCTCCCCACTGTAGCCAGTCACCTCACCACTCCACCACAACACCAGCTCAGCAGCCTATTGCCTCACTACCCTTACATACCTGCCTCCTCTCTCCAGTCTCCCTTCCATTCTTCCCTTCGCCCTGTTCTTCACCTGTCACTACCCTTGCAGGGTAGACCACAAAAACAGGTGGTGAAAGTGAGTTGCTCATATCTGAGTCGCCATTATGATGGTATACCCTGGGCCATCACTTCCTTTATAGGAAGAGGGTCACCTGGCTCAGTCACATGTTAGAACTAACACCCCAGTTTCCCACTAACTCCTATACTACCAACTCTTAGGGGCGCTGTGCTACCCATGTAGCCTCCACATAGCTTTAAAGAGAATCTCTGACCTAAGCCACCAACCCATTCTGCCTTTGTCCTGACCTAAGCTACCAACCCACTGTGCCTCTGTCCCTATCCACATGAGTCACCAGCACCCTGGTCTTGGTCCCAACTCCCCACCCGCTTCTTTCTTATGCTGTTCACCCTTGGTAGGTTTTGAACCCTTTCTGCAGTGCACAGATCACACTAAAGTCTGCAACACAATCCACCAGGCTACACAGCCTACTACTATCTCCTGCATAGCTGTTCCACTAGTCTCTTAGCACCCCCTGCAAAAGCATACTTAGTACAGTCCACATAGCTGTTCATTTCTTCACAGACCCCTCTCTAACACGCACACTTGGTGCAGTCCCCCTCACTTGATACGACCCTCCTAACCCCTTCCTTCCCTTTCACAGGACTCACTAGTTTACCTCTACATTCCAGCCAATACAATCCTCCCTCCTCCTGTCAAAATCATGTCTCCCCAAAAAGGAATTTCTATTGTTATCATCCTCATCCTCATACATCTCAAGTGCTCAAGTAAGCACACCTAGACATGCTTAAACCCATTTAATGCCTAGAATAAATAAACCCTTAGAACTGTCACAAGGAGTGATATTGCTAATATGCATCTAGGTCCATGTACCCTCTATCACTCACCCACACATACACCACTGTACACTGACAGTACTCCTCCTTCCCTGCCCCAGCATTCAACAGTACATTATAACAAAAGCAGGATTTAGAAAATGTAGTAAAGGTGCTGCTATCTTCAAAATATTAAAATACCTTTTGCAGCAGATCACACTGATGTTCTTGCTCATCTCTGGTAACATACACCTGAATCCTTGCCCACCACAACAGCTCAGGACAACAGGAACAGCCTCAGGGCACTAAACTAGCATCAGTTAACATTTGTAGCCTGCTGGCTAAATTGATCAAGCTCTATGTGGGTAAGTCAGAATAATCCAGATGTCCTCTCACTAGTTGTATCCTGGCTCTCACCTAAGATCCCTAAAGAAGCCTTGGCATTAAATGGGTATACCTCTCTAACTAGACAAACTGGGGAAGAAGGGCAGTGGTTGTGCTATCTATGTGAAGGATTGTATGCAATATCTTGCCCTCCACAAATAGACACAGGAAGCAGTGCCCAAGTCATTGTAGTCAGACTGCTGTTGGGTGCACATGGCAAGTCCCTAATGGTAGTCTCAGTATACATGTCCCCAAGAGAACAATTCTCTGGCTTCTGTAAGATAGTTGACTATCTCAAAGGTTTAAAACAAAACTGTGAAGTGGTAGTGTTAGATTTCATGTAAATTGTCTTTCGTATGACACTGTCCATTACAAAGACACCCTGTCGAGTATCAACATCAGTCAGATGGTCACATCACCCACCAGGATTACCTACCAGTCAGGGACCAGTGCACTACTTGACTGGATCCTTACCTACCACCTTGAAAGAATCTCCAATACCACTGTTCTTGTAGACGCATTCACAACCACTCCCCTGTCACCTGATGCTGGACTAACAAAACCTCTAAGCCCCTCATAACCATAATAACTCATGTCCTTAAACAAGGACAACTAAATGTGCTCAAACCTACCTAAAAATATTGACTGGTCCACCCTTGACTCTCTTATTGAAGTGGACCAGGCACTGGACTGTTTCATTGCAAAATTTAATGAAGCATATGATACTCTTTCACCACTTGTAAATATAAAATTAAGGAACCCTCAAGCCTTGGATCACCCCATGCTGTTAAACCTCATGAACACCAGAGACCATCTATGGAAATGAGAGAAGACCACTGGCAACCAACCAGACATCCAGAAATACAAATTAGCCTGGAACATCTGCATCCATGAGATCAAGCTTGCTAAATTAATTTTTCAAAGCCTGCCTCTCTGATTCATGGGGCAATGAGATAACCTTAAGGACCTAGCAGGCAAACCCAACAAATCTTCACCCTCCATGCTGTTACTTAATGGAGAAATCACCCAGGACCCAAAACCAAAGCCAAAGCATTTAACAGTGAGTTCTCTGATCTTAGCAGCGTTCTACCTCCTGACTTTATAGATGCAGCCAATGACAATGAGAAATGCAGTACAACTGCAAGTAATGGTTCCTTCTGGCCACTCCCATTCTATTTTAAGAAAATCAGTATGGTTAAAGCCAGAGAATATCTCCTCATGGGCAATAAACAAATCCAGGAGTAGCAATGGCACTCTGGACCTAAAGCTTATTGCCCTTATGCTAGATGAAGTCCTACTACCCTTACAAAAATCCTGAACATGTCCCTCAACCTAGACCAATTCCTCATAGATGGAAAGCTGCAGTAGTCATCCCAGTCCTTAAAAGTGGTGACAAAGTCCTCACTCCAGGGGTTCTCAATGGAGAGGCCAGCCTCCTGGGAGGCCCCAACCTGTTCCAGAGGAGGCTCAAGCAAGTCTGAAAAAGTACTGTATTTAAATTTGGACTTTATTTATTTTGTGAAGAGATGAAGCAAACTGAAATAGGATAATAGTACGTGAATTTAATGTATTTATTTACTAATAGGTGACGGGGGTGAATGAGCCAAGGCTCATCTCAGGTGTACCAGGAACGGTAGGGAGTGAATACATTTCAAAAGGTAACTGCAAAACAATCAAGAAATACACAATGAACAATAGTGCAAACAAATACGAACAATAAACTAATAATGAGTGGTGGCAGTCGATCAATTTGTAGTCTGATGGCAGAACATCCCAAATACAAGGGTTGAGCATAGAAGTGCTAAGAGCAATAACAGGAAGGACAAAGTAATAAGCTGAATAACAATATTTGTTTATTTTATTTGTTATTCAGATAACACCTTTGAGCACAGGAGCTCCTTTCAAAGGTTTCACGTCAGTACAAGACACAGAACTTAATGTGAGCCAAGTACTAAAGGGTTTCAATATATTCGTGGTGTACTACGAAAGAACAGTATGTTATTTTTCTTTGGGAAGCCCAATATTATTTCAGTTTTTAGTGGAGGCTCAAAATCTTTTCCATGAATTTGAGGAGGCTCACTGTGACAAAGTCTAAGAACTATTGCTCTACTCCAACTACTGCCCTATATCAATCCTGTCCCTCTCTCCAAGGCTTTAGGGTGCATTGTTTCAGACCAACTGATTGAATACCTTGGCAAGTACAAAATCCAATGCCCTCGGCTGCACAGTTTCTAGTGGGCGCACAGCACCACTGTGGCACTGCTGGAATACACTGGCTTCCTCCATGAGGCACTGTACAATAGCCAGTTTGTGGGGTCGATCTACATCGACCTTACAAAAGCATTCGATACAGTCAATTATAACATCTTACTCAATACTCTCCAATCCACTGTCCTATCAATGGATATAGTGGGATGGTTAAAGCTACCTAAGTGACCAATCCCAAAATGTAAAAATCAGTAACACTCTTTCTGACAGCACACAGGTGCATAGAGGAGTGCCACAAGGATCAATCCTTGGCTCCTGCTATTTAGTCTCTTTCTGAACCATCTTCCTCTAGTATGCACAGAACAAATAATATTATACACTAATGATGTCATTATCTTTTAAAAAAAACATAACCCATACCATTTAGAAGTACAACTCAAAGAGACTTCTGCTGTTGAGAAATGGTTTGCTAAAACAATCTACTATTGAACTACAAAACAAACAAGGTCATGGTATTTGCAAACACTCATAGCAAACACAAGGCATATCAATTGACAATACTAAACAATGCACAAAATCAACTAGAACAAGTAAATGCTTTCAAATACCTTGGTGTAACTCTGGATAGTTCCCTGTCCTACTCACAGCACATTGGTATTACAGTCAAAGCTGTCAATATGAAAACAGGCCTCCCTATAGGTGTCACCATATAATGACACCTGAGGCACCTATTACTCATGGGCAAAACTCCATCCTTTCCATCTTAGATGATGGCCTTGTGGTATATGGGCAGCCTCTGATACTGCCCAAAAAAAGAATCAGCAGGGTCCTAAATAAAGCCTGTAGGCTCACACTGAGGTACATAGACTCACCCACACCTGTGACCTCTATGCACAAACCAAGCTAGCTTACCTCCAGGTTAGAATCCAGCTACCAAGTATGTCTACTTGGAAAAAAAAAAAAAAACAAACCTTGGCTTAACCCACCCATACTCCAGAACTCTTCTAAGCCCAGTGGTCAACCCCACTGAACTAGAGCTATGTCTGGGCACAGCTGAAGTCCCTTATTTCATACCTCTTAGGCACAGCAAACCTTGCATGCCCCACAATGGCTTAACGATCTTCCTCCTGACACAGCCAATGAACCTAAACATGGGCCATTTAAGAGACTGCTCCTCCAACAACTGACCTTTCTGAGCAGCTGTGACTGCCAACCCTACATGTGGACCATTGGTCTGCCTTTCCTCTCTGCCCAATCTACTGCCCTTCTTGCATAACATCCCATGTCTCTGCACACCCTATCCCCCATCTACCTCTTAACCTTTCCTAACCTCTCCCACATGGCCACCTACCTTTCCCTCAACCTTCTCCCATTTTGCCTCATTCCCCTTCTCTCCCCTACCACCACTCCTGACAAAGCCTATCTCCTGGCTGCATCCTTTTGTTGACAACATGCACCTAAATGTGATAAGCTAAACTCTGCATCATTGCCTCCTTCTTGTTGACAACCATGTTACCGGAGCGTTATAAGCTGAACTCTGTATCAATGCCTCTGTATTGTTGACATCTATGTTACCTGAATGTGTCAGCTGAACTATGTATCAATGCCTCCATGTTGTTGACAGTTATGGTATTTGTATGAAATAAGCTGAACTCTGTATCATCACATTTATACTGTGCCTTTTGTTCCTGTGTTCTGGAATTCGCACTTGACTTGTAATTATTGTTCACATGCTAAATGTACACGTTATCTGTTTGTCTCTGCTTACCTGATGTGGAGCCTTTGTAAATGAGCTTCCAGCTGAAAGGTTATTCAAGATGTTAATAAATAAAAATAAATAAATAAATAAATAAATTACAGATTTAACTGGCAGGGGTTGGGCTTGGGAGAGACTGGAGATTTAACCTGATGGTGACCATGAAATGATAGCAGACTGTCTTCTTTGGCAGTGCATCTCGTCAATGCGTAATGTGATCTTGTGGTTGTTACATACCAGTAACCATAAGGAAAAGAAAATAGAATTGATAAAACTGCATATAGATAAATTAAAATTGTATGTGTTCACATATTAGCATGCTGTTCTAAATAATGATTTCATTTAATTGTTTTGAATTTTTGTCCACGATGGTGACAATCGGTTGCTATGGATATAATATATTAATAGACAACGAACCTCAGCACGCAAGCACTGAGGCAATGGTTACCCAAAGGGCATTGGCCGGAAGCCAAGTTTCAAAGAAATACAAAATCACACATGCCCCCATAATGCAAAGCATCATGGGCTGCATATGCAAATCACCACAGAATATTATGCTGGTTCAACTTTAAGCAGAAATGCATGGTGCTGAAAGACCCTCACAGTTTGCAAAGGTTGGCCAACAGAAGACACAGACATGTGTTTCATCCTACCAGGACTCATCACAGTGTATTCTGTGGTGATTTGCATATGCAGCCCATGATGCTTTGCATTATGGGGCATGTGTGATTTTGTATTTCTACTATATTAATGTCTAGCAAATTCATGGAAGTCTCATCAACAGCCTGCATTAACTACATAGATGCATTAATCCAAGTAATGAATCTTGTAAATCTTCTCTAGACAATACTGCAGTGATGAGAGGGATGATTACACTTCATATCACTCCGACAGGTGTCAGTCTACCTATGGGCTTTCATACAGCCAATGGAGAAACAGTGTCTTCTACTCCCTGTTATAATGTTTAAAGCTTTGTTTTTCTTTTTTTTGAAGATAGGGTTGTACCCTCTGAAGTATTCTGTTGTTTTTGTAAATGTGATGTTCACATTGCCTGGATCTCTTTTTGAATAAATTATTCAGGCATAATTTATTTTAAAGACTCTGGTCTTGTGTAGCCATATAGTACTGCAAGAAGATCCTTCTCTCCCTATTGTAATATGGTCATGGTCAATTGATCCCTCAGATACTGAAGTATGGGTGGGGAGGGAAGAGTTAAGTCGTAACACCAGTCACTCATGCATGGTAACCACTACTCTATACAGGACATTTACATGTAGCATCCTAGGCACATTAAGTGAATGTGGCACAGAGCCTGTTACAGTTACTGCATAATGGACTGTGTGTGTGTGTGTGTGTGGAGATTGCATCCAATGTTTAGGGCTGGACAGAATTTTTTACACAAAAATTCACACCAATGAGGAACATAGTGTAATTATCAACAATTAGGACTACAAACTTACACTTTCACTCGTGTTCCTCAGTAGTGGTTAGGAAGGCAACATGCTGTCAGATAAGATGTATTTTCTTTCTTTTTTATTTTGTTAATTAACCAAACTCAATTCAGCAATACACACTGATGCTAATTATAGGAACTGTTTTTTTTTGTTTTTTGGTTGGAGGTAGAGTTCACTACAGCAGCATTATGCCACAATATACAATAAAACTCTGCAGCCTGACATTTATAGATTCTATTTATACAGCAAACTAGTACAATACAAAAAACACTGTAAACAGGCACTGGACGTTCAGATGATGGGTTGTCAAGACAAAGCAGCTACTTTCTGAAAGCAAATAGAGAAGAAAACTTCTTGGGTGATAAAAATATTTTAAAACTATCAGACAGCAGCAATAAAAACTTCCTCAACTACTGGGGCAAGCAAGACAGACAGACGAGAGATAGATAAGCATAAGAAAGAAAGGGAGAATAAAACAGATTTGAGAATAGGTGGCTCTGCTCCAATTGAAGCTGGCAGCAGGACTCCAGCTGCAGCTTTACATTCAAGAAAGTCCCACTCATGAAGAATTCTTGCATGAGATCTCACAGAAGTACAATGTTCCTTTTGTATGACCTCACAAAAGAACTGTGAAAAATCCTAAGTCTCACCTCTTCTTTTGTGAGCTGAGATTCTTGTTTTGTGAGACTCACAAAGAAGAAATTTAGTTCTAAAGAAGAAGAATCGGGACCCTTGCTAAGCCTTGACCTAGGATTTTAGAGCGTTCTAAAATATATTTGAGGTCTTTTCAAAAACAAACACCAGGTTTAACTAAACAGTTAAGTTTAGTTAGATTCATATATTCATTTTTCAGGGCATACTTTTTAAGGGTTTTCAATTTTTTTAAACAAATAAAACTGGATGGCTGCCATTTGAAAGAGGAATCTTTAATCAAGAGAAAAAAATGAGTCCAAATTCTTCTTTTGTATGACATATAAAGAAAAGATCCTACTGAGTATGCTCAGAACTGAAATTTCAAATCCTTATAACTTGAGAACAGAGTCCTGTTTTATCTCTAAGGAAGTCCCTTTTATACTGAAAATTTCAGAAGAAAATTCCAGCCTGTCTGGGTAGTAGGTGATGGCAAAAATCAGCAATCCCCAACCTGATTTTTCACTTTTGCAATATCCAGATCTCAGAATCCAGATATCCAAACATCACAAAACTTGCCAAATCAAGACACCTTGCTCCCCAGACTATTGAATGGGGCAAAGCTAGAGACTAACATTAAACACCTTACTCATCCATAACTATACAGATGCTACTGTGCCCTATAGTGTGTGTATGTGTGTTTGTGCATATATAGGAAGATTGATGTATTACCAGTGGTGATTATTTGGAAGACTGAATTGTCAGCAGAGATGAAAAAGGATTAATAACAAGGATGCATGAGTACAAAATGGTCACTGAGCTCTAAACATTAAGTACATTGAGCTTCCCACCAATTTACTACAAACACCATTAACTGAGCTCATTTGCAGCCAATCTGGCCAATAGGTAAACCCATTAAAGTTACTGCTTCTGTACAAAAACAGACTTCAGAGAACATCCTACAATATTGTGAAAGGCAGAAGAGGCTTCCTGCATCTAGAAGCTCTGTTACACAATCAGCTGCTGCTGTCTCAGGTATTCACCTTGCTGAAAGAGAGTTGGAATGTCAGAGGAAAAGGATTCTACAACACCAATGGACCCTTTGTTACTGCAGAAGTGAAAATGGGTTTGAGGACTCAACACAAAGTTTGATGACATACAATCATGATTTACACAAACTAACACTAAGTTAAATGACATGGAGTGACAAACAGAGCAACAAGGTAGTGTTTGGGAGTCAAGGTAGACAGCTTGTCTCCCTGGAACTAACAGGGTTAAACAGAAGCATTTACTCAAAGCACCACACATTAAAGTCAATCACATGGAGACTCATTCCCAATGAATAAACTTGAAGCTCATCTGGCTGGTGGAAGGAATAGAAGGTCAACACCCTGAGAAATTCTTTACAGATGCATTTATTGGGTGTGCCAGTTACAGAGGGCTCAAGGAGGATAGATCTAGATCAGATGCACTGTGCCCTTGATCTTCTGCCACCACATGATGCCTGGTCACAGCCACTGCTGATTCACTTTTACCACTATAATGACAAGTCGATTATACTCCAAAAAGCCAAGAAAGAAGAAAACATTCAGTGGTAGGGTAAAGTCATCTTGGTGCACCATAATATAAGTGCAGAAAAGCAAAACAAATGCCTGGACTTTGATAACGTGAAACAGATTCTTCACAAGAAAAATATTCCTTTTACTACTCATGCCAGCCAAGCTTCGGATATTCATCAGCAGCAAGCCCCAGTTCTACACTGACTCTAGAAAGGCAAAGGAAACAGCTGAAAAGTAGCTAGCCAGTAAAAAAGTAGGTACAGTTTAACATTCAGTTAGGTGGTAATGTGTGATGCCCTGGTCTCTCCTTGGCTGTGCAAGACCCCCTGCTACTCTCCATTCTGGGCTTTCACTGGATCAAGTGTATTTTCATTTTCCAGTGGTGCTAGGTGGCATTGACTTTTTAACTTGTTGCCATATCTAGGTGGATCTACTTTGTTCCATTCATAATAACTATGTGCAGGACCATTCCCATGGGCTGGGATTCATAAGCTGCTGGTCTAATTCTTGCTATGTGGAGGAGATACCAAAATGTCCCTTAGGTCTGTTGCAGCTGCATGAATACACAGATACTGTCAGCGGATAAGGGCCTATGGCCCACCAGTCTGCCCATTTGAGCTTGTAAGTTCCCTTTATGTTTTCTAGAAGGCTGTTGCCCTTTACCTCTGACCTCCAGAATCCCTTATGTTTATCTCATGCATTCTTAGATCCCATGATTAGTTCAGCCTCACCACTTCCTCTGGCAGAGTGTTCCACTTGTCCACCATCCTTTCCATCAAGAAATTCTTCCTCATGTTTCCTCTGAATCACCCTCCCTCCAACTTCATCCCATGCCATCTAGTCCTGGAGCATCTTTTCACTGGAAAATAGTGTATTCCTGCAACCTGTTCCTCCCTGTAAGGTACTTGTATGTCTCTATCATATCCCTCTCCCTTCTCTCCTCCACAGAGTACATGTTCAAGTCCTTCAGCCTGTCCTCATATGACTTGTGATGCAATCCCTGTACCATCTTTGTTGCCCTCCTCTGAACCTTCTTCACCCTGTCTATGTTCTTACATAGGTAAGGCCTCCAGAACTGTACACTGTACTACTCCAGGTGGGGCCTCTCTATTGTGTTGTAATGAGGAATTATGACCTCCCTTTTCCTGCTGGTGATGCCCTGCCTATGCATCCTAGCATCCTATTTGCTTTACCTGCTGCCTTGTCACACTGTTTCCCTACCTTGAGGTCATCGTGGATGATAACGTAAAAGTCCTTTTCCTATTTGGTGCATGCTATATCCTCATCCCCAACTGATATGTTGTTTCAGGGTTTTGTGCCCAAATGCATTATTTTGCACTTCTGTGCATTAAATTCCAACTGCCAAATCCTCAACCATTCTTCAAGATTCTGCAGGTCCCTCCTTATTCTGTTCACACCCTCTGGCATGACTACTCTGTTACAGAGCTTCATGTCATCAACAAAGAGTGAAATTCTGTCTTCTAGGTCCTGTGCAATGTCACTGATGAAGGCGTTTAATAGGACTGGTCCCAGCACTGATCCCTGTGGTACCCACGGTCACTCTTTCCTCTGTGGAGTGACAGCCATTTAAAACCACCCTCTGTGTCCTGCCACCCAGCCAATTACACACCCACTACACTACTGTCCTGCCCACTGCCATATTCCCAGTTTGTTTAATAGCCTTCTATGTGGCACAGTGTCAAAGGCCTTGCTGAAGTCCAGATAGGCCATGTCTACTGCCATCCCTGATCCACCTCCCTTATCTCCCAGTTGAAAAATTCAATGAGGTTGGTCTGACATGACCTCCCCCAGTGAAACCATGCTGTCTGGGTCCTATAGTCAGTTGGCAACCATATGTTCCACCAATTTCTCCTTCAGTAGTGCTTCCATGATCTCCCCACTACCGAAGTAAGGCTGACTGGTCTGTAGTTCCCTGCTTCCTCTTTGTTTCCACTTTGTATAAGGGACTACATCTGCTGTCCTCCAGTCTTTGGGTACCTCCCTGTTTCACGTGATTCACTAAACAGGATTGCCAGAGGTTCAGCCACCACTCTCTTAGTTCCTTTAGGACCATGGGTGCACCCCATCTGGCCCCATTAGCTTTATCTACTCTTATTCCTTCCAGTTCCTTTAGGATCCTTTCCTGTGTAAAGGGACTTGTGTCCATTCTGTGCCCTTCCACCCCTTGTACTCCCTTCAGCCCCATTACTCTCTCCTTCCTGAGTAAAGACTGAGCAGAAATATCTGTTCAGTATGTCAGCTTACTGTTGTCATCCTCCACACTGCCTCTGTCATCCCCTTCAGACTCACTATCCCTCCTTTTGCCCTTCTTTTTCCTTATGTACCTGTAAAAGGTTTTGTCCCTTGTACCTACTGATTTTGTGATGTGTGTTTCTATATGAGCTTTGGCTTCCCTTATTGGCCTCCTGCATCCCTTTGCTTCTCCAGGTACTTCTAAACATAGAAACATAGAGGTTGCGGCAGATAAGGACCATAAGGCTCATCAGTCTGCCATTTCTTTTTCTACCTTATAAATGTGCCATGGCCTTTGCTCTGTCAGTGGCCTATCTATTCATACTCATCTGTATTGCTCCCTTATGCCTATCCATGCCTGTTTGAAGCCCTGCACTGTATTCATAGTCACCACTTCCTGAGGTAGGCCGTTCCATGCATCCACCACTCTTTCTGTGAAAATCATTTCCTCATATTCCCCTTAATCAGCCTCCCTCTAATTTCATGCTGTGTCCTCTTGTCCTGCTATTTTCTTATATTTAAACATATAGAAATTCTCCCTATCCCTTCTGCCTGTGTCTTTTTGTATTGCCTGAATCGATCTTTTTGGCTTTCACTTTCTCCGCTACCTCCTTGAGATACCATAATGGCCTCCTCTTCCTTTTCCCCTTGCTAACCTGCTTAATGCATAATTCTGTTGCTCTTCTAAGCCCTGTTTTAAATATTGCCCTGTTCCTCCACCCCGATTCCTTTTGCATTCCCATTAGTGCCTCTTTCAAGCATGTCTCCATTTTCCAAAAGGCTGCCTCCCTAAAATCCAGGATCGTGTTTTTGTGTGGTTTGGTTCTGCTCCTTCTATGATTTCAAACCACAGTGTCCATTGTCACTGTTCCCCAGGTGCTTCCCACTGTTACCCATCACACTTTCCATGTTTGTGAGCACAAGGTCCAGTATTGCCTTCTGCCGAGTTGGTTCCATGACCAGTTGCTTAAGAAAGGCACCTTAAAGGAGTCCAGGATAAATCTGATCCTGGTTGATGCTGCTGCTGGGAGGCTCCAGTCCACATCTGGACTATTGAAGTCTCTAATCAGCACCACCTTCCCTTGTCCACCATCCTGCGGATGGCTAGCATTAACTCCTTATCTGTCTCTTCCTCCTGGGCTGGTGGTCTGTAGCCACCCCTGTATGATAGCTGACCCGTTTTTCTTTCCAGCTTAACCCACACTATATTCCCCTGTTTTGTTCCTCCTGGATCTCTGTGGCCTTTATGCCATCTTTCACATAAGTGCCACTCCTCCTCCCTTCCTGCCTGCCCTATCTCTTCTGAATATGTTGTGGCTAGGTATGGTCATCTCCCAGTTGTGATTATCACTACACCAGGTCTCTGTGATGGCCACAATCTCCAGGTCTGACTGTGCGTGGCAGTCTCCAGATCCTCCATCTTGTTGCTAAGGCTCCTGGCATTGGTACACATGGCTTTCCATGATGTGAACTCCTGGACTGTTTAACTGTTCTCTTCAGCCCCTCCTTGCTGTCCTTTGTCCCTGGTTCTCCCTGCTGTCTGCCCTTCTGTTGTATTTTGCCCTTCTCCCTATCCACCCTTTGGGTGCCTATCTCCATCTTTTGCACACTGCTTTGTAGAGATATTTCCTCCTCCTGTTCACTGGTTTCACTGCTAGCTGTGGAGGCGGGCAATTTGGTACCCTCCTTGCTGGCCTGCCCCTCCGGCTAGTTTAAATGCTTGTCCATATAGCATTTAAACTTATTATTGAGTCTTAGTTCCCTCCTGGATGGATGCAAGCCATCAGGCTTGAACAAGCCCCCATCCCTCAGGTTAGTCCCCAGTCACCAATTAATCCAAACCCTTCCTCGCAACACCAATTCTTCAACTATGTGTTAAAGTTCCTGGTGTGTGTGCCCTATGCTCTCCATGCCTCTCACAGGTAGTACTTCTGAGAAGGTGACAGATCTAGCTACTTGCTTGAGACCCTCCCAAATTTTCTAAACTCTTCCTGAACTTCCTTAGGCTCCCCATTTGCCAGGTCATTAGCACCTAGGTGGATAATGACATCCAGCTTACATACCCATCTTGCCTTCCTGGTGATCCCCAGGATCTTCCTCCAATCCCTCCATGCTGTAGCACCTGGTAGGCACCTCAGCTCCCTGTCCTCCCCTCATGTGTTCCTAGCTAGATCCATCTTTGATAGAGTCCCCACCAGGATTCACTTCCTCCTCTTATGGAGTCCACCGCTTTCTCCACTGAGGTCACCTCCTTGGTTGACCTGCACCTCCTTCCTTCCATCTCCAGGTGCCTCTGTTTAGTTGTCCCCATTTGCCAGTGCAGCATATGAGTTCTGGGGTGGAATAGGATTTGGGATGTGCCTCTGCCTGATCATTCTAACCCTGCCCAAGCCCCTGTCATCCTAGTACTCCTCGTTTTGGCATCCTTTGAGGCGGCTACATTGGACTGGGTTGTTTCTGGATGGGGTGAAGGTACTCCTGACCCAGTTTACTTCTGCTGTGAGCCTGGCTACCTCATCCTGCAGTCAGAGAGATGCCTGCAGACAGGGCAACGCCTCAGCATCCAGAAGGTCTACCTGAATACAGCTGCCCCCATCCACTGCATTGCACCACTACCCACATTATACTGCACTTATACTGTTATTCCAGTAGTTGTCTGTTACTGAAGCTCTCCTTCTGGTTCCTTCTTTATTAATTTACTGCCCTGAAAATCCTGCCACTGATCCTCAGATAACTATTTTTTTGAAGAAGGAAAACAGCAACAAAATTAGTCAAAACATTTGTTGTTCTGAGGGTGGGCTTCCTCCCCTTATGCCCCCTACTCCACAACCCCTGCAATTTCCCATGCTTGACTCCTGTCAATCAGATTTAACAAGGCATCTAATTAAAGTGTGGGCAGGGGAGGGAGGGTGGGTGGAGTTTGCAGCAAGTAAAGACAACAAAAAATAGCAACACCACTAAAAGCACACCAAACTAAGTTTCAAATTTTCAACAGCCCCAAAACAATTCCAAGTAAAGACAGCAAATGAATCACAGCATCACTAAAAGCACACCAACCAGGTTTGAAATTTTCAGCAGCTCCAAAACAATTCCAAGTAAATACAACAAAGAATTAACAGCAGCACTAAAAGCACACCAAACTAGGTTTCAGATTTTCAACAGCCCCAAAACTATTCCAAATAAATACAGCAAAGGAATAACAGCACCCTAAAAGCACACCAAACTAGGTTTAAAACAAAAACAGCAATGAGCAGTAACTGCATTGCACTGAATTGAATCTGGATCCTTCCCTTCTAGCCTCTTCTGAGAAACCAAAAATCAACCTGCTACCTCAAATCTGACTTAGCCCCACATCCAATCATCATTTAGCTGAGACCAGAGGTCACACAATTTGCACCCCTCCCGAACTACAGGGCAAGACAGACAAGACAAGACAAAATTTGCAGCAAGTAAAGACAGCAAAGAAATAACAGCACCACTAAAAGCACCCAAAACTAGGTTTCAAATTTGTATCACAGCAGGGATTTTATTATTCACTAACAAGAAAAGGCCAGGTGAATTGACACCATGAACCACTAGCTCTCTCATGAGGCTGAAACAAGATGCATGGCTAAATTGAGAAAATGGTGTTTGCCTTCAATTTATGTCCCTGCTTATTCTTTTTTATTTTTTATGGCATGCTGTATATGTACTTCGATAAGCTATTGTGACTGTTGGCCAGCTATGTTGGCATATTATTATAGCTGCTATCAATGTTGTTTTCTGTACTAACTTTATTTCACTCCACTGCCAACTGATGATAGGCCCTGGTTCAGTGAGTAAATTCTGCTGGAGATTAATGGTTCATTTACTTGGTATTTGCTTGTTATCTCCTGTTTTGTTTATTTGGTGTGGGGGCTGATTCTCTGTTTTTGCTTGTTGTCTTCCTGCTGTAATGACTAGCAGTTTGCCAGTTAACCTATGGAGGTCTGTGGTGGGCTGTACTGGCAGGCTGTTAGATAACAGACTGCTATGTATAGACATTTGAGTTTATAAAGGAGGGGTGGCTTGGGACAGTTCTCCATTGAATCTATAAACCTTAGGTGAAGTTTGTAGCAACTATTTTGTCCCTAATATCTTGGTTCTCACTTACCTTTTTATTTGGATGAGCACAGAGCCAGCTCTGGATTGCACTTTAACAAACTTGGGGATAACACAGAAGTTGCATTTGTCCCTAGTTGTAGGGTGGCAGCACACGGGAGAAAAGTGCATTTGCAGGACAATGTCACCAGGTCCCCTGCTTAGGGGTATATACTCCTCTGAGAAATGTTACCCTGGAGAGTCGATCCTTCCTTCTGCTGCACTATATTGTGGTACCAGGAACTTGGTAGGATGAGAACCTGGAGTGTGTGTTGGGGTGGTATACCTGTGAAGACTGTGGAAAGAGGCCATCTCCATTATGGGAGTTAATAGGTGGAGTCAGTAGAAGAGTCTGCTTGTGATCATGGGAAAGCAACATGTTCTGAGCCATCAAGTTCTTGGACTCCATATTGTAAATTTCACCTTCATAATCCCATTCAATGGGACTGTGTATAGTATGAAGTAGGCAGTAGGTTATAAGTTCTTTGTATAACTAGCCAGTCGATAGCTAGGTGCACACTAACCTGACTGCAAGTGTTTAGTATTCTTGATGTGTGCACTTTATTAAATGTATTGTGGTTATAGTACTGTTAATATGTTCTTAGAGTTTCAATGTACTGTATACTGTTTTTGTGTACTATTCTGTCTCACAGTTTGTTTCATATCTGATAGTTTTCCTAAGATTGATGTCTGTTTTGTGTACCCATAGTGCTAATGCTAAGGAACTGGGGTGCGGAAAAAAAAAAAAATCCATGTGGAATTTCCACGAAAGTGTGACTTTCACTTTTGTGAATGTTTGGAACTCATTTCACAACTTTCATGGAAATTCTGCCTTAAAATAGTGAATAAGTGTTCCTGCTGTGGGTTAATGTATTAAACTGTTGCAAAATAAATCCACAGAACTGATCATTGTCAGTGGTCAGTTCTGGTGTTTTGCCACAGTTTAATAGATAATCTGCCCATCCTCACATACCTGCTGGTTGAGGTCCAACTCACATCCCATGTAAAAATAACATTTGATGTGTCCTCTGTAGCCACCCCACCCGCTGATCGCAGCTCTCTGTAAAAACCCTCTGATCTCTGCTGTGCTCCTCCCACTGATAGCAGGTCAATGTAAATATATACATATATGTATATGTATATATATATAAATACAAAAGTAAACACAAATTGTACATATACCCCAATAATACAAAGCATCATAGGAAACATTTATATAATTGATCCCAATTGTCCAATGGTCCCTTCCACCCGCCAATCATGGCCCCAAAAGTTATAATTCCCTGGTGTCTAGCAGTCCCCCATCCAGGATCCCTTAATAAAATAGACTGCCCACTGTCCATCAGCTTCAAATCTGTCCCAATAAATTTATATTATTCCCTGGTGCCTAGTGGACCCCACATCCCTGATTTCCTGAAAAAAGTAATGCAAATTCCCTGGTGTCTAGTGGACCCCCCACCACCCGGCAGTTAGTCACCCTGCTCCACCCACTTACACCCGACCTGAGAGGGCAGGCTGAGCAGCCCTCCTCTCTGTTCAATGGCCAGCAGCCCACTGAACTGTCAATGAATGGCGCATGCTACAAGCACACACTCATTTACTGACAGTTCAGTGAGCCATCATCATGAAGAGAGAGAGAGGGCTGCCCAGCGAACCACTCGGTTTCAGGGTGTGAGGGGGTGGGAGTGAGTGCTGGACTAATTGTCAGAGTGGGGCCACTGAACACCAGGGTGAATACCTTTTCGAGAGATTGGGGATAGGAGGGGGTCCACTAGACACCAGGAATAATATTAATGTATTGGGATGGACTCAGAGCCGATGGACTCTGGGCAGTTTTTTTTTTCAATAAGGAGATTCTCGAGGGGGCACTAGACACCAGGGAATTATAACTTTTGGGGGCCACGACAGCAGGTGGGGGACCAGTGGACACCAGGGATCAGTTTTTTTTTGTTATTACATTGAGCTGTGATTGGGTGTGTGAGGGCCATGGCAGAGACAGGAGGGTTTTTACATGGGCCCGACAATCTGCAGGTGGGGCCACTAGACACCAGGGTATTTTATTGGATGGGGCCAGCAAGACAGGCAGAGGGCTGTATTACAACAGATACAATTATGAAATAATACATTAAACTGCTGGATTGAATAAATTCCACAGTTTATATATTATTCTGCAATTCATTAAAATGTTTGCGAAACGAGTGAAAAATCCACAGGAGATTATAATGTGCCAGTGGCAGAAGTTCCAAACTTCAGCGCAAATTTTGAAATTTTGAAGAAGTTTTCACTGAAGTGGAATTGGCAACATTGCCCATCCCTATAAGGAACCCCTCGTGCCACATAGTGGCCACATTTTAAACAATCTTTGCCCTCAAGTGACTATGGATGAACCCATCAACATAATCACTTTGAATGTGAAGGGTCTCAAGCACCCAATCAAAGGAAATGTGTGCAAGCATACCTGAAGAATGAGTACCCAGGTTTGGTGTTGCTCTAAGAAACACTTCTTAGTGAAAAGGAACATGATAAGTTTAAGGAGGATTGGGCTGGACAGATGGTTGGTTCCTCTTATTCCAATCATGTGACCGAATGAGCGTCTTTATACATAGAGTCTGCCCTGCAAATTATGAATTTTAGTCTGATACTTCCAGTCACTGGCTGCCACTTTCTGGCTTGCTTTATTATATGGAAAGCTTTGCTTGAAACATTTATGGTCCCAATTTAGAGGACATTGATTTCTTCCAGAATTAAATTTTATGGCTTTCTCAAATGAAAGGCAACATTATATGTGGTGGGGATTTTAATTTAATCATTGATCCCATGATGGATCGCTCCTCCATGAAGCCTTGTCATCGAAATTAATCTGCACCCTTATTCAGCAACAAACAGCAGACACGAAGATGAGGAGATATGGAAATTACTTCACCACCACAGTGAAGAACTACTCATTTTACTCTACTGTCCATCATTCCCCACATGAGGTTGGATATGTTTTATTTAAGCACAGGTATGTGCATGCAGGTGATCACAGTGACACATAGTATTTATCTACATTGATTTAAGACTATGCCCACCTTAAACTTGGATGGGCAGCAGAAAGAGAATATCCCCAGTTTGACCCTGGTCTCAACACAGTTTTATTGAATAGTGTCCGGTTTATTGAACAGTTGGGTCTGGAGATTAGAAGTATCTCTCCTTTAACAAAGGCACTGTGGCAGTATCAGGGATACTGTTGGGCTCATTAATACCATTAATGGGGCTCGGAAATCACCTTCATGGCTAAGTTGAAAAAGACTACTGCATCAACTAGGACAACTGGAACAATAATTAAAGGAGTTGAAATCTCAACATAAAAGACAGTAGACAAAGCTATTTTTTGGAATATGTGTCAAATTAGAATACAACATAACACATTAAACTCCCAGCAAATTGAAAAAGCATTTATGTTATCAAAAAGCTAGATATCATAAAACAGCAATACATGTGGACATTTATTGGTAGTCCATCTTAAAAATGAGAAAGTCCATAGGCATATCTTATGTCTTACTGTCACAAATGGGAGGACAATTGTAGGACAGAAAGAGGTTAATGAATAATTTGTATCATGTTATACAAGCTTATACTCAAAGGTAATGGGTAAAACTGTGGGTGAGGAGTTGCAGGTGGACCTATTCCAGCTGGACTTGGTATACCACAACTAATGGACGAGGATCAGGCTGCATTAAAGTGTCCCATTACTCCACAAGAGGTCCTTGTAGCTATGGGTTCATTGAATTCTGGAAAGGCCCATGGCCCATATCCCAGGTGGCATACCAATTGGTTTCTATAAAAAGGTGACCCCAGTAATTTTGTCCCCTCTGGTGATACCCTGGTGGAGGCTCAAAGTGGGGACAGTTATCCCCATTTTTGGAAGCTAGGATAGCATTGCTCCTAAAGTCAGGAAAACACAAGTCGTGGTGTCATCCTATAGGCCCATATCACTGCTTAATGCTGATTTAAAATATATTACCAGATTCTGACTTCTAGACTGGAGGTTTCCTACCCAGGTTAGTATCAGTGGAGCAAACTGGTTTTGTGAGTGGAAGAAATGCATCCAATAATTTGAGGACTCTTTCACATGTTTTGGCCTGGGAAGCAGATAATCCTTGTAACAATCCCATGGTGGTCTCGTTCAATGCAGAAGGCCTTGAATCATGTCAAATGGGACCATCTGTGGCTGACTATGGACGTGATGGGTTTAGGAGAGATCTTCATATATCACGGTACAATTAATGTATAAATGTCTCAGGGCAGTGGTACAAATGAACAGTTGGATCTGTACAGCCTTCAAGTTACATAGAGGAACTTGACAAGGTGTCCTCTATCTTCAATGTTATTTGATCTGGCTATTGAGCCCTTGGCCTAGCAATCAAGGCCAATCCTGATAATAAGGCTATAGTCACGAAAGGAGATCTACCAGTGATTTCCATATCACATAGATGATCTTTTAGTGAGGACAACTCATTCGAGTAATCACTACTGGCTCTGTTAAACACAATCCAAAACTTTGGGATTTGTTCCATGTACAAACCAGTCTACAGTGATGCCCATAAACACAATAATCCTATCACTGGAACCAGAGAAGTGATCTTTACAATGGAGCTAATCAAGATTCAGGTATTTGGAGTAAATATTTCCCTGCATATAAAAGATTTGTTTAGTTCTAATTTTCCCTATTGCTAGTTATTGTCCAGTCAGAACTTGATTGCTGGTGGTACTTACCATTATCACTATTTGGCAGAGAATGTACTAAAAATGTTCACTATTCTGAAATTTCTGTATGTTTTCCAGGCTCTCTGTTCACATCCCAAAACATCTGTGACCCCCATGGTCAGCAGCGGACCGGGTTCATATCCCTGCCTGGTGGTTGTAGCATGGCACACCTGGTTGAGTGGGTTGGGTTTGTTTGTTCTTTTGTAGTAGGGTGGTTCCTCCCAAATTAACAAATAGCATGGTGCTTCCACTTCAAGAGAATAAGTGGGCCAGATGTTGTATGCATTACCGCCCTCTGGGATGCAGTACCTCCCCACCTCCCTACGCTGGACAAGACCATTCCCTGCGGACCACCAATAGTTGTTACCGTTCTCAAATAATAACTCAGTCAGGATGCACAAACTGAAGGTGCACACAGAAATGCAAACAATTAACAGTGCTTTATTTTGCCACACAGGCCCAGTCACTATGGAAAAAGCAGGGATTAGACAATTACAAGTTGCTGTCGCTCATCTATCTTTCTGGCAATTCCCTCAAGCTCCACTGCATATGCACACCTGCCCAAGCAAGGAGCACATCAGATAGCTAATTTACACATGATGTAATAACTTTTATTTGGTACCAATAGTAAAACCATAAGCACAAGTACAGTATAAAACATCAGACTTAGGGGTCCCTGGAATTATAACACAGTCCTGGTGCAGGCCTGATTGTAGAGTTGCCCATGATCTTACGGTGGTGCACTTGGTGGAAAATTCAGCAAGCTTGCACTTTAACCCCACAATAGGCCATAATGTGGTAGTACAAATTTAATGAGAAATGAAGTCCCAACACCTTGCTTGGACTTTTGAACAAACTGTAAATCCCAATTGTAATCCAAACAGGAGGACAGAAAATTCAGCCAGAAATGCCAGCAACTGACGTGACCCTTGGATGCAACAGACCAGTAGCAGAATGGCAGTTCAGAAGGACGAGGAGCAGCACACAGGAGCAAGAAAGGTAGCCCAGAATCTCTGGATTCTTTTAAGCAGGTGACAATGGTTCAGCCCTTCTTGTCTCACACCTCTGTGAATGCAACTCTTCTGTATCAGCTCTCAAGCCACAGCCCTTCTGGCTCAACTCTCCGAATACAGCTCTTACTGCTCACACTTCTTTGCTATGATGCCCTTCTGGTTCACACTTCTCTGGATGTAGAACCCTTCTGGCACCACTTGTCTAGTTGCAGCTCATCAGAATCACACCAAAAATACAGGAGCACTGTGCTGTGGCTTCCTGGTTCCCAAAGACCCAGAACCCAGGCGACCACGGTCCAGCACCACCAAATGGGTCAAGAGTAACCTAGTACTCAGGTCTATGCCCATGACTCCCTGTTCCTCAATCCACCCAACTTAATAAGGGCTAGTTGACCCCTTATCTGTCTCTGAGATGGCCTGAACAGGATGCAGTCTCTATAAATATGAGCACAGATATAGATTCACAAGGAAAGAGATCTGGGAGGACTACCAAGAATCTTCTGAATGTGCTCAGGGAAGACTCAATAACTCTTTAGGACAAGCCCAGAAGTGGACTCAGAGGATGTATGGCCTGGCTAGGTCACTCTCTGACACTCACAATGCCCTTCGGGCACAATCTGAAAAAGTCACTACAGCTGTTTGCTTTTTAGTGAGTGCTGTAGTGCTTGTTGTCGCTTTTGCTATTCACTGTTTTTGTTACCTATATTTGTGTTCGCAACATTTGCAGGCTCACTTTTGACATGGAACCGTAGTAATAGTAGTAGGTTTTATTTACTGAGCATCCTTTCTTGAGGCTCAGGACACTGTACACATCAAACAGCTAAAACAATTACAGTAAACACACAGTATAATAAAACAGTAGTAAAATCAAAAGAGGATAAAAAATATTTGGATTCAAATTCCTGTCTAAAAGCTGTGTCTTTAGGTCCTGTTTAATTAAAGACTTCTACCAAGGGGTCTCGAGATCTGGGAAGTGAGTTCCAGAGGACTGATACCACTACTTCAAAGCACAATCACCAGATGATTTTAAGTGGGCCCTGGGAACCACCAGAAAGGCCCTCCTTGGCAGAATGGAGAGCACACAAGGGCAGGCCTGAGTCAGGATGTCTCACAGACCCAAACCATATAGGGCCTTATAGGTGAGTAGACCCACCTTGAAGGAGATCCTCCACCTAACTGGCATCCAATGTAGACCGTGCAGCACTGGGGTCACATGACAAGACCTTGAGATGCCCATCAGCAGCCTGTCTGCCACATTCCACAACAGCTGCAGGCAGCAGGACCCTCAACTGACCCAGAGATATAGAGCATTCCAGTAGTCAAGCCTCAATGTCATGAAGGCATACACTAGTGATGGCAGGTCATCCAGACATATGACAGCTTTAATCTGTATGATATTCTTACAATGGTAAAAACAATCTGGACAACAGATGACACCTGAGCTTCATGGAGTGTCTAGGATCCCACCAGATTTTTCACCTTTTCAGATGCCAAGAGAGCTTTTCAGAGAAGTACTTACACCCATCTGGAACAATCCAGTGGCTCCGTTATTCTTGGAAGATGAAGGGTTTAGAATGTAGAAGACACAGGACATAGTGCTAATAGTGCATTTGTGGGATCAAGAAAAGTCTGCAGTTTTAAACAATTAAGGGATACCTATCACATCCCAGTGTAACACACATTTTAATACTTGTAGATTAGACATTATTAGTGGTCCGTTTGGAGAGGAGTTGGTACTCATGCCCTTCCTCGGTGGCCTTGGTATTGGATAGGACGAGTGGCAGCTCTGAACTCATATTCTTCTTATACAAAAATTTTGGCCAATGCCCATGTACAAAATTCTAAAACCAGAATAAAATGGCAATCGTGACTTGAGTAGGAATCACAGAGGACAGCTGGGTGGACTTCCAAGAGGATGGGATTCAGTTTTCAGTTGCCTAGTCCCAGTAAAATGTGGGTGGTACAGTATATGTTGATACAAATAGCCTATTATACCCGAATGTTTGAAAAGCTTCTCAAACAACTATGATGGTTGTTGTCCAAGATGTGGGGTGAGTGGTGCTAATCTGCCTTATATGCAGTTGCTTTGCCTTAAACTACAAGTACACTGGGAAAAATGTGGATATACTAGAGGTGTTGTATGTACAGTTATTGCTTTCCCAGAGGGAGTTACTGTTGGGAACCTGCATTAGTTGGAACATATCACCTCCGCCACCACAATTTCCATATATTAATTTATTTAAAATGTGGTAACGGAAAAGACACTCTGAGCCATAGCTCATTTCAGGAAACAACCAATGATAAACAGGGAAAAAGCATACATGGGATAAGAAAAGAAAATCAGAGAAATACAACTAAAAGGAACAGATATCAACAATGTAAACCAAATGTAGCAGTATAGGGCATGTATATGACAGGCAGTCTGAGCAAGTAAAAACCTTTATGTCAGCAAAAGCAAAACAGAATTTAGTGTAACCCCCCACAATTTGAGGTTTACCTAATGTCTTCCTGGGCCCCTAATGCCCACTGTCAGGCTGGTATCCCATCCCAGTATGATTCTGTGTATTTGCATGGGAGTGCCATACTAAGCTTCCACTTGTCCCATTAAGAACATTCTGTAGCTAATCTGCATTTAGTGAATGGTCTGTGCTGGGTCTGAGTGATTTAGGGTTTGTGGCCAGCCAGACAGTGTTCTGTTTGCTCCGATCTGCAGTTGCTACTTGCGCAGAGACAGCTTATGTAGGAACTGCTTATTTACTGTTTATATGCTGTTTATCTAATTTGCTTGAATTGCAGCTCATTCATTTGGATGGAAGTCACCATGTTAGGTCCAGGACTTCCAGTAACTGGAAAAATAGAACCACTGGGCACCTAAAATGGATCCAAACCCGGTGTTCTGTGGGCAGGAAATTCTGTAGTATTGTAGTTTTCAGTTGGCGCCTAAATGAACCTGGAGGAGCTCTTACTGTGATTGACAGCTCCTGCAGCCAACCAAACCTTTGAATTGACAGGGAAATACCCTGTGTGCCATGAGACCATGGGTCAGTTAGAGCTGGAAGTTGAATTGTGAACAGCTCGCGCTTTTGAGTAGCTGCTCCCAGAAGGGCGTAGGGGAATCGACGGAAGAGGCCTAACTTGTCTTTCTGCACGTTTCTCCTGCTTGAGATTGCCCTTAGCAGAAGCTGGACTTGTCTGATTCCAGCCTGGAACTGTGGCAGATAGAAGAAGAAGTGTTAGTGCAACTTATTATTTGCACGGAGACTTGCTCCTGAAGTGATCAGCCCAGCTTATTTATTTATTTATTTGCTTTTGTTGACCAGGTAAGTCACACTAGACAGCCAAGTGCCTATTTTCAGGTGTGACCGGAGGGTTACAAGCTTGGATAACAGGTACAGTGACAGATTGGACTTGAACACAAAAGAATATTACATGTCATATAGTGATAAAAAAGGCAACCAATAAAAAAAGACACCCCAGGGAAGGTTACAGGACGGCCAGGGAGAGTTAAGATAGAGCATATACATATAGTGAGCGAGTCAGATTTACATACAGTGGTGTTGCAGGTACTAACAAAAATAACATTACATTATCCTAAATCTAGTCCAGTGACCAGGAGAGTAAGTGCAGCGGACCTGGGTGCGAGATATGCTTAGATAGGAAGGTTTGCTCAGCAAAGCTGCTGAATGCAACGGACTAAATCTGAACTGTTTTCTGAAGTAGTTATTGCAGTAAATGTGCTGGATGTGTTTAGTGGGTGAGGACCTGCTCTCCCACCGAAAAGAGCCTGCTATGCCAGCTGGAGCTTCACCAGCAAAAGATCATGAACTTTGCCAGATGGCTCATCCTGCCTGGGCCCTGCCACTTGGCCTAGGCTGCTATTCCATCATGAGAGACTGTCATTATGAAAGGCCAGCTCAGGGATCCAGCCCTGCACAGCAACAACACGTAGGTTGCAGCCACCTGGAGGAAAGACCCTGAAGAGGAGGTGTGTTGTGTTCGGCCCTGTTTCTCCATACTTTCCTGTCATCACCACAAGGTCTCCATATTGCCTGCCTTACAGCAGATTCCTGTAGCGTGAGTACAATCAGGGAAGCTCCCTGTAATAAAAGCTTAAATCATTTGTGGTACCATTTAATTGTCTCAATATCGTGGGTTTACAAAGAACTGAGCCAACTGGCGGATTACAAATAATCTGGTGTTTTGCATGTTAACTGCCTTTTTTTTCAATCATAGGGCCCCAATATCAGCTGCAATTCTGGCCAACTCTGGGCAACACCTCTGGCTAGTCAGACTTACCATCCTGTGTACCCAGTGTTGCGTGACTGTCAGGTAGGGACAAAAGTGTATGCAATCACTGAACTAAATCAGATAGCCAATCATTTAGTAAGTAAGTAAAGTAAAAGTAAATCTTTATTTGTATAGAGCCTTCCCATAACCAAGGTGTTTCACATTTAAAATACAATATGCAGACATAAAATGTAAATAAAAACAATAAATATACCTATGAATTAAAACTTGCCTGTGAAGGCTAAGTTAAAAGATATGTCTTCAATGAAATTTTAAAACTATCGACAGTCAGGCATTCTTTTAACCAATGAGTAGAGAATTCCACAGGGTAGGTGCTGCAAAAGAAAAAAGCACAGGCACCAGTGTTTAACCAAACCCTGGAATCTCTAGCAATCCCTCGTCGGTGGATCAGAGAGAGCCGGAGGGGCAGTAGGGAGTCAGGAGATCTTGCAAGTAGCCAGGTCCCTGTTGGTGTAGAGGCTTTAAAGATTGCAAGCCAACCTTAAAGGTGATCTGCCACTGAACAGGCAGGCAATGCAGTCTGTGCAGCATAGGCATAATATGACTGGACCATGGTGTACCAGTCAAGAGCCTGGCAGTAGCATTCTGCACTAGCTGCAAGTGGTGGATATCAACCCCAGGAAGCCCTAGGTAGAGGGCATTGCAGTAGTCAAGGCAGGTGGTGATGAAAGCATGGACCAGTGTTGGAAGGTCATCCTGGGAAACCAGGTGTTTCACCAGCGTTATTCCTCAAATGGTAAAATGAGGATTTAACCACGGCTGACACCTGAGATTTCAGGGTCAGGCCGTCATCAAAAATAGCACCCACATTACGCATCCAGTCTGAGGTATTGAGCTGAACACTATCAAGCCATAAGCCTGACACCTGTCCAGCCCCCAAACTTGCCCCCAGATGACCTGGGTCCACTACCCACACTTCAATCTTGTCCAGATTCAGTCTCAGCCAGCTGGTGCTCATCCACTCCTTGATCTCGGCAGACAGTTATTTAGCACAGAGACTGCATCAACCTGTCCAGGCAGAAAGGATATATACAGTTGGGTATCTCCTGCATACCAGTGAAAACCCAAACTGTATTGTCTGATGATATCTCCTAATGACAGCATATACACTGCAAACAACGGTGCTGGTATGGAGCCCCTACTGGTACCCACAGGACAAGGGAGAGTGTCAGAGGAATAAATTCTGGTGACCACCCTCTGAGACCTGTCCTCAAGAAAGATCAAACCATTTGAAGACTGTACCCAACAGCCTGCAAAGGAGCTACAAGGACTCAAAAGCACACCATGGTCTACAGTTTCAAATGCTACAGAGAGATCAAGAAGAACCAAGATGGTATGAGCCTTTTGATTTCGCTATTAGGAGGCCATTCAATACTGGACAAGTGCAGTCTCAGTGCTATGTCTCTTCCTAAATCTAGACTGGAGAACTTCATAAACATTGTGGGTAACAAGATGATTTTCCAGTTGCAAATCAACCACCTTCTCCATAACCTTACCCGAAGGGCAGCTTATAGACACGCTGGTAGTTAGCTGGACAGTCAGGATCCAAGGAGGGTTTTTTAGGAGTGACTGCCTCTTTGAGGGATCAGGATAGATCCCCTCCAAGGAACTCCAGACAATTTCAGCTAGGATCGGGCACATAACATCTACACAACCCACTAATAGGGAGTAGGGCCCAGATCCAAACTACAACTGGTTGGGCTCAGAGTCTGGACGATTTTCATGATGTCCATGAATTCCAGCCAGTTAAAGTCCGTCCAGACAGACTGAGTGCTGCCCACCATCTGTCAACCTCCACAGTCCCTCATAGGGAGAACTGGGCGATACTGGACCTGATGCCGGCAACCTTATCTGCAAAGAATCGAGCAGGCCCTCACATTTAGCCTGGAAAAGGCTTCCCAGACTGGAGACAGATTTGATTGCACAATCTGTTGACAGTCCGGAAGAGGTGAGCCGGTTGATTCTGTGCAGCAGAAATCTCCCTGGACAGGAATTTGCCTTCTTATGAGTGATTTCTGATTGATAGCCCTTATAATGTTCCATCAATCTAAGCCTGTCAGCATTCAGCCAGACTTCCACCATGCTCTCTCCATCCTTCCTCCAACTCACCTCAATTCCTTTAAGGAACCATCAAACCAAGGGGTCCTTGGGCAAAGAGTGACTAGCTGAACATGAATAGGAGCAATCAAGTCCAGGGCATCTCCCACCACCTTATTATAGGCCAGCACAAGAACCCTTGACTCATGCATTCACCAGACAATCCTGATGGGTCCAGCACCACCGATAAACCATCTGGGGTAATCCCCTTAAAAGGCGGTACTGGACCATCTCCGTATGGGCAGTTCCATTGGGGGAACCTCGAAACTGAACCCTATGGTGTGATGGTTAGACCAACTGATTGGTTCCACCTCCAAATCTGTGATCTCCATCCCAGGAGGAACACCAGATCCAGCAAGTGACCCCTGTAAGGGTAGGGGAGGTAACCACCTGTGTGAAGCCAGCATCATCATTAGCTGGAAGAGATTTTGACAAACTGTGAGAGTTCATCGTCAACTCCAGGCATTGAAGTCCCCAGAACTATCCATCTGGGGACTTCAGCACTATGTCGATGATGAAGTCTGCTATCTCCTGCAGGAATTCTCCACCATCACCTGGTGAATGGTAGATGAGGAGTATCCCACAACTTACACCCCTCCTAAGATACACTCGAAGGATCTGATGAGCCCCACTAGCACATCCCACAAGGCCCAGCTCAGTCTGAAAATAATGGCTACATCCCTCCCCATGATCCAGCCTGGTCAGTGTATCACCAAGAACCCAGCCAGAACAGCAGAAGCCAATACAGGACCTGCATTTTTGTCCAGCCAGATCTCGGTGATGTATGCCAGATCTACTATTCCAGCAAGATCAACAATAATGGTTATCTTGTTCTTAACAGATTGGCATTACATAACACCACCTGAGTAGGATGGGTTGTTGAAGAAGACCTCAGCTCCTGCCCACTTGCTGTGGAGACTTTTGGTAGGGAACAAGACAGGAATACCTCTGTCCTGGCTCCATTTCACTCAGGGCATCTCCTGGTCCCTACTAACTCAATTCACCCTCCTTTCCTTCCCCCACCAAAACATAGAAACTTAGAATTTGACAGCAGATAAGGACTGCTTGGCCCACCTAGCCTGTTCATTTCCTTACCTAACGGATAAGCTGCAGATCCTAGTTAACCAACAGCCTACTTCCTCCTACCCCCACTAGAATTGCCTTATGTCTGTTCCATGCATTCTTGAATTTCCCACTGTTTTTGATTCTACGACCTCCTCAGGAAGGCTGTTCCATGTATCTACATCCAACTTCCAATATTTTTCACCTATATAAATAGATGTAACAAAGATCTTTCATTTATAATGAATTTTGATACCCAGAAAGTGGCATTTTAGATTGAGAAATTTATAAAGGTGCAACAAAATTGGAAACTAGACTACATAGGAAGGAAACAGCGAAAAATACATTATTACATTATACCAGTTATCATGACCCCAAACTTAAAGATTCAATTCCCAAGTCTCAATTTAAATGAGCTAAAAGAAATTGTGGTGAGGAAGTTATTCATCAAGAGACGGTTCAAGATATGACACATATATTCATTGACAGGGGTTACAATAGGAATTTAGTTAGAAAGATAGAACAAGAAGTATCTATTGTACCACAACAGGAATATTTAAAGAAAAACACCTAATATTTGTACCAGTGAAAGAATAATATTTTCAACTTCATTTAATCATTTGAACAATAAGACAAAGTCAATCATCAATAATAATTGGTATTTGTTACAGTTAAGTAGTAATGATAATAGAAGATTTTCTCAGAAACCAATTTTTCTACTAGAAAGAATCGAACACTCAGAGATAGATTAGTACATACACAGCATTATAAAGTACAAGAGAGACAAGTCAATTATTATTGGGTCCACTAGCCCTAATGTACCTTGTGGTCATTGTTTTCAATGTGCAATATGAGTAAAGAAATATTTTTTGAAGATTCTTTCACTAATAGAAAATTTTGGATCAAACAACATATAACCTGCAAGAGTCATCGGTGGTATATTTATTGCAATGTCCATGTGACAAACTTTACATTGGGAAGATCACTCAGGAACTATGTAACAGGATCAGCCAACACAAGAGTAATTTTAGACTCAAAGTGGAAACATCAACAGTAGCAAGACATTATGCAGAAGCAGGACATACAGCAGCATCTTTACGTTTTGGGGTCTTGAACTGTTACAAGAACCAAAGAATGGTGTTAATTTTGGGATCTAATACTCAGGAAGAGAGAAGTGTATTGATTTATACACTTAATACCACCAACACTGCTGTGGGACTGAATGATGAATGATTGGAACCTTTATTTTAATATATTGAGTATATTGATTATAAAGACAAATGTTTCTTGCATTCTCCCCATGTTTCTAACCAGGAGTCCTTGGATTATCAGTGCTGCATTCTCTATACAAAATTTGTAGATTTATGTTTAACTTTTACCAACATGTTTGGCATTTATATTTTATCCAGTTAGAATCTGAGTATAGAAATTATATATAAAAGTAGTCAGTTCAGGGGCGTATCCCTGTGGTGGGGGAGAACCCTGACTCAGAGAGATGGTATGAGCATGGATATTTCAGGTTATGTTGATCTCCATTGCTCTAGCTAAACTCTCACATTAATATTCTAATGTTCAGAGGCTACCTGAAAATCTGATTTCAGGTAGCTTACTACCAACTTTGACGTATATCTTCTCCCCAACTAATCACGGTTTTAAACATGGTATTAAATGTATTTCATATTAAATATAATGATTATACAACCGTTCTTCACAGTTGTAATAGTTTTGTTTAATGGTTTTCATAAAAATGTAGCAAGTATTTATCATATTACTTTTCAGCCTTTTGTTGCATTAATGGTATATTAATGAGTTTGGTGTATTAGGAAATAAATTAATTATTCATTGTTTCCAAAATGTTTTAAGATAAGATATCTAAATTAATATCAGGAACACATATCCTGTGGTGGGTTGAGAACTCCTGACTTGGAGAGACAGCATGGGTGTGTTTGTCTCAGGTTAGGTCCACTCCACTACCCTAACAGCTGCACTCTCAATTTGACATTCTTTGATCGGAGGCTACCTGAATACCTGTAGCCAGGTAGCTTCTCACTTTGAACATGTTGCTCCCCACTAGCCACGAGATTTAAACGTGGAACAAATAGTTCACTCATAACAATAGTAGCGAAGTGACAAACAGCAGCCAGATAAACTGTTCCTAGTAAGTATTCACATTTTGTTAAGTTTCCAGCACGATATTTGAACTTAAGCTTAAGAATTAATGACATTTGTATTTTCTTTTCAAGAGCTTGAGATGCTAACGATTAAAATTCACTACCCAAAGAAAGGAAAAACACTTGAGAGTTATACTTATGTTAGTAAGCCTCTATCTCATTAAACAAGTTTCTTCGTATATGTTCATTATTATACAATTTCCATTCTAAAGAAAACTTTCTTTTAAACTCATTTTCTAATTTAATTTTCAGAATTGAGACACACACTTATATTTGAAAGTCTAGTGTGGATTTTTAAGAGATTGTGTTGCTACCAGGCTATTTTGAATTGAATAAGGACATCATCAGGGTTTTGGTATGTGCTACAATACCTATTTATTTAAATATGAGCAGAATCATTTTGAATAGATTTAGTAATAGCCATTATTAAGAAAGTTCCTTTTCAGGAAATTTAACTTTTGAATTTATTTTTAAGGGCTGATTTATGCGTTTCAACTTAGAATAAAAAAGATTACTGGTATTGTTACATTTTATAGCGGCAAACATATTTAGGCCTATCTAAATATAGTTAATTAATTAACTGATTCAACAGTTTATTTAAAACTTTTTCTTCTTTTCTTTTTAGTAGTCTTTTCTATGAGTTCAGAAGAAACCTTTGAGATATAATATTATTGGCCTATTGAAAATAACAAGTAAGCAAGACAGATTTGCTCTATAAGTGATAATTCATAAAAAAAATACATGATAGCATATTAAATACTAATTTTGTTTTTCCAGGGTGCTTATCAACCCGTGTCGATCAGTTTAGGACTTGGCTTTAATCGGACAACAAATGGTACTCTATTTAAGGTAAATTCCTTTATTTTGAAGGAATGAACTTGTTTATACCATTATGCAATAATTGACTTGTAGTTGTAAGGTTTGTTTTAGAGTGAAATATCATTCATTTAAAATATATTTTTAGTATTAACTTTTATTGAATGAAAATGCCAATAGATCACGATGCAGCATATTGATATCCGTTGTAAGCACAAATGACTTTATTCCATCTGGTAATTAATTCCATTATACTGTAATAAAAATGTTTTTATTCTAGCAACACAGTGGCCTGATGAAGTGGCTTTACCACAAAACTGTTGCCTTTTGTTTGTGTGAGGAAAACTAAATAAAAATAAAAATTGTCATTAAAAGTGGAGATCATCCATTTATTTTTCATTTTACAACCAACTTTGTGAAGAAATACTTCCTCGCATTACCTCTGAGCCGTCCCCTCTATCTTCAAATTGTGCCCTTGTTCTTTAGCGTCTCTTTTCTGAAAGATGCTACCCTCTTGGACTTTGTTGATTCCCTTGAGGTATTTGAAAGTTTCTATCATGTCCACCCCCACACTTTCCTCGGGCTATACATCTTAAGCTCCTTTAGTCTTTCTTCACATGTCTTCTGGTGCAGACCCTGCACCATTTTGAGTTACCCTCCTCTGGACAGCCTCCACCCTGTCTATGTCTTTATGGAGATGGGGTCTCCAGAACTATACATAGTGCTCCAGATGTGGTCTTACCAACTGTCTGTACAGAGGGCCAATAACTTCCTGTTTTCTACTGTTGATGCCTCTCCCTATGCAACCCAGTATCCCCAGCCCTTCTTACTGCCTTCTCACATTGCTGGCCACCTTTAGCTCATCTGATATGACTACCCCAGGTCCCTTTCCATTTTGTTGTTGTCAGTATCTCACCCCCATTGTGTACTATTCCCTGGGTTTTGTTTCCCAGGTGCATTACTTTGCACTTCTTTGCATTGAATCTAAGCTTTTCCATACATTTGACCACTCCTACAACCTTGCCAGGTCCCTTTTCATCCTTTTCCACCCCATTTTGCATATCAACCCTGTTGCAAGTTTTTGTGTCATCTGCAAAGAGACATACATTCCCTTCCAGTCCCTCTGCAATATCACTTATAAAGACATTAAAAGGACTAGCCCCAGTACTGAACCCTGCAGTACCGCACTAGTAACCCCCTTTCTTCACTGCAGACTCCATTTACTATTACCTGCCATGTCCTGTTGTCCAGCCAGCGTTTTCCAGGCTACCACTCTGGGACCCACTCCAGGATGGCTAATTTGTTTATTAATCTTTTGTGCAGGACTGTGTCAAATGCCTTGCTAAAGTCTAGGTAGACCATGTCCACAGCCCCTCCCTGGTCTACTACTTTGGTCACCCAATCAAAGAAATCAATTAGATTTGTCTGACATGATGTTCCTTCTGTGAATCCATGCTACCTTGGGTCCTGTGCCCCACTGGACTCTAGGTACTCAACAGCTCTTTCCTTCACACGTGATTCCATCATTTTCCTACCACTGAGGTCAAACTGACAGCTCTGTAGTTTCCTGCCTCTGTCTTGCTCCCACTTTTGTGAAAGGAATCACATCCACCCTCCTCCAGTCCTCAGATACCACACCATCCTCCCATGATTTATCAAAAGGGTAGTCAGTGGTGTTCCTAGTTCTTTCCTTAGTTATTTTAGAATTCTGGGGTGAATCCCATCAGGTCCCATTGTTTTATCCACCTTCAGTTTTAAGAGTTCTTTCAGAACCCTTTCTTCTGTGAAGGACTAATATCAACCCCAAATCCAGAGTGCTTCTATTGACTGAATTAGGTATATCCCCTGCATTACCATTGTGAATACTGAGCAGAAGTATTTGTTCAGTATCCCTGCTTTTTCACTGTCACTCTCTGCCCACCCACCTTCCTCTTTATTCAGCCTCAGTATCCCTGCCTTAGTCTTTCTTTGCTCCCAATGTACCCTATAAAGATTTTATCCCCCTTCTTAACTGGGTTGGCTATCTTTTCTCGGTTTTGGCCTTTGCTATTCTGACTGCCTTCCCGCTTCCTTCTGCCTTAACTGGTACAGTTCTCTGTCCTGCTCCTTCTGTGTTCCTTATACTTCCTGAATGCTATCGTTTCTCTCTATTGCCCCGCCACTTCTTTTGAGAACCATAGTGTTTTTTCTTTCATTTGATTTGTTTATTTGCTTCACACAAGGCTTGTTGCATCTGTGATGGTGGTTTGATGTTTTCCCATTGTTGCTCCACCCCACCTTCTTGCCTGTTTGCTAGTGCTTTTCTGAGGCACTCTCCCATTTTGACAAAATCATCCCTCCTGGAGTCCAGTACCTTCACTTTCGTGGGTGACTGTACAGCTAAGTTTATCATAGACCACACTGTTTGGTGGTTACTTGTTCCCAGATGACTACCACTTCAAGATCAGAGATCCTTTCTCCATCCCCATTTGAGAGTACCGGTCTAAGGTTGCTCCCTCCCAAGTGGGTTCCAAAACTAGCTGTTTGAGGCATGCCCCTGTAGGGCATCAAGAATGGCCCTGCTCTTGGATGTGGCTGCAGCAAAGGTGCTCCAGTTAATATCTGGCATATTCAGGTCCCCATCAACAATACCTCTCCTTTCTCTGCCATCCCAAGGATGCCTTCTATCATATCCTTGTCCATTTCCTCCCACTGAGATGGGGGTCTGTATACAACCCTGTAGACTGTGGAGCCATTTCCAGTCTCCAGGGTGACCTACAGTGCCTCCTCTCCTCCCTGTTTATCCTTTAGTTCTGTGGCTTTGATCCATTCCCTTACATATAGAACTCCTCCTCCTCCTCTTCTTCCCTCCCTGTCCCTCCGTAGATTGTGTACCTGGTATGTTGACATCCCAGTCATGGTTCTCTGTGTACCTTGTTTCTGTGACTGCCATGATATCCAGGCATCCCTCTTCCATCAAGGCCACTATTTCAGGGAGCTTTTACCTAGACTACTGGCATTGGTACTCATTACTCTCCATTTTTATGGTTTTATTTCTTTTGCCCCATCCCTGTCCTTACTGTCTTTGTCTTTTCTCCATTTACCCTGCCCTTCTTCCTTTGGCTGCTCTATCTTGGTGTTTACCTCACTAACTACCCTGATTTTGGGGGCTAGGATTTCCCTTCTCCTTTTCAGTGCCTCACCCTTGGCTGGTTTAAATGCTTGCCAATGAAGCATTTAAACCTATGACCTAGGATCCTGGTTCCCCTCCTGGATAGATGTAGACCATTGTGTCTGTATAGGCCTGCATCCCTCCAGGTGGAGGCCCAGTCCCCAATGAAGCCAATCCCTGAGCTCTGCACCAGTTTTCAACCAGTCATTGAATCCCATGGTGCAGAGTGCCCTAGTCTCTTCCATGCCATAGACAGGTAGCACTTCTGAGAAAGTTACCGTGTGTGCTACTTTCCTAAGGCCCTCTCTAACTCCACAAACTCCTGTTGCACTGTCTGATCCATTCTCAGCCAGGTCATTCATTCCTAGGTGGATAATGACATCCAGCTCACTCTCCATTGCAGTTGCTCCCATGATCCTGAGGATTTGTTTCTGTCCTCCAAGCCATGGTGTCAGGTAGGCACCTTACCTCTCTTCCCTTCCCCAGTCCTACCCCCTAATGATTGAGTCCCCACCAGGAACTGTTTTCATCCCTATGGGGTCCTGCCACCCTCCTGTGGATCTCCATTGTGGAGGTTCCCAGCATCCTCCTTGGTCTCCACTGTGGGTGCCTCCATAGAGGAACCATGCTCCACCAGTGGCAAATGATTTGGAGGCACAACTGGAGGAATGTGCCTGTTCTCTCTACCTCACCTCCTGAGCCCACCATGGTCCAGCTGATCCTCTTTCTTGGCAACCTTTGAGGTAGTGGTGGTGGCCTGGGTGGTCCCTGGGTGGGGAGCAGGTTTTCTGAATCCTTGACAGGTCAGCATGGAGATGAACAACCTCCTCTCAGACCAGAGAGGTGCCTGCAAATAGGGCAGCAATGCAGTCTCCAGAATGTCTCCCAGAAGACTGCTGCTCTACAGCCAGTGCATTGCACCACTCCCCACATGTCTGTGTCCTTCCTGTTACCAATGCTTTTGTTTTGTTTTTGTTTTTTTCTTGTTTTAGTGTGTGCAAGCTGTGGTGTCTGTAATCTAAACACTCTTGGTGTGTAGGGTAAATAATAATAATAATAATACAGATTCTTGTGTCTCAGAGTCTGCTAAGAAACATTTGTAAACAAGCAAGGAGTGCTAATAAAATTTATTATACTACTTATGCCAAGCATGTGACAGAGAAAATCACAAGGGAGATGGGTTTCTCACCACTAGCCTGAGGAATGTACATATTCTCCAGGATTGTAGATCTTAGGTTCTCTAAGGTCATGTCTCTCCCTGCTCTCCAGCCTCTGACATTGAGTACTAATCTTCTAGAGCCTAACTAGTAGTGTCTAGAGACAACTATGTACTACAGATAACAGCATAGCAACAGAGATTACCTCATAGTTACAGATATGAGGAACAATATGTATTGGTCCTAAGTTCTTCTCCATTGGATAATGACTTAGGAGACAGAATTACTAATGAGTATCATATGAGACAGAATATGCTTCCATTAGCATTATAGCTTGGACAAAGAAATGCTGATAGGTTCAAACTACATGTGGCATTTCTTGCTTACATATGATATAAGACATAGACATCACAAAGGCTTGTCTTTGTCAGCTTGTTAGAGACAAAGAGAACTGCTGACAGGGTTCTATTATATGTGACATATCTGTCTGAGTGTAAAACACACACTACATAGACTTATATGAGAATATAAGTATAAATAATCACTGATGATCCCTCAGGGTCATCTTATCAGTAATTAGGTCGATTATATATGGAATATCTATGAAAGACAAACTAATCTAGATAATGAATTATAGTGAGGCACAATGAATCATGCATGATCAATATTAGCAGCAAAGACATTCCTAGCACTCATGCATATATGATGTGTGCCCATTTCTATGTTGGTGCAAAATAGCAGGATCGTAGTACAACAGACCAGGAATACGTGTGAGGTGTATGTGGGATGATGAGGTATAACCCAGGTGTAACAATCCTCTTTGTTGCCCTAATTGTAAAAGTGGAAACACAACAAAAAGATGGTGGTTAGGCACCATTCATCTACAGGCCCATGGCATGAGCCTGATAGAGGAAATTAACTGGTCATGGTAGTGTTTCAGGGTTTTCCTTAAACAACAAAATGTAATTATAAGGGACAAATATTAGTAAACCTTGTATTACTATAAGCGTTTGGAATAAAACTTCACAATGGGGTTTTCCAATATCAAAACAGTCAGTAAATATTGATATGCATCAGGTGTGTATCTGTCCTATTGGGAAGAAATTGAAGAGACAAACTTAAATTGCTTGTATGGATATTAAAATAAGTAAAATTGAAATTGAGCATCAAGATAGTTAGGACTAGACTTAATGATATCTGGTTCCAGGATGGGTGTGATTACTTTATAACCTATTACCTGTTTAGGGATTAAAAATAGAAGTTAGAACAGTTCACTTTGCATAAATCTTAGTCCATATCAGAAGAATGAATAGTTGGTCACCACACAATGTTCCACATCAGCAGAATATACCACCTTGAAGGATGGCATTTTTCAGTTGGTAAGTTGAAGAGGACACAAACTGTCAATGTCCACAAGCCATAAACTATGAACAGTTCCAGGGATAAATTCAGGTTTCTTCAAATGTTAAATGAAGATTCATAGTTCAAATCCAATGCATTTAGATTTTTCAAAGGTAGATCCAAATGTTCTGGAGCCTGCAATATTTTCATAGGCCTCAGCAGGGTGCATTAGATTGCACAGTGAGTTTACAATGGAATAGCAACAGTGTTCAGTAGAAGATGATCCACGGTTGCACAAAGTGTAACAGTTTATGACAGTACTCAGTTTGTATGAGGTGCCAGCCAGGCTTGGAAAACAAACAGTGCAGAAAATGGATTTCTTGATTGTAGATTAAATGAAGAAGAGTCTTCTTGCTAAATTAGAGAATGCCCCACCCCAGACTAGCTTCATAGTATGCATAACAATGAGCTTATTGGAGAATCTTAATTGGCTATACTGAATACAGTTTATTTGAGAGTTCACAAATGGAAGCCTAATTTCAGTTATTAGGTCAGTATTCACAAGTTGGTAAGACAAGTTGGAAGATGTCACATCTGCATAAAAGGTGATGTTCCTTTCAGGTACGACAATCAATGTTCAGAGTCAGTCATGATCCTAAGACCTCATGGTAAACAAGGAAAGGAGGTAGTGTCAACCATTTTACAATAAAAGTCCCCATCAAGATGACCAATAGAATGGAAGTTGCCAGATGATCAGAGATGGATGTTGCTGGATGAAAATGTGGCATTGGCACTGTGAGAGCCACAGACATGGCTTCCTGGATTGTGCAGGAATAAGTTTCAAAACATGTAGCAATATTGGTGTGTGTGGCGACATATCCAAGGTTCCTTGCCATTGACAAGGGAATAGTGCTAGATTCAAATAAACATTTGTTAACACTTCCAATAGAAGTGCATAATGTGTAATGCCACTGACCCATACGTCTGTCATGTATGAGGTCAAGGATATGTCATAATTCAGATCCTGGAAGAGATAACAAAGGGCTGTAAGAACATAATAGCTATAGGCAGTGTAAAGGACTTTCCTAGCTATGTGATGCTCATCTGCTTCCTTAATGTGAGCAGAAATTAATTCATTAACATGAACATTTGTCAGGTCAAACCCCTTTCCCAATATCTTTAGCATTGTAAATGTAAATTACTCTTTATGAGCAAAATCATGTATACCATGCAATGGGAGGGTATGATATTATATTTCATACTGTCATTAACTTTAACATATGTGCTTGAATAATGGCTATATCAGCCTTATTTCAAATAGATGTGTCAGAGCCAAATAGGTCTGAGTCTAAACCTGTGGTGTTTGTTTTGTTTTGTTTTGTTTTAAACAAAAACAAAACCAAAATACTCTAGTGCATTTGGACAGGTTTACAGTCATAAGATGTACCACTAGCTGTCAGGATGTGAAAATCTGAAGTGTGTATGTGTGTGGTGCTATCAGTCCCTGTATAGGGAGTTGTTAATGAGTACCTGGTATGTTGTCAGAGTATTCAATCACATCATTATGAAAAAAAGTGGGAAATGTTTGTTGTAAAACATAAAACTAATCACTTTAAGTTTAAAAGATGAGATTTAAAATCACTGGGATGTGCATGAACTGCACATTGTTGACTAGGTACCTGGTTTGGAAGTGGCTGTTAGACCACTGGTTGGGCCAGGGTTCTGTTTTGGGCACTCAGTATTAAGTGTCACAAATTGTGGGCATCATAGGGTAAAAACCTTTAAAGTCTAATGACTTTTATTGCCATAAAAATTTTGATGCAAAATTCCTGATTAGCAATAAAATGTAAACAGGAGTCCAGATCAAGTCTAGCTGCTAGAATTGATCCAAAGCAATGATCATAACATTCAGTAGGGCCTCACTACCCTTCTGGACAGTGAACATGTCTTTTAGGACTTTAGTGTGAATTTCACAGGATGTCATTAAATCATATGGGCTTGTGAGGTACTCTGCCTCAACAATCTGTTTAGGTTTAGGTCACTGGTTCTTATCTGCAATAAGATGTGCAGTTTGGGCTTGTAAGAAGACCCAAACTTTTAAAAAGAATAATAAGTATAAAAGCAAGCATCCTCTCTCTCTCTCTCTCTCTCTCTCTCTCTCTCTCTCTCTCTCTCTCTCTCTCTCTCACTGGAACCTAAAAGAAAAGAGAAAAGAAAAAGCATAATTAGTTTAGTACTATTCCTCCCAATTGGGGTATGGAAAAATAATTTAATCTCATTTAAACGGTTCATTTGATTGGCATATAGCCATTTATCAATGACAGTTATTGTGAGGCATTCAAACTTGGTAGACTGCTGGACTGAGTTTGTTTACAATGGATAGGGCCTGTTGTTGGGCCTTGTCCATCCTCTGTGAAGCAAACAAGTGTACCTTTTGGATGTCTTGTTTGAGATATTTAATTTATTTATCTACTGATGCTCCATCAGCAGTGGCAGTACACAGGTCCAGAATTAAATGTTCTGGGAGTCTCATGGACCATCCGGTCATGATTTCAAAAATGGGGTATACTGTGTACCTGCAGGGTGTCCCCTCTCATTGCCATAAGGAGTAAAGGCAATAATGAATTCCAGACCTTTTGGGTTTTCTGCACAGGTTTATCATGACATAACTTTGATCTGCCTGTTAGCACATTCCACCTGTCCTGATGACTGTGGGTTGTAAGGGATATGAAACTTTGTTTTACCTAAAACAAATCCAGAATTTCCTGCATCACTTAGGCTGTAAAGCTGAATCCTGTAATCAGAATTTACCTTTAGGAGTAAGTCCTACCTGGTAAATAGCTGGTTTACCAAGACGCTTGCAGTCACTTTGACTGTGTTGTTCTGTTTTGAATAGCTTTAAACTGTTTGGAAAATAGGTCGGTGATCACTAGTGCAAACTAGTTGTTCTTAGTGGTTGGCATAGGGCTAATGTAGTCAAATTGGATTTTGTTCCAGGGCCTTATTGCTTCTGGGATAACAATGCATTTATCCTAGCTGGTATAAGATTGTTCTGTTCACAGATCAAACAGTTACTAATGCAGTGTTCTACATCATTTCTCATGCGCCACAAGACAGAGGATTTCAGTCTGTCTAGAGTTTTTACTGACTCACTGATGTCCACCAGTTGGAGTACTATGTATTTGGTACAGTAGATAAAATCTACTCTCAGGTGTTCAGGAATTACCGTAACTTTTCATGAGTGTTACAGCAGTGATGTTCCAAATGAGTAGGCCATCCCTGGATAGGTGAATGTCATTTCACTTTCTATAAGAGTTATTTCTGGAAGTTATTCCTCAGGTCCTTTATTATGGAACCTACACACTGCCCTCAAATGAGGGTTCTTCTTATGGAGCATAAAAATATACATACAAAATGCTCAAACCTTATGAATGTACAGTATTTAAACTGGTTATAGTTGTGTTGTACACAAGCATGTCACTGTATTTCACAGCGATACTGTAGAGTACTGGAGCAGAAGTTTGTTTTCTTCCAAAGAAATTCAGTTTAGAGAGAAATAGACCCAATTAGAATCTATAATAAAACATAGTATCTGCAGTCTTTTAGATCAAGGCCATTTGTCAGACTGCAACACTTAACCCTCTCATGGAGTGCTGGTATCATTTTACGTGAGATCTTTTATTCCTTTCTTAACACAAGCTGTGTCTTTCTCAAGACGTTCCAGCTCTCTAAACCATTCTAAATATTTGTGGTAATTAGGACACTCTGACTGCCCTGCTTTTCATTTTATTTGCCAGGCGTGTTTTAACATTGTCTGTGAATCATACATATACAATGATGCAATTACTAGCCATGTATTGTGTTCTGTGGGAAGAAAATTCTGTACTATTGTAGTTTTTCTGTTGCCGCCTAAATGAACTTGGATGGGGAGCCTTACTGTGATTGACAGCTCCTGCAGCCAACCAAACCTTTGGACTGACAAGGAAATGCCCTGTGTGCCATAAGACAGTGGATCATTTAGAGCTGGATTTTGAAGTGTGAACATCTCGAGCTTTTGAGCAGCTACTCCCAGAAGGAGTGTGGGGAATCGGTGGAAAAGGCCTAATTGTCTTTCTGTCTTGTTCTCCTGCTTGAGAACTTCCCTTAGCAGAAGTCAGACTTGTCCAATTCCAGCCTGGAACTGCAGCAGAAAGAAGTGTTAGTGCAACTTGCGATTTGGACTGGAGAATTGTTCCTGAAGTGATCAGCCCATCTTGTGTGCGATAATACTCGGATCAGAAGGTTTACTAAGTAAAGCTACTGAACTGCAACTGGACTAAATCCAAACTGTTTTCTGAAGTAGTTCTTGCTGTAAATGTGTTGAATGTGTTTCGTGGGTCGAGACCTGCTCCCCTATGAAAGAACCTGTTCGCCAGCTGGAGACTTCACCAGCAGAAAGTCTAAACTTTGCCAGATGACTCTCATCCTGCCTGGGCCCTACCACTTTGGCTAGCTAGTTCATCTCGAGGAGCTTTCACGGTGAGAGACCAGTTTAAAGATCCGGCCTCGCGCAGCAACAACATAGGTTGTAGCCACCTGGAGGAATGGCCATGAAAAAGGAGGTGTGTCATTTTGCCCCAGCGCCTCCATACTTTCCTGTCATCACCATGAGGTTCTATATTGCCTGCCTTGCAGCAGATTCCTGGTAGCGTGAGTACAATCAGGGTAGCTCCCTGCATTTAAAGCTTAAATAATTTGTGGTATCATCTAATTGTTTCTATTTCATGGGTTTTCAAAGAATTGAGTCAAACAGCTCAGATTACAAATAATCTGGGTATTTTGCATGTTAACTGATTTTCTTTCCATCAAGGGCCCCAACATCAGCTGCAATGCACACCACGGTAATGCTTCCTCTGGCTAAACAGACTTACCATCCTGGGTACCCAGTGTTGTGTGACTGTTGGGTGGGACAAAAAGTACTGTACATGCAATCACTGAACTAAATCAGATAGCTAATCATTTGCCTAGATTCATGCCCTTTCTTTGTTCACTGCACCTAAATAAACCTGATTGCCTTGTATTACTCTTAACCTGGCTAGTGTGATATTATTAGTGGGGTTACAGTGTTAAGAGTGTGTTGTTGCATTGCTAACCTTATTGTACAGGGTGTCCCCAGGAAACTGCTGAAGATCCAACCCTGGTGGTGCATATTATTACTGTTCCATACTGTTTGTGGAGTTACCATTGCATCAGGGACTAGACCACTAGGAGGGTTGGTGGGTGGTTATAGCTTCCCAGAGGGCTATACAAGAGCAGGCAAGCAACCCCAATATCATTTCTCTGGTGGAGGCACCTTTATTGAGCTCAGACCCCTCATCCTCTGAATAGCCATACAGGACAGGGTATTAGCCTCAGAATAGCACTGCCTAGGGGTTACATGAGTCAGGGGAAGAGCTATGGGGCTGGGGGTGAGCAGGGGCTGGGGGATTGATGTGGGGCAAGGGAGGAGGAGGAGTGGCATGAACATTGATTAATTGGGAGTAGACAGAGCAGACGTTTGATGGTAGAGAGTGAGCATGAATGACAGAGGTCTGAGGAGAGCTGATTCTAAAGGAAGGGGACAGTAGGAAAAAGCTGATGGACCTACTGTGGAGTGGGTGTGGGTAAGGGAGAAAGAGAGAGAGTTCCTGGAGCATAAGGAGTAGGCTAAGGGATTGTCAGGTGATAGGCAGGAAAGAGGTAGGGATGGAGAGACCCAGACCATTATTTGCAATGAGGGAAAGGCAGTGGACCAAGCTCCTATGGGGAAGAGGCACGAGAGAGAGAGAGAGAGAGAGAGAATAAAGAAGGCAGTGGTGAGTAAGGGAGGGAGGAGGTAGCAAAGTGACAGAATGGGCCTGATTCACAGAGGTGGATGCAAGACTTGCATCAAGCCTATAGCCACCATGTGCCACCAACCACATCAGTGCACAGTGCACTCGATTTTACAAAGGTTGCACGTGCTTTTGCAACACTTTACCTCATTTATGGCAGCTGCTTGTGACTTGTGGTGCAAGCCCTGTATATCAGGTGGGGCAGTAGACCAGCAAGGAGCTGGTTCTAACATCGGGCATGGATGCCTGGCTGTGAATCGCATCCTATGGCCGGGGACATCCGTGTCACATGCGCCTGTGTTTGGTGTATTCAGTGCTTGCGCCTGACTCCAAAACCCTTTGTGAATCAGGCCCAATGAGTTTAGAAGAGCGCCAAGTCTTGAGGGGATTTAGAAGAGTGTCAAGTCTTGAGGGGAAGTGGCGGGTGATAGCGAGACCACGTTGGTGTAATCAATAACTAGGAGTATCATTTCGACTATCCCTGCACGGATTGGTAGAGGAGACTGTCTTTGTGGTGGTACAGAATGCCCAGTTAGGGTAGAGTTTGGAACAGGTGACATCTGTATGGGTGAAGAAATAAAGGTGGTTGTCCAGCCAGATCCCTAGATATTAGAAAGCAGGGACCACTTCAAGTGGGGAGCCATCTTGGGTGGAGAATGTAGGAAGGACTGGAGGCTGGGCAGCTTCTGCCTGGAGTCAAAGGTCACTGTAACTGTTTTCTTAGTGTTTAGTTTTAGGTGGTTGGCCTGAAACCAGTTCTGAACTTGAATGAAGTCATACTGGAGTGGGGTTTGTATGTCAATGGTGGAAGGTCCAGATGTGTACATAACAGTATCATCTGCATACATGTGAATGTGGGAGAGAGGGTAGATGTGGGAGGTAATTTATAAAGACAGAAAATGAATGGGGCCAAGGATGGAGCCTTGGGTACACTGGCAAGGATGGGAAGAGGGGAGGATAGGGTACTACCTATTTGAACTGACTGCTGCCTTCCATGTAAGTAGGAGCTGAATCAGCTGACCCAACCGCAGAAGCTGCCAGCCTAACTGATTGGAGTTAATGTAACAGGAGGGTGAGAGACGGAGTAAAAGGCCTGTGCTAAGTTAAAATTATGAGGAAGTGGACAAACTAGTGATCCGCCACTTACAATGAATGGCTTTAGTGCATGACAGAAAATGCTATGCTGGAGAAAATAATTTATAGAACTTGGGGTGGACAGGAAATTGTGCAAATGTGACTGGATTTTACCACTCATTTAGAATTATAAGCACAAACAAGAGGGGTCACCAATCCTTGAATAGGACAGATTGGAATAATAACCCTATTAGGAAATGGATTTGTGGAATTTGACAATTGATTTCTATTAAAGTGAAACTGGAATGTTATGGTGTAATATCATATTTGTAAAACTCTTTTCTTTTCTAAATTTTAATTGTTACAATAAATACGTGTATTGCATTGTTTGTTTATAAAATCAGTAAAAATATTTCTGAAAAAATGTCAAGGAGCCATAAAGTCTTACAATAGTTGCCGTTTTGCATCTGCTTAGGTTTCTTGGTATGTGGGAACATGAGTCAATCTGTTGATGTCTGACATCCTTATATCCCATTAGGCCTAAAGTCCCAGTCCAGGTGGTTCTCATCAGTCATGTCGCCTCTGATTGTTTCATTCTCTAAGTAAGACATTTGTTCCTCTACCTTTGCAGGCAAGCAGCTTCCAATTCAATACTTGTCTAGGGATCCCAGTAAGAGGTTGCCTCACCATGTGCCCCAAATATGTCAGTTTTGTCTGGAATGGGGTTGGCTGAGTACCTACCCTCGTGTTCCTAATTCAGTCTTGCTAAATCATTTTCATAATCACCCTCAGGCACTGCATGCAAAACAAGGATGGGTGAACCTCTTACAGTCTGGTTTGTGAAAGGTTTGAAAGTTTCCAAAAACATCAACACTGGCATATGTTGTGGGTTGTGGCATGTGTGTGTGGGATGGTGGTGTATTTATGAACTAAAGGTCTTAGTGAACATGGTAGAGTTAGTTACTACTTAGAATCCTAACATTTTACTTATTTATTGCATTGCACCTGAGGGTGAAAGAGTAGCAGTTATGAAAGTCACCAATGGTATTATATTGTGGTCCTCATCAGTACAACTTCTGACTAACACATGATCAAATGTTTTGTTAGCAAACTTCTCTGAGCTGCTCAGGGTCATTCAACCATCTACTTGGGTGCACTACAAAGTTACTTTATGGGGCTAGGCTGGGGGCTGCAACATTGATGTGGAACCATAGTCTCAGAGGTAACTTTGCCTCCTATGGGTGTTAGATTTCTGCCACCTAAAGTTGCCTGGACCGGTTATATGTGAATATCACGATGACAAAATAGCATTTACTTCTATAGTGAGTACATCATGACGACTTCAAAATTAGCACCGCACAAAATGCTAATGTAATTATAGTGGAGCTGTAATTATAATGATCTGAAGATACTCCACCATATCAATGCAGTAGCATGGAAATGAAATACCTGTCAGTAATGTATGATGCTTCTTGTGATTCTTATTGGATTCCTGGTATTGCAGTGCTACAGAACAGTACTTGCTCACTACCTGCAAATGGAAGCATGACACTTACTATAAGCAGCTTAAACAAATGTGAGTACACAGCACTACCTGATCAAGTACTTGGATGCATCAAAAGAGCGACTTGTGAGAAATTGCAAACCAAACAAGCATAGCTTGATGTTCTCTATTTTATTTGTTGTAATCCACTAAATTAAAATATCAAAGTAGTAACACTGCCAATAATAAATCGAATTATCAAAAAGAAAACTTGCTAATGCAAGAGAACTTAGTCAGAGCTTGATGCTCTCTAGTTTATGTGTTGTAATCCACTAAATTAAAACTTCAAAGAAGTAACACTGCCAATAATAAATCGAATTAAAAAAAGAAAACTTGCTAGGCAAGAGAACTTAAGTCAGAGCTGCATTATTAAGCCTGAAATTAAAATTATATGCAAGGCCATGCAAATACTCATACTTGGTTCTGCTTTCTTACTCAGACACAATGGAATGCACTCTTGCATTCATGTCTCTGTATTTTCGTTTTACCCCAGGGGCACTTGCACTGGATAAAAGCTATTCAAACTTCACTTGGTCATGTGCTGCTCACTCTGCAAGCACTGAATAAACTTCCAGATGGAGGGATGGCTTGCACCGAGGCGGCTGTTAAACCCTCTGTGCCAACCCTCCACTGCATTGTTTGTTCTGGAAAGGCCTGTTACAGTTGCATAATGGCAGTTCCACTGTTCAACAGGAAATGAGGGTCTTCTGTGTCCAGACCTACCTCTCGGACGTCCCAACCAGGTGTCCTCAAATAATCTAGCAAAGGTTGCAAAATTTCTCATTAACTGTATAAAAATCCCATTCACACAGTTCTTCAAATGTGCTCACTACATTGGCTGGTGGCACAAAGGCTAAAGACAGTAACATGCGTAAACTGAGGGCAAAGTCTGGTCGCTACAGTATTTTCTGCACTGCATGATCCTTCCGGATGTTACATGACACCACTTGTGCAAAGTGAAAAACACTCTGACCTCTGTTTCACTGAATACTGAGGAAAACACTTTCCAGGCTGCTTTTTCGAAATCTAAATGGCACTGCTAGGATTTAATGCATGACATAATGATTTTAGCTGACTAAAAACACGAGAGAGGGCAGCCGTTCATGGAGCACATTAGCACATACAGTGCTGTGACTACAGTGTTAGATTTCAGTCCATGTAAAGATGGTGGGCGGTTCAGGGGCAATGTGAGGAAGTGCTATTTCACAGAGAGGGTAGTAGATGCATGGAACAGCCTTCCTGAGGAGGTTGTGGGGTCTAAAACTGTGGGAGAATTCAAGAATGCATGGGACAGACATAAGGCAATTGTGGGGTAGGAAGAAATAGGCTGTTGGTTAACTAGGATCTACTGACTATCCTGTAGGTAGGAAATGGGCAGACTAGATGGGCTAGACAATCTTTATCTGCCATCAAAGTCTATGTATAGTGTACAGTTGATCAAATAAATAGGGTAACACTTAAAAGTGCCATCCATCATCCAGTCCTGTGTCTCTCTTAAAATGCTAGGTTTCCTCTGTGGCAAACACCAAGATTCTACTGTATCTGCCTCTTTACCACTGTCAAATAACAAGAATACCTGGCCTGTACTGGTAAGGAGAACTCAGATGGGAGCACAAGGTCCTCAACTGTTTTTGATCAGTGGGACACCACCTCAACCTGCCTGGCATGCTGAATAGTGCGCTTAATAAATTTAACATTAGGAAGGCATCCAGTTACAGACTGGGAGTTGAGACTGTGCACTGTGAAACAACCAGACTTGTTGTTTCAAGTCCTGCCGTGCACGATCCCTGATGTCTGCCATCACCCTCGAACCCCAACATCACCGCATCTGGCACATGTGTGTGCTTCTTAAAGATTGCAACTACCTCACAGCCAATGTGTGAATTCTGGTGAGACAACTCTACTTATGTGCATCTGCACAGCGTAGGGTTGCCACCTTTGAATGAGGCAAAAACTGGACCATAAGCTCTGCCCCTAGCCCCACCCCTTTCATGACTCACCATGCATTGCTCCTCCTAGAAAGTAATTTGTTATATCAATAAAAGACAATGCTTAAAGCAGCAGTTCAACAAAATGTTAAGATACTGTACTGTAACTGTAAAGTTACTTTCCTAGATTCTTTCTAGTTATTTACTTATGTATTTATTTATTGACATTGGTTTACCAGATAAACATACAGAGATAAAATAAATCTCATTTACAGATATGATCTGGGGAGACAAGGGAAACACTGTAAATAACATACAACAGTATACATGGTATATAATAATACATAAAACATTGTTTCCTGTAATGTGTACATTATATCTTTTTCTGGCTCCATTTCCGTTCATGTCCACAGTACTATTTCAAAGCCAAGGAAGTGACCATACTTTTTTCTTGAGGAAAAAATAATTTAAAACATTTAAAAATGCTTAAATTCTGTTTGAGATGAACATGTTCACCAGCAAATGAAAGTAGAAGACAACTGGCTCTGTTACCATTACAAAAGGTGGGGGTAGCTTTGCTGCTACGCTACTTTAAGATGCAGTGGAAATGATTAGGTTAAATAAGTGCTAATTCAATTCATATTTATTTATAAAGCGCCTTTCAAAATCAAGGTGCTGTACATAGTAATAAAAACAAAAACAGCAATTAAACAATCAAATTATAAAGAGAAAGCTAAGTCAAAAGATATGTTTTAAAAGCAATTTTAAAACTATCAACGGTCGGGCATTCTCTCAACCAATGAGGTAGAGAATTCCATAGGGTAGGAGCTGAGAAGGCAAAAGCACGAGATCCTGATAACTTCAGACGAACCCTGGGAATCTCTAGCAATCCCTCATTACGGAGCGGAGGGGCGGAGGGGGCAGTAGGAGACAGAAGATCTTTCAGGTAACCGGGTCCCTGATTGTGTAGGGATTTAAAGGTTAGTAAGCCAACCTTAAAGGTGATTCGCCACCGCACAGGCAGCCAGTGCAGTTCGCGAAGCACAGGTGTAATATGACTGGTTCTTGGGTCCCAGTCAATAGCCTGACTGCAGCGTTCTGCACCAGCTGCAGGCGGCGGATATCAACCCCGGAAGCCCTAGGTATAGGGAATTAGCAGTAGTCCAAGCGGGTGGTGACAAAGGCGTGAACCAAGGTCGGAAGATCCTCCTGGGAATCAGATGTTTCACCCGTGCGATATTCCTCAGATGATAAAGAGGATTTGACAACAGCTGACACCTGAGATTTCAGGGTCAGGCCGTCATCAAAATAACACCCAGGTTTCGCACCTGTCGAGAGCTAGAGAGCGGCACCCACCAAGTGATAAGCCTGATGGATGCCTTACCCAAACCCTCCCAGGATGACCTGGGCCCACAACCAATACCTCGGTCTTATCCGGATTAAGCTTCAACCAACTCGAACTCATCCAAATTCTGATTTCATCCAGACAGTTGTTAACAATGGAGAGTGCATCACTCTGATCGGGAGAAAGGATAAATACAGCTGAGTATCATCTGCGTGGCAGTGAAAACTCAAGCTGTATCTCTGATGATTTCTCCTAATGGCAGCATATATACTGCAAACAACATGGGAGCTAAAATGGAACCCTGGTACTTACATGGTAGGGAGAAGGCGCCAGAGGAATAAATTCCGGTGACGACTCTCTGAGACCTACCAGTGAGGTATGAATGAACCATTCGTGGACTGTACCAGACAGTCCACAAAAGCCCACAGCTGCTCCAATAGCACCTCATGGTCTACAGTATCAAATGCTGCAGAGAGATCAAGAAGGACCAGAATGGTATAAGCCTTTCGATCTCTGGCCATTAGGAGGTCACTCAATACCCGAACAATGGCAGTCTCAGTACTATGCCTCTTCCTGAAACCAGATTGAGAGTATCATAGACACTATGAGAGGTGAGATATTCATCCAATTGCAGTGCAACTGCCTTTTCAATAACCTTACCAACAAATGGCAGGTTAGAGATAGGCCGTAGTTAGCTAGACAGTCTGGGTCCAAGGAGGATTTTTAAGGAGTGGATGGACAACTGCCTCCTAATGGTGTTAATGGGCATACTTTACACCTCCCAGGCTGATTGCTTTCACAAACAAAGGGATATACTGACAACAGAGTTGTTTGTAATCTGGACATGTAGCTGAAACAGTGAATGATATGACAACATTTGTTTCAAAAGTATGTGACCACTCAAAATGGTTCAAAAACCTGACTAGCACAGAGCAAAACAAGATTACCTGATAGGGACCCTGAAAACCTGATCACCAGGTAAAAACCTGACAGGTGGCCACCCTAGCACAGCGCAGTACACTTTCTCACCATTTTCTTTATCCTTCCGTAAAGGAATCCTCGATGCAAAACAAGCAGACATCCCTTTTGACTGGTAAGGAATTCCATTTGAAATGCAGCTCTGAATCTGATAAAGCAGTAATGGCTCATACTATTGTAGCTGATAGTTGACATGGTAACAGCTGAAGCCGCTACTAGTGATTATTAGGTTCATCAGCAATCAAATCGAATCAGGTGTTACGGCTCAGACTCACTGTTTGCCTTGTGGCAATAAGAAGCAGCCTACATTATATTCTCTGATTGCTATAATTGACTCACTGTTTGCCTTGGTGCTGTTTGCATTTATTTAAACTGCTCATAGACAGTGTTTACAGGTAGTGAGCAATACCAGGAAATCCTAATTGTGGCAATAAGAAGCAGCCTACATCATGTTCTCTGATCGCTATAATTGACTTCTCTGATCGCTATAATTACTTGTGAAGTTGCTTTTGTAATGCACCAATGTTTACTAGCAAAAGTTGCCAATTTAAACAATCCGCGATTATTTCAATGTTGCCTATATCACACTCGCTAATATGTCTTCATGATTCTTGACTCGTCATTATGTATTAACCTAAATCGTGGATACCATCTGGACCATGGACTGATTGATCTCTATAACCCCAACACAGGGTGCATTACAGTACCCCACCACTCAGAATACATCATCTGCATATATTTTCCTATACCTGTAATACTCTACTGAATGCTACAACCCAGAAGAATATACAACATGCAGTGCACCCTGCATTATCTGTCCCTCTTTATCCATCTCCCTTATCTGCCAACCTGACCTCCTGTACCATTCTCTCTCTACATGGTCTGTATACACAAAGGACTGGATGTATCTTAAATCATGTAACCTGCCATGCTGCTCACACCTGTGCCCAGGTGGGCGCGATGCCAGCATGCACAATCACAGGCTGCCAGAATGTGCTCCCACCCCTTGGCGTGCAGCTGCATGGCAGTGTGAAGGTGCAGAGGTGGAGACAGGCCATGGGTGTGCATCCATAGGATACCCATCCCCAGTCTCATAGTGGATCCACTGTGTAAACAGGCAGGGTAGCCTGGAACAGCACGCAGCCTGCCCAGGATAAACAATGGGCACTTTCCCCAATGGCCACCTCCCAGCCTACCAGGCATCCCTGTGGGCTGTGGCAGCCATGTCTGAGGATCACAATGATGCCGTGCCCGCTGTTAACCTTTTGGGGGTGTAAATAGTTATGACAGGGTCCACCCTTGAGCTAATTTCAGCCCCCATCCCAGAGCACAGTGCCATTGTGCATGGGTGCAGTGCCACCCAGTGCAGTGCCATATGGCCAGCCTGGGGGATCCAGTGTGCATGGCCTTAACAGTGCTAGTGATGAATGCCACCACTGGTCCACTACATGGCATTCAGGCATAGGATTGCCTACAAACCCCAGATGTGGGAAGCATAGGCAATCTGCGCCATTGTGCATAAACCCCAATATGAATTCTCTAATATCTGCCACCCTCTCTATTCACCATCCACCAGCACTTTCTGGTGCACTGGACATTTTCCTTCTATCATCTCCCATGTCACTGGCACTGATGCAGTGGATTATGGTCCCATTTTATGGTTGTTGTAAATGTCTTAAGAAATATTTTATAGTGCACTGATGATGATTGTGTTGCCTTTGAGAATGGCTGTGAGGTTTCGACAACATCATTAATAAAGAGATTATTGAAACTGTCAGGGGTGAAGAAAATATTTCATATTAGAAGCAGGCGTTGGTTTTAACATTGTCTTACTTGTCCAGGGAATAGTGCAAATTGACCTGGACTAGTGCAGCTAACCCTCTACTCGTCCATCTTGACTACTGCATATCTTCCATGGATGTCAGTGAAGTTAAAATAGTCAAAAATACCAAAAATAAAAAGAACATGCTAAGATTCTCCACAGGCATTAAAAAGACCATGCTGGGTCATAAGATTCAAATACTTTATTTTAAAAATGACATACTAGTAGCAGCACAGATACTATGCATGTGCGAACATACCCGTGCTCTTTTCACACCTTGAAAAAGCACAGGGTATGCTCGAAACATTTGGTGCTATGGATTATGCCGTTGCCAGTGTGTAGTTCTAAAATAAAGTATTGGAATCATATGATCTAGCATGGTCTTTTACTGCCTGGTGAGAATTGTAGCATTTTTTTTTTTTGGAGTTAAGTATATAACCAGGGCTTGGTTGCTATCTGGTTGCTGCCTTGATGTTTTGAAGTTAAAAAGTCCCTACTTTAGCAGTCTCAAGTCCTCATGCTAATCTCCTCATTGTTACAGATGGCCTAGTATGATTTATAGCTCTGAGCTGCAGTTACCTGCCAGTGCAAGATGGGGACCCCACAAAAGACTCAATGTGAGTCATTGTCCCTCTGTAGTTAGGGTTTCCAACTAGTGTCCAAGCTGTGAACAGGAGTGGAATGCTGTTAAGACATTAGCTGCCAGTGTTCTGAGTTTGTGTCTCCATGTGTGTTGCTGTGCCCCACATTATTAAAGCCAGTGTCCTCATTTTTCTACATTTTGAGTATCATTGCCCAACATTTCAGTGACAAAATGTTCAGAGGTATATAGTGCCTGCCATACAGGAGGTGGGTTTTATCCTAGCCTCACCATAGTCACTCCCTCTCTTCCAATCTCCCATACCACTGCAAGCTGATGAAAAGGAGAACTTGGAAGCTAAAATAAAATTAATCATGAGAAATAAAGTCAGATATCCATCACTAATTACTTTTACTGCTGATTTATGATAACTGAGAAATGAACTAAACTAGATTTTAACAGCCATACTGCAGTTTTGAAGTATTTTTGTTACCAAACTGTTCACATATAAACTGAACAGTTACTATCTAAATGTAGTCATGTGCTAATTTTCCCATATTATACCATTGCAACATAACATACCTCTATTGTCCTCCAGCCTCTATTATCTGCCAAAAATTGCTGCACCAAAGTTGATGGATAATAGAGGGTGCACTGTATATTCTGTAGGTTCTCTGTAACTTGAAGAGAGTAACAGCAGTCAGTGATGGCAGTAGAAAATGCCGTAAGCAGCAGTTAGCCAGCAGCTACAGATTGAAGTGGGGATAACTGATGAAGAGAGTTGGCAGCAGTAAAATAAGAGCAGCAGACAGGCATCATAGCAACAGTGACATCAAGAAAAGCTAGTGCAAAACAGAAACAAATTAAGCAGCAAATGCCTGGAAGTCTCCACAGCAGCAGAATCTAAGGTAGCATTAGAGGAGACTATATAACTGAGAAATAGTCATAGTAGTAGTGTGTCAGCAGCAGTGACTCAAGGTGGCATCAGCGAAACTACATCAATGAGAAGTAGTCAAAGAGCAGTGGTGTGGTGGCAGCAAAGGCTTTTGAGTAATAACAGATGCAGAAAGATTTTCAGTGGCACACTCAGCTGGCAATGGTATGAAACTTTGTTGACAAGCGGTGTCAGGTGTTTTCATGGAAAGACAACTGACTGTTCCATTTCAAAATATTCAGGATTCAAGGGTACATTACTGTGAAATCTCTATGTGCAGCACTGGACCAACCCATCGTCCCATTTGTTCCATGATGTTCCTTTACAGGGCTGGGGTAGGGGTTGCAACATTGATGTGGAATGAGAGGTCGCTTTGCCTTCTTTGTGTTAGACTCCTGTCACCTAAAGTTGCCTATATCACGATCCTAGAGTAATGCAAAATCACAGATACTGCCATAATGTAAAGTATCATAGAAACATATGCAAATCACCTTGAAAATGTTGCCTGGTTCTGCTTTAATCAGGAATGCATGTTGCCAAAGGGACTCTTACACAATGTGCAAAGGATGAGAACAGTCACATAGACATGTGATTTGTCCTACATAGAACTCATCAGTGTGCCTTGTCTGTGTCTCACTCTAAATGAGAATGAACCAGCTGTAATGTTTTCTTACTGGTTTGGGTCATGGAGGGCTCCAAACAAGAAAGCAAGCTAAAATGGCAAAGAACTAACACAAAAGCACTGAGGCAACAGTTACCCAAAAACGGCACTGGCAGCAAAGCCAGGTTTCAAATAAATACAAAATCACACATATCCCCATAATGCAACGCATCATAGGCTATATATGCAAATCACCATGATCATTTAGGCTGGTTCTGTTTTAAGCAGGAATGCATGGTGCCAAAGGTTCTGCCACACAATTTGCAAAGCGTGAGAGCCGATGACACAGACAATTGCTTTATTCCACACAAGACTCATCAGTGTGACTCATCTGTATCTTGCTCCAGTGGAACATGAACCAGCCCTAATGTGTTCTTATGGGTTTGGGTCATGGTATCTAGAATAATAAAGCAAGCTAGAAAGACAAATAATCTCAGCACAAGTCCCAGAGTGTTGTGTAACCCATTTGCAAGGTATATTCCGTCACCCACTGTGCTTCACCTGACATGTTTTCTGATAATGCTCTGTTAAATACCACAACCCAAGCAGATGTCATAAATATTACAAACCTTCTGTTCCCTATGGAGAAAGTCCTGTATTTCACTGCATTTAGTCAGCAATATACTGTGCAGTTATTGTGAGGATATTTGGTATTTTTGAATTAATTGGGTTTGGATACTGACTGACCTTCTTCTTCTTCTTCTTCTTCTTCTTCTTCTTCTTCTTCTTCTGGTAATTCAGGCTTGTACCTTTAATGTGTTTTTAAAATTTTAAAGAATGTAAGTGTTGACACATTCTGAGGGGTCAGGTTAGTTCTGTGTTCCATAGAGACAGAAACAGTCACATAAAAATTATTTCAGAGTAAATGGGAGTGGGTGGTCATGTCAAGTATTTGCAAGCTACAAATGCTTAGTCCAAATGTGTTTCTTGCGGTATCCCATGATATTAGCAATGGCAAAATTGTGACTAAAGATTATGAGTGTACAATAGAGGATAATATGGCTGGGGATCGGTGATAACCACACACTGTAATCACCTTGAGTGGTTGCTAGGGCAACATGGTAAAACCTCGAGAGCGCAGCTCGAGAGGTTTACTGCAGCCCTAGCAACCACGGAGAGGTGATTTCAGTGGTTGTCACCCGATCCCCAGCCATCATCTTTATAGTGCATGGTCAAAAACACTGTTTGCATTCTATGTGTGAGAATTATGGAACTCTGGTGATTCTTTTTTGTTATGCCACTGTTTAGAAGTTCGAAGTGTGGTTAACAACTTTTAAAATTCTAAACAGTGCATAACAAAGCTGTGTGACTGCTGATTATGGTGATTAATAGGCACTTACCATACATTATAGAGAAAGTCATGTTAGCTATTACTGAACAATAGCTACTAAGAAAACGCTGATTTTTTATGCTCAAACACGATCAGTAATAGCTAATGAGAAAATTAGTGAAGGTTTGAGCAAAAAAATAACTCAATGTCACTCATGTTCATTCTTAAAATCCACCCTAATATTTTTCTCTACTTTCAGATGTGCTTAGCATTTCCCCATTATGATTGTTCTGAAAACTGGCTTCCTGAATGCACTCTGCTTCCACTTCCCCATGCTCGCTCTACTCCGCCTGCCAACAGTCTGCAACAGTAAGGTTCTTTTCGAAAAAATAGTCACCTTTTGAAAGTTTACTTTGCCACTCTTCCAGTGTCAACATAGCTTTTGGTCTTCTTGGCATTAACCAGCATGTAAGCAGGCAGGCAGGATCACGAACAGGCTGTACTGGAGAGGGTAGATGGCTCACATGAGTGGGTGGAGAACTAGGAAGTTAAAAATGGGGAAACAAAATTTCCTACATTTTTAGTAGCACTTCACACCCTGTTGGGTGTTACTGTCATCGTGTCTCATCATGTTTAATTTTAAAGCAGCATAACAGAATGTGACAACAAAGTCCATAAACCGTAACTCTGAATACCTCAGGTAGTAGGGTGAGGTTTGCAATCATGTTGTTCCTGCATTGTGGGGGTCCCAAATAAGCTCACAAGAAATACATAGAAGCAGTAATTGACATCGCTCACAATGTGCAGTACTAGTGATATTGCCAATCGCTATGAAATACTTACCGCTTTGAGCTGGCGCTATTAAGTGCTCGTGATTTTCACATGGAACCATTTCTTGCTATACAGTAAAGAGCCTGCATCAGAGACCCTATGATGAAAGACTTCGAATTTAAAATGTACTCACTGGGGAAGAGGAGGAGAGCAGTGACATGATAAGAGACTTTCAAATATTTCTCAAGTATAAACAAAGTGCAGGAGGAAAGCATCTTCCATCATAAGAGATGCTCACAGACAAGGGGCATTCAATGGGGGTTGGGGGCCAGAGGAAATGTGAGAGAGTTTTCCTCTGAGAGGGTGGAGGATGTGAACAACCTCCTGGGGAGGTGGTGGTGGCAAAGACAGTTGTGAGGTTTAAGAATGCATGGATAGGCACAAGGGAATTCTAGGAAGAAGGCAGGAAAGGGGAAATCGTGAGGATGAGCAGGGACAGTAAGGACAAGGTGGTCAGGAGACTGGTCAGTTTGGAAAGACTAGGTGAGCAACGTGGTCCTTATCTGCCATCATCTTCTATGTTTCTCTGTTTCATTAACAGTTCACAAAAGCATTCTCATTGTACACAATAGCTGGCTCCATCAAATACTTGCCAACCATGGCACTGAGTAGATTTTATGGATTGGCTAGGTCATCAGATGGTCATTGACTGACTGCACAGTATGAAAGACTGTCCTCATGCTCTCTCACCCTGGTATTGAAGGGCAGGGTGCCCATCCATTTCAAAAACATGGGAATTTCATGGGAGTGGTTCATGAACAGCATCAACAACAGGCATGGTATGGTATGGACCTCTCCTGTTATCAACTTTTTGCACTCACTGTCATACATGCTGTTTGGGTAACTGATCTACATTTAGTTGGAGTCAAGGACTGTGGCAAAGGATGTTCTCCTTACATGTTACCACTGAATCACTCATCATCTAATGTATCAATCATAATAACTACCAGTGCCACTGCGGTCTTGCCTGTACCTGACTCCTAAACGCAGTCTTCAGTTGAATCATTTCCACTGTAGGTGCTGAAAGTGAATTTGTAGAATCACGTGACCGAGGCTTGATCTTTCTAGAAATGTCTCTAGTGACAATCTCTAAGGGTCTTAAGATGACACACACATTGCTCACAGTATAAGTCCATTAAACTGTCATACCAATGAGTTGCTTTGGCATTTCACAATGAGTTGCATATGTGTTGCTTGATTCAGCACAAAACCTTTCAAAATTGTTGCATTGAGCTGCAACTCAGTTTTGCATTGCATTATGACTAAACAATAGATGCATTCCATTTGAGATGCAGAAGCATTTTACAAAATGCTGCTCTTGAGCTGGTTAAGTGTGGAAAACAACACAATGTCAGTTGCCAATGCATTGCCAACTCTAAAAAGATGCAACATGAACTCACTGGCATGGCTGTTTAATGCAAATTGCACTCTATGAGATTGCAGTAGAGAACATGTAGTGTCACACCATCTCCTATCACATGGTCCCATGTGTAGTCACTGACTGATTCCCCTGCTCTGTAACTTTTTCCAGTATATTAAAATAATAATAATAATAAACTTTATTTTTAAAACGCTATTCACCATGTATCAAAGAGCTATACACTTATTACAATGAACTTACAAAACATTTTAAAACAGATACATATATATATATATATATATATATATATAGTTTCCTATTAAAACCAATAAATAAAATAAAACCACAGAACACTGAGTATCAGTCAAAATCAGTTGTTTACGAAGGCCAGCTTAATAAATGCACTTTTAATGCTGTTTTAAAACTCTCCATGGTCAGGCATTCTCAAATCTGATGAGGTAGAGAGTTCCAATGCATTCTAGGCCCACATATTCAAAGGAGATCGTGGCTCAAAATGGAGATGCGTGGTGCATCCCTGAAAATGCATGGAAGTGCAATATTTGAAAGAGAGAGATGCATCACATTTCCATCATGGGATCATGCAGAAATAATGTATGCAGCACAAAAAGGGTCGGGCACCTGAATATGCCATGCAAGTGTATATTAAGCCAAAATGTGCGTGTTTCAGCATCACAAAACTGTACTGCAGTTAGTTAGTGTAAGGGTATGTCTTAAATCATCCAGCAACTCACAGGCAGGCTGCAGAACTTCAGACAGATGACCCTGAGACAGCTCTCGGAGGTGTGCCAGGATGTGCTCCAGGCACCCACACACAGCAGTCATGCCAGGACAGTAGTACCAAGCCATAGCTGCACTGTGTCATCTTGTCAGGCACCTGCTGGGTGTCACTGGGTGACACCACTGGTACTGCCCAGTCAGCCACCCCTCAACACACCCAGGTCATGGATGCCCAGCTGCCACATGCTAGTGTGGTACTCTACTCTAAAGGTGGTGAAAAGAGATGAGTGAGGCACCAAGGTCCGAATTATTGGGTAAGATAACTGTGACCCAGACAATGAGAGGCAGGAGTCATCCTAGTGAATCAGTGCCTGCAGGGCATTTATTTTGTACCAGAGGGTAGAGAGACACAGTCACAAGAGGAAGAGAAGTCGCCAAAACAATAGGCGGTAAATGAGACAGATACTTTATCTATGACTCCAAAATTATTTCAACAAGAATAGACTAGATGCTGAGGCCTACTGCCACTCTTATTCTATAAATATTCTACAATTTGTTCCTATCAATAAGCTTTGGTGAGGATCAGATGACATACACTACTCAGAACAGTATTTGGTTGCTTATCACTACACACTTCTACCAAAGTCCAGATGTTACATGAGTCCAGACGTCTCGGCCTTCGTACACCATCGGTCTGTGATGGTAGTTATGAAGGGAAAGCAAACAGAACAATAGATGCTAATGCAATTCCCAGCCAGGACCGTGTCAAGGCCACTGGGTGGTGAGATGTTTGTTAAACAGACCATTTGTTTCTTCAGCAAAAGCCCATTCTCCAAGGCTGCCAGAATAAAGAACCAGAGCAACTGGTTCTGAAATAACCCATTGGTGGGCTGTTGATTCCCAACTGAAAACAAAGGGTTCCTCGCCAAAACCCACTTTCAGGGTCGCCAAGGATGAAGAGAAATCAGGAGTTGCAGTGGCTACTGAATCCAATGGAGGACTACAACGACCACTGAATGATGCTGCAGCACCCAAGGGCCAGCTAAACTCTTAAGGATCTCCGATAGGACCAAGAACCAGAAGAATATGTAGAGATGATGGTTGATTCTACAATCTTGTTATCAGAAACCAGAACAAAAACAAAGAAAGCGGCGGACCGTCCCGTACTGAGCTTGACTGACTCTACTTTCGGCCGAATGACCAGGGGCACAGACCAGGTTCTCCAGGATGAGCACACTCTTCTGAGGAGGGCTACCAACTTTGGGGCATCTGGAACAGGAACCATATGAAATGACACTTTACCGGCTGTCGTGATGCGCTTTGGTGGATGTAACTTTGAGCTGTGAAAAACAAGAAACGCGGCAATGACTTGTACGACTGGCGATGGGACTTGACTTCAGCGGACGACACAGATGGAAGAAATGAGCTGATGGATGATCCCACTTGAGTGAAGAATGCTAAGAAGATGTCCTCTCTGGGTAGAGACTGATTTGGAGTACAGAGTATTACAGACCACACTATGGGTGCAGTGTGGTAGAAGATTGAGACTGTCCCTATACACTAGTAACGATATAGCTAAAAGATGCACCTTCCTGCCATGCCAAGGGACTTTAGAATGATCTGATGACTTGCTGAGGAAAGGCAAATTATAAATTTATGAGTAATTGCTACAGGTGGGGCAATTGTTCAGGTGCTTGGAGCAATAGTTCAAATGCTTTGAAACTACTACGGGAAACTACAGACCAGTGAGCCTCACATCCATCGTGGGTAAGCTAATGGAGACTATCCTGAAGGAGAGGCTGGTGGCCCTCCCAGAGGCCAAAGGACTACAGTACAGCAGACAGCATGGTTTCATACATGGCAGATCCTGCCAAACCAACCTGGTTGAGTTCTATGACTGGGTAACTAGGCAACTGGACAGGGCCATGCAGTGGATGTCCTGTATCTGGACTTCAGTAAGGCATTTGACCTCAGTGCCACATGGAAGGCTGTGGAAGGAAGTTAGAAGGGGGTGGGTGCAAGCTGGTGAGATGGGTAGGAAACTGGCTGCAGGGAAGGCAACAGAGGGTGGTGGTGGGTGGGAGCCTCACACCCAAGGGCAGTGATGAGCGTGTTCCACAGGGCTCGTGTTGGGACCAGTGTTGTTTGGGATATTCATTGCAGACATATCATAGAACATCAAGAGCAAGATCAGTCTGTTTGCTGATGATACCAAGGTAGACACGGTGGTGGATGACCTAGGGGATGGCAGGGGTTGCAGGATGATCTGGCAAAGCCTGAAACCTGGTCAGACACCTGGCAACTGGGCTTTAATGCCAAAAGTGCAAGGTGCTGCATTTGAGATGAAGAACCCAGGAAGAGTTACCAGCTAGGGGAGTGCAGCTAGCCCAGACAGAGGAGGAGGAGAAGGATCTGGGTGTTCATTACAGGGTCAATGAACAACTCGGCACAATGTAGGAAGGCAGCTGCAAAGGCCAACAAAATGCTGGGTTGTATTGCAAGGGGTATATCCTCGAGGGGGGAGGTGATTCTGCCACTGTATAGGTCATTAGTTAGACTACACCTGAGTACTGCATGCAGTGCTGGTGTCCATATCTGAAGAGGGACATTAAGTTACTGGAGGGTGCAGCACAGAGCGAAGAAGATGATCAAGGGGCTGGGGGACTTATCACATGAGAGGAGGTTGAAGGAGTTGAACATGTACTCACTGGAGGAGAGGAGACAGGGGTGACATGATTGAAGCCTTTAAATACATGAAAGGAATAAACAAGACAGGTACAGAGGTGCTGTTCAAAGTAAGGGAGGGAAGGGCCACAGGGGCCATGATATGAGACTGGAGCAAGGAAGGTTCAGGAGGGAGATGAGGAGACACTTTTTACAGAGAGGGTGGTCGCTAGGTAATGCTACCTGCTGAAGTGGTATGCAGTAGAACAGTAGACTGCTTCAAATGAGGATGGGACAGGACAAGGGGAGGGTTAATGAAGGGAAGGGTGGAAGGGAGGGGCAGCTGCAGAATATAAGAGTTAGCTGCACATTCAAGCAGACTTGATAGACCTCTAGGCCTTTATCTGCTGTCAAATTTCATATGTTCGTATGTTCGTAATAGTTCGGATACTTAGAGCAATAGTTCGATACTTGGGGAAATAGTTTGGATACTTAGGGCAATAGTTCGGATGCTTGGGGCAATAGTTTGGATACTTAGGGTAATAGTTCAGATAACCAGGGCAAATAAGCACAATCCATATACAGTACAGTCTTGGTGCTCCTTAGCAAGTTCACAATATTTCGAGTACTTCAGCAATCACAGTTGTATAAATAGTTCAGTTGTTACAGTAGCTTCACAGTGTTTGTGAACTGAGCACCCTTGATGGACACCTTTTCCTAAATGAAGAGTCTTCCTGAATAGGATCTGGCTACCCCTGAATGTTTTGCTAAGGATGCCCTAAACCCATACTGAGGGTATCACTTGCTCTAGGTTGAGTGTCGGGAACACCAAAGGCCAAAATGCCTTTTACTATGGGGCCTATATGCCTCACTTACTGTCACTAGGCTGGATTGCCCTAATCCACTAGGATGAGGCTGTCCTCACTACCACTAGGCTGGCTTTCCCTAATCCACTAGGCCGGGCTACCCTTAGTACCACTAGGCTGGCTTGCCCTAATCCGCTAGGCTGGGGTTACCCTCACAACCACTAGGCTGGCTTGCCCTAATCCACTAGGCCAGGCCTACCTTTAGTACCGCTAGGCTGGTTGCCCTAATCTGCTAGGCTGGGACTGCCCTCACTACCACTAGGCTGGCTTGCCTAATCCACTAGGCTGGGGCTACCCTTAGTACCACTAGGCTGGGTTGCCCTAATCTGCTGGGCGGGGCTGCCCACACTACCACTAGGCTGGCTTGCCCTACTCCGCTAGGCTGGGACTACCCTGGAACCCCGCTTACCTCAGACCTAATGCCCTACATTTACCTCGAGCCTGATAGCCCTCATTTTGAATCTCGGGCCTGGTAACCTCTTAAATACAGGGCCTGTAGCCTCCCAATATCACGGGCCTTGTGCCTCTTTAACTATGAGCCTGACAGCCCTACTTTATTTTGGGCCTAGAAGCCCTTATTAAACCATGGGCCAGATAGTTTTCCTTCACTGGGCCTGGTAGCCCACTTAAATTCTGGCAGGGGCCCTCTAAACTTTTATTTTAGCCAGAAGTGGCAGGGCCCTTTAAATCTGATTGTTCAAAAGAGCCTAATGCCACTCAGGCCTGAGTCGCCACCTTAGTCCAGCCCTTTCATTAATATTCAACAGGCTGCTATACTGGCCTTGCTTCCTGGCCCCTCCTATGGGCGTCGCCACGCCTCTTCCTAAATATTTAAATCCAGGGTCCTAGCAACCCGATGCCCCTGTGCAGCCAGCCGCCTGCCTTGCACCAAAAGTATCTCTTTAGATAATAAAAAATACAGTTTTTTGTCGATGGGCGGACAACACGAAGGCAGTGCTGCCGCGACTCACCACCCGACGAGCTGTGGGGGATCGTGAGGCAACCGGGAGGTGGGCAGTCTTGCTGACAGAGGGAGGGAGTACACAGGCAGCTGGGGAATGACTGGGGCCTCAGAAGGCTGACAGGAAAATGATCGTGATGCGCTCTTCTATGCCATCGACGTGGAACCGAAATACTAATAAAATAAAAATAAAGAAATGAATGGGGCTTACATAGCCCAAACAGCAGCCAGGGGACGAAATCTTCTTTTTCCTTTGGGGATAACCACCGGACTTAGCAGCACAACCGGACAGCAGCAGCAGGTGACTTCACTGGACTGGATGAGGGAATCACCGCAGAGTCAACAGGATCGGCTTCAGAACTCCAGGTAAGCCACAAGTCTCTGTTGCACTCCTGTGATCTCTCTCACCCACAGCCAGCCCGAAACTCTACAAAATGGACAAACCCCATTTCAAAAGCACTCAGGGTTCGATTCTGAAGCCCAAGCTCACACCACACTGACGCCAGGGACATGGCAAGGCACCATGCACTGGCCAGAGTCATGCGAACGCGGCGTCGGGTGCCCATTCCCTTGCTGCCTGCTCTGGTGGGGTGGAATGGAGCAGGTGGCAGGGAGGAGAAAGCATTTATTTTATTTTTACAAAATGCCCTGCCTAATGCTTTACTAGGGCAAAACAAGAGGGACCCTGGGGCATTTGAAAACCCCTAAACTTTTCTGGGATGCCCCAACTTTGGGGCATTACACTAGTCAGGCACCCCTCTAGCACACCAGCAGAACAGACAGCTACAGTGTGGCTCATGTACCAAGTGCCGTGGCCTGCACCCATGTAGCCTTCAGAGTGCCACCTGGTGGAAGCATGTGCCCATGGTTGTGTCTGGGACAATGGTGAGTAGGATGCATGGTGGCATCATGGCATGGGTCAGGGACAGCCCAGTGGCACACACCCATGGTGGAACACCATAGGTGCACACAACATGCCTGTGCCAGACCCCCGCCACCAGGAACTACATACATGTCACCGATGCCATCCCTGCAGTGTGACAATGCCACAGGGCCCTGAGTTCAGGTCACTGTGGTGCACTCTGTGGTGGACAATGCACACTTATGAGCAGTGCAGGGCAGGTGGCACCTCATGTTGTCTGGAGGCAGCCGGAACATGCCCCATGGACACCAGACCCTTCCAGTATTATGTGTGTCTGCCACCTATGGCACGGACATGTCCATGGGTTGTAGTTCTGCAAGCCTCTCAACTGTCACACAGTACAGGGTACGGCACTCATGTTATCACCAGACACCCTCTGACCCACATGGAGCGGGTGACATTATACACCGACTACTAAGACTGTTCAACAGAATTGTTTGATAATATGAGATGCTAGGTATCAGCATACAGTAGCATCATTGGTACACTTATTTCCACAGTCTTCTGACTTACACTGCCATGTTGCTGCTGTGCCACACATTCTGACCGGTTGTCACACACCTTGGCACACATTTGGGTGCTAAGGGGTTGGGGTGTATGTAGCACTGTGCTCAGGCCAATGCAGTCCACCCACACACACCCATACATTCTCACCTGCTTGCTGGGCTGCAGTACTTCCTGATGGTTCCATGTCATAGGGCAATTTTTCTATGGCAACTGCACAAGGGCGAGGGTATTTAGCCAGTCGCAAATTGACCCTAACCCACCTCAACGACTGCAAGTATGGTTTCCAGGTGGATGTTCATATTAACATTAAATGTTGGGGGCTGGATCAACTCCAGGGGGCAGACACTGGGGAAAGGGGAATACACTGAGGGGGCAACAGTATTCTGGGGGATACTGCGGCTGGAGCACCATCAGCCAGGGAAACACCAGGGACAAAAAAATTCTAGCATCCAATATTGTTAAAATACTGTTAAAAAATGTTTTTGTCTACAAGCAATCCTGAACCTGGGACCATCACCACTCCAGTCATTGACTCTATCCACCATGCCAGGCAGATAGCTTGGCAGCAGCAGACTTCATTGCAGTATTTCACCTGCATCACTCTACGCCCCCATCATTTGCCCTCACCATTAAGGCCGCCCATATTCACCATCCCTTACCATCGCTGTATCTCCACACTGCTGTCCTGGTTAGTTCACAAATTGAGTGGCTCTTATTTGAGTCGCCAATTTGTTTCACCCATATGATGGAATACTCTGCTGATCACCTTTGTTTAGTGGTAGTGCTGCCCTGTAATGCTAGAACTGTGCATGCCAATGGTACACAAATGGACTGAATACATTCCAATAATGAGATGCAAATGTACTGTTTGGGTGCATACTGTGCAATGAGGCCATCCGCATATCCTGACTGAATATTGCAAATCTGAGTGCTGCGAAATGGCTTTGCATGGTGCACTTCTGTATGTTCTGCACTGGGCACTGGGCACCTGCCATGCTGCGCATCTCTCACTGCAAGATTGCACATGTTGGGATATGTCCCCGCCACACTTCATTCTCCAACTGCTCTCTGCGTTCTTGCCTATCCTCAGCCTGTGAACTGTCTCTCTTTGCTTTTTTCCTGGCTCACCTTACGGTTTTTCATTGCTCCAAGCCCAGCCCCTCCTGCTACCATCTGCCTCCCACCCTTCTCCTCCCTAGACTCTCACGTTAACCTTGGCCATTTTGTGCCCTTGACTTTCCCTCTTATCACCCCTCTTCATCTCTTTGTCCTTTCAAGGTCTCTTGGCACCACAGCCCAGTCCCCTATCCCCAGGACTCCTCCCTGTTTTAGCTCACATCCCCCATTAGCGCCTATTTTCCCTCTTTTGTTTCCACCTGGCCCCCCTGCCCTGTCTGTAATTTGTGCATTACTTGCTAAGTATTTCTTCTCTCTCCCTTTTAGGCGTGGCCTCCTGGGCTTCAGCTCATGACAGTGCGGCCTGGCTCTGCCACCAGCAGGCTGCTTCACCCTTGCCTGGACACCGTCCAAACACCACTAAAGGTATGCTGCCTTGACTTGAAAGCCATCTATCTGATTGGTTCCCAGAGCTCTAGTCGAGTCTCCTACTGGCCGCTGCAGCTCATCACTCTCCTTCAATTGGCAGTCACTCTGCTACTTCTCTGGAGATCATTCTGCTGCTTCCGGTGCTTGTTCTCAGCACAGCATCTCAAGGCCAAGCTCAATCCTTGAATTCCTATATTTTCCAGAATTATAAACAAGCTAGAGACAAATGCACCAGTGCTATCCACAAGGCAAAAGTATCTATTATAAGGAAGCCTTACCTGCTCCTGGAAAGATGGAAGACAGTTTTGGAGCAACATCAAAGAAGTAATCGGAAAAGTTTCTAAATCTCCTCCTCCATGCTGATCATCAGTGGCGCACCTTCCACTGACCCACGAGACATTGCCAATGCTTTCAATAATGCATTTACGGATCTGAGCAGCGCCCTCCCTCATGATTACTTCCAGCTGGCCAGCTTTACTGATCCCTCTCATGCAGCTCCTCAACACTCTCATCCTCCTTTTTACTTCAGAGCCATTTCAGCAGCAGAAGCCAGGAAATACCTACACAGGGTGCTGGCAAAGTCACTGTCTAGTGGAGACTCCTTGGACCTCAAATTTGTTTCACTCACCCTTGAGGAAATCCTTCTGCCCTTAATTCATATTTTAACCTGTCTCTGAAGCACTCACAGTTCCCAAAATTGTGTAAAGAGGTAACCATAACACCTGTGTATGAGTGGGGACTGTGCTTTGCAAGGAACTACCACCCAATATCCATCCTCCCACACTCTCAAAAGCATTGGAAAGAATGGTGGCTGATCAGCTAATTGAATACCTTGAAAAGTATAAACTGCAGTGTGCTAAACAGCATGGTTTTAGGGTAGGCATAGCACAACAACAGCCTTACTAGAATTTATAGGCTTCATCCATCGCTCCCTGGATCAAGGTCACCTAGTTGGGCAGCCTTTATTGATTTAACAAAGGCATTCAACATGGTGAATCATGCCCTCCTGGTTGAGCTGCTCTCTGCCATTGATCTCCCTGGCAACACGGTGGTGTGGTTCGATAGCTACCTGTGCAACCACTCTCAACAGGTGAAGACTGAAACGCCCTCTCAGATTGTAGGCCTGTCCAATCAGGAGTCCGCAAGGGTCCATCCTAGGGTCCCTCTTGTTTAGTATCTTCTAAACAATCTCCTACTCATCTGCCATGATCGTATCCCACTGTATGCTGACAACACTGTTATCTTCACCATTGACTCCGACCCTAAAGCACTGGAAAGGCATCTCCAGGTAAATGTCACAGAGGCTGAAAGATGGTTCACTAACCATAAACATATTATGAACTACAAAAAAACAACAATGTTGTTTTCCAACCCTCAGAATAAACACAGCTTCTACCCTCTATCAAACTGGTCCAGAACTTTAAGTATCTGGGGGTCTCGTTGACAGTGCCCTGTCTTATGCCACCCATATAGATAACATTGCCAAGGCAGTCAATTTGCACTTGGGGCTCCTTTACAGGCACAAATCCTGCCTTTACCATGAAGCCATCACAGTGGCCATCCATAGCTCTGTGGTCTCTCTTGTAGATTATGGTCTTGTCATCTATGGATCAGCCTTGGAAATAGCACTCCGCTGCATCACTGTTGCACTTAACAAAGACTGCTGGCTCCTAACTGGCTCCAACACAAGACCCATACCTGTGACATGTATCGCAAGGCAAAATGGCTCCCCTCAAGGGCAAGTTCAAGTACTAAACATGTCTGCTCACCAAAAGTGGGCCTTGAAATGATGCCCCTGGTACCCAAGAACTCCTCACCCCTGCTCTCCAATCCAGAGTTCACAAGAAGTTCAGTCAGCCAGTCTTTCAAAGTTCCCACTGCTGAACTCACCAAGGACAAAGGTCCTTTGCTCATCAGGCCCAGTCTGGTTTAATTCTGCCCATTGGTATCTCCTCTGCCCCTACACTAGGCTCCTTCAAACTACTATTCAAGAAGGCTCTAATTGCCTTAGCTAGCTGTGACTGTTTCCCTAGGTGTCAGCAACTTATTCTACCCCAGGCCCAGTGCCCACTTTAAACCACCCTGCTTCTCCCTGCCACCCTACTTCCTACCTACCTCCTGCCCTCCCTTCATCCTCCTCCCCCCTTCTCCTCCTTCCTTCCTTTTATATTCCCATCCCTACCTTGGTCTGTTTCTCTCCCCTGCTCCTGCCTATAGTCCTCCCGCACTCGCTTATCACCTGATTGTTTACCTTGTAACCATAATCTTTCACTGTACAATGCCATTGTCTGTGGCATTGGTGTCCAGTGTTCACCAACTTATTATATAAGTTTAATGAACTGGTTATTTATAGTGTAATGTGTGTTCTTATCCACTGTTGTATTACTGTAAACTTCCTTCTGTAGATATAATTTCTGTATTGTATTGCTTTGATTGCACCTTATCTGTATTGTTTCCTTGTATATTACTCCTTCAACATGGAACCTATGTAATGAGCTCCCAGCTCACAGGTGTCAAGCCAAGATATCAATAAATAAATAAATAAAATAAATAAATAAAATTCAACTGCACATGCTCAATCGCATATTATGGTGCAACTTCTGAATATAGCATTCTTTTGTGCCGGTGCAGTTGAGTTAGTGAGCACAAGCACTTGTGCGATGCAGCCTGCCATTTTCAAGTATGATGCCCTAGTGCGCAGAACCATTCTGAATGACTTGGTGTTGGGGAGGTGGTGCATTTTCAGCAACTCAGATAACAGGCCCTGTGTCTTTATCAAGTGACTGGTGGGTTCACATTTTTTAAGTGCTGGCCACAGTAGTAACTTGTTTCTGATTTTGAGAAATTTAGTCACCATGGTTTGGCTAATAAGCAAAGCAGGAACTGAACAAGGCCTGCTCAGGGCCTTAATTATGCTGATCATGTTGTCTGACACCACACACTTAAGTAGTGTTGCTCGGATAGTGCAGCTGTGTTCAGCCAGTGATCCAGCAGATGGCATCACTATTCAAGTTGGATCCGGCCCAGGATCTGGCCAAATATGGAGTCGGATCCGGGTCATATCCCACATTATCCGGTGCCCATCCAGGATCCTATGCCAGATCCCTGGATCCAGCATCTGATCGGTGCTGGATCCAGGATCTGGTGCCATCCTGGATCCAGCCATCAGATCCCTGGATCCAGCCATTGAATAATGTGGATCTGACCAGGGATCCAACAGCTGGATCCACAGGCAGATGGTTGAAGTATCTGGCAGATCCACTATCCTGCTGCTAAGGGCAGGTATCCATAGATCCGAATTTGTCCAGATCAACCTGAGCACACTACACTCAACCCACCTTCAGCACCTTTGGAGTTAGTCACCTGTCAATAAAGTATTGCAGTGCTTCCCCTGATTGTATGAACTGTGTCTTACTAAAGCAGCAGGCAGACAGGATAGCTAGCTTCAGAATTTGGACAGACTGACTGCTGGCAATGCTGCTGCTGACAAAGAGGAAAACTAACTAGTACAGTGACAGTCATGTAAGCCATCATCTGGACACTTGTTCACATGTCAGTGATACTGTAAGAGGGACTGTGAGACCCTTTAGCCTAAGTAAGACGATGCTAGACATCTGCTTTGTTGTGTCATACATTTGGGGATAACCACTGCAGAAAAATACAGTATTTAAGTTGTGTCAGTTTGCACCTGGATTATGCATAGGCTGTGAGATGATGGAAGACATAACTCTCCACCAGATTGTATGATAACAGCTGATGCACTAGCAGTTATGTCAAATGCTTTATCATCTCAACAGCCCATGGACTGCTATAGTGGAAATTGCTAATTTTAGGGTCAGCTCTTTCAAAGTTAGTTGCATGATGGTGCCACTTCATGGTCTCTTAAATGGTGAGTGGGAAATATCATTGCAGCTACCTGAGTATAGCTGCTGTCTTGACTCACCCTTAGCCAGATGGGAATGCTGAAACAGGAACTATTTCCACATTAGGGCTCTGTATCTACCATGCCATCTCAATGACCCTTGACTGTTAACTGACCTCCCTCTCTACTTCCACTTTGCCCATCCTGCTTCATACTTCCTACCCTTATTTCCCTCCACGCCCAATGATTCCTGCACCACCTTAGCCACCGCCTGTCTTCACCACACCAAATCTTTCACTCCCTCTTCCCCTCATCTTTTTCTCACTCCTTCCTCCCTGACTTAGACCCACTCAAAATCAACTGTATCTCATATTCCCCAATCTCTATACTTTCCTTCACCTCCTGCTCCACCGTATTCTCCACCCCACCCACCCACTCTTCTTAGACCTTGCCTGTCTTCTACTATATCTGCTTATCTCCCACCCCCACACACTTCACCCTCATTTTGACAAGGGAACCTTGGTTCCTCTGGTTCTCTGCCTGAACCTCTCCTTTCAACTGACAAAGGAAACTCAGCTCTCCAATTCCCTGCCCTGAGTCCTACCACTCTTTCCCACTCCACTCTTTGACCTTCACTTTATTTTCAGAATATGCTCTTTCCAAACCAATGCACTGTACATAAAACCAAATACAACAGGTATAAATAGGATTAAAACAGGAACAATAAAACAAGTTATCCATATTTTGGGAAGGCTAAATTAAATAAATAGGTTTTAACTCAGTTTTAAACCTATCGATGGTCAGGCATTCTCTTAACTGACGAGGTGAGATTTCCAGGTTGGAACCAAGAAAGAAAAAGCTCGAGAACCAGATGTCTTCAGTCATACCCTGGGAATCTCCAGAAATCCTCAACAGCCTTCTGAGTGTGACCTACCCTTGCCCTTTCTTGAATCAATATATACCCATGTCTGTTTCCTTGATTTGTAAGTCCTGAATTTTTGTCTATCTGATTGTGTCATTTAATGTATCCAACCTTGATTTCCTTGTGTATCTCCTCATTGACTGCATGTATCATGTATGTGCTTCATCCTACATGATGTGGAACCTTTGCAAATGAACTAATAGCTCAAAGGTTGTAATCTGAGACTTGAACAAATAAACAATAAATAAATAAATCTTGGCACCACAACCTTGCGTCATGACCAGTTTCTTGCTTTTCTGCTCCTTTCCTCCCACTACTGAAATAAAGTGGATCAATGGCTACATCCTCCTCCTCCACATCCCCTTTTCCTGCATGGACTATATCCAGTCTTCTCAATCCATGTAACCTCTGCAAATGATGCTATATGGTAGTGGTGCCACTTCTGCTGCTCCTGCCTCTACATATTTCAGATGAACACAGATAACATTTTACATATCAACTGTCACTGCTGACAGTTGAATAGTTTATTTATTTTATTTATTCAAGAGTTTCACCAGGAAGGCATACTAAACAATTTAGCTAATTTCAGATGCATCCTGGGGAAGGGAAGTGGAGTTGAATATGTAAATATTACATGAAAACATTTGTGGACAAAGTAATACAATGGGCAACATACATAGCAGGAATCTAACAGTAGACCAGCAGTAAATACAATGTGTCAAGTACATCCAAACATTTGTACTGCATTACAACATGAGTATATGCATCATAAATACAACAGAGTACACTTCTCCTCGCTATAATGAACAGAATGGGAGCCAGGTAATATATTCGTTATACCAGCGTGTTCGACATCGAGGAGTGGCTATCTGTGTTGTTCGTTAGAACCAAACCAACAGACAAACACTAAAACAATGTCAGTTATTAAACAAGTTTAATGTGATGTGCTAGAACAGTATTTGTGGCTGCATTGATCACATAGTTTTTTTTTATTTGGTTCTTTGGTTCTAAAATACTGTACGCTTAAAACGCAAAATGTGCTACATGGCATAGAGAAACGAAGAAAGCAGAATCATAGCAGCATATCGCTTGTCACAATAACAGTACATTTACTAAATTATTTACTAAATCATGACTCTATGGTAATTAACTTTAAAAAGTCTGTAATGCTTTTCTGCTTGTTTTGTTTGTTTCAGGCCAAACTCGTGAATATGACAACAGCTGTCTTAGTTGCAGTATCTTGACGTCCGCATTCTGAGCCTGTAACCACTCCAGAGCCATTTCCAGTCCAGCAACTGCAATGTGACTTGGTGGAACTGCTTTGCCCTCTTCTTCTGACTCTTCTGAGTCTCCACTTCATTTAGAAAAGTTGGTGTCTGCAGGGGCGTGGCTACCACCCAAGCCGAATGGAAGCTTGAGTTCTGAGCTCCTGCCTAACCCCCAAAAATCTGCCTGTTATCCGCAGTTCTTCTACCTAAAATGGCGCCAACTAACTTGTATTTTATGCCCGGTAGCCTATGCATGGTGAGAACTGGTGTTTTTCACCCTCAGCCAATTTGTTTGTGGTTACCCTTCGTAGTGCTGCAGTTCGGGTAGCAGGGCCTAACTGTCCGACAAGATGAAGTCGGTCTCAGATCTCAAACTAGCAGCAAGGCGACATGTCTAAATTTGGCAAATGTTTTCAGAGATTTTACATGTATGGACAAACTCGATGTGGCAGCTAAGCAAAACTCTGTGGACATTATTGATCTCGGCCAACGGGATGCATTACCGAGCATAGATTGGCTGAAGCGGAGGATGGATGGCACAAAGTAGCGCTCGTCTCCAAGAACAAGAGGGCCTCATCCATGTACTATGGGGCAAGGTGGAGGACTTGGAGAATCGGAGCTGCGGAACAATTTGTAGCTAGTTGGCTTCCCAGAGGGATGTGAGGTATGGACACAATTAGTTTTTGCAAAAGAACTGCCCGGCTTGCTGGACTGGACAGGTAAGGCCCCAATTGTAATAGACAGGGCCCACAGAACTCTGGCACCTTGCTCCAAAGCTGGGGCTCACCCACGTACAATTCTGGCATGCTTTCTCCGATTTCAAGACCAGCAGATGATTACTAGGCTGGCACGTACTAAAAAGGACTTGCAATGGAAAGGGCACAAAATACAGATATTTGCAGACTATTCTCAAGAGGTCACTAACAGGTGTCAGGCCTTCACAGCTTCCCATACAGCCTGTGCAGAATTGGGACTAGAGTATTCCTTGAGATACCCAGCTTCACTCAGGATTATCTATAATGGGGCCCCAGAATTTTGATCACCCCACCGCTGCGGAGAATTTCCTTCGGAGCAAGCCCCTAAATTGTCCTGGGGCGTCTCTGGAGCCTTCTGGCCCGAGGCTTTCCCCTAACAGGTCTACGCTGATGGAGGTATCACCGCGGGAACTGACTACAATATTCAGAGCCCCCTATGACCCAGAGCACTCCTAACCACTCATCCCTACCAAAACCCTCGGTGGCAACAGTAACAAAGAAATAAGAGACGACAAATGCTTGAGGGCTACATGTCAATAAAACTCCTCTTCTCCAGTCAAGGAGCCACAGTGGAAGCTCGGATTCATCAGCATCACAGGACTCTTTCCAGCCTGACATGAGCAACAATAAATACCAGGCATTGATGGACCTACCAACTGAAGACTCCTGGCTATTCCCCTTTGCCCCGGTCTCTCCCTCTAAGGATACTGGGTCTAAAGGTGCCAGAAACACTACAAGGTCAGAGGTTCAAGACCCCTCCTGGGATGACTCACACAATTTAAGTAACCGACATGAGTTAAAACCGACAGAGGATTCGGCCCCAGTCAAGGTGGCCGTGGGCTGATGTCCCCATTATACTTTGCTGCTGCCTCTATTTGGGCTGGTATATGCTCCCGTGATGCCCTTCTGTATAAAGGTCATTACTAAGCATTTCCCTTGTCCTCCTCTCCATGGGGTTAACGAGATTGGACAAGGGGAATATACTCAGTGACTGCTATAACATCGGTCACTTGGATCAAGGACTCGAGGGGTTTCACTAGGACCGCTTGAGCACGTTCCTCCATATCTGGATTATACAGATTTATGTGTGGATTAAAGGATGCAAATACTGACTATCTTGCTGCCCAGCCTCATGTGTGGGACGCTGGGGTCATCTGTGTTTTTTTCTCTCCTGCAGTGACAATGTGGGTAGAAGGACTCACTTGATGATGGCGGTTTGGGAGTGGGTGATATCGGAGTTGAGAGTCCTCCCTATTTAGTGTAGTCTGTGGCTACACTACCCCCAGTGACCTCCGCTGGTATCTGGGCCTCTGGTTGGTTGGTACATTCAGTGGTTGCTGGTCTGGAATGGAACTGTGTTTGGGTTTGGGTAGCGGGTGGGGGTGGATTCAGGGTATGGTTGTTCTTTGGGTATTTAGAAGTAGTTTGTATTTCTTCTTGTTAGGGGCAATTTTGCCTTGGATATACTGTTGTACAATGTTGTTCTGTGTTCTATTATGGCAATCTGAAATCTAGAGTCATACATGATATTATGGGATTTAAATAGGAGTCTGGGTTTATTGGGCACAGTGCACCTGGGTGGGGCTTCATCCTATATCTCCTTTCAGCCATGTTAACTTACTGGTCATATGGGGACTAGATTGGTCTCTTGAGACTGTGAGAGGGCTCAACTCACCAATTAAGCTAAAAGATTATTGCTCCACTTAAAGAAGCTGCAACCTATGGTGGTGTTTCTCCAGGAGACAAAGCTGTCCCCATGTGAGGCCAAGAAGCTCAAGCGTGAATGGGTTGCCATGGAGCTTCATAGTGCAGCAAAGGCCCATAAAAGGGAGTTTCTATTTTACTTCACAAGAACTGGTGTGGAAAGTGAGCGACACAAACAGGACAAGGAGGGAAGACGGATCTTGGCAGAGATAGAGACCCCAGAGGGTTCCTTGATTCTAGCTAATTTTACGCCCCTAACCAGTATTGCCCTCAGTTTTTCTTTTTCAACCAGGCCCTTACTGATTTTAATGTAGCCAATGCCCGTAGTTGTGGGTGGAGACTTTAATTTAATTCTAGATTTCTATGGATAGAAGCAACAAAACCCTAAACCCCATAGACAAGCACTCAAAGTGGTCCAGACATTAATGTCAGAGCATACTTTGCTGGATGCCTGGAGAACCATGCACCCAGGTGTCTATGCTTACTCCTGCTATTCTCAGGCTCATGGCTCATCTAGCAGAATTGATTTCTGGCTTCTCTCATCTAGCCTTTATGAGAAGGTAACTGGCACTGATATGCACTCCATTTATGTCTCGGACCATACTCCTATAGAACTAGGGATCAAACTGGCTCCGACCCCATCCCACTCCCACATGGCGGTTGGATCCCTGTTACTTGAGGATGCTGATTTTTCTTGCTGGCTGGGGCCTGTGGTGCAAGAATATTGGGAAATCAATGATAATGAGGAATTGAATGATTTAACGCTTTGGGAGGCCTTGAAGGCCACCATTCATTGTAAAATTATTGCATATGCTCTCATAGACAGAGGCGGTGCCAAGCTGACCAAAGAGCTCTAGAAAAGCAGTTAGCCTCTCTGAAGCCCAGTATAAGTCTTCAGTTCCACCTCAGTCCTTATTAGCTCAGTTGATTAGTACCAGGATTTCTTTAAATGTCCACCTGACCTGACAAGCGGAGTTAAATCTCAGACAGCTGCATCATTCTTACTGGGAATGGGAGGGAGCTAGTAAACTTCTGGCTTATCAACTTAAGCAACAACAGGCATCCCGTACCATCCATGCGCTGAAAGATATGCATGGGGTCTTAACCCACTCATACAGGGATAAGTGAGATCATGGCCCAGTTCTATGAGGCATTGTACTCTGCTCCTCACCCTCCCGACCCCTTGAGTATTCAAAATTTGGGGAGAACTTCCTATTCCCGCCTAATGGTTTCTGATGCAAAACTATTGGGCGCCTATCACTGTAAGGCGGAGGTGGATAAGGCCATTACATCCCTAAATTCTGAAAAGCCCCAGGAAAAGGACGGCCTCCCATTGATTTTACAAAATAAAGGGAACTAATCTGGCCCCATACTTGATTAGGATGTTCCACATTCACTACAGGTTGGTTTTCTCCTCCCATCCCTGAGGGAGGCTACTATTACAGTGCTTCCGAAAAGGGAAGGATCCTCTTCTGCCAAGTAGCTACCATCCCATTTCTCTCATTAATGTGGATGCTAAAATTCTGGCTAGGCTTCTTGCTGGTAGGCTAGAACGTCTCATGGTTGATCTGACCCACTCTGGCCAAGCGGGCTTTATTCAAAGGCGACTAGGATCGGATCATCATAGAACACTGCTGTCACTTTTGCACCATACCACAATATCTAGCAAGCCCTCCTTAGCCTTAGCAATCGATTTTGAAAGGCATTTGACTCTGTTCAGTGGCCCTTTTGTTCCTCCTCTCTCTAAAATGGGTTTTGGGCCTGGTTTTATTGCCTGTGTAAAACTGTTATATTCTTCCCCTATGGTCTCTGTCTTAACAAATGGGGTTATGTCTCCGTCCTTCCCTTACAAAAGGAACCAGGCAGGGGTGTCCCTTTCCCATCTTCTTTTGTCCTGGCCATACAGCCACTGGCCATTGCTCTTAGAGAATCATCTAATATCCCGGGCTAAGAGTGGGTAATAACACCTTCAAATGTTTCTCTTATGGATGACTTGCTTATCACCACGGAGTTCTCTTCTGAGGTGATTGACAGTATCCTTGAGATCTTGGCTACTTTTGCTGAGGTATCAGGGCTTAAGATCAATCAGTCCAAAACCGAGTGCTTCTGCTGAACTCTAACACCCTGGAACGACTTCATAAACAGAAGCCTTCATTGGTCTCCTAATGGCGTAAAATATCTGGGTATTATCCTTCATTCCAATATAGGGAAAATGCTCTCTGCTAATTTTGTGGCTTTACTAGATTCCTTAAACAGGACATGGGTAGGTGGAAGGCCTTAAGACTGTCACTGGCGGGTAAGATTGACTCCATCAAAATGATGGCTGCCCCCAGGATATTATATTTATTAGCTCACCTACCCATGGCTATCCCCAAAGATGGTTTCAGAAACTAGACGCATTAGTGGGTAACTTCCTATGGGAAGGGGCCCGTCCCGGTTCAGTAAACTCAAACTCCGCCAACACTGGAGTAAAGGTGGATGGGGCCTTCCTGGTTTCAGAGATACCATATGGCCTTCATTACCTCTCAAACTATCAGATAGTTTGCTAGGATTGGTCTGACCTCTCAACTTGGTCCCTTAGAGGCATCACTGGCCCAGACTCCTTCACGGTGGTGGTGCTGTATAGTGAGAAGAAGCTATCCCATGTTCTCTCCCTCCCATGCAGGTCTCTATTCTGTATTGAAACAAGCCTTCTCAGTTTTAGGATGGGACCCAACCCCGTGGAGACATATGCCCTGTGGAACAATTCAGCTCTACAGATAGGAGGTCCCCAATACACTGGAAATACTGGGAGGCCATAGGCATTTCTAAGATCCAGGATCTGTTGCTCCCAATACTGTCACATTAGATACTTTTGAATCACTGAAAGAAAGATTTGGCCTTCCCAGTCTCACTTCTGGAGATATCTGCAGATTAGGGATGCTATTCTTCATTTGCCTAATGCTCCACGAGATGGAGGGGCAGCACCCTCACCGTTAGCTGTCTAGGGGAAGAAAAGTAAGGGCAGGGCCAGTATGATCTATTCGGCTCTTAGGGATGCCACTGTATACCCTACTCAGTGGGCCAAATTGCAATGGAAAGGGACCTCCAGGTCTCAGTCTCTGACAGGCTGTAGCACAGCTGGATCAGAGCACATAAGGCCTGTTGGGACGAGCGCACCCATCTTATTATGAATAAGACCAGTCACAGGTACTATAGGGATCCAACTAAACTCCAGAAGATGGGTCTCCTGTCAAAGGATACATGTTGGAGATGTGGCAAGGATGGGGCGCATTTGTTTCATGTTCTCTGGGACTGCCTAACCTGCATTCCTTTTGGACATCGGTTAGGAGCATGTGCCAACAAATTTTCCCAGACATTAATCCAGACCCACCCTTTTGCTTCTTGGATGTGCACAGCCGAATGTACCCAAATGCAACCTCTGGGGCTCAATGGGTCACTGCAGTAGGGCGGTGGCCAAACAGCTCATCTTACTAAAATGGAAATCCTCTCGTACACCATACTTTCAAGACTTTTTACTGGCATTAGGTCAGGGGCTATGTTTGAAAGGATCTCCAACTTAGCGGCTGGCTCTATAGCCCAATTTGAGAAATGCTGGCAACCCTTTCTGCAATCTAAATTTTGTCATAATGTCCCCATTCGAACAGCCCCATAGCTTGCTAGTACCCTGGTTTGGGTTGCTAACTTTCCGTGGAGGTGGTGCCCCCTCTTCTCTTTGATCCCAGGCTGTCCCCTTACATTTCCTTTATCTAGTGAAGATTGCCTGTCTGTATATAGTTGATATAGTTGCATGATCCTACTTAGGCACACACATGTTCAATACTTGCTATGGATTTGACCCGGCAGGATTATTTACCTTACCCTGGCTTTGCTTTTATTAAATGTATCAAGTACTGTAAGCCTTTGAGGCACAGAGGTCTCAGGCTGATCCTTCATTAAGTTTGTCTTATTATGTGACTGCTATGTCCTGTTATGTATTCCTATGGTCAATAACAATGGATATCTGTGTTTATTGTATAGTAAGGCTTTGTCTATCTATGTTATCCTGGCCTCTCCAATTGATGCGGTCTGGGCTGGCTCTGACATATCATCCTGTGATGTGTGTGTGTCTTATCAAATAATAAAAATTGTTAAACTTAAAGAAAAGTTGGTGTCTGCAGATATTTTCTTGAGGCTTTCACCACATTTTAGTCTGTCCAGGACAGCTGTTTGGTTTGGACCGAGTACAAGGATCGCTTCATCCCTACAGCAGCAGTGTTTAACACTGAAATGTGAATCCGTAATCCTGAACTTAGTGTGTCTTTTATCAGTGAAACTGGTTGGGTAATTAATTATTTGATGGAATGATTGCTTTACAGGGGTATTCCATTAATTTGTTTAATTGATGGAGATTGAGTGCAACTTAGTGCAGCCCTGTGTTTCAGTGCAGACATGCATACCGTGCTACAGTGCTATGATGGTAATGTTTTAGATAGGTGCTGAATTCCTGGGAGCCAAGTGAGCCTTTTCGTTACAACTGATAATTTGCTATAACAAGGTTTGTTATAGTAAGGGAGCACTATACTTAGAAGGAGCATTCAGTCAAATTGAACTTGGTAAGCAGCCAAAGTGAATAGGAAAGGCAAGTTGCATAGTGCTATGTTGGGCAGTCCAACAGAGCCATGGTAAGATAAGCCTACATCATGGGGATAAAGATTAAGGTTGGGAAGAGGGGTCAGACTCATACTGCTCCACTCCATCACAGAAATCTGAAGAAATTATCTTCTTGTGTGGACTAAGTCCTATATTGGCCTTTTAACACACTTGTTCTGACTGATTTCTTGACTTTTTACCAGAACTGTAGATCCATTTCACCCCATCTCCCGATGCCCACATATCACTCATGACAGACTTTGCTTCAGTACCAGTGATGCTATGTGCTTTGCTTATACTTGTTTCATCAGCTTCTTTGTCCAGACTTTTCAGCTTTCCTAGCCCACCCTTCATCATCTGCTTGTATTTCTCTATTTGACCATAATCCATATTGTAGTACTATAAGTATTGGCAGTACTGTGTGTATACAGGTAATGAATATAAGACTTGGTAAACTGTGTGACATTTAGCAATCTAACTTAAAAGCACAGGGTGAGACCCACAGAACTGGTTTGAGCATCCTTAATTTATTGAACTAGTAATTAAAAAAAATTAGCCTTCTAGCACAAAAGCACAGTCCAAAGAACCCACCACCAACTCAGTAGTAGTCTGTGTCTCTCCCACTGCAACACATTTAATACTTGGTAAATATAGTCTAGCCCTCTGGTACAAGAACACACGGTGAGGCACATAGAAATGACCTCAAGCATCACTTAGTGTAATGCACTTCTAGATCAAAGATTTAGTCCTGTTGCACAAAAGTGCAAGGCAAGAAACCCACCACCCACCAGTAGTAGTCTTTACATTCCTGCTACATTTGGAAAACTGTGCAAAATTATCCCTCTGGCACTGCAGTACAGGTGAGGCACCAAGAACTGGTCTGAGTGTTCCTTAATGCACTGTCTAATGGCTTACTAAATTAACCATCTGGCACTACAGCAGCTCATGGCAAGGTACACAAAACTGTTTTGAGCATCCCTTAATTTACTGCACTAGTTCCTCAAAACATTAGCCACCTGGCACAAAAGTGCAGGACGAGATACCCATCACCCACCAAGCAGTAATTTACTGGCCAGTCCCAATCACAAAAATAAAATAATTAAAACTGGAGATTTGGTGATAGGTAAACAAAACAAAAAGGTGTCTGAGTGGCTCAGCTGGTAGCACATCCACTTCTGGCTACAAGGTTCTAATCCTACAAAAGGATTGGGCCTATACCACAAATGCTGATACCTGAGTTTAGCATTAAGGGGATGCTATACTGGTGGGCATGCCATTCTTTAGATGAGACTTTAAACCAAGGTTCTGTCTGCATTTTCTGGTGGTTGTTCAGATGGACATTAACAATCCCATGGCACTTTTTGTAAAGAGTTGGGGAATTTCCATAAGACAAATTTCTCCCATTCACTTAAAAAATATCAGCAACAGGTTAACCTCATTCAATTTCTGTAAGTTTGCATCTGTATCCCCTCCCCCGGCACAGCTGAAAATAGGCAGTATTGTCTTGCCCTCCTTTCCCGTCAATGCAAACTAAATCAAATAAATAAATAACATTTCCAGAACTAAAAGCAAACAAAAAGCACCTTAGTCTGCTATAAACAAAATGCCTATTGGTGAGTACAGCACTGCTCTTTTCTGCCCTCTAACACTCTGGCTTTGGTCCTACCAACCTGCAGTTTTTCTCTTTCTGAAACCCCCCAACACACTCTCAAAATCTCACACAATTATTATTAACAGAGTTTCCTTCTTCTCTCATCCTCTTGAGCTGCCTTCTCCCTTCTGCTACTGTCCTCGTGAACAAACTCTGCCGAACAGAAGGACTTGCCCTGAGTGTACCCTGACAAATAAGGAATGTTTTGGGTGTTAAAGTGCATGGGGTGCTTTTCCTTCCTTATATGTGTGTGTTTTACAGATCATTGCTCAGTTTGTTTGCTATTCATTTTTTGTACATTTCAAACAGAAAAAACCTGCTGAGCAACAATTTAACATCAGCATTCATTCTGGCTTAAATTAAAACACCCCTAGTTCAGGTGGGGATGGGGTTCTTAATGAACCATTCACCCATTCCTAGTAAATACGATCTACCCTTCTATCCTGATTTTCTTTGAAGATGGCGACAAACTTCAGGAGAACCTTATCCTCAGTGGCTGGGTGGACTACTGGTTTCTTAAATTCATTGTATCCAAATGTAAGGTGGATACATGGGAAGAGAAACAGAAATGGGACATACAAAGTGTGCAAGTCTCCTATTTCTGTACATAAGGAGGAAAAGAATCTGTGGTCGTAACAGACAAGGGTCTAATGTGAGACAGGTAGTGTGAAGATGCTGTCAAGAAGATAGGAAGAATGTTAGGGTACATTAAAAGTGGGTGATCAGAAAGGCAGGAATGTAGGGGAAGATTAGGTGTGCTGGCCAAGGCACCTAGCTTCACCTGAGATCTTTTTCTAGGTTGCTTGAAAGGACAGAGCAAAGAGAACTACCAGAGCAAGGATAAGGATTAAGGCTTTTTGGCTAGGCAGATTTACTGTGTGTTGTTATTTTTATTTTGTACTCACAGGATTGTTACTGTTTGTTGCTACCATTTTATTGCTTTATTTTCTCTGATTCAGATTGCTGTTGCTGGGTATACCTTCTGCTGCATTATTACATGGTGTGCCTACAGGTGTGTGTTTACAGATTACTGCTGTAATCTTCTGATTCAAATTGTCTTTTGCAAGGTATATCTTCTGTTACTGCTTTATTTTTCTGTGTAGCAAAGTGTTTCTTACAGGTATATCTTCTGTGAAATTATTACAGGTGGTACTTTACAGGTTTTACAGTTTTAGCTATCATTAGGATAAGCTTTCAGGGCTACTGCATTTGTTGCTGGCTGATTGTTTCTGCTCTTACCTCCTTGTTCTTTCGTCATGCAGTTGTTCTTTTCAGCAGAGGAAGGGCCCAGCCACCTACCCCATCCCCAACCACCTCACTACACTCTTTTATAGGGTAGCACAGTTGTGACATTTCCTGTAGCAAAGCAGGAAGGGGCGGATAAGAGGGTATCTACCAGTGACCTCATTTACAGGGCACTAGAACGTTAACTGTTATAACAAGTTATACAAAACAAACAAACAAAACACAAAATCAAACTTTTGCTTTCATTTTCTTCCTTCTAATTACTCTGACCGGATTATAAACCCAGCAACTTATTTGGAATGGATATCATTAACTGCAGGTACTGTGGAACACTTTTCAGAAAGGTAGTTTTACAGGATTTAGGACACTGTCCTACATGCTGGGCCATTGGAGAACTATGGGCTCAGCTCCAGGCAGCATGGGCAGAGACTGCACCTCAAATTACACATTCAAGAGGAAATATATTATAAGAACCACCCACCATTTCCCCAACATCCAACAGAAGCACCTTGACCACAGAGGGTAGTTGGTCCAGGAGGGTGGCAGGTGGTTAGGAGCGGCAAATTAGGTGCTCTTCAACATATTACCTCCACAAACCATATAAAACTACAAACAGGTATCTGCCTCTATCTCCGAAATCAAACAAAGGAGCAGAGGACACTGCAGACAGGACACTGCAGCACAGGAGCTAGCACAACAAATCTCACCCAAAACAGGAACCAAAACAAAACAAACAAAAGGAAATCCCAAAAAGTCTGCTCATAGGAGACTCCATGATTTGGTGAGTTGATACCTATCTCCAGCCAGGAGTAATGGTCAGATGTCTCTAGGTACATCAGCGTGGAAGACACTAACTGCATTGCTAAAATTGTTCAGGAAGCAGGGAAAACATTGATGTCCTGGTACACAGAGGGACTAACGATCTCACCAGCCGGTCAGTTGTGCAGACCAAGGAACACCTGACCAGGTTGGGTGACAAACTATCATCCATTTTATTCAGCATCTCCTTCTCTGAGATTCTGCCAGTCTGGGAGAGGAGGACAGATGGACGGAAGGTCAGAGAAGGGAGATGGGGGCTAAACATGTGGCTCAAGGGCTGGTGCCAGGAAAAAGGACACAAATTTGCAGGAACTGGCAACAATTTTGAGAGTGAAAGTTCTTTAAATTTTATGGACTGCATCTGACTAAGGAGGGAGTCAGTGCATTGGGGCAGAAGTTTGGCGTCTTTGCAGAATATTTAAACTAACAAATGAAGATGGGGTGCAGCACCCCATACGTGAAATGGGAAGAACACCTCCCCTCAGCTAGTGGTCATACAGGAGTTCAACATGTTTATAGTTCACTTGCATCACCAGGTAAAGAAAAGGTGTGGCTCCCCATACAACACACTGGGGAAAAGCGGACGTCGCCCAACAACTAACACACCGACATCTGGACAATGGAAAATCATGTATAATAATGCTTGCAGTCTGGGAAACAAGATCCCAGACCTGCAGCAATAATGATAAAGGCTAAACTGGACATAGTAGCCATTAGCAGACATGGTCTACCAGTAACCGCACTTGGGAGCCTTCAGTACCTGGCTATGTACTGTTCAGAAGAGACCAAGGTGCAAAAAGGGAGGTGGAGTGGCCCTTTATGTCAATGAAAATATCAAAGCTACAGAAATTCAGAATACACATGAGGAGCCAGAAGAACTGTGGGTCACCCTGGAAACAGGAAATGGGACAGCCATACAAACTGGGGTTGTGTATAGGCCTCCAGACCAGGGGAGGACATAGACACGTTACTGTTAGAAGATATACAAAACCTGACAGCTAAAGGTGATGTTCTGATAACGGAGACTTAATATGCCAGATACAGATTGGTAAATACCAACAGGGACATCTGCCAGAACTAGACACATGGTGGATTCCTGCAGGGGAGGACCTCAAACAACTGATACAACAACCCACAAGAGACAGGGCTATCCTAGATCTAGTACTGACTAACAGGAAAGGATCACAGATCTCCAGGTAGAAGGTCACCTGTGGGCCAGTGACCATCGCATGGTATGGTTCAATTTGGCCACTAGAACAAAATCATCCCATTCCAAGGCAAAATATGGGACTTCAGAGGAGCTGACTTTGATAAAATGGCCAACAGAGTTAAGCTAGCCCTGGCAAAAGAAATACAGGTGAGGGGCATAGGCAAAGTGGGCAAGCATTAAAGATGCAATACTTGAAGCAACATCCCATTATGTTAATGAGAAAAGGAAGTGCAAAAGAAGAAGGAAACCACTTTAATTCTCAAACACAGTAGCAGAAAAGGTCAGAGCCAAAAGGCTGGCCTTCAGGAAATATAAGGGAGCAGCAGGATGAAGACAGGAGGCATACCAAACTTCCCTAAGGGAAGCAGGGAAGGCAGTAAGGCCCAATCCAAGGAAATATTAGCACAAATAGTAAAAGAAGGTGACAAGACTTTCTATAGATGCATTAGCAAAAGGAGAAAATCAGAGGGGTATTGTTAAGATCAAAGGGAAAAAGAGGGCGTGTGAGGAGGAGGACCCTGTAAAAGCATCTATCTTAAATAGATACTTCTGCTCAGTATTTACTGAAAAGAAGGTAGGGCAGGGCCCATAGCTCAGCACCATGGACACAGGGGGAGGAGGAGTGCACTGTTCCCTTCACAAAAGAAAGGGTCCTACATGAGCTCGATAAGCTCAGGGTGGACAAGGCAATGGAACCTGATGGCATACATCCCAGGTTACTAAAGGAGCTAAGGGTGGATCTAGCAGAGCCATTATAAGAACTGTTTAGTAAGTCTCTGAGCACAGTAGAGGTCCCAGAAGACTGTAGAAGGGCTCATGTGATCCCGCCTCCACAAGAGTGGTAGCAGGAGGAGGCAGGGAACCACAGACCAGACAGTTGTACCTCAGTAGTGGGAAAGATTATAGAGACTCCCTAAGGAAAGGATAGTGCAACACCTGGACTCCATAAGAGCACAGGATCCAAGACAGCATGGGTTTACAAAAGGAAGGTCCTCTCAAACTAATCTCATAGATTTCTTTGACTTGGTAACCAGAGTGGTGGACCAAGGGGAGCAGCTGATGTTGCCTACCTTGACTTCAGCAATGCTTTCAATACTGTTCCACATAGGAATTGATTAATAGCTGGGTAGGCTCGGGGTAGGTCAGGCGTTGGTCAGCTGGGTGACAAGCTGGTTGACAGGCAGAAAACGAGAGTGGTGGTAAATGGTATACAGTCAGAAGAGATGCAAGTCAGAAGTGGGATACCTCAGGGATCTGTTCTGGAGCCAGTCCTCTTCAATATCTTTATCAGTGACATTGCAGGTGGACTGGAGGGTAAGGTTTGTCTGTTTGCAGATTACACCAAGATCTGCAACAGAGTAGATGATCCAGATGGTGTGTGCAGAATGAGAAGAAATCTGGATAAACTAGCAAAATAGTCGGAAGAGTGTCAACTGGGGTTTAACGTAAAGAAGTGCAAGATCATGCACATAGGGAAGAGAAACCCTAAGCCTCCTATAGGCTGGGAGGAGAGTTGCTGGCAGTCACAAGGGAAGAAAGAGACTTGGCCATCATCACAGATGACCTGAAATCATCCAAGAAGACCACTGAAGCAGTAGGTAGGCAAGAGGGATGTTGGGGTGTATTAGTATGGGTATCACAAGTCAGAAGAGGGAGGTAATAAACCTTCTTTACAAGACACTGGTTAGGCCCCATCTGGAGTACTGCATGCAGTACTGGAGACCACACCTTCACAAGGACATTAACCAAATTGAGGCAGTCCAGAGAAAGGCAACCAAAATGGTGCAGGGACTGCATCTGAAACATATGAGGACAGATAAACTGAGCTCAATATGTACAGTATATCCTAGAGCAAAGGAGGAGAGAGGTGATTTGACTGAAACATTCAAACACCTTAAGGGCATTAACAAGGTGAAAGAGTCTAACATGTTTCAATATAAGAAAAATAGCAGGACAAGAGGACACAGCATGAGATTAGAGGGGAGGCCGATTAAGGTGTAAATGTGAGGAAAGTTCTTTTCACAGAAAGGGTGGTAGATGCATGGAACGGCCTACCTCAGGAAGTTGTGGATATGAATACAGTGCAGGGCTTCAAACAGGCATGGATAGGCATAAGGGAGCACACAGATGAGTATGAATAGATAGGCCATTGACAGAGCAAAGGCCAATGGCACGCTCATAAGGTAGAAAAATAATGGGCAGACTGGATGGGCCTTTGCAGGTCCTTATCTGCTGTCAACTTTGTTTCTATGTAATCCTACCATGTACAAGGCTCTGGTCCAGCCCCACCAGGAGTACTGCAGGTCTGCATGTTCCAACACAAAAAGGGTATGAGGCAGTAAAGATGGTGAACACAGGACCACCAAAATGATCAGGGGTATGGAGGACAAAAGCTACGAGGACAGAGTAGTGACATATTCACACTGGAGAGAAGGAGGATTGAGAGGGAACATGATCACAGTGTTTTGACAGGGTCAGGAGAAGGTCACTACTGTATGGGGAGCAGCTGTAGAGTAATGAACTGATAGCTGTACACTGCACAGTCTTGATAGACCTTAGGGCCTGTATCTGCTGGCATTTTTCATTTGTTCAGTATTATGAAGGGCATCAACACAGTAAAACAGGTGGCAAGTTTAGATCTGGTGTCTCCAGCAGGATGAGGGACACACTTGAAGCTCAAAGCTTGTAAATTCAGGATTAACATTAGGAGACATTTCTTCTCTCAGTTGGTGGTGAACATATGGAGCAATTAGTGTACATAAAGATAGTGCAGGTCTTCAGGGAAAGACTGGAAAAATGTTTAACTCCATTGGAATTACAAGGTTCCCTGGCTAGTAGGTTGGGTGGGAAATCACAATAACTTAGTACATATTTGAACAGCATGCTTGTTGATCCTTGCTTATAAAGTGAGGAGGGGTAGATTGGATTGACCTAGAATACCTTCTGGCATTAAATTAATAAGTAAACTGTTGCAAGCTTCTTTCTTCCTTCTGTAAGATGGCACTGAACAGTAAATGAAATCTGATGGTCTGAGACTGACCATCACAGTGCAGTGCATCCATTTCACATTACTGGACAGTCATGTCACTTTTTATAAACAAAGACCTGGTTTACTAAACAACAATGAATCATTTTAGAAGTGTTCCTCACTCTATGCAGTGTGGCAATGCTAAATCAATGCACTTTTCAGGTATGTAGAAGGCATGCAATGCCTACACCTCATCTTCCCTGAGGCATGCATTGATGTAGTATATTTGCACACCCTGACATGGGTTATTTCCTACTTTGAGTTGCCAGGCTTTATGACTACAAAGAAGAACTGACACAGTAGTACAGAGCAGAAATAGATCAAGATCATTGTAGCTTAGGCTAATCTCTCAAGAGTTCCAAATATTAGAGAGCTGCCAATAATACTGAGCTGCCCCAAAGTGCCAGAATCCTTGGCCTTTTGGAAGGGCTGCATAAGCATCCCATGCTGGACTTTCAGCAAATTGAAATTAGTGGGTAAGGGTCATAGGTGTGGGTCACCTCTGATGTGAGAGCAGCAGGTTTCCTCCATAAAAATTGGATAAAAGACTGGGATAAGTGACTTAGGAATTCCTAGTTGTAAAGACAGTTGGAAGAGACCCCCATGGTTGACTGCCAGGGAGGGAACAGTGCAAGAACAGTGAATAAAACGTTTGCAGGAATTGTCTAACAGTGTGCCTCCTCCACACTGTCACTACTAACATCAATAGGGTCCGATCATGATTGTGAGGTTACAGTTGTGCACACATATGGGGCACCTGGGATCACATGTTGATTCCAGGACGTTTGTCATAGACAAACAGGTGCAGTATTTCAAAGAGGATATGCTTGGACTGTGGGAAAAGGGCAAACAGCTTTTTGGCACTGGAGTATCTCTTTTCCAGCCTGCAGGTTATTGGCATGAGCTATTGCACAGAGTTGCAGCTGAGGGTGAAATTTTTTGGAGGGGAGCATACAGGATAAAGAAGGTAAACACCCTCCTTGAATAGAGCTGGAGTGTAAGCTCTGGTCCAAAAGCCCTGAATCCAAAGCTTTGCTTAGACACCAAATAGAGCAAAATCAGAAAATACATATCATCGTCATGAGCAATTAATAGTTCTAAAATACTATTAATAGAACTTTCACTACTTTACTACCTTGTATGTAAGTACTTATATGCTATTTTTAGACCCTATTTTAATTGGATCTCATAAAAGTACAGTATGTTGTTTTGCCTTTTAGGACTCAGCACAGGGATTGTGAAAAAACACTCAATAACCCCCATGTAGTGATGCTGAGCAAATAAAAGTGGTTCCAGCTATTAAAATGCAATAAAGTCTAGCACTTTGAAATCTTACCTAAACAAATGTGGACTCTGATCTCTAAAACAGATCCTCCATACATCTCAGACAATCTATCAGCAAGGCACCTTGAAAGACAGGCTTGAACATATCACACCCTATAGCAGATCACTGTCACTTAAAAGAATGAATAGTTTGCATTACTCTTGCAAAAGTGAAATCCAAGTCAGACATCTCTAAACTAAAGGCTGTGGGGCTTTTATTTAAGGGTTATCTAATAGCTCATCATCTTTAAAAAACACTAATGAATCTCCTTAGGCATTAAAATGGTGCAGTATTCCTTAAATTCTGGTGATTCTGAAGCACTTTCTGAAAAGAAGCTCTATCACAACCCTCCATCCCCATTAGGACACATTTCATAGTCATAATTGTAAATGAGTCACCCGCTCTGCACAGAATTGCTGTGATACCCCTAATCACTGATGCTGAATGTATGGTCAAAATAAGAGAAATCTCAAGAGTCCAACACATACACATACGAACAGTAGTAAGGAAAAGTACATCTTCTGATTGGCTTACCCAATCTTATTTATTGTGTATTGCTTTTGGCAACAACTTTCATACAGCCAACCTTTCTAATCCAGTAATGATACACAGTATTTATAGTAGTTCTTAACCCTCTTCAAAACATTTTCGATCCCGAGTGGAGTAACTGCAGGTAGCACAAAATGGACACACACAGGTGACATGCACGCTCACACCGAGTTGCTGAGATTGGTAAGCCAAAAGAGTGACTTTAATCTTACTACTCTGTGGGATTGGTTGGTATTTCAGGACTGTGAGAATATAGTAGTCAGTGCTCAGATGCACTGATTATAATGACATGAATATGATGTAGAAATGTTTTTATTTTTTTTTCACTGTAAACTTAAACACAAAACTACTGTATTATTAATTTAAAGGGGACTGGCAATTTTTGCAAATGTAGCTGCCTGTGATTTTTCTACAGTATTTCCAAGAATTATATTCACATCCCTATATATATATGACCTGGATATCGATTCAAAAAACTTGAAATTGTTATCTATTATTACATTGTGACGCTTTTAAACGACTGCTTCTCAGATTTATGACGTGAATGGAAGCTTAAATGAATTATAACTGTTGTCTGTGAACACATGCAACTTATGTATTTGATTTTATGTTTAATGTTATACACATATATATATATATGTGTGTTTATGTTTTATTTTTATGGATGCAATTGTAAAAGAGAGCTTTTTCTCTCAATTTTGCTTTCCAATAAATTGAATTGAATTGAATGATTTAAATATAACTATGCTAAATAAAACACATTTTGTGCAGTATTTTCTTTTGGGACAACAGTCTGTACAATGTGTTTCATGGAACAGGAATATAAAGTTTTGACTATGTCACTGCATGGATTCAGCACCCTGATTATAAATCGTTGACCTATGAGGGCAGTGATCAGAGTTTTGAATTCATGTAGCAACACAGAAAAATTCCAACATGCTTGTTCCAGAAAAGTACTGTAGAGAATGTTGTCCATTATATGAAAACAGTAAAAAAAAATAGTTTCTCCCAGCAATGGTTAAATATGGATTATAGGAGGTATAAATATTTATAAAAATAGGAACCTTACAGAAATCAGTAAATTCTCATAGGTTTTCTGTCCCCTTTAACTGGGATTCCTACCACAAAACCAAATAAAATTGGCATTTATGACTAAGGAAAGAAACAGTTCTACCTTTGAACCTGCAATAATACTTTTTTTTCTAAATTAATTGCCAGGAAGACCTCTTGAGATGGATCATTTCATTTACAAGAGTGTCTTGGGGCAAACACATAGTGCAAGCAATCTAGCTGAAGTGCAGTCAACAGATGACAGCTTGCTGCAATGACAATTAGCCGTTGTCAGTTAGACAACACACATCAAATCCATTACAAAGTAGAGAAAAGCATGCATTTTGCTCTCTATAATTTTTCATTTATTTGTAATTTCTGACCTTGAAAGGCTCACAGTGATGTGACAACTTGCTTGCAGATAGGTCTTTGGAGGTTGGCTACATGGGCCCAGTATTGGAAATGGCATAAATTGGCCAACGGAACCCACCCCTTTGATGTAGGATCAAATATAACTGACAGGGTCTGGGGACACATTGCTTCATTATGTATTACATGTTTACACTTTATTTAGCAAGTTGTTAGCCTTTTGGAGTACATTTTAAACAGGAGCAATCCTTTTACATGTTGCTCCTGGAACTGAGTCAGACTTTTCATTTCAAGTGTGGAACCTAGTTCCATGGTGCCCCTCCCTTTTCCACCAGTGCATAGACCTGTTTCAATTGACAGGGCATTTGTAGCCAGGGCACAAGGGAAAATCCTCCACTCTTACATGCCATGGGATCTTTAATTTGAAGTTACAAAAAACAGCAGCAGACCTTCAGATTATTGCACATAACTTTATTTCAGTGCAGTGCAGTACATGAGTGCACAATCCTGTATGAGTGCAAATCAAACAAACTTTACAGAATGTTGGTTAATTAACTCTGACGTCCTCAGCTACTGGCCCAACTACTTTGCTCAACATCTTCATCAGAAGGATTAGGATGTTCCATGCTGCAGCCTTTAAATAATCCACATCTTAAAGTGACAGTGCTGAAGTGCAACAACAATAGTGAAAACAGGCAACAGCATTAAAAACAATAAAATATAGAACAGTTGTGATCAAACTATTACTTTAACTGTTATACAATATATAAGAATGCAATCTCTTGGTTCATTCACTAGGAAATAACACACTAAGCAAGTTCTGTGTCATTGTTATCCTTTATCATTGCATGAAAAGCTGATACTCAATGGGTGAACAAACTCTGGAGACATAAGTAAAACACAAAACAACAGCATTAGCTATCACAGACCATAATTAAGCAATAGAGCACGACGGGTGTGTTGTGAGTAATAACATCACTGGGTGGAGTAGGCAAGAAGCCGAAGTGCTTCCAACACCCCAGGAGTGACGTTATTACACACAACACACATCCCTGGAGTGCCTTATTGCATTATACAATGGTTCATTTATTTACAAAGAAAACATATTAAAAAAGTGTTTTAAATATTTTTTCTTAATTTTCTGATGTGGAAGTATATCTTTTGGGGAAAAATCCTATTTCTTATTTCTCCACTGGGTGGTGCTGCTGCTGTGTACCACCTGATTTCTCAGTCTGGGCTTGTGTCAGTGTGTGCTCTGTGTGTGTTTGAAAGTGTTACGCTGTCTCCCCAAGCTGTACTTTTTAGAAGACAGTATCCCATGTCTTTATGGAGAGGTGACCTGTTGAATTTAAAGAAGCTTGGCTGTTTTAACAGAAAGGCTGCACTGAACTGTAGTTGTGCTTAGGGGATCACCGGAATACAAGTACTGTTTTTGTTTTGCTATGGAAATGGGTCCGTGGTTCTCAGGTGAGAGTGGCAATCACAGTGGAAGGCTGTTGTTAGAGTTGCTAGAGTTGCCAAGGTAATGGCACACTGCATATTTTTCAACTAGGACACCAAGCAGTACAGTCGTAGCTACTGACCTGATCAACAAGTGGAGGCTGTGGTGCATGTGTGCTGGGTTTATCATGGTGGCGAGCGGTGAGGAAGCCGCTTTCTCGTATGTTTTATTTAGTGCAAATGTTGTGCTTGGAAATTGTTTAGAGGAAGACAGGACACTGACAGATGTTATCTTACTGGATTCTGAGTGTGGAGTTTTAAATTAGCTGAAACCAACTGTGCTTCACAATGCCTTGTGTGGGGAGGAGGGAGGGTTTCTGTTGCTGTTGTGGGGTCACCTGTGTGCCTGGCTTTTTCCAGTGATGTTGCTGTTCAGTAACATCATTGTCCCAGGCACACAGTGACCAATCAGGAAACGAGAATTTTTCTGCCATTGTATAATTAAGGTTATACATTCTTTCAGATTGCAATTTAAGAAACACAGAAACATAGAAAAAGATGGCAGAAGTGGACCAAGAGTCCATCGAGTCTGCCCAATGGGTTCTGAGACCTTTAGTGGTCATGGGTCCTAGCTCACCTGCACCTGCTGAGTTTTATACTTGTTTCAGCACCCACTGAGTCTAAAATAGCCCTTACTCTGTCCCACCCATGTTTGAATGCTGCCATAGACCTGGCTCCTACCACCTTGAAGGCAACCTGTTCCATGATTCCACCACCCTGTCTGAAAAGTAAAGTTTCCTTAACTACCTCTTGAAGTGACCTCCTCTCAGTTTCATTGCATTATGACATATAGGCCAGGATATGTGTAGATCCATTAAATATTTGTTCCAGGAGCTAATTGGTGCCTGGAGCAAATTAGTGGTATATTACTATAACATCTAGGGCACTTTACGGTCTACTAAAAAACCATATTCCAATATACCAGCCTAGCAGTAACCAGACTGTGATCCCAAACCCCAGCCTCCTACTGGCCATATGAGGTATGCGGCCAATAGAGTGCTATAGGGATTGAGGTCACAATCAGGCTGTCAGGTCTGGTTCATCCACTATGGTGTGGGAGATGTGGGCGAGCTATATTAGGGTGCAATCAAATGTTGCCATAATAATCACAGGTGACATTGTGACAACAGCAACTTACAGCACCCAAGGACCGCCAGTAAAAAAGTATGTTTTGTGGGGGGCTTCACCCTGCCACCCTGACACAGGGGCTTCACCCCTGAAGCCCCTAAACTAAATATGACATCCTCCAGGGTGGGCATTCCATGAAGGGAAGAAGAAATTGTGGCAACTAACATGGTGTGAGTGCGGACACTCTAAAATCCAGAACACCCTGTCACTCATGACCTTGTTGTAGTGCTCACATAATAGTGCCTCAATCATGGTGCCCCTAACAATGGCATACCGCTAGGTTAACCAATGGCAATTGCTCCTCAGGAGCAAGCTGCCACATTGGTACTTTAAGATGCAAATGACCCTATAGCATTAGCAAGGTACTATGGGATCATTTGTATCTTATTATAGCCTCATTACAGGCCAGAGCAAATATTGTTTGCTGTTCCCCTCAACAGTGCTAGTCAGGGCTGTCTATAAGCCCCTCTGAACACTCTTTTCCTGGTGACTAGTGGTCCCACCACCCCCAGACTCCACCTGTTAATAATCATAAATTCCCTATTGTCCAGTTGTCCTCCATGCTGCCCAAACACCCACCCACCCACTAATAATCATAAATTTCCTGGTGTCCAGTTACTCTCCCATTGCCTGAACATTCAACCCTTAATAACTATAAACTCCTGGTGTCTAGTGAGCCCCCAGCTGCATGAACAGCCCTACATACATATAGATACTGCCCTGGCAGCTAGTGGCTTCCGCCCTCCAGTTCCCAGGGTTGAATCCTCTACTCACCCAGTCCTGACATACCCCAAGGTCTGACACCCTTGACCCACCAGTACACGGCCCTGCCCCCAGTGACTGGTACAGACCCTCTACTTACCTCCATGGCTGACCACAGACTGACAGTTCATGATCAAGCTACTGTCATCACAGCTGATTACTGTAGTATGATTGTGAACTGTCAGTCAGTGGCCTACCATTGAGATTAGCAGAGGGTCTGTGCCAACTGCTGAAGGGGAGAGCAGCAGTACTGTGGATGGTAGGGGTGTCAGACCTGCAGGGGTGCTGGGGCTGGGCAGTTAAGGTGCTTCAAACCCAGGAGTGGGGTTTGTGCAATGTTGGGGGACCACCTGGACACCAGGAATTTATGATTATCAACAGGTGGGTGTTTAGACAGCAGGGGACCAATAGACACCAGGAAATTTATGATTATTAATGGGAAGGTAATCATGGGTGGGCAGCAGTTAGGGGGCACTGTATCCAAGACCTAGTTTGGGAAGCAGTAATTAGCATGACACAGACTGCTACTACTGCCTCTCAAACCTATCAGTATACTGGTACACCTGTGTACTAGGGCTATCAGCTGGCTTCCATAGGTGCATCGGCATACTTTAGTGACAGTCACAAAGGGTTAGCGACTCACTTACCATGAAATCCAGTATGGCATTTTGGGGTCCTTCCCTGTTTTGTGCTTGCAAAGTGGTGCTAGCAAGTCTCTAACCCAGTTTGAAGTCAAAAATCCTATTGTAGTGTCCAGGTCAGAATGTCCTGCACTAGTGTTGGGGTGCAAAATCAAATGTATCATTAGCGGGCCTGGCACTATAGTCTAGAGGTGGCAGTAATGAGCTGCAATTGAACTGGTACAGCCAGCAGACCTGGGTTTGATTCCCACAACCTTCACTTGCATACTGTGACTCTGAGCAAGTCACTTAACCTCTCAGTGCTCCCAAGTTACCCCTGAAAACAGGAATTTGTGCCTAGTGGGCCTTACCCGATTACCAAAGAATTAAAAAAATTATCATTGAGCCCACGGAGAGGGGATCATCCCCAGTGGTGCCATCCGCATGCTTTCGCTGTTTCAAATCCCACTTCAGATATTTAACTTATACCTGGGCAACCATGCAGAAGGGACCTCAGTTTAAAGTCTCACCGAAGGATGGCACCTCAACAGTGCAGCTCCCTACTGCTGCACTGCAATGTCAGTACTGAGTTTTAGCCCAGGTTATTGGTGGGGATTACCCGACAACATTGCAATCTTCCAGTCCCAGATGGAAGCATTCAACCTACTGAAACACTGACACTATATCTAAAAACTTCATATGGTAGCAAATTTGTAAGCCTGAGTTTCAAGCCTGATTGTGCATCATGTAATCTTGGTTTAGTTAAGTCACTGAGGGCCCAGTCTACATAGGTGTCTAGGATATGTTTGAATCGTGCACATAGGTGGTGCTCCACGGCTTTTCCCAGCCCTCTAGCTGTGCAGAAGGGACAGGAGTCTTTTCTGGATGTGGCTCTAAATATTCTCTGATCAGTACAGAAATATATTTAATACTCTGTCACAATATGTTGGGATTATGGGATTAAAATAGAACCAGAAATCTGTAAAGTATTTATGATTCATAACATAGTAGTGCTAATGACATTGAATACAGACGTTTTATAAAGCCTTGCTCCAGATATCTAAAATGTTTATAAATTAAACTTCACATTTATCTGGACACACAGTGTTATAGTACCATTTGGGAAATAACTCTAGCAACAAGATAAAAGCTACTCCAGTGCATATGGTACATGGGCTCAGTTTCCAATAATGTGGAAAGATGAAAAAGACAGCTGGTTAACTGTGAAGGGAGGGTTCCACAATCCACCTCCTAAGTTCATCAAAGTGAAGCAAAAAGCAGAAGGAGGGCTCTGAAGGAAAACTAAATCTAAGGGATTGAGTAACAAACATCAGACACCATGGAGCAGCAGACTCCTGCCACTGAGATCCCCTGCCATCATCAGCCACCCACCACAGCAAGACCTGGCCTTTCCTTTGATATCACAGCTCTTGTATTCTGGTCCCTGACAGCATGAAGTGCCAAGCAGGTCTCCCTGTAAAACAGCATGAAAAACAGGATCACTTTTCCTCATAAGGAAGGTATTTCAGTCCTCTCATTGTGTCTAACACTGCCACACAGAAGGTCACACACTTGAGAACCTAGCTGCAGTAACATTAACAGACAGTTCCAGTTATATTTCTTTGAAGATTTATAATACTCTGTTAAGCATAGTGACCCCACTTTGTCAGCTTGCTTTGATTAATGTTTGAATGTACTCATCATATTAGTTTTTTTTTTTGCTGTATATTTTAGCCTGTATGTAACTCTTCCCGCGTGTCTATGTTAACCTGATGACTGCTGCTGTCCTCCTGGGACCCCCCTTAAAGACAAGATGCTGTATTTCATGGAGGTATCCCAGTTGTTCATTTCAAATAAATAAATAGTTTTAGTTTTTTCATGGATCGGATTCTATACACATGCCATAAATCACATTAAAAGTGTAATAAAATAAGATATAATCACTTTTACACTTCACTAGCTGGAAGCTGACATTCTGGGTTTCTGCAGTATTTTTAAATAAAAACTATTTCAAGGAACCTAATGCCCCATTCACATGGATAAATCTGCAGCGTTCTTGGTGGTGCATAGCAGCAAGATCGTTGCAATCTTGCTGTTGTGCACGTCTGAATACCACAGTTTTGCCGTTTTGGGTTGATTTCATTCTGGCTGTGGTCCCTGTTTCCTTGGGATCAGGTTGTGGAGTGGGCATTTTGCACCATTGTACTTGCGAGCAGAATGCCCGCACCACACACAACATTGTGACAGGCTTTGCCCAGCCTGCAATTCTGCATCCTAAGCTTGTGAGCACAGTGTTTTTCCCACCGAGTTCAGCTAAATATTATGTCTGGTGGCGTACACATAGCTGAACTCGGAAATGATCCTTTTGAAAGCTGAGGACTAAAGTGGGAAAAAGAGCACAGTCTCAGTGTCGAGCCATGACACTGGGCATGCACTTATGCATATGCATAAGCACATGCCCAGTGTCACGCCGACACTGACTGCTTCATTTCACCTTAGCCCTTCGGTTTTCAAAGGATCACTTCCTGAGTTCAGCTACTGTATGTGTACACTACCAGGCATAATCTTTAGCTGAACTCAGGTCGAAGACCCATTCTCCAGCAATGTGGTGCCGCTATCCCAACTCGACCGCCCTCCCTGCTGGAAACCGCCTCTAAACACTGGAACATCAGGGAGCATTACCGTAGCATCTTCCAGGGCCATGCTGTCTGAATGCTGCTTCACAGCATTACAGCAAGCATGGTCAGAATGAACTACATAGCGCTGATGCAGATCTCTTGCAGTGTGAATGAGGTATAAGTTGCTTTAAGCGAAGTTTCCACTGTCTGAAAGCTGACACTCTGCATTTACATTAAACTGTCATACAAATGGAAGTCACTTCACTATATGCTTAGTTAGCCATGCAAAATGTTTATCAAATACTTAAAGTAAAAAGGAAAATACAGCACCAACTGCCCCACAGAGCTGCCATGTACTATGCACCCTGGACTCTTGCTTTAAAAGTAGATGAATCCCAGCACAACCACTTTTGAAATAACAAATATTTTTTTTTGATTTATTTAATCACGATAAAAAGTGGTAAAAAAGTCATATGCATACAGCATATTGCTGGTTCAAGTGATGCACACATCTAATGGAGAAAATCAGTGATGTCCCAACACAGCCCACATGAAAGCATCCGTTGGGTGGCTGCCAGACTGGAACTGACATTTCCCTAGTCTCTGTTATGCTTCTTCAGGGGCCTACATAGAAAAATATTTGTTATTTCAAAACTGGTTGTGCTGAGATTCATACTCTTTTAAAGAAAGAGTCCAGGGTGCATAGTATCCAGCAGCACTGTAAGGCAGCTAGTGTATTTTCCTTTTTACCTTCAATTCACATTAAACCACTTTCACTGAGAGAAAACTGCTACTTCAATAGTTTCTTTCTCCTTTAAATAAATCATTTTTTCTTGTCCATGATCCAAATAATTATGTATGCTAATATTGTGGTTTAAAACTCTTCCCAATGGCTGCCTGAGGTCTGTAATCTGATACTGCTGCCCCAAAACACATTCCTTCTCCAGTCTCTTCCTTCAGCCTCTCCCCTGCCTGCCAACATGGCTTCTGGACTGCAGACTATTCTCTATGACCACTCCACATTTGTGCATCAGTGACCCCTCTTCTGGTCACTGAGACAAGTGGACTATGTTTCTGATAACCCACACTTCAAACTAGATATGTACTAAGTTTGGTGTGATTCTGATTATCTCTGATGCCTTTGCACTCACCCAGTCTTGGTTAATGGCAAACAAGCTCATCCTAAACAGTAAAAGTCCAAATCCATGCTTTTTGGTTCCAAGCTGAAACTCCATGCTACCTCCTCAAAACTAGCCATCACTTGCAAAATGGATCCTTACTTGAGGATTCCGGCAGTTTTAAATGCCTGAGTGTATGCTAAGACCCTCTTGATCCCCTGCCTTCACCTCATTCTGTAAATCTGTAAACACAAAGCTGGCCTGGCTTATAGAGTTAAAACACTGTCTATACCCAGCTGCAAGACAGTCTATAGCTCAAGGTGTCTTCCTGCCGGGTCTCATGTATGGCTTAGCATTTCTGGGTACAAACAAAACTGTCCCTCTAAAAGAGATATGACATACAATAATGTGTGTCATTTGTCTTAGTCTTCCCAAAGCTCACACATCACTTGCCTTTTCTACATTAGGCTGGGTTGACCTTCCCCTGCTGGTCAAGGATCTCTTGTCTGGGCCACCTTGTGGACAAACTCCTCTGAACAATCTGCTCATTTTCTATAGTAAGCTATCCTCAGCACCAGACCCCTATGTACTCATTAAGGTCTATGGATTCCCAGGCTCTCATTGAGCATAGGTGTTCACCTAGCCTGGGAAAGCTGGCTTTGCAGCCTATGCCTGATATACTGGAACTCCTTCCCTAGACTTGTGCCTTTCTCCCACCCATTCAATTTTCTAGAAGACCCTGAAAGACCCTTTGTGTTTATGGTCCTTGCTCCTGCTAATAACAAAGGTCTAGTCCAACCTAGCACCATGCACTTCCTGCCTAAATCTCTGTGTACTTCTATATATTATGTGTTATTGTTCTCTGTATTCCTCTTACAGCTGGTATCTCTATTTGTGCTGTACATGCTCCCTTTTAACAAACACTTTGATCCTGCAACTGCATTTTATTTGCTCTATTGCTTACTGTGATGTCACTTTCTTAAGCATAACCAGGACTGATTGATGTTGCCCTCAAATCTATACATACTGGTACTGCATATTTCTGTCATTTTTATATTATGCATTACTATTACTGATGTTGTTCTCACATTTACTTAACTGTTATTGTATACCGTATCTAGCTGTTTTAGTCTGTAACTCTCCCAGGTCATGCCAGAAAATAAATAAATACCCCAAAAATCAATATAAATTAAATAAAATGACTGAGATATGGTGTTTGGCAAAAATATTATACACATTTCTGCAGTTCTCACAAACACATTGTTTTATTTAGTTCTGTTTTTAATACTAGGCACTTTGGGGTAAAATAATCATAAACCAGTGTTCATAACACTCCTATTTAACCCTCTGTGGCATTATTTATTTATTTATGTTTTTGTTTCCTCAAGTGTTTCCTGTGCAATTAATTCTCTCTCTTGCACTCTGCTGCTGCTAAAATAGCACCCATGAGTGAGCCCATCCCCATTACAAGGTGATCTCTCTCCTTACCCCACTGGGTTATTATTTTATTAAATATAACAGCCAGTCCCTATATTTATTTGCTTGGGCATGCCATCCAACAAATAACTCAGCGCTTACTAAAACTGACTGTTTTAGTATACCACTGAGAGCACTCGCTTCTCTGAGTCTCCAGACAGGTCACAGTATGCTTCCCTGACTGCAGTAGTGGTTGATGCTTCTCTGAGTTGGCATCCAAGCCTGGACCGCCCTCCAACAAAGTGCAGTAGTGTTTCTTCTTCTGAAACCACCCTCTTCTCTACAACAGGTGTTAGGTGCCACAAAATTGCCACACTGAATTTAAAACACATAAAGCAACTGCTGTTTAAATAAATATTCTGGCTCTCATGTTTTTCTTAGAATATAACAAATAAATGATAGCCTTTCTGGTACAAAAACATATTCGTGCTCCAAGCTGGTCCTACATCCCAGCTAAGGCAAATATTTATTTCTCTCTTCTGTTTGTTTGGGTTCCATGTGTGCATACCACACCCTTGTGTACATAAATGGTCCTATATTTACCACTAGAGAAGGAGGGTGAATGCTAGCTCAGGCATGGCTTTACTAGCCCATGGCTACCAAATACAACATATCACTATATTTCTCTAAGAACTGGTTCCATGCCCCTATGATTACTTCTAAATACGTACATACATGTTTGTGTGAGGTGTAGGCAATAAATTTACACCTTTTTAGCTTGCAACTTCAGGGTTCTAATAAATAGAATAATAGATAGAAAAGTATCCATTACAAGGCAGTAAGACCATCGAGAGGTTTTGGGGACTTGGAACCTCGACAATGACTCGAGAGGTTCGAAAGTCCCCAAAACCTTGAGATGGACTTACTGCCATGAAATAGATACTTTTATATTTGTTATTTTTGTAATATGTGGATGTAGCTTTTGTTTACAGTCCGTGAGCTGTGAAGCCAGTCGCAGCACTCAAGACACCCTTGAGTCGGCTGACCGTCACACTGGAGACAGCGTCCACTTGCTCACATCCCCACTCCTAACCACCACTCTGTCGGTGTCTGTTTGTATTTTGTGAAGTCCTACCTTTTCGTTTCTGATCCTTTGGGTAATGCAGGATCAACCAGATAATCCAATTACAGGAAAAAAAAAAATGAAGAAGCAGGCGGACACATTTGGCTCGCTAGCGAGTAACGAGCCACCATGTTTTCAGAATGAGTGTGCCCGCCACAGAGGAACAGTGACCAATTAAATGTATGGCGTGACTTTGGATGTGCAGGAAGGACGTGGCTCCATGGCAACTGGGGTTCTTGCCAGGCAGAGTTGCACATGTGCTGTGGCATTTGGTGACAATACTATCGTTTCTTGCAATGATAGTATTATTGGCAGTGAAGTGTGGTATTATTGGGAGTGGAGTGTTCTGTGGTATGAATTACAAGGATTTTTGAATAGTTTTCAGTACTATTATTTTTGATTATCCATATATTACACTATGCTTATTACTACCATTTAATTTATTGAAAGTTTTGACATCCTACATGGCAAGATCCCACTACTCCGCTTCCAGCCAGGTGACCCACAACTATGATGTCCAATTTAATTTCTTGTGGAACATGCATTCTCCAACTCTAATGGGCAACAATGTTAACTAAGGTCTAAACTACCTGTTGTGTCTTGCAGCCTAAAGTTTACAACTAAATTCACTACTAACAATATCTGTTATGATTTCCAGCTACTGCACTGTATATACATTCTTTGTTGCATTTTACAGTTTGCAACTTTGTGTGCATGAGGATGACCCACTATCAAGCACACTCAGAATGCAAGGTTCTGTAATTCACATTTCTCATCAGCCTAAAACTATAACACTGTGTACCTTGGTTACCTGATTTGTGCTCCTTCTAGCTTGTCTGACGAAGCTCACACTTCTTGTGCACTTCCACAATAAACTTTGGTGTAGTCAGTTCTGTCTCCAGTGCTAAACTGTCTAAGGATACTATTGTGGTATTCCCCTGTGTAGACCAGTAGCTGGATCTCTGATGAGGTACATACCTTGGAACATCTCTGGCAATCATATAAGGTTCTTCCCATCTCTTGCAGCCTGGCAGAATAGTTCTTTGATTTGTCTGAATATGGATGTTTTCTCGAAAGTAACACTTCTGCATACTCCAAAGAGACATTCCTATGGTTCTGTCATGTCAATCTAATGAGGAGAGAGTGACCAATGGGGTACCTCAGGCTCAGTGCTGGGACTAGTCCTCTTTAAGGTCTTCATACAAGACATTGCAGAATATCTGAAAGGGAAGATATGCCTCTTTGCAGATGACACCAAAATCTGCAATAGGGTAGACACATCGGAGGGCTGGAGTGAATGAGCAGAAGTCTGAGAAAACTTGTAGAGTGGCTGAGTGTATGGCAGCTGGGTTTCAAAACAAAAAAGTACAAAATCATGTGCCTAGGGCACTGGAACCCAGGGCAGTGTATAAAATGAAGAGAGATATTAATGGTCACAAAGTAGGAAAAGATCTTGGTGTTATCATATCTGATAACCTGAAGGTGGAGGGCAGTGCAAAAGGCAGTAGGCAGGGTCAGTGGGATTCTGGGTGCATAAGGAGGGGAATCACCAGCAGAAGAAGAGAGGTGGTGTTGCCACTGTATCACTCATTAGTGAGACCCACCTGGAGTATTGTGTCTAGTTCTGGAGTGAAATTGGCAGTTTGGAGAGGTAGTGTTAAGAGCAGTGAATTGGTAGGGCAGCAGTGAAACAAGGGATCTTCCTTACTGTGTATGGAGCAGCAGTCGAAAGTAAAGGGACCTTTATTTTATTTTCGGAAAGGTCACAGTACATTGGTAGGGTTTCTTTTACCTGTGCATCTTTTTTCATCCTGCAGGTGAGGGCCTTGCGGTAGGAGCAAAGTGGATGTGCTAGAATCAGATAGGTGGCCTTGTGTTGGGATTGAGAGGACTCAGTGGGGAAAGGGACAGGGCTGATTGACTCTCACAAGAGATGGATAAGGCCCAAATCTCCCCATCCCCCAGAGTTTTTCACTCTTACAGGGAGGGATACCCTAAGATTGGTGGACAGCACAGCCAGGTGCACCACCTAACATTCCCAGGCCAGAAATCTGAAAATCACAGGGCAAGATACTGACAGTTTTGAACGGGAAAATCTCACCCTTGGGCCTGAAACAAAAGATTAACATAGGTAAGAGGGGACAATAGAGGAGCAACCACATTGAATGAGCCAATGAAGCAGGATGAGGGCTGATCTGAGGCAGGGTCCCAGGGCTACAAGGATTTGGGGCATCTTTGGAGAGGTGTAGTGGTTGTGGGTCAGCCATGTTACTGGATATAGTCTGGAAAAGGGGATGCATGGTATGCAGGCAGATTGCTCAGCTGAGGAAGGAGGTGGGATGGCTGAGATGGACACTAAGCTGGGAAAAGGAAAGGAGTATAGAAGGGAGTCTGAGTGGTCAAGGTATAGTAAAGGGGGATCTGCAGGGGACAAGGATCAAATATGGCCACAGGAATGGGAAGATGGGATGGGGACTGAAGAAAATTCAGGGTGCAAAAGCAAGAAGAGTGAAAGCACCAGAGGAGATACAGGATCTCAGATAGAGGAAGCAGGGAACACAACAGTAACAAGGGGAATGGCATGTGATAAAGTATAGAAGTCAAAAAGCTGTACAAAGGACAAGGAGGAGGGAGCAAGGGAAGACCATCAGCCAGAGGGATGCAGGCAGTGGGCTTAGAAAAAAATAGATTTACCCCACTAGGGCATTAAACGTAGGGGAAGAACAGGAAAATGGAGTGGAAAGAGTACAGAGGGGAAATAGGAGGCAAGCACAAAGGAAGGCTCAGTAAAAGTGGAAAGGGGGACGTTCTATCGGGTAAAAACAATGGGCAATTCCAAAAGGGGGACATCATGCTCAGGTTCTGAGGAGCAAAGGCTGGATGGGGCAGGGAAGAGGGAAGATACTGGAAAAGTCAGCCAGGGCACGGCAGGGGCAAATAAACTGGGAGGGAAGATGTTTGCAGATAGAAAGGTGGAGGAGGGCAGCCTAGCAGAAAGCACCTGTGGGGGCATGAAGCAGGGATGGGGCACATAGTGAAGACAGTGTTATGGAAGGCAAAATGGAAATGGAGTATTGAAAATAGGATAGAAATAGCATGCAAGGGGTTGGGAAGGATAGAAGGGAGTTATAACCAGAAGGAGATGGAGAGCAGGGTCCTATTGGTTGGGGACTCTATAATAAAAGGAATTAGGTGGGGGGCAGGAGGACAAGAGCAGCATGATGTGGGTTGAGTGTCTGCCAGGCATGATGGCAGCAAAAGTCATTCACTATAGCCCCTCGAGGGGAAGCAGCAGGATGAGAAAACACACCTGCTGTTCCACCTGGGAACGAATGACCTGGTGGGAAGTAGCCTGATGGAGGTGCAGGCAAGATTCAGAGCTCTTGCTAGATACTGTAGCAGTCTGGAGTTCAAATCAGTGGCTTTTATGGAGGTGTTACCAGTACCAAGGGCAAGCAACTGATAGGAAGATGAGGATTAAGGAGTTCAACGTAGTGGCTGGTGGGGTGGGGTGAGAAAATGGGGTATGGTTTAGTAGGGGACTAGGGTCAACGGGATGAGAGCCTATTTGTACCAGACAGACTGCATCTGAATAGGGAGGGGCGGCAGTACTGAAAAGAAAACCAGGAGAATTCATAGCAGATACCTACAATCTAAACTAGATTGGGAGAGAGGTGGGGAAAAGTCTGTTTAACAAGGAGGAAAGTTTGAGGGTTACTAGCCCCTCCCCACAGAATAGCACTAAATTGTTGGACATTAGGGTGACGGGTGAAGGGGAACAAAGGGAAGCCTGGTGGATGGGCTTAGCAGCAAACACCAGAAGTTTAGGAAGTAAGATGGTGGACCTGGAGGCCATTATGAGGGACGAGAGACTAGATATAGTCACAATAACTGAGATCTGGCGGGCAGAGCATCACACCTGGGAAACAACCATTCCAGGTTACAGACTGTTCAGAAGGGATAGGGAGGGCAAGAAGGGAGGTTGTCTTATACATCAGGGAAGGTATTAGTAAAACAGAAGGACAGGAGGAGGATGGGGAGACTGAGCTGATATGGGTAATGCTAGGTAGGAAGATGGGTGAATCCCTGTCCCTGGGGATGGTATACAGGCCACCTGCACAAGGGAGGAGGGCGATAGATGGCTAACTCAGGCAATCATGAGGCTGGCCCTAAACGGAGAATTGCTACTAGTGGGTGGCCTGAACCTCACAGATGTTCACTGTGAAGTACCGATGCAGCATCAGCAAGAGTAGAGCGAGATAGCCGCGCTGCAGGGGTATTACTTCAATAGCTGATCAGGGAGCCAACAAGGAGAACAACGTGTTGGATTGGTACTGACTGATGAGGAGATTGTGGAGGAGGTGCAGGTGGGAGAAGCCTTGGGCACCAGCAACCACAGCATGGTATGGTTCAGGGTCAGGACAGGAGGAGACAAGTAGAACCAGTATGACAGTCACAGATTCAGACTCATGGATGCTGGTAAAATGAGGAAGATAGAAAAAATTGGAGGGTACGGTGAATATAGGGTCAGTGGAGGATTCATGGGACACTATGAGGGAGGGTTCAGAAAGCAGTGGAAATGTGAATGAAAAGGGTCAGGAAGAGCAAGAGGGGAGAAGACCGCTCTGGTTCACTAGGGAGTGGCAGAGGCAGTCAGGAAATGAAGAGGGCTTTCAGAAAATTTAAGAGGACACTGAGAGAGAGATAAAGATGGGGAGGAGTATAGGAAGAAAAGGAGTATGACAGGAGGGAGATCAGAAGGGCAAAGGCAGCCACTGAGGAGAAAATAGCCAAAACAGCTAAAAGGGAGTTAAAACATTTTTCAGATATGTGAGGGAGAGGAGAAGAGCAGGGCAGAGGATTGCTAGACTGAGTGGGGAAGAAGGGATAAACTTGGGTGGGACAACAAAAAGCAGAAGCATTAAATAGGTACTTTAGCTCGGTATTCACAGAGGAGGAGGAGGAAGGCAGCGGTCTTGTGTTAAAGCCTAAGGGGAAGGAGGGCAAAGGGTGGATCAGAGCCCTTTCACTGTGGATAGGATCAGAGCAGAGCTAGATAGACTAAGGGTGGACAAGGCAATGAGGCATGATGGGTTGCACCCAGAGTGATCAGAGAATTGAGGGAAGAGCTGGCCGCACCCTTGACAAGGCTCTTCAACCTGTCCCTGGATATAGGGGAGGGTGCCAGAGGACTGGAGAAGGGCAGATGTTGTGCCCTTGTGCAAGGGAGGTAGCAAGGAGCTGTAGGAGAACTACCGCCCAGTCAGCCTCACATCTGTGGTGGGGAAGGTAATGGAGGCATTAATCAAGGAGGGTGGTGGACTACCTGGAGGAATGTGGCCTGCAGGACAGTGGACAGCATGGCTTCACCAAGGGAAGCCATGTCAGACAAACCTAATTGAATTCTTTGATTGGGTGACTCAAGTAATAGACAAGGAGGGGTGGTGGGCGTGACCTATCTGGACTTCAGCAAGGTCTGTGACACCGTCCCCTAGAAGGTTAGTGAGCAAGATGGAAAGCATGGGTTTGGAGGGAAAATAGTAAGCTGGGTGGAAGCCTGGCTAACAGGGAGAACTCAGAGGGAGTTGCTAAATGGGGTGCACTCAGGATGGCAAGGGTAAGGAGTGGAGTGCCACAGGGGGTCCAGTTTTGGGACCAATCCTCTTCAACATCTACATCAGTGATATTGCGGAAGGTTTGAGAGGAGGGTGTGCCCTATTGCCAATGATACAAAAATCTGCAATGGGATGGACACCCCAGAGGGAGTGGAGGACATGAGGAGGGACCTAGAGACACTTGAGGAGTGGGGCCAGGAAGTGGCAGCTGAAATTTCATGCCAAGAAGTGTGCAGTGATGCATTTAGGAGAGAACAAACACTAAGCTGGGTATATGCTGGGTGGGGAGGAAATTGAAAAATCAGAACAGAAAAGGATCTGGGGATCATAGTCTCCTCAAACCTTAAGGTTGGGTTCCAATGTGAAATGCGGCAGTGGGAAGGGTCAATGGAATGTTGGCATGCATAGGTAGGGGCATTACTATCAGAAGGAGGCAGGTAATAATGCCCCTCTATAAAACCATGGTGAGGCCACAGCTGGAGTATGGGGTTCAATTCTGGGGACAGCACCTCCGAAGAATATACTGTAGCTGCATTGGAGAGGGTTGAGAATGGGCAACAAGGATGGTGCAGGGTATGCAGGGAAGACATACGAGCAAGGGTGTAGGAGCTGAATCTGTACACATAGGAAACAAAGAGGAAAGGGGAGACATGACTGAAACCTTTAAATATGTAAAGGCTCAATAAAGTGGGGAGGGTCTACTACAGAGGAAGGAAGGAAGAAGCAAGGACTAGGAGACAGACTCAGATTGCAGGAAATAGATACAGGGGCAATGTAAGGGGGAGCTTCTTCACGGAGAGGTAGCGGAGCCCTAGAACAAAATGCCAGAGGGAGTGGTGGGGCCAAATGGTGGAGGAATTAAAGAGGGCATGGGACAGGCATATGGGGCTGAGCACTGGGGGAGGGCAGTGGTGGGTGGGGAGGAGGTGTGAAAGGGGTAGGTGGGCAGACTGGGTGGGTCAGAAGTGTTATTTCTGCCATCAAACTTCTATGATTCTATGATTCTTTGATTCACATCTCAGAAAGGACATAGACAGAGTAGAGGCGGTCCTGAGGAAAGCAGCTAAAATGAAGGAGGGTTGCATCAAAAGCCCTACAAGGAGAGACTGAGGGATCAATATGTACACCCTGTATGAGAGGAGGAGAGGGACACGATACAGACCTATAAGTACCTCACAGAGTTGAACAAGGTAAGGAGGGAGTACTTTCAGAGGAGAAGATGCTTCAGGACAAGAAGGCATTAAATGAATCCAGAAGGGTGAAGCTTAGGAGGATATGAAAAGTACTTATTCACTGAAAGAGTGATGGATACTTGAACAGTCTACCAGCAGAGGTGGTGGAGCAAAAACAGTGGTGGCTTTAAGTATGCATGGGATGGGCACAAAGGAATCTCAGTAGAAGGGGAGTAGCTGAAGATCAGGTATAGTCTGCGGTGACAGCACAGGCAGCAGAGGCAAACTGTCAGATTAGGTGGGCTAAGCGGTCTTTATCTGCCAAAACATTCTATGTTTCTATGGTATTCTTTTGATGTCTCTGTGTAGTCTCTGTGTTTCAACTTGCAAACTTCCAATATTTATTCATAGAGCTCTTAATCTTTGTGTGTACTCCACCACATTGTCCACCATCTCTGGTTCTCCTGAAATTTCTCATCCATAGTAGCATCATCTCATCCGTACATCAACAATGCAGGACTGCGTCCTGTAGAATCATGCATTATGCTCCTCAGTGCCATTAACATCATGGGTAAATACTGGTCCCATCTCTGTTTGTTGTCATTTACATAATGTCTCAGATAACATTAGATGTTTCTGTTGGTTCTGCAGTCCAGTTAGACTGCAGATGGTATTTGGTTTTGTACAGGGGCTTGACCCACAAACACTGCAAAATTGTTCTCATAGCTCAGATTTGAATTGTGATCCATTGTGAGATACTATGTGCTTTGGAGTTCCCCATCTGCAGAAGATTTCTATCTCCATCCTGTTCATAGTGACGTCAGTATTGGCTCTTCTCAATGTAAATGCTTCCACCCATTTGATGAATTGGTCCACTACCAACAAGATATATTTATTCCTTTGTTCGAGCATGAGCAATGGTCAAATGAGATACGTTGCTAAAGTTGTCCATGGTCCTTTCAGATGGTTGTTGATCATCTTGCCCATCAACTTTTGGTTACTTGGCTTCACTTCCTGGCATATAGCATAAGACTGAGCATACTCCATGATTCTTGTCACATTCCTGGCCAATGAAATCTCACCCTGTTCACTCCAAAGTCTTCCTTCATCCCATATGTCTGGATCTCATACAGTCATGCAGTGACTGCATTGCTTTCCTTTTAGGCCCTGTGGTAGAACTACCCTCCATCCTCCCATGTTGGCTATCGTGCATCATCAATACTCCATCCACCATGACATATTAATATTCAGAATTCATCAGTCTCCATTTTATTAGCAGCATCTCTGTTGCTTCTCTATCTGCAGTAAGTTTATGAGTTCTTTGGTCTCTGCATCCTAGCTTGAGCATCATTCAGCTCAGAGCATCTGAATGGTAATAGTCAATCCTCTTCAGAGTCCTCGACCTGTTGCCAACATATGGTAACACAAAGTAGGGGCTACCTGATCTGTGTTAGTAGCAAAATCCTCCTAGTCCTCTTCATCACTTTCCTCTGCTCTTAATGACAGATACTTAGCTACTGCATTTGTGGTCAGTGTTGTACTTTCAAAGCATATTCCAGCAAGAGAAGCAACCATCATCTTAACTTCCTGTTTGTGTCTTTCATAGTGAATAACCACATCAGTCACTGTGATTTGTATAACGTGTATGGTTCACTGTTCAGGTATCCTTAATACCTCTTAATTGCCCACACTATTGCTAAGCACTTTTTATCTGATGTGCGTATTTCTTTTCTGTTGTATTTAGTGTCCTGCTAGTGTATGAGACAACTCTCCACTCTCCTTGTTCCTCCTGGAACAATACTGCTCCAAGTCTCAAGTCACTGGCATCCATGGTTAGGTAGAATGGCTTCTCAAAATCTGCAACATTCAACTTCTGTACTTCTCCCATCCAGTTCATGATTGTTTTGACTGCTTTCTCCTGTGCAGACATCCATTCCACTTGGTCCTCTTCTTCCTCAGTTGATTCAGAGGATCCACAATGGCTGCCATTTTCTGTATAAATGGCCCACACAGTTACAGATTCCAATGAATCTCTGAATGTCCTGATTTACTAGGTATTGTAAGTTTCTCTGATCACTTGAACGGTCTCAGTTTTAAGCAGCACTCCTCAATCTGTGATGACATGTCCTAGGAACTTTATCTCTGTTGACAGAAAATTGCACTTTTTTCTTTTGACAGTGAATATGCAACTCTTTAGTTTCTGTGACACCTCCTTCTGGTGTCCCCAGTGTTTCTACATTGTTCTAGAATAAATTAATGTACAGTAGGTGAAGCAAAAGTTGTACTCTATTACATGTAATACTATGTCCATCATTCTCTGAAATGTTGTAGGTTCATTTCAGTCCAAATGGTAAGACACCACATTTGTACATTCTCTTGTGTGCCATGAAAGCAGTTGTACAGCAGTGCTTCCTGTGGTATCTGCCAATATCTACTTTTCAGGTCCACTGTTGAGAATACTTATGCTCCAGTGAGTGTGCTGAACACATCTTGTATGTTTTTCATTGGACAGGCATCTCAGATGGTTCCAGCAGTCAACTTTTGTAGACAGGATCCATTTTCTTAGGCACCAGCACCACTGGCAATGACCTTGTGGACAGTAACTGTCAGATAATCCCATCCTTCAAAATCTCTTGGATCTGTTCTAGTTCTACTATGACTACTCTCTTCTCTGGTGAAAAGGCATATGGAGTGCTCCTTATTGGCTGAACATTTACAGTATTACTTGTATTCTGCAACAATGTAGATGTTTGTAGATTTCCTTACTATCTTGGTAACTACTCCAGGAAATTCACTCAGGACTTCCTCCACCCACATTTCTCGTGACCATCAAACAGTGTGGTTCACGTTAAACTCAGCTACAGAGTCAAGCCATACAAAAGTGAGGGTACTGGACTTTAGGAGAGCTGACTTTGGCAAGATGGGAGAGTGCCCCAGAAAAGCACTAGCAAACAGGCTAGAAGGAGGTGTGGAGCAACAATGGGGAATCATCAAAACTGCCATCACAGAGGCAACAAGCCTTTGTGTGAAGCAATAAACAAATCAAAATGAAAGAAAAGCCACTATGGTTCTCAAAGAGGTGGCTGTGAAAGTCAGGAAGAAAAAGATAGCATTCCGAAGTATAAGGAAACACAGAAGGAGCAGGACAGAGAGCTGTACCAGTTAAGGCAGAAGGAAGCAGGAGAGGAAGTCAGAATAGCAAAAGACCAAACTGAGGAAAAGATAGCCAACTCAGTTAAGAAGGGGATAAAACCTTTTATAGGTACATCAGCGAGCGTAGAAAGACAAAGGAGAGGATAGTGAGGCTGAATAGAATGAGCAATTGGGTGGGCAGAGGGACAGTGAAAAGCAGGGATACTGAACGAATATTTCTGCTCAGTATTCACAAAAGAGGAGGGAAGTGCCTAATCCAATTAACAGAAGCACTCTTGATAGGGGTTGATCCCAGTCCTTTCACAGAAGAAGGGTTCTGCAAGAACTCCTAAAACTGAAGGTGGACAAAGCAATGGGTCCTGATGGAATTCACTCCAGAATTCTAAAAGAATTAAGGGAGGAACTAGTGAAACCACTGGCTACTCTTTTTAATAAATCATGGGAGGATGGTGTGGTACCCGAGGACTGGAGGAAGGCGGATGTGATTCCCTTCACAAAAGTGGGACCAAGACAGGCTGAGGAAATTACAGACCTGTCAGTCTGACCTCTGTGGTAGGGAAAGTGATGGAGTCACTTCTGAAGGAAAGAATAGTTGAGTACCTAGAGGCCAGTGGAGAATAGGACCCGAGGCAGCATGGATTCACAGCGGAAGGTCATGTCAGATGAATCTATTAGATTTCTTTGACTGGGTGACCAAAGTAGTAGACCAGGGAGGGGCTGTGGACATGGCCTACCTAGACTTTAGCAAGGCATTTGACACAGTCCCACACAAAGATTAATAGTCAAATTAACCAGCCTGGGAGTGGGTCCCAGGGTGGTACCTGGTAAAACATTGGCTGCACAACAGGACACAGAAGGTAATTGTAAATGGAGTCCACTCTGAAGAAAGAGAGGTTACTAGTGGGATACCACAGGGTTCAGTATTGGGTCCAGTCCTTTTATATGTCTCATCAGTGACATTGCAGAGGGACTGGAAGGAAAAATGCCTTTTGCAGATGACACAAAGATCTGCAACAGGGTTGATACACAGGAGGCGTGGAAAGGATGAAAAGGGACTTGCAAGGTTGGAGGAATGGTCAAGTATGGCAGCTTGGATTCAATGCAAAGAAGTGCAAAATAATGCCCTGGGAAACAAGAAACCAGGGGAAGAATACACAATGGGTGGGGAGGTAGTAACAACAACAAAAAAGGAAAGGGACCTGGGGGTAATCATATCAGATGACCTTAGGTTAGCAAGCAATTGAGAAGGCAGTAGGGAGGGCTGGGGTATACTGGGACGTATAGGAGAGGCATCAGCAGCAGAAAACAGGAAGTTGTTATCCCTCTGTACAGACAGTTGGTGAGACCCCATCTGGAGATAACTGTGTCCGTTCTGGAGACCCCATCTCTGCAAGGACATAGACAAGATAGAGGTAGTTCAGAGGAGGGCAACTAAATGGTGCAGGGTCTGCAAGAGAAGAGTATGAGGAGAGACTAAAGGAGCTTAATATGTATACCCTTGAGGAAAGACGGGAGAGGGGGACATGATAGAAACTTTTAAGTACCTCAGTGGAATCAACAAAGTCCAAGAGGGTAGCATCTTTCAGAAAAGAGACTTGCAAGAACAAGGGGACACAATTTAAAGATAGAAGGAGGGCGGTTCAGGGCAATGTGAGAAAGTATTATTTCACAGAGAGGGTAGTGGATGCATGGAACAGCCTTCCTGAGGAAGTTGTGGGTCTAAAACTGTGGAGAATTCAAGAATGCATGGGACAGACATAAGGCAATTCTTGGGGGTAGGAAGAAATAGGCTGTTGGTTAACTAGGATCTATGGCCCTATCCTGTAGGTAGGAAATGGGCAGACTAGATGGGCCAAGCGGTCCTTATCTGCCATCAAAGTCTATGTTTCTATGTTTCTGTGTTTCTCTTTCTATTTCTCTCTCGCTGTAAATGGCTCTATCAGTCCCTCCACACATGGACATACAAATGTTTGGACTTCGAAGTATGTAGGAATGGTCCCTCCAGAACTAGTGCTAAACCTTGATGAGACAGGAGTCAACCTTATTCCCTGCTCTGCATGGATGATGGACACTGTTGGAAAGAGACAGACTGAGGCTTCAGGGCTGGGAGACAAAAAGCATTGACTGTTGTTTTGTCCTGCTCATTATCAGGTCACTACCTCCCACCTCAGGTTATTTATCAGGGCAAGACAGGGCAGTGTCATCCTTCGTTTGCTTTTCCTGCAGACTGGAGTGTAATCCACACAGAGAACCATTGGGCCAACTCAATCACCACCACTGAGTACACTAACAGTGTTATTGTCCCTTACATTAATAAAGTGAAGCACACTTTGAGCATCCCAGATGTCCAGCATATCTTCCTAATCCTCAATTTATTCAGGGCCACACTACATCAGATGTCCTAGCAGAGTTTAAGTGGAACAACATCATTACTATATTTGTGACTGCCTCATTTACTGATTTGCTTCAACCCTTCGATATTTCTATAAATAAATTTTTAAAGATGAACTGAAAACTCAGTTCACTGTATGGTATGCAAAGCAGATCTCAGATCAACTTCATGGTGGCAGCCAAAGCTCTAACATAAAAGTGGACTTGAGATCAGCAACCATTAATGTTCAACATGCTAAATGGCTTGTCAACTCCTTTGCAAAGCTGTGTACAAGGTCCACAGAGTACATACAGGTGTTCCATCAAGCTGGAATACTGGACACCCACACACACTGTCTGGATGGTAATTATACTAAAATGCAGTTCCCATGACATTTACATTACTTTTTTGTATGTCACCCCACTCACCGACCCTTTCCCAACAGACCCCGTTGTTGAGAACCACGAGACCAGGGAGGATCAAGAGGATCAGTGCCATTTACCAGCTACCAGCTACCACCATGAAGAACTTACTTGCTAATGGTAAACAGTGGTAAACAGTTCTTTGGTTCCAGAGTTATAAGGATTTCAACTTTTTTTCTGAGCATCCTCTGTAGAGTTTTGAACAACCCACTGATGCAACACTAAAATTTTAGTTTTGGGAGTGTTTTGCTTTTGAACAAATTAGTGTTTTTGGGGTTATGAGAAAAATTCCAGGTTGTGATGGCTGTCATCTTGTTTTTTTTTACATAAAACATAGCTAATACATAACATTGATGTATTTAAAAACAACAAATACATGAACCTAGGTAAACAGGACCTGTTTAGCTAGATTCTTGTGTTTGTTTATGAATTCAGCCTATAAATACCCTATGGTTACCCACAGAATCCTGGGTGCGCAGCTTAGTGAGCAGACCAAGTTTTAGGTCAAGAGCCAAGAGTCTCCTGTCACACACAAAGTGCTGAGATAGGGAATTTTCAGCTCACACCAAAACATTGTAAGTGACATGCCATTTTGTCACTCCCTAAGCTCAGCCAGCCCTCTCTTGTTCTTCCTAATGCTGTTTTCCATTTTAATGTATGCTTCCTTCTCTGCCCAGCTCAGCCAACCCTCCCTCATCCTTCCCAATGCTGCTGGTTTACTTTTTTTATTTAAGTGGACAGGGTTCCCAAACCTAGTACTGCTTACAACCTCCATCCTTCAAATTGCCTACCTCCCTCAAACACATAGGTGGTAACACCGTGTGCCCACACCCGTACTGCCTAACAGTATGCCAACACTGGGTTGCCCAATCACTAGTGTCAGTCCAGTACCACTGAGATAAAGAAACTGTCCCTTGTTGATCTTCTTATTTTAATTTAAGGTTAAAAAGTAGAGAACAGTCTCTCATTGATCTCTGCGCATGAGCACGCATACACACACACACAGCACCACACCCACCCCAACTCAGCACACTCCACCCCACACCCAAACACACACTCTTACTCACTTAAACATGGTCCCACATCTTAGCTCCACGCTCTGATCTGAAAGACATCTTTCTCTGAGAACCATGACTGTGATATGAGGAAATAAATAAGTCCGGTTAATGTACTGTATTTCCATGTGTTTAAAGTTTTACTCTTAACGTTATCATTTTTAAATATTTTTCCACCAAATTTTCTTTTTCTATTAGTAAGACTTTATTGCATTTTCAAACACACAAGATAAGGATCCAAAACAGTTTAGCGAAATTAACACATTCCAAAACTCTTCAGAATGTTGATAGCTGTCAGCAGATATATGAAAATAACTCTACGAGATAATAATTCACTTTAAAGGTAACATATAGGAACTTGTGTCATCCTATAAACTAAACATGTAAAATACAAATATAAAATGTTATTGTTATTAACAAAGTTTCTAAGATCTTGTAAAGAAAGAAGGTCTACTAGTCAGTTTTAGCATTTCTAGAGTAACAAGCATTTGTCAATGCTGAATGTTTGCTGGGGCATTGGCATTGGTAGTGTAGGAGTTACAGAGCTGCATAATAGGAATGGCAGTAAGTATTGAACTGAAGCCAACCCCACCACCACCCTGCAGATTCTGATAGGCATTGGGGTGTGCCTTTGGGTGCGTCAGGCATACAGCCACTCCATTTCACCACACCCTACCCTGCAGACACTGACAAGTGTCACGGTATGCTTGGGGTCTTTGGCCCTTATGTTCACCACATTCCATCAGGAAATATGGTGAGATGGGTGCAGTATAGGAGAATGGGGTGAACTTTGGGGTCAAAGAGTCCAAGGCACACCTCAATGCCTTTCACTGGCTGCAGAGTGTGTGTGGGGTGGAATGGTATGAGCATTACAGCCAACAATCCCAAGTCACAAACCCTGATGCTTCTCAGTCTCTACAGGGTGGGGCATTATAGTGGAAACCCTAACACCTCAGGCGTTCATTGGTATTTTCCTCCAAATTTTCAACATGGATTTTTGTGACCCCACCTTATGAACAGTGGCAGTATCAGCTCATTAGCTGAGAGCTGATTTTGTACAGCGACTTCTGCCATTTGGCACCACAGGTGCAACAACATATTCGAACAGGACGTGAAATAATGACAGCTATACTGTTCATGGGGAGGTGTAAAAATGGCAATGTTGAAAATCTGCAGTGAAAATATTTTTAAAATAGTGAAGTCACGGCGTGCATAGAAACTGTGCAACACGCACCCATAAAGTAATTAATTTGTGGATTTTTACAGCAGATTGTCAACACAGGCATTTTATGACCTCTGCTCATGAACAGTGTCACTGTGATTTTCTTAATCTGTCCTGAACAGTGATTTCCCACAGCGACCATGCATTTCTGCGCTAAAGTGCAAAAACACATTTTGGCCATAGTGTAAAAATGACAGCTGTACTGTTCATAAGGAAGTGTGGAAAAATGCCAGTGGTGAAAATCTGGACTGAAAATATTACAAATTCATGAACTTCACGGTCGTGGAAACTGCACAATACCTTGTAACACAGTCATTTTATGGATATTTGTCACCAAATTTTAACATAGCCATTTAAGACCTCTGCTCATGAACAGTGTCACAGTGATTTTCTAAATCTGTCCCAAACATTGATTTCGCATACCGACTGTACCATTCTGCTGCATGCCAGAAACACATTGGGGTGAGATGTGAATAATGACAGCTATACTGCTCATAAGGAGATGTGGTAAAATGGCAATGTTGAAAATCTGGGTGAAAATATTAAAATTCGCGAACTCAAGAGCCTGCGTGGGAACTGCACAATGCACACTCGTGAAACAGTCATTTAGAATTTTTTTTCATAAATTTTCAACATACAAGGTTTTGGGGCCTCGTCATGAACTGTGATACTATCATTTCATAAATCAGTCCCAAAAGATGGTTCTGCGAGTGACATGAAATCACCTTTCAGGACTGAATAACAAAATGACAGTGCCAGACTTCATGGGGTGGGGTCCCAAGAACCCATGTTGAAAATTTGATGAAATCCCAAAATGCTAAGATATGCATCAAAGTTGAAAGAATTCCATTATACAGCTTACCAACATTTCCTCAGTTCATGGTCGGCTTTGAAGAGTGCAGACATGTTCCGGTCCACAGAGACCATCGCGCCAGCCTCCGTGAGGGTAATTATGGGTCAGTGGCCATGCCCATAGGGGCCCGAGGGCATGTGCCCCCAAATATTGTTGTGAAGGCTATTAAAAAATGTGTTTATCATTGTATTCTTTACTGTCCTGTGGGCGAAAAAAAGGTGATTTTTCAAAGACTTTTGGTGGGGACAGGGAGTGGGGGTTACGATCCAAATCAATTGTGTGTGTGTAAAGACTGAGTGAGAGCTTCCAGCGGTTTAAAAAAATTACTTGCTCCGCTGAGCTGGCGACTGGCTTCGGGCTGAGCTGAGCCCCTGTAAAACAAAGAGAGAGACAGAGAGACCATCACAACAGACAGTTAATGGTGGTAACTGACAGCAGCCAGCAGCCAATCACAGCTAAGGCACAAAGAAATTGCTCACGCGACAAATTGGTGGTCATTCATCATTGTCGGTCAATTGAATGCCATTCTGTGATCTGACAGTCATTTGAGTAGAGAGGAATCATCAGTTGGCACTGAGAGAGTGCGGTTGGTTGGTGGTGTGTATCTCCAGATCAGAAAGACTGAAGTTCCTCCTGAGTCCTGGCTTTTACTAGTAGAAAAAGATCAGTACCACAGGGAAGGAACTCTGAAGCAAGGTGAGAAGCAGTTTTTAAATTTAACCCAGCACTGCCAAATGCCACGCCATGGCAACCCGTCCCCCACCTCCCTGTATCACAGCAGAAGTACCCACTGTAACACTTTTCTAATTCCAGGATCGCTCACAAAAAAAAATCCTGCTTTGCTTATTTATTTTAATCTTTCCTGATTTATTATTCTATTTGAAAGACGTTATTATATTGACTGTCAATATAATCTCCTTTCAAATAGAATAATAAAATAATTGACTTTATCTTTATTATGCCCACCTCTCCCCTGTCGACAATGAGTCTGTATTTAGCAATCTCATTTCTCCTTCTAGTTTAATATATTAGCCATGTGGCTAGTACAGCAAGCAATTCCACTGCTAACCCAAATTCTGAGTGGAACTTGACAGAATCCATACTCTTGTCCTGAGATCGTACTGTGAATTTTACCTACTCCCGTGTGTGTGGTTTTTTGCTATATGATACAGTTAACAACTATGGTTATGCTGGGTGAAATGGGTGAAAAGAGGGACATGTAAAGGCACTTTCCGTTTTAGTTTGAAATAGCATGGAATAATTTTGTTAGAACAGAACTAACTACTCAGTATGAATGCATATTATTTTCAATGTTGGCTCAGAATTAAAAAAACACGAGCTTTTATGTAATTCATGCAGCAAGTGTGATCGGGTGATTTTCTTTTTTTATTTTGCTGAAAGTTCTGGGCATTTGTTGAGGCATCAGAATTTTTTAATGTGCTTTATCATCAGAGGTGTAAGCTGTAGTTACAGCTGCTATCCGTGTTTGTTGGCCTGATAGGATAACTGCAGGATGCTCAAGCTGTTTTACATTTTTTTCAACTGTCACTTGGTAGATGGAGAATTCAGTACTGTATTCTGCACATATTAATAGATCTAGGCTGGCTCCACAGTCGTAACCTCATCACCTCTAGTGTTAGTTTTATTGTAGCTTCATACATCAATTCACTGGTGATATCTGAATCTCGAGGATGACACTTTCAGGGTCCGACTGTGAATAATGTGACAAATGTGGCTGTACTGTAATTTATTATGCCATTACTTATGCATCTAGGAATTATCTGGTTTTGTTGTGTATTTAAAGCTGCTACATCCTATTACTATTGTCTGAAGAAGATAACTGCAAACCATCTTTACTAGGCTTGCTTTGATTTAGTGCAAGAGCTACAAATAGAATTTGATTATGGAACAGTACTTGTAAGGTACAAAAAAGTAAAAAGATAATTGCTTTAGTAAATAAACACTATGTTCTATTAACAGTATGAATCAAGGTTTACTTCAATGTTTATAAATGCTTACAAATACTGTGCCACAACTACTATAAGTCCTAACTATAAAAATAATACTCTGCAGTATGCATCTGTACAAGTACATCAAACCACAACATGAACTCCTTTTTAAGTGCAACTTTTAGTATCGGACAGTTGTCCAATTGCTTGATCGTGTTTAATGTTCGCTGGAGTGACGAAACACTTTTTCTGTTCCAATTCCATCCTAACTGACCAATCGCCCAACCAGGATTCGAACCCGAGATCACATACAGTTGAGAATGACCAACTCAAGATTGAGGTTTCCAGTATAGTTTTTTGCAAAACAGAGATGTGTAATATCTTAAACAAAATAAAATAAATCAGCTAGCGAAACTGTTCTTTTTGACATCCTGTGGAGTGGAGCAGTAACCAGTGAGGGTGGTGGTGGTGTTTTAAGAAAAAAATCGATGAATTAGTGTGACTCCATCTCGCTAACTTGATGTTCAGTTTCATTAACAGGCTGGTTCATTAATACAAACTTATCTAGCATGACTTAGAAAGCACACTGCCAATGGATATAGTACATGTATAGTACAGATTGAATAAAAGTGCATGTTTTTTTTTTGTTTGTTTTGAGCTCACATTGAAAAACAATGTACATTTATTCTGAGTAGTTCTAGCAATGTTACTCCATATCATTTCAAACTAAGATGTATGGTTCCAACAACTGGATGCTTGCAGTCCCCTTTCTTTCATAGTAGTTGTCCTGCTGGCATCCCTTCATAGGTGACAGGTTCACTCCAGGTAATAGGGCTCAGGGCTGACCTGTCAAATACACAGATCAATATTCTGCTGCTACTATGGGATCTATTTTAAATGGACCATTACTGTTCCGAGGTTGCTGGGTGTAAAGTGAACCTTTACAGTTTAAGCACAGTCTAGAATGGAGAAAAGCAGATTGGTAGAATAACAATATAATGGTGAAGGGTGCGTGAGGATGCTTGCTAATGCTACCCTCCTATACCTTAAAATAGCGGAGATGATCGATGTGAAATCTGAATGCAGGGCTCCAAAATTTGCATTTTTCCAGTAACTCCAGGGCAATTATCATTTGTTGTCTTATAGATTACTTTTTTCCTACGGAAACTGAATTGCCTGGGTCTCTTGCAAAAATCAGTGCGTGTCTATGGGAATCATTTTCCTGTAGAGTGCTCAATTTTCCTGTATAGTACAGGAATGGTTGTAGATCTGTGAGTTGTTTCTATGTATTACTTACTAAAGGCTAAGCAGACCTGAAATATTAGTGATGGGGGATGCGGAGGGAGGAGGGAGATTATTGAAGGATAGGAGAAGACAAAGGTCAGGGTGTGAGTTGTTACCTGGAATAATACTATATTGTGCTGTACAGGTCAAAAAGCTAATAAAATGTGAAACTCATCTTTTCTAGTTAGTAGCCCAGGCAGATAAGGCAGTACCGCTGCTGCTCATGCTTCCATGTTATGCATGGGAATTGAGATTTGTGTACCAGCCCAGGTCCTTGTGTATTGGGTGGCCCAGGGTCAGATCTCTCTTTCCTGGGGATGTAAGCAGTGTTGTATCGTTTCTAAGTGGTTTGTGACTGATCTGGCAAGTTTGGTCTCTGACATGTGAGTAAAGGTTGGACTGATGCACTTGTGCCATGAGGGAATGTGCCACCCTGATGGCTTCTGGGATGAAGAAAAGGGAAGGATGATCAGGTGACGGCTTTTGCTCTTTACCTGGGTCCTCATCGCAGGCTGTCACTCACTGCTTGCGCCTCCATCCAACTGGAGTCAGTCTTCATAGGGTATCCATCTTCGGGTGAGTAATGAGTGCATGTGGTGAGACTGAACTGGTGAACATGATAGGGTTATCTCCACTGTGTAAAAATAGGTATTAAAAATTGCAAATCTGCTTCAAACACTTGTTGATTAAATACTCATGTCTGGGTAAGGTGTGTCTGCTTTGAAATGGCCTCATAGCATCTTTCATAACCACTATATTCAAAAGCACTTCTTAAGCCACAAACAGTTCAGTATTTATTAACCATTCACAGTAAGGTGAGGTGAAATGGAGGAATGTTAAGGAAATCTCAAGATGGTTAAACTGGAGAGGGGCGAGTTCAGAGAGTTTAAGGCCCTGTACACACTAGAACTTTTAAACTGTGACTGGAGTTGTATACTGAGAACTTTTCATTGTTAAAATCTTCCCTTGCCATGGTCAAACCACGAATGAGCTAATGTTCAGTCACTGTGCTTTATCCAAAGTATGGAATTTTACATAAATAAAAAAGCGCAACAACAGATGCTGTGTCATTATTATTCAAATATAACATTTACAGTTGACTATAATGAAATGAAAATTAAAATGGTGAACCTCATCATTTAGAAGTTAATGGATCAGCTACAAGTGGACTAAGTAGTTATGTGATTACATATGATAAAATTGAACTTGTGCAATTTGCAAGTCTTTATGATAAAAGATTTGCAAAATGCATAAGTTCTGACTAATTCAGAATCAAAATGTATACAAAAGGTTACACTGTAAGTAGAATGAACAAAGGACAAAAAAATTGATCATTTCTCTAACCTATATCAGTATTATAATAATAATAATCATAGTTTTATTTGTACAGCCTTTGTATTTCCAAGGCGCCTTACAGATTAAAAAGAATTTAAAGCAAACATTAAAATCCAAAATCTTAAACATAAATAAAAATCATATTCAGAATTCAGTTCAGTTTTCTACAAAGGCCTTTTGCCAAAGAAAAGTTTTTAATCCTCTCTTAAATTCCACCATGGAGGTGCACTCCGTAACCGATGGGGTAGAGAATTCAAAGGGTGGCACAGCATAAGAAAAGCTCTAGAGCCAGATGATTTAAGGTTCACCCTTGAATCTCTAGCAACCCCTTGTCGGCCGAGCAGAGCGATCAACCAGGGAGTAGGGAACCAGAAGTTCTTTCAGATAGGCCACTTATGTCACTTAGCTTGTTAGGTAACAGCTTTCTGGACTGCTAAAAGTCACCAAAATGCACCATTTGACTTCAATTTTCAAAATTTTCCGGGGACCATGCCCCAGACTCCCCCAGAAAGGTTGAGATTTTGTGCCCCTCCACAATTTCTGACTGCATGCGCCCCTGGTATGGGGTGAGGGTGGGGTTGTGGGGAGGCAGGGTGCACAGGTGGGCACGGGTGGGAGTCAAGACTGTCCATGAGGACCATTTTTTTTCTTACAGGGCATATAACGTGGGACTTTTGCCATGCTGGAGTGGCCTCCCAGCATGGCAGTTGAAGGCTGTTTGTGGGGGCAGTGGAGCCAAAGGTGGATTGGGCTCCGTGTCAGCTTAGCTGACTGTTGCCAGCTGGAGTGGGCCCCAGCATGGCACCTGGAAGTCTGTTGGGGGATACAGTGGAGCTGACTGGGATTGGGCACCACTGTCAGCATTACGGAACTGTTGCCATGCTGGGATGGGCTCCCAGCGTGGTATCTGGAACTCTGTTGGGGTGAGCACAGCAGAACCAATGGGGATTGGGCACCCCCATTGGCTATACAGTGTCGTGCGTGTGGGAGGAGTGCATAAGCATGCTGGGGTGGGCTCCCAGCGCCGCTACTTGTAATGGGGGATGGAGCAGTCTATGACAGTTGATTCAGTGCAGTGCTGACGGTAGGCACTTTACATACTGCTGATGTGGCATTATGCAATTGCCTACACGCTACCACCACTGATTGCAGCAGTTTTGCCTTCAACTGTATGCCACTGCATCTGAAGGGCTGTCATAGACAGCTCCGACATTCATAGGCGGGTGCAGCCATGCCTGCAAAAGGCAGCAGGGCACTGGAAGTGGGAGAGCACACCCATGAATTCTCATATGATGGCACTACGCTTCTTGAACATGCATGCAAGCAAACATAAAAGGAGGAAAGCTGAGTATCTTAACTTTATGAGTCATGTTTTCTAATTCTATTTTACACAGAAAAGGTAACCAAATATTATATACGGATCCATTTTGTTTAAAATCTGACAGCTAATTCTTTCATGATTTGCCACTGAGCTCTTAAGGTGAATCACTTTTATGTTGTGGATCTGAGGTGAATTCCAGTTCCTAAGAAGTAATCTTTGCAACTAAAAGGCTGCCATTAGCCATTTAAGTGTATGGTTATTTATTGCAAGAAGATTTTATCCCCAAAGTAAGAAATTTGGGTGACATAGAAATAGAGCGTTCAGAAATTTGTGAGCATAATTTATGGATTTCTTTCCAGAAGTTAGACATTAGGGGCACTTTAAAACATATGTTTGAGGTCAGCATGCCATTCCCTACATCTCCAGCATGGCCCATTGTCAAGCATACCCATTTTATCAAGTTCTTTGGGGTATAGCAGTAGTAGTGGTAGTAATGCAATGCTTGAAACTGTAAGAGTTTTCCTGTACTTCTCTGCTTGTTTTAGTGATGTTTCTTCATACTGATGCCCATTCTGTCACTGTAATATTTTCCCAAGTTCCTTCTCCATTCTCTTCAGCTGATGCTGTCAAAGTGTCTTTACTGTCTGTTAATGTATTCTATACAGTGCTAGTCCCTTTTAAAAGTGGATCTTTAACAATCTGATCCCATTTGGAAGGATCCCAGTTTTCAGCTTAAGCATGTTCCTGTTTCGAGCATTCCTAAACTGTCGGTATATGAAAATGAAATCTGTGTAGGCCAAACTTTTTAAGTTTCAATGTCCATTAATGTGTTTGTTTGTGGCTCAATTACTGTACATACTGTAGTCTTCTAATACCTAGTTTGCCCCATCCTGGGTCAGCAAGTGATTTATTGCTGTAACAAACGTTTGGGTTATTTCAGAGGGGTTGTTGTGTACTGTTGGGGGTTTGTATAGCACCTGTACAACAATTTTTATTACTCTAACACAGTGTTTGATAGTTATGTTATCTCTCAGTTCTGGGAGAAGTGGGGAATAAAGGAGTCTGTTATCATTTGAGGGCTTAACAAATATTTTTCAGTAGTTAGTGGAGGTGGTGGGGGGGTTAGGCTTGTGATTATTTAAATGAAGCATGGCCTGTTTTTTCCTGAAAGCTTTGTTATATTTCTTCTACCAAAGGCAATGAAAAGCCCCTTTTTCTGGTTTCAGTTTGAGTTTGTTCAGGCAAGCCTGGGTAGTTTGTTAGACCATAGAAATTCCTTAATGATCTGATTAATTGGATGTCATTTAGTAGGCAGTCAAATTGGATTACAAGGTCTTGTGAAGGTCATTAATGAAAGTGAGTCCTAAACATGTACATTTTTTTACACAGCTGTTGAATTCTTTCAGATACATTTTGATGATTTCAGGACATAAAGGGAAGGATCTGTGTTTTATCCCAGTTAAGTTTTAAACACAAAAAACTGTTGACATTATCTAGAATAGTCTGGACATTATTCAGTGCTCACTGGATTACCTGGTGTTAGAGAAGGTCATCTGCAAAGATAAAAATCTGAATTTCAGTGTTTACTACTTTTAATCCTTAAATCACAGAAGATATTTTGATAGTCCTGATAAGTGGTTCTGTCATTGAAATAAATAAGTAGGGAGATAGTGGACAGCCTTGCCTAGTTCCCTTGAATAACTTGAAAGGTAGGGAAATAAATCTGTTAGTTATTAGCGTGACAACTGGCTCCCTGTAGATCATAGAAATCAGGATATAAACTGCACTCCAAACTCAAAGGCTCCTAATGCTCTGTAAATATAGTCCCAATTGAGGGAGTCAAAGGTTTTGAGTGTATCTACTGAAACTGCAGTGGCAGGGAATTAATTTTGTTGGAGGACCAGATTATGTTATATAGCCTTTTGATATTTATTTATTTATTTCTATTTATTGACATCACAGATTTATACCTTTGAGCTAATAGCTCATTTACAAAGGTTCCACATTAGAGAACAAAACACATACAATACACGGTTTGAAAGGCGCACAATAGTTCCATATGTAACCCCCCTGATAATCCCACTCACCTCAGCTGCCCGATGGGACCGGGGCTCAGCAGTACCTCTCCAGGGCTGGGCCTGAGTTCTTACCAGTTGTTTCTGTGGTGCCTTAGTGCCCACCTGGTGCCCCTGCATCGCCTCCTGTGGGCAGAACAGGTTAGAATGTTTCCCAGGATAAATAATGGTCTTCCTCTAATGACTACCTGACCCACAATCACTCCCCACAATGGCTTTACACACATAGCAGGTGAAACAGATGAACAATAAATATCCAGTTTATTACTACAAGCTAATACAAAGGAGGTGGGGGCTACTCCTCCAAAACCTCCTGGTTACCAAACATTCACTTAGCCCCACTTCCCCCCTTCCCTGGGTGCACCCCAGACCAGTCTGAGTTAATGGGTCCTCATGGTCCCTTGGTCTGCAGGCCTGCTGTTTACCATTGGGGCCCTTACACACTTGCACAAGTTCCAAGAAAACAAAGATAAACTGGTGTATAGGACGGTTCCTCCTGACCCTCCTGGCAAAGAAAACAGTGGTCTCCCTGAGCTGCAGCTCGGGTACCACAGTGCCTGAAAGGGCGATGACCCCTGCAGTCCACAGCACGCCATCTCCTACAAAAATGGGTGGCATAGTTCTTCACCTGTCTGGCCTTTCCAGCTTTGCCCGCAGGCCTTTGTATATGTCTTTCACCAGGCAGGCTTGTTCGCCCTTCTCTCCACGATTCCTCTGATCTTTGCAATGGGGTGGGTCACAGCAGTTCAGCTCCCCTGGTACTTTTTAGTTTCCCAGCTTGTCCCCTGGCAGGAAGATCTGTCCCTGATGCAGCAGCCTCCCAGACACCCCAGGCTGGAGGTCGCAGTACCTTCAGACCAAACAGTCTGCCCCAGTACTTTTGAGCAATCAACCTGAGGAGCCTCCTGCACAGCCCCAGTGACTGTCTGGCTCCTTCTTGTTCTTATGATGGAAAGGGGAGAGGGGATGGAGAGGGATGCAGCCCCAGTGCCTTTGCCAGGCAAAACCACCAAAATAGCCCTCTGGTTTCCTTTGGGGACCTCGATTCCTTTCTCCTGCTCCTCCACCCTGCTCTCTCTCTCCTCTCTCAACTCTTTCTCCCAAACTCTCCTTTCTCTCCCACCAGCTCTGCATTTCCCCACCCTTTCCTCTTCTTGCCATGGGGAGGGGTAGCCAGAGCCTCTGCCTGCAGGCAGTTTCCTCTCTCTTGCTTTTTAGGAGAGGGGAGGGAAGAGCTGCCTTTTCTCTGTGTAGGAACCCAAAACAAGTAGCATGCACTTTTCTAGCTAGATACCTAGTTCCTAACCAGCACTAACAATAATTACAGTCACAGCTAGGCTTGCATCAGGTCTTGCCGCATCAATGGACCAGGCGCGAGTACTCCCAGGACAGTGGAAGCCTCTGCCCACCTTACTCAAGCGCCTGGGCTGGGGCTTATACATAAACAGTTTGTTACAATCTTTACAATCAAGAAATGCTTACATGCAGAGCATCAGTCAATAAACTTTGGATTTGGGGGAGAGGAGCATAGAGGTTAGAGAAGATGGAGTAGAACAGACAGGAAATAGAAGCATTTGCAAGCATTAAGTAGTCAAGGTTAAAACTTACTGAAAATGAAAAGGAGTTTGCAGATATTAATTGGAGCAGTCCAGTGGACCTTGTTGGAGCAATAATGGAGAATGGTAGGTGGCCAGAGGAGGGGAGCAACATGTGCCAGGTGTAAAGAGTTAGTCTGTATTAGGGTCAGCAGGGGCCAGGGAGGGTGGGGTGGAGGTGAGTAATGATGAGTGCCTGGATACAATAGGGGTAGTGGACAGGTAAATAAATGCTGCTGAAGAATAGTTATCATAAAGGCGGAAGTAAGTACATTAGTTATCACAGTCGCAAGTGCTGATGGCAGAAAGAATAAGAAGCGAGGTTTAGTTTTGAATGGGCCGTGTTTGGGTTCTGATTGAAGGTCAGAGGTGAGAGGTTAAGCCATTTGGAGGCCCTATATGCAAGGACCATTGCCCCTGCGATGTTTGGGCAGACGGGACTTGAAGTAACTTCCTAATAGAACCTCTGGTAAGCCTGTGGTTGGTTAGTGAGCAGAGGAGGCCCTATACCCCTGGAGGAGTTAGATCAAGGGTGGACTTCTTAGTAACCAGGCAAACCTGATACTGGATCCTATGTTGCAGACTGAGCCATCCAGAACAAACATAGAGCTTGCAGGTATGGGTTAATCAGTGAGCATCTAATATAGGATGACAGGTTTTGTGTAGGGCCAATTATCTGCCCTAGTTCTTTTTTCATAAATCTATTTGCTCTGCACCTATCAATTTATATAGGATGTTTTATAACATATTTGAGATTACTTTGACCAAGATCTTATAATCGTTGTATAGCAATGAAATGGGTCTGTAGCTAATGTAGTCAATACATAGATACATAGACAGTGTCGGCAGATAAGGGCCTATGGCCCACCTAGTCTGCCATTTGAGTCTGTAACTTCAGTTTATGTTTTCCTAGAACCCTGTTGCCCCTTACCCCGACGTCCAAAATTCCTTTATGTCTATCTCATGCATTCTTAAATCCTGTGATTGTTTCAGCCCCACCACTTCCTTAGGCAGGGTGTTCCACTTGTCCACCACCCGTTCTGTGAAGAAATTCTTCCTCATGCTTCCTCTGAATCGTCCTCCTCCAACTTCATCCTATGCCCTGTAGTCCTGGAACATCTTTTTTCACTTAAAAATAGTGTATTCCTGCACCCTGTTCCTCCCTGTAAGATACTTGTATGTCTCTATCATGTCCCTCTCTCCTCCTCTCCTCCAGGGAGTACCTATTCAATTCCTTCAACCTGTCCTCAGAGGACTTGTGATGCAATCCATGAACCATCTTTGTTGCCCTCCTCTGAACTTTCTCTACCCTGTCTACGCCCTTATATAGGTAAGGTCTACAGAACTGTACACTGTACTCCAGGTGGGGCCTCACTAGTGTCTTGTATAGTGGAATCATTACCTCCCTTTCCTGCTGGTGACACCCCTGCCTATGCATCCCAGCATCCCTATTTGCTTCACCTGCTGCCTTGTCCCTACCTTGAGGTCATCGAGAGATGATAACCCCAAGATCCCTTTCCTGCATGGTGCATGCTATATCCTCACCCCCAACTGATATATTGTGCCAGGATTTTGTGCCCCACATGCATTATCTTGCACTTCTTTGCATTGAATTTCAACTGCCAAACCCCTGACCATTCTTCAAGTTTCTGCAGGTCCCTTCTCATTCTGTCTACACCCTCTGGTGTGTCTACTCTGTTACAGAGCTTTGTGTCATCAGCTAACAGTGAAATTCTCCTTCTAGGTCCTGCGAGAATGTCACTGATGAAGATGTTGAATAGGACCGTCCCAGCACTGATCCCTTGGTACCCCACTGGTCACTCTTCCTCTGTGGAGTGACAGCCATTTACCACCACCTCTGTGTCCTGCTCCCAGCCAGGTACCTACCCACCACACTACTGTCCTGCCCAAACCCATATTCCCTAGTTTATGTAATAGTCTTCTATGGCACAGTGTCAAAGGCCTTGGTGAAGTCCAGATAGGCCATGTCCACTGCCCTCCCTGATCCACCTCCCTAGTCACCCAATCAAAATTCAACGAGGTTGGTCTGACATGACCTCCCTTGTGAAACCTTGCTGCCTTGGATCCTGCAGTCCATTGACAACCAGATGTTCCACCCATCTCTCCTTCAGTAGTGCTTCCATGATCTTCCCCACTACCAAGGTGAGGCTGGCTGGTCTGTAGTTCCCCACTTCCTCTTTCTTCACACTTTTGTATAAGAGTACTACATCTGCTGTCCTCCAGTCTTTGGGTACCTCCTGTTTCCAGTGATCGGCTAAACAGGATAGCCAGAGGTTCAGCCACCACCTTTCTGAGTTCTTTAGGACCCTGGGTGCACTCCATTTGGCCTCATTGCTTTATCAACTCTTATTACTTCCAGTTCCTTCAGGACCCTTTCTCGTAAAGGACTTGTGTCCATTTCTGCACCATTCTCACCCCTTGTACTCCTTCAGACCCATTACTTCCTCTTCCTCAGTAAAGGCTGAGCAGAAATACCGTTTAGTATGTCAGCTTTACTGTTGTCATCCTCCACGCGGCCCCATCCTCCCTTCAGTCTCACTATCCCTCCTCTGCCTGTCTTTTTTTTCACTTATGTACCTGTAAAAGGTTTTGTCCCTCACCCACTGATTTTGCAATGTGCTCTTCTGTCCGAGCTTTGGCTCACTTACTGACCTCCCTGCCTCCTTTGCTTCTCCTGGTACTTCTCCCTATCCTCTTCTGCTCTGTGTCTTTTTGTATTGCCTGAATACAATCTTTTTGGCTTTCACTTTCTTTGCTACCTCTTTGGAAAACCATAATGGCCTCTCTTCCTTTTCCTCTTGCTAACCTCGTAATGCATAATTCTGTTGCTCTTGTAATCTCCATTTTAAATACTGCCCACTGTTCCTCAACCCCTGATTCCTGCCCCATTCCCTTAATGCCTTCAAGTATCTCCCCATTTTCCCAAAGTCTGCCCCCTAAAATCCGAATACATGTTTTTGTGTGGTTTGGTTCTGCTCCTTCTGTGATTTCAAACCACAATGACTGGTGGTCACTGTTCCCAGGTACTCCCCATTGTTACACCCCATCACACTGTCCCTGTTTGTGAGCACAAGGTCCAGTATTGCCTTCTGCTGAGTTGGTTCCATGACCAGTTGCTTGAGGAAGGCACCCTGAAGGAGTCCAGGATAAATCTGCTCCTAGTTGATGCTGCTGCTTGGATGCTCCAGTCCACATCTGGAATATTGAAGCTTCAACCAGTACTACCTCACTCTTTGTCTGCCATCCTTTGGATGGCTAGCATCAGGACCCTATCTGTTTCTTCCTCCTGGGCTGGTGTTCTATAGACCACACCTGTGTGGATGACTGGCCCCATTTTCTTTCCAGCTTAACCCACAGCATCTCTCCCCATTTTGTTCCTCCTGGATCTCTGTGGCCCTTATGTCATTTTTCACATACAGTGCCACTCCTCCTCCCTTCCTACCTGCCTGGTCTCTTCTGAATATGTTGTAGCCAGGAATGGCCATCTCCCAGTCATGATTATCATTACACCAGGTTTCTGTGATGGACACAATGTCCAGGTCTGACTGCACCATGACAGCCTCTAGATCTTCCATCTTGTTGCTAAGGCTCCTGGCATTGGCACACATGGCTTTCCATGATTTGACCTCCCTAGACTGTTTAGTGTCAAGGTTGTCTTTGCCTTTTATGCTTGCTTGCACGCATGTGCAAGAAACATACAGTAGTGCCATCATCTGAGTTTTCGGAGTGTGGCAGTCTTCCAATTCAGTCAGGTGTTTGCAGGCACGGCTGCAGTTCTCAATGCCTGCTGGAGCTGTCTTGACAGCGCCCAAAATGCAGTGGAGTACAGTTGAAAGGGGAGCTACGCTCAGTGAGCATCGATGAATATTGTCTGCTTGTACGCGCTCCCCTACACACACACACATGCGCATGCATACCTGCGTGCTTGCCCCTACCTTTTGCTGTAGGCGACGGGGTGCCCAATCCCATGCGCACCCCAAAGCAGAGTTACATATGCCACACTGGGTGCCCACCCAGCGTGGCCACACACATCGTGAATATGGGGTGCCCAATCTCCCATCGGCTCCACTGTCCCCCTAGTCAGGGTGCCATGCTGGGAACCCACCCAGCATGGCAACACATGTTATTGCTGACGGGTGCTCAATCACCCATTGGCTCCACGCCCCACCAGCCGCCTCTGTGCCATGCTGGGAGCCCACCCCAGCGTGGCAAACGCCCCGCCGTCATTTAATAAAAAAATACCTGAAACTTAAAATGGTCCTCACTGTCTCTGCCCCACCCACGCCCACCCACTGCGCACTCGGCCCCCACACCCCTCACCCCATACTTACCTCCGACCGCACGACGATCTTCGTGGACTGGGAACATATGTCTGCACTCTTCAAAGCCGCATCATGAACTGAGGAAATGCTGGTAAGCTGTATAATGGGATAGATAGGGTTTTTCAAGTTTGCTGCATATCTCAGCAATTTTTGATTTTGCACCAAATTTTTAACATGGGGTTTTGGGACCCTTCTCATGAATGTTCTCACTGTCATGGCGTAATCGAGCTCAAGGGTGATTTCACAGTCACTGCACAAAATCACCTTTGGGACTGAGTATCAAAACAACACTGCCACTGTTCATAGGATGGGGTCTCAAAGACTATGTTGAAAATTTGGTGGAAAATTCTAAAAATGACTGTTTCTGGCGTGTGTTCGTGAGTTCCCTACGCACACCAGAAGTTCGCAAATTTTCAATATTTCACCAGATTTTCAACATTGCCATTTTACCACACCTCTTTATGAGCAGTGCAGCTGTCATTTTTCACATCTTGCCCAAAATGTGTTTCTGCCCATGTTGCACAATGGCGCAGTCGGTGTCGTAAATCAATGTATGGGACACATTAAGAAAATCACAGTGACACTGTTCATGAGCAGAGGTCTTAAAATGGCTATGTTGAAAATTTGTGAAAAATTCTAAAATGACTTTTACGAGCGTGCGTTGCAGTTCTCATACTTATTTCGTAAGTTTGCAATTTCAATATTTTCACTCCAGCTTTCCACATTGCCATTTTATTACACTTCCTTATGAAGAGTACAGCTGCCATTTCACATTTCAATTTAAATGTTTCGCGACATGTAGTACAATGGTGCAGTCGTGTGCTAAAGCAACATGGGGACAGATTAAGGAAATCACAGTTACACTGTTCATGAGCACAGGTCTTAAAAATGGCTATGTTGAAAATTTGGTGACAAAAGTCCATAAAATGACTGTGTTACAAGTGAGCATTGTGCAGTTTCCACGCAGCCTCGTAAGTTCATGACTTTCTAATATTTTCAGTCCAGATTTTCACCAGTGGCATTTTTCCACACTTCCTTATGAACAGTACAGCTGTCATTTTTCACAACATGCCAAAATGTGTTTCACACTTTCAGCAGAGATGCGGTCGCTGTGGGAAATCATTGTCTGGGACAGATAAAGAAAATCACAGTGATACTGTTCATGATCGGAGGTCCCAAAATGCCTGTGTTGACAATCTGCTGTAAAAACCCAGCCTAATTATATTACGGGTGTGCTGCACAGTTTCTATGCACACTGCGTGACTTCACCAGTTTTTTAATATTTTTACTGCAGATTTGCAACATTGCCATTTTTACACCTCCCCATGAACAGTACAGCTGTCATTTTTCACATCCTGTTTGAATGTTTTTGCACCTGTGGTGCTAGGCACGTAGTCGCTGTGCATAAGCAGCTTTCAGCTAACAAACTGATATTGCCACTGTTCATAAGGTGGGGGTCACAAAAACATGTGAAAATTTGGAGTGAAAATACCAACGAATGCCTGAGGTGTTAGGGTTTCCAACCATAATGCCCCGCCCTGTAGAGAATGACAGGCATCAGGGTGTGACTTGGGATTCGTGCCTGTAATGCTCATACCATTCCACATCCTGCAGCCAGTGAGAGGCATCGAGTATGCCTTGGACTCTTCGCCCCAAAGTTCACCCCATTCCTATACCGCACCCATCTCACCATATTTCCTGATGGAATGGGGTGCGCATAAGGCAAAGACCCCAAGGCACACCGTGACACTTGTCAGTGTCTGCAGGGTAGGTGTGGTGAAATGACATGACCGTTATGCCTGACGACCCAAAGGCACACCCCAATGCTTGTCACTCTCTGCAGGATGGTGGTGGGTTGGCTTCAGTTCAATACTTAGCCATTTCCATTATGCAACTCTGTAACTTCTACACTACCAATGCCAATGCCAGCAAGCAAACATTCGGCATTGACACATGCTTGTTGTTTATCCCCACAAGTTTTCCATCCTCTGCACCATAACAACAGGGGTTGTCATGGCTACATCTTTTATCTAGCTGATTGGGTGGGGAGCTGCTACCTTCACAGCTGATACCAATGACGCTTCTTGGTCAGGTACCATGGGAACACAAATGGGTGGCTGGGCCCTCCATCTCTTGGAAATGAGTACCTTGTCTTTTTTTATTTAAATGTTCTTTTCATTAAATTTCTGAATCATAAATTCATCCAGATGTAGATATGTTTAATCTTAAATAAAGTGCATTAATAATTAAAGAGAAAAAGAAAATGATTAGGTATATTATTGCATGAATGTGTTTCAATAAAGTTATCAAAATGAGCTGGGAGGCAAGATCACACAAGTAAAAAAGCAACATTTACAGATATTAAAGGTAAGACCATTTGATGTGTAAGTTTCAGTACTAAAGGGGTTTCAGTGTTTATTTAAAAAAAACAGTGCAGCTAGACTAAATAATTATGTAGCATGTGGTTAGGGTTGTTGTATGGAATTCTTCCAGTTCAAAAGTTTGTTGTACACAACTGAAAAGTTATGCGCATTCTAAATATGTTGCTGTGTACATTCCGTAATCAATGCACCTGACTTTCCCTCTCACACTAACTGCCGCTGCATCTGCTCCTGCTTTCACTTTCATTCACTCCACTCAGCTCGTTTCATACACAATGTCATGATCTCACACAGTGTCACAATCTCACACACAATGTCACGATCTCACACAATGTCATGATCTCACACACAATGTCACGATCTCACAATGTCACAATCTCACACACAATGTCACAGTCTCACACAATGTCGCAGTCTCACACACAATGTCATGATCTCACACACAATGTCACAATCACATAAAATTGTCACAATCTCACACACAATGACACGATCTCACATGCAATGTCACAATCTTACACCCACTGTCGATCTCCCACAAAAACATATACTATAAAAATAAATATGGGTGCCTATACGCAACTCTCCCTATGTTTACATTCAGGGATGAGATAACAGCATGGACCTTTATGCTGTTATCTCTACTGCTCTGTGGAAACACAGGCTTGATGTGTATGGTCACTCATACATTATTCCTTATATTTAACTCAGGAAATGCCACACTTCATGTAAACAAGAAATTTTTACTTTGAGCAACTAATATTATTTTTAGTATTATAACACTGTTGTACAAAGAACTAAGAGGTGGTGGCTGAACCTCTGGCTATCCTGTTTAGCTGATCACTGGAAACAGGGAGGTACCCAAAGACTGGAGGACAGCAGATGTAGTCCCCTTATACAAAAGTGGGAACAAAGAGGAAGCAGGGAACTACAGACCAGTCAGCCTCACCTCGGTAGTAGGGAAGATCATGGAAGCACTACTGAAGGAGAGATTGGTGGAATATCTGGTTTGTCAATGCACTACAGGACCCAAGGCAGCATGGTTTCACCAGGGAGGAGTCATGTCAGACCAACCTCATTGAATTTTTTGACTGGGTGACTAGAGAGGTGGATCAGGGGAGGACAGTGGACATGGCCTATCTGGACTTCACCAAGGCCTTTGACACTGTGCCACATAGAAGACTATTATGCAAACTGGGGAATATGGGTGTGGGCAGGACAGTAGTGTGGTGGGTAGGTAACTGGCTGGGTGGCAGGACACAGAGGTGGTGGTAAATGGCTGTCACTCCACAGAGGAAGAGTGACCAGTGGGGTACCACAGGGATCAGTGCTGGGACCGTCCTATTCAACATCTTCATCAGTGACATTGCACAGGACCTAGAAAGCAGAATTTCACTGTTAGCTGATGACACAAAGCTCTGTAACAGAGTATACACACCAGAGGGTGTAGACAGAATGAGAGGGACCTGCAGAAACTTGAAGAATGGTCAGGGGTTTGGCAGTTGAAATACAATGCAAAGAAGTGCAAGATAATGCATACGGGCACAAAACCCTGGCACAATATATCAGTTGGGGGTGAGGATATAGCATGCACCGAGCAGGAAAGTGATCTTGGGGTTATCATCTCTGATGACCTCAAGGTAGGAAACAGTGTGACAAGGCAGCAGGTAAAGCAAATAGGATGCTGGGATGTATAGGCAGGGGCATCACCAGCAGGAAAAGGGAGGTCATAATTCTGTTATACAAGACACTAGTGAGGCCCCACCTGGAGTAGTGTACAGTTCTGGAGACCATACCTATGTAAGGACATAGACAGGGTAGAGAAGGTGCAGAGGAGGGCAACAAAGATGGTGCATGGATTGCATCACAAATCCTATGAAGACAGGTTGAAGGAACTGAACATGTACTCCTGGAGGAGGAGGGAGAGAGGGGATATGATAGAGATATCAAGTATCTCACAGGGAGGAACAGGGTGCAGGAATACACTATTTTTAAGAAGATGTTCCAGAACTAGAGGGCATGGGATGAAGTTGGAGGGAGGACGATTCAAAGGAAACATGAGGAAGAATTTCTTCACAGAACGGTGGTGGACAAATGGAACACCCTGCAAGAAGAAGTGGTGGGGCTGAAACAATCACGGATTTAAGAATGCATGGATAGACATAAAGGAATTCTGGAGGTCAGGGTAAGGGCAACAGACTTCTAGGAAAACAAACTGAACTTACAAGCTCAAATGGGCAGACTGGGTGGGCCATAGGCCCTTATCTGCCGACACTGTCTATGTATCTATGTATCAATTCATTTGTCTAAAGGAGACATTTTGTCAAAATTCTGTGCATTGACACTCTACCGCTGGAGTCCTCCATAATCTCCATTTCTGACAACTGGGTTTTGAGTTTAAGACTGGATGAAGCTAATTTTCAGATTTTTTTTTTGTAATTATAAATGTTTTATCTGGTCTTATCAAAGGGTCAAAGAATAAGAATGTGTAGCCTTTCAAAATAAGAAGACACTTCCCAGGAGGCACCTCATTGTAATAAAACTTCACTGTGGAATTGAGTAAATTCTCTGTAATGTGCTCAGCCCTCAGCTGGCCCCTGTGTTTGGAATTATGGGGCTCACATGCAAACCCTGGTCTCACATGTGGCAATGCAACATGTTACCATTACACCACTTGCAGATAGATAGATAGATAGATAGATAGATAGATAGATAGATAGATCGATCGATCACAGGGTGTATTGCTAACTTATAATGTAATCCTTTTTATGTTTGCTTGTGCGCATGTGCAAGAAACATTATGTGACAACTTAGAGAGAAGCGGGTTTTGGAGGTTCGGCATTGTGGCGGCCAATGCCCCACTGCATTCTGAGGCTTGGCGTGTTTCCCCAATATGGTGGCATGCTGCTGCTGACCCTAGTTCAGCAAGCGTGCCACCAACAAGCTAAATTCGCCGCTGCAATGAGGGGCGACCCATAATTGCACATGGTGTTCCTTACCTGGTGTAACATTTCAATAAACATGGAGGCGTATGGCTCGCTGCCCACTGCACACAGTGTCCCTAGGAAGCTGACTTCAGGGGTCCCTAATCCTCTGTCAGCATATGTGCGCCTTTACTGTTGTGGTTCACAAAGGGGTGCCCAATCCTTTGGCATCAAGCCCCAACACAGACATGCTTGCCGACGGGGTGCCTCGATCCCCTGTCGGCATGTTAACCTCCCATCACATTAGTATTTTGCTGGTGGCACCCCATCCTGATTGTGTGCCACACTGGGAGCCCACCCCAGTGTGGCTAACATGACCCCCCAACCAAATGTGCCACACTGGGAGCCCACCCCAGTGTGGCCAAAACCTGTAAAAAACTGAAAACTGTCCGTGGTGATGTTTTTTATTTTTGTTACCTGAAACAAAGGAAATGGTCCCACACTGTCGGGTCCCTCCCCAGCCCGCACTCACCTTCTGAGCACCCTGCATCCCACATCCCCCTCACCCCATACTTACCTCTGGAGCCGGTGCAATGATCTTGGTGGACCAGAACACATTCTGCACTTTTCAAAGCCGATCATGAATTGAAGAAATCCAGTAAGCTATATAATGGCATAAATGTTTTCTATTTTTCAATTTAGGTGGCTATCTTGGCCATTTTGTGAATTGTGGCGCAAATTTTCAACATGGGGTTCTTGGGACCCCACCTCATGAATTCAGTCACTGTCATGTTGTATTCAATTCCCGAAAGGTGATTTCACAGTCACTGCGTGGAATCACCTTTTGGGACTGAAATGAAACAACAGTGTTACTGTTCATGAGGTGGGCTCCCAAAGCCAATATTGCAAATTTAATTGAAAACATTCTATATACTGATTGTTATGAGCGTATGTTGCACAGTTCCTACGCATGCTTGTAACTCTGAGAATTTTAATATTTTCACTCCAGATTTTCAGCATTGCCATTTTGTCACACCTCCTTATGAACAGCACAGCTGTCATTTTTCACATCCTGTCCAAATGTGGTCTTGCGCATGTGGCGCACAATGGCACGGTCACTGTGGAAATCAGTGTTTGGGGCAGATTAACAAAATCACAGTGACACTGTTCATGAGTGGAGGTCCCAAAATGCCTATGTTAAAAATTTAGTGAGAACATTTCACAAAATGACTGTATTACGAGCATCGTTGTGCAGTTTCCACGCACACTCAATAACCGAGAGACTTTTTTAATATTTCCTCCAGATTTTCAGCATTGCCATTTTTCACACCTCCTTATGAACAGGAAAGCTGTCATTTTACATCCTGCCCAAACTGTGTTTCGCACATCTGGCACAGATGGCGAGTCACTATAGCAAATCAAATTTCGAGAAAGATTAACAAAATCACAGTGCCACTGTTCATGAGCAGAGGTACCAAATACTTTCATGAGGTGGGGTCACAAAAAGCCATATTGAAAATTTGTAGTTCTACCACCCTGTACAGACCACCCTGTACAGACTGACGGGCGCTCAGTGGTGTGCCTTTGGATTGCTGGCTGTAATGCTCATGCCATTCCACCCTATCCTGCAGCCACTGACAGACATTGAGGTGTGCCTTGGACTCTTCAGCCCAGAGTTCACCCATTCTCCTATACTGCACCCATTTCAGTGTATATCCTTCTGGAATGGGTGACTGTAAAGCCGAACACCCAAGGCAGACCTCAACAGTTGTCGGTGTCTGCAGAATAGGGTGAGGTGAAATGGTGTGGGCGTTATGCTCAATGACCCAAAGGCATACTCCAATGCCTATCCATCTCTGCAGGGTGGAGGGGCTCACGGAAGTTCAATACTTCACTGCCATTCCTATTCTGCATCTGTCTAACTCCTGCACTTCCAATGCTAATACCAGCAAGCAAACATTCGGCATTGACAAATGCTTGTTTCTTTTGGCATAAGGGAGGTAAATGCTTTATTCATTGTTGTAGGCAGAGGTGTTTGTTCATAGGTTTCCAAGAGGGCATTTTGTAGATATTTGTGTGTTTTAGGATTAAAAGTTTAAATAGCTCCCAGTGAAGCCCTCGGGTCCAGTCATTTTTCAATTTGGTAGATTTTGATAGTCTCTGTTATTTCTGTAAGGGATAGCTGTTTATTTAATGTATTATTCTCTTGTGTAGCTAGTTGTTGCAGGTTTAGTTTACTAAGGAACTGGGCTACTTTGAACCTACAACATGATTTGTGTTAGCATAAATTTATACATAGAATTTCAGAAATACATTGTTAATTTCTTTATTGATATGGACTATGTTGCCCGAACAATTTCTTATCCTGGAATAATATATTAGTTTTGTTTCTTTTGAGTCTATGAGCCAGAAGCTTCTCTGCCCTTTGTCCTGCCTCCCAGCAGTGTTGATTTATTGTAAATAGGGCATACTCTGATTTTGTTGAATGTACTGCAGACATTTTGTGCTGAACAGCAGTAATGTTTTGCAGTAGGGTGTGGTTGTTGTTCAGGTTTGATTGGTATTGAAGTTCTAAAGATTTAAGAGATGTTTCCTGCTCAGTTAGTTTTGTGGGGTTTTTTGACTGAATAGCCCATAATTCTTCCCTTACCTAGGACTTGATGTCTTCTCCTAGACATGAATGGCTAACCTCTCCATTGCCATTGCTTTCAGAAAACACAGCTGTCTCTTTTAATCCACTAGGAAATTTCTGTCCTGCAAGAGTGAAGCATTAAATTTCCATCAACAGGTCTTTTGCTGCTCACCATGAAGGTCAATTGTGACATTAACTAGAGTATGGTCTGAAACAAGTATGATGTCATGTTGGCTGTAGCTAATATATTAATCAAATTTTTGAAAGGAAGATGTGATCAATCCTATTACTGTATACAGTATGTCTTATGCCTGTTGGAGAAGAATGTATAGTCTCTCCCTGTGGACGTGTTAGGTGCCAGGAATCTGATATGCTGGTTTCTTTAAGTAGTTTAAAAGTGTAGTGCTCACTTTGATTGGTTCAAAGCTGGGTTTCCAATTACTTCTATCTAATAGTGGATCCAGAACTCAATTTAAAGAACCCCGATGCTACTGTGACAATTTTGAAAAATGTAATATTTCGACACAATTTGGCTTATGTTTAATATTTTTTCTGTAATTTTAATTATTGCTTCATTATTACTAAGGACATTTGCATGTAAACAGGACACCTGCCCTATTCAGTTTTGACTGCTTTCTACACCTGACATCACAGTTCTGTTTACAACATTACAATCTGTTGCTATGGAGATAATTATGATACCATAAACAGGGCATTGTGATGACAGGTGTAGGCAAGCAGAAAAAGCAGTAACAGTAACCATGTTTCATACAATTTTCCTTGGTAAAAGAAAAATAAACTGGAAGAATTATGGAAAATATGTGAATATAACCTGAATTGTGTCTAAATCTCCCATATTTTCACGTTTTTCTAAAGGTGTTAGGGCTCTTTAAGTCTCAACTATTAGTTCATATCCATTAATGGCACTCAAGTGTAGAGCCAATGTGTTGAAAAATTCAGCTTCTCCAGAATTAGGCATGTAGATATTGTAAATACCTACATTATTACCATTAAGTGACCCTATTAGAATCTGATAACTCATTTGCTAGCCACAGCATGGTTGTGTTTAGGCAGTTGACACTTTTTTGATAAGTATTGCCATGCAAGTTATAACAATAATGTTCTACAGTTCCCACCCAATCCCTACACAACTTATCAGCTTCAATATGTAGTAGATGGATTTTCTATAATAGGGCTATATCTACCTTGCATTTGCGTAAATAACTTACTTTTTTCTCTTATTAGACAAGTTAATTCCATTAACATTCCATCAGGATATTTTATGTACGGTAGAATGACTCATTGTAAAATGTACTCAAAGTAAACCTACAAAATTATTAGACCTTGTTCTGACACAGAATTATGTCTAAGGTTGTGCTTTTAGGTCTAGGAAATCTCAATAGGTGAATTGATACTACTAGTAGTTCAGACACAAGTTAAACCTTTTGAAATAAAATAAGCTTTGTTATGATCTGTATTAATCTATGAACATTTTAATAACTCTATTAGGTTAAAAATCAAAGTTCCTATTGCAATCAAACACTCTCTATATCGCGTAATACAGTACAATTAGATCATATAAAAGAAAATTATACTCATGCAATAGCTAATGAATTATTAAACTCAAATACATATCGAGTAAATAATTATTGAATCAAGAAGAAAGACTAACTTTGATGTAACACAATAAAACTGAGTAGAGGTCACTAGCAGCTCTTACAGCTGCAGAGGCTGTTGTGGCAAGAGATGACTCCTATGTGCCTGCCAGTGATTCTATCTTCTTACAATGGCGAACATTGGATTTGCATCTAAGCTTCCATCAGTCAGTTCCTTTAAGTTATAACATAGCTAAAGGTTTCCATCTGTTAGGCACAAATATTTCTGCCACCTTAAGTGTATTATAGAAAAAATGCTGTTTGGAAGAAATGAGCCAGCCAGTATCCAGGAAGTACACAAACTGAAAATAAAATAAAATGAGTCTTAACTATTTGTCCAGCAATCAGATTTGGAGTTTTATAGGTGGTGGTCACAAATAGTGCTGTATTCGCTTAGGATGCACATATTTAGCAGATCAGAAAACTGTTAATGTTGCTAAATTGTTATCAGGGGAGCACCAAGTTTTCAGTCTAGCTTTGTGATATAATTTATATATTGGGTTCCATCTGTATTGCTCAGAATATACCATGCTGTGAAAGACATGGAGGTAATGGTCTGATGGAGCCACCAAAGCGTATTGAGATTCTCCCCAAGGCACCCCTGTGCCTAAATTTGCTATCTGTTTTACTGAGGCCAGTGGTAAACCATGTGGATGCCTAGTATTTAGAAGTAGGAGTTATGTTCTATAAACAGAAACTCAGGTGCACCATTGGAAGTACATTAGAAACTGAAAAAAGGTGAATAATGTTAAATTTAATTGAGATAATATGTACCTTCCCAAGCAAATCACCAGTTCAGAAGCTGTCAGTTGTAGATTTTATAGAAGAGTACAGCTGGAGTACATGAACAAAAATTCATGATGCCAGAAAAACTATTCACTAATAAAGTGCAGTCGGTTTGGCATTATGAAGGGCAAGGAATTGATATAATAAAAGTGGAGTTCATCCTTTATATGAATTTCCATACATAGAGGGGCAGTAAAATAATACATTGCATCAGAAATTGAAATGGATTCTACCATGTAGCTGCTGTAAGGGCAGGTGAATTTAACAGTTATAAAATAATGAATTTCCCTCAATGCATACCTAACTTTTCAGACAGACATGTTGATTAAGATCCATTGTTCACAAAGCAAAGCAGTGCACACAGGGATGGTGGTACCCTCGGTTAAAAGTAAAACTCGAACATGAAAATCGGGCATTCACCAACCAGTTGCAATGGACCCACAGCTTAGATGAGACATAAATAATTTATTTCATAAAAATCCATTGTGGGATCAGACTAACAGTTTTTATTAAATAAATTATTTATGTCTCATCTAAGCTGCGGTGTCCATTGCAACTGGCTGGTGAGTGTCCTGCCTCATGTTCTAGAGATCCATTGGTCAGTAGAATGTTTTATAAGTAGGTAAGGCTAAATACCAGCAGCAGTAGATTGAACAAACCTTCAGTAGGTGACATGATCCATACACTTCTATACTTCCTGTCAATCTCTCAGCATTCTTCATGGTATGATGATTGTTCGATGGTATGTTGGAGAGCTGTAACATATATGGGAAGAGTTCACAGAGAAAAGGAGATGATCTCTCCAGATTTCTTTTGGGAGGTTAGTTAAAATGGCAATGGGCTATATTTTCAAATCCTCTGTAAGTGTTGCAGCTGTGGTGAAAACTGGTGCAAGTGAATCTCCTCTTGTGGAGTCACAGTTTCTCTTGCAGGTGTGGTATTCTCAAAGGTGGAGATGGTTTATGACTGCCTCTTATGATTTACAGCATCTTACATCTGTTCTTTGATGCAGCTGCCACTAAATGTTATGCTTGGTGCTGCTTAATGTGCCTCACAGCGCTGCAGCAGCAGAAAATATGAAACCCACAGGTGTAGAGGTTTTGTCCTGCAGCTATGGCTGTGGCATGGGACTTACTTCCCATGTCTTTTGAAAATCCAGCCAAGTGTCTTTTGTCTGGCTGCAATTTCATGTGTGGGTGGGGAGGGTGTAAGCCCAGACCGTATGAGTGAATCTGAGACTGGCTTTAACATAAGACTGTTACAGCAAGAGTCACAGAAAAGTGGCTGGGAAGTTTAGAAGCAAAGGTGTTTAAAGATTTAATGCTGTTAGTGATTTAAAGATCAGCCAGCTACTTTGTAGTCCTGTGAGGAGATGGCAGGGCTGTCTGAAAGATGTCACTCTCTGCTCCTACTCCTGTATCTTTGCTGCTTCTTTTCCTTGCTTGTTGTGTAACACCATTCTAGTTTTTGTATGTAGCCTCAATCTTCCTGTGCTGTTTGGTAGACCAGTTGGGAGAAATATTGTCATTATCAATAGCTGCATGATGAGGTGTGGGGACTATGCCAGAATGAGGATTTAAAACAGGCAATCCCCTTAGGTGTTCTATTTCACCTGTCCTTTCTCCTTTTTTTCTGACTATCCTTTCTTTTCCCTATCAGGGTGGCCAACCTGATATCTATTTTCTATTCTTTTCTATCCCCTATTTGTTAAAATGCCTGTGTTCCCATTTAAAAGCAGCTCCTGAAAAATAACTGGTGCCTTAAAGAAAGAGCAGTGGTTCCCTGCTGCTGCTAGCAGTATGTTGAATTTGGTCCCAGCTGATGTGTGTTTTGAATGATTGTTTAACCACCAGGAGTGGTTTCTTATAAAGAGGACATAGCTCTGAAGTGGATGCAGAATTACAAAGAATGTACAAAATCTGCCCCTGTTGTTTCATGCTCCTGTGTCTTGCAGCAGTGTGTAGACTGAGCTAACTCAGTCGGGGGAACAGAAAACAGTCCTTTAGAAAACTGAAGGAGTTTAAGTACATAAAACACCTGTGATGCCCATATAAAGAAATGCTGCAGGTATCAGGTACAGCAAAGAAGCTTGCTTTGCTGTCAAGCAAACAGGGCTGAAAATGAAATGGAGCCGATGGCTGAAAGTTTTCAGCCAACAGCTGTTTTACAAAGCTTAGTTTGGTACAGAAAATGTTTATTTCTCTTAAGCGGTAGGTCTTTAGTGCTTGCAAGAGTAAACAGATAAGGAGCGCCTTTCTGCTTACATTTTCAAGCCTAGTGATAGCTACTGAATATTTTCTTCTGATTTAAAATATTACAATGAGCCAGAAATAAAAGAAAAGGGTCATTACCTGATGATGTTTCCAGAGGTCCTGCTATAGGGCTGGCAGCTCCTGAACTGGCTGTATTTATGGGAGAAGCAGTCAGACATCACAGTAGGGGAGTCAGCTCCCAAGTGTGATGGTCATGCCCGTAATTAAGGATTTATTTAGCCTTTTTTTCAGAAGAGACTCCTTAAGAGCCTGCATGATGGACATAGAGACTTGCATTAAGCTAGGCAGGCTAGGACATTGTTTATGAAATTTAGGGTTAAAAATAAAGTGTTCCTGCTAATTGATGTTGTCATCTGACCTCTGATGTCACATCAGGCTGCCATAAAGGTTGTCCACCAGAGGGCTAGAGAGATAGATAGGAGAGAGTATGGAAGATGGTCAGTTGCTTTCTGATCAGAGACTGAGCAAGAGCTAAGAAGAGCTGAGTGTGGAGGTTTACACACTGTCAAGAAGGAAGGTCTCAGGAATTATTTTGATTTGATGCTTAATGGAAGAAGAATGATGTCCTGATGATTTACATTGGTGAAGAATTAACACCCTCTTATTTTCCTTTTGTAAATATCCTTTATTTTCTTTATTTTGCTTTTTGACAATAAATTGACAAACGAGAATATGCATTTTTATGCACTATATTACAGTTGTCTGTCTAAATCTGTTATAAAGAATCCTCACTACCACAGGGACTGATTATTTTGAATGAAAATGGGCACTGTAAAAAAAATAATTAAAAAATGTTGTCCTAAAAATTCATTTAAATAAGTTTTGTCATAAAGTAATTCCTCTGCCTGCTTTAGAATGTTGTGGCTTTTTGTTTTTTAAGCTGTGGAGTTTTGTCATTTTGAGGCTGTATGCAGTTTCACCTGGCAACCGCCCCCCATGCAGACTTTTTCTTTTGATTGTTTTTTTTTTAAGTTGCTGTTAGCAAGAAAGAAGCAACAGAAATCAGGGAAATGAGCAAGTAAATAAGTTTGGTACACCTCGTTATGTAGAAGCACTGTCACAACTTGACTGCTCTTTATTTTTGTTCCTTTAAAGGAGAGAGGACAAGTGAGGGAGGAGTGATGGAGTGGCAGGCTGAGTAGCTTTATGAGTGCAGAGCTGGAGCAGGAAAAATTTGCATGCTGGAGCTTCATTTGAAGAAGCGGTAACTTTTTTTTGTTATCGGGTTTCAAATATGACATGAGTTTCAGCTTCAGTTTCATAGGTAAGTCCGATGAGATGGGAGCGCTGTGCTCTGCACTCAGGAGAGTGGTGTTGTTAAAAAAACAACAGAAGATTTGGAGGTGCAGCACTTGGTAGGGATGGCAGATATACAGTTTGTAATTTGGAGGTATGGTACTCGGGAGGGATGGCAAGGTGCAGTCGACATTTGTGGTGCTACAGCAGGGCTGATGGCATACTAAGAGTGTACTCTGCACCCGCTTGCCGATTGCAATAAAAACTGATAGTGTGGTAGGCTTCTGTCTCCCTTTCATGTGCGCTTTGGTTGGTGAATTCTTGCATTAAAGTGGCCAGAGTGATGATGTGTGCTGCTGAAATGTGGGAGAAGTAATTCTGTGATGCAGGGAAGTTCAGCGACTGGGGTCAATCAGGTAAGCTGCTTCACTGTGACTGTGGCTTATATTACGATTCTACTTTGTTGTGAAGCTGTTTTTATTTAAAATTGCATATACTGGCAGGGTGGGGAAAGGTTGTGAGCCTCTGTCAGTGTATGAAAATGGCACTTAATTTAAGAATGAGGGTTATGCTGGTGGGAACTCTAGCCTCGCTAAGCAAGAAAAAAATGGTGGCTATTTCAAATTCAGTAGAGTGCTTCTAGCCATTAGGAAAGCAGGGTGGGCACAAGAATATGTGAGTGGTGAAGGGCGCTTGAGCTGGTACTTTTTAGTTCCTGGGCATCTATTGAAAGTTAATGTACCCTCTTGGCAAGGGTAACAGCCAATCAGATGCCAGGAAATGAAAAGCCCATTTTCTAAGTAAGCAATAATACCCAACAGGGTGGGTAGTATTATGCTATACCGGACTGCCGAGGAGCATAATGAGGCCCAATGTCATTACCTTGGTTTCTTTTGGTTTATAGTTGGCATGAAAGTTTGATTTGACAAAGTGGACTCTGGTTGTGGACATCTGGGTTGTTTTCAAATTGGCTCTTCCAACTGATGTATTGTTCCCAGAATATTTACTAATATATTCACATACCACTTTGAGGAGTCACAAGAAAATTATCCATTATTTCCCAAATGACTAAAATTGCAGGATATTTTATGAGATAACCCTCCCCAGTTTTGCAGCTTCTTCCTTATTCCAGAGAACACTTTCCTTTTTTCTGTTACCTCCATGGAGAAGCCATGGAAAATATAGATTCTTTCCCCATCCACACCAGACTTCTTCTTTCCTTGCAATTTTGAGAATTTCTTCCATTACAGAAAATCTCAGAAAGTTTTGCAATAATTGGCTTAGGTCAGGCACTATTGGGGGTGGGGTACTAATGATCTGTATGCACTCTCCACTTTCAATGGCCAGGGCCATTGATAACCTAACAGTTCAGGAAGGAACTTTGTAGGAATTATATTGTATTTGCTCCTTCTACTCCCTTCTGGGAGGGGCCCTCCCATCCTCAGATTGTTCCTTCTTCCCTGTTTTCTAAGTTATCTATTTTTTAAGCAGGTGTAGGATTTGATTTTCATGTTTGTAAGAAAGGTCTTCAATTTGCTTATTGAGTCCTTGGAAGTATTCAGATGGAACTCAGCTATTTGTACCCTATGTGCTGTATTGGCAGTACCTTCTTTAGGTCATTAACAGATGCCTTCACCTCATCAGTGTCCTTCTTTGTTTTTTTTTCAACTCTGTTTATCTCCCCCAACTCCAGAACTCTCTCAGACCTCTCCGCTGGCCGGTGCCACTCTACCACCCACTGTGAACCCCACCATCCTCAAGGTTATTACTTTCTCCACGGCACCTCGGGGACATAGGGTCCCAAGAAGATCAGGGGTGGTGGTGGGGCTCTGGTGTTGGGCGGTGGTGGCAAGGCTCTGGGAGGGCTGTTCCAACTGATGTATTTTGGAGGTAAGGTATCCAGGCTGGAGGGGTATTTAGTAATGTTTATTCCTCAACATGGGACGTGCAATGCCGTCCAGCCCACGATATGAATGCTCCACTTACATCCAAAAGGCAGCCACTTAACATCTGCCCCAAGCCTGTAAGCCTGTGCAGAGCAGTGCCGCTGTCTCCATCGGGGCCACTGCTGCACCGGCTACCCCAGGATCCTCCCCAAAAGAGAAGAGAAGTCCCTTGATTCTCAATCCTCTCTCCCCCGCTGACCCCAGGTGGTCCGGCTCGCTTCCCCAACCCGGCCGACGGCATGGCGTGGAGGTGGCATTAGGCGCCTCATCCTCAGCACCACCGGGCCGGGTTGATCAGTGTCCTCCTTAATAGTAGAAAGCATGGTTTCAATAAATGTCATGTACAACTGTCTTTGTTTCAGTAGAAGAGCCTTGTTTAGTGGTTGTAGTGCTCCTGTCCGCATTTCTCCTGGTCTCAGCTTGATGTCTGTTGCCCAAGCTGCTGCCTGTTGTCATTCTTGACAGAGATTTTAAAACTAATTAAAAAATAAAGAAAACTGCAAATCTTGTTGGCAATTTTACTAACTTTGTTAGAAATAGGTTAGATCTAATGAATGAAACCCTTGTTACATTAAATGGGGAGTTGGAAAATGAATTTTAATGGATTTCATTATTGGTGGAAGAACGCTTCTTCACGCTATCATCTCTTCAGTTGATGTGCAGACTTCTCCACTACATTTTCAATGAGGCTTTCTTGAGCCACACCTGATGAACAAGGTTACAAAATTTTTCAAATCTTGCCCAAAAGTTGATTTTGCAATCAGTACGTAAAATCACCTTTTCAGGCAGGGTTTGACAATTTTCCTAACTTGTTCATGAGGTGGGGTCATAAGAAGACAGTGTTGAACATTTAGTGAAGAAATAAGGTAAATGACCACATTATGTGTGAACACTAAAGTACAGGTATTTCAATGTTCACTCATAATTTCACTAATTTTCAATATTTTCCCACCAAGCTTTCAACATGGCCTTTTGGGACTCCATCTCATGAACAAGGCAGGCGAATTCTTCAAATCCAGGGTAATTTTGTAGTCGCCCATGAAAACATATTTTGGCTGGGATTTAAAAAGTTGTATCTGTTGGGTTCATCATGTGAGGTCTTAAGAAGACTATGTTCATTTGTAGTCAAAATATTAAAAACAGCAAAGTTATGAATGTACATCGAAATTCTTCCATGCCCGCTCCTAACTTTAGTAATTTTTCAATATTTTGACTGCAAACTTTCAACATAGCCATTTTTTATACCTCCTCATGAACGGACAAGTGTCATTTTTAAATCTGGGCTGAATTTTTTTCACACTTGTGGCCTGAAATGATGTTTCAGTCATTATTATATAAATGCCACCTGTCATGTTTATAAGGAGAAGTCATACAATGACTATGCTGAAAATTTGGGGTTAAAATAATAAAAAAATATTAAGAAGCATTGTGTGCAGTGATAATGTTTGGCCTAGTGGGTAGTGTTTTGTGATTCTGTGCTGGTGAGATGAATTTGGGGTGAGCTCTGTTAGCCAGATGGAAAGGTCAAGGCTGAGGGGACAATGCTGCCATGTAGCACCACCTCCCAGCCTCATAAGAGCAGGTACAGGGTTGGCCACAAGGGCCCAAGTACCATATACTGCAGAGAACTCTTCTCTTGGCACAGAGCCTTGCATTCATGACTGCCAGAAGGCCCTGCAATTTAGCTGACAGATGGACTCTTTGCCCTGCATGTCTATATTTGTAGACACATGGAAGTGCAAGGCCCAGAGGGCCCTGAGGTTTCTGCAGCATGCCAGAAAGTTACATGAATTCTTGACATCCATTGACACACAGAAGTGAAGGGCCTGTAGGATTCTGCATTTCCACAGGCAGATGGACTCTTATCTTTGCACAGGGCACAGAGGGCCCTGCATATCTGCATCTGTTCACACAGGTTCCCAAGGGATCTGCATGAATGAGGAAACAATTCAACTATCTCAAAAAAAAAAGAAATTCATTGCAGAAAACTACATTAATGCACCAGTTAGAGTTCAATTTACCACCATAGAAGTAGGAAAATGTGGTGATAGGGTTTCCAACCTTAACTCACCAACCTACAGCTACAGCTACAGCAAAAGCAAAAGAACAAGACCACACGAGCAATATTGTCAGAACTGCCACCCCTCAAAACCTTGCTGAGACCCTTGTTCTTGCTACTCTCCACAACCTGTGATCCAGTGGCTCCCATGCCATCCTGGTACCTAAAACCCATACACAAATGGGTGACCGAGCTTCGCCATGATTGCCAGGGTTTGGAACTCTTCCAACTTGTACTCGCTCTCTCCCTCACACCAGATCTTTAAAGCCTCCTTCTGGGGTTTTCTCAAAATGGCTGCCACCTGTCTCTGCACTAGACATACCCTGTCAGTCTGAGATGCCCCAACTAACTGAGATGCTACCTAAACATTACGACTTGGGCAGAGCACAACTGTGCTCATACTCCTCCTGTTCTCATAGCATATATAAAAATGGACCATTTAGGCCCACCGGCAAAACAGGGTGAGCACTATAACTGTGCATTCCTTTCTCTTGCACTGGGTCCACTCTATCCCAACTGTGACCCCTCCTTATTCTAACTGCTAGCCTTACAACTTGCTGCTTGGGCGATGAATTCACACTGCACTTCTTCCTACTGACTGCAATGTTTAATACTGTATTGTAATACCTGTTTTGGTATTGTTGTCTTACAACGTCCCTGTGTTCTGGTCACTTTATATTAACTCTTCACTACTATTTTCCTGATGAAATCTGATGCTTGTAAAGTCCCTGTTGTGCTAATTCTATGTAATGTAATCCTCCACTTGTATTTGCCTGATGTTCATGTATGTACCTTGTAATGTACCTTGTAATCCTCGGTCGCACCTGAAAATAGGCACTTGGCTGTCTAGTGTGCTTACCCAGTTAACAAAAGAAAATAAATGAAATAAAACAAACAATGTACAACTGTTTCCAGATGACAAAATGCAGTAGCACTGATATGCTACCTTTGTGGATTTGAATCTATGGCTACAGTGACATGATTCTGCAGCCACAACTGGTGTGTATATCTTACAGCATGCATGAGTACCCATGAGTTAGGGCAGTGCAAGAGCATGATAAGTTACATTTCATGTTACTAAAAGAAGATAATAAATAAAACTTTATTTTTATTCTGACTTTCCAAGACCAAGACGCTCACAAATTTTAAGACATCGCAATCAGCATACTTAATTAAAATACAACAGTACACAGTATACTTAGGGAGGCAGTATAGCGAGTGGTTTAAGGCTCTGAGCTGCAAATCTGGTGACATCTAGCAGATCAGACCTGGGTTTGAATCCCACAGCTTCCACTTGCATACTGTGTGACCCTGAGCAAGTCACTTAACTTCCCTGTGCTCCCAGGTTGTGCCTGTAAAGAGCTTTCAGCTTAGTGTGTCTTACCTGGTTAAATAACTAAAACAAAAAAACATAAAACAAAAAGCAAATAAATCAGTCACCAAAAGCATAATAACAAAGATGAAATTTCAGACCCCTTTAAATCCCTCCACAGTCACACACTCTCATAGCTGGCGGGGTGAGAATTCCAAAGACAGGGGCCGCATGTATAAAAGCAGGCCCAGATTATTTTAAACATATTCTAGGGAACTCCTAGCAACCCCTCGCCAGCTAGCGAAGTGATTGCCGAGGGGTATAGGAACCAGAAGCTCTTTCAGGTAGTCAGGGCCAAGTCTGTGTAGGGCTTTATAAATCAGAAGATCACTTTAAAGTTGATCTGCCATTGTACTGGCAACCAGTGCAGAGCCCATAACACCAGAGAAATATGGCACAACTGGGAGGTCCCTGTCAAGAACTGTGCGGGCCACATTCTGCACTAGTTGCAAATGGCGGATTTCTACCCCAGAAAGCCCCAGGTAAAGGGAGTTGCAATAATCCAAGTGCAAGGACACAAAGGCGTGGACCAACATAAGAAGGTCGCTGGATGGAACAAGGTGCTTAATCCTGGAGATATTCATAAGATAGTAAAGGAAGTTTTGATGGCGCCAACACCTGCGCATGTAGCATCAGCCCTTCATCAAAATTACCCCAGGTTTCACAATTGCCTGGTAGTTGGGATAGATGAGCCCTGAGAAAAACCCCAAGGTGAACCAACCCCCGGACCTCCTATATGGCAACCTGGGTCCACAACCAGCACCTCAGTCTTTCCAGAGTTCAACTTCAACCAGCTTGAATCCATCCACTCCTGGATTTCTATGAGGCAGTTATTAAAGACTGAGAGAGCTCCATCCTGGTCAGGTGCAAAAGAAAGGTAGAGCTGGGTATCATCAGCATAGCAGTGAAACCTCAGCCCATACCTCCTTACAATGTCTCCAAGGGCAGTGTACACTACGAACAACATGGGGTTCACACAATCCCTGAGGAACCCGCATAATAGAGGGATTGGGCCAGAGGAATAAAGCCCGGACACCACCCTCTGAGTTCTTCCGAGAGGTAAGATGTAAACCACCTGAGGACCATACCGCAGGCCACAGATGAACCTCAGATGATTGAGAAAACCCCATGGTCCACAGTGTCAAACGCTGAAGAGAGATCCAGAAGAACCAAGATAGAACAGTTTTTCCAATCTCTTGCCATCAGAAAATCACTGAGCATCCGAACCAGCACTTTCTCAGTACTATGCCTCTTTCGAAAATGGGACTGGAGACGTTCATTGATGTCACGGATGGTTAAAGGTTCTCCAACTGAGTAGCTACCACCTTCCCTAAAAAGGGAGGTTAGAGATTGGTCTGTAGTTCACATGGCAGTTCATGTCCAAGGAAACTTTCTTCAGGATAGGCATTACCACTGCCTCCTTAGCTAGGAAACTCACCAGTTTCCAAGGAGCACCAAACTATCCGAGCAAGGACTGGGCTGATGGAGTCAATGCAACCCCAAATAAGGAAGTTGGTCCCAGTTGATAGCAGAAAAGCAGTGTGCATATTGTGCGGTCCTTAATGAATCACTTAAATATAAAACATCCCCAGGTTTTTAAAGCATCAGGGTTTGTGCCTGTGGTTCCATCAGACCCATCTTGTGGTGATGATATAGGCAGTGGTGCTGGTGGCACTGGCAATTCCACAGAATGTCCTCCCTTTGAAAAATGCTGCTGTGCCTCCTGCTGTCACTCCTTCTTCTCAACCTCAAGCACCCCCAGCACTCTCGCCAGGCACCAGTCCCCTGCTATTTGCACAGCATATGGCAAGCATAGACCATCTTCCCATCCACAGTTAATGCTAATAGTGGAAGCATTGCAGGCCAGAACTAAGTAAGTCATCCCATCCAACAGCTCAGCATATCACACAGCTCGTAGGGTAAATTATAATATTGGATCTGCAACACTTTTCCTTGTGGAAGTCAATGCCTTTGGCAGACTCTGCAGCACTTGCAGCCATGGTATCAGCTACCATCACATTCCACATTTTCACGCACTGTGTTGCAAATATATATGATGGTGACAGAACAGCAATTGCACACTACTCTCAGAGGCTCTGGTGGAATTTTCTACTGCACCTCAGACATCTGGAGCAGTCCAAACTCCTTGCATGTATAGCTCTACTTGACTACAACTGTGTGTGCAAAAGCCTATGTCTCCTGTTGCATATTCCTATTTGTCTCTTTGTGTCACTGGCTTTTCCTTCATCCCTCCACAGTTTGGCAGTCACTCCAGGTCTGCTCTTCTAAATGTTGGGCTAATGGAGAAAGTCCACATGTCACCGAACACCCTGGCATTCATTCAAGACATGCTGCAGTCATGGACAGTTGGTACCAATCTACATGTTTTTTCATCATGAATAATTGATATATACGGTGAAAGCAGTTGCTGATGGAAATTCTGTCATCTGTTGCTTTACCCACACCTCAAATCTAGTCGTCACATCTGCACTACATCACACTACTGAGGCTAGCAAGACTGTCTCCACATCACATACCCTCTGTGCTTATTTTATTGCTCTGTAAAGGTGACTAACCAACTAAGAGAAGTGCAACAATGCCTTGGTCTGTCTCAACATCACTTGATACAGGATGCCAATACCAGCTGGAATTCGTCACATCTGATGCTGTGCTAGAACACAAGCACACACTTACTGACATGGCAATGAAGTGCAACACTGGGGAGTCTTAGGCCACCATGAGTGGTCACTGATGACATCAGGGTGAAAGTACTTGGGCCACTTCAGAGGAGTACCTGTGATCTAATTAAGAAACACTGCACCTATTTACAATTGCAATCAGGTAACATGCTAAGATTGTACTGTCTACTGTCTCTCACTGAAACTGTATTGCACCAATCTGTGTAACACTTGTTTTGCACCAATCTCTGTAACTCTTGTTTTGAAAACAGGCCCTGCCTAAATGGTTTTATGTAAAATTAAAATGAAAATGAATGAAATGAAAATTAAGTTCATCCACTGCCCCTGAGTCAAGTGAACATTGAAAGAAGTGAGATGGGAGGCAAGGGGACCAAGAAAAGCTGAATATTGGTGGAATGTATGCAGGGATTACAGCAGGAAGGGTGGGTCAGTTTATTCATAAGGTGTGGGGAGGAAAGGAGAAACCTCACATGGTGGTGCACAGGGCACAAATGATCTGGAAGGAAGCACAATCAAGGAGGTGCAGAAAAGGTTCAGGGAGGTGGGATGCTATGTGACAAAGCAGGGCAATACATTTCTTTCTCAGAAGTTCTCCCAGTCCCCAGGGTGAGTGTGGCCAGGAAACAGAGGATAGCAGAGTTTAAGACATGGCATGGGACAAGGTGTAAGTCCATTGGGTATGGTCTTGTGGGGGATGGGAAATGGGAAAACAAGGCCCTTTATGCCCTGGACTGGTTACATTTCAGTGGGAAAGACTCAGCATGCCTGCAGCAGAGGCTGGGGAATATATGGCAAATAAAATTAAGTTAAACTACATGGGGGAGGTTGGAAGACAAACTATGTCTTCGGGCCATGAAGACTAATAGGCCTCCCCAACTAGCTAATAAGGAGGGTCAGGAAAGAAGGCATATGGGGGCGATAAAGGTTTACAGAAGGGCAAGGAAGGGTGAAGAACACTCTGGAGGGTGGTTTCCTGAATGTGAGGCGCCTAGGGAACAAGACCTTAGAGTTGCAGGCACTGTTGGCAGAAGGAGAGGTAGACATACAGTAGTTGCCATCACTGAGACATGATCCGACCAATATCAAGACTGAGACTTGGTGGTCCAAGATTACAGGTTGTACTGAAAGGACAGGGAAAAGGAAGGGGTGGCTATTTATGTAAGGAAGGGATGCTATGTAGCAGGGAGGAGGGAGGAGGTCAGGCCAAAGACATTAGGGGGTACAAATCCAGGACACAAAAGAAGGAGAGTTAGGTTGGGTGGTGTATAGACCACCATCTCAAAACAAAGATATCGATAGGGAGCTGGAGGAGCAGATTAGGAGGTCAGTGCAAAGGGTAACACGGTAATAGTGGTGGACTTCATCCTGCCTCGGGTAGGTTGGAGCACCCAAGCCACCTCAAGTATCAGAGAACAGGTCCTTGGAAGCTTTCCAGGATGGCTTTCTGATGCAGATGGTGGGGACTCAACCAGAGAGGGGAACATACTGGACCTTTTGCTGACAAATTGCAAGAATTTCTGGGATTTGGGGTGGAAGAGCCACTGGTGGGGAGTGACCTCCACACAGTGTGGTTCTCACTTAATATGGGCAAGGAGACAGACAGAAACAGGGCAAAGGCAATAGACATCAGGTGTACAGACTTTGGGAGGATGAGTGACATATTGGGCAGCCACCTCTTCAGTATACACCACACATAGATGTTAACCAGAAATGATATTATCAAGATGGTGTTAGCAGGGGCCACCAGCACTTGCACATAGATCCAAAGCAAGAAGTCCAGGTCTAAGGGGCCAAGTTGTGTTAACAGGGAGGTGATAGGGAGGGTGAAGGAAAAAGGACTGCCTTCAGAAATACATGAGATCCAAGCGGAAGAGGATAAGAAGTGTACATGAAGAAATCAAAGGAGATGAGCAGGATGGTCAAGGCAGCCAAGGCAACAAGAGAGCTTAGACTAGCACAGGGATCGAGAAGGGAAATGATTTCTTCAGGTACATAAGGGAGAGAAGAAGCTGTAAGGACTAGATTGTTAGGATCAAGAAGGACAGAGGGTGGGTGGAATAGGAGGTGGAGCAGGTAGAAGCACTCAATGACTACTTCATTCTGTATACCAGGGAGAGCAGGGGCCGATGCTGCAGGGGAAGGCGTGGGCATAGGGAGGAGCGAGAGGTAAAGGAGGGGTTCAGGAAGGATGGGCTGGGTAAACAGGGAGATGGTGTCATCATTATGTCAGGGTTAGCTTAGATATCATTGAAATCCTACCCGTGCCCCTGAACCCCATGTGGAGGAGTCACTGTCTGCCTCCTGACACTCAGCTGCATTAAACAATTAATAGTGGGTTGTGCCTACCTGCCTCCCAAAGAGGCCTCCATCTGCCTCCCCTTTCTGTCCTCCCTTGCCAACCTCCCTCACCATGACCTCATACCCAGTGGTGATTTTAACATAGACTGCCTGAACCTCACCCTGACAAGATTCATGCCTCTCTTGACAATGGCAACCTGGCTCAGCCCATCAATGTCCCAACAAGAATCAACACAAAATCAGACAACCATTCCTTGCTTGATTGGGTGATCACCAACTGTGCCCATAAGGTGAAATCTGTGAGTGTACTCACAGGCAACATCAGTGATCACTCCCTGTCTTCTGTATCTGGCAAATAACCTCCTAACCCTCCACCCAAGGTCACTCTGGTCGAGATACATTTCATCTCAATCACAGTGCATTTCTTGCCTCTATCTCGGATGCCAATTAGGAACTAATAAATACTCTCCCAGAAATCAACCAGGCCCTTGATTTTTCTATTACCACTTTTATCAATATAATTGATCTTCATGCCCCCATGAAGAGGTGCAGATCAAAATGGATCAAAGCTCCATGGCTCTCAAAGCATATTAGGAAGCTCATGACTGCTGGCAATAGGGCTTGGAAGACCTTTAAATGAAGTGGGCTACCCTCTGACTGGCAAGTCTATAGGCAGCTCAAGAACAGGTGCTAAACTTCTATTTAGAAAGGTAAGCACACCCACTTCAGGTCACTCCAAACTGAGCATCTCTGTAATCCCAAAGAATTCTGGAGGCAGGTGAACTCCTAATCAAAGGCAAGTTCACTGAGGCCCCAAGCTCCATCTGTGGCCAAGGCACTGTTCTCTCTGATCCTCCATCCATCACCACTGGATTTAATGAATGATTTACCGACCTGCATAGATGTACCTCACTTTTACCAACTCCCCACCCTCACCAGTGGACACGAGCTCACAAAGCCTTTTACCCTAAACTTGCCACCCTCCATGAAGTTTGTAGGCTTCTCACTAATCTAAACGCCACAGCTCCCTGGTCACAATGCACTCATACTCAAATTTATCAAATTGGGAGCTGCAACCCTTGCCCACCCAGTCCACAACCTGTTTAACCAATCCTTCTTCTTGGGGACTGTCCCTGATAAATGGAAGGCAGCAGTGGTTGTTCCCATTCATAAGGGTGGACCCACCACAACCGTTGAGAACTTTAGGCCTATTTGCATCCTCTGACCGCTAGCAAAAATCCAAGAGCGAATACTCTATTACCAGCTACAGGATTACCTGGACCACCACCACATCCTCTCAAGGTTCCAGCATGGGTTCAGAAAAAACTACAATAACTTCACTGCCTTGATAAAAGTTACATCTGACCTGTTCCATGCTATGGGCCAGGGCTTTACCACAGGTGCTATCTTCATCGATTTGATGACGGCTTTTGACTTGGTCAACCACAATCTCTTTCTAAGGCAGCTGCACTCACTTGGCCTTGACATTAGTCCCTTAACTTGGCTCCAAAGTTACCTTACTGGCAGCACTCAAATGGGCAAGTGATCCAGTTCTCTTGATCTCAGACCAATGACCCATGGCATCCCTCAGGGCTCCATCCTGGTCTGTTATTATTTTACCTATTCATTAATGAATTACCAGATAACTATGGAGGGGACTCTGTGCACCTTTATGCTGATGACGCCATTGTTTATCATTCTTCATCCAACATCAGGTGGCTCAACTGCATGCTCTCCTCAGACTTTACAAATTATTGAGGGCTAGTTTCTAGATAACCAACTAGTCCACAACACCAAAAAATAAATGAATGCTGTTGTCCAGTCCCTCCTACTCACTGCATCTCATTCCCCTCTTGCAATACTCTCCCATAATGGTGATGCCTTGAATCCGTCCCATCCTTTAAATATCAGGGTATCAACTTAAATTCCTCACTTTTCCTGAACACTCATGTCACCGTCCTAACCAAAGCTCTTAACCAACAGTTGGTTTGTTCTACCACATATGACCCTTCCTCACATCGGCTTCATGACACAAGATTGTGGTCGCCACCCTCCTGCCCTCCTTATGTATGGTGCCCCGCTGCTACTTACAACTGAAGACAACCATCCCTCTCACCTAATATAGTTTAGTACAGAGGGATATTTAGATTAAAGGGATGGAGAGATACTAGGGGCACAGTCTGAAATTTGAAGATAAAAGGTTCAGGAAGGAAATGGGAAGGCACTGTCTTGCAGAAAGGGTGGTGGCTGGGTGGAACATACTACCAGGAGGTGGTGTCCATAATGTCAGTGAGTAGTTTCATGAGGGGTGGAAGAGAGTGAGGGGAAGGTTAATACTATGAAGATGGGGGTGGGGCAGCAGCAGAGTAATAGACTGATATTTGACATTTAAGCAGGCTCAATAGACTGTATGGCCTGAATCTGCTGCCATTTTTGTACGCTCATATGATCACAGCAGTACTAATACCAAAAATCCATTAAGAGATATGCAGAGGAAAACAGGGAGATTCCAGGTGGAGCAGCTCTACTCATTGAGTACCTGGAAGCAGAACTGGATGCAACATTTGTGAAAGTGCCAGATAGTTGCAGCTGCATTTCTGCAACCATGCTGGATTTCCAGATCAAATGTGAGATTCTTTACATTGCTATGGACAGCCATAGAGTGATTAATTTTTGACAAGAGTCGGGTAATGAGCTGACTGGTTGCATGTGGGAACTGATGCAGACACCAGCAGCTGATGCAGGTCATGATAGAGAGGCAATGCTATCTGGCAGGCATGGTTGCACAGGTGGGCATGGGGAAGAAATATCTAACCTTCAACTAATGGTAGCGCCGATGGGAGTGAGGGCACTACTTAGCACATCCTTATCACATGAGCAAAGAAGAGGACACAGTCACTGCCCTTTTCTGTGGAAAATATCTTGAATGGCTATTTTGCAGAGTCTCTTGAGCCATTTCAGGTTGATCCATTAGGCTACTGGGTGTAGATGCTGCATTTATCCCTCACTAGTCACAGCTGGTAGTGAGATACATCAGTTCCCCAATGAGTGTGCCATCCAAGAGGATGTAGCATAGCTGGTGATATTGTTGAACTTCATTGTTCAACACTAGACCCTGAACATGTCCAATAGTTTGTTTTCTTCAATCCTAACTTGCCATTACTTTGGTGCAAGTATGAGTTACCCATGAAATAGAAATATTGGGCATGATTTTCAAATAGGCATGTTTAACACGAGGTGCCTGAGCTAAATGGATATGACGCAGTGGCACCATGCATCAAACTTTGTGGCAATCTTGATTTTGAATGCAGGCTGCATCATCCCTTTATTTGCAATTTTGGAACCCCACCATAAACACAACAGGGGCTCCACTTATACCAACCAGGAGGTGATCTAGGTAACTTGCATCCCAGGCACACAATGTCACAATTGGGAGTGACCTGAAAGCAGGGTCAGGGGCAGAAGGAGCATGGGGTGCCATAGTGGGCATCAGAGATACAGTGGGCATGACAGGGTCTGATATGCATCTGGCAGGGTAGCTGTTTGCAGAACCTTATAGCTGATGGGATGGGACCACTTCAGAGGGGCCCAGGGACAGACAATGACATGCCCCCAGGTGGGCAGAGCCCAGGCAGCTACCCCATGGGTGGCCACCTTGCAGAAACCAGAAGGTGGGAAGTTGGAGCTGCAGGTTGAGGGATGCCAGTTGTGGGGGTAACATTCTCCAGGCACTGCCACAGTCCCATCGCACTCACCCTCTCACATTGTGGCAGGCTGCCTCCCACCTACAGGGTTCAGTGAGGTGGACACCTATGGGGCAGCTGCCAGGGCTGTGCCCACCTGGGGCCATAGTACTGTCTGTCTCTGGCACTCCCACAAAGTGGTCCGATCCCATTGGCTGTATGGCTCTGCAAACCAGCACCACCCTCTGGTACCACGTCACACCCTGTCACACCCGCAGTCACTCCAACACCCCTTATGACATCCCATGCTCCTTCTACCCCAGGCCCCTCTGAGCATGCAGATTTACCCCACAACCCTCCCGGACACTTTAGGGTTGTGCTGGGCAGTGGGGACAGATCCTGTGGCAGTTTCTGCAGGTGTGCCAAATGTTTGGCACAAGCCTGCACCTGCAGCAACTCCTGGTTTTTGGTGCAGGGACCCTCATCTTTTATAAATGGGGCACAGGGTCCCTGATGCACCTGGAGTTCATCTCAGCCCTAGAGTGATATAACTTGCATTGTTCTAAGGGCTCTTTGAAAATCAGGCCCATAGTCTCTCAAGTCTGCTACTGCTGACTGTTTTTCTTCATAAAGTTAAGTTGTGTATTTCCGCTATGTTTCCTTCCTGCAGTGTTTAATGCATGTAACTTATTAAATATATTAACTTATTCTGAACCAGGTATACATTCTCTTCTCGTTGTTTTAATACATGCTATTATCATGTATCTTAAACAACAGCAAGGATACTGAGCAAAAATGCAGCTATAAGAGATCAAAAGTAAATCAAACCCAGTTGGTGCTAGTAACTTGCCTCTCATGATATAACTTCATAACAATGAGGCTGTGAAACTGGTGCACTGCACAGTGCACTGCTCACTCACCATTCTGCTTTTGCCTTAAGCCTACAAAACAAAATTCCCAAAATGTTCTTGCTTCCCAGTTCCCTCATCACCCCAATATTTTGCAGATATGACTTGTTTGCTGCTTTTGTCACTTTGCTATTCCTTTCTTGCAATCGTTTATCTCAGATATAAAGGCTGCCTCCTTTTATTGCTCTTTTAAAATCCATTTATTTCATTGTTTTTCACACATCAGCTTTGCTTCAGCTGCCACTAGCTTATGCTAGTGCATTATGACAGACCCAAGGGAGACACTGTCTGTATCCCCACTTCTGAGAGAAGAGCCATCCATGGGATGCTCAGCTGTCTCCACTGGCTGGCCCCTGAGCTACCAAGGTCCATTCAGAAACTCAGTTAATCGGAGTAGTTAGCAGTAATGATGGTACTGTAATGCTATGGGCTGGCACTTTCTTTTCATTTTAAGAAACCAAAACTTTTTAAATCTATTATTTTCTCCTTCTGTTGTCCAGTAGGGATATACCCTGTAATCAGATAGGGTGTACCTCAAAACAGATAGGGGTATACCCTGCCCTGTAATTAGGCAGAGAATGGAATATACCCTGCTCAGACTCTATGAGCCATCATTGAAATAACAGGGAGTTTTTTCAGTCAGGCCCATTACACCACATGGCACTCATCCAGCTCTGCTCCTCCTTTACCTTGCCCATTGGGGTGGCTACACAACCAAAACATTTTGATTACGCCATGTTGGTCTCCTGGTGAGTTGCAGATCCCTGCAAGGAGACCAAAGATGTACAATACTTGATACAATACTTGTTTTATAAGACAGAAGGAGGTTTTGCCCATAAAATCTATCTCCCGTGTCAGTGGGGCCACCTGGTAATGGGTATGTTTAATAAATACTCAACTAGCCTGTTCTTAAAAGTCATGAAGGAAGCTACTTCCACAACTTCTTTGGGGATATTGTTCCATACTGGTATCACCCTCTGTGTGAAAAGTTTCTCCTGACATTCCTCCTTGAAAAGTCAATTTGAGCTGACACTTGTGTCTTCTTAAATTGATTACTCTTATTTATTTTGAATCCCAAACTATACAATAACTGACTATCCCAGTTATTTTAAACATCTCTATGATGTCTCCTGGTAGTCTCCTTGTCTCTAATGAGTAAAGGCCTAGTTGTTGTAGCCTTGCCTCATACAGAGTGTCCCTTAACCCAAGATCATCTTTGTAGTCCTTTGGTGGACCAAATTATTTATGTCCTCATGAAGATATGGGTTCCATTGGGGTGAACAGTAATCAAAGTGTGGTCTTATAAATGCCTTATAATGGGGCAATATTCAGCTCCTATGCCTGAAGACAAAATCTCTTCTGATTGTTCCAAAATTGCATGGTATATGTGATAGCAGCGATCGCGGAAAATAGCGATCACAGTTAGATGATGTACATCACCAGAAATAAACTATGGCAATGTACACTCGCTGTGAACTTAAAGGTGGGGACAGATTCTATTTTTATGTGGGGGCTGTGCCCCAGCACCCCTCACACTCACTTGGATTCTCAACTTCAGGTGTCTACTGCTGGGCTGTTGCCACTAATGAGTTGCTTTGAGCGTTTTTAGTATTTTTAGCATTTGAGCGTTTTTTTTGTATAAAGCTATTATACATTTTTGAATAGCCCTGGAAGGAATTGATTTTATATTGTGGTTTACCTTCATTGTTTGAGGAATACAGAGCTTCAGGCGTGATTGGGAGTGTGGAAAGGATTACAGTCAGTGTGAAATTGGTGTGGAGGGCGGCAGTTGGAGTGGCGGATTTCGGCTGGGGTGAGAGCCCAGTCGGACCGAGCTGCAGGAAGTGTTTGCTTCACTGTGTACTGGGACCAGTGGATTAAGCGGAAATAATAGTGAGTAGGAAGAAGCTGAACTGGATTACTGGATTACACTGGAGATTGCTTTGTAGGCTAAAGGGATCTATGGTGCTGGTCAGTGGTTGAGCAGTGTGGGTAACCGTGGGTAGGAGGAGGAGCTCTTCTGCCTGTTGGGAGAACCTAACCTGTCTCCCTGTGAAGAGCATTAGAACTGTATGGTAGATCCTGGTTGAAAAGGTGGCCTCTTACGCTGGTCGAGTGAGTACCAGGGTGGAATTGTGCTGATGGACTATTATGACAAAGATTGAAGAGGAATATGTGAGTCTATGACACCTCCCTGTGTTTCTTAGCTGTGTTGGTTTTGCTCCTTGAGAACTGGTGAGACTGAAATTGTTTATTCGAATTGTGAAATTTGGACTATCATAGATTGAAGAGTTTATTATCAGTTGGTGATAAGACGAAATGGACTGTTGCCTGCTGAATCCTATGACTATTATTGGGCGAAATCCTCCTGGTTTTGATCAACTGGACTATTGTATTCAGTATTTGGGGCATTTCTTTTGTGTTTTATGTAGAGGTGGGGGTTGTTTTCTATGTTTTAGGGGTTTATTTTTGGTCATGATGATTGAATGGGGGTGAATTTTGGTGTTAGGACAGATGAATATGTGTTGTGCGGTGTGTAAAGTGGGGCAGGCGAGAATTGTGTATGGGGTGTCCAGCTTCATGATTTGCACCCTTTATTACCCCCCAGTATCTAGTACAACAGCTTGACAATGCTAGGAGGTGGGAATTGGAAGGAGACATGGGGGCAGAAGCTGACAGGGAGTCCCATATACGGGTGAAGGGAATAGGATTGAGGCAGTTAGGTGCAGAAGGTGCCCTGGGTTGAGACGGGTTTGGAGAGAGGCCAGATGGAATTAATCCCTATCCCCAGGGTTCCCATGGGACCTAGTGGGCAGGTAGCTAGAAGGGCTGCACTGTCCACCAATCCCCTGAGGGTGGTGCTATGCAATGCCAGGTCAATCAATAATAAGACTGCAATGTTGCAGATCTGATTTCATCAGTCGATCTGGCTTGCATTACAGAAACCTGGTTGGGAGACATGGCTGGGCCAGTGTTAGAGTCCGCTGTCTGCTCAGGTTATTCCGTGAGTGTACTGCCCCAGAGTGGAATGCAGAGGCGGAGGTGTGGCTATCTGTTTTAGAGCTGAGCTGGGCTTCTCCATGCACCCAGTGAGAACACCGGTTCATTTGAATGTGTGGCCATCTGTGGGGGTCCTGGTGCGGGCTGTAGAATTCTCTTGATATACCATCCTCCTGGGGCAGTTGGAGAATTCTTGCAGGAAGTGAGTGACTTGGTGGTTGGTGAGACATTGGAGTCCTCCGGGTGTTTAGTTCTGGGGGACTTCAATGTCTAGGCGATGATGAGTCATCCAGGCCGAGTTATCACTTCCTTCAGCTGATGACATCACTGGACCTGTCACAAGCAGTTACTATTGTGATTCACCAGGGTAGACACATGTTGGACCTGGTCTTCTCACTGGAATTTGAGATTGAGAATCTAGAACCGATTGGGTCATCTGGTCCGATCATATACGGTGGAGTTCTTGCTCAGGGCACCCTCGAGATCCCTCCCCTGCAGAGATGGTGAACTACCGTCCATTGAGGGGTTTGACCCTGGAGGGTTTTTGGTGGTGGTGAACCTATCTAGTGCAGACAGTGCATGCAGGGGAGGTGTGGGTGAGACAGTTGATGCCTATAATAGGGCAGTGATTGAGGCAGTTGACTCCTTGTACCGATCCATGTATGATGTAGATTTTCTCACTTGAGGTCCCCATGATTTGATGGGGAGCTCAAGGCTTGAAGATCAAGAGTCTCAGGTTGGAGGCGCTGCTGGCGGGTCCAACGAGAGCAGACAAACTGGCCCTGCGTGCACTATGGTGTGTACCTGGGGCAATCAACCATAAGAAGGCAGTGCTCCTGTACAGGGAGATTGCTACTGGGAGGAATTGACCAGCAATGCTTTTTCAGACTGTGGACAGGTTATTACATCCTGCCTGTCTTCAGCTGAAAATAGCAGTTTCTGAGGCCTTGTGCAATGAGTTTGCTCAGTTTTTCTAAGACAGGGTGTCTGCCATCAGGCAGGGTGTTTCGCCAGTGGCCCATACTATGGCCGACAGTGGTCACTGGGATGAGTCGACAAAGCACTCTGCCCCGGTTGCGAGGGAGTTTAAACCAGTGGAGGTGGCCGTGTCATTGAGGTGATCTCAAAACTGAAGCACACATATTGTGAACTGGGTTCCGCACCAACGCTGCTTTAGTGGGATGCGCCAACGCTGTTGGGCCAGTGTTCACCTTGATTGTCTGGTGCTTCTTGATGGAGGGGTTGTCCCAGATGCCTTGAAGGAGGTGCTGGTGAGACCCTCCTGAAGAAGTCATCACTGGACCCTGATGTCAAGGCGAATTATCAACGGTCTCCAACCTTCCATTTTTAGGAAAGGTGGTGGAGAAGATTGTGGAGCATCAGTGGGTGATCACCTCATGGCATTTGATATCTATGAGCCGCTCTAGTCGGGGTTTGTGCAGGACATTCAACAGAAACTGCATTAGTTCAGGTGCAAAATGATCTCTTCAGGGCGAGATATCAAAGGGAGGGACAATTCTCATTCTACTCGATCTCCTCTGCTTTTGACATGGTGGACCACTGGTGCTGCTGTACTGACTGAGGCACTTCTGTGGACTCACCAGCATTGTTATTCACTGGTTCGAGTCCTTTTGACAAACAGAAGACAGATGGTGATGGGAATTTTTCCTCCTTTCTTAGTCTTCTGTCTTGTGGGATACCTGAGGGTTCAGTGTTGTCTCAGTGTCGTTCACCATGTACATGTTACCCTGGGAGAGATCATTAGGAGTACAGCTTGGGGTGTCATTGCTATGCCCATGATACCCAGCTGTACTTATCCTTGCCCGGAACATCAAATGCGGTGGATGTATTAAACAACTGTCTTGCAGAGATCAATGACTGGATGGCCTCCAGCTGGTTGTGACTGAACCCCAATAAGATGGAGGTGCTGGTGGTGGAGTCGAACAGGAGGTGGGTGGGGTTGCCTCCGGGGCAGACTCTGGACTTGTTCTGAGGCCAGTCCCGTTGAGGTGTCCTCTAAGGTGCATAATCTTGGCGTGATATTTGACAGTGGTATGATGATGGATCATCAGGTGTCTGCCATTGTCAGGAAGCTTTTCATCTAAGAAATATCACCAGGATTGGGCACCTGATTCTGCCCCGACCTCCCCACCTTGGTACATGCATTTGCCACATCCAGGTTAGACTACTGTAATGCGCTCTACCTCTGGGTCTCTGGAGGCACCCTCCGTCGACTGCAGCTAGTGCAGAATGCAGCTGCCAGGTTGCTGACAGGCCAGTCGAAATATTGCCAAGTCACCCTGGTGCTGCGAGAACTGCACTGGCTGCCAGTTCGATGGAAGGTGTTCTTCAAGGTGGACTTGCTCACCTATAAGGCCCTACATGGACTGGGCCCTTTTATCTGGCTGACCTTCTAACCACCTGCTGCCTGGTTCGGTCCCTCCGGTTCTTCTCAAGGGACCTCCTTACAATTACGAGGACAAGATTAAAAACTGCAGGTGATTGAGCATTCAGTGTCACTGGTCCTGTATTATGGAATTAGCTCCCATTGTTGGTGAGGGAGACCCCATCAGTGGAGGTCTGTAAGACCCGTCTGAAGTTCTACTTGTTCAATCAGGCTTTTCAGACTCTGTTTGTACACTAATGTTATTAGTCCTTTTAAATTTAGAGGGTTATATATTTATGGGACTCATATGAGGATATAGTTTTGTGTCTGTAAATTGAGCTTGTGTTTTTGTACGGTGCCTAGAGCCTCTGGGATTGGGCACCAGAAAATAAAACTTGCCTTGCCTTGCCTTACATGTCAGGAGAATCTTAAAAAAAAAACAAGCTGCCTATGGCACAAAAAAAACGCTTCTGCGCCTCTGACCCGAATCCTGCACCCCTGCACACCCCAACCGACCACCCTCCACCACCTTACTAGTGGACCAGCTTGGCAGCTGCCCACCACACCCCCTCCCACATACCGCCCTCCTTCCTCTTCCCCCACACATGTCAGCCAACATGCATACGTGTGTATATGCTTTCCTGTCACCCTACCTTGCCCATCTGCATTGTGGTCGCTACCCTACTAGGTAGTTCTTGAATACAGGTGCTGTGATTGAGTCTTTTGAAAGCACTCAGTCACAGTCTCTGTGTTACCTGGATACCAAATTGATTTAATTTTCAACCACATCGTTACAATGTGGGCTGAAAGTCAACAATTTTAGTGTTTTACCATTTATACTATACTCTCAGGTACTGTTACTAAAACCAGGGTGCATTACAGTGCACTTTGTAGTGTTAAAAGTCATCCCATTTGTATTTTCCAGTAATCCAACTTCTGTAAATCCCTTTGTGTTCTAGTGCCTGATCAATCATGCTCACAATCATACCTCTCAACTGTACCACATTACGAGGAACGTTCCTCATTTTACTTCTCAAAAGCTCCCTGTTCCACATTGTGAGGACTTGTTCCACATTCCAAGTCAACAATTTAAAGTAAAATCCATAGTAAATGATGCAAAAATATATTATTCAATTCATAACAGACTTTCTGAACGTAAATGCAACAGCGTTTTGAGCTTCTTAGGTAAAGATTTGATTAAGTGTTCCACATTTTGCCTATTTGTTCCACATTTTGACAGGCAATGTTCCACATTTTGACAGGCAATGTTCCACATTTGGGGGGCAAAAGGTTGAGAGGTATGTGTCATCCCAAATACTGCTACCCACAGCTTCTAGGTGGGTTGTGAGTGCTCCATAGGGCATCAATTTGCATCAGAGGTGGGACAATGTCCCTAGCAGTCTCAATTCTGAGATGTAAGGAGATGCATTGTCTGACACCTCCTCGGGAACACCCTGAAACTGAGAGAGGCTCTATGGCATAGGAAGTGTGTATTGCTGGCCCATTCAGCCAGCAAGTGAGCTGGACCTGAATGCAGAGCAGGAAGGCCACAAGGTTGAGAGGGGAGGAGGTTATCCGTGGTCCTGCAAGGTCTGCTGCTGTGGCTGTTTTGTTTTTAACTAATGATACTGTAGCACAAGAAGATTAGGGTGGTGCCTTCCTAGGCTGCTGAGCGAGAAATAAATGATCAACAGCTTTTATCTGCCCTGCACTACACTCAGGGGCCATTCATCACCTCTCCTCCACCTTCCTGACCTACTATGTAGTGCTAAACAATGAACAGAGGAAGGGAGATGACCTTGGTGGGGGCAGCAACTGAAATAGTGGTTATGCCATGGCTGCACAGGGTACCAATGTTATGTACATAGTTAGCTGTATGATTGCATTTAAGACCTACTTGCTTCCTTTAATTTGCTGCTTGTACTGTGTAATTCAGTAATGCATGATTCCTACCTTTCCAGTCTTGCTCAGGCCCTGCCCTAGTAAGATGCGAGATGTAGATTACTTCCTTCCAAGAGTGCTCAGAGATTGTTCTGGTCTCAACTAAATTCTGCCACAAAGTCAAGGGAGCAAGAAAGTGATCAATACACTGCACATGCCACAGGGAATGAAGATGTTAGTGAAGGTGTAAAGTGGATGGATTCTTTTTTTTATCATGTTATTTTACTACCTCCACGGACCTGGCATGGGCACAACTCCCACCCCAAGGAGTATGTCCTCCAGCCCATCGGGCTATCATGGGTCCTGCGGTTCCAGTATTTTCCTCCATTTTTCTTTCTTCTCCACTTCTGCACCTGTGCAATGGGTGCAGCAGCTGTCTCCACCCCGCGGAGGCAGCCAGGCACCTTGGGCGGACTCAACCCCTACTTACTATGCTGACACGCATAGCACAAACCCTACCAAGGAAGGAGAGCAGTCCTCCAGATGCTCAATCCTTACCTCCTGGCCGACACTGGAACAACCCGAGTCCATTCCCAACCTCAGCGCCGCCGTGGTGCGGTGTGGTGGCCAGCGCCCACCTCGGTGCCACTGGGCAGGCTAAAGTGAATGGATTCTGGCACAGCAGTCCCCATGTTATGGCATATGCAAATTACAAATGGGAGTCGGGATCAGGGAACCAGTGAGTGCTCTCTGAGCAGGCTATTCTGTCCCTTAAAGCTGTATCACCCTGCCTCTGACTCACACAACTAGAGAGCGTTGTCATTAATGATCCCTTTAAAAGTGCCAGTGGTATTAATTGCCCATGGGTCTGGATAGGGCAGAACCAGGAGGATGTAAGTTCAGTTGTGCCTCTATATAACAGTAGGAGCAGTTAGTGTGTGTGCATTTTGGGAACAGTCTGTTAGTATGCCAGTTCAGTCTTCTGGTTGGAGGCCCTGCCATCAGTTGGAGTGTGCTGGTTGGTGCTTGCTCCCACATGGCCTTGTCTGTGGAGCAAGAAGATTCACTGGAGGGAGACCAGCGGCAGCTGCTACAAGGCTAACCACCTCCACCTATGATTTTGGATGAGCCAGTTCTGCTACAGCTTTATTGTGTAGGCGTTGCTCTGCTGGAAGTAAGATTGCTTCCTAAGCCTCATGAGGGCCAAAATCTGTTGTTGTGGATAGTTGGGGAGCTGGTTTCTGAGGAGACCTGGGAGCCTCAGCTGCTGCTGCGACTCTGACTCTAAATGTGAGGGAAAGGTCCAGATGCTTTCCTTTGGGAGATTTTGCTTTTTGTTTCTGTATCGTTGCTTTGTGACAGGGAGCAAGGGATCATTATCTGTAGGTGGAGATGACAGAGAAGGGCCATAGCCCACGATGTAGCTGTGCTTGCCTATCAATCCATTGGGTGCTGGGCAGTATCCATGCTCTCGGTAGAAGAAGCTCTTCTGCTCTTTTCACTGCCCACATATCTCCCCCAGTCAGTCCATGACCAGCATTTTGTTATATATGCCTTTGTAGCAATTGGTATTTCAAATTGTTGGGAGACTCCATTCCATACAGTGTGGAGTATGGCAGGGTACCTCAGGCTGTTAGGCACCCCAGTGCCCATAAGAGCTTTTGGAGTGGGTGTATAGGCCCAGCAATTGGCTGATAGGTCTTGTGAGAGGTTGGGGAAGATCCTAATTGTGTGTCCCCACTAAGTCAAATGTCCTTTGTGTGGCCCAAACCATAGTCTGCTGTTTGTCAATAAATCTTAGAAAATGAGCCAGGATGGGTCTCTGTTACTCAACTGACTTAGGTGGGCATGCTACACACCTGTGGGATTGATCAGTTGCTATGCTGGATGGGCAGGCCTCTCTTAGGACTTCTGGGAGAGCACACTGTAAAAGAGGTTAGTATTCTTGTCCTCACATCCTTCGGAAATCCTACAAAGGAAGATTGTTGTGCATGCTGTGGGTCTCTAAATCTTCAATTTTGCCCCACCGGTATTCTCATGGCCTAGTCCTGATCCTTCAATTAAGCTGTGAGATGTTCAGTGCAGTCTTCATTATCAGTGACTCTTTTGCTCTGCCACATTAACTTTAGGGTGAACTGGAGGATACTCGAGTTGGTGGGTTGTGTGCCTTATTCAAATCAATTAAACTGTCATATCAGCTGTGAAAACATTTGCTTTATTTCTTATATTGTTGCTACTGAGGACCCTTCATCTGGAACCACCAGCTTGGGAATTGGGCCTACTACTGTCAAGATGCTCATCTGTGAGGAGATTTGTCCTTCAGTGTTCCTGTGGCTGATTATAGACAGAACAGCTTCAATCTGGTACCAGGCTGTTTAGCAGAAGTTGCCCCAATGGACTCTGTAGTGCTATTAGTGCCAAGTGCAGCAGTCTGAGTGAACTATACACAATTAGGTTTAGGGTTTTAGAGCTTTCAAAATTTAGGCTGCCATATTGCGGTGGCAAAGCCATACCTCCCAAAAGTAATCACTTTGCACTTCCTCAGCTGGAAAGCTGACATTCTGGCTTTTTAAGTATTTCTTAAACAAAATTGTGTCAAGGGAACATTACGCCGCTTTGAATTGAAGTCTCAACTATATGAAAGCTGACAGTGTGCTGTTTACTGTACATTTAACCACTTTCACTGAGTGGAAAATGCTGTTTAAATAATTCCTTTCTCCTTAGAATAAATAAATCCCTCGGCTGTGGCTCAAAACAATATGTATGCTAATGTTGTAGTCTAAACTCTTCCCAGGGGTGTCCCAAGGCTCCAGTTGGATACCATTACCAAAGAGCACACTCTCTCCAGGCTATTTTTCAACCTCCCTGCCTGCCAGTTTGGCTTCTGACTACAGGTTATTCTCCATGACCACTCCATATTGTGGATCAGTGACCCTTTCCTGGTCACTGAGACAAGTAGGACTACTATTTTCTGATAGCGCACTTCAAACTAGATGTATATCAACAAGTTTTATTTTCTCCACAAAAGTGAAGAAAATAATTTTTGGAAGCACTCTCACACAAACAACACTACCAACCACCGTTTAATAGCGTGATATTCTTTACTTCATATTAAACAAGAAGACGAGTAAAAACCTGTACATGCAGTCCACCATAAAAAGCAAGAAACAGTCTTACTTGTTTATTTCGCTCATTTACCCAGTCCCAACTGAAACATAGAAACATAGAAGTTGATGGCAGATAAGGACCACAAGGCCCATCCAGTCTGCCCATTTCTTTTCTACCTCATAAATGTGCCACTGGCCTTTGCTCTGTCAATTGCCTATCTATTCATACTCATCTGTATTGCTCTCCCTTATGCCTATCCCATGCCTGTTTGAAGCCCTGCACTGTATTCATATCCACCACTTCCTGAGGTAGGCCGCTCCATGCATCCACCACCTCTTCTGTGAAAAAAACTTTCTCACATTACCCCTTAGTCAGCCTCCTCTAATCTCTTGCTGTGTCCTCTTGTCCTGCTGTTTGTTTTATTGCAGTTCAAAGGTTCTTTATTTTTCTCGCTCTATTGCCTAATCTAAGTAACCCTTGGACACCAATTTTATTCATCTAGGTTTGAAACATAAACAGGGCTTGCTGTTACTTTGTGCCTGTCATTCCAGTTTTCATTTTGACAGCATCCTGGGCTTTTCCTACATGGGCCCACAGACTTGGTGAGGACGCTGTGTGTGGGTGAGGTGATTCTATAGCCTAGAGACTGGTTACTGCTCCTAGCTCCCCACAAATCAAGCTGAGGGTCAAGGGTGGCTGAAATAAAAAAAAAAATTAAGCAGAATGGCGAGTCAGGCTAGGGTGTGGGACAGGTGAGTTAGAAAAGACACTGCTGGTCCCTGTCATGGTGCCAGGAGTCGACAATTAAATATCTTCTTTAGAACCTTGGGTGAATCCAATCTGGTTCTATTGCCTTGTTGTCTTTAGGACTTTCAATCCTTTTGCACTTCCGCCTCTGAAAATGGACTTGTGTCCACTCCGCCTGGTTATACTTGTTGGTTTTCCCTCCCTCCATGTGTTTTTTTAAAGGATTTTATTTATTTATTATTTTGCTGTTATTTTTCTGCTCCTTCAGCATGGTCCCCATCTGGAAGGTGTCCCCAGCCCATCCCTGGGTGTCCACCAGCCAGCACTTGTACTTAGCGCACCAGAGACCAATGTGGCCAGTGCAGGAGCTAGCCAGGAGTGGGGCCTGCAAGCATTCTCCTTCATCCTGCTGCACTGCTCTTTTCTTTTCAGGCCCCTTGCAGGTGTGTGGCATGCAATGATGGCTACAACAGGGTCATGCACACTCCTGTGCACACCCATGTCAAGCATCTGCTGCTCCGCCCCACTGTTGTGGCTACATGTGTCGAGCCCAGCTTCCACAAGGGTCAGGCATGCACCAGCCACTGGTCCCCCTCCCAGAGATGGAGAGCAGTCCATCGGATGTTCAATCCATCTCCTCCCCTCTGACTCATGGTGGCTCATGCTCATTCACAAACACAGGTCACCAGCGTGAGGTGTGGCATCCAGCGCCCAACCTCAGCACCACCGGCTGCCGCCCCCATGTTAGACCAAGCAGAAGTACTCATTTAAAATTTTAACTTTCCTGATCTTCTTTGTACAGCCCCTCCTCCTGATTCTCATTATCCCACTCTTTGTTTTCCTGTTTTCACTCATGTACAGTACCTGAAGAAAGTCGTATCCTTTTGACCTTCTTGGTGATCCTCTCCTCTGTGCATTATCTGCCCTCACCCTCCTTCCTGACTCCTTTTGCTTTTCCAGATGTACCTCCTGTCCACATCCAGCTTTATCTTCTTGTACTTCCTAGAAACTGTTTTTCCTCCTTGCTGCCTTAGCCACCTCCTTTCAGAACCATAGTGGCCCTTCTCATCCTTCCTTGCTTACTTCCTTCAAACAGCATGTTGTTGCCTTAACTATTACCTCCTTGACTTTTTCCATTCAGTCTCCACTCCCCACTGGCCATCCCCTCTTTGAGGTATTTACTGAGGCAGTCTCCATTTCTTTCAAATCTGTGCTATTGAAGTCCAGGACCATCATCTTAGTGTGTTTTTTCTTTTGCCCAATCCATATGCCAAACCAAACAGTACAGTCATTGTTTGTCTCCAGGGACTACCCACTGTGACATCTGCAGTGTTCATAAATACCAGGTCTGCCTCATCCCTAATGGGATCCATTACCAGCTACCTGAGAAATGCCCCTGTAGGGAAGTGAGGATGGCCCTGCTTCTTGTGTAGCTGCAGCCAGAATACTTTAGTGTACATCTGGCAGATTAAAGTTCCCCATAATCAGTACCTCCTGCTGCTTTGCTACTCTGCCAGTGGTCTCCACAAAACCTTGCCTAACTCCTCCCATTTGATGGTGGTCTGTACACTATCCACAAGTGGATAAAAGTCCTGGACCCTGTCTCAAAGCAGACCCAACATACCTCCAGCCTTCCTTAGCCCCTGGTGTCCCTGTATCTCTGTGGCCATTATGCCTTCCCTTGTCATATAAAACAATCCCACTATCCTTTCCTATTTCCATCACATATAAAATGCCCCCTCAACTTTCCTCCCTGTCCTGTCCTTCTGGAACACAGTGTAGCCTCATATGGCCACTTTCCAGCTGTGTTTGTTGTGCACCATGACTCTATTATGGCCACCAGATCTGGGTCTGCATCTGTAATGATTACTTCAAGGTCAGGAATTTTATTTCCTAGGCTCCTTGTATTAGCACACATGCCTTTCCACTTCTTTGTCCCTGTCCCTTATTCTGTCTTCCCTTTCTGTTTCCATCCTTCAACCTTCCCATTTGCCTGGACCTGTTACCCAACCCACTTTTCACTATCCTCTACCTATATAACCCTTCTCCCTACTTTAGTTCCACTTCATGACTCAACCATCCCATTCTACCCGTCTCCATGTCCTTATGCACATTTACCCCATGGGAATTAATTTCCTCTGGGTTTCTCTCTCTGTTGCTCTATTCTCAGGGGTGGGGGTCAGTCTCTTCCTCCTCATTTTTCTGCCTCCCCAGGCAAGTTTAAATGCCTATCAAAGTATCATCTAAACCTTCCAGCCAGGAATGCCTTTCTCCTTTTAAATGGATGGAGGCCAACTTTTTGTAAGTGCCTCTATCCCCAGGTAGACCCCAGTCCCTGATGTAGCAAAGCTCTCCTCCCTGCACCATGCCTTCAACCATCATTGAAGACCCTGGCAATGTTCCCCCAGTGTCTCCCAAGCCAGATACAAGTAGAGCCTCAGTAAAGGCCACTGTGCAAGCTACTACTTCAGGCCCCTCCCAGCTCCATAAACCTATCCTGCACTACTCCTGCTGCATCCCTTGCCAGGTCATTAGTCACAAGATGGACTATGATAATCAATTCCCTCCTGCCCACCAAGGATCCATTCCTCTTCCTCCATGCCAAGGCACCAGGTAGTACTGCACCATCCCTTTCTGTCCATCCTGCTCCCAAACTATCCCCTTAATGACTGAGTCATTCATCAGAAGATACATCCTTCTCTGCTGGGGTCATTTACCTCCCATCTTGGGGCTTCCCTATGGAAGACCTCCACACCCTCCCAGGCCATTACCACAGGTGACATCTCTTGGCAGTCCGTCCCACCAAAGTGGCAAATGATTTGAATAATGGCACAAGCTGAGGAATGTGCTCTGAACCACCACCCCACCCTCCTGAAGACCACCAGAACCCAGCCATCCCTCTTCCTTGGCATCCATTGAGTCAGTGATGGTAGAATTGATGGCCCCTGGGTGGGATGAGAGATCCTTGAATCCCAACCAAATCAGCCCAGAGTCTAGTGACCTCCTCCCTCAGCCCAGAGAGGTGTACACAGATTTTCTACTTTTAGCTCAGTTACAGGTTCACTCTATCAAACAGAATAGCTAAGTTGGGATGGGGTTAAATCTTTGGGTAGGACAGAATAGTGTGGGCATAGTGGCACAAGTGCAGAAATATGAGGGAGTATAAACTATGCCTATGGGGTTACTGGGCAAGGGCCCATTGGGCAAGCTGGGAAACATAAAGACATGAACAGTGAAAATCAAAAGAGTATGGGTGTCCTGCAGCTGATTGGTGGTCTATGGGTAGCCAGTGTATACTGTGTGTGGCCTGTTATCTGATCATAGAGTTGGCAGTTCAGTGGGGAATAAAAGACTACTGGGCTTGTAGATGTCTTTCCACTTGGAGTCCTACTGCCAGAAGTTATCATAGTTCACTGCTGTTGCCAGATAGACAGGTAGGCACTAACTCACAAAGAATTGAAGCATGCTCAATTGATGCCTATTTGGATGGATGTAGATGCCCTCAAGACCCTTAGAGCCTACCAACTATAGTTTAGTAAAACAGTAGAGTAGAAAACACAGCAGTCTGTAAGCAGTGGCTGTTAATGGCCTCCGAGATGCTAACAGTGGCCACAGAGATCCCAGGCAAGCTTCCTTCTTGCTGCTTGTTTTACTGCCAGAGTCCACCCAACAGAGTAACTACATCTTCCTTGTCACCAGAAAAACCCAATCTGGTAAGGTTTTAATTATTACTGTTGTAACTTGTTGTGAGGAATACTGGGAAAGCAGCCTGCTTGTGAGTTTTTTTGGGGAAGGTATGGTGTAGCTTGGGAAAGTACAGTGGAGCAGCCTGACTATGAGCTTTTTCTTGGAGAGTACATAGTATGTACAAGGGAGCTTGCCCCAGTTGTGAGTCTTTGAAAATGAAGAGGAGTGCTTTGGGAAGGGTATGTTTGTCTTCTAGGGAATAACTGGGTTTGTGGAGAGAAACTGTGTATGTTGAGGGAGGCAAATGAGCATCTCAGCACTGATTGTGTGTGTGTGTGTGTGTGTGTGTGTGTGTGTGTGTACATTTGGGGATGACTAGTGAAGGGTCTTGAGTCTGACACCTTGTGTGCATGTTTTGAGGAGGCAAACAGTATGAAATATTTCGTAAAATGTAGGAAAATGCACCATTTGCACAACTTAAAAATATTTTATGGGGGCAGCATGCCCCAGACTCCTCTAGCATCCAAAGGTTTTTGTCCCTCTTGTTCACTGAGTGCATGCCCAGCAGAGGGGGCTTTTTGCAGTCCTTGAGTATGTAGAGAGGCCTCAGTAATAGCACCATGTGAGGGTGAATGCACAGTCAGTGTCCCAAGTCTGGGAGGGATGCAGGGGAGTTGTAGAGAAGGTGAGGGAAGTCTTAGGATGCATCAAACAGGTGTGACCAACAGTGCAATGGAAGTAATCCTGCCACTCTGCAAGGCTTTGGACTGACCCTACCTGGAGTACTGCATGCAGTTCTAGGCCCTCAGTATAAAAACAAACACTGAATCAGTCAAGAAGGTGCAATGCAGGCCCAACAGAATTATCAGCTGTATGTGGAACAATAGCTACGATGAGAGGCCAGAGACCTTTTCAGTATTCTCCAGACAGGCAAGACTGAGAAGGAGCCTGACATTAGTCTTCTGCATGCTCAAGGGTATTGACAAAACAGACTGACAGAAATATTTTATCTGCTGTGCATCAGCAAAACTTGTAAACATGTCCCTGAGCTTCAAGGGTAAATGCAGAAGTAACATTAGAGGTTCATCTTCAAGTTACAGTGAACCTATGAAACAGCCTACAATTGCAGACCATGGATATATTTCTACCCAGGTAATGCTGAAAATGGTCTTGTCTCAGTCCACCTACTGTAACTGGTAAAATAAATAAATACCATGCAGGCATTCAAGGTAAACCTAGTTGCATTTCTGACTACAAAAGGAATTAGAGGGTAATTTGGGCAGCAGAATGGGTGTGGTACCCATACAAATTAGTGCATGTTTACATAGCATGCTTATTCAATCCCAGATTTTGAAGAGGATAGGGGACCTTATGGACCTAGAGTACCTTCAGAACTTAAATATGCTTTTCTACTAATGAGAAGGCATAGAGAATATTGTATGATATAACAGCATATTGTATAATATGACAGCACATTGACCTTGAGAGCGTAAGCTTGAGAGATCCATACTGTCATCTCAACCCCAAGATGGAAACACATGCTAGTTGTCTGTGATTATCCACATTTTATTTATATAATATTGTTTTACACTGGAGTCAGATGTGTCCATCCCAGTATAAAAAATAAGTGCAATTTCTTTGTTTTGTTCTATGCTCCATTGGGCACTGTGGTTAGTAAGTAACTGGGTGTGGGTGAATGAGCCTCAAGGAATTGAAAATTTTATCACCTTTGAAATGTGCTAAACCAATGTTTGGAATGCACACAGCAACACTTTAGAATGCACTGTGGAATGCAAACAACAGTTTCGATGGGAACAGCAAGGATTTTTATATAGAACAAAGACTAACCACATACTATAGTATATTTCAATATATATGTGGGGAGTGAAAGGTGAAGGGTTCTAACTCATCTGATAGTAGTATATTAGTCATATAAATTTGAACCCTAGCCTATCAGATTGTTGAATTTATTTAAATAATTTTATAAAATGGCAAAAAATCTAGAAACATCATTGGCTGAGTGATGTCACCTGACCATGCATTAAATCTCTATAAACATAAAGGCAGCTGTTGAATCTCATTTTCCTCCCCAAAATCTACTTAGAGCCATTTTATAAGTATAATAAGCCTTCAGGGTCTGCATCATAGGATTTTAATGCACTCGCGGGGTATAAGGACACTTGGCCTTCAGCCTCATCCTAACACACCCTGTGGCATGCATTAAAATCCTATAATGCACACCCTTTCATGGATTATTACTTATGTATAATTTAAATGCAGCAAACTACATGTTTTCAAAAGCAGAGTGTATTGAAATGGTAAAATAAGTTTGTTTATGAAGGAAACAATTGCCTCTATCTCTCTCTCTCTCTCTCTTTCTCTCTCTCCTCCCTCCTCTCTGTTGGCATAGCAGGTTTGTCTTTATTAGCCATATTTCATTCAAAACAGCCTCTTACTAAAGGTAGAATATTTCTGTGTTTTGGTACTTTGGTACTTTGGTAGTATGGGACAAACAAAGGCGTATGCCCATCATGGTTTGTCCTTCACATTGTGGATCATTCAGCAAATCCCTGATTTGTTAACCATTTGTCCAGTTTATTTTTGAAAGTCAAAATGTTGGGCAGTCGACTATTTCCTGAGGCAGTTTGTTCCATAATTTAGGTGCTCTTCTTATAGTAAAGTAATTCATTCTTTTATTGGTTTTTGCTTTCATGATTTCTATTTGTCTGTTGTGTAATCTTTGCTACGATTCTTCTTGTGGAAAATTTTAGTCCACAGTTTTGCATCAGTTCTGGATGTTTTATGATTTTGAATAATAACAAATCTCCCTTAGTCTTCTTTGAGACAGAGATTGTAAACCAGTAGACTCTAATCTAGTAGTATAATCAAACCCGGAAAGATGTGGTATTAATTTTGTTGCTCTGTGTTGTACGCCTCAATTTTGTTAATGTCAGAATTTAAATAAGGATTCCAAAAGGGGGAACAGTAGTCCAGATATGGTCTAATATGAGATCTGTAAAGGGAGTAAACATTGTTCAGTTTTATTTGTGAATGTTTTATTAATCCTTCTTAGGGTGATTTTTGCTTGATTTGCTACCTTACTACAGTGTAATGAAGAAGACAGTTTGCTATTAACTAAAACCCCTAAATCTCTTTCTACCAATGAGGTTTTAATAGCCAGGTTATTTAAATAATATGTTTGTGATGGATTATTTTTTCCAAATGAAGGTTGCACATTTAGAGACATTAAAAGACATTTCGCTTTTGGATGCCCATTGTTCAATTAGTATCAGTTCTGCTTGTAAGCTGAGTCTTTGGTCTGACTAATAGCTTTTCCCCAATTTTGGTGTCGTCAGCAAATTTCACCATTTTGTTGTTGCTGGATATGTACATATCCCCTATAAGAGACCAAAGAGAACAGGCCCCAGCACGGAACCCTGGGGACCCCACTGCCCACACCTCTCTCCAGACATTACATTATTAACCCTAACTCTCTGTTTTCTGTTATTTAGCCACTGGTTTATCCAAGAGGTTAGTATTGGTGATAATCATATGTTAATGAGTTTTTAATCAGTAAAAGTGGAAACTTTATCAAATGCCTTACTGTAATCGAGTAGTATAACATCCATAGGTGTATTGTTGTCTAGATGATAGCTGATGTGCTCATAAAAGAGATAAGGTTAGTTGCACATGAGAAGCCATGTTTAAACCCGTGCTGGTAAGTATCGGATATTTTGAGTATTTCTAGTTCATGCTCAGTTTTGGCCTTTATAATTTTTTCCATAAGTTTACATGGAATTGATGTCAAACTTATGGGTCTATAGTTTTCAGTCTTGGACAGAGAGCCTTTTTGAAAATGGGAGTAACTATTGCTGTGCGCCACTCATCTGGCACTGTTGACTCATTTAATGATTTGTTAAATAATATTTTTAAAGGTTGAACAATTTTCGCTTTTTGTTTCTATTATAAATCTAGAACTGATTCCATCTGGTCCTGAACTTGTGTGTTTTTGAGAGTGTTGATTGCATTTTTATGTCATCTTCCGAAATCTTTTCTGTGTCTTGGTCCATAATAGGGGAGTAGTTATGGTGTCGTGCCTTTGTGTATAAACAGTAGAAAAGTAATTATTGAATTCAGTAGCTGTTTCTATGTCCAAGGTGATGGTTTCGAGTTCACAACCAGGGGCCGATTTGGTTATTACAATTCTTTTTTTATTGTTTAAATAAGAGTATAAAGTTTTATGGGAATCTTTTGTGTGTGCTATTCTGAATTCATTCAAGATCACATTTTGCTATTTTATATGTTTTTTAATTTTTCACTGTTTGTCTATAAGACTTTAATATTTTGTCAGACACTGTGTTATCATTTTCTTCAAATGTTAGCTAGACCATTTTGAAAATACTTCCTAAAAGTTACTTCTTTTGCTTTTAAAGAAATGTTAGAGACCAACACACAATCTCAGAATAATAATGCTTTGTTCACAGCCATGTCTTCAGTGGTTTCCCAAGGTATGTTATCTGCTGGCTAAAGAAAGGGACTGCATCTTGTGGTCCAATGTTAGATGATAAACACACATGAGTGGATTGCTTTTTCATGACATGGGCACACATACTCTCTTCCCAGCCTGAATGGAAACATACCATCTGCACAGTCACTAGCCTAGATAAAATAAAGCCACATCTGTCTTTGTTGGATTGAGGTTAGAAACAGCTTCTGAAGGTGAGATGCCTGTGATCTGAGATAGGAAATATTCAAATATGGGCACATTTAAGCAAAACCTGAAAACAGCAAATACAGTATGCTCAGCAAAACAGTTCTTGAAAGGTGTACCACGGTTTCACTGTGAACAAATGCTTACAATTTGTATCCATTAACTGTATTTTATTTTAAAAAATGTTGCTAGCCTTGCTTGTAGAGCAGAAAGCAGCTAACTAAAACAAGCTACATTTTCTTATTAATTTAACACTTATATCTTAGCAGGAGTCAGAGTCTGTTGAGATTAAGCAAACAGATACTTTATTAGAAGTAGAAGGGGTCTTGTTTAGGGTTTAAAAAAAAAGAAAAGAAAGAAAGTCAGTGTGTGTTCTGTGCTGAGAAGTGTTCTGTATCAGTTTACTTTGCTAAACCAGTAGGAGGAGAGAGAGCTTAATTGGGTGTGTGGCTTAGACACTATAAAAGCAGGTGACTCAAATTACAACTTCTTGTTGCTAGCCTTGCTTGTAGAGCAGAAAGCAGCTAACTAAAACAAGCTACATTTTCTTATTAATTTAACACTTATATCTTAGCAGGAGCCAGTGTCTGTTGAGATTTTCTTACTAATTGCCTCCATCCCACCCACCCTAAGCCAGTTCTACTTTTATAGCCACTGGATTTGACTGTCAACAGAAACTTCCTGTTTGGCAGTAGGAAGGGAAGGATCATAGAGAAACATTGGTTTGTCAACCCTAAAGGAAAAAGTAGCTCACTCCCCCCCACCAGCTTCTGGTGGTCTGACACTGAGCAAGAAAGAAGAAGGCTACTGAAGAATATAGGGAGTTACTGTCCCAGAACAGGAAGGTTGAGAGTTGTAAGGAGAGGAGAGGTAAGCATACAGAGAACCAGGAGAGGGGACAAAATAAGATATGATAAGAGTGCTGCAGTGCAATGGCTGTGGAGCGGCAGTGTTCGGGAGACATTCTGGAGGCTGCAATGCTGCCCTATTTGCAGGCACCCTCTGGTCTGAGGCAGGAGGTTGCCCGTCTCCAGGCTGACCTGGCTAGGATTCATGAAACCTCCTCCCCTGGGGACCACCAGGCCAATGTCACTACCTCAGAGGTTGCCAAGAAAGAGGAGAGGCTGGACCAGAGTGGGCTCAGGAGTAAGAGGTGGTGGAACAAGTTGCATCCCTCCAGTTGTACCTCTCCACAATTCATTCGCTCTTCTGGTGGATAGTGGTTCCTCTACAGAGGCACCTGCAGTGGAGACCAAAGAGGATGCTGGGAACCTTCACAAAGGAGAACCACAGGAGGGTGGCATGAGACCCCACAGGGAAGAACACAACTCCTGGTGAGGGACTCAATCATTAGGGAGGAGAAATGGTGGAGGAAGGGAGAGGGAGGTGGGTGCCTGCCTGGCGCCACGGCTTGGAGGGACAGGAAGCAAATCCTCAGGATCGTGGCAGCAGCTGCAAGAGGAGGAGGGAGCTGGATGTCATTGTCCACCTAGGGACAAATGACCTGGCTAGGAATGGGATCAGAGCAGTGCAAGAGGAGTTTGTAGAGTTGGGGAGGGCCTTAGACAAATGGCGCATGCAGTAACCTTCTCGGAGGTGCTGCCTGTCTATGGCAAGGGTGATGCTAGGTACTCCTCACCAGGGAATTCAATGAATGGTTGAAAAACTGGTGAGGAGCTCAGGGTTTTGGCTTCATTGGGACTGGGGAGCCACCTGGAGGGATGCAGACCTATACTGGTGCGATGGTCTGCATCTGTCCAGGGGGGAACCAGGATCCTAGGTGAGAGGTTTAAATGCTTCATTGCAAGCATTTAAACTAGCCAAGGGGAGGCACTGAAAAGGAGCAGGAAATCCCAGCCTCCCCACAAACAACAGTAATTAGTGAGGTAAACACCAAGGTAGGGAAGTCATTAGGAGCAGGACAGAAGTAAATGTAAAAAGCCAAAGGCAGTAAGGACAGGAATGGGGCTAAAAGGGGTAAGACCATCAAAAGTGGAAGGCAATGCCTATAGTCTGTGTAACAAGCTCCCTGAACTAGTGGCCTCGATGGAAGAGGGTTGCCTAGATATTGTGGCAGTCACAGAAACATGGTACACAGAGAACCATGACTGGGATGTCAACATACCAGGATACACAATCTACAGGAGGGACAGGAGGGTAAAAGAGGAGGAGGAGTAGCTCTTTATGTCAAGGAAGGATCAAAGCAACAGAACTAAAGAGTAAACAGGGAGCAGATGAGACACTCTGGGTTACCCTGGAGACAGAAAATGGCACCACAATCCGCATGGGGTTGTATACTGACCCCCATCTCAGGGGGAGGAAGGGACAAGGAAATGATAGAAGGCTTCCTTAGAATGGCAGAAAAAGGGGAGATATTGTTAATGGAGGACCTGAATATGCCAGATGTTAACTGGAGCACCTTTGCTGCAGGCACATCCAAGAGCAGGGTCATTCTTGATGCCCTACAGGGGCATGCCTCAGACAGCTAGTACTGGAACCCACTCAGGAGGGAGCAATCCTATACCTGGTACTCTCAAATGGGAGCGGAGAAAGAATCTCAGATTTAGAAGTGGTAGCCATCTGGGAACAAGCGACCACCAAACAGTGTGGTTCACGATAAATACAGCCATACAACAAGCCTTACAAAAGCTAGAGTATTGGACTTTAGGAGGGCTGACTTTGGGAAAATGAGAGTGCCTCAGAAAAGCACTAGCAAACAGGCAAGAAGGAGGGTGGAGGAACAATGGAGAGTAATCAAAACACCCATCACAGAGGCAACAAGCCTTTGTGTAAAGCAAATCAACAAAACACAATGAAGGAAAAAACCGCTATGGTTCTCAAAAGAGGTGGCAGGGAAGGTTAAGGAGAAAAGGATAGCATTCAGGAAATATAAGGAAACACAGAAGTAGAAGGACAGATAACTTTATCAGTTAAAGCAGAAAGAGGCTGGGAAGGCAGTCAGAATAGCAAAGGCCCAAACCAAGGAAAGGATAGCCAACTCTGTTAAGAATGGGGATAAGACCGCTTATAGGTACATTAGGAGTGAAGAAAGACCAAAGGGAAAAGGATTAAGACTTATTTTGGCTAAACAGATTTACGTGTGGTGTTGTTTTATTTTTACTCACAGGGATTGCTACTGTTTGTTGCTAACATTTCATTGCTTTATTTTCTCTGTAGCAAAGTGTTTCTTACAGCGTATATCTTCTCGAAATTATTACAGGTTTTACAGTTTTATCTAACATTAGGATAAGCTTGGGTTACTGCATTTGTTGACTGATTGTTTCTGCTCTTACCTCCTAGTTCTTTCGTCCATGGTTCTTCTTTTTCGGCAGGGAAGGGCCCAGCCACCCACCCCATCCCAACTACCCCACACTACACTCCTTTTATAGAGTACCACAGTTGTGACATTTCCTGTGGCAGAGCAGGAAGGGTGGATCAGTGGGGCCTCCACAAGGTGAGCTCATTTACGGAGGCACTAGTAATTTAACTTGTTATAACAAGTTAAACAAAACACAATCAAACCATTACTTGCATTTTTTTTTCCTTTTTTTTCTTCTAATTACTCTGACTAGGTTATAAACCCAGCAACTTATCTGGAATGGATATCATTAACTGCAGGTACTGTGGAACAATTTTCAGAAGGACAGTTTTATAGGATTTAGGACACTGTCCTACATGCTGGGCCTTTGGAGATCTTAGGACTCAGCTCCGGCAGCATGGGCAGAGATTGCACGCCTCAAATTTCATATTCAAGAGGAAATACATTATAAGAACCACCGCCATTTCCTCAGCATCCAACAGAAAAACCTCGACCGCAGAGGGTAGTTGGTCCAGGAGGTTGGCAGGTGGTTAGGAGGTGCAAATCATGTGCCCCATCACTCTCTGCTCTCCAACATATTACCTCCAAAACCATATAAACACTACAACAGGTATCTGCCTCTATCTCTGAAATCAAACAAAGAGGCAAAAGACACTGTAGAGCAGGACACTGCAGCACAGGAGCTAGCACAACAAAACTCACCCAAATCAGGAACCAAAACAAAAAGCAAAAGGAATCTAAAAACTTCGATCATAGGAGACTCCATGATTCGGGAGTTGATACCCATCTCCAGCCAGGGGTAATGGTCAGATGTCTCCAGGTACATCAGCATGGAGAGACACTGATCGCATTGCTAAAATTGTTTACAAAGCAGGAGAAAACATTGATGTCCTAGTACACATAGGGACTAATGATCTCGCCAGCTGGTCAGTTGTGAGACCAAGGAACATCTGACCAGGCTGGGTGACAAACTATCATCTATTTCGTCTCGGCATCTCCTTCTCTGAGATCCTGTCCGTGTGAAAAGGGAGCAGATGGACGGAAAGTCAGAGAAGGGGAGTTAGGGAGCTAAACAAGTGACTCAAGGGCTGGTGCCAGGAAAAAGGACACAGATTTGTAGGGAACTGGCAACAGTTCTGGGAGCAAAAGTTCTTTAAATTTGATAGACTGCATCTGACTAAGGAGGAGTCAGTGCATTGGGGCAAGTTTGATGTCTTTGCAGAATATTTAAACTAGCAAATGGGAGGGGTGCAGCACCCCATACGTCGAATGGGAAGAACACCCTCCCTCCTCAGCTAGTGGTCAAACAGGATTCAGCATGTTTGCAGTTCATTTGCATAACCAGGTAAGAAAAGGTTTGTCTCCCATACAACGTACAGGGTAATGCCAAACCTCACCCAACAACTAACACACCAAAACCTGGCCAATGGAAAATCATGTACACAAATGCTCACAGCCTGGGAAATAAGATCCCAGACCTGCAGGCAATAATGTCAGAGCTAAACTGGACATAGTAGCAATTAGTGAGATGTGGTTTACTAGTACCCACACTTGGGAGACTTCAGTACCTGGCTATGTATTGTTCAGAAGAGACCGAGGTGCAGAAAGGGGGAGGTGGCCCTGTATGTCAATGAAAATATCAAAGCTACAGAAATTCAGAACACACATAAGGAGCCAGAAGAACTGTGGGTCACCCTGGAAACAGGAAATGGGACAGCCATAAGAACTGGGGTTGTCTACAGGCCCCCAGACCAGGGGAGGACATAGACACATTACTGTTAGAAGATATACAAAACATGACAGCTAAAGGGGAGGTTCTGATAATGGAAGACTTCAACATGCCGGATACAGATTGGTCAATACCAGCAGGAACATCTGCCAGAACTAGACACATAGTGGATTCCCTGCAGGAGAGGGCCTCAAACAACTGGTACAGCAACCCACAAGAGACAGGGCTATCCTAGATCTAGTACTGACTAACAAGGAAGGATCACAGATCTCCAGGTGAGCGGTCACCGGAGCCAGTGACCATCACATGGTATGGTTCAATTTGGCTACTACATCTAAATCATCCCATTCCAAGGCAAAAATATGGGACTTCAGAGGGGCTGACTTTGATAAGATGGCCAACAGAGTTAAGCTAGCCCTGGCAAAAAGAAACACAGGTGAGGGGTACAGGCAAAGTGGGCAAGCATTAAGGATGCAATACTTGAAGCAACATCCCATTGTGTTAGACAGAAAAGGAAGAGCAAAGAAGAAGGAAACCACTTTGGTTCAACAAATACAGTAACAGAAAAGGTCAGAGCCAAAAGGCTGACCTTCAGGAAATATAAAGGGAACACAGCGGGATGAAGATAGGGAGGCATACCAAACTGCCCTAAGGGAAGCAGGAAGGCACTAAGGCAGGCAAAGTCCCAAACTGAGGAAACACTAGCACGAACAGTAAAAGAAGGTGACAAGACTTTCTATAGATACATTAGTGAAAGGAGAAAGTCCAGAGGGTATGCTAAGCTTAATGGAGAAAAGGAGCATGTGAGGAGGAGGACCCTGTAAAGGCATCTATCCTAAATGGATACTTTTGCTCAGTATTTACTGAAGAGAAGGTAGGGCAGGCCCACAGCTCAGCATCATGGACACAGGGGAGGGAGGTGAGCACTACTCCTTCACAAAAGAAAGGGTCCTACAAGAGCTTGCTAAGCTCAGGGTGGATAAGGCATTGGGACCGGATGGCATACATCCCAGGGTACTTAGGAGCTAAAGGTGGAACTAGCAGAGCCATTAGCAGAACTGTTTAGTGAGTCTCTGAGCACAGGAGAGGTCCCAGAAGACTGGAGAAGGGCTCATGTGAACCCGCTCCAAGAGTGGTAGCAGGGAGGTGGTGGGGAACTACAGACCAGTCAGTCTTACCTCAGTAGTGGGCAAGATTATGGAGGCACTCCTTAAGGAAAGGATAGTGCAACACCTGGAATCCATAGGGCCACAGGATCCAAGGCAGCATGGGTTTAAAAAGGAGGTCCTGTCAAACTAATCTCATAGATTTCTTTGACTGGGTAACCAGAGTGGTGGACCAGGGGAGCAGCTGATGTTGCCTACCTTGACTTCAGCAAAGCTTTTGACACTGTTCCACATAGAAGATTGATAAATAAGCTGGGTAGGCTCGGGGTGGGTCAAGTTGGTCAACTGGGTGGCAACCTGGTTGACGGGCAGAAAACAGAGAGTGGTGGTAAATGGTATACAGTCAGAAGAGATGCAAGTCACAAGTGGAGTACCTCAGGGATCAGTCCTGGGGCCAGTCCTCTTCAACATCTTCATTAGTGACCTTGCAGATGGACTACAGGGTAAGGCTTGTCTGTTTGCAGATGACACCAAGATCTGCAACAGAGTAGATGATCCAGATGGGGTGGGCAGAATGAGAAGAGATCTGGATAAACTAGCAAAATGGTCAGAAGAGTGGCAACTGGGATTTAATGCAAGAAGTGCAAAATCATGCACCTAGGGAAGAGAAACCCTGAAGCCACCTATAGGCTGGGAGGAGTTGCTAGCAGTCACAAAGGAAGAAAGAGACTTGGGCATCATCATCACTGATGACCTGAAATCATCAAGCAGACCTCTAAAGCAGTAGGTAAGCGGCTGGGCGGGGGTGTTATGGTGTATTAGTAGGGGTATCACAAGTCGTAAGAGGGAGGTAATAATCCATCTTTACAAGACACTGGTTAAGCCCCATCTGGAGTACTGTGCAGTATTGGAGGCCACACCTTCACAAGGACATTAACCAAATTGAGGCAGTCAGAGAAGGGCAACCAAAATGGTGCAGGGACTGCATCAGAAGACATATGAGGACAGATTAACAGAGCTCAATATGTATACCCTTGAGCAAAGGGGAGAGAGGTGATATGATTGAGGCATTCAAACACCTTAAGGCATTAACAAGGTGAAAGAGTCTAACATGTTTAAATATAAGAAAATAGGAGGACAAGAGGACACAGCATGAGATTAGAGGGGCCAATTAAGGGGAATGTGAGGAAATTCTTTTCACAGAAAGGGTGGTGGATGCATGGAATGGCTTACCACAAGTGAGTGGCTATGAATACAGTGCAGGCTTCAAACAGGCATGGGATAGGCATAAGGAGCAATACAAATGACTATGAATAGATAGGCCACTGACAGAGCAAAGGCCGATGGCACATTTATAAGGTAGAAAAGAAATGGGCAGACTGGATGGGCCTATGCGGTCCTTATCTGCTGTCAACTTCTATGTAAAGGAGGGATACTGAGGCTTAATAAAGGGAGGAATGTGGTGAGGGTGACAATGAAAAGCAGGGATACTGAATGAATATTTCTGCTCAGTATTCACAAAGGAAGAGGAGGGGAGGTACCTAAACCAAACAAGAAACACTCTGAAGGACGATGGTCGATACCAGTCCATTTACAGAAGAAAGGTTCTGAAAGAACTAATAAAATTGAAGGTGGCAAAGCAATGGGGCCTGATGGGATTCACCAGAATTCTAAAAGAACTAAGGGTAGAACTAATGACATCACTGACTACTATCTTTTTCAAATCATGGAAGGATGGGGTGGTACCTGAGGACTGGAGGAGGGCAGATGTGATTCCTCTTCACAAAAGTGGGAGCAGGACAGAGGCAGGAAACTACAGACCAGTTAGTTTGACCTCAGTGGTAGGTAAAATGACGAATCACTTCTGAAGGAAAGAATTGTTGAGTACCTAGAGGCCAGTGTGGCACAGGACCCAGGCAGCATGGATTCACAGTGGGAAGGTCGTGTCAGGCAGATCTAATAGACTTCTTGACTGGGTGACCAAAATAGTAGACCAGGGAGGGGCTGTGGACATGGCTTACCTAGATTTTAGCAAGACATTTGATACAGTCCCACACAAAGATTAATACAAAGTTAGCCAGCCTTGAGTGGGTCCCAAGGTGGTAGCCTGGATAAAAAATTGTCTGACAACAGGACGCAAGGGTAATAGTAAATGGAGTCCACAGTGAAGAAAGGAGGGTTACTAGCGGGGTACCACAGGGTTCAGTACTGGGACCAGTCCTTTTAATGTCTTTATAAGTGACATTGCAGAGGAACTGGAAGGTAAGTATGCCTCTTTGCAGATGACACAAAGATCTGCAACAGGATTGATACACCAGATGGAGTGAAAAGGATGAGAGGGACTTGGCAAGGTTGGAGGAATGGTCAAATGTATGGCAGCTCAGATTCAATGCAAAGAAGTGCAAGGTAATGCACCTGGGAAACAAAACCCAGGGCAAGAGTACACAATGGGGATGAGAAACTGACAACAGTAAAAATGGAAAGGGACCTGAGGGTAATTATATCAGATGACCCAAAGGTGGGCAAGCAATGTGAAAAAGCAGTAAGGAAGGCTGGGGAATACTGGGATGCATAGGGAGAGGCACCAATAGTAGAAAACAGGAAGTTGTTATCCTCTGTACAGACAGTTGGTGAGACACCATCTGAGTACTGTGTGCAGTTCTGGATACCCCATCTCCACAAAGACATAGACAGAGTGGAGTCTGTCCAGAGGAGGGAACTAAAATGGTGCAGGGTCTGCACCAGAAGACATAATGGAAGAAAGACTAAAGGAGCTTAATATGTATACCCTTGAGGAAAGGAGGAGAGAGGGGCATGATAGAGACTTTCAAGTACCTCAAAGGAATCAACAAAGTCCAAGAGGGTGGCATCTTTCAGAAAAAGAGATGTGCAAGATCAAGGGGCACAATTTGAAGATAGAGGGGGATGGCTCAGAGGTAATGTGAGGAAGTATTTTTTCACAGAGAGGGTCATGGATCCATGGAACAGCCTCCCTGAGGAGGTCGTGGAATCAAGAACAGTGGGTGAATTCAAGAATGCACGGGACAGACATAAGGCAGTCCTAGTGGGGGTAGGAGGAAGTAAGCTGTTGGTTAATCAGGATCTGCAGCTTATCTGTTAGGTAGGAAATGGGCAGACTAGGTGGGCCAAGCATTCCTTAGCTGCCATCAAATTCTATGTTTCTATGTACACTGCAATGCAGGCCTTGAAATGTTGTAGATTCCTATACAGTACATGTTCTAAAGCATTTTTGTATAGCCTGACTTGCTGCCAGTCAAGGTGCAACTGTTTTCTACTGGAACAGTGCTTTGTCCAGTCCCAAATTCAATAGTCAGGGAAGTGCTATACACAATGACAGGAGCTCAGACATTAAGCATGGGTAATGTATACTGATGTAAAATAAAGAAACAAGAGGCTAGTAGCAGGGTTACATTTCAAGATTTAAATCAAAAGGCCTTTGCAATTTACTTGTTCAATTTTCTGCTAAGCTGACCATATATGATTAGCTCTTCAGTGAGTTTTAGCTCACCAGCAAATGTTACTGACTGAATGAAAGATCTTAGATAGACCCCTGACAGTTACATTGTCTGAATGTTTTCATTTTTCATGTGAACACTTCAGTATGATAGGATTCAAATGCTATCCTGAAATAAACATATTAAACACCCACATTTCCTTTTGAAATATAGCAACTTGTGTTCCTAGAGACTGGGATTTTCATAAAATGTGTTTAGTCATGAATGAGGGAGCTCTTCTCCTGCAAATTCTTTGCTCTGGCAGCTACACCTGCATCAAAGCAGGATGTTTAACAGTGCATTACATTTCAAGCATGAGTGCATACTAATTAGATAAGGATCTTTTTTATGATGTTCTTGAAGATGCTTGTGGATTTGAACTTTGGAGATAAAACTTGGCCTCTTTACTCAGATATAACGATCCTGTTTTGGGCTGGCCAAATGCGTAGCACAACAGAAGTGCTCTGTTATGCCAAACTGGAGACTTGGATTTGTTTTTGACTTGGGGTATCCAGCTCATAATGGCAACACTACATGTTTGAGGGTTGCTTTTCACCTTCATCACAAGGACATTATCACTTGTACTTATAATCTAATGGTTCCCAGGAAAGGAATGTCTCACATATATTCGAAATGGCAGAGACAAACTCATTCTGAACCCATCCATTTCAGTCACAGTTCGTCCAGTGCCATCAATAAGGTTGAGGGTCCACAGCAAATGGCATCGATCAGGCAAAGCAGCAGTAGCTGAACTGGAGAGCTCGCTGTGTGGCTTGGCTCTGAAAGATAGCAATTTAAAATAAATATCAAGAGCTTTTATACTATCAGCTACAACAGTCACATACTTATGAACATTTGAAGTGGTGATCTCAGATATGGACATTATGTTTTGACTCCTTCCCTCGGTAGCCTGGTGATGGGGGTATCATAACAGCCTATTGTTTATTTTGACAGCCACCTGGTCTTCCTAGTCTGTTAAAGCAGCAGCAGACTATGTTAGTCTTGAAATTCTGCATCCATACTTGTTTATTCAGTTTAAATTGTCATTTCTCTCATGTAGAATTTATTTTTCTGCATTGATTCTGCATTTGCATCTTTAAGGTTAAAAAAATTAAAAGTGATCTTCTCAACGCTATTCCCAAGAAAATGGGCAGGTTATAATGACACCAGACAACCATGTTTATTGGTTAAAAAGCACTTGTGCCACATGTAAACACTATATAAACAAAGCTAACGCTACAGTAAATAACCAATTGAAATAATAATAGTATTGTACAGATGCAATTGATGTGGTCCACCTTAATTTATCCAGTGATGCTATGGCAACTCATTTTTAAACCAATGAATGTGTAATACATTGAGAGTACAAGCTGTAACCTGATTGGTCTAGCCTTGTTTTAATAATCCTATCCGCCGCTCTCCTGAGCCCCTTGAGAAAGCCAGGAGTTGAAGTGATTGGTGAATTTGCACGTTTATTTTACTTTGCAATAAAGCTTTTCACTTGATCCTGGGAACTGGTGCTGGTTTTCTTTGGTAGTCCTATTATGATACCAGGTTTACTGGTCAAAAGAAGACTGTATGCTCTTTGACTTTGTTTCCACCATTACTTTTTGCAGTATAACATGTACTGTTTTACACTGAAAGTGTTAATTTAACAGCTATTAGTGCTGCATGAGTTTAAGACAAGTGTCATGAAAGTGTGTCAACATACAAATATAAGATCTTCAGGCAGAAAAGACCAGTTTATCAAGTCTACCCTGATCCCCAGTTGTACCATAACAGCTTTTATCGGGTCAGGATTAGGCAGAGTGCCCTGCTGGTAGATTGACCTTGTTCTCTGCCAGACCCATCCCTTCTTCTGCATATGTCCTAAACAAAACCTAACTCTGTCAACATGCTCTTTCATACAGTTACTGTCTTGGCATTTACCATCTTTCTGGACATGCAGTTCCACTTGTCCACCAATCTCTCAGTGAAGAAATATTTCCTCACATCCCACCTTAATGTCCCATACCCTAGCTTATGTTGGTGCCCTCGTGCTGTTGATCCCTAGAGTCACCTAAACACATCATGGCAATCCACCCTGTTCATTCCCTTTAGAAGTCTTTGACTTGAAAAAGTTCAGAGATTCTGTGCAAAACATCAGCGAGCCGGCAGGGTGACTTTGGCTGTTCTGAAATAAAATAAACAACTTTTTGCATAAACTGAGTACCAAGGTTTTATTTAGTATCAGTAGATCAGTTAGTTGTGTAGGTCAGCTCTACAAATTGCGCTGTGCTGTTCACATGCTGCTGGCTCCAATTCTCTGTCCCTATAGCCATCGTTTCTAAACTGCTTTTCCAACATATTTCCTCTCCTTCTGGCCCCTAATGAGTACCTGTTCAGGCTGCTTTGGCACTCATTGTATGGTTTCACCTGCTGTGTCTGTGTCATTTTGTCACCATCCTGTGGACAGATTTATTGGATCTTTACATTTTTCAGATGAGGACTCCAGAACAACACATAGTATTCTTGATTCTGCCTCACCAGGGACTTTATCAGCATCATTGCTTTTCTACTTCAAAACATTCTGTGCACCCCAGCGTGCTACTGGCTTACCCATATGCTTTGTTTGCACAACAAGTGAGTAGTTGCTTCCTTCTGTTTATTGAGTGGCATGCAGCAGAGAACTGAAAGACCTGCCTAGTTCCTCTAAGTGGCATGTCTCTAACACTTGTCAGAGCGGGATGGCGCTATGAACAGACTAGCCATTTGTATGACAATATTTAAAGGTGTAGTACCTAAATAACTCCAGTCATAAAATTAAACTGGCCCATGTGACCCTCACATCTTAACCATGAAGAGTTTTGATCACAAGAAGGAAACATAGAAACGTAGAAACATAGCCTTTGAGCAGATAAGGACCCGCTTGGCCTATCTAGTCTGCCAATTTCCCTACCTACAGGATAGGCCGCAGATCCTAGTTAACCAACAGCCTATTTCTTCCTACCCCCACAAGAATTGCCTTGTGTCTGTCCCATGCATTCTTGAATTCTCCCACAGTTTTAGACCCCACAACCTCCTCAGGAAGGATGTTCCATGCATCCACTACCCTCTCTGTGAAATAATACTTCCTCACATTGCGGAGGAAGTATAACTCACTAAGGAGGAAAGCTTATGCAGGGGTTCTGCAGGAAAGTCCGCGAGGTCAGCAGGGAAATCTACTCCTGATATCTCCAGAGTGAAGGTAGGTGCTGGGGTCTCCAACCAAGGAAATATGTAAGCAATAATACCCAACAGGATGGGCGTGTATTAAGTAATACTGACCATCCAGGGCTAATGAGGCCCAACACCACAGGCAGATGGCTTTATAGCCCCTGGAAGATCTGGTGTTGTCCATACCCCCACCCTGGAAGGTATTATTGCATTTAGAAAATGGGGTACATGTGTCAATTTATATAGGATTACAAAATAAGTAATCCTGTAAAAATGACTGAAAATGTATTTTAGTCCTTTGTTAAAGTAGTCCCTTATACCGCTGGAATAGTGGCCTCACCAGTGGTCAGTAGGGGAGCTGTTATATTTCATACAAATTACGATTTACTGCTCATGGCAAGCCCTGCTTCATTTTTTTTTTTACAGTTTTCTGATCCTTGCTGCCTGCCCTGAGGACCAGGAATGAATCAGACTGTTTCTTATTTTTTTTGGGTCCCTGCTGGTTGCTTTGGAGACTGGGATCCTATATGAATACTGAGAGATATCTTCTGATTTTTCCCTCTGCCTGCCCCAAGGATTTGAAGCAGCAGTGCATACATTCAAAAGTATACAAGTGACATTACCCCTCCCCGCCATTTCCCAGTCCTAGTTGCCTGCCCTATGTTGTTTTATGAGTTCCCAGTCCTTGCTGTCTTCCATGAGAACCAGGAGTATCAAGAGGAATGCCATTTTAGCTAGTCAGTCAGCCTGTGCCCAGGTACCAAGCGGAGGAGCTGCTGATTAGTCAGCTGACAAGAACACTAATAAGGATGCATCAGTAAGTCGGTCTGTGTGCTGTGGGTGTATTGGGAAGGGCTCTGTGTGCTGTGGAAATTTTTTTTTCATTAACAGTCGGGGAGAACTAGGGAATGCTACAGTTGTGAAGGAATGTACCAGGGAGTTGGTACACCCACTCGCTCATGTGATGAAAGAGTGAAAAATAGGTTGTTTTTATTTGTGATACCACATTACTGCTGATATTTTTACATAACTTGGTGTGGTGTCTGGTTTAAGGCAGAGGGTGGTTCTCATTAATTGATCATGAAAAATGGTGGCTACTGACTTGAATTTCAAATGGTGTAGTTTGAAAGCTTTTAAATGTATCGAGGATCAGCACTGAGACTGGATTGGCGAACAAATGACTGGAGTCAGATAGGACAGGAACTGCAAGAGGAAAGGTTGTTTCAATTGCTGGCAAATGTGTCCTGTTTGTGGAATTTCAGTTGTGGGCTGATTCTTTGTTGCCTTTGGAGAAAGCTTTTACAGTGGAGTGGAGTGGGTCAGGAGTCATTTGGCAGCCAATGAATGGGTGTGTAGTTTATGCAGAGCGTGGCTGTGAAGCACAGACAGCTTAGGAACCATTTATGACAGCAGGGTTTTACTCCCAGAAAAAATATGAAAGAGTAGTTTGTAGCAGGGAAAACAGGCACACAGTTCTCTTTTGGGTAGTTACTGGGTGGTGTCATCAGGGCTGTGTTTACATAGATAGCGCCCATAGGCTTGAAACTTCAGGTGCCCCCCACCACTGACCCGTGCACCCAGTGTGCAACAGGTGTGTCCCCCCAACACACACACACAACCCTCCCTACCATGTCCTGCTGAGTTACATCCACACCTCAGAGTCCCTGCCTGGTCCCAGTCATACCCTTTTGAAAGCTAAACTTGTATAAAACTTTTCCAGAATATGAACATTTTACAGTCAAAATATTAAAATTCTTTTAATAAACTGTTTACACTTATTTAGAGGTGGGAAAAAACAGTCTATCAGCACACAAGCAAGCACAAACACTCGCTTATTTATGCATTTGATCTGAACAAGGCCAAACAGTGTGCATTGTTATTCAGAGTCTCCTAGTTAGAAAAAAAGTAATGCACTGAACAGAACAAAAGTCACTTTTACCTAAATGGTCTGTGTTCAATCACTGCAAGTCATTCAGGGGTAGCATTTTAAGGCTAAACTAAAATTAGTGTCATAACAGACAAGCAGCAAGAATAAATACACTGCCAAAACTCCCGTTTAACTTCTTTAGAGTTAGAAAAAAAAAAATCTGCAGGTCATGGGGGGTGGGGTAGCATTTTAAAATGGAGGCTAGTGGTTAAACTTTATCCAAGTGGTCCGAAGGTCAGGGGCAGCATTTTTGTTACTAAGTGTGGTGATAACATTATTTAAGAATAAAAGCTACTGCAGTGCCAGTCAGTGTCACTGTCTGATAATACAGAACCTGTGGGTAAACAGTCTGAACTCCGAAGCTGCTGCAATCAATTTAATTTACAGGAGAAAAAAAACCTTCAAATTCACTGCAGGTTATGGGGTTGGGAGGTAGCATGCATCCTGAACTTTCTAAAAAAATGGATACACTACAGATCAACCAGGAGCAGCATTTATTTTGTTACTACATAACACAGACAATAAAATAAGATAACTTCAAACAAACTGTCAGACAACATTGTGTGCAATAAAGCAAAATGGTACCTGATGTGCCTTGAATGATTCTGCGGGAAGGTAAATAGTCTGACAGAAGTTGCAGGTAGCAGTTATTTATCTAGAAGCCGACCGACAGGACACGATGACCGATCCGTCCGACTAGTTGTGATGAATGATGCATATGCGTTGATTTGGAACACACCTAGTCTACAGCTCGCCTCACACACACTGGCTGGCACTGCTCACTCAAAAGATGAAGAACAGTTCTGTTTACTTACAAAGTAAAGTGGGTCTGGTGCTGACTGTGCGAGTCTCAGTGACCTCTCGACTTGCTTTCAGACTTCTCCCGACCACACCGGTCGACTACTTGGCTGGCAGCACTGTCTGCACTCACTGTCTGGCAAGGAAGGTCCCTCTCAGTCTTTGCTCTCCAGCTTACCTGACTCCTCCACACTCGCTCAGTCAGGTCAGGAGAGGACGGAGGATTTGAATTTCTTTCACTTCAGTCCATACAGTTAGCTGGACTAAAATTAAGTAGCTGTATCTGCCTGGTCTAGCTGCTCCAGACTAGTACTACCACTCCGCATCTGCTGCTTGCTTCTGACTCCTGAATCTCTTACACAGTCACACTTGTCTTGTCTTGTCTCTCCGATGGTGACTCTCCCAGACAGATTTCCAGTGGACTTGAAGACACAGCGGCTTGTGGCTTGTGGTGCTCTGTCTCTCTCTCTCTCTCTCTTCCTCCCAATTCTGGCTGGCAGAGTGGTGGTTGATACAGTTCTCCTTCTATCTTCCAAGTACTTTGCTGTACTTGTATTAGCTATTTAAACTTGCCGCCTCTTACTTGAAACGGCAGCCAATCGGAGGATGCACAGCACAGTATATGCTCACCATGGACCTGATAGAAATCCTAAATCAAAGTTCGCGGGCGCTGCTTGGCTTGCTGAGGATAATATTTTCATAGGGGAGGGTAGAGCTAGTGGGTGGGCAGGGCACCAACAGTCGAGAGGTACAGTACATTGATGTCAGGCTCAGTCAGGGTCTGGTCAGCCATTGCCTAAACAGGGGTGAGGGGTGCCAGCATTCACGTACATTGATGTCACATCATCCATTGCCTAAGGGGGCGGGGCTTGTCATCAGCACAACAGCAGAAACATAGAAACATAGAATTTGACAGCAGATAAGGACCGCTTGGCCCACCCAGTCTGCCCATTTCCTACCTAATGGATAAGCTGCAGATCCTAGTTAACCAGCAGCCTACTTCTTCCTACCCCCACCCCAGAATTGCCTTATGACTGTCCCATGCATGCTTGAATTCCACCACTGTTTTTGACTCCACAACCTCCTCCAGAAGGCTGTTCCATGCATCCACAACCCTCTCTGTGAAAAAATACTTCCTTAAATTACCTCTGAGCCACCCTCCTCTATCTTCAAATTGTGCCCCTTGTTCTTGCACACTTCTTTTTTGAAAGATGCTACCCTCCTGGACTTTGTTGATTCCCTTGACGACTTGAAAGTTTCTATCATGTCCCCTCTCCCTCCTTTCCTCGAGGCTATACATATTAAGCTCCTTAAGTCTCTTCATATGTCTTCCGTGCAGACCCTGCAACATTTTAGTTGCCTCCTCTGGACAGCTTCCATTCTGTCTATGTCTTTGCACACAGTACTCCAGATGGGGTCTCACCAGCTGTCTGTACAGAGGGATAATAACTTCCTGTTTTCTACTGGTGATGTCTCTCCCTATGCATCCCAATATCCCCAGCCCTCCTTGCTGCCTCTCACATTGCTTGCCCACCTTTAGGTCATCTGATATGACTACCCCCAGGTCCCTATTGCAGGAGCAATAAACATTTATGTCTGTCACGACAAAGGAGAGGGCAGGGAGCCAACTGTTTAAATGATGCTTGCAGGAGTCCCTTAGTAGGAGTCTGAACTGAACGTCTTTAGACTTTTGTGTCTTTTTTTGTTTTGTTTTTAGCAAGACATACTGGCAGACAATACAAGCAGCAAGCCCAGAAAAACTTTTTTTTTAACTTTTTTTTTTTTGCTGCCTAATTTTGCAGGTGCCCCCAAATGGCTGGTGGATGCAGCCTAGTTAGCCTATGCACAAAAGCGCCCTGGGTGTCATGTTTCAGGAGTGAGTGGGGAGCTTACTCTCACTAAGTGATTAAAAATGGTGGTAATTTGAAATTGTGAGCACAGTGCTTAAACCAATGATGAAGCAGGCTGAGCACAAGGATACTTGGCTGGGCATGAGGCAGGTTTGACTGGGACTTTTATTTGGTGGGCATCTATTAAAAGTCAATGTACCCCTGTGGAATGGGTACCAGCCAGTCAGATGCCTCCAAATAAAAAGCCCATGTTCTAAACTTTAATGATTTGGGTAACTGTGTTTATGCGGAGTGTCAACAGGTACTGGGAGGTGTGTTCTTTCTTTCATTTCACAGTATTAAGTAGGTTGATAACTCACAGGTGAATAGCAAAGAAGGGGATAAGTAAACAGAGTGACTCAAGAGTCAAATAGAGTGATGCAGTCCATAACTGGTTTTACAGGACTTCTAGAGAAATCCTGTCTGGGGTACCCTGAAAAATGGGTCCCCATAGAGAGTCAGACTAAACATCTGAGGTTGGCAACTAGGAATGTTACAAAACTTGGGGATGTGAGGAACAGAAAGAGAACACATAGGAAGGGGAAGGGGCCATAATAGCATGCAAAACATGTGAAGCAATCACCTTTAGTGAGGCCCTCTGGAGATGTTGGTACTGCGGTGTGTTGCAGGATTTTAGTACTTGCTGCAGAACATACCATGGTTAAGGCAGAACACACTTTTCCAGATCAGTTCCAAATGATGGCTGGTGCAGGCAGCCAGATTCAAAGGCAGACTGTAGTTAGAAGGAGGGAGGAGGGGAAGGATCCACTCAGGCACGGGTAAGGGTCCTGTGGTGGTAACACTGAACAGTTTGCTCTCCTGTGTGACTTAATAGGTTCAGCAACTCCCAGATAAAGACCAAACCTGTTGCCTCAAGGATATCAGATATGTCCTTGGGAGACTCCTGACAGGAATTTGGAGTCCCAAGGAAGATGAGGGCTACATAAATATTAGTGTGCAGGGAGACAGGCTGCTATAAGAACCGAACTGGAGCCAAGAGATTTGCAAATAAACAAGTCAAGGATGGAAAGTCAGGCTACAAAGAACTGGTGAAATAAAATACTAAATAATGCTTGGCTGCATTCAAAACTGTTTAATTTAAGCACTCTCAGGTTAAAAATCATGGCAGCAACACTCACCCTGACTTAGCATATGTTTTGCACAATGGCGTACCTTTTTTTTGTGGACGTTGCTCCCGTGCACATCCTCCCTACCCACTAGAATGTCATTCCCCACTCACGATCTCCATGGCCGCGACCATCCTGGCTTGCTCCCACGAGGCAGGGCCACTGAGATGACCCTCCCCATGGAAACTCATCTAAAGTACTGGTGGCATTGCTGCAACCAGCAGGGCTCCCTGGGCTTGCCCCTAGGTGAGACCATGGGGACAACCTATCAATGGAACACTATCTTGGTCAGGACCCAGAGATGCGGCAGGGAACAGCAGGACATGGGCGGGCGTCATGGTGGGACATTCAGCCATTTTTGGATGCTGATCCCTGGGGCAGGACATGCAGTGACATGCAATATCTGCCCTGTCCCCTATGACTGATGCCGCCAGTCACAAGAACCCATGGCCTTGCCAGGGATTCATAGAGCACTGACACTCCCAAAAGCTGACATTGACTTCAGTATCCTTCTCTAAACTTCTTCCAGTTTGGACAAGGTGAGCAGGAGGGTTCTTCTGATCACTCACTTCAATGCTTGACTGAAGGGTGGTGCAGAGAAGGGCTTTGGGTACATGAGAGACTGAAGGAACTCCTGGTGGGATAAAAGCCTAAACAAAATGGATGGCATAAATTGCTCTGAGGACCATCAGGATGCTAGGATGCACATTTGCAGAACACAACAAGGTGTTTTAAACTAGCATAGAGGAAGCAGGTCAATTACTAATATATTTAACTACTCAGATTGTGAAGTCTGGTTGGCTCCCTCAGTGCTAGTTTAAGGGGAACAGAAAGTGTGTTTAGTAGCATTGAAAAGGTATACAGTAGTCTCCTGTGTCATTATATGAAAAGTAAAATACTAACTTTATGTATTTACCCTGAAGAAAACCTACAAAATGTAATTGCTTTATTTTTTATTACTTTTTTTCAGCTGCTATAACAAGTCCACACCTAAGGCCTGTTAGAGTTAATAGCAGTGCTGTGTTAATATGTTTTTTGTAAACATTACACTGTTCATCCTAAGTGTTGAGCTCCAATGTGTGTAAGCTATATAAAAAGTATTTTTGTGCCTGTGCAACGTTGTAACTTTTGCATAGTTATTCTATCGCATGACTGCATTCATTAGTGAAGCATGTCATATAATTACGCAGAGTACATGTGTATACTGTATACTTGTAGTTGAATGAAGTGTACATTACTAGTACAGTATATGATATTTAACCATCCTTGACACTAATGTTGTGGAACAGTATGTAATTTATCACTTCTCAGAATGATACACTTTTGTTTAAGTATGGTCAGACTGGCAGCTTGCCAATTTTTAAGCAACCTCTGCTTCACTGTATATGATGAATCATGACATTCAATCCAACCATTACAATGTCTCGCTATGCAACATGGTGCCCAGAATTGACTGATGCTCCATGTTGAGAGATGACTGACTGAATAACATAACGTTGTGCTGAAATGACTACTGTACATCACATCCAATGAAATCAGCAATGCTTGTATTTATCTTGGAGCCATAAGCATCAAATCTAGTTTGCATCAGAAATTGTTGACATGATGTATTGTGCAGTATAATAGTACTAGTGCATTCACTTCTACACTGGGACCATTCCCAACCAGTTGTTGCATTTTATGCAAAACTTTAGATTTAATAGTTCATTGCCTAGAGACACTTTACGATATACAAATCTCACTCCTTTGTTCCTGTTCTGTATGTTTCCCAACTAGAAACATTTAACTTAATGTATTTATGTACATAGAAACATAGAATGTGAAAGCAGATAAGGCTGCTTGGCCCACTCAGTCAGCTCATTTTTTCTAACTCTATTTTTCTGCTGCAGACCCTACTTGATCTACAGCACAATTTCTACCCCCCCACATACACATCACACCTTCTCTCACTCCTTATGATACCCTTGTACCTGTTCCAGGAATCTTTGAACCCCACTACTGTTTTAGCCCCCACTACCTCCACTGGAAGACTGTTCCAGGCATCCACACCCTTTCTATGAAGTAATACTTCCTCTTGAATTTCTTTCCTTCAGCTTCATATTATGCCCCTTTGTATAGATCACCTTTTCTCTGAAACATACCCCTCCTGTACCTTATTAACCCCCATGAGGTATTTAAAGGTTTCTATCATATCTCCCTCCTCCTATTCTCCAAGGTGTACATGTTTAACTCCTTTAGCCTTTCCTCTAGGGATTTTGATGCAGATCATGCACCACTTTGGTAGCTCTCCTTTGGACCACCTCTAGTCTGTCTGTGTCACTCCTGTGATGTGCTCTCCAGAACTAGATGCAGTACTCAAGGTGGGGTCTCATCAGTGATCTATAGAGGGCAGCACCACCTCCTTTTCCTGCAGGGCAATACCCTTCCTATGCACCCCAGAATTCCACTAGCCTTTCTGACTGCCTTGTGACACTGCCTGGCTACCTTAGGTAATCCAATATGAGCACCCCTAATTGTCTTTCGTGTTTTGTCTTTGTCAGTATCACGCCATCCATTTTGTACTCTGCTCAGGGTTTCTGTGGCCCAGGTGCATTATTTTGCACTTTTTGCATTAAAACCCAGCTGCCATACCTTTAACCACTCTTCCAGTCTTTTCAGATCCCTGCCCATCCTTTCCACCCCAGAGTGACCATTCTGTTGCATCTCTTGCTGTCATCAGCAAAGAAGCAAGTCTTCCTTCCAGTTCCTCTGTTATATCACTTATAAAGACATTGAAGAGGACCGGTCACAACACTGATCCCTGAGGTACCCTGCTGGTCACCCTCCCTTCCTTGGAGTGCACTCTGTTTACCACCACCCTCTGTTTCATATCCACTAACCAGGTTCTTATTCAGGTTACCACCTTATTACCCATCCCCAAGTTTCCTAACTTGTTCACCTGTCTTCTATGTGGAACGTGTCAAAAGCCTTGCTGAAATTCATGCATGCCAAATGCACTGCTCCTCCCTGATCAAGCTACTTGGTCACCCAGTCAAAGAAATCGATCAGAATTGTTTGGCATGACCTTCTCTGTGAACCCATGCTGCCTTGGATCCTGTAATCTGTTGGATACAAGATATTCCACAATCCTTTCATTCAATAGTGTTTCCATTAAATTGCCCACCACCGATGTCAGGCTGACAGGCCTATAGTTACCCAGCTCTTCTTGCTACCACTTTTGTGAAGTGGAACTACATCTGCCCATCTCCAGTCCTTCACAACCACTCCTGCTTCTAATGAGTCGTTAAAAGAGGTGCAGCTAACACCTCCTGAGCTCCTTCAGCATCTTTGGATGTACCTCGGCTGGCCCCATAGCTTTGTCTATCTTCAAGTTAGTGGGTGCATTCCAGACTTCTCCATAGAAAATGCACTGATGTTCATTTCCACCCATTAAAGCTAATGGAGCCTTTATGTGGACCCTCCCTTTCCTTCTGCTACGAATACTGAGGAAAGTATTTGTTCAAGAAGTCTGCTTCTTTTGATCCTCCTCCATACAGTCACCCCTCCCCCATTAACTGGACAATTCCTCCTTTGTCTTCTTTTTTTCTAATGTACCTAAAAATGTATTGCTCCCTGTTGATACTCCCTGACTTATTCTTTCCTCAGTCTGTGACTTTGCTCTCCTTATAGCTTTGCTTGCCTCTCTCTGGTTTCCTTTACATACAGTAAATTACCTAAATAATTGCTTCACTCTTGTGTTTTCATTCGCAAGATTTTCAATAGATGCCATGATAAACATTGTAGTATCCTGCTGCTCATTGAGGAAGAAGGATTGTTTCTCTATACAAGGAAAGTGATACATGCACAGGAGAGCATATACTTGCTTTCTCACAGTCTTGGGTAATGAATGTTACTAGCTTTTTAATGAATCTACAAACTTATTACATACTGCTGTCTTTACTTGTAATACATATGCAGTCAAATCATCAACATGATCATATCCATAGCTGGTTCTAGTCCATATGGCAGTCTCTTAAATGTGGTGGCCATAATGTTTTGTCTCCTATGTTCTTTGACTTGTTAATTTGTGCATTTGTTATATACGTATACAATTCAATGTATTCAGATGGATCATCAAAGGATAAAAATATTTGAAATTGACTAATGACCTCCTAAATCAGAAGGATGTACTGCTTTCTATTGAAAAGGTTTTGGATGCTAGGAAAACAGTTATATATTTGTATGATGATTTGGCAATCTAGTGGAAGGATGCCAACACTTATATTTAAAATATAATAAAAAGAAAGCTACCACCAAATCATAACTATTTTAAGTATTTAGAATGAAGGACCCTGTATACCCATATATAGCTTTGCAACTACTGTCCAGGATGAGGAACCTTGTAAATGGGTTAGTGGATCGCAACGGTGTATTTTGAATAAATAAGTAAATAAAATGCCCCAGTTATCTAGACTTATATCTCTAGTACAGGAAGGGGTAGGTTCCTATTCAGATCAGGTATGAGATTCACAATCTCCTCCTCCTGCTCCTAAGTACCTCTACCTCACCGGTCTGTCCATTGGACCCATCACTTGGTTTACAAGTTATCTCAGATAGGTCCCAATGTGTCAAGATAAACAGCACTCTCTCATCTACTCTGCCAGTCCACTCTGGGGTCTCCCAGGCTCCATCCTCGGTCCTTTATTATTCAGGATCTACCAGGACACCCTGCCCTAAATCCTGCCCAAGTAATCTGCTGCTCTATGCAGATGACGCGTACTGTTTGCCTCCCACTCTGATCCAAAATCCTACAGTTCTCCCTACAACTTGCCTTCAACCACATCGAAAACTGGTTCACTAATGACAGTCTGGTGGTCAATGTAAAAAGACTAAGTCAATGCTGTTTGCCCACTGACAGAGCAAGGACTGTTATGCCCAACTAACAATCTTTTCCAAACTCTCCTCTGCTGGAACAGGTCCATACCTATAACTACCTGGGCCTAACATTCGATCCCAGCCTCTCATTCCACCTCCATATCAGTAATCTTTCTTCAGCCATAAATATCTGCATAGGACTATGTATCAGCATAGAGCCTGTCTACGCCAGAGGCCCTTAACCTTGCTATTACCTCCTTTTCTTTCTCTAGTAGATTATGGGCAACCGCCTACTCAGCCACTGACCACACAGCTCTCAATGAAATCCACTTGGCTATCAACAAAGCATGTAGACTCCTCGCTGAGTACATAGGCATACCCACAGCTGCACCCTGTATGCCCTAACAAATATCCTCAGTCTAGATGAAAGAGTACACTATCAAACATGTCTCCTCACCAAAGAAATTCACCTAGGGCTTACCCCTCAGGGTTTCTGCCTTCCACCATACTGGTCATGCCTCAGCAAACACCCGCCGGGCAAAAAAAGGATGTGGGCTGTCCCCAGGGTCAGGACCTCCCTAGCCCAAATGTCTTTTACCTACAGAGCGCCATTATGGTACAATGAACTTCCCCTTCTGTTATCTCTGTCTCCAGACTAGGCCCTTCAGAATAGCCCCTGAAAGACCACATACTCTCCACCTGCTGCTACCAGTGCACCCGGCTGGGTATGGGCTGCTGTTTAGCCCCACCAATACCGGCTTACTGGGCTCTGGCCAGGCCTGCCTTTGCCTCAGTGGTGGAGCAGGGATAGAGCTGCCAGCTGGTGCATATAAACATTCAGTACCACAGGTACCATGTAGAAGAGTGTGTGGGCTAAAGTTTTATTCTACTACTGTTAATGTATACTCTCTTTGCAGTATTGACTGTGTTAATGACAATGTTGGAATCTGGACTGCTTGCACCTTGACAATTACAAGCTCCTTAGTTAGACCTGTATAGCTACCTAATTGTATAGGCCTCATCTACTTATTGATTGTACTGTTCATACCTTGTGTTCCCCTTTGTCACATTGCATACTGTTTTGCTTATTGATCTGTATTATACTGAGACGTGGAGCCTTTGTAAATAAGTCTATGACTCCAAGGTTGTATATCCGATATCTTCAATAAATAAAATAAATAAATAAATAAAATGAAATGTAAAGTATCCAGTACAAAGGCAACATCTCTACTCCTGGAGCACAAAGCTGGGTCAGAAGGAAAAACTGCCACTGGCACTATATATGAAAGTTGTAAAGTAGTGTTGCAAATAGCTGGGCTAATCGAAGGACATCACGGATACCTGCACAGGCTTGGCTCAAGATGAAAAATGTTTATTTTAAAGCATTTTAAAACAACAGTGGCACCTCCCCATCACCAACATTTTGGGCCAAATCATGTGCTTTGTCAAGGCATAAATTCACCATGTTAGTGTACCAGATTTTAAATCCCCCTTTAAAGAAACATGACTCAGATCTGATTGGTTGAATTATTCCAATCCCACTAATTCAATCCCAAACATCATGTAACCAATCTATGTACAATTATCATAAATAGCAAACTGTCAAACATGAGCACCTACAGTGTTCCCAGAAAAGTGTAGAGGGAAGCAGAAGGGATAATCAATACAGATGGTGTTATATACAGTAATATACATATATATTTAAATTTTGATTACAACCTTTGAGCCATTTGCTCTTTTACACAGGTTCCACATCAAAGTATACATACAGAGAAGACAGACTTTGGTAAGCCAGGCAATAGATCATTACATACAAACAAAGCTAATTGTAGTTACATGGGTAGAAGACTTGTCACAACAATTTCAACTGTACATATGACTAAGACCAAGATTACATCATAATAAGTTCATAGACCTAACTAAATATCAGGAAGATGAAAATTTACTAGAGTAGATATTATTACAGACAGGAGTGCAGCTGCTAGGCCTTGTCAAACAAAAGAGTGGCTGAGAGGACAGATAAGGGGAAAGGAGTTCCACAGACAAAGGGCTAAGTGGGATGGAAGATGAGGTGTGTCAAACAAAGAGTGGCTGAGAGACCAGATAAGTGAGACAGGTGTTTCCACATACAGGGCTAATGGGAGGAAGAAGAGGTATATCAGGCAGTGAAAGTTGTATGGTAGAGTGGGGTTTGGGAAGTGGTAGGAGGAATTGCAGGTGGAGGAGAAAGAGGGAGCATAAAATTGTTGCAGAAGGTGCCAGGAGACCACTTATTGATAGGTCCAAGGGTCAGGAAGGAGGGGAAAGGATTGGCAGGATAGGAGAGGATGGAGAGAGTGGGTGCTATGTAATAAGTAGACAGAGGGTGTCAGCAGCTAAGTGAGGCAATCACAGGAGGCACTGGTCACTAGTGACTCTCGAGCTTACATTTGAATAATCCCAGAGTGGCAGAGTTTGTGATTTCACTATGCAGGGAATTAAACCACTTTGGTGCTCTGACTGAAAATGAGCACAGACCTTGCACAGTCCAACAGCGTGGAACTTGAAGGATAGAGTAATTGAAATTTCTGGTGAGATGGTTGCTGCAGGATGGGCTGAGGAGGTTCTGTACCTCAAGACGAGGAACCAAGTGAGGCCTTCTTCACAATAAGGCAGGTGTGATAGAGTAATCTACCATGTAGCTGCAGCCAATTTGCTTGCTCGTAGAGGTCACAGGTGTTTATCTATGGAGGCCCTGATGAAAAGCCTACAGGCTTTATTTAGTGTGATAGAGATACGTTTGAGTGCAGCGCTGGTGGCAGATCCATAAATAACAAGCCCATAGTCAATTGAGGAGACAATCGCACTTTGGATTGCTTGCTTGAGGGCTTTGTCAGTAAGACAGTGCTTGTGCCTGTATATGAGACCGATGCATGTATTTGCAGCTTTGGCTACATTGTCTATGTGTCTAGCAAAGGACAGGGTGTTGTCCAAGGTCACAAGGTATTTGAAAGTCGAGGTTTGCTCCAGTGGGATGCCTGAGCAGTTGCTGACTGGCAGCTGTTTGGATTTATGCTTATTGTGAGCGCCATGGAAGAGCATTATTTTCATTTTTTTTGTAATTGAGCAAAGTTTCTGCAAGATAAACCAATCCTCAACTTCTGTGAAGCTTTTCTCTAGCTGGTTCTCAAGGATGGTTAGATCAGCATTCTTTGTAAAATAACTGCATCATCGGTATACAGTAGGATTTCTTCAGAGTAAACAGCAGGAGATTATTGAGAAATATACTGAAGAGTAGAGGACCCAGGATTGACCCTTGTGGCACACCAGAGTGGACAGGCAGCTTAGTCGAGAGTACATCATCAATCTTGACTTGTTGAGAGCGGTCAGTGAGGTAGCTGTTAAACCAACATAGGGTGTATATTGAAAGGCAAAGTTCTGCTAACTGTTTGAGCAAGAGGGATGACTGACTGTATCAAATGCCTTGGTCAGATCAATGTGGATGATGCCAACTAGATGGCCTTGTTCCAGAGCCTGCTGGATGTAGCCCATATGTTCGAGCAATGCCATGGTGGTGCTGTGGCCTTTTGAAGTCCATGTTGCTGGGGGCATTGAAGGCTGTATTCTCTATGTGCTCAACCAACTGATCAGCAACAATTCTTTTGAGTGCTTTAGATAAAGGAGGAAGTATGGAGATGGTCCTGTAATTTCCATGGAGTGTCCTGTCCCACTTTTGTGGATAGATGTCACCTGAGCTAACTTCCATTTGTGGGGAAATTGGGAGAGCAAGAGGAACTTGTTGAGTATCTTAGTAAGGGAGAGGACAGCATCTAGGGTTAGGTCACGAATTTCAGGTAGAGGGAATCCCGCTTAGTATGGTCTTCCCAAGCACTTTTAGTAGATACATCTTTGTTTTGCTTTCATGCACTGCTTTAAAATAAAATGGCGGTGCTCACGCACTGTGTCTGACATGTCAGTAGTGCAATCATAGGAGGTAGAGTCATGGAAATTTGAGGTGGGACTTGGTTTAGGTCAGTGAATGCCAAATTAAAGGTGCCAGCAATAATAGTGCAATCTAGTGGTGTGAGACCATCAATATTAAGCATAGAAGGCATGGCTCAAGAGCACTTTCCAGTTAGGTCCTAGATTACTCCAAAATGTCTTACCATCCTTCCAGTGGTTGGCTAGGCATTTCTGTAGTAGGCAGCTATTTCTAGTCTAATTGCCCTGGCATGCATTTCTGGGCAGTCTTATATGCCTGGATATCTGTACTCTTGCCTGTTGCCCTAGCTCTATACCATAATTGGTCATGAGATTTTATCCTTTGTAGGAGGTTCAATTTAATCCATGGGTTGACAGTTCCCCGATTTTCCACTTTTAAATGGAGCATAGGCATCACAAGCTGCATTAAAAGTTTGATAAAGAAGTCAAGGGCTGCATCCACATTGGCAGCAGTGTCAATTTTCAACCAGTCTTGTTGTTGTAGACATGTTTTTTAAAGGCGCTAGGTGCCCCGGATAGAAATACCCTCTATTTATGAATTGGGCTGGGGTTTAATGTGTTTGTTGGTCCAGTGACACAAGATGGGAGACGGTCACTTATTGTGTCAGAGAGGACTTCGAGCGTGACATGGTCTGGGCGGTTAGTGAGCACCCATCCAACAGCATGCTGGTCCTAGTTCGATAGCTGGTCCTTGTGGGTGATTGAACCTGCTGAGTGAAATTAGCTGCTGCCAATGCATCCTTGTAGTTGTTTGCCTGGGGTGTGAGCCAATTAGATTAAAGTCACCCAGCATTATGACTTCCAGATTATGCTTCCAATTGTGGATGTTGCTGAGGATAGAGTTTAGGCCCAATGCCGATGGCTTAGGAGGGATATAAACTGATGCTACAGTCAGAGCCTTGTTGTGTGCACAAGTAGTAGTTTGATGGCAAGGAACTGGATCTCAGGCTCCTGAACTGGGCAATGTCAGAGCATGCCCTTTGAGGTTCTCTTTCAAATACATGGCACAGCCTCCACCTTTTTGTAAGTCTGTCTTGTCAGAAAACTGTGTAACCTGGAATAGTTATAGCATAATCTGGGATCATGAGGGGATGCAATGTTTCAAGCACTGAAAGGATTTCAGGGTTATGTTGGAGACCCAGACTGTGAGTGCATCTAACTTTTGTGTAGACTGCAGACATTGAGGCTAGTAAGGGTTAGGGTCTCTGACCTGTGACTGCCATTGGAACCGTTCTGGGGTGGACCAGGATTAGGATGGATATTTCCTGAGATGAGCAGGAGGAGCAGCCATGTTAGTGTTTGTTTGAGGTGCTTGACAAAAACAATCATTCCGTCTTTGCAGATGGGTGTTTACAGGATTTACACTGTACTGTGCAGATAGCTGGGAGTAGAAGTAGGGTGAAATGAATGGTAGGTGTGCACCTTTGTGGACCAGGAAGAGGCCCAATCATCGGAAAATTACTCTGTGCATGGTGACACTGTTGGTGACTGTACTATAGCTGTACCATTGGTGTTTATCATTGTGGATTAGCAGGGATCTTGGTAAACACACAGGAAATGTCAAGACATGATGCCAGTATAATAAAGGTCAGGAGGAGAGGGAGGCCTGGTACTGTTAACATGGTTACTACTGGCCAAGTTATTCCAGTTAATATTTGGGAAGTTAAAATCTCTCATAATTATAGTATCATCCATATATTCAACTTGTTCCAAACTTTTTAGAAATTGTTCAGTTTCCTCATTATTAAGTCCCAGAGACCTATAGCATAATCCTAGTGTAAGAAGTTTGTTTTCAACTTAATCTGCACCCAGATAATTTCAGTTTCATCATTAATTTTGTTTATTTCAGTATGCTTTTAAGATGTCCTTCATGTAGAATACCACTCCACCGCCCTCTTCGTCCTTTCTATTTTATATACCTTTGTATATCCTTTACATCTGTCTCCCAGTCAGTAACATTAAACTAAGATTCAGTCACTGCACAAATGTCTATCATTTTTGTAGAGGAAAAGAGCCAACTCATCTATCTTATTTTGAAGACTTCTAGCATTTATTAATGTAAATTTTAAATCTGAATCAGTCTGTTTTGTGTCTTGTCCCTATTATTAATTTTAGGTATATGTTGTAATTTGCACATGGCTACAGGTTCAAGAGAGGTACCATATTTGCCCATCTCTCCCCAATATCTAGTTTAAAGAGTGTTGTATAAATTCACCCAAATGTTTCCTAATAATCTGCTCCCTCTTCTACTGAGGTGCAGGCCATCCCAGCAACATAACTCATTCCGTCCATTAATTTCCTCACAATGAGTAATACATTTTATATTTTGTTGTAGCACCACTTTCTTAACTAATTATTAAAATGTGCAATTTTTTTTATGTTGGTAGCCATTTGCTTTGGGTATAGGAAGTATTTCGCAGTACGATTTCACTTCCTAGACTAATGAACTTGTTAGTCAATGCTATATAATCCTGTTTTATCTTAATAATTGACAAGCTCACTATGTGTTGGATGGGAAGGTACTGAAACAGTAGAAGATGAGAAAGATCTAGGTGTTAGAGTTAAAACAACCTGAGCCCTAACTTACATTGTCAACAAGTCATAAAGAAGGCAGGTAGTATATTGCATTGTATAAACAAGCATATCAAATATAGGAGCCAGGAAGTGATGCTGCCCCTGGTAAGGCCCCATATGGAGTACTGTGCACAATTTTGGGGACCAGGAGATATGAGTGTTATAAAGGCGATTGAAGGAGAAAAGCTACCAGAAGGATAAAATGAGGTTAGAGGATTAGATTATAAAAATAGGCTTACTAAACTAGGTCTATATCCCCTGGAATATTGTAGGTTGAGAGGAGACATCTGCTATGATTTATAGAGCACTTGATGACATGCTATTATGGGAACAATTAGGCCTTGTATTTAGGGACCGAGTATACAATACTAGGCTCATCCACTACAGTTGATGGGTGATCACTGTAGAACAAAGAAAAGAAGGATGTGGTTCTCAGTAACGGTCATTAAGATATGGAATGAACTTCAAATCGAGGTTGTCACCAGTAGCAACATGGATACATTTAAGACACATTTAGATACTTGTTTTAGTATTAATAATATCCTGGGCTATGTGTGAACTTATGTGAGCATAATGGACAATAGTCTTCAAAGTTCTGTAATACCTATGATACCTATGTTGATAATTGGCTCATTAAGTACATTATTTGTCCCAGCATGCACAATAACCAGAGGATTGTCACCAGTGTTTCTACCAATGTTCTCTGCCATTTCAGTAATATCTGATATTTTTGTCCTCTATAACTACTCAAAGTTTTAGAATATTTGTTGGGATTGCATATAGCCTGAGAAAGATGTTTGATCATTGAATCACCCAATACTAATACTTCTCAAGTTATTGTTATATCTGTATTCATATCCACCGATTCTTGTGCCATTATGTTTTCTGTAAATGAGATTAAATTCTCTGATGGCCCAGAGGTATGTGCATTCTCAGGTGGTGGTGACCATAAAGTGTTTTGGACAAAGTTGATTCAAATCCTTCCTTTCCATTGGTGCTTTCCACATTTAAGTTGATATACTCTATTCCTATGGTTCCCTGTTCTTTATGATATATTGGGGACTATTATCATTTCACAAGTCTCCCTTCAGTATGTGTTTCTCACAAGCTGTTAGGGATCAAATTGATTTGACATAGGTATTTGAAACTTTATTGCTCTTTTACCTTTTTTCTACCTTTTTGCCTGAACTTTATACCATTCAGCTTCCTCAGTACTGTTATCTTCCTGTCTTGTGCATTTTATTTTGTTTTCCCTTTCTACATTCATTTCCAGATGTTTTTGGTCACTTGATTTTCATTGTTTGTAACACCTTTACTTTCTTTACATTATTCTCTATCACCATCTGAATGTATGTTGAAATGTGCTGTCTGTATCTTTGTCCTGTAACCTTATTCTCATTTGCTGCTGACTCTCCTCTAACGGCCCTTAGTCTAGTATTAAACATCTGTATTTCATGTGCTATAACACTGTTTTCTTCACATTTATCACATACAAATGACAAGCATGTGTTAGTATCTTTATTAATTTGATAATCTTGCATATTTCACATTCAGTTGTTTTTACCCCATCAGCAAATGTGATTGTCAATACCATGTTTATATCCTTTTTATCTTTATATAAGGTGCAGCCTTTTACCTACTTATCTCTGCTTGCTGTACTCTTATTTCTATGATCTGATACTCGGCTGTTATTATTATAGTTTGCCACAGACAAGCCGCCGACATGCATGACATGCTAAATGTGTGTGTTCATAAGACCATGCACTCACCCTGCCGCTGCAGGCCGAGTATAAGTAGTGGTCAGTGACCCGGATGTATTCCCCAGGGTCACACAGCAAGTCTTGAATAAAGTGTTAGATTAACACACAAAGCAGCTAAAAAGCACCATCCTAATGTGCTTTTACAAGATTGATAATCCCAAGGTGGATAAAAGTAAAATCTGTTTGATTTACATCGGCTGTAGTTCTCAACGGTGTTAAAAACTACCCACCTTCTTCTGGTTCCTCTTAGTGGGACAGGGCTCCAGACAACACAGTTATACACAAGCACAATATTTCATTTAAAATAAATCACTTTAGGGATCTGCAATCAAGTCCCAGAGGTAGAGAGAGAGAGACTTCTAGCAACTCTGGATATGAAGGCAGAGCAAAATCATATTTAATAAGTAGAGTGCTGGAGTGGGCAGGCAATACTAGCAAATTTAGAATTTCAGCCAGTCGAGTGGCTTTCCCATTGAGCCCAAAGCCCTGAGTAGCTGGAGTCCAGGAGAGAGACAGGAATCCTAAGCAGTCAATGGTGTGCTGGCAGCAAGAGTTACAGCCAATCAGTGGGCGGACAAATAGCAGGAGCCAATTGGGTCCAAGCCCACTAGTACTGACAACATACCTGAAAGTCAGTGGGGAGAGTGCAGCTGGCTGGTCGGGAACTGAGTCAATGCCGCTGGGTGGCCTGTAGCATCTGGGAGCATCACCTGAAAGGGAGAGGCAGAGGGTTAGGTGCTTCTTAAGAGATGAGCCTAGTAATTAGCTTAAGCTGTGGGAGTGGCAGAAGACAAAGTCTAGCTGACTGGGATGGCAGTAGCTTGGTGGGGTGGGGAACAGGAGATGAGTACAGGGTACAGATTCATAGGGAGGCGCCTGGAAAAGTTAAGACAAAAGCTAGCTGGGCATTCAGGGAGTCTAAATGCTCAGTAATTAAGCACAATATAGGCTGATCAGGCAAGTGCTGGGGGTGGATAGAAGCGAAAAGTGCTCCTAGGTGTGGGCTGTGGTGCCAGAAATATAGTACAGGGTTAGGTAAAAGTATTGGGACAAGAGAATTAGCAAAACAAAAACAGGCAGAACAGAGAGAAATGCACTGGGAGAGATAAAAAAAAAAAGAAAGCACAGTTCAGTTCAGAACCTAAACAGTTTAAGTAGCAAAATCAGGATTTAACAGAATAGCACTTTTACAGTAACACTAGGCAAGCAATTAAATAACTGAAGATACTGAGGTCACAATATATAGGCTAGCTGCTGTAGCAGCAAAATACTAGGCAAATTAAGAATTTCAGCCAGCTGGATGGCTTTCCCAGTGAGACTGAAGCCCCAAGTAGCTGGAGTCCAGGAGAGAGACAGGAATCCTAAACAGCCAATGGTGTATTGGCAACAGGGAGTTACAGCCAATCAGTAGGCTGGACAAGTAGCAGGAGCCAATTGCATCTGACCCGCTTACTAGCCAACAGTGTACCTGAAAGTGAGAGCACAGCTGGCCAGTCGGGAACCAAGTCGCTGCTGCTGGGTGGCCTGTAGCTTCTGGGAGCTTCACCTGAAAGCCAGTAGGAGAGAACAGCTGGCCAGTCAGGAACCGAAGCCGCTGCCGCTGGGTGGCCTGTAGCTTCTGAGAGCGTCACCTGAAAATTTAAAAAGGTATATACAAATGTACAATGAAATCAGTGAAGGAATATACATTTTATGTATAAATATGTATAATGTTTTAAAATATATATTTTTTATCTTGTGCCAAGCCTTTGCTGGTATCCATGATGTCCTTTCATTTAGCTCCAGCTATCATGACACTACTAGATCCTCTCATACACTGTGTAGCTCTTGAAATGGTTGAGTGCCACCACAGAAACAGAACTGAATTCACATGGTGAGCACCAAACTGTGACATTCACATATTTTATTTGTCTTTTAAATGGACAATATGGCAACGATAGCAGTTATTACAACAGTGACACTCTGGGAGTTGAAAGCAGTGTACCATAGAATGTTATTGACTCTTTATTTTATAAGGAAGGAGAGTCCAATCAATTGTTGAACCTAGCTGATATGAAAAATAGTAATGAAGTAAATAGTGTCCAATTGAAACTCAAGCTCAATCAGCCATGAATATTAAAGATGCTTTCATTCAGCTGGAAAGAACTGTGTTATGAGCTAGACATCTGAATTGGCAAGGAGTCACTATGGAAGCAAATTTAAAAGTTAAAAGAGCACCTAGAGGTCTTACAATTACTAAACAACCTACCTTTGGGAAAGATAGAGACATTTTCTAACTAATTTGCAAGAACATAATTTAGAATCATTAGCAGGTTATATCAAGTTAATTATACAAGATGGTATAGAAGTGGAGAAGGAGGTCAAGGAGTTAATTATACAAAAGAAGAGCAAGTAAAGAGATTTGAAACTTGGGCAGAATATGGTGACTACAAGAAGCAACTAATGGACACTATTGCCTTCTATGAACAACATTTAAAAAGGTTAAAGCTAAAAAGTTTGAAAGTTACAGATGAGTTTATGCAGAAGGAAGACTATTCAATTGGAGTCAGAAGTACAGCAAAGCGCAATCCATTTTGAAAAGAAAAACAAATACTGTGTACTTTCAGCCCAACGCTAGCACTAAATTACCAACTGAAACTTACATACGCAGTTCTAAATTGGAGATGATGTCAGAAAAGAATCCTCTTTTTTAGAGTGGAGACAGGATTCAACTCCACTGAATCAGGAGGCGCTTCAATGAGCAAGTACCTTCCAAAACTGAGCCTGTATAAGTGTTTCACCCACTGGAGTATCTAGTCAGATGCAGCCCGTCTAATGCAAATAAGTACACCCAAAGAGGTATTGGAGGAAAGAAACAAATTGTAAACACTAACAGACAGAACACCTACAACGACAACCAGCCCTGGTATCAGGAGAGATACTAGAAGTGCAACGGGTTGAGGATGAGGATGGGGACGGCCACTGAGGGATTACAGGTAAAGGAGTCTTTGGTTGTTAATATATCAAAGCATGTATTGACTGAACCAGACCTATGTGTGCTTAAGAAGGGCTTGAACTTTGTTCCAACTAAACACATGAATGACTCTGACACCATGGTTGACCTAAAACACTTTATTAGAAAGTTACATTTAAAAGCATTTTTTCCTGCAGACACAAGTGTGAACAATAGTAATTTACCAAAAGTCCAATAATGGTAACTTGTATGACTCAAGCAGTGATAATTTATCAATTTACATAGTTATAACTCCCTGAGAAAAATCCTTCCTTCTTTCCACCAGTTAATGCTGCAATGTCAGCATTTGAAAAAGCCTAGAACAAGAGTTATATAAATGTTTTGAGCAGAAATCTTATCCCAGATACAATAATTCACCTTAGTAGAATGGGCAGCAACTCATTCCTTTGAGAACACATGACATTACAATTAAAAGAGCAAACAAAGGGGGAGCCACCGTCATTATGGATTTGATTAGTATTTCAGTGAAGTAAAAAGTCAATTGAGTGATAAACTTTTTAGAAGCTATCCTATGATCCAACTTTGGATTTTAAAAGAAGATTGATGCTTTCCTGAATGAATCTCTGTTGCTAAGACAGATTACACAAGATATGCTTGATTTTTTAACTGTGGACCATCCTATTAGGGCAACAATATACTGTTTACCTAAGATTCATAAAAATTAAAAACTACTCCAACTACTCCTAAAACTACTCCAGGCAGACCGATAATTGCTAACATCTGCTCTTTGACTGAGCCACTGTCTCAATTGATAGATGCACATATTAAGGAATTAACATGTTGTACACCCTCTTATTTAAGATAGAGATGTCTTGCGCTTATTTCAGAATTTGAACATGGAAGAAGCGTGTTATTTGTTACAATGGACATAAATTCATTCTATACTAATATTCCCAGTGAGGAGTACTAAATGCATGAAGATTAGCCCTATTTGAATTAACTGAATGACACTTTATTTTTATTGAATTTTTCATGACTATGGCTAACTTGTACTAACATCTAATAGTTTTACTTTCCAAGGTAGACATTACCTACAACCAAGGTACAGCTATGGGGCAACTTCCACCTCAAATTATGCTACTGTCTACCTTGGAATGTGGGAACAGGACACATTACTGTCTGATGTTAACAATCCATTTTTCATGTATCAGAATTTACAGAAGCTTTATTGAAGATGTATTTTTATTTTGAGTGACACAAAAAAAAACTAGGGAATTTGTAATTTATTTAGAATAATAAATAATAATAATAATAATAACACTTTATTTTTATGGCACCTTTCAAAACCAAGGTGCCTCACAAAATTTAAAACATGTCAAAATTACAGATATCACAGCAGCTTGGTGCCAGAGGTAGGTTTTCAAAGCTCATTTAAATCCCTCCACAGTCACGCCGCTAATGTAACTGGTGGGGTAGAGAGTTCCAAAGGATGGCACCGCTTGCATAAATGCCCTGGCTCCAGAAGACTTTAAGCAAACCCTTGGGGTCTCTAGGAGCCCTCACCAGCTGAGCGGAGCTATCGCCAGAGGCGGTAGGTACCAGAAGCTCTTCAAGTAGTTTGGGCCCTGTCTGTAGGGACTTTATAAGTCAGAAGACCGACTTTAAAGGTAATCCACCATTATACTGGCAGCCAATGCAGACCACGCAGCACTGAAGAAATATGGCAGGACTTAGAGGTTCCTGTCAAAAGCCGGGCCACTGCATTCTGCACTAGCTGCACATGGTGATTTCCACCCAGGTAGTCCTAGGTACAGGGAGTTGCAGTAATCCAAGCGTGAGGACACAAAGGCGTGAACCAACATAGGAAGGTCACTGGACAGAACAAGGTGCTTAATCCTGGAGATATTTCTCAGATGGTAAAGGGACGTCTTGATGATGGCTGACACCTGTGAATGCAGTGTCAGCCCTTCGTCAAAGATTTCCCAGGTTTTGCACCTGTTCGAGGCCAGGAGTGATAAACCCCAGGAAAGAGCCCTGAGAGTGGACCTGCCCCTGACCCTCTATCCGTACCCTGGGTCCACAACCAGCACCTCAGTCTTTCCAGAGTTCAACCTCAGCCAGCTTGAATCCATCCACTCCTGGATTTCTGTGAGGCAGCTGTTAAAAGATTGACAGAGCTCCATCCCGTCAAGTGAAGAGAAAGGTAGAGCTGGGTATCATCAGCATAGCAGTAAAACCTCAGCCCATACCTCCTTACAATGTCTCCGAGGGGCAGCATATACACTGCAAACAACATGGGGACCAACATGACCCCTGAGGAACCTCCGCGATGACAGGGGGATTGGGTCTGAGGAATAAATCCCAGACACCACCTTCTGGTGCTTCCGTGAGGAAAGATGTAAACCACCTGAGGACTGTACCTGACAGGCTGCAAATGAACCTCAGATGATAGAGCAGGACCCCATGGTCCACAGTGTCAAACACTGATGAGAGATCTAGAAAACCAAGATGGAACGGTTCTTCTGATCTCTAGCCAACAAGAGATCATTGAACACCCAAACAGCACTGTCTCAGTACTATGCCTCTTTTGAAAACCAAACTGGAGAGATTCATAGATGTCATGGATGGTCAAGCGGCTCTCCAGCTGTCACGGCCACTACCTTCTCAATAGTGGTGGGCAAGTGGCTCCAATTCACTCATTGAAGTGATTTGCGGAGTGAAGATTCGCGGAGTGCTCTGCAATGCGGCGGGAGTACTTCACAAGTTATAATGGGTAACGTGAAGTCCATTGAAAACAATGACTTTGCATTACTCCACCTTCCCAAACCGCTACTCCACCAATTCTGAAGGTGAAGTACATTGAAAACAATGTACTTTGCCTCACTTCACCTTGTTTTTAAGGTCCAAAGGTGAATTTTGCAGTGATTCATGGGATTTCAGGTCATATGGGCTCTAGATTGTTCTGCACAGCCTCAGTTTGGGGTAGTGTGTAGGAAGCTGCAGGAGATAATCTGCTCTGAGAGCTCTCTGTGATTCAAACCTTCTAAAAGCTGTTAAAAAGGCCTTGTTGGATCATTTGTTTTGCTGAAACTTTAATTCATCGATTATAGGAAACCCTCCTGCTCATATCATCGAGCGTTTATTGTTTGTGTGTGGATTTTGAATGTTAACGCAAACATTCAGTCTGTGTGCTGAGAGGATGGAAGTGTGGTTTGGGGAGGGTGCATCTGTGGTGTAGGTAGATTAACTTGGAGAAAAGACAGTGCTTTCTGTTTTGGTGATATTTTCTTGTATAACTGTGTTAATGTACACACAGTAATATTTTCAATAATTCTTGCCATTTTTTGCTGATTGTTGTGGTGCAGCAGTGCATAATTTTAGTTTGTTTAAAATATGTGGTCATATTACTGAATTTTTCAATCTACTACACATTACTTAGTGTGTGTGTGAGTGTGTGTGATGCGTGTCATCAAATCAGACACCTTTTATTGTGCCACATAATAATTTCAGCAATGTGAACCTGTTATCCACTGCAACTGTGTGATTTTGTACTTCTTGTAGTATCTTTACTGGTACTAGTACTAGTGACTGTTACTGCAGCAGTGCAGTACACTTCCCACAGCCCACCCCAACTGGCAAGGTATTCTTTTCCAGATTAGAATTTCTGATGGTGAGCACTGGTTAGGTGTTGTGCCTTTGCATCTGCATCTCTTCAGTGCATGGCAATCTTAATCTGTCTGTGCATTTGCATCTCTTTGCCCAATCTCCATCTGCAACTTAAGTCACAGTTGTTTCTTTGGCTTCCCTTCTGAGTACTGGACTAGTATGGTGCATAATTCTGCATGAACATTATACTCATTAATATGCTTCTAAGTCAGGAACATCATTATGAGTCACTCGTGATACAAATCATGTTCTTCATCATCATGGTCACAAATCACTATTCACAATCATGTCACGAATCACAACATTATTTTTTCTAGTTACTTGATGTATTGTAAGCCTGTTTTGTAGTATCTCTTCAAGCTTCACCACCCTGCCATTGTACTCATTAATGAGCATTTTAAGTCGGGAGTTTGTGCTACAGCTCATCGGGGAAGTACAGTCATAGGCATTCACATTCCCAATACAGTTTTCATATTGGTTATCTCACACTGCTGACACTGAATCACTTCATCATCATGGTCACAAATGCAGTCACAAATCACGATTCACAATCACGTCACGAATCCACAACATTCATTTTTACTAGTTACTTGGATGTATTGTAAGCATGTTTTGTAGTATCTCTCAGGCTTCACCACTCCACCATTGTAATCATTAATAAGCATTTTAAGCTGGGAATTTTGTGCTACAGCCCATTGGGGAAGTACAGCCATAGGTATTCGTTCCTTCCCATACAGCATGTGAGTTACAGTACTATAAGCAGTCAGGCTAAGTAGCTCCAATTTGCTCCGTGAAGTGATTCACTGAGTAACGTGGAATCTGCAAAGATCTCTACAATGAGAGCGGGTACTTCGCTCATAATGAGAAACGCAAGTCCATTGAAACCAGTGGTTGCGTTATTCCACCTTCCCCAACCACTTCTCCACTAATTTGAAGGCGGCACATCGAAATCAATGTAATCGCCTTCACTTCACCCTGTAATTGAGCTCCAAATGAAATTCTGCAGTTATTCATGGGATTGTAGGTCACATGGGCTCTAGATTGTTCAGCACAGCCTCAGTTCTGGCCTGGATAGTGTGTGTGCAGTGGTAGCTGGAGACAGTTTGCTCTCAGAGCTCTGTGATTCAAAACCTCTAAAAGTTGTTTAAAATGCCTTTTTGAGTAATATATTTTGTTCAAAATTTAGTACATCAATTGTAGGAAACCCTTCTGTGCTCATATCATCGAGTGTTTATTGTTGTGTGTGGATTTTGAATATTAATTTAGAACAGTCAGTCTGTGTAATGTGAAGAATGCTTTGGGAGAGAGGTGTATTTGTGGTGTAGGTAGATTAACTGGGAGAAAAAGGCAGTCTTTCTGTTTTGGTTACATTTTTCTTGTATAACTGTGTTAATGTACACACAGTAATATCTTCAGTAATTCTTGACATTTTGTTGATTGTTGTGGTGCAGCAGTGTACAATTTGTCTGTTTAAAACATTTGGTTATATTACTAAAAGTTTTCAATTTACTATGCATTACTTGAGTGTGCGGTGAGTGTGTGTGCAATGTGTGCTATTAAATCAGACACCTTTCATTGTGTTACAGAGTAATTGCAGCAGTGTGAACCTGCTATCCATCGCACCTGCATGAATTTTTAATATGCTTTGTGGTATCTTTACTGGTAGAGGATTGTTACTGCTGCACTAATCCCCAACTGACAAAATGTATTCCTTTCCAGATTTGGATTTGTGACTTGTAAGCACTGGTTAGGTGTTGTTGTGCTTTTTGTATGCATCCCTGAGTGTGCAATCTAATCTTAATCTGTCTCTGCATTTGCATGGCACCATTAATTCTGGGAGATTGCAATTCTTGTTATGCTCTCATTTCACTTTGTCAGCACTGGAAATTTTCTGGACACAAGACAGTAGCACTTTGGGGATGCACATTAATTCTGGTGACTCTGTGTGTGACATGACCACTGCGCATATGACTGAGTGCACCATTAATTTTGGGAGACATTTCATTCTTGTTACATTCTCATTTCACTTCGTCAGCACTGGGAGTTTTCTGGACACAAGACAGTAGCATTTTGAGGATGCACATTCATTCAGGTGACTGTGTGGGTGGGATGCTGCCAATATTGTTGTCACCTGACTTACTTAGCGTTTAAGGTGGAATGACAATGCAAGAAATAATAATAACAAGGCAAAGTGAGCCTTTCTATGGGGACACTCTGCGTGGCAAGTGCCAAGGCAAGTGGCTACCGCTTTCACTTCACTGGCATATTTTAAATTCACTGCATCTCTATTTTCTCAACCACCTTCCCTAAAAAGGAAGGTTAGAGATTGGTCTGTAGTTTGCATGGCAGTCTGGGTCCAAAGAAGCTTTCTTCAGGAGGGTGTTACCACCACCTCCTTCAGGGAGCTAGAAATGCACCTGTTTCCAAGGAGCACCAGACTATCTGTGCAAGGACCGACCAATGGAATCAATACAACCCCAAATCAGGAAGTTGGTCCTGGATCCAAACTACAGTTTGTGGGCGCACCCTGGACAGTCCTCATGATATCCATGAACTCCGAGCAATCAACGATACTCCAGGAAAGCTGAGGGCTAGTGTGGCTTTGATCAAAGCAATGCCCACAGAGTGTGCTGGTCAGAGAGCTGTCCGATGTCAGCCACCTTAGTTGCAAAGAATTGAGCAATTTCATTGCACTCTATCTGCAAAACACTTTCTGGACTTGCAGAGAGGCTGTGTTGTACAGTCTGTCCACAGTTCAGAAAAGCTGAATTGGTCAATTCTGAGTGGCCACAATCTCCCGGATGGGAACTCTGCCTTCTTATGGTGATTGCAGATTGATAGACTTGATAATGGTCCATCAATCTAAGGTGGTTGGCATCAAGTGCAGATCTCCGCCAGCAATGCTCTAACCTTCATCCTAATTACTGCATCTCCCTCAAGGTCCCAACAAACCATGGGGACCAAGGGTGAAGGGAGAGAGGATGAACTCAGACAGGAGCAACAACATCCAGGAACCCAAAATGGCCATATTATGGGCCACCACGGTCCTCTGGGTCACTGTTTGTCACCAGAATAATCGATAAGAAGAGTACCACCATTAGGCCCTCAGAGCTAAGATCTCATAAAGGGCTATATTTGACCATCTCCACAGGGTAGGCCTCGAGAAGGGGCAACAAATTGAACCCCATGTTGTAATGATGAGACCATCCAACTGGTTCCACCCCAAATCCGAGGCTCGATCCCCAGGAGGAAGACTAAGTGAAGAGAGTGACCATGTTTATGGGTAGCAGTGGTAACAATCTGTGAAAGGCCCAGAGATGTCATCAACTGGAGGAGTGTTGTCCAATTTGTGAGAGTTCATCATCGACTCAGGCGTTAAAGTCACCCAGTAATCCTCATCCGAAATTTTCTGTAACTTGTAATAAAACAAACAGTAAACTATCTTGAGTTACAGATGAGTAAGGATGGCTGGGGAATTGAAACTGGACTGTTCAGGAAAGCTACTGACAAGGATGCAGTCCTGCATTTCTATAACCATCACCAGAGAAGTTTAATCAAGAATATACTGAAAGGACAATTTCTTAGGCTTAAAGAGGGACTATGGTCACAAATTACTGGCATCAATAAATTCAGAATATGGATCAACAGAGCCCCAATCTCCCTCATGCCAAAACTAAGATCCCTAAGTTACTTTGTTTAAAATTACAAATCATTATACAGCCCTAAATTCTCTGCCTGTTCAAAAAGTCAGTTTCGGTGAAGAGGTACTGATGATGTCATCTCCTGAACTCACAGTCTAGCATTCCTGTCAGCAAGCTTACAAGACGTGCTTCTCCAAAGTTTAAAACCTACGTGCAAATAGTTTCTCCAGTAAAACAGGCAGCACCATTCAATAAACATTGCTTTAAAACCTATGTGTGTTTCAGGTTTTGTAAAATGTTGACAAATTCATATTTTTGTTTTGGTGCTTTTTGTTGTGGTCCTTTTCTCCTGGGTTGCTGGATGCTGTCACAGCACATTAATGTGAGATTTGTAGACTGGATATCTCTGATGTGGTGAAAGGCTGTGATCATTCACACCTATCATTCAATTGATGTGATTTCTCAGGATGGCACTTTAAATAAATTATTCCATCACCCTGTAAATGGGGTGGGAGAAGTAGTGCTGTTTTGAAACCTTACTAACAGTTTCTATGCAGTAGCCAGCTCAGTGCTTAATCATTCACTCATCAGTCAATCAATATTTTATTCATCATCAAAGTATGAATGAGTGGGATACTCAGTTGAGCAGAACTCATTTTTGTTTCTCATTGACAGGCTGTTACTTGAGCTTTATTCAGGCTCATCTGTGTTGTACTCACATTTCAATGGTTGTTTTACCAGGGCTAACATTTCCACCCCTAGTAGGAATTAATACATATAAGGCCCCTATTAAAACTTATTGTAAAGCAGACACTGACAAACAACAATGCAGTTACCAACACTGCAACACTTGTAGCAAAACAACTTCCAAACAGGCACTGCAGAGTAACACTTCACATGGTATCAACAGCCTGGAGGCATGCTGACTCAGCATCTTGCAACTCTGGAGAAATGAACCACACCAAGAAGGCATTAAAATACAGATGTTGTCAACTTTGTTACAAAACTAAAACACACAGATGCTATAGCACTGTTTTTGGAATAGTGCTGCCTGTTTTACTTGTGAAAACCATTGCAGAATGATCTTTTAACTTTAGAGAAACAGGTCCTATAGGCTTGCAGATAGAGGGCTAGACTGTGAGTTCTGGAGATGACATTATCAGCACCTCTTCACTGAAACTGGCTTTTTGAACACATAGTGAAATCAGGGTTACAAAATAACCATAACTTCAAAATGAAGTAACACAGAAACCTAATGTTTGGTAAGAGATTTATTGGGATATGCTTATTCTAATTCTGCAATGTAGCCCTTTTGGCCAGAGTCCCTCTTTAAGAGAAATTGTAGCAAACAGGAGACATATGAAGAAAGTACATATGGCTCAGTTCTCAAAGGCTTTGACTGCACGCAGCCCTGGGTGCACCGAACACATGGAGCACGGGGCTTGTGGCAGTCTGTAGCAGCAATCGGATTCCTCCTGCATTGCATGCCCTGAGTTAAACCAGCTTTTGCTAGTCTAACTTTGCAGACATTTTTACAGGATTTGCACCAAATATTTGGTGCAAGCCACCATAAAAAGGTAAAGTGTTGCAAATGTGCACAATCTTTAGAATTGGGCACAAGGTGTACCAATGCAGTTGGCACAGCTGGGTTTTGTTGCAAGGCTAGTGCAATCCCTGCATCAACCTCTGAGACCCAACTTCAGAGTCTTTAAAGACATAATTTTAGAGCATGATTATAGGAAAGAGTATGTTGGAAAAGCCTGATAAGCAATTGAAGAAATGGAGCGGGATGATTTATTACAAAATAAGCCACATAATCATAGTGATTTTAATAATACCAATACTGTTGTTACAACTTGTAATTCACAATCACATTTATTTAAAATATTATTTTGAATAATTGGCATATTTGCACTTGAGAGTAAACTTGCACATGTCACACCTGGGGATTCATGGTTTGTATATAGAGAGGCAGTAATATAGGTGATAGGATCACAAATAGTTTTTATAGAGATGGCACAAGGCTGGTATCAACTATCTGCCGAGGGACACACAGATGATTTTATGAGCATATCATGATGGGAGATGAATGTTAGGTGTTAAATGTAAATAAGGCCCAAGTTTCAAAAAGTCAGTGCAAGCCATGCCAAGGTAGCTTACACTGATTGCCAGTGTGTATGGGATCCTGTGCCCAATTCTCTATCAGGTAGGGTCCCGGCATCAAAGTCCCACAGCTTGCAGCAAACTTGGCCCTGTACCAAATAGAGGGCACATCAGGAAAATTTGCTGCAAGCCGTGGGTGGACTGTGTGGCAATAGCACCATGTACAGGTGCTTGGTGGCTACCACCCCCCATCACCATGTGAAATTTGATAAATTGCTCTGGTAGTCTAGGGCCCCCACAGCCCTGATTCCCAATCACCATGTGAAAATAAATAAAATTCCTGGTAGCCTAGCAGTCCCCCAGCCCTGATATCTGGTTCCTAAGAAAATATGAAAAACATTCCCTGATAGTCTAGTGGTTCCCCAACCCCTCACCCCAGTTGGCAATGCCCCACCACGCCTCTCCCCATCCCCAAGCTGGCAACCAGCACAGCCCTCTGCGCACCTCCATGGCTGACCACCAACTGAGCTATCGATGAGCACATACTGGACTGAATGAACAATTTCAATTGGGACCATATTTATAAAATGTGTATTTCTTCACTGATTTTATTGAACATTTGTATATACCCTTTGTAAAGTATGTATATATATATATATATATATATATATATATATATATATATGTGTATATTATACTATCTGTATTGAATTTCTCCCCTCACTTTTTGGAAACATTGTAGGTGGTCACGCTTGTAGTTTGTTATTTATGATAATTGTACATAGATCAATTACGTAATGGTGGGGTTTGAATTAGTGGGATCAAAATAATTCAGCCAATCAAATTTGAGACATGTTTCTTTAAAGGGAGGATTTAAAAGTTAATACACTAACATGATGAATTACACCTTGACAATATGCATGATTTGGCAAAAATGTTGGTTCTGCAGGAGGTGCCACTGTTGTTTTAAATGTTTTAAAAGAAACATTTTTATCTTGTGCCAAGCCAGTGCTGATACAGTATCTGTGATGTTCTTTCAGTTAGCCCAGCTATCATGACACTACTAGACTTCTCATATGCTGTGTGGCTCCTGGAAATGGTTGCTACCTCACAGAAACAGAAATGAAAGTGGTAAAGACAGAAATAATAAAAGGAATATTACTACTTTAAGAAAAGCAGAAAGACTGATAACCTAGGAGCAAGAATACACAAGGAGCTGTATAGGATTAAGTTATCAAAATATTTGGGGCTTGATTTCAATCTGCCCTTAGGGTCGGTGCACGGTGTGTCCATCTATGGCTGTGGCAACCTCCGGTGCAGCAGGAGCCTGTGCCTAGTCTAAGAAACAGGGTATCACTGCACCAAAGTCCCAAGAGATACCGCAGGCTGCAGGGCTGTGCCAAATATGTGTCACACCTGAGAGGTTTGAAGGAGGGTCATGTCAATCTTCCCTGCATGGTGCAATCCTAGAGGAGCCACAAAGGTGGGGTGGGTGAATATGCCTGGAAGGTGGGAACTGAGGTAGAGGAGCAGTGCAGGTACCATTGGGGCAACAGCGGCACTGCAGCAGTGGGAAGGTTATGAGGTGGTACCCAGCAGAGATACCATGCTCTGTGTGGCAGAGCCAATTGGCTGGGGTAGAAAGAGGTTGCAAGGAAGAGACCATGACACAGACCAAAGGTGGCAACAGCTCTGGCACATGCCCCAGGGGATCCACAGTCCTCAGCAATGTGGTCAGGCATTCACCTGCCACCACACAGAGAGCTGAGTACCAGGGGATTATTGCAGTGCCTGGGGAATGTTCCCATCCACCAAGTGTTCCCCACAACCTGCAGCCACCCACTGTATGTAGCAGACTGTGTCACCTCTGGGGAAAGTGCCAGGGCTGTTGCCAGCTAGGGTCTGGGTCAGGGTCCATCTGTGCCAACCCCCTGTATCTGGGCCTATTGACTGTGTCCCATGTATCATGACACCTCTTTCAGGTGCCACCTCAGAACCCTCAAACTGCTGCAGTGCCCTGTCATCTCCCATGGCACCTCTACTGCCCTCTGCCCCCAGTTCCCACTGTCCTGGCTCCCCACCACTTGCTTCCCTACCAGGTAGGTGCAGGGCCCTAGACTAGCTCCTGACTGGCCTAAATTCAGCCCCATCTTGCAACCATGGCAGGGCTTCTGAAATTCCCAAAAGGGAATGGTATAGCCCTACCTGTAGAGCAAGCCCCTTGCAACCTGGCACAAGGGTCCTTCTGACCCAAAGGTGATGCAGGGTGGCTTTGGCACAAGGTATATCAATTTCAATGCAGCCTGCATTAAAAATGGGATTGTCACAAACTTTTGTGTAGGTGCCACTTGTATCAAAGTTGTTTGGTGCAGCACCATGTGCCAAAGTTCTCACTTTTAAGATTGGGCCCTTCATTTAAAGTGCATAAAGTGACAAACTTGCAGTTTAAACTGTGATATATGTAACACCCAGCAAACAAGAGCTTTTGAAAACCTATCTTTCAAAGTACCCCACTGCCATACTTCCCAAGATCAGTGAGCTTCTGCAGCCAGAGCCCCTCAATAGTTCAACACACTACCTAGTGATATCACCAGCACAGTCACACTAGGCCCTTTAAGCACAAACTGTGGCAACATCTGGTAGCCAATGCCACTTTGCATTGCTTTAGCTAAAAGTGATAATTGCCAGCCCCTCTGACTCCATTCTCTATCACGCTTTACTCCTCTCCACCCTGTCTGTCTCTATACTTTGCCCCTCACTCCATTCCCTTTGCACAACATTGCAACTGCACAGCATTCCCTCTCACCTCACCTCTCCACCCACCTCCATCCTAATCCTCTTCTTCTTTCTACTTTCCTTCCCCAGTTGCACCAGCTCGGTAATCCCCCACATCTGTTCCCTCCCTCTCTTTCCTCCACTCTCCCTCTCTCTAGTCCCTTTCCTGTTGCCTCTTTTCCTTCCTTTGTTGCACCTGGGTTATGCCCCTAACATCCCACATACAACTCACATACACCTCACACTGTATCCCTGATCTATTATACTGTGATACTGCCATTTTGCACTAATATATAGATACAGGCACCCATCATATAAGCATGCGCACAGGAATGTGCTTTGCTGCTAATATTTGTTAATATTTACATGCTGCGTAAGATTAGATCATGCATGACTATTATACCTCACTATAATGCATTATGTTTGTCTTTACATATATTCCATATATAATCTACCTAATCACTGATAAGATGACTCTGAGGAATCATCAGTGATTATTATATCTTATATTCCATATAATTATATGTAGTGTGTGTTTACACTCAGGCAGATATGCCACTTGTAATAGAGCCCTGTAGCACTTCTCTTTGTCTCTTTTAAAGAGAAATCCTTTGTTATGTCTTATATTATACATAAGCAAGAAATGCCACGTGTAGTTAGAACTCATCAGTATTTCTTTTGTCCAAGCAATAATGTAAACAGAAGCATATTATTTGTCTCATATGATACTTATTAGTAATTCTGCCTCTTAAATCATCATCCAATGGAGAATGACTTAGGACCAATACATATTGTTTCTCATATGTGTAACTATGAGTTCATCTCTGTTACCATGCTGTTGTCTGTGGTATTTAGCTTCTGCAAACCAGTTCCACTGGGAAAGAGAACACGATCTTGGAGAACCTGTAATCCTACAATCCTGGAGATTATGTACATTCTTCAGGAGAGTGGAGAGAAACCCATCTCCTTGTGATTTTCTTTGTCACATGCTTGGCATAAGTAATCTAATAAACATTTATTAGTACTCTTGTTTGTTTATGAATGTTTCTTGGCAGACTCCAAGACAGAAGAGTCTGTATTATTGGTATTTATATTATTTACCCTACACACCAAGAGTGTTTAGGCAACACCTTCACAATGTCTCTCAGCTATATTTTTCTCTCTTGTACAAATGTTTATTATGAAAAGCTACCACCACTACTAGTAGTCCCCTAGCTCTTGCAAATTGTAGTGGGACTGTTTTTGTACAATTGCCTGTTTTCAAAACTTGAATGTGTTTTTTAATTTTCTTAATCCACTTATTCTTTGTTCATTTTACCCATGTTATAATTCTTATTGTACCTGTATTATTCTTTGTTCATTTTACCCATGTTATAATTCTTATTGTACCTGTATTTGTATCATGACATGAAACCTATGTTAAAGAGCTATAGCTCAAAGGTTTAATCCAATATTTCAATAAATAAATAAATGTGGCAGCAACAGAGCTCATAGGCATGAAGCAAACACATCTTATGTTTCAGTAATGTGTTGCTGAGCTTCTCAGACACAGTATACCAATGAAAATGAATTCCTAAATAGTTAAGGTGGCTCACACCATATCATATATTTTTACCCACTTTATAGTGTAAGAAAATTAAAACTTGACATATAAATGATAGGTACAGTATACAACTCAGATATTGGGAAATGTTACACAATTTTAAATGATATGACTGAGTAGTAAAATATTAAACTTATTTCTTGCTTGGATATATGATGCACACATATCTCCTCGTATATTCCATCAATCTGAAGAAATAAGCAAGTATTAATTTAATTGTTTTCAATATATTAAGCAAGTGAAAATTATATACTAAACCCACAACATATGTATGAATCACAAATAGCGCACAGAAATTTTAGTAGGCAATCACAGATTCTTACAGATACAACATGTCTAATTCATGAAGGCTGTCAGTTCACTGCAGTCTTTCAATCCCACATCTTCCTGTGCTCTGGTGAAAACATCCAATATCTTTCCCTCTTGCTTATAAGGCACTCCAAATCCCCACCCCAGTGTCTAATGCAACCTTTTCAGTGTCAGTAAACATAATCCTTTGGCGATTAATCTTGCTGAAAACCTAGACATGGCTGATGATTGGCTCTTTATGGCCCTGGATGTGAACTCTCTTTATGCTAATAGTCCACCATCACACATTTTCTTGGCAAGCGCTCAGATTACTTCCTGGTACCAACTGCCTACATAACTGATCTGGCACAACTTGTGCCTGGAATGCAATGTTTTTATTTGGAAATGTTTATTGCAGATGGGTCAAGAGAATGGTGATGGCATCCTCTATGGCTCACAGTAACACCAGTTTACTTGCTGGCAAGACTGAGTCTGATGTCCTATAGAGCAATGCCACAAATCAATTTTTCATTTTTAGATTTTTAGTCTCACTATATCTATGATATTTTTATCATCTGGCAAGGCTGTCTGCAAATGTTCAGGGATTTTGTGTACTGACTTGAATCAATGAATCCTAAAATGAGGTTCAAAGTAACTATTCATCATAGCAATAGTATTAACTTTTGGATTTATTGATTTTTCAAGCTGGGTGGAGCAGTGTAGTTATTACCATACACACACAAAAAGAAAACACACAGAGGATCAGCGTAATCTTCACTAGAAGCTGTCATCCCCTGCATGTGATCAAAAATATATCTAAAGCCAACTCATTTGCATTCTGCAGAACCATTACATGGGTGGAATTAAAAATATATGAACAGATCAGAGACTCAGAGAAAGGGGCAAGAAACACTGTTTCTTGAATCTGACCTTAATTCTGTAGATAAAATCTTAGAGTAAACCTTGATCTGAAAGCCAAGATGAGACAATGGTAAGACAGAATCATTGCAATTTTGTCACCACGTGTAGCACAGTATCTGCTCTGGTGAGCTAATCAATCAATCAATCAAACTTTACAAAATTGCAATGATTCTGTCTGACACCATTGTCTTATCTTGCCTTTCAGATCAAGGTTTGTACTCTAGGATTTTATCTACAGAAGTAGGCAGATTCAAGAACTGGTGCTCCATGCCCCATTTCTCTGAGTCTCTGGATCTGTTCATGTTTTTAATTCCAGGTTTAGAGAAATATTTACCTGGAACTGAGGTGTTTAAATATGGATGACAAATTAAGGGACATGATTTCTGATGAATCCAGAATGATATACAAAGGTCCACACTCAGTCAGCTACTCACTGATGTTCAATTTTCAAAAGTGCAAAATACTACAGTTGTTCCTTAATTAGGGACATGATTTCTGATGAACCCAGAATGATATATAGATGCCCACACACAGTCAGGGACTCAGTGATGTTCAATTTTCAAAAGTGCAAAATACTACAGTTGTTTCTTAGTTGCCACCCCACCAATTGGTACTTGAAAGTGCAGAAGGTGTAAGTATTGCCTATATATAAAATGAACAATAATTTATGAACCTCAAGAATGGAAAAGCCCAAAACATAAGGGATTTTATTAACTGTAATACATTCAGAAATGCTTCTCTAGGCATATCATGTAGGTAATACCATAATGTATGGAATTTAAACCTGTATTGGGGGCATATTTGAGCTATTCAGAAACAGGATCATTCATATGCCAGTGTACAACATATTAAATTCTGTAGGGGTTGGGACCACAGGATTACATTTACTGGCATTTAAAAGGTAACATAGGGCCCCAGGGGTGGGGATTAGGAGTATGTTATAGGCCAGATGGAAAGCTATTGGATATTTACACCCCAGGGCCAGGGAAGGTGTGGACTTGAATGACTTCATTGACCTGGCAGCCTTCCTCAGATTTTGTGTCTATAACTAGCTGTGACTGTCTACTAAAATTTCTGTCCACTACTCCCCATTCAATATTGAAAATAATTAAATTAATACTTGTTCATTTCTTTTTTTATTTTATTAAACATTTTCCATGTACATACAGTAAACACAAGAAACAAGTAATACAATATTCAACATGAACAAACAGCAGCATAGACTGCAACATCTGTCATGCTTCAATATTATTAATGTCCATATGGAGGCAAAATCTGCAAGCTTGATTTACTTTCTCCTTAAGGTCCAGAGTCCATGACTGATTTTGCTGTGCTGTCTCATAAATTATCTGCCAACCTGTTCCAAAGTCATAAAAGTGGTAATAAAGGGTATCTGTACAGTGTCCATCCATGATATTTAAAACAAAACCTACAAAAACTAATTTGCAGTAGTCGGTAGTTATTACAATATGTTCTGTGATCCCTATCAGAAGGCAGAAAGTGTCAAAAGTTTAGGAACAAAGGTGGATTGACATCTAACTGATATATTTATTATTTATTTATTAGCTTTTGGTGACCGGGTAAATGCATTAGACAATATCCTTGTCTAGTTTCAAGCACGACCTGGAGAATACAAGATGCAGTCATACAATCAAAACTCATGTAGGATACTGTACATAAAGTCCTTGAGTACATATAACAAATATCCCTGCAGGAATAGTCAGGTAATTATACATACAGCAGAAACCATCCTCACAGGGATGAAAAGGACAGGCCAAGACAGGTAATCACACATGCAGCAGAAATAACAGGCTGACAAGGAAGAAAAGAACAGGCGAAGACAGGCCAGGCAGTCCACTCAAGTTCTGATAATACCCAACAATACTACAGTTCATTGCATTTTTGTTCCTGTTCCTTAATTTTATTTGTAAATCTTTCCAAATAATAAATCGAGTTTACTAGCTTACTCCAGTTATCCAGAGTAGGCAACCTTTCAGAAAGCCACAGTCTTGAGATTAGTTTTTTAGCCACATTTGCCAAAATGAAAAATGTTTAAGGGTTACACCCTCAAAACTACTGGAGAAGATCCCTAACGGTATCAAAGAAGGGTCACTGTCTCTGGGACCACAAATATAGTCTGTAAGGCTTCGTTATGTCTTGCCAGAAGTCAGGAAGACATGGAAATTGCCAAAATATGTGACGATGCATGGCCTTTGTTTCCCCACATTCCCTCCAGCATCTACCATAATGACTTCACAATATACTTCATTTGAAAGGCAGGGTAACATAGTACCACATTCTGCTTTTCCAAGCATAATCTGTTAAGCAATAGGAGGAGGAAACTTGGTGAATTTTTGTGGCATATTTGTGCCATAGATCTAAACTTTTTTTTCTTATTGCTTTTTGCTTCCCATTGCTGCTTTCTGCCTTAGTAAGCAAATAGGATAAATAGGAATTTTTACTTTATTTTTCCCTACTTAACCTGCGACCCCAGAGTGTGGAAGTGCATGCCTGACAAGGTGAGCACACACCCATGAATCCAGTGATGGACCCTTCCCACCCAGCTAATAGCTGAGTCTCCCATTGGGCTTGGCACTGGTGGCAGCCAAGAGTCCAGAAAGTCCAGATACCTCCCTGAGGGAGGAGAGCTGCCTGACAGCAGCTCAGTCTGGCTTCTCAACCTCCCCCAGCTGACCCATGGCAACCCGAGCTCACTCCTGAACTCGTGTCACCGTGTGGCATGAGGTGTGTGTGTAGCACCTCAACTATCATTGCCACTGGGCCTGCTCTCTGATCTAAACTTTGAGTGGTTTGTAGTTCAACATTTAACTTTTCCAAGGTTGCAGCTGAGGTATCCTTAGAGAGTTCCAGTAGGCCCTGATATACTACATGAATTAGGTGTTGCCACTTCCTCCTTTTTGTAAGCATTTAAGACCATAAGAGGTTTGAGCCTTCTGGCAGGCTTTCAAGTTGTCACCCAAGCCCAAAATTCAGAATTGAATTTCTAAATAATGGAAATTGGCTGTGCCTGAGAAGTGAAACTTTGTTGTAATTTACAAAATATTTTGAGAGCCTGGGGATTGGTTTGCCTCATGTACAGTGACACCAACACAGCAACTACAACCCTGTTGGCAAAATTGACACTTTGTCGACAGGTCATTGTGTTGGTGTGCCCAACACAGGGACACACTGTCTCCTGGTTCTGCACCCCAGCATGAATCAACTACAAATGGAGTTGATAATCCTAAAGATGGGGGGTAGAGCTCCAGTTTGGGGTGCTTTTCCCAATAAAAAATGGACCAGGAGACACACAGGATTCATGTTAACCACAATTTGCAGTCGACATGATTCCTGTCGGCGATGCTGGTTGATGAAAGGGTTGTTGAACCAGCATCAGAGAGCCCTGGGGAGTAATCAAATAATGAAGAAAATGTAGTCCCATTCTACCCAGTTATGGAAGGTTGCTTCTATGACATTAGGAGGATCCTTGGCATCATATGCCAATGCCTGCAACCAGGTGGTGAGGGTTGAAATGAGGTATTTTCACAAGCTAGTCTCCACTGTTGGACATTTATTGTTCTGTAGGTGGAAAAGTGCTGGAGCAAGATCGAATTGAGAGGGTGAGCAAATCATATTGTATCTAAGTTATATAAATCGTTGATAGTGAACTCAGTCTCTTTTCAGTATGATTGGTGCTTCAGAGAGCCAGCAGCATACAAAATGCATTTGTGCAGCTACACAGTACAAACTAATGTTTGGGAGACTAAGCCCTCCTTTTTCCTTTGGTAATTATAAACATGAGTACTTTATACATAGTTTACCCCAGCCCAAACAAATTGAGAAATCACCTTATTCCAATGATGGAAATAATATGCTTCTAGGACTAAAGGTAGGATTTGTAAGAAATACAATAGCCTAGGAAAAATATATTTTGTCATACTATGTCTATTCAGTCTAAAAGTGATATTGGGAGGTGTCCACAAGGCTAGATTTTCTGTGCTGCATCGTATAGGTAAGTTACTTTTAAGGTCTGTGGAAGAGGTGAAGTTATATGTTAAAGCCTCGGTTTTCAGAATATTTAATTTAAAACCAGACAGTGTACTAGTTGTCTGATATTTGCCACACCTTAGGGTTTAAGTTTCTGGGGATGTTAAAGTTTAAATATTAACATCCACAAATAGACCAGTGCAGTAGCCCCTCCTTTCAGAGGTAACCCTCTGTGACTGCAGCTATATGAATGACTTGGGCCAAGGACCTATTATAGAGCCAATAAGAGTGGTAATAAGTCGGCACCTATGTTGGAGTCCCTGGTTAAAGCTATCAGGTCTGACAGGCCACCATTCACCGGAATATAGGCCTGAGGGTCTGGGGTACCTCACATAAGGATTGAAAGAGTGGTATGTCTTCTAGTGGGAATCCAGCATTTGAGATGTGTATCAGACAAAATGCCAGGACATCCTGTCAAATACTTTTTAGCATCTAGACTAAATACTGCTAGGAGAAGTGATATCTCTAGTGCATAATCTATGAAATGTAAATTGCAATGAGCATTGCCATGCAGCTGGCAGTGTTTAATAAAATTAGCTTTGCCTTTCTCCATAATTTTAGGGAGAAGAGTCAAGTCTCATGCCTAGATTCCTGAAAACAATTTATTATCTAAATTTAGAATTGAGATGGGGCGATGAAAATGGTAGTTAGGGGTCTTTCTCAGGTCTGAGAATGGCCAAGATGGTAGTGTACTTCAATGTAGTGGGTGGCGATTCCCATTGTGAATGCCACTGAAAGTCTGGAGCAACAAGCATGTGAGATCTTCAGAAAACATTTTATACAATTTGATTGGGTAGCCATTGGGGCTGGGAGATTTACCAGTCTGGGCACACAGAATGGGTAGCTACAGTTCCTCCAATGTGACCAGAAAGTAACTTGCTCTGCTGTTCCTCAGTTAATGCACAAAGTCCCAGACTGTGGAGGTATGCCCTCACCTTTGATTTATCTGGAATGACCCTTAGCTGTACAACTCTTATAGTATTTCATAATTATTTGAGGGAGGGCACTATGTTCCCTAACTATGTTTCCATAAGTGGGTCCCGAGTTGAAGTATACAAGCTTGTTTTTATGAGCTCTGAGCTGCCTGACAAGTCTGGCAGTTCCATGGAAACACACCCTGATAGAAGTACTGCCTTAAGTAGTATTACTGTTGTTGAGTACTGCAACCACTGGGCCCTGTAACTCCATTTTAGTCTGATTAATCTGAGTAAGGACCCAAGTGTCTCCTTTAGTACACAACATTTGTAAAGTTTAAATTTTTCTTGCAGGCTACCAGTTTTGTCTCTCTCTCTCTCTCTCTCTCTCTCTCTCTCTCTCTCTCTCTCTCTCTCTCTCTCTCTCTCTCAATGTGTGCTTCATCAAATGGCTTCTCAGCACTGTTCTCACTGTGTCCCATAAAGGGGGTGCTAATATCCTTGGTCATTTTCCAATAAAATAATGCTTAGTTGGTTATCTCGGTTTGAAATGTTTCATCTTGCAAGAGGGAAGTATTAAACCAGCAAGAAGTAACCTTATGTTGGTTACCCAACTGAATTTTTGCTATGACAGGTGAGCAGTCAGATAAAAATGGGGCCAATTGTAAATATCCTGGACATTTTCAACATGTTCAGCAGTCATAAATATGTAGTTAAGATTAACTGACGTCAGGTATTGGGGGAGAAATGAGTGTACTCTATTGGTGGAAAAAGTTATGCCACAGATAGACTGATCCCAAATGGGCCACCGTGGTTTTGAAACATTTTTGGGAAATGATGATGCTAGAGAGAGTATTGTTGGAAGTAATATCCAGTAAGGGGTCATCACTAAACTGAGGTCATATCCCATTATCAGCTGCCCTGGAGAGCAGACATCAGCTTGTCAAAAACAACTGAATAAATTTTTGTGGGAGTCTCGAAGAAAGTAATCACTGGCTAGGGTGACCAGGTATCATACATTCACCCTACCAGGATTACAAAGTAGCTTATTGTCTGTGTGTTTGTATAACAGAGTAAAGTGGCACCCCTCAGTATCATTACAGCTGTGCCACTTCTGAGGCTTTCACCACCTCATAACTTAACCAAAAAGTACAAATATAAAGTGTTCTGCCATGGAAAGATGGATCTCCTGCAACAGGAGTATCCCTGGCATTATCTTTTAAACATCTGTAACAGTCTGTAGCACTTAACTGGGTCTTGGACCCATTTGACATTAAAAGATGGAATTTTAGTTACATAGAAACATAGACTTTGACAGCAGATAAAGACCACTTGGCCCACCCAGTCTGCCCATTTCCTACCTACTGGATAAGCTGCAGATTCTAGTTAACCAACAGCCTACTTCCTGCCACCCTGAAACCACCATAATTATAACTTTTGGTAGAGCGCTGCTCTCACTGGTGACCACCTATATAGGACTTACGCCTAATGCCATTGTTGTAACCTCCCCTTGAACCTGACATTTTAATTACCATTGGGGCAGCTGAGAAACAGCAAGTATAATGCCAACAGTATAGAAAATACACAAACTATATACAGTGATGAAAGGTACATCCATGTAAAACAATGGGAAAACATTGCAGATTAACTAGAATGGAAATCAAACAAGTTGACTTCCTAGGTAGGGAGAGGTAAATTAACACTCTTCAAGCATGACTGGTGAAAAGTATGTTGAGGGAAAGATAGTTAAATTACCAGGCCCTCTAAGCTAGAGATAAGGAGGAAGGTACCAGCTGTGGTTGATGTGAATATCACTCACAGGAATACAAACATACCAGAGTAGTATAATCAACCAAAGAGGGCAGTGAGACCTGAGTATTGGAAGCTTTGCATACAAGTGCATGTGGGAGGCCCTATTAAGCAGCCAAGAGTGGTCAGTACAAGATAAATAAAACAGTAAAGGATCTAATTATTTCTTATGTTGGGGAAGTTCTCCCAGCCAGAACCCTTAAAACAAGGCAGTATAATATGTACATACCTGTAGGCTATTCCAGCAACCTCTCATAGGTTTTAGCAATCTATAAGGCTAAAGGCAGGTGAGGAGGAAAGGGTGAGCAAGAAGCCCTTGACGACTCCCCTGTCCTAAAAATAAATGAGGTGTGCCTGATTCTGGAATGTAAATAAATGAATGTCAAAAGGAGCAACCTGAGGAGAAGAAGTCAGCCCAACAGGTATCTGGCAGTGGAAGAAAGCCCCTCCCCATAGGAATCTAGTCAGCCTATTTAAAGTTTACTCAGGAGATAGCCCTGGATATTGATTGACTGGTGCTCATTGGCTATTGCATATCTTACTGTTTGGACCACCTCAGCAGATGGAAAGGCCACCTCCTCAGATGGGAAGAACCCAACCCCCAACCACAGGACCCCACCAAGGCCTTTGACTTCATGCAGTGATCCTTTTGGCTTTAACTACGATGGTCTGGGGGACTAGATGGGACAGGTCCAGCCCTGAAGTCACCATTAAGGGTAGTCCAGGCCATCACCAGCCCCACATCCCAAAACAACTATGCTGATCTGCTGGATCCAGTGTGAGTGAGTTGTAGGCCAGGTTGTTGCTAAGGTCATCTAAGGAATGCAAGATGGAGCTCATCTCCACTACTAAAGACAGTCACATACTTTTCTATCAGGCTTGGCCTGTCTCCTCCAAGTTCCCACCCCCACCAAGCAGTTAATACTGTAACAAACTCTCCAACTCAGCTGCATAGAGATATAGAGCATTACATGTGTACAAGAATAAAAAGTAATATCATTAGGCACTTTGATTAACAGCCCCATATGATTACCCATGCATTTCAATGGAGACCCATTGGGGTGTCTTGCATAGCATCCAGAGCTTGCAATTTAGCCATTTCTACAGTAGGATTCAGCCTAGATCTGGGTTAGTAATAATGACGATGTGCTCTGCACCCCACTCTGGGACTGAGCTCCATGCTGAATTGCCTGTTTTCTGGGGGCTGTGGAATAGCTATCCCCAGTGTATAAGGTCCAATTCTACTTCAGCTGCTGTGTGGTCTACAGTTATACTGTTGTTGGTAAGGTACCTTTAACTTAGAAAGAAAAGAGTCTGAAATTTCAAGCTAGCTTCTCTCAGGGCTTTTAAGATCAAATTGTAAGCTGCTCTCTGGGGTTGGATCTGTGGTGCATGATCCTGATCTAAATAAAAGCAGTGGTCCTCTCAGAAAATGTCTATCCTGCCCTATGCTGCAGAAAATGCTTTCTCTTTATTTGGCAGCTCAGAAAGTGAGTGACGACTGATCTAGGGCATTGTGTGGGTTTCAGTGGAGGTCAAAGGCTCAATGCAGATGTTTAATTTGCAAAGGCTCAGTAGAAGTAATCTTAAGTTTATTGGGGAGGATCTGGTCCATAAACATTAGGATACTGAACCCTCAACACCTTCAAGCAGACCATAAATCCACAGATTTTTTTTTTGCATATGTCCTTTAAGGTTAGCAAATTTCTGTTCCAGCTGAACTTGTTAATGGTGCATGTGGAGAATGAGGTCTACCATAGTGTCTAGGCATTCAACCACTTTGGTTATAGGTCCCTGCATTTTGGTGGGGTCTTTTGTTTGTTTTGCTACTGTCATTTAGTCCATTTTAAGACTTGCATGGAGTTTTCAGTTTCTTTTCTGAAGTCTCAAAACTCTGTTAGGAGTTGGGCATTGATAACCTCCAGACCTGCTGGACTGATGCCGCCACCACAAGGAGAGGAATGCATGCTGGATCTTTTTAGTGAGCCTCCCATTGGTATTCTGCTGCACCTGTGTATCAGCAGAAGAACATTTTGTGAAAATACCCTTTAAAGGTGTGTTGATAAAGATGTCCATGGAGCTCTGAAGCTTCAGTGCATTCCAGTTGGTGACATCACTGGAAGTCCAATACATGTTTGTTTCTTTCAGATAGATACAATATACACATAGCTATGTGTACTGTATATACCATCAATCTGAAAGAAATGAAAAAGTATTAAGGCACGGAGATATGTGTGCATGACATACCCAAACAAGAAAATAGTTTTATATTTTACTCCTCTATCATATCTTTAAAAGAATTGTGTAGCATTTTCCTATGTCTACATTATGTACCTGGTATTTACTGTATCTACCATGTTTTTTTAACATTTCTTACACTATGGTGTGGGTAATGAAATACATAATATGGTGCACAGCACTTTAACTGATAACTGTTTATACAATTTGTTTTCACTGGTATGCTGTCTCTGAGGAAGTTTAGCAGCTCCTGAGTGAAATGTAAGATGTGCCTGCATTAATAATGCATTAACACTCTGTTCCAGGCATTATAAGGCATATGGGCAGACTGGATGGACCTCTTGTCTTTTTCTGCCATCATGGTCTATGTTTCTATCATGCTGACATGCTCCATTGTTACTGTGCATATCATGAGTTAGACTTGGAGTAAGTTTTTCACTTTATGCACTTTAAATAAAATATTGTGTGAGCTTAAAACTTTTAAATGTTCCTTGTGTGTAATTGCTCCTAGGTACATCAATTTTTACTCTTGCCTTGAACCCAATTTGCTTATGCACCAGTACGCTTCCTGGTGTGGCCTTTCATTTTCTTTGCTACATTAAGAAGTAAGGAATGGTTCATCCATAACTTGATATTTGGTAGGTGGTCTATCTAAGGATCGGGGCTGGGGTGGGGAGGGCTCTTGGGAGCTGGAATGAGAGAGAGAGTCCAATTTAGAGAGTAGCAAGGATGCAGGCCTTGAAAGGATACGGTGTTTGGGCCTATTTAAAATAATTCTGCTGTTTACCAATGTCATGTGTTAAAATAATTTCCTGGAATGTTAAGGACTCAGGGGTAGATGCAAAAGAATGGTAATTTTATGACATATTGAGCAAATGGGGCTCACATTGCTGCTTTACAGGAGACACACCTACTGACAGAGGAACTGAGTGGTCTCAGGAGGCTGTGGGTGGGACAAGTCTTTGGGGTAGGTAGGGACAGGCTTCAGGGGCATGGTGATCCTAATAAAGAAAACCTGCCCATATGAGGTAGTGCAAGTGTTTGCAAGGGAGGATAGCAGAGGGATTTATCTATCAGGTACATTGTCTGGTAAAGCAATTTCGGTTGCTTCTATATATGGACCAACTCCCTCTGACCCTGACTTCTTTGCCTCAGTAGAAAGGGATATAGCTGTTTTCTCATCACACTCTCTTATTCTGGCAGGCGACTGGAACACCTATCTTAATAACCAAGAGGACAGGATACCACCATCCAAGGGCCTTTGACAAAGGCTCAGATTGCCCTGAGCAGATTACTGGAGGTTGCAGCACTGGTCAACCCAATTAGGACCCACTTGAGAGGGGTAGTATGACATTCTACTCGGCGGCCCATAAGAGCCAATCTCGAATTGATTTTTTCCTGGTAAACAGGGAGGCACTCAGGGAGGTTAGGGACATGACAACAGAGGGTAGAACCTTCTCAGACCATTCCCCTATTCAGTTGTCGTGGGAACCAAAACCTACACCTCCCTGACCATACCGATGGAGGTTGAATGACTCCTTGTTGATAGAACCCGCAATGCAGGACAGGTTGAGGGGGCACTACATGAGATCATAAGGCTACAAATACCCACGTTGCAAAATAAAAATCTGGCCTGGCCAACTTATAAGGTGCTATGTGGGGTAGCCCAGGGTATTGCAGCGCAAAGAAATAGGTGGAGAAGGGCTAAAGAGGAATTCATTTTGGGGCAATCAACTGCTGACGCACTGGAAGGGTCCTACGGGAAATTGATGCTGAACTTAAAAGCTTGAGAGGGAACTGGTGGATATTGTTTATGGAAAAGTAGAATTTTGGTTGGAAAAGATTAACGGTAAATTCTTGCTGCAGGGAGATGTCCCTGCTGCCCCTGGTGGCGAGAGTCAAGGATGGGAAGCAAGTAGAATGGTTACATCTATTCAGTATGAAGGGAAGCTTTAATGGATTCCCAGGAGATGGCGGATGCTTTACGTCATATTTCAAAGAAATATACCAGGCTAGAAATCTGGCTGAGGATAAGAAATCAAGAATTTCTTAGAGGAATTCCTTACCAGTCCTGGACCCAATATAGGCCAGGGAGTTAGAAGCTCAATAAAAGCATCTCAGATGATTGGAGTAGTGCATCTCTTCCCACAGGTAAATCACCAGGGCCTGATGGCCTTACTGCCAAATTCTATCAGGCGCATATCCAGACTATACTTCCTATGCTCCAGGAATTTTTAGTACTATAATGCGGAAGGGTTCCTCATCCGCCATTGTATCAGGCATATATTACACTAATTCCTAAACCAGACAAACCTAGGGATGTACCAGGCAGTTACAGGCCTATAGCTTTAATGAACCAAGACATCATTAAGATCCTTACAAGAATCTTGGCAAATAGAATCTGCATTGCTCCCAGTTTAGTTAGTCAGGAACAAGTGGGATTTATACCGGGGGGGGGCACATGATGCTCTTAGGAAATTACATCATATACTAAATTATGTGCCCGATTCTCAATTACCTCTAGCTTTGATATCTTTAGACGTGGAAAAGGCTTTTGACTGGGTCTCCCATCCTTTCTCTTTGCTACAATGGAAAAGATGGGATTTCTGAAGGGTCTTCTCAGGGTATTAAGAATTTATATGCTGCGCTAATGGCTGGGTATTATGCAATGGCTATGTCTCAGTGAATTTTAATTGGAGAATGGGACTCATCAAGGATGCCCCTTTCACCGATATTATTTAACTTTACTTAGAAACCCTCCTGAGAGCTATAAATAGGATGTACATATCAAGGGATTAAGATAGTGGGAGTGGAGTTAAAGTTTCAGTCTTGCAGATGACATACTTCTCCACCTACAAGATCCAGCATCTAGCTTCGAGAGAACAAGAGAATTAATAAGACGATTCTCTAAGGTTTCTAATTATAAGCTGAATTTGATGAAGACACAAGTCCTCCCTCTGACACCATACGCTTACAGGGCAGATTTTGCACCACTCCGATTACAAGGGATGACAGATAAAATTAAGTATTTAGTATTTGGATTACAGCAAATCTGGAGCTGGGGAGAAAACAAATATGGGGGTGATTATATCAGCGGTCAAAGGGGATATATTAAGATGGAATAAGCTACCCTTGAATTTTATGGCACAATGGGGCCTTATCAAGATGAATATATTACCTAGACTGCTATACCAGCTTATTTAGCCCCATATAGTATTCCTAATAAATGGTTTAGTATTAGTGAGAAGTTAATCTCAGAATTTTTATGGAATGCTAAACCTCCTAGGATAAAACATAATGTTTTGGCATTTACGTGATACAGAGGAGGGATCAAACTACCTGATCTTCATATTTATTATGTGGCGGGTCATTGGGCCTTATGGTTTGATGGGTGGAAAATGTTGATGGAGAGAGTTATTCTCCAATCTGGCTACAAATAGAGAAGCAATGTTTAAAGATTCTGGCCTCACTCCAGAATCATTGTTGTATGCCAGAGTGGAAAAGTTTTTTTACAACAGGGTATGGGAACACAATGGAAAACCGTAGAAGCCTGGTGGTCATTTCTTACTCTGGTACAGAGACAGAATCAAATGAAGGCTAGAGACCAGCCTGTACTGGTAACCCTAACTTGGTAATTGGGGGGTCGGTAGTTAGTCTCATGTGGGCCAACCAGATAATGGGTTTGAAGCTTAGGATGTTACTCAGGGTAATAGTGTGGCCTTCCACCACGATGTGATGGAATGTCCTTTTTCAAAGGTTACAATTTAAACGAATGTTGGAAGGGGTGATGAAGGGTCGGGGTTCTACGGACAACTCCTTCTGGTGGGAGAGATTAAAGGAAGTTGATCCGAGATCTAACTCCCTTTCACAAATATATAAAGTCCTCCTGGATTTTCTTAGCCCAAGCTCTCCAATAAGAATTTCATTTTGGGACAAAGTGATGGCTCCTAGAAACCTTGCTTGGGATAATATTTGGAAAACAGCAAGTATATTGTGATACCCAAGTATAAGAGTATGCAATTTTCATGGTCTCTAATATTTATTTTACCCCTGTGAAACTATGTGATAGAAGCCTGAGACAGACAGACCTGTGTTTTAGATGTGAGAGGGAATAGGCGATCTCCTGCATGTAATGTGGGGATGTAGAAATTTTACCTCTCTGGGGTGAAATTAATGGCACATGGACCCAATGCTGGACTATTTGGAATTTATAACACCAGAGATATGTGTTTTGGGTGACTTTTCTCAAATCCCGGGTTGCACCTAAATACCACCTCTCTTGATAGCTATGTAGTTAAAGCTTTTAGTAAAACATTGGAAGGATGATCATGTTTATGCTTATGATCAGTGAGTGAGAGAGATTTAATGGGGTTTTGGATAGGATAAAGAGGTATCTATATTCTGAGGGGAGAAAGGAGGTATGTGCTAAAAGATGGGCGGCATTAGATGCGATTTATTCGCAGCAGGGCACAAATGCTCAAACACAGGCCTGACTGTCAGATTGTGATTAACAAATGGAAATTATGCTGGAGTGTGAATCTTTATTTATGGTATTATTCTGGTCTAAATGATTATCTGGACAGTGGCAGCTCACGATGTACATAGCTTATATACTAGGGTAACAATGTGATAGTATTGGTCTGCTTGTTTTTAGGGGTGGGGACTCTCTCTCTTCCAGGGACACAGCAGGAGGCCACCTTAGGAGAAAGGTTCCTCACGGGAGCCGCTGATTGGAAGTTGTCCACGAGGTCGCAGGCGAAGGGGATCTGAGTTATCTAGGGGCAGAGAATATGTACCTGCAAATTCATTATATTAGTGTATCATTGCCTTGGAGCCTGATTTTAGTTTGGGGTAGTTTCACCTGCTGTGCATGTACATATGTGGGCTGTAAATAGTTTACACAGTCAGTTTGGGGTTGTACCCTGGCTAAGCCAGGTATTTGTATGTCTGTCTTTTATGTGAAATATGAATAAAGATGGGTTTAAAAAAAAGAAGTAAGTAATGAAACATACAAACCACCATAGAAGGCATTATGGCCATAGCTCAGGATTATCTGGAACAGATGTTTAGCTCAGCATATCAACCATAAGGCAGTTCAATGACCTATTTAGAGACCTGGTCTTGCCTCACCTTATGGATTACAAAAGAAACCCTTCAGACAACTATCACTAAAGAACAAGTTCATGGGGTAATTAAAGCATCCTTAGTTAGATCACCCCTGGTCTAGATGACTTAACATCTATATATCATAAAACCATATTGATTTTTTGATAAAATCTTAGTTCATGTGAACAACTTTCTTTTATTTAATGGAGACCCTACTCCTGCCTTTGGGGAAAAATAAATTTTGTTTTATTTATTTCGCTTTTGTTGACGGGTAGGTGCACTCAGACAAATCCTGCCTATTTTCAGGCACCGACCGGGTAGGGGATACAGAAGAATTCCAACTGACCTTGAACCAGATTAAGCTGTTGGTGGTATTTTTTTAGTGAATGAGGGAATTTGGCCAGGACACCGGGAAATTCCCTACTCTTTTCGATAAGTGCCATGAGATCTTTAACATCCATCTGAACTACCACCAATCCAGGCAGATGGGACCTTGGTTTAACGTCTCATCCAAAAGATGGCACCTCAGAAGTGCAGCACCTCTCATGCTGCACTACAGTGTCAGTACTGGGATAGTAACCCAAGTGCCAGATGTGGGAACTGAACCCACAACCCTCTGATCTCCGGCCTCAGAGGCGAGTGTGCTACCTACTGAGCCACTGACACTGACTGTTTAATACAAGAAAGGAGATGCTCACAATCTAAAAAGCTGGTGATCCTTGTCTTCTTTAACACAGACTTACAAATTACAAATTTAATAAAAATTATATGTAATGGGCTAGCATCAGTCATGGGTGTTCTCATATCCCCTTGTAAGTCCAGCTCCAACAAAGGTCGATATAAGCAGAACAATTTAATTATGTTATATGAAATTGTAGAGTAAGGTAATAGAGGGACATTATCTGGCTATGTTGGCTATGTACTTTCCATTGGTCAGGAAAAGCAATCAACAGGATGTCACTTCAATACATGTTTTTTTTATTCAATCAACATGGGCTACCTGAGCTGTTTATTCATTGGATTAAGAAACTTTTCAAGGTTGCTTCTTTGGTGCCTTACAATAATGGACATCTAGGATGCTCTATAATGATACAGAAGTGGTGAGACAGGGCGTGTCACTTAACTCTTTGCTATATGTTTTAGTTTGGACCCAGTGCTCTGTGTATTATACTACAATCCCCAGATTTGCCATTTAAGGGCTAGTATGGAAGAAACATATCTCCAGTTTTCACACTCACCTCCATACGTGCTTATTATATATGTTGGTGGTAATGATTTGGGCTGCAGAAAGGTCTTGATCTGATTCTTCAAGCAAAATGAGATATTTTGGAAATTAATAGGTTGTTCCCAGGCTGCAAGATTATGCATTCAAATACTATAGAGTACAGGGTTTGAAAAATCTATAATACATATCTGACTTATAGAAAATCTGCAAGACAGTGAGCATACAAATATCAGCATTTCTTAAAGATAAGACATCCATTAATAGAACATTTCCATATTCTAAATTCAGTTCAATGTTATTTTTATACTGGAAAGTATGTGAGCAACAATGCCCATTTTCACAAATGTCCAGTGGTACAGAAAATCAATGATACAGAGAAAAGGTAAAACAGTATTTGCAAAATGTTATGGTATTTACAGTAGGAACAGTATATATGACAGGATCATCTAGATGAGAAAAATAAGAGCACACAAGAATAGAGCCAATATACAGATACATATAAACTCTAAGGTAACTCCAAGGGCTTGGGACATTCAGGGGATTGCCAACCAGGGCAGGCGAAAGTGGTGGATTGAGGAGGTGGTTCTGAGGGAGGAGGTGAATGATTCAATTGAACTACAGGTCTGAAGTTCACGGGGTAGTTTATTGTAAAACTTCAGGCCCTTGCACATGATGGAGTTCTACACATGCTGTGGCAAAAGGGGTGTCGAAGATATGACTCTTGTACTGCACTTGGGAACCAATAAGGAGAAAGGAGTTAACACTGATTGGCAGCAGGTTATGGTGAACGTTAGTAGGAAGGAGAGCATTTTAAGTTGTAATCTTGCCTCAAGGGTGAGCCAGTTGAGGGAGGCATAGAGGTGCGATGGGTCATCCAGAGGAGGCTGGTCACAAAGCATGCAATATTATTGTATGTAGTCCTGAGTTTGGAGAAAAGGGGGTGTTGGGGAAGTAGACAATTGAGCCATAATCAAGGAGGGCAGGAGAAGGGAGCTGGAAAGGCGTAATCTGGAGACTGGGAAAAAGAACTTTCTGATTCAGTGTAAGAGACCTAGCTTCATATGGATTTTCTTCTGAGGTTGGTAATATGGATATTGTAGGTCAGGTGAGGGTCTAAATACAGTCCAAGGTATTTTAAATTGTAGACTTGTTCTATGATGCTAGCAAGATTGTCTGAGGGGATCAGTCCATGACTGGGGCTTTTCTTGGGCCAGAGAAGATCATAATCTTGGTCTTCTTGGAGCTGAGAACAATGTCTTTTGCAGAGAACCAAGTATGTAGCTTGCTGAAGTCAGCATGCAAGTTACTGAACATTGTGTCCAGGTTAGTGTTGCTGCAGTAGAGGGCTGTGTCATCAGGATAAAGGACTAATTGGGTGGTTTGGCAGATGGAAGTGAAGTTATTGGTGAAGAGTGAGAACAGGAGTGGTCCAGGATGGAGCCCTGGGTACTCCATATTTAATCAGACATTCAGCAGAAAATGACTGTTGATATTAGTTTTCTGTGATCTGCCAGAGAGGTAGCTTCTGGCCCATTTGACAACATTTTCAGATGTGTGCAAGCCCTTGAGGGTGTACAGGAGAAGGCCGTGTCGTCCAGGTCGAATGCCTTGGTCAGGTCCATGAAGACAGACCTTGTGTACTGACCCTTATTGTTTACCTTGAAAACATCTCTGGTGAATCTGTCCAAGGCAGTTTTGGTGCTATGTCAGTTCTGAAGCCATGCTGGGCAACAGAGAAAATTATGGTAGTTGAGGAAGGTGGTAAGCTGGTATAGAACAACTTTTCAATGATTTTGGACAGGAAAGCAAGGAGGGAGATAGGTTGGTAATTCCTACTTCATTCCTTGACCCAGACTTGAACAATGGTTTGACAGTGGTGGTTTTCCAGGTGTTAGGGAAATAGCCAGAGCAGAGGAGTGGTTTAGTACGTTGGTGATGGGGACCGCTAATGAATTAATGGCTAGTTTAAGGATTTGAAAGTTGATTCTGTCCAACCCTTTGCTGGGTTTAGGGTTGTTACTTTGGATGAGCTTTATAGTGTCCTAGGCTTTTGGAACCTAAGATAGAATCTAGGCTGGTCCCAGATGTAGTATTGGGGCAGGGAGGTACAGGATGGATGGGGGGAAGGGGTGAGGAGGGAGGGTTTATATTTATCAGGGTCACCAAAGAATGAGTTGAAAATGTTTACTACTTCTGAGGATCATTGGTCTGCTTGCCACCATGGATCAGAGTGATAGGTTCGATATTCTTGCGTTTCCGAAGTGAGTTGAGTATAGCCCAAAGTTGAAGGGGTTGATGTTCCCCAAATTGCTTATTATGGAAAAAATCAATTTTGGCTTTTCTGATGACTGATTTGCACTTGTTTCTGAATGCTTTGTAGAGGGACAGCTGGGCAGGGTATCTGTCCTTGGTGTAATGGGCCCAGGCTTGTTTCTGGTCCTCATCAATTTAATGGTGTCGGATGATACTCATAAATTAGCACGTCCCCTAATCCTGATTTTTGAGAGAGGCATATTTGTCACATAGACTGTTGAGGATGGAAGAGAATCTGTCAAGGATAAAGTTGAGGTTACCTGGGGCAGTAGTGAATGACCAGTTGACTAGGCTGAGATTGTGTGTTATATTTTCAACTGAGTTATTTGTCTAGTGACTAGAGAGGATGAACTTGGGGGCACTGGGGTATGGCAGCTTAGATTTAATGCTAAGAAGTGCAAGGTAATGCACCTGGGAAACAAAACCCAGGGGAAGAGTACACAATGGGGGTGAGATACTAACAACAACAAAAATGGAATGGGACCTGGGGTAGTCATATCAGATGACTTAAAGGTGGGCAAGCAATGTGAGAGGAAGTAAGGAGGGCTGGGGGATACTGGGATGCATAGGGAGGGCATCACCAGTGAAAACAGGAAGTTGTTATCCCTCTGTACAGACAGCTGGTGAGACCCCATCTGGAGTACTGTGTGCAGTTCTGAGACCCAATCTCCACAAGGACATAGACAAGATGGAAGCTGTTCAGAGGAGGGCAACTAAAATGGTGCAGGGTCTGCACCAGAAGACATATGAAGAGAGACTAAAGGAGCTTAATATGTATAGCCTCGAGGAAAGGAGGGAGAGGGGACATGATAGAAACTTTCAAGTACCTCAAGGGAATCAACAAAGTCCAAGAGGGTAGCATCTTTCAAAAAGAGTGTGCAAGAACAAGGGGCACAATTTGAAGATGGGGGCAGCTCAGAGGTAATGTAAGGAAGTATTTTTTCACAGAGAGGGTTGTGGATGCATGGAACGGCTGGAGGAGGTTGTGGAGTCAAAAACAGTGGTGGAATTCAAGCATGCATGTGACAGCCATAAAGGCAATTCTAGGGGGTGGGGTAGAAAGAAGTAGGCTGCTGGTTAACTAGGATCTGCAGCTTATCCATTAGGTAGGAAATGGGCAGACTGGGTGGGCCAAGCGGTCCTTATCTGCCATCAAATTCTATGTTTTATGTTTGGGCTAACCAAAGACAGTAGGTGGCGAGTGATCACTGATGCAGTCTGGTGATATTTTGGAGTCAGTGATGCTTGAGGGGTTGGAGACAATGACCCAGTCGATTAGCGATTGAGTCTGTGTCTCATAATTCCACCTTGGGTATGGAGATAAGCTGGTGAAGGCCAAGGTCAGCAATGCAGGATTTGGCAGTGTCGGCTGGCTGGAGAACCAATTTATGTTGAAGTTCCCGAGAAGAACTCACTCCCTGTTAAGAGGGAGGGAGTGTTTGAGGAAACAGAGACTCCAGGTTGGATGGAGGTGTTCCTGGGGAAGATAGGTGATAGGGAGGGTGAGGGTTTTATGTTGCCCAAGAAATATGTTAATGGAAAAGGTCTCAAACAGGATGAACTCAGAGTTGAGACTGTGTTTTGTGAAAGAGAACTTGTTGGAAACAAAGAACATGCAGTCGACACTTTTTTTCTCTCTGTCTGTCTATCCTGACAGAGGTGAATCTGCTGAGTTCAATCTTCCCATTGGCAATTTTGTGAGAAAGCCAGGTTTCTGAGAGTGCAATAATGCTAATAATACTGTATTCTCAGGAGAGATTAGCATTATACTGGCTCAAGGCAAATGCTATGGAAGAAAGCAGACTACAACACATGTGCATTGAAGAAGCCATTAAATACTTACAGGACAGAATATCTTTTCCTAGTATACTTATTGAAAATGCTGTGAAACCTTAGGGCCTGTTATAATACCATTCAGAGACCTTTTCTTGCACTCAGATGAAATCTCCACAGCAATAAAGGACTGGTTGAGAACTATTTTTAGATAAAAAGATTTAGAGATATTCTCATAACTAAAGATACTGTAAGTAAATAGCTCTCACTTACTGTAAAAATACCTACTTTGATTTTAAAAATATTTGGATTTGACTGACAATCCACAACTCAGGAAATTACTCACTAAATTCATTTTTGAGTAGGATGACATAGACTTATTTACTGGTTCCACAATAAAAGACCACTAAAGAGTGTAAACGTAAAAGTGGAGAAGATAACCTGGCTCACCTATTAATTTTGTGTCCCTTATACAAAATTCAGACATAAAACTTGGGTGATATATTAGCTTTTTCAGATACAGCACCACATAAAATGGTAACATATCTACTCTGCTCCAGTTCTAAAACAATACTAGAAGCAGTGGTCTTATTTTTAAGGATCATTGCTTGTAAGAAATTGCATATTGTAAAATGATTGAAGTACTGTCAAGACATGATATTGCCTTTGTTGAATGATGTTATCATAAAATTTCTAAATTGAATCTAGACATATTGGGCTGGATATTCAAACTGAGCCCAAAAAAGTGTGCAATAGCAGGAGCAAGCACAAGTCCATTGTGCCCATGAGCAATAGACGCGATATTCAAAAAGGAGCAAGCCAAATTGCGCCTACAGCTAACATCTGAAATATCGCACAACCGGGCCATAGCGCAACTAGGGAGGGTAAGCTGAGCAGATATGATGCGCTATGGCGCAACAAGGGATGTCCAGCTGAGCAGTCCAGAGGTGCCATAGCGCAAGCAGGAGCCCCCAGCTGCAGAGCAATGTAACTGTACAACCAGGAGGTAGGGCCCACCACCCATGCCACAGATGGGCACAGGAACAAACAGAAAAACTGGCAATGTGCCCCCACACCCCAAGCACAACACAACTGGGGAGGGCTGGAATAACCACCGCCCATGGGGACAAGCAAGCAACCCACAGCTGGGCCATGGTGCCCCATCACACCCACCGCAAGCTGAGACTGCCACACAAGGAGGGCGGACCACCCCGTGCCACACCATCCCCCAGTGCACAGCACACCCTGCACCATGACCCCAGACACCCCCCATGAGCAGTGACCACCACTGCAGGAAACCCATGCATACCACCACCCCACTGTGACACTGCACCCTCATGTAGCACAGAGCCATACAAGCCAGCCCCACCATGAGCACCCAGCAGTGGGTGGCAGCACATGGCAATGCAACAACGGCAGACACAGTGCCAACATGCACAATCCCCCGAGGCACAGCTGAGAGACCGACCATCGTCAGCACAAGAGGTACCTCACACGGGACAGGGCATGCCCCCACACCACCACCAGTGATACAGCACCCTGCACAGTAGTCCAGTGACACACCCCAACCTCCCACTGGCCATAACATCTGGCACAGACACCCACAGTGGTGCGTGGAAGCATGCACCACACCGATGCAACACAGTGCAGGGACAAATACCCACCCATACCCAAGGGACAATAACACAGGGATGCAGAAGTCGGCAACCAAGCCCCCAGTGTGGGCCCATGGAAATATGTACACACAGCCTGCAGTCCTCCCTGGCACAGGAGTGCCAGCCACCCTGCGAGGCACTGTGGACCCGCACGACACCAGCATATGCATGGAGCACAGGTCACAGACAGTGGTGCACATCCCCTGCAACACACACAAGGCACAGCATGGAGGTGGGACAACAACTGCAGAGGCCACAATGTCACCTAAGGCAAACATGCACCGCACCAGTGACAGGAGGCAACTTAGCATTGTGATGGGTACAGTGGCTGCCCTGCATGGACAGCCACCACTGACATGGCAGCAGACCTTGCAGGTCACAGACATGCAAGGGTGTCAGCGCTGCACAGTCCATGGATGGTTGACAGGGCACCATGGACACAGAGCATGCACCATGGACCACTGCACACAGTCATCTATTGCACAGGGAACAACACACACCACAGACACCGACTGATAGCTACTCCCACACCATACTCACTTCCCCATGGACATACACACAAACCCATGACTGCACCACCCCAGACACCATGCACACCACTGCAGCTGAGCACCAATAGCCCACTGCAAATCAGAGACAACCACAGTATTCATATCAAAATAATTATATTGTAACATATAAACAAAACTATTTACAGAACTATGTACATATGGGGGAGGGACATAAACAAGGTGGGGTGGGGGCAGGGGTGAACATATAAGAGAGGGAGAAGGTGTGAGGTGGGTCCAGGGAGGAAGGTATTTCCATGGGCATGGATGGCCCATCATCTGCCCTGCTCATCTGCCATGTTTTGCTGATGTGACCTCAGCCTCCTGACCCGTGTCAGTCCATCCTTTGAGGATCACCAGGGATGCCCTTGCCACCTCGACAGCTCCTGCAGTCCCCTCTCTATGGCCCAAAGTCGCTGTACACCTAGGATGAGGGAGCAGAGTCAATACATGTGACTGTCCATCCCCTGCAGCCCACCCATGGTGCATGGCATACAGCCATGTGCCATGCCCCTGTGATGGTGTGCGACCACCCTCAGTGACCGTGTCCACAAGACCTGCCCACCCAGGCAGCCACAGCCATGTGGACCACTGCACACACCCACCGTCCATGTCCTGCACAGCATCACCATGGGCGTACAGTAACGTCGGCTATGCGGTGTGAAGGCAGTGCCACAGCCATGCCCGTACACGCATGGATCACCACTGACACACTCCCAGACATGCAGTGCCACTGGACAGTGCTGACTGTCACAAGCCGCGTGCATGGCGGTGGTGTCCATGGATGGTGGCCATGCCCGCTGCCCACCCTGTTACACAGCATGCAACATTAATCATGGAGTTATTGCACTCACCCTCATCGGGCCGGTCAGGTCGGCAGTGATGGTCCTCGTCCTGCATGGACGCCTGTCCACCTCCTCCGTGCTCCTCCCCAGCTGGCACCGCCTGGCCCACGCCTGTGGGGAAACAAGGAGAAGAACATCAGTACAATCCCGAAGCAAAGTCCCCTGCCCCAATGTGTGTGCCCACCCACCCAGCTAGACCCACCCACCCCACACCCCAGGAACACCGCCAATGCCAACCCTAGACTAGCCCTCCCTATGTGCTGGACACATACAACACTGTTACCCATATGGACAATATAAGTGCATAGACGGAACCCCCACCTGGACGTGGCACCATGCCCCTCCTGGCATGTGACCACAGATGGGCTAGTAGGTTCAGCTCCCTCCTCCTGAGGTCCCCATAGCAGTGCCTGCATTGCTCTGAGATCCTCCTGTGTCCAGTGGCCACCTCCAGGTCAGTGGCCACCCCTGCCAGACCTTGGTCCTGGCCCTGTCCAGTTCCTCATCACAAACAGTGGGCCATAGTGTGGCTCTACATAGCCAACTCAGTGGCACTCCATTGTGGGGCTCTCCTGCGTGCCATCTCAACAACTATAGTAGGCAATATGGCGCTCTGCAGCACGGTACCCCATACGCAAATGCTGCGGCATAGTGCTGCTATTCCCATCACGCTGTTACTGAACAGCGCGATAGAGTGCAGCCATGCCTGATGCATGGCACCAAGGGGCAAAGGTCAGGCACAGGGTCAAGGGTCTCTGGCACAAGGCCACGACAGCCATCGGACGACTATGCGTGAGAGCGTGATTGGTTGCCTGTTTGCCAGTGCCACAGTGGACTATTGAGCAGTTTTGCCATTGCGCCTATGGAGGCCAACTGTCACAGCACCTAAGGCGATATTCATAGCGCCACTGTCACAATGGTGGCCGTGCCTGCAATGACCATCGCACACAGTACATCATCAGCACAGCAGACGCCAGGGTCAGCAGCCTGGGCATGCGCAGTGAGGTGTACTACGATGCCACGGAACTGCGCCACTGGCTCAGCCCATTCAACACAGTTGTGCAAGCGAAAAGCGTGATATTCAGCCGTCGTATGCTAATCATCTGATCAGCCATTCAATGGCGCAGCACCGTGATTTGCATCTAATTAAAGTTGATCCTCGCCTAATTTGCATGTACTGCGCTATAAAGTGTGACAGAGTTCTGCAGTGGCCATATTCAGTTACTGCAGTTTATAGGTGAGTTGCATGCTGTGTGGGAGTGTGGACTGTGGATTCAGGGACATGCTTTGGACTGCACAGTCACAGGTAACCACTGCCATCTTTACAGGCTGAATAATGACCGATCAAGGTCTGGGTGAGGAGAACAACTATGGTGGGTGGAAGAGGAGGCCCAACTTCACGGGCGGAGACAGAGTCACTTTTCAAGGCCTACCTGGATCAGGAGCCACTGCTCAGTGGACGCGGGCACCCCTCTGGCCCATGCTGCTGCATGGAGGAGGTGGCATGTGCCGTGAACCTGCATGGCAGCCACCAGCGCTCTGTGCAGGAATATGAGAAGAAGATGGGTACTGACAAGAGGAGGGTGAAGGAGAAGGTGGCTGACATCAGGGCGCACGTGCTGCAACAGGCGGTGGACAGCCGGAGGTGGTGCAGCTCACACCAGCAGAGGACTGACTTGCTGCAAGCATGCCCGCAGTGCCATAGAGGGAGTTCCGGGAGGTGGCTTCCAGATGGGTGGTGGCCCATCTCTGCATGGTAGTTGGTGTGCCTTGAGGAGCTGGTTAGGTTACAAGCAGTAACATGACTTTGCTCCCCTTACAGATCCTGAGCGCCTGCATGGGTCAATGTTGGTGGGCCTGTCCACTGAGGACAGTCAGACGGAGTCAGGTGTGGACCATCCACCTCCACAGGTTTCTGTGGATCGGCACAACAGTGGTGCCGTCTGGCTGTCCACAGTGCTGTCGTTGAGACAGGTGTGGGGAAGCCCTTCTGTGTCTCAGCATTCTGGCATCCATGGATGCCAGCACGCTGTGGCTTTGGCTGGGGCAGAGATGCGCACCAGTGATGAAGACATGACCGTCATGGGCAGTGATACATGTGTGCCATGAAATGGACACACAGCAGGTCAGCTCGCGCCATGACTCTGGATGGTGCCGCCTTGAGAGCTGAAGCGTGTCAGCACAGTCCCAGGCTGTGATTGTCAGCACCAGTGGGGCAGCACTGGTGGCTGGACAGTGGGACTGTTGCGGCCACGGCGGGGGCAATACTGAGCCCTGAGGTGCAGCGGCCGGAGGGTGGCAGCAGCAGTCGCCCACCAGGACTGGGGGTTCAGGGTTCGGGCAACATCTGTGCAATGCCTGAGGACTTGCCCATACCTGGTCCTGGTGCACAGCACCCACCCTCAAGGGGTGCTGAACATCAGGCTCATGCACACCCTGAGGGACAGGATGCCGAGGAGGCAGACGACCTCTTTGACGAAGCACACCCTCCTACTGCAGGCATCGGTCCAGCAGCAGATGCAGCTTACAGCGTCCGTGGAGGCACTGTGTGTGGCTCTGAAGTGGGCAGAGGAGCATTGCAGCAGGGACACCGATAGGATCCTGTCACGGATTAACCATTTGCGGGAGGATGTGACCACTGCCATTGACAGGCATGCACAGGTGTCCATTGCTGTCATGGCTACAATGGGCACACAGTCAGGTGCCCATGCGTAGCTCACACCACGCAATACGATATCCACTCCTGTTCCCGGCATCGCGGCGACACCCACCCTGTCGACGCCGGTTCAGCTGTGGGCATCCCGAGCACTCCTGGTGCAGGCATGTTCAGTGTGCTGCAGACCCCGTGCGGCATGGTCGTGTTCATGCAGTGGAACCCCTGGGGACCATTGGTGCCACCCCATGAGGCCCGGTGGTCAGCCTGCCAGTGCCAGCGGTTCTCGGGCGGGCCGCCCATGCATCCAAGGTGGCCATGGCACTGTGCCACAAGAATGACCTGTCTCCCAGCGCGGGCACTGTCTGGTGCTGCCCTGTGTGCATTGTGTGTTTTGGTGGGCAGTGCACAGGTGGGTGCCCGCCATGCACGCTGAAACACGGTCCACCTGCACACCCTCCCAGCTGCTGTCCATAGGTATGTGTGCATGATGATGCCTGCATTGCGCTGTACACCAAAGTGCAATGGTGCCCAGCATCTGACACATGCACATGGACAGACAGTGGACGTGGTGGCCTGTGACGACGTGTGTTGCTAGTGTTGGTGTTCTGGCTTGGTTGCACTCCTGCCCTCTGTGCACTTTTGGTGCATTGTGTGTGTGCGTGTGTGTGTGTGTCCGTCCATGTGGCGTGTTGCTGTTCACCCATCCCTGGTTGTGTGTGTGCTTCTGTGCCCTGCCACATCCCTTGCCAGCATGCACCCTGGTGTGTTTCCATGCATGTTTGTGGGCTGTTCCTTAGCCACTGGTGGTTGCATGGCACCATGACTTACCTGGGTTGGCTGTGGTGCTCCTCTGTGATGGTGTCCGGTGCAGCTGTGCCTGCGGATCAGTCGGGGTCCTGTCGGCCAAGGGGCGTCAGCCCATCACCATCATCCGGCGTCCCCATCGTCCCATCGCTGTCCTCCTCTTTGACCTGTATGGCTATCTCCCATTCTTTGGTCATGTTCTGCAGGATGCAACAGGCCAGGAATGTCCCACAGCCTTTGAAGGCTGTACTGTAGGGCACCGCCAGAGGTGTCCAGGCAACGAAACATGTCTTCAGCATCCCAAACACCCACTCAATGACATTGCATGGTGGCATGTGCCTCATTGTAGCATTGCTGCAATGGGGTCGTGGACCACCGGTAGGGTGTGAGCAGCCAGGGACGGAGGGGTATCCACTGTCACCTGTGTGCAGATAGTGGAGATTAGTGTTGTGTTCAGCTCGATCTTCCTAAGCCCTGTGGCCACACCCATGTCACCTCTGGCCATGCCCCCAGGCCCACAATATGTCCATTTCATTTGCATACTCACCCACTAGATGTCCTGTGGGGATGTCCCCACTCAAAGCAGTGGCACAGTGCCGACTAGTGCCAGATGCTTATGAATCATGCTCCCCAGGGTGCATTGGCAGACATCGATGATGCGCCCCTGGCATCGCACCACCTGGCTGTCGACACTGAATAGCCCTTGTGGTTCATGTATGCAGCCCCTCTCTGCCGGGTGGTGTGCATATGGCCACATGGGTGCAGTCTATTGCCCCTAGCACACCAGGCATACGTGCTACCCTGTGGAACTCCTGCATGTTTGCTGTGCGCCCGCCACTGTGCTGGGGAAATGGATGTACTTGCAGCATGTGGCAGCAATGCGCTGAGGAATTGGATGAGGATGCGTGATGTGGCCGACTGTGTTATGCCTGTGGTGTCCCTGGTTGGTCTCTGGAAGGTACCCGTGGTGAGCAAGCACATGCAGGCTGTTACCTTGTCTCCATTGACAGAGCGTGACTCCTGCGTGTGGGTGCCTGCATCTCATCACTGCACAGCTCACAGATCCACCTCAGTTTGCCCTGTTCAGGCGGTGCCGCCCACAATCTCGATATCTGTAAACAGCTCAAAGCTGGTGCGGGCTCGGTACTGCCTGTTGGGGCTATACCGATGGGCCCTTCCACGGCCACGCCCCTGCCGCATGCCTTCTCACCCCTCATTACGGCCTCCATGTGGAAGGTGGCACTGGTCATGTCCCTGGCTTGCTTTCCCCACAGCTGTTGCTTTGCTCCTCCCGCTGTCCTGACTGCTACCCCCGCACCGGTACACCTGTCTGTGCTGGCTTCTAGTATGTGTGTCACCACACCTTTCCTGTGCCCTCTCTTCTGCAGTGTGGTTTCCTGGCCTGTCCTGTTTCTCACAGTTTCCCCTGTGCCTGTCTCTCCCCTGCCTCATGTGTAGCATTCTTGTGCCTCCTCCTTGCTCCTTTTATTTTGGCTCATTTCTCTATGGCGCAACTTCCGCTTGCTCCACTGTTGCGCATTGCGCAAGTCTTTGAACATCACACTGCGCCTTTATTCATGGTTCCTCCTCCTTGGGTTGCGCATGCCTTCATATCATTGCGCTGTTGCTCAGCATGTTTCGTGGCGCAACTGCCTCCCGCTGAATATCGCAGTTTGGCGCACTGGACTTGCACTGGTGCAATCCTATTACATGGTGCAACCCTTTGAATATCCAGCCCATTGTCATTATTAGGCCCTTAAGATGAATGCTGGTAAGAAACTTTATTTGCAGTTTTAAATAATGTGAAATTGCTGCTAAAATGTCAATTATTAAACTATGTTATTTTAACCTTTATATAATGATTCTAGATATGTATTTGTATTATGTTGTTGTAATGACAAAAGTTGTTGACCAATAAAGATATTTTATTATTATTACTACTACTACTACTACTACTACTACTACTACATTCCATGTTGGCTTTTTCCTAGAAATTCTGTACACATTTTGACAAAGGCAATGCAGTTTTCCTTAGTGATGTCAAGCATGCAGTGAAACAATTTACATATCACCCTGCACAACAGTTTCCTGCACATGCCCCACCCTTTTATACAAAGGCACTTTTCAGAACCATGGTATTTATCTGCCAAATATTTTTTTAACTTTTCTACACTATGGTATGGGTAATGAAATACATAATATGATGTGTAAACACATTAACCCGATGACTATTTAGACAATTTGTTTTGACTAGCACACTGTCACAGAGGAAGCTCAGCAGTGCCTGAGTGATATGTAAGACATGCCTGCATTATGCCGACATGTTCCATTGCTGCTGTGTATATTGTGATTTAGACTTTGGGTAAGTTTGTTACTTTATGGACGTTAAATAAAATATTTTGAAAGCCTGAAACCTGTTCAGGTCCGTGTGTGTGTGTGTGTGTGTCACTTTTACTCTTGCTTGAACCCTATTTGTGTTTTTACTCTTGCCTTGAACCCTGTCTGTGATTGCACCTAGTGCGCTTCTGGTGTGGCATTCATTTCTCTTTCCTGCTTTAAGATATAAGGAAGGAAACATACAGACCACCCCATAAGGCATGATGGCAGTTGTTCAGGATTATCTAGAACAGAAAGTAATAGTAGTAATATTCATTTATTTCTGGCACCCTTCCGGGAGGCTCAGGGTGTCACTACATAAAATCAGAGAATAACTTCAATCAGTTCTATTATTTATTTTATTAATTTATTTATGTAAAAGTTGGTGACGGAGAGGCACACTAAAGCCAAGGCTCATTTCAAGGTGCGACACAGGGAATGGGAGATAAGGAGTATAAATACAATTGATAAACACTGTACACAATTACTTAGCTTACATGCCACAGAGGAACAATCTGATATGAGGATAGGGTGCATTGACTTTGGCATGAACCAGATAATAAATAATACAATATTAACTAAGCAGCAGCACATTGCATATTACATACTTTATAGGAGCGCAAATCAAGTGACATACAAGAAACTGACATTCTGATGTGAGGGTAAGGTACAATGGCTAGGTGTAGAACTGTAGATTAAATAATACAAAATTACTAAATAGCACCACTATGCATATTACATACAGAGAGATAGCAAGAGAGGACAATTAGGAGGCTGATATTGGAGCCAAGGGCAGTGAAGACCAATGCAATCACTAGATGGAGAGTAGGCAGGAGGGCTAAGAGGGGAAGAGGGAAGGAGAAGGGGAAGGGGATGGATCGGGGTGTGGATTGGGAGAGTACTTATTTTAAGCATAGCAAAGAAGATGAATGTCTAAGGGAGTTTGGAAGGGCATTCCAATGGGAGGGTGATAGGAAAAGGTTGATTTACCAGAGCAGGAGGAAGGGCAAGGAAGAGAGAAGTGTGTGTATCTCTGGTGTGGAGGATAAGAGGACAAGGAGTAAGGTGAGAACAGTGAGGAGAGATAGGCTAGGAGAGACCCGAGCCAGAATTTTGAGATGAAGAGGATAACATGATATAATCAGGACAAGTGAAGAGAGGTGAGGGAGAGGGTAGTAGAGTGAACAGTAGTTAGTGCAGGGGGTGGGTGCATTAAACGCAAAGTGACATCAGGCATTGTAAAGGTAGTCCAGCCTGGCTAGTAAGGAGGAGAGGCAAGTCCATAGACAACGCCAGCCTAGTCAAATAAAGGGAGAATCATTTTAGCTAGAAGTTCTCGTGGACAGGCAGGGGAGGAGTCTTTATGTATATACAGGGCCCCAGTTTGGGGCAGAGTTTAGGGTAGATATGTTCTATATGGGATGAAAAATGAAGCCAGTTGTCTAGCCACATGCTCAGGTATTTGAAAGAGGGACTTCATCTAAGATGGTACCATCCAGGGTGGAGAAGGAGAGGGAGCAGAGGTTGGATAATCTTTGAGGGCCTCCAAGGTCATCAACATGGTTTTCCTGGCATTAACTCTGAGTTGGTTGTCATGAAACCATCAAAGGATGGAATGGAAATCTGATTGCAGCTGACACTGGACTTCTGGGGTGGAGGGACCTGAGACATAAAGGATGGTATTGTCCACATACATATGTATGTTTAAGAAAGAACATGCTGAGGGAAAGTCAATGAGGAAGACGGAGAGGCGGACAAAGCCTAAGATAGAGCCTTGGGAACACCGGCCTGGATAGGAAGGGGGAGAGGGTACCACCAGCAAAGAAGTTGTCTCTGGCCAGAGAGGTAGAGTTAATGATCAAGGAAGAGAGTCCTGCAGAGCCAGGTTTATGGAGGATGGGGTATGAGACAGAATTGAAAGCCTTAGCAAAGCCAATGAAAATGACAGCAGTTATGTGTCCCTGGTCCATGTTTGTGAGCATAGAGTTTGTTACTTGAAGGAGAGGGTAATGGTCAAGTGAGTTGACCTGAAACCGGATTGGAAACGAGAGAGGAAATCAGAGGAGTTAAGAAAGTCAGTGAGGGGGAGAAAACAAGGGATTCTTGCAATCTGGCCAGAATGTGAAGGAGGAATATGGGTCTGTAGTTTCTGGAAGTAGAGGGATAGATCATTTTATGCAGGAGAATTACTTTACCAACCTTTAGCAACCTTTAGCAGATGGGTAAGGGGGGAGTGATGACACGGGCAGAGATGTGGAGGAGTTAGGGTCAAGGCCATCAGAACTGGACTTATGGGTGTTTAGAGAAAGAAGAGCAGGATAGACTTCATAACTAGAGATGGTAACTGAAGGAGATGCCCTGGGGCAAGAGGAGGCAATAGAGGTGGGCACATGTGGTGAAAGGAGTTCAGTAAGGAGGTGACAGAAACTGGATCAGAGACAGTTGACACATTGATGGTAATCATAGGGGCTAAGGGTTTGAAAGGAGGATCAAAAAGTGAGTGGATTGAGCACCAGAAATTGGAGGGTATTAAGCTTTTGTTGAAGCTTTGACTTTAAATACATTAGTTTCCAGTTCTAATAGCTTTGATGCACGTATTCATAAGGGACCTGTAAGTCTGGAAGTCAGAAGGGAGAGAGAGGATTTGAAGTGGGCCCAGGTGAGTTCACAGGATGTTTAAAATTGGATGATGTCTGCCAGAATCCATGGGTGATGGGATTGTTTAACTCTGTGTCTTCTGAAGGGGACATGGGTGTTTCATGCTTTAAGTAGGAAGTGCGTGAATATAGAGAGGAAGAATTGATGTCAGGTGCAGAATAGTCCTGTAGAAGAATGTCTGTGTTAATCAATTTGTAGGATTGGAGCCACCGGTAGATGGGGGAGGGGCATACATAGTTTGCACACACAATGCTGTATAAGGTGATCACTAAAAATTTCAGGAGAATGTCACCTGCTGCAGTTCGATGGGGATGGGAAAAGAGTACCCAATCCAGGAGGCAATTGTTTGGGGAGATGGGGTTGAGCCTAGTAGGTTCTGTAATTAACTGAGTGAGATTGAGGATTCAGTCTTTTCTATAAGGGGCTTAAGGCTGGAGAGATCCAGTTTTGGTTGAAATCACGTGGTAAAGGATTTCAGCCTTTGAGGTATTGATAACTAAGAAGCAATGGTAAAGGAAGGAAGGAAGGAAGGAAGGAGAGCTTTTGGGGTAGGCATACATTACAGCAACGACAAGATGGAGGAAGGAGGGAACTTTAGGTAACAATGAAAAGCTCATGGGAGGAGGGTCGAGATTCACTTAGGGGTATGAAGCTAGGAATATTCTGATGGGCGACATGGCCACACCACCACCTCACTTAACATGGTCTTGGTAGATAAAAAGATAATTGGGGAGGGACAGCTGGGAGTTAGGTATATACAAGGAGAGCCAGGTCTCAGTGATGCATAGGAGATAAGGGGAGTATTGGGAGACCCAGACTCTGAGAACGCAAGCTTAAGGAGTAGGTTCCTGGTACTGAAGTGACAAAGTTGAAGGCCTTTGGGAAGGGAACTGTTGGGAGGGGTTTGGGGGCTAGGGTTAGGATGGATATCCCCAACTAAAAGGAGAAGGAGGAAGGAGGTGAGGTAGTAATTGTATTTACATGTTTTAGTGAGTGTGTGTAGTTGGATTTGGACGGGGAAAGAAGGAGGGAGAGGCAGTAGAGGTGCTCGATATTGGAGGAGAATGAAGTGAGAAGAATAGGATGAGTGAGAGGGAGACGGACTAGGTAGGGAAGGAGAAAGGGAGGAGAGAGAGGTGATACAGAAGGGTTATTGATCATTTTGTTTAAAGCAGGGGAAAATCTTCACTCCAAAACTGAAACCTATAACACTGCTAAATGCAGAATATAAAATGCTGATTCAGATTTTCAACAACCGATTGAAACACTATGCAAATCTGGTAATTTCCACTGCAATTCTGTGGACTACCTTCTAAAAATCCAACATGCACTTATGATCCTAGCTACATGATAGAACATTTTTCATTATCTGGTACATCAGGGTGTGTTATTTCAGTAGATCAAGAAAAGCCTTTGATCGGTGTGTACTGTCCTTTTCTATTTCATACCCTGAAAGCTTATGGCATTCCCTCAGGTATCATTTCATGTCTGAAATTATTGTACTCTACAGTGCACCCCTAGCAACTTACCTGTCATATTCCTCGACAAGGTCCCCTGGCTGCACTGTCTCCCCGCCTCGCCCACCTCACCCCCCTGTGATTCCACTCCTGCCCCCACACCAACCACCTCACATACTCCCCTCCCCCTGCACCTCCTTCCCCATCTCCTACCCTCACTTCCCACCACCACCCCTTCCCTTGTCTTGCTCATAGCTGTAGTCTTTGTACTGGTTATTACATGTCTGTAAGTCAATGACTATATGTTTGTAACTAAAATGATGACTGTTGCACACGCTGACATGGAACCTTTGTAAAAGAGCCTCAGCTCAAAGGTATTGTAATCCTAGATTGAAATAAATAAATAAATAAATAAACAAACAAACAGTTGTTCATCCAGTCATCCAGGGACAAATCACTAAGGGGTTTCAGACTGTTACGGGGATCACACAGGGTTGCCCCTAAGCCCCCTTTTGTATATCTTTCACTAGATCCTTTTTTAGAAGATTATCGGAAGACCCTATCTGGTGGGGTATTTCAGAATCAGGCATAATGGATAAGCTTTGTGCACAGGCAGACAATACACAGCTTTCACTGTTTTTTTCAGAAATACAGTTGTATTCCAACTTACCAAACTCAATTTACATAAATGCAAAGTCTTATTTGTGGGCACTAGCCTTCCGATCTGGTAGTTTTGGGAGCATACAGATTTCCTCCAAATCTATAACAATACTAGGTGTTTTTGGACTGCAAGATTTACCCAAATGAATTGGGAAATGAAATTGCAAACAGTAGAACTTAAAGTAAACAGATGGAGACATGGGAAAAAATGTATTCACATCATTAAAAATTAATTATTCCTTCAATTACATATGTTGCTGTGATATATCTGGTACTGACCCAACTAGAAACTTAACTTTGCAGCCTGTTCTTCCAGATGTTATTGGGTAATAGGTTGAATCCGTGAAGAGGTACTATATGTGTTTATCAGTAGAGAAAGGAGGGTTGGAGGTGGTTGATTCAGGGTATTTTTCACACCCTGTTTATGACCCAGACAGTTAGATGTGGCCTAGTGTATTTGTATACACCCTATTATAAATGGAGTGAGTTAATTTTAGATAGACATTTTCAGCATGGTGGTGGTTCCACTAAAACTATCTAAATTGTTACATGTCTCAGAGTATTTTAAGCTGGTAGCATGCAAGATTCATACATGGGGTTAACAAACAACAAATAATTCAAAATTCTGGAAAAAATTATATCAACATGTAATTGATATGGTTTTTCCAGCAGAACCTTGTTTTAAAATTGTCCACAAACCGATAATCAGTTGATTTGATCCCAGCTAACAAACAGAAACATAGAAACTTAGAAACATAGACTTTGACTGCAGATAAGGACCGCTTGGCCCATCTAGTCTGCCCATTTCCCTACCTACAGGATAGGCCGCAGATCCTAGTTAACCAAAAGCCTATTTCTTCCTACCCCCACAAGAATTGCCTTATGTCTGTCCCATGCATTCTTGAATTCTCCTACAGTTTTAGACCCCACAACCTCCTCAGAAAGGCTGTTCCATGCATCTAATACCCACTCTGTGAAATAATACTTCCTCACATTGCCCCTGAACCGCCCCTTCTATCTTTAAATTGTGTCCCTTGTTCTTGCACGCTTCTTTTCTGAAAGATGCTACCCTCTTGGACTTTGTTGATTCCACTGAGGTACTTAAAAGGTTCTATCATGTCCCCCCTCTCCTTCTTTCCTCAAGGGTATACATATTAAGCTCTTTTAGTCTCTCCTCATATGGCTTCTCTTGCCAGAACCTGCACCATTTTAGTTGCCCTCCTCTGGACTGCCTCTATCCTGTCTATGTCCTTGCGGAGATGGGGTCTCCAGAACTGGACACAGTACTCCAGATGGGGTCTCACCAACTGTCTATACAGAGGATAACAACTTCCTGTTTTCTGCTGCTGATGCCTCCCTATGCATCCTAGTATATCCCCAGCCCTCCCTACTGCCTTCTCACATTGCTTGCTAACCTTAAGGTCATCTGATATGATTACCCCAAATAAAAGAATTCCTCTATATATGTGGGAACATGTATGACTTTCTGTTATGGAAGATTAAATATAAGAGGAATGCCAAATACAAAGCTAAAGAGGAATGGAATTGCCCGTATTTGGAATGTACAAATCTGGAAGAAACTACAGAACATTATCTTTTCTTTTGTTCTTATGCTAAACCTTTATGGATATTTTTAGCCAAATAAATGGGGATGTCATGGTTAAAAGGTTTGACTTATGAAGTACTGGTGCTAGGGAAATCATCCCGGGGTCAAGGTATCATCAGGATATGCTTATTGTTTTTCTATGCTGTTTGAAATACTTTCTATGGCAAGCCAGATGCCAATGGGGTTTGTCACAAAGGAAAATGTCATACAATAATGTAATGATTTTAATTCAACAAGCTATGTTGAAACCTATTTGAAAGATGTCTCTAGCCATACATCTTGAAAAATCTCTATGTGGTGGAAGGGTTTTGGTAGATTTATCAAATATAAATAATGCTGGTAAAAGTTTGTTTTGTTTGAGGGTTAACAGTTAGATTGTAATAATACTGAACTAAGTATTGCATCCTAGAACAAGTAAGATTAGAAATGTTACATTGTTTTATGTTTTTATTATTTTTATAGGTGTCCCTTAACACTGTTTAAAAATTAATTTATTGTGAGTATTAAGTTGTCTTAAGATTCCCTTCTAATATAGTGTGTGTGTTTGGGGTGAGTTATAGCATAGGCATGCAATGGAATACTTACTAATTTTTTTCATCTCCTCTTTTGGTTTTTCTGATATGTATATTATGGTGTGATTTAACACTGTTTGTATCTTATATGTTTTTGATGTTTTCACAATAAAATGTCCCCTACTCTCAGTGGGAACCTTTGACATGAGAGATGGCCACTTCAGGACTCCTTTGGAGATGAAGGATGTCAGTGAGGTGGGGAGACAGCCTCCTCTCCTACCTTTGTTCTGCCTGAAGTTATCAGTACTGCCAAGATTTTGTTACCAAAGACTGAGGAAAAGGAGGAATTACCTGACATTTTGTGTCCACTGAGGATCTAAGGGCTTTTGGATGTCCCCAAGACCCGCACCTCCTTCGGAAGCCCGCTTCTCCATTGCCCTACAGGTAATCTGGAATCGGCTACAATCTTCACTGAAACTATCTAAGTAAGTCTCTGTCAGTCTCTTCAAAATGTAATTACAGGAAAAATAAAAGATGCTTGTAGTTGTCATTAAAATAATTTTTTTATGACTGCTTAGCCTATTGCTAGACATAAGGTCCATATGGACTGTATCCCACTTTATATATGAGTATGATGACCTACTCTATGATATATAGTGTAATGCCTGTACACCCGCTACTCATGTACCTTATCAGCACTTGTAATCTTGTTGTGTGCTATTACTGTATCCTTCTGGTAGTCTTTTAATATATGTATTACAGGACCTCCTTGTGAATGATCTTGCTCAATGGAGTTTTTTTCCTGCAATAAACTTAAACTTGAACTTGATGTTACAGAGGATTTGGACTCTCCAGGTTCGGGTTCACTGTCCTAGTGAAAAGAAACCTTTTGCTGTTTAAACTACAAGAGAATGCTCATCATTTACAAGAACAGAGCATTTTAACTACACAACTCGCTACTACTGCAGGCTGGCACTAAAGCTCTCAGATTAGAGGAACAGACTGTCAACAAGATCGTGATGCAGTATCATCAAAGGCCCAAGCAGGGCCGGGTGAGTCGTCCTCACTAATGCTTCACTACTGCTTGTAACTCTGCAAATCATGGCTACAGTTTTGACCGGCAGCTTAAACGCCACATTTAGCGCAGCCGTGCTCCACTGCAGCCCAAAGAAAGGCCGTCAATACTGAACATTTTCCATCTTGCACGATTGCTAATACAGATCTGGAAATACCTGTTCTTGCTTTAAAAAGTTCAGCAAACCCTAATGTATGCTTTCCCACTGCTTTACCTAATGAGACTTTGTCAAAATCCTCTGGTTTTGTCTTTAAACAACCACTTGTCCATGGCGCTGAGTTTTATCATATACCGGAGGGACAGGATCAGATTATGTATCAGATATAGATTCACTCGCAGTAAGGGTGGCTATTTCCTCCTTTTTCACAAAAGGGTCACATAATAAAATGGGTTTAAAAGATGAGATTAAGGACAAATATAGTGAACAGACACATTAAGCCAGACACAGCCAGTTCAATTCTTCTCCCGGAATATTGGTTTCACCTTCTGAGAACACTAAACTAAGTGACTTAACATCTACCCTGAGACTGTTCTTGTCCATACTAGTGTTACTGGTTCTAATGATTTATGGACACCCCAGCAAGCCCCTAAGTGAAGCTGGCTGGCAACAATCACCAAATGGAATGTGGCTGCCTGACTTGGAGTGGGACCCCAAGTTGAATTTCATGAAAACTCTCTAGAATGGCACCTAACAGTGCTGACCCCAGCTCTTAATACCCACAAGGCTTTAAAAGACACCCTTTACAGTCTCCAGAGTCCATGACTGGGGACAAACAGGGGCTCCACAGGGGTCAGAACATTCTATTACTTCAGATACTACCTCTTTAAGAATTGGTCAGCATTACCAAAAACCTCACAGGACCTTCCTCCAGGACTGGGGATAAACAGCAAGACCATTCCCAACCTCAGAATCCTCTTCTTTGGATTTGTTTTAAAATCAAAAGGAAGCTGCACCAAGATGGAATGCAGTTAGAATCCGTTATATGGGGGTCCTGGAAGATCGCCAGATAGCCACTATGTGTGGAAATATTTGCTTAAAGATTCTCCCAGAGGTTTTGCTTTTATCAATATTTCTGGTGGAATAATTATGACATCAGCTTTCGATGGCTTATGCACTTGATCTTTTTGGGAGCGATATAAGTGAGTTTTCCCCACATGAACCCTTTTGGTGAGTCCCTCACCAAACCTTTAATAAAATACAATACCCTCATGTTTCGAATGAGGGGGTCCATGTGGATGATATTACATATTGGCTGTCCCAAAAATGCTATGTTCTCAGTGAACTCAAGGCTATCTTGGACACAGAAATATTCTGGATGGGGGTTGGAAGTAGAAGGTTAAGTTGTGGCAATCTGACTCTGGTATTAACCATGTACCAAATTCCTTCTTATTGGGGAGAACAGTGAGTTCTGTTTATAAGCTGGTCAACTGAGAGCATGTTGTAAGTGCAGTTCTAGAACACACTTATTCAACTCTTGTGACACCCCAGAGTGATAACTGCAGGAAGTTGGACATATTGTCTTTCAATGTGCTTCACATACAAAATGTGATTTAAGTGATGAAATAAGACATGTCTTTCCAGAGTGCCCATAGGCTGCAAAAATAAGGCCTCTTGTGGAAGTCCTGAACTGCTTATACAACAGGCCCAAGATCTAGTTTCTAGGCAGCTCCCCCTCCAGCTGCCCCTCCCCAGTAAGGATATCAGTGATCTGACTTCTGTGGTTGTGTCCAAAATGCTTCCTGTTAAGCAGGAACCCTTCTCAGCTGCTGTTTCTCTAGGCCCAGTCTGTTATAGAGAACAAGAAATTTGAACCCCCACTCCCTTCTGAGGAGATGATCCTCTAGGAACACTAAGCCTATACCTGTTCCTACCCCAGTTGACATTACCTCCCAGCCCATTTGAAGCGTTGGATTCCACTTCAGGAGACTCTGGAATGGAACAGGAAGATGCAGATTTGAGGCCCCTGTCTCCGATCATGCTATTCCAACAGTTCTCAGACTTTGTCACAGTGAGCCTCCCAAAATCCATGGAAAAGATTTTGAGCCTCCCAAAAATATAAATAATGTTGGGCCTCCCAAAGAAAATTAACACACAGTACTTTGCACAGTACACTATGAATACATTGAACCCCTTTGAGTACTAGGCTCACGTTCAGTTCTTTGTCTTATACTAACTAGGAACTTTTGAAAAGAGCTCCTGTGTCAAAGGTGTTATCTGAATAACAAATAATTAAAATGTACAAATATTATTCAGTTTATTGTAACCTCCCCCAGGCCAGCCTACTTGCTCTGCTATTTTCATTCTTGAACCATTGTTACCCCTTGTTTCAGTACCTTCATGGGTCAGACTACTTTTCTGTTTCCTCTCTATATGAAATAACCTTCCTACATACTTTGCCTCTTCCGTACTCCTAAGCAACTTCTCTTGGATTACTTTGCTCTTTCTTGCTATTGCTCTTGGCATTTCTATGCTCAAGCCTTGTATTTGGACTGTTCTGCCATCAGTTTACAAATTGATCAATTACCACCCTCATTATTAGTTTATTGTTCATATTTATTTGCACTATTGCTCATTGTATATTTCTTGATTATTTTGCAGTTACCTTTTGAAATGTATTCCTCCTACCTTTCCCGGTACACCTGAAATGAGCCTTGGTTCATCTCACCTTCCCTTGTCACCTATTAGTAAATAAATACATAAAATTCACCTACTGTTATTATCCTCATCTCTTCACACAAAATATATAAAACCCAAAATTTAAATACAGTACTTTTTCAGACTTGCTTGAGCCTCCCTGAACAGGTTGGGGCCTCCCAGGAGGCTGGCCTCACCATTTGAGAACCCCTGTCAGCTACTCTGAGCCAGGACTTGGTTGGGTATAGAGGCAAAAAGAAAAGAAGAGGAAAATAAAACCCTTAAGCAGTGCCTTTTTGAAGGTTGGTTCCTTGAACATTCACAGTCCTTTGAATTCTGTGAAATATCAGGCTGTCTTTGATTACTTTTATAGTTCTTCCTTTCATATATATTTTTCTGCAGCAAACATGGATGTTCACTGCAGATCAAGTTATATTTTCAAAGGAGAATGGGTCTGTAGCCATCCTTTTGGTTTTTCGGTTGGACAGTGCTGATGGAGTAGGATTCTTTTAACTCTTATTCCTTTTCCATCATGAAGTTAATTGACCTTGCCCAGGGAGGGTTTTGATTTTAGATGAGGTTTTGAAAACTTTAGACATTTGTCTCATTAATATCTACAGGCCTCAATCTAAAGCTGACAGGGTTGCTGTACTAAATTTAATTCAACCATATTTAGTTACTTCCTATAAAAAAATTTTTTGTGAGATTTTAATTGCTCCATTAAACTACAGGGGAATACCATTCCTGCTTCCAAAAACTTTATTGTGATTCCAATGCTTTGGCTCGAGTGGTGCAGTTAGGGGATTTAACCAATGGTAATATTTATTATAGCGAAGTCCACGCTTTTACCTATAAGAGGAACACATTTTCCACTATTATAGATTACATGTTTATTTACAGTAATTTACTTCTAGCACAATTTCGTACATTCCAATAGAATTTTCAGACCATATGGTCTTGGAGCTTTCCTTTACTGATGTCCCTGAAATGACCTCTAAACACAACCATTGGTAATTAAACACAACCATTCTTTCTGATCCTAAAGTTAGAACAGGAATTAGCAACCTTATTAGAATCAGGTCATCAGTTTGCTTTTATATACCAATTTGGGTGACTGGTGGAATAATTCTAAGTCTGACTTTAAAATTGGTTTCAAAAATTTCGACAAAATACAGAAAACATAAATTTTAAAGTATCTTTCCTTCGCAACAACTTCAAAACCTTTTTTCCTTAGTTAATTCCTCAAGGTATGACTATTCTAAACAAATTACAGTGATCAAAGAAGAGATGAAGCTCTTTTCAGTATGATAAGGCTTCTACTTTAAAGGCTCTGTTACAGAACGGGACTAGGAAATCTTCTACTGAGACCCCTTTGAGGCCTGTAAAACTCAGAAGGACTCCGCAATGATGGAATCCTTGATTGATCAGACAGGGAATAAGGTTTCTAAGGTTGACAACATTCACTTGACTATAAAACATTTATAAATAACCATTGCCCTAGTCCTCCTTTCGGATGAAGCCATAAGGGCTTTTTGCAAGGATTGAATATCCCACAATTTCCAGAAGAAGCAAATAGTATGGTTAGTAATACAGACAGTACAGAAATAGAACTGACTTTTAAAAATCAAAAATGGGAAGTCCCGGCCTCATAGGTTGTCATATGAAGTTTGTAAATCCTTTTCCCAAGAATTATCCTTTGTTTGAAAATTGTTTTTCAATATTTTTTCTTCCAGATTCCTTCCTCCTTTACTGAAAGTTTATTAATTTTTTGCATAAATCAGAGATAAATCTGATCTCCAAAATTGGAGACCCATAGCAATCTTACATGCGGATGATAAAATATTGGCCCAAATTTTAAATACTAGACTGAAAAGGGATGCCAATTTGGTGATCTGCCTACAACAATATTGCTGTCTCCTTCATGAAAATACAATATGCTCTAATGATCATTAGGGATATGATAGAACACCTTTCCTTAACGGATAGTCAGGCTGCATAATGTCACTGGGCCTAGAAAAGCCTTTGATAGAGTGTATCTTCCTTTTATTTTTACCCTACAAGCTTATGGAGTACCTCAGGGTATGATTAACCAGTTGACTGCTGTATTCCTCAGCAATAGTACATCCAGTAATCAGACATCAAGTTACACAGGGTTTTCAGTTTTCACTGGGGATTGGCAGGGTGCCCTCTCAGCCCTCTTCTTTATATATTTTCCTTTGCCCTTTCTTTGACAACTGTCTGATAACCCAAGATGGGTAGGGATTTGGGGTACAGGGATGAGGGATAGGCTTCAGATTCAGGCTTATGCAGATGATATCTGCCTTTATTTTTCTACTTAAACCCAGCTGCCCAATTTTGTACATGAAATGGTAGTATACTCTCACCTCTCCAATGCTAGGTTAAATATTAGAAAATGCAGAGGTCTATTTGTGGGATCTGGTTTTCCTGATGATATTCAGGAAGAGGATATAATGATCTCTTCTTCCCCTTAAAATATTAGGGATTTTTTTCCATCAGAATTTGCCTTTAGTAAATTGGAATCATACCTTGCAACAGGCAGAAAGAAAGAGGCTTAGGTGGAGACAGTAGAAATGATAAAACTTGAAAGAATTGATGTCATAATACAATTTCTTTTATTCTCTATTCTATAGGTGGCCATGAATCCCCCAAGGCAGTTGGACACTAACCTTTATTCCCTTTTTTCCAGATGCTTTGGGGCAATAGATTAAACCTATTAAACAGTGCTATTCGTGACTTGCATAAGAAAAAGGCAGTATTGATCCCATAATCTTCAGCGGTACATTATTTCTGTCACAGATCATCAAATGTGGGTTAATTCCAGTGGATGATTTACATAACCAATGAGTAAGACTTGCTCTTGATAGATTGTTTTTCAGGGTGACTTATTATGCCTCCAAAGTTACTAAATATTTACATATCCCCAGTACTTTAAGCCGGCAGCACAAAACTGTATAAATGGGGTTAATTATTTTTTATTTATTTAGCTTTTGTTGACCAGGTAAGTACATGAGACAAAACATTTGCCTATTTTCAGGTATGACCTGGAGAGTACAATAAAAGACAAGTTCATACAGAGGACAATATGATACAGGTTAAGCATTATACAGAGTCAGTTAGGACCAGATGGCATTACACAAGCAGTCAGTAAACACAGTTGGATAGGAACAAAATATATACATAGAGACATCAAGGCTAAAAATAATACAGCACAAAGTCTAACAGCAGTCCTCAGACAAGGTACCACCTAGTAGGAGAGTATATACATCATATACATAGCAGTAAGAACATTATATTCAAAGTAAAACCTTAGCAGGCAAGCTACGCCAGCAGGGCCTGGTAGGGCACAAGAAATGCATAGACATATAAGTCTAGTGCCAGGGACCTGGATTGGTTATGGTGGTTTAGGACAACTGCATGCTGAGGAGATCTTCAAGTAACTCCACAGAGACCTCTGAAGGCATGAGTGGGAAAGGGCGGAGCGGACCTGGGTAGGAAAGGAGTTCCATACCCTGGGAGCGCGATGTAGCAAAATCACTGTCCCCCATTTGCATTCGAGTGGTGGGAACTTGAGAATGGCAGGTCCAGCGACCTAAGGGAGTAGGAAGAGGAGGCAGCAGGTTTGAAAAGCTCAGCCAGTCCAGGAGGAGTGCCAGTTCTGAGAACTATGCCTGTGAAGCTTCCCAGGACAAAGCTTCTATAGTTGGGTGGGAGAGCCAGTCAAGTTTGTTATATAGGTCACAATGGTGGATGAGTGAGGGGCAGCAAGTACAAAGTGGCAGATGTTATTATAAGTATTCCACCTAGAGAGGTGTACTTTGGAAGTATGTGCAAACAGAATAAGTTCACAGCAGACAGTAGGAAGAAACACCCCTCTGGCTAGTGCAAGGCGAGCAGCTGATGCAAAATTGTTCTTGCTCTGTAGGCCAGACCCAGTTTGCAGTTGACAGCTCTGCATACATTTTGGATATGATGTCCAAGGTCAAGTTGGGGTCAAGTGTCACCCCAAGTATTTAATGGAGTCAGTAATCAGGACAGGGTGCCATCAGTACCAGTGATACACAATGGAGAAGAGGAGGCATTTATCTTGGCTAGGACCCAAAAACAAGGCCTGTTTTTTTTTAGGTTGAGAACCAGCTTGTTAGTCTTGATCCAGTACTGGATATTTCTGAAGTCCTCACTCAGTTGGTGGTTGATGACCCTTATGTCACAGGAATGTGTGAGAATAACCAGGTCATCTGCATAATGGATACAGCTACAGTGGGAAGAAGTGGAGGGTAGATTATTAACAAAGATAAGAGAAGGGCCCTAGAACTGATCCCTGGGGACACCAGCGGTCACAGGAATGGCGCCCTAGAGGACCTTACTGAATTTAGTAAGTTGCTGTCTTCCCTGGAAGTAGTTGGTAAACCATCTTAGGACAGGTGGAGACAGACCAAGGGACCAAAGTTGAGAGTCAAGTAAGGCATGGTCGACTAGGTCAAAGGCCTTAGATAGGTCAATGAAGATGGCACCTGAGAGCTTACCCTGGGCCAAAGCTGCCCTGATGCCAAAGGAGACAGTAACAAAGGCAGAGGATGTACTGTGCCCTTGTGAAAGCTGTGCTATGCAGGGAACAACAGCTCATGGGCCTGATATACTCTGTGAGTTGCCCAGCCACGACTTTCTCAAGGAGTCTGCTGATAGCCGACAAGATGGCTATAAGTCAGTAGTTGTCAAGTATCTTTGGATTGCCCTGTTTGAGAACAGGGATGATCCTCACCACCTTCCACAGGTCAGGATGACTCCAGAGGTTAGGGACATATTGAAAATATGGGCCACTGAGGAGGCCATATAGGAGGCACCAAGATGGAGGAGCTAAGGTTCCATACTATTGTGGCCAGCACTACAGTGAGGTGAGAGACCAGAGAGACATCTCTGCATCTCCTGTGCCATCTGTGCCATCACAGCCCTGAAGCAGAGTAATGGGTGGGAGATGAGGGGCTGGCTGAGGGGCGGAGCCAGGATCGTTTCGTTCCCACCTGTGGAGAATAGGGAGGTGAAAGCAGACAGATCAGAAAAGTGGGAGTTGAGTGCATTAGCAGTGGTTAGAGGATTGTTACAATTTGTTCCATCAAGGAGCATATCAGAGACCCCACAGTTAGAGGAACCACTTACTATGTTTTGATATTCCTCCAGAAGTTCCTAGGGTCCTTAGCTGAGGTTAGCAGGCAGTTTTGCAGTATTCACTCTTGGCAGCCCTGATGGCTTTCTGCATTCATTCCTGAGCCTCCTGTACTGCTGAAATATAACCTGGTCTGTCATGACCTTAAAATTGGCCTAGCACTTGCCCCAGTCCTCATAAGGGTGAGGAAGCCCCATGAAGCCACTTCTGTAGCAGACCCCCTTACCCTCCGCCCAGTAAGGGAGGCATGCTTGTCCTGCAGTACAGCCGAAGGTGCTGAGAAAGTGACTAGCAGCAGTGGCAGAGTCCGGAGCATTTAGCACCATAGACCAGTCCATAAGCCTCAGGTCCTTATTGAAGGACCCTGGGTCAGACCTTGAAAATCCCTAACTTGGATGATTTTGTGGGAATTTTCAGGAGGAGATTTTCCATATGCAATACACTGGGGTGTGATCAGAGATAGAGTCAGAAATGGTACCAGAGGAGATTATCCTCTCAGGTCTATTAGACAGGACCCAGTCCAGGAGGGAGCTAGTAACAACAGTGGTAGATCACCTGGTGGGCTCTTGAATAAGCTGAGATGGAGAGATCAGCAAGCAGAGGTTCATATAGCTTTGTATTATCTCCAAGCCAGTTTAAATTAAGGTCTCCCAAGATCATAAGCTCTATCACCAGTCTTAGCACCTATAGTATCAGGGAGGTAGGATAACCCCAGCACACCCCTCTTGTGGGGGATTGTATGCACAGATAATGTGTAGCTTCTGGTGTTGTGAGTAATAGAACTGTGTGAAGCAGCTCACAAGGAGACAACAGGGGCTGTTGGGGACAGAACAGACAGTTTTAGGTGACTCTTATAGTAGACCAAGATACCACCCCTATGCTTCCTCCCAGGCTGGTCTTGCCTAATGAGATCAAAGCCAGGGAGCACACAGGCAGAGTCATGGGTGGAAGGTTTCAGCCATGTTTCTGTAATGCCAAGGATACCTGGTTTTGTAGTGAGTAACCCAGGCAGTAGCTTTGCCAGACTGACCAGAATGCTGTGAATATTAAGATGTGCTATTTTATCCCCTTGCCTGACAGCCAGCTCACAGGAGGGAGGAGGCTTGATAGGAGGGACCAGGGATAAGCTCAATGTCCCTGGTCAGGGCTAGTGTCACCAGCAGGAGCAAGAGGAGATGCCTTATAGGGGTGACCACTATTGGCCAAGGCTTATAGGCAAGGACATTTGGCCACTGTAGTGGGGTGCAGAAAGCACCTGAGGTCAAGATAGTAGATAGGCCAGATGGGCTGACTGCCAGTGGCTATCAGATTGGAGAAGGTGAAGTCATGCTCCTCATGCTGTTCAAGTGTTGCCCAGGGACCACCCGAGGGAGGGAGCAGTCAGCAATAAGTAAAGGGAAGCATATGACAGTGAGCAGGCCAATGATGAGGACGCTAATAAATGGAAGGTTTAGGTACCAACATGTCGAGAGTACCTATCCCAGGGGCTGGACCAGGGCACTGGAAGAAGAAGAAGATATTGAGGACAGGTCAAGTAGGCAGGTAAGGCTAACCTGGAGCCAGAGGAGCTATCTTTGGCCACAGCTAAGGGTTCTTAGGAGAGAATCAAACAGGGCTTGCCCACCAGACCCCTAAGATGTCCAAGTAGGCCCCAGAGGAGTGCCCAATTAGTGGAGTCCTGTGCTGCAGACCCTCCCCAACAAGAGAAAGTGGACAATCCCCACCTTATGTAGATTTCAAGTGACTTTAGTTGACTAGAAACCTAACTGCAGAGGTGAGTAAGTCCTGTGACGTAACAGCAACCACCTGCAATTAGTTAAATAGTCTGGCAGCCCATGCAGATCCTGTTCTATACTACAAGACAGAACTATAATTCAACGACAGAAATTGACTGTAGGCTAATTCCTATCTCCTATGTGAGGAGAAGCTTAGCAATCAAATCTAGTTTTGCTTAGGCTACTTAGACAAAAGGTCTTACAAAGTTCAGGGAAAAAACTTTACCAGACAGTTCTAGCTATAGTTTTCCCACAGGAACCTCTTTTCAAGAATTGTCCCTCATCCCTGTATCACCTAGTGTATGCCCAGTTAACCAACAAGAGGGTGCCAAAATATATGGAACACCTATGGCTATCAGTATAAGGTAGACTGAATATTTGAGGGACGGCTAAATACAAGGTGGCAGAGGAACGGATTTGTCCTTACCGGATTGCATAAACCTAGAAGAATCAATGGAGCATTATCTCCAGAACTGTTCCTTTTCTAAACCTCTTTGGGGATTCCTAGCCCTTAAATGGCACCTAGGGTGGATGACAGTGCTTACTTATGAGTTTTTGTCCTAGGTCCAGTACTTTAGTTGGGACTTAGTACCACCATGAAACACTATGTTTTTTGTGTTGCTTGAAATTTTACTTACAGCAGAGTAGATGCCAATAGGTACTGTATTAGAAGTGAATGCCTTATGAGACTGTTATGATTTTAATACATAAAGCCATGATGAAGGTCTATTTAAAAGATGTGTCAGGTTTTTCCTCTTCAAGGTGTCACTCTGGTGGAAAGGGTTTAGTAAGTGTATTAAATATAAATGAATGTAGAGTGTTTTATTTAATTTATTTCTTGCTGCTTTTGTTTAGGACTCCTTCTAAAAATATGTAGACAATCTTGTAGAAATATACAGGTCTAATCATGATTTTTTTCCTCATTACTATGTTAGGTCTTTTTTCTTCTCCTTAAGTGCGAATTAACACAGGTTTTTTATTTTATCCTTCATTTCTTTCTTGGTTTAGTATTATCACAGTATGTGTGATGTAACACTGTCTGTACCATTTGTTTTTGATGCTGTTGTAACAAAAAACTCCCTACTTGTTGGTTATAAAATGTATGAATGTAATAATCATTTGATTTCTTTTATGATTTGTATACTTTTTTGTGTGATTTAACAGTGTTGTAATTATTTGAATTTCTTTTACCTTATAATTAGCTATATTATTTTGTGTGACTTAACACTGTTAGTAATTATTTGCTCATGATGTTATTATAATAACAAATTCCTACTCTTTTCGAGAAGTGTCATGGGATCTTGAACATCCACCTGAACTACCACCAGAACAGGCAGATGGGACCTTTGTTTAACATCTCATCAGAAAGATGGCATCTCAGGAGTGCAGCACCCCCTCATGCTGCACTACAGTGTCAATATTGGGATTTAACCCAAGTGTCTGGTGTGGGATAGAACTCACAATCTTCTGATCTCCCGGCCTCAGAGGTGAGTGTGCTACCTGCTAAGCCACTGACATTTGATCAGCAGCCAGTACAGATTGTGCAGCACCAGTGAAATATGACAAGATCTTAGAAGGCATGTTAGTAACCAGGTTTCTGCAATGTACCTCCACTGACCCCAAGGTAAAGAGCATTACAATAGTCAAGCCTCGAGGTCATGAACACTTGCACCAGTGTGGCCAGGTCACAGGTGGGATCAGAGACCTAACCAGGCTGATGTGTCACAATGAAAAAGCCATTCCGAACTACTGCTGACACTTGAGCCTCCATTGTCAGCCCTTATCCAAAATGACACTCAGATTTTTCACCTTGGTGACAGCCACCAGACCAGAGGGACCACATCCCCATGGCCAGGCTTGATTATTAGAACTTCAGTTTTCTCTGGGTTAAGCCTCAGCCAGCTTGATGGCATGTCTTGGATTATGTGCTGGGTGTAAAGGACATATATAGCTGGATATCATCTGCATCGCAATAAAGTCATAGCCCATATTTCCTAATGACCTTACTCAGGAGCAGCATGTAAACTGTGAACAACATGGGTGACAGGATGGAGCCCTTGGGTACACCACAGGACAGAGAAACAGGGCACTAGGAAAATCTTCCTAACACTACCCTCTGAGTTCTGTCTTTGTGGTAGGATTCAAACCAGCAGGTGAGTTTGCCAGTGAGCGCTGTGTCCTCCCTAACCTGATCCAAAAGTAGCCCATGGTCCACCATATCAAAAGTGGATGAGAGATCTAGGAGGATGAGGAAATGGACAACCGCCCATCTCTCACCCTGAGCAGGTCATTGTGTACCCAGACTAGTGCAATTTCAGTGCTATGCCTAGCTAAATACTGACTGGAGAGGCTCAAAGGTGTCAAGGCTGTGAGGTGCACCTCTAACTGCAGTGCACCATCTTTCTCAATAGCCTTTCCCAGAAAGAGAAGGTTAGAGACCGGATGGTCATTCATCAAGATGTCTGGGTCCAGAGTTGGTTTCTTCAGAAGAGGCTTCACCAGAGAGCATTTAAGTGCTACTGGGAAGCACCCGTCTGATAGGGAGCACGGATAATCTCACCGAACACTGGACCCAGATGTCCGATGCAACCCATAAGTAATTGTATTGAACCTGGGCCCAGGTTACAAAATGTTGGCCACAGCTCTGAATTCACCTCACATACCTCTTTCATTGTCACTGGCCAGAACTCTTCCCAGGACCACTGACTTTGTATCTAAGAGGCTCTCCACTGCAGGGGCTGTCCCAACCCAGACGGAGTAATTCCAGGCACAATAGAGGACACCCTGTCTGAGAAAACCCTCGTGGAACGCCTCACATCTTGTGGGTGTTAATGCTGTCATGGGCTCCAGATAGGCCAGATGAAGGAGTCTGTCTGCAGTCCAAAAGAGCTGAACTGGTCAGTTTCTCCAAGCAGCAATCTCTCTTGACAGAAATCTGTCTTTTCTGAGTGATAACCTTCTCATGTTCCTTATAATGGGACATCAGAAAATGTTTGCCCTCCAGGGCCTTGGATTTCCTCCAACAATGTTCTAACCTTCATCCCGTGGCTTTCAGTGCCCTCAACTTGCTGTTGAACCACGGTAATCTGAGGTGCATCACCAAGGGACATACACAAACTGATGCAATTAGGTCAAAGGCCCCAATGAAAATCTTATTATACGCTGGACCTTGAGCAAGCTGCCAACATTTCTGAGGTGTCCAAAATCACCATAAATCCTTCTGGGCTAAGCCCTCACAAAGGGCAATATTGAACCACCTCCACAGGGGATAGACTACAAGGGTGCCCTGAAACTGAACCTGATAGCACAGTGATCTGACCAACTGATTAGATCGGTCTCGAGATTTCCCAGCTTCAGCCAGGAACATCAGGTCCAAGGTGTCGCTATGTTGATGGATTGCATAAGTAATCACTTGTGCTAGGCCCAGAGCTTCCATGCTCTGAAGGAACCCTGACCAAATTGTGAACATCTGTCATCCACCCAGGCATTGAAATCACCAAGAATGAGTCATTTTGGTGGTTCCAAAACCAGGTTAGCAATGAAGGACATAATTTCCTGCAGAAACTCCACCTCACAACCTGGAAGCTGGGACACAAGGAGGATCCTAAAACATGCATCTTGACCACCACCCACACCCAAGCACTCAAATGATTCTTTGTCCTCCTCTGGGATACCAGATTCAGGTGAGACCTAAAGCAGATAGCCCCCCTTCCCACTGTGGTCTCCCTCAGGAAATGCATAACCAAGAACCCCACCAGGACTGACACCTCAAGAATTGGGCTAAAGTCATCCCATACCAGGTCTCTGAAATGCAAGCCAGGTCAAAAGAAAACAAGATTGGCTATAATTGTGATCTCATTCCCCATTGACCTAGCATCATAGTGCTGCCCAAAGTAGACAGAAAGAGTCATCTGGCCCCTCAGCCTGCTGATCAACTACAGTACAGTTCTGGGGCCTATTTAGGAACCTGAACTTGCCTCACCTTATGGACAAAAAAAAGGAAAACTTTAGACATTTATTGCTGATGATGTTCATATGGCAATTAAAGTCTCACTGGTCAGACTGCCCCTAGCCTAGGTGGCTTAACATCTGAATTATATGAAAGTAACATTGATTTTCTTGATGAAATCTTAGTTTATGTGTACAGCTTTCTTTTATTTAACAGACACCCCACTGTTTGCTTTGGAAAAAACATTCAATTTTGTATACAAGAAAGGTGATACTAGGTGTCTGAAAAATCAATGTATCCTCTGTCTTGTTCTTTTTTTTTTTTTCAACTTATTTTTCCTCCGGTCACTGCTCCATTGAGACTCTCATGAGCATCCTGGCTTGTTCGTGCCCACCTGAGACCCTATCAACCCGAATCTCCCTGGTACTCCAACCTTCTCACCTACCTCGCAGCTAGAACTCCTTGGCTTGTACCCAGCAAGGTGGGGCCACCACTCCTTCTTTGGTGCTCCTTGAAGTCTGATTCCTACAGTCAAGGCTTGGGAGTGAGAGAATCAGAGACCAGTTGGGTGGGATCCAGTGGTGGTTATGGAGGCTAGGTGCCATTGCCTACTTGGCGGTGCAGGTTATTTCCTTTTTCATGCACATTGCCCCCTCCCTGAGGTGCAGACATGCAATGACATCCTGCATGGGTGGGTGTGCTCCCACCTGCAGGATGTCCATCGACACCTTGCCCCAATTTGATGTGATCCCAGGCTGTAGTACACCCAGCCTTCACTGGGTGTCACAAGCACTGGGGTATCACACCCCACCCTTCCCCCAGGAGAGGAGAGCTGTCATCAGACACTCTATCCTCTCCTCCCGGTTGATCCCGCAACCCGAGCCTCTCCAAAACCTGGGTTGCTGGCATGGTGTGAGGTGTGCCGTCCAGCACCTCAACCTCAGTGCCACCGGCTGGAGCCCTCTGTCTTCTTAACACAGACTTACAAATTCTAATGAAAATTATATGTAATAGGCCAACATCAGTCGTGGGTACTTTCATATCCCCTTACTGATCCTGCTCCACCAAAAGTCAGTATATGCAGAACAATTTAATTATGTTAGATGAGATTGTACAGCAAGGTAATAGAGGGAGATTATCTGGCTATGGACTTTCCTTTTATCAGAAAAAAGGCCATCAATAGGGTGTCACTTCAATATCTGCTTATTTTTGTGTTGCTTGCATGCATGTGCAAGAAACACATTCTGTCAGCTTCTTTCAAAAGTGGATTGTGGAGGCGTGGCAGTGTTTTGCCGAATGGCAGCAGTCCATTCTCGGGATGTTCTCTGCTGTGGCAAATAGAGGAGCATGCTCTCGATGATGTCAGTTAATGAGCATGCCACTGAGCTCAAAGAGGCAAACTGCTGCAATCAGGAGTGCCCTGTCACTACGCAATCAGCTGTTTTGGCTGCGGGCATCCTGACTGCAGCAGCCAATTACAGGCTGCATTGTATGGTGTCCTCATGGCTGGCTAGTTCTCCGGGCAGCCTCTCACAGTCCCCATGAAGCCAACGGAAATCCACTGCCCACCTTTTAGAGTACAGAAAGGGTCTTGATCTGATTCTTCAAGCAAAAGGAGATCTTTTGGAAATTTTTCGTGTTCCATGACTGCAAGATTCTGCATTAGAGTATTGTAGAGTAAAGGGTTTTGAAAAGTCAGTCATATATACCTGATTTAGAGAAACCTGCAAGAATGGAGTATGCAAGTATCAGCATTTCTTAAGCATGATACATCCATTAATATAAAAAAAAATTTCCATGATTTGCTTTTCTTGCAGATGGGGCACACTTGTCTGACAAAGGCAATATGATTTTCCTTAGTGGCTTCCAGCATGGATTGATGCATTTATATTTCACCATGCACCACATTTTCCCTGCTCATGTCACATTTTATGCAAAGACACGGTGAGAACTATTTCTAATTGCAAAAAATGGACTTCTGTATCATAAAACCTTAAAACGAAAACAATTCCTGTGATGAAAACATTTTGCTATGCAATGCATAATCAAACATCTGTTTCCATTTACGCTTTCACACAGAAACACAATTATATTAAAGCATTTGCAGGTCATATAGGCTCATAATAAGAAATATTGGCCCTCATATTCAAAGCCCAGGGCTTCCGTGCATCTAGATGCGCCACCCAAAGAAATGGGCTGGTGCAAATAACTGTTATATTCAAACAAGATGCACAATCAGGTTCTTATCTGAATCTAGCAATTCTAGTGGTCAGTGCAAATGGGGCTACTGGCAATGCACCAGTGCACCCTCCTGGTCAGCCTGAATACCTGGAATGGGAATGCGCTGCACATTCCCAGATGCTGCGGTGCCCAAATTCCAGATATTCAGACCGAACATACAAATGCCGCCATGCAAAGTACAACAGGGCCATTGGCATGTCATTATGGCCCCATCTGCATACCTATAGCAGGAATGCACCCAGCAGGATGCATCAGGTGACCTGCAACCCCCACTCAGTCCAGTGCTTTGTAGCAGTACAACCCACCCCATTTCCATAATGTAGTGGACCCCCAACCCCGATGCTTAGCATACTCTTTATAATACTAGATTTACATGTCCCTATTTGATCTACTGGCACTGCCCTCCCATCCCTGAAACATGATCATCGCATGCAAATAAGTATGTATAACCCACTCCCTGGTAATCTAGTGGCACCCCCTCCCATCCCTGAAGCCACAATTGCCACATACAGTTAAACATGAGTATCCCCACTCCCTAGTAGTCTAGTGGCACCCCTCCCATCTCTGGGGAAACAATGTCAAAGGCATCCCACATCACAGAATCACACCCCAATTCCCTGGCAGCCTAGTGGATCCCCCATTCAAGCACCCACTTAGGGCCCACATCCTACCCTGCTCCCCTATCCCAGCATGTCCCAGCTGTTGGCAAGCAGCTCAGCCCTCTGCACACCTTCACAGCTGCCCACTGACTGGAATTGTCACTGAATGACAGCTTAATGTATGCACTACAATCCCATTGGTTGACAATGTTGACAAATGGGCTTTGTAGTGTGACTGTAAGCCATCTTTCTAACTCTGTGTCATTCACAAAGTTGTGAATGACAGCTTACAGTATACACTGTGTCAACCAATGGGATTATAGTGCATACAGTAAGCTGTCATTCAGTGACAGTTCAGTCGGGCGGTAGCTGTGGAGGTGTATGGAGGGCTGTGCTGCTTGTTGACTGCTGAGACATACTGGGACAGGCACAGGATGGGATGTGGGTCCTAAGTGGTGTGGGGGGATGTCCACTAGACTACCAGGGAATTGGGTGGGATTCTGTGACATGAATGCCATGACCGTGTTTTGGGATGGAGGGGGGGTGCCTGAAATTACCAGGGAGGGTGTACCATGTTTATTTATATTTGGCGATCATGTTTCAGGGATGGGGTGCCACTTGACTACCAGGTAGTGGGATACACTCATTATTATTTGTATGCTGCATCGGGATTCAGGGATGGGTGGGGGCTAGCCACCAGGTTGTAGGGGCTGTTGGCTGCTGTGTTGTCAGGTAGTACAGCAGCCCACCTGTGGTGGCTATTGTTGTGGTGTGGTTTAACATGACTAACTTTGTGTGCACATCTCTGAGATGTGCAGACAGATGTGTTGCACATCTTGGATGAATATTGGGATGTGTGGTATATTCATGGGCATATCTCCTGGAGATGTGCTGCATACATTACCACTGTACTGAGGTAGTCTGAGATGCACAGTGCATTCCACCCTTTGAATATCGTGGTTGTGGTGCATTTCTTGAGATGCATCATTGCCCTCGATGTCTGGTGCATTTCTTTGAAAATGTCCCCATTAGTTCTAGTTATTGTTTATATATATATATATATATATATATATATATATATATATATATATTTTATATATATTAGTAGCACAGTAGTGCTACCATAGTTAGGGTCGATACCCTTTTAAGGTTAAATGGTGAAACTTTGCACCTTAATAACTTTGCCACCATTCAACAGATTTGCCTGGAATTTGGCAGGCATGGGGCATAACCACAGTTCTTGGGATCTGGCAACTTTCTTTTCAGTCGGATATACGGCTGCAGAGTTATTAAGCAACATTCGTGCATGCAATTACAGTTCTTTGCAATTCTTTTGCTCACACCTACAGGTCACACGGTTTATGCGACTGATCCGAAAACTTTTACGGAATGTGCAGCCAGGTCCAGATGAGCATTTTGAAGAGTTTCTGAAAAATATTAAACAGTTCAAAAGTTATTCAAAAACAATTTCCCATTATAAATTAATGGGAAAAGTTAACAAAAAGTTTGAAAGTGTTGCAAATGCACTTTTTAGTGTCAAATGGCCCTAGTAGTGTCATAAATCTGCCATTTTGTTTTCAGTTACTGATCACAGAAATGCTTGCCATTTAAAATTGGGACCATCTAGGGACATAATTATTTTTGTGTTTACCTATTTGAGCCCTGAGGATGCTAGCTATGTCTTTATTTTGGGGTTAAACACCCAGAAATATGGTTTTCAGTTTTTCTGGGAAAAAGTAGTGTGACAAGTAGTGTCGCACCTGTGACCCTTTCATGAGATTTTTGTGAAAGGTGTCGCAAATCACGACACTACTTTCCAAAGTGTGTCCAAATAACTCTTTGCCACCTTGCTGCAAAGGAAAGGTTTGGACTTTTGGGCTGCAATTTGGAGGAAATAAAGCCAACATCTCACACATGTGCCTTTTGGTGGTTTGGTGAAAAAATATTGCAGGGATGCAAAGTTATGGTACTCGGTTGAAACTTTTACCATAGACTAACATTGTGGCATCCGTCACGCCTTTCAGTGCCCATATTTCAAAAACCGTATAGATACCTTTTTGGCTTAAATGCTGAGCCCTCATGGGCTAAGCATGCAGTGAAATCTGCACAGGAAAGTCTTGAATCATGTGAAATTAAACATTTTTTCTATGTCATACGGTTCCTGAGATATAAGCAATTTAGTATTCCAACTCCTAATTTTCTGCTCCGAGACCCATTATTATGCATACATTCTTTGTATTCACTGTGTTTCTCTATGTAGCTGTTGGGAAAACCAGAGTGTGCACTTACGTTACTGTTACCCTTACCGTTTCCTCTTGTTTCCGAACCGGTTTGCATTACCATTCCGTGTACGCTACATAATGCGTTACCCTGCGTGTTCTTTTAACGCTTGCATTTTAGATTACTGTTACCATTTGCGTTTCCACTTCTGTTTGTCTTTGCATTTACATTTGCATCACGTGCGCATTTTCATTTGTGTTTGCAGCCACTCTTCTGTTTGTGTTTGCGTTTTTCGTTTGTCTTTCGCTTGGCTCATTGTTGCTGCTACCGTTACCATTTGCATTTCCAATTGCATTACCATCACCATGTGAGTTATACTTTGTGTTTCCATACACGCTTGTGTTAGTGTTTCCGTTCTGTTTCTTTGTATTATTTTTGCTGCTACCATTACCTTTTGTGTTTCCAATTGCGGTACCATGACTGTGCATATTCACGGTTTGTGTTTCCGTGCAGCATTTGCGTTTCCATTTCCTTTTCTGTTTCCTTTGTATTATTGTTGCTGTTACTGTTATCATTTGCTTTTAAATTGCAGTATACGACTGTCTGTGCGTTACAGTTTGCATTTCCATACACACTTGCATTTGTGTTTCCATTTCTGTTTCCTTTTCGTCATTGTTGCTGTTACAGTTACCATTTGCATTTACAATAGTGGTACCATGACCGTGCGTGTTGCCAGTTCGCGTTTCCATGCTCCGGCTTGCATCTCCGTTAACATTACTGTTAACTTCAGGCGTCAATTTCCATAGTTTCTTTTAGCGTTTGCTTTACCATTTACATTTGCATCACCATATGCGTAACCATTAGCGCTTGCATTTGCATAGCAGTTACGTTACTATGTCACACAAAATCACGCGTTAGTGTTGAAAGCCCCTTTGCACCACTTCAGGCCACCCCCCAACTGGCATCGGTTGTGCGCTAGGTCGCCGGTCCCAACTCCTCACCCCATTTTCCTATGCCCTCAGTTTGTTTACACAGTGATGGGGTGAGAGTTAGGGCAGACAACCTCAATGCACACCGATGCCGGTTGAGGGGTGGGCTGGGGTGGTACAAGGGCTTTCAACCCAATCACTCGCTTTTTGTTGCTGTGAACAACCCTAAATGATGTATCAAACTGAGTTTTTTCCATATGTATACATATATATATATATATATATATATATATATATATATATATATACATACACACACATACACATACACATACACACAGGCTCATAAAAGTAAAGCAAAAGGCGGTTGCAGTTTCTCATCATATGGACTCAGAAAACACAACATACTTTCTGTTTATGCTTCGCCAGCATATGAACTCATAAAAACAGTGACAACCCCATTTCTGAGTAAGAGGAACTCATGGGCTGGCAGTAACAAGCTGTGAACGAACTTGGTACATCCAGCAGACCAGACCTTGGTTTGATTCTCACAACCTCCACTTGCATACTGTGTGACTCTGAGCAAGTCACTTAACAACCCAGTGCTCCCAGGTTGCCCCCAAAATAGGCACTTGTGCCTAGTGGGCCACTACCTGGTTACCACAGACTAAAAAAAAAAAAAACCAAATGATACAATATCTGTTTATAGGTGCATCAAAATACAGACTCATAAAATGTATAACAGTAGTATTTCCACATCATACTGATATGACTAACCTATTTACAGGTCACGCAGTCTCATCTGCCATTTTGCAGACAGGTGGGTTTTCCACTCATTCACCATTCTGGCATATGAACATTTAGCAAATGGTACAATATTTATTATTACTATATCAAATAAATACTATATCAAATCCCTCTCATAGGGCTCTCAGCTTCCTAAGGGCGTAACTTCCCCAGCTGCCAACCACTCTAATTCCACCCTCCCCAGACTGCACACCCCAGAGGTGTTCTTCCCTGGCTTGGCTTGCCTTTTCCCACACCCACTTTTCCCTGCCTCTCCCTTCTCTCCCCCTCCCTTCCCATCAGGGCTCCTTACCTCCTTGCAGGGTTCTCAGTATCCTGAAGGGGTGTAACTACTCAGCTTACCTTGCCTTCATGCCTTCTTCCCCACTCTCTCTCCCCTGCCCTCTCCCCCTTTCTCTCACCTTCTACCTGTCCAGGTTCATACCCTGCAGGGTTCTCAGCATCCTATGGGACATTATCTCCCCTCCCCAACTTACCATGCCTCCTCCACCCACCTCCTTAACTGTCCTTCCCACTGGGTCCACTTCACCCTTACTGGGTTCTCAGCATCATGAGGGGATGCAACCTCAGCTTCCTATACCTCCTCACCCCACCTCCTCTTGTTTCATACCTCTTCCCTTTGCACACTCTTTCCTTCCCTTCCCACTCCCCCCCTGCTTCTCACTCCCATCCTACCTGTCTGCTTAGCACCCGTACCCCTGCCAGCCTTATCTAGCACTTTTGAGGCGCACTCCATGAGGATCTACACCTTCCTTGTTAGCTATTGTACTCTTGTCCCTATGTGTATTGTAACTTTGTGTGTTTTATTTTTGCCTTAAAATACTGAGAGTTAATTCTTTGCCCATGTCAATAATGTAATGTATTGTTCATATGCTGTTTTATGTTGCCTGTCTTTTGATTTTCTTTTGTTCCCCACTTATGTAATGCCCTCCCCAGGACACTTCTGAAACAAGCTGTTTACAACTCATGTTGTCTTTCCTGGTGGAACATTTTCAAATAAATTAATAAAAATAGAGACACCGTAACACATAATTTGTTGGCAGAGAAAAGATCAATGGTCTGTCAAGTCCAGGAATTGGCAGCTAGAAACTTAACACCCAAGAAGTGAGGTTAGACAGCCCAGTGGTGTGTGAGGGCTGAGGCATCATGCCTTACCTCCTGTCATGCCAGCGACCTGTGTTTGCAACGTGAGTGGGTTTATCAGAGGTTGGCCAGGGAGGGAGGAGGACCAAGCATCCAGGTGACAGCTCTCCTCTCTTGGGAGGGTGAGAAACAGAGACCAGCACCTGCCTGACACCTAGTGAGGCTGGGTGTTGGCATGCCATGTCCTGTACTGAGGGGTCAGAGGTGGAGCAGCCAACCAGTGTGGTGTGTGGAAGCACACGAGCTTGGCTAATGTTGGCACTTGCACACTCCCTCTGCAGAAAAATGGAAACTGGTCCTGGTCAAGCTGGATGAAGGCCATCCTCCACAGGTGCCGCCATGAGAGGCACCTCCCAAAACAGGATCTGGACCTGGCAGGTGAGAGGGCTCCCCACTCTCTGCTATTGAGGGTAAGCTGTGGGAGCAGACAGGAGGTAAGCCTGAATGTCAGGAGATGGCAGGAATGTGGGCTGACCAGGGCAGGGGAGAAAAAATAACTAAAAGAAAAGTGAAAGGCGATGCACCTGGGGAAGCAGAACCCAGGGAAAAGTGTGTACTAGAAGGGCACCCATTGAAGGAAACAAAGATGGAGCAGGATCTGGGAGTCATCTTTACCAATGACTTAAAGATAGGAAAACAATACAAAAAAGCAGCGCAGAAGGCAAGTGCTATCCTTGGATGCATTAGAAGGAGTATTATGAGCAGAAAGCAGGAAGTTAGCATGCCCCTCTATAGATCCTTTGGTGAGGCCCCACTTTGGGTATTGTGTCTAGTTCTGGAGGCTGCACCTAAAATGACATTGATCATCTGAAGACGATGCAGAGAAGGGCCACAAAGATGGTGCAGGGGTTGCATCATGAGCCATAAAAAAAAAGACTAAAGAGTTGAATTTATTTTCTCTGGAAAACAGAAAAACAAGGGGCATAATGAAAAATATTTCAGTATGTCAAGGAAATTAATACAACTGAGAAGGAAAACCTCTTCTAGGAAAACAGAGTAGCCATACAAGAGGCACAACTTGTGTCTGGTGGGAGGCAATTTTAAGCAACTCTAGAAAGTACTTTTACGAGACAGTGATAGACCATGGAACAGCCTGCTACCAAAAGTGGTGACATGAAAGACAATAAGGAAATTCAGACTTGCTTGGGACAGGCAATGTGGGCAACTTAGAAAATATATAATTGGAGAGGTAGCCACCTTGGGCAGACTAGATGGACCACATAGTCCCCATCTGCCGACACTTGTCTTATGTTCTTGTGTTCTTTAAGTCAGCCAGTAACTTTGACTACGTTTCCATTGACCTAATGTCATCGTTGGTTAATCCACCCTATCCATTAACCCACCCCTGCATCCATTCCTATTTTATGTTCTGCTCTTGGGCATAAGAGTCCCTTTGTTATGCCACAACTACGTTTGAACTCATTCAGTGTTCTTGCATGTACTACTTCATATGGCCATTTGTCCCATGACTCCATCACCCTTTCCATGAAGAAAAGCTTTCCCACATCTTTTTGAATTTACCACCCATCAGTTTCCAGTTGTGTCCTTTTGTAACTGTATATTTGTTTCTAATAAACATGTATTATACACACACTCATTTATTCCTCTTAGAAACTTATTTTCTCCTTCTTGTCTCAAGTGAGTATATGCTGAGTGATTTTAACAAAGTAGCATTGACAATGCTGGCAGAAAAAGACCAAGCCTGCCCATAGTTCTCTATCAATCCCAAGGCCCTAAATGTCATACAGGGTATTTCCCTCACTGTTCTCCTCCCTAATCTTTTCCTTCTACTATTGCCCTGAGTAGCCACTATAGCCTTCATTTTGTCCCAGCTGTACTTGAAACAATTTGTGGTTTGGCTCCAACTACCTCCACTGGCAGTCTGTTCCAAGGCTTCACCACCCTCTTTACAAAATAATACTTCCTCATATTCCTCTTGAACCTTCCTTCTGTCAGTTTCCACTCATACCTCTATGACTTTGAGTCTGTATTTGTGCTATATAACTCCTCACAGTTCACCTTATTTATTCCTTTCAGAAATTTGAAGGTCTGTATCAATATCACCCCTCTCCTGTCTGATCTCAAGCAAGTACAACTTTAGTGCCTTGAGCTGTTCCTTATGGCCTCTGCCTTGCTGACCCTGTATCATCCTAGTCTCCCTTTGATGTACTGTCTTTTGGCTATCCTTACCCTTTCTGAGTGAGGACTCAGAACTGAGTGCAGTACTCCAAGTGTGGCCTCACTTGATCTATTAAATGTATTACCTCTTTTCTTCTTTGTCACTAACCCTCCTCATACCCCTAACATTCTATTTTGCCTTATTAAAGGCTACTTAGTACTGGATTGATTGTTTGTGGGTGTCAATAATGATGCATCAGATTAGTATCCAAAGGCAAGAGAAGGAGGAGGCCACTATGGTTCTCAAAAGAGGTGGCAGACAAAGTAAGGGTTAAAAGGCAGGGTTCAGGAAATATAAGGAGACCCAAAGAGAGGAGGATAGGGGAAGGTACCTAGACTGTCTAAGGGAAGCAGGAAGAGCTATAAGAAGAGCAAAAGGCGTGGACTAAGGAAGGGTTAGTGCAGACAGTAAAGAAAGAGGACAAGACATTCTACAGGAAGGTACATCACTGAAAGAAGGAAAACCAGGAAGGAGATTGTTAGGCTCAAAGGGGAAGAGGGCGTAAAGGAGGAGACATGGACAAGGCAGAAATACTGAATAAATACTTCTGTTCAGTATTCCACAGAAGAGGAGGTGGGATAGGGACCAAAGAGATGCAACAGAATGACAAGGGGGACAGTTGGACAACAGTCCATTCACAGGAGAGAGAGTCCTGCAGGAGTTCACTGAATGGAAGATGGACAAAGCAATGGGCCAGATGGCATACCAGATGATATTAAGGGAGCTGTGAAGAGAGTTAGAAGAACCTCTGGCAGCCTTGTTCTAAAGAGTCACTCAACACATAAGTGGTACCAGAGGACTGGAGGAGGGCACATGTGGTCCTTGTATACAAATCCGGCAGGGAGGAGGTGGGGAACTGTAGGCAGGTCAGCCTCACCTTAGTTGTGGGGATGATCATGAGGCACTGCTTAAGGAAAGGATAGTGCGATATGTGAGCCAATGGTGCCCAGGACCCTAGGCAGCATGATTTCACAGTGGGTAGGTCATGTCAAACAAATCTGAAAGATTAATTGACTGGGTGACAAAGGAAAACAATTGGGGGTGGACATTGCCTGTCTTGACTTCAGCAAAGCCTTCAAACATCATCTGACATAGAGGCTGTTTAACAAGATGGGTAGACTGGGCATGGGAGACAAGGTGGTAAACTGGGTTGGAACTGGCTAACAGAAGGCAGAGGTGGTGGTAAATGGGGTACAATCTGGAGAGGGGGTGACCAGCAGGGTACCTCAGGGATCAGTCCTTGGGCCAGTCTTGTTCAATGTCTTCATCAGTAACATTGCAGAGGGGCTGGAAGAAATGTCTGCCTGTTTGCACAAGACACCAAGATCTGTAACAGGGTGGATACTCCAGAAGGGATGGAGAAAATTAGGAAGGACCTAAGGAAGCTTGAGAAATGGTCTCAGGAGTGGCAACTGAGGCTTAATTAAAAGAAGTGCAAATTATGCACCTGGGGTATAGAAACCCTGGAGAGACTACAGGATGGGGAAGGGGGCGGGGTAGTTGCTGGCAGTCACCAAGGAAGAAAGGGACTTGGAGTTATTATTTCAGATGACCTGAAAATGTCAAAGTAGAGTACAAGGGCAGCAGGAAAGGCCAGTGGCATGCTGGGGTGCATAGGCAGGGTATCAGTAGCAGAGACAGGAGGTAATGATGCCATTATATAAAACCTGGCTAGGCTTCACATGGAGTACTGTGTGCAGTTCTGGAAGCCACACCTTTGAAAGGATATTAACCACAAACTTACAAGGAGAGAGTAAGGATCCTCAGTATGTCTACTGGAGGATAGGTGGGAGAGAGGGACAGAAGAAACATTCAAGTACATCAAAGGCATAAACAAGGTGCAGCAGGAGACATCTACCAATACAGGAGAAGTACAAGAACAAGGGGCATTACATGAAATGGAATGTGGCATGTTAGAGGGAATGTGAAGATTATTTTCTTCACAGAGAGGGTGGTGGGTGCATGGAATGCTCTGCTACAAGAGGTGGTGGGAGCAAGCACTGTGGTTGGATATAAACATGCATGGAACAGGCGTAGGAACCATAAGTTAAGCAGAAGGGAGGGTCAGAAACCATAATTTGATACGGGGCTTGTGGGCAGACTAGATAGGCCTAAGCGGTCCTTATCTGCTGATGATTTCTATGTTTCTATCTTTCTACGACTCCTACATCCCTTTTTCAGTTGTAGTGCTCAGCAACCACAGCCATCCAGTACTCTGTCCTGGATTCTTGCTCCCAGGTGCCTCACCATGTAATTTTTGAAACCAAATTTCAGTGTTATTTCTTATTTATTGATTTATTTACAATTTTTGACCAGGAAAGGCACGCTAAGCTGTAATAGCTTGTTACAAGGTGCATCCTGGGGGTGGGTTACATGGACCTGTTTTACTGAATGGGGAATGTTGGCCATACACAGAAACTCCCCAACTCTTCATCGGTAAGTGCCATGGGATCTTTTACTTTCACCTGGATAGTGACCAGATATGGGCAGAAGGGATCTCAGTTTAATGTCTCATCCAAAGGACAGCTCAGTTGTGCTCCAATCCTAGTACTGAATGAAAGTGTCAGTTAGGTATGACTCAAGTAACTGGTGTGGGACTAGAACCAATGACCATCTGATCTTCTGGCTCCAGAGCAGCATGCTACCCACTGAGCCACAGACACTGCTAGACCTTAGAACACCTTTTTCAGTCTATGTGGGTCACTCTGCATCTGCTTAATTCCCTCGTTGCTGACTGCCCTCCCACAGAGCTTTGTGTTATTGCAGAGACACAACCCTTCCCTGGATTCCTTCTCCAACGCCACTGATGATCAGACTGAAGAGGACAGGTCCCATGGCAGATTCATGTGTAACCTTTTTCAAATGATTTGTCTTGCTGACCCTGAATCATTTTATTTATAGTTTCATCACCATACTGACTCATAAACAAGCATTTGTCAATGCCAGATGTTGGCTTGCTGACATTGGCATTGGTAGTAGCAGGGAGTTAGACGGATGCATCATAGGAATGGCAGTGAAGTATTGAACTGATGCCAACTCCACCCCACCCTGCAGAGAGTGACAGGCATTAGGGTGTCCCCTTTGGGTGTTGGCAGTGCAGTGCGGAAAACATATCAGGCAGGATGTGAAAATGACAGCTGTACAGTTCATAAGGAGGTGTAAAAATGCCAGTGTTGAAAATATATCATGTAAATATACCAAACTTGCTGAGCTACTAGGTGCGTGGGACATATGCAACGCACACTTGCAACACTGCCATTTATGGGCGTTCGGCACCAAATTTTCAACATAGGCATTTTAGTACCTCTGCTCATGTACAGTGTCACTGTTATTTCCTCAAAGTGTCCCAAGAAGTGATTTCGCTCAGCGAACCACGCTATTCTGCGCCGGAAGTGCGAAAACACATTTTGGGCAGGATATGTGAAATGGCTGTACTGTTGTTCATCAAGAGGTGTGGAAAAATGGCAATGGTGAAAATCCAGACTGAAAATATCACAAATGCACGACGGACGATGCGTGTGTGTAATCTGCCAATGCACGCGTAACACAGTCATTTTATGGAGTATCATCACCAAATTTCCAACATTTTAGGTCCTCTGCTCATGAACTGTGTCACTGTCATTTTCATAATCTGGCCCAAACACTGATTTCCCACAGCGACTGCGCTAGTTGTGCGCCCGGAAGTGCGGAAACACATTTCGGGCAGGATGTGGAAAATGACAGCTGTACTGTTCCAAGGAGGTGTACAAAAATGACAATGCTGAAAATGCATTAAAATATTGTGAATGTGGGAAGTTACGAGCCTGCGTGGCAACTGCATGGCCTTGCGGCTACGTAAAACAGGCATTTGTTGTTTTCACCAAATTTGGAACATAGGCTTTTTAAGAGGCCATCTCATGAATCACTGCACTGTCATTTCATTAATGGCTCTGAAAGGTGATTTCGCTGCAGAGCGACCGCGTAAATCACTTTTAGAGGCTGATTAACACCATGACAGTGATATAGAATTTCATGAGGAGGGGCCTCAAAACCCCATGTTGAAAATTTGGTGCCAAAATTCCAAGAAATGCCTGAGATATGCAGCAAAGTTGAAAACCCTATTCACTCCACTATACAGCCTACACGCATTTCTCAGTTCGAGGTCGGCTTTGAAGAGTGCAGACGTGTTCCGGGTCCACTGAAGATCGTTGCACGGACTCCGGAGGTAAGTATGGGGTGGGGGTTGAGGGAGGCAGGGTGCGCAGTGGGTGGGTGCATGTGGGGGAGGGGGCACCGAGACTCGAGGACGGTTTTAGTTTACAGGGAAAAAAAAAAAACCGCCAGCGGGACAGTTTTCGTGTTGCAAGGCATTTGGCACGCTTGGGGTGGGCCCTCAGCATGCCACCTAACTGCTTTTTTTTGGGGGCCAGTAGCCGATGGGGATTGGGCACCCTTGTTGGCTCACAACACGGGGAATAATGCTGAGGGATTGGGCACCCTCGGCATTCAAGCATTGGGGAGAGGTGATGCCAGCGGGGTGGGCTCCCCATCGCGGGTACAAAGACAGCGGGAGCACCTGCCGGGATTGGGCATCCCCTCGGCATTCCCATTGGGGGTATGCCGACAGAGTGGGCTCCCGTCAGCACAGTAAAACAGCGGGGGTTACCAACAGGGGTTTGGGCACCCGATGTTGACAGTTTAAGCTAGCTCGCCGACTATCCTCATAATGGCGGTAGCACGCAGCAAAGGATCGCTATGGCGATTGAGCTTTGCTCGGATTGCAGCGGACCTTGCTTAGATGTGCTCGCCCCATTATGTATGCATGGTGTGGCGCCGGCATACAGGCTGATTGGGGAATGAGGGACACACCTACTGATGCATGCCCTGCATTGCTCAACAGCCAGCCAAATCTGCATTCTTCTATATGTTGGCTTGCGCCTGCGACAAGCCAACATAAAAGTATAATGAAAACATACAGACTCATTAAAAAGATCATATTTCTATTTTTGTTTTCATCACCATACAGACTCATAATTTAATATGTGGTTTTAATGGTAAAAATGTAACAACTTAATATTGAAATGTTCTGCATTTTTAGGCTGTGTGAAATAGCTACTGCTGAGTAAGTGACCTCCTACACTTCTAATCTTCTTTATCATTTTGCCAAATTGACAAGGATTTGCAAACCATACTTGTCTCACAGAAACATAGAAACATAGAAATTGTCGGCAGATAAGGACCACTAGGCCCATCTAGTCTGCCCGTAGGTCCTATACATGTATGCATCCACTCATCCTAAGTGGTCAATGGCTCTTCATCACTCCCTTCCTATCCAAGATTTCCCTATGCTTGTCCCAGGCATGTTTAAACCCTCCACTGTACTTGCCCCTACCACCACTTGTGGCAGACTATTCCAAGCATTCACCACCCTCTCCATGTAGAAAAACTTCCTCATGTTACCTCTTAATCCCCCTCCAATTTCATATTGTGCCCCTCATTCTGGTATCTTTTCTACATTGGAAAAGATCTCCCAACTGCACCTTGTTTATGCCCTTGAGGTTATTAAAGTTTCTATCATATTGCCCTTTGTCTTCTCTCCTCCAGTAAGTACATATTGAGGTCTTTTAGTCTCTCCTCATGTGTTTTGGTACAAACTATGCATCATCTTTGCCACCCTTCTCTGGACAGCCTCTACCATGTTTATGTCTTTACGCATGTGTGGTCTCCAGTACTGCATGCAGTACTCCAGGTAAAACCTTACTAGTGTTTTGTACAATGGCATCACCACTTCCTGCTCCTACTAGCAATACATCTGCCTATGCATCCCAGCATGCCACTGGCCCACCCTGCAGCCTTAGCACACTGCTTTGATACCTTCAGGTCATCAGATATGATAACCCCTAAGGCTCTCTCCTCTTTGGTGACAGTCAGCACCTCCCCCATCCTGTAGGTGTCTCCAGGGTTCCCTCTACCCAGGTGCATTATTTTTCACTTTGTGCATTGAACCTCAGTTACCACACCTCTGATCATCTTTCAAGCTTCTCCAGATCCTGCTTCATTATCTGCACCCTTTCTGAGTATCCACCCTGTTGCAGATCTTGGTGTCATCTGCAAACAGACAGATCTTTCCTTCTGGACCCTCTGCAATGTCACTAATGAAGACATTGAACAGGACTGGTCCCAGTACTGATCCGTGTGGCACGCCACTGGTCACCGCTCTCTCCCGGATTGATCCCATTTACCACCACCCTTTGCCTTCTGTCCATCAGCCAGTTTCTAACCCACTGTATCACCTTATGCTGATGCCCAGACTGCTCATCTTGTTAACCAGCCTTCTGTGAGGGACAGTATCGAAGCTTCGCTGAAATCCAGGTAGCGATATCTCACGGCCCTCCCTGATTCACTTTCCTAGTCACCCAATGAAAAATCCATCCGATTTGTTTGACAAGATCTTCCTGATACATGAAGCAATCAAACAAAAGATAAAACAAATTAGGTCAATGGGTATCAACATGCTATGAATATGGTCATAAATTAATACATGCTTTGGTAGGCTGGCAGGATGAGGGAAGTGGGCTTAAATGTTATGGCTTGGGTACTAGAAACAGTTGCAGGCTATGGATATGAGACAAGCCTTCAGGGCAACCTTGAAGGATGACTGGGTGGAATAGTTGCAAATTTTGGTTGGAATGGAGTTTCATTTCCTTGGGTCAAATGAGAAAAGGTTTGTTACCCATTTTGAATGAACACTTTGATATGACAAGGCGTGGATTGAGTAGATTTGAGTGCATAGGTAGGATAAGCACCATGTAATAGAGGGATGGGGAGGCCAGAGAAGCAGAGCAGAGGAGTTTGAAGAGACAGCATCACAATGCACATGAAAATGAGGCAGACAGGGAGAGCCAGCCCAGATGGGTAGGGGTGCAATAATGAGGCGGGGTAGGATTAGGCAAAACTGCAAATGTTGTTTTATGTAACATCCTATTTGTGTAAGAAGGATTTTGAAGCATTAGTGAAGATGAGTGAGCTGTACTTTGGGCAGGAAGGAGAATACCCTGGGAGAGGGCAATGCACACCTTATGGGTAAGGGCGTGGTGGAGTTGGTATACCAGGTTGAGCCTGGAATTAAAGGACTTGCTTGATGTGGAGGTGTGTGAGAAGAAATCAATTGCAGGTGTAACACTACTCCCAGACATTTAAATGTGTCCACCATCAAGAGGAGGAGATCTGTCAGAACAAAGGATGGAGAGGAATTGAATAGGATGGTTGACGAACTCAAACCCAAATAACATTGCTTGGATTTAGAAGCATTGAAAGTCAGGTTGTTGGCCACAAGTCAGCTCTGTATGTTAGTGAAGTCTGAGTTGATTTAGACATTAATGTGGGAGGGTTCTGGAAGCTATAGAATAGTATAGTATAGTATAGTATAGCATTCATGATGATTGAGCATGTGTTGGTGACAGAGGGTAGATCATTGCATAAGACTGAAAAAAGGCGTGGTACTAGTATAGATTCCTGGGGAACCCTCAAGTTCACAGACATCATGCCAAGTATCTTGTACACATTGAAACTTACTTGCCTTTTAGACTGCTAGTGGACTGTATATTGCTCTCAGTGTTTTGCCTCAATATTTATACAGTACTATGCCTTCTTGTACAATGTGTAGTCTAAATGATGTAGTTCCTTCCTATTGTAATTTAAAATGATGTAATTGCCTCCTATTACAATTTCTGCCCTGTCCTAGTTTTTTTGTCTGGATTTGTCTTCATTACCTCTGACTTGGAACCGTTGTCAAAGAGCTCTCAGCTCAAAGGTACTTGTAATCTGAATCAATAATAAATAAATAAATAAATTAATTAATTAACTCATTCATGGCAGTAAGCTGGAGGAGGCATTAAGCAAAAATCTAACAAATTACTGCCTGTCTTGTGTAAGCAATAATACCCAACAGGGTGGACAGTAGTGGGCTATACCAGACTGCCCAGGGGTGTAATGAGGCCTGACACCACAGGCAGAGGGCCTTATAGCTCCTGAAAGGTCCAGTATAGCCCATACTGCCCACCCTGGAGGGTATTATTATGCTTAGAAAATAGAAAGAAACTCTCAGACACAGTTTTAAGTTTTAAAATATAACAATAATTTATTTCGCTTTTATAAATATATTTCTTGAATTTAGAGATAAAATAGTACCTTTTAAGGGGGCTAGGATTTTTCCTTGGCTCTTATTAAAAAAAGTGTTGTTTACATTTTTAAACTTTTGTTTGTGCTTGTTTGGCTTTTTATCTGTTTGTATATAACCAGCTTTCCAGTTGCAAAACTGTATAGTGGTTGAAGTCTGATAGCATGTTATCTCTGAGACCGATACTGTGCAGGAGAGGACCAGTATTTTATTCATTTTTCCATACCACAGATGGACATCCATCTGGTATGGAAATCTAAGAAAATGCCACTGCTCTCATGCTCAGTGGCGGTACGAAAATAACGTGCACTCAGACTCACATGATATTCTGATTTTGTACGAAAAGCAGAGTTTGAATTGACTGCTTTAATTTTGATACCCACAAATGCTTTATTGTTTATGTTTGGGTCAGGGAGGAGAATGGCCTAGTCATTACTTTTATGGCTAGCTTAATGAGCAGGAAAATCACCCAGAGGAGTGGGGCAGCAGTTTGAAGTGTGCATGAAGGAAAATAATCTGTGTTCCTAAGTTTAGATGAGTGCAGTTTTGTTTCTTATATAGTTCTGTTTCTTTTTTTGCATATGCAGCTTGAGAAGGTCTGTACTTGAAACTGGGACAGGACTTTGGGGGAACTATGACAGATATCCACTGGAAAAAAATGCAGGTAATATGGCAGAAAAAAAACTGTTTTGGGTTCATTATGAAACAGAGCCACTGGTTTTGCAGTAGTCTGCAACGGCAACAACGGGGAGTGCTGACTGGGGTGGAGTGCAGCTTCCTCGGTCTTCTGTTACCGAGGATAAACATGGTGGCTGTTACGCTGACAATTCAGGGTGCCCAATGATATTCTAAGTAATGGGGCACCCCGAATTGGCACTTTTTGTGGAGAGGGTTTATCAGAAAATAAATAAATCTGTGTTTGGCATTTCAGCCAATCAGATTCATTTATTTTCAGAGCCCATTTCTAAAACAGTTAGAGAACCACACAGAGGTATAAAGGAGACAACCAATTTAGTTAATTTGGGGATATGAGGGCATGATTAACACAGTATTTGGGAGGATGCAGGCAAGCCAGAATTTGAAGACCACACTCATGGTACATATATATGAAAAACAAAGGGAAATAAGTACAGGGAAGGGGTATAGTATTGTCTTCAAACATACTGTAGAAGAAATGTAGAATGTAATAGGAAACAGATATATTTGTTTATTTTACTGTTGGGAAAGAATGTTTGTCAGTGCTCAGACTACAACTTGTGAGACCTCCAATGTGGTGCAGTACCTGCCAAGTAATAATTTATGCAAACAGAACAAGTACTCAATGAGTACACAATGAGCAGGCACCCAGATCCAATCAGTGATCACTCATAGACACAAATGGTAACTGCAGCCAGCCTTGCTCTGCAGGTTTTATTTCTCAGGTTTCACAGTTTCCATTTTAAATCACTTGAATGCCCTCTGAGTAAGGTGGTTCTAGCCAGAATGTCAGGTTGTCACTCGTGAAGGAGGCCATCTGCCCCTTAGACTATGTGCCGTTGTTTGATTACAGCCATTGTCTATTTGGCATGTCACATAATTTAAAATGGAAACTGTGAAACCTGAAAAATAAAGAAATGTCATGAGCAAGATAGGCCAGAACTAACATTTGTTTGTACTAGTGATCACTGACTGAACCAGTTGCCCTGCCCATTGAGCACTTATTGAATACTTGCTTTGTTGGCAGATTGATTGATTTTTTATTCTGTCATGGCAGGGTTGTATTTATATGTCTTACAAATGCGAAGAATGTGTACTTGAATAATGGACATAGGTTCCATTCTCATTAGCCAACCTGGTTTCTGTATTTGTTAGACTCATTTCCTAATCTTGGCTGGGCTGGCAGTATAGCCTAGAGGTTAGAGTATTGAGCTGTGGATGAACTTGGTACAGCCAGCAAACATGATTGTTAGGGCACTCTTATGTAATAGTAACACCTGCCAAGGTGGCCAGGTGACCTATGATATACAGCCATATCAGTTGCATCGTGAATTATAAGGCATAAACTGACAACTGTTAATCATGAAGCGGTCTGCACTGTATATCAGTATACTGTACAGAACATCTTGAATTATGTTATTCTTTTATAATAAATATGTCCAAATTTGTTTGTTGAACTGTAAACAGCTATCCAGTTCTGAAATATCTGGATGTAGTCTGATAAACAGACAGGCCAGTGATGCTTTTCACCAATCATATTGCTAGGATTTTATTACCTATTTATAAACTATATTATACAAGAGGCACTAAATTGTTCTATCATGGTGGTCAGCTTGTACATGACATAGTAATTAAGCAAATAAGGCATGATTCAGACTTACATTGAGGATTTGTAAATTCTCCTACCTCTTGTGAGCATAATGTGATATAACTGTAGCAACTGCCCTATTTCCTCCCAGGGTGATTAACTGGTAGTTAATCAGTCTACTGTAAATCTATATTGCTCTTTTAACGAAAGGAAATCAGGGCAAGATGTGTCTTCACAGATGACACTAATCTCTGTGTAAGGTAGACAGTGTTTAGGAGGTAAAGGGGCTGCAGGGGGACTTGTAAAGGTTCTAGAGATAGTCAAAGGTTTAGCAGTTGAAGTTTATTGCCAAAAGTAGAAAGTGATGGCACACAAGGAACAGGAACCCAGGACAGAATCTTGGATTGAGTTGTTAAGCTGGACACTTCGAGAAAAGCTGCCAACATAAAATGACTTCCTAAGCAATCTAGCTAATGTAACAAGGCCTACAGCAAGGCAACAGGGATACTGGGTTCTATCGGAGGTGATTTGATAGCTGCAGAAAGGAGGTATTATTACCTCTGCATATGGATAGATTTGGGAATAGAGACGAGACATAGAGGGAGGAGGATAGTGAGGAGTATCAGTGAAACATAGGGAAGCAGGGACAGCAGTGGGAGTGGTCCTTTTAATGTCTTTTAAGTGACTTTGCAGAGCAGCTGGAAGGAAAGTCTTCCTCTTTGCAGAGGACACCAAGATCTACACTACAGTTGACACTCCTAGGGAGTGGTTAGAATGATCAGAAACCTGAGAAAACTGTAAGAGTGGTCAAGGGTGTGGCAACTGGGTTTCCTGTGAAAAGTGCAAAGTACACATGAGGCATGAAAACCCAGGGCAGACTACAAATGGGAGAAGTGGTACTGATGACCTCCAAACAGGAAAGAAACCTGCGGGTGATCATATCGGATGACATAAAATGGCCTGCGGTGCGACAAAGCAGTTGGGAGGGCTAGTGGGACACTGGGGTACAAGGGAGGGATATCACCAGCAGAAAGAGGGAGATGGTATTGCCTCTGTATAGATCATTAGTAAGATCCAGTAGCCATTGATAATAGCACCAGAATACGGGCGAGCTTCAAAATGGCACCCATATTCTGGCGCTATTGGAATGGGCTACCCACAAGGGTAATAATTGATTCTACCACGAGGGTAAGGGAAAGTAACATGAAATTGGGAATAGTGGGAGAAGGGGAGGGATGGGAAGAGGGATATGTACAGGAACTGTCCCTGCTGCCACTGAACCAGCCATGTGGTGTGGTGGTGAGGAGGCTGGCTCTGGCACAATAGGTACTGGGTTTAGGGCTGGGGACAGGAGGGATTAAATTTTGCCATAGGCAGCGGTTCCCAGACTTAAATTTTTTGCGTCCAAATTTGTGCCCCTCTGACATGCACCCTCCCGGAGTTAGGTATCTTAATTCAGGGGGCTAGGGGGCATGAGGGGCTCTAGCCTCCATAGAAACATTTTAGGTTGCCGGGTTATGGTTCACCGTAGTGTAGATTGCTGATTTGCTTTTCGCATATACACCGCCATAATAGCAATCTCCATTGTGATTGGTTGGCATCTCATGGCACTCAGACATTACCTCATGGGGTTACAGCCCACCTGATAGGCTAATGATGCACATGACCCAGATCAGATTTCCAGTATATCCAGGTCCCAGGAACCCCTGCTCTCCAGTTGTAATTTGTGCATCTGACTAGGCAAGAAGCATCCAGAGAACCCCTGTCTGCTCTTATCTCTAAGGTAGGAATGTGTTTTATTTAGTCCTAAAATACTGATTCAGGAGCATTTGGAGTATGAAAATCTAGTAACATTAGGGTATTCAAAATAGATCCAGGAGACTTTTGTGTGTTCTGAACACTTGTATAGAGTAACTCAAATTAGGATCATTGGAAGTTTAAGGAGTTTGAAAAGAAAGTAGATATACAAGTATAAGTATGCTTGTCTAAAGGCCTTTACATGTCTCGCTCTCGCCCCAGCCGTTCTTAGCCTTTAGCGTCTAGTATGGTGTTCCCTAAGCGGGCCCCTCCCAGCCATCAGCGTGCTGCCCTACGATCAACCAGCAGCTGCCCGCTCCTCCCTGGCAGGCCCTAGCCACCTCAAATGCTCATGATCGCCTCTGCTCCCAGCGACTCCATGGTCCCCCTAGGCCCTCGAAAGGCCTTCCTCCCTACCACAGTCGCCTCTTTACCCGTGACTCCGCGCCTCCTGTCGTCCTCCTGTATCCACCAGGAAGTCGCCCCTGTCCCCTGACTCCACGGCTCCCTCTCCTAGTCGGTTCTGCCGCCGCCTCACTCGTGGCTTATTTCTGACCCTCCCAAAGTGGCTCTGCTGCGCCCGCCTGCGGCCGATCGTCCGGCCCTCCTGCTACCTCTGTCGCGCCTCCTCCAGAAACAATGTAGTCTAGTGGCTAAGGTTCTGGGCTATGATCCTGCAGTCCCTAGGTTTGATTACCACAGCCCCAATAAATATGGGCTAAAGTTGTTTTCCCTCCGGTCGCTCTCCCGGCCTATTCTGGCCCCTGAGTCGCCTCTGCTCCCCGCAACTCCATGGTGCGTCCCAATCCTCCCACCCGCCTGCCCAGTCTTCACAGAGGAGGAGCCCTCATCCTAGTTAAGGGCCCGATGACCGACCCCTTGACTGCCACATGGAGGGCCCAGAGACCAGGCCTCGCGACCAAGACAGCAGGCCCTGTCGCCCGCTGCTCTCCTCCCACGAGCCTACCTCTTCGCGTGTCGCCTCTGCTCCCGCAACTCCGCGACAACTATTCAGTTCAGCGGCCAGCGACCTAAGGAGGAGAAAATTACAAAATAGGAAACAGGCCATCAGAGCCTTGGCCCTCTCCTACCGGTTTCCCTCCTCTCCTCCGTGAGTCGCCTCTGCCACCAGCGACTCCACGACCACCTGCCTCGTCTGCTTCCTCCCCCCCCACAAGGCCTACCTCAGGGGCGAGCCACCAGCGTGACTCCACTGGTCTTACCTCAGCTATCTCTTCGGGCTCTTGCCCTACCGCATGGTGCCTGCTCGAGTCTCGGCGGCCCCCACGGTGGGGGTATCATTCTTAGGCTGGCCTTCAGGGACCACAGGGCACTCGAGGCCCCAATAGAGAGAGAGAAAAAAAAAATGGGTGATGTCATTCCACCTCGGGTCCCTCATACAGCGACCCCAGTAGGACTCCAGCGGGACCACTGCCGGGTACCTCCCACAGCGACCCTGGCAGACCCTGCGATCCCCATCTCGGGGTGGTGGCCCCTCCCACAGCGGGCCCCCAGAGCATAACTACATGTCTGGGGATAACGTTCATGATTGGACGGCCGTCTCCACCCTCACGACTCGGCTAAGGGCCCTCCACAGCGCCCTTACCTTGCCACCATCCAACTTGATTCAGGGGGAGAAACACAGAACATTTTCCTCCGCTCAGTTCTATCTCTCTTATCTTGCAGATGGTCAAGGCAAAGAAGTGCAGACGTGTAACGCGCCTCCTTCCTCAAACACCAGGCCCCCTATGCGCAGCCTGCCTCATGGACGATGAGCTGTCCTCAATGGAAGAACCCACCACTAGCTCCTTCTCTCCCGGCCCCAGCAACTCGACATGGGCGGACCCGGGCCCTACTGCTTCAAAACCAGCAGGCTGTGGCGGCCATGATGGAGAGCCAGCAAAACTTCATGCTGAAGATCATGGAGAAGCTGGAGGCCCTTACACAGAACAGAGTTAGACCACCCAGCAGGAGCCTCCCGTGAGAGAGACTCGCTAGAAGAGCCAACAGCACCGAGGATCCACTCCCCAGCATTCCCAAAACGGCATCACTGAGGAGAAGAGAAGGAGGATGACTTGACGAGGAAGATGAGGAGGAGGAGCACGGCATGGACTCGGGATGCAGAGGATCTCGAGCAACAGTCAACTCCGTCCTGACATCTAAACTGTGCGGATTTGACACAATTCCCGCCTCATGAAGGTTATCAAGGCCACCTTGGGACTGACCACGGAGGAACAAGAAGGAGAAGATGGAATCCAAGCTAGACCCTATGATCCAGCTAGGACCACCACCCCAGAGGCCTTCCCAGTCTGCCCGGCCATTGAGGAACTGATCCACAGAATGGCAATCCACGGACCCGGCAGAATGCCAAACAGAAGGAACTTACTTAAAATGTACCCGATCCAAACCGACAAGTCCGACACCTGGTGCAAGGCCCTTCCGCCGACCCCAAGTGGCGGCCTTGAGTAAAAGACCATGCTGCCATGCGGCTCACTAAGCTCAAGGACCCGACGGACAAGAAAGTTGAGGACATGTTGAAAAGACCTTCAAAATCGAGGGTACCATGGCCAAGACCATGACAGTGGTGATCTACACCTCGAGGGCACAGATCCGCTGGTTGGAGGAACTACAAGAACAGGCAAGCCCAAAATCAAGGGGCTGAACTATTGGACTGTACCCTCGGCGCAGCCAAGTACCTCGTGGACATGGCAGTGGACTCTCTACGCCTACAGGCCAGGGCGACCGCCATCATAAATCGAGCCCGCAGAGCACTATGGCTCAAACTCTGGGACGCAGACTCAGAATCTAAGACTCTGCTTCAAAATTTACCCCTTAGGGGGCCATGTATTCGGGAAGGCCTACAGGCTTACCTTAAACAGAGGGAAGAGGGTAGGGACCTCTTAAGGAGTAGGTCAAGACCGCACACCTGCCAGCTACTAGGCTGAGATTTCAGCCTGGAGCCAAGAGCCAGAGCCGCAGGGAGCCCTACTCACAAAACCACTCCTTTGGAGTAGGGCACCCACATCCTTCCCCGCACTTCCACCTTCAACAGCTACAAGTCCCCTCCTCCTTCAGACCTCGAGAGTCAAAGTCTGGAGGCCGTGGAAGAGGTTTCAGGGAAAACAGTGGCGCCGTTGCCCGAAATCCTCAGTACCCCCAGTCGGTCAGCGCTTGGCCTTGTTAGCCCACCGCTGGGAGACCACCACGTCGGACAGGTGGGTCCGGAGCGTGGTCTCAAGAAGTCTGCGATAGAGCTGACCCATCACACCATACCCCAATGCTTCATCTCATCCCCAGTCCCCAGAAGGAGGGCCTCGCCACACCAGGTACAAGGTATCCTGACAGATCTGATCCTGAACAGGGCCATTCAACCAGTCCCAGTTCAGGAGCAGGAAGCGTGTACTCCATCTTCTTCCTAGTGCCAAAGAAGTCGGAGACCTCAGGCCCATCCTGGACCTAAAACACCTGAACAAGTTCGTGATCCCACGTCGGTTCAAGATGGAGCGGTCCGATCCATCCTAAGAGGGATCAGGGTAGGCGACTTCTAACCTCAATCGATCTAAGGGCGCCTACCTACATATCCCATCATCAAGAACCACAGAAGGTTTCTACGCTTCCACATCCTGGGTCAGCACTTTCAGTACGGGCGCTTCCATTCAGCCTGTCCTCAGCCCCAGGGTCTTCACCAAGGTCTCCATCACCTTGGTGGCCAGACTCAGGAACAAGGGCGGACATAGTTCCATATCTGGACGACTGGCTCATACAGGTGCGGTCCAGGAATCAGGTGCAAGCCCACACAGACTTCGCCATACGGGCACTCAGGGACCACGGATGGGTGGTGAACGAGGAAAGAGCCACCTCCACCCAACCCAGCAGATCGAGCATCTTGGAGCCGCCATCGACTCAGCAGGCGGCTGGGCAAAACTGGCCCCAGCGGGATCCGCAGCCTCCGGCACCTGGCTGGACATCTGAGGTCACACCATGCACCACAGTGGCAGAAGTCGCGAAACTCCTGGGCTACATGGCCTCCTGCATCGACCTCGTCCGTGGACCAGGTGGCACACGCCCACTCAAAACTTCATCCTGGCAGCGAAGCCCAGCGATTCAACTTACACCGCCCGGTACAGCTACCTGCAGGAGTGCAATCCTCCTGAGGTGGTGGACCACTCCGGGAAATCTGACATGAGGGGTCCCACTGAAGCACCCTCTGATTCCCATCGAGATGGACGCGAGTCTCTCCGGCTGGGAGCCTGCCTGGGAGGCGAGTCTGCTCAGGGACCTGGTCCCCAGCAGAGCCCTACTTTCAATAAGCGTGCTGGAGATGAGAGCAGTGTTCCGCTCCAGGCTTTCCGCCACCTCATCCAGAAACAGTCGGTTCTGATCAAATCAGACAACCGCATGACAGTGGCATATATAGCAAAACAGGGGCACCAGAAGCAAGGCCATGTCATGGGAAACCACGAAGGTGATGAACTGGGCCCACATCCACCTGACCCACCTGGGGCGGTCCATTTAGCCGGAAACTGAACATAAGGCGGATTGGCTCAGCCGCCAACAGATTCATCCCGGAGAATGGCGTCTACACCCAGACCTGTTTCACCTAATCCAGATGACGTGGGGCCCGGTGTCCATAGACCTAATGGCCTCAAGGGACAATGCCCAAGTGGACAAGTACCTGTCCAGATTCAGGGACGTGCACTCCCAGGGCACAGGCAGCTCTGTCTCTCAGGAGTGGCCTCATGGCCGGCTGCTCGTGTTCCCCTCTACCTCTCATTCCTCAAGTCATGGAAAGATTCGGAGATCCGAGTCACGGTCATCCTGGTGGCCCGTACTGGCCCCAAAGATCGTGGTTGCAGCAATCACAGAGATTGCTCTAGCCAGCTTCGGATCCGACCCGGCCAGATATGCTGTTGCAGGGTCCGTGCTGCACCGGCCCCTCGAACCCTGAAGCTCACGGCCTGGCTCCTGAGAGGAATGGCTGTCGGCTCACGGGTATCACGAGTCGGTCATAGGCACACTGCTCCAGTCTCGTCGCGCCTCCACCACCTCCACATATGGGAGGCAATGGGCTGTTTTCGCACAGTGGTGCCACCGCCGAGGCTCGATACTGGAACAAGCGGATCTCCCCACTATCTTACTGTTCCTACAACAGGGGTGGATAAGGGTTGGCACCCTCCTCTCTGAGGGTGCAGCTAGCGCCATAGGGGCGGCCAGAGGCATGGTCGAGGGGCACCTCCAGGAGCCCACCCGGATGCAATCCAGTTCCTAAGGGCGTGGATCTCATGCGACCCAGGACCAGACCTGAGGTGCTCCTTGGGACTTACCCCTGGTATTGGACTCATTAAGGACACCACCATACAAACCCTCGCTTGAAGCAGACCTTTTCTGGGTAGGCCTGAAGACCACCTTTCTCGTGGCCATCTGCTCGGCCAGAAGAATCGGGAGCTGGGTGCGCTGTCCTGCGCACCGCCATACACCACTTTCACCCCCAAGAGTACGACTTCGGACCGTCCGGCATTCCAACTGAAGATCCCCATGAAGTTCCATAGGGAACAGCCAATAGACCTACCCACCCTGACCCGACCCATCTCTCAAGAGGGAATCAGTGCTCGGACCCTCTAGACGTGGATCGGCACTTTCAGTCTACTTGGCCAAGTCACAACCCATCCGCAAGACGGAGAGACTTTTCATCATCTCCAAGGGACAACGTCAGGGGCTAGCAGCATCCAAAACCACCATTGCAGGGTGGATCAAATGGGTCGTGCTCCATGCCTATAAGAAATCTCAGCTGACCCGCCACAGGGGCTCAGAGCACACTCCACTAGGGCGGTTTCCACCTCTTGGGGAACGAGCACTGGTATCCTCTGAGGACATCTGTGGGCGGCCACTTGGAGCTCCCTACACACTTTCACGAGGCACTACAGGCTGGAGCAACTGCAGGACTTCAGACCGGCCTTCGCCTCCACGTCCTCAGCAGCCACACATCTCGGTCACTCCGACACACCGAAGTCCCACCGGGGACTTGAACTGCTTCTTATCTCCCATGAGGTAATGTCTGGAGTGCCATGAGATGCCAACCAATCACAATGGGTGTTTACTCACCTGGTAAAGGTGATTGTGTTGGTTGGCATCCATGGCACTCAAGGCCCTCCTCGGGCATGATCGGAGCTCCCCAAAGAGAGAAAAGGAGAGAAGCTGGAGGTCCCTACTCCTACAACCTTGTCCCACTGCAAGTAAACGGAAGTGGAACCTTGGTTTGAGGTAGTCTGTACAGAATAGGCAATAAATTCAGGCCTCCGGCCCCATTATTGTACCTTGTCGTTGCATGTCTCATTTTTAATGGTATCTATTGTGTGCTTTGCTTGTTTGTGTTCTACTTTATTCCTTTCAGCTATGGAAAATTCAAACTGGAGAGCAGGGTTCCTGGGACCTGGATATACTGGAAATCTGATCTGGGTCATGTGCATCATTAGCCTATCGGTGGGCTGTAACCCCATGAGGTAATGTCTGGAGTGCCATGGATGCCACCAACACAATCACCTTTACCAGGTGAGTAAACACCATTCGCAAGACTCTATTATGACATAGAACCATAAGACCCCACCTAGAGTACTGTGTCCAGTTCTGGAGATCACATCTCTGGAAGGACATAGACAGTGTGGAGGCAGTGCAGAGGAGGGCAACTAAAATGGTGCAGGGTCTGCTTTAGAAGCCTTATGATGAGAGACTTTAGGAGCTAAATCACGTATACTCTAGAAGAGAAGAGAGTGGGAGGATGTGATAGAGACCTTTAAATGCCTCACCGGGATAAACAAGGTATAGAAAGGAAGTATTTTCGAAAAAAGGTGCTCAAGGACAAGGGGCATATTAAGAAGTTGAGGGTAGATTCAAGAGATGTAAAAGTGGATTCCTGAAACAGTCTTCTAGCAGAGGTGTAAGGGCAAACACAGTAGTGGGGTTCAAGAATGCATGAACCAGGCATAAGGAAAACCTGGGAAAGGGAAGCAGTGGTGATTGAATGGGCCAGGGATGAAGTAGGATCTGCAGTGATACTATAGGCGGGAATAAACTGGCAGACTAGGTGGGCCAAACAGTCCTTATCTGCCGGCAAATTCTATGTTTCTGTTACATCACTTGAAAGGTCACATCTAGAGTACTGTGCTTAGTTCTGGAGCCTTATGGAAACATAGAAACATAGACTTTGATGGCAGATAAGGTCGGCTTGGCCCAACCAGTCTGCCCATTTCTCATCTATTTGATAAGCTGCAAATCCTAGTTAACCAACAACCTACTTCTTCCTATCTCCAACCAGAATTGCCTTATATCTGTCCCATGCATTCTTGATTTCCCCACTGTTTTTGACCCCACAATCTCCTCAGGAAGGCCGTTCCATGAATCCACCACCCTTTCCATGAAAAAATACTTCCTCACGTTGATCCTTAGCCGTCCCCTCTATCTTCAAATTGTGCCCTTATTCTTGCACTTCATTTTTGTGTTGCTTGCACATGTGCAAGAAACACATTGTGTCTCATTTTCTTCACAATCAGGTTCTGGAGGAGTGGCAGTGTTGTGCTGAATGGCAGTAGCTCATTCAGGGGCTGGTCTGTGCCTCAGCCAATAGAGTACCATGCTGTCAACACCAGCAGTTAACGAGCAGGCCACTACGTCAAAGTAACTGAGCCACTGCAATCAGAGTGCCCCATCACTACACAATCAGCTGTTGATACGGTGGGGCCTCCCTGACTGCAGCAACCAATTACACAGCTCCATGGTGCTGTGTTTCCATGATGACAGGCGATGGCTTCTCCGTTGGCCTCACACAGTCCTTGCAAAGCCAATGGAAAGCCACTACCCACCATTCAGTATGCCTTCCTGGTGAAACATTTCAATTAAAAAAGCCGACCAGAGTGCATAATGTCCCCCAATTTCTTGTGTACTGAGGGGGTGCCCAATCCCCTCAGCTCTTGCCACCCCACACCTAGGTGCCGACAAAGTGCCCAATTCCCCTGCTGGCATGCCCCTTCCTTGTCATTTGCCGGAGGAGAGCCCACTCCCCATCGGCATAATGCTCCACCCAATTTCTTGTGTGCCAAGGGGTGCCCAATACCCTCAGCTCTTGTTCCTCCCCAACACTCAATATGTGCTGGCGGAAGTGCCAATTCCCGTCGGCTACAACCCCCAAAACATTTAGGTGACACGCTGGGAACCCACCCCAGTGTGCCAAAATGAAATGTCCCTGTAAAAAGAAAAGCTTCCCGCAATTTTTTTTTTTTGTTTGTTTTTTTAAATAAACCTGTAAAGTAGAAAATGGTCCCTTGTCAATTCCGGTGGTCTTTCCCCAACCTGCACCCACCCTCTGAGTACCCCACCTGTCCACACCTCCACACCCCCCACTTACCTCCGAGTCTGGTGCGGCGATCTTGGTGGACCGGGAACATGTCTGGACTCTTCAAAGCTGACCGCGAACTGAAGAAATGCTGGTCAGATGTATAATGGCATAAATGGTTTTTCAACTGTGGTGCATATCTCGTACATTTTTGAATTTTTCAACAAATTTTAAACATGGGGTTCTTGGGACTTCACCTCATAAACTCAGTCACTGCCATTTTGTTATTCGGTCCCGAAAGGTGATTTCGCAGTCACTGCATGGAACCACCCTTCAGGATTGATTAACAAAATGACTGTCACAGTTCATGAGGTAGGCCCCAAAACCCTATGTTGAAAAGTTGGTGGAAAAATTCCCAAAATAGACTGTTTTATGGCGTGCATTGCACAATTCTATAGTACGCTCATAAGTTTGTGCATTTTAGTATTTACACTCCAGATTTTCAGCATTACCATTTTGCCACACCTCCTTATGAACAGTACAACTGTCATTTTTGCATATCACCCAAAATGTGTTTCGGACATGTAGCACTGTGTGGTAGTGTGTGAAGATAATGTTCGGGACAGATTAAAAAATCACAGTGATATTTTTCATGAACAGAGATCTTAAACTGGCTATGTTGAAAATTTGGTGACTAAAGTCCATAAAATGACTATTACTGAACGTGAATTGTGCAATTTCCACGCCCTCGAATGGTTCACAAATTGTAATCTTTTAGTCCAGATTTTCAACATTGGCATTTTCCACACCTCCTTATGAACAGTACAGCTGTCATTTTCACACCCTGGCTGAAATGTGTTTTCACACTTCTAGCACAGAATAGCATAAGGTAAGCTGTGGAAATCAGTGTTCAGAATAGATTTAAGAAAATCACAGTGACACTGTTCATGAACGGAGGTCCAAAATGACAGTGTTGAAAATCTAGTGTAAAATCCCCAAACTAATTATATTACTGGTGTGCATTGCACAGTTTCTATGCATGCTTGTGACTTCACCAGTTTTTGTTATATTTTCATTCCAAATTTTCAACATTGCCATTTTTACACCTCCTCATGAACAGTACAGCTGTCATTTTTCGCAACCTGTTCAAAATGTGTTTTCACACCTGTGGTGCAAAATGGCACAGTTACTGTACAAAATCACCTTCGCTAATGAACTGATAGTGCCTCTGTTCACGCGTTGGGATCACAAAAAGCCCATGCTGAAATCTTGGAGTAAAAATACTAAGAAATGCCCAGGGTGTTAGGGTTTTCGACCATAACGGCCTACCCTGTAGGGACTGCCAGGAGTCAGGGATGTGACTTGGGATTGTCGACAGTAATGCTCATGCCATTCCACCCCACCCACACCCTGCAACCAGTGACAGGCATCAAGGTGCGCCTTGGACTGTTGGCTGCAGAGTTCATCCCATTCTTCTATACTGCACCCATTTCAGCATATTTCCTTATGCAATGAGATAAGTAAAGCCTGAACACCCAAGGCACACCTAGACACTTGTCAGTGTCTGCAGGGTAGGGTGAGTGAAATGTCTTGACTGTTATGGGCAACAACCCAAAGGCACACCCCAGTGCCTGTCCATCTCTGCAGGGTGGGGTGAGGTTGGCATCAGTTCAGTACTTCACTGCCATTCCTATACTGCATGGACCCGATTCTCACAGGGCCTGTGTCTGGCACAAGCTGCGGCAACAGCAGCTTGCACCAGTGCCTGGTGTGCTAGGGACCCTGCACCTGATTCAGGTACAGGAGGGGTCCCAGTGGCTAAGTCCCAATGCTTGCACTGACCGGAACCCTCGGCAAACCCCTGGTGCACCACACAGGTCCACCACAGGCAACCAGAGACTAACACAGGACCCACATCCCACTAGGTAATGGGCATGTGGACCCAACCTGGTGGGCGGTGTCCCCTCACCATGTTTGGTGCAACTGGCACCTGGCCACGGAGATGAGCTGTGGGATGTGCCAGGCACTGGGAGCAATCAGGAATGGTGTCGGGGGTTTGGAACCACCTGCTGGGGCATGGGTGGGCACTGTACTACCATAAGTTGGTGCTGCAGTAGTGCCAATGGGGCAGGCAGCGGGGATCGGAGAAGCTGCTGCCAGTATGGGCAGCATCAAGATGGGGGTACCAACATGGTACATAGGTGGCATTGGAAAGCTGTGAGGGGTGCCATTGGATCACTAGGATGGAGGCCACACATCACGGGCCACACTTGGGGCTGTATGGTGGGTGGACCATCACCCATGGTGTGCCGCACACAGGCAAGTCACCTAGGGAGAATGTCTAGGCCCCTTACACCTGCCTGGCTGGCCTAACGGCACTTGGAATTTCTCCTGCCAGGTGATGTCTGTGAATCGCAGGATGCAGCTTGCGGTGGCTACAGTTCCCCTACCACCGTGCCACAGTTTGTGGCAGGTGGACTGGAGTCGATGCAGGCCACCTTTGTAAATTGCACAGAGGGGCAGTCATGGACACAAGGTGCACCTTGCATCATATCTGTTCGCGCAGGCACTGCGTCTGGCCTGGGGTTTTGAGAATCTGGCCTCATCTGTCTTACTCACACTTTCACTACTAATGCCAGCAAGCAACCATTCAGCATTGACAAATGCTTGTGTAGTAAGCTCTGGCCCATAAGAGACTCACAGGTGACCAATGGGAAGCTCATTAATTAGGAACAGACTGTATCTCCTTTTTAATGTCTTTATAAGTGATATTGCAGAGGGACTGGAAGGAAAAGTATGCCTCTTTGCAGATGACACAAAGATCTGCAGCTGGGTTGATACACAAGGAGGCATGGAAAGGATAAGAAGGGACTTGGCAAGATTGGAGGAATGGTCAGAAGTATGGCAGCTTGGATTCAATGCAAAGAAGAAGTAACAACAACAAAATGGAAAGGGACCTGGGGTAATTATATCAGATGACCTAAGGTTAGAAAACAATGTAAGAAGGCAATAGGGAGGGCTGGGGGATACTGGGATGTGTAGGGATAGGCATCACCAGCATAAAACAAGAAGTTGTTATCCCTTTGTACAGACAGTTGGTGAGACCCCATCTGGAGTACTTCATCTAGTTTTGGAGACCCCATCTCCGTGGACATAGACAGGATGGAGGCAGTCAGAGGAGGGTAACTAAAATGGTGCAGGGTCTGCAGAGAAGCCATATGAGGAGAGACTAAAGGAGCTTATTATGCATACCCTTGAGGAAAGGAGGGAGAAGGGGACATGATAGAAACTTTTAAGTACCTCAGTGGAATCAACAAAGTCCAAGAGGGTAGCATCTTTCAGAAAAGAGATGTGCAAGAACAAAAGGACACAATCTGAAGATAGAGGGGACAGCTCAGGGGCAAAGTGAGGATGTATTTTTTCACAGAGAGGGTGGTGGACGCATGGAACAGCCTTCTTGAGGAGGTTGTGGGGTCTATAACTGTGGGATAATTTAAGAATGCATGGGACAGACATAAGGCAATTCTTGTGGGGTTAGGAAGAAATAGGCTATTGATTAACTAGGATCTGCAGCTTATCCTGTAGGTAGGAAATGGGCAGACTAGGTGGGCCAAGTGGTCCTTATCTGCTGTCTAAGTCTATGTTTCTATGTTTCTGCCTCTCCTGTCTGCAAGCTGAGCCCAGGCCAATGTACAAAGACTTTATCACATTTCTTATGAGTCTTTCTTAAACACGATTTATCTGTTTACAGGAGTGCACCTGATTTGAGGCTAAAATCAAAAGCAAATAGCTATAGTAGCAGAGCTCCCCACACACACATATACACTCTCCCAGAAAAGCTGCTTAAAAGCCTAAAATTCATTCAAATCAATTCCGTTTTCTTACTTAGTTGGGATTCAATGCCAACAAGTGTAAAATCATGTACCTAGGGCATAGGAGCCCCAATGCTGAGTATAGGATGGGGGGTACTGATACTCATTAGACATGAAAGGTCCCTTGAGGTTATTATATCAGAGGACCTCAAGGTGGCAGTACAGTGTGACAAGGCTATGGGCAGGGCTAATTGGATTCTGGGATGCATAAGGAGTACCATCTCCAGTAGTAGGAGGAGGGATGTTGTGCTGCCATTGTATCATTCCCTGGTATACCCCAGCTGGAGTACTGTGTCCAACTTTAGAGTCCACACTTCAGAAAGGACATAAGGTGGAGGTTTTCCAGAGGAGGGCAACTAAAATGGTTAAGGATTTTCACAGGAATCTCTACAAGGAAAGGCTGAAGAATCTCAACATGTACATTGTAGAGAGAGAGGAGGGTGAGAGGTGACATGATCAAGACCTACAAAGTACCTCACAGGGGTAAACAGGGTACAGTTGGGGAGTTTTCTTCAAATGAGGATGAGCATCCAAACCAAGGGACATACAATGAAGCTGGTGGGGGAGTTCAGGATAAATGCGAAGAAATATTTCTTTACTGAAGGGGTGGTGACGCCTTGAACAGACTGCCAGGAGAAGTGGTGAAAGCTAAAATGGTAGGGGCATGAAGCATGCATGTGGTAAACATGGGGCTATATAAGAAAAAGGGAAGGAGGGGGTCAACAGAGATCAACAGGGCTATGGAGGTGGAGTAGTTTCAAGTTCATTGCAGGAAAATCCATTGAGCAAGCTCATTCACAAGGAGGTCCTGATGGATGCAGGCAGAATAAGACATGCAGTAACATATACAGGCAGGAGTTACAAGTAGGTAGAGAACACTTGGGCAGACTGGGTGGGCTGAGCGGTCCTTTTCTGCTGACAAATTTTATGTTTCTATGGCATCATGTGTTCATTCAGGTGCAGTGTTTATTTAAAGTTTGGCCTACCATACATCCAGATGTAAGGTACAGTAAATTGCCAAATTAGATGCAGCCCATCTACAGTACAACAAACAGAACCCCAGTACTTGAGAAGCCTTTCTTCATAAGGCTGCTTAAACAGCTAGGGATTCTATTTGCAGTGTCCATACTAGAATGCTGATCTTAAAATCAACGCCACATCTGAATGAGTACTTGATTCTTGCTCACTTCATTTCTTCCCACTTTGAAGCTGCTTGTCCTGAGTTAGTTTTGGGCTGGCAGTGCCTCACCTGTGTTGGAAGATGACCAATATGTTCACTGAAAGACATCAGACTTCACAGACTGTGAAGCAGCTGCTCACCCACCATCTTGGCAAGAAGAAGACTACAGCTGTGGCCACTGATGACTGTTGGGTGTGGGGATGGGGGGACCAAAGGGACAGACATGAGATAAAATCATAATAAAATTGTGAGACTTTTACCAGCTTTTCAGAATGCTTACCAGTAAAAGAACACTATGAAGTTTTTCAAATGGCAACACAATCTGACGAGCCCTCTGTGCTGTCTGACACCAGTCATCAACCAACATAAAATACCTAAAGAGGTAGTGTGGTCATGCGTGTTACTGAAACACTGTAGATTACAGATTTATAAGAACAAAAGAATATCACACAGAAGCTGGCACATGTGTCTATAGCAGCTGTCTCCTGCTTTTTAGTAGTTATACTTATACCCTTGAGGTGCTAGAATGTTTCTATCATATCCCACTTTCCCTACTCTCTTCCAGTGAGTACATATTGAGGTCCCTTAATTTCCCTCATAAGTCTTGTGTTGCAAACTCTATACCATCTCATTCACCCTTCTCTGGACCATCTTCAGCCTGTTAATATCCTTACGAAGGTGCAACCTCTAGAACTGCACACAGTACTCCATGATAGGCCTGACCATGGTTTTATATAATGGCATCACTACCTCCTCCTTATGCTGGTGATAGCCCTGCCTATGCACCCCTGCATGTCACTGGCCCTCCCAGCTGCCTTACCACTTTGACATTTCCAGGTAATCTGAAATAAGAACCCCATGTCCTTTTCCTTCTTTGTGACTGTCAGCAACTCCCTCCCCCATCCTGTAGCTTTCCCCAGGGTTTCTGTGTCTCAGGTGCATAATTTTGCACTTTTTGAATTAAGCTTCAGTTGCCAGTCCTCAGACCATCTTTCAAGCTTCCCCAGGTCCCTCCTCATTTCTCCACCCTCTGGGGTATCCAGTGCCTTACAGATCTTGGTATCATCTGCAAACAGGCAGACCTTTCCTTCAGTCCTTCTGCAATGTCACTAATGAAGACATTGAACAGGACTATCCCAGACCAATCCTCACGGCACCCCACTGGTCACCCCTCTCCCAGACTGCACCCATTTACCACCATTCTCTGCCTCCTGTCTGTTAGCCAGTTTCTAACTCAGTTTACCACCCTTTCCCCATGCCCAGCCTACTCAGCTAGTTTATCAGCCTTGTATGTGGGACCGTGTCAAAGGCTTTGCTTAAATCAAGGTAAGCATTGTCCACTGCCCACCCTGGTTTACTTCCTTTGTCACCCAGTCAAAGAGGTCAACCAGATTTGCCTGACATGACCTCTCCATGCAGAATCCATGCTGCGATGGTCCTGGGCTCTGATGGCTTCTAGATGCCCCACTATCCTTTCTTTAAGCATTGTCTCCATGATCTTCCCGACTACTGAGATGAGGCTGACCAGCCTATAGTTCCCTGCCTCCTCCCTACTGCTGAATTTGTATAGAGGGACCACATGTGCCTTCCTCCAATTCTCTAGTACCACCCTGTGTTGAATGGCTCAGTGAACATGGCTGCCAGAGGTACTGCTATCTTCCTTCACAGTTCTCTTAATATCCTTGGGTATATGCCATCTGGTCCCATCGCTTTGTCCACCTTCAATTTAGTCACCTCTTACAGGATTTTCTGCCTGTGAAAGGACTATTGTCCACCTTTTCACACCTTGCAACTGATGTACTGCTGTAGCCCTTGCCCTCCTCCTCTTCTGTGAATACTGAACAGAAAGACACAGTGGATGTTTTTGGGGGCACATGACAGTTCTTAGGCATGGTACTATCACTTCCAAATACCTAAACAGCACATATAAGCAAGCAACATTTGGCATTGACAAATGCTTGTTTGAAAGATGCTACCCTCTTGGACTTTGTTGATTCCTTGAGGTACTTCAAAATTTCTATGATGTCCACCCTCTCCCTCCTTTCCTCGCCGGTATACATGTTAATCTCCTTTAGTCTGTCTTCATATGGCTTGTGGTGTAAACTCTGCACATTTTAGTTGCCCTCCTCTGGACTGCCTCCATCTTGTCTATGTCCTTGTGGAGATGGAGTCTCCAGAACTGCACACAGTACTCCAGATGGGATCTCACCAACTGTCTGTACAGAGGGATAACAACTTCTGTTTTCTACTGGTAATGCCTCTCCTATGCATCCCAGTTTCCCTCAAGCCCTCCTAACTGCCTTCTCACATTGCTTGCCTACTTTTAGGTCATCTGATATAACTACCCCAGGTCCCTTTCCATTTTTGTTGTTGTTAGTACCCCCAACTGTGTACAGTATCCTGTTAAATAGCGAGTAAAATATAGTGAAGAAAGAATGGCGAATAAAGAATCGCTACTCACACAATAGTGAGTGGTAATTAATAGCATGTGCTATTAATGGTGAGTTTACCACGTCAAAATAGTGCTGATTAGTTTTGCTGTACTGACAGATTTCTAATGTGGAGCTCAGTAGACATTTAAACTTATGAGCATCTGCACACCTCCAATAAACTTTAGCTGCTGTTACCTTGTCTCATGGTATAAGTAGCCATCAAACAAAACAAGAGGCTTACCCTTTGACTAGTCACGAACTGTAAGGACATTGCACTACAGAACACCAAGGTACAATCAGCAAGGTGTAATCCAGAGCCTACAGTGCAAGGTCGTGGCCCATGACTGTATCGCAACTTATAGAATGCCAAAGGACTATGGGTGACTGTGGGTTGGTTACTGGGCAACAGCCAGTTGCTAAGGGGAAACAGGAAGTAAAGGCCAGGTAAAATACCGAGTGAGTGAAAGGAGCACTAAATGTCACAAAGCTGTTTTGACTTTAGCAACTTTCAATCGCTCTTTAATTTTCGCTGTTGTATCAGCACTATTAATGAAATTGCTATTTTATTTTCACAATATTAACATAGAACCCTATGTACTCTTCCCTAGATCTTTGCTTCCCAGGTGCATTACTTTGCACTTCTTTTGCACTGAATCTAAGCTGCCATACTTTTACCATTCCTTCAACATTGCTAAGTCCCTTCTCATTCTTTCCACCTCACCTTGTGTATCAACCCTTTTGCAGATCTTTGTGTCATCTGCAAAGAGACATACTTTTCCTTCCAGTCCCTCTGCAATGTCACTTTTAAAAACATTAAAAGGACTGGTCCCAGTACTGAATCCTGCAGTACTCCACTAGTGACCCCTTTCTTGAGTGGACTCTGTTTACTATTACTCTCTGTGTCCTGTTGTCCAGCAAATTTTTTACCCAGGCTACCACGACTGGGACCCACCCTGAGCTGGCTAACTTGTTTATTAATCTTTATGTAGAACTGTGTCAAATGCCTTGCTAACGTCTAGGAAGGCCATGTCCATAGCCCCTCCCTGGTCTACTACTTTGATCACCCAGCCATAGAACTTTATTAGATTCATCCAGCATGACCTTCCCACTGTGAGTCCATGCTGCCTTGGGTCCTGTGCCCCACTGGCCTCTAGGTACTCAACAATTCTTTCCTTCAGAGTGATTCCATCAGTTTCCTTACCACTGAGGTCAAACTAACAGGTCTGTACTTTTCTACCTCTGATTTGCTCCCACTTTTGTGAGAGAATCACATCCACCCACCTCCATTCTTTACGTGCCATACTCCCATTATTTGTTAAAAGGGTAGTCAGTGGTGTCACTACTTCTCCCTTAGTTCTTTTAAAATTCTGGGGTGAATCCCATCAGGCCCCATTGGTCTGTCTACCTTCAGTTCTAGTTCTTTCAGAACACTTTCTTCTGGGAATTAACTGATATCAACCCCCAATCCAGAGTATTTCTATTGATTGGATTAGGTACCTCCTCCTTTTCTTTTGTGAATACTGAGCAGAAGTATTCATTCAATATTCTTGCTTTTTCACTGTCACCCTCTGCCCACCCACCCTCCCTTTATTAAGCCTCACTATCCCTTCCTTGGTCTTCCTTTGCTCCCTAATGTACCAATAAAAAGTGTTATCCTCCTTCTTAACTGAGTTGGCTATCTTTTCCTCAGTTTGGGCCTTTGCTATTCTGACTGCCTCCCCACTTCCTTCTGATTTAACTGGTATAGTTCTCTGTCCTTTACCTTCTGTTTCCTTTATACTTCATGTATGCTATCTTTTTCTCCCTAGCCTTCCCTGCCACCTCTTTTGAGAACCATAGTGTTTTTATTTTCCTTTGTTTTGATTTGTTTATTGTTTCACACAAAGGCTTGTTGCCTCTGTAATGGCAGTTTGATTTTCCTCATTGTTCCTCCACCCCTTCTTCCTGCCCATTTGCTAGTGCTTTTCTGAGGCACTCTCCCATTTGACAAAGTGATCCTCCAAAATCCAGTACCCTCACTTTAGTATGACTTGACTCTATTGCTGTGTTTGTCATGAACCATACTCTTTGGTGGGCACTTGTTCCCAGATGGTTACCCACTTCTGAATCTGAGATTCTCTCTCCATCCCATCTCTCCATCCCCATTAGAGAGTACCAGGTCTAGGATTGCTCCCTCCTGAGCAGGTTGCAACATGAGATGTCTGATGCCTGCCCTGTAGGACATCGAGAATGACCCTGCTCTTGGATGTGGCTGCAGCAAAGGTGCTCCAGTTACTTTTGGCATATTCAGGTCCCCATCAACAATATCTCCCCTTTTTCTGCCATCCTAAGGATGCCTTCTATCATTCCTTGTCCATTTCCTCCCCTGAGGTGGGGTCTGTACAATCCCTGTGTGGATTGTGGTGCCATTCCTGGCTCCAGGGTAACCTTCATTGCCTCCTCTCCTCCTGTGTACTCTTTAATTCCATTGCTTTGATCCTTTCATTATGTAAAGCTACTTCCCTCCTCTTCTACTCTCCTGTCCCTCCTATAGATTGTGTACCCTGGTATGCTGACATCCCAGTCATGGTTTTCTGTGTACCATATTTTGTGACTGCCACAATATCCAGGCATCCCTCTTCCATCAAGGCCACTAGTTCAGGAGCTTGTTACCCAGACTATGGGCATTGGCACTCATTCCCCTCCATTTTATGATTGCCTTACCCTTTTAGTGCCATCCCAGTCCTTACTGCATTTGCCTTTTCCTCCATTTACCCTTGCCCTTCTCCCCATTGACTTCTTTATCTTGGTGTTTACCACATTCACTACCCTGTTTTTGGGGGGCTGGGATTTCCCTTCTCCTTTTCAGTGCCCCCCTTGGCTAGTTTAAATGCTTGCCAATGAAGCATTCAACCTATCACCTAGGATCCTTGTTCCCTTCTGGCCAAATGCAGACCATAACACCAGTATGGCCTGTATCCTCCAGGTGGCCCCCAGTTCCCAATGAAGAAACCCTGAGCTCTGCACAAGTTTTCCAACCATTGTTTGAATCCCATGGTACAGAGCAACCTAGGCTCATTCCTGCCATAGACAGGCAGCACCTCCGAGAAGGTTACCATGCATGCTACTTGTCTAAGGCCCTCCCCAACTCCAGAAACTCCTTCTGCACTGCTCTGATCATATATTCCCAGCCAGAAACAAGTATCAAACATATACAAAGAGTATAAAAGTTTACTAGATAAAATCCTTCAAATAGGTAAACTTCAGTTATAGCACATATACATATTTCCTGTAAAACAAGGAATTACATTCTACAGTACCAGTCTGATAAATAGATAAGTAAGTGCAATGTGTTTGTTTTGTTATTGATTTTTATCTTCCATTTTTTGTGAAGCTGGCATGCAGGCTCCAGTCCCCTCTCAGGGAACTCACATACATCCAGGGCTGATGCCCCCATCACCAGGAATGCCACTGGGAACCATCATGGATCCTGCCAGCTCCATTTTCTCCCACCCTGTTGTGGCCACAGACTTGTGTGTGGAGCCATGCACATGCTGTGGTCCTACAATACCCTCCCTTCTTGCCACTCACCATCCTGCACAGCTCAAACACCTCCACTAAGATGGCCATGGTAGGAGACAAGGTCCCTCCCGGAGGGGCTGGCTCGCTACTGATCATTGAGCTACCGTCCTTCCCCAGCTGATTATCGATGACCCAGGCTCATTCCTGAACCCAGATCATCAGCTTGGCAAGAGGTGTGGTGTCCAATACCTCAACCCTTAGTACCCTTGACTGGCAGTAAATGCAATGTGTCTTGAGAGAAACATTATGAACACAAATATTTTCAACCATAGTTGAAACATGGACCAAACCATTGGCTGATTTGCCTGTTCCACAAGCATGAGCCAGTTATGAATACTACCACATTTATGAATTAGGTCTTATCTGTATAGAAATCCAATTTAAGAGCCCTGGAACAGAAGAGATGTCCTGTCAATATTTGCCTTCATAGAGGGGCAAAAGATTCCACAATGTCTGATGATCTCAGCCCTGTTCTGGCTGATTCTGTTGTCAAATTCTCTAAAATGTAACTTGGGTAGGATCCTTTATAGCATATAAACATAATGTGTAATATATGAAGTTTCCTATGATCTTCTAGTCTTAGCCAGTTTACATCCTTGTATAGAAAACAATGATGCCTTGTACTTGGGGCCTCAAAAATAAAACATGCAAATTTATCATATAGTGCTTCTACTTTAGTAAGTTGATTCCTTGATGCACCACCACCATAGATGACACCTCCATAGTCAATAATCAGAACAATCATAATCTCAACAATTTTAATCTAGCATCCCTATGTAAATTGTTTCAATGTTAGGTAACGTCAAGTTTCTGACACAGACTTCTAACCATTTTATCAACATGCATGCCATTTACAGAAACTGTTTATCCACATACCAAGATATTTATACGTCTGGACTTATTTTAATTTATTATAAGTATATGTAAAATATTCAAGTTCTCATACACATTTTCAGTCCCATTTGTATTCCTAAATACCACAGCATTTCATTTCAGGGCATTTAGCACCAACCTGTAGTACAAACAAATTGCAAGACATAAAAGCTCTCTGAACAGCACTCTGGACATGGGTGTGTGTATTGCCTACAACATATACAATCATGTCATCAGTGTACAAAGTGGAATTTGATTTGAGGGTCTGGAAAGTAAAAGGAATTCATGTATGTGATACACAACAAAGAGCCTAAATGGAGCCTTGTGGGACTTCAGTTACCATTTGCATGGGTTTTGACTGATACAAATTCAGAGTGACTTGCTGTAGACATCACGTCAAGTAGTCTCTGAACCACCTAAGTACCAAAGGATTTAAATTTATCCAGTAGTATCTCATGGTTAAGGGTGTCAAATGTGTTCATCAGGTCTTTATGATGTGACCCTACTATTGACTTTTATCTATGATACTTTGAATGTCACTAACCATCTTTGTTAATGCTTTGTTAGTACTGTGTTTTTGCTTAAATCCTGAGTGGTAGGGTTCAGGATTTTAGTAGGATCAGGTGATATTTCAGCCGTATACCTCCCAATCTTTAGAATAATTTAGATACAGTAGGGAGCAAGGAGATTGGTCTGTAATTATTGTGCTCTAATCTGAAAATTAAGATGATCTTAGCTCTTTTCAAATTTGAGGACAATTCTCCACTTGATAAGGAAATATTAAAATGGTACCTAATGGATTAGTTGGAACTGAGGAGGCATATGTTAGAAAGTTTGTAGGAAAATTGTCAAGTCCAATCAACTTTGAGGTGTCCAGTTTTAGTAGTACACTCATGACATCCTCTGGATTTATTTCCTAAAACCTAAACTCATTTGTTCTGATCAACAAAGGGCCTATGTCTTTATTATAGATATGTAGGAGTCTAACAATCATGTATAAGCATCAGTGTCCATAAATGATTAATGGACAGCTGGCCAGATCCTTTGATAATGATCAGCTTACAGCACTGAACATGAGCTCACTGGAGGCTAGAAGGGACAGGGAGGTATGACAGAGACATCCAAGTTTCTTAAAGGAATGAACAAGGTAAATTGCAAGCAACTATTCAACAGAAATAGCAAATCTAGAACATGGGGCATGGTAGAAGCCAGCAGGAGGAACATTCAAGAGGAATGTGAAGTCCTGTTTACAAAAGAGAAAAAAGAGAGTTGTTGAGTCATGAAACAGCCTACCCAATGAGGTGGTTGGTGCCAAGACTATTAACAGCTTGAAACATGGGTGGGACAGAGTAAAAGGCTTAATAGTCATTGGGGAGGAGGGGCCAGCAAGGCAGGGAACATAGGGGTAGGTAGCATTGGTATAAACCCCCTATAGATACAAGATCTTGATGGTAGAACTGGATATTATGGACAGATTAGATGGACCAATGGTCTTTTTTCTGTCATCAGTTTCCATATTTCTTTGTTTATAAAAAGCATTATATACATATTGCCATCAGATTGGCTGTCAGTATTCCAAGACCCTTACATTAATCTCTGTTACACTAACATGTGCAGCCTAATCACCATGGAGCATGAATTCTTCCTGTCAGGATCTCACCCTAGCACTACTGAATGACTGGAAGGCTACATTTTAATTGTAAACTACTGTTCTTAAACAGTTGGTGAATGAACTATCTTATTAAAAATATTTCCATCTGAATGAGGAAAGCATCCAAATGTAACGATTTCCTTTTGGAAGATATATGTATATATATATATATATTTTTATAATAACAATAAGGTATTCTCATGAGATAGACTGGCAGTCAGCTAACACCACTTAGGGAAATATGGCACTTGGATGTGCCTTATGCCTATAGTAACATGGCAACACTGAAATCAAGTAATCTAATTGGTCAAAACACATCAGCTGACACACATCCAACCATGCATTGATTCCCTAGATATGATCTGCTATCTTTCAAAGCAAGAAAATCAGGATCGCACCTCAGTGAAAGTCGCAATCTGACCTATAGGTGGCACTGTGTTAAGAATACTGTGCTATCTGTTAAAGCAAGAAAATCGGATCGCACCTCAGTGAAAGTCACAATCTGATCTATAGGTGGCGCCTGTGTTAAGAATACTGTGCTATCTTTTAAAGCAAGAAAATTGGGATCGCACCACAGTGAAACTCACAATCAGACCTATAGGTGGCACTGTGTTAAGAATACTGTGAAAGAATGTATGCATGTTAGAAATTTTTCCCAGAATGCATTGCCGACATAAATTAATGTGAGTTTGGAATAGAACTGAAAAGAATGAAAGTGGTCAGTACAAGTAGGAATTTTGAAATTGAATCAGTATTGTATATGTGTTTTCCTACATAATCCAAACACAGTAGTTATAATAAATTGGCAGCCATTACATTAATACATGTGGCCTGTGCAGCGTCGCGTTGGGAGTTATGAAAGGCACAGAAGTGAAGCATTTCTTCTAAGACATGAAGTTCTTTACTATACATGATTGTTGTGACTTCACTATTTTTCCATGAGAAATACCAGTATACTACAGTAATCTCACTGTATAATTTCATGTTACAAGTGCCTTAATGACCTCGACAGGAGGTCATTTCCCAAACGATAATGCATGGTTGGGTGGTGGGAAACCCTCAGCCTGCAGCCTCGGCACCCCAACCATGCATTAATGCCTGGGAAATGACCTCCTGTCTCAGTCATTAAGGCTTACTTATAGCTCATGGAGTAATTAACAAACTGTTAATGTAACCCTGGTCAAGCATTATTACTTAAATTATCACTTAGGTGCAAAGGTGTGAACTGACAAGCAAATTTTCACTGAGGTGCAATGGTGTGATTTGACTTGTAAACACCTTGACTGCATTGTAGGCATGAGGTGTATGCTGAGTGCCTTCAGCCACCCAAGAAGTCAATATATCAGCATGCCAGAGTACCTCAAATGATATTACACCTATCAAAAATTTTGAAAAAAATGATTTTTGAAGTATAAATAGTCTGACACAGTACTCCAAAGGTGCCCAGAGCAATCTCATAACTGAACATTCATGTAACGTTTTGACCAGTCAATGAGCTGACATTTCATCACCTATTTTGCAATGTTTTATATTTTTCCATTAATACAAGTGCCCTGAGATAACTGTGCAATATCAATAAAGACAATACAGTTTTACCTTTCAACACCAGTGTTAAGTGGGAGTGGAAAAAATAGGGAGAAGGAAGTTAAAGATCTACTGTTCTGCATAAAACTAATATTAGTTTTTAAACTAGTCAACCATCACCTTTTATATCTGAGACACTTTTGCTTTACCCTTTGTTTAATTAGAATATTGTTTATCTGGTGTGAGTAGGTGTGATGTGTGAAACAGCACTCTGCCTGGCAGCTGACATATCTGTCTCTATTCCCCACTACATCATCATCACTGTGCTATCACTGCTGCTCACTGAACCACCACCAGTGGCTGCCAGGTCAGTCACTTGTGATGTCACTGTCAGTGAGCACACAATGCTGATGATGTAGTGGGGGATAGGCATAGACATGTCAGCTGCCAAGCCAAGAGTTCTTCCACCCATCCATCACAATAATGTCACTTATAAGCACATCTAATGAGCAAAGGAAAAAGAAAAATACTTAAGAAATAAAAGTTACAACTGACTACTTAAAATTTGTGCAATTTTCCTGTCTGCCTGTTTTGGCTTCATTAGCTCTTTAATGCAACAAGTGTTTCATATATTTAAATGGTAGTGATTAATATAACCAATGGAAACAAACTGCAATACTCTTGAATGATATGCATTTAATTAATGGAGTATAGTATGTTCGGTGATGAGGTTACAGCCAGGGAATTATAACTATTAGCAACTGTTTGACTGTATAATACTACAATTGTTTTACACTGTTGTCCCAATGGTTTGTGACAGTACATGTGATGATACGATGAAATGTAACTGTTCTAACTAAATCCTTTCATTTTTCAGCATGCAGAGGTAGAGGAACAGGGTTGTGATGAACAGCAAGAACAGCAACCTGAGCAAATACGGCACCATGACCCCAGGAGAAAGATGCTGGTGCTAACCCTGTAAAAATATCATCTTTAATTATGAACTGAATAGAAACAAAATTCAACACCTTGATTGGCTGAAGCTCTTCTCTACTGTGATTAAATCCTGCCACATTATCATGGGGGAAAATGCCAGCCAACAGGTCTTTTAACCCACTCAAAATCCCTGCACCACACTACTAACAGTTCCCCACAAAATATTAGCTAGACATGCTTCTTGTATCCATTTTAAAAACAGCCCATATCTCACAGAACACAAATTGCCAACCACATATTTGAACCAGCAATGATACTGCTGTCAAAATGTTTAAAACCACCAGATTTGTCACTAAGCATCACACTGAATAATGCCAAGCAGAACTTCTAATTGAGACCGCAGTATGTCTTGATAATTCAACCACTTCTAATTTTTCTTCCTCACTGAGACCACGTGGTGTCTCTACAGGAACACATACTACTGTGTGGCAGTAATTTTCACTAACCATCCTGATTTGCTGACCTCAACCTCTGCTTACCATCACTGTTGCTGTCTGTTCATAAGCTCACCACTATGCCCCATTTGAGCCAACAATACTGCCACCAACTATAGTACTGACAGACCACCCTACTCACCACTATTTCCTGCTTCAGCCAACAGTACTGCTATGATCAGCGGTAATCATGACAGTTACTGTCTTGTTATCACATGACATTCCAGGAGTTCCATCAGTCATTTTAAAAATCTCTAAACTCATGTCAACTGTGTGTTTGTGGGGCTACAACTACATAAACAAGCACCCTGCCTAATTACTTTACAGCATACCTGCTACCAGCACCTATTATACAAAATAAAATTTTTCTTTCCTCATATACCCATTCAGTTTACAAAACTGATGGAAGCAACGATAGAAAAATGTTGTCATTTTTAATAACAAAATCCAGATCATAATAGCAATAATTCACACTACAGGGGTGTGGTATATCATGAAGTATCATCACTTCCTGGGTGCAAGAGGCACTGGCCTGCAGTCCTGTGCCTCATAATGCACCGAGGCATGATGATATCCCATGATATATTACACCTTGTTGTGTATTATTGTAATTCTAGCACATTCTCTTCATATTGCATGTAACTTTTCTCACTAAACATATGTAGTCGATCTACTGTATATCATTTACAAATAAATCTTTTTCAACACAATCCATATCACTCTGTAACATGGTCTAATGAATATAGCCCTCCCCACATGGCAATACTCAAGCAACAATACTAGACAAGTTACACAACACCATTGCAACATACTGTAGCATATGTACTGCACATATGGCACAATAACAGCTGACCCAGTGGCATAGACAGTTGAGGTGTTGATGTCACACCTGCCACCACACTGGTGATCCAATCTCAAAACAGAGCCTGGGTCATTGGGGCAGCTGGGAGGAGAATGTTTGGGGATCTGGGGAGGGACTGCAGCTATGCTCTTGTGCAATACAGTCACCTAGATAACCGCGGGTGGCAGTGATCTCAGAGACACTTACTGGGTGGGGCACACAGTGGTGATGCTCCATGCTTGTGTGCGGCTTGAGGATACCCTGATATTTACATCCCAGGGAGAAAACTAGGAGGAAAATCCTGGACACAGAAATGATGAGAGGTCCAGCTCTTGCAGGGCATACATTAGTGATGATTCCCTACCTCCGTGAACGGGACACATTTTTCTATTGGTAACAGTGAGCCTACCAACTTCACCTGGGGAAGCCATGGGGAAGTATTGAGGTCAAGCTAAGTCCCTGGGATACCAGGTGATAGGGCAGGGGTGTTGGACCAGGATTATAAGGCTTGTATCGGAGAAGCATAAAATACATTAACACATCGGAACATTACATGTGCTACAAGCAACATCCTCAGCCATTTATATTTACTCCCATATCAGTCAACATTAACAAAAGATGTACAACTCAAACCGGGGGATTGTTTAACAGAAAAGGCACACTAAGCTAGAACTTGTGTCCAGGTGCAACCTGGGAGTACAAGGAAGTTAAGTGATTTGTTCAGGGTTGCACAGTATGTGTAAGTGGAGGCTGATGGAATTCAAACCCAGGTCTCCAGGTTTGCAGCTCAGTGCCCTTAACCACTATGCTATACTGCCTCCTGATGCACATGTTCAAATAATACCCACCCATTCACTTGGATCTTTCCCATAACATGACATTTTACTGTTTATACTGTATCACAATACAGGACAACTACAACCTATGCTCAATACCCTCACCCCTGACAACATACAAAACTCCTCTCTCAACATTGTACACCACTACTGAACCACAGACTACAATGCTGTATTTCATCAGCAAGCATAGTTTACAGCTACACCACAATTGTGATACACCACTCAAAGCATCATCAATATGCAAACCTGACTTACGATATCAGTACAACACATTATTTGTAAAACATTCATAACATAATTAGTCTCATATAACATTCATTGACAGAAATAAAAGAAAACATTTTCAGCTGTGATGGAATATATTCCTCATGCTCCTTACACCTGTAAACCACTTCACAACCCTGAAACACAGGTTTTGACAGGGGCTGTAATGGAATTTGTACCACACCCTTGTGCTTTAATGTTGTCCCTATAATATCTCACTACATAGGATGTTCAATGTGCTGATGATGGGATTTGTACCAAACCCTCTTCATTTAAAGTTGGCCCTGTAATACCTCACTGCACTGCATGTTCAGTGTGTTGGCTATCTCTCGGGGGGTGTTAACAAGAAACAACTGATCCCAATAAAGGGGAGGATGGAGACAGAGAAGACTGACCTGTAAGAGGTGTGTTGAGCTGAATACAAGCTGATTGCTTCTTTCCATGTTGTTGGAAAAGTAAAGCAGAATTTATTTGATTTAAACCGTGTGTCATCGTATGCTTTTTATGTGTCCCACCTTTTAACAATTCGTTCTGGGATAACAACTGTACTCTTCACCACATACATTATCTTGGGCTAATATGTGGAATAATAGTTATAAACTAATCCCTTTAGATAACCTTAGGTTAATTTGCTAAAAATATTACATAATGCATATTTAACACCTTTAAGATTACATAAAATGGGTCTTAAACAATCCAACATATGTCATAAATGTAACAAGTATATAGGCTCTCTGGACCATATGTTCTGGTCTTGTCCACCTATATATAAGCAATGGCTAATAAATTAAAGGTGCAATATTAGACAAAATAATACAAGTTTATGACTTATTGTACTTTAGGTGATTTACCCACTGATATGCCTCTTAAGGATAAATCAAAATAGGTTTTCAATACAGTGATGAATATATGATCTGTTACTCATTATAAGCTTTTTACCCACACCAGGATATGTCATACTGTAGGTTAAATATATTCAACAAAATATATTATCTTAGTGTGTCTTACTGACACCTAAAACATTAACAACAGTTGTATGATACAGTTAAACATGTTTATGTGTAGTTCTAGAAACTGAAGGAACTGTATTTCATTGTTTTCTGCTTAAAAATGACTTTTTGTGTTTAAAGTGTTACAGAGGTACAAATAAAAGCTGGAAAACATTGGAGAAGTAGTTTTTATGTTGGTAAAATAGTCCCTCCACAGATGAGGCATCACTATAGAGTGCTGCCATCACTTGCACCATGCAAGCCGTTATGCTGTTACAAATTCTAAACACTAAGGCATGAATCCTGGCTAGACTATGAGTTTCTTAACCACCCTTTGAGGCACAATCTGTCACGAACCACAGCTTAATGCAATATTGTCCAAATGGGGTGATTAGCTGACTGTTAACTGCAGATACTTTATAATCATCCTATGAACTACTTGTTTTCTCTAAAGTAAGGGCAACCAGGTCGTAGTTATCACAAATAAAATGAAGAAAATGCCATTTCTCATTTACAGATACTATTTTGATGCTCGCTTATTTGGTGGTCTCATAGTAAATACCTGTAAAATGTTTAGATCACCTGGTGGAATCTTGGCTCAGTGCTAATTTTATTTAAGCAAGAATAGCTTCATTTCCTTTAAGGTCCTTGCACTCAATACACACACAGTACATCAGATAGTAAAATGGCAAAATTCATGCTTACTTTCTGGGTCTCTATTCTGAGTGTCTCTATCTCAGTCTTATTTTCTGAGGTCTGAGGACCTGTCCCCATTGAATTGTATCAGTACAGCATCACAGCTTCCTGCCTTAATTCCTTTGCCTCCCTCCAGATACCACACATATCCCTTTCCACTTCTCTACAGAATCCTCCATTGTACGCAGCACTCTCAGTGTAGTGTACATCACACAGAGCAGCTTGCAGCAGACAGAAATCAGGTATTGGAAAACATAGCCTCTCAGCACTGTTGAGCTGTGGTGTGTTGGTCCTCCACACGCACACCCTTGGTTGTCATTTCCTTCATGTGCTCTTCCTGCAATGTGACAGATCAGTCATTGCTTTTATGTACTCTTCCTGTCACGTGACAGATCATGTGACATTGGCCTGTTTTTCCTAACAACCCATTTTCCCGATACTATCTGATCACTAGAGAGTCATTGTCTGCACTTGCATTTACTGTCCCCCATCCTTTCTCCTCTACTACCTTGAATCGTCTAACCTAAAACTCACCCCTGCCCTTCCCTGTCCACTTCCAGTACTTCACTCTTCCTAGAGTCTCTCTCTCTAGCACCAACCAGATTTTGAACACTGCAACTTCTGCATCAAAGCTGTGACGCTAACCACTACTCCATCTGGCAGTCTTAATTACTAAACACTTTAAGCAGACCTTTAACCTTCCTACTAAACACCCTATATTCTCTCACTCTCACTCAGGCGTTCTTAACTTCACTCTCATATTCTTCCATCCATCTGTTTCGCTGCACCTACCATGTTAATCTTTCTTCTTCTCCTCTTACATCTTGACCCCCCAGTATGTATCTCCCACAACCCCTCCCTCAATTCCCTCCCAGTCATTGTACCCTCTCGCCACACAATAAATCTTTTAACTCTCTACAGCCCTATGTACAGCTCTGTCCTAATGCCTCTATCCTTCCTCTCATTTCCACTGTCCCTCCACTGCCCCTGGTGTCTTTCCATCCGCGCACCCACCATTACAACTAAATGTTGCAAATCTAAAAGACACAAGTCACTAACTCTTGTCTCTATTTTTACCAGAACCCTCATTCTCCTACTACTCCTTTCAGGTACCATCCATCCTAACCCCAGCCAGGAAATCCCATCACCCCCATCCCTCAGCCCCTCATTAAAAGAAAGGAAACATCAGCATAGTTCACCTAAACATTCAGAGTTTCCCAGCCAAACTTGATGCCTACCAAGCCTGGGCTTCCTCTATGACTTTGATGTCATTACCTTCCCTGAAATCTGGCTGTCCCACAAAATCTTCAATGGTGCGATCAAGCTCAGTGGCTACATCGCTGTCAGAAAGGACCCAGACAGTGTAAAAACAAGGTGGCTGCATGTTCTTTATATCTAACAAATTCTATTTCACTGAACACATCCACAGCTCTTGTTTTCTACTTGAAACCCTCTCAATCCACCTCCTCCTCTGCCCCAATAAAACCATCAGCCTTACCACCATCTGTCTCCCTCAGGGCCCCACACTCTGACCTTGATTCTTTATAAGCCCTTAAACACTCCCCCACTGAATAGAGTGTGGATCCTCCTCTGTGATTTTAACATAAACTGGGACTCCAGCCATGCCGACACTGCCAAATCCTATATTTTTGGTGACCTCAAAATTACAAACTTACCCCCTCCTCTCCTGTGCCCACCTTCCCCTCATCACCCCCAACCCAACCCCAAAGGCAGAGATTTCCCGACTTCTACTTCAAAGTCCTAGACCTTAGGTCTCCACCAGCTCATCTCCTCACCTACTAGATCCAGCTATGAAACTGGAACTCACACACTTATAGACTGGATTGTCACCTTGCACCCTCCTGCATCACTAACTCCAGTGTTTTGCCTGACTGTATCAGCGATCACTGTTCCATTTTCTGCCTATGGTCAGCCCATCTACCCTCCAAAAACTAAATTATTTTTCTCAAGAAGACTAAATGATCAGAAAATTGAGCAGATAACCCACAATCTCAGTCTAGTGGACTAATACTTATAGAGGAACCAGTACTACTGCGACTATCCTAGATAAATTCTCCAGGACCCTTGGCAGTGTCTCTGCCAGGCAGCGCTCCCTAAAAAATCAGGACCAGGGGTCAAATTAATGAATGGATCTCACCTAATATCATCAAACTTATGAGATCAAGGACAAAGCCTGGGCCCGCTTCCAAAAGCACAGGAACCCAGCCAAGCTCTCCTTCTATAGGTTGTTGTGAAACAAGTGCAAATCAGCCGTGAAGAAAAGCAAAAATCAACTTCCTGCATGACAAACAACTCAGTGAATTCTCTAACCCCATCAGCTTTGAGGCCCCTTAACTCACTACTAGGCAAGACCGAAAATTCAGATCCCATCCCATTGCACCATGGCGCCAACCAGACTAATGACCTACTGAAGTGACTAACATTTTCTTTTTTTATATACACTTTATCCTCCTGTCTACCCCTTCTGATTGACCTCCCCAGCCCCATCACCCGGTATCACGGGACTTACTCTTGCCCGGTTGCGGGTGTGAAGCCCTAGCGGAGGTCAGTTGTCAATCTTGCAGCTGGAGGTGTCTTTCCACTTTTCTCCCTTCCTGTTTCTGGGGCACACACAGAGGATGTGCGCACATAGAGGCATGCAGGTGTCTGCAGAAATCCCACAGCACCCTCCCTTTGTCTTGCCCTCTGACCTGCACTCCCTCCAGCTTTAACCTGGGGTAGTCATTCGTGGGAGTGTCAGTCCTCCTCCCTCCCGGAAGAGGAGTTGTCCTCTGGATACTCAATCCTCTGCCTCCCCTGCTGACTCCGATGGCCCATGCTCATTCCTGAACAAGGGTTGTCAGCATAGCGTGAGTGTGGTGTCCAGCACCTCAATCCTCAGCACCACTGGGTCAGACTAATGGCTAACATTTTTCAACAACTTTTGACGACCTCAAAAATACAAACTTACCCCCTCCTCCAGTGTGGCCACCTTCCCCTCATCACCCCCCCACCCCAACCCTGAAGGCAGGACTCTTCCCAACTCTACTTCAAAGCCCTAAAACCTGCTGACACCAAAAATCTCATCTGTGGGAATAACCCCAAACCGAGTAAAGGTGGTGGCAGTATAGATAATAAAATGTTTAAACTCTCCATCAATGCCTTGGCAGTCCCCATCACCAACCTACTGAACTGCTCGCTCTGTTCTAGCTTTTTCCCCACCATATGAAAAACTGCCACCATCAGACCCTTATTCAAGTCCAGGTCTAGAAACAAGGTGGGTAATTACCGTCCCTATTTCCAACTTTGCCCTCTCTCAAAAATTATAGAGAACATTGTGCACACTCAACTCGCCAACTACCTGGAATCCAACAACTTACTGCCTAGTGCTCAGCATGGGTTCAGATCTGGGCACATCACTGAAACAGTCCCGTCCAGTGAAATCCTTAAAGCTAATGATAAAGTCAGCACTGGCTCCGTTTTGTTGATCTTACCAAGGCCTTTGACCTTGTAGACCACACCCTCCTCCTTAACACTTAAAAGGCCTACATCTTTCAGATGATGCCATAAAATAGGTTGGTAGCTACCTCTCTGGAGATCTCACAAGACTGCAATTGAAGGCCACTTCTCCTCGGAAATGTCCAATTAAATATGGTGTCCCTCAGGGATCGATCCTGGGTCCCCTTCTTTTCTCACTCTTCAAAATTACTTTCCCTCGATATGCCATTCCACTCATATTGTCCTTTACCCTGATGATGTGGCCCTTTCTGCAGCAGCAAAAATCTTGCCACAATGCTCCACAATCTGCAGTCTGAATCCATGAAGCTTCACTCCTGGTTCTCCAGTAATGGCCTTGTCCTCACTCAAAAGGACCAAGCTCATGATTTTCTAAGGACCCAGGAAAGCCCCAGCCCTGGTTTTAAACTCCTAAATAATTCCAGAAACCTCATTGAACAGGTGTCAGAATTCAAATACCTAGGTCTCCGCCTTGACCCCCACCTCTCATGCAATCTCCACATCGGTAACCTCATAAAGAAGGTGCATGTCAGACTTGGTCTGCTCTACAGGATTAGAAAGTTCCTCATCCCTGCATCCAGATTTCCTCTCTAGCTCTCTACTCCTGCCCTTATCGACTAAGGATCTATTGTCTGCTCTCCCATACCTCATCCTTCTTTTCTCCAAACTTAGAGTCACATACAACAGCATGGCATGTTTCGTCACCAGTATCCCTGGAAAATACACCACTGCTCACTTTATTCCTCCTTGAGTGGCTCACTCTAGAAGGGAGGTTCCATCTTAAGATGCTCTCCTTCCTATACAAAAGGTACCTCAGTATCCTGCTCCGCCAGCATTATCTCCCTATTCCCACTCACAGCTCCTGGGCATTTGACTAGAGGTGCTTCAAGTCTGGTTTTGACATCCCTTTCTACAGCACTAAGCATGTCCAGAACTCCATTACTTTCAAGGAACGAGCTTTACAACAATCTTCCCCCAAAATCCAGGCTTGTGGGTCCATATACTCTTTCAACTACTCCCAAAAGGAGCACATCCTCCTATCACCCACCTGCAGCTGCCCTGATAGGAGTCCTCCATGGTCCCTCTCTGTAAATCCCAGCCTGTCTCGCCCCACATCACCAGACATTCCTTCTCCCCACTGAGGCACTAAACTTCCTGCCCTATATAATACATGAAAACATTTCTGTTTATTGATCTGCCTTCTGGTCGACTCCTTGTACATTTTTACCTATGTAATATGCTAGTTTTATTTTGCACTTATTAGTTCCTTTATACTTCTATACACCTGTATATATAATGTACTTCTATGCACCAGTATATATAATGTATTTACTTTGTTGTATGTCCCACGTATTTCATTGGCCTATGTATTTGTTCATCTGTTGTATTCCTACACTGGACATTTGTGAATATGGGCATTTTGCTCACATACCTTCCAGTATACAAATAAAATTGATTGATTGATAACTATGTAGTAAGTTTCACTGACTAATCAGAAAACTAACAAGAGAAGTTGTACCTAAACCCATCAGATAATGTAAATGTTGTTATCTATACCTCTCTTCTTGTGTATGTTAATATAATCCATCACTATTCTGAGTTCTCCCATGCTCCTGAAATTCGTGCATTTGATCTAGAATGGTTTTCCTCACATTGGGCCTTATGCATGACGGTGTGTAGGCATGCACAGAGGATGCACAGTGACATTACACAGGAATATGGCAGACATGTGCATGCTACCAGATGCACCAAATCAGTGCGCATTGGCATGGAGCTATGCTGGAGGCACCCACGTGCCACCACCATGCACCCCATTTGGTCATTAATAACCAGCAGCAGCCAATGCACATGCATGACAAATGTTATGTCGAAAGCCACGAGGATGGATATGCACACACACACACACACACACACACACACACACACCTGCTAGAGGGCTGCCATCAGGGGTGTGGAGGAAGGCAGGGGCCAGCAGGCATGTTACTGGAAACACAGCCCACAGTGATAGCAGTGGACCCCAGGGTGAACCAAGGTGCACACCCATGGCCATAAGTGTACTTAGGCAGCTCAGGGTGGGGTGCCCCGTGATGCCAGCAGTGTGACCGTGTAGGGACACAACAGCTGCCACACCCACCTGTGACCCACAGGCCAGTGGCAGGATACGACCAAGGGCATGCAATGTCAACAGCAGGTGAACCATGCACAGGTGCAGCCAAGCAATGGTGGTAGGCTGGGTCTGTGGTGATGTACATAGATACATAGATACATAGACAGTGTCAGCAGATAAGGGCCTATGGCCCACCCAGTCTGCCCATTTGAGCTTGTAAGTTCAGTTTGTTTTCCTAGAAGTCTGTTGCCCTTACCCCTGACCTCCAGAATTCCTTTGTGTCTATCCCATGCATTCTAAATCCTGTGATTGTTTCAGCCCCCACCACTTCCTCTGGCAGGGTGTTCCACTTGTCCACCACCCATTCTGTGAAGAAATTCTTTCATGTTTCCTCTGAATCATCCTCCCTCCAACTTCATCCCATGCCCTCTAGTCCTGGAACATCTTGTTCACTTAAAAATAGTGTTTTCCTGCACCCTGTTCCTCCCTGTAAGATACTTGTTGTCTCTATCATATCCCTCTCTCCTCTCCTCCAGGGAGTACATGTTCAGTTCCTTCAACCTGTCTTCATAGGACTTGTGATGCAATCCATGCACCATCTTTTGTTGCCCTCCTCTGAACCTTCTCTACCCTGTCTATGACCTTCATGAGGTATGGTCTCCAGAACTGTACACTGTACTCCAGGTGGGGCCTCACAAGTGTCTTGTATAGCGGAATTATGACCTCCCTTTTCCTGCTGGTGATGCCCCTGCCTATACATCCCAGCATCCTATTTGCTTTACCTGCTGCCTTGTCACACTGTTTCCCACCTTGAGGTCATCAGAGATGACAACCCCAAGATCCCTTTCCTGCTTGGTGCATGCTATATCCTCACCCCCCAACTGATATATTGTGCCAGGGTTTTGTGCCCCAAATGCATTATCATGCACTTCTTTGCATTGAATTTCAACTGCCAAACCCCTGACCATTCTTCAAGTTTCTGCAGGTCACGCCTCATTCTGTCTACACCCTCTGGTGTGTCTACTCTGTTACAGAGCTTGTGTCATCAGCGAACAGTGAAATTCTGCCTTCTAGGTCCTCATGAATGTCACTGATGAAGATGTTGAATAGGACTGGTCCCAGCACTGATCCCTGTGATACCCCACTGGTCACTGTTCCCTCTGTGGAGTGACAGCCATTTACCACCACCCTCTGTGTCCTGCCACCCAGCCAGTTACCTACCCACCACACTACTGTCCTGCCCACACCAATATTCCCCAGTTTGTGTAATAGTCTTCTATGTGGCACAGTGTCAAAGGCCTTGCTGAAGTCCAGATAGGCCATGTCCACTGCCCTCCCCTGATCCACCTCCCTAGTCACCCAGTCAAAAATTCAACGAGGTTGGTCTGACATGACCTCCCCTGGTGAAACCATGTGCCTTGGGTCCTGTAGTCCATTGACAACTAGATGTTCCACCAATCTGTCCTTCAGTAGTGCTTCCATGATCTTCCCCACTACCGAGGTGAGGCTGACTGGTCTGTAGTTCCCTGCTTCCTCTTTGTTCCCACTTTTGTATAAGGGACTACATCTGCTGTCCTCCAGTCTTTGGGTACCTCCCCTGTTTCCAGTGATGTACACTATGTTGACACCATGGACCACATACAGTAGAGCAGTAGCCCTTGTGGGCCTTCCCCAGCACCAGGCTGCGAAGAACCCCATGGCAACACAGACCCACCACTGCAAGCCCCTGTTGCACCACCCCACAGCAGTACACCCCAGCCCCACCCCACACACACACACACACACACACACACACACACACACACACATGAACACCCTCCAAGACAGTGAACACACTAATATGAAATGTATGAAAGTTTCACTGACACCACCCGGAAGCAATACATATAAGGAAGCATGGATGGCATGTACAGTCCAACAAACATGAGGGAACTCAACAGACAAGTAAACCAAACAACATGTGCTGCACCCATGTGCCCAGGCCAACAGCCACACCTCCATCATGGGCCTAATCAGTGTCTATATGCCAGCACTCCTCAGTCCACCACAGTGACCTCTCTCCCAATGATGTGCTTGTTGTTGAGGACAAGTCACTGCACAGCATGTCAAGGATGAAGTGCTGCATAGGGCCCGGTAACACTGCAAAACAATAGGGGGGACATATCAGAGTATTTCTCATGTATGCCAGCCTGCATGTGGCATAATGACAGTGTTGTGCTACACAAGTGAGTGAGACATATCTGTGAGGGAACGACTACCTTCCACATGACTGGGAGCCAGACTCGCACATCACACCATTCTTTGTGTCCCAGAACCTGAAGAAGTAGTCTGGAATTCTCAGCCACCACCACCCTGTCTGCTTGCAAGGGGACCACACAATGATGGTGCACCATCTGGCTGCTCCACCCACAGGAATTCAAGGTGCTGTGCCTGTCCACATTGCTCCTTGAAGGAAGAAACAAGATGAGCATCACACCGCATATACTACTCCAGCCACAACCAACCACTGCCATTGCATGGCCAACTATCCATGCAACTCACCAGATCATGGCACGTGACATACCACAGGGTCCCCTATTATGGCAAAGTTGTCCTAGGACAACTGTTTGAGACATCTAAGGAACATGCCACACAGCTGACCAGCCTCTGTAGCAGCAATGTACCCCACCATGGCATCCACATATCATGACTAATGGACCATCAGTATGCCTCTTTGTGGAAGTAGCCGCATGGGTCATGTTACAGTGCTCACACCCCCATATATGCTTGCATGCCGCGACACAGTGTGGATGATGCCCTGTGACCATGATAGGTCACAGTCACATCTCACAGTGGTATGCTTGGATAACAGGAATGTGCCCAGGACTCCTAGATGAACTACTGCCTGCAACAGCAGATCCGTGGCAGAGGCATAGACACCGTGACCATGGAGAAGTTGTTCCATCGCACACATGGATGGGGCCACATTGTGAAACACCCACTGCATGGAGTGGTTCAGGTGCCTGGACCATAATTGAACACATTTGCGACATGTTCCATGACTGCATCGTGCACACAGCATGAAGGTCCATGGCGATGATCATCAAGATAAAGGTGACGTGTGCACTTGCCTACTGTGAGTCTTGCACATTCTAGCATATGGCAGGTGTTGCAGTGGGCTTGAGCCAGTCATCGATGTCCAGGGCCCTGGCACAGGTGATGGATGCTTTGGTGGACCATACGTGTGCCCATATAAGACTCCCCGTATTAGAGGCTGAGGTTTGTACAAAAATCAGAAATTCTACACATTGCATGGCATGCCACTGTCTGCAGGGTGGTGCATGGCACACACATTGCCATCCTGATGCCCTCAAACTGTGAGGAGGCGTACAGGAACTGGAAAGAGTTCCACAACATTAACTGTCAGGTTGTATGTGACGCTGGTGTCATGTTCACCAATATACATACATCCTGGATCCCTCTGGGCTTGGTGTCATGTTATGTGCAAGAGGTTGGACGGATGGTTGCTGGGTGAGTACGGGTTGCCATTGGTGTGGGTGGGTCACTCTACTTACCACTCTCCCATTCCTCCACAGGTGACAGAGGATACCCACTATGCCCCTGTTTAATGACACTGCTCCTCGCATCTGCCATGCCAGTGGAGGAGTTGTATAACAGTGCACACAGACAGACAAGGAGCATCGTTGAGAGAAGCATTGGGCAACTGAAGATGTGATTCTGGTGTCTGGACCACACACGGGGACCATCATGCTGGCACTGGAATGTGCATGCAGGGTGTTCAGCATCTGCATCAGGTTGCACAACATGGCCTTGTGCTGTGGCCTTCCACTGCCAGAGTATTGTCCACCAGACCAACCACTAGAACTGCTGGGGGCTGAGTAGTGTCGCAAGGAGACAGCTGTGGGACATGTAGCATGGGCGGATCTTGTGCAGGGCACATTCTAGTATTAGCCACACATAGGACTTGGGTATGGTGTTACCATGGGCATACCAGTCTGCAGGGTCTGTCAGTGGGTGTTGGGGGCATGTGGATGCCTCAGAAACCGGTGGTGGTGGGCATCTCTGCTGCAATCAGTGTGCGGTACCACTTACCACCCGATGTGTGCCCAATGATGGAGACAGCAGCTGAGGGAACCCATGGGCAGCATTGAGCACCTCCTCGGCATGGTGGTATGAGCAGCTACCTAGTGCAAGAGACCACCCAGGGACACCATATCCACCCGCACTGCCATCGTCCTGTGGCTGGTGTTTGGTAACAGTGCACATGATACACTGTGTGAATCCTCTGTACCCTGGCAAGGTAGCCAACCTCGCAAAGGGGTTTGTGACAGTGGTATGTGCACCACAGACATCTGTTTCGTACCATCTATACACACCCACAACCCCATGGCATGCCACCCTGTCATGTTACTCACATGTGCACATGAACCAACTGGCTCCCCATGTGAGCAACTGTCCCCTAGCACATTAATGGTCCAGTGTACTGGAAGACATAGCTTGCAGCCTGATGAGACCTGAGTGCCATGGCACCTGACTGGCCGAGGACCTCCCACGACACCCACACCACCTGCTGCCTGTGCCAGCAGCCCCACCCTCATTGCCCTGTGTGGTTGTGACTCCATGGCATCAGGTGTGCCATCATCCCACTGTCCCCACCGTGAGCATGTTGTGTCTGTGTCCTGCATGTCCATTTCCTGGATGTCCACGTCCAGCATGTGGTTGAATGCCAGCTCTGCAGTCCTACTGACATGCCCAGCATCCATGCCCCTGCATCCGCCATGATTGATGCCATGGGTGCAGTCTGCTGTACTATGGCACTGTTGGGCTGCACCTGGGTGTCTACATCTGCACCATCTGGTGGGGTTGTGTCTGTGTGCCATGGTGGCGCACCTCAGCCAGTGAGCAGTGCCACAATCCGGTCCTGGGCACTGGTGATCCACATGATGCCACAGCCAATGTCACATTCAATGCATGTCAGCTGCACTGGGCCTTCATATGTTGGTGCTGGGCCTCCAGCCTATCTACCTCCAGTTGCCTGAGCAACCCATAATGGTATCTTAGGTCAGCATTGCTGCACCCCTGCTGTATGTACCCTGGCCACCTGTTGGATGGTCCCACATTCTTTGCAGTTGGCATCTGCATGGCCTACACCCCCCAATGATGGTGGTAGCATGGCCCATGGATGCTGACAGTGTGCTGCAGCCATTCTCGGCCTGCCCTGGCTGTGATGTGGTCTCAGTTTTATGGGCAGTGTCTGGGCACCCTCCAGCTGCATGTCAGTGTGTAGTGGTGTCTGCTCCACCATGGCACCACCAGTAGATGTCTCCTCCATGTCTGTCTGTTACCCTTCCTCAGTGGCATGTTCCTGTCCTGTGTGGGTACAAGAGGGAGGGGTTATGCTGTCTTATTGCAGGGGCATTGTCAAGCTCTGCATGTCCTGCATACTCACCTGTGCAGACTGAGTCACAGTGGCCAACCCACTATTCCATGGCCATGGCAGGTGGTGGGCATGCAGACGCTGTGCCATCTGCATTGGTGGAGATCCTGGCTGTGACTGTGGGGCAAGGGACATCCATTAGCTATCTTGTGTGCCATGCCACACTGTACTCCATACGTGGTGTGTCCCACCTACCTGCCAGTGTGTCCACACCATCACACACACAATGTACACTGACGGTGCTGAGTATGTCAGCCACCATGCACTCAGCAGGGTCAGCTGGCTGTCCAGGAATGGAGACCCTCCCCAGTGCCCCTCTGTGCACGTGCCCCCACTGCGTATGTGCCCCCACTGCAACCTTGCACTTCACGGGGAGTGAAGGTCCCACCATTTGTGTTTTATGGCAGCCAGTGTCCTCTCCTCTGGTCTGATAGTATTTACCGTGGCTTGCATTTCTAGCCACAGGCACACCTTCACCTTAGCAGTGGTGGTCAGGGACAGTGCACCATACAGTTGGGCATGGTGGACCTGTATCTTGCTTACCTTCACAGCCACCTGTGCCCCATGAAGTTCTACAAGCGTGGCCTAATTTTGCTGCCTGTGTGGCCCACACTGTGTGCCTGCCCATCCACCTGTTTCAGTGCCTATGCCTGTGGTTTGTGTTGGCTCTGTACTGCTCACTCATTCAGCCATTGTCACTGCGGTCCCCTGCCTGCTCATATTCATATTCACTTCAGCATACACTCAGGGGCTGGGACATGACCATTTATGGAGGGTCAAGGGGTGAAGCCCTGTATTCTGGGCATGCTTGTGTGCTCTGCGCATTCTGCTGTGTGCCTCAGCATCAACACCCTTTGCCTGCATGCCTCACTGGGGTCAACGTGCATGCTGCACTGTGCAGGTGTCCTACACATACAAATGCATGGAGGGAGAGAAGGTACAGTACAGTGCAAGTTTTGTGAAAGGTGCAGATTTGGAAAGTACATAGGGCTGGGCTATGAAAGAGTTCAAATCTTTGGGAGGGCAGGTGTAGATGGTGTACATTTTGTAGGGAGTTTAGGGTTAAAAGTACAAGCTTTCTAAATGAGTAGAGGAATGTGGGTATAAATTTGGAATGGATTGCAGATTTGGGGAGTAGTGTGGGCAAGGTTCAATTTATGGAGTAGTGATGTAGAAGTTTAATAATTTGTGGCATTGTCAAATGGCAAAAGTGTAAATCGTGGTGGGGTAAAAAGAAGGGATGCACATTTGGAAAACTGAAATTTCTGTTTTAGTGGAATGGGTAAAATGTTTTGGAAAGTGTATGGATTATGGCATGTATTTTGGGAGGGGTATAGGAGAAGTGATGCAACTCCTAGTTTATGTGGGGATAAGGGTAATTATTTTGTGGAGTGAGTAGGAATAAAACTTTAGAAGGTTGCATGGGCAGGGGTTCACATTTTGGGAGTGGAGCAGGGTAGGAGCTACATAATTTGTGATGTGGGGTACAAATGTGGCTAAGTTTGCAGATTTGTGAAGTAGTAGGGGATACAAAGTTCAGGAGTTGTGTTGGGGAGGGGCACAAATATGTGGAGGGAAATTGTAATGGACTATAAGTTTGGGATGTATGCAGAAAAGGGCACACATATTGCAGGAGGGGGATTGGTACCTAACTAGGGAAAGGGTAAGAGTACAACTTTATGGTGGTTGTGTAAGTTTGGCAGGGCCACAGAGCAGGACTGTAGATTTTGAAAAGGGCTTCAAGGGTGAAGGCACAGATTTAAGGATACAACTTTTAGGAGGGGTATATTACAATGTATAATTCAGAGGAGATGTGTGAGAGGAGAAATTAGACATGTTGTGCAAGGTAGAGTTAGAAACTTGGAAGAGGTGTGTGGGCATTTGGCACAGTTACAAGGAGGGGCAGAGTAGAGTTGTACATTTTGTAGGCATATTCATTTTAGAATGAGGACAGGGCTAGTGGTACATAACTTTTTATGGGGAGGGATGCTACTGAGCACAAATTGTTGGTGATCAGCTTACAGCATTTGCCAGATATTAACCCATAGTGTTTTACTGAATAATTAAATAATAAAGACTCCTCACACCTTCAGAAAACTGCAAACAAAGACTGATTTTTGAATGTTTTAATCTAATGCACTGTGTATGTATTGAGCTGCCAGGATCTAGAGGAAAACAGTGTCAGTCTTAATTGAAGGACATCAGCATTCACTCAAGATTTCCCAAGCTGGTCTGAACGTGAATGAGATTTTTTTCAAACCATCAAATGAGACAAGCAATAACATAGCATCTGTGCATGAGAAATTGCAGCTCCTGATCTTTACTTGCAGTGTGTAATGTTTTTCTGACTTGAGCAATAGTACATTATAAAACACTGCAATAGATCTTTAAGGGTGTGTTTATTGGTATTATAAAATAAGATTACAAATTCAAAACTGTTGGGAGCGTGTCTTTTCACTGTTTTCCTTCTCGAGAGGGAGTTTTTAGTAAAACAGTTCATCCATCAATAGTTTACAAATGGTGGTTAAGAGGCAGAACAGATCATGCGAATCATGGAGCTGCGTTACATAATGGGATGCTGAAAGGAATAATTCATGCACCGTGGTGATCAGGTTTTACACAACATTGAAGCTCTAGATTGCAGAATTAACATATTCATTTATGATCTTTCTATGAATAGTATAGGATATTTAAGTAAATCTCTCCTCTAATCCTTTCTTCTTCTTTATATAAAGAAACCTTTATATTGTTTTATTTTGAGGATTTCAACATTGAGATACTGCAAACTTATACTGTATATAGGGCTGTGTGGAATATAAAATCGTGTTGGTGGAATTTAAGCAGAATTATTATTCTGTGACATTCTAATGAATTTCCATGAAATGTCTGAGGAATTGTGTCAACATTGTAATTTCACTTACAGTATGTAGTCTAATTTTGAAAGTACATGTCATATATATATATATATATATATATATATATATATATATATATATATATATATGAGAGAGAGAGAGAGAGAATAAATGATAGCAAAGTGTGGTATAGAAGAAAATATAACTACATAGGGGTCAATAAGCCATAAAGCCATGAGTCTGAAGGGTTAGTGACTTTTATGGCTTGTCTGACCCTGAGATAGTACTTTTTCATCAGTATGTCAGAATTTATCATCTTTTATTTTATATAATGCATTAAGTTGACACTTCTTGTTGTATCCTATGTTTTGCCATAGCATGGGGGAGTAAGAGTGGCTGTTACATGTGTTATTAAGGGTCTTGTTACATATGTTGTTAAAAGATTGTTACTTGTGTTATGGGGCATGTTACATGTGCTATTGGGGTTGTTTGCATTGTGTTATAGTAGTGTGTTATTAAGCTATTAATAACACAATAATGTAGTGGTAGCACATATAATACTTGTTAGATACAGTATTTATGTGTTATTAAGGTGTTACTAACACATTAATACAGTGTAATTAGCTATAACACATTAATACAATTTATTCATTGTAAAATCAGTGTTTCATTTGCCACCATCTTGTTGTCTGTTTTCCCATACAAATTCAAATTTGAAACCCAGAAAAATTACATTCCTGATAGTGACCTACACATCTAGCTTGCTTACCAGGACCCCTTAGCTGGATTACACACTAACTATCGCAGAAATGCCCTTAAAATGATGTTTTTAAGATCATAAGTCTTGCTTTGTGACTAATGACATGAAACAAGATTCTTGTTTCATATGATGACTCACAAAAATATATTTTTATATGGGGAATCAATGTATTTCAATGGGGTTTCATATTTGTGCATAAATCCTATTTTGCATATTTTTCACCAAATTTTCAACATGGCCTTTTTGAGACCCCACCTCAAAAACAATATCAATGGAATTAAGGAATCTGGCCAGAAAGATGATTTTGCAGTTGCTTGCTGAAATCACCTTTGGGCAGCATTTGAGAATTTGCACCATCCTTGTTCATCAGGGTGGAATCATACTAAGACTGTGTTGAAGTGTAGGTCAAAATATTTAAAATGCCAAAGTTATGCACATACATTGACATTTTGCTACACTCCCTTATAACTTTGGCAATTTTAAATATTTTACTCAAAACTGTTAACAAAAACATCTTTTAACCACCTCATGAATGTAGCAGCTGTCAGTTTTCAAACCCTGGCAAACTGTGTTTCCACTCCTGTGGTGTGCAACGGCATTGCAGTAGTGTGGAATCACATTTTTGGGGATTTCAAAAGTTCTCTTACTGGATTCATGAGGTGGAGTAATAAGAAGGCAGTGCTGACAATTTCATCCCTGTTTTACTACAAATGCAAGTGTAGGACCCAGAGTGTCCTATGCTTCCACACCAATATATATGTACTTATCTAGGAGGATGGGAGTGCAGGGCCCACAGACAAATTATATAATTATACTATCTCAAAAAGTAATGAAATTCTTTGCAAAAACTTTGTTAATGCATTAGTTATGTTTGCAGTGGCCAGTAAGGGAACTGTAGCATTAGGGTTTCCAACCTAACAACCCACCCATCCACCAGACAGCAACAGGAAAAACATTACTGTTTCTCCTCCCTGTTTCTTTGCTAATCAGGCATAGGGTGTGGCTTTGGGGTTGTCAGCTCTAACTGCTCACCCCATTCTCATATACCTACATCTCAGCTTCTTTTCATGGTCGAATGGGGTGAGAGTTAGGGATGACAACCCAAAGGCACACCCATGCCTGATTTTAATGGGTTCACCACAACATATCCAAGACACGCTGTCTTAGGGTAGCTGGCCCATTCCACTGGGGTGTCAAACAGATGAGGTATACTGATGAGTCCTGGTAGGACGTAAACACGTGTTCATGTCATCTGTTAGTACCCTTTGCAAACTGTGTGAGGGCCTTTTGGCACCATGCAATTTTGCTTAAAGTTGGACCAGCATAACATTCTGTGGTGATTTGCATATGCAGACCACGATGCTTCACATTGTGTGGACATGTGTGATTTTGTGTGTATATATATATATATATACATATATATATATATATATATATCTATATATCTATATAATATACATATTTTTTAATTTCCATGAACTTGCATCCTCATTCATACAGGTCTCATTAGAAATGGAATACAGGAGTTATTGCAAACTCATTTTTGATGTCAATCTGCTTTCCTTGACACGCCGTAACACCATCAGGCCATGATATGCATGTGAACTGATTGTGAGATAGAGCTCTCCAGACCAGCACAATGTGTCCACCATGTGACAGAACACTGCACCATACCTTCCCAGGCTCTGAGCAATGATGTGTTCCACCAATCCTTGTGCTGTCCAGCCAGCTCCCAGAGCTAATCTCTTGAACCTGAGTTGCCAGCATGGAAACACAGCATGCTACCCTCTGGCCCAACAGCTGTCACTGCACACAACATTTCTCCATAACTTTTATTTATTTATTTATTAACAAGATTTACCAGATAAGCATACTGGGTGGGAAATCCACTGCGTTTCAGATGCGACCTGGGTGTTACACAATATAACAGTGCTAACATTAAATTTGGAACAGTAGGAATTTAGTTTTTGGGTGATTCAATCAACCAGTGACAATATGTAATCAATAACCCTGGCAAAAATGCTTACAGTGCAATTATTTATTTAAAAGGTCTATTCTTTCAACAGGTCTGCACATTATTATATTCCACTTTTCTGGGCATAATTATTTTATTTTTCTTAAAATGACAGTTAAATTCATTTTACCAGTTATTCATTTCAGATGGCATCTCTATACCTTAAAGACACAAATAGCTTTGTACAAAGTGAGGTATGGACTTAACAGGTCTGTGCTATTGACAAGATTTTGTTTAAGTTAACCCTAGTGCAATAATGTAAGACTGAAAATTGTATTAGGCTGTAGTGCAGGTTGAGCAAATATCACCATGCCTGTTGTGCTGTGCCACTGTCTCTGGCAGTGGAGCTGTGGCAGAAAAGTGACTGTTCATTTCTGTTGCAGATTGCAGCCATTTCATTAGCTAATGTATGATGTTATAGCAATGATAACATCACATTGTGAGCATATAGGGGTTTAGGATATAAAAAGGGGAAGAAACCAGATTGTTTGTTGAATTTTGTTGACCAGTAAGCCCTGGGCCTAGAGTCCCCTTTTCCAGGGGCGACCAGAAGTGGGGATACAGATGGTAAGCAATTGAATTTATGGAAAAACAGAAATATTAATAAAAATCAACAAGAAGAGTGACTTCTGGCACCACAGAAGTTCTAAGGGTAGATGGCAAGCTCTATATAAAATTCTGCTGTCAAGAGAATTCTAGGGGCCTTGTTTATACCCCATTTATGTAGTGAAATCACGTCAGCATCTCTACAGTCTCTAGGAGTCATCCTCCATCTGCAGTGAGCAGTTGAATAGATTTGCCAAAGGATCAGCCAGTTCTTCTACCAATTCTCTTAGCACTATTCGATGCATCCCATGTAGACCTGCAGCCATGTCTATCCCGAAGGAGCCAGCCCTTTCTAGATCCTGTCTCTAGTGAATATCAGTGTTTCCATCTCGGGATCCCCTAGTGGCTGCTTGGCTGCCACTTTCTGGTAGGGGCCAGCATCTTCCTGGTGAAAGAGAGCAGTAGTCATTAGGGATAGCAGCCTTCTGTCCATCATAATCAACTATCCTACCCCATCTGACAACCTGATGTTCCCTCTCCTTTTTTCTTTTTCCCTTATGTAGCAGAAGAAATGTTTTTCTCCAGATTTGAGCCCTTGGCAATCTGCAGCTCCATGTCTGTTTTTCCTCCTTAGTGCCCACTTTGCATCCCTATTTTTCTGAATTTATTTTTCTTTTAAACCTATAGGAGGCTTTTCTTTTGACACTGATCAGTTCTCACCTTCACTGAGAACCATATGGGTCTCTTAAACTTATTTCTTTTTACTACTGTCTTCACAGATAATGTTATTGCTTCAAGGATGACTCCTTTTATAAGCTCCCAACATCTCTTCCACAACCACTATATAACCCACCCAGGTTAGTTTGTCCCACACAGCATTCTCATTTTACAAACTCTGTCCCCTTGAAGTCCAGAACCTCTGTACTAGGTGTGTTTCTTCAACACCTAGGGTCAACTCAAACCATACAGAATTATGGTCACTGTTTGCTAGTGGTTCCCTCACACTTACTGCCATTACTGCTTCTGAATTGGTGAGAACCACATCCATAATAGATCCCTGTATGGCAGGTTCATTTACCAGCTGTACCAGCAGGCAGTCCTGAAAGGTATCCAACATAGCTTGGCTTCTAGACCTCTTAGCTACTGGAACATCTCGATTATCATCTGGCAGGTTTAAATTTCCAATCAGCACCTCCTCTTTTTGACCCCTTTTATTTCCTCTCCTAGTTCTTTGTCCCACATGTCTCCTTGTCCTGGAGGTCTGTACAGCACACCCATATGTAGTTTTTTTCCCGATGCCACCATGGCTGCACCCACAGTGACTCAACAGCTTCCATTCCATGCCCCATGTTCGCATCTTCTACTGCTTCAATACCCTCCCTGACATAAAGGGCTACACCTCCCACCTTCCCTTTTTCCACCTGAATATTGAGTACCCTGGCATGGTAGGGTCCCAGACCTGTATCGCCAACTCTAAGCATTTATTATCACGTGTTAGGAGTTCTTCCATGCCCCTCACTGGCACCTTTTAGTCCTGTGATACCTACAGCACACTTTTGTACCTCCATCCTGATATTATTTGACATACTCCAGGTTCTGTCTGGACTGTATGTTCCTGCTTTATCATATTTCAGACCCCAGATGTGGAGGAGTACTAGCTAGATTACCACTCCTCCCATCAACAATGATAGTCCCCTAACCTTAGACTCTTCCTCAGTAAGTTTAAATGTCTGATATAGATGTCAAATAGCTACCTTAGTCCACTGACCCTTGAGTTATGGTTATGTGAAGCATATGCTACTCATGAGGTTACTTAAGGTCAAACAGCATTTGCATAGATGAATTATGTATCCCATTGGTCCACACTAAACTTATTATAATGGGGTGGTAGCACCACTATAGTTAGGGCTGAGTAGGCACTTTAATGTTAAACTCTGGTTTTGCATTTTAGTAACTTCACAACTATTTGACAGATTTATATAATATTTCACAAGCACAGTCTTGAAGAGTAGATATCTGGATGTGCCAAGTTTCATTCCAGTCATATGTGCAGATTCTGAGAACTGACAATGCAAAAGAGAATGTTTATTTAGTTATTTATTTTGCTTTTTATTTAAACAGCCATAGTGCCCAGATGGTTTAGAAATTTGGTCTGAAATTTTTAGGGTAGAAAGGGACTGGCCCACAAATGTGCCTTTTTGCTGGTTTGGTGAAAAATAATAATTCATTACAAAGTTATTAAATTTTAAAATTTTAGGTTCTAAGCATGCTCAGTAACCACTTGAAAAATAGTTGTGTGAAAAAGAATCCTTTTTCATTTGGAGCCAATCCTTTTCATGAGGGAAAAATACTTTTGTTTGCTGCCATCTTGTTTTCATTTTATGTTACTTGCACACATGTGCAAGAAACATAGTGCCATCATTTGAGTTTTCGGAGGTGTTGCAGCCCTCTGCCAATTCAGTCAGTGTGTTTGGAGTGCGGCCGCAGTTCTCCAATCAACGCTGCAGCTGTCTATGACAGCAGTTGAAAATGTAGTGCTGTACAGTTGAAAAGGAGAGCTACGCTTCAGTGAGCAGCAATAAGATTGCGTGCTCGGCCATGCTTCCCCCCACACCGCATGCGCGTACTGTGTGCTCCGTAGCTCTCCCCACACACACTGTATAGCCAACGGGGTGCCCAATCCTCGCTGGGCTGAGCCGCCCCCCTCCCAACAGAGTTCCAGGTGCCATGCTGGGAGCCCACCCCAGTGTGGCAACAGTCTGTATGGCTGACGGGGTGCCCAATCCCCGCTGGCTCTACTGTCGGCCCCAAGACTATTGGGTGCCACGCTGGGAGTCCACCACAGCACGGCAATAGGTCCTATGGCTGACAGAGGTGCCCTATCCCCTGTCAGCTGCACTGCCCCACCCCCAAACAGCCTTCCAGCTGCTACTCTGGGAGCCCACCACGGCGTAGCATGAGTCCAGCATTGTCCAAGTAAAAAAACCTAAAAGAAAAACAACTTCCCTCGCAGATTCTCCTGACCCCTCCACCCACCCACATCCACCCTCTGTGCATCTACCTCCCTACACCCTCTACCTCTACCATACTTACTCTACGGAGTCCGAGTAATGATCTTTTAGTGGACTGGGAACACGCTCACTCTTTCAAAGCTGACCGTGAACTGAGGAAATGTCGGTAAGCTGTATAATGGAATAAATGGGTTTTTCAACTTTACTGCATATCTCAGGCATTTGGGGATTTTTCACCAAATTTTCAACATGGGATTCTTGGGCCCACCTCATGAATTCTGTCACTGTCATGGGTTAATCGGCCCTGAAAGGTGATTTTGCAGTCACCGCACTGAACCACCTTTCGGGACCAGTTTACAAAATGACAGTGTCACGGTTCATGAGGTAGGCCCCAAAAACCCTGTGTTGAAAGTTTGGTGAAACAATCCTCAAAATGACTGTTTAACAAGCATGTGTTGCGCTGTTCCTATGCACGCTCGTAGTTTCCAAATATTCAATGTGTTCACCCAGATCTCAACACTACCATTTTACCACACTCCTTATGAGCAGTACTACTATTATTTCTCACATCTCGCCCAAACTGTGTTTCCACGCATGTAGTGCACAATGGTGCAGTCGGTGTGTGTGAAATAAATGTCCGGACATAGTAAGAAAATCACAGTGACACTTGTTCATGAGCAGAGTGTTAAATGGCTATGTTAAAATTTGGGGAAACAATTCCCCAAAATGACTGTTTTACAAGCATGAGTTGCAGTGTTCCTACACCGCTTCGTAAGTTTGTGAATTTTCAATATTTTCACTCCAGATTTTCAACATTGCCATTTTAATTCACCTCCTTATGAGCAGTACAGCTGTCATTTCTCACATCTCACCCAAAATGTGTTTCTGCGCATGTAGCATACAATGGTGCAGTCGGTAAGCGAACTCAATGTATGGGACACATTAAGAAAATCACAGTGATACTGTTCATGAGCAGAGGTCTTAAAATGGCTATGTTGAAAATTTGATGAAAAAGTTTCTAAAAATGACTGTTTTACAAGCATACGTTGCGTGTTCCTATACACGCTCATAAGTTTGTGAATTTTCAATATTTTCACTCCAGATTTTCAACATTGCCATTTAATTTACCTCCTTATGAGCAGTACAGCTGTTATTTTTCACATATCACCCAAAATGTGTTTCCATGCATGTAGTGCACAATGGCGCATCTGTGTGCGAATCATTGTTTGGGACAGATTAAGAAAATCACAGTGACACTGTTCATGATCAGAGGTCTTAAAATGGCTATGTTAATAATTTGGTGAAAAATTACCTTCAGCCGTTCAGTAATGTTACTAATGAAGACATTGAACAGGACCGATCCCTGCAGCACCCCACTGATCACCCCTCTCCCTAGACTGCACCCCATTTACCACCACTCTCTGCCTTCTGTCTGTTAGCCAGTTTCTAGCCCAGTTTACCACTTTTTCCCCATGCCCAGTCTACCCAGCTAGTTTATCAGCCTCCTATGTGGGATGGTGTCAAAGGCCCCACCATGATTCACTTCTTTTGTCACCCAGTCAAAGAAATCAACTAGATTTGTCTGACATGATATCCCACTGTGAATCCATGTTGTCTATGGTCCTGGGCTCCATGGCTTCTAGATGCCCCACTATCATTTCTTTAAGCAATGTCTCCATGATCTTCCCTACTACTCAGGTGAGGCTGAATGGCCTATTGTTTCCTGCCTCCCTGCTGCCAGACTCTGTGTAGAGGGACCATGTGCCTCCTCCAATTCACTCATGTTGAATGACTCAGTGAACATGGCTGCCAGAGGTACTGCTATCTCCTTCGCAGTTCTCTTAATATCCTTGGATGTATGCAATCTGGTTCCATCGCTTTGTCCATCTTCAATTTAGTGAGCTTCTGCAGGACTCTTTTGCCTTTGAATGGACTATTGTCTACCTCTTCAACCCCTTGGCAACTGCTGTACTGCTGTGGCCCTTTGCGCCCCACTGTTCCGTGAATACTTTACAGAAAGACACAGTGCATGTCTTGGGAGGAAGGCATGGAACTGTCACTTCCAAATACCTAAACAGCACATACAAGCAAGCAACATTCGGCATTGACAAATCCTTGTTTTTAAATTTCAAAACCCAGAAAAATGGCATCCTGCAGACAGACCAACACATGTATTGTGACTCCATTAGGTGGGTTCTGTACTTAACAATTGGACAAATGAGCTTGATTTCTTTTACTTTTAAAACCTGTTTCATGATCCACTTCAATTTTTTTCAGACAGACAGACGAAAATTTTCATATGAGTGGAAATCTTTCCCTTGGTTTCTAGTGGTACCCCCACCCTCCCATTGCCATCCCTGTAATGGTTAAATATTTGTAATTTGTAATTGTTTAATGATTCTGTAGTGTCTAGAGGCACCCGCACCTCCAATCACAGTACCCCAATTAAGTAATTTGTTTCCTGGTGTCTAGTGGCACCCCCATCATCATCCCAGTTATTATTATATATTTACCTGTTGTCTAATTGCACCCACCCTCCAATTGCCATCCTCATACCTGCTTAATATTTCCTGGTGTCTAGTGGCACCTCCCACCATCTGATCACCATCCCTGTAATAATTTAAATTTCTCTGGTGTTAAGTGTCACCCCCACCATCTGATTGCCATGACCATAATTAATTTTACATTTCCCTGGTGTCTAATGGTGCCCCATCCCTCCCATTGCCATCCCTGTAATGGTTAAATATTTCCTGGTGTCCAGTTGTACCCCCAACCTCTGATCGCTGTCCCATAATTATTGTTTTTTCACTGGTGTCCAGTTGTACCCCCACCCTCGATCACTGTCCCTGTTGAAATGTTGTCTTTTCTGGTGTCTAGTGGACCACCCACCTCCGATAGCCATCCTGCTGGTAATAAAGAAACGGTCCCTCAATGTATTTTTTAAATGAAACCTGTGAAAAGAAAAGGTCCTCAGCGATCCAACAGTTCCACCCCACCCTTCTACTCAGCACTCTCACCCGCACCTCCCCCTACACCCACACACCCTCACTCACCTGAACAGGTTCCAGGGGCAGAGCCACTCTCTGATTGAAGACATACCTTGCTGTTGTAAAATGTAGACTGCTATATGAGAAAGTAAGGTAATTGCAGTTCAATGTATTTCAATGGGGTTTTCAACTCTGATACATAACTTTGCCATTTTTGCATACTTTTGCAAGTTTTCAACATATCACTTTTGAGACCCCACCTCATGAACAATAGTGGTAGAATTACACTAAGCCAGCCCAAAGATGATTTCACAGTTGCTTGGTGAAATCACCATTTGGGAGTGATTTGAAAAGTTTTACTGCCCTTTTTATGAGGTGGGGTCATAATAGGGTATGTTAAAATGCTGAGTCAAAAGATTAAAATGGCAAAGTTATGCGATTCACTGAAATTTTACTGTGCTCACTTGTAACTTTGGTGATTTAAAATCTTTGACCCAATATTTTAAATACTCATTTTTTTTTGCACCAATACATATTACAGCTGTCATTTTCAATCCTGGCCAAACTGTGTTTTTGAACCTGTGGCATGCAATGATGTTATGGAGGTACAGAATCACGTTTTGGTGGTGATTTCAAAATTTTCATTACCAAGTACATGAGGTGAGGTAATAAGAAGGCTATGCTGACAGTATGGTTGCTGTTGTCCCACAAATGGAAGTGAGTGAAGCCTGGTTGGCACTGCACTTCCACAGCAAATATTACGATACACATCTATGGAGTGATGGGAGTGCAGGCCCTACTACCACAGGCAAATAAGGATACAATTACAGTAGTTCAAAAAGTATGGATAGATGGGAGCACAGGTACCTGTACTCCAACAGGCAAATAAGGATACAATTATACTGGCTCAAAAAGTAAGCAAATTCTTTAATGCAACAGAGTTCAGATTAAACAGACAAAATAGAGAAATGTGATGTTAGGATTTGAAACCCTAACACCACTGTCCCACCCTGAGGCAAATGAGGAGTGAGTCTTTGCCATTGTCAATCCTAATGCTCACCACATTGCAGTAACAAAAAAGCTGAGATGTGATGGTGACCGTGCATATTTTCATGAGTGTATAGAATGGGATGAGCATTAGGGTTGGACAACCCCAAGAAGAGTACTCCTCTCATTTGCTTCAGGGGTGGGGCAAGGTGTTAGGATATGAAACCCTGACATCACATTTCCCTACTTTTGTTGATTTAATCTGAACCCTAACAGTTGCATTAACACAGTTTTTTTGCCAAGAATGAATACAATATATATATATATATATATTCCTTGCAAAACTCTGATAATGCATCAGTTAGGGTAGATAGTACAGCGACAAAAGTTTGGAAATTCAATGTTGAGTTTCCACCCCAGCCTCCACACACCAACAGACGTCGGGGTGTGCCATGGGTTCATCAGGCCTAACTCTCACCCCATTCTCCTATATTGTACCATGTCAGCTTATTTACACATGGAATGGGGTAAGAGTTGAGCCTAATCAACTCCATGGCACACCCTGATGCCTGTTGGTGTGGAGGATGACAGGTAGGTGGTAGGATAGGGATTAGGGCTCACCTTAACATCTCATTTCCATACTTTTGTCACTTCAGCACTAACTAATGCATTAACAAAGTTTTTCAATCAATTAATTGCAAAAACTCCTTTAATGCATCAGTTAGGGATGATAGCACAACAACAAAGTATGGGAAAGTATTGTTAGGGTTACCACCCCTACTGTCACACCCTCCACACACCAACAGATGTCGGGGTGTGCCATGGGATCATCAGGCCCAACCCTCACCCCATTCAATATGTAAACAAGCTGACATGCTACAGCATAGGAGAATGGGGTGAGAGTTAGGCCTGACAACCCAATGGCACACCCCAACATCTCTTGGTGTGTCGAGGGTAGGGGTAGGTGGTAGGGATAGTAACCCTAACATCACATTTCATACTTTTGTTGCTGTACTATCAACCCTAACTGATGCATTAATGAAGGTTTTTACAATGGATTCTTCTTCATTTTGAGACCGTGTAATGTAACTGGTAACTGGTATGTGTTTGTAGGTGTGGGCCCTCTGGGTCTTGCACTCCTTCACATTCCTCATTTTGTTGCATAATGGTATGAGCATGTGGAGTGCAGGCCCTCTGGGCCATGCATTCCCACCTACACATCAGTACAGAGTCATACAGCAGCCCCATAGTATTGAAAAGGAACCCTTGTAACACTCATTTGGCAATATCTCAGTAACCGCAGCAACTATGAAAAAATTCCACTGCTATTGTAATCATGACTTCAAAACCTCCATGCAAGCTTAGTCCACCACAAGGTGGACTAAACAGCCGAGCTAAAATCTGTATCTGAAATTGTTTTCGAGATACATGCACTGAAATGTGCCATGGGTGCCTCAGTGTTATCCCATGGGAAATTTCTCTTCTTCGAGTGCTGTAACTTTTGAACCATTGCAATTTTTTTCACTAAACTAGCAGAAGACACATTTGTAGGCAAGCATTTGCCACCCTGCAAATTTCAGCCCCAAATCCCTAACCGTTTATTTGCTATGAAGTTTCAAGAAACTGAAATCTTTGGGGTGGTGTTGCAAATTTGCGGATATTTTAGTAAATGTACTTTCACAAAAGTATCATACTATTTAACAAATTTGTGAAACCTTCATGAAAGAACATTTGCAAAAATATTACAATGTTTATGAAAACAGCTTAGTTTCATTTTTGCAAGCAATGATTCATTTTCAAAATGGCCATTTTCATGTTGAACATTAACTTTTCCTTTGGAAATAATGGGAAATGTAAAACTTTAATAACTTTTGAACAGATTTATATTTTTTCACCAAACCTTCAAAAGGCATATCTGTGACCTAAGTGCAGGTGGACAAAGAAATGTTAAAAATGGTAATTTTATGTTTTTTCTGACAGTCCATATCTCAGAAACCACAAAATCCATCCATAGAAAAGTTGGAAAGTCAAGAGACCTACTCCTAGAGATTATGCATGCCAAATGTCATGCAAATCCATTGAACAGTTCCAGAGTTATAACATTCAAAATTTAAACAACTTGGTTTTATTTTTCGCAAGCAATGATTCATTTTTGAAAATGGCCATTAATTTTATGTTTTTGACAGTCCATACCTCAAAAACCTCAAAACTCATCCACACACAATTTGGCATGTCAAGAGACCTACTTCTAGAGAGAATGCATGCCAAATTTTTGCAAATCCATTGAACGGCACCAGAGTTATTAACGTCCACAATTTAAACAACTTGTTTAATTTTTGCAAGCAAGGATTCATTTTGAAAGTGGAAATTAATTTTACATTTTTTGGCAGTCCATATCTCAAAAACCACAAAACACATCCACACAGAATTTGGCATATTAAGAGACCTACCCCTAGAGATTATGCATGTCAAAGTTCCAGCATTATTAACATTCAAAATTTTGCATTTAACATGGAAATGTGCACCTAATCTGAACTATACTGGTGCTACCATAACAGTATAATATATACTGGTTGGGATATTCATACTGCTCCAGGCTGGCGCAAGCCTGGGTGCAGCACAACTGGGATGTGCCAGGGTGTTGACAGGGTGATATTCAATGGTGTTGCGACATGGCTCAGCACCACTGAATATCACTCCATGGCCATCCCCATTATGCATGGTGCAGTGGTACTGCACCAGCCAAGTGGCCAGGGAGAAGCAGGGGATGCGCCTGCACAAGTGCCATTGCACTAGGTGCTGCAACTGTGACATACAGCGGTGGATATGCAAATGGAGCCATAATGCATGCAAAGGCACAAATGGGGCCATTTTCAAGTCATTATGGCCCCATTTATACGCAGAGATGTGCTGATCCCGTGACTTTGCACCTGGCACCCTGCCAGGCTGCAGCCATCAGGGACCAACACCCCCGCCCCTCATCAGCAAAACACCCCAATGCCTGATCGAGGGCTATGTATAAAAACACCATCCCTGGTGGTCCAGTGGACCAAATCCTGTCCGATTACAGGCTCAGAATAAAGAATAATATCCCGGTGGTCCAGTGGACTGAGTCCTGCCTGATCGTGGGCTAAGAATAAAGAATAATATCCCTTGTGGTCCAGTGGACCGAATCCTGCCTGATCATGGGCTCAGAATAAAGAATAATTTCTTTGGTGGTCCAGTGAACCAAATCCTGCCCAATCATGAGCATAAGTACACAAATACAAATTAACCACTCCCTGGTGGTCCAGCAGTACCCTCCCCACCCACCCACCCATTGAGGCCCCACCACCCCATTGCCCCAGTCAGCAACGGATGGCATCTCTCCACCCACAAGCCACCTGGCCACCTGCCACCCCACCCCAATCAGTGGTGGGTAGCATCTCCCACTCCACAAGCTGCCTGGCTGCATGCCAACTGACAGCATACAGTACAGCTGTATGCCCATTGGTCCACAGCATGGGCCAATGGGCATGCAGACTATTCTCGCACTACACAGTCTCAATATGTGAATGGATCCGTTCACATGTCAGGACTGTGTAGTACGATCTGCATGCCCATATGGCCCATGCTTGGACCAAATGGGCATACAGCTGTACTGTATGCTGTCAGTCAGCATGCAGCCAGGCAGCTTGTGAGTGGGGAGATGCCACCCACCACTGATTGGGGTGGGGGTGGCGGGCTCAGTGGGCAGATGGGAAGGGTACCACTGGACCACCAGCCAGTGGTTAATATGTATTTGTTCACTTATGCCCACAATCGGCTGGAAGCGTCCACTGGACCATCGGGAAATTATACTTTCATTCTGAGCCCCATTGGGCAGGATTCTGTCCACTGGATCGCCATGGATGGTGTTTTTATACATAGCCTGTGATCGGGCTGGCAGAGGTCCACTGACCACCAGGATTATCTTCCTTTCCATTGCCCATGATCAGGTGGCGGGGGCGAGGCCAACAGACTCTGACTCAGAGCTCCGGTGGCCACCCACAGCTGGCAGCTGCCATGTTGTGCCCTGCCATACAGCAGCTCACCAGTGGGTGGCCAGCCCTTGCTCCTTCTTTTATCGGCTCAACTGTGTATAGTGCAGGTAGGGGTTGCACCTGCTTCTGCTCAGCACATCCTGGGCTGAATATCGGGATGTGCGTGGTATGCATGAGGCACCCCCACCTGTGCCACATACATTACAGATGCACCCGGCACATTGGGATTTGTGCCATGCAATTTCCCTTTGATTATTGCACTGGGGCACATCAGTGGTTGTGCATGGTGCAACTGTGTTGCGCCATGTGCAACTCTTCTGAATAGTCCACCCCTTGTGTATATATCTATCTATCTATATATATATATATAATGGCGTAGTCACAACCCCTATAGTTAGGGTTGAGTAGGCACTTCAATGTTAAACTCAAAATGTACCAGCCCAGAGGGAGGCTGAGGGTTGAGGCACTGGATGCCACATCTTGCAGCTTGCTGGTGAACCAGGTCTAGAGCAAGCTCGGGTAGTGTCGGGGGTTGGCGGTGGGAGACAGGCTGGAGCATTCAGGTACAGCTTGCCTTCTCTGGGTGGAGTGGGGACTTCCTACCAGCAAGCAGCAACCCCTGGCAGAGGCTGAGGGAAGCGACTATAATCTGAGTCTCAGGGGCATGACTGGTTGCAGGTGTAGGTTGGCAGCCAATCAGCCTCAGGGGCTGCTCCTTCGTGGAGGGAGGGAGATGTTGCGAGACCAGCAGATGCCTTGACGCATGGGCACATAGTGTCCCATGAGGAAAGTGGAAAAACATTAGAGCCTGGATGACGAACGCTGAGCTGGGTCCCGATGTGCCAGTGGCTGCCTGCGATCAAGGACCTTGGACAAGACTTCAAGATTCGGGGTTCCTGACCCTGACCCCACCTGGTGGGTTTGTGTGGCCAGATGGAGGGACCAGAGGTTGCAGGTAGATGCTGGCAGGGGCAAGCATTCCTGATAGGGCTGGGGGAGTAAAACTAGAAATTGAAAAAACCTCAAAAGGTTTTACTTTAATAACTTGTAACCATTCATTGCATTTGCACAAAATGGCATGCGCCTTCCTGTGGGGAAGGTCCTTTGATTTAACAAGTTACTTCTGGTCAGATGTGCAGTTTCCAAGTTACAGAGAGGTGAATAAACCACATTTTTGCTCATTGACTTTGCCTGGATTTTTCTTTGAACTTGCTTACAGTCCAGATACTTTCATTTTTTGGTCTGACATTTTCAGGGCAGAAAGGGACTACCTCACAGATCTGCCTTTTGCTTGTCCGGTGAACAAATATTTAGCCATTTTTAAGTTATTGAAATTTAAAAATGTGAAAAAATATTTCTGAGCATGCTCAGTAAGCACTAGTATATAGCTGTATGTAGCGTAAGTAGGAATCCTGCTTTGTATGGGAAAATTCCTACTTCATATGGCCACCATTTTGTTTTCAGTTTTGCCTGACAAATTCAAATTTGGAAACCTCCCAAAATGATATTCTGGGAGGAAACAACACATGTAGCTTGCTTATTGGGACCCCTAGGTGTGTTCTGCACATTACTGCTTGGAAAATTCCTTAAAATGTATGTAATTTATCATTTACATTCTTTATTCATATGGTTGTCAGATGAAGTAGGATCCTAGTTCATATGATGAGATACAAACTAGGATCCTACTTGTGAGATGAAAATATGAATATTGATTTACCAGTACATTTTAAGGTGGCCACACTGGGGTGCCCAATCCCTGGGTTGGCACTAGATGATCCCTATTCCAGTGTGGGACACTGGGAGCCCACCTCTAGTGTCCCCAACAGAATAAAATTGTCCATATCCGACAATATAGTGCCTAATCCCATGTCAGCATTAACCCCACAAGGGAGACACCTGGGAAGCCTACCCAGTGTCCCCAGTTATATCATACCCCCACACCACTGTCACTGTAAGACACTGGGGCACCCACCCACAGTGTCCCAAAATGCTTATATAAAATATACCTAAAAATAGAAAACAGTCCCCGACATCTTTTTATTTTTTCAATCCTGTAAAATAGAAAATGGTCCCTTTTCATCTCCCCATCCCCCAACCCTTCCACTGAGCAACCCACCACCACCACCCCTTGCCCAATACTTAGCATTGAAAATCAGCAGTTCTCATCTTCTACTGACCGGGACATGTCTGCCCTTTTCAAAGCTGAACCGCAAACTCAAATCAGGTTAAGTGGCGGTAATGGCTATTGGTATTGTTTTGAACTTATGTTGATATCTCAGCCTTTTCTAGGTATATTTGCACCAAATTTTCAACATGGGTTTGGGAACTTACGTAATCTCAAAAGGTGATTTAGTAGTCACTGTGTGAAATTACCTTTGGGACCAGTTAATGAAATAACATTGCCAGTGTTCATGAGGCAGGACCCAAAAAGCCTATGTTGAAAATGTGGTGAAAACACAAAAAAAATGCCCAAGTTATGCGGTCATTGAAATTCTTCTACGCATGCTTGAAACTTCAGCAATTTTTAATATTTTCACCACATTTTCAACATACACATTTTGTCATGCCATCTTATAAATAGTGCAGCTGTCATTTCTCACATTCTGCCCAAAATTTCACTCCTGTGGCACAGAATGGCTTATGCGGTGCATGAAATCACCTTTCGAGACTGATTAATGAAATGACAGTGCCACTGTTCATGAGTGTGGGTCCCCAAAGGACATGTTGAAAATCTGGTGACAAAATTCATAAAATGCCCAATTTACATGCATCCATTGATTTTATTCTACGACGCGTATAACTTTGCTACTTTTCAGTCTTTTGACTACAAATTTTCAACATAGCCATTTTTCACACCACCTCATGAACAGTACAGCTGTCATTTTCACATCCTGCCCAAAATGGGTTTTGCACCAGTGGCACAGAATGGCATTTCACTTACATAATAAGGTTTTGCCTTGCATTTCACAATTTCACAGTAATAACATGGCTCTGCTGACAAACTGGTCACTGTTGTTGACAGATGTAAGCAAAGGGCCCAGAGGGCCCTGCACTTATCCACCTACATACATATGTGCATCTTCAGCGAGATTGGAGAGTTGGACCCTGCGCTCTCACAGTAAAATAAGGATACTATTATACTATCTCAAAAGAAGGGAATTCATCTCATGAAACTCTGTTAATGCATCAGTTAGGGTTTCCATTAGAGTGACAAAAGTATGGAAGTTCAGTGTTAGAGTTCCAAAACTTACCATCCCACCCTCCACACACCAACAGGCATCAGGTGTGCCCAGATTTTAAAATAGATTTTTGTTGCCCAGTTGTGCCCTAGATAGGTATATAAGGGTGGGTTTTGCTCCAGGGGGCTTCATTCTGCCCCATCTGAATAAAAAACATAACTTTTCAATATCCTGGTAGCTTAGCAGTTCCCCTATCATGATAATATACATACATCTCTGTATCCCTGGTAGTCTAGTGGTCCCCCATGTGTATTTTATTAATATCTCTTTTATCCCTGGTAGTCTAGTGCTCCCTATGTGTATTTATTTATATTTCTTGTTCATATAGCTGGTAGGCTAGTGGCCCTGCCAATCTGTTTTAATTACTACTATTATTCATGCCCTGGTAGTCTAGTGGACCCCCATCATAATGCAATAGATAAGCATTTGCCATTTCCTGGTAGTCTAGTGGCCCCCACCCAGGACCCTCCAACCCCTTCCCCCAGCTGGCAACTAGCACAGCCCACCTCTCACCTCCATGGTCAGCCACCAACTGTATGTATTATGAGGCGCTAACTCAAGCAGGCACTCAGAAATAATTTCGAGTCGTCTTTGAATTGGCGCTCATATATACACAGCCAGCCGGCTGTGCATGGAGATGAGATTGGCTGTGTCAGTCCCAGCTGGGGAAGAGTGGGGTGCTGGGTGGCTGCTGGCAAGTCTGGATGGGGATGGGGGCCACTAGACTACCCAGGAAATGGCAAATGCTTATTTATTTCATTAAGGATGGGGGGCCACTTGACTACCAGGGATATGAATAATAATAATAATAATTAAACACAGATCGGGGAACTAGACAACCAGGGATATGAACAAGAAATATAAATAAATACACATGGGGGCCACTAGACTACCAGGGATAAAAAAGAGATATTAATAAAATACACATTGGGGGCCACTAGACTACCAGGGATACAGAGATCGTTATGTATATTATCATGATGGGGGTGCTAGACTACCAGGGATATTGAAAAGTAATGTTTTTTTTTATTCAGATGGGCAGAACAAAGCTCCTTGAGCAAAATCCACCTTTATATAGCTTTCTAGGGCACCCTGGGCAACAAAAATCAGTTTTAAAATCTGGCCATCTCATCCCTTGCTCATGATGCACAATCACATTCAAAGAATCTCGCAATCAAAGAATTTTCAGGCTCGCAATCAAAGATCATTAATGAGTCATGAATAAAGATTTTTAAAGCTCTGAACTCTCATTTTTGACCAATTTGGATAAATAGATCAGGGTCCCCTGAGTAAAGCCCATCCAAGTTTTACTTCAGAAGTGACCCTGAGCCAAGATATTTGTGTTTTTATGATCGGAAATGTCAAAACAAGATGTCAGACCTCACGATCAAAGAATTCTGAAAATCCTCTGGGACAAAGATTCTTGAACAGCGAGGCTGCAAATCTTTGATGGCAAGGTGGGACCAGATGGCCCAAACCCCATTCTTTGTTCGCAAATAGACATATAAATTTTCCCATTGACTTATAATGGGAACTTAAAAGTGTATAACTTTTAAATGCCTTAATATTTTTCACCAAACAAAAAGTGGCATGTTCAGCCTCCAAAGCTCTTTCAAATGAGCCCTCTTGCAGAGTGGCATGCCACACAATGGCCACATTCAAAATCCAAAATCTTCCTCCAAAAATCGATAGTTTTGCATTTTTCAATGCTTTCCAGACGCAAAGACTGTAAGTCCAACTAAACTGAAATTTGGCAGATCAGGAGACCTACCATGCCTCACCAAGTGTACCAAATTTTAGGCAAATCTGTTGAATGACTCCAAAGTTATTAATGCCCAAACCTTTGACTTTAGTATGTAACTGATCGCTGAACCCTAACTATAGTAGTGACCGCCACTCTAATATGTATATATATATATATATATATATATATATATATATATATATGATAATGTATCAGTTAGGGTTGTTACTAAAGTGACAAAAGCAGGGAAAAGAGATGTTAGGGTTTCCGACCTAACACCGCACCCACCCTGCAGACACTGACAGGCATTGAGGGGTGCCATGAAGTCATCATCCCTAAAGCCCCACCTTCCCCAGAAAGTGACATGGGGGTGCCTTGGAATCCTCAGCCCTAACATTCACCCCATTCTCTTATACTGTGCCCATCTCAGCTTATTTACTTATGGAATGGGGTGAGTGCTAGGGCTGAGGACTCAAAGGCATCCCCCCTACATGTGTCACTCTCCACAGGGTAGGGGGCATTAGGGCTGATGACTCTAAGGCACCCCAACACCTGTCAATGTCTGCACGTGGTAGTGTGGTGCTAGGGTTGGAAACCCTAACACGTAATTTCCCTGCTTTTCTCACTTTAGTAACAACCCTAACTGATGCATCAATGACATTTTTGTAATGAATTTCTTATTTTTCATATAGGATAATCATATCCTTATGTGTCTGTGGAGTGCAGAGCCTCAGAAGCTATAATAACTTTGTCATTTTTTCACATTTAGACATCACATTTTCAACATAGTGTTCTCATCACCCTACCTCATAAACCCCATAGGTGAAAATGTCTTAATCTGTGGTAAAATGCCACTTGTTTGGGGCAGAAAGTGAGAAATTACAGTTATACTGTTCATGAGGTGGTGTGAAAAAATAGTTCTGTTAAAAATTAGAGTAAAATTATGAAAAATTGGCAAAGTTACATGATGTCTAGGAAAATGTCAATGAGCATGGGTAACTCTGATGTTTTTTCGGTGGTTTTGCCCACATCATGAACACTGGCACTGTCATTTTGTTACTCAGTCCCAAAAGGTGGTTTCACGTAGGACCGTGACATTCTGCACCAAAGGAACAAAAAATATTTGGGCAGGATATCAGAAATGACAGCTATGCTGTTTATGAGGTGGTATGAAAAATGGCAATGTTGAAAATTTGGAGGAAAATATTAAAAACTGGCAAAGTTACATGCGTGTTTAGGAAAATTTCAAAACTGCATGTAACTCAGTTTTTGGGTATTTTGCTCCAAATTTACAACATGGGCTTTTGGACCCCACCTCATGAACACTGGCAGTGTCATTTAGTTACTAGGTCCCAAAAGGTGATTTTGTCCATCATCCAGGAAATCACCTCATGGATCTGATTATGAGGCAGTATAGCATAGTGGTTAAAGGCACTGAGCTGCAAATCTGGAGACCTAGGTTTGAATCCCATCAGCCTCTACTTGCATACTGTGTGACCATGAGCAAATCACTTAGCTTCCTTCTATTCCCAGGATGCACCTGGAAATAAGCTCTGGCTTAGTGTACCTTTCCGTTAAACAATTTCCTTTCCTTTCCCCTTTCTAATGAAATGACAGTCAGTGTTCATGAGGTGGCATCCCAAAAGCCCATGTTGAAAATTTGGTGAATAAATTCCCAAAATAGCCAAGATATCAACATAAGTTCAAAATGTCAAGGTAATACATTATACAGCACTTACCTTGATTTCTCAATTTGTGGTTCAGAATTGAAGAATGCACAATGACAGTGGATGGCTTCCAGTGGTAAGTGTATAGCAAGGAGGCAGGTGGTGGGTGATCAGTGGTAGGGTCAGGATACGGAGAGTGACAGCATTGCGTTGAGGGACTCTTTTCATTTGTTGGGGAAAATATTGGGGATAATTTTCTTCTTTACAGGGTCAAAAAAAACTTTCTGGACTCTGCAAGTGGGTTCCATTGTCCCACAGTGCTGAGGGAAAGGGACATATCTGGGAAAACTGGGAGTGGGCTCCTGGGGACTTAACTGGGTACACTGGGAGTGGCTCCTCAGTGTCTGACACTGCTGGGTGGTGAACATGACCTGGGAACTAGGAATGGGCTTCCCAGTGTCCCACAGTTTCGGGGTTACATATGATGGGAGACACTGGGAATGGGCTCTGTAGTGTCACACACTGCAGCAGGAGGAATATAAATGGGGACACTGGGAGTGGGCTCCCAGTGTCCCACAGTTTTGACAGAACAGGGTGACTGTGGTAGGGTCGGTGACCCTCGAACTTGGATATGCTCTCATGGATACAGAGCATATGTAATTACCTGCCTGTGTTTTGGAAGTAATTTGAGAACATTGTGGGCTAAAATATTAAAAAATCTGTTGCAACAGTCTCCTGCTCTTCTAATCTCTTCCTTTACTATCGTTCCTTCTCTGTCATTACTCTACTCAAGCTTGGCCAGCTTTGAGCAGTCTTTCTGTCCCTCTCCTTATTTCCAGCTTGTTTTCTAAATAATAAAGCCCCAATGTTTAGAATGTTCTGTGCTTGCAGTACAAGCTGTTTGATTAATTTTCCTGACGAATGTGTGCACATTCGACTGTGCGATCGTCGCGACGCGAAGATGCGGAAAAGAGTTTGTTATGCATGTTTCATTATCTGTGAATTCTGAACAAATTAACAGCCTTTGTGCTAGTTTTAGTATGAGAAGCTCAGAATTATGGTACATATCAGAATTGTAACCAAGAATCATTTAAAAAGTGGTGTTTATTTGTTTGCTTAAATAAAAGGTTAAAATACTACTTTTTAAAAGAGAAAAGGCAAAGCATGCCACTGTTAAAAGCAGAGAGATAAAACTGTTTAACTTAAAAGGACTAAAGTCTCCTATTTTGATCCAGAAATGCTTTAGACTTACAACTCTCTTGTAAGTGCTTCAGCTCCCTCTCAGTCCAACTCCTTATAGGACTGAGCGGCCCTGGTTGTCCCACTTTTATGATGCAAGTTGGGGAGGAGCTAACTAAGTCATGTGCTCCTCCACTTGTATAAAAGCAGAGTGAATGTGAAGTGTTTAGTCAGTGTGTGGTAGGAAGGCAAACCTACCAGATGCCTAGTCAGATTCTAGGTGCCTTTTGGCAGGAATTTTTATTTCTTGTTAAAGATATGATTTCCTGTGCCTTATGTTTTTAAAGCTATGTACAAGTTCCGCTTTTAAGTTCATTTTATTTTTATGCTTCTAATAAATTTCAAAGTATTGGATCCTGACTGCTTTCTGGACTTTATTGGACACCCCCACGTGCACATTTGGTGTCAGAAGTGGGATATCACAAGGAAGGAGAGCCACCTTTCTTGTGGATATTGTCCAGAGTCATTATGGAGGAGCAGAAGAAGATGGAGAAAGTGGAAATGTGTGCACCGGAAGGTACATGGACCAGAACCATGGTGGACAAATTTCAACTACCCCTAGCAGCTGGATTGGGTGATGTCAGAAGGAAAGAGACTGGTAAACCAAAGGCAGTGGAAGAAGCTATTGGGGGCAAGATGTCAAAGAGAAGGAAGAGGAACCCCTTCCGGAGTACATGATTTGCTGAGATGGTAATGTGTGAGACAGCTCGAGCTGGAGAAACAGAGAGATCATCTACAAAATGAGAGAGACCGTCTACAAAATGAGAAAGACTGTCTACAAAATGAGATCAGGTGGGTGGAGACTCTAAGGCTATTCAGGCTATTGGAACTACTAGACCTATTCTACCTAGTGGGGCCCAAAGGACATTAAAATTTCCAGACTAATGGACAGTGATGATATTGAAGCATACATTACAACATTTGAAAAGAGTGGCAACAGCTTGTGGGTGGCCTAGGGATCAGTGGGTTATTCGTTTAGCCCCATATCTCACAGGCAAGGCTCAGCTAGCTTATATAGTCACATAGAACCTGCAAATGTTACCAACTATGATCATGTTAAACAAGCAATATTAAAAGGTATGACATCTGTACAGAGACTTATCGTCAAAGGTTTCGAGCATTCAGATATCATACTGTTGAGTCCCCACAAGAAGCTTGTGCTCGATTGCAAGACTTGTGCACAAATGGTTACAACCTGCAACTCGTACTACATACATCAAGTGGTTGAGTCAGTTGTGTTAGAACAATTTGTAAAAATACTACCTTATGAGGTTCAAATGTGGGTAAGAGAACATCGACCTGACAGTAGAAAAAGCAGTCAGTTTAGCTGAAGATTATATTACAGCTCACCCACATCGTCAGAAAGGGTCTCATGGAACAAATACTTCCCAAGTATTAATAAAACATCCACCCACTAGTCCTTCTACTAAGATGGAAGAGGAAAGAAAAGTATGAGAACATTTAACCCAGATATTATTTGCCACAAGTGTCAGACCAAGGGACACATCGCTAGATTCTGCCCCAAGAAAAATCTGATCCTTCTCATCTGGCCTTAGCAAACTGGGGCCAATATACTGTGTCTGTCAATGTTGGAGGACAGGATGTGATGGCATTGATTGATTCAGAAAGTAAGCAAACCCTGGTACGTGCTGATTTACTCAGTGGTGCTCTTACAAAGAAACACTCAGAGAAAACTAGGGTGACTTGTGTTCATGGGGACACTCATTTTTATCCTGTACAGAAAGCTACTATTACTGCATCAGGCACAGCACATCATCTGAAGATAGGTGTGGTTCCTAGACTACCTGTACCTGTGATATTGGGACATGACTTTCCTGTATTTAACAATTTATTGACTGCTTCTTCTTCTATATCTGCTGTGACTACACGATCTCAAGCATCTCAGGAACAAATGGACGAACTGTTTCCTTTGATGATACCTTATTTGATGTTCCTGGTAAAACTGTTAAATCAAAAACAAAAGAGACTAGAAAATGGACATGGAATAAAACAAAGGACTTAGGTTGTGATGATGCCATGGTAAAACTGTAAAGTCAGACTCTTTTATCAGTGACCAAAAGAATGACCCTACACTAACCCTTTGTTTTCCCAGGTTATTGCTGATGGGGTGGAAGGTACACCTCAATGTATAAATTGCAACAGGATAAATTGTATAGAGTTTGTCAAAATCCAAAAACTGGGAAATGGTAGATCAACTGGTGGTTCCTAGTCAGTATAGAGAACAGTTAATATTCTTAGCACATGATGTACCATGTGGGGGACATGCAGGAAGGATAGGACCTTAAAAAGGTTACTATATAGATTCTTTTGGCCTGGCATTCATGATCAAGTGGCTGAATATTGCAAAAGTTGCAGCCAGTGCCAAAGGGTGGACGCCAGTTACAAGAAAGGACAAAGTCCCTCTTCAACCTTTACCATTGGTTGCTATGCCCTTTGAAAGATTGGCCATGGATATTATAGGACCTCTCCCAAAAGTACTAAAGGCAACAGGTTTGCCCTTGTGTTGGTGACTATGCTACAAAATATCCTGAGGCGATTCCTCTACGCACAATAACAGCGGATAAAATAGCAGAGGAGTTGCTCAAGGTATTTAGCAGAGTGGGCATACCAAAAGTTATTTTAACGGACAGGAAACCAATTTTGTTCAGCCATTTTGAAACGTCTCTACCAAGCTCTGGGGTAGAAGCTGTCTACACATCTCCATACCATCCCCAGACTGATGGTTTGGTCGAGCGTTCAACAAAACACTGAAGAAGATGGTACAAAAGTATGTGGAAGATGAGGGTAAACACTGGGACCTATATCTGCCACTGTTACTTTTGCATATCGTGAGGTACCTCAAGCATCGACTGGATTCTCACCATTTGAACTATTATATGGTAAAAATCCCAGAGGTCTCCTAGACGTAGTTAAGGAACAGTGGGAGGATATTACCACCTGGAAAAATCCCACTACCCTTGATTATGTTATGCAGCTACGTAAAAAAATAGCTAAGTATACTCAGGTTGCACAAGAACAGAATCAAATCAAGCAAGACTATCAGAAAGATATGACATAGGGGTGGGTGAAAACACTTTAGCTCTGGGGATCATGTCTTATTGTTGCTTCCATCCACTGAAAACAAGTTAACTATGAAATGGCAAGGGCCTTATGTGATACAGAAACAAATTAGCCCTACTACGATTTGGTGGAAGTACCAGACAGAAAACAAAACTAAAAGTGTACCATGCCAATTTATTGAAAAGATGGCATGATAGGCCTACTGAAGTCATGTATGTATGTTCCAACCCATTGGACAATGAGATGGAGCTGGAATATGATAGACTGGAAGGAGAACAATTGTCTAAAGATTTGACAATAAATCCTTCTTTATTAGACAGTCAAAAACAAGAACTAGCCCACGTTCTAAGTCAGTTTCATGATACTTTTACAACAGTCCCAGGAAAACTACGGAAATATGTCATCAGATCCATACATTTCAAAACACACCCATTAGAGTAAAGCCCTATCGGATTCCTGAGAAATTAAAACAAGAAGTCATCATAGAGATAGAAAAGATGAAAGCAATGGGTATCATAAAAGAAGCTAATAGCGAATGGGCGTTTCCTATGGTCCTTGTCCCTAAAAAGAGGGAGAGATAACAATTTGTCTAGACTTCCGAAAACTCAACACAATATCAAAGTTTGATGGATATCCAATGCCCCGTATAGATGACATCATTGATCAACTGGCAAGCGAGATATGTTAGTATACTTGATTTAACTAAAGGATATTGGCAAATTCCGCTGAGAAAGCATCAAAAGAGAAAACTGCTTTTGCACTCCTTTGGGGTCTTTTCAGTTCACAATGATGCCATTTGGACTTCACGGAGCCCCAGCTAGTTTTCAAAGGTTGATAGATAAACTCCTGAGACCTCACGTTGGATATAGCGCAGCTTATTTAGATGACGAATCATTTATAGTCCAACATGGAAGACCATGTTAAACACCTTACTGCTGTTTTAAGGACTATAAAACAAGCTGGTCTCACCATCAACCCCAACAAATGTTCCTTTGCTATGGAGGAAGCCTGGTATTTGGGATTTATAATTGGTAATGGGTAGGTAAAACCAGAGGTAGGAAGGTGGACGCCAGAGCCAAGAGTCCTCGCCCCTCACAAAAAAAATGTGTGCTCATTTTTAGGCCTAGCAGGCTACTATAGACGTTTTGTGCCTCAATTTGCTACTTTAGCTAGCCTCTAATTGAATTAACAAAAGAACAAGCCCTCAAAAGTAATCTGAATTCAGAATGTGAAGAATCATTTCTTGCCATAAAAGCAATACTTTGTTCTTCCCAGTGTTAAAAAGTCCTGATTTATAAACTGTTTTTATACAGACGGATGCTTCTAATGTTGGTTTGGGGCTGTGCTATCTCAAATCCACCATGGAGAAGAACATCCTGTACTGTACATTAGTAAATTACATGTCAGGAAAACCAAGTACTCCACAATAGAAAAGGAGTGTTTGGCACTCAAATGGGCCATAGAGTCCCTACGATATTATTTATGGGGAACTCAATTTACAGTATGGACAGATCATAATCCATTATGATGGATGCATAACATGAAGGATAGCAATCCAGGGTTATGAGATGGTATCTAACATTGCAACTATATAAATTTACTGTTAGTCATAGAGCTGGGACTGCTAACAGTAATGTTGACTTCATGTCTCGCTTTGGAGCAGACATAATGTTAGAATCAAATGTAGACCTCGGGAATGAATATATTTGTATTTGAGAATTCATTGTATTTAAGTAAAAGAGAATATTAAAGGGCCCGAGGTGGAGCTTTGGTAGTGGAGGGCTAAAGCGCAATCTTTTTTTGTTTTACAAAAGAGATCTACATGCTTATTGCAAGTAGTGAAAACCACTAGTTTTCATCTTGAGTGGGGAGGACTGTGGTAGGGTCGGTGATCCCCGAACTTGGATATGCTCTCATGGATACAGAGCATATGTAATTACCTGCCTGTGTTTTGGAAGTAATTTGAGAACATTGTGGGCTAAAATATTAAAAATCTGTTGCAACAGTCTCCTGCTCTTCTAATCTCTTCCTTTTACTATCGCCTCCCTCTCTGTCATTCCCCTACTCAAGCTTGGCCAGCTTTGAGCAGTCTTTCTGTCCCTTTCCTTATTTCCAGCTCGTTTTCTAAATAATAAAGCCCCAATGTTTAGAATGTTCTGTGCTTGCAGTACAAGCTGTTTGATTAATTTTCCGCACTGATGTGCGACGTTCAACTGTGCGATCGTCCGACTGTGCGATCGTGCAGAACGCAAAGATGCCGGAAAAGAGTTTGTTATGCATGCTTTCATTATCTGGTGAATTCTGAACAAATTAACAGCCTTGTGCTAGTTTTAGTATGAGAAGCTCAGAATTATGGTACATATCAGAATTGTAACCAAGAATCATTTAAAAAGTGGTGTTTATTTGTTTGCTTAAATAAAAGGTTAAAATACTACTTTTTAAAGAGAAAAGGCAAAGCATGCCACTGTTAAAAGCAGAGAGATAAAACTGTTTAACTTAAAAGGACTAAAGTCTCCTATTGTGATCCAGAAATGCTTTAGACTTACAACTCTCTTGTAAAGTGCTTCCAGCTCCCTCTCAGTCCAACTCCTTATAGGACTGAGCGCCCTGGTTGTCCCACTTTTATGATGTAGTTGGGGAGGAGCTAACTAAGTCATGTGCTCCTCCACTTGTATAAAGGCAGAGTGAATGTGAAGTGTTTAGTCAGTGTGTGGAGAAGGCAAACCCACCAGATGCCTAGCAAGATTCTAGGTGCCTTTTGGCAGGAATTTTATTTCTTGTTAAAGATATGATTTCCTGTGCCTTATGTTTTTAAAGTTATGTACAAGTTCAGCTTTAAGTTCATTTTATTTTTTCTGCTTCTAATAAATTTCAAGTATTGGATCCTGACTGCTTTCTGGACTTTATTGACACCCCCACGCATACAGTGACACAGTGCAGGAAGGGTTGGTTATGCTGTTTTTCACGCAGCACTGTTTTGTCTATGTCACCCTGTCTGTGAAAACCAGACAGCCTCCTGCAATAGTTTCCTGCCAGCACAACAGTTCTGTGTGAAAATAGACCAGGCTCCCGTGACACTACATGACCCTGCCTGCAAAACAAGATCCTCTGCAAAAAATGCTTGGTTTTGTGCAGCACACTTATCTTTCCAGTAGGAAAAAATTGGAAAATAAAACTTTCATAACTTTTGAACAGATTAATATTTTTTCACCAAATCTTCAAAAGGCACATCTGTGGCCCAAAGGCTTTCTACCCTGAAACTTACAGACCAAATGTAAACCTGTTTTGAGATAGGCATGCCAAGAAAATGCCAAAAACTGGTAAATTCTAAGATTTTTCACACTTCATATCTGAAAACCACAAAACAAATTCACATGAAACTTGGAACGTTAAGAGACCTAGAGATTATGCATGCCAAATTTTGTACAAATCTGTTGAATGGCTCCAAAGTTCTTAAGGTTCAAAATTCGACTTTAATATAGAAGTTGACATTCAACCCTAACTATACTGGTGCTGCCGTGCCACTATAATATACATATATATGGTCATTTGGGTAGGACCCTTCTTGCCTTGGGGGGTGATATTGAGCCCAATCCTGGTCCTTTCTCCCCAAATCTCACTCTCAACAACCCCTCATGCCCCTGTGGGTGGACTCTAAAGGGATCAAACTTGCTCACATGAACATAGGTAGTCTAAGGCATAAATTCCATGACATGGAGGCATGGGTGTCACTCTATAAGCCTGATGTTCTAGCCCTGACTGAAACCTGGCTCAAACTGCAGATCCTCCCCCATGAAGTGGAACTAGTGGGCTACCTAACCTACAGAAAAGACAGGGTAGGGAAAAATGGAGAAGGGTTATTATCTACGTTAGCACTGACCTTCAAGTGTCACAGTTGGACTTCCACTGTCATAGTGATTCCCTAGCTGAATTGCTGTTTGTAAAAATACTTCTTGGGAACACCAAACCCCTTACCTTAGGGGAGTCTACCTTCCCCTCAATCTCCTGCCTCATCACTGCAATCCCTAACAAACCTCCTTGGGCCATGTATTAGGAAGACCATACTCCTTGGGAATTTCAATCTCCACTGGCCTTCTCTGCTCTCATCCCCTGCAAAAACCCCTACTGGGCTCTCCATATACACAGGTCATCGACCTACATATGACATAATCCCAGACTGGGAGCCACTCTCTCATTGACTGGCTCCTCGCCTCCTGCCCAGACCATCTACTGTCGGCAGGGATTATGGCAACCCCTGAGTGATCACTCACCTGTTTTCTGTGTTTGGTCCAACAAGTCCCCAAAGTTACCCCTAAGGTCATTGTGGCGAGGAAGTACAGTAGGTTTGCACCAGCCAACTTCTGCTCTGATTTGTGGAACATTGACTGGGCCCCTATTATCATCTCCCCTCACTTGTTGAGGCTCTTGAATATTCCATTCAAGCCTTCCTGTCAGCCTCAAACAAGCATGCACCTTAAAAGCTCAGGGTAAAGGAAAATGCCATAAATGGTTGAGCCTGTGCCTCAAGCATTCCATGCTCCTCTGGGACAGATCATGGGGCAAATACAAATCCTCTGGAAACCAATCTGACTGAGAAAAGTATAGAGAGCTGCAAAACCAGTGTAAAAAGCATAGAAACAGGCCAAATCTCTATACTTAAATGACCTCCAGACTAGACATCTACGCGATCCTAAAACATTCTGGGGCCACATTAACATACTTATCAAAGGCTCCTCAAATACTCAAACAGACTCTATCATGGTAGGGGACTCACTGAACAATGTCCCATCAGTAGTTGCTGAGGCCTTCAATGCCTCCTTCACTAACCCAAATGGTACCCTCCCTGTCTCTCTAGGCCTGCCCTCCTCTCTAGAGATACTTGGATAAACCCTGGCCTCAATTCCATTTAAAACTAGTCAATCAGTCTGAGGTACTACCTCTCCTACACAAAATGAACCCCTTCTCCTAGCTAGGCCATGACCAACTTGAACTCACCTATTGAGGGCTGCTGCACGGCTATCGCTCGTCCTGTTACCCTTCTTATAAATAGATCTCCAGGAAGGTATTGTCTTAAAATATGGAAAGTTGTGACTGTTGTCCCTATCTACAAAAGTGGGTCCAGAGACAAACTGGGAAACTATAGACCAATCTCCTACTTAGCCCCTTGGGAAAATCCAGAAAGACAAGTCTCAAACCAGCTTCAAGACTACCTTGAGCAGCTCTCTCTCATGGCTGATGTGCAACATGGTTTTAGAAAGGACATGGTACTGGTACTGCCCTCATCTGGCTCAATGAGGACATCCTTGCCTCTATGGACCAAGGCTCCCCAACGGGTTCCCTCTTTATTGACCTGTCCAAGGCCTTTGACTTGGTCAGTCATAACCTCCTCTTATCAAAACTCCTGCATTTAGGACTGGATCTCCACTCACTCTCCTGGTTCAGGAGCTATCTGAGTGACCGTACAAAAAGTCCATTGGAAGGGTGCCCAGTCTGCCCCAGATCCATTACCGCAGGGGTGCCCCAGGGCTCAATCCTGGGCCCCTGCTCTTCCCACTCTTCCTCAATAACATTGAGAGACACTGCCCTCTCAGCAAACTCATTTTGTATGCAGACGACACTGTCATATACTGTAGTGATCCCCAACCTAGTGTCATCACCATGAAACTGCAGAATAGTCTCGATACTTGAGGCCTGGTTCTCCAAAACTCCCTTAAACTCAATGAGGAAAAACTAAAGCCATTCTGTTTGGGTCAAGACAGCTGGGTTCTGACAGGAGTCAGCTGCTCAGATCTGCACAAACCAAGGAAAAGAGTTGAGGTCTTGGTCAGCTTCAAATACCTTGGGATCCATCGCAACCAAGAGATGACCTACCGAATCCCATATCGACTCCATAACCAGGTCCACCCACCAAAAACTTGGCCTCCTCTACCATCTTGGGAATTTCCTATCCTCAGTTGCACGCCAGGCAATTGCCAGCCACATCTTCCTCCCTTCATACTATATGGAGCTCCTTTACTGCAGTTCCTCTGCGAGAAGGAATTCGACAAACTTTCCGTTTCTCTATAACCGTGTGGCTCATTTTGCCACAAACTCCTCTCCTAGGAGTCATCATTGTGACGCACTTAAGGAACTAGACTGGCCCGCACTTTGGCACAAACTAGCCTACTCTGTCACTTGCCTTGCCTTCAAGTTCACCACCCTCAGTTCCTCCCCATCTTAGAGGACTACTCTCCCCAAAGAACAAACTCTGAACCTCAGATCATCTGCAAGTCATCCCTCAACATCCCTATGATCCACTCCAACCAAGGCAAATGCTCCTTAAAATTTTCTGCCTCCCACCTATGGAACTCTCTACCACCTAGCCTGACTGTCTTTACCACCCTCACCCAATTCAAGTCTGGACTCAAACTATATCTTCTCAATCTCAGTCTCTGTGGCTGTAACCATTAGCTCCCTAGCCCAGGCCTTTGTTCCGCTGCATAGCCTTGAACCTCCTTTCATTACTGGATGTATCTCCTAAACCTGGATGTAGCCTGTATACTGGTCTCTAATTCTACACGTGTGTATCTAATGTAACTGGTGTAAATAATTGCTTGAACCTGTATTGAATCCTTACTTTTCACCTGTCTATTGTCGCTAATGTCTACTTGAGCAACATATGTAACTACTGTAAAAAGAATAAATGTTTTCTTCATGACTGTTTCTGTAACTAATTCCGGGTTGCTCCTGAAAAAGGGACCTCTGGTCTCCAGTGGGCTTACCGGTTATCAAATCTAAATAAATAAATAAATACATATACATATATATATATATATATATATCATTACAAAAACATCATTAATGCATCAGTTAGGGTTGTTACTTAAGCGACAAAAGCAGGGAAATGTGTTCACCCACTCTGCAGGCACTGACAGGCATCAGGGGTGTGCCTTGGGGTCATCAGCCATAATGCTCACTCCATTCCATAAGTAAATAAGCTGAGATTGGAACAGTATAGAAGAATGAGGTGAGTGTTAGGGCTGATGACCCCAAGTCACCCCCAAAGCCTGTCAGTATCTACAGGGTGGGAGGAGTTTTAGGGTTGGAAACCCTAGCACCACATTTCCTGCTTTTGTCATTTTAGTAACAACTCTAATTAATGCATTAATGAAGCTTTTGCAATGAATTTCCTTACCTTTTCAGATAGTATGATCATATCCTTATTTGTCTGTGGAGCACAGGGCCCAGAGGGCCAGCACTCCCATCCCTCCATAGATATGTATATGGATGTAGTCAGGAAGCACAGGGTCCTCCAGGCCATACTCTTTAATTCATGGGACAACAGTGACCAAATTGTCAGCATAGCCATCTTATTATCCACCTCAGGTACACCAATACAGAAGATTTTGAATGCATGCCAAAGGTAATTCTGCATGACTGCTTATGCCATTCTGCACCACAGGTGTGAAAGCACATTTTGGGCAGGATTTGAAACATGTCAGCTGTAGCAGACATGTGGTCAGAGTAATAAGAAGGCTATATTGAAAATCTAGGGTCATTTGACTGAACACACATAAGATTAATAAACAAGTTAGCCAGCCTGGGCGTGGGTCCCAGGGGGTAGCCTGGATAACAAATTGGTTGGACAACAGGACGATAGGGTAATAGTAAACAAAGCACACTCTAGAGAAAGGGAGTTACTATTGGGGTACTGCAGGGTTCAGTACTGGGAGCAGGTCCCTTTAATATCTTTATAGGTAATATTGTGGAGGGCTGGAAGGAAAAGTATGCCTTTCTGCAGATGACACAAAGATCTGCAACAGGGTTGATACACAAGGAGGGTGGAAAGGATGAGAAGGAACTTGGCAAGGGTTGGAGCAAAGGTCAAGAGTATGGCAGCTTAGTTTCAATGCAAAGAAATGCAAAGAAATGCACCTGGGAAACAAAAACCCAGGGATGAGTACACAATGTGGGGGTACTAACAATAACAAAAATGGAAAGGGACTTGGAAGTAGTCATATCAGGTGAACTTAAGGTAGGCAAGTGATGTCAGAAGAGAGGTAAGGGGCTGGGGGATTCTGGGATGCATAGGGAGAGGCATCACCAGTAGGGCGCATGAAGTTGTTATCCTTCTGTACAGACAGTTGGTGAGACCCTCTGGAGTACTGTGTGCAGTTCTGGGGACCCCATCTCTGCAAGGACATAGACAGGATGGAGGTAGACAGAGGAAGCAACCAAAATGTTGCAGGATCTGCACCGAAGCCATAGGAAGAGAGAGACTAAAAGAGCTTAATATGTATACCTTTGAGGAAAGGGAGAGAAGGGGACATGATAGAAACTTTCATGTACCTCAAGAAAATCAACAAAGTCCAAGAGGGTAGCATATTTCAGAAAAGAGATGTGCAAGAACAAGGGGCACAATTTGAAGACAGAGGAGATGGCTCAGGGGCAATGTGAGGAAGTATTTTTTCACAGAGAGGTGGTTGGTGCATGGAACAGCCTTCCTGAGGAGGTTGTGAGGTCAAAAACAGTGGGTAGTTCAAGAATGCATGGGAACGACATAAGCAATTGTAGTGGGGGTTAAGAGGAAGGATTTGCTGGTTAACTAGGATCTGCATTATCCAATAGGTAGGAAATGGGCAGAATAAATGGGCTAAATGGTCCTTATCTGCTATCAAAGTCCATGTTTCTATGTTTCTAAAATTTCTGAAGTTACGGTGGTGTACCAAAATTGCAATGAATGGTCATACTTATGGCGTTTATCCTATTTTGACCCCAGATTTTAAACATAGTCTTCTTATGACCCCACCTCATAAACTCCCGTGAGGTGAAAATTTCAGATCCATGCCAAAACTCCATTCTGAGCCACAGGTGCGAAAACATGTTTCGGGCAGGATGGAAAAATGGCAGCTTTACTGTTACGTGTAGTGGTTTGAAAAAATGGCAATGTTGAATATTTGGAGTCAAAATATAAAATTGCCAAAGTTATCTGCGTGCATAGAAACATTTCAGTGAAGCGCTCATAACTCGCCCATTTTAAAGAATGTTTTCACCACATTTTCAGAATGGGCTTTTGGGACCCTAGCTCATGAACACTGGCACTGTCGTTTGTTATTCGATCCTGAAAGGTGATTTTATGCAGTGACCGTGAAGTCACCTTCCAGGCCTGATTAATGAAACAACAGTGACAGTGTTCATGAGGTGGAGAACCAAAAAGCCCATGTTGAAGATTTGGTGAAAAATACCTAAAATGGCAAAGTTATGAACATAACTTCAAAACGCCATTGAAATACATGATACCGCACTTATTACCTTGATTCCTCAGTTTGCGGTTCAGCTTTGAACAGTGCACACATGTCCCGGTCCACAGAATATGTCAGTGAACAACGTACAGAGGTAAGTATAGGAAAGAGGGGTATGAAACCTAGAAACATAGAAGTTGATGGCAGATAAGGACCGAAGACCCAACCAGTCTGCTCATTTTTTCACCTTATGAATGTGCTATAGGCCTTTACTCTGTCAATGGTCTATTTATTCAAACTCATCTGTATTGTTACCTTATGCCTATCCCATGCCTGTTTAAAGCTCTGCACTGTATTCATAACCACCACTTCCTGGGGCAGGCCATTCCATGCATCCACCACCCTTTCTGTAAAAAGAACTTCCTCACATCACCCTTAATCTGACCTCCCTCTAATCTCATGCTGTGTCCTCTTGTCCTGCTATTTTTCTTATACTGAAACATGTTAGACTCTTTCACCTTGTTAATGCACGTAAGTTATTTGAATGTTTCAATCATATCACCTCTTTCCATCCTTTGCTCTAGGGTAAACATATTGAGCTCCGTTAATCTGTCTCACGTATTTTCTGGACGCAGTTACTGCACCATTTTGGTTGCCCTTCTCTGGACAGCCTCCATTTTGTTCATGTCCTTGTGCAGGTGAGGCCTCCAGTACTGCACAAGTACTCCAGATGGGGCCTAAACAGTGTCTTGTAAAGAGGGATTATTACCTCCCTATTATGACTTGTGATGCCCCTACTAATACACACCAACATCCTCTAGCCTTACCTACTGCTTTAGTGGTCTGCTTGGATGATTTCAGGTCATCTGTGATGATGATGATGCCAAAGTCTCTTTCTTCCCTTGTGCTTTCCAGCAACTCCCCTCCCAACCTATAGGTAGCTTCAGGGTTTCTCTTCCCTATGTGCATGATCTTGCACTTCTTTGCATTAAACCCCAGTTGCTACTCTTCTGACCATTTACCATTTTTTCCAGATCTCTTCTTATTCTGCCCACCCCATCTGGAGCATCTACACAGTTGCAGATCTTGGTGTCATCTGCAAACAGACAAACCTTGTCCTCCAGTCCATCTGCAATGTCACTGATAAAGATATTGAAGAGGACTGGCCCCAAGACTGATCTCTGAAGTACCCCAGTTGTGACTTGCATCTCTTCTGACTGTGTACTGTTTACCACCGCTCTCTGTTTTCTGCCTGACTACCAGTTGCCACCCAGTTGACCAACTTCTGACCCATACCAAACCTACCCAGCCTATTAATCAATCTTGTATGTGGAACAGTATCGAAAGCTTTGCTGAAGTCAAGGTAGACAACATCAACTGCACCCTTAGTCCACCACTCTGATTACCCAGTACACAAATTCTATGAGATTAGTTTGACAGAACCTTCCTGTTGTAAACCCATGCTGTCTTGGATCCTCTGCTCCTACGGATTTCAGGAGTTGCACTACCCTTTCCTTAAGTAGTGCCTCCATGATCTTGCCCACCACTGAGGTAAGACTGACTGGACTGTAGTTCCCTGCCTCCTACCTGCTGCCACTATGGTGGAGTGGGATTGTATGAGCCCTTCTCCAGTCTTCTGGGACCTCTCCTGTGCTCAGAGACTCACTAAACAGTTCTGCTAATGGCTCTTCTAGTTCCACCCTTAGCTCCTTTAGTACCCTGTGGAGTGGTGGGTGCTCAGTGGGAGGGCTGGATAGGGAGGGAATGGTGGGGATGATGAGGAACCATTTTATTTTTTCAGGTTAAACAAAAACAAAATGTCTGGGTACAGTTGTCTTCTTTACAGATAAAAGTAAAGAAGTATTTCAGGACACTGGCAGTGGACTCCCCAGTGTCCCACACTGCTGGGGAGGGGCTTTACTGTAGAACAGGGATTGGGCCCCTGTTGTCAGAAAATAATAAGACAAGGGACTGGGGGTATCTGACACCAGGTGGACATCCCAGTCTCAGAATATATTAATAAAAACAATCAGAGTTGGAGGATGGGGTGCCACTAGATAGCAGGGAAACACATGGGGGTGCCACTGAACACCAGGGATAACAGACAGCGATGGGTGGGTGGAGAGTGTAGACACCAGACTAATAACAGGTCACACATGACAGTGCAGTCAGCAGCACAAGTTCAAGCTGCAGCTACACAAGTCAAGAACATCCAGCTGCTCTCATACAGAGAACCAGTGGCGGAGCCAGGTTTAGGAACGTTTCGGAGCCAGGGAGGGCCATTCAGTCAATCACAGGCTCCACAATGGGCACTAAACAGTGAATAAAGTTGGTTGCAGAGTGCCACTATTCAAACTGGGGCAGCCAGGAGGGTGACTGCCCCAGCCCCCTTCTAGCTCCGCCACTGAAGAGAACATGGGAGAAATGGCCCTCTTGCTAAACTCAACACCCAGGATTTCAGGTGCCTAGAAAGAGGCTTCCTGGGAACATTAAAACAAACATCAGAATGTTGCTAAATGGGTCCTGTTAAGCTAGGTTCTGATGTTTTGTTTTAAAAATCCATTCATTTTATGTATTTTATTTCTTTGTTTCTCTTGCTAAGTGAAAACAAAATGGCAGACACAGGAGAGCTCTGTGAAATACACTAGGCACCATGTAACCCTTCATGCAAAAATTTAATAGCTCATGTGAAAACAAATCATACTATGTGACTCTCCATGCAAATATACAACAGCTTCTGTGAAAATAAAAGTATTTTCATATGGAACATCTAAGTTTTCCCATAGGAAATAATGGAAAATTAAAAATGCAACAACTTTTGAACAGATTAATGTTTCTTAACCAAACCTTCAAAATGCACATCTGTGAAGCAAAGGCTTTCTACCATGAAAATTTCTGACCACAATCTAAAGCCTTTCTGAGACACAACTGTAGAAAAAACAGCAAAAACTTGTAAATGTAGGTATATTTTTTTTCAACTATTTTCTGACTCTCCGCCTCGAACTCTCTCGGCCACTGCACTTGCTCTACTCACTCTACCACCTGCTGTGTTCCCCACATCTTCAATTTCATTGTGGTTCCTCAGGACGGAGACAGCAACCCAGGGAACTGCAGGGGCAGTGATGGGGAACCAACATTGGGTGTGGCAGAGGCACTGATAGGGTCATCGCCTATCTGAGGCAGAGGGTATTTTTCCTGGATTTATGCCTTCAGCGTTGGATGTACAATGCCACCCAGCCCGTGATGTAAGTGCTTCCACCCAGGTCTGGAAGGCAGCTGCAAACATCTACTCCATGCTCATGAGCCCCTAAACATCACAGGCGCTGCGGTCTCCACGGGGCAGCTGCTGTGCCGAGCTTTCCTGGATCCCTCCCCAAGAGAAGAGAGCAGTCCTACAGACACTCGATCCTCTCTCTCCCCTGCTGACCCACAGTGATCGGGCTCGCTTCAGAACCTGGGTCGCTGGCGCGATGCAAGGTGTGTGGCATACAGCGTCTCAACCTCAGCGCCACTGGGCCTACCAATATAGGTATTCTTGACACACTGTATCTCAAAGACCACATACTGGATTCACACAATATTTGTCATATGAAGAGCCCTCCTACTAGAAGGTATGCATGTGCAGATTCATGCAAATCCGTTGAATAGTTCCAAAGTTGTTAAAGTTCAAAAGTTTGGCTTTAATATAGAAGTTTGCATTCAACCCTAACTATACTGGTGCTTTTGCATCAGTATAAAGATATATTATACAGATGCAACCGTGCCTCTCTATTAGGGTTGAGCGGGCACTTTAATGTTAAACCTCAATTTTACACCTTAATAACTTCCCCATTTAACCAATTTACATGAGATTTGGAAAGCACAGTGTCTGTGCCAGGATCTCTTCATCCCACACAAATTTCATGTAGATCAGTTCACTGGGGGCAAAAGTTATAGAGGTGCACAAAATGTAACATTTTCCATTTTAAGACTTTTTGCTCTCCAATAACAGAAAAATATTAAGATTTTCAACCTGAAACATTCAGGTTTGATAGACTTTAGCCTCACGGTATGTGCTTTTGTGCTTTTTATATTTCACACTTTAGTACTTTTAAATGATTTAAGTTAGAAGTTCCATTTGTGAGCATGCACAGTTTCAAACATCAACATTCTATGGATAGCTGCAATATACGACAAGCTGTTGTTTAGTAAATGACAGCTGTGTTGTATAGTGCAATGGGCTGTTGATGTGGCTCGATGTCAGGAACGCCATCCTGACTGTGAAGTGCCGTACCATGTTATCTGTGCACTGGAGGCCCCAACTCATGACAGCATGACAGTCTTTATTTATTTTTTTACTTTATTTTTGTATAATGCCCACCCCCAGTGTCAGATGCCCCCGCAGCCTGTGTTTTTATATACTTGCCAACATGGGAAGCCAAATCCCCATGTCGGCAATACAAATATCCCCAGTAGTATGGGATACTGGGGAGCCCACCCATTGTCTTGAAATAGTTCATTTATTTTTATGGGCCCCTATGGGGCAGAGGTATGTGCTAAGTGCGTGTACCCACCTGTGTTGGTCTGCACCAGGTGACATGTGCACATCAGCTGGTGTGCCATGCCAGGGCCACCTGTCCATGGCTCTCCCACTGTGCAGGACTCTGCAAGGCAGCCTGAGGCAGAGTCACAGTCCTGGGTGGGCATCCAATGGGATGCCGACCCAGGTCCAAGTGGATCCCCTCATGCCCTTAAGGCATTAGTGCATGTGCTGTGCATATGCATGGCACTGTGTGCTTAGTAGTGCGTAATTTATTTTGATTCACATCAGTGTCTGGGCACAATTCGGACAACTGTCCCTGCCCTCTCTTTAGCTCTGTTGCAGGGCAGCACTGAGGGGTTGAAATCTGTTCCTGCTATGACCAGCAGGGGACATCCGTGGGGCATGCAACTAGTTATGGCAGGGTCCAGTCTGCCGTAACCTGTGCCCCCTGCACCTGGCACCACACGCTATCATGAACAGCACTTACCACAGCCATGCCTCCCGGAGATGCCTCTACCTGCCCCCATTGTGTTTCTGTCTGCACGGGCTGGGGATTGGGCACTCCCAGTCATGAATGCCACATGGCCACAGCTCCAAGGCATTTTGACTTAGCTATTCCAATGCCCGCTTACACAGCACATTGGCAATGTGCATAGGGCTCATTGTACCTTTAAGAAAACCTGTTCCATGACATATTTTCCCCTTTTTGTAACCTGAAAAAGAAAACCATACTTCATCATCACCACCATCTCCCTACCCCCAGCCTGACCCTCTCACTGTGCACCCCCACACCTCCTTTACCCTATACTTACCTCCAGAGGTCATATGCTGTCATCTTCTGTGGATCAGGACACAGCTGCACTCTTCAAAACCGAACCACAAACTGAGGAATAAAGGTAAGTGCCATATAATGTATTTCAATGGTGTTTTGAACTTATGTTCATAACTTTGCCATTTTGGATTTTTTCACCAAATTTTCAAAATGTCCTTTTAGAATCCCCTCATGGACACTGTCATTTCATTAATTGGGCCTGGAAGGTTATTTCAGAGTCACTGCAAAAATCACCTTTTGGGATTGAATAATGGAATTTAACTGCCAGTGTTCATGAAGTGAGGAACCACAAAAGGCATGTTAAAAATGTAGTGAATAAATTCCTAAAAATGGCTAAGTTACATGTTCATTGAAATTTTCTATGCACAAGCATAACTTTGGGAATTTTAAATATTCTGACACCAAATTTTCAACATAGCCATATTTTCATACCACTTCATAAACAGTACAGCTGCAGTTTCTCACATCCTGTCTAAAATGTGTTTTCACACCTGTGGCATAGGATGGTTTTCAGCATGGATTTGAAAATGTTTATCTATGCAGTTCATGAGGTGGGGTCATAAGAAGACTATGTTGAATGTTTGGGGTCAAAATACAGTATAAAAAACAAATAATTTATTGAGTAATGTTGTTTCCAGGGATGTCTGCTGCACCACTGGGGAACACACTGCCTTACAAGAACAGTGAACTGAGTTCAGGTATGAACTCAGTGAGCCAGTTTACTGGGACAAGGCTGATGGGAAGGCGCTGCATGCTGCAGCACCATCCTGGCCCAGAAGGGATTAAGCAGGTGTGTTGGTACAGATGCAACACCCTGTGTTTGGTCAGGGAACCTCACCCACAAGGTATTGACATGTGTGCAGGGCCTGCTGGGCCAATGCATTGGGTCAGGACTGTCTCCAATATTGTATTTATCTTATTTTACCCAAAGGGACCTGCACAAATGAGGATACAATTCCACAATCAGAGAAAAGAAAGGAAATTAATTGCAAAAACTACATTAATGGAGACAGTAGGGTTGTAGAACCCAAAGCACACAAAGAAGGAAATGAAACACAATTAGGATTTGGGTCTATGGAATATTGGTGAATCAGTGGTGGGTTCTTTCTTGGGGTTGTCAGCCTAATGCCCTGACCCATCCCTGATCAGACAAGGTCAAATACAGTATAATGACGGGCCCTGCATGTAGAAAGCTCTGACAGATTATACAGTATGTTGGCCATGCTGTATCACTATGAGGCATGAGGTTGGAGCTGTATCTTGTACTTCAGACAGGAAGCTACAGGATTGGGGTAGAAGGTGAGCATTAGTGTTGTCAACACCAAGCAGACCCACCACTGATTCTCCAATACTCCATAGACCCAAATCCTATTTTTTTCTTTTCCTTCTTGATGGACTTTGGGTTGAACAACCCTAATGTCTGCATTAAAGTAGTTTTTTGCAAGTAATATATTATAGGGGCACCATGTTAAGGTTCAGTGGCCAGTTCTATGTTAAATTCAAAATTGTGGACTTTAATAACTTCACAACTGTTCAACCGATTCACATGAAATTTTGCATGTGCCCTCAGGGACCAAAGGTCTGTTGGTGTAGCAAATTTCATTCTGGTCACACCTGTGGGTGAGGAGAGAATGAGTGTCACAAAATGAAAAATTACTCATTTTTTACATGCCAATGTGCAGGCACAGTGTGGAATTGTGATCTGAAATTTTCAGGTTACCAGGCCTTGGTTTACAGATGTGGCTTTTGAAGATTTGGTGAAACAATATTAATCTGTTCAAAAGTAATTAAATTTAAAGTTTCCCATTTTTTCAATGGGAAGAGTTTGATGTCCCATGTGAAAAAGGATCCTTTATCAGAAATGTGAGATCCTTTGATGCAAATGTGGAATCTTTTCTGTGTTGCCTCCATTTTGTTTTCAGTTAGCGGTGGTGGCAATAAACATAATGCAGCAGTACATCGTAATAGCTGGATATAGCAACAACTGAGTTATGATGGTGATAGTCACGATAGTTGAAATCAGATATTTTTGTTGTTTACACTAATCTAATAACCTGTAAGAAACTTAAATGTGTTTAGCAAGTGCATGAACCCCAGCCAGGATAACCATCTTAGAAAGTGATGCTTTTTCAGAGTATCTGGGATCCCTAGTATGCCTTGCTAATTATCTGAGTTTTTTTTTTACTTTCTGTCCCCTGAAGATTTTAGTTTCTCCTGGTAGCACCTCACCTTCTTCAATACTATTATTCTGCTCCTCATTATGGACATCTAAATATCTGCTGTGTGTATTATAATTGGTTTTCCATTACTGGTATTTACCCTTATGTTGATTTTCCTGGTCATTACTGGTCCGTAGCCTCCAGTGGGAGGAGAAAAAGGGTAGAGTGGGTGGGTGGAGGGAGAGGTTGTTTTGGGTTATTAGAACATGTATGTGGAACAATGTTCTTAAATTTGTTCTGTTACTCTTATATTTATTAATATATATATAATTTGGACTGAGATGATATCTGTCCACTGCATTTTTACTTATATTTGTACTCCTGCTTTATTAATAAAGGTTTTTCAAGTTGAGAAAAAGAAAGTGGCACTTTCAGCTGCTGATTAGACATGCATACTGTGATTTTCTTTATCAGTGCCTCCTGCAGCCAAATCGACGTGTCCATTGACTATAAGCAGGTAACTTGCATGCATGTGCCCCATCAGACATGGGTGCACTGTGCAACCACAGAGTCTCATAATTCTCAGGGACTAATCTTCTGAGACTGTGTCAAGTGTCAAGAAGCTACTTTCACTTGTTGTCAGTCTGGTGTAGTATTGGCCAATTAACAAAAACAGTCTGCAGTAACTAAAATTATATAGTCCCACTTTGCAGCAATGATATTTCTCTTTTTATCAGCTGTTCCACTTTACATTGCCTCTTTCCAAGAAAAGTACAATTGAATTGGCAGTAGCCCTCCATCATGGGCAACATCTGCATAGTTTTTCCTTGTAGACTTCATAGTTTATGCAGGTGAATTCTACAAAGTTTTAAAACTTCACCAGTAACATGATGTCGATCATCCATTTATCCAACAAAACATGAATAGGTAAATACAAAATGTTTGGGAAGTATATATCAGCCTATCTGCTCTCTAAGTAATCAGTGACATAAAGGCAGTGTAGCTTAGAAGAACATGAATTACTGTAGGAGACCACTTCAAAATATGCAAGAGAGGTAATTACACATACTGTAGTTGCCTGGATTGTTTTTTTCTCATTGAATACTGATTTTCCTTTTGAACATGACAGGATGAGTTTGAAGTTTGGGAGCTTCACCCATGAAGGAGCAGAAGTGCACTATGGCGCTGAGAGCAAGCAGCCAGTGGTGTAGAATGCTGCAGCACCCTCTCCCCATAAGATGTAAACGATAAACTTTTAGTGTCTTTCACCATGAAACCATGAATGTTCCAATCTGCAATGATGAAGACCAGGCTGAGATTAAAAGGAATGTAAAAAATGCACTTGAATTTGGTATGTTGCCCTCCAAACAAAATGCAAAAGACTTGCAGCTGGGGAACGTCCAAAACAACAAAACAACAACAACAAAAAAATGTCTATGCCAACCAGAAGAACAACGCTACCCAAAATAAGGAAAAGTATCAAAAACTTGAAAAACTCATCCGAGTGCAGTTATTCATCCCTCACAACAGTAGTTTTTCCTGTTTCAGTCCACTGGAAAAAAGAAGATGGGAGAACTGGACCCAAAAACGCTTCTCTCAGTAGAAGCTCAGTTAATGAAGATGAATCTGTGCCATGCTGCATCTTCGGAGGATATAGCACTAACCATGTCTGCGACCGGCGAGGATGAAGAAACCCAATCTCAACTACCTATACAGAAACAAAAATGAGAAGAGGTCGTAGGAATGCCAGTTCCTCAGATAGCTGCCCAGATGTGGTCAACATTGCAAGACTTTCTTCTCAGATGAACAATGACCAACATTGTGTGGAGGTAGGAAAACATGCTTTTGATTTACCTACCATTGCAACTGATGTAAATGTGATAAGGTCAGCCTTAAATGATAATCTGAATGCAGTGCAACAGCTAATCACAAAGGAGATGTACACCCCAATGAAGAGAACATTGAACCCTCACAAGGCATTTTGTCTGGATAGGGTAATGAAGCAGAGCATCATATGGTTTATAATAAAGCAACAAAATAAACCTTACCTGACATGGAGCCAAAAGTATCTGGGCCCCAAAAAGTGGATGTTAATGTAATACAGATGGGCACTGCTAACACCCAGGTTCCCATAGAGCTAACTACTCAAACTCAGGAATCAATAAAGAACCAGGGAGCTGCATAAGTGCAACTCACACTACTTCAGAGGAGCTACTGGAGAAGAGGCCCTAGTCAAACATGTTCCTCCAAGTTCTGACACAAAATTTTCAGAAAATGATAGCATGGGGCAGGAAGAAGATGAACAACCCCATTTTGGGCCTCTAAGCTGTTTGATCAAATGGCAACTTTGCCACATAAAATGGAATGCCTTTATCCATGCAGGATAAATTGGATTTGTACTACAGCATTACACAAAACCTAGTTAAAGAAAATCAAGAACTAAAAACTGAGCTTTCATCCATTAAGAATTCAATATCCTGTATTCAAGAAGAAATTTTATCTGTATCTGATTCAATTAAACATATTCAGATATCACAGTCTCAAGTCCAAGAAAATTGTTAGACTTGAACTGCAAGCTCAAAGGAAAAATGTGTGCATAACTGGGGTACCAGAATCTTGGGATACCCAGAGATCATTACAGGATTATTTAAAATAATAGCATCTGCCTATCTCAATACTGATTCCACTAAAATAGAAATGGAGATAGATTGGATTCATAGGGGACTGAGAGCCCACCGAGGACACTGCCCTCCGACCCATAATCTTTAAGTTTATAAGGTCAGGAGACAAAGATAAAGTAACATCATCAATTTATAAAATAATCAAATTAATGTCTTTGGAGTGCAGATTGCAATCTACAATGAGAAACACCCCAAATAGTAAAGAAAGGAAACAGTTTGACTGTCTCCATTCTAAACTGTGGGCTAAGAGGGTGAAAACTTGAGGGTAGTCATGTCAGATGACCTAAATGTGGGCCAGCAATGTGAGAAGGCAGTAAGGAGGGCTGGGGGGATACTGGGATGCATAGGGAGAGGTGTCACCAGTAGAAAACAGGAAGTTGTTGGCCCTCTGTACAGACAGCTGGTAAGACCACATCTGGAGTACTGTATACAGTTCTGGAGACCTCATCTCTGCAAAGACATAGACAGGGTGGAGGCTGTCCAGAGGAGGGAGATCAAAATGGTGCAGAGTCTGCACCAGAAGACATATGAAGAAAGTCTAAAGGAGTTTAAGATGTATAGCCTTGAGGAAAGGCCGGAGGGGACATGATAGAAACTTTCAAATACCTCAAGGTAATCCACAAAGTCCAAGGTATAGCATCTTTCAGAAAAATAAATGTGCAAGAACAAAGTGTTACAATTTAAAGATAGAAAGGGGATGGCTCAGAGGCAATGTGAGGAAGTATGTCTTCACAGAGAGGGTTTTAGATTCATGGAATGGCCTTCATGAGTAGGTCAGAAGTCAAAAAACAGTGGGGAATTCAAGAATGCATGGGACAGACATAAGGCAATTCTAATGGGGGTAAGAGGAAGTAGGCTGTTGGTTAACTAGGATCTGTAGCTTATCCATTAGGTAGGGAAATGGGCAGACTAGGTGGGCCAAGCGGTCCTTATCTGCCATCAAATTCTATGCTTCTAGGTTTCTATTCCCAATGAGATTATGTGTTGTAGTGGACAATATTAGACATACATATGACTCTACTGAAGACACAACAAAGGACCTGAAGAGTAAAGTGCCTAATTTATTTGACTAATTTCAGTATTAAGAATGTTCTCCTGATTACTCATAAGATTTATGTATTGCCTTCATGGTCAAGAAATGTAAATAATTACTATAACCCTTCTATGTTCACTAATAGGTTGGGTAAATGTAATATGCTGCCCTTGTGATATTAACAGGAAATACCTATGAAGCAAGAAAACTGTTGTAGAAATAGGGGTCAACTATAGTCTGTGCCTTAAGAAATTTGGATCCAGGGGTTAATTTACAATGAATTAAATTAAAAGACTATATACCTGGGACCCTTGGGTTAAGAATATGAAAATTAATCAGATAACGTAGCAATTATTTTGTGAAAAGGTAGTTTAGTAAATTATATCACAAAGAAAACTAAAATAGTTTGGGATAGCTGTGGTGAATGTACACTAAAATAAGTAATTACTTTATATTTGTGAATGTTGAAGGTGCGTGGGGGATTTTCATTCCACATCAGGATATGAGTAGGGTTGTGCCTAGGAAGTCAAATATTCTTAACAAATGTGAGCCTGTTTATATGTGTTATAAATGTTTGAGCTATTCGTTTTTGTTATAGGTTCACATTTTTTGTGTGTGTGGGGGAGGGATAAAGTAAATTGTATAAGTCCAGATACATGGAAATGTCATTCTGGTGTATTTATATTCATTTAATCTGAGTTACACCCACCCAACCTTCTATTCTGCTAGAGATATAATTAACCAGTATGGCATAGAGAAACATATTAAAAGTTATTTCCTTAATGTAAATGGGATTAATACCCCATAGAAAGAATAAAATACTAACCTATGTCATAAAGAATGGAGCAAATATAATCTGTCTCCAGGAAACCCATTTAGAGGAAAAGGAGACACTGAAATTAAAAAAGAAATAGATAGATTCTTATTTCTATAGTATTGGAACAAAAAGTAGAGGGTTTGCCATTTTAATTAAAAAGGATTGGATGGCCCAGTGGCATAGAGGGCTGAGGTGCTGGCACCTTACCTTGACCCATGCCGGTGACCTGGGTTCAGGAATAGACTCAGGTCACCAGGGGTCGGCAGAGGGAGGATAGGATTGAGCATCCAATAGACTGCTCTCCATCCTGGGGTGGGACTGAGGATGGCCTCGCCAGTGGTGGCCCCAGTGGAGACTGAGGCACTACACAAGCAGCAAGCTGGGGAACCAGAAACCAGAAACTGCTCTGAAGACTAGCCAGATGATGGCTTCTGACTCTGGGCACCTCTGAAGACTCCCAGAGGCCATGAAATGCCTCAGCAGCACCAAGGACAGAAAAAGAATAGTGTGCTGGTCTCCTCCCACCGATGCCTTCCCTCAGAGAGGGGACCCACCTGGTGAAAGGTTACACGGGCTACCCTATGGAAGGCTGCAGATCTGAGGTAGGTGGTCATGGGTCATGGCGGCCTGAAAGAAAGGCAGCTCCAGAGCACATAGGAGGGCATAAATAGATAATACTGTCCTAGATAGCTATCATGATAGTGATGGCCGTATTGTCTTTATTAATATAATAAATAATCAGATTATTCTCATCAGATCTGTATACGCACCCTTTATTGATTATGCAAAATTTGTAGCTTTTATTAGTGAAGGATTTCTGAAACTACAAACCAATAAAATTATTATCACAATAGAAAAAGTAGCCAAACCCACTCCAAGCAATTTGGCTAGAGCACACAAATTAATTTCCTAAACAATGAACTATAATTGATGTTTGGAGGCTAAATAACCACAATAATAGAACATTTACTCACCACGACAATTAATCAAAGTCTTTCTCAAGAATTAACTATATATTTATGTCTAAGGATTTGGTTTCCACTGTAAAAACAGAAATAAATTCATTTTCAGAATCTGATCACGTTATTTGCAGTAGAATTATTTAAAAAATTCTAATAGATAATTCACACCATTGTGGAAGTTCAATAATGATTTCCTTAAAAACAACAGTATACGGGCTTCATTAGGAAAGCAATCCTGGAATATTGATTATTCAATAGAACAGAAAACAAATATATCACTCAGTTATGGGATGCTTTTAAGGCCACTATTAGGGGAGTGATTGTACCATTCCAAATTAAAATAAACAGGATCAAATGTACTGAAGTTCTAAACTTTGACAATAGACTTTAAGTTACTAGATCAGTTAATGATAACCCATTATAAGCGATATATGGATGAATGGGAAACCTGTATACAGGTACTTAAAAACAAAATATACTTCACCAAGAAACTATTGGCTAAGGCAATTAGAAGAACTAAATATTTCCATATGGATAAAGCAGGTAAACTTTTTGCAACACTACTTAGACAGGAAAACAGAAGAATATTATTTCAGGAATCATGGATTCCTTTAGGTCAAATTCATAATTCAGACGACCAGATTGCTAAAATATTTGTAGAATATTACAAAGATATATATAATAAAATGTTATACGACACTAATTTAGTTCAAGAATTCCTAGTAAAATCTAATATCAAGCCTGTTCCTTTTCGTTTTCTGAGTTTACGTCAATGGAAATAATAACAAACATTAAAGAACTACCTAGAAATAAGACACCAGACACAGACTGGTTAACTAACAAATTTACACTGCCTTTGCTAATGACCTAGCTCATTGGATTAAACTCCTAATTTAAGATTTAATAAATTTAGAACAAAGTGAACTTCAACATCAATGCAGCATTCCAACATTATATTAATCCCTAAACAGGATAAACCACCCCAACCCAAAAGCTACAGGCCAATTGCACTTTAATTATGATTATAAGTTAATAGCTAAACTAACAGATTTGAGGATTCAAAACACTTGGATAAGTATATACATAAGAATCAATATGTTTTTGAAGGGTAGAAAAATCATGGATGCACATATCAAAATACAAGCTCTTATTCATCAAATAAATACAAATAAGAAATATTCCCAGTATATATTCTTTGCCATAGCTTTGGATACTTCTGAAGCATTCAATCTAATAAACAGATAATTTATGTTGCACACATTACAATATTGGGCTATACCTCAACAACTACATTAGCTGGTTAAGCAACTATATAAAAAGTCCAATTACAAATTAATAGTATGCTTTCTGATGAGTTTAAAATGTTTAATGGAGTCTGCCAGGGTTGCCCACTTTCTTCAACCCTATTTATTCTAACTTTAGAAAACTGTTAAACTTAGATCTAATTTACTGATTGAAGGGTTCATTTAGATAAAGAACAGATAAAACTGTCTTTGTGGATGATATCCTACTCATTGTTGAAAACATTAATACCTCATTGGTAGCCTTTTGCAAGATGTACAAAGCTATTCTAACCTATCAATTTTCAATTCAGTTCAAGTCAAACTTTATTTTTATAGCACCTTTGAAACCAAGGTGCTTCACAGGTTATAAATACATTAAAACAGAATATAAAAATTATTAAAATTCGGACAGTTCAATTCAAGTAATCAATTAATCAGGGAAGGGCCATGAAAACAGATATGTTTTCAACATTGATTTAAAGTTTGTGATGGTCAGGCATTCTCTTAACCGATGAGGTAGAGAATTCCACACCGTCAGTGCTGCAAATGAAAAAGCATGCACTCCAGGTGTTTTAAGATGAACCTTGGGAATCTCTAGCAATCCCTCATTGGTGGATCAGAGGGGTGATTAGAGGAGTAGGGCATCAGGAGATCTTTAAGGTAGTCAGGTCCCTGTTCATGTAGGGTTTGAAGGTAAGCAAGCCTACCTTATAGGTGATCTGCCACTGAACCAGCAGCCAGTCCAGTTCTTGCAGAACAGGAGTCATGTGACTGGACCTAGAAGTACCAGTCAATAACCTGCCTGCAGTGTTCTGCACCAGCTGCAAGTCACTGATATCAACCCCAGACAGCCCTAGGTAGAGGGCATTGCAGTAGTCAAGACAGGTAGTAATAAAGGTGTGGACCAGAGTTGGAAGGTTACCCAGGGAATCAAGTGTTTCACCCAGATGATGTTCCTCAGATGGTAAAATGAGGATTTGACCACAGCTGGTCCCTGAGACTTCAAGGTCAAGCCATCATCAAAACAATGCCCAGGTTATGCACCCAATTGGAGGTAATAAGCTGGACACTGTCAAGCCAAAGGCCTGACATGTGCCCTGCACCAAAACCCATCCCTGGTTGGACCAGTTCCACAGCCAGCACTTCAGTCTTATCCGGATTCAATCTCAGCCAACTCAAGCTCATCCACTCTTTGATCTCAGAAAGGCAACTATTTATCATGGAAACTGCATTAACCTGTCCAGGCACAAAGGACATATACAGCTGAGTATCATCTGCAGAGCAGTGAAAACTCAAGCCATATCAATAATGATATCTCCTAAGGGCAGCATATCACTACAAACAACATGAGAGCTAGTATGAAGCCCTACGGTACCTACAGGATTAGGGGGAGGACATCAGAGGAATAAATTCATCTGATGCCCTCTCCTCCAGGATACATGATTAATACATCAAAATATGTCATCATGCAAATTTCTAGACAAGGGAAAGATAATTTAGATAAAATTAAAAACAAAGTTAAAATTCAAAATTACTTTAAATATTTAGGAATACATTTAACTCCATATCAAAACTCTAATATTAAAATACATTTTAATAAATCAAATACAAAATATCCATTCTTTTAGATTCATGGAAAAAAAATCTCCTTAACTATTTGGGGCTATATACAGTGGCGTGAAAAGTATTTGCCCCTTCCTGATTTTCTCTATTATTGCATATTTGTCACACTGGATGTTTTCAGGTCTTTAGACAAAATATAATATTAGATAAAGGAACCTGAGTGAACAAATAACACTTTTTTTTTACTTATTTCATTTTATTTAATGAAAAAGTTAACCAACACCAACTGGCACTGTGTGAAAAAGTAATTGCCCCTAGTTAAAACCAACCCAATTAAAGGGATAATTAGAGTCAGCTGATTGAACACAGCCAGGCTTGATTACAGCCAGCCCTGCTCAATATAAACCTCACTTATTTTGGCCCTTACCATCAGAGTCACGTTGCTAGCACAAAGATTCAACAAGCACATTATGCCATGATCAAAGGAAGTTCCTGAAAGATCAGAAAAAATTGTTGCCCTCTATCAGTCTGAAAAGGGTTACAAAGGTATTTCTAAGGCTCTGGGACTCCATCGAACCACAGTGAGAGCCATAATCTCAAATGGAGAACACTTGGAACAGTAGTGAACCTTCCCAGGAGTGGCGGCCTGCCAAAAATTACTCCAAGGGCACAGTGTAAAATCATCCAAGAAGTCTCAAAGGATCCTAAAACAACATCCAAGAACTGCAGGCTACTCTTGCCTCAGCTAAGGTCAGTGTTCATGACTCACAATCAGAAAGAGACTGGGCAAAAATGGGCTTCATGTGAGTAGCAAGGCGGAAACCACTGCTAACCAAGAAGAACATAAATGCTCGTCTCTCATTTGCCAAGAAGCACCTGGATGATCCACAAGCCTTTTGGGAAAATGTTCTATGGACAGATGAGTCCAAAGTGGAACTTTTGGACAACATGGATCCCATAATGTCTCAAGAGCAAACACAGCATTCCACAGTAAGAACACCATACCAACAGTCAAACATGTGGTGGTAGTGTGATGGTGTGGGGATGCTTTAGTTGCCTAAGGACCTGGATGACTTGCCATAATTAAAGGAACCATGAATTCTGCTCTGTACCAGAAAATTCTTAAGGAGAATGTCAGTCATCCTTCCATCAGCTAGCTGAAGCGTAGTTAGGTCATGCAGCAAGACAATGATCCAAAACACAAAGCAAGTCCACATCAGAATGGCTAAAAAGAAGTAAAATTAAAGTTTTGAGTGGTCTAGTCAAAGTCCAGACTGAAACCTAATAGAGATACTGTGGCAGGACCTGAAACAGGCAGTTCATGCTCGAAAACCTACCAAATGTTACTGAATTAAAGCAGTTCTACGAGGAAGAGTGGGTTAAAATTCCTCCACAGCGATGTGAAAGACTGATATTGAATTATAGGAAGTGTTTGGTTGCAGTCATTGCAGCTAAATGTGGCATAACCAGTTATTAAGTGTAAAGGGCATTACTTTTCACACAGTGCCAGTTGGTGTTGGTTAACTTTTTTTCATTAAATAAGTGAAATTAAAAAAAAAACAAGTGTTATTTGTTCACTCAGGTTCCCTTTATCTAATATTACATTTCTCTAAAGACCTGAAACATCAGTGTGACAAATATGCAATAATAGAGAAAATCAGGAAGGGGGCAAATACTTTTCACGCCACTGTAGATACCCTTAAACTGATGGCAATGCCTCATTTAATTTATGTTATGCAGAACATACTGTACTAGGTGCCCAGATGATAAATTGTTCAAGATTTAAAGAGAATTTTTAAAATTTAATCTGGAGAGGAGGTAAACACAGCATAGCCTGGACAGCTTTAATAACTCCAAGAAGGTTGGGTGATTAGGATGCCCAGACCCAGAAGCCTATATGGTGTAAAATGCTCTTATGTTAACCATCAATGGACCTTCTTAGAATTAGAAAATAAACAACGCTGGATACCTTTTTCCCAAGGTGATTATACTTTTGATGACCTATGGTTAAACCCAGAGGTTTTTCAAGACCATATTGATTTTGTTGCACAGTGGTTGTTTCCTTGAAAAGATTAAGCCAGCAATCTGTATTTTTAGAGGTGCCATGGTTATATTTGAAAATTAAGCAGAGCAAGAGAATATGAATTAGAACCCAAGTTTTCATTTCAGGGCTTTGCATGACAAAACAATTTTGTATGGAAAGACATTTTAGTAAGTAACAAATTTCCAACTTACACCCAGTTTTGCATTTGCTGGATATAAAAATTGAATATTATTTATTACTATACATTAAAAGAAAGTTTAATAAAATTGAGACTATTTTTGACCCTTGAGGGTAGTATTTAACTAATTTGATTAAATTACAAGAGAGAAATATTGATAATGGGACAAATAAAAACTGGCTGATTTTTATGACAAAATCATCAGAAAATACCAAAAGATATCTAATAAAACAAGTAATAAATGGAATACAGAAACAACCTTACATTTTACCAGTCTTAATTGCAACAAATATAAATAAAAGCAACAAAATTCTAGTTTCAGCCACAAATACATCTATACAAAGGGACATTATAGCAGGAGCATATTATACATCAGCTCAAATTAACAAAATCACTAAAGAGTATCCCAGTCTCTGTTGACATAATTGTGATCAACAAGCTGACTTGACTCATTGCCTGTGGAATGCCAAAACATATTGCCCTTGTGGGCCAAAGTGAATCAGACATTGTCTCAATGGATAGAATAAATCTCCTTGTATTAAGTTGTATTTATTTAACTTCATTGGCAATTTGGATTTGGACCTGATGCAATAAAAATTGTAGCCTCTATGGCTTTAAAGAGATTGATCTTGGATAACTTGGATAAGACCGTTAGACCTATTCTGCTGACATTTTAGTATGTTAGTAACTGGAAAGAAAAATTTAAAACCTTTAATATCCTAAAAGCAGTGGGCAGTCTTTGAAGAAACCCTATTTTTCAAGAAACTGATATACAGTATGTCCTAGATGAGGATCAGGATGATATCTATGCTACTAACTGGAGAGTCTTAGAGAAAATATGCCACCATTGCTAAAAATTTAGATCTTCCCAGAATATACTGGATAATGAATGTATGAAATATTAATGGGACATACTTGTGAAAGAATGAGAGAGGGGAGGAGTGTTGTCATAAATATATCCTTAGGACACATTAATGTAATGGTATTAATTGTATATTTATACTGCTTGTATGTCTATACTCATTATGTTTGAATGGATGTAAATATATATATTCTGCTATACTAAAATTAATATTAAATCAGCATTTGTCAATGCCGAATGTTGATTGCATGGTCCATTGAGCTCGCCACTGCCCCTCTGTTGCTTGCTCGTTTGTTTCTCCCAGTGATGCAGGCTGCTCTTTGTACTGGGCCCTGCCTGCATTGGCACCTTTTTCTGTCCACAAAGAAATCTGCAGCTGTCCCTACAGAACTCTGTTGAGGTGGCTCACTCCCCTCTCTCACTCAATCATTCTATTTCTCCTGCGCTGCAGGCTGTCTTGTTACTGTGCTTCTGGCTGCATTGGCACCTTTTTCTGCTCACAAAGAAATCACAGCTGTCCCAAATGAGCTCCATTGAGGTTGCTCCTCCCTTGTCTCACTGTATTCTGTTTCTCCTGCTGCTGTAGGATGCCTTTAACAAATGGGCTTCTGTATCTGGTGGCACCTTTTTCTGCCCACAGAAATCTGCAGCAGTCCTGACAGAGCTCTGTTGAGCTCACTCACTCCCTCTCACTCGCTCATTCTATTTCTGCCGGTGCTGCAGGCTGCCCTTTTGTACTGGGCTCCTGCCTGCATTGCCGCCTTCTTCTGCCCACAAAAAATCTGCACAGTCATGAGAGCTCTGCTGAGCTCACTCACTCCCCTCTCTCACTTGGTCATTCTGTTTCTCCCACTACTGCAGGCTTCCCATTTGTACTGGGCCCCTGCACGCATTGCTGCCTTTTTCTCGCCCACAAAGAAATCCACAGCACTCCCAACAGAGCTCCGTTGAGCTCACTCACTCAACCTCCCTCACTCACTCGTTCTGTGTCTCCCACTGCTACAGGCTGCCCTTTTGTACTGGGCTCTTGCCTGAATTGGCATTTTTTCTAGACACAAAGAAATCTGCAGCAGTCCCAACACAGCCCCGTTGAGCTCGCTCACCCCCCCTACTCGCTCATTGTGTTTCTCCTGGCACTGCAGGCTGATCTTTTCTACTGGGCTTCTGCCTGCATTGGCACCTTTTCTGCCCACAAAGAAATCTGCAGCTGTCCTGACAGAGCTCCGTTGAGTCGCTCACTCCCCTGTCTCACTTGCTTATTTTGTTTCTCCTGGCTGTAGGCTGCCCTTTTGTAGTGGGCTCCTGCCTCTGTTGGCACCTTTTTCTGCCCAAAAATATCTGCAGCAGTCCCAACAAAGCTCCGTTGAGCTCACTCACTCCCTCTCTCTCTACTCATTCCATTTCTGCCCATGCTGCAGGCTGCCCTTTTGTACTGGGCTCCTGTCTGCATTGCAACCTTCTTCTGCCCACAAAGAAATCTGCAGCAGTCATGATAGAGCTCCATTGAGCTTGCTTATCCCCCTCTCTCACTTATTCATTCTGTTTCTCCCCTGCTGCAGGCTTCCCTTTTGTTCTGGGACCCTGCATGCCTTGCTGCCCTTTTTCTGCCCACAAAGAAATCTGCAGCACTCCCAACAGAACTCCATTGAGCTCACTCACTCCACCTCCCTCACTCGCTCGTTCTGTGTCTCCCGCTGCTACAGGCTGCCCTTTTGTACTGGGTTCCTGCCTGCGTTGGCAGCTTTTTCTGCCCACAAAGAAATCTGCAGCAGTCCCAACACAGGTCCATTGAGCTTGTTCACTCCCTCTCTCACTCTCTCATTCCATTTCTGCCAGCACTGCAGGGTGGCTTTTGTACTGGGCTCCTGCCTGCGTTGCTGCCTTTTTCTGCCCACAAAGAAATCCACAGCAGTCACACGATAGACCTGCGTTGAACTTCCTCTCTCTCTCACTCACTCATTGTGTTTCTCCCTGCTGCTGGCTGCCCTTTGTACTGGCTCCTGCCTCACGTTGGCACATTTTCTGCCACAAAAATCCACTGTCCCGATGGAGGCTCAGTTGAGTTCAGCTCACTCCACCTGTCTCACTCGCTTGTTCCATTTCTGCCAGAGCTGTAGGCTGGCATTTCGTACTAGGCTCTTGCCTGTGTTGCTGCCCTTTTCTGCCCACAAAGAAATCTGTAGCAGTCATGATAGAGCTCTGTTGAGCTCGCCACCACCCCCAGTCGCTCGTTCTGTTTGGATAACTGTCCGAGTTATATCCTGGTCCCAAGATCTCAGGAAAAAGTATTACAGCATGTAGGGAAGTGGTCCCATCTGATGGTTTATACCTTGCAGGGATGGGTGGATGGAAAGCTTCCCAGAGAGGAATCCTGTGAGGTGTAGACAGATACTTCCTTAGTGAGGAAGGGGAGGGTTATGGGCCAGATGCTAGCAGATTATGTGAGCCGGCTCATAGTAAGGGGATACAAATTCCACAGGGCCTTGATTTACTCTTCTAAGGGATTAGGGTGGCCAGGAGGAGTCCTGGTCAAGTGGTAGGCATACTGTGCCGGTGGGGAGCCAGTTATACAGTGGCTCACAGAAGGTGAATCAAGCCCTTTTTTACTCCAGCTACAGCTGCAATTCACACCCCTGGTATCAGAGAAAAATGGGATGGTTATTGTATAGGTTTTACAAGAGAAACACAATGTATCTATTAGGCAGTGATGCTAATCTAATCCACAGTTGTCCGTTAGCAATCATTTAGAGTCTAGAGCCGAGTGGGTCTTTTATCATCCATCTTCTGTTCCCAGATGATGCATGACACCATCTGCAGTTAGTCCTTTCTTTGGATCAGTTACCACCTCAGCAAACAAGTGCAGTCCATTGTGTACTGTGCCCTCTTGATGGTCCGTGTCTGCAGACGCCTGCCTCTTCCACTGGTTTCTTCCAAGCATCTGCTCAATTAACAGGAGAAGATGCTGTGGGGAGGGTCAATATTCACAAGGACTGCAGTTGCATCCTCATCCAAACCACTGGAGATACCATCTTGGGATAGCTTTGCTGGGGAAGATGCAGAGAAGAGTTGGGACCTTCTGCTACTGCTGGTGGTGCTTCTGGAGCCATGTCTGGACCTGTGGCATCTAGGGCTGCAGAGGTGAGAAAACTTGATATCTGCCCTAAGTTGCTGTCCCTGAGAGTGCTGTTGCAGAGAAGAAGCACAGGGATCGGACACTGGAGAAGTTGCAGTCTCTGGAGGTGGATGCCTTGTGTACCACTGGTGTTACCATTACCTTTCCCCTCAAGAAGTGATTACTATGATTGTTGTTCCTTCTCTGTGCAGAGTGTCCCCATGTGTCCAGAGGCTTCTGGGAGTTATAGATGAAATATCCATGTAACCCCCTACAAATAGAGGTTCCCAAAAGTCTTCCTTGAGCTTGCCTAAATGCTCACTGCCAGGCTGGTGTTCTGTGTTTTAGCAGATTAAATGTATTGCCAGAGAGTGTCTATATAGCCTCTGTGTACTGTCTCTTTAAGAGCTGCCTGGATTACAGTCATAATTAATCTAAAGGGAGCTCTGTTAGAAGATGTGCTTGTTTGCTGATCATTTGTTAGAATAGTAATAATATTGCAGTTTGTTCTAACCTGCCTTCTTTGCAGCAAGGACTGTTTTATCTCCACCAACTTGGCCGGGACTGTCTGAATGGGCCAATCAGTACTGTTGGGAATCTAAAATGGAGCCTACCTACAGGGGCTTGTGGAGTCAAAACTTGTGGGAATTGTAGTTTTGCATTTTGGCACCTAAAATAACCTGGAGGGGAGCTCTAGTTGTGACTGACAGACAGATCAGCCAACTGAACCTTTTGGATCTAGGAAATTTCCAAGCTGCTTGCAGCCAGTTTCAGTTCTGAGTTGATTGAATGATTCAAGCAGCAGCCCCAGTGTAGATTCATGCGGGAGAACTGCGGAAAGGCCTGAGTTTTGGCCTGCATGCCTGCCTGCTGTCCCTGAGAGAGAACTTATGCCTTTTCGGACTGAATCTGAACTTGAGAGCAAAGTGAGCCACTGAATTGTGACCAAGCTCCTACCTGAAGAAGACCGAAGATTTGCTGAATATGATTGGCCTGTATGGACTTCCAGCAACCTCTGAACTCCCGGATTGTGCAGAGACTCTGTAATTGCAACCAGAGAGTCTTTTGCCTGATACAATGAAATTCTTTTTACGGTGAATGTGTTGTGTGCTTATAGTGGTCACAATTTGGTTCCCATTGTGGTTTGAACTGTATTCTGCTTGCTGGAAGCTACATCCAGCCCCATGGACTGAATCCAAAATCATCTCCATTGGGCCTTGGCTGCCACACTGGCCCAGCCTGACTACCCTCTGCACAGAAAGTCGTCGACAAAAGACCTGCCTGGGGATCAGCCCCTGCTCAACACTTGAACAGGAATGACACCTTGGTTATTGTGTAGGCCTCATTTCTCCGGCACTTCAGCTCAACAACCTGCAGTATTGATTTTGTCCTGCCTGTTTCCAGTATTATCGTGAGTAAACATCATGGTAGCTCCCTGCACTACAGCTAAATCTAAAGTGTTGTCATCTGATTGTCTTGTTGCTTTTCTTTCACAAACTGAGCCCTCCAGCTCTGGATTACAAGTAGTGTGTGTTGTGCATGTTGCTTTTCTTCCCTCACAGGGCCCCAACCAGCTGTAACGTTCCTGGCTAGTCTACCATTTTCCTACTTGGGTAACCAGAGTGTGTGACTGTGGGACTTAAAGTGCATGCATAACTATTTGATTAATATAGCCTTTAAGCCAATCAACCTGATTACACCCTTCCTTGTTCAAGTCCCTTGAATAAATCAGATCTGACTTTTTGCTGCATTTAACCTGACTGTGGTACCAGTTTGTGCCAAGAGTAATGTACTGTTGCTATTTACTGTGCATAACCTTGTTTCACAAGGGGTCCCAGGGTCGGCCAGATGAACTAGCCCTGGTGGTGAGTGCAAACAGTGTGGGTACTGGTATGGTGTACAAGGGGTGCTGTGAAAGTCATTATCGATATTGCTCAGGCCACTAGAAGGGAAAGGTGTTACAGTGTCCCGGAGCGCTGTGCCCAGGTTAGTTTGACCACTATCAACCCTGAGCTCCAGGTGGAGGCATCTGTTTCAGAACTCAGGCCCTTAACCTGCTACTATAGCCGCTCAGGCAGGGGTAGTAGCCCTTGGGATAGTGCCACCTAGGGGTTACATCCAGTTTAGGCCAAAGCCTCCTGCCTAGCTGATTATCTCCTGTGCAGTTGTGGCATTAGTTCTTTCCTGTCTTTGGTCACCAATAGATTAGCCAAACTTTTGAATCGATATTTAAATCCCAAAATCTGAGACCAGCCTTGATTGGAATGAAAGCTTTTCTTTCAGTAGCTACCTCATGACCAAAGTGCTGGCAGAAAGAGATCTTGTTGTCCCTCAACTGAATAGCCCTAATTTCTCTGGCTGCCCATAGGATTTGTTCCTTGATGGAGTATTGAAGGATATAAGTGATAATAGGTTGAGGGGCAGTACCTGGAGGGGTCACACACCCTTGGTTCGATGGTCTCTCTCCTCCACTGGGTCCTCTCCATTTGTCCCCTAACAGTCTAGGAATAAATTCATTCAGGAAAAATCCCATATTATTGCCTTCAAGTCCTTCGGGATGCCAAAATATTGTTCAAGGCCCCTGGTTTTCTTGGTCCTCAGTCCTGTCCCACAGCATTTGCATTCTCTGATCTGTGTCTACCAGTCTTTGCAATATTCGATGTTACTGACACTCAAGCTCATCTGAGCATTGCTTAGATACATTCATTCTGTCCTGTAACTCGTGGACCTCTCCACATTACCCGCCAAAGCCGAGCTGTTCCTGTCCACTGGGATAGTAGCCTCTCCAGCACCTGCTGATATAATTTAGGGACTCTGCAACTGGAGCTGCTGCAAGCCCACTAGTACCCTGACTTGAAGTAGCAGCTGCACTCCACTCTTCATGACCCCAGCCATGGAGGATCATTCTGGGACTGGCACATAGACCCGTGAGTTCACTGTGAGACCTCTCTGTTATGTCCGGTCCCAAGCAGAGGAAGATATGGTTCAGCGTCTGTTTATTTAGGATTGTTGCTCGCTAGACAAATGCCCCTTTACAGAGATAGAACTTGGCTGGAGTGCAATGTCCCGTATTTTCTGCCTCGTGGCAAGGCCCGCTTGGCCCACAGTAATAAACTGTTCCAGCGTTGTTTTTTTCAGACCATGTTGCAATTTAAAGTTCACATTCCAGTATGGGGTTAGTCTTACCTCTCCCTTCTCCTCTTTCAGATAAATTGGTACAGATAGCATCATGAGAGGCTGCATATTGGGTCTGGGTAGACTGAGCAGTGAGCCTAACCTGCTATCTTAGTTGGCGCTTTAGCCACACCCCCAGTTTTTGAAAACTTACTTAGAAATGTGCTTTTTAAAGGGACACTGTCTAGTTTTTGAAGAATGTTTAAAGATCAACAGCAAATGTAGGTTTTAGTCCAACTTGTGATACACTCATTTAGCGATGTCATTGCATCTATGTAATAAAACTGATAATTTATAACAAAGTCTGTGTATTTTATTTTCATTTTGACACCACTGGGCATTGATTTAAACATAAAGTACACTGGCTTGCTTTTGTGCTGAGACTTGCCAGTTGCCTCATCCGCTGACTCAAGTAATGACATGAATGAAGTAATTGACCTGATTTTCAAAGATCCTTTATGAAAGAAACACAGTGCTAGTAGGGGCCCTGGGGCATAGGGGCATGGGAAAAGGAAGATGGGATGTTGTGGCACAGCAGTATAGTAGCCACAGTGATGTGGCACCTGGTGGGTTCCGTTGCAATGTTATGAATGAAAAGGTAGTAATGTACATCCAGTCTATACTGTATTCAGATGCCCTGGTAGTCTAGTGCTCCCTAAACCCCAATGTATAATGATTATCCCTGGTGGTGTAGTGCCTCGGATCCCCAATCTCAACTGCCTGTAATGTTAAAACTGCCCCTGACTCCAAAAGTGTCCCCAGTCCCCTCTCACACAAAAGCAAAGTGGTAATTGTTCCTATGGTCAAGTGGACCACCACCCTTCCCAACCTGTCAGGCACTGCCCAACCACCCCACTCCCCAGTTCCACCCCGATGCTGTGACCAGCACAGCCCACTGCTCACCGCCTCGGCCAGCTGCACTATCAAGGAGTGAGTATTATACACAGTACATGCCCTTGATAGTGCATTCTGAGGCTGGCCAAGGTGGTGAGGGAGGCTGTGCCAGCTGTAGCATCGGAGCAGGAACAGGGGACGTTGGGCAGTGACTGACAGGGTGGGGAGGGTGGGGGTCCACTCTGACCACCAGGAACAATCACTGCTTTGCTTCTGCATAAGATCGGGATCGGGGAGCACCACTGACTGGAGCAGTTTTAACATTATAGACAGGTGAGATCGGGGATCAGTGGGGATGGCACTGCACCACCAGGGATAATCATTATACATAGGGGTATGGAGGAGACCACTAGACTACCAGGGTATCTGAATACAGTATAGGCTGGATGTAAATGTAATTTCAAGAATAGCACCAGAACCAGAGATTACAAACTGACATACTGTATGCAGCAGGTGGTAAGAAATGACCAAATTGGCAGTACTGTTACTTAACATTACTTTCAATTAAAACATAAGCTTTTGTAAGACCTTCTTCTCAGGGGAGGAAATGGACAAGAAAATGATAGAAAGTATACTTAGAATGGCAGAAAAGGGAGATATTGCTGATGGGTGATCTGAATATGCCAGATGTTAACTGGAGTGCAGCTGCAGCTGCCACTCAAGAGTGGAGTTATTCTAGATGCCCTACAGGGGCATGCCTTAGACAACTAGTATTGGAGCCCACTTGAGAGGGAGCAATATTAGACTTGATTCTCTCAAATGGAGATGGAGAGAGATCACAGATGTAGAAGTGGGTAGCCATCTGGGAACTAGTGACCATCGAACAGTATGGTTCACAATAAACACAGCAATAGAGTTAAGCCATACAAAGACAAAAAGTACTGGACTTTAGGAGGGCTGACTTTGCTAAAATGGGTGAGTGCCTAAGGAATGCACTAGCAAATGGGCAGGAAGGAGGGTGGAAGAACAATGGGGAATAATAAACTGCCATCACAGAGGCAATGAGCCTTGTGTGAAGCAAATAAACAAAACAAAACGATGTAAGAAACCACTATGGTTCTCAAAGGAAGTGGCAGTGAAGGTTCAAGAGAAAAGAAAGCATTCAGGAAGTACAAGGAATCACAGAAGGAGCAGGACAGGAACTGTATCAGTTAAAGCAAAAGGAGGCTGGGAAGGCAGTCAGAACAGCAAAGGCCCAAATCAAGGAAAAGATAGCCAACCTAGTTGAGAAGGGGATAAAACCTTTATAGGTACATCAGGAGCGAAAGAAGACCAAGGGAGGAGAGTGAGGCTTAATAAAGGGGATGGAGGGTGGGCAGAGGGAGACTGTGAAAGGCAGAGATAGTAAACAAATATTTTTGCTCAGTATTTTGCAAATGAAGAGGGGAGGTACATAAAAGAAACAGTAGAAACACTCTGGATACAGAAGTTGATACCAGCCCATTTACAGAAGAAAGGGTTCTGAAAGAACTCTTAAAACTGAAGGTGGACAAAGCAATGGGGCCTGATGGGATTCATCCCAGAATTCTAAAAAGAGCTAAGGGTAGAACTAGTGACACCACTGACTACCCTTTTAACAAATCATGGAGGATGGGGTGGTACCCCAGGACTGAGGAGGGCAGATGTGATTCCCCTTCACAAAAGTGGAGCAAGGCAGAAGCAGGAAACTACAGACCTGTTAGTTTAACCTCAGTGATAGGGAAAATGATTGAATCATTTCTGAAGGAAAGAATTGTCGAGTATCTAGAGGCCAGAGGGCACAGACCCTAGGCAGCATGGATTCACAGGGAAGGTCATGCCAGGACGAATCTGATAGATTTCTTTGACTGGGTGACCAGAGTAGTAGATCAGGGAGGGCTGTGGACATGGCCTACCTAGACTTTTAGCAAGGCATTTGACACAGTCCCACACAAAAGATTAATATACAAGTTAGCCAGCCTGGGAGTGGGTTCCAAGATGACAGCCTGGGTAAATAATTGGCTGGAGAATAGGACACAGAGAGTGATAGTAAATGGAGTCCACTCAGAAGAAAGGAGGGTTACTAGTGGGGTACCGCGAGGGTTCAATATTAGGACCAGTCCTCTTCAATGTCTTTATGTTACATTGCAGAAGGACTAGAAGGAAAAGTATGTCTCTTTGCAGATGACACAAAGATCTGCAACAGAGTTGATGCACAGGGTGGGTGGAAAGGATGAGAAGGGACTTGGCAAGGTTAGAAAATGGTCAAATGTATGGCAGCTTAGATTCAATGCTAAGAAGTGCAAGGTAATGCACCTGGGAAACAAAACCCAGGGGAAGAGTACACAATGGCGGGTGAGATACTAACAACAACAAAATGGAAAGGACCTGGGGGTAGTCATATCAGATGACCCAAAGGTGGGAAAGCAATGTGAGAGGCAGCAAGGAGGGCTGGGGGATACTGGGATGCATAGGAGAGGAATCACCAGTAGAAAACAGGAAGTTATTATCCCTCTGTACAGACAGCTGGTGAGACCCCATCTGAGTACTGTGTTGCAGTTCTGGAGACCCAATCTCCACAAAGACATAGACAGGATGGAAGCTGTCTATGGGAGGGCAACTAAAATGGTGCAGGGTCTGCACGAAAAACATATGAAGAGAGACGAAGGAGTTTAATATGTATAGTCTCGAGGAAAGGAGGGAGAGGGGGACATGATAGAAATGTTCAAGTACCTCAAGGGAATCAACAAAGTCCAAGAGGGTAGCATCTTTCAAAAAAAGAGGTGTGCAAGAACAAGAGGGCACAATTTGAAGATGGGGGGCGGCTCAGAGGTAATTTATGGAAGTATTTTTTCACAGAGAGGGTTGTGGATGCATGGAACAGCCTTCCGGAGGAGGTTGTGAGTCAAAATCAGTGGTGGAATTCAAGCATGCATGGGACAGTCATAAGGCAATTCTAGGGGTCAGGGTAGGAAGAAGTAGGCTGCTGGTTAGCTAGGATCTGCAGCTTATCCAGTAGGTAGGAAATGGGCAGACTGGGTGGGCCAAGCGTCCTATTCGTCAGTCAAATTCTGTGTTTCTATGAACAGAAAGTAGTAAAGGAAACAATGTTATTTACCAGCATGTTTATTTATTTGCTTACTACACCTTCCAGTTCTTTCCCAGGGTGTTTCACTGGCAGTACACTCTGTACAGTACATCACATGGTCCCAGAGACATAGACTGGAGAAGGCCGATGATTGGCTTTATTATCATTTAAGAAATACATTTTGGAAATGTCCGTGTACTGAAGCAAATCACAAAGGGCTGGTATCCAAATGAAAGCAAAGTAGGCTATTCGACCACTGGGAGGGAGATGACTGACTGGGGAGTGACTTTGCTGAATATTTCACCATTTTCAATCTGCCCCCTTTAAAAGCCATGGCTTCAAAGTGGGTGCAGCTTCTATTAATAAACTTTTTCCCGCACAGATTCTATTCAGGAGTGGCTTCTAAACAGGGCAGCTTCAAAATGGTGAAATACGGTAAATAACTACTGACAGAAGAAGTGTGCTCTATCCAGTCTGCTCAATGAGGTTGAATATGCCCCAGGGTATCATGATCAACCTGCACTCCCCTGCTCTCCTTGATCACTGGAGAACTCCAATGACTTTTGAACCTTTGGTGGGCTTTCCTAAAGATCAGTGTAGGACATCCTGGTTGGGGAGCACCCTCAGAGACCTGCCTGTCCCAAACCATCAATATTGTTAAGGAGTCGTTTTTGTATAATTAATTCACAGTTGTAAACCACTATTATTTCAGCAGTCTGAATCTTATTATGTGTATTAACAGACAACGGAAGTTGTGATGAAAGAGATTACTTAAAATTTGATATTGTACTGTTACAAGAAAGGAAGTTTTATTTGTAAGTGCAATATATTAAATTGCATTAATATCAGTAGGCGTGTACTTGTGTTTGCTCCCATTCTGTTTAGCAGCATATAATTATTGCTTAGAAAATGTGTTAGATTGTAGGAACTCTTTGATTGGCTGAGAGCTACAGCAGGGGGTACATTAAGTTTCAATAGACGCCCACTTGAAAATGTTGCTCAATTCAGGGTGCCCTATTCCTTGTGTTAACCTTGGGCACCCTGAATTTTCCCTGATCCTTCTCTAATTGGCTGGAACATCGCATTTCAGAATAAAATCGCCGCCTTTTTTTATGTCGCATACCGAGCGAGAGGTGCTGCCGGCTAATACAAGCTGCAACTTCAGCTGTTTCTAGCAACATATATATATATATATATATATATATATTTTTTTTAACAATATCTTATCTTTGTTAACACTCTCTCCCACCCTGTCCTCCAGCACGCTTTTCCCAGTCTCGCTTAGATTCCAGCTCTGTTAACCACGACGGCTGCTCGTGCTCCCTTCATTCAAATGAAACAGGCTATTACTAACAGTGCTTCCATGTCTGCGACCTGTATCAGCATCAGAAGGAAAAAGAGAGCCATGCAAGTAGGACAAAACCTTTCATTTTGGATTATGCACTAAAAGAGATCCTGACAGACTGCTCATAAAGCAATTTAAAAACATTCTGTCTCTTGTTTGGGGGAATAACAGAATGGATCTCTCTAGCAGCAACAGGACATGAAATAAAACAAAATGGAGGGACTACTTTGCAAGATAGACAGTTAAGCTTCATTTTACTTTATTTTTACATTGCTTCTTTAACTTTTAAAATCACAGATAAAAGTGCTAAGAGAGCCCATTTCTAAGCACAATAATACCCCCAGGGTGCAGTAATTATAGCCAATACTGGACCTTCCAGGGGCTATAAGGCTCTCTGCCTGCAGTGTCGGGCCTCATTATGCCCCTGGGTGGTCTGGTATTGCCCAGTACCACCCACCCTGTTGCATTATTGCTTGCATGCTTCAGAGTTGGGGGCATTTGATTTACTGGTGTTAAAAACTGATGTTGCCAGCCAGCCCAGTGGCATTAAAGATTGAGGTGCTGGACACCATGTCTTGCACCACACCAGTGACCCAGGTTTGGGAATGGACTCAGGTTGCTTGGGAGTTGGCAGGGGTGAGGAAGGATTGATCATCTATAAACAGCTCTCCTTCCTTGGGGGAGGGGACAGTGCTGTGTGCTGTAGACTGATATCCAGCAGTGGCTGTATGTTGGAACAGACATGCTACCAAAATGGGGTGGAACCCATGTTCAAGGCATGAGGCTGCCTCCATGGAGGTGGAGCCCAGCCATTTGTCCATTGCATGTTTGTGGCCCTGGAAATCAATCAAAAATGGAGCTGGCAGGCTGCATGATGGCCAGGCTGCACCCACACTGACCCCCCAGAATCTGGATGCTGGCTTTCCAAGGAAGCCAGCTCTCCTCTCCTCTGGCACTGTCCTGGGGCAACCCATGGGGATCTACCAGGAGGAACTGGTGCAGGATGCTGGGGCCAGAGAGATAAGCCCCTCTGAGGGAGGAGATGGAGTCACCTGCCAGTTCCACTGGAGGAGGATAAACTGCAAATCAAAAAAACAAAAATGTTGCCAAAGAATAAATATGTATGCTGTACTTCAAGGCAGTTTTGGAAGTATTCAACACTCTTGGCAACCTGAACATGTTTGAGAATGCTGAACCAGATTTCCAGGTATAATTGAAGCAGCCATAATATGATAATATCACCCAGTATGACACATTAAGTATCTGAATATGGTCAGTTCCTGAAAGTGCCACATAGTCAAATATTCTGTAGCTACTAAATGTAACCATCCAGACTGCTCCCAGAACAACATTAAAACAATCCCACATACATTACACATGATATTTAATGACAACATAAAATGTAGTTAATAGCCACATAGAACTACTTCAAACAGCAGTCAATAGTCATGATGGAATGGCATCAGCTGACATTTTCAAAGCTGACAGCTACTGCATCAGCTTCGTATACAAAATCATCTGTGTTAGTGAATTCAGTGACAGTGAGATCAACAAAATCAGTCATTCAAGAATTAAAGTATATTCATGCAACATTATATGATTTCAGTATCTCAGCAATTATGGATGGATAGCACTGTGCACTGCCACATGCAAATATCAATACCAGTATGGAGTAATGTGAGCACATGCCTTATGTACAAATGGCACAAGGTCCAGAGGGCTCTGTGCTCCTACATAGGTTCATATATGGTTTATGTTAGGTGATCAAAAGACCTTTGATGGTCTGTCACTAGTTAGTGGAAATTTCTATATCTCTGTAATCCCATGTGTTTATCCAAATTATGTTTAAATGTTGACATAGTACTGCATGACACCACTGTTTCTGGTAATGAATTCCACGCATTCACGACTTGCTGGCTGAACCATTGACCTCTTGCCTTTGTCCTCTATACATCCCCTTTCAGTTGCAAATAGTGAGATCTAGTATTCACTACATTGCTAGAGTTTTGTAATCCTATGGACTCCAATAGTAATCTATTTTTGCTTGTGTTGAATACATAACAAAGATTGCCTCTTAATCTTCTATAATCAAGAGAATATAGGTTCAGATCATTTAGTCTATCAGCATATGATTTATTTTCCATGTTATTTAATTTTGGTCATTTTCCTCTGAACCCTTTGGTATAACAGTGCCAGTATTGCAGGTCAGTGGCTCAGTAGGTAGCACACTCGCCTCTGAGACTGGGAGATTAGAGGTGTGGGTTCAGTTCCCGTGATCTGGCACTTGGGTTAATATCCCATTGCTTGACACTGTAGTGCAGCATGAGAGGGTGCTGCACTCTGAGGTGCCATCTTTCTGATGAGACATTAAACCGAGATCCCATCTGCCTGGATTGGTGGTAGTTCAGGTGGATGTTAAAGATCCCATGGCACTTCCCAAAAAGAGTAGGGAAGTTTATTAAACAAAAACATAACATCACCATAATAACAGCAGATATCTTGCAACATAACATCAATAACAGAGATTACATACATACATAAAACAAAGTTTTATTTAAACAAATATTTACAAAAAGAAATGTTTCAAAAGAGAACAAAACTTGATTTGTGTAAATCTGACTATCTCTACTTTTAACATTCCATCTTCTATCTGAGACATTATAGTGGAATTTAATACTTGATGTTGTTGAAAATAAACTGACAATGTGCTTGCCATAAATAAAACTGAAGAAAAGCAAACTACACTTTCAATATGCTACTATGATAAATACTCCAGGCCCCAGAATAATCCCTAAAATTAATGTATTATAGGTAATATCGGAGAGAAAGGGCATATTCAATGGATGGCTGCCTCATACCAGAAAATCTTACTAAAGGAACAAGTAATAAGGAAATGTAATAAACTCTCCTCCTCATTAGTACATGAAATCCTTGGACAAAATCTATCCCTTAATGGCTTAAATTTAAGATTTCCTTGAACCCTTAACTGTTCCTGAGCTGACATCCACACTATATCCCACACAAAGGCAGGAAGTCTAAAGTCAGTTAGTTTATGAAGAGCCAAGGTAATTTTGGATGGGACACATTCTGGAAAAAAAGCACACACTCTCCACATCAAAAACTATATATGCATAAAAGGACTTTCTAGTATGAGAAATAAAATTTTAAAATAGTAACTTCCACTGGTGACATTTTTCCGAGCTGAAATCCCATAAGCTGGTAAACGATCCTGAACTAAAATTTTAGGGAAAAAATTTCCATTTTTGAAAATAACAAGCCTAAGCAGAATGCACTAAACTTGCCATGGTAAAGTAACCTACTTCATAAATAACTAAAGTAATTAAACAAAAATTGAATGATAAAATACAATTGGATTTATCATAGCTAATCCACCAGCTTCACAGGCAAATAAGTAATATCCCTTCTTACTGGATTCAATCTATTACCCCATAACATTAAAAAAAATCACTGTATAACTTGGTTTCTAAATAGCCTGGGGCTAATAAAGATAACTCAAATACAAAAAAAAAAACAGGCAACAAAAACTTCTTAATAATTAAAATACATTTTTTCTTCCCAAATTTCCATTATTTCCACATGTTGACTTTACCTTCTCCTATTTTTAACTGCTGTTCCTAATTAAAACTAGCTAAGTTACCTGGCCCAAAACCATACACCCAAAACTTTTGAGGAGTAGAGACCAAGGGAATACCCATAACCTCCAAATTAACAACTTTGTCAGGATCCAAAGAAAAATAAAACTCTTATCCATATTTATCTGTGCCCCAGAACATTGACCCCATGTTTTAAAACTATGTAAAGCAGTCTCAAGTGAAGTCTCATCTTTCACTAATAATGTAACATCATCAGCATATGCTGTAGTTTTCTCTGGTGGTAAAGAAGGATTGGGACTAGCCCTATAATACAGTGATTCCTGTGAATATATCTAATTACTGGATCTAAAACATAGGTGTACTATAGGGACTTAAAGGACATCCCTGCCTCATGCCCTCAGCAAATTGAAGCTCAGACCCCAATAGGCCATTCACCATTGGAAGTACTTTGGAGTCAGAATATAACACGGCAATCCATTTCACCAATGGACAAGGGATACCATAAATGAATAATAAATCAAACAGATAATGATGTCTAATCCGGTCAAAGGCTTTAACTTGATCCAGTGCAACAACAAAACCAGAACCATGTCCTGAGGTACTACTTTCAAATAATTCCACAGAAGATAAAAGATTATGTTGAATCTTACAAGTAGGAATCTCACAAGTCTGTGCTGGATGAATAAGAAAATCTTAAACCTGTAATAATCTGTTTGTGATAATTTTATAAGGAATTTTATAATCGCTGTTAAGTAAGCTAATGCGTCTCCAATTTGACAATAAAGATGGGTCACCTTTTATGGATAAATTTTAGTAGTGAAGTACTAAAGTCTGGAAATCCTAAATCTGACGTCAACATAAAATTAAAAACTAGTGGCAAAAATAACTCATATAGGGAGGAACCTTTTATAAAACTCATTTGGTATACCATCTAAGCCTGGAGGTGTCTTAATATTTAAAGAATTTATCACTCCTTCCACTTCTTGAGATGAAATAGGCACCATTAGAAGTTGTCTAAGTGCTTTATCCACAAAAGGAAGTGATGCTGTAAATTCAGCCGGCAACACTTCAGTGGGCCCTGTAACCTTACTAAAGAGATCAGAGACAAACCTCTGTACCACAGATAACATCTCCAAATCTGTGGACACAATTTTACCAGTAGTGGACACTAACTCAGTCATAAGGGTTTTACCCAATCTTTGCTTACAAGCTTTTGTAGATCAGAGGCAGGCTGTGATTTTAACCCATTTCTAAACTCCATATCCAAAGATTTTGCTCTATCATATTGGTAAAGAGACATTTGTTTTTAATTTCAGAAATTTGTGATTTAAATTGCATTTTATCCTGAGGAGGAAAGACATTAATTTATACAACTGATTCCGATATTGTAAATATTTTAAATACTGAGAATTAGCCTTCTGTTTTCCCATCATGAGCAGAAAGGACCTAACCTCAGTTTTAGTATCCCTCCACTAATCATATAAATTCTCATAAAGGCATATAGTGGAATTCTGAGCTGAAAATAATATCTCTAAGCCTTGTACACAATCAAAGGACTCCAAAAGAGACAAATTTAGCCTCCATCTTCAAATCTAGATTTAGTAGCTGCCATATTGGTCCTTGCAAGACAGATTCAGAGCAATGATTTGATATTTTTACGGGACTAACATAGATGTAACAAGAACAAGTTATGTTTTGAACTAACTAGTCTGAGAGCTCTTGTGTTGTTTATGAAAATACATTATCTTAGCTAGCTAATGCAGAAAATGGGAGAAGATCTCTTTATTGGTTTGCAATACCATTTAAAACAGAAGATGATGTCAGCAAGTTTCAACAGTACGTTTCGATGTTTTCAGTCAAGCAACCTTGGTTAAGCGTGTTAGGAACACACATACAAAGGATTCTTATTGCATATAATTTAATTGAGAAAGATGCATTGCCAAGAATAACTCCTAATCAGCTATATGAGTATGACAGTTAGTATAAGGATGTGAATCATATCCTTATACTAACTGTGACACTATAGCTAGATTTAGGAGTTGTCTGCTTCAGCAGTGTTATCTTATGTCAATTAAATTTATATGCAGTAGAATTCTTTGTATGTGTGTTCCACTAAGCACGCTTAACCAAGGTTGCTTCTGGCTGAAGGTAATATGGTACTGTTAAACCTCTGACATCATCTTCTGTTTTTTTTTTTAAATGAGTATTTTAAACCAATCAGGATTTTTTTCTGTTTTTCTCGCATTATCTAGCTGTTATAAGTATTGTATTTTCTTAAACAACTGCCATGAGCTTCTGAAGAAGGACTGGTTGGTCCGAAAGCTAGAGCACTTTGTTCTTGTTATACATCTATGTTGGTCCATCAAAGGTATCAAATCATTTGCTTCTGCTCCATCTTGGAAAGGTTGAAAATACCTTAGGCGGAACCTCCAGCTAAACTAAGATGACAGAGTAAGATCTGATAATCCAAACATTCAGTTGGCTTCACCATACCCCAATAAGGCTTCATGTATTTGGAAACAAAATTAAATCTATCCAAGTGGAAAAACATTTCTATGATAAGTAGCACCCCTTTACTATGTAAGGCCCTATAAGCATCAGAGAGGCCTGCATCCACAACAATTTGCTTTAAAGCCTGTGAATCACAATACATTTGTTTTGTACCTCTCCTACAAATTTAAAATCAATATCACAATTGAAATCCCCCAAAATTATGTGCTTCCTAGTATAGAGGAAAGATTTAATGTCCTCAAATAACTCAATTGAGCAGTCTTGACTTGTGGAGCATAAATGTTGATAATACGAAACTCAAAATCTTGAAGACAACAGTCCAACACTAACGCATGACCAGGGCTAATATCTACCAGTTTTGAGATTTTTATAAGGTGGACTTGAACAAAATCCCAATCCCATCTGCAGAGTCAGGGCCAAATGTCCAAAAGGAAGGCCTCAGACCCATCGTTTTTAGCCTGATCAATTTCAGCAACAGAAGATAATCTAGTTTCCAGGAGGGATAATATCAGCCTGCAGGGTGCTGAAAAAGGAAAAAGGAAAGCATTTTCTTAAAATTTTTAAGACTACAGACATTATAGGAAACTATTTTAAAGTAGCTATCAAAAAATTGTGTCAAGGCCCACCCTTTGACTAAAACTGGCCTTTCTTTTTTTTCCTTTTTCCTTTTTCTCTTTAGCCAATTCAGTAGTTCTACTTTTCTCATCCTCAGTGACTAAATCAGACTGATGTGAGGTATCAGATTCCAAATCTGAATCTCCTCTTTACACTGCAAAGGAGAAAAGAAATTCTCTACTGGGACAGGGCTAGCTACTGTTTGTTTAAGAGAGGCTCTGTAAACCGTTGGTTTTAACACTTCAAAAGGAGGAAGCATAGAGGAAAGGACAGACCTCTGTGCCTGAGTCATAACTATAATAACAGGGTATTAGATTCCTGTTGAACAGTAGGCACAGGGTCAGTAACTAAATGGGACACATCTGCTCCAACAGGGTTCACCCTACCTCTCCCTCCTGAAATACTCCTTGCTCTGGAGCGTGAGTACAGGTGGAAAGATTATGATCCCTTCTTCTTTCCTGAGCTTTGTTCACTAAATCCTCCTGATCCCAACCTCCCATCCTATTATGTTTAGCCCAAGGGCATTGGTGAAAAGCATGCCTTTTGTCACACAAATTGCATTGAAATATATTCTCACTCTATCCACGAATGCCCATATCCACCACATAAGGAGCACTTCAACAAATCACAGGAGCTGCTTATATGAGTTTTTGCCCCAAATTTATAACAGGCCCGGGCTGACTCCCATAAAAGCAGACACTTCTGTCTTTCCCCAAAAAACTGTTAGGAAGATGTATGATATCACTATTTACTTGGAATAATTTCACCTTAAACCTCCAACTTCTCGTCCATATGCCTTCCAAATCTAAAATAGCTTCAGGGGACCCAAAATATCACAATGGTTCTGTAACCAATGATAGATATTACTGACGCTAACCCTTCATTCCTGAACATGATGGTAATATAGCTAATCTGGGGTTTAGTTAGCGAATTGCATAAAAGGGGGTCCAAAGCGGTGGATTTAAAGTAGAATACTTGTCCCAGAATTTCTCTAAACCATGTGTCGTTTTAAAGCGTAATATCAAAGGAATCCTCCACAGAGATATGAATTAAAGCAAAATGTCTGCAGGAAAGAAATTCATGAACCCTTCAATAAAAGATTAGCAATGTGGTATCTGTCTGGATGTTCAGATAACCCTCCTCTATAATGCAGCCTAACAGCATTCCTTCTTGGGGCTTGTTCTAATTTATTTTAAAAGATCAGACATAGGTACCCTAGGTTTGTGCTGACTAGCCCTGCTATCAGGCTTATCCTAACTGAATCCTGCCTGCTGAGAAGAATAATGACCATCCCCTGTCAAGGTCGCACTCAGCCTAGACAAGGCCGAGGTATCGCTCTTCTGAATGCTGTGCAGCTTTACCATGACCCCCAGACCATCATTCAAGTCCGTACCTGAGCAAAGGAATTTAGCACCGTGGCATGCTTTGTGGCAGTCCCATTCCCCATGCAGACTTCTTTCCAGTCTGGATTGTGAATCCATTGCCCTGTCAAGGTCCACAGCCATCCAGAATCACAAAGAGCATCATCCGCTGACCAGTCTGCAGCAGGAAAACCTGCAGAAGTCTGAGGTAAGCCAAACTGACTCTGTACAATTTACGAGGCACCTCGACAAGTGAAATGCCTGGAGCCACTCCATCCTGTAATCCCTGTTGCTGCAAATCTGGAAGTTCATTCCACTCCTCCCTATCTCGCCACCCAACAGCGGGCCAATCACTTCAAAACAAACAGTAACTGGCTGCTGCAATAAAGGTTCCTGAGAACCAACCGCCACAGTAGGGGAGCAAAGGTTGCGATCTCAAGTATTAATTTTACCAGTAAACTCTGGTACAGATTGACACACAGCCTGAATAAACGGAACACTCCTATGTTCGCCCATAGCTTCTGGTAAAGCAAACTCTAAAACGCCTTCTGCTTCCATACTGTGTCCGGAGAGCACAAACGGCATCCTGCTCCATTGCTGGTGGGAATCACACTGACCAAACACAGACCAATGGCAACAGTTCCCCTACTGCCAGCAAAGCAGTAAGGAATTTTCCCAGTGTCCTGGCCAAATTTCCCTCATTCACTAAAAATACCACCAAAAGCTTAATCTGGTTCAAGGTCAGTTGGCATTCATCTGTATCCCCTCCCTGGGTCGTGCCTGAAAATAGGCAGGATTTGTCTAGTGCATTTACCCGGTCAACAAAATCTAAATAAATAAAATAAATAAATAACTTATTGTCTCTAATTGTTTGGGATGCATAAAGGAAAGCAGTATTCCAGGTGTGGTCTGATCAGTGAGATGTACAGTGGAACAATAACTTTAGGATCTCTACTTGGTATGTTTCTCAGAATACAGCTCAGAATCCTGTAACATTTCTGAACTGTTAATCTGGAATGCATACCAAAGACAGTTTGTCTGTGGTAACAACCCCAGATCTCTTTCATTATCTGTTACTGAAAGACCAGTACTATCTAGATAGTAAACCATGGATTTGTATGTCCCATGTGCATAACTGCACTTATCAGCATTGAATTTTAGTTTATTACTTTCAGACCATTTATAAATTAAGTCCAAGTCTTGTAATATATTTCCATCTTTTGATTATTGACAATGGCTCCTATTTTACTGGCATCTGCATATTTAGCCAGCCAGGTGTTATTAGATGTTTGCAACCCTGAGAAAATACATTAAACAGAGATGGGCCCAGCACCATCCCTGGGTCACCCGCTTGTCACATCCCCCACTCAAAACAGAAACCCCTAATTCGAACCATCTTCTTTCTGCCATTCAACCAAGAGTCCACCCATTATATTAAATTAGGTAAAAGTTGCATCTGATTAAGATTTCTATTAGTTCCTTATGTGGGATCATATCAAATGCGCGCGAGAAGTCAAGATAGATCACGTCCCACACCTAGACCTGTGTCAAGGGCTGCACTAACTGATTTGAAAACATTAATAAATTGAGAGACAAGATCTACCTTGACTAAAGTTATGCTGGATTATATCTGAGTTTTGATGCCCTATTAAATGCTTATTTATGTTATCCCGAATAAGCCCTCCATGAGTTTACCAGTAATGGAAGTAACATAGGTCTATAATTTGAAACTTGTTGCTTGCTGCCCTTTTGTGTATTGGGGTTACTACTTCATCCTTCCAATCTTTAACTGTTTTTCCGTCCTTTAGGATTTATTAAATAATAAATGTAATAGGACCCACAAGTTCATTAGAGAGTAATTTAATGAGAGCAGGTGAATCCTATCATAACCCACAGAGGTATTTGTTTTGAGTTTCTTAATTTTTTTGATGTTTCTTGTTCTATGATAAGTAATATTTGTCAGCCAGAACGGGTCTTTTTCAGGTAGGATAGCTAACTCCTTGTTTTGAAATATACTTAAAAAATATTTATTGAATTCCTCAGCCATTTTGTTCTCATCTTTGATTAATTGTCCATCTTTTTCTAGAGGTCAGATAGTAGTTTGATTCCCACTGATGGAACTAGTATAGTTATAGAATCTTTGGGGATTATTCTGGATTGAAGTAAACAAGTTATATTCCATTTTTGGGGGCTTTACTAATGACTTTCTTACATGCATTTGCCCTTTGTTTGTAATATATCCATGTGAATTTACAGGGATTGTAGAGTGATGGTAGCAGAGGCCCTGAGCCTTGCGCTCCCTGTAACAATGGAGCCCCCTGTTATGTGTTATACCCCTATCAAAATATGACAATGCCAATTCTCCCCATTTCTTTGCACTATTTACTTTCCTCTGTCTGTATTCCATCTTTTCTTTTATTGTTGTCAGGGTGGCCAACCTGTCAAAATATCTTATATCTTTACTGTCCCTTCTGTATTCCCAGTACTTCCTACAAACACTCGAGCACTTTGAGATGATCTCCTGACTGGGAGATATTAAATTAGCACTCATCACACTTTATGTTTAATATTTCTGGTGCCCTATAGATAACTGAGTGGTTGACTGGTGGGACACTATGGGCATGGGGATAGTAAGCCCTGTAGTGTCCCAAATCATAAATTAGGGTATGCCCTGCTGGCAATAAGCAGCATCAGGAATGGTGTAACTTGGGCTGCATAAACAAAAGTGACAGAAATAATTGAGGCCATAGAAATAAATAAAAAATGGCCCAAATGAAATATTTTCCTGATGGCCGAAATTTCAGCCATTGACTGCTACAAAAACATGTTGCTGGTTTCTACAGGGACTCCAGGAGCTCAGAGTAGAGCCCTGCATATATAGAAATGGGTGAAGCTAATTAGGGTTGCAGGAAAGGAACCCAATAAGAGGGTTCAGATAACAAAATAAAAGAGTTGTGCCCGAAAACCCTGCACCTTGCAGGTTTCATAAACTGGCAGAAGGGAGATTAGGACCACGCCTCAATCTCCCATTCCCTTTGCCAGTTCAGGATGCCTTTACACTGGTAATAACCTCATTATGAAAGTCAATAAAAACAAGTAATTACCTGATGAGTTATCTGCATTTTGGCTCCAGTTATAGGGCTGGCAGGCCATAAACTGACTCTTTATGGGTTTTAGAGCCAGTGATGTCACAGCCAATGGGAATGTTCCAAAGTGTGATGTCAGCCCAGGGAGTTATAAAAGGGCTCACCACTAGGGGAAATTAGATAGTAGAGTCAGTTTAGTGCTGACAGTGAGTAGGGTAAGACCTACAGTTGGTGTGTGTGTATGGATTTCACACAGGTTACTTGAGAAAGGTATTTGCTGGACTATCCGGCTGAAGCAAGCTGCAGACTCTGCTGAAGGAAGCAGAGGTCTGAATTTCTTTGTGCAGGACTAATTGTTTGACTTTTTCATTTCTATAAATATTTATATTTTTCTAAAAATAAATTGTTGAATGCATTTGTGCATCTTTATGCACTTGATCTCTGCTTTGTTGTGTCTGTGATTATCCCACACAATCACACTCCCACAGACAAATAAGGATGCAATTACAGTCTTTGAAAATAATGGCTGCTTGGGAGCACGGGGCCCAGAGGGCTCCATTCTCCACACAACCAAATAAGGCTGCATTATACTTACTCAAAAGTAAGGAAATTCTCTGTAAAAAAAACTTTGTTAAAGCAATTATAGTGTTCCAACGTCAAAAGTAGAGAAATGTAATTTTAGGGTTCACGCCCAAGGCACATCCCAATGCCTGTTCCTGCATGCAGGGTGGGAGTGAGGCCATAGAGTTGGGAAACCTAAAATTGCATTTTCTTACTTTTCTCACTGGAACCCTAATGGTGTATTAACAAAGTTTTTGCAGAGAATATATAGACACACCCACACACACACACGCATATATACATACACACATGCACGCATGTACAGTATATATACATATAAAATATATATGATATGCAGCAAGACTTGTGGGATGAATTATTTATTTTCACAACAGCCATTTGACCTTGGGTAACCTCATTTGTTGTGTAAGCATGAATGATTTACCCAAAGTCAAACCGCTTAAAAAAATAAATCATTTATCCTATGAGATCCCTAGCTACGCATTGAATTTATACAATAATCTGGGACCTTGCATTTGTTGTTTCTTATTTGTTTTGTTTTATTTCTTAAAATTTTGAAATTTGAGGGTTTTTGTGAACTGAAGCTCTTTTGCTTTCAAGGAATACTGTTGCATTGCATGTCATACTATGATGATGATGCTGATGTCATGATGTTACTGCTGATTGGTCTATCTAATGGCTTTTAGAAAATATGCAGGAACATGGTAGTACTCTTTTGTGAGCACTTCTGTTCTGAGTGGCATCTTCTGTGAGAGAGTGGTCACTAGTATAAGTGTTTGTGTGGTTCTATGTTATTTTACTAAAAAAAGAGTTGATTTTGCTAAGCTGCCAGTGGGTGGACATGCAGTACTGACTGAGCGAGTGAGCAAGGAAGCCAGTGGGCAGGTGGGCAAAATTTCTGTGTTTCTGATCAGTGTCTTATATGGAGGGAGACACAGGCCACTTGTACAAGTGTTTGTATGGTTCTGTTTTATTTTAGAAAAACAAAAGTTGTCTTTTTAAGCTGCCAGTGGGTAGCAATGTTGCGCTGAGCTACCGAGAGAGGGAGCCAGTGGGTGGGCAGGATTGCCACAAGCAGACAGACATGATTTCAAAGAAGCAGAATGCATGTCAAATAAACAAAGGACTACACATATAAACTCAGAATTTAGGAGTGAAGAGAAAAGGTGAAATAAAAAAAATAATTTACTAGTAGAGATGTGTGGGAAAAGAGTGGCAACGTGGCTGTAATTCCTTCTGGAAGAAGAGCAGTGCCAGCTGATTGGTGGGCAGGAGGACACGCCATGATGATGTGTCTGCTATGTGCATAAAACTATATGATGGGTTTACTGTGTGGAGAAATAAAATGTATTCAACAGTTGCTCATATGTTGGGATTTATGTAATGGAATTTGTGCCTGTGCCTATTGCATATGCATTACAGGGCACATTAGCACCTCAATAGTTAGGTTGAGTAGCCTGTTAAACCCCTAACTTTGCACATTAATATCTTTGGTGCTGCTTGACGAAATGAGCTGAAATGTTGTATGTGTCTAGGAGGCAAGGCCTCGGTCTGTGAACATTTTGGGATGGCAGCTTGTGAGGTTTCTGAGATCCACATGTGACATTTTTTGTGTATGTCTGACTTGTTCCTATACTCAATGTTTTTGGGTTTTTTTTGCTCTCCCCACAGCCTACATGGAATATAATTTTTCCTCAAACTTGCAGTGTACATGTGGCATGTACCAAGCTAATGCCTTTGACAGGTCTGGTGAAAAAACATTAAAGGGTTCCCGAGTTATAAGGCTTTAACATTTAATGTTTTCCTACCTGAGCATGTGCAGTAGGATTTTCAGGTAATGTTCTGCAGTGAAAGTAAAATGTGATCCTGAAAATGCCAGTTTTTGATTTTGCACCACATATTTAGCAGGGCACCAAACATTTTTGGTGTTGTGCCAATCACTCATTTTGTTGATTTTTTCCATGAAGTAAAAATATGGGAAATAGATAAAAATGCTTGAATTAAAAAACAGCATCAGAACATAGCTAGATGGGACCCTTTAACTAGATTCTGATGTTTGTTTTTTAGTATGCTGCCCACAAATACCTTTCTGGGCACCCAAGATTCTGAGTGCTCAGCTTAGGGAGAAGAGCACTTCCCTGCATTCTCTGTATGAAAACAGTGGGAAATTCTTGACTTCTACAGCCAAAGCTGAACTCATGCTGCTGGCTGCAGTGTGAACTATGAGCCAGTCTTGTTCTGGTCTGGTGTCTAGTGGCACCCCAATGCACTGATCAATGTCCCCAAAATGAACGAAATATATATATTGTCTGGTGTTTAGTGGCATCCCACCTCTGATTTCCACCACCATCATTTTATTCCCTGGTGTCTAGTGGCACCCCCACCTCCGATCACCATTCCCATTATTTAAATTTTATTCCCTGGTGTTTAGTGGCATCCCCACACTTCTGATTTCCACCACCATCATTTTATTCCCTGGTGTCTAGTGGCACCCCCACCCTCCGATCACCATTCCCATTATTTAAATTTTATTCCCTGGTGTTTAGTGGCACCTCCCACCTGCTGATTGCCATTGTCATTATTTTGAATTTTATTCCCTGGTGTATCATGGCACCCCCAACCTGCTGATCATCTTTCCCATTATTTTATTTTATTCCCTGTTGTCTAGTGGCATCCTCCACCCTTCGATCACTATCTCCCTTTATGTTGCTTGTTCCTTGGTGTCTTGTGGCACCCTCCTACCCACCATTAGCTGTACCTGTTATTTTATTTTATTCCTTGGTATCCAGTGGCACCCCTACAATCTGATTATGATCATCATTATGTTAGGTTTGTTCCTGGGTGTCTAGTGGCACCACCCCCATCCTCCCATTGCAGGCAAAAGATGCAATGAAGAAAACAGTCTCTCAATGATTTTTTTTACAAAATATGTAAAAACAAAATGGTCCTTCACCAATCAACCCCCTACCCCAACTCCAACTCATCACCCCACACCCCAATACACCCCACACACCCTCACTCACCTTAACAGGTCCCAGATTCAAGATCCACTCTCTGGTCAAAGACATGTCTTGCTGCTAGAACCAGCAACTACAACATGAGAAACAAAGACAAATGTGTTTCATTGAATTTCAATGGCGGTTTAACTTTGGTACATAACTTTGCCATTTTTACATTTTAACCCCAAATTTTCAACATGACCTTTGGGCCACCCCATAAACAATATTATTTCTTTGACTGAATTATCAAAGTAGTAGACCAGGGAGGGCTGTGGATGTGGCTAACTAGACTTTAGCAAGGCATTTAACACAGTCCCACACAAAAGACTAATAAGCAAGTTAGCTAGCCTGGAAGTGGGTCCCAGGTGGTAACCTGGGTAAACAATTGGCTGAACAACAGGACACAGAGGGTAATAGTGAACAGAGTCCACTGCAAAGAAAGGGGATACTAGCAGGCTACCACAGGGTTTAGTACTGGGACTAGTCCTCTTTAATGTCTTTATTGGTGACATTGCAGGGACTGAAAGGAAAGTATGCCTCTTTGCAGATGATACAAGATCTGCACAGAGTTTATACACAAGGGGGATGGAAAGGATGAGAAGGGACTTGGCAAGGTTGGAGGACTGGTTGAAAGTATGGCAGCTTAGATGCAATGCAAAGAAGTGCAAGTAATGCACCTGGGAAACAAAACCCAGGGGAAGAGTACACAATGTGGGTGTACTAACAACAACAAAAATGGACAGGGACCTGGGGTAGTCATATAAGATGACCTAAAGGTAGGCAAGCAATATGAGAAGGCAGTAAGGAGGGCAGGGGACACTGGGATGCATAAGAGAGGCATCACCAGTAGAGAGCAGGAAGTTGTTATTCCCTCTGTACAAACGGTTGGCAAGACCCCATCTGGAGTAAGCATGTAGTCTCGGAGACCCCATCTCTGCAAGGACATAGACAGAATGGAGGTAGACCAGAGTAGAACAACTAAAATGGTGCAGGATCTGCAGCAGGAGCTATACAAAGACAGATTAAAGGATCTGAATATGTATACCCTCTAGGAAAGGAGGAGAGAGGGACATGATAGAAACTTCAAGTACCTCAAGGGAATTAATAACGCATAAAAGGGTAGCATCTTTCAGAAAGGAGATGTGCAAGAACAAGGGGGCAATTTGAAGATAAAGGGGATAGCTCAAGGGCAATGTGAGAAATAATTGTTTCATGGAGAGGGTGGTGAATGCATGGAATGACCTTACTGAAGGGGTCAAGGGTCATAAAGAGTGGGGGATTCAAGAATGCATGGGACAGATATCAGGCAATTCTAGAAGGAGGTAGGAGGAAGTAGGCTGTTGGTTAACTAGGATCTGCAGCTTATCCAATAGGTAGGGAAATGGGAAGACTATAATAGCCAAGAGGTTCTTATTTGCCATCAAAGTCTATGTTTCTGTGTCATTATGCAAACTCTCACCTGAATACTGATTTTGTATTCACGTGGTGGATTCACCTTTGGGTAGGATCTGGAAAATTATTTCTGCCCTTGTTCATGAGGTGGGGCCATAAGAAAACTTCATTGTAAATTTGTGGTCAAAATATGTAAAATGTCAAAGTAGACCAGAGAGGGGCTGTGACATGGCCTACCTGGACTTTAGCAAGGCATTTGACACAGTCCCACACAAAAGATTTAATAAACAAATTAGCCAGCCTGGGAGTGGGTCCCAGGGTGGTAGCCTGGGTAAAACACTGGCTGGACAACAGGACACAGCAGGTAATAGTAAATGGAGTCTACAGTGAAGAAAGGACAGTTACTAGTGAGGTACTGCAGGGTTCAGTTCTGGGGCCAGTCCTTTTAATGTCTTTATAAGTGACATTGCAGGGGACTGGAAGGAAAGTATGTCTCTTGCAGATGACACAAAGATCTGCAACAGGGTTGATATGCAACATGGGGTGGAAAGAATGAAAAGGGATTTGGCAAGGTTGGATGAGTGGTCAAATGTATGGCAGCCTAGATTCAATGCAAAGAAGTGCAAGTAATGCACCTGGGAAACAAAACCCAGGGAAGTGTACACAATGGGGGTGAGATACTGACAACAACATAAATCGAAAGGAACCTGGAGATAGTCATATCAGATGACCTAAAGGTGGGCCAGCAATGTAAGAAGGCAATAAGGAGGTCTGGGGGATACTGGGATGCATAGGGTGAGGCATCATCAGTAGAAAACAGGAAGTTGTTGGCCCTCTATACAGATAGTTGGTAAGACCACATCTGGAGTATTGTGTACAGATCTGGAGACCCCACCTCTGCAAAGACATAGACAGGGTGGAGGCTGTCCAGAGGAGGGCATCCAAAATGGTGCAGGGTCTGCACCAGAAGACATATGAAGAAAGAGTAAAGGAGCTTATGATATATAGCCTCAAGGAAAGGAGGAGAGGGGACATGATAGAAACTTTCAAATTTATTTATTTTTATTTATTTATTTAAAAGTTTTACTAGGAAAGGCATACTGAGCAGACTGCAGTTCGATTCCAAATGCATCCTGGGGATAGAAGGGAACGGATAAGTACATGCAAGTAAAAATACAGAATTGCAGAACACCAAAATTTACATAGGTTTGATACAAATAGGTACATAAGTTCTACAGTTACAATGATAATAATCTAGAGTAGTATATACAGGAAACTAGAAACAGAGAGTACACAGCAATTAGTAGGCAGAATGTGTAGAAAAGGTAATTGACAAACTAAATTTGATAGTTAAGCATTTGAGTGGACAACATAGTTTTGCACTGGGAGTTGGCCCATACTTAGTGCACATCAAATTGACATGAGCAGCTTTAGGGGACTTGTCCTTTTAGAAAGGAGATTTGTTGCCGAGGGAGGTGGAGTTCGGATGTCAGCCGGCAGAAAGTTCCATAGTTTGGGTAGACGGACTCTAAAAGCCGACTGTCCAACAGAGGTAGCCATGTGGGGAATTTGTAGACGGAGTCAAAATTTCTGAGTGAGTATGGTGCTGGTGTTTGAGCTGTTAGGGTAGAGGCTAGGTAGGAGGGAAGGTAACTGGGCCCAGAATTTGGCTGTGAGTCTGTTGCTGTAGTACTGGTGCCTATTGACGAGGGATGATAGGTTAAGGTATCTGTAGAGGTCACAGTGGTGAGTGGAGGGAGGACAGTCCAGTGCAAAGCGGCAGCAGGAGTTAAAAAGAGAGTCCAGTCTAGCCAGGGTGGATTTAGGGAGAACTGTAGAATACGCCCCGTAGTCAAAATAGGAGGATCATTTTCTGCAGTATCTCTTTGCGGGCTGGCAGAGTGATGTAACCGCGTTCCGAATAGTGCCCCAGCCTAGGCTGTAGTTTTTCTGAGTTGCTTTGATGTGAGTAGAAAGTCTAGGTGTTGGTCCAGCCAGACCCTAAGAATCTGAAAGAGGTGCAGACTTCTAGGGGGGTCCCATCTAGTGTTTTGAGAATGGGGAAAGCGGGAGGCGGAGAGTTTTGTCTCATGCCAAAAGTCACGGAGATTTTTTTTGCATTTAGAATAAGTTGATTTCTGTGAAACCAGTGCTGGATTTCGTGAAGTCTTGCTGGATCTTGGATGCAACTTCCAACGGGAGTGTCCTGAGGTATACGGAACTGTATCATCTGCATACATGTGAATGGCAGCATGCAGGCAGGTCGATGGCAGGTCATTGAGAAAATGGAGAATAAAATTGGGCCGAGGACAGAGCCTTGGGGGACACCAATGGAGACAGGGAGGGGTTTGAGGTGGAGGCACCACTTTACCGATTGGGACCTGCCAGCCAGGTATGAGTTGAACCAGTTTGTGGTCGCATTGGTTAGGCCTTCCTTACAGAGTTTCGACAGTAGAAGGGTATGTGAGACTGTGTCTAAAGCCTTGGCTAGGTCGATGAAAATGGCAGATGACATGGCTTTGTCCATGCCTGTGAGGATGGAATCTGTGAGTCTGAGGAGGGAGGTGACAGTGGAGTGGGATTTTCTAAAGCCAGACTGGTAAGGGGTGAAGAAGGAGGAGGAGTCAAGGAAGGTGGTGAGTTGCGGAGGGACGAGATGTTCCTGGATTTTGGCTAGAGGGTAGGAGGGAGATTGGCGGTAGTTGCTGGGGAGGATGGGTCACCACCTTTCGGGAGTGGGATAACTGTGGCATGCTTCCATTTTGAAGGTATAGAGGCAGAGGTGAAAGAGAGGTTGAAGAGAGATGCTAGAGGCATGGCTATAGCAGGGGCAGAAAGGTAGAGCATTTTGGTGTCCATACCTGTGGGGCATCTACCCTTGCAGGGATTTAGGCAAGCAGGGCTTTGAGTACTTCTGGTGGGGTAACCAGAGAGAAGGAGAAAGCCTGGCAAGGGGTTGGCAGTGTGGGGATGTGGATGTCGGGTTGTGTGTAGCAGGTGGGGGTTAGAGTAGTGGGGGACCCACTACCAGTGAACATTGAGTTGAAGGCTGTGGCAACTGCTAGTGGTTCTGTTATGATAGAGCCGCCCACATCTAGGGCTGGAGTGGTGGCTGGGCGGAGGGAGAAAAGTGATTTTATAGACCTCCAGAACTTGGCTGGATGGTTTAAATTTTTGGAGGGAAGATGTGAAGTAGTGAGCTTTTGCCTGATGGATAAGCCTGGTGCAAGCATTTCTAAGCATTCGATGCAGTGAGTGATCGTGGCATCCCCAATGCCTTATAGGCTTTCCACGCCTGATCTCTGGCACGGAGGTGCTCCATGAGGTCAGCAGTGATCCATGGCAGATGAACCTCCTTACTCAAGCCTTTTGGGTGGGGCATAGTAGTCCCAGATGGCAAGAAATTTTGACTTAAAGAAGTCTAGGGCGTGATCCATGGAAGGGGCCCTGGGGATGTAGACCAATCCAAGTTTGCTAAGTCTTTAGGAGACCATCAAGGTTAAGGGATTTGTATGACCTGATGATAAGGAGAGTTATCGTAGGGGGTTACTTAGTTTTGAATATTGTACGTGTTACATATATCATATGGTGATCACCAGTGAGTCCAGAAGGAGGCCTGAGGCTATAATCCTGTATGGGTGAGAAGTGAGGGCCCAGTCGAGCAGGGAGTGATTTTGAGTTTTGTGGTTTAGCTGTGTGGGCTCAGTGATGAGTTGTGCCAGATTTAAACTAGCTGCATGGTTTCGGAGCTTGGTGCTTGCACTAGTGAGCCAGTTTAAGTTGAAGTCACCTAGGATGGAGCTCCTCACCCGAGGTAATGGTTTTAGGGTGTCCAGATGTGTTGCTATAGAGTTTAATAGGAGTCAGGTGAACAATAGGGAGCCTGCTATAAAGATGGGGATGGAGGGAGTAAGGAGATTTTATTAGTGAGGTGTTGATGTTTTCCGGAAGGCAGGTAGCTGGACCGGTGAGAATTGTACCAGGAAGATATGTAATGGCTGTACCACCACCTCTCTTTGTGCCCGGGTGGTCATGACGGGTGATGGAGTAACCAGGAAGAGCTACTTCAACATCCAGGTTATGTGGTTTCAGCCAGGTCTCGGTGATAATTAGGATATCAGGACATAGTGTTAATGCTAGTATTTGTAGGAGGGCATTTTTGTAGGAGGCCGCGATGTTTAGGTGGGCTATTTTAGGCCTCTGGGTAGTTGGCCAGTTGGGGAGGGGTTTCTAGTGCTGGTGGCAGGTCCGTGATTTAGCTCAATGTCCCTGCAAGTAGTATTAAGGTTAGTGCCAGTTTTAGGTTTGGCAGAATTTTGTAGGCTTCGGTAGGGCGAGGGAGTCTGGGGTGCTGTGTGAAATAGCCTGGCATGTGGAGTTTCAATATTGCCAGCCCAGTATGGAAGGATGGGGGATGATGGATGGGCCAGGAATTCAGGAACAGTGTGGCCCGAGATATTGGCCATTTATGGTGGTGGAGCTGTGACTAGGGTGGCAGTTTAGTGGAGTGAGGTTTGTGGGGCCAGGCTGTGGTTTAGGTGAAGCGTGGGTGGAGGGATGCTAGTGTTGCAAGGAGGAAATCCCTAGCATTGATTAAAAGGCTATGTGTAGCATGGCATTTCAAGGTGAATTGATGCAACAAGAACTATAGAAAACTCTGAGTGGCCGCTAGTGGTGAGCGCTGATAATCTACAGATGAAAAAGTAGGCTGATTGGTTAAATTTGTCATGTGATGCACACTATATACTGGAGTGCTCACCAAGGGTGGTGGTGGGGGTGAAGGGCAGCTGACGCCGGCTGCCAGCAGGGAAGCAACACTCGACTGCTGCAACAGAGCAGTGTGCTCTCTTGGCCATAATTTGTCGTACCTAGGCTCAGTTTTCAATGGGTTTCCTCGGGAGGGCAGCTCGTGAGCACTCGTGACCACCAGCGTCGCTATCTCCATGGGGGCTGCAGAGAAGAACAAAAACAGGTATTTATAGAGAGAAAAGTGTTTTGGGGTGGGGGATGGGGTTTCAGGCAGGTAGTGCATTAGCAGAGATTGTGATTTTTAAAATCTGCCTCATGGATTTCTTGTTGTGCTTAAAGTCCTTACTGAAGTTAACTTTGTAAGGACACAGTGGGGAGTTATTAAAAGTAGGCACAGTTCAAATTGTAAGGGCTTTAGTAAGGTGCGAAGGTACACTCGCAATCCTCAAGGCTGACTTTAAATGGGAGTGTGCGCAAAAGTCCCCTACTGCTTAACCAAGAATCAGTTTAAAGTTAAGGTTAGAAACACAGTGCTGTAGGAATTAACAATATAAGCACCACAGATTCCCTTTTATGGACTCGGGACTCTAAAGAAGCACTGGAAACCAGAATTCATACAGTACAGGAGGCAGCAGATGATAAATATACTGGGCAGAAATACAGATCAGGGAAGCAGATAAAGTACCTCAAGGAATCAATAAAGTCCAAGAGGGTAGGATCTTTCAGAAGAAGAGATGTGCAAGAACAAGGTGGCACAATTTAAAAGTAGAGGGGATGGCTTAGAGGTAATGTGAGGAAGTAATTTTTACAGAGAGGGTTGTAGATGCATGGAACAGCCTTCCTGAGGAGGCCGTAGAGTCAAAGACAGTGGGGGATTCAAGAATGCACGGACAAGACATAAGGCAATTCTATTGGGGGTACAAGGAAGTAGGCTGTTGGTTAACTAGGATCTTCAGCTTATCCGTTAGGTAGAGAAATGGGGTGGGCCAAGCGTCCTTATCTGCCATCAAATTCTATGTTTCATGTTTCTAAATAATGACCATGTGTTGCAATATTGCTATGCACACTTATAACTTTGAAAATTTGTAACATTTGCACTCAAACATCTCAGCATAGCCTTCTTTATTACCCTACCTCATGTATGTCACAGTTGTCATTGTTCAAATATTGGCCAAAATGTTTTTCACACCTGTGGCATGCAATGGAATTACAGTTGCACAGAATTATGTTTTGGTGGAATTCTGAAATTTTCTGTACCAGATACATGAGGTGGGTTAATAAGATGGTTCTGCTGAGAATTTGGTCACTGTTGTCCAATAAATGGAAATGCAGAGCCCAGAGGTCCCTGTACTTCTACAGCTACTTATATATGCATCTATGGAGGGATGAGAGCACAGGGCCCAAAGGGCCATGTGCTCCCACAGGTAAATAATGATATAATTATACTATCTCAAAAAAATGAAAATAAATTGTAAAAAACTTCATTAATGCTCTAGTTATGGTTAAAGCTACAAAAGTAGGAAATGTGGAAGTTTCAACCTAACATCTTCACTCATCTAGACATACCAACAGGCATCTGAGTAAATTAGTCACCAGCCCCAAAGCTCACCCCATTCTCCCATATTGTACCCATTTCAGCATATTTACTTATGGAATGGGGTGAGCATTAGAGCTGATGACTCTCAAGGCACACCCCAAGGCCTGTTGTGCGTGCAAGGTGGGGTTGGTGGGTGTTAGGTTTGGAAATCCTAATGCTACTATTTCCTTACTTTTGTGGTTTTAACCCTTACTAGACCATTGACTAAGTTTTTGCAATCTATCTATCAAGCTGTTAGAATGATACAGTATAAGGCATGCAGTCATGCTCTAATATATGCACCTTTTGGTGTGTGTGTGTGATGCACAAGGCCACAGGTTATAGCAATGCTTGCTCGTTCTTCTGTTCACATTTCTGGAAGCCACCAACTTGCTCACTCTCCTAGCTCTACAGTTGGTGACTCTTTTAGAAAACCTCAGTAAACATACCTTAAATGCCACAGTTTACATGCTTTTTGATCAAACATTCCTAATTTGAATGCTTTGGCAGCATAATGTTTAGTGCAATGAACATCATCCAGTCACGCTATACTCAAAGAAGAACGTAAAGTCATTACACTTAAAACAGTCTAAACATGGTATGCTCAACCAGTTAAGTTTATTTGTTTTAATTATTTTTGTCTATAAAATCATGGCAGTATCAACCAGATAACTGTTTGTAGTGTGGGACAGCTATATAGATTTACTTTTTATGGCTGCAGGAGTCTTATGCATGGCAGGTGTGCATGGCATCCTGTGTGTACCAGGTGTGGATTGATCCTGCTGCTGGAGAGAAGGTTCTAAGTCATGCCTTGGGTGTGTTGTAAGGTATGAAGCTGCAGGCCAAGTGCATTCAACCACCCAAGGCATGTGTATACATGAGAACACAACCCTTACAAGCCATAGTGGATTATCTGTACTATAAAATGTTCAGAAGGTTCTGAGGATGAAAAAGTGCTGGCATGTGGTCATTGTGGAATAATGCACAGTTATGTGGTGTGTTTCATCCAATCAGGAGAATCTATTCTTACAGATTTTTCTTACCGAATTTTATAGGTAGGTAGGTACATAGACCAGGCAGACAGACAGATAGCTAGATAGGCAAACAGAGAGGCGGGGAGAGGCAGGCAGGCAGGTAGACAGACAGACAAATCAATAGAAATATGTGTATATGTTTATCAAGTTGCAGACTCTTAGTTTTAACTGGGCTGAATTATTAGTGGCCAAACCTTTCACCAAAATTAAATTTTCAGTTATTTCTATCAAATTAAAAAAAGTAGATTTCTCCACAGCTTCAAGATTTAAAGAACAATACGACATAGTATGTATTGAGTTTGGTTTCAATCTTTTAAGGGGCTGTGTTGAAGGCAACCAGTTTGCTAAAATTTAAATTTCAGTATAATTCTAAGAGCACTCAACTAAATGTTACAAAATACATCAGGCATACAGGTCCACACAATATGTATATGTGTCATGGTTAGATTCTTGCTTTAAAGGAGATTGGGTTATAGGCAGCCACACATTTGCCAACATTTACATTTTAGTTATTCCATTTTAAACAACTTATCCAAACTTCATCAGATCTGAAGCATTTAAACTACTGTACTTTATGGTTATGTTTAAGCAATAATGCCTGACAGAGTGTGTGTCGTGCTGGGATAATGTCACACCTCAGGTGGTTGGGCATGAGGCACGGGCGGATATCAATAACTGAGGCATGATGTTATCCCAAATGACACACCCTAGAAAGACGTATGCTAATATCTAATGGTTCGTTGTTATACAGAATAAAAAAAATAATTTTAAAGATGTTTTATATGGAAAAAATATTTTTGTTTTTAGGAGAATATGAAACAATCAAGCATATGGAGCATATGGCCATCTGCAGGTTCACAGTGCTGAGTCCTGTGATGTTGTGCTGGGATAACATCATGGGTCCAGTCCTAGACTGACCAATCAGTCCAGGATTTTTCTTGCCATTGTATAATTAATCAATAAGACATGACAGGGTGTGGTATATCATGGGATATCATCATGCCTCGGGTGGTTGGGCATGAGGCACAAGCGAGAGTGCATCCTACTGTTAAAGTGATGATATCCATGATATACCACTCCTAATGACCTTTGCTATTATGAACTGGCTCAAAAACATTTTCATAAAAAATAAAAACAAAATATTCATAACCTTGTGAAATGAGGTTTTTGGGGTGTTGGATGACTACCTTTCAAGAAAACAGTTCTTGGAAGGGTCTGGGCAACAGGTGGAGCTGCTGTAACTGTAACTGATGTTTGTGGAGGAGGTGCAGCTGTGAAGTAAGACTGTACCAGCCCTGTATACTGTGGTCAGGAGCCAGGAAACTGTGTGTGCTTTTATTTTGTTCTTAAATACTGTAGACAGGATTTTGTAATGCAAGCCACCTGAAGGGACGGAAGACAGACTGAAATGGAGCCGACTGAGTAGCAGGAGACTTCCTGTCTTTTCAACAGATCGGTAGTTGCTAGTTGTCAGTATTTAGCTTGGTAACTGATAGGTTACACAGGAGTTTTGAGTAAAAACAAAAAAAAAACAATGTTTTTCAAGTGCTACTATGTGTGGAAAATGGGCGGTTGATCGAGCAAGCGTGCTCCTCTGAGGAGAGAGCGAGACAGCAAAGTCACATGTAGAAGCAGCGAGCACTTCATTTAAAAAGAAATAGCGGGTTGTAGTGTGGCAGTACGTTTTGGCTTAACTGAGGCTGCTGCGATATCTACATTCCTTTGTAGAGTCAGGGACACAGGGTGTTTGTGTGGGAACTGAAGGAACAGGTGCGGATATGATTTCGGAGAGTGAGGAGGCTGGTGACAGAGGGTTTTCTGAAGCGTGATGAAGTAGCCCGATATCATCACGGCTAAAAACCTCTCGACCAATCAGCTTCCTCCATTTACAATCTCCAGTTCATAATTGCCATTATTTCACTTGTCTAGCTTTAAATAGGACAAAAGCCTAAGTAACTAAACATTAAGAAAATGTTAATTACATTTTGCAAGTATGTAAATTGCAAAATTATAAACCCTTAACTGTAAAGCTAGAGAACACAATACCATTATATTTAGTAACTTCATAGACTTTAAGACACATAGAAACAAAGAACATAAAAGCTGATGGTAGATTTCAACTGCTTGGCCCACCTAGTCTATTTTTCTCTACCTAAAGCATCACCACAGACCCTAATCAGTCTCTGGCTCTTTCACCTTCCCTTCCTTTCACCTAAATACCATTATGCCTTTCCAATGCATTCTTGAACTCCACCACTGCCTTCAACTTCACTTCCTCTAGTGGAAGGCTATTTCAGGAATAAACCACTCTTTCTGGGAAGAAGTACTTCCTCACATCTCTCTCTGAATCTGTCCCTCCAGTTTCATAGCATCTCCCTTGATCTTGAGCCCTTTGTTTCTGAATCGTACCTCCTTCTTGTAGCTTATTTAGCATCGTGGAGGTATTTAAAGGTCTCTGTCATATCCCTTCTCCCTCCTCTCTTCCAGGGTGTAGATATTCATCATCATCATCATAGTTTATTGTTCATCCAGAACATAAAACAATGTTGGACATTACAACAGTACAAACATACAATACAAATTAGAACACAAATCTCATAGAGTAATGATAATAAGTGCATTTAACAGTGTAATAAAAAATTTGGTTTAGGAATTTATGTACAAAATAACAGCATATACCAGTTAACAAGAAACTCAGGGCTCTAAACTTGCAAAGAGTAAATGTTTCCTTTTAGATTTGATTACTAATTCGAGAAATTTAGAAATTAGCTCAACATCAGCTTTAGTTTTAGGATGAAGTAAATCAAACAAAGGATCATAATCCAAATTCACATGTTTTATCAGAAGTGTCTTTAGAATTTTGTCACAAGCAGTATTGTGGAGGGTCATTGTATTATGATATTATAAAGGGCCTCATGAAAGCCTTTATTACATCTGCAGAATTCCTGTATATGTCCAGTGCTAGAAAGCTTGTTAAAATAAGTACATTTAGAAACAAGAGTGCCTACTTCTAGCCCACATAATTATTTTCCTAGTAACTGGATCTATGGGCAAGGTGAGATAGTCTTCTAGAACTGAGTCAATTTTATTTAACCCAAACCATAAGGCTTGTTTTGTGATCTAACTTTTCACCAGGGTTAAAGACCTCCCTTTGGGCTGCCCTGGTGTATTTTTTATGTTTGCTTGCACCCGTGTACAAGAAACATAGTGCCATCATCCGAGTTTTTGGAGGTGTGTCACCCCTCTTCCAATTCAGTCAGTGTGTTGGCAGGCGGTCCCTGTCTGCTAATGCATGCTGGAGCTGTCTATGACAGCTCCAAAATGCAATGGCATACAGTTGAAAGGGGAGCTACGCTTCAGTGAGCAATGATCAGATATCGCCTGCTCATCGCAGCTCCCCTTCACACACACACACACACACACATGCCTTTACTGCGTGCTCCCTCCCACGCACTCTATAGCCAATGGGGTGCCAATCCCCATTGGCTGTGCTGCGCCCTCCCCAAAGCTTTCAAATGCCATGCTGGGTGCCCACCCCAGCATGGCAACTCAATGGTATAGCCAATGAGGATGCCCAATCCCCATCGGCTTCACTGTTCCCCCACGAGTACAGGGTGCCACGCTGGGAGCCCACCCCAGCATGGCAACAGATGCCATGGCCAATGGGGTGCCCAATCCCCGTCGGCTCCACGCCCCCCAGCCATCCTTCTGCCACGCTGGGAGCCCACCCCAGTGTGGCAAACGTCCCACGCCATCTTTTTTAAAATACCTGTAAAGAAAAAATGGTCCCACGCAGTCTTCCTGCCCCTCCCCACAACCGCACCGACCCACTGCGCACCCTGCCTCCCACACCCCCACCCCATACTTACCTCTGGAGCATGCGCAACGATCTTCTGTGGACCAGGAACACGTCCTGCACTCTTCAAAGCCAACGCGTACTGAGGAAATGCTGGTAAGCTGTATAATGGGATAGATAGGGTTTTAAACTTTGTTGCATATCTCAGGCATTTTGGAATTTTGCACAAATTTTCAACAAAGGTTTTGGAACCCCTTCTCATGAATGATGTCACTGTCATGGCGTTATTCGGGCCCGAAGGGTGATTTCACAGTCACTGTGCAAAATCCCTTTCGGGCCCAGTGCTGAAATGACACTGCCAACATTCATAAGGTGAGCTCTCAAGAAGCCTATTTTGAAAATTTGGTGGAAAAATCCGAAAATGACTGTTTTATGAGCTTATGCTGCGCAGTTCCTACATCGCTCATAAGTTCACAATTTCAATATTTTCAATTCAGATTTTCAACATTGCCATTTTACCAGACCTCCTTATGACTAGTACAGCTGTCATTTTCACATCTTGCCCAAAATGTGTTTCCGCCCATGTAGTGCACAATGGCACAGTCGATGCGAAATCAATGTATGGGACAATTAAGAAAATCACAGTGACACTGTTCATGAGCAGAGATCTTAAAATGGCTATGTTGAAAATTTGGTGAAAAAATTCCTAAAATTACTATTTTACAGTGTCGTTGCACAGTTCCTATGCATGCCCGTAAGTTTGCAAATTTAATATTTTTCACTCCAGATTTTCAACATTGCCATTTATTACACTTCCTTATGAACAGTACAGCTGCCATTTTTCATATGATCGCCGAAAATGTGTTTTCGCACATGTAGCTTAATAATGGTGCTGGTGTGCGAAAGCAATGTTTGGGACAGATTAAGAAAATCACAGTTACACTGTTCACGAGCAGAGGTCTTAAAATGGCTATGTTGAAAATTTGGTGACAAAAGTCCATAAAATGACTGTTACAGTGAGCATTGCGCGGTTTCCACGCACCCTCATAAGTTCATGACTTTGTAATATTTTCAGTCCAGATTTTCACCAGTGGGATTTTTCCACACTTCCTTATGAACAGTACTGCTGTCATTTTCACAATATGGCTGAAGTGTGTTTTCACACTTTTAGTGCAGTGATGCGTGGTCGCTGTGGGAAATAATTGTTCGGGACAGAAAGAAAATCACAGTGACACTGTTCATGATCGAGGCACCAAAATGCCTGAGTTGACAATCTGCTGTAAAATCCCCAACCTAATTATGTTACGGGTGTGCATTGCACAGTTTCTATGTCTGTCGTGACTTCACCATTTTTAATATTTTTACTGCAGATTTGCAACATTGCCATTTTACACCTCTCCATGAACAATCGGCTGTCATTTTTACATCCTGTTCGAACGTTTTGCACCTGTGGTGCTAAATGCGTAGTCACTGTGCATAAGCAGCTTTAGGCTAACAAATTGATATTCCCCTGTTCATGAGGTGGGGTCACAAAACAAAAACATGTTGAAAATTTGGGTGAAAATACCAGCGAATGCCTGAGGTATTAGGGTTTCCAACCATAACTCCCAACCCTGTAGAGTGACAGGCATCAGGGGTGTGACTAGGATTCTTGCCTGTAATGCTCATACCATTCCACACCCTGCAGCCAGTGAGAGCATCGAGATATGCCTTGGACTCTTCAGCCCCAAAATTCACCCTATTCACCACCATTGCACCCATCTCACCCGTATTTCCTAATGGAATGGGAGTGCGCATAAGACCAAAGACCCCAAGGAACACCGTGACACTTGTCAGTGTCTGCAGGGTGGGGTGCGGTGAAATGGCATGCCGTTATGCCCAGCGACCCAAAGGCACACCCCAATGCCTGTCACTCTCTGCAGGGTGGTGGTGGGGTTGGCTTCAGTTCAATACTTCACTGCCATTTCTATTACGCAGCTCTGTAACTTCTACACTACCACTGCAAATGCCAGCAAGCAAACATTCGGCATTGACAAATGCTTCTTAATGGCTGGAATACAAGATATTCACTAGGGTCAAAAGACCTCCCTTTGATCTACCCTGGTATCCATTTTTAATGGCTGGAATACAAGATTCACAACTATTAAGAAAAGGTTGAGTAAGTTCAGCCGAGGAAATCCTTCTAGGGCCTCCCAGCTCTCGAGGCGAGGGGACTCGGCCAGTGGGCAGTTAGGCTCTCATAGCCACCACTCAGGACCACAACTCCAGACTTCTGGCTGCCCAAGGTATGGCAAAGCCTCAACCAATCGGAGCATGGCGCCTTTCAGGGCCGTGTTCCGACTGGTTCCTAACTCTCATCTTCTCCTAGCCTTGTTGTTTTCTACTGTACAGGCTGCCAAATATGTTAAAATGTACCTGATGTAGTACTGTGGGGATTTAGGAATATTGTTAAAAAATGTAAGTGTAACTGGTGTTACGCTTAAGTGTAACAACCCTCTGGGAAAGTGTCTCTTGGCTCCAGACAGGTTTTGGGAGCCAATCCAATACACATCCTTTTGTACTGAAAATTTGAAATCCCTGCTGTGATTTTAGGCCCTCATCTGCAGCTGCACTTAAATTCAGCAATTTTCTCTTTCTCCTAGCCAAGGAAATCCTTCCAGGGCTCCCTGCTCTTGAGCCGAGGGGACTTGGCCAGCAAGCTGTCTGAGCTCTCGTACCTACCACTCAGGACCACAACTCTGGACTCCCAGCTGCCTAACGTAAGGCAAAAGCTGCAACCAATCGGAGCATGAGAGCCTGTCAGGGCTGTGTTCCAACTGGTCCCTGCTTGCTCATCTTCTCCTAGCCTTGTTGTTTTCTACTGTGCAGGCTGCCAAACATGTTAAAATGTACCTGATGTAGTACTGTGGGGATTTAGGAATATTGTTAAAAAATATAAGTGTAACTGGTGTTATGCTTAAGTGTAACAGTCCCTCTGGGAAAGTGTCTCTGGCTTCAGACAGGTTTTGGGTGCCAATCCAATACACATCCCTTTTGAACTGCAAATTTGGAATCCCTGCTGTGATTGTAGACACTCGTCTGCAGCAGCATTAAATTCAACATTTTCTCTCTTCTCCTAAGTGAGGAAATCCTTCAAGGGCTCCCTGCTCTCAAGCCAAGAAGGACTTGGCCAGCGGGCAGTCAGCTGTCATAGCCACCGCTCAGGACCACAACTCTGGACTCATGCTACTTAAGGTATGGCAAGCCACAACTTTTACGTCCACCCACCCTTCCCCCTCCCTATATGATATTATATAGACTCCTCTCCCACCCTTTCCTTATTCCATGCCCATTTAACTACATCACTCAGTAATTGGCTATTCCTCTCCTCTCCCTACCTCAGGCATCCTCTGTAGCCAAACTGTTCAGCTTCATCTGGAAGCTTCAACTTCTAGCCATCATTTTGAATACTTCTGTCTACCCCTATCAATTTTTTCTGCCCTTTAGCCATATTCGGTGGATAATCATCTATTAGAATCACCACTGTCAACTACTTACTTTACTAAACCCTAGTCTAGGTGATTTCTTCCTTTTCCCCTACCTTGAGACACCTTGTGTCTGTCAGCTGCTTACTTTAGTAAACTCCCTCTCTAGGTGATTTATTCCTTTTCCTCTACCCTTGAGACACCCTGTGTCTGTTTTCACCACCTGAATCAATCATGATGACAAGGATGTGGCAGCATGTCCTGTTCCTTATTCTCATCTTACCAGATGGACGATATATGCTTCCTCATGCAACCATGGAATAGGAACTGAATGCTATGCCACACTGGAAGGTGTTCAATGACAATTATGTATATGCGGGGCCCCTGGTGTTCTGCGGCAGAATTTTCTGATTTCTGCGGCAGGGCTCCTTGACTTCCAGGCAGCATTTTCAGATTCTGCAGCATGATTTATTCATTTCTCTGATAGAATGTAGTCCTGTCTTTGGCTAAATATGATGTGATGTCATCGATGACATCATATGCTGAGCATAGAGAAGGGCTTCAGGATAAATGAGCTGGGAAAGAAAGCCTGATACTATGAAAAACAGTATATTTATATGAAAATTCACCAAAAATGATTGAATTCTGCGGCACTATATATATTCTGCAGCATGCGCAAATCCTGTGGCAAATTCCATAACTGCAGAACAGCAGATTTCCAGGGCCTTGTGTATATGCCACCAACTCCCTGCGGATACAATCAAACATTCCTCATTCCACCTATGGTGAGACATGAACTGAACTGCCTTCAGAACACTCACCACCTACTTTCAGCAGAACTGTACATGCTTTGCAATTCTCAGTCTGGACTTTATGTTTCACTGCACTAGGGAGACTGAATGTTAGAAAGGGCCTCTAACCCACATTGACTGCCTACAAAGATGTACAAGGTCCAGAAATTATAAACTATCCTGTGCTGCCCTTAGAATGTTTCTGCTACTATTACTTATATGTTTCAGAAACATAGAGCTTAATCCTGGGCCTCAAATTGCCATCACATCACCCTCAGAATTAGCAAAGATCAAAGGTATAAGCTTCTTCCATGTCAATGGATGTAGTCTGCTAAAAAGATCACCACAATCCAGGCATGGATCTTTCACACCTCTCCAGATGTCTTGGTGGTCTCAGAAACTTGGCATAAACCAGCCACAGCAGACAAGGAGATTAATATCCCGACTATTTATTATTTAGAACTGATAGGTAATTGAGAGGTGGAGGTGGCCATATCGTGCAGGACAAATATATAGTATTCTCGTTGACTCGGTAACCACTGCAAGTGAATTTGAGTGTCTATCCTTAAGGTAGTGATCTTGCAGAACACTGATGTATGTTAGAAAAGTGCAGACCCCTCCTGCTGGCTTCCAACTTCTATCATATCTGGGTGTCACGATAGGCAATGGACCCCAAGAAACTATCTTACTAGGGACTTCAACTTAGATTGGCTAACCAAGGCTTCCAAACCTCTGTCATCCTTTGTGATGCTCATGGGCTAACACAAATCATCAATGAACCTACGCACCTGAATAAAAAGAATCCCAGTAATAACTCATTGCTGGATGTTATAGTAGTATCAAACCACACCTGTTCTCTCATGCAGGCACCTTTTCAGTGATGCCAGCGATCACTGCTTCATAGCTAGTGTAAGATCAGTCCATCAACCTCTATCTTCCTCAAAATTCTCTATCAAAAGATCATAGCAGAATTTTGACCCAGGTGTCTATATGGATGCCCAAAAATATTCCATGCGATGGCAGGATTTTTACCTGGCAAGGTCAGTACAGTCTGCTTATGACATCCTCAATGATATAATATTAGGGGCCTTAAATAAATGTGCCCCTAGTAAAAGTCTATGTAAAGAACAAAACATGCTGATGGTTTTCATCTGAACTAAAATCTGCTTTGTTAGAGAGGGATACACTTTGGAAAAAAGCACGAAGATCTAAAACCCCATTGGACTGGCTTGCATTTAGGAGAGCTATAAACCTCTGCACCAGGATGACAAGAGATGCAAAAGCTGCCTGTTATCATACTGAACTCGACTCTGGTGCTAAGCACCCAGCCAAATTCGGGAACACTATCAAGGACCTTTCTGGTCACAGACCAGGTAACTCTCTTCCACCTAAAATCATATCTGGCAATAACATCATTACTGACAAAGGGAAATTCTGGACTCCTTTAACAACCATTTTACAACTGCGGGGTTAGCCTTCAATAATTCTCCTGTGAACCTGCTACACTCCCAGCTAGATGCTCATTATACTGAAACCTATTACACAAACTGGGAATATGGGTGTGGCAGGACAGTAGTGTGGTGGGTAGGTAACTGGCTAGGTGGCAGGACACAGAGGGTGGTGGTAAATGGCTGTCACTCTACAGAGGGAAGAGTGACCAGTGGGTACCACAGGGATCAGTGCTGGGACCGGTCCTATTCAACATCTTCATCAGTGACATTACTTGGGACCTAGAAGGCAGAATTTCACTGTTCGCTGATGACACAAAGCTCTGTAACAGAGTAGACACACCAGAGGGTGTAGACAGAATGAGAAGGGACCTGCAGAAACTTGAAGAATGGTCAGGGTTTGGCAGTTGAAATTCAATGCAAAGAAGTGCAAGATAATGCATATAGGGGCACAAAAACCCTGGCACAATATATCAGTTGGGGTGAGGATATAGCATGCACCAAGCAGGAAAGGGATCTTGGGGTTATCATCTCTGATGACCTCAAGGTAGGAAACAGTGTGACAAGGCAGCAGGTAAAGCAAATAGGATGCTGAGATGTATAGGCAGGGGCATCACCAGCAGGAAAAGGGAGGTCATAAATCCGCTATACAAGACACTAGTGAGGCCCCACCTGGAGTACAGTGTACAGTTTTGGAGACCATACCTACGTAAGGACATAGACAGGGTAGAGAAGGTTCAGAGGAGGGCAACAAAAATGGTGCATGGATTGCATCACAAGTCCTATGAAGACAGGTTGAAGGAACTGAACATGTACTCCCTGGAGGAGAGGAGGAGAGAGGATATGATAGAGACATACAAGTATCTTACAGGGAGGAACAGGGTGCAGGAAAACTCTATTTTTAAGCGAAAAAATGTTCCAGGACTAGAGGGCATGGGATGAAATTGGAAGGAGGACGATTCAGAGGAAACATGAGAAAGAATTTCTTCACAGAACGGGTGGTGGACAAGTGGAACACCCTGCCAGAGGAAGTGGTGGGGGCTGAAACAATCACAGGATTTAAGAATGCATGGGATAGACATAAAGGAATTCTGGAGGTCAGGGTAAGGGGCAACAGACTTCTAGGAAAACAAACTGAACTTACAAGCTCAGATGGGCAGACTGGGTGGGCCATAGGCCTTATCTGCCGACACTGTCTATGTATCTATGTATCTATGTATCTATGTAAACCTGAGTCATGGATACTGCATTTTCTCTGCAACCTGCAACCCTGAAACAGGTCGAAGATCTCCTATGTCAGATGGACACTAAGAAAGCACTGTGCGGACTCCATGGATCCGTGACTTTCTAAAGATTGCATATCACATACTAGCTGCACCTTTAACACACCTATTCAACCTATCATTAACCCAAGGAATCCTTCCATCCATCTGGAAAACAGTGCACATGATACCCCTGTTTAAATCAAGGGAATCCCTGTGATCTCAATAATTATAGGCCAATTTCCTCCTCCCTGTCCTCAGAACATGCGAACATATGAAATGTGCCAGCAGATAATGCCTAGAGGTCTATCAAGTCTGCTCAGATGTGCAACTAGCACCCTTATACTGCAACTGCCCTCCCTTCCACCCTTCCTTCATTAACCCTCTCCCATCCCTTTTGAAGCAGTCCACTGTTCTACTGGATACCACTTCTGCAGGTAGCATTACACCCAGCCACCACCCTCTTTGTAAAAAGTGTCTCCTCATCTCCCTCCTGAACCTTCCTCGCTCCAGTCTCATATCATGGCCCCTGGTATCCCTCCCTTCCTTACTTTGAACAGCCCCTCTGTACCTGTCTTGTTTATTCCTTTCATGTACTTAAAGGTTCCAATCATGTCCCCACTGTCCCTCCTCTCCTCCAGTGAGTACATGTTCAACTCCCTCAGCCTCCTCTCGTATGATAAGTCCCCAGCCCCTTGACATCTTTGTTGCCCTGTGCGCACCCTCCAGTAACTTAATGTCCCTCTTCAGATACGGGCACCAGTACTGCACGTAGTACTCCAGGTGTGGTCTAACTAATGACTTATACAGAGCAGAATCACCTCCTCCTCCTCGAAGATATACCCCTTGCAATACAATCCAGCATTTTGTTGGCCTTTGCAGCTGCCATCCTACATTGTGCTGAGTTGTTCATTGACCCTGTAATGAGCACACCCAGATCCTTCTCCTCCTCTGTCTGGGCTAACTGCACTCCCCCAGCTGGTAACTCTTCCTTGGGTTCTTCATCCCAAAATGCAGCACCTTGCACTTTTGGCATTAAACCCCAGTTGCCAGGTGTCTGACCAGGTTTCAAGCTTTGCCAGATCATCCTGTAACCCCTGCCATCCCACTAGGTCATCCACCACTGCTCCTACCTTGGTATCATCAACAAACAAACTGATCTTGCTCTTGATGTCCAATCATACGTCTGCAATGAATATCCCAAACAACAATGGTTCCAACACGAGCCCTGTGGAACACTGCTAAACTATTAGAAAAACTGTAAGTGCACAACTGAGATCAAACTTAGAATCAACCGATCTTCTAAATTCTGCACAATCTAGAATCAGAGCTAGACACAGCACAATCACAGCCCTTGCAAAGTGACTAACAACCGGCAGAAAGAACTGGACAAAAAAACTTTATCTGTGCCATATTCTTGGACTTAAGAAAGACTTTCAACATTGTTGACCACAGCCTGCTTCTTTCATCATTTCTGCCAATAGGTCTAGACTCACTCTCCCTTCAATGGTTCACCAATTATCTTACTGATCGTTTACAGCAAGTTAAAGCTGAAGATAAACTTTCACCTATCAAATCCTTACTTAGGGAGTGCCACAGGATCTAGTCTTAGTCCCATGCTGTTTGCAATTTATATCAGTAACATTAATGACAGTATAGCCAAGGCTAAAGTCTACCTATTTGCAGATGACATGGTGCTGTATCTGAGCCTGCCATCCCCAGAAGCTGCATGTAGCAACCTTCAAACCAAATTCCACGTACTACAAAACCTGCTCCTACACAAAAGCTGTTACTTAACACTAGAAAAACCAAAACAATGCTTCTCTCCTTTTTACATGTGGCTAATCCAGTCAATTCAGGATCTGTACCACAGATTTCTACAATCCTAGGGAAACCTAGAATTCATCACAAAGTTAAAATACCTGGGATTTGGCTAAATCATGAACTCTCCTTCATCGAGCACTTAGAGGACTTGCTAAAAGACTGCGTCAGAGACTCAGACTCTATTTCAGGATTAGCTACCTTACAAGTCTTACAAGTGATACCAAACGAGGCTGGTACAAGCAAAATTTCTCTCACTAATAGACTATGCGGACTTCCTTTATAGTCAATGTCCAACCCTCACCTCTCAAAATTGGATATGCTCTACCACAGAGCTTTGAGATGTATCACTGATCTTCCCTTCACCATGCACCATTTTCACCATACACAGCTGTAGGATGGATCTCCCTCTAGTTTAGGGAGAAAAAATGCATCCTTATGGACCTACAGAGCTATTTCAAAAAACTTTCACAATATATTTCGGATTGCCTTCCACTAAACCTATTAGGCACCTATACCCTGAGAAGTTACTCCTATATCTTATTGAAAATTCCCAAAATCCACTCTTGCCTGGGCAGAGCATCCATTAGCTTTATGCTGCCGACAATGTGGAACAATCTGCAGAAAATTTTAATACTGAGCTCAATTATCAGCATTTCTTCATTCAAGACCTCGACTCATGTCTCCTGAAGGAACCATGCAAGTGCTATCCGCACCATTAGTTGGAATAAACTCCCACAGCATCTCCATGTAGTCTGTCTTCTAATCTGCTCTACTATCCAATTATTACCATCCCTCTACTGCTTTCTACTGCATTCTACTACTACCTATCCACTTCTGTTACTTCATCTACACAATTGTTATCAGTTTTATCTAGCACTATTTCAGGGATCTAACTACTGGTCCTGTTTAGCTGGTGTCCTTCCCTTACCATACATCCCTGTACCCCAAGGCCCATACAATCACTACCGCTACCTTCTCACATTCTGAACTCAAACTTTGTCCACCTGTTATTTAAACTATTATCACCACAACATCATTTTGTACATATGTTATATTTGTAAATATTGTAAGCTGTATGCCCATCAATGTTGTTGTATGTTGCTTTAAATTGTTAACCACATGTTATACTTTGTCTGGTCATAAGAATACATATGGATCAGTCTATCCTAACCAGGTCCATCTTGTAAAGAGCACTGCTCAATGATGTTCAGCTGGATAAAGAAAGATTTTGATTGACTGATTGGTTAAGAGCCCATGTCTCTTGTAGTGCTACCTCCACACAGTTAGAGATGAAGTCCAACCACTGTGGGTCAGCTAGCTAGTCCTCAAACCAGCAATGTTCCAACTAAGTACATTTGGTGCAGCCTTTTAGTATCAGAATGGTGTACAGCAGGGATCGAAAGATCAGATAGGTTAGTGGTGTAGATATTGAGGTCCTTTAGTCTCTCATCATAGAGCATTTAGTGCAGATTCTGCATGATTTTAGTTGCCCTCCTCTGTCTGCCTCCACTCTATGTCCTTCCAGAGTGTGGTCTCCAGAACTGGACACAGTACTCAAGGTGGTGTCTTATCAGCAATCTATACAGGAAACACCACCTCCATCTTTCAGCTGATAACTCTCTCTCTCTCTCTCCACCCTGGCATCCCACTAGCTCTCCTAACTAACCAAAGGGTTGGGTCCTTTAAGGACCAGGAAATTAATTACCTCAGATGGGTGCACTTATAGTAATTACCATATGTTACATTAACCAGCTATCTATAAAAAGCAGCAAATAAGAAATAGTGTATCACAACAATGCAACAATAATTACCTTCCTGCCTATCTTCCCCAAATGTTTGTCATTTAATTTTTTTTTTGTACCACATTGTTTGTTTAAATTGTTACTTACTGTTGCACTATAGCACATTTGCCACTGATACTCTACCCCTGATGAAGACTCGGTCAAAGCTCTGAGGTGATCAGTGACTTGTAAACTAGCCTACCACTTTGCTTTGTATTAATAAAGTACTGAGCAATGAACTGGATATTAGTTTTGGTATACCATTTACCACGACCCACTGTCTCCTATCCACTAACCAGCTTCTTACCCAGTTTACCACCTTTGGACCCAGTCTTAAACTATCCAGTTTACTTACTACTCTTCTATGTGGAGCGATGTTGAAAGCCTTAATGAAATCTAGGTAGGCCACATTCACTGCTGCACCTGATCTAATTCCTCCGGCACCCAGTCAAAGAAATTAATCAGATTTATTTGGCATGATCCCTCCTTCATGAATCCATGTTGCCTCGGGTCTTGTAACCCATTGAATTTAAGATATTCACAATTCTTTTCTTCAGCTTACTAAAGAAGCCTATATGTAAATGTTGTTACTCTCCTGCTTAAAGCATGTCCATGTTATAAGCTGCAAACAAATTACAAAACTAACAGCAGTACTCAAGGTTCATACTACTAAGGTTCATATTAAGGTGGAAGGGCTGAGATGGCTGTCTGCCCATTTGTGCCCCTGGCTGCTATCCATAATAAGTCAACTTGTTACCGTCTATTATATACTTATCTAATCTATTTTAAATTGATTCTTGTCCTTGCTTGTTATCATGTCTAAGAGGAGTTTGTTCCATGGGTTTATGACTCTTTGAGTGTAAAATGCCTTCTTCTTATTTGTGTTAATTTTCTAGGCTTCATTTGTAAAGGGTGTCCTCTAGTTCCTTTTTGGTCATTATTGAACTCTAAATTTAACTAATTTAGAAGGTAATCGTCATGTATGATATTTTGCATAACAGCAAGTCCTCTCTTGTTTTTCTGGTCTCTAATGGCATCAAGTTTAGGTTATGTAAACATTCAGTATAGATCAAGTTGTTTATGTTGTAAACTAACTTTGTTGTTTGTCTTTGTACTTTCTTAATTTTCTCAGTAATCCCTCTGTTAATGGGGACCCATATAGCACTCTTGTTGTCAAGTATCGGTCTAATATATGACCTGTACAGTGGCATTATCACCCATTCACTTCTGTTGCTAAAATTTCTTTTACTGTCCACAATAACCCCTTTGCTTTATTTATTTGTTTTCACAATGTAATTTATATTTTAGGTCACTATTTGTTATTCCTAAGTCTCTTTCCTCTTGTGTTTCTCTAAGTGGAGATCCATCTAACGATATACATATAGTTTTATTACTCCGTTTTCCTAGGTGAATGATGCAACACTTATCTTCATTAAATCTCATTTCCCATGTCTTTGCCCATTCTAATATCTCATCTGGGTCATTTTGTAATATGGCTCTATCTTCTGAATTTATGGATTTTGCAATTTTGGTGTCATCTGCATATTTACTGAAGGTTGAATTCCAGTGGTGTCACAGTTAAAACTATGAAATCTACATGACAAGATGTGCGTGTGAACAAATTCTGCCTTGTGCCAAAGTGCGGTTGTGTAATGTTGAACATTTACATCATACCAATAGGGATGCAGCTTCAAACTAAAAGGGCTCTAGATTGAAGGAGGGCCACTGGTCTTGTCAAGGGATGTGAGGCCTGGGGATTCAAATTAAAGGGTAAGGAGTTGTGAAGGCAGCTAGTGGCAGGGTCACCATTTGTAGAACTTACTGTAGATGAATGGTTTCACCTAGAAACAGACAGCTGAGCTGGATAGCACAAGAATGGTAGACCCCCGGTCAGAACTAGGATGCACTAGTGTGTTAACATTTCCAACATAAATGGAGGTTATATAAGAATCACATTCAATAAATTGACTATCAGAGAGCATGATGTACTTGCAAGTCTAGGATTTAGAGGTGCTCTGTAAGATGTAGTGGGGGAAAATGTCTGGGTCAGTATGAAGGAGAAAGTCTGGCTATTACAGTGGAATAGATCTAATGGGAAAAGTAGTAGGTAACTCTATTTTTTAAGAGTGTGTGTGACTATAAAGAACAAGAAGGATGTCAGAGAGACCAGCAGTTCCACTGAGTCTATGTAGTTAAGCTAAGAGAGTGACTGGGAAGCAAAATTGTCACCAAGGGAGGAACAAAGGACTACAAACAACTTAGCTCAGCTTAGATGAAGTAGTGATATGTGCTTTGTGAATATTAAGTTTCACAAATGGAATTCTGATGGCATTACATATTATGCTACCATACGAATGTACAAACATATGAATTTGCCAGCAGAAACAGGCCATAATGATCAATTACGTCTGCTTGAGTGCATAGCTCAGTTAGTTCCTGGAGCTGCCCCCTGTCCTACTCTTTTGGAGTCATCCACCTCCATCCCATTACTCCTTTCCTTCCACTTTCCAGTAATGACTCCTTCAGTCCTAATTTTCTTCACTCTGTTCCACCTCCCCTTCTAGCTAGCCACTGTATTTGCCACAACTACCTCCTCAGGAAATTTTCCACCCCATCACCACCCTTTCAGTGTAAAGTGCCTCCTAATCTCCTTCTTAAATCTACACCCTACTAGTTTCAGGCTATGCCTCCTTGTTATACCCTCCTTTCTTAAATAAAAGATGCCCTCTGAGCCAACTCTGTTTATGTCATTGAGGCACTTGAAGCTTTCTATCAGCTCCCTCAGCCTCTTCTCATATGTTCTGTCCCCTTGACATGGATAATTTTGGCTGCCCTCCACTGGACCCCTCCAGTAGTTTGATATCCTTTTTCAGATAAGGCATCAGAACTGTACACAGTATTCAGGTGTGGTCTCACCAGTTTACCCATGTCATGGCACCAAGAAGTACCGTGACTGTCATTAGGGCAATGGCACAATGCTGACAGTGAACATTGCATCTGGCAATTGTGCCTCCTCACCCAGCACACCCAGCACCTTGGGGCACATTCTGCTGCATGACAAGAGAACTGGTTGTGGCATCCTAATTGCAGTACCTGTATAACAGTATACCAGTCTCACCAGTGATCTGTACAGTGGCAGAATAACTTCCTCCCTCCTAGAGGTGATTCCCTGGAGATGCAGCCAAGCATCTTATTTGCTTTTGCTGTTGCCTTATGGCACTGTGCTGTTTCATATCACCCTGACCATCACTCCAAGGTCCTTTTTTTCCTTAGAGACTGCCACCTGTACTCTCCCAAGCCAGTATCTGGCCCTTGGGTTCCTGACATCCACATGCAAGACCTTGCATTTCTAAGCACTGATGCCCAACTGCCAGATGCTTGGCCATTTCTCCAGCCTATCAAGATCCTCCCTTAAATCCTATCTCCCTCTACTGTGTCCACACACCTACAGAGCTTAGTATCATCTGCAAAAGGCATATCTTACTTTGACCCCTCTGCTATGACACCTATAAAGATGTTGAACTGCACAGATCTGAGTACTGAGCCCTGTGGGGCCATGCTGGTTAGAGGTCTAGGTTTGGATAGTTCCCCCAAACACAACCACCATCTGGTTTCTGTCTGGCAACCCGATCTTGACCCATCTCAGCAGTTTGTCCCCTATTCCCAGGTCACTCAGCGTGCTGATTAGCCTACCATGTGGCAGTGAACTGAATGCCTTGCTGAAGTCCAGGTACAGGATGCCCACCAACTGTCCCCTGTCCAATGACCTTGAAAACCAGTCAAAGAAGTGTATCATGTTGGTTTGACAAGATCTCCCCCTGACAAACCCATGTTGTCTGTCATTCTGGAGACCATTTACCTCAGGGAATGACACCAGACTTTCCTTTAGTATGGTCTCCATTACCTTTCCCACTACAGACTTAGGCTAACTGGCCTGAAGTTACCCAGCTTTGTCCCTAGGATCACTCTTGTGGAGTGGTACCACATGAGCTGCCCTCCTGTCCTGCGGACACACCTGTTCTCCAGAGAGGTGCTAAACAGGTCCATCCATGGGGCTGCTAATACCTCCTCCAGCTCCCTCAGGACCCTTTGGTGTACACCATCTGGCCCAGGTGTCTTGTCCGTGCAGTTCCCTTAGTCCCTTAAGACCCTGTCAACCCCAATCTCCCCATCATAATTCCCCCGTGCTCCCTCTAATCATCCCTGTGGCATAAGCCCATCCACTTCCCTAGTGAACACAGAGCAAAAGTACTCATTTAGTTATGCCACTTGATTTTTACCCTTTTCTGCCCATCATTCTTCCTCTTTATCCTAACAATGCCATCCTTCTGCTTCTTCTCTCCTTATTGTACCGGAAGAGTCCTTCTCCCTTCCTTACCATTCTTAGCTCTCTCTCTCTCTGCCTTGACTGCCTGGACCTCTCTCCCTGCCTATCTCGATTTCACTGCATATACCTCTCTGTCCTCCTCTCAAGGTACCTTGTACTTCAGGAAGGCTGCCAACTTTTCCTTCACCTTCTGTGCCACCTTCCTGCTATTCCAGCTAGGCCTGTTAATCCTGGCATTCTTTTAAGAGCCTTCATACAAGTGTCAGTGGCCTCGTTAACCACTTCTTAATGCCGGACCATTTCTGATCCGCATCCATCTCTGGTTGGAGCTTTGCCAGGTGCTCTTCTAGTATGTTACTAATCCTATCAAAGTACACCTTCTTGAAGTCCACCACTCTCATTTTTGTATTGGCTGCTTCCTTCCCCATGTTGATATAAAACCACACTGTGCAGTGGTCACTGCCAGCAAGGGATCCCTCAGTCAACCTCCCGGACATCCTCCCATCCAATAGCACTAGGCATTGTCTGGCCTCCACCTTTTGGATCTGTGACACCTGTGTCAGGAAACACTCCTGGATAGTATCCAGAAGGACCTGTTCCTGCAGCAGGAGGTAGCTGCAGTGCTCCAGTTTACTCAAAGATTGCAGTCTCCTCAGATACAATGTTCCTCTCCGCCCATCCTCCTGATCTGTTCCCATAGCTCCCTATCCAACTCTATGCCCTGTGAACGTGGTCTGCACACCACCCCAACTGGTATATTTCTCCAGCTGTGTTCTGGAGCACTACCCATAGGGCTTCGACTGTGCCTCCTCCCTCCTCCCTGGTGCACATTATCACTTCCTTTATGTACAGCACCACTCCATCTCCCTCCCCTTTTCTATCCTTCCTATGCAGTTAGTACCCTGGAATCTTGAGTCGCCATCATGGTACTGGATTGCCCATGTCTCTGTGATGGAAGCTATGTCCCTCCCCTCTGCCATCAGTGCTGTAGGTCTACTGCCTTGTTAGCCAGACTGCTTGCATTCAAGGACGCCTTCCTGCTCAACCCTGTCCCTCTTGCTCCTGAACCTTTTGTCTCTCCATTCCCCACAATCCTATTCCCTTGCCCTCCCTGGTCCTTTTGATTTCCTCCTGGAAGGGCCCCTCACCTGGTGATGAGTGCCTTGCACTCTGCTGCCCCATCTTTTAGTTTAAATTCAGCTTATTCTTCAAGTAACTCTCCAGTTTGTCTTTGAGGACCCCTGTTCCTCCTTACTTAGATGCAGCCTGTCCAGTGCATATAGGTTCTTGTCCTCCCATGTCCTACCCACTTTCCCACCAGCCCATCCCCATTTACTTCTTCCCCCCCCCAACCATAAGTTGAATTCCTCAGTCCTCAACTTTCTAACACAACTGCCTCAGGACTGGTAGTATCTCCTAGAAAGCTACTGATTTTTCTACTTCACTGCAGACCTTTCCCAGCTCCTTGAACCTTTCCTGCACCACCTTTACCTGGCATCCTGCCAGATCATTGAGTGCCCAGATGGACAACAGTTTGAGGCTTCCCTGTTCCTGCCCACACACTTTGTTATAATTGCTCCCACCTTCCCTCCATCATGCCTGGCATGCACTCCACCCTCCTGTTGCTTTTCCTTGTATGCTTGTTACCCCATTGTACTCCTTCAGAATTACCATAAATATTTGACATAATATTGCCAATACTAATTTTCTGGTACAGTGTTTCCACTGTTTTAAAATGTTAAAACAAATTTTCCCACTTTTGTTAGATAGCAAGCTTTACATCATCACTGGATGTGTATGACAAATGTCAGCTCTATATATGCAAAAGTAGAGAAGTTGCAAACATCCACATTTTAGAAGTTGTTCACAAAATTTCTTAAATAATTGCTTAGCAACATTTGAAACCCTGTAAATTAACATTTTCTAAACAAATGTCTCCATATTTATTCAGTTCCATAACCATTACATAATGGTTGCATGCTAATTTCACAAAGCAGAGCTCCATAGGTGGCTGCGTTATAAGCAGATAAAAATGTTCATGAAACTTCCAACAAAAATAAAGTGCTAGAATCTGAGCCTTTTATTTAAAACAATTCATCCAAATGCCATGATATTTGGCATATCTTTTGACTCATATCAGCAATTAACCATATCAGAATGCAGGTCCCTACCTCAATAGATGGCTAATCTATAACCAAATAACTACATTTAAAAATGTATTTATTTATTTATTTATTTAAGAGTTACCAGGAAGGCATGCTGAGCAGAGTACTGCTCGATTCCAGATGCCCCTGGGGTTTTGGGGTTACAGTGGGACATGATACAATCTGCACAAAACAATACAGTGGAACATGGTATGGTCAGTCAGAAAACATACATAAGAAGTAGTAGAACAGCAGTGGGTGACATACATAATATAAAATGGAACAAATTGAGGGTAGGCACATTTATTGTACAGTATACAGTGATTTACTATGAGTAGCTCAGAAACAGTGGAGAGAACAGGCTTGATTCATTACCTGGGCAGGTACAGGAGTGAGGGGGTTGGGGGTTGCAGGAGCAGGTGGTAGAGAAGTGCAATTGGAGAAGGGCATTTAGTTGGGGAGTACTTGTGGAGTGTCTAATATCGGCTGCCAGGGAATTCCACAGTTTGGGTAACCTAAAGCTGAAAGCTGCCTGACCGGACCGGTGATCTATGCGGATATGCAGGAGCCTAGCGTGGCTGCATGGAGCGAGTGGTGGGGGTAGGGCAGTTAGGGAGGCTGACAGATAGGATGGGAGTGATTTTGACCAGAACTTTGCGAGGTTCTAACGCAGTGACATGCTCTTCTGTTGTGTAAAGAGGTGAGGTTCAAGGAATGGTATAGGACACAGTGGTGGGTGCGGGAGGGAGGTCAAGCGAAAAACGGCAGAAGGAGTTGAATAGGGGTCAAGCCTTGCTAGGGAGGTTTGAGGGCTGCGATAAACTGTGTCACCATAGTCAAATATAGGAGGATCATTTTTTGACTATTTCTTGCCTGGTTGGCAGGGTATGCAATTTTATTTGGTGAGGGCTCCCAACATAGGGTTCAATATTTTGTGTAAAGCATCAACGTGTGCAGAGAAGTTTAGGTGTTGGTCTAGCCAGATGCCTATATAACGAAGGAGGTGCAAGCCTCAGTGGGAGCTGTCCAGGGTGAAGAACTTTGGTGGCTCAGTAAGCCGTGTGAGTTTGGGCGGGAGCCAAAGGTGAGGGAGATAGTTTTTGAGTTTAGGACTAGCTGGTTTGAGATAAGCCAGCGTTGGGACGGGGTCAAAATCCTTCTGAAGGCAGGCTGTCACAGCACTGGAGGATGGGCAGAGGCGAACAACACCGTGTCGTCAGCATACATGTGGATGGCAGTATTTGGACAGACTGCTGGCAGGTTGTTGAGAAATATAGAGAACAGTATTGGGCCGAGAACCGACCCTTGGGGACTCCGCTGGTGACTGGGAGTAGGGTGGATGTAGCCGAGCCTATGCGGACAGATTGGGACCTGTTAGTCAGGTATGAGTGGAACCAGTTATTTTCAGCAGCCGACAGGCTGGTTAGAACCAGTTTAGCCAGCAACAAGGGGTGGAGACGGTGTCAAATGCTTTTGCCAGATCAATAAATATGGCAGCTGTTAATTCCCTTTGTCCATACCTGTGAGGATAGCGTTTGTGAGCCGGAGGAGAGAGGTGGTGGTGGAATGATTTTCCTGAAACCGCCTAGTAAGGAGTTAAGAAGTTTATCGACTCCAGATAGTGGTGGAATTGGGAAAGGACAGGCGTTCTTGAAGTTTGGCCAGAATGAGAGCAGGGATATAGGGCGGTGAGTTGGAAGGTGAGAGGTCCCTCCTTTGGGAAGGGAATGACAGTGGCTTGTTTCCACTTTTGGGGACTGCACGAGTTTAAAGACAGGTTGAACAGCAGGGTTAGCGGGTGGGCTATGGCAGGTGCAGAGAGCAGGAGCATTTTGGAGTCGAGGCCAGAGGGACATTTACCTTTGTCAGGGTTGAGACCTCAGTGGTTTAGCACCTGAGCTGGTGATACAGGGCATAGGAGAAGCAGCTGAGGAGGGTTCGGTGGGGAGAGGTGGGTGGGGAAGGGAAGGGTAAAGGAGGAGAAGAAGGGATGATCTGGCAGTGGAGAAGTAAATTGAATTCGGAGGCTACCATGCTGGGATCCGAGATGTTTTCCTGCAATGTTTAGTGAGGGGTGGGGTTTGGGCCGGTGAGGAGAAGGATTTATGGACTTCAGAATTGAGTTGGGTGACCGAAACTATTATTCAAAGCATTTTTGAAATAATTAGATTTGGCTTGCCTTATGAGCCTGGTGCATGCGTTTCATAGTGACGATGGTGGCGCTGTGCCATGTGACTACCTGAAGCCTTGAAATTTTTCCAGGCGCAGTCTCTGGCTTCGTAGTTGCTGCATCAGGCTTGTTGTAATCCAGGGCAAGTGGGTTCCTCTAACTCGGGATAGCCTGGAGTGGAGCATGGTTGTCCCAGACGGAGAGGAAATTAGAGGAGAAGAAGTGCAAAGCATCATCAATGGAGGGGCCTTAGAGATGGAAGACCAGTTAATACTGGTAAGGTCGTTTAGGGCGCAGGCAGTTCAAGGGACTTATAAACTCTAGTGAGGAGTGACCGGGTGGGGGAGCAGAGGTCAATAGATTTACGCACCATGTAGATCATATGGTGGTCACTAAGGGAGTCTGGTAGAAGGCCCACTGAAAGATCTGATGAGGGTGGGTGGTGGCGCCCAATCCAGGAGGGTATGTTTGTTGGACTTATGGTTTAGGCGAGTTGGTTCAGCTATTTGCTGGGACAAATTTAGGGCATTTATGTGTTGCCCGAGCTTTGAGGCTCCCTTGTCTAATAATTGAGATTGAAATCCCCAAGTATGTGAAGTTAGCACGCCCACCGTAAGGGACCTCAGGGTGCTGAGATGGTCGAGGATGTTACCAGTGGAGTTACAGGTGGGCAGTAGGATCCAGCAATATAAATTGGGATGGAATGAGTTAATGAGATTTTGACTAGGAGGGAATCAATAGGTTGTGTAGGGGCCGACAGTGTGATACAGGAAAATTGAAGAGCGAGAGAGATGTACATGGCAATGCCGCCACCCTTCTTTCGGCCCTGTCTATCCTGGAGGATTAGGGGCGAAACCAGGTATAGAGAATTCGGCATCCTGGTTGTGAGGTTTTAACCAGGATTGGTGATAATTAAAATGTCAGGGCAATGAGTGAGGACAGTGGTTTTGTAAGGCAGCAATTTTGTTTAGGATGCTGCATATGTTTAGTTGGACAATCTTAAGTCCTTTCAGGAGGGGCGTGGCAGTTGTGGGTTGTTTAGCAGCATTGGGTGCAGTTGGTCCTGGATTGCATTCAATGTCCCCGGCTATGAGGAGGAGGAGGGCCAGGGGTGACTTAGTAGGCGTAAAAGTCTTTGGAGATCTCCAGTGTCGAGAGGGGTGATATGCAATACAATAGGTATAGGTGCGGTACTTGTGGAGGGGGACATAAAGAGCGGGCAAACCTGCGTGGAGAGAGTTGGGAGGATAGAGGCCCCAGGGACCAGTTGGGCTATGGCGACATGTTTAGCTCCACTGTTGCTGTGGAGAGGGGGTGATAAGGAGGCTTTAGGGAGGTATGGCAGGACACAGGCAGAATGGGATGGGATGATGGTGGAAAGGAGGATAGGAGAGGCAAAGCAAAAAATCGTGAGAGCTAAAACTGCATATTTAATACTTTGTATTCTTGCTATTTAATTGAACTGGTTTTAGAATCACTTTACTTTGTGGAGAAGGAAACTGTGCTGCGGTGGCCTCTAGTGGCTGAAGAGTATAGGAACTAATGGGAAAGTGAGCTGATTGGTTAAAACAGCTCACGGGGTTACCACTATATAAGGAGGAGCCGACCAAGGGTGGTGGTGGGAGTGGTGGGGAGCCTCGCATAGTGCAGGTGGGGCTGAAACTTCTGGAGGGTAGCTGAGAACAGGGATCGCTACCTGCTGGCTCCTGCAGCTCCGTCGTCCACGGGAGGGTCTGTGGCTGTGGGGAGGCTACAAGGTAGCTAGCCCTCGTGACCGCACTGCTGGGGGAACAGAAGAAAGGGCAGATTAAGTACAGGTAGGTCGATGGGAGGAGGAGCTACTAACACTTCTAACCAGCAGTAAAATGAATTACAGCAGAGAAAATCACATAAGCAGCAATTACACACAATTCGATCTTACATGAGGCTACTCATTAGAAGCAGTAAAGCCGAGAATCCCGGTACAGCGTCGATTTAAATTCAACTGAACCCAAAATGTTTGGCTCTAACAAAAATTGCAAGGAGCCCTAGGGAGTTGATTTCAGTGGGTAATTTCAGTGCAGGCTGTGGCGCTCGTTTTGCCTTCACCACTGGGCTATAACCTTGCACTTTTACAATCTTAATTTTTGCCTTGAGATTCTGGTCAAGCACTCCTATGGGTACAGTTTTGGCGCAGGTAGGCAGAGTGCTGAAAATCAGATAACGAGCAGCAGCTCTGCTCTACCGAGGGCCAAATTACTAAAGCAGTGAGCTGGCAAGTTAAAAAAAAGCGCCAAGTTTAAAATCCTGTGGCACAGCTTCTGGAGGATAGCTGAGAACAGGGATCTTCCTGCTGGCTCCTGCAGCTCCGGCCGTCCGTGGGGGAGGGTCCAGGCTGTGGGAGGGCTAAGGTAGCTAGCTCCCCTCGCTGACCGCACTGTTGTTGCAACATTCCACAAAAGTCCACAGAATTTCTTATGGAATCTCATCAGAATTCCATGAATTTGGAATTCTGAATTCTAAATAACTCTATTTTGTTTTTACAATGACTTGGGACGTTCTGTAAACAAGACTTGTTTCTCACAGAACTCAGTCTGTTTCTTATGCAACTTTTAATGAAGTAAATAAAAATACTGATCACAAAGTATACTATAATAACTGGGGATGTTTTCTTCCATAAAAACACGGTTATAATTTGCTGTTTTAACTCTGTGTTATAATGATGAACATACAACAGGTTTCCTTACTTCACTCATGCACAAGGCTCCACCCTTCACTGTTCCTGTGCTCTCTACTTCGCCAACCGGCATCAGTAGCTCTCTGCAGCATGTATATAAATAAATAAAAACCTTGCCTCACATTCACAATCAAAAATCCTTCTCAATTAAATCTTTTTAAATGAAAAAAAAAGAAATTTTTCAGCAGCCATAAGACGGCAAACTGCACCTCAGCCAAACTGGATCAAGGCTGAATACCAATATAGTTGTATTTTATATAATTGTTGTGGCAGAAAACATTCCCAGCAATTATATAAAATAAAACATAGGGTGGTGTGTAAAACTTGAATTTACACACACCTCAGTGTTGCTTGAATAAATCTCTTGAGCTTTGTTCTTGGGGTTTATATAGCATCCAACACGTCGGGTATGTGTAAAATAGAGAATAAAGTATGGGTCGGGTGTGTAACAAGAAGTTTACACACAGGGTTAGATGTACATAAACCCCTAGAGTGAGCTCGAGGGGTTTATTAAAAAGCATCTAACACTAGGGGTGTGTGTAAACTCGAGTTTACACACCAATCCATTTTATTTTATGTAATTGCTGAGTTTCCTTTTGCCACAGCAAATATATAAATAAAAAGCTGTTGCTCTCGACCGTGGTCGGTTTCAGTCTGTGGTCCGTGGTTGCCAACAGGAATGACACATCTTTTACTTTTTTATTTGGTAGGGCAGGCCTATGTTTGTTTTAGTATAAATTTTGAAAATTTCGTTGTAAGAAACACTTACCACCGAGTTCAAGTGGCGGTTCGCAATTTAGCAAAAGAAAAGCGGACAGCGTTGGAATGGCAGAAGACAGGAGGACGACAAGAGTAGGAAAGTGCATGTTTGCCGTTATAAACGCCTCCTTTATAACGGCAAATTACCCATGGTTTCCTATGGAAAAAGAGGAAGCCAGTAATTATATTCTCGTTAAACACACCACTCCATGTATTATTCTATATATCCTTCCACAACCAAAGACAGCATATAGTAATTGGAGCTCTTTTTCCTGTTTACAGCTGCCTTGTCACCCAACAAATCTGCTTAATGTCCTTGAGAAGCAGATTGAGGATATCTACTCTGAGACAAGGCTCAACAAGCAGCTGCTGTGCATGTTGCATATCAACATGTTCAACAGTCTATACAGCAGAGCCAGCCACGATGCAATGCAATAACTTGAAGTAAAATGACATGTCACCAGATATTGCACAGCAAAAAGGCTTAATTGCATTGAATTACATTCTTCCTGTAGTATACTGCAGCATTTTGTGATATACTACAGCAATACTGTGTTGAATCTTGGCTGGCACCACTGTGTGTCAGTGAGTCTTGGGAAAAGTAAATAACCTTGGACATCTCTAGCATGTATTAATGACACTTTAAAATACATGCTATACACAGACTAAGAGAAACACAAGGAGTTAACTGTGTAATACCCTCTTGGAAACCTAACATAGGAGATCTGCCTTTTCTGCAATCCGCACGCCTAAAGCTTGGACTGCAATCCCCTGTAATTTAATACCAATACACAAACTAATAAAGTATACATAGATAAAAGCCTGGATGTCAGAGCAGGAAAGTGACCTACACAATGTTGCCTTGCAGTAAAGGGAGCTAGTTTGTTTATTAATATCAGATAGGCTTTCTCAATTATTTATATCTTTGTATTGGTATATTTTGTAACACTTTATTTGCAGTATGCTTATGATCTGTAATTGTCCAAAGTACTGTATATAACATGTCATTTGTGTTTTGATATGTTTGAAACATGTTATAAATAAGCAGAATAATGTACATGAGGCGTGACTAATGTTCTAATTCAATATTTTATACGAAAACTCCACTGAAAATTAACTTTGCTCAATGGGCAATTTGTATTCATACAATGAATAAAATACATTAGTACTACTACTACTACGTGCTATGGGTTCCCAAAGTCCTCAGACAAGACAGCAGTGCTAGCAGAACCTGGAACCTCAAAATGCCAAGCCTCAGCTCCCAGTACCATCATGTTAGCAACATTAGCCCTCCAACCACTCCTACTCTGGCTGAGCCTACAACCTGTGTGAACTTCTGCCTTGTCAATACCACTGGTGCCAGTTTTACACCTTTTTGTGGACAGTTTGATAAGGTTAGTTTGTGCACACCAAGTTATGGGCTGGCTGTTATCTCAGCTGCTCAGCAAACACCTGCCCTTTTTATGTATTTACAGTATAGCTTTCTACATGACTGTAATTTTTTAACCATTTATTATTTGTATATAAACATTACATGTATATTAATTGCTATTTTTCCATTTATATATTACAAAAAGTGTATGTATATTAATAATGTTACTTTCTATTTATATATTGCATGTATAAAGAGGTTTCTGTTTTGCAATTGATTACACAACATTTTTTACCAATTAAAATTAGTGTCTTGCTCTATTCCTTTAGATGTTAGATGGGTATCCAGCCACAACTTCTAGAAAAATTATCCAACCCAGAAAATCCACATTAAGCAAGCTTTATAGATTTATTTCAGAAATGTATTACTTCATACTCTATCACAGATGCCCCCACAATGCAAAGCATCATGGGCTGCATATGCAAATCACCACAGAATGTTATGCTGGTTTGGCCACATCCTAGTACAGACCCAGCATTTCACCCTTTTGTTGGGGCTTCATCTGGGAACTAAATGGCCAACCTGTTTTGTCAAAATACATATGTAATTATCATACAAATATTTCATCTCACACTCTGATATTAAAGTGTGTTTCTCATAAAAACAGTTTATTTATTTGAATATATTACTATAAATCAGTGTACACAGTGTGAACAGAGAACTGCTGCTTACTTTGTCCTTCTGCTTTGAAATCTCATCAGTTCATATTCTTATTTTGTTCTGCTCAATTTTGATTTCATGTATGAAAACATACAACTTTTTACGAGCAGTTGACATGATCCATCAGGCAACTCATTCCATGGAGTGGCCTGCCCGATAAGATAAGTGAGCTACATTTGAAATTTTTTAAGTAGTGTAAATGTATTAATTTTAACTTAGTATGGTCAGCTCATAGATCCCAGGTGATTGCTAAGCACTACAGCCTCTCCCTGAAAACAGCATTTAGTGAAGAGGTTCAGGATTGGGGCTGCAGGTGCTCTATGTAGTTGACAGAAGTAGTTACTAATAGATCGAGGAAGATGACTATCTAAATGTACTATGAATATCTTTGTAGGCAGTTCTACAAGTATGTGGCTAGTATATCATATAGTACAGCCCCATGCACGTAGCACCACCAGCAAAGATAATCATAGTACATTTGGATAGCCCTTCCTGACCCTATTAATAACTATATTGAACCATAGATAATCCTGCAGCCCCATTCCCAACCTCACATCATCAAAGTGTTGCTTGGGGTGGGCTGCAGCACTCGGACACCTCCTGGCTTGTTTGCAGGAGTTATGAGCTGAGCATAGTAAGTTATAAAAACTAATGCATTTACACTATTTGAAAAAATGTCAAATGCGGCTCACTTAGCTTATCAGGCAGGTAGCTCCCTTGAAAATGAGTTGTCTGCCTGAATCCCAAAAATATGTCATCTGCTCTTTAAATGATTCACAATTCAGTCACAGAGATCAAGGTATCATGCTGTGATGCACATTTTGATTTGATGCTGGTAAAACATTATCAAGCCATGGTGCCATGGACTTGCATACTCCTCTCATGAGCAACACACTACTGCTACCTTAAATACTCATGCCACTTTAAGTACCATGCTGCTGTTATCAGTTAATCTCTGTTATAGCTTCAGTTCTCATATGTACTTGCAAACAAGATAATTCCTTATCTGTACACTTCTATCCTGTGCAGGTTTATAAGTGACTGTTTCCTAGATAAGTAATCACAAAACATAAAACACATTTCCTTTGTAGACAAACTTCTCTTCCATTAAGCATACTTGTTATTCAAACTTGTGATACATCTTTCATTGTTTATAATTTATAGACCTACTCACATTCTAAGTAACTGTGGCTTCTAGCCTACCATCGATTACCGACACACAAAAATGTGTTTTACATCATTTGTTTGCCAGCTTTGCTTGTTAAAAGCTTCTCTTGCAAAGCCTACTTTTTCAAAATGTAAGTGTAGAATTTTACTCAGGGAAGACCATATTCTGCTTGCATAATTTGTCATTTGTAACACTCGAATGTCATGTTGTAAGTGTTTTTATAGCTGTTCTGAGGGGCCAGACAGCAAGCCATTGCTGAGGCAATGGTGGACAGCACCACACCTATCAATATTCAGGGCGTTCATACTTCTACGGTCTTGCTGTCTCACTAGTCACCCTCTCATCAGCACTAGTTTTTCTAAAACAAACTTTTTGTGTGTCAGATACTCAGTTCAAGCAACTGAACCTTGGGGAGGGTGCCAGCTCCAGCATGTTAGGTCCACCCAGAAGATTGTTGGGGATGGAGGTGGGGTCAGAGGGCTATAATGATGACTTCTCCATGTGTTTAGTCACGAAAAACTCAATTTGTCTAATTTATGTTAATGGACTAATACATGTTACACAAATGTCCTGATATTTATATTGTGCTTTCACAGCACTAAAATTAAAACAAAGGAAAAAAAGTTCCTTATATTGTGGGTTGGGGTTCTGGGTTTTTCTGTTACAACTTTTTTCTGATTTTTAATTATATGATAAACAATTTAAATATCTTGCCATTTCCAATCATACCAAATTCTGTTTTATAATTATAAAGTGTCATGTTACAGAAAGAAAGTTGGTTGTTGGAGCAAGGTAGCGTTTTGGATTTTTTGCAGGCATTTCATGTTGAATAAAGGATTTGTACTTGAAACTATATGGATATGCTTCATCCTTATGCCTGGTGAGTCTGAACACTTCAGTTGCTTTTATTTGATTTATATGGCATAGTCCTGGCGTTAGGCAGTGGTGCTGGTCTCTACTTTCTCTCTCTCTCTCTATATATATATATATACATGTGTATATATATATATATATATATATATATATACACACACACATACACAATAGGGGTGAGAGCTTTTAAAGTGTGATAAATGCAGCTCTTTCCACTGAAGTGTGATAAGTGATGATGACATCGCTACTGTGATAATAAATGCCATTTATACATACTGTGCTGATGTCACCACTCACTCACTAACTACAGCCTACATTCTAAATTGAACTGCTTCACAAATCTGTTTCTCACTGCTACTTGCAAGTAACTCAATTAACATTTCAGAGGACACTCAGCTGTTTCCCATAGTGTTTCAACAACTCACAGCCCATTACTGTGCTACTTTCAAATTCAAGAAATACTGCATTCTAAATGACAGTGCTGCACCACACAGTTTCTGTTTCTCACTGCTAGTGGAAAGTAACTCATTTAGCATTGCCAAACACATGCATCTGTTTCTCATAGTGTTTCTAACACTCCAGCCCATTCAGAAACACTCACACACAAACAGTGCTCTCAGTATAGCCCAGAGGTTAGAGAATGAGCTTTGAACAACATTGGTACATCCAGCACACCAGACCTGAGGTTGACTCACACATTCTCCACTTCCACACTGTGTGACTCTAAACAAAGTCACTTAACTCCTACTGCTCCCAAGTCACCCCTAAAATTTACCCAGTTACCAAACACTAAAATAAAAGAGCAAACAGGAAAACATATCTATACTTCTGAGTTCTCACCTCCATTGTATAAATAGCATACATGATGTGCAAATGGTGTGCTATGGAAATATTCTCACTCCTGCATCATGGGCTCTGGATAACTTCACTCGTGCCTTTGGCACTTGTGAGATGTCTGTAGCTCACTTTGTAGGAGTGAGAATATTTTCCATATCACACTCCTGCTCATCATGTATTTCTGTAGATATATATATATATATATATATATATATGTATATATATATATATATATATATATATATTCATTGCAAAAAGCTCTGTTAATGCATCAGTTAGGGTTAACGTGAGCAAAAGTGGGGAAATGAGATGTTAGGGTTGCGCTAACTTCCACCACCACCCATCCTCCACAGATTGACAGATGCTGGAGTGTGCTATGGGGTCGTGAGGCCCAACTCTCACCCCATTCTATGTGTAAACAGGTTGACATGCTACAGTAAAGGAGAATGGGGTGAGAGTTAGGCCTCATGGGCACCATCGCACGCAGCCTCTGTCAATCTGTGGATGATGGGGTGGTGTGGTGGTGAGGTAGGGTGCAATCCTAACATCTCATTTCCATACTTTTGTCTCTTTAACCTTGACTGATGCATCAATTGAGTTTTTGCAATGAATTTCTTTTGAGAAAGTGTAATGTAACTGGTAACTGGTAGGTCTTAGTGGGAGGGTCTTCGGGACCTGCGCTCCTTCCATTCCATTTATTTTGTAAAGGTATGCATATGTGGGAGAGCGGCCCTCTGGTCCCCTGCACTCCACTCTACATATAACTACAGAGCTATGCAGCAGCCCTATAGGGCAGGAACACTTGTAACAGTAATTTGCCAGTATCTCAACAACGTAGCAGCTATAAAAAATTCAAGTGCCATAGTAATCATGACAACATAACCTCCATGTGAGATAAGTTGACAAAATCTGCATCTTGCATCGTTTACAAGACATGGGCACGAAAAGTGCTAAGAAGGCACCCTTTAACATGTTTTGCCAATACCCTATAACCATAGTAAGTAGAAAAAAAGTCCACTGCTGGTGTAATCTGTGATTTCCAAACTTGTTTCTGCAGCTTAGTTCATTAATGGTGAATTAAGCTGTGGGTAATGAAAAATCCGTATCTCATTTATTTTTGAGATACAGGCATCGAAAATCATCACAGGCACCGCAATGTTATCCTACAGGAAATGTCTCAACTTTTGAATGCTGTAATTTTGGACCTGTTGAATGTAGTAGTACCAAACCACCAAAACACACATCTGTGAGACCAGGGCTTACCCTGCAAATTGCAGCCCAAAAGCCCCAACTGTTTTGTTGCAAGGGAATGGCAAAAGATTTGCAGTTTTTGGCCAAATTATTTTTGCAAGTGCGACAGTTTCAAAAAAACAACACGACACTTTCATATTTGTGAAAGTGTCACAGCCATTCTGACACAATTTGTGAAAGTACTGGGGCTCTGAGTTTTAAAATGACATTTCTGGTGGGGTTTCCCCTAAAAGATAGGAAGTCATCCTCAGGCCCTGACTAGGTAAACAACAGTCAATGTTTACCTAGGGAGTCCCAAATTTAAACACCAGGCATTTTTCTCTCACTAACTGAAAGCAAGATGGTCACTGCATAAAAGTATAATGGCCATTTGCAAAAATAAAATGTACTGGTGGCAGCTTTGAGAGACATGTATTTTTTTCCCATTGACTATAATGGGAAACTTGTTTTGAATAACATTTAAAAGGTTTAATATTTTTCACCAAATCTTGAAAGGTACATCAGTGACCCAGACTGCATCTTCCTGAAGATTTCAGACCAATCAGACAAATCATGCAGGCTGAAGGTGCAAGCAAAAAACACAAAAAGTCTGTTTTTGCATTTTTTTGTTCTGCTGCTCCACAACCATTCATCTGACCATAACACAACTTGCCAGATCCAGAGTCTATGGTACTAGACTCGCATACAAAATATCAGGACAATCTGTCATATGGTGACAAAGTGGGCTGGCAGTATAGCCTAGAGGTTAGAGGAACGAGGTGTAAACAAACCTGATACATCCAGCAGACCAGACCTGAGTTTGATTCTCACAACCCCCACTTGCATATGGTGTGACTCTGAGCAAGTCCCTTAACTGCCCAGTGCTCCCAGGTCACCCCTGAAAACAGCCACTTGTGCCTAGTGGGTCTTGCCTGGTTACCAAAGACAAAAAAAAAAACTTTATTAATGTGCAAAATTTTGGGTTTAACATTAAAGTGCTTACTCAACCCTAACCATACTGGTGCTACTGTGCCAGTATAATGTGTGTTTATATATACAGGTATATATATATATATATATATATATATATATATATATATATATTTTAGAGCAAAAACTCTATTAGTGCATCAGTTAGGGTTGTTCCACAGCAAAAAGTGATAAAATTCGGTTTTAGGGTTGAAACCCCTGGACCCCCACAGCCCACCCCAACCACAGCATCATGGTGTGCCATGGGGTCATCGACCCTGACTCACACCCCATCACATGTGTAAAGAATCTGAGCTGTAGAAAAATGGGGTGAGAGTTGGGACCGATGACCCTATACACACGACAGTTGGGGTGGGCTGGGCTCTAGGGGTTTTCAACCCTAACACCAAATTCTTCACTTTTGTCACTGTGGAACAACCCTAAATGATGCATTAAATGGATTTTTGCCTCTAATTTCCTTCTTTAGAATGATGATGAGAAATAGAATGTATGCGGCAGCAGGAGCGTGGCGCCTTGTTCTTGCGCTCCTGCCACGTGATGTCTTGTGACATAGTAACAGGAACAGCAATGCAAACAGAATCACCAACAGTAGCACATGGTAATGCAAGGTAAATGGTAAAGGAAATGTTAACAGAAGCATAAGCGCCAAAAGTGATGCCGGCGTAACAGTGATGCAAACAGACATTGAAACATGTACGAAAATGCAACTGGTAACATGAACAGTGATGGCAGCGGTATTTAAAATGGAAATGTTAAGTGTCACAGCAAAAGAATGCGAAGGGAACAGAAGCGAAATGCAAATGCAAGTGCACACGTAAGCGCAAACCGTAACACACACAGGCATGGTACCAGATTTGTAAATGCAAATGGTAAAGATAACAGGAAGAATAACGCAAAGAAACAGAAACAGAAATAGGAACAGAAGTGTATGGAAGCATAAACCAGATCATGCATGGGCACAGTACACGCAATTGTAAATGCAAATGGTAATGGTAACAACAACAATAGCACCAAAGCAAATAGAAGCATGAAAGGAAATGCAAGCGTATGGAAATGCAATCTGTAATGTATAGGTACATTAAAGGAATTGCAAATGCAAATGATAATAGTAAAAGCAAGGAAGACACAAAATGAAAGAGAAATGAAACGAGAATGAAAGGGCTGCCATAAACAAATGGCAATGAGCATGGTGATGCAAACAAAAACACAAAGAAACAGTAGTGTAAATGCAAATGGTAACAGTAATGAAAACACAAGTGCAAATGACAACACAAGGGTAATGCATGCGGTGGCGTGCGTGAGGAGCATTACTGCATAAGCAGGGACAGAAACACAAGTTGAAACAGTAACTGCAACAGTAATGGAAGTGCATACCCTGTTTTGCAGAACAGGTGCATAGCGAAACACAGTGTGTACAAAGAATGTATGCATTGTAATGGACATCAAAGCTGAAAATGAGCATTGAAGTGCTTAATTGCTAATATCTCAGCAACCGCATGTATAGAAAAAAATTACAATTTCACAAAATCATGAGTTTCCTGGCTTGGATTTTGCTGTTGCATTCACAACAAAAATCTGTAACTACTTGTCGTTTTAGAATACAGTCCGAAAGGCATGGCGTACACCACTATGTTAGTCTATGGGAAAAAATGCCAACTTTGGAGTATTGTAACTTTGCAGCCATGCAATATTTTTCACCAAACCACCAAAGGCACATCTGTGAGATGTTGGCTGCATTCCTCCACATTTTGGCCACAAGACCTAACCATTCTTTTGCAGCAAGGTGGCAAGAACTCCTGTCATTTTGGCCAGAGTGTTGCAAAGTACTTTCGTGATTTGCGAAAACTTTTAACAGATTTGTGAAAATGTCATGAGCACAAAAGTGCTTTATGCAAAGTACTTTTTCCAGAACTTTGAAAACATATTTCTGGGGTGTTTAACCCCAAATAAATACATGGCTTAGCATTCTCAGATTTGACTAGGTGAGCACAAAAAGAATTGTGTCCCTAGATGGTCCCAGTTTTAAATGCCAAGCATTTTCTGATCACCAACTGAAAAAAAAATGGTGGATTTGCAAAGTACTAGGGCCATTTGAGACAGTAAAAGTGCATTTATGAAAGTGTCAAACTTTTGTTAACTTTTCCCTTGACTTATAATGGGAACTTGTATTTGAATAACCTTTGAACTGTTCAATATTTTTACAAAAAATCTTCAAAAAGGCACATTAGGCACTAACCGCATGTTCCCTGAGTTTTCAGACCGCTAGCACAAACTGTGCGACCTGTAGATACGAAAAGTAAAGAATTCATCTATCGTAAATGAGCACGCAGATCGCGCTTAATAACCCACAGCCGATATCCAACCAGTACAAAACCTGGCAGATCCCAAGGTGTATGGTTCTTGATCGTGCATTCCAAATTTCAGGTAAACCTGTTGAATGGTCACAAAGTTATTAGGTGTAAATTTTGACCCTTTAACAACTAAAAGGGCTCCTCAACCCTAACTATGGTAGCACTACCATGCTACCATAATATGCATATATATATATATATATATATATATATATTCTTTTCAAAAAACTGCATTATGCACCAGTTAGGGTAACATAGTGCCAAAATTAAGGAAAATGTGGAGTTAGGGTTTCCAACCTAACTCTACCCCACCCCAAGCAGCAAAGGAAAAATATTAGGGTTTTGGGTCTCTGGAGTCTTAGCAAATCAGTTGTGTGGTCTCCTTGGGGTTGTCATCCTGCTACTGTGCCTGACCACCACCTGATGGCGACTGTCTCAGGAGACTGGAGGGCTACCAGAGGACATCAACACACAGATGATGTGCCACGATGCATTGCTGAACATCCTGCTGGTTGAGGACATGCTGGACAGGCAGCATCGGGCACAGTGATGCGAGCACCCCTGAGTGTTCCTTGAAAGACTGCTGGCCCACATGCTGGGGTCACCGAATGACTCCAGTGATTTCGTGTGGACCATACCATGCTCCGCTACATATGTGGACTTGTGGAAGACTAGGTTCGACCATGGACCTGCAGGTCACAGGCCATGTCCATGGAGATGAAGGTCATGTGTGCCTGAAATACTATGCAACATGGTCCTTCCAGAGGGTGACGGGTGATGTTGCAGGTGTTAGCCAGTCATCTGAGTCCCGGACCCTGCGATGTGACTGATGCCCTGGCGGATCACCTGGGCAGGCAAACCTGGTTCACCATGTCACCAAAGGAGGTGAGGACTCTTGGTGCAGAGATTCAATAATGCCTATGGTATGCCAAACATGCTGGGTGCTATCAACTGCACCTCATAACAATCCTATCACCACCAGTGGATGAGGACATATATAGGAACCCAAGGACTTTCTCAGCATGAACTGCCAAGACATGTGTATGCAAGGGCATACTGACCAATGTACATGCCAAGTACCTGGGTTTGTGCCATGACTCCTATATCTTCAACAACAGCGGCCTGAAGAGGCCCTTGCGTGCTGGGTGAGGGATCGGGTGGCTCCTGGGTATGTATATCTGTGGTGTGCACGTCTACAACGAACCCTGTGTGCAAAGCTCCCATACAGATGCTGTACATGCATTCCCATACAGGTGACAACGGCTATCCTCTGCGGATATACCTCATGATGCCCTACCTGGCACCACAGCACCTGGCAGAGGAGGCCTACAACCATTCCCATGCAAGGGCCAGATACATCATGGAACACACCATTGGTCTCATGAAGATGTGGTTCCACTGCCTGGACCACACAGGTGGATGATGATGCTACCACCTGGGAAGATGTGCAGAGTTTTCACCACATGTGCCATGCTATCCAACATATGTGGTGACTTAGGCTGCCCATGCCCCTGTTGCCCCACAGCAGCCACCCTCTGGACAACAGGGGCGGCCTGCTGGACATTCAAGCAGTGCAATGCAGGGGCCACCATGGGCCATGCTGCCACCATGCCGTGCCACAGCCAGACTGTGTGGCCGCACATGCAGTATGGCACTGTGTGCGTGGCACTGTTAGGCTGCGTGTCTGGGGGTGCAAAGATGACACTGTCACACTGATTGCCACTGATACTGCACATGTGTGTCTGATGGCATGTGTGTTATAGTGGGTATGTGTGCCAAGTCAGCCATGCCTGTGTGCCTGAGGTGTCACATCTGCTGGCACCACTGTGTGGCTCCCCATCTGCCACATCACAGCCCATATGCTGTTCGGTGCCAGTGTGGCTCAGGATATGCCAGGGATAACTGGGCTCACATGTGAGGATCTGACATGGCTCTGTGCTGCCACACATACCATGCCCTTGCAGTGGCAATGGGTGCTTGCATGAGGCCTTGTGGTGGCCATGCACAGTATGTGTCTGGGGCCCTGTCCTACACTTGTATGGGCCATGCATGGTGTGGTGTTGTCTGCAGTGCCTGTGGTGCAGTGCTACTGTTGTGGCCATGTGAGTGTGCTGTGTGTATGGGGTGGTTCCATGTGGCCATGTGCTGTGTAGCTGAGCATGCCAACAGCGTCCATGTACCATGTCTGGTGTTGCACATGCCCCGTCCATGCCCTATGGCTCTTGCACTGCCCATTGGTGGTGGTGCCTGCAGTGAAGTGGCATAGGCATGTGGGGGCAGTCATGCCATGGTACTGCAGGTGCACTGTTCGGCAAGTCCATGTCAGCTGCGTCAGGCTGTGCATCCCTGCTCTGTGACCACTGGTGGCTGTGCTCCTGCCTGCAGCCCACCTTGTTCCAGTGGCCATGTCCAGTTGCAACTGTGCCGATTGCATCCCTAGGTGCACAATGATGGCCATCAGTGCATCGGTGACTGTCACCTGCACCCACACACCAGCCTCAAGTGCACCGCTATATGCTGCTGTGCATAGCACCTGCAGCCAACTCCGCGACCATCTCCTCCTGCAACCGTGCTGCACCAGCCATCACCTCCGTTAGCCTATTCACAGCCTGCGTGTGCTCCCTTGTCCCTGCAATCTCTCCCCTCCAGCCTCTGGAGGTCAGGGTAGTATGTTTCCAGGTGGCTGCTGGTCATTGCCAGTGTGGCTGTCTTGCCGGTAGGGAACTGATGGACATTCCAGGGAGTGGGTCTGGTCTGCCATGGTGTGCTTTTTTTCTCCCAGGCCTCCACCATTGTGATGTCTTTGCCATGCATCTCCATCGTACTGGGGCCATCCTCCTGTGTTGCCTGGGTTCCCTGGACATTCTCCACCAGTGTGGACTCCATATCGTGGCTGTCCATTGGTGGTGGGCAGCTATCCGTGTCCTTGGGAGAGTCCCCATGCCTGCACCCTGCACCTGCTGTGTCTCCTCGGTCCCACCAGGCTCCATGGCTATTGAATCTTGTGTCTTTGTACCCACAGACGGTGGTGTGTCTGGCTCTGTGTCACCTGTTGGACAGGGGGTTAAATGTCATTAGTCATTGTGGTGTGATTGTCCTTAGGGGTTAGCGACGGTAGCCATACCAGCACCTACCATCCCTGGTGTACAAGCAGCGTTCATCTGGGGCTGTGGCCTGAGGTGCTCTTCCATGGTTGTCTTCCTCATGCACTGTGGGAAGGTACACTGTCAGTCTGCACTGTTTCTCACATGTCCCATGATCACCACAATCACCCAGCATGCTGTCAATGCCATCTGGCTCCCCATCTGTCACTATGTCGCTGATTGTGTCACCCACCATCTTCTATATGGGTGTCAGCTGTGGTTGCGGTGGTGGCCTGGGACTGGCATGCATGGTACGACAACTTCTTCATCTGGGACCTGAGGTCCTGCCACTTTACTTGATGATGGCAAACATACAGGACTCTGGTACTGCAGCATTGACTGCTGCCTGTATATCGAGCCATATCCCTAGCTCTTGTTTCAGCAGGGCTTTGTGCCCATGCAACATGTCATAGTGTTGCCGTATGTCACTCACCAGTACCGCCACCTGTGCCCCACTGAAGTTGGCTGACTGTGGGCTCAGCCCTCACCCCATCTCGCCTGTCTGTCACCGCTGTGACTAGTGCTGGATGGGGACCTTGACATCTTGCCCTGCTGTGTTGGGTCATGCATGTGCCACTGCCATCCCTCATGTGTGCCTCCTCTTCCCGCCCACCTTCTGTTCTGCACCTCCTTATATGGTGGGGTCAAGGGACATAGTCGGTTTCCTCCTGGGTTGCAAACCACCCTTCGCTAGCTGCACTCCCTGCTGGTCCATGCCCTGCCCTCCCTGCATCTTATGTGCATATTTGGAAATGCTGCATATTCTCCTGTCACTGCATGCCATGTAGCTGCACGCTCCTACTTACGTCAGTTTCGCTCTCACTTGCAGCTTTCATGAATAGGGCCCAATATTTGTAGCTTCCAGTAGGAATAAAAGCACGTTTCTGCAAAAAATGCATATTTTCTGCATTGAAAGTAACTCAGTATGATTCTTGGTGGTACATATAGTGTTTCAGTTATCTTTCCTAAAACTTATTTCTAATTTGAGTGTACCAGGACAGTGGAATACCACATGCAGTAAATCCTCAACTTCTGGTAAATCACAGTTACAGTTCATGGTTAAAACCACTTCTTTCCTATATCTGTGGTTTATAACATTGATAGGAAATTCCTCAGATCTAGACTAAATAAAGTCAGAATATCTCTGTATTTTGGATTCTTGATTGTAGTTAAGTAGACTTTCAATGAGTGTTCTTTTGTGTTGTTTACTAGTCATTTAGAAACTTTGAGTTTTGTGATTTGCAGCAAATCCTCTTCCTTATCTCTTTGTTGGACTAGTTTACTAATACATTTTGTATAGGACTGATTTATCCTGCCTGATTCCTTCATCTGTTAAGATTTTATGTATTTTTAAAGCAATGTTTATTTATTTATTTAAAAGTTTTACCAGGAGGGCATACTGAGCAAAGTACTGCTCAATTCCAGGTGCATCCTGGGGAGGAAACATAGAGAAAACAATCATCCAACACATATAAATTATGTACAGTAATTCAGCATGACATACAGAGGTATTAAAAGCGTAACAAATACATGATACATATGATATGTATCCAAAAGCTTATACATGTTAGTGAGCCAGATTTCTGTTGTTTTTCTTTGAATTAATGTTCTTTTATGTTAACTGCTTGGCGCATCGCAAGAGCGTTTTAAGGAAGTAGCACACTTTGGAGGTGTGCCTCTCCCTTGCAATCAGTGCTCCGTTGAGCAGGCGTGGCGGTCCTGCACCAATGGGTGTGGGAGCTCTGTATGACAGCGGTGGTCTTCTGCTTCAAGAAACCACGCTGTCGCCTGTCGCATGCACCCCTCCTTGCGTCCTGCGCCTCCCCGCATCATGCCACTCCCCAAAGCTTTGGTGCCTTGCGCTGGGGGCCCACCCCAGTGTGGCAAATGTCCAGTGCCGACGGGGTGTCCAATCCCGTTGGCTCCACGGCCCCAAGCCATCCTTCTGCCATGCTGGGGCCACCCCAGCATGTGCATGATCCATTTTTTGCAGGCAGGGGTGCCCAATCCCTGTCGGCTCCTCGGCCCCCAGCCATCTTCTGCCATGCTGGGAGCCCACCCCAACATGGCAAGCGTCCCATAGTCCTTTTTATTTTAAACCTGTAAAGAAAAAGCGGTCCCACGGTCTCTCAGTCCCCCTCCACAACCCGCACCCACCCACTGCGCGCAGCCTCCCCACACTCCCCCTCACCCGCCCTCCGGAGCTCAGTGCGGCGATCTTCAGTGGACGGGAACACGTCTGCACTCTTCAAAGCCGACCGCGAACTGAGGAAATGCCGGTAAGCTGTATAATGGGCTAGATAGGGGGTTTCAACTTTATTGCATATCTCAGGCATTCTTTTAATTTATGCCAAATTTTCAACATGGGGTTTTGGGACCCGTCTCATGAATGATGTCACTGTCATGGCGTTATCCCGGAAGGGTGATTGCGCGGTCACTGCGTGAAATCACCTTCAGGCCAGGCATGCCATGACAGCTCGACTCGATCGAGGTCAAGCACCATGAAATTGATGGCATCAAAAATGACTGTTTTATCAGCGGTGCATTCGCGGATTCCTCACGAGGCTCGTAAGTTCGTGAATTTTCAATATTTTCCTCCAGATTTTTCAACATTGCCATTTTACCACACTCCTCATGAGCAGTACAGCTGTCATTTTTCACATCCTGCCTAAAACATGTTTCGCCCATGTAGCACACAATGGAGCAGTCCGTGTGCAAAATCAATGTATGGCACACAGTAAGACAATCACAGTGACACTGTTCATTAGCAGAGGTTTTAAAATGCCAATTTTGACAATTTGGTGAAAAATTCCTGACAATGACTGTTTTACAGTACAGCTGCCATTTTCACATCCTGCCAAAACATGTTTCGCCTATGTAGCGCACAATGGGGGGTAACAAAAGGTCATGCTGAAAATTTATTGTGCAAATACCAGCAATCGCACAGGGCATTGGGAAAAGCACCATACATGCCAAACACCACTGCAAATACCTGCAAGCGAGCGTTCGGCATTGACAAATCTTGTTTCTCTTTAGTACAGTCTGATAATATTGTTCCTGAGGACTGTGACAGCATTTTAACAGAAGTTACTCAGTCTTATATGAATAATGTATTTAATGCTTACCTGTCCTGTGTCCTGATCAAGAAATTGGGTGATCCCTTTAATAATTTCAACATTTGTTTATATAGACAATTTAATATAGAATCAATGCACTCACATCTGTATTTCCCCATACTTCTGCAGCATAGAATCACTGGTTTACAAGTTTGGAATTTATAGCTTTTATCATCAGCACCACTGGTGATCCTCCAAATATTCAAAACCCTCTTTAGTGCCCCTAATATAACCCACATTTTACTACTGGAGTGTTTAATATGTCTGCTCCATTTCATATTATAGCTAAATGTTACACCTAAATATGAAATTCTGGAACATATTCAGGCGTTTATACAGAATCGAGGGCCCAGTATTCCAAACTTTGCCGGGGCTAAATTTATGCTGCCTGGTGTGCAAAATTAGCTCACACCCAGTAACATACAATATTCAAAGCAACAGCCCATTGGCAAAACTTTCTGAATATAGCAGGCAAATGAAGGCGGGCAAACAAGGCAGAGAGTGCAGTGCAAAAATAGCCTGGCAAAGTTGACCACACTGAATATAGCAACCGGGCAGTGTAAACCATAACAGCAATCCAGTGCACACAGAGGTGGAGTAATGCGAAGTCGAACTACAGGGTCAATGTGTGTGCAAGCAAAGTGTTGCACAACAACTGCAAACAACATTGCAGGCCAAATAATGCAGAACTGTGCCATGGTTCTGACAGGTTTAATGATTGCTATACAAGTTTGCCCAGGGCAAACATTTTAGCCCTAAGGGCTAAAGTTTGCTATATACAAAGTGATATGAAAATAGCCTACTTAAGCAATCCAAGGGCAAATAGCCACATTATCATGTCATAATGGCCTGATTTGCATGTATTACCATGTGGTTTGCCGGGCTATGTCAGGGGTGCACACAGCACCACCAGTATTCAGCATGGAACTAGGATGGTAGCTGCAGGCTGAATTGTACACAACAGCACAGACTGTTGTGCCCCAGGGGACTAACAGTACAGGTGCAGGTGGTTGTGCTGCATGCCATGGACATATTGATTCTGCTCCAGTGTTTATCAGGCGCTACATTAACATAGTAGCCTGTGTTGGAGGAACACAGCAATGACTACGGTGTGTGAGGCAACAATGCTGTTGTTATCCACGGTGACAGGCCCAGCTGGCAGCTGTGTTCTGACAGAGGACACCACTGTCATACTGTCCTGTGACCCAAATATGCTGTGCCAGTGGCATGGGATTCTCACAATAACATACACATGCCTGGCCCTGCGTGATGGAGTGTCAGTACAGGTGTGCAATTTGTGCCGGGGGCAGGCGCATACCATCATATGGGCACACTGATGTCAGGGCATTCTCATCTCTGGAATATATGCACTTTGTGGATAGCCCTAGCAGTGTGGCAGCACCTACTATGTGGTGCAGCCTGGCCACCTCAACACCCTCCATTCCTTAGTGCTGCATGTGTGTGCTGGGTGTGTTTGTGTACCTCTATCAGGGGACTGGAGGTGTGTACTGCATGGACGCACTGCCATGTTGTCCACTGGGTGCTGGAGCACCCTCAAATTCAGGTAGAGTTGGAACTGGTGCCAGATGACCTAGCGTGGGTGGGTGCCATCTGTGTGCAACATGTCCCTTCCATGGCATATGGGTGGCCTAGTGTAGCAGTCTTCCCTCTCTACCTCCTCATTGGCTGTAGTCATCAGGTGCACCTTGCTGTTGTTGTTGCATACAGCCTTGTAGCTTGTTGCTGTTGTGTCCATTCCCCCCCATCATGGTTTGCCATTTGCCCAAAGTTAAGACAACCTTTTCACAGGTGGTAATTTGTGCCATGCTACATGTCACACTAACACGCGTTGCATGGCACTATGGCTTTGAATATACCGTTGCACCTGTATGTATGTCCCCCCTCACCTTGCACCATACATACATTATTTTTTAACACTGGTGCTAACAAGTTGTGCCAGTGCTTACTAGCCAGCCTATTAATTGGCAGTCCAGCGCAATTACAGCAGAATTCCAGCATGAACAGTTTGCACCCCATGCAAAGTTTTAATATATGGATATATTGTATCTTTTGCTTCAAAAGCAGCACTTTTGTTTTATAAGTATTAGGAGTAAGATTGAATTTGACAGGTAGTATATCAAGTTTTCTTAAGCTTCTCTGTGGTGCTGATCTGTTAGTAGAGATAATTGCAAGATCATCAGAAAATACAAGTATAGAGACATATTGTTGTAAAATCTTTGGTAGACAATATTCATGTTTACTTAATTCAAGTAGGATTTCATTTATATAAATATTAAAGAGAGTTGGGGCAAGGACACATCCTTGTCTCACTCCCATAAGTTTCAGTCTTTTCAGTTAAATCCCCATGCTTGGTATATTTAATATTGATCCATGAGTTGGAATAAAGCTGTCTTATCAGAATCAGTAGATTTTGGTCAATCACAAATTCGTTAACTTATCCGTAGATAAGATCTTATGATAGAATAAAATGCTGCAGAGTAATCCACAAACACTACAGAGAGTTTCTGTTTTTGATTATGCAGTATGTCTATTCAGTTTCTCTTTCAAAGTTCATTTGTTCAACAAATTATACCTTTACAAGATTAAAACTTACATAGTAAAAAGTGTAGTAGTAAAACAGTTAATATCAGCTTGTACAAGCATACAGTAGAGCATAAACATTATAATTGATCTGCATTTATATTTCCCCAGGTAGCTTTGCAAAAAATAATTCTTGCGACTCTAAGAGAAGCCAGTACAGCCTGTAAAGACTTGGGGTAAGCATGACACCAGGCAAGGTACTGCAGACTGGGAATTCACAGAGCCACCATGGTTGTTCAGGCTAAACCCACTATAAAAACAAAGCAATAGGCATCTGAACCATATTTGTCTATTAGATGTGGGAATGGAAAGAGTTGTGTTGTGATTCCTTATTCTTTTCTGAATCCTGCTTGCAAGCAGACAAGTAATTTTGTTCTCAATCCACTTCAGAAGTCTACTTAAAAGAATTGTTATGTATATTTTAGTCATATTATCTAGTATGGCTTATCAGTCTATAATTCAAAGGATTCCCCATCCCCTTTTAAATAAATAGGGACTGTGTAACTACTTTTCCATGTATCTGGTGTAACTCCATACATCATAGTTTTGTTGTAAAAATCCTTTAAAAGCTGGAAAACCACTCTACATCATGCCTGTGGAAATCGACTGGTATCTCACTGGGCCCTGGGGATTTATTGCTCTTAAAACTAAGAATTGCATCCACTACTTCTTGTGGGATAATCCAACTAAATTGTTCTTCTAATTGATCATTTTCTTGTCCAGGGAGATACGGTGTGTTAGAAAAGATGCTCCTATAATAATCTGACCTTTTATCTGGAGAAGTATAAGAATCTATTTAATTTGTATACTGATTTGTTCCAATGGCAACCAGTTTCCAGAATTGCTTGTTGCCCGTTTGTTCTATTACAGTGATTATCTTTTCTTACAGTTTTTTCTGGTGGGCAGACATCTGTGTTTAACAAAGGCCTGGCTTATACCTTTTCTTTGCCAAATTAGTTTGAAAATATTAATTCTAGTCAGATTTCTTTTGGTATAACACACACTTTGCCAATTTCTTTTTCTCCTGTTTACAAGACTTATTGAAACAACACTCATACTGCATCTTATGAGTTCCTTTCTTATTGGATTCTTTAAGTGATTTATAGAAATTCAGGATCTTGAGAATATAGAGCTTCTGGTTCAGTTTCCTCTTTCCAGATTTAATTTATTTCTTGTCTATAATTATTTATCATTTTAGATTTTTTCTCTCAGGAATTCTGTTTCAGTATTTTTTATTATTGGTTCATACACACTGTTTGACATGATAACATCCAGCTTCCTAAATAATAAAAGTGGGAAGTGCTCACTTTCTGTTCATGTAATAAGTTTTAGATCTGCAAACTTATAGTAATCATATGGGGATCCAATAATATAGTCCACAAGTGAGGTCCCTCTATAGTTCATACAACTAAATCTTCCCTCTGAATCAGATGGGAATCTTCCATTTGGAAGGCTGTGCCTGTAGTTTAATGGGGCAGGGCAACAAACCACTCCCCTGCTCAGGCCATGAAGGCCAGGCCTTTCAACTTCTTCCTTAAGCATTTTTTTGTTGTAGACAGAGGCTCTGCCTGACCTCTCCCTGGGCTCTCCCCTCACCTTGCTGTGTTTGTCTCCTCCCTTCCCTTGTGCTTGGATTTCTGCTGGCTTGTGCAGGCCTTTCTGCCTGGTTTGTGCTTTTCTTGCTTCTAGGTCAGTTTTTGCCTCTGGCTGCTGTCTGTCTGTGCCTTTTTGCAATGTTTGTTTCTGCTCCCTTCTGCTGCAGTGCTTGTGCTTGTTTTTGTTTGTTTCTTTGGGGATTTTCTAGTTTTCTAGCATCCCATTTATTTTATACTTTTAGCAATCCTTCAGTTTACCTGCAATTGTTATCTGTATGCTTCTGCTAACAGTGCTGTTCCCTGCTTCTGCTGTCTTCTGGCTTTTCCACCTTATTTGTTTGCACCTGGTCCAGGCTTCATCCTGCTCTCAGCTAGTTGCCACTCCCTGCTGTGCCACATTGTGGTTCAGCAGCCTGCTCTTCATTCATTCAGTGCTAGCTCAACTCAGGCAGCTCAGTTCCCTACTTTTCAGTTCTTTTGTGCTGCTTCTAGCAGATTCGTTGTACTCTGCTGCATTGCTGTACTGAAAACATTTCAGATATTTCATAGCATTTCATATTTTACAAAACCATACTTGTACCAAAACTGTAGCAGTCTGGTTCTCAATCCTACCCCTACTGAAACTCTCAGTCATTAAATTAGCTGTCTGGTCTAATGGTACTCAGCTTGTGGCTTCCTGTTATTCCCATGGTGGGGACTGTGGTGTCACAGTGGGACATCATGGCTCCAGGTAATGGCATGCTTTTATGTAAGTTATATGAATTTTGCTCTGCTCCCTTGCAGCCTAAATGGCATTTAAGGCATTCATGCATAAACCACATCAATTCAATTACCTAACTCTCAGCGACTCATCACTGGCATTTGTAGCCTCCTCCTACCTAACCAATGGCCACTGACTTCCTCAGCCTTCTAATATCTACTCACATCAGTAATGAGAATTCTGAATTTCACTCAAAATTTGGCTTTCCTAATGGCATTGATTGGCATGCATTACATGGAGGTTATAGAACTAATGTATGCCCTTTTCTCAGACTCATGTGTGAGTCGCTATTTGCTCAGACTAACGTACAAGGAGGTTTAATCTTCTCATGCTTCATACAACTGCACATGACCTATGTGAGGGTCCTCAGTGCTTCAAACTCAAATTTAAATTCTCTCACAATTCAGAATATGCCAGCCATGACCATTCATTTCTATTACTCAGGGCCTGTCCTGAGCAGACAGTCTCGATCTGCACCCATGAAGTCCATCTTGAGCATGTGAAACTTGGGGTGGGGTCCTTCTTATCTGGACCATAGTGGGAATGTCCTCATTCAGGCAGAGCTTCAGCCATCCAAATCATATGCAGCACCTTTTGACATAGAATTTAAGACTTCAGCTGTGAGGGGTGGGTCTCTCAACAGCAGGACCCCTTAAGCTAGCCGTGCAGGTTCAGAGGCACCTACTAAGCTATTCTCCCTCTGATCACCTCTGGTTTACCTGGTTTGTTTTAGACCAGTAGTATGGCTGAGTGCCTCAGTGGTCATCCTCTCCTACTCCCATCTTGGAGGATGGTACCACATGCAGTGTATCCTGTTGTTGCAGAGTTTGCTCGTAATCCTTTAAGGTGTTCCTGTTAGAGGGACAAAGTGAGAGTCTTCCCCAAATTGGAATATTTTCCACCCCTGGATTGGCTTTCTAAATTGCAGCAGCAGAGCTGTCACTAAACAAAATGTCCTAAAGTATGGAAGGAAGGTGACCTAGGCCTTGGATCTCCAGAGATTTCCTTCTCAAAGGGTTTTCTTCCTCTTCTCCATGCCAGTTTCATAATACCTACTTAGGTCTAGAAACATATTCCCTAGGTTATTCGGCAGGTTTCTGCTGTTGGATGGAGATGGTGATGTCCTCCTTAGCTGTTTCCTCTCTCCTTGAGTCACACTCTTGCTATAATTGTTCAGACCTATGAGACAGTCACTATTCATTCCCATCGTCTCCTGCTACCATAGGTCAAGCTCTCACATACTTGATGCCTACCTGGCCTATGTTGCAGATCCTCCATACCAATGCATACTCATTGCCTACTGCAATGCTTCTGCTTAACACTGTTTGAGGGCTCCTTCTAAGGGACATTTAGCCACAGGAATCATTCCAGCTGCACTTCTAGTGTTAGAACCCTCTTCTAGGGTTCCTTGCCTTCTGTACCCCTACAGGGTGGTATATCCTGTGGATAGAGAGGAACAGCCACACAATGTTTATCACAAGTTGCACAAGCATAACACTATACTAAGTTGCATAAGCCCATTGAATATATATTATCCAGTCCAAGGATTCAACAATGCATTCATTTGATCAGTGCTATTAGTATTTTTTCAGTGTCTTCCTACGCCCTATGCCCAATATATCATGTCTTAGTTGGATTCTGTGTGCAGGGTGCACAGGGACCTAAACACTCCATGTCAGGCAACCTTCTGACTGAAATAACAGTTACAACAATATGTGGGTAATGGTGAACAAATTTGATGAATTATTCGATGACTCCTGAAGGGTGCTTCAGTATTTCTTGTTTACAATGAAATAACAGTTAACCTACAAAATAGTTTCAGAAAGTTTTAGTTCTGGTTCTTGCAAAACTGACTACTCCTAAACTACAAAAAACTACAGTCATGCACTTCTTACTCCCACACTCAAAGATGAACTATGGCCCTTTGACCATCCTTAGCCTAAAGGGTGATGCCATTGAATAAGTAACATCCTTTAAATATCTTGGCATCCACCTAGATGACACCCTCTCCTTCACCACACACATTGACCATGTAATTAAATCAGCAAATACCAAACTCAGAATCCTATATCACCATAGACAAGCAATGACCCCAGAGGCTCGGAGTCTAGTGAGTCAGAGTTCAATAATGTCAACCATAGACTATGGGCTAGTTATCTGCAGTGCTGCCACCAAATCTGCACTGCAAAGGGTCAAGATCCTACTAAACAAGATCTGTCAGCTAGTTTTAGGGTCCAGACACTTGACTCACACCTGTACTCTCTACTCAAACACTGGCTGGCTCCCGTTGCACCCTAAGGACCAGGTACCAGACTTGCCTAACTGTCAAAAAGCTCCCCTAGGACTAGCACCTGATTCCACAGCTACTCTGTTCCAACACAGTATATCCACTAAAATGACTAGAAGATCAGCTAAAGGTGTGCTCCAGGCCCCTTCAAGTGCACCTCCTTTGCCCAGTGCTCTCTTGCCTACCATGGACCTCAGTGGGTAAATGAACTCCCTCTTCCCTATTAGAACATGATAAAATTGGCCCATTCAAAGAGAGCACTGAGTACTTCTAGCCCAAACTAACTGCTGTGACTGTCCTTTTAAATGCAGCCTGTCCCTGTCACACTACCTCTTCCCAACCTACCCACCATGACAAATCCCTCTCTGGCTGCTATCACCCTCTTACCAGCACTTGAAACTGAACTATTATTCTAAGCTTCTACCTCATTGATGAGATATGATGTTGTTCCTCCTATTGCACTTGTAACTGCCTATTCTTTATTTATTTATTTAATTGTTTAACAAGGAGTAGCACACTAAGTTGAAAGCTTTTTCAGGAGTGACCTGGGAGCACAGGAAGTTAAGTGACTTGCTCAGGGTCACACAGTATGCAAGTAGAAGCTGTGGATTCAAACCCAGGTCTGGTCTGCTGGAATTCACCATATTTGCAGCTTAGAGCCTTAAACCACTGTGTTATACTGCCTCCCATACATTGTGAGTTTACAACTTTGCCAAATGTGTCATATTATGCATTATTTGAATTGTAATGTATTGTCTTTGTCTGTTGACTTTGAACCTTTGTAAAAGAGCCATATGGGTTCAATGGTATTAATCCAAATCTGAAATAAATAAATAAATACATTTTGGTTTCAATTGGAAATCCAGCACCACCAAATCTAATGTTAAAGTGTCCCACCAGTAGGACCACTGCACTAATATACTCATCCTGATATGCTGATCTTTGATAACTGTCTGTGCATAGTGCCTGCAGGGCCTGTAGGCAGCTTCTGAGGACTGTTATCTAGATGCAGAGGCCTAGAGGCCCTGTGCATCCTGGTATGATATTCATTCATGTCTGCGGAACACAGGGCCCTGTGGGCAGTCAGATGGACTGTTATCTTGGTGCAAGTCCCAGGACTCTGTACACCTGCAGTCAGATCAGTGCTTATTGGTACAATGCCTTGAGGGCCCTGTGCATCCAGGTATGGTGGTCTTTATTGTCTGTCTGTGTGCTGGGAGCAATGGGCCCTAAACACTTTCAGACATACTGTTATCTTGGCAGAGTACCAAGAAAAGACAGCCTTGCAGATTCTGCCATGTTGGTGGTGTTTTGATTTCTGACTAGGCACACAGCCCACAGGGCTCTGCATGCCTACACAGACAGGTATGCTGGTACAGGGCTCCAAGGGCCCAGCATGTCCCTGCATGGTGTCCTTTAATGTCTGTGTGCAGAGACCAAACAATGCATGAATAAAAGTTTTTATGACTTGATTTCAACAAATATAAGTAATGTTCACATGCAGTCAGATATCAAAATAACAATGACAGGACATTTATTTATTCATTTATTCATTCTCGGATTACAATACATTTGAGCACAGAATCTGAAGGTTCCACGTCATTGTGGAGGGTAGTACAAAGACAAGGGGAAAAACAGATTGATTACAATGTACAGTAAAAGTCATTAGTACAAGTTGTTCATAGTCAGAGTGTATGGAGAAAGACAAGTAGTTATGGGAGGGAGAAGGTTGCTGCCAGGTGGCAAATGTCATGTGTGAAACAAGAAATGTGGGAAAGGAAAGGAGACAGGAGTACAGGGAGGGAGAGGATGGTGGGATGGGGGTAGTGGAGCCAGGAAAGGGTGTGGAGAGGACAGTGGGGCAGGGGAAGTCAGTAGCCAATGAATGCAGTATAAGTGGTGGCTTAGGAGAGGCAGTACTATCAGGAAGGGAAGGTGCTGGCAAGGAAGGGAGGAGGAAGAGGCAGCCAGAGGCCTCATCATAGAACCAGTCATTCTCAGGGCACAACAGAGCTGGTAGTGTGATTATATGGGGCAATCACAAGTGTTTTCATTCATAACATACTGATGTAGGAGACGTTTAAACTGAGAAGGATGAGGAACATCAGTAAGATCATGGCCCAGACAATTCAGCCACATTGGGGCTTTGTACAGGAATGATCATTGGTACTGGGTGGTTCTGAACCTTGGTACAAATAAGAGGTCTGAGTCAGAGGTCTGAGTATAGCGAGCCTTTAGGAATCTGGGTAGAACTTAGAAGACTGGAGGCCAGTTGGCAGAGTTTCTTGCAGCACCTTTTTTGTGAGTATACATGAATAGTACTTGATTCTACCTTATAGATTGAGCCAGCCTGTTTTAGCGTAGAGATCACAAGTGTGGGTGCGGGCTCAGCACAAGTGAGTAGTCTACAGGCTTTTGTTCAGTGTTGTGTTTATCCTCTTTAGAGATGTGACAGAGCCAGCCATAGATAACCAATCCATGATCTATAATGGATAGAACTGAGCTGTTGATAGCAAGTTTAAGTGCATCAGGGGTCAGACTTTTTCAATGCCTGAATAACAGACCTAATTTTGCATTTGCTGCTTTGGCGACAGTCTCAATATGTGGTATGTAAGAGACATGCCTTGCACCAAGATAACAATCTGTCTTGCATGCCCAGGACCTGTATGTTGTGCTTGGGTCACAAGGCTGGGGGCTCGTGAAGGGGGCATTAGTGGAGAACCAGAAGACACTGCACAACTGAATTGGCCAAAGCCCTGTGACTCCAACCTTACATTTTTTCATTTCCTTATTTTGTCCACTTTGCATTCTACAGCCTTAATGTCTGCAATGACATTGTTTTAGCAACAATGACTACATAAATAAAATAGAGCAAGAGAAATGAATGTTGTATTGGTAACTGGGCACATCCCTTAGTTTTGCTAAATGTGCTATAGTCTCTTTAACTTTAATTTTAAAACCACCTGAGATGGAACAAAAGAACATGACTGTAAGATCAGATCTGAAGTACTCCATCACCAACAGGTTCCCCTCATACTGCACTGCTTTGTTTTCTCTGTGTAGGAGTCCAAGTCCTCAGTATTTGACTTGACCCTATAAACCAGTGACCCAGACACAAATGTATTATAAACTGATTATTCTAATAATATAAGCCTTCCCAGATCCTTTCCCCACTACTAGCTCTGGATACCTCCCCAACTGGTGTGACAAGGTCCCAGGGACTGCTTCTCTGATTAAAGGTAGCCTTCCTCACCTGCCTCTTTCTGCTATGGCCTCCCGACTATTTTATTTTCTCCCTGTTTTTCACTTTCCAAGATTCTGATTTTGTTCTACCTTGTAGCTGTATGTATACCCACTATAATGCCTCAATGCTTATATTTAACTGTATTTTGCACTTTTTCTTCTTATGTTGATTGTGCGCATGCGCAAGAAACATATTGCAGCAGGTTGCCAGAAGCAGGTTGTGGAGGCACGGCACTGTTGTGGCCAATGCCCCACAGCATTTAAAGGCTTGGCCCACTTTGCCAAATGCCGTGGCACACCGCTGCTGACACTAATTCAGCCAGCGTGCCCACAGCCTTGTAAGGTTTCAGCCACTGCAATCAGGGGCACTCATCATTGCAGCGTCAGACTTCGCTGCAATGAGGGAGCAACCCATCATTGCGGGCGAATCTTGTAACAGTGATAGTTAGCCAGAACATGGCGGCAGCTAGCCACCATGTTCGAAACAATATTAGCACCCCCCACTGAGGGGTGCCCAATCCCCTCGGTAGCATGTGCCCCCACTCCACCGTGTTTGTTTGCTGATGGGGCCCTAGTCCCTGTCGGCTTCAGTGCTCAAGTGATGTTGCCGACGGGGAGCTCACCCCGCTGGCATTATAACCCCCACTTTTGTTGTGTGCTGATGGGGTGCCCAGTCCCCATCAGCATAATGTCACTCCCCTCCTGCTTTTGTTGTGTGTGCCGATGGGGTGCCCAATCCTCGGCATAATATAACCCCCTTGTTGTGTGCCAATGGGGTGCCAATCCTGTTGGCTACAGCTGCCCCCAAAAGAGTCCATGCACTCTTTGGGAGCCCACCCAGTGTGCCACATGCTCCTGTTAAAAAACGGTCCCGCAATGTTTTTTTACCCTGCAAAAAACGTCCTCCAGTCTCCCTGCTCCCCACAACCTGCACCCACCCACTGCACACCCTGCTCCCACACACACACACCCTCACCCCATTTTACCTCCAGAGCTCGACGCTACCATCTTTGGTGGACCTGGAACATGTCTGCACTCTTCAAAGCCGACCATGAACTGAGGAAATGCCAGTAAGCTGTATAATGGAATAAATAGAGTTTTTCAACTTTGATGCATATCTTAGGCATTTTTTGGAATTTTGGCACCAAACTTTCAACATGGGGTTTTGGGACCGCTCCTCATGAATTCTGGCACTGTTATGGCATTAATCAGCCCCAAAAGGTGATTTGCAGTCACTGCATGGAATCACCTTCGGGACTGATTAACTAAATGACAAATGCCAGTGTTCATGAGGTGGGCTCTCAAAAGCTTATGTTGCAAATTTGGTGGAAAATAAAAAATGACTGTTTTATGAAGCAGCATTGTGGAGTTTGTACGATGCTCATAAGTTTGCAAATTTCTAATATTTCACTCCAGATTTTCAACATTGCAATTGTTCTGCACTTCCTTATGAACATTACAGCTGTCATTTTTTACATCCTGGCCAAAATGTGTTTTTGCAGTTCCGCAGCAGAATAGCGTGATTGCTGTGGGAAATCTGTGTTCGGGACACATTATGAAAATGACAGCGACACTGTTCATTAGCAGAAGTCCTAAAATGCCTATGTTGAAAATTTGGTGATGAAAGTCCATAAAATGAGTGTGCTACAAGGTGCATTGTGCAGTTTCCACACATGCTGCCTTAGCAACTTTGCAATATTTTCACTCTAGAGTTTCAACATTGCCATTTTCCACACCTCCTTATTAACAGTGCAGCTGTCATTTTTCACATCCTGGCCAAAATGGGTTTCACTCTTCCAAGGCACAATAGCGGTCACTGTGGGAAATCAGTGTTCAGGACATTAAGAAAACCACACTGACACTGTTCATGAGCAGAGGTTCTAAATGTCTATGTTGAAAATGTTGTAATGAAACTACATAAAATGACTGTGTTATGAGAGTGCGTTCTGCAGTTTCCACGCACCTTGTAACTCGCCAAATTAGTAATTTTTCATCATTTTCAACACTGCCATTTTCCACACCTCCATATGAAGAGTACAGCTGTCATTTTCACATCGGCCGAAATGTGTTTTCACACTTCCGATTGCAGAATACCGGAGTCGCTGTCAGAAATCAGTGTTTGGGACAGATTAGTATCAGAGAGAGGAGGGTGACCAAGCTCAACTGAGTTCTGTCGGGACTGCTGCGGATTTCTTTGTGGGCAGGAAAAGGTGCCAACACGGTAGCAGCCCAGTACAAAAGGGCAGCATGCAGCGCTGGAGACACAGAACAAGTGAGTGAGGCAGGGGTGAGAGCTCAACGAGAGCTCTGTTGAGACTGCTGCAGATTTCTTTGTGTGCAGAAAAGGCAGCAATGCACACAGGAGCCCAGTACAAAAGGGCAGTCTGCAGTGGCGGGAGAAATAGAATGAGAGAGTGAGAGGGAGGGTGAGCGAGCTCAGCGGAGCTCTGTAGGGACTGCTGCAGATTTCTTTGTGGGCAGAAAAAGTTGTCAACAGAGGCAGGAGCCCAGTACAAAGGGCAGCCTGCAGTGCCAGGAGAAACTGAATGAGCCCGTGAGACAGGGGAGTGAGTGAGTGAGTGAGTGACCTCAATGGAGCTCAGTCGGGACAGCTCGGATTCTTTGTGGGCATAAAAGGTGCCAACGCAGGCAGGAGCCCAGTACAAAAGGCTAGCTGCAGCACAGGCAGAAATGGAATGAGCAACTGAGAGGGGGGAGTGAGCAAGCTCAGTGGACCTGTGTCGGGACTGCTGCAGATTTCTTTGTGGGCAGAAAAAGCCACCAGCAGGGCAGAAGCCCAGTACAAAGGGGCAGCCTGCAGCAGTGGGAGGCACAGAACGGCGAGGGAGGGAGGAGAGGGAGCACTGTTGGGACTGCTGCTGTTTCTTTGTGGGCAGAAAAAGGCAGCAATGAACACAGGGGCCCAGTGCAAAAGGGCAGCCTGTAGCGCCAGGAGAAACAGAATGAGCAAGTGAGACGGGGGTAAGCAACCTCAAGCGGAGCTCTCGTGACTGCTGCAGAATTTTTTGTGGGCAGAAAAAGGCAGCAAGCAGACAGGAGCCCAATACAAAAAGACAGCCAGCAGCACCAGCAGAAATGGAACGAGCAAGTGAAAGGGGAGTGAGCAAGCTCAACAGAGCTGTGTCAGGATTGCTACAGATTTCTTTGTGAGCAGAAAAAGCCACCAATGCAGGCAGGAGCCCAGTACAAAAGAGCAGCCTACAGTGCTGGGAGATGTAGAACCAGCGAGTGAGGGAGGGAGTGAGTGAGCTCAATGGAGCTCTGTTGGGACTGCTGCGTGTTCTTTGTGGGCAGAAAAAGCAGCAATGCACCCAGGGGCCCAGTACAAAAGGGCAGCCTGTAGCACCAGGACAAACAGAATGAGCCGAGTGAGAGAGGGGAGTGAGCGATCTCAACGAGCTCTATCGACTGCAGCAGATTTCTAGGGCAGAGAAAGGCTGCAATGCAGGCAGGCAGCCCATCACAAAGGCCAGCCTGCAGTGCTGGCAGAAACAGAATGAGCGGGTGAGAGCGGGGAGTGAGCAAGCTTCAATGGACCTGTGTCGGGACTGCTGCAGATTTCTTTGTGGGCAGAAAAAGCCGCCAACATAGGCAGGAGCCCAGTACAAAAGGGCAGCATGCAGCAGCGTGAGACACAGAACAAGCAAGTGAGGGAGGGAGTGAGTGAGTGAGCTCAATGGAGCTCTGTTGGGACTGGTGCGGATTTCTTTGTGGGCAGAAAAAGGTAGCACTGAATGCAGGGGCCCAGTACAAAGGGCAGCCTGCAGTGCCAGGAGAAACTGAATGAGCCCGTGAGACAGGGGAGTGAGTGAGTGAGTGAGTGACCTCAATGGAGCTCAGTCGGGACAGCTGCGGATTTCTTTGTGGGCATAAAAGGTGCCAACGCAGGCAGGAGCCCAGTACAAAGGCTAGCCTGCAGCACAGGCAGAAATGGAATGAGCAACTGAGAGAGGGGGAGGGAATGCTCAGTGGACCTGTGTCGGGACTGCAAGCAGATTTCTTTTGGGCAGAAAAGCCACCAACGCAGGCAGAAGCCCAGTACAAAAGGGCAGCCTGCAGCAGTGGGAGACACAGAACGGCGAGGGAGGGAGGGAGAGGGAGGGAGCTCAACGGAGCACTGTTGGGACTGCTGTGGATTTCTTTGTGGGCAGAAAAAGGCAGCAATGAACACAGGGGCCCAGTGCAAAGGGGCAGCCTGTGCGCCAGGAGAAACAGAATGAGCAAGTGAGACAGGGGTAAGCAACCTCAACGGAGCTCTATCGTGACTGCTGCAGAATTTTTGTGGGCAGAAAAAGGCAGCAACGCAGACAGGAGCCCAATACAAAAAGACAGCCAGCAGCACCAGCAGAAATGGAACGAGCGAGTGAAAGAGGGGAGTGAGCAAGCTCAACAGAGCTGTGTCAGGATTGCTACAGATTTCTTTGTGACAGAAAAAGCCACCAATGCAGGCAGGAGCCCAGTACAAAAGGGCAGCCTACAGCGCTGGGAGATGTAGAACCAGCGAGTGAGGAGGGGGAGTGAGTGAGCTCAATGGAGCTCTGTTGTGGGACTGCTGCGGATTTCTTTGTGGGCAGAAAAGCAGCAATGCACCCAGGGCCCAGTACAAGGAGGCAGCCTGCAGCTGGGACAAACAGAATGAGGCGAGTGAGAGAGGGGTGGCGATCTCACACGAGCTCTCGTGACTGCAGCAGATTTCTTTGTGGGCAGAGAAGGCTGCAATGCAGGCAACAGCCATCTAAAAGGCCAGCCTGCAGTGCTGGCAGAAACAGAATGAGCGGGTGAGGCGGGGAGTGAGCAAGCTCAATGGACCTGTGTTGGGACTGCTGCAGATTTCTTTGTGGGCAGAAAACCGCCAACATAGGCAGGAGCCCAGTACAAAGGGCAGCATGCAGCAGCGTGAGACACAGAACAAGCAAGTGAGGGAGGGAGTGAGTGAGTGAGCTCAATGGAGCTCTGTTGGGACTGGTGCGGATTTCTTTGTGGGCAGAAAAGAGTAGCACTGAATGCAGGGGCCCAGTACAAAGGGCAGCCTGCAGCGGTGGGACAAACAGAATGAGCGTGTGAGAGAGGGTGAGCAAGCTCAACGGAGCTCTATTGTGACTGCTGCAGATTTCTTTTGTGGGCAGAAAATGGTGGCAACACAGGCCAGGCAGCAGGCCAGTACAAAAGGCCAACCTGCAGTGCCGGCAGAAACGGAATGAGCGAGTGAGAGAGGGATGAGCAAGCTCAACGGACCTGTGTTGGGACTGCTGCAGATTTCTTTGTGGGCAGAAAAAGCCACCAATGCAGGCAGGAGCCCAGTACAAAAGGGCAGCCTGCAACAGCTGGAGACACAGAATGAGCAAGTGAGGGAGGGGTGAGTGAGCTCAATGGAGCTCTGTTGGGACTGCTGCGGATCTCTTTGTAGGCAGAAAAGGCAGCAATGTACCCAGAGGCCCAGTACAAAGGGCAGCCTACAGCAGCAGGACAAACAGAAAGAGTGAGTGAGAGAGGGGAGTGAGCAAGCTCAACAGAGCTCTATTGTGACTGCTGCAGATATGTTTGTGAGCAGAAAAAGGTGGCAATGCAGGCAGGGCCCAGTACAAAAGGCCAGCCTGCAGCGCCGGCAGAAATGAACGAGCAAGTGAGAGAGAGTGAGCAACGCTCAACGGACCTGTGTCGAGACTACTGCAAATTCCTTTGTGGGCAGAAAAAGCCACCAACAGAGGCAGGAGCCCAGTACAAAGGCAGCCTGCAGCACAAGGAGAAACAGAATGAGTGAGTGACAGTGGGGGAGTGAGCCACCTCAACAGAGCTCTGTCAGGACAGCTGTGGATTTCTTTGTGGACAGAAAAGGGTGCCAATGCAGGCAGGAGCCCAGTACAAAACAGCAGCCTGCATCACTGGGAGAAACAGAAAGAGCGAGTGACAGAGGGGCAGTGAGCGAGCTCAACGGACCAATGCAATCAACATTCGGCCTTGACAAATGCTTTTTTTTAATGTAATCTAGTACTGTAATCACTTTGTAAACTTGCACAGTAATCACATTGTTAACTTTCAGTGGAGCTTTGTAAACGAGTCTCTGATGCAAAGGCTTGTAATTCTGATATTCTCAATAAATCAAATCAAATAAGGCATAAATACTCAAGTGTAGATAATAAGGGTAATGGCATTTATGAGTTCTGAGCCCTATTTATTATATTTACAAATGCCTTTGTTGGTGCCCCCACAAAGCCCTAAAGGTCCTTATTCAATCGGTGGCTTTGATTTGGCCTAAATGGACCACTCAGATATTAAAATGGACATTCACAAGGCCCCCATTGTTTCTTATGGAGTGCACCTATTCTTTCCAAACTCTAACACCGCAGACTGGAGCAATGGAACAGAGTGCTCATACCAGGTAGGAGATGGGTTCTGCAGCAGGCTCCATTGCATAGAATTGCAATCCCTTCCCTATTAACAGTCTGTCATAAAAAAAATGTTCCTCTCAGAACAACTGTATCCAAGATAAGCTGCTGACAAGGGCAATGGGAATGGAAATTCCAAATAAAGCATGATCTACGAGCTCTAGAGGTGTATCTTACTATAATTTTCAGTTGCCGTCTACCTGTGCCAGCTCTAATACTGGGTTCCTTTCACTTTCGGTGGTTAAACCTGGAGTGACCTAGGAACTACTAATAATACTGTATGTCTGAGTTCTGACCCAAATTAATGTTCAAAACATTGTAGCAAACTACCAGTGGCAGCAGTGAGTAATACACCTTGATTCATTTCTGTGCTACCAAAGCTAACTACCACATAATAAAGATCTGTAACACTGCGAGGAAGCACTTAGGAATGACTGCATGTGTAAAAACATCCACATTGTTTTATTAATTTTAGCAAGCAACTTAAAAAGTTCATTTGTGACCCTACTTTACGGCTGAGCCCATTAAAGTTGTCGAGCAAGTGTCTGCAAGCAGAAATGTGTAACAAACTCTGTTCAAGAAAAGCTGATGTTTTATACTCAAGCCAGTCCTGTACATGTTGTATTGAACTAAAGTAGGACTGCACATAGCTCAAAACCAACATGTTTCCCTATATTAGTAGTAACTCAGAGCAGTGATAAGAATCACTGTATGGTCTCTTTGTTTTGCAGGTCAGGTAGAGCACTTTATCTGTCATCATAATGTAAACCAAGAAGAAAGATCCATTGCACTTGGATTGCGTCAGCTATGATTCTGATCCAGACTGTAACATAACTGCCTTGACATGGAATACTTTTCTAAACCTAAACTGATACTGACAGCAGAACATCAATCTATATCAATCATAGCTGTGTCACTTCTGCAGACAAAACTTCGAATTCTTGCAAGACTACATGGACAGAAGGAGTAAGGCTCTCAAAACTAAGCCCTGAGACTCCAGCTTGCACAGCTGCAGGAGAATCCACAGCCGCCTTCCATGACTTGCTACTCTCTGTTTTTATGCAAGAAGAAAACAAGTTAACATAGTTTTACATAAACAATTACAAAGAAACTTTTTATTTCAACCCCAACTGTCTAAGGGATTTCCTTTCAGTGGCTGTTCAAGCAGTTAAAGGAAACTATGGAATTTTACCAGAACAAAGAAGATCTAGATGGGGCCTGATTGCAGACATCCAGTTATTTTTCTGACACACTTGAGTGACTTTCTGTAACCCAGTAGTGGACCTCAGTGTGGATGAATATATTAAGCCCTGATAGTCACTGTGAGCCCAATGTTCAGCTACTAACAGGGGTAATGCAAGTGATTGCTTTGTACACACCATTGAGCTCCCCAAGTGGCAAACACAAACCTGAGTGTATAGCACAGAGGAGAGGAATCTCTGCTTGACAGCAGCACAGTGCTTATTGCTAGTCTATATTGCACCTTCTAACACCTTCAGGTACACTTTTTAACTAAGGTGCAGTGTATAGCAAATGCTGCACCTCAGTAGCAAAGGCAGGCAAATGGGTATCCTGTTGGAAGTGTCCACTTCCTTAAGCCGCAATGTGTTAATGGCCCTTGTTGTCTGATGGTTTTCTCCATAGCTACGCTTTACTGGAGCCCTGGTGGTCCACTGTCCCCAACCGATGCCCCAAAGGAAATCTGCCCTGGTGATTCAGTAGTCCCACATTCTCTAGCTTCATGATTACAAACATAGATACATAGATGCTGTCAACAGATAAGGACTTCTTGGCCCACCTAGTCTGCCCATAAATTCCCCCAGTAGTGCTCCTCAAGCCACTACTGGAAGTCTCCACTCCTGCCTTTATCCATATATACCCATGTGTTTATCCTGTGCATACTTAAACCTTGTGATTGTTTTAGCCCCACTACCTCGACCAGGAGGCAGTTCCAGTCATTCACCACCCTCTCTGTGAAAAAGAACTTCCTCACATTACCCCTGATCCTACCCCCTTCCAACTTACTGGTGACCCGCAGAGCTTAACAGCTCCTCTCCTCTCCTCTCCTCTGGAACATATCTCCTTATTTATTCCCTTGAGATATTTGAATGTCTCTATCATATCCCCTGCCTCCTCCTGTCTTCCAGGAAGTACAGGTTTAATTCCCTAAGCCTCTCTGCATAGGGCATCCGTACAGGCCCTACACCATTTTGGATGCTCTCCTCTCGCTGCTTCCAACCTGTCTTTGTCCTTTCAAGGAAAGACCTCCAGAACTGTGCATGTACTCAGGGTGTGGTCTCAGCAGCAACTTATACAGGGAAAGTATTACGCCCTCCTTCTGCTGGTGACACCCATCCCTATGCAACCAAGCATTTGGTTTGCCTTTCCAACCACATTCCCACACTGCTTTGCAACCTTAGGGTCATCATTAATCATAACTACAGATCCCTCTCCTGCCTTGTGACAGCCTATACATCTCTCCCAAGTGTAGACTCTGCCCTGGGTTCCTGTGCCCCAAGTGTGTGATCTTGCACTTCTTTGCATTGAACCATACTTGCCACTTTTCCACCCACTCTTACAACTTTTCTAGGTCCCCTTCATCCTTTCCACATGTCCCCCCATGTGTCCATCCTGTTGCAGACTTTTGTGTCATCTGCAACAGGCATACCCTCCTTTCCAGTCATACTGTCATGTCACTAATGTAGATGTTAAAGAGTACCAGGCCCAACACTGACCCATGTGATACCCTACTAGTCACTCTCACCTCCCTCCTCAGAGTGTACCCTGTTTGCCACCTACCTTTGGCTCCTATCCCAAGTCAGTTTTCTGCCCACTTCATGATCTTAGGCTCCCACCCCAGGCCTCTCAGTTTTATTACCAACTTTTATGTGGGATAGTGTCGAAGGCCTTGCTGAAATTTAGATAGGGCGTGTCCACCACCCCGCCCTTGTCCACTACCCTGGTTACCTTGTCAAAGAACTCTATCAGGTTGGTCTGACAGGACCTCCTCTTTGTGAACCCTTGTTGTTTCTGGTCCTGAAAACCACTGGTCTCTGGTATTTCCCTGTTCTTTCCTTTCATTACCTTACCAACAACTAACGTCAGGCTGATCAGCCTGTAATTATCTGCTCCTCCATATGTCCCCTCTTTGTGAGTAGGACAACATCAGCTCTTCTCCAGTCCCCAGCACCTCATCAGTTTCGAAGACGTTGAATAGGGCAGCCAGGGGCTTTGCCAGTACCTCTCTGAGCTCTCTCAGCAGCCTGGGGTGCACTTAATCAGGGCCCATGACCATGTCTACCCTTATCTGGGACAATTCCCTTAGGATCCTGTCCATAGTGAAGGGGCTAGTGTCACCTCCTGACCCTTCATGCCCGTGTTGTGTATTCAGGCTTGTTACCCATCACCTTCACTGTGAAGACAGATCGGAAGTATTTGCTCAATATGTTAACCTTTTGCTATCCTCCTCCATGGGATCCCTCATTTTCCAAGGAGCCTGAATACCCCCTTCCGCCTTTCTCCTTTCCCCAATGTATCTGAAAAATGTTTTATCCCCTTCTTCACTGATTTGGCTTTTTCCTCTGTTACTGCGTTTGCCCTCCTTACTTCCCTCCTGCCTCCCTTTGCCTTTCCTGGTAAGTTCTCCTATCCTCTTCCTTCTGTGTTTCTTTGAAGTGCCTAAAGACAATTTTCTTTGCCCTTAATCTTTTGGCACCTCCTGAGTGAACCATAATGGCCTTCTTCTTCTGCTTTTGCTGACCTGTCTGGTACAAAGTCTTGTAGCTGTTTCAGTTCCTCCCTTGATTGATGCCCACTGGTCTTCTGTACCCTCTAGCTCCTGAACCCTACAAGAGCTTTTCTGAGGACTACCACCATTTTTCCAAACTAGGCTCTTCTGAACTCTATAACTCTCATCCTCATGTGGTTCAACTCTACCACAGTTGTCATAGTAAACTGCATTATCCTATGGTCACTGGTCCCCAGGTGGTCCTCCACAGTGACATTGGCTACACTGCCCCATTGGTCAGAATGAGGTCCAGAGTTGCTCCCTCTCAACTGGTTTCCATTACCAGCTGTTTGAGGTTCTGCCCCTGCATGGAGTCCAAGATGACCCTGCTCCTAGTCATTGTCACATCCAGGAGACTCTATTCCATGTCCAGAAAATTGAAGTCTCCTATCAGAAGCAACTCCACTTCATGGGCCATCTGTTGTATCTCTATCATCAGCAACCTTCCCACTTCCTCCCCTGCACCGGAGGTCTGTATATCATCCCTACTCATATAATGACCCTTTCCTCTTCTCGAGGGTGACAGACAGTACCTCAGCTCTGCCCACCCTGTTCCCTTGTATCTTTATACCTTTTATGGTCACACACATAAAGCCCTACCTCTCTGCCTTTCCTTCCTACTCTGTCCTTTCTGAATAATGTAATACCTAGAATGACCATATCCCATCCCTGATTTTCCATGCACCAGATCTTCATTATGGCTGCTATGTCCAAGTCCTTAGCCACCATGGTGGCCTCCAGGTCTGTAATCTTCTTGCTGAGGCTGCAAGTGTTCACACACATGGCCCTCCACATGCTCCATCTTCCCTTCCTGTCTCCCTTTACCTGATCCCACCACCATTTGCAAGAGAGTGCCAGCTGAGTTCCCACTGTCCTCGCTAACCTCCTTAGCCTCCCGCTACCCCTTCTTCAATTTAAATTTAGGATCTCCTCCACGCATCTCCTTAGTTTCTCCCCAAGCACCGGGACACTGACTCTAGGGGGCCCGCTGGCGTGCTGCGTGGGCTCCCCCCGCCCCTTGGTCATCTTGAGTTTTATATAGGCTGCTTGAGTGCTCAGTTGCTGATCTGAACCAATCAGCACACTTCTCCATTTGCAGCCTATATCCTGTCACCACTAGAGGCAGCTCCAGTTTTTTTATTTTTTCTCTCCCTATTACTGGCAATTCCTTACCCTGCCACCTCCCTCCTCCTCACCATGCTCCTATTTGTACCTCTGTCTTCTGCACTGTGCCCTGTGCTCTTTCTGCCCCAACTTTCACTTTGAATCAAGCTCCTGTAGCCACTGACTACCCTAAGGCAGACTGGCAGCCTCCCTCCATACATCTCACTAGTACCCAGAGACTCCAGTGAAGCTCCCTAGGGAGGATTCCATCTACACTTGACACCACCCCTCCCAGGTGATGGGGCCCCACCCCTGCCCTCCCTACTACCTGCTACTATGACCACTGCCACAGATGGACCATGCTCAGTATACCTTTATTTCTCCAGGAGCTGCACCTCAAAACCTTTGCATCCTTCACCCCCTTCTCTTCACACCCTCTCCTCCTGTCTGCACCCTGCACTCTATCCCTCCCTATACCTTCCTTTCCAACACACCTGGGTCCCCTGCACGCATAGCTCGTCATCACGAAAATTGGCCTAGAACTCCATACTAAGGTCCTCCTCCTCCTCCTCCTCCTCCTCCTCCTCCTTATATCTGGTAATATCCACCCAAACCCTGGTCCACTTGCAACCTCTATGCCAAACCACACCCCTATCAGTGGTCTTCCATTGCCAGCCTCAATGTCTGCAACCTACTAAAAAGTGGGACTCGTGATCAGGGATGGGTCATCCAGCACCGGTCCGATGTCATTGCCTTAAATGAAACCTGGCCCTCCCTCTGACTCCTGATTTGGCGGTAGAACACAGCCTAACTCATGTAAACTACAGTTCCTTGAGCGAGTGTCTTCTTTTCTGGATCCACGTAAGTACCCTGAGCTGCAGCTCTGGGCATTCTTTGGTGCATTGGCTAGGAGGGTCAGGGAAGAGCCCCACCCCAATGATAGACTAATTCAGCCAAATTTGTGTTGTCCAGCAAGGGCCACAATGAGAGATGGCAGGCCTGCTAACTGAGAGAGGTGAGGTACCCACCATCTGGGATTGTTCTGGGTGCACCCAGGGAGGGAAGAGCTCATACTGTGTTGTGTGCATATTGGTATGGAAGTTCAAGGAGTAGCCCATACCTCCTCTGTCTAAGGTCATTTTTAAATAAACAAGAGATTACTGTTTTCCATATTGCATAAGTGTTTGTTTTGCTGTTCTTATTGTTGCAGGGTGGTGGTATTGATCTAACTGTGCCAAAGGGGTTAGTCATTAGGGATATATCATTGTTCCTGGGGTGGTAGCCTGTCTTGCCCACAGGAGGCTGCACCATTATCCCAGGTGGAGGCAGCAAGTCACCGTTGGAGATCCGGTCAGGACTCAGGCCCAGCCCTTGGGGAGGTACGGTGAGACCCTAAGGCTCTGGGGCAGTCAGGTGAATATGACAAGAGGGGCTGTTACACAAAGGAATCACTGATTGCTCTGGATAGTAGAGTGGGGAGGAACCCAGATATGTTTGTACAAAATACTCATTTATATCTGCTATGAAGCATGGGGATATGATGGACCTAGAGTCATTTCTGACTTTGTGTTATTTATTTATTTATTGAATTTTCGTTAACTGGTAAGCCCACTGGGCCCTGAAGGTCCCTTTTTCAGGGCAACCCGGGGTTAGTTACATATAATTTTGCACATACAGGCAGGTAATACAGTGTAGGACATATCATACAGGATTACAAAGACAGTATGCAGTTTTGTAGTACATATCATATAGGGTTATAAGGACAGTATACAGTTTCTGTGGAAGAGGGCAGTAGATACATTACAATACAGAGTACAGCAGTGACGGCAGATAGATGTGGGGTGGTAAGTGCTTTAAGTGCGCCAAGAAGTTCCATATAGGATAGAGTACCAGTTTATGCAATCATTAATCGTTACCCTTAGAGGGGAGCAATTTTGTACTAACACAATTGACACAAGGTGAGGTAGGCTAGCCATCGGTACAGGGGCAGGGACTAAGGTTAAGGAGGTGAGCGCACAGTCCCTTTTGAAATATGGCTAGGGTGGGTCTCTCCTGAAGGTGGCTCGGAGATTGTTCCATGATACTGGGGCTAGGTGAGCAAAGAATTTACTCCCAGTGACAGAGCAGGCCAAGGGAATTTCCAGTAGTTTTTGCTTGAGGAATGGAGTGGTTATCTGGTTAGCTTGAGACAAGTAGTCCAAGTCAGCCCTACCGGAGGTTGGGAATCGAGAGCTTGTAGGTCCAACTAATAGGGGGTACTGGAGCCTGTTGTTCAGGGATAGTCAGTTGAGGGCTGTGAGGGCTTCACAGTGGTGGGTCCTCAGGTGGGATTTGGATGCAATGTGAGCAATTTTGTGGTATAAGGTCTGTAATCTGCAGTGGTCCAATTTAGCGATGCCGAGTATGATAGGGGCCATGAGATTAAGGTTGGAGAAGGATGCTTTGTGTGACTGCCAGTCTAGTCTCTGGTATCATGTTGTGGCTTAGACGATAGAGGAGGCCCAACTTTGGTGGATGCTTTTATTACCAAGTCCACGTGGGGCTTCAATGTGAGCCCTGATCTAATGTGCAGCCAAGATATTTGACAGATTGTACTACCTCTATTTTGGAGCCAGATATGGTAGCGAGTGGAAGAAGATGGGCCTGGGAGGGACCCAGGGATTTTGGCCGAACAGTATCACCTTTGTCTTGGTGGGGTTAAGGACCAAGTGATTCTCAACTAGCCAAGTCTCAGCCTTGGTGAAGTCTGCTTGGAGCATGGATCCTAGGTCAGATGGGTGAACCCAAGTTCTGTGCGGTACTGCATCATCAGCGTGCTGTACTACAGAGCTGCCCCACAATGGCCATGGAGGTTATTTATGAATAAGGAGTACAATAGCCACCTAAGATAGGGCCCTGTGGAAACCCCTCAGTTAAAGTAGGGGTTCGGAGGGACCCCTCTCCACTTGACCTATTGAGAATGGTCAGTGAGGTCATTACAGAAGCAATTGAGGGTGTGCTGGTCAAGTCCAAGTTGGCTAAGCTTTGTTAGTAGGTGGGTGATCTACCAGGTCAAAGGCCTTGGAGGTCCATGAACATGGCCCCAGTGGGAGTACCCTTGTCCAAGGCAACCAGGACATCGGAGGTAAATCTAATGAGTGTAGTGTCGGTCCCATGCTTTTGTTGAAAGCCATGTTGTGAGGGGCCAGGAGCCTGTTGACTTCAGGTAGTCCCTTAGTTGGCAGTATACTAGCCACTCCTGGATCTTTGCCAGGTAGCATAGGATGGAGATGGGTCTATAATGGCCTATCATTTCCTAGCTCCGCCCTTGTGGATTGGGACTACATGGGCCTGTTTCCATATTAATGGAACTGTTCCTTCTTGCAGGGATCTGTTTATTAACAGGGCTACAGGTAGGGCAATGGCTGGGGCAGCAGCTCTGAGTAGCCTAGGGTCCAGTCCATCAGGTCCTGAAGATCCTTTGGGTTTTAAGGTTTGTAGGAAGGGCAGCACTTCTTTGGCTCTTACTGTCCACAGGTGAAAATGGGCAATCGGAAGATCCTGGGATTCAGTGGCTGGAAGGCCCAGGAAGCAATGGGGGTTGGATCTGAGCGCCCAGACCAGTGAAGAAGTGATTGATGGCTGAGGCAGCCTCCCTCCATCCGTAAGTGATATGTCGATACATATTATGTTACCCTGCTGGGGTATTTTTGTACCTTTAGCAGGGAGTTGATGCTTGACCAGAAGGACTTAGGGTCAGATAGGATTCACTGCTGGAGGGATTTTACGTAGTCCCTTTTGGCTGATTTAGAGATTTTTGGCACTGGTTCTGCAGTGATCTATAGGCAGCGAAGTCTACAGGCCTAGCAGAGCTCCTTGCCTTTTCATGCCTTGTCTCTGGCTATCATCAGCTATTATGATATTATTTAGTGTGTGGAAGGAAGTTTGGGAACCAGTCTAAGCTGTTGAGTCCAGCTTTCACTTTTTGAGGTGATATGTCAAAATATGCTACAGTGCTTCTAAAAGAGGAGGTGGTCAGTCAGTTAAAGATGGATCTGGGGACAGGAGAGCTGGTCCAAAAAATTGCAGTTAAGATTCAGTGCAAAAGGGCAAAGTGATGCACATAGGGAAGAGGAATGCTTTACAGAGTACTGATCGAGATGGGTTAAGTTGGACACAGCATCTGAAGAAAGGGACCTGAGAGTCATCATTAGTGACTCCTCAAACAATCAAACCAGTACAATAAAACATGCAGTAAGGCAACAAGGATGCTTGGAGGGGATTTAGCAGTAGGAGGAGGAAGGTGATGTTGCCCTAGTATGGGTAATTGGTAAGGCTCCATCTGGAGTACTGTGTCTACTTCTGGAGTCTGCACCTAAGAAAAGATATGGATAAACTAGAGTTTGTATAGCAAATGGTCACCAAATGATCCAGGACCAACAGGTCAGATCCTCTGAGGAACAGCTTGAAGTCCTTAATATGTACTTGTTGGATGCCAGAGGAGAGAGCAACATGATAGAGGCATGCAAGCTCCTGAGGGCATTTAACATTGTCACACTGCCCTACCACCTTGAAGTCAAGAGATATTGATTTTTTCATGTATTTCAAAGGTTTAGCGGAAAGACCTATTGAGCTGGTAACAGTTCATTTCCAGATGAGTCCTGGGGAAAGGAAGAGAAACAATACCAAGTACAATTTATAAAATTCAAAGAAGGAAATAAGTAAGTTAACATATACACTACAAGAATGCTTAAAGGACAAATTGACAATCAGTAAGTTACCATGACAGGAAACTGAGGAACTGGCAAGAGAACATTACATAGTAATCAACATAACAAAAAAGGAACAGAGGTAATGATTGATGCTAGAAAAGTGCTGATGTCAGTGACTGAGTTAGTTACAGGAGAAAGGAGTCCAATCCAATATCAGAAGCAACTGCAGGAGTGAATAGAGAGCTCACAGAGGAAAGATTAAAGAGCAGGAAAGGAAGAAGCACATTAAACAGAAGGGTGGAGAGAAATCCATAGTTTAGGGAAACAAAACAATAAGGCAGATTGGCCAGCAGTAGATTTGATTTCAGGGAGCACAAAAGAGCAAGAGCAAGCATTATGAAGGGATCAAGAAAACAAAGAGGGGAAGGAGAGGAGAGAGGCAAGATATGAGGGGAGAGCTAAACCAAAATTTGGAGATAAAGGAAGCACAGTGAGTAAGGCACCTGGCATCAAGACAGTGAAGGGAGAGGGAAGAATACAAGATACACTTGATGTGTATGCATGGGTTTGTCAATAGCAAAATGGTAGAAGGAGTGAAAGAAAGGTTCCAGTCTAGCTAAAGTGGACCTTGAGCTACACTATAAACAATGTCTTCTTAGTTGAAGATGGGGAGAACCATTTTAGTGAGGATTTTCTGTGTGCAGGAAGCGGAATGCTTCTTATTTCTGTACAGTGCCCCAAGCTTGGCATGGAGCAATTTGTAAATAGCATCCACATGAAAAGAAAAATCAAGGTGATGATCTAGCCAAACCCTGATGTACTTGAAGGAGGAGGCATCTTCAATGTTTGTACCATCAAGGGTATGAAAGGAAGGAAGGGAGAGGAGTCTAGCAAACCTCAGCCTGGTGCCAAAAATCATACTGGACTGTTTTCTTAGCATTGAGGGATAACAGATTACCTCACAACCAGAGCTGTATGTTGTTAAATCAAGTTGGAGTTGGTTTATGAGATCGGGCAGAGGAGCCAGAGGAAAGAGAACCATATCATCTGCATGCATATGAATTGGTACAGAGGAACAGACTTTGGGGAGGTCATTTAGAAAATGGAGAAAATAATTTGGCCAGAGACAGACCCTTGAGGGGTGCCTGAGCTGATATGGAGTAGGGATAAGACATTATATCCCAATGGTCTCTTTCCTGCTTTGTGATCATCAATACTTCCCTCCCAAATTTATACATTTATAGAGCGGATTGCAAAAATCTATTCAGCATGAACAGTACTATAGTCACAAGAGGGCATGAATGGAGGCCAGTCAGAAGGAACTTCAGGTGAGATGTGAGAAAGCTCTATTTCACCGAGAGGGTGGTCGAGCCATGAAAGAGATTACCAGCAGAAGTGGTGGAGGAAGGGACTTTACATGGGTTCAGACATGGCTGTGCCAGGTTTGAAGGGCTGATTATTATAGAAGGAGGAGGAAGGGAGGAAGGAAAAAGAGCTTGAGGAGAGTGGGAGGGTTTGGGGTCTAAAACCTCTTTGGGACATTAGGTCATGGGGATTGGTAGGAAACTCTTTATGGGCAGACTGGATGGACCCTTGATCTTTATCTGCCAGCAACATCTATGTTTCTATGTAAGCTAACTCATACATTATAAAACATACAGTAAATTGGTCACCCAGGATGTCATATCAATCTAAGCTGAAGAGAAGATGCTTTCCTCTTCTCTCCCAGACCAGGAATCAAATTTTAAATCCTTTCCTCTTTCAAGCCAGTTTAATTTATATAAATTTCCTGGTATACCTCCTTGCCCCTTGTTAATCCAAATAATGACCAAGAAATCAGGGAAAAACTCATGAGCAGTAAATATACACAAGAATGACTCCTCAACAAGCACTGCTACTCTGCACCAGGGATGAGCCGATGATATGTTTGCATTTGGTGAACATGCTAAAATCCAACATTTTGGCAAGCGGTAAAGCAGGTTTGAAAGAATCAGTTTCCCTTTGACACTACAGCATTTCAGCATCTTGATGCAGCACTTTTCAGGAACAACACATTGAGCAGGTCCAAGTTGTTGGCAAACCACATGACCTGCAGTAGTCAATCAGCAATGCCAGAGATTAAGAACTCCTCATGCTGCACACATTTCAGTGCAGTTTTCAGCTCTTTCTCTCACTCTTGCTCTCTCTCTCTCTCTCTCTGTCTCAGGACTTGGTTAATGACAGGATCTTCTTTTATGATAAAAAGAGTGACTTTTGATCAGAAAAACCTGGAAATCATGCATATCATGCCAGTTAGATACTTCTCAATACATTTGATTGTAGTTTCAGACAAGCAGGTTAGTGAAATCATGTTGCAGAGGAAAGGAGAGTGCAAAATACAGACCTACACTGAAAGTTGCAGGCACTGCAACAGAAGCAGAGCTAAGAAAATTTAGCAGACTGAGACAGGTGTAATGGGGATTTTGGAAAGGTTTATTTATCAAATATGTTTTGCTAAATGCTAGTTCACTGGCCTACGTGCAGCCGGTATAGTGTTATGCTTGTGCAACTGTGTTAGTTTGGTTTTTGGCCATTTGCACTCTCTATTCCAGAGGAATAACCACCCTGTGGGATACAAAGGCAAGGAACTCTCAGAGAGGTTCCACCCTAGAGGTGCCATGGGGCAGTTCCGTGGCTAAAGGTACTATGGAATCCCCTAAGGAGAGAGTACTGTCACTGGAGGAGAAGGGGAGGATGGTGGGGCAAAGAAAAAATGCTTCACAGTGAGACTGAGAGGAACTGCTTATATAGCTCAGGAAGTGGGAGTGGCTGGGTGCTTGGCCACTGAACTCCAGGCAAAGCCTTCCAATTCACTGACCTATGCAGCCGGTATAGTGTTATGCTTGTGTAACTGTGTTAGCTTGGTTTTGGCCATTTGCACTCTCTATTCCAGAGGAATTACCACCCTGTAGGGGTATGAAGGCAAGGAACTCTCGGAGAGGTTCCACTTCAGAAGGTGCCATGGGACAATTCCCATGCCTAAAGATACCTTAGGAATCCCCAAAAGAAATGTGGTATCATTCCCAAAAAGGAGGCAACACAAGCATAAGTGCAAGCAGTAACTGTGACATAGGAGCAGTAACTGTAACGTAGTAGTGGAGAAGCATAGGCAGTTTGATAATGCAATAGATGCTCAGGTGGATAATGTAATGAATATCCAGGCTTGCATAGCATGATACTGATGGTTTGCATTTAGATTAGGATCCCTAAGGAGAGAGGAATGACAGGACATCCTCCACCTCCATTCAACAATGGAACATACCTAAAGAAACTAGGAGAAACAACTATGCTAAGTGTTATGACCTGAGGCAATGGAGGAGAAAAAAACCCTATGAGGAGGAAATCTCTGGGGATCCAAGGCCTAGGTTGCCTTCCCTCCAGGCTTGGGATAGTTTAATTAATGACCACTCTGTAGCTGAAATTTGGAAAACCCAATTAAGGGAGGTGGAAAATATTCCAATTTAGAGGAAGGCTCTCACTCAAACCCTCTAGCAGGTATACCATGGAAGGTTGAGAAAACTCTGCAACAATATGTGCATCCAATTCACAGGATGAGAGCAACAACTGTTGAGGCACTCACCCAGCCTACCCACCCTAAATCAAACCAGGTGAACCAGAGGCAGTCGAGGGAGAATGCGGTGAAGGTGCCTTGCTAGGGAAGCCACTAAAGTCAATGGCTAACCATTACAGTGGAACACTAGAGCCAAAGGAGATCGTCAGAACTACCCTTCACCGCTAGTCTTAAATTCTACACCAGGAGCTGCTTTTGTGTAGCAGGCAGCTAAAGCCAAGCTCAGGGCAAGGACATTCCCAGCTATGGGCCAGGTGAGAAGGATTCTGCCCCAAGTTGGACACGTCATGATGCGGACTATATACAGAGCGAGACCGCTGCTGCAGGAACCCTAGACCAGAATAGAATGGCTGGCATACCCTAGAAATTGATTGAAAGCTGAAAAGTTGGTGAGCTGAATGAGCACGGCATGCTGAGATCGTAATAAGCATTGATTGCTGAGACCTTGCAAGGTCGAATGCAGATTGAGTGCAGCAGAATCCCAGGCTGAAGCTGAGGGGATGGCAGTAGGCATGAAGCAATGGTTTGCTTAAGCAAGGAGCAACGGTTGTGTAAGCAAGTGTGGACCTGCACTTAGTCAGTAAACAGAGCAGTAATAATTGGACCTGCACGTAGGTCTACATTACACAGGGCAAACAGCATGGAATAGTGGGGCAAGCCAGCCAGGCAGTTCAAAGCCAAATCAAGGTGACAAACTCTGAGGATTTTCGTGGTGAAGACAGGATTTAGAACATAATTAATTAGCCACATAGGCCACGACCCCCAAACACCTCTCAGTCCCCGCAGTAGGACAAACAAGGAAGCTATGGAAGGGCTAAGAACCACATGCAGATATAAAGCTAATTTAATAGCCTCAGCAAGAGCTTTAGCTAACCTCAGAGTAAAACAATGTACAACAGCAATGGGAGTAAACAAAACAGTAGCAGGAAGCAAGTAGGCCTGTGCAGCAGTAGTAAAACAAAGGAGTACACTGAGTTGTAACTGCAATAAAGAAAAGGAGACATAATGCTCTTAAAACACTGTCAACAAGCAGTGCAATGAGACTGCTGCAATGAGATAATTAGAACAAGCATGAGTGAGCTGTATAGCTAGGTTCAAGTAAATCTGAGTCAGGTGAAAGTAATAGAGTATGCCACATGGAACAGCTATAGTTGAGCTGAAACACACAGATCAGGTTTGCAGTTGCAGTGCAAGTAATTTGAGAGTTGTGAGTAACTGAAAGCAGGCAGTATGAGCTCTGAAGTAGCAGTATGCTAGGAGCTTAGAAAAGCCCTCCACAAAAAGGAAGGAAGTACAGATAGCCAAGGCAAAATACAAACCAGAAGCAGGAAAATAAACACAGAAGCCCAGCAGAGACAAGAAAGAGCAGCTGTGGGGGCAGGCCCCAGCCAGCCAGGGAGGCCCAACCAGCTGAGAGGACAGAGCCTTCAGCTGCAAAGAAAAATGTTTCACAGTGAGGCTGAGAGGAACTGCTTATATAGCTTAGGAAGTGGGAGTGGCTGGTTGCTTGGCCACTGAACTCCAGGCAAAGCCTTTCCAATTGTGTAGAGAGCACAGAAATCCATATTTATTTTTGTTGTTTTATTTATTTACTTATTTTTATTTCACATACATCTGCACATCCACATATGCAGTAGTGCTTCAAAACAGGCAGAGAGCTGAAAATCAGGGTGTTTGCAAGACTGCACCAATCAAGATCATGTTTTCTTTTTCATTTCAATTATATCATCAATATAAAGCAATGTACAATATCACATTATGGGGAAACAAGTGAAAAGGCAGCATACATCCTTAACAGACTCAAGATTTCATCGAGTTTTCATTTTCGTGACAGCCTTGAGCATGAAACATCACTGCTTCAATGACACAATAAGCTAATCGAAATGGAGCAGCATTGCTGAAAACAGAAATACGACTGAGTTCATTCAGTTACACATTTAGAGGTATGAAACTGATATTTAATTAACAAAAAATGACAGACTAATGTAGTTATGTTTGGAGTGGAGATTTTAATATACAGGCTGCAATAAAAGTACCAAACATAAGAACATTATTTTACATTTTCCATTGCTCTTTAAACAAATATTTCTTATAAACATGTTTTAACATTTTCAGATTTTTGGTTCATATAGAAGCAAAAGAAATACAAATGGCATTTTTGTTTGTTTTGAAAATGGATGCAGAACAGAAGTGGTCCATCATAAGGAAGGGCATAACAGAGGCAGCTGACACATGTGCCAAGACTCAGAGCAAGCAGTCCAGGTCTAAAAAACAAGCTGGTTCAGCAGGGAGGTGGCAGTGAAGGTGAGGTAGAAGAGGTTGGCCTTCAACAGGTACAAAATATGGGGTGGAAGAGCACAAGGGGAGTACATGAAGAAATCCATGAAAGTAAGTAAGGTGGTCAGAGTGGCTAAAGCTGCAAGGGAGCTGAGACTGGTGCAGGGATCAGGGAGGGGAAAAGGAGTTCTTCAAGTGCATGAGGGAAGAGGAGGAGTTGTAAGGATGAGATTGTCCAGATCAAGAGGGAAGGGGTTGGACAGAAAATGTAGAAGACCAGGCAGAAGCTCTCAATGAGTACTTCTGTTCTGTGTTTACTAAAGAAAAGGATGGGCTGATACTGCAAGGAAAAGGAGGAGTAGGCAAGGGAGATGCAGAGGTGACGGATGGGTTCATCCAGGTGGATATAGTTCTAAAGAACTGAAAGCCTTGAGGCTGGACAAAGCCCTGGGACCGGATCTAGTACATCCAAGAGTCCTGAAGTAGTTGGCAGAGGTATTGGTGGCCCACTTGCAGACCTGTTTAATAGTTCACTGGAAACAGGATGCATGCCCAGGGATCGGAGGATGGCGCACATGATGCTCCTTCACAAGAGTGGCCCTAAGGATGAGCGGGGTAACAATAGACTAATATGCTTGACTTCCTTTGTGGGGAGTTAATGGAGACCATTTTAAGGAGAGACTGATAATCTTTCTGGAGGAAAATGGTCTCCAGGATGAAAAGGGAGTCTCGCGATAGATCCTGTCAGACAAACCTAATCGATTCTTTGATTGGGTCACAAGGGTGGTTGACGGGGTCATGCGCGGATGTCCTGTACCTGGACATCAGTAAGGCCTTTCGATTCAGTGTCCCACAGGAGGTTGTTGGGCAAGATGAGGTGCATGGGGCTGAGGACAAGCTAGTGAGTTTGGTAACTAGCTGGCTACAGAACAAACAGCAGAGAGTAATTGTGAGAGGGAACGCTCCAAACCAAGACCCATGACCAGTGGGGTTCCACAGACTCAGTGCTAGGCCCAGTTTTATTTAGCATCTTTATCAGGGACATAGCTGATGGGATCAAGAGGAAGATCAGTCTGTTCAGTGATGACACTAAGATATGTGTGACAGAGGACAGTGAGGAAGGAAGTCAATAACTCAGTGAAGATCTGGCAAAACTCAAGCACTGGTCAGGGGAATGGCAGTTGGGGTTTAATCTTAAGAAGTGCAAGGTCATGCACCCCTGAACCAGAAACCCAAGACCACCTACTGACTGGGGATTGCAGGTGTCTTTTCTCAGGCAGAGAATGACCAAGGGGTAATAGTCACAGGAGACATGAAGGTATATGCACAGTGCCAGAGGGTAGCAGCTAGAGTCAATCAAATGCTGAAGTGCATAGCCAGGGGAATCACCTCTAGAAGGGAAGAAGTCATGCTGCCACTTTACAGATCACTGGTAAGACCACACCTGGAGCACTGTGCAATTTTGGTGCCCATACCTAAAACAGGACATTAGATTACTTGAAAGGATGCAGCGGGTGACAAGGATGATCCAAGATCTGGGAGATATACCCTATGAGGAGAGATTGAGGAGCTCAACACGTATTCTCTGGAGGATAGAATGGAGAGGGGGACATGACAGAGACCTTCAAATACTTAAAAGGCATAAACAGCGCTAAGGTGGGGGATTGTTCTGCTTTAAGGGTGGGTGGGTCACAAGAGGGCCAGTCTGAAGCTAGAAGGGGAAGATTCAGGAGGGAAATGAGGAGGCATCAATTTATAGAAAGGGTGGTGGAAGGCTGGAACAAACTACCAGAAGAGTTGATTACGTTGAGGACAGTGGACAGTTTTAAAAGAGGGTGGGATATGGTCAAAGGAGGGAACGTACAGATAAGAACTGAGGTAGGAATAAGGATGGAGATAACAGGTTGGGAATGGGGGCAGCCACAGTAAAGGATACTGTGAGCTGCACACTTGGGCAGACTTGATAGACCTTTAGGCCTTTTCTGCTGATACTTTCATATGTTCGTATGCTCATATGATGCTGAAGTAGTTTAATTGCATTACATGAAATCCTTGTAGCCACAAAATCTTCAATGCTTCACCAGACAAAGCATTGCCAAATAATAGGGTTGTCAGTAGTGCTTTGTGGAATTTTCATATTCTGACAGAACAGAATTCTGAAAATTCATCTACTTTCCCAGAATTCCATTGATAATTGTCCATTGTCAATGCTGACATTTTGAATGTGACATGATTTTGGGGAATTTGCAATCGGAATATTTTATAAACTATGGATTCTTTTCCATAATCCGTGGAAAATTATTTGGCAGTTACATGATCTGCCAACAATTATCCTGCTGTTTATATGGAAATGAGTTTTGGTATTCCATGGAATTCAAAATGAAATTCTGAAAAGCATTTTGAAAGTGGAATTACCATCCCACACGAATTCTGCCAGCAGAATACTGCATTCTCCACAGCTCTAGTAGTCAGACCTAGTTCTAAAAGATGAGAATTCTCTTTAGAACCCAGGGTTTGAGTTCTAATTTACAAGTAACACAATCTACTTTGAATGCACAGTATATGCAGCATACCCTGGCTAAATATAAAATAAAGATTTTTAAAGATACACCTGTTCTACAGTAATCCAGCCTTTATACCAACTATAACAGACAACGATATAAAGGGTGGCACTTGCAAGGATCTTATCTTTTGGTCACTTGTTTCAGGATAATAAGTTAAAATTATTTACTCAGCTAAGGAAAAGTTCAATATTCATAGCAGTAGTATTTTTCAGTATTTGCAGCTGACAAGTTATATAAAAGAGATAAATACTAAAATAATATTGGTTGGTAGTTCTCCACTTATTGAAATCCTGGTTTATAAAAAAGTGACACAAAATTAATAGCCACAATATATAAAGAATTAAATGAGGGATCAAAGAAGAATTTATTTAAATTAAAAAGAAATGGCAACAGCATTTAGAAATTATTATTACTGAAGAAATCTGGCACAAATATTGCAGATCCCATTTTCTGTAATTAAAACTTCTAAGTTACAGCAGCTACAACTCAACACAATGCATGGGGTGGGATTCAAGAAGACTGGTGCAAGCCCGCTGCCAAAGGCGACTTGTGCCAATCGCAGTTGTGACAAGGACCCCTGCGCCCAGTTGTAGAAGGGGCAGGGTCCCGATGGCTAAGTCCCATGACTTGTGACATTTGGATGGTACACCACACTAAGGGTGTACCCGATGGGCATGTCGCAAGTCGTAGCCCTCTGCAGAATGGTGCAGTTGGCACCCCACACCTGAAGAGCTCTGCAGGGCACCCCTCACCCCAGCCCCTGATCCCCAAACAGTTATGTCCTGCAGGGCTGTAATGTCCTTCCCAGCACCCAATCCCCAAACAGTTATGCCTCACAGGGCTGTAATGTCCCCCAGCCCCCTATCCCCAAGCAGTCATGCCCCAGCCCCTATCCCCAAACAGTCATGCCCCAGCTCCCTGTCCCCCAAACAGTCATGCCCCAGCCCCTGATCCCCCAAAGTCATGCCCCAGCCCCCATTCCCCAAAGGGTCATGTTCCAGCCCCTGAGCCCCTACATTTTCATGCCCCACAGGGCAGCTCATCCCACCCCAAGGACCCATTCCCCGACCCAAAACCCAGGTCCCTCCACTGCTGCATTAGTGTCCAACCATGAATAAGAAATATAAATACAAATCCCTGATGTCTCTGGTAGTCTAGTGGCCCCCACCCAGCAGTGCCGGTCCACCGCAGCCCCCATCCATCCTAGCTGGTGACTGGCACAGCCCTCTCACCTCCATGGCCAGCCACTGACTGAGCTCCGCAGAGTGCTCACTGTGCATATGCACTCAATGAATGATTTCATTGAGTGCATGTGAACAGTAAGTGCTCAGTTGGTGGCTGGCCATGGAGGTGAGAGGTGGTGTGCCAGTCACTGGCTGGAGAGGGATTGGGGATGTGGGTGACTGGCACTGCTGGGTGGGGGGCCACTTTGACTGCTAGGGACATCGGGGATTTTTATTTATATTTCTTAATCGTGGTTGGACACTAATGCAGTGGTGGAAGGACCTGGGTTTCTCAGGTTTGGGGAACGGGTCCTTGGGGGATGAGCTACCCTTGTGGGGCATGACAGTGTGGGGGATCGGGGCTGGGGCATGACAGTTTGGGGATCGGGGCAGGGGACACTGCCACTTCATGGGCTATACTGTGGTGTGCTGGGCATGGGAGGAGAGCACATGTATTGGGTGCCAGCTCTGTGGCAGATCTGCACAGCCCCTGAAGCGTAAGTACACTTATACCAGCTAAATGCTGGTGTAACTGTACTATGATGGATGTCCTCTGGGGTTGTTCTAGAATAGCAGATCAGGGACTTTGTTGCTGCCCTTCTAGAATAGAGCACAACAGATGCTGTAAACCTCCAGCGCCATGTCACTGGAGGTTTAGGTGTATCTGGGCGTGATGTGCACTTTGTGCAAGCAGCCTGCACATGTTGCAGGCTGTTTGCAGAATAGCAATGACGGAACTGCTGGCATAACTTGCTATTTGCACCATTCTTTGGGTGCAAGTGCAGTAACGCCAGTCGAGCTCCTTCTAGAATCCGCCCATAGAGTTTATTATAGAAACATAGAAACATAGAAGTGACGGCAGATAAGGACCGCAAGGCCCATCCAGTCTGCCCATTTTTTTCTACCTTATAAATGTGCCATCGGCCTTTGCTCTGTCAGTGACTCTATCTATTCATAGTCATTTGTATTGCTCCCTTATGCCTATCCCATGCCTGTTTGAAGCCCTGCACTGTATTCATAGCCACCACTTCTTGTGGTAGCCATTCCATGCATCTACCACCCTTTCTGTGAAAAGAATTTCCTCACATTCCCCTTAATCGCCTCCTCTAATCTCATGCTGTGTCCTCTTGTCCTGCTATTTTTCTTATATTTAAACATGTTAGACTCTTTCACCTTGTTTATGCCCTTAAGGTGTTTAAATGTCTCGATCATATCACCTCTCTCCTCCTTTGCTCAAGGGTATACATATTGAGCTCCGTTAATCTGTCCTCATATGTCTTCTGATGCAGTCCCTGCACCATTTTGGTTGCCCTTCTCTGGACTGCCTCAATTTGGTTAATATCCTTGTGAAGGTGTGGCCTCCAATACTGCACGCAGTACTCCAGATGGGGCTAACCAATGTCTTGTACAGAGGGATTATTACCTCCCTCTACGACTTGTGATACCCCTACTAATACACCCTAACACCCCCTAGCCTTACCTACTGCTTTAGAGGTCTGGTTTGATGATTTTAGGTCATCAGTGATGATGATGCCCAAGTCTCTTTCTTCCTTTGTGACTGCTACCACCTCCCAGCCTATAAGTGGCTTCAGGTTTCTCTTCCTATGTGCATGATTTTGCACTTCTTTGCATTAAATCCCAGTTGCCACTCTTCTGACCATTCTGCTAGTTTATCCAGATCTCTTCTCATTCTGCCCACACCATCTGGATCATCTACTCTGTTGCAGATCTTGGTGTCATCTGCAAAGAGACAAGCCTTACCTCTAGTCCATCTGCGAGGTCACTAATGAAGATGTTGAATAGGACTGGCACCAGGACTGATCCTGAGGTACCCCACTTGTGACTTGCATCTCTTCTGACTGTATACCATTTACTACCACTCTCTGTTTTCTGCCAGTCAACCAGTTTGCCACCCAGTTGACCAACTTGACCCACCCTTGCCTACCTAGCTTATTTATCAATCTTCTATGTGGAACAGTGTCAAAAGCTTTGCTGAAGTCAAGGTAGGCGACATCAACTGCTCCCCTTGGTCCACCACTCTGGTTACCCAGTCAAAGAAATCTATGAGATTAGTTTGACAGGACCTTCCTTTTGTAAACCTGCTGTCTTGGATCCTGTGCCCTATGGATTCCAGGTGTTGCACTATCCTTTCCTTAAGGAGTGCCTCCATAATCTTGCCCACTACTGAGGTAAGACTGACCGTCTGTAGTTCCCCGCCTCCTCCTGCTACCACTCTTGTGGAGTGGGATCACATGAGCCCTTCTCCAGTCTTCTGGGACCTCTCCTGTGCTCAGAGACTCACTAAACAATTCTGCTAATGGCTCTGCTAGTTCCTCCTTTAGCTCTTAAGTACCCTGGGATGTATGCCATCAGGTCCCATTGCCTTATCCACCCTGAGCTTAGCAAGCTCTTGTAGGACCCTTTCTTTGTGAAGGGAGTAGTGCTCACCTCCCTCCCCTGTGTCCATGATGCTGAGCTGTGGGCCCTGCCCTACCTTCTCTTCAGTAAACACTGAGCAAAAGTATCTATTTAGGATAGATGCCTTTACAGGGTCCTCCTCCTCACATGCTCCCTTTTCTCCATTAAGCTTAGCAATACCCCTCTGGACTTTCTCCTTTCACTGATGTATCTATAGAAAGTCTTGTCACCTTCTTTACTGTTCGTTAGTGTTTCCTCAGTTTGGGACTTTGCCTGCCTTACTGCCTTACCTGCTTCCCTTAGGCAGTTTGGTATGCCTCCCTATCTTCATCCCGCTGTGTTCCTTATATTTTCTGAAGGCCAGCCTTTTGGCTCTGACCTTTTCTGCTACTGTATTTGAGAACCAAAGTGGTTTCCGTCTTCTTTGCACTTCGTTTTCTGTCTAACACAATGGGATGTTGCTTCAAGTATTGTATCCTTAATGCTTGCCCACTTTGCCTGTACCTTCTCACCTGTGTTTCTTTTGCCAGGGCTAGCTTAACTCTGTTGGCCATCTTATCAAAGTCAGCTCCTCTGAAGTCCCATATTTTTGCCTTGGAATGGGATGATTTAGATGTAGTAGCCAAATTGAACCATACCATGTGATGGTCACTGGCCCCCAGGTGACCTTCTACCTGAGATCTGTGATCCCTTCTTTGTTAGTCAGTACTAGATCTAGGATAGCCCTGTCTCTTGTGGGTTGCTGTACCAGTTGTTTGAGGCCCTCCCCTGCAGGGAATCCACTATGAGTCTAGTTCTGGCAGATGTTCCTGCTGGTATTGACCAATCTGTATCTGGCATGTTGAAGTCTCCCATTATCAGAACCTCCCTTTAGCTGTCATGTTTTGTATATCTTCTAACAGTAATGTGTCTATGTCCTCCTCTGGTCTGGGGCCTGTAGACAACCCCAGTTCTTATGGCTGTCCCATTTCCTGTTTCCAGGGTGACCCACAGTTCTTCTGGCTCTTATGTGTATTCTGAATTTCTGTAGCTTTGATATTTTCATTAACATACAGGGCCACTCCTCCCTCTTTTTGCACTCGGTCTCTTCTGGAACAATACATAGCCAGGTACTGAAGTCTCCTAAGTGTGGTTACTGGTAAACCATGTCTCACTAATTGCTACTATGTCCAGTTTAGCCTCTGACATTATTGCCTGCAGGTCTGGGATCTTATTTCCCAGGCTGTGAGCATTTGTGTACATGATTTTCCTTGGCCAGATTTTGAAGTGTTAGTTGTTGGGTGAAGTTTGGCATTACCCCTGTGCATCGTATGGGAGACAAACCTTTTTTCTTACCTGGTGATGCAAATGAATGGCAAACACGCTGAATTCCTGTTTGACCACTAGCTGAGGGGTGAGGGGTGTTCTTCCCATTCGACGTATGGGTGCAGCACCTGCATACTCCTTCAAGGTTGCATGCTATAAATTACCCTATTAGCTCCTGCTGCCCAAGGTGTGAAACACTTCTGGTACCTTTAATCCATTATTTATTTATTTATTTATTGAAATTTCTGATAACGCCTTTGAGAACAAGTTCATTTCATAGGTTCCACGTCAGATGAACAATACATATTGGAAAAGTATGAGACGGAGAACAAACTAAACAAGGAATTATATAAAACAGTACAACAGTATATAACTAGAGAAGTTCTAATACATGTGGCATTGTACAATGTATGCCAAGGTGCAAATTTGATTCAAACCTGGAATTCAAAGGGTCATATTAGAGAGGGTGGGGTCTTATGAAACGAGCCTTTACAGGAAAATGAGAACAGACTCAGCCTAAAATCTAATAATTGATAAGGTAAGGATGGCATCAGCCCAGGGACCTCGTCAGAGGTGAGAAGGTATGGGACAAAGCATTTAAAGTGAGCAAGGAAACTACAGAGATGTAACAGGAGGGAGGGGATAGGGAAAAGTCAGAGAGGATGAGGGAAAGAGGAAGGGATCAAGAGGAAATGTGAAAGGAGAATGATTAGCAACTTAGAACAGTTATTTACATGCTGAGAACAGTTATGCATAAGGTCAGGACAGCATAAGGTTAGAATAAGTGCCGATCACAAGAAGGAATGTTATTGGAAGCAGTCACAACTGGCATCAGCAACTAGCTGTTGCTTAAGTTTACCTTGAAGGAGCCCAAGGTAGATGCTGAAGTGATGTCATGGTGCAGCAAGTTCATCCATAGCAGGGCACAGTAGGCAAAGGACCTCCGTCCCAGAGAAGTGCGACAGCAGGGTATATTAAAAATCTGGCTAGTAGAGCTTCTGGTGCAATGACGGTTGATAGTGGGGATAATAAGCTTTTGCACTCCTGGGGCATTTTGCCTAACCTTACTTTTTGGACAGTAAACATGTTTGGCACATGAGTCTACTTGTGAATTGGAGCCAGTTAGCCTGAGCATACATGTTGCAGGTATGGGACAGATGGGCTGAGCTGGTAAGGAGCCAGGATGCTTTGTTGAGTGCAACTATGATGCAGCGAAGAGTTGTTTCAGTAGCTAATCCATAGGTTGGTAAATCATAATCAATAAGCTTAGACAAGAGAGCTTTGAATGGCCAGGTTAAGAGCCTCTGGGGTCAAACATTGCTTATAGAATGTGATGGCAGATAAGGGCCGCTTAGCCCATCTAGTCTTCCCATTTCTCTACCTAATGGATAAGCTGAAGATCCTAGTTAACCAACAGCCTACTTCCTCCTATCCCCACTAGAATTGCCTTATGTCTGTCCCATGCATTCTTGAATTCCCTCACTGTTTTTGACTCTACAACCTCCTCAGAAAGGCTGTTCCATGCATCTATAAACTCTCTGTAAAGAAATACTTCCTCACATTACCTCTGAGCCGCTCCCCTCTATCTTCAAATTGTGCCCCTTGTTCTTGCACATCTCTTTTTCTGAAAGATGCTACCCTCTTGGACTTTGTTGATTCCTTGAGGTATTTGAAAGTTTCTATCATGTCCCCTCTCCTCCTTTCCTTGAGGCCATACATATTAAGCTCCTTAAGTCTTTCTTCATATGTCTTCTGGTGCAGACCCTGCACCATTTTGGTTGCCCTCCTCTAGACAGCCACCATCCTGTTCTATGTCTTTGTGGAGATGGGGTCTCCAGAACTGTCACAGTACACCAGATGTGGTCTTTCCAACTGTCTGTACAGAGGGCCAACAACTTCCTGTTTTATACTGGTGATGCCTCTCCCAATGCATCCCAATATCTCCCCAGCCCTCCTTACTGTCTTCTCACATTGCTGGCCCACCTTTAGGTCATCTGATATGACTATCCCCAGGTCCCTTTCCATTTTTGTTGTTGTCAGTATCTCACTATCCATTGTGTACTCTTCTCCTGGGTTTTTGTTTCCCAGGTGCATTACTTTGCACTTCTTTGCATTGAATCTAAGCTGCCATACATTTGACCATTTCTCCAACCTTGCCAAGTCCCTTTTCATCCTTTCCACCTCACCTTGTGTATCAACCCTGTTGCAGATCTTTGTGTCATCTGCAAGAGACATACTCTTCCTTCCAGTCCCTCTGCAATGTCACTTATAAAGACATTAAAAAGTCATAGAAACATAGAAACATAGACTTTGACGGCAGATAAGGACTGCTAGGCCATCTAGTCTGCCCATTTCCTACTTCCAGGATAGGCCGCAGATCCTAGTTAACCAACAGCCTATTTCTTCCTACCCCCACAAGAATTGCCTATGTCTGTCCCATGCATTCTTGAATTCTCCCACAGTTTTAGACTGGCCCTAGTACTGAACTCTGTGGTACCCACTAATAACCCCCTTTCTTCTTTGTGGACTCCATTTACTATTACCCGCTGTGTCCTGTTGTCCAGCCAGTGTTTTATTTAGGCTACCACCCTGGGAACCACTCCCAGGCTGGCTAATTGTTTATTAATCTTTGTGTGGGACTGTGTCAAATGCCTTGCTAAAGTCTAGGTAGGCCATGTCCACAGCCCCTCCCTGGTCTACTGCTTTGGTCACCCAGTCAAAGAAATCGATTAGATTCATCTGACATGACCTTCCTGCTGTGAATCCATGCTGCCTTGGGTCCTGTGCCCCACTGGCCTCTAGGTACTTAACAATTCTTTCCTTCAGAAATGATTCCATCATTTTCCTACCACAGAGGTCAAACTGACAAGTCTGTAGTTTCCTGCCTCTGTCTTGCTCCCACTTTTGTGAAGGGGAATCACATCCACCCTCCTGCAGTCCTCAGGTACCACACTATCCTCCCATGGTTTATTAAAAGGGTAGTCAGTGGTGTTACTAGTTCTTCCCTTAGTTCTTTTAGGATTCTGGGGAATCCCATCAGACCCCATTGCTTTATCCACCTTCAATTTTAAGAGTACTTTCAGAACCCTTTCTTCTGTGAAAGGACTAATATCAACCTCCCTATCCAGAGTGCTTCTATTGACTGGATTAGGTATCTCCTCCTGCTTTTCCATTGTGAATACTGAGCAGAAGTATTCATTCAGTATCCCTACTTTTCACTGACAGTCTCTGCCCAACCACCTTCCTCTTTATTCAGCCTCAGTATCCCTGCCTTAGTCTTTCTTTGCTCCCTAATGTACCTATAAAAGGTTTTATCCCCTTCTTAACTGAGTTGGCTATCTTTTCCTCGGTTTGGGCCTTTGCTATTCTGACTGCCCTCCCACTTCCTTCTGCTTTAGCTGGTACAGTTCTCTGTCCTGCTTCTTCTGTGTTTCTTTATACTTCCTGAATGCTATCTTTTTCTCCTAACCTTCCCCACCACTTCTTTTGAGAACCATAGTGGTTATTTCTTTCATTTTGATTTGTTTATTTGCTTCACACAAGGCTTGCTGCCTCTGTGATGGAGGTTTGATGTTTCCCATTGTTGTGCCAGCCCACCTTTTGTCTGTTTGCTAGTGCTTTTCTGAGGCACTCTCCCATTTTGGCAAAATCAGCCTCCTGAAGTCCAGTACTTTCACTTTTGTATGGCTTGACTCTACAGCTAAGTTTATCGTGAACCACACTGTTTGGTGGTCGCTTGTTCCCAGATGGCTACCCACTTCAAGATCAGAGATCCTCTCTTTATCCCCACTTGAGAATACCAGGTCTAAGATTGCTCCCTCCTGAGTGGGGTTCCAAAACTAGCTGTCTGAGGCATGCCCCTGTAGGGCATCGAGAATGGCCCTGCTCTTGGATGTGGCTGCAACAAAGATGCTCCAGTTAACATCTGGCATATTCAAGTCCCCATCAGCAATATCTCCCTTTCTCTGCCATCCTAAGGATGCCTTCTATCATTTCCTTGTCCATTTCCTCCCTTGATATGGGGGTCTGTCTACAACCCCTGTGCAGATTGAGGTGCCATTTCCAGTGTCCAGGGTGACCCACAATGCCTCATCTCCTCCCTGTTTACCCTTTAGTTCTATTTCTTTGATCCCTTCCTTGCATAGAGCTCCTCCTCTTCTTCCCTCCCTGTCCCTTCTGTAGATTTTGTACCCTGGTATGTTGACATCCCAGTCATGGTTCTCTGTGTACCATGTTTCTGTGACTGCCACAATATCCAGGCATCCTTCTTCCATCACGCCACCATTTCGGGAACTTTATACCTAGACTATGGGCATTGGTACTCATTACCTTCAATTTTTATGGCTTTATTTATTTTTGCCCCATCCCTGTCCTTACTGCCATTGTCTTTTGCTCCATTTACCCCTGTCATTCTCCTTATTGACTGCTCCATCTTGGTGTTTACCTCACTAACTACCCTGATTTTTCGGGGAGCTAGGATTTCCTTCTCCTTTTCAGTGCCTCCCCTTGGCTAGTTTAAATGCTGCCAATGAAGCATTTAAACCTATCACCTAGGATCCTGGTTCCCTTCCTGGATAGATGCAGGCCATCGCACCTGTATAGGCCCACATCCCTCCAGGTGGAGCCCCAGTCCACAATAAAGCCAAATCCCTGAGCTCTGCACCAGTTTTCAACCAGTCATTGAATTCCATGAGTGCGGGTACCTAACCTCATCCATGCCATAGACAGGTAGCACTTCAGAGAAAGTTACCACGTGTGCTACTTGTCTAAGGCCCCTCCCAACTCCAAAACTCCTGTTGCACTGCTCTGATCCCATTCTCAGCCAGGTCATTTGTTCCTAGGTGGATAATGACATCCAGCTCACCCCCCTTGCAGTTGCTCCCATGATCCGGTTCATTTCCTGTCCCTCAAGCCATGGCACCAGGAAGGCACCACCTCCCCTTTCCCCTCCCTCCCCAGTTCTACCCAGTCCCCCCACTCAGAGTTGTTTCCTTCCCCTGTGGTGTCCTGTGCCACCCTCCTGTTGGTCTCCATTGTGGGTTCCCAGCATCCTCCATGGTCTCCACTGCAGGTGCCTCCATAGAGGAACTATGCTCCACCAGAGTGGTGAATACATTGTGGAGAGGCACAACTGGAGGGATGTGTCTCTGTTCCACCACCCTCACCTCCCTGAGCCCACCGTGGTCCAGTCACTCCTCTTTCTTGGCAACCTCCTGAGGTAGTGGCAGTGGCCTGGGTGGTCCCTGGAGTGGGGAGCAGGTTTCGGAATCCTTGCCAGGTCAGCATGGAGATGAACAACCTCCTCCCTCAGACCAGAGTGGTGCCTGCAAATAGGGCAGCAAGCAGTCTCCAAAATGTATCCCGGAAGACTGCTGCTCTACAGCCAGTGCATTGCATCACTCCCCACATGTCTGTGTCCCTTCCTGTTACAGATGCTTTTTTTGTTCTTGTTTTAGTGTGTGCAAGCGTGTGAGTGTCTCTACCCCTATTCAGTGTGCTGTGCCTTTAAGGATATGAACAGGTATATGTTGTTAGTTTAGGAAGTGATGTCAGAACCCCTGCTATAAAGAAAGTTATGAACTTGAGGCAGGTGGGGTGAGGGGCAGGGTGGGTGGGAGAACTATGCCCTCCAGAAACAATCAACTACAGCTCTGACCTCCACCTGGGAGTGCCTTCCTTCCTTTCAAACACCTATTTCACAGAGGTTAAGTAACAGGTCTAGTCATAAATGACTGCAAATATCTCCCAGCTACAGTTCCTCCCTGGCAAATAAAAGTTAAACTAAGAAAAGTCAAGCCCAAAAACAGAATCAATACTAATTACTTACGTAGGTCCAGAAAGTAATAATTCAATTCAGTGTAGTCTAGAAAATAACCTCCTTGATTTAAGGAAGCTCTGTCTGCTTTCTCCTCTCTTTGTGTCTCAGCAATTATGCCTATAAAGTAACCCAATGTGGGTGTTAACAGCCTTAGCAGTGTTGTCAGTGTGATAGGCCTAGGTCATTGTACTGTCAATAGTAATCCCAGATATTTAGAGAGCTGAACTAGCTCCAGGGCAGAGCCCTCTTCATTGGTGATAGAAAGAGGGTAGGTTTGGTGCCTATTTTGGGAGCTGGAGAACAGCATAGTTTTAGTCTTGTTGTAATTCATAGCTAACTTGTGCTTATAGAACCATCTTTCTATGAATATGAAATTACTCTGTAGCCTGGATTCAAGAACCTTAGGGTCTGGATCACTGGTAAAACAGGACAGCATCGTCAGCATATAAAAGGATGTGACCCTGACAGGAGTAAGGAAGGTTGTTGAGGAAAATGCTAAACAAAGAGGGCCCAAGATGGACCCTTTCGGGACTCCAGATAGGACAGGTCTGCTATCTGAGAGGGTGTTACCAATCTTCACCTGCTGTGTCGGTTGTGCAGGTAACTTTCAAACCAAGCTATGCTGTCACAAGCTAGGCCAGTGGTGGTAAGCTGTTTGACCAGGAGGGCATGATTCACTCTGTCAAAGCTTTGGTTAAATCAATGAAAGCAGCACCGACCATGTGTCCTGATCTAAGGAGGGTGACTAAAGCCTGTGAACTCCAGATGGGTGGTAGTGGTACTATGGCCATTTCTGAACCTGTGTTGTTGTGGGCATTGTAAGCTGATATTTTCTAAGTATTCAAGCAGTTGGTAAGCCACTATATGCTCAAGAGCTTTCAGAGTGAAGGCAGGACAGAGATAGGCCTGTAGTTCCCATTAATCGTGCGATCCCCAGACTTATGAACTGGTGTCACAGTGGCAGATTTCCATTTCTGAGGGAATTGAGAGTAACTAAGTGACATGTTAATACTATGTGTTAGAGGCACAGAATTACATCCAACATAAGGGCTACAAACTTAAGATCCAGGGTGTCACCACTAAATCTTGATTTCCCTAATACCTTGAGTAGGTAATTCCTGGCTTCATGGACTGAGAGGGTTTTGAAGTAGAAAGGAGGATGAGAATGGTGCTGAGTCTCTTTCCCAGAGTTGTCACTTGTGAGAGGGTGAGAGAAGTAGAGAGTTGGCAGGACACCACTCAGGTCCATGAAGACATTATTAAAGTGTTAGCAATAAGTTTAGGGTCAGGTGAGGGTACCCCATCAATGTTAAGCATGGTAGGGGCAGATCTGAGGTCTCTCCCTTGACCTCTTTAAGGTTAGTCCAAAATTGTCTGCCATCCTTCCAGGTCCGAGAGAGCACTTCTTTATAATATTGATTTTAGCTGCACAAATAGCCCTCGCAGTTGTTTCTCGCTTTTGATCCATTCATGCCCAAAACTCTCAGATGTTTGGCCAAAGATATTTAAATGTTTAAATAATGCCACAAAGTAGAACATTCAATACACACCGATGGCTACATTATTATCAATATTTACTAGAGACAGTAAAATAGACAATAGCAATCAGGTATTATACACAATGGCAATGAATATTGGCCAGCAATGCATATTATAAGTGAAAGGATGCTGAACCCCCAGTCTTCAGAGACCTGGTTAAATTATACTAATGATATAATTCAATGGCAGCATATTTACTATATTCAGAACAATCAAATTGAATAATTTAATAAAATATGGGCTTCATTCCAGGGCATAATTAATGGAAGTGTAAGACCATAAAAGGCTCATTGTATGAACTGGATTAGGACATAAGATAAGTATGCATATATAATTATTCAGAAACATAAGTAATACCAAGAAAATGTACAGAACATATGTATGTATGGATATGTATACATTATTATAGTAGATTTTGTATAGTTAGATCCTTTTGGACCCTTAAGAAGACAGAACAATATGACCTATGATGACAGGAACACAGTACAATCTTTACTGAATGAGAATCAGGTATGGATACAGCTGTTCAGTTCCAAGCTGAGTCATACTGAGAAAAAAAAGAAGTAAAACAATCATGGGTTCTAAGTATAAAACATTATTTGTTTAGATGTTTCAAAGATAGGAGATGCTAGTTTAGAAGAAAAACTAATTATTAGGAATTATGTTCCAAATTATTTATTTATTTATCTTGAGAAACACAGACGAGAATCGAAAACTAATTATTGGGAATTACGTTCTAAATTTTTTTTTTTTTGGAGAAACACATAGACTGAAAATCTGTTGCTCATATAATTTTGTATGCAGCTGTGCCAAACTACAACACATCAATTGTTACTTCGGCATTTGCAGTTTAAGGGACACTTTCAACCCCTGAGGTCTCAAAATGATTCTAATTTAAAAACACATGATAGGACTGGTCACATTCTGTAAATATTGCTGATATAGCTGGTGGTTTGATTCTTATTCTTTTTATCTTTTCCAAGTGAAAACAGACTGACCACCATACTCGTGTTACAACATACAAACGTGTTTGTTTACACCCATGATCCATTTACATCCATGATCCATTTACTCCCACTGCATCTATCCTGGACTTGGGAATGCTACCAACACAGTCTAGTCACTCGAGATGTAATGGGAGAAGAAGAACTATTGAATTATTGCATCATGTGTGGGTGTACTGTTTTAGAGTGTTACTAGTGTTCAGGAAGTATGCAATAAGAGCGGCAGGGTCATAACCATGCACAGAAACATCATGCAGTACTTAATGCAGCAACCATAAGAGTGTGTGCTGCAATATCATTGGGCAGACACTTTAGCGAACACAAGCAGTGCATACCCTTACAGTCAATGGGCTTCTTTGTTGTTTTGTGGGAGGGCTTCGCTTGAGAATTTAAATAACAAACTCTGGGGGTTGACATTGGGGATGGGAAGTTGTTTTTTAATAAAGAAAAAGCCAGAAAATTTGCAGCACAGGAAGACCTGGGAGAACTGAACCACGGTCTCAAGATTCCTATTCCGCTGTGTGTGGTGTCCTAGCCACTCCACCAGGGAGCAGCTCAACCAAGCCTCCAGCACATGGCAGCTTGATGACACCAGATAAGAGCATAGAATGACAGCGGGTAGTACTCTTTTACTAACGCTATTCTACCCGTCACTGAAACTACAAGCACTCAATAGACAGTGCAGTATTCACCATGCTGTTCTTCATGCACTATATTGACCAGGTAGGCAATACGAGCAGATCAAGCATTTGAAACAAAATCAGGTTTAGTTTAATTACACCATCGGCATGCATTTCAGTTGTAAAAACAGCAACAACAATGCATTTTAGGGAATGTAAGCAATCATAAATCATGGGTTTCATTCTAGAAATAATATGAAGTAAAAGGGTTGACCGTGTCCTTTAAATACCACACACTACTGCCCTTTCTTTTATGAATATGCATATTATTTCTTGTGCTGATAGAATAGGTACATTTTTTCTTTTATTTTTTTTCCTGCTTTCAAATTCAGTTTTAAAGATAATTGTAACCCTAGAACTATTTGAAAATAACAGACCAGGATAAGAGCAAAGAACTTCAATGAAGCAAATGGTGCTCCACATAGGATCTCACCGGTGTCCCTGAATCATTTTGGGTTTGTTTTCTAAGTACTCAAACCTAGCTGCCACCCTTACCCTGGTTTTGCAGTTTAAATTATTAGTGAGCATTCTTTGGACTGAAGCATTCATTTCCTGCCAGGATATTTTAGCCCATTTACTCAAACGCAGTTCATCCCCACTATAGAATTTTTTCTTCCAAATGGTCAGCAGCATATCCTCTCTTTCCTATCACTATGGATACCTTCTGTCTATCACATGCATTCTTGAACTCATCAATTATTTTAGCCTCTGCAACCTCCGCTGGGAGGCATTTCCATGCACCCACCACCCTTTATGTGAAAAAACATACACAATTTCAACAGGGAGGGAGAGAAATATAGGGGAGTTGTTACTCGAGGCCCCTGCACCTTAATTGGTACCCTCAGAGGTACACCGTGAGACAGCTAGCACTTAGTATATGTTATACTAACATATAGGGCTAAGGCATCTATCAGTACAAGAGTAGATGTCAGGATATGAATGTATATTGTTGTAATACACTTCGCTACAATACATATATTCTCCTATGTATTTTCTGTGTATTTGACTTATAAGATGCCAAGGCATCTGTGTCCTTGAATAATTATGATACGTACGGCGGCATTGCCACCTTTTGGTGATTTGTGCTACTACACTGAGTTATGTATGACTCTGTATAAGAACTCTTTTGTTCATAAACTGATGACTATACAGAATTGTATAATGTTATCTTAGACCGTGGAGCCACCTCTAATTTAGCCAATAGGGCTCATCTCTGTAACTAGAAATGTTTCTATCTTACCGTAACCATAGTAATTATCATAGGTATATAATGTAATACACTAGTCTTATACCTCGGAGACCTCAGGAGAGACTCCAGAGACACAGAGAAACCTCGAGGTATAGGGAATGCTTAGCACTGGCTCCCAGTTCGTATTGGTAAGAACTGCTTAGGCAACTGTGATTTATCCTTTGGTAGTAATAAACTTGTTTATTACTCTTATGCAATGTGTCTGTGATTACTTGCATTCCCAATATCATCAAGAACCTGAAAGTGAGGTTTAGATCTCCTAACAAATTGGCTACCATGTGCAGGCGATATTTGGTGTTTGCAAGTTTCACTTGTTGCTAGGACTTTTCCTTTTCCCACGGGGACAGTAGGAGTACATTCCCATATCACCTCTCTGTTTTAAACCAGTTTGTAGTAATTTGCAAAGTCTGGCTATCGTGATTTCGGTGTGGTCGATGCTGACTCGACTCACTCCGTTACAGCCTTGATTTGTCAGTCTACAACTCTTACAGTAGCCGGCTTTGTATTAAGTGCTCCTGCTGTGGATTGATACAGCATCGCCTTTTTCACAGTTTGATTTGTCATTACCTCCCACAGAATGGCCACTGTATCAAATATCTGCTTAGAACTGAGACTCGATGTCTCTAACTTCTTTACCTCCCGAGGAGGATGGGCTGACTTCACGGGATGCAAGTCAATCCAAAAGCCCTATACTGGGATTTCAACCCAGTACATGGAGATGAGACAATCAGCCAATAGGCGACAAGCTAAAGGATTGATGGTCTCGGCTCTCTATGCTGCTCGGGAAGCCTTGAAGTGAGGTTTGAACCCTTGATCTGCAATTTCATCTCTTAAGCAGCAGATGGGTTTGCAAGAAACAGAATGCATCAGACTGCAGCAGAACTTGAAGTCTGAACTCCAAACCTCTGGAATGAAAAGGATTCACTTTTGCATCATTCAGCTCAAGCTGGAGAACAAGAACTGTGTATGTTGAAACAGGAGTGTGAAAGTTTGAGACAGGATAAGGGACAGGCATTGCAAATGAATGATTTGCTAAGTGCTACAAATGCTCAGTTGAGTGAGGAAATGGGTGAGCTGCAGGATGAGATAAACCAGGTACATAATGATTTATAAGTGTCTATTAGGGACAATCGTGAATTCAGCACCACATATAGAGTGTTGCAAAAGCAAAAGCAAGATGACGTTGATATTGATGTTGCAAGTGTGAGTCATACTGAAAGTAGAACCAAAATGGCGAAACTGCACCATCAGCGGGAGGTTCTGGCTGGACATGTTAAAGCAGTGGGAGGTGTGACCCTGCCTTATATATGTCATCTGAAGGGGAGTTGTCAGATGATGACATTTCACAATACAACACCCAGTCACCCTTCTATGGCCAGAAACCCCCCAGCCATCCACAACATGGCGGGTCCCCACACACCCTCACCATGTCATACGTCATTGATGTCATGATGCCCATCATGTGAGAAGCCAACATGGCAGCCCCCATGATGGGGAGCAGGCCCAGGCCTGTCCTGACGGCACCACCGATAGCTGTTATTAATGTGAAAGATAGGATGAGATAGAAACCATGATTAAAACTGTGATAGGCAATGTACCTCTTCCTGAGAGAAGTAAACAGGCCATTAAAACCCAGATTAGGCAGCTTCTGAGGGGCTGGTATTCAGGAAGGTATTGTCCACACTGCAGCTGAAGCTGCAGCTCCAGCCACCCTGGATGGCACTTCGAGACAATCTACCTCTGCCTGATTGACCCAGTAATCCCCTACAAATGGCCTACTCTGTTCAGCAAATAGCTGACAGCATCAGTCGGATGAAACTGTCCTACAACTTCAGCTGTCACTTGGAAAGGTGTGTTCTAAATGCAAGATGCTTAGCCTCACTGCAGAATAACAGGTCCAAATACTATGCCAAACCATCGATCCTAGTTTGTGGGCCAAACTCCCCAATGCCATCCGCCAAGATGGGAACACCACCTTTGATGAGGTTGCAGTTGAGCTCATTTCTGCTCACAGCCCAGGTGTAGTAGGAGTGATGCTTGCATACCCTGTGAAACAGAATGCAAAGGAAAGTCCAGCGACTTACCACCAGAGACTTTGGATGGCCTACCGAGCAGGAAAGCACTTGGCACAAGAAGCTGCAGATGTAGATCTTATTGAATATAAGACCCGTTCCTTAGTAACATGATTCCAGCAGTACGAGAAAAGGTAGAGTCAACCACCTACCCCAATATGGATAGGTTTGCCGACATTCTTCAGAAAACCTAGAGAATTTACCAACTCTATATCCGTGATCTGGGCTCCGGTTCCAAGAAAGTAGCTGCCATGGAGCCTACTTCCAAGGCCACAATGCACTACACTGTGGTAGGGCAGGCTCAACACCAACAAGCCCTCCAGCCAACAACCAACACCCCCAACAGGCCCATCAACAACAACTGCAACAGCAACAACAGTGGGGTGGGAACTAGAATTGGCATGAGCATAAAAGCATAAGGGTAAAGGTAAACCACAACAGCTAAGAACAGGTACTTCACATAGGGAGATAGCGGAAGAGAATCAGAAATTCCAAGAGCTCCTGGGACAAGTGCGCTCTGTAGTGGATGCTGTTTCTGCACAAACCCTTGCGGTGGTACAACTGGCAGCATGAATCCCAATGGGTCATGGGGACACTGGTGGTGCAGGCCCTCAGGCCACACAGGCCTGAACCCAGAAGCTCCTCCTATATAGCATCAGTGCAGCATGGTGAAGTGATTCACAAGAGTCAGGCCCAACCTCTCCATGCTCCGTAGTACAGATTGACAATTACAGGCCCCAGTCCGGATTGTAAACAAGCTAGTCTTGGATACAAACAGAAGGCCCTGCACCGAGGCCGGGTCGGGGGCCACCTACTAGTAGTCTTGTTAGATACAGGTGCAGCTGTATCTGTTGTACATGATAAACACCCAGACACATCCCCTTGGTCCACCAGATGGAGGACCAACATGTCATGAGTTGATGGTACTAAGTTACCTGCATACCTTCTCTACCCCTACCGATAGAGTTAGGCCATCTAAAGGCCTCACACACCTTCAACTGATGGTATTGCATGATCATTCTAGTATCATAGGGATTAACTTCCTCGCACCACATGGCTGTGTGGTAGACCTAGCTAACATGCTACTGATACAGATTCAGGGTCAATATCATACCATTTTGACTCCTGATTCACATGTCGTGGCAATGATATCTGCCAGTGACAGGAGTATGATGTCATAGATTTGTTCAAGACTCATGAACTTTTCGCAAGCTTCTCCTATCTTGCAATGACATTTGGAAGTGTTTACAATTGACAAACATGACTGTGGTAGAATGCACACTGTCATTGAAGTGCCAGGCCCAGCACATGAGGGCAAAGGCAATATCCTTCCCAACTGATGCCTTGCCTGCCCTTAGAGATGATCAATCACTCCTCAAACAAGGAGTAATCAGAACTTGTGTTCCCACTGCCAACTCCCCAGTGTGGCCTGTGAAAAACCACAGGCACCTGGAGACTTACTATTGACTACAGGAAGCTGAATCAGGCTACCCCCAGTTGTTCTCCAACTGTGGCATCAGTACCTGATGTGCTACGACTTTGACCCTGACTTGAAATGGTTCAGTGCCCTGGATATTTCCAATGGTGTTTGGTCACTACCATAGGCCCCTAAGAGTCAATATAAGTTTGCCTTCACCTTTGAAGGAAGACAGTACACGTGGACTTGCTTGCCACAAGGATTCCATAACAGTCCATCCCTGTTCCATCTATACATGATGGATGCCCTCGAGTTTCTCTACTCCCCAATGTCTCTTGCAATATGTGGATGACCTGTTGCTGGCAACAACCACACAGGAACAACATCTGTATCTCTTGGACGAACTACTGACTCTCATCCAGAGAGCCGGCTTGAAATGCAACCCAGCAAAGAATAACTATGTCGAAAGAAGTACTCTTCTGGGTCTAAAATAACTGACCAAGGTCAAGTCCTACCTGTAAGAAGGTACAGGGATTGCAGGACTCTGCTATAGCCCACCAGTGTGGCAACTCTTCGAAGGTTTCTAGGTATGGTGAATTACTCCAGAGATTTTATTTGTGATTTTGCTCAGAAAGCTGCTCCTATATGAGTTACTCAAAAGGACATCCCATGGACTTGGGGCCCTATACACACCCATGCTGTGATATCACTGAAGCAGGCCTTGGCCTTGGCCCCAGCTCTTGTCAACCCTAATCCAGCACTACCATTCCATCTGGAATGTGCCACCTCTGACATTGCCATGTCAGCAGTGCTGGCCCAGAAGGTTCATGGCACCCTGGGACCCACTGCATATGCATCACAACTCTTGACCGCAGTGGAACAGAAGTATGGCCTTTGTGAAAGGAACCTTCTGGTCACCTACTGGGCTGTCAAGCACTTCCTGTATATCATTGGGTACTCACTACTGATTATCAACACCAACCACACCCCAACTACCTTTCTGCTCTCAGACAGAGTGAAGGATGGATCAGTCTCTAATACCAGACTGACACACTGGTCACGCCTTCTCCAGGATAGAGACATACAGGTACAACCGACAGTAATTCCATCTATGCTGGCTCATGGACTCCTTTTCTAGGGAGAATCCCATGACTGTACACTACAGTCACCTGATCTTCCAGATCCAGGTCCTTTCCTTCCTGCCACACCACAAATACTTGATAACACCTCTTTGTGTCGTGTCTTTACTGATGGTTCAGCATTCTACCATCAGGGAGAACAATTGCAGGGATGGGCATTTTGGTGATTTACCCTTATGGGAACACTGTCAAAATACCTAAGCGCTGTAGTGTAACATCATCATCACTACCATCAACAATCTCTTCCGTGATCTCGAATCTGAAGAATCCTGATATCATACATGACAGACACATTTCCAAATGGTATTGTCCAAGATGTAAAACCCTAGCTGTATTGCTATGTGTGTGCAACAAGCTTTAACCATTCCTCTTTCTACAGCTAGGAATTTGGGGTTTGTGACCAGACACCCTAATACTGGTCCTTGATTTGCTGCTAAGAAATGTTCCATAACAGATACCATGTTTGTTTCTTTTACTGTCTCTTTAACACGTTTGACCCCACTACAACTTTGTTCGACAAGCTTGCACTGGTGCATTCCATTGGGCATTTGGACAAAGACATCTACAGAGAATGCCTGATCTACCGCCTCTACTGGTTTACCATCCTTTCCTGGACACCTGGGTGGCTCTGCACATGGACTGCTGTGTGAAGAACCAATACATTTACTTGTGCCGATGTGATGTATTTGATGTTATTCAACCTGTTTGTAGTTATTCTCCAGATAGCATTGATTGGACTTTCACAATGGATGCAGACATCACGACGTAATGGCACTGACTACTTAGACTCAGCTCAGGCTCCGGATAAGCTCTACCAATTATATCGTGAGGAGGTTCATCGCCTGTCAACATGGATTTCAAGACAGCCTACACCTGCCCTGTCCAGTTGCAAAAGTGGAGACTTCCTACTGTTCGCTCTCAGTATAATTCTGATGGAGAATACTGCGTGGTAACAAATTTCAAAACCTATACTTATGGATCTGTTACATGTGTTATTGATTACCCCAATTTCTGTTTTGTCCCCCACCAGAAGACTGTCATTGGAGATACTGTCATAACACATGTTCCCTCCTGGATGCAGACATCATTGATAGTAACCCCGATTATCGACTCACACTGTCTGAATACTTACCATACTTTAATGTACACATAGACCCACTCACACTTACATTAAAATCACTTTTAGACAGGAAAATCACACACCTCATCCACATCAGCAAATAATATGACCAAGGCCAATGAAGCTATCCTCTCATTGATTAATGATGGTGACATGATGACGCATTGACTAACACCTGGTTAGAGATTACTTTTAAAGATTTTGTTATTATACAAGCATTTTTAATCTTTATTTTGATTATAATGCTCTGCTGCCTACGGCGCACACTACGCCAACATCGTGAGCAGCTCGAGTTCCTTTACAAAGCTCACGTGTCAGGTTTGTAAACCACCACTGCTCTCTGGCCTTTCCCTACATTTGTCTGTGTTGTCCTTGGAAGCAACAAGGGGGAATGTTACACGAGGCCCCTGCACCCTAATTGGTACCCTCAGAGGTACACTGTAGACAGTTAGCACTTAAGTATATGTTATACTAACATATAGGGCTAAGGACACCTACCGTACAAGAATAGATGTCAGGATATGAATGCATATTGTTGTAATAAACTTTGCTTGCTAATACATATATTCTCCTATGTATTTTCTATGTATTTCTGACTTGTAAGATGCCAAGGCATCTGTGTTCTTGGAATAATTATGATATGTAAGTTGGCATTGCCACCTTTTGGTGATTTGTACTATTACACAGAGTTATGTAAGACTCTGTATAAGAACTCTTTTGTTCATAAACTGATGACCATACAGAATTGTATAATGTTATCTTAGACCATGGAGTCACCTCTAATTTAGCCAATAGGGCTCATCTTTGTAACTAGAAATGTTTCTATCTTACAGTAACCATAGTAATTATCATAGGTATATAATGTAATACTCTAGTCTTATGCCTCAGAGACCTCAGGAGAGATCCTAAGAGACACAGAGAAACCTTGAGGTATAGGGAACGCTTAGCACTGGCTCCCGGTTTGTATTGGTAAGAACTGCTTAGGGCAACTGTGATTTATCCTTTGGTAGTAATAAACTTGTTTATTACTCTTATGCAACGTGTTTGTGATTACTTGCATTCCCAATATCATCAAGAACCTGAAAGTGAGGTTTAGACTTCCTAACAGAGTGGTGCAATGCAATGGCTGTGGGGCTACAGCCTTCTGGGAGACTTTCTGGAGACTATAATGCTGCCCTATTTGCAGACACCTCTCTGCTCTGAGGGAGGAGGTTGCCCATCTCCAGGCCAATCTGGCAATGAGTAAGAAAACTTCCTCCCCACCCAGAACTTGGCAGGGATTGGGAAATCTCCTCCCACCCAGAGACTACCAGGGCTGCAGATACTTCTTCAGGGGTGCCAAAAATAAGGAGTGGTTGGACTATGGTGGGCTCATGGAGGGTAAGGGTGGTGGAACAGAGGTTCATCCCTTCAGTTGTACCTTTCCACAATTCATGTCTTTCTAGCAGAGTATTGTTCCTTTATGGAGGCACCTGCAGTAGAACCAAGGAGGATGCTGGGAACTTCCACAAAGGAGACCCACAGGAGGGTGTCACAGGATCCCACTAGGAAGGAAACAACTCTGTTGGGAGATGCAGTTGTTAGGAGGTAAACTAGGGAGGAGAGAAGAGGGAGGTAAGGTGCCTACCTGGTGCCATGGTATGGAGGAACAGGAAGTGAAACATCAGGATCATGGGGAGCAGCTGCATGGGAGAGGGAGCTGAATGTCATTGTCTACGTAGGGACAAATTACCTAGTTGTGAATGGGATCAGAGCTATGCAGGAGGAGTTTGTAGAGTTGGGGAGGGGCCTTAGACAAGTAGCACACATGGTAACCTTCTGGAGGTGTTGCCTGTCTATGGCATGAGTGAGGCTAGGGTACTCCACACCCTGGGTTTCAATGAATGGTTGAAAAATTGGTGCAGAGCACAGGGTTTTGGCTTCACTGGGGACTGGAGGTCCACCTGGAGGATACAGGCCTGTACTGGCACAATGGTCTGTATCTGTCCAGGAAGGAACCAGGATCCTAGGTGATAGGTTTAAATGTTTCATTGGCAAGCTTTTAAACTAGTGAAGGGGAGGCACTGAAAAGGAGCAAGGAATTCCCTGTCTCCCAAAACAGGGTAGTTAGTGAGGTTAACACCAAGGTAGAGAAGTCAATAGGGACAGGGCAGGGGGAATGGAGAAAAGGCAAAGGCAGTAAGTATAGAGATGGGGCTAAAAGTTTTAAAGCCATCATAAAATGGAGGGTGATGAGTACCAATGCACATAGTCTGGGTAACAAGCATCATGAACTAGTAGCCTTGATGGAAGAGCGATGCCTGGATATCGTGGGAGTCATGGAAACCTGGCACATAGAGAACCATGACTGGAATGTCAACATACCAGGGTACACAATCTACAGGAGGGACAGGGAGTGTAAAAGAGGAAGAGGAGCCTCTATATCAAGGTAGGGATCAAAGCAATGGAACTAAAGTGTAAACAGGGAGGAGGGGAGGCACTGTGGGTCACCTTGGAGACAGGAAATGGCACCACAAACCACACAGGGAATATATACTGACCTCCATCTCAGGAGGAGGTCATGGACAAGGAAATGATAGGAAGATTCCTTAGAATGGCTGATAAAGAGGAGATATTGTTGATGCGGGACCTGAGTATGCTAGATGGTAACTGGAGCACATTTTCTGCAGCCACATCCAAGAGTAGAGTCATTCTCGATGCCCTACTGGGAGGATGCCTCAAGCAGCTAGTGTTGGAACCCACTCGGAGGGAGCATTCTTAGACCTGGGACTCTCAAACAGGGACGGAGGGAGGATCTGAGATTTAAAAGTGAGTAGCCATCCGAGAACAAGTGACCACCAGACAGTGTGGTTCACGATAAACGCAGCATAGAGTCAGCCATTCAAAGGCAAGGGTACTGACTTTCAGAAGGCTGACTTTGCCAGAATGGTAGAGTGCTAAACGAATGCACTAGCAAAAGGGCAGGAAGGAGGGGTGGAGGAACAATGGGCAAATCAAAACTGCCATCACTGAGGCAATAAGCCTTTGTGTGAAGCAAATAAACAAAACAAAATGAAGGAAAAACACTATGGTTCTCAAAAGAGCTGGTGGGGAAGGTAAGGAGAAAATATAGCATTCAGAAAGTATAAGGAATCACAGAAGGAGCAGGAAAGAGAACTCTATCAGTTAAAACAGAAGGAAGCGAGGAAGACAGTTAGAATAGCAAAGGCCCAAACTGAAGAAAAGATAAACAACTCGATTAAGAAGGAGGATGAAACCTTTATGGATATATCAGTGAGTGAAGAAAGACAAAGGGGGTAATGAGGCTTAATAAAGGAGAGTGGGAGGGGCAGAGGGTGACAGTGAAAGGAGAGATACTGAACAAATACATTTGTTCAGTATTCACAAAAGGGGGTGAGATTTCTAAGCCAAACAATAGAAGCACTCTGGATAGGGGGTTGATACCAGTCCATTGACAGAAGAAAGGGTCCTGAAAGAACTCCTAAAACACAAGGTGGACAAGGCAATGGGGCCTGACAGGATTCACCCAGAATTCTGAAAGAACTAAGGAGAATTAGTGTCACCACTGACTACCCTTTTAACAAATTATGGGGGTGTGGTACCTGGGAACTGAAGGATGGTGGATGTGATTCCCTTCACAAAAGTGGGAGCAAGGCAGAGGCAGGAAACTACAGACCCGTTAGTTTGACTTCAGTGGTAGGAAAATGATAGAATCACTTCTGAAAAAAATAATTGTTGAGTACTTAGAGGCCAGTGGGGTACAGGACCCAAGGCAGCATGGATTCACAGTGGGAATGTCATGTCAGATGAATCTAATAGAGTTCTTTGACTGGGTGACCAAAGTAGTAGACCAGGGAGAGGCTGTAGACAGGGCCTACCTAGACTTTAGCAAGGCATTTGACACACTCCAGAACAAAAGATTAATAAACAAGTTAGTCTGCCTGGGAGTGGGTCCCAGGGTGGTAGCCTAGGTAAAATATTGGCTGGACAACAGGACACAGAGGGCAATAGTAAACAGAGTCCCTCTGAAGAAGGGGGTTACTAGCAGGGTACCAAAGGGTTCAGTATTGGGGCTGGTGCTCTTTAATGTCTTTATAGGTGACATTGTGGAGGAAAGGAAGGAAAAGTATGCCTCTTTGCAGATGACACAGAGATCTGCAACAGGGTTGATACACAAGGGGTGGAAAGATGAGATGGGACGGGCAAGGTTGGAGGAATGATTAAAATTATGGCAGCTTAGAGTCAATGCAAAGAAGTGCAAAGTAATGTGCCTGGGAAACAAAAACTCAGTGGAAGAGTACACAATGGGGAGGTACTAACAACAACAAAATGGAAATGGATCTGGGGTTGTCATATCAAATGACCTAAAGGTAGGCAGGCAATGTGAGAAGGCAGTAAAAGGGCTAGGGAATACTGGGATGTATGGGGAGAGGCATCATCAGTAGGATGCAGCAATTAAATTTCGCCAGAGAAATTGCAGTGAAATCGCCAGTTTCACTGCGCATAATGTTTCACATAACTGCAGGAAATTTTGCAATTTCACCCACAATTTTGGCAGTCCACAAGTCCAGCATAGATGGTGAAATTTCACCCACGGGAGGCTAAACTTCACCCAGGACTTATGTAATTCCACCAGCAGTGGTAGAATTTAGTCTGTAGTGGTGAAATTTGCCTACAGGCAAAATTTTTCCAGCTTGGGGTGAAATTTCACCACAACCACGGGTGAAATTTTGCATTTCGCCAAATGAAATATTTTGCGTAATGCATTAATTACACAAAATATTGCACTTGGTGAAATTGTCCAGTTTCGCACAACACTAATCACTAGTAGAAAACAAGAGGTTGTCATCCTCTGTACAGACAGTTGGTGAGACCCCATCTGGAGTACTCGTGCAGTTCTGGAGACCCCATCTCCACAAGTACATAGACAGAATGGAAGCAGTCCAGAGGAGGGCAACTAAAATGGCGAGGCTCTGCACCAGAAGCCATACGAACAGAGACTAAAGAAACTTAATATGTATACCCTGGAGGAAAGGAGCACTTCAAGGGAATCAACAAAGTCCAAGAGGGCAGCATCTTTCAAAAAAAGAGATGTGCAAGAACAAGGAGGCACTATTTGAAGATAATGGGGGCGGCTCAGGGCAACATGAGGAAGTATTTTTTCACAAAGAGGGTGGTGGACACATGGAATGGCCTTCCTAAGGAGATCATGGGGTCAAAACTGTGGGAATTCAAGAATGCATGGGACAGACATAAGACAATTATAGTGGGAGTAGGAGGAAGTAGGCTTTTGTTAACTAGGATTTGCAGCTTATCCAATAGTTGGGGAAATGGGCAGACTGGGTGGGCCAAGCGATCCTTATCTGCTGTCAAAGTCAATGTTTTATGTAAGATACTTGCACACATTACCCCTTAGTCCCCCAGCCTCATATTACGACCCCTTGTTGTTGCACATCTCTTTTTTTTTAAAGATGTTATCTTCCTGGACTTTGTTGATTCCCCTGAGGCAATTGAATGTCTCTTTCATATCCCCCTCCTCCTTTCCTCCAAGGTATACATATTGAGGTCTTTCAGTCCTTCCTCATATGTTTCCTGGTGCATTCCTTTCGCCATTTTTGTTGCCCTTCTCTGACTGCCTCCATTCTGTCAATGTCCTTCAGGAGATGTGGTTCCAGAACTGAACACAGTATTCCAAATGTGACCTGACCAATTGTCTGTACAGTGGTATTACCACCTCCTGTTTTCTACTGGTGATGCCCTCTCTATGCACCCCAGCATCCCTCCAGCACTTCCCACCACCTTTCACATTGCATGGCCACCTTCAGGTCATCTGTTATGTTTACCCCAGATCCCTTTCCAGTTTTGTTGTTGTTAGTATCCCCCATTTTGTATTCATCTCCAGGATTCCTTGTTGCCAAAGTGCATGACTTTGCACTTTTTGTACTGAATTTAAGCTGCCACACACTTGACCACTACTACAATTTGCCTACGCCTCTTCTCATTTTTCTACCCCATCTGGAGTGTCTACCCTATTGCAGATCTTTGTGGCATCCGCAAAGAGGCTTACCTTCCCTTCCAGCCCCTCAACACTGTCACCAATGATGATATTGAAGGGCTGACCCCAGAACTGAGCCCTGTGCCACCCCACTTGTCACCCCTCTCCTGGGATTGAACTCCATTTACCACCACACTCTGTGTCCTGTTGCTCAGCCAATTTGGACCCAGTGTACCACCCTGTGCCTTTCTCCCAGACAGTGCAACTTGATTACTGTCTTTCTCAGCATTTCTTGAAAAGTTGTTCTTCACCCATATAGGATCTGATTTGCCCACAACATTCGCCAATGTGTATCACAGCAGCAGGCCCTCCCAAGGGTGTAGCCAGAAATTTCTGTTTTGTACTCACTCTTTCCAATTGCTGCCCCCACCATTACAAAATGTACACATCCTCTCCAGCTGCTGCCCCCATTATAAAATGTACACATCCTTCCAACGGTTGCCCCTATTTCAAAACAAACCGGATTGTCAGATGACTCACCTGATCTCTAAACAGGTTGTACACATATATATGTATTAAACAATAGAAGTTTAAACAGATACAGACATAAGGTGGTCTGCACTCAAATACTCCAGAATAGAAAGGTAAAAAAGCATATGGTTTGGGACAGGTACTCAAAAAACTGTACACAAGTGTGAACAGTGAGTATGTCTGCCAACACTGTTGGCCCCTACCTTAATGTGTTCAATAGCCTTTTCATCCATATCCACATTTCATTGACCTGGGCCCTGATAAACAGGTTACTATGGTATTTCTGGGGTCTCTGGCACAGACGCTACTATATGTGCCTCTAAGAATGACGCTCCTGAATGCAAATCTTGTCTGAGCCTTAGTACTTCAGGCTCTGTTCTTTCCAGCACCCATTACATCCATCACTGTACTGCAATGTACTCTCAGTGAATTATCACCAAATACACCATATCAGTTTGCAAGCTGGATAGGATCCCGTCCACGCTTCTTCACATAACTCTTTGATTCCATCTATTGGTCACATGTACTTACTCATCTTCTTTGAGAGGTTCCACTCTTTCTTTAGCTCTGTTTACCTGCATCTCACCATTCCTGCCCCAAAGTGGTGCAATGTGATCCTGTACCTTTACAAAACCTGAATGATGTTATTTTCCCGTCACAATCAACTATGCCTCATTCTGATGTGTAGTTTTCCTGTATTTCTTCTTGCTTAAATAGTTCTTTAAATGTATGCAAGTCCACATATGTACTTTTTTCCTGTGTAAGTATTTGAAAATCATCCATTATACATTCCACGTAGTACGCTACACTTTAAAACAATTCCTCCTTCATTCTACTATAGCTGCTGCTGATGTGATTGCTCAGCATTGGTGTCAGCATGATTTGTCCTGTTAATACAGATTCCATTTGTTGATAAACTTCAGTACATGTTGATATACATTAACATTATTTTAGCATCAAGATGATAGCATACAATGGAACAGCACTAAACCATTACTGGAAGTGGGCATGGGTTCGATTCCCAGTGAAGAACATTTTTTCAAATAAATGGGTGATTGCTTTAGAAAATACTCGAGGAGAGATAGCCAGGAGGGGTAAAAGTGCAGTGGAAGGGAATAAAGCAGAGCATCATAAGGGCAGTGAGCCTTTGTGTGAAACAGGTAAGGAAAGGCAGGAGGAAAAGGAGACTACTATGGTTCTCCAAGCAGGTAGCAAAGGCAATGAAAGAACAAGCATTTGTCAATGCCGAATGTTGTCTTGCTGGCATTGGCATTGGTAGTGCAGAAGTTAGAGAGATGCATAATAGGAGTGGCAGTGAAGTATTGAACTGACACCAACCCATCTCCACCCTGCAGAGACTGACAGGCATTGGGGTATATTTTGGGTCATTGGCCATACGCGCCATGCCATTTCACTCACCCTACCCTGCAGACACCGACAACTGTCACATTGTGCCTTGGGGTCTTTGGGCCTTATGCACACCCCATTCCATAATGAAATACAGTGAGATGAGTGCAGTATAGAGAATGGGGTGAACTTTGGGTCTGAAGAGTCCAAGGTACACTTCAATGCCTGTCACTGGTTGCAGGGGGGGGTGGGGTGGAATGGCGTGAGTATTACAGCCGACAATCCTAAGTCACAAACCTGACACCTGTCAGTCTCTCACAGGGTGGGGAATTACAGTTGGAAACCCTAATGCCCCAGGCATTTGTTGGTATTTTCACTCCAAATTTTCAACATGGGCTTTTGTGACCCCATCTCATGAACAGCGGCACTATCAGTTTGTTAGCTGAAAGGTTATTTTGCACAGCAACTGTGCCATTTGGTGCCACAGGTGCAAAACACATTCCAGGCAGGATGTGAAAATGACAGCTGCAACTGATCATGAAGATATGTAAAAAATAGCAATCTTTAATACCTAGCGTGAAAATATGAAAACTGGTGAAGTCACGGCAGTATAGAAAGTGCTCAACGCACGCCCATAAAGCAATTATTTTGGGGATTTATTTAACCACATTTTCAACATAGGCATTTTGGGACCTCCGCTCATGAACAGTGTCACTGTGATTTTGTTACTCTGTCCTGAACGTTGATTTCCTACAGTGACTGTGCCATTGTATGCCACATGTGCAAAACACATTTTGAGCAGGATGTGAAAAATGACAGCTGTACTGTTCATAAGGAGGTGTGAAAAATGGCAATGCTGAAAATCTGGAATGAAAATATTAAAATTGTTAGTTACGAGTGTGCATTGAAACTGAGCAATTCACACTCGTAATACAGTTATTTTTGAACTTGTTCACCACATTTGCAACATAGGCTTTTTGGGATGCCACTATAAACAGTGGCACTGTCATTTGTTAATTGGTCCCAAAAGGTGATTCTGCACAGTGACCAAGAAATGACCTTCGGGACTGAATAACAAGGTGACAGTGCATGTGTTCTTTGAGATGGGGTCCCAAGAACCCCATGTTGAAAATTTGGAGAAAAATTCAATATAATGGCTGAGATATCCACCTGTTGACTCCCATGCCATTATACAGCTTACTGGCATTTCTTCATTTTGTAGTTTGGTTTTGAAGAGTCCAGACATGTTCCTGCTCCAACGAAGATCACAGCCAGATCTCTGGAGGAAAGTATGGGTGGGGGTGGAGGTGGGGTGCACAGAGGGGTGGGTGTGGGTTGAGGGAGGGCCCCGCTGACAATGGACAATTTTCTTTTTCCAGGTACAAAAAAAAATATGGTCACTGCACCATGGGACAGTTTTCTTTCTTTACAGGTGAAATAGAACAAATGTTGGGCACACTGGAGTGGGCTCCCAGTGTACCCTATGACTTTTAGGGGTGATGTTGGCCACACAATGGGGTGGGGCACTGGCAGGAACATCCCAATGCAGTCGGCTTTCTGTGAGAGGCAGCACACTGGGGTGGTCTCCCAGTGTGCCACACAATGTGAAGGGTGGCGGACATGCCGATATAGAATTGCACCCCAATGTCAGCCTTCTTTGTGCATTATGTGGTGGCAGCAGGACCCACAGCCATGTTTATTGAAATGCTTCACCTTGAAGGCATGTAAGGAGGCATATCATCTGTGCCACTGCATGACTGTCATTGAGGCACAGGTCAGGAAGCATAGGAAAAACCAAGAGCAGTTGTAAAATTCACAAGAAGAGTTTTGGGAGGCAGTATAGCACAATGGTTTAATGTTCTGATCTGCAAACCTGGAGACCTGGGTTTGAATCCCAGAGTGCCACTTACATACTGTGTGACCCTGAGCAAGTCACTTAACTTCCCTGTGCTCCCAGGCTGCACTGGTAAACAAGCTTTTGGCTTAGTGTGCCACTCATGGTTAAACAATTGCAGAAAAAATTATGAATAACAATGAAGTAAAAATTTAATTGTTCAGTATAACTATTTACAAAGGCAGAACAAACAGAAGATGTATATGTGTTTTCCTTCAATCTCTGTGTCTCTTGCAATAAATTGCAGCTTTGCTTTTAGATGTCCTTGCAACCCCTCCTTAACAAGCATCCTGTTTTTTTTCTAAAATGTTCTAAATATCAGGCATGTGGAGCTAGAACACAATGTCCCAGTTCTGAGGCCCTTTTCCACAGCTTCTGGAAAAGGCTTACAAATTGCATTTCAGGTTAACCCCTTGAGTTCCCAATAGCTTTTTGCAATCATCTCAAACTATAATTATATACATTTCAACAGTAACACTATATAATTTCTAAACAAAGGATCCCAATATCATTTACATTTGCACACAATGATTTGCATATATTTTTATACCAGCAGATATGTAAGGGAGGAAAAGAGAGAAACAGCAAGTAAAGGTAGAGAGACAGTGAGAGGCAGACAATTGAGAGACTGTCAGGGTGATCAAATCCTGGGTCTCACAGGACAATTTTGTGCGCAACCAGACAGACAAGAGACAGGACAGGAAAGAACAGAACATATCCTTGCATTCAAACTCTCCATAACAACTGGGACAGGGTCCTATTCAACCCTGTCACACATCCCTTCTTAAGAGGGAACCTGTTTTATCAAACATGTTTCCAAAACTTTCTATTAATTTTGTACTAGCATTTGCTTCTAACATTCAGAAATTCAGCACATGTGCAGTATCATTTTTCTATAACAGTACAGCAAACAGTAAAGTTTAAACTCATACATTTGTTTTCAACCTTCAGAAACCTCAATCCCTGATCCATATCTTGACAGAAAATCAGCATTGTTATTCTCTTTACCAGATTTGTGTATCACTGTGAATTTAAATGGCTGTAGTGTCAGGTACCACCTTGTGATTCTGGAATTTTTATCTTTCATTTGGTTAAGCCAACAGAGAGGATTGTGATCTGTTATAAATACAAAGTCAGTTCCTAGCAAATAAAACTTAAAGGACTCCATGCTAACTTTGTTGCTTTGGCCATTGGCAGGCTGGGCAACTCTTTCAAAGTTGTCAGATATGCCTCGATATCATCATTTGTAGGTTTAATGACTTTTAAGTTGCTTGTGTGTTGTTGCTCATCTGGATCTGTGCCAGATCCTCTGCCTTTGATAGTTTGCAAGGCATCCATCCATTGCTGCTCCTGTAGCTGCATCTCTTCTCTCATCTGCTGCTTCTCTTCTGTCCCCTGTTTCTCTATCTCTTTTGTTGTATAGCCCACCATTTGAAAAAGTCCATCAGGCTTTCTGTTTCTGTCACTGTTTGCTCTTTTTCCATAACTTGTGCTGGCTGAACAATCACAGCTTGACTTCGCCTCTGCCAGTTTGGCTGCCATTCTGGTAACCACTCCTGGACTTGCTGCTGCAGAATCCATACCTCTCTGTATGCTTCCCTGGTACTAGGTCCAGTACCCATGCACAAAACTCCTGGCTTAGAGTATGCACAGAGTAAATCCCATCTCTAACACCATTTGTGGTTGAGGCACAAGTCAGTAAGCATTGAAAAACCAGGAGCAGTTGTAAATTTCACAGCAAGAGTTTTATTATAAATAACAGTAAAATAAAAAAAATTGTTCAGTATAACTATTTACAAAGGCAGAATAAACAGAAGATGCATCTGAGTTTTCCTTCAATCTCTGTGTCTCTTGCAAGAAATTGCAGCTTTGTCTTTATAAGTCCTTGCAAACCCGCTTCTTAACAAGCATGTTTTTTTCTAAAATGTTCTTCTAAATCTCAGGCATGTGCAGCTAGAACATAATGTCCCAGAACTGAGGTCCCTTTTTCCACAGCTTCTACAAAAGGCTTAAAATTGCATTTCAGGTTAATCCCTTGAGTTCCCAATAGCTTTTGCAATCATCTCAAACTATAATTATATACATTTCAACAGTAGCACTATATAATTTCTAAACAACGGATCCCAATGTCAGTTACATTTCCACATAATGATTTGCATATATTTTATACCAGCAGATATGCAAGGGAGGAAAATACAGAAACAGCAAGTGAGGGTAGAGAGATAGTGAGAGGCAGAGAATTGCACAACTGTCGGGTGATCAAATCTTAAGTCTCCCAGGGCAATTTGGTTGTGCAACCAGACATACAGAGACAGGAAAGGAAAGAACAGAACAGATCATTGCATTCAAACTTCCATAACAACTGGGACAGGGTCCTATTCAACCCTATCACAATGATGAACTTGTCTCTGATTGCAGCGGCACATTTCTCTCAAGTTGGTGGCACTTTGCATAATACTTGCATCAGCGCAAGCATGCTGGCTCATTGGGGAATGAGGATGCACCTACTAAAGCATGCCCTGCATTCGCCACAACACTGACACACCTCTGAAAGTGCTACTTCCCCAATATGTCATTTGCAGCATGTGCACAAGCCAACATAAAAGGGCAGTTTCCAAAAGTACATGGAAACTCAAAGGAAGAGGACAGGAAAGTGTATCAGATCAGGCAGAAGGAAGCAGGAAATGTGGCTAGGACAGCTAAGGCACAGATAGAGGAAAGGTGTGCAAGGAAAGTGAGGAGGAGGATAAGAATGTTTTCTGATACGTCAGAGAAGAGAAAAGCTAAGGGTGGGGAGACTGCAGAAGGAGACCAAGAAAAGGCTGACATTTTGAACAGCTGCTTTTGCTTGGTCTTCATAGCAGAATGAAGGGAGATGGGCCACCAGAGAATTAAGAAGAGAGGTGGGGAGGGGAGAACACAAGGCAATTTTCGGAGGAAAGAGTACTGAAAGGCCTTATAGCCCTGCAAGAGGATAATGCTATGGAACCATAATGGAATAAATCTCAGGGTACTGAGGGAGCTTTGTGAAGTGGTAGCTGCCCGCTTACAGCCTCGCTTCAACAGTTCACTAGAAACAGGAGTCATTCCAGAGGACAGGAGAAGGGCGATAAAGTCCCTGTACATCAGACTGGCAGTATGGAGGAAACTGGTACCTACAGGTCAGTCAGCCTAAATTCAGTGGTAGAGAAACTATTGGAAACCCTAGTAAAGGAGAAACTGATTGATTACCTAGAAAACAGTGGGTTGCAGGACCCCAGGCAGCATTGGTTCATGCAGAGAAGGTCATGCTAAAAAAACTAACAGATTTCTTTGACTAGGAGACCAGGGAAATATACCAGGAAAGAGCAGTGGATGTATCCACATTAAGCTTCAGCAAGGCCTTCATTACCATGTCACAGAGAAAGCTCATAAGGAGGCTGAAGCTGCTAGCTGCAAAAGTAGATAGGCATGTTCATCTTCATTTATTAAGCAACTACAAATACTTTAAAATAACAAGCTCACAGGCATATTGGCTATTGAAGTCAACCACCAACACCCCAGGAGCTTTGAGCTATCCTGGCTTTTCCTCACGGAAGAGCTTGGATATGATCACCAAAATTTATACAAGATAATTAAAACCACGCTCCCCAAATCAACATTAGAATGTTTCAATGCAAGTTTTAAATAAATGTAAATTTATTGCCTGAATTGGCTTTTGCTATAGAAACATTGGCATGGCAAAAATAGCGGCCAGCAATACAGCTACAGTACAGTGGTAGTATAGTGCAGGTACATTAGTGCTACCCTGTAGCTGTTGTCCATGGAAAGAACAGGATAAAGGCTCTGCTGTGTTGTATGCTGCTGAGCACCTGCCCTGGTGCAGGTGGTAGGCCCACAGGCAGCAAAGGGTGTCAGAATGTCGGTGAACTGGGGTTTGATTCCTGTTCCCAGGACATTTGCCTTTTTAGCCTGCTCCTGACTTTCCTTTTGAATTTGTTCACCTCCCACCCTGAATGTTTTGCCCCAACACCCAGCTATCATACTTGCTTCCCCTTCCTTCCGACACGCCCAATGATCCCTCCCTAGGTTTCTCCTCAACCCTATGTTGCCTTCCCTGGAGGTGTTTATATTTAGTTGGGTAGGCTCGGGGTGAAGCTCCTCATAAAGGGGCACAGCCCTATGTAAACAGTCACAGCAGCTACTTTTTCTAGTCATAGTAGCACTTGCTGTTCTTTCTGAGTGCAACTTTTGGCTTCACAGCTTTTCCTGCGTGGTTTTTGAGAGTGCTTTTGTGCTCGATATTATGACCTAGTGCCAGAAACATTTCATCTATTACCTGTACAATATATTTTTAAGGTCTCAACAGACATTGTTTGACATAAAACATATCAAAATGAGAAATTTAAACAGAAGAGAACTAAGTGCTGTAATCTATTTATTTATTTTAATTTTATTTATCGAATCTCGGACTAACAACCTTTGAGCATTACTGCTCCTTTACAAAGGTTCCACATAAGAGGATTACAAGTAAATTAGGCAGAAGAATCACTGGTTACAAATAACAATACAGGAAGCAGGGAATATCAGAAAATACAGGTAATTAACAATAGAATCTCAAATGCATTTCATAAAACAGACAAGTCTGAGTTAACAGTATTACAGAGGTTAAAAGAGCAGGCAACTAAGTTATACAATATAATTCCAAGGGTACAATAAATATAGAGATACAGGATTTAAATAAATAGTGCTGGGGCCAAAGATAAGAAAGAATTGCTCAGATCTGGAAAACTGAACGATAAGGGGAGGAACAGGGAGACTAGGGGGCCTGGGGGAGCTGGAGAGGGTAGCCGAAGGAGAAAAGAGTACCAGGGAGTAAGATGAATAAGGAAGGAGTAGGGACTTCTGTGAGGTTGGAGGAGGAGCAACCCAGAGGGTACTGTCATTGCTGAAAGATGAGGTGAATCATATCAGGGTGGGAAGATTGTTTGGGAGTGTCTGGCCCATAGATTTACTGACTGGGCATTGGGAGGTTTTGGCACAGTAGTTTTGGGATGCAGAGGCCAGAACAAAATCAAGGGGGTAAAGGGGAGCAAGAAAGGAGGGATAGAGGTGTAGCCAATTAGTCAGACTGGGTAAGTACCTGAACAATCTTAGGGAGTGGGATCACAGTCACACTCACTGCAGGAGATGAGATGCGCATGCAGTTGAGACTCAAACAGGCCAAGCTTTAGTTCGGAAATGAGGGCAGCACTAAGAGAATTTAGCAGAGGAGGGCCCTATAACCAAGGGCCACTGCTCTTGTGTTTAATGATGGAATGGGACCCAGAAGGCAGCTTTACTTGTGCCTCTGGTGATTCTAGGGTTGACAGAGGGGCAGAGGAGAGTCTGCACAAATGGGGGTTTAAGGCTAAGGTGGCTTTTCACAAGCAGGCATACCTGGAATCAAATCCTGTTGCTGATATTGAGCCAGCCTGTATTAGACTAGAGTACACATGTATGGGTTAGCGATGGGCCCACAGTACTAGCTCACGGGCTTTGTTAGGGGTGATTTTTGTTTGCTTAAGTCCAGTGTCTGAAGCAGCTCCATAGACTACTAGACCATAGTCTATGATAGACAGAACTCGCTGGACACTGCCAGTTTGATAGCACTGCCAGTGAGGCAGTGTTTGTGGTGATAGAGTTGCCCCAGCCTGGCATTAGCTGCCTTGGCAACATGGTCGATATGCAGCACATAGGAAAGAGAGCAGTCAAATGTGACCCGAGGTATTTGAAATTGCTGACTGATTCCAGAGGGTCATTGCTGCGCTTGTAAATCTTGATGGGAAAAGCCTTGTGTCGGTTATGGGAGGCAAACAACTTGCCTTAGTTTTCTTGTAGTTCAGTAGTAGCCTGGAATTAAGGAACCAAGCTTCTATCGTGGTAAAGTCAACTTGCAGCTGTTTTGTAAGCAGGTCAGATGCAGTGTGACATGTGTACAGCACAGCATCATTTGCATAGAAGAGTATGTTGTATTGGTAAGCTTTGGGAAGGTTTTTAGGAAAAGTCTGAATAATAGTGGGCCCAGGATAGAGCCTTGGGGTACCCTAGGGAAGAATATGACAGTCGGACAAAGCACTGAGTATTTTGACCTGTTTCGTTCTCCTGCAGTGATAACTCCTGAACCAGCCTAGGAATACAGAGGGTATGCCTTGGTTGAGTTAGCTGATTAAGTAGTAGATCATGATTAACTGTATCAAAGGCCTTGGTGAGGTCAGTATAGATCGCTTCACCAAGGACCCTGGTCCAAAGACTCATAGAATGTAACTGGTGTATTCCACTATGGCTGTAATCGTGCTATGCACCTTATGGGAAACTGTGCTGCTGCTAACACTGAAGTTTGTATTTGGTGAGATAGTTGGCTAATTGGTCATATACTATTCTTTTGAGGGCCTTAGATAGAGGTGGGAGTATTGATATTGGTCAGTAGTTAGACAGATTGGATCTGTGGCCACTTTTTAAAATGGGGTGACAACTGCAGTTTTCCAGAGTTGTGGAAATTTGCCTGTGATGAGTGATAAATTACTAACATACTAAATTGCCAGCAGAATAGGCCTAATGGTCTTTCATGTCTGCTTGTTTGGTCAGCCCCCACCCTGGGAGATGATCTTGCTGCACCCCTCACCCTCTCTGGCTTTTTCCTTTCCAGTCCTGGATATTCTCTCTGCAATGGATTTTGCTTCCAGAACCCTTCCTCTATACCTGTTCCACCCCTTTTGAACCCCTCCACCATCTCTGCCTCCACCAGCCCCGGCAGTGCATTCCATGGCTTCACCACCCTCACAGTGAAGTAGCACCTCCTCCTTTCTCCCTGAAATTTCCTCCCTCCAACTTCCACCCATGCTCTCTAGTCACCCCTCCTTCCTTCAAGCACCCTGACTGATCCTCCCTATTTACCCCTTCATGTACCTGAAGACCTCTATCATGTCCCCTCAGTCCCTTCTCTCTTCCAATGTGTACATATTTAGCTCATCGAGCCTCTCCCATAGGTCCTGTCCCCCAAGCCCCAAATCATTTTGGTTGCCCTCCTCTGGACTCTCTCTCAGGAGTTCAATGTCCCTCTTTAAGTGTGACCTCCAAAACTGCATGCAGTACTTGAGGTGTGGCCTCACCAAGCAGTTATACAGAGGGAGTATCACTTCCCTCCTTCTGAGGTGATTCCCCTAACAATGCATCCCAGCACCCTGTTGGCCTTGGCGCTGCCCTCCTACAAGTCGCAAGTTGTTCATCTTGACATCCACCACGCCCCCAGGTCCCTCTCAGCCATCAAGACTTGTAGAATCCCCCTCCCCAAAGGTGTACATTTGGCCCAGGTTTCTGGATCCCAGGTGCAGTACCTTTTTTCTAATTCAATAAACTTTATTCAGTTTGTTTAAACAAGTTACAATGTAGTATACAGAAATGTAAAGGCAGTCATAACCATAGTTTCAGTGATCAAGTACACTTATTAGACTGTGTGGTGATATTATGCTTATCTAAAAATCTGAAGTATATACAATCTTAAAGTAGACGTATACCACAACAAAACAGAGGGTTTAATTAAACCTCCAAACAAAATCCCATAAAGACATCAAGTATATAGGTTTTCCTCATGAAAAGTCATAAGCAATTGATAATATGGACAGATAGTGGGTTAGGTAGTCAGGTTTTCCATGCAGTTAATAAAGCATCTAACGTGCCCCACCTATCTAGGTAACATTGCAATCGATTATCCATACTTGCAATATGCTTTTTAACTGTAGGGCCTGAAACATTTCTCTATGCCATTCTAATGTTGTAGGCAAGAAATCATCGCTCCATTGCCTCATGAGTATAAGCTTAGCCACAGCAGAGATAAGACCATAAAGTATTTCCTAGATTTCAATGTTCCTGTTGGATAATGATTCACAAACAAACTTCTAGAGACAATAATGGGCCCAAGGCCAACAGAGAATCCAGGTATTCTTGATAGCGCTCCAAAACAACTGGACTTTAGGGCACATCCATAACATATGATAAAGGTCTCCATTTTCAGCAGAACAACGGGGGCACTGAAGAGAAGATATTTTACCAATTTTGTAAAGTTTCTGGAGAGTAAAATAGAGATTGTGCATAATATTAAATTGTACAAGATGCAAGCGATCTTGTTTAACAAATCTATATAAGTTAATCCACTTTAGTCACCAGAAATCAATTACGGATGGGAGTGATAGGGTATTAACCCAATAGTAACATATACCAGTAGGAAGCTGAGTGTCAACGGTCTGCAGTTCTTTGTATACATTGGAGATAGGGTGTGGTTGACCAGCAACTTTGAGGAGGAGGATAAATCCATGTTGGGTGGGTCAGATGTTCCATGATGGTTAAATATGAGGTGACCGCATATCGAACCTGCTGTATTTGAAGGGTACCCTTTTAAATCAGGGAAGCTTTGCAGAAATTGATGATATGAAAGTACTCTGCCATTAGGCAAAATTAATAAGCCTCTTTCCCTCAAAGAGGGCCAAACAGCTATTGAAATAGGTTTCTGTTAGATTCTAAAATGGGGGTTATTTAGAAGTGGTTGTTTCCCATCTATATACCAATTTAGACTCAGGTGATGCTGCAGCTTGCTCAGGGCTCTCAGTGACCATCCTACTGGAGTTTTCCAGAGCTCTCTGGGAATGCATTTTGGAGAGGAGTATATTAAAGTCAGTAAAGAGCATAATGTAGGGGATACCAGGGTTTTTGATATCTAGCCAAGAAGGAATATGATCCAGAATGTCCTTCAGGCAACTGGGACGTCCAATGTGCTAGCTTAGTGATATGGATAGCGCCATAATAATTAAAAAGGATGGTAGAGAGAGCCCACCACAAAGTTTTGGTGCAGTAAGTTTGTGATATGCCCATCTTACTGCTTTGCCTTTCCAGATAAACTTAAGTAAGTTTCTAAGAATAGAAAACCATGATTTAGGAAGATATGGGGCCTACATATCAAGAGGGTATAGGATTCTGGGTAACACATTCATCTTGACTGTGCTGATCCTACCCTATAGGGAAACTGGTAATGTATTCCACCTTTCCATGTCCAATTTTATTATCTGAATTAAAGTAATGAGATTCTCTCTAATGATAGAGGAATATTCTTTGAAAATGTTAATACCCAGGTAGGTTAGACCTTTAGGTTCCCAGCATAGTCCAAATTTTTCTACGTTTGTATTTAGTAATTTCTGGTTCAAAGGTAAAATATTGGATTTTGCCAAATTGAGTTGTAGTAGGAAACTCTTGAAAAGGATTCGATTTCTTGTAGGAGGATTGGTATACCGTCGACTGGGTTTGTTATGTGTATAAAAGGTCATCTACGTAAGCTAACAGAAGATGTTGTTGAGTCCCTATTTGAATTCCTTGCAAACCCTGTGTCATAAGTAATCTCTAATAAAGGGGTCCAAATAGAGATTAAAGAGGAGGGGGAGAAGGGACAGCCTTGTCTAGTGCCCGAAGCAATGGGAATGAATTAGATAAGTAACCATTGCACCACTGCGGGCCATTGGGGACATATATAATAACCTAACCCAGTTAACAAACGCTTGTGGAAAGCCATAACGGGATAATGCAGTGAAAAGGAAGTTCCAGAGACACGATCAAAAGCTTTCTCCACATCTAAAGCAATAAGGGCAATTGGTACAGCTGAATTACCAGCTAGGGAATGAGGTGCAAAAGTTAGCGCTTATGGTCACTTGAGGATCGTCCTGACATGAAACCAACCTGTTCATTACTGATTAATGTGTCCAATAAGGGGCCCAGGCGATTAGCTAATACTTTGCCAATATTTTGACATCTACATTAAGTAAAGAAATAGGCGGTAATTTTCAATATAGTGTGGATCTCGACCGGTTTGGGAATAATGGTTATTAGAGCTTCAAGATATGTAAGATCTGAAAGTCAGTCTCATACCAAAAATTAAATACTTTTGTCAAAAGTGGGAGAGTTCTATACTATATAACTTGTAAAGGTTAGTGGGAAGCTGTCTGGTCCAGGTGACTATCTATGGTGAGTTGTTTAATTGCTTGTGTGACTTCCCATTCTAGAATAGGGGAGCTCAAAAGTGGAGTTTATCTATGGGTAAGGTCGGAGAGTCAGCTGGTCAAAATATGTTTGAAGTTGTTCGCTGGAATCTCTTCCTCTACAGCATTGTACAGTTCCCCATAATATCATGCAAAGCCAGGGGTAATTTCTCTCTGATTTGTGACTAATGGGCCATCTCTAGCAAGGTATAGTCCTGGCACTAAGCGGTAGATTCAGCTTGTTTAATACGGATAGCCAACAATTTGCCAGCCGTTCCCCAGATTCCAAATATTTCATCTTGACACATTTAAAGAGAGTTAAGCTTTTGGGACATGAGATCTGAGAATTGGGAGTGTAGCATATGAAGTTTAACCCATTCAGTTTCTGAGGAGCGCTTGCTGATAGTTAATTCCAAAGCTTTGATATCTTGCAACAATTTTTCAGTCTTCATTTTAAATTTTTAAGTCTGTTAGAAGCTAAGCGTATGCATTCCCCTGTAAAGCACATTCAAGGCTGACCAGACTATATCAATACAAGAAACTGAATCAACATTACTTTCATAGATACATAGATACATAGACAGTGTCGGCAGATAAGGCCTATGGCCCACCTAGTCTGCCCATTTGAGCTGTAAGTTCAGTTTGTTTTCCTAAGTCTATTTCCCTTACCCTGACCTCTAGAATTCCTTTATGTCTATCCATGCATTCTTAAATCCCGTGATTGTTTCAGCCCCCACCACTTCCTCTGGCAGGGTGTTCCACTTGTCCACCACCGTTCAGTGAAGAAATTCTTTCTCATGTTTCCTCTGAATCGTCCTCCCTCCAACTTCATCCCATGCCCTCTAGTCCTGAAACATCTTTTCGCTAAAAATAGTGTTTTCCTGCACCCTGTTCCTCCTGTAAGATACTTGTATGTCTCTATCATACCCTCTCCCTCCTCTCCTCCAGGGAGTACATGTTCAGTCCTTCAACCTGTCTTCATAGGATTTGTGATGCAACCCATGCACCATCTTTGTTGCCCTCCTCTGAACCTTCTCTACCCTGTCTATGTCCTTACGTAGGTATGGTCTCCAGAACTGTACACTGTACTCAGGTGGGGCCTCACTAGTGTCTTGTATAGCGGAATTATGACCTCCCTTTTCCTGCTGGTGATGCCCCTTTCTATACATCCCAGCATCCTATTTGCTTTACTCTGATGCCTTGTCACACTGTTTCCTTACCTTGGGGTCATCAGAGATGACAACCCCAAGATCCCTTTCCTGCTTGGTGCATGCTATATCCTCACCCCCAACTGATATATTGTGCCAGGGTTTTTGTGCCCCATATGCATTATCTTTCACTTCTTTGCATTGAATTTCAACTGCCAAACCCTTGACCATTCTTCAAGTTTCTGCAGGTCCTTCTCATTCTGTCTACACCCTCTGTGTGTCTACTCTGTTACAGAGCTTTGTGTCATCAGCGAACAGTGAAATTCTGCCTTCTATATCCTGTGCAATGTCACTGATGAAGATGTTGAATAGGACCGGTCCCAGCACTGATCCCTGTGGTACCCCACTGGTCACTCTTCCTCTGTGGAGTGACAGCCATTTACCACCACCCTCTGTGTCCTGCCACCCAGCCAGTTACCTACCCACCACACTACTGTCCTGCCCACACCCATATTCCCAGTTTGTGTAATAGTCTTCTATGTGGCACAGTGTCAAAGGCCTTGCTGAAGTCCAGATAGGCCATGTCCACTACTCCTCCCTGATCCACCTCCCTAGTCACCCAGTCAAAAATTCAATGAGGTTGGTCTGACATGACCTCCCCAGTGAAACCATGCTGCCTTGGGTCCTGTAGTCCATTCAAGGAAGGAAATGATGAAAGTTTTGAGATGGGCTTGTATATTGGAAGTTGAGTAATTCAGTATTTAATCACCATTTGGAGTCCCTTTAATTCCAGGCACTAAGATGTATGTAATAGAAACTGGGGAATGATCAGATATAACCCAGGGTGGATCGTAGCCTCCATTATTCCTGGCAAAATGTGAGAACTTATCAGAAATAATCTATCCGTGAACAGGTGCGGTGGGGAAAGAGAAGAAAGTATATTGTTTTTCAGTGGGATTGAGCACTCTCCATATATCAAGGAGACCTAACCCATTTATTAATTCTTGTAAGGTTCTCTGTGTAGGGGGAGAGACCAGACCATTTAAAGTCTGATCTATCTAAAGACAGCTGAGGAGTGATATTCCAGTCTCCTCAAGAAAAATTGTCTTGGGGAGAAGAAAATCATTTCCATTAAACTTGTAAAAATGCTGAGGAATCTGCATTTGATCCATATATAGAACCAATTGTAGTTTGGTAAAAGCCCAAGAATCCATGCAGTATTATATAGCGTCCTTGACTATCCCAGATTTCATGTACTAATCTAAAGGGAACATTTTTGTGAAATAAACTAGCAACACCTCCTCGATTTGTAGATATTCCTGCTCCGTAAACTTGCCCTACTCATCCTTTACAAAAGAGAATATCCTCTCTTCTAAGGTGGTTTCCTGTAGACAAACTATATTAGCCTTAAGATTCCATAAATGTTTCAAGATGATTTGTGTTTGCATCTGTCCCTGGCCCCTTTACATTCCAGCTTAAAGTGATGTATGGACCAAACATTATTTATAAATTGAGACTAAGCCTAGATGCGGTGAAACATAGATAACAAGAGAAATTCCTGATGTCTTTATCTGTATCAAAAACAAAAAATAAAATAGTCAAGAGCCCTCCCCCTCCTCCCATAACAATCCCCAAAATCCTTGTTAACTACCCCAGTTCTTACAACTGCACTTCAAACCTAGTCTGTCAGGTGATGTATATAAAACAAGCCTAAAAGTACATACATTCCCCATAAACCCTCCCAACTTGCTTTTAGTCATTCAACAGTAATAAAATCTTCAAAAATTAAATAGCTGACCCTAATATTATAAATAAAGCATAATGTTTATCTGAAGGATCTATTCCTTTTCAGAAATGATATCTCCTATTTTGATGGGATAAGATATAACATTATGGTAGTTGGTAAATGATAATATAAAGTGGACATAGCACATAACATAATTGTAAATTAAATAGTCAGTTCTCACATAGTTGCCTTGTTACTTCACAGGCAGTCCTTAAAGGTCAAACATCAAATAATGTAAAGAATTGACTGTGGAGCCAGGTGTAATTCTGGGAACAATGTGGGATCTTCATAAAGGAAAATGAGTCCTCTAGAGCCAGTACTACTGCACAGGTAGTCTCTAGAGGCAAATGCATAAATTGTTTAGGATTGACAGTGGAACCAGCTTCATATCAGAGAAAACACGGTTTCTTCATTGAAACGAGTGATTCTTTAAAACCAGCGTTGAAAGGTTTTGCACAGTAAGATCCATCTACTTGAAATAATAAAACTGGTAACTAGCAGGAAAAACATCAGCAGTTGACTGTGTCACATTATGCTCTCATTTCAATATTCAAGGACATGAATACCTTGTAGCCTTGGCACAAAAAGCTGCCCTACGATTTTAATTATCTGCGCATCCAGGGCAGGTTCATTTAAACAGACCTGGAAGCACCTTTTTAACTCACTCAATGCCTGTTCCGAGAGTCATAGGTCTGCCAGTGATCTCCCAATTTAACTTACAAAATTGCAGGGTATTTTACATGGAAAGGCTTACCAGCTGCAATCAACTTGGATACGAGTGGGTGTAACTCTTGGCGTTTCAGTCGGACCGACTGTGGCAGGAATCTTGAGTTATTCTAACTCATTTCCCTCCCATAAAACTTCTTGTAAAACTTTAACTTGTGAGAGGATATGCTGTTTGTCAAGAAAATTAAATAATTTAAAGATTATAGGCCTGGGTGGGAGCTTGGGGGTAGAGGTGGGCGGAGTGCCCAATGAGCTCTCTCCACAATATGGGAAGGACCATTTGGAAGGGCCTGCTTTTTTTGCAGAATCTCTGAATAAGAGAATGGGTGATGTGCCTTCTTTCTGTTCAGAATACAATTATTAAAAGATTATTCCTCGACTCCTCCCCTTCAGGTCTTCTAACTTATTCTCCAGTTTTTAATTCTCCAGTTAGTAAGTGCATGATCCAGGGCTGACTTATCTTGCTTTTCTCCACTGATGTAAGGCGAGCTTGAATCTGCATTCGATTCGTGAGGAAGTCTGTTGCTACTTTAATCTGATGCAACTCATCAGTAATGGTGTCAATAGATTCCTGAATCGGTCTCATAATTTCTAAAAACATTCCTCTGTCAGCGTGTAGATCCAGTAGTTGCCTTTGGCGTTTGAGATTTAAGCCGTTTGGGGGCCTTGTCCTTTTAGGAGATGGTGGCGGTGAATGCCGTGGTGGTGCATTGTGCATGAAGACATCCATTATTGGTAATTACAATGAAGCAGAGAAAGTTTATATGTTGATTCAGTCTGAAATCTCGCCGTTGCCTCTGAAAAGGTCATTAAACAGTAGTTTTTGTAAGTGGGAGACAGACAAATGGAGTCTGCTGCCTGTCTTCTAGGCTGCCATCACGTGACCTCCCAGGTGCAGTGCCTTGCATTTTCCTGCATTGAACCTCAGCTTCCACTTTCTAGACCACCTTTCCAGAGCCTCTGGGTCCCCTGTAGAGCCACCCTCCCCTCTTCCCGTCCACCACCTCCCCAGTTTTGAGTCATCTGCAAGAGACTCATCTCACTCCTGATACCTGTCCTTATGTCAGAGATGTAGGCGTTGAACAGAGGGCCCAAGGACCCGATCCTGTGGGACCCCAGTAATGACCCTCCTTGGGGATGAGACTATCCCACCAGCCACAACCCTCTGGGTCGGTTCTGGAGCCAATTGCCTATCTATCTGATCATCTGGTTCCCCACCCCATTTCTCCCAGCTTATCCAACAAGCCCCCATGAGGAACAGAGTCAAGCGCCTTGCTGAAGTCAAGAAAAGGATGTCCACCGGTCTACCCAGGTCAAGGCACTCCACCCAGTCATAGAACTCCACAAGGTTTGTCTGACCGCGGTTTCCTAGGGACAAATCCATACTATCTACTGTCCAGGCACCCCGACTTTTCCAGGTCCCCCTAGCCTCTCCTTGACAATGCCCTCCATCACCTTGCCCACCACTGATGTCAGACTGACAGGCCTGCAGTTTTCTGACACCTCCTTGATCCCCCTTGTGTATAGGCACTATATGCCACCTTCCATCCTGGGGCACCCACCCTGTCCTCAGAGAATGCTGAAAAGCTCCACCAGGGATTTTTCCAGGACATCCACCAGTTCCTTCAGCACTCTGGGATGTAATTTATTTGGCCCCAGTGCTTTCTCCATCTTAAGGGAACTGAGGGCTCCCACTCTCTCTGCCATGATTTCCACCTCTGCTACCTCATCCCCTGCTTACCCCCCTCCTGCCAGCGATGCCCCCCTCCCCAGACCCACTGATCGGTGGATCCCCCTCCTCAGTTTCACCATCTCCTCCCATGTGTGATGCAGCCCCCATTTCTCCTTGGTGAAAACTGAGGTGAAGTACTCATTTAGTAACTCAGCCTGCTCCCTAGGTCTTGTGCCCATCCCTCCCTGTTTTAATCCTGCTAATCTTCCCTTCCACCTCTTCATTTTTCCCCAATGTATCTAAAGTACCCTTGTTCCCTCTCCTAATTTCCTGGCCAGGTTCTGCTCTTTTCCTTGCCTTGCCATCCTCATCACCCTAGTGGCCCTTCTGGCCATCAGCTCATACTCCCTCAATTTCTTTCATTCCTTGAGCACTTGAAACGCCCATGGCTGCTTTCTTTTCCTCACCACCTCCTGAACCTCCCTGGTCCACCAGCAGGGTTTTAGGCCCTACCACATTTTGTCTTACTCTAGTACAGGTGCTGGTAGCCTCCTGCACCCCCTTCTGATGATTTCCCACCTACTGTCAGCATCCATGTCTAGCCCAATCCCATCCAAATGCTCCTTAAGGATCCTTCCCATTTCCTTGAAATCTGCCCCTGAAGTCAGTTACCTCCATCTTTGTGCAGCCTTCTACCCCTCCTAGGTCCAGGCAGAGCCAGACCATGGCATGGTGCTCCCCTCCAATGGGTCCCTTACCTCCAGGCCCCAATCTGGTCACTATCTGCCAGGACCACATCCAGTACCCGTGCCTCCCTGGTCAGTTCCCCCACCTGCTGAGTTAGAAATGTGTCCTGAAGACATCCAACAACCTCTGTTCCCTAGCCACCGAGGATGTCATGTCTCCCAGTCTGGTCCTGGCATGTTTAAGTCCCCCAGCACCACCACTCTTCCCTGCCCAATCTGCAGTGTCTCCCAACATCTGCCACCAGACTCTCCTCCAGCTCCTCCACCAGTGCAGGGGTCTATCACCACTCCTATTTTACTTTCTTGCCCTCCTTGTTATCAAGGTGACCCAAATCACCTCCATAGTTCCTCTGCCTTCTCTACTCCTCCTATGCCAATGCAGTTTTTGACTATTTTAATTAAGGATCTTGGTTAGAGGGAGAGTGAGACATCCAAGGATTGGGCAACGAGCTTGAGGTCGAGTGAATCACTGCTGAAGCTGTTTTTGAGGACGTGTTTTAGGTAAAACATTGCATTCACCCCAACAATAAGGACCACACACCAATTGAATATTCTTGAGTACTTTGTCAGAACATCTTTTTATTCACCCATCCAGTGTCGAACAAGTGCAGCAGCAACAGATCTTGCAATTCGCTGTTATGGCTTCATCAGGTGCATTGGTGCATTTGTTCTGGGCGATTTTATATTTTTCAAGGTCAATGAGAGACCCAATGTTCTTGGCCTTGTGCCAAAAGAATGTACCTGGCCTTCATTTGATCAAGGAGGGAGGGTGTGACCCAGGACATATTGGTTCCCTTGATTTTTCTCTTTCTGACTGGTGCAAATATGTCACAGGAAGTGTTAAAGATGCTGATAAAGCACTCAAGTGCCACATCAATATCAGCTGCCCTATAGATGCTTGACCAGTCTTGTGAGCTGAGGTGGGTTTTGGTGCAACAAGTTGCATCATTTTCAACACCATTGAGGTAATTGTTATAGGAGGGGTTTTAGGAGCCTTATTGGGCTAGGTGCATATGACAGGGGTTGGTCACTGATGGTATCAGGAAGTACAGTGGTACTGGATATTCTTTCTGGCCTGCTGGTTATTAACCAATCTATCAGTGTGCTAGTGCCTGTGATAGTTTTTCCATGTTGGGGATTCCATCATTTGGAATATATCGATGGCTGTGATGGCATCTTTATACTGTGCCATCTCAGGGATAGCCAATTGATATTGAAGTTCCCCAGCACTAGAATCTCCAATTTCTCCTGTAGTTTAAATAGGAAGTCAAGTGTCAGTTTGAAGCTTGCAGTCTGTTTTGGGGGATGTATACAGATACTAAGATGGGGCATTTTCCTAGTGCTCCAAGCTGCAGCTGTATGGTAATCAGTTGGATGCTGCCCCGTAGGGGTTGGGAGAGTCCTACTTTGAAGAGTATCTTTGATGTAAATAGCATAACCACCTCCACACTTTCCCAATCTGTCCAGCCTGTAAGTAGTATATTCTTCAAACTGGATAGTTTGGTTTGGAGTTCTTGGGGTAAGCCAGATTTCAACGATTGAAAAATGTTGGGTTTATGCTGCACCACCCATGCCTGTAGGGAGTCATTCTTGGCCAATAGGCTGCAGATATTGATGGACCCGTTGTTAGCCCACCAGTTTTATTGATGGAAGTGGGTATTTTGGACTTGCCGGCCCAGTGTTGGGATGGATATTTCCTGAAGCAATAGGCCAACCTAAGGGCATGCAATTTTAGTAGCTTTATTGCATGAGATCTGTTATGGGAGTCAGTTTGCATTTATTCTTGTTGACAGTAGTAATTAGTATGTTCAGCTGAATGGGGGAAGGGTACATTCTAACCTCACGATGCATATGCCATGTAGGGATAGAGCAACTGACAACAGTGCATGTGGTCCCAGTCACGGAAGGAGTTATGAGGTTCAGAGACTGCACTAGGGAATATGGTGACACTGGTTCTTGTGTACTGTTATTAAGGGAGGGGTGGGGGAAGGATGACAGAAGTGTTGAGATAAAGGTGAGCAAAAGTAAGAGAGTCACCATAGTGGAATATGTAAGTGAGGAAGGGTTAAGGTCCCTAATGTTCTTGCAGCAGGGTCAGGATGTATGTGAGGGGTAGGTGGTGGGGCACAGTTAGGTAGAGTCTAAGTAGAGTTCAGTGGCCTGGATTTAAGGCCAGGATAATGTCTGTGGGGTAATAGGGCTGACAGAATAGCACAGAGGTAAGGTGCTGGCCTGTGGTGTAGAAGGTTGGGGTTCAAGTCCCAGGATGGGAAGGATGAAAAGTATTGTGAGGGACAGTGAGTTTCAGGAGAAACAGAGGGGCTGTGGAGGGGGATTGAGAATGGGAGTGGTAGGGATATGTAGTAGAGATAGGTGGTTGGGAGAGCTTAAAAGTGCCCCTAGTGGTCACTCAGTAAAACCTGAAGATGGAAAAATTAGGGACTTTAATAAATCCCACCCAGTCACGTGACATGTCACATGATCCCAGCAGCCCTATAAGGCTAGGGACAACCTCGGGTGGAGGGTGGCTGGGGTGGGTGGGGCAGTTGATATGTAGTGTCGATGGTCCAGATCCTTATTTAGCCCTGATGGTGCCAAACTATTAAAATAACAGATCCACGTGTGTTCTTTTTTAGAATCTCCTTTGTTCTGTCATTCCTCCACCTTGGTTTCACAAATTCTATACCCTTGAATCTCAGCAAAGTTTCATCTCCATTATGTGGCTCTCTGAAGTGTTCCCCAACCAGGGTAACTTTCCTACTTCGAATTGAGCTCACATGCTGTTGTATTCTTTCCTTAGAATTAGTGTTGTCATTCCTATATAAACCATATTGCAGGAACATCATCATAACATGCGTATGGCACATTCTGTTCCACAATTTATTAAGTCACTAATATACATTTTTATAATTATTATCAGCAGGGTATTCGTAAATATTGTGTGGTGCTGCCAATTTGCAGACCGAGCCATTGCTAAATCGAAACAAATAAAAAAGATCACAAAGGTGGCATCCACTTGCTTTATCTAGGTTTGTCTGTGACATATACACATAGAATAAATAATGGGTGAATGTGGTATGCAAGAATGTATACCAGCTAATTAGGGCTATAAGCCATGAACCTGAAGGGTGAGAGGCATTATTGCCCTAATTAGTCAAAATGGGTATACCTCCAAGTGTTCCACTATTACCCATTGTTTGTTGAATATACAGTAATACATTTAGGATGGTTATTGTTCTGGAGATCACATTTGTGATCACATTATAGTATCTGAAGGTCTCTTGCAGCAATGAGGGAATGGTATGTAATGAGTTGTATTGAGTACAGGTTGGAGTTTGGGTGATTTCGTGTGTGGGAGGGTTTTGTGTGTCTTTTTCCAGGTTCTTTTGCAGCTTATTAATTGGTTTGGCTAGCTCCTAACGATGTGTTAGTTGTGTTATTAGTATTGTTTCATAGGGTTTACTGTAGTGTAAGTATATATGTTTTATTAGTGTAGGTATATACTTTTAATTGTTTGATTAGTGTGGGTATATAGATTTAATTAGTGTAGATATATAGTTGTAATTGTTTATTTAGTGCAGGTATATACTTTTAATTGATAAATTTGTTACAGGTGTACAGAGAAATATATATATATATATATATATATATATATATATATATACATACGTATACATTACATGGATAGGAATGTTTCCCATAGAAAAGGCCATCATTTATTTCCCTGTATACCTGTGACTAATCTATCAGTTAAAAGTATATACTTGCACTAATCAAACAATGAGAAAATAGTGAAAACAAAATTAACACATCATTAGAAAGCTAGCTAAGTCAATTAACAGGCTGCAAAGAAGCTAGGAAAAAGACATACAAAACCCTCCCAAACTCAGAGAAACCCAAATTCCTACCTGCACTCCACCACATGCCATTCCCTCCTTGCTGCAAGAGAACTTAAGGTGCCATGATGTGATCACAAATGTGATCTCTTTTTTTAATAAGGGGTTCAGAAAAATAATTTATGCATCAGTTAACCTTCAGTGAGGCAAATTCTGCAATAGGCAAGAAACCTCTATTTGAAAGAGATGATATTGCATATATGTGTATGTTCATCATAACCCCTACCCACCCCATATCCTATAGCCTATGTCCCTCCCTTTACATATTAATATGAGATATCTTATATGATTGTGGAGAAGTTTAATCCTTACAAAGTGCAGATCATAAATTAAGAAAGTAAATTTCTATATTAATTTATTATACTTATGATTTGGAATGTGATGAGTGAAAATATTCATCTTAATAAATTGAATATATCCAAAGACTCCAAAGTTATATTAAAATGTGCCCACCTTAATTTATAGTAATTTAATTTATTGCAGGATGTGTAGTGAGCCTTTTCTATCCTATGTTGATGATATTAAATTTAGCAAGATCTGATATTCTGTGTGCTTTGATCCTTTCATTTAAATAATATGCATTTTATTGTCATAATTATGCACAATCAAAGAAGTCTTTGTAGATGGATTTACCCCATTTTATGCACATTTTAATATCCCGAGGAATTTGACAAGAATTTGAAATCTGTTTTCATAGTGAATGTCATTGTTGATATTTGTAGGTATATATTTCGATATGTATTTGATACAATTAATATGTGTTAATGTTATGTGTTGTGATGTTATGTATTTGTAGATGTCTATAACAGTGTTATGAGTATGGATGTAACATCAAAACAGGACTGTCTTGAAAACAGGGAAAATAACCCTTATGACATGTATTTTCTTTTCTGTATGAAATAAATGGTTTTACTACTACTACTGTCAGAGAATTTGTGATCTGGTCAGCATCATCACCTATTGAATAAATGTTGTTTGACTCTTTTGCGTTCACTTGTGCTTGTGCAAGGGATGTCTTGAGTCAATACAGCTTTGAGAGGTGTGTCACTGCCAAGCCAATTACAGCTAAAACTGAAATGGGCTTGGCAGTGTACACCAGTTACCAGGCACTCTGATCATGACACAAGTACTGCTTTGCTGACATGGCATAATGTCTAGTTGAAAGAAATTAACCACTCCAATGGGAGCACTTCATTACTTTCTGTAGCCATAGCTCCAGCCACGTGACATTAGCGTGCACGCCAATGCACATAGCTGGAGTTATGGCTACACCTTTGTCCTGCCACCCATGACACGCCAGTCCCCTGTCCTGGCTTCTGCAATCCCTCACCCCCAGCTTCAACATTAGCTGCAGTGCAGATTTACTTATTGGTGGTTCCTGCTGCCCATAGCACCTCTTGCCCCAGTCCTCACTCCTCTGACTCCCACAGGCTTCTACATTTCTTGGTGGCTCCTGTCACCCAGTGCACTCTCTCTACCTGATCCTCACTCCTCTGACCACTGATTACTCACCCACCTTCCTGCAGATCTCTCACTGTTCCCCACACACCATTAACAGCTTGCCAGCAGCCCCATCCTAGGTACATATCCCTACACCAATACATGATTTTAACCACCCCCCCATGGATCTCCTACTTTTTATCAGAGTGGCAATGAATTGGCCCACTCACCACACAGGCAAGAGCAGTGGGTTGTAAAAAGCTTGTGTCCCTCACAACATTATTTGTGTACCCACCCATTAGCTCTATGGTTCCCCTACTATTCCCCACACAGCTCTGTTCCCCACTCAGTAGTGACAGTACCCCACCCACCTGGGCTGCGTATCTCCATTTCTCCTCACAGAGACATTACATTCCCCAGTAACATCCAGCTGAGACAGCAGCAGAAGCGGTGTTGAATAGACACTGTGGCTGCACCACCACATCAGTCCCCCTCTGCAAGTCACACACACACCTGTCATGCTGCATAGCAGACATCTCTCTGGACAATGCAGAAGGCAATGTGTTGCAGTGAGGAAATGACACCCAGCCGGTCACATCAGGCCCTTGGCAGTTATGCTGCACACCTCACAATAGAACAGACACATATTTCTAAACAGGAAATTACATACCTGGAGAGAGAGAAGTGAGTCAGAGCACAGAGAGAGGTTGAGAGATGATATCACGGAGAGTGTTTATGGTGATCAGTAGCTCCAAACAGTAACTTGCCAGGTACACATCAGTGGTCAGTACATACAGCATCTCATCAGAGCACAGAACAGTGGTGTCATGCATTTAATAGTCAGCACTGGTGTATGTGTTTTACCTCTTGTTGCAGGTATGAAGAACCTTGCATCAAGCGCTGTCACCCTGAAATTGTGTTTGTATTGCTGCTAAATGGTAAATAGTTGCACAGTTTCACAGTGATGCTGTCACCCCTGTTATTGTGTTTTAGATAGTGCTGCTAATTGTTATTTCTTTTTTCTGGCACTGCATGTTCCTTATTGTCATTTCATTGTACACGTAGCTGGTTTGTTAGTGATACTGTGTCTGCTTTATTGCACAGTCACGTTATATTTGTACTGGTTCCTTTACTAACCCTACTTCTCGTTTGTACTACTGTCTGTGGTGGTACATGCTTGTTTTTGAGATTTGCTAGTACAGATTGCTGGTTTGTTAATGATAGTCTGTCTGCATTATTGCACTGTCACTGTATGTTTGTTCCTGTTACTGTCCTAAAGCCTGCATGTTTCAGGCAGGTTGTGCTGGCAGCAGAATGCATAATAAAGTTCCTTTGTTTTTGAAACATTGTAATGCATTTTGGACTTTTGTAGTGTTGTACAACACAGGATTTACCCATGTTATAAAGCAATAACCCACAACAGGGTGTACTGTTATTGGGGATTAATGAAAACACTGTGTGCTGTGAGCACACTTGAGCCTGTGGCCTCATGCCTCACAATGCACACAAAGTGTTCATTAACCCCAAGATCCCACACCCTGTCAGTGGGTTATTGCTTACTTGTAGCATGGCAAAGGGAAGCAATAGTCTGTCATTGATAGAAAACACCAGCTGACTATGGATTAATTCTCAGTTAATCCATGGTTGCTGGTGTATTACCAGTGACAACCACTGCTGTCTGATCGTGTTTGCCAAAGCAGGAGGAAGAGCAGTTACTGTGTGGAATGGCTCCACTGTGAATTGCTTGTTTCCCTGAGGAAATAAAATGTTCCTTACCACCCACCCACCCACCCCACTGACCTCTCAGAACCTAGCAGTCACTGTGCCCCCCTGGCCAAGGTCAAAAGGCCAGTCGTCAAATGTGTCACCTCACCATGTTGCACAGGAGTATAGCAGTCACCGGACAGTGAGGGGCACAAAACCCAACACTGCTTTTTTCCATGAAGAAGGCACACCATCAACTTGCTTCTTCTCTGTCTCAGAAAGCAAGTGACAATCAGTGCATGGTGCCTGTGTAGCCTTCCCACCACGCCCACAGACCTCCAAGGAGATAATGCTCATGTTTCCCCTGGCCATGGTCAAATCTTGCAGCTGTCAGTGGGTTGCTAGGAGTTCAGCAGTGTGTCAAACAGCGAGACTGCACAATGCGTGAGGAAATATTCAGTGGAGGCAAAGCCTAGTTCCTGATCTCCAGTATCTACTGTTGCTGTCTGTGACAGCCACATGACCTGTGGATCTCCCTCATGTCCAGCTATGTTCCTGCTGCCAATTTTCTGGACCTGTCTGTCCACTAGCTGTCTCCAAAAGTGTGGCATAACTCTTGCTGTGCCTCCTAGTGACCCACTGATGCCACATTTGTCCTCAGAGAGTAAACCCCACAGAATGGAATTTCACAATAAAACTGTCCATGTTAGGCACACAATAAAGTCATCGATGTCCATAAACTATTAAAGTAACCCTACCAGGTCCCCACTTACTTAACACATTCTGCATTCTCATTCAGGCCGTGGCAGTGAGCATAGTGCAGCCACTGCATAGAGTGTGTCAGGAGCAGCGGTGCAGCTATCATTATGCAGGCATGCTCCCAATGTTGAATTTAGCCTTGTGGGAGCATGTCTGTCAATGATTGGGTGGACAGGTATTTCCTGATGGAAAAGGTCCACCTATCCAGGGACAACAGCACCACTCCCCATCCAATGTCCAAACACTCAGCAAAGAGGAGGATAGGAAGGGCCAGATTAAGGTAACTTGGGGCCCTAGACCCAAGAGAAATCAGGGCCCCTTTTGCCATGACTATGCCACTTTTCCACAAAGGACCCTATCACAGACTGTAAGGCACCTTGAGAATCCATTTATATACAAACTGCATCTCATGTTGGGATACAGTTTGTAAGAGACATAGGTCAACAAAATATGAATCAAAATTCATGCCTTTCTGCTCTCCTTTCTCATAAAAGTTGTCGGCAGATAAGGCCCACCTGACCCACTAGTCCACTCTGTTAATCCTCTCTCTAGCCCCTCCTTTTCCCCTGTAAGTCCTCAGATTTCCCATGTTTGCATTGGTGCTAGGATTCCTTCATGACTATCCCACATGTTTTTGAAGCCTGTGATTATTTTAGCTTCCACCACTTTCACCCAGAGTCTGTTCCAAGCTCCCACCACCCTGTCTGAAAGAAAAACTTACTGACAGTCTCCTCAGCCCCCCTCCCCCGTTTCATTGTGTGACCTCTGGTTCTTTTGCAAGTGTTCCTCTGGAAAATACTCCCTTCCTGTACCTTGTTCACACCCATGAGATATTTATATGTCTCTATCATGCCTCCTCTCTCCCTTCCAGAAAAAATGTATGTATAATTCCTCGACTCTGTCCTCATAGGCCTTTAAGTGCAGGCCCTTCACCATCTAGGTTGCCTTCCTTTAAACCCCTTAAACCCTGTCTATGTCCTTTCAGAGGTAAGGCCTTTAGAACTGTACACAGTACTCAAGTTGAGGTCTCACCAGCTTTATGACTTCCCTTCTTCTGCTGGTGAGTCCCACTGCCTATGCGCCCCAGTGTCCTGCTGGTTTTCCCTGCCACCTTATCACACTGCTTAGCCACCTTCAAGTCTTCAGAAATAATTACCCCAGGTCTTGTGACCATCAGTTCTCTCCTACCCCCTGATGGTATTTAGCCTCAGGGTTCCTGTGACCCAGGTGCATGATGTTGCATTTCTTTACATTAAAGCCCAGTTCTAAGGCTTGACTACTCTCAGTTTGCTAAGATCCTCCCTCATTTGCTCCACCACCTGGAGTTTCCACCCTGCTGCAAATTTTGGTATCATCAGCAAACAGACACACCTTCCCTACCAGCCATTCAGCAATATTGCAAATAAATATATCAAACAGTACTGGACCTAGCATTGACCCTGTGACATCCGCTAGCCACTTTGCCTTCCCTGAGTGTATACCATTTACCACAACTCGCTGACTTCTATCTTTCAGACAGTTTCTCACCCATCTAACTACCTTTGGTCATACCCCAGGGTCTTTTCAGACAGGGTGGTGGGAGCTTGGAACAGACAAACACTCAAGGAGCAGCAGCAGCAGCTGAGCTATTTGAAGCTCCGGACGGGCACGGAGGTAATTAAACTACCTCCTGAAGTGCACCCTAGGGAGGGGTTGGCAACTGAGACATTGTTTTGGCACTAGACTCATGGAAATGCACTCAATAAGTGTGGACACAGCATCGACATGCCTTTCCACTATCTGAAGGGTCTGTGAGTCGGGCTGGGGAGAAGCGTCGATCTGTCCCAGGGGTTCACCGCTGTATTTTCTGTGCTGTTTTACAAGTGAATGTTAGTAGAGCTTTCTGGGGTTCTGAAGTTTGTAAATCTGCATATTGGTTGAAACTGCAAACTTACCTAGACCTGGTCCTCTGAGCTGGTGTAATATCGCCAGAGCTAGTGTCAGTCGGGACATTCTCCTGTGCAGGCACAGTATCAAGCCCATCCTCCCACTGCATACTAATTGATCCTTGTCCTCTCACATATAGGCCTGATCCTGATCCTGGCCCAGACAAACACAAACACTCCAAGGAGCAGCAGCAGCAGCTGAGCTATTTGAAGCTCGACGGCGCAGAGGTAATTAAACTACCTCCTGAAGTGCACCCTAGGGAGGGTGTTAGTCCGTCGACACACTGCGCGTCGACTGCCCCACCCACCCTGGGTCGACTTTACTTATATAGTCTCTTACAAGTCCCCACGTTCCCATTAGCAGCTTATACCAGCCTGTCACCAGAGGGACCCCTGACTACCCACATTGGTTTCGCTGTCTGAACTTCCCTCCTCCTACTTCCTGGGAACCCTCTCCCACACGCAGTACTTCTCCCCTTACTCCCACCCTGTCTCTGAACTCTCACATTCCTATACCCAGACGTCAAACTAGCCTGGCACACTGATCTGACCCAACTATCAGACCATACCCTAGCCTGACGCTAACCTTCAGTGACCACTAGGAGTTGCTATTTCCACCCTAGTTTTGGCCCAGTACTAGCCCTTTTTGAACCACCTGGATAGTGGAACCTACACCTCCCAGGTCCTTTTCCTCTTGCCCCACCAGGGTTAGAACCTTGTACCCTGTCCACCAGAGTCCATGACCCTACCACTAATCAAAGTGGTGTCCATGCTTTCTCAGGGGCATCAAGATACTTGTACCCTTCCTGCCTTGCTCCTTACATAGGCATTATGTTTGTGCCCTTCTCCTCAAATGTCTCCCCCGTTCTCTTGCTAGTACACACATCCCATCAGCCAATCATATTCACAGGCCCACTCATCCCAGCACCCACAACTCTCCTGACCTAGTACAATCACACCCTACACTGACCATGGACCCTGGCCCACAGCACCCACACCCTATCCACCCCCCACCGTCTACCCTGGACACTGCATGGTTGGAATCCATCCATGCCCTCCCAAACCTCCAACCCTGCCCATTCCTTTCCCACCATAGCCACCCCCTTCCCAGCGTACACCAAAGAAGGTTGACTTGCTGTTGTGCTACTTAGACCGAGCCTTGGCCCTCCTGCATCTACTTTCTGGCAACATACATCCCAACCCAGGACCAGCCCCTCCACCCATCAACTTGGCCCACTGGCCTTAAAATAGCCTCTATGAACATATGCAGCCTGCTGAAAAAATTTGACGCCTCCAGTGCTGGGCCATGGCACACCAACCAGACATCATAGCCCTGGTTGAAACCTGGCTGTCCAAATCCACCCCTGCTCTCTTGTCTCCCTCCTGGCTATACCCTATACCGGGAGGACCGAGTAGGCAAATGAGGGGAGGCTGTGCAATCTACACTAGAGACATAATTACTGGTCAAGCACTCCCTACCCCTGCCCTTGTAAATGAGGCCCAGGCCCTCCTCAAGCTCACCCGACCCCTCTAGGGGCCTCTCTATTTCACCACTGCCTACATTCCCCCAAAACCAGAACCCAGCCTGGTATCACTAACTGACTATCTGGCCACCTTCACCATGCGGCGGAGCAAATCCTAGTTGGTGACCTAAACATAAACTGGCTCAGCCCTCCTCTTCCTCAATCCAGGACACTTTTGCTGCCCATGATCTGGACTTTCGTCACCCAAACCACTAGAATAAACCCAAAAACAGGAACCAGCACCCTACTGGATGTACTCATCACCAATCGACCCCAAAAATCCAAAACATCAGGTCCTACCAGACTTCCTAAGTGACCACTCCCTATCCTATTTCTATGGGCAGCCCCAATCCCAAACCCAAAGCACAAACCACCTCAGAAGGTGCCTTCCCGGTGGGCTGAAAAAGCGTAGAGTTTCTCACCCAGATAAACTGGTCCTCCATTCAACATGCACCCGACATTGACACTGCCCTCGCTTTCTTCTCCCAAAGCGTTCAACAATGCCTGTGATCTCTTTGCACCCTTCACAAAACCCGATCCAAAACAGAATGCACCTGGGTCAGCCCTGCCCTCCTACAATTGCTTAGAGATCAGGATAACCTCTGGCACCGTGCCACTGAAACAGGCCGGCTGGCTGATAGACAAGCCTACAATGCAGCCCGGAATAAGTGCTCTTGGGCGGTCTGTAAAGCCAAGGCTGACCACTACCAGGCCACCCTCACCTCTTCCTGGGGCTCGGCCTGCAAGTTCTGGGATAATATTAAGCAGTTAAATGGAAAGTCACGGTCCCTCCCATTTCAGCTCTCTAGTGATGATACTACCTCCACCGATCCTGCCTTCATAGCTAACTGCCTCAACACCACTTTCACCGACCTTAGCTCAGTCCTCCCCAGTAATTTCTTTGAACCCCCAAAACCAACCCCCCATCCACCACCACCCCAGCTTCCATCTGCTAAGGTATCTGCTCGGAGGCCAGACCCATCCTTATCAAAGCTTTAAATGGCAACAATCCGGCAGCGGCTTACTAGATCCCAGTATCCTCAGGTTGGTGCTAGATGAAGTACTAGCCCCACTCACCAGCCTACTAAACCGATCGCTCTGCCCTGGGCAATTTCCTTCTGCCTGGAAAACAGCCATAGTCACGCCCATTCATAAAGGTGGTGACAGGTCTGCAACCAACAACTACCAACCAATCTCCATCCTCCCCCCTCTCAAAAGCCCTGGAAAAAGTCGTGGCCATTCAAATCACCGAATATCTATCCAGTCATGACATCTTATGCCCTGAGCAGCATGGCTTCCATGCTGGCCAGAGTACCAGCACTGCACTAATTGATTCTCCAATTTCCTTCACTCCTCCTGGACACCAGCTCACTAACTGGTGCAGTGTTCATTGACCTATTAAAGGCTTTGACACTGTCTCCACCCTCTTCTGCTGAATGCCCTCTGTCACACTGGTCTCGCAGCTGGCCCACTAGCATGGTGCTCAAGTTACCTAAGCGCCGGTCACAGTGTGTTAAAATCAGTGGAACACTCTCTGATACCCGTCCCATACATTCAGGAGTTCCCAAGGCTCCATCCTGGGCCCCTCCTCTTCTCACTCTATCTGAACACCCTGCCCAGTGCTTGCTCTGGCAAAATGCTTCTGTATGCTGATGATGCTGTCATTTTGCCACCCACACCCCCATCTCCCTTCAGTGTTCCCTACAACAGTCCTTCAATGAGGCAGATGCCTGGTTTAAGGAGCACAGACTCATCATTAATCTAAAAAACCAAAGCTATGCTTTTGCCCACCCCAAACAAAGCTAGCAACCACCCACTCCATATTCTTCCTAGTACCAAACAACCTCTGGAAAAAGTCTGCTCCTACAAATACCTCGGGATTACCTTTGACTCAGCCTCACATTCCACGAACACATTGATGCCATTGCATCCGCCACCAACATATATGGCATCCTCTTCCGCCATCGAAACTGCCTCCCCCAAATGCTCTCCAGCTCGCTGTCACATCCTCAGTACTGTCCCTGGTAGACTATGGCTTACCAATCTATGGTGCTGCTAACACAACTGCCCTCAAAAAATTCACATAACCCTAAATAAGGCTTGCAGACTGATTACTGGTGCCCCAGGCTCACACACACCTGTCAACTGTATAACGATGCTAAACTCCTGACCTAGATGAACCACTTCGCTATCATACCTGCCTACTCACAAAAAACCTACTCGGGCTCTCTCCACCAGGGTGACTGCATCCATCCACGGATCCCGCCCACTGTTGCTACGGTCCTCCTACAAGACCGCTCTACTGGTCCCCAGATCAAGAACCACTCATGGTCAGAGGTCCTTCTGGTACAGAGCCCCCTCTGGTTTAACTCTCTCCTGCCACCATCTCCAATGCCACCACAATCTCCAAATTCAAAACCACCTTTGCAGCCAACTCCTCAACACTCGTAGCTGTTCCTGTCTCTGAATGAGGCCCTACCTGACCTCTCCACTCATGACAATGCCCACGGGCAGCTCCCACCTAGCCCACCACCCATCCCTTACCCAGCACACCATTCCTAAGTATAACCTGGCCAGAGCCTGCTATCTCATGCCAGTTGATTGCTCAGCAAGTGAAACCAATTGTGTCAGACCTATGTCTATTACATGTAACCTGTAACTTAAATGAATGTTGTTTGACCACAGTGTGACATGGCGCCTCTAACAACGCCTACTTGAAGAAAACCTGTACTATGTAATCTAAATGCTATGTATGTCTCAATGTGATGAGGTACCTTCGAATCGAGCCTCTGGCTCAAAGGTTGTAAACTGATTCTCACAAATAAATAAATAAATAAATAAATTTCATTTGTTCAGTAGCCATCAGTAAAAATTCTTAGAAAATTCAGCCCATTTTTTTATAACTTTGATGATCATTTTCATGACACTCATTGCTCCAGCCCAAACTCAACCATGAACATGGAGTACCTGGCGGTGAACAGACTGCTGGATGACAGATATCACAGGTTCACTAGGGGCAAGTCATGCCCATCAATTAATTGAATTTCATGACTTGGTGACTTAGGTAGTGGACCAGGGAAGTACAATGGATGTGGCCTATCTGGATTTCAGTAAGGCCTTCAACACTTACCCCATAGGAGGCTGGTCAACAAATTGGATAGCATAGGGGGGGCTCAAAATAACAAGATGGGTTTGAAAACTGGTTGGCTGATAGGAGTCAGAGAGTGGTGGTGGTGATGAATGGTGTATACTCAGGAATTGGGCAGGTGAGGGTGGAGTTCCCCAGGTATCAGTGCTGGGCCCTCCTATTCAGTATAGACATTGTGGACAGACTGTCAGGAGGGTGGCGCCTTTGCAGAGGATGCAAAATCTGTAATAGAGTTGACTCCTGTGGGATGATGAAGGAACTGAGAAGGATCTGACATTACTGTAGGAGTGGGCAGAGACCTGGCAGGTAAAATTCAACATTAAGAAGTGTGCTGCTATGCACCTGGGGCACAGAAACCAAAAGGTTGAATGTATGTTGGGTGAGGAGAGAGTCAGGGTGTCAGAAGACAAGAGGGATCTGGGGTAATTGTCTCCAGCAACCTCAAGGTAGGGAAGCAATGCTCGAGGGTGGTGGGGAGGGTGTATGGGATGCTGGCAGGTATCAGCAGGGGATCAGCAGCAGGCATGGGGAGGTCCTGGTACCCCTTATCAGACACTGTAAGGCCACACCTCAAGTACAGTGTCCAGTTTTGGAGGCCTTATCTGTGCAAAGATACAGACTCGATCAAAAGGGTCCAATGGAGGGTGACCATGATGGTGCAGAGGATAGAGGGCAAGCCATATGAACAGAGGTGCAATGAGTTGTGGCTATGTATATTGGAGGCCAGGAAGGGGGACATGACTGAGACCTCTTGAATATACAAAACAGATGAATAAGAGAGGCACAGGGAAGTTGTTCCACATGAAGGAAGGAACATAACAAGGGACACAGACTGAAACTTTTCAAGAGCAAAGTGAGAGGTCAGTTTTTCACAGAGAGGGTGGTGGAGAACTGGAATGGGCTTCCAGAGGAGATTGTGAATTCAGAGACCGTAGAGGTATTTAAGTCCACTTGGGACAGACACATGGGGCTTAGGTAGGGTAGACAAGGGGGCAAGCAGCAGATGAGATGGGCCATAGGGTCCTTTTCTGCTGTCACCTTCTGTGATTCTGTGAACTCTCCTACTAATTTTCCCTGATAGGAGAATTGCATTTAATAGTGATAATCCAATTCCAGTCAAGGAGTGTAAAAATTAAAACATTAGGCAGTATTGTATAGCATAGTAGTTACAGCTTCAAGCAAAGAACCTGGAAAACATGTAGACTCAGAATACTTGGATTTGTGAACCACAACCTCTGTCTGCATAGTACATGATCCAGGGTCATGGAATGTAACAGAACATCTATTTGCTAATGAGAGGCATGTGGAACTTGGAACAGGCTCTCCAATAAGCTGGTTCTACTGGCTGTCTGATCCTTTCAGTATGAATGATAGGCCCCACCAGATGAACGACAGATGAGATAAGTAGTGGACAAACTACTGCAAGGGCCCCATTCAAGATTTTCACCATCAGTCATTCTCCCTTTCATGAACACTAAATTGGGGAGGGAGGGCATGGATCTTTTAGCTACTTCTTCCCACTTGGGATTCCAAAGGAGTGGGAGACAAAGCAAAGAAAATGTCCTATTTTCATATTACAAATTCAGTCTGGCTGGAGCGCCACATAGCTATCACCTGTACTTTACACCTAATCAGGAGCTGAACTTCACAGTCAAGCAGACAAAGCAAAGGAATAGGTCCTGTTTACAGTTTAAAGTTAATCTGGTTCCAGCCCCTGAGGTCATCAGCTGAATTTATCACCTAATCAGGGAGGTGAGATTTCCATCACAGTTCAGCTTCTGCCCGTTCATCTTATTCAGCAGCCAAGTTCATTACAAAAATTCAGCACAAAGAAATGGGTATGCAGTAAATATAGTTAGGGGACTGTTGGGATCCTACTGGCAGGCATACCTCTCAACCTCCTGCCTCATTAATCAGGGACAAGGCTTAAAAAATCAGGGACACAGGATTAAAATCAGGGACACTTCTTCAGAATTGGAGATATCCATTCAGAATGCTGGTAGAATAAAGGGCTTAGTGTAAAATGCATTTTCTAAGGAAGAACAAGTCTGTAACTTTAATGTTTGACATTATTTTGTGCTTATAACCCCACTGTTTGGTCATGGAAATACAATTTATAGGAGGAACGGAGTAAAATTTTGAGGTAAAATCAGGGACATCCCTGAAAATCAGGGACAGTTGAGAGATATGCTGGCAGGTGGGGGCCAAGGCTAGTGTCTATGTTGCCTATGACTTAATCCAGCCCTGAGGACAGGCAGCAGATTAATCACTTGACTCTACCTCTGAAGAAGTCATAAACCAGCTGGAGTGCAGCTCAGGACAGCAGCAGGAACAAGCTGTTGAACAGGCAACTCAGCAGTATCTTGAGAATGCTGCCACCCAGACTGGCCAACAATGCTTGAAAGTCTAGAAGCAGCAGCAGAGCAGGCTGATGTCCCAGCCTCTGCAATGTACCAAAAGAGTTGTATATCACAACAAATGATAGTTGGCAAGCTGCACAACAGAAGAGAAACAGAACAGACCTCTCCAGCAGCACAACAGAGATGCGGTATGAGAGCTGTGCTGAGCTACCAGTGTCCTACAGGAGGAAACCCTCAGCAGTGCAACTCACAGCAGTGCTCTCTCTCTATGCAGAGGAAGAGCAACATCGCAGCAACAAATATACAGCAGTGCAGTACAGCCAGGAGCTATCTGGCAGTTTCACCAAGCAGACGTGGCTGCTAACCTCCCATCACACCATACAAACAGTAGCACATGCTGACCAATGTAGTGGGGCAGTTGCTAGATGGAAGGTGCCAGAACAAGCACACAACCCTCCACAGAGCAAGCATCATGCACCAATCAGCACAAGCTTATGTAATGTTCTCAATAGCAGCTGTTGTGTTCCATTTTGTTCTGCAACAAATCGCTTCATAGTAAACTTGTTCATACAGAAAAGAGTGTTGTTTCCATCATTTCAGCTGAAAATGTGTTTGTTTGCTGCTCTCCCAACCACTTTATAACATGGGTGACAACAATGCCATTCGTTGTTACCCATGTTATAATCAATTAACCACTCAAGAGCATGGGATCAACTAGAGTAATTAATCCATGCCTGGGTGGTTGGAATTACTCGGTCTGCAGCCCGTGATCCACTCCCCCGGTGTGGATTAATACTAGTAGACCCACCTTCTCTCATGCATTAATCATTACTTATTTGGGCTTTGGGTGCCTGCACCTTATTTTAACCAGTTGTTGCTTGTTTCAAGATCCACAGCTTCAGAACATTTCCTATTCCATTAGGAATTATTTAGGTACTACAGATGCTTATCTATAACGTTTGCAAGAAAATTCCTAGAAATTATGCAAATGTATCTATCAAGAAATATACTGACATTGTACAGCAATGTCTATTTTGAGGCTCTTCTTTATTTAAAAATGGAGTCTTGCAACCAACTGCATTTTCTTCAAATTACCTTCATTTCAGATTTAAGAGTACAGTATATGACTCCCTTGACAGTTCTGGCTTCACACCCAAAATGTGCTGCACCTTGTCCAGAGTTCACCCCAGTTTCTCTCAAGCAAATGCAGTGCTGCTGGCGATGATGCTTGCCAACAGCCTTGGCCAACAGCTTCGTTGCATGCAGCTAGGAACATTCTAAAATAGAACTTTAAAATGCGACCTGGTAGTGGTGGCGTAGAGATTCTTGTTGGCAGCTGTTTGTGGGCAGGAGCCTATCCACAAAGCAGGGTTGGTCACAAGCAATTTCTGGTTTGTGACTGGCTGAGAATGGCAACTCCACACAGTGGGGGACTTTGAGTTGCCGATTCTTGCTGAGTAAACATTCTAGCTCTGCAGGCTGCAGCAACAAAGTGGAAAATTTGGCACAGAGTCAGCAGCAGCCCTCGAATTCACTTATTGTTGGGTCTCTGAAGCACAGGCTTCCAAACCCCAGCACTGAAAACAGGTAGAGAAAGATGGATTCAGTTTTCCCTCACTGAATAGCTGCTGTTGCACTGTCAACAGTTTGATCTCATGGAAATACATTGATTTTTACTCTTTCAGCCTCTGCTCTCCAATAGTTCCAGAACTCATATAGAAAGGCAAGGGAAGTGGCAGGAGCAGGGTGTTTGTCTGTAACTACATCATGAGATTGTACAGCTAAGGGCAAGATTTTTTTTCTGTTCTGACTTGTGTTCTTAAATATGGGTTTAAAGCATTATAGATTGCATTACATTCACTGTGTGCTAATAGTCGTCTGCTGTTTGGAGTTTGTTTGCCTTGCAGTTCTGAAAAAAAAATCAGCTCGTTTTAACTATTGTTTTTGCCAAGTGAAAATGTATTCCTGGAGAAAACATCACAGTGCCAATTTTACTTTTACTTTTCTTTCCTTTTGAACTGAGAAGAACGAATTTGAAGTTTTACAAAGTTTTGACACCATTGCGATGCCTACCATGAAGAAAATAAGCATTTTAGTGGGGTGTAGTGCTATTTACAATGACAAGCATAAGCTAGCACCATCACGGTGCGGCAAGTGAAGATTCAGCATTGACAAATGTTTGTTCTTTCTTGAGTTGCCAAACTAATATATGATCTGGTTTGTCACCTGTTGCATAATAATTACTTTTGTTATTAATAATTGACATTCAGCTTATTCTGTGGCCAGTTGGTTGTAAATATTTCTAGTTATTTATAATTTTGTAATGTTTCTGGATTGGCTGTTGGTACATGTTCTTTTCTTATTTATTTATTTATTTATTTATTGAGTAATTGGAATTACAACCTTTGAGCTAAAAGCTAATTTATAAAGGATCCTTGTCATAAAGGAGGGAACAATACATGAGTTTTGGAGTCAATAGCAGTTAAATAGGCATTGTCAAAAATATCATAATGTGATCAGTAGCAATCAATAACATAGGTAATAGCAACCCAACAAAGGTAACAAAGGCAAAAGCAACACATAACCAGATGATGGGTACAGAGTGCATGGGGATACAGTACACACAGCAGGGTAGACAATAAAGTGCATAAGTCAAGTTAGGTACTAGCTGGAGAAATCAGAGGTTAACGCTATACAGGAGCTTGTAGGAGGAACAAGATATGTGGTTGAACATCATTTCTGATACATAAATTGGTTACTAGGTTACATCCAGGGGTAAGCATAGCTGTTGTGAACAGTTGAGGTAGTGGAACTAATCAGGAATAGGCAGCAGAAGAGGAATCAGAGGAAGGAATGGAGGTTAGGCTCATGGGTAGGGAGGTATGTAATAGGGAGGTGAGGGCTAACAGGGATTAGGTGAGGGAAATAGGAGGGTGCATGGTAGGTAGCGGTAGTGAGGTGTAGAGCAGAGAGCTTCAGTCCAATTTGTAGAGTGCAATATGAACCTTGGCAGGCCCTGGGTTCAGGGGTCAGGTAACAGCCAGGTTAAGATTGGTGGTAGCAGCAAACAGGTGGGGAGGTAGTCTTTATTGCTCATGCTTACAAGGACAGTGGTGTGCAGGGCTTGTGGATTAAGAGTGGCAGTAGCAATGTACAGGGGAGCTAGGACTTTCTTAGCTCAGACTTGAAAGGACCGAGGTGCATAAGGCTTGTGGCAGTGGTTGGTAGCCCACTTAACCAGGTGGGAGACCTAACTGTGAAGGCCCTCCTCCTCAGTGCAGTCCTTCTGAAAGGAACAGCTAATGCTTGTTTAGTAACATTTCTAGTGGCATGTTTAACTGGAGTAGGATGAAATAAGGCTTACAGGGAGGGAGGAGGTGTAAGTCCAAGTTGGGCCTTCTTTCCCAGAAGACAGGCATGAAGCTTAATGCTGTCTGCAAGTGGGAGCCATTCAGTCTTTATGTCAAGTTTGCAAGTATGCATTAGGCGGTCGGCACCTAACACAAACCTACAGGCTGTATTTAGTGAGATGTGCACTTTGAGCAGGCTTGTATCAGTGGCAGCCCCATAGACTACATTCCCGTAGTCCAAGATAGGTAGGATTGTACCTATGACCGCTGTTTCCTAGCCTTGGGAGCCAGGCAGAACCGATACCTGTATAGGACCCCTAGTTTCCTACTAGCTGCAGTTGCAATATTGTGTATATGTTTGTCAAATGACAAGGACTCATCTATTGTGAGGCCAAAATATCAGAACGAGGACAGCTGTTCCAAGGTTGTGTGAGAGTTGCAGGTAATTGAGAGAGGGACAGTAGATCTCTTCTTTTGTCTTCCGCAAAGAGCATCATCTTGTTTTTTTACTGTTGAGCACCTGCATGCTGTCCTTGAGCCATTCCTGTAGTTGGTTTTCTAATTGTTTAATCTGTATCTCCAAATCTTTCATCTTTTTATTTAATTTTTTGTCTTTTGATAGTAAAGGCAATGACAGATCCCTGAATATACACCTTGAAGTCCTCCCATTTTGTTATTGTAGATTGTTCATTTTGATCCATTTTATTTAGGTAAAAAAATGTCTGGATTTCTGTTGGAATATATTCTAAACATTGTTGTCTTTAGCAAATAGGTGTCAAATGTTAAGTGAAACTGAACAGATATAGATTCCAAATCAATTTATAGAATTACTGGGGCATGATCCGAAATTAAAGATCCTTTTATATTTAGTTTGTTGACTAAATGAAACAAAGATTGAGATATTAAGTAAACATTGCTCCTAGAATATGACTTATGGACATGGGAGAAGATAGAATATACTATCTCAGACTTTTTTGAAATTATTCATGAAGTGAATTGTTAGAGGGGAGACCTAGGGAAGGAGAGGACTGGGAAGTAAGGTGCCTGCCTGTGCCATGGCTTGGAGGGACAAGAAGCGTGATCCTCAGGATTGCAGAAGCAGCATCACAGGAGAGGGAACTAGATATCATTGTCCACCTTGGGACAAATGACCTAGCTAGGCATGGGATCAGTACAGTGCAGGATGAAATTGTAGAGTTGAGGAGGGACCTCAAACAGGTAGAAAGCACGGTTACCTTCTCAGAGGTGCTGCCCTTCCATGGCAGGGTGAGGCTGGGGTACTACACACCATGCAGTTTAATGAATGGTTGCAAAACTGGTACAGAGCACAGGGCTTTGGCTTCATTAGGGACTGGGGGTACACCTGGAGAGATGAAGGTCTATACTGGCATGATGGTCTGCATCTGTCCACAAAGGAACAACAATTCTAGTACCAGGTTTAAATGCTTCCTAGGCAAGCTTTTAAACTAGCCATGAGGGAGGTGCTGATAAGAGGCAGGAAATTTCAAGCCTCCCCACAAACATGACAGGTAGTACGGTAAACACTGAGGTACAGTGCTCAACAGAGGGCAGGACAGGGCTAAATGGAAAAAATAGACAAGTGCAAAAAGAGCAGAGATGGGGGAAAAAGGATAAAGCCAACATTAAATGGAGGGCAATGAGTACCAATGCCGCAGTCTGGGAAACAAGCTTCCTGAGCTAGTAGCTTTGATGGAAGATGAACAATTGGATATTGTGGTAGTCAAATGAAACATGGTACACAGAGAACCATGACTGGAATGTCAACATACCAGGGTAAACAGTCTACAGAAGGGACAGGGAGGGAAAAGAGGAGGTGGAGTAGCAGCTCTATACGTAAGGGAAGAGATCAAAGCTACAGAACTAAAAAGTAAAGGGGAGGACAAGAGGCACTCTGGGTCACCTTGAGACAGGGAATGGCATCACAATCCACACAGGGTTGTATACAGACCCCATCTCAAGGGAGGAAACGGATTAGAAAATGATAGAGGATATTCTCAAAATGGCTGAAAAGGGAGATACTGTTGATGGGGACCTCAATATGCCAGATGTTAACTGGATGACATGTACTGCAGCCACATCCAAGAGCAGGGTCATTCTCGATGCCCTGCAGGGGTAGGCCTTAGACAGCTAGTGTTGAAACCCACTCATGAGGGAGCAATACTAGACCTGGTACTCTCAAATGGACATAGGATCACAAATTTAGAAGTCAGTAGACATCTGGGAACAAGTGACATGCACAGTGTGCTTTACAATAAGCACAATCATGGAGACAAGCCATACAAAACAAGCATACTGGGCTTTAGAAGGGCTGGCTTTGGCAAATGGGTGAATACCTGAGGAATACACTAGCAAATGGCCAAAAAGGAGGGGGAAGAACAATGGAGAAAATCAAAACTGCCATCATAGAGGCAACAAGCCTTTTTGAAACAGATAAAGAAAACAAAGTGAGTAAAAACCACTATGGTTCTCAAAAGAGGTGATAGGAAGGTTAAGGAGAAAAGGCTGTATTCAAAACTATAAGGAATCACAGAAGGAACAAAACAGGGAACTGTATCAATTAAAGCAGAAAGAAGTGGGAAGGCAGCAGAATAGCAAAAGCCCAAACTGAGGAAAAGTAGCCAATTCAGTTAAGAAGGGGGATAAACCTTTATAGGGACATTAGGGAACATAGAAAGGTTAAGGGAGGAATAGTGAAGATTAATAAGGGAGAGGAAGGTGGGCAGAGGGAGACAGTGAAAAGGCAGAGTTACTGAATGAATAATTTTGGCTCAGTATTCACAAAAGAAGATGAGGAGGAGTTACCTAAACCAGACAATAGAAGCACTCTGGGTAGGGGGTTGACACCAGTCCATTTACAGAAGAAAGAGTCCTGAAAGAACTTCTAAAACTCAAGGTGGACAAAGCAATGGGGCCTGACAGGATTCACCCCAGAATCCTAAAAAGAACTAAGGGAGGACCCAGTGACACCACTGACCACACTTTTAACAAATCATAGGAGGATGGGGTGGTACCTGAGGACTGAAGGAGGGCAGATTTGATTCCCTTCACAAAAGTGGAGCAAGGCAGAAGCAGGAAACTACAGACCTGTAAGTTTGACCTCAGTGGTAAGGAAAATGATGGAATCACTTGAAAGAAAGAATTGTTGACTACCTAGAGGTCAGAGGCACAGGACCAAAAGCAGCATGGACTTACAGCAGGAAGGTCATGTCAGATGAATCTAATAGATTTCTTTGACTGGATGACCAAAGTAATAGACCAGGGAGGGGCTGTGGATATGGTCTACCTAGATTTTAGCAAGGCATTTGACACAGTCCCGCACAAAAGATTGATAATCAAGTTAGCCAGCCTGGGAGTGGGTCCCAGGGTGGTAGCCTGGTAGCAAACTGGCTGTACAACCAGAGAGACAGAAGGTAATAGTGAATGAAACACATTCTGAAGAAAGGGGGTCACTAGTGGAGTACCTCAGGGCTCAGTACTAGGTCCAGTCTTCTTTAACATCTTTATAGGTGACATTGCAGAGGGTCTGGAGGGAAAGGTATGCCTCTTTGCAGATGACACAAAGATCTGTAACAGAGCTGATACACAAGGGAGGGGTAGAAAGGTGAGAAGGGTCTTGGCAAGGTTGGAGGAATGGTCAGACATATGGCAACTTAGATTCAATGCAAGAACTGCAAGTAATGCACCTGGGAAACAAAAATCCCAGGAGAAGAGTACACAATAGCAGGGGAGGTACTAACAACAACAAAAATGGAAAGGGACCGGGAGGTAGTCATATCAGATGATCTAAAGGTGGCTAAGTAATGTGAGAAGTCAGTAAGGAGACCCAGGGGGATACTGGGATGCATAGGAAGGGGCATCCAGTAGAATAAGGGAAGTGGTTATCCCTCTGTACAGACAGTTGGTGAGACCCCATCTGGAGTACTGTGTGCAGTTTTGGAGTCCTCATCTATGAAAGGACATAGACAGGATGGAAGCAGTCCAGAGGGAGGGCAACTAAAATGGTGCAGGGTCTGCATCAGAATCCATATGAAGAGAGACTGAGAGAGCTTAATATGTATGCCCTGATGAAAGGAGGGACGGGGGACATGTTAGAAATGTTCAAGTACCTCAAGGGAATCAACAAAGTCCAGGAGGGTAGCATCTTTCAGAAAAGAGATGTGTAAGAACAAGGGCACAATTTAAAGATAGAGGGGACAGTTCAGGGGTAATGTGAGGAAATTTTTTTCATGGAGAGAGTGGTGGATGCATGGAACCTCCTTCCTGGAGAGGCTGTGGGGTCTAAAACAGTAGAGGAATTCAAACGTGCATGGGACAGACATAAGGCAATTATAGTGGGGTTGGCAGGAAGTAGGCTGTTGGTTAACTAAAATCTGCAGCTTATCCAGTCGTAGGGAAATGGGCAGACTGGTTAGGCCAAGTGGTCCTTATCTGTCGTCAATGTCTATGTTTCTATGTTTAAGTGTTGTACTGTACCTCATGGATGCTGAAGTGGACTTGTCTGCCAGTATGCTGGATATATCCAATGCATTAAAAATTAGTTTGAAATTCACCCCATGACATATCAAGATCTGAGATAATGTCAGAAAAATTCCAAAAAAGATGGAGAATTTTAATTTGGCTCATGTAAGTTTTCTGTTGTTATTTTTGTCCATTGATCATGGTTTCACAAATGATATATCTCCCATTTTTATCTGTTACATTTCTTTTGATAGAAAGATTGACATTTGTCTTTGAAAATATTGAAACCCTTGAGCCTTGTTCATAAATGGATAATTAATTACTTGGCCCATTTTTTCTTATGAAATTCTAAATATTCATTCATTAAATGGGTTTCTTGTAATAGAATATAATTAATATTGTTTTATCTGCATAGTTAAAAAACTTTTAGCTTTGGTTCTACCTCATTCCCTTCACATTTCAAGACATAATTCTTAACATATTGGACATGCAACAATACATTTAACATTAATTATTGTAAAGATATTAACTTCCCATTTGTATCTTTTTTTTATCTTCATTAAATTCTCATTTCTTTCATTTATTAGACTATAGAAAACTGAATTCTGATTTCTATGTATCAGTGACTATGTGCTCCAGCCCACTTCTAAACTGACCATACTTAAAATCCACCTGAAAAGTCCTAGAAACTAAATAGCCCTTATGTCCTGATCATTCCATGAGTAATACAAAATAAAAGGGTAAAGCTTGCTTTGCTAGCTTTGTTAATATTAGTGTAATAAAATACAACTGCAAAAGTAACTCAGTCACCACAATTACATAATTGAGATGTTGAAAACCCATACTTCAGGATGTGCCCCACCCCACCCCTGTGCCAACAAAGATGATTCCACTCATGGCTCATGGTGACTTCAGCACTGTGTCATCCAATTTGGGAACCAACCCATCTATATCACTGTTGCTGTATGGGGAGGAAAAAGGAAGAAAAGTCGGACTCCATCCATAGCCTGTTTTCTCTGAGAGAAATGTTTGATCTCCTGTTATGTTAGCTATGAAATAAACCTAAGAAAAAAAAACTTTTCATGAAATTCATTTTTACACATGACTGATTCTATTAATTCAATTTCAACATAAAAATCCCTATTGTAATTTAAAGAAAAGCAATAAGCAAGCATATCTCTTTATGTCTCCTTTTACTCTCCTCCCACAACTCAAAAATTAATTAAATCATCCATGATAATCCCTTCTGGTTTGTTGATATTTAGCAGGTGTCGATGCTATTTAAAACTGCTTTGCAACTAGTTTTATTTATCAGCTCCTCCCCATCCGTTTACCACTACATTGAGTGCCATTCCTGAGTACATATAGGGATAACTAAAATAGAAAGGGAATTGTTAAGTCCATGTAGACTGATATTACCCCATCTCTGCACTCGTGGTAGGGGTAGCTAGTGGGGGATTTGGTTGTGATCCTTGTTCTAACATCTGTAGTAGTTCTTCAGTTTTTAGTGTGAGTAAAACTATGTATTTTACCCTGTAAAAAGCACAGCCAGGTAGGTGGCAAAGGGCAAATTAATGCCTTTTTCTTTGGACAACTTTTACTTTGTTGAATGCAATTTAAGGCTGTAAAGTCTCTGCAAAAAGTCAGGGTATGCTGAAAAGTGTATACCTTCAGCTCTCAGCCCTTCATTCATCCTAGCTTTCTATAGAACCTTCTTCTTGTCCTGATAGTAACGGGATTTTATATATACTGTCCTGGGAGCTTTAATTTGTGTAGTGTTCTTACCAAGGTTTTGGCCCCTCCTCCCCGGATGGGTTCTGTCCAGAATGATTTTCTGCTCTGGATATTTCAAATCCAGAGTGGGTAATCAGTCTTTCAAAATATGGCAGAGGATCCTGTTACCTTCTAGGCCTTCCGACCTGGTAAATTTGACATTATTTCTCCTCAACCGATTTTCCATATTTATAATTTTCTGTTGAAGGTCTTGTATCCAAATATCTTGCTGAGCAACCTTTCTAACAACAGTGCCATTTATTCTCAACCTTGTTGACTCGTTGCTTGAGTTCAGCTGTTCTTAAGTTAAGGATTCCATTTTGCTCCTGATTCAGTATTGGATTTGGTTAGTGCAGCTTAGCAGCTAGTTATTGACTCAAACCCTTCAGTATATCATTTTGATTTTGTCTTTCATTTGTAGCAACACATCCATGCTTACTGTATCAGAATTAATAGATGTTTTTTTATCTGAATCAGAAGTATGTGACAGCTCAGTAGTATGTTTGTTAATGTGAGTGCTCATATTCACTAGTTGCTCTGCCGTGCCCTTAGAGGTGAGGCTATTGTGACTAAATTATTAACAACAGTGGGTTGCTGTAATATTGCTTCTAAGTCACCATTCAGATTTGTGTGTGAGATGTTAGAAGTGTTTTTTCACTCGCCACCTTTAGCGAGCCATTGGTTCTCTTCCAAATGTCCTGTATCAAAGCTGACTCTTTCTGATGCCTGCAGGCTCCAAAATAGCTTCTTCATTAGGAGATGTTGGGAGTGGGGATGGGGAGTCCAGGAGCATTTTGACTTAATCAATTAAGTGCTTGATATTTTGTTGTTAAAGTCTTGTCCTAGCCTTCAATTTTCGAGTCAGCAAGACTCTCACTCCGAGATTTTTTGAAAATCTAGCAGATTGCCTTTGCCCTGTCCTCCTCCTGTACCTGTTCAACTAGCTCCTTGGTCTGACATGTCTGTTTAGAAAAAGTCTGCCTCTCAGACTATTTTAGAGTTTTATTAACCATGTTATCTCCCATCAAACAAGGAGGGTGCTGGATTGAAAAGCACAAAGCAATACAAATTCTCTTGTGCACTGGAAGATGGATGAGTGGTAGCACAGCATCTAAGCCTCAAGCAGCCATTTTGGATCTGACTCCTCCATGGGTATCACAAATGCAATCTCTATAACAATAACCATCCATCTTTCCAGCCTCTGTAGGTTCTTTTGTAAGCCCTTAACCACCTCCTTGCTGTCAGTCCTTCTTCCTAGCTTGGTATTGTTGGATTTTAGACTTATAATATTAGAATTATTTTAGAGATACCAATGAGAATGATAAAACCTGTATAAGGTATAACAAAATCAATTATATGACAGAGGTTCAGACCAAACAAGACACGATTTTCACTATAACATTTCTTCTTTCATACACTGTTATAGTGTAAGGACACAAACACAAAGCATAAAATACGTTTCATATTTGTATCATATAAATACCTTATCACCCTGGTTAGCTGTTGATAGGTATATTAAAATTAGTTATACTCCCATCATCAGGCTTACACAGATGGAAGTTTATGACACCATTGTGTCAGTCTGTGTAACAACCACTGCTAAAAGTCTTCCTTCTTATACACAGATTTTGGTACAAGTATTACCCAACATCTGCTGATTTCATATTTTAAGGTAGATTAATGTTTTAGGCTAAGGTTTGTATGACTTCATACCAGTTTACATGCAGAAGCTGCTTTCAGTTCCATCTCTATATTGTACAAAAAACCACCAGATAAGGCACCTGGCCCTTATCTGCTCAGCTACCACTAGACAGTTTGTCAGCAAAGGTTACAACAAGCCAAAATAATATAGGAGAAAATATAAAAAATGTGTTTGATTTTCCACAACAACCACGAGCCAAAAGCCTACCAAGGTTAGCAATTAAAAGTATTTTTCTCTTCTAGCTATTTCTATATTAACACCTTAATGTTTTGATATGCCTATGCCTAACATACAGCTAATATGCATGCCTATAACTAATAACATACTGTGTAGGCATACAGTCTTTGTTGCTATTTATATAGTAATATACTAAGTATATGTAGTGTAGTGCACATAATAACATGCTCATCCCAACAGGTATGATATGAATAGGGCATTTTTGCCCTGAATACTTATACTGATGTCACTGATAAAGGCATTAAACAGGACTGGCTTCAAAACTGAGCCTAGGGGCACATTACTAGTGACTATGCCATCATCAGACCTCACCCTCTTTGACCAGTACTCTCTGTTTTCTGTCCCTAGCCAGTTATCTACCCAACTGACTATGCACTTGGCTGCCCCAGATCCTCCAACTTTTTTGCAGCATTTGTGTGGCACCGAATCATAGGCCTTACTGAAATTGAAGTAGAGGAGGTCCACTGCGGCTCTCTCTCTAGTTCCTAGTGACCCAGTAAAAAATGTGATCAGGCTCATTTGGCAAAACCTTCCCACCACAAACCCAGGTTGCCTGTCATCCTGCAGACTGTTCTAATCTAGGTACTCTACCATGTAGTTTTATTAAGGTTTCCATCAGTTTCCCACCACTGACATAAGGCAGACTGGTTGGTAGTTGCCTGCTTCCTCCCAGCTCCTTCCTCTGTGAGAGATACCACTCAGCTCTTCTCCAGTCTTCTGGCACTACCCCATCTGAAGTGATCTGCTGAACAAGTGTGCTAAGGGACATGCCAATTTACTTGCTAGCTCCTTTAGCATCCTCGGGTGTCATCCATCAGACCCTAGTAACTTGTCTTCCCTGAGTTGATCCAGGACCTGTCTAACCCTACTGTTGGTGACTGATGGTGCTTCCATTTGTGGGACATCTTTGTCAGCAGGCTTGATGCCACTCTCTGGTACTGGGCCTTTGTGTTCCTCAGTGAACACTGAGCAAAAAGTTGTTCAGAACAGTGCCCTTCTGCCTATCCTTCTCCGCTACTCTGTCAGTATCTTTGAGTCTAACTATTCCTCCACTTTTCTTTGTTCTTACTTGCATATATTGAAAAAGTGTTTGTTCCCTTCTATGACCCTTTCACAAGTCGAAGCTCCTGTGCGGCCTCAGCTGATTTCACCATACCTTTGCTTCTTTGTTCTTCTGAATGTAGGCATCTTCATGAATTATAACTTTGATGACCCGAGTGATTATTGTGCTTTTTATAGCTGTGCGTAGTTTGATAAAATGAAAAGTTTTAAAAACAAAACACCCTGCTAGCTAGACCTAGATCCATTCCTTGAAAACAATAAAAAAAGGTATTAGTAAAAGTTATTTGAGTGCGAACATCAGGCACCTCTCAGGCTCCTAACAGCAGATTGCTGTTGCAGCAGCTTTCTTACAGTACTGAATCAATTGTCCTGGACACATCTCTATCACAGGGGATAGGAGGCATTGTATGAAAAAGAAGAGCAAAAAAATTTCAGTCATGGAGCTCCATAGGGCAATAAAACTAGTAGGTAAATTTAGAAAAACACCTAAAATCAAAACACTGCACAAAATACTGTTTTGCAGATTTTTGTATTATTTATTGATTAATTTTGCAAATAGAAGTCACAAAACAGTGAACACGCAGGAGGATAACAGTACAATTCTTAACCAGATCACACTCTTACAAAGGATCCATATAAGACACCTCCCTTGCATTTTAACATAAATATAAATACCCACTTATCATTAATAAAGACATTCCCATTGCATGCAGCTGAGGAAGGATGAAGGAAAATCAACATAGGATAGTAATATAAGAATAACAGTGACCCATATAACACAATGGTGAAACTGGGTTGACAGAATTGTGAATGCAGGCACTCTACCAGATACTATATCAGATCACTCCCAATCTTCTGTGTGGAAATACTCTAGCTCTCAGTCTCTGCCTCCATGCTATATCACCTTCAGGAACTATGCTAAACTGGATCAGTTACACTTCCCTACATGATGTCTCATCTATTGACTGGTCTCATCTCTCTTAGTTTCAGGATGCAAACTAGCTCTTGACTATTTCCTAGACCAATTTCGTATAGTTCAAAATAGGCAAACACAACTTGTGACCGGCGTGTTTGCACGACATCCACAAAATGGTCACACAAATATCTCCTGGCTGCACTTTTGCACCGGGATAAGAGCTGGAGGCATTTCAGAAATTCTGGTCTTATTGCGACTACCACACCTAGGGCTCAGTGATGTGTTACAAAAAGCAGACCAGTCTAGCAAAGTGCACATTGCAAGGGGCTTCTACTGGAAGCATCAGGTGACCCTAGAAGATTCTGGGCACATGTGAAATCATTCCTAGGCACAAAGAAGACTCACTTGACTTACAAAATTATCATTAATGATGTCCACTGCAACAACCCTAGGACTATTGCAGAGAGTTCAATAAACAATTCACTGACCTGTCAAACTTTACATCTGTCTTCCTCCAAGGTCAGCCTCTAACTCCACCCACCCCACCTACCCCACTGTACTCCCCACTTTTTACTTAAGACGATCTCAAAATCTGATGTCCTGGGTCTGCTGAACACCATTTCTGATAACTCTAGTGTGGGCTTTGATGACATTGAACTCAAACTTCTAAAACTGGCTACACCATTTATTGCCCAGCCTTTACCAAGTATTTTACCCTCTCCCTTAGTAATGGAGTTGTCCCTGACATCTGGAAAATAGCTAAAGTCACGCGGTCCTAAAGAAAGGGATAATAGAGATATGGCAAACTATCAGCTGATAGCTATAGTACCAGTTTTATGCAAAATATTGGAAAGTTAGTATCAATCCAAGTTGTCTAATTCATGACTAAATACAACCTTCTCTCACCAATTCAGCATGGATTCCACAAGGTCGTAGCACCTCCATGGCCTACTCCACCTTATGAATGATACTCTTACTGCTATGGACAATGGCCACCTCATTGGGGCAGTTTTATTGACCTAAAAAGCAATTGACTTTGTTGATCACACTCTTCTTCTATATAGTCTCCTAGCCCTTGGTTTCTCCAGGACTCGGTCACCTGGTTTAATAGCTATGTATCATATAGAACTCAGCTTGTCAGATTCAACTCTGTGGTGTCTAACCCTATGGCTATTAACCTTGGTGTTCCCCAGGGATCAATATTAGGACCACTTCTCTTCTCTATTTTTATTAACAACGTTGCATCAAACATCCCTGATTGCTCCTCTATCCTCTATGCAGATGACCTGGTATTGTACTGCAGTGATAACAATATACACCGTATAAACCTGACCCGTACCATTGCTTTTAAGTCTATTCAGTCCTGGCTCTTCCACTATAAGTTAATCCTTAATACTGGTAAAATGCATACTATGTTGTTTGGTTCTGCAGTCAAAATAAAAAACACCTGGAACCTATTCAAAGTTACTGATCAGGGTGGGCTAGTCCTCAAACCAGTAAGCTCGTTCAGGTATCTTGAGTACTCTTGATGAAAATCTAAACTTTCATAAACATATTCGACTACTTGTAAATCGGTGAAATGCTAAAATTGGAGCAGCATACTGAACCAGCTATGTCCTTATGCAGTCGGCTAGATTGGCCATTGCCCATGGGATCTTGCTCCCATCACTAGCCTATGGGCTAGTCACTTATCTTTATGCATCTACAACTCTTCTTAAGAGTGGGATCTACTATATACAGCGGCATATGCGGATATGCCTTGGCCTCTCCTTGGTCAAGACACCATTGTCAGCTCTATGCCAACCTAAATTGGCTACCCCTTCTCTCACTCAAACTCTTGCCTTTGGCTCCTTGATGGACAATATCATTAGAGCAGGCATCCCTGTTTTCTGGCCTCCCTACTTACTCCACTGCCTCCTCCCATGGCCTCCGATCATCTGAAAAATCTCTGCTGCAAATACCAAGACACAAATCCAACAAAGGTACCCTAGCTTTCTCTCACTCTGCGGTTAAACTCTGGAACTCCCTGCCTCTTGATGTTTGCCAAGCCCCAACCATGCCCAGTTTAAAAACAATTATCACTCTTTCCTCTTCAGCCAGGTCTCCTGTTCCTGCTTCAAACACCCCTGAACTTGCTCTCTGCCTCTGTCCCACCTCCTCACTGCTGCTAACTGATCTCTACCAATCCTGCCTTTTCAGTCAGTTTATTTAGGCACTTATGTCTTATTTTGTTTTGTTTCAGCTGCTCCAAACCCTGCTGCTGTCTGCAACATGTGATTGTTTTTCCTGTATTCTGTGACTGTTTATTGAACTCTGACCTATCTTGTTAATTCTCATGTATTGGTGACATTTTGATTTGCTCTGTATTATCTGGTTTTGTTGTTTTCCTGTACCCAAAATGTATTCCTGTTTCACCCCTACCTATTGTAATCTCCATGTCATACCTGAAAATAGTATCATGTCTTGGCTTTGGTACCTACCCAGTAAACAGAAACTAAATAAATAAATAAAATATTCCTTCAATGAATTCATTTACTTCATGCTCAATGTAATGTCCACAGTTTTCCTGGACAAATCCTCAGACAAAATGTCCAAAGTTTTAAGGCAGCAAAAGCATCATCCAGAAAGTCGACCAGGCAGTAAATCAAAAATGGGGCTAAGATAAAACAAACAAACTCGATATATAGAGCAGCCCGCCTCTCGATCAGGAATATAAGTTGCAAAGTCCCAAGCAATAATACCAGGTATGAAGACCCTTTACCAGCAGCAAATGAAAACATTAGTTAGGGCTCAGGAGTGGATGTATGTAGCTCTCACAAACAGTATGTAATCGGACAGACTGTTATCTCAAGATGACTTGACAAAACCCAATCAACTCTGTCAACTTTGTGACAGTCTAATATACAAACTAAACCATAGCTCAAGTCCCAAATTTACAGTACAGTTGATACAGAGCATCAATCCTTGTTTGATGACTTTCCATCTTCCGTTGCTCCTGCCATTTCCTGTTCGATGCATTGACCATTTTGTCAGCATCTTTGGGTTCATTAAACTGGTACTGATGCCCCTGCAATGTCAGGAAAATGATCTAGGAGCCACAGGATCTGATGCAGCATGTCGTGGGTAATGCAGTAAGCTTTTTTCAATTGATGGGGCGCTTGTCTTCAGAGAGCCCAAAATAGTAGGAAGAAAAGAATGTACAAAGTTGAGATAGTCCTCTCCCTCTACTGCCTCAGCTAACCCCACCACCTCAGGTTCTTCTCCTGGCTTGATTTTCAGCAGTCTCCAGATGCTGTTACAACAGAGAGAGTTCTCCTTAATCAGCTTTGTTGTTGCATCACAGTCCTTAATAACCAAAATGTCACAGTGCTGGACCATCTGTTCACAAGATTCCATTCTCGATTCATATTTACAAACAGAGAGATGCCATATGGTATGGAAATATGTAGGGTAACTGGCTACTGTGTTGTGCAATTGACAAACAGTGTTACACCTTTTACTCTTTCCTGCTCCATTCATGTTCTGACACAACACTGTCACAGGCACCCAACACTGATACCGATGCTCCAATTTCAGTTTCCATTGGGTCTTTTCTTCCCGTTCACTTGGTCCTCCCATTAGGGATTCCCTCATTGGGCTCTGCTTGTGTTCATTTGCATAACCATCCATGTGAACACTCAGCAGTCAACAGTAGAGAGGATGAGTGGCATTTACAAGATCAGCTGTGGTTAGAGGGAAAAGTACTGTGATTTGAGTAATGCAATCAACACATTTTATTGTGCTGATGTCACAGCTGTCTGGTTCAGTGTCTATTTGGGATAGAAGGAATGCCAGGTGAGTAACCTCGGAGCAACTACAGACTCACTTAAAAAACTTTCCACTGGCAGCTTGTGATATGCCTCTGTTTGCAAGCCACTCCTGTATAGAAACCCACAGCAGAAAATAGAAAATTGGAATAGTTGCTTCAACTTTTAAGTGGTGAAATATGGTATATTATTAAAATAGGTATTCTTACTTTGTGATACATATCTAAATTCTAGAAATGTGTGTTTTATGGACTAAAACAAAATACAGTATACTGGCCTGGGGCCATTAATGACTAATGTTATGGAATTTGTCAAATCTTCTATAAATACACTAAAGTTATCTGCCACCACAATCTCACCCTTTGCAATGGTGCTCACTAAAATTTCTAGACCTTCTGTTTTCAAAAGCTTAAGGTACCCAAGAATCAGGTGATCTGAGAAACCTAGCTATATATCCTGGCTAAGCCTTTGATATTAATTTAGTGCCCAGTCCACAAGAGGTTCCTAGCCTATTCACACATCGAGGGCTGGGAAGCTGTGAAATGCCCACTTCATGCATGATGCCCAGCTGCAGGGCACTGCTGGCCATGTATGAAACAAGATGTGTGCCATTTGCACCTCACACAGAGCCATACGCCCATCTCTGTGCCTGGCTGGGTTAGGGGCTGGCATGGGAGTGGGGACACATCTAGGTGATCCTCACACTGTTTTGTCTGTTTTGAGGATTGGGGAGGATGTGCAGGGGCAAGTAGCATTACATGACTTGGGGGTCTAGTGTACCATCAGCTAGCCTACTGCAGACATCCTCAAAGTCTTGTTGGAGTTGTACTGGAGCTTGTTTAGCTCCACTGCCAGTTGTTCCCGGCCCTCCAGGGTGGCATGGAGTGCAGACCAGGCATTCAATTGGATGCCTCCTATCAATTCTGCTCTGCCCCAACATTCCCTGACCCTTCATACTAGTTTCCACATGTGAGGGTGGGACCCTGAATGGGCAGCCTGGGACTGTGGATCATGTCTTTGTCACACACCTGGGTCATCTTTGTGGATCAGCCTTATAATGTAAACTTTGTTATGTTAATGGCTCAAATTTCCAATCAGTGTTGCATCTGAGGAAGGTAACTTGTTTTCCTCTTGCAACAGAAACTGCTCCTGAATGCAAAGAAAACAAAGTCAATGCTTTTTTCTCCCTTGCAAATGCTAACCTTGCAATTCAAGGTAACTACCTCAGATTCATATGCTCCTCAGCGAACCACTGGACTATGTCACAGAATTAAAATACCTGGGGGTCTGGACAGAATAAAAGCTTTTCTTCCATGATCACATTGATAAGCCGATAGAAGCTCAGGAAGAGGCTTGGCCTCTTTTACAGGATCAAAACCTACTAACATTGGAGGCAAAAGAGACTGGTCCAAACCACTTTCCTCACCTTATTGGATCATGCAGACTTTCTTTATAGCCAAAGCACTGCCACTGCCCTGGCCAAACTTGACAAGCAATACCACAGAGCTCTGAAATTCATTACTGGACTTCCTTATTCTACTCATCACTGCTCCCTATACACTGCAGTAGATTGGTCCTCCCTCAGGTACAGAAGACAGAGAAATGCAGCCCTCTGGACCTACAGGGCTATTACTAAATTACTGCCTAATATACATGAACTGTCTTCCTCTAAATGCAGTAGTTAAGTATGCCCTAAGGAGTTCTACTTACATCTCACTTGCAGTACCTAAGTTTAAGTCATGCTTTGGTAGGTCTGCCATTAATCACGCTCTACCTGCACCATGGAACAGCCAGCAAAAACCTTGCGACTGGCATTCCCAATCAAACTATCAGCCTTCAAAGCACTGTATTCTTGTTCATTCAAGGAATCCTGTAACTACTTCTCCTGATGTCACAGCCTCCCAGTGCCCCCGGATTCAGTTTCTAGCCCTGTCAGGAGCATTCCATTCCTGGTACTCCTGCCCCACTACTGAGTATGCCTGTGTCTATTTGTACCCCACCTGATAGTTCCACCCAGTCTAAGTTGGAGTCTCCTCTCTGAGTCATCCTGGCATCTACTAATATTATATTTCCTGGAACATCACCTTCAGCCCCTGTTCCTGGTGTATTGCACCTAGCTCTATAACCATTGCCACCTGCCCTTGATGCTCTAAAGCCCTCAGGCACCCCTACACTTATGCTGTCATTCCCAAGTTTCTTCCCTTCCTCACCCATGCCCCTCCTTGCACTACATACTCAATACTTGAATCCAAGCCTGCTCCAAGAAAATTCTGTATATATGGTTGTATAGATTTACTCTGTGGGTGGGATATTCAAAGTGGTTGCGCATGGCGCAAAGTGAGATGCAAGTGAGATGCACCAGTGCAATAGCGGACATGCTCCACTAAGTGATATTGGTGGGCGACACTGTGCAGGCTGTCGCAGTGCGTGATCATAACCCTAATGAATGCATGCGCAAGTGCAGGGGCGTAGCCATGAATAAGTTGCACAGTGCGATATTCAACAGCAAGCCGATGGCGCATGCATGGAGCAACAGAGACATGTGTGGAGCAAAGTTGAGCCTAGAAAAGGATGGAGCAAGCAGGGGATGGAGGCTTGCACCCAGGGAGCAGGGTTGAGACAGAGAGTAACAGAGAGAGACAGAGACAGAGAGAGGCCAGTGGCCAGGTAGGACAGCAGCAGCGGTGCAGAACAGGCACAGAGGCAGGAGGTGCAGTGGGCTGTGGGACAGGAGTGCAACCGTGACTGTGCCTGTGGCGGGATCTGACCAGAGTGTGTGTGTGTGTGTGAGGGTCCCCAACACAGGAGTGTGCCCAGTGCAGGGCCCAGGCAGCAGCACACAGCGGAGTAGTCCAGGGAGTCAGCCACGGGGCAGGACAGGCATGTCCATGGCCAGTGCAATATTCCAGATGGAGGCAGTAATGAGGGGTGTGAGGAGGCAGGAGGCTGATCAGCTGCCATGGAAGGGCCCGGCGATGTATGCCTGGAACAGGTGGTACTGTGCCCATACCATCTTTGAACAGTACAGTGACACTGCAATTGTGGGCCAGTACTGCCTGAACCAGAGCAATTCTGAGGCAGCTCTGTGAACTGTGTGGTGATGAGATGCAGGCACCCACAAGACGGAGCCCTTGTCGGTGGAGACAAAGGTCACGGCCGTAATGTGCCTGCTCACCACGGGCACCTTCCAGAGACCAACACAGGATACCACAGGCATAACCCAGTCAGCCACATCATGGCTCCTCACATAATTCCTCAATGCACTGCTGCCACATGCTGTGGAATACATCCACTTTCCCAGCACACAGGCGGAGCATACAGCAAACATACAGGAGTTCCACAGGGTTGCATGTATGCCTGTCGTGCACAGGGCCATTGACTGCACCCATGTAGGCATCTGCACATGACTGGGGCTGGAGGGGTGGCCTACATCAACAGGAAGGGCTACTCCAGTATCAACTGCCAGGTGTTGTCGATGCCAAGGGTACATAATCAATGTCTCTGTCACACTCCCTGGTGGAGCACATGATGCCTTCATCTGGCACCAGTCTGCACTGTGCCACAGGTTTGAGAGCGGGACATCCCCACTGGCCACCTAGTAGGTGAGTATGCAGCTGGGATAGGCAGCACTGCACAACAGGACAGGGTATGGGGAGATGTTATGCTGGGGGTGTAGAGGGTCTGGCTGTGTAGGTGGGGGTAGCCACACAGATCAAAGTGCTAACCCATCATGTCCCCACACAGGTGACAGTGGATACCACTCCAGCCCTGGCTGCTCACCCCAAACTGGTGCTGATTGACCCCAGCACAGGAGAGATTCAATGAGGCACATGCCAGCACATGGAACATCATCAAGCATGTGTTTGGACTGCTGAAGGCACGGTTCCATTGCCTGCACAGGTCTGGTGGTGCCCTACAGTACAGCCCTCGAGGCCTGTGGCTATTCCTGGCCTGCTATGTGCTACACAACATGATCACTGACCGTGGGATAGCTATGGAGGTCAGGTGGGGAACAGCAGTGGGGACGACATGGATGCCGGGCCACACACTGGTGGGCAGCTCCCGGATGACGGGAACCCGGCTGCACAGGATGGCCCACCAGGACACCATTGCAGAGGAGCACTATGGTGCATGCAGGTAGGTGAACATGACCACACATATCCCAGGGACTGGGGCACAGTATACAGGCATGCCTGTCTGGGCTCCACAACTGACACGGCTGGAAGGCAGTGTTGACAGACATGGGACAGGACACTGGTGAAGCACCCCTTAACAGCACTGTGGACCCCACTCACACAGCCCCACACACCTCCAGACACACAAGCACAGTCACACGGGCACCCACATGCACACCCTGAAGCCGCCAACGGGCATGTGTCAGCTGCTGAACACCAGTGCACAGTGGCAGCCAGTGATGTGATGGCATCATCATGCACATGCCATGGTGGTCAGTGGCCGGGTGGGTGTGCACAAGGCAGGCATGTTGTGTGGTCCATGGACCGCATGGCCCTGGTATGCAGCGCACACACCACAGCACTGTGCATACAGGGCTGTGGCAGGCAGTGGACAGGGAGGGTGGTGGATCATAACTGCTGTGCAGTTGCATGGCCACCACGGACACATGGACAGCCCTGCCGAGACTGCACAGCAGACACAGGCTGTGCAGCGACCACAGGGGGTGTCACAGATGGTCCCCAGATGTTGCTGCGGAACGTGACCGTCCCTTGCAGGTGTTTACAGGCCCCCAAGCAGGCCTGGGCCCAGGCATGCCCGGAATGCCCACAGCAGATCCTGGTGATGATAATGCTGGGGTCGTACATCGCTGGGACCAAGGGGTGATAATGCACCTGTGGTAACTGCTGTGGATGGCCCCTGCACCAGGGTGGCCAGTGGTGCTAGGCCAGCCGTGACAGCAGCAGTGAGCTGATCCAGGCCTGTGGTTGTGTCCTCCACATGCGTGTGGCTCTGCCAGGAGCTGCTCAAAGTCGGTCGCGCCGCCCTGTGGAGTGGCGCAGCACAGTGTGGAGTGCACACCCTGCCATGACCTGCAACTGTTGCTCCATAGATGACTGGAGCAGATGGGTGTGCTTGGTCAGAGGATTAGTGCCCTGGGGGCCTTGGGCATTGTGCTGACCTGCGGGAGTTGCGTGGCCCCCGGCATGGCCCCGTGCAGGTGGGGTTGCCAGCAGGACCCCTTGGGCCTGAACTGTCTGCGGTGCAGTGGCAGTGTCCACTGCACCCGGACCCCTTGGCACTGTCCTGCTGCTGCTGCTGCCCCTCTGGCCACTGTGCATGTGGTAGCACTGGGCGGCTGCACTACCACCGCTACACAGTATGGTCTGTGCCACGGGTACATTGTCCACCACCTCACCAGGCGGTGTGGCTGGAGCGGAAGCACCACCTGGGCACCATCAGTGATGCGTGTCCTGTGCTTGGTAGGGGTGCCTCCCCAGTCACCATCACAACTATCCAGGATAGTGGTCATGTCATCATCAGACCCGGACCATGCCCGATAAGTGTCTCAGCATACTAGGCGCCATGGCTGGCATCCCACTGAAACACTGCCTGGGCCTTATCAGTGCCCATGCCACAGGCATATGGTCAGACAGTGGGTAGGGGCGGCAGTGGTCCAGAACCCGACTCCAGTGAAGGTAGATGGGCGCCCTCCAGGTCCACGACAGCCCCAAGGTGGGAACCACCACCACTGGAGCTGCACACTGGTGCTCAGGATCTGTAAGGGAACACATGCATGTTAGTGCTGCCACCACGCACTCCTGCCCCTTGCACTCTCACCCCATCCCCATGCGCCGCTGTACCTACCATGCAGTGATGGGCTTCACCTCATCTGGAATCCACAACTGGGAACACCCTCAATGGTGCTGCACTGCATGGTCACTACCATCAGCTCCTCCTGCGGTGTCAGCTGTGTCACCTCAGGCTGTCCACTGCCCTATGAGAAACAAGCATTTGTCAATGCGAATGTTGTCGCTGGCATTGGCTTTAGTAGTGCAGTGCGAAACACATTTTGGGCAGGATGTGAAAATGACAGCTCTATAAGGAGGTGTAAAAAATGGCAGTGGTGAAAATGTGGCATGTAAATATTGCAAATTCATGGTTAAAGGTATGGTGGCAAATGCGCAATGCACACTTGAAACACAGTCATTTATGGACTTTAGGCACCAAATTTTCAACATAGGCATTTTAGCACCTCTGCTCATGAACAGTGTCACTGTCATTTCCTCAAACTGTCCAAAAGTGATTTCGCACAGCTGACTGCGCTATTCTGCGACCGGACGTGCGAAAACACATTTCGGCAGGATATGTAAAATGACAGCTGTACTGTTCATCAAGAGGTGGGAAATGACAATAGTGAAAATCCAGAGTGAAAATATTACAAATGCACACGTTACTGACGTGCGTGCAAACTGCACAATGCCTTCTCGTAACACAGTCATTTATGGAATATCATCACCAAATTTTCAACATAGCCATTTTAGGACCTCTGCTCATGAACAGTGTCACTGTCATTTTCATAATCTGCCCTGAACACTGATTTCCCACAGTGACTGTGATATTGTGCGCCAGAAGTGCGGAAACACATTTCAGCCAGGATGTGAAAATGATAACTATACTGTTCACAAGAAGGTGTAGAAAAATGACAATGTTGAAAATCTGGCATGAAAATATTGCAAATTCGTGAAGTTATGAGCATGTGTAGCAACTGCGCAAGGCATCTAATAAAACAGCCATTTTTTATTTTTTCCATCAAATTTGCAACATAGGCTTTTTGAGCCCACCTCATGAACTCTGTCACTGTCCTTGCATTAATCGGTCCTGAAAGGTGATTCCTTGCAGTGACAGTGAAGTCACCTTTGGGACTGATCAACATCATAACAGTGACAGAATTCATGAGGAGAGGTTCCAAAACCCCATTCTGAAAATGCGGTGCAAAAATTCCAAAAATGCCTGAGATATGCATCAAAGATGAAAACCCTATTTATTCCATTATACAGTTTACCAGCATTTCTCAGTTCGCGGTCAGCTTTGAAGAGTGCAGATGTGTTCCTGGTCCACCAAAGATCGTCACTCTGAGCTCCGAGGTAAGTATGGGGTGAGGGGTTGTGGGGAGGCAGGGTGCACAGTGGGTTGGTGCGGGTGGTGAGAGGGGTAGGGAGACTACGAAGGATCATTTTCTGTTTACAAGTGTTAAAAAAAACATTGTGGATGTTTTTCTTTTTATAGGTGTTTTTTGGGGGATAAAGTAGCCAACTAGGGATTGGGCACCCCTCAGCACAGAAGTAGGGCATCATGCCGACGTGGGTGGGCTCCCCATCGGCACATTAAAGTGGGAAGGGGGACAGATGCTGACGGGATTGGGCACCCCATCGGCAAACAATGAAAGTGGGGAGTGCATGAGGCAGGGGATTGGGCACCCCTCGGCAAGCAAAAAGGAGGGGAGACACATTATGCCTATGGGGAGTGGACTCCTATCTGGCACATACATGAGGGCAGGTAAGCCAACTGGGGGATTAGGCACCCTAAAGTCGGCAATTTAGCGGCCACTGTGCCACTATGTTTGTAGCTGGTGAAAGTGAGGAAGGTCTGCTGCATGTGATGAGCTTTGCTTGCATTGCAGTGGACCTTTCCTTTGATGTGATAGCCACATTAGTATGCATGGTATGGCGCCAGCATGCAGGCTGATTGGGGAATGAGGATGCACCTACTGGTGTGTGCCCTCCATTTGCCCAACAGTGACCACACCTCCAAATCTCCACTACCACAAGATGTTAGCTGCACAAGCATGCCAACATAAAAATAAGTCCTGCACTTCAGTTTGGCCTTGGAGACAACTGTCTGCATCTGAGGCAATAACAGTTGGATATTTGTATGTCTTGTCTTTGTTAAATATAAAGAAATACTATTTTTCAAACTTTTCTTCACTTGCATTGATTTTCCAACTACCATGCAACACATTTTCAAATCCAAACAAGTGAGATCTAATTAAACAAACATTTGCAATGTGCAAAAACAGTCGAGTAAGAAAAAGGTCAGTAGTGTGATATCTAAATGAGAAAAAGAGCAAAGACTGATGAAATGGACATTCATGGACATTTATGATATCTTAATAGGACCATAAAGAGCATTTGGGATGGGAGAAGCTTCAACAGTCCATCAAGGTTTGCCCTTTCTGCCAATCCAAAAATCCAGTGTCCATTTTCCCTGCACATGTGAGAGAAAGCGGCTAATGATGGTTTACTCCAGTTCTACAAAATATAAAAGTTACAAATACTACATGTAATTAGCCATGTTAAACAGTACACAACTACTAACAACATGCCCTTCCACCATAGTGTGAGTTTAAGAATGGATGGGGCCAAGCTCACCCATCTGGGAAGTGGTAGTGCTAATGCTCATGGTGCTTGTGCCCTAGTTCCTTTAGGAACCCTAGCTTGCCCCTAGTTGGCAAAATTGGGGCCTGACTTGATGAAAGAAGATTGCTTATCCCAGGACAGCTCTTCTCCTCCTTTGGGGTGAATGGGTATCTTTGTCTTGCACCGTGACTACTAGCTGGCAGAGGCTGGGTGGCATTGATGCTGGGACCAGCACAGCAAGACAGGGACACCACTTGACACCCGTACATCACCCATCAGTGTATGAGTGCACATCATGCATACTAGCTCCTTTCAGGGTGCAACTGGTGAAGAATCAGCCCCAGGCTGCCAGGAGGAGAACTGTCTCCACCCACAGGCTCTTGTACTACTAACTTGGTAATCAAACCACCACTTCTGTGGTCCTGGGTAATTGGTGGATGAGGAAAAATGATAAAGGTAGTGTGACAGGGCTGAGGAGGTGCACCCAGAGTTGGATGGACCTGAGGGCTCAGAGGAAGATAACTACCTATATATAACAAGCATCAGCCATTGCAAATGTTTGCTTGCTTGTATTTGCTGTGTAGATGTCAGGCATAGATAGCACAGTAGTTGAAAGGAACAAATTAATAACACAAGTTTGAATAGTGAAATCATATGATTGAGAATTGAAGAGGCTCACTCATGACATTGTGATGGGGCAAGGGCTCCAAAGGGAAATAAGGAGAAAGGCAGGGCAATTTAGTATTCTGATGCTATGATAGGTGAAGAAGGGGAATGCCCCAAAAGCCCCTCCTCTACAGTTCACACAAATGCCATTTATTCCCATGTTTTGCAAGAAAACATAATCAACTTGATAGGATAACCAGGGTATATGTGCTGAGCCTTGTTAATCTATGTTGTAATTACAACAAATTATTTAATTTCAGTGTTCAAAACTAAGGTAAGCAGAGTAACACAGCTCCTTACCTAAACTAGCCATTGAGTGTAGAAACATGTTGGAACATCTGTTTTATTTGCTTTTATCACAGTATGAGCATGTATTAATTCCATAAATTGCAAGCACTGCATCATGATTATGAAAATGATATTGGTTGTGAACATCTGGGCCATTCCCTGAGAAGTAAAGCACTAAACAGCAACAAATATGAAAAAAGTAAACAATAGCACATATGTGGAATGAAAAGCAGGGTAAGGGTTCAAGCAGAAATTAGCAGTTGCACAAGAAAACCATCTACCTTGCATTTTCCTGCCCGTGATTGGGCAAAGACTTCAAAGGGAAAGAAGAAGAAAGGCAGACAGTGGGCAGAATTAGAGACGAGATTTAGTATTCCAAAACTGTGATAGGTGGAGGTGGGGCATGCCCCAAATGTCTTAACACAGTTCAGACTGATACCCATATGCCTGCATGCTTTATAAGTAAACATGAAAACAGAATGAATGGATGGACTGGGACCGACACAACATGATATGACAGCTGCCTTGATTTAATATATGACTGACTTAGATATGGGTAACTCTGGGCTGTGGATGCCTAAAAGTAATATCAATACATTGTTTGAAGGAGTTGTTTTATTGGGTTTCAAACTGTGAGGAAACCTGCACATCCATGCTTCCCTATGAAGAAAACAGACAGTCTCCTCATTATAGACACATGACAAAAATTGCATCATGTGCCTTTAATATCCCCATCTCCCACATAACATACTATGAACAAGTTGCATCTGCAGAAACAGATATGCTAAACTCCTTTGCTTATCTGTCTGATTTTCTTTCTTAAAGAGCAAAATTGATGTAAATTCCTGCTTGTGGGTAATGCTGACATTGTTATTATGAAAACTGTCAGCACAGACCATTTTTTTTTTTAGAAGGTGGTGTGAGGTTTTATATCAGTATATCAAGAACTGTCAAGATAAGAATGATCATCTTGTTATCTAAAGTGATGGTGTGCCTTTTAAGAAAAGCCAGGCAGCTGTACCCTCACTACAATTAAAGACACTTGTCCAGTCAAGCTGTTGCAAGTCCTGCTAAATGCCTGAAAGTCACAATTACAGAACGATCAAAAGTTGCTTAGCCTACTTGGTGCAAACTTGCATGCAGTAAAATGTTCTGATAAGACATTGTGGGTCAGTGAATGGGTTTGGGGTCATTTCCTATTGATAGAGAATAATGACCCAGATAACCAAATCACTTGAAAATCAAGTGAAACAGAGTTGTCTTCATGCAGAACTTCCCCATAGTTGCATGCTCATGCCCATTGTTATTTAAGTCACAAGTGATTCATGATTACAATAGCAGGGTGGCCAGGCAATCTCTGCACTGCCACTGTGTGGTATGTTCTACATTAGATTTGGATTTGCTTGGTTAACATTCAATTGTTAAAGAATGTCAGTATGTTTTAAGGGGAGAGATGCGTGCCTAGCAAGAATAACACTATTGAAAACAAATGCTATAACATCACCACCTTACGTAATTCATTGTATACAATGGACTAGTAAGTAAAATAATGCTAACCTGCTTAACAGCTTTGTTTCATAACATATATCAAATAGTAGTTTAATAACAACATAAATAAATCCGACAACAGTAATGAAGTTGCAGGTTTAATTCAACCGTCATTTGATATAAATACTTGTATTTAATCTACTCTTGATATCACAATATGATATAATTCCAGTGAAAGAAAATTTCCTATCCCCAAAAAAAGACACCAATGCACTGTCAAACAAATGTTTTGTCAACAAGAAAGAAAAGGTTTATTCTACAGAAAAGTGTTATAATTAGAACAATACAAACATTCATTATTTAAACTCCCAAACCATTCATTTCCCTACATAATCAAAAATAAATTTGTATCTATATACTTAAAAAACGAAGTCTAAAGAAATGATCAGTGGTAAATGGAGACCACTGTATTAGGTAATTACTGCTAGCCCTGTAGCTACTGTATGTGCCATTCTTTTTCAGATCATGTTCTCTGGTTTTGTAACACCCTGATAAGAATAACCACATTACCTGCATCAAATTCTGCTACAGATTTTTTTTAAAACATATACTGTTGATTTGTGTCACAAAACAGAAAAAAAGATTGTGAAATTCATATACTGTAGCTAGGGAACATACTGGCAATAAATTCATTATTTAAACATGAGCAAGTGAGTTGATCATTCCTTTAATCATATTTTTCATTTGTATACAGCATGAAAACAAAGTTGAATTCCAAATTATAGTAATATGACTAAGTTTTCTCAACCTTTTTATTTCTTAAAGTTATTCAGTTAGACCTATGACCTACAGCCCATTTTAAGCCTTCTGTAGCAATTTGGTAGAGCGGCAGGAAACAAATTTAACATCAAGCAAATATATACCAGAGATACAAAGGAGAAGTCCAGGGCTGCTTATGAATGGGGTGCATGCTGACAGCATACCAACTGTATAACCACAGCAGATGAAGGTAAAGTAATCAACACATATGAGTGTAAACTCTATATTGAAAGAACAAGGGAGTAAAAACAAAAGCTACCATTTTACATGAACCAAACAAATAGGAAAATATTAATATGTCAGAAAATGTTCTTTGCCATGTTTTATGAGTTGTTCGTCCAGTTTAAGTTAATTTAAACAAGATATTGAAGACTACAAAACAGCTCATATTTATTGGTAAGGACAACACAGACCTCAAAAGAGTGTGAAGGCACTATGGACTTTATTTGCAAGTTTAATTTTAGCTCAAGCATTTGACCACTAGGCAACTTTATCACTGCTACAGCATCTGTTTCCAAGGCTCTGCCACTGATTTTAAAGTTCCATTGCTAGTTTCATGAGACTATTGTACATATCTGGCTTAGAAAGTACAACAATATTGGCATTTAATTGTTAATATGAAATATCTGAAAGATCAAAAGTCAGCAACCAAAAAATGCAAACTCTAAATGCAACTGCAATAAGCACATTTATTTTAGTCATTTTCTTTAAGTAGGTGTGTTATTCATTTATTCCTTTCTTGGGAAATGCTGCTCTTGGAACACTATATGATGTGGGTAACATTATACCACTAAAATATAACAGGGTTTTGATAGTAGCCTCATCAGGCTAGCCCCTGGAGGCAGTGTAGCATAGTGGTTAAGAACACTGAGCTGCAAACCTGGAGACTTGGGTTTGAATCTCATCAGCCCCCACTTACATACTGTGTAACCCTGAGCCCTGAACAAGTCAATTAACTTCCTTGTGCTCCTAGGTCACACCTGGAAACAAGTACCAGCTTAGTGTACCTTTCCTGATTAAACAATTTTTCCTTCCTTCTCCTCCCCAGCACCACCCCAGCCATGCCCACACTCATAGATACTGTTCCTCCTGGTTGGCAAAGCAGCAGCAGTGTGACCATTTATTTTACTGAACAGAAGACTGGCTCTATCCAAAGAACAACTAAGGAAACCTAGAAACACAGGCCATGTTAGTAAAAAATCAGTCTATTCAGTATGTAGTCTGCCCTTTTAAACCCTATTCTACCCTGGAACTAATGTCTAGACAGGGTATTTGCCCACATCTGCACCCATCCTTTATCTGCCTGCTACCCCATGAGTAACTAAGAAGCACTAGACTCTGTTCAAGATGTGCTTGATCCCATTAATTTTTTTCATCCACCACATCTACTGGTAGGCAATTCCACATCTCAAATAATCTCTCTGTAAAATAAAATTTTCTAACATCCCTCTGCAGTCCCCCCCACCTCCACCAGCTTTCTCTCATGTCTCTGGGTTTTGACTCACCATTCCTGCTAAATAGTTCTTTGTAAATATCCTTGTTTATTCATTTCAGGAACTTGAGGGTCTCTATCATGTCACCCCTCTTGCTTTTGGTCCCCAGTGAGTATATGTTCTGTGCCCTAGGTCAATCCTCATTGGATCTGCCCTGTTGGCCCTAAATTATTTTGGCTACCCACAGCTGCATGATCTCCAGCCTGTCTTTGTCTTTCATTAGGTGGGGACTCCAGAACTGGATACAATATTCTAGATGGTACCTCACCAGTGTTCTTCAGAGAGGCGTATAAACCCTTTCCTCCTACTATGGAAACCTCTTACAATGCATGTCAACATTCTGGTTGTCTTGTTGAAGAACTCTTACAATGGCTAAATTGCTTTAGGGCATCACCTGTAATGATTCTTAGGTTCCTTTCATTACACATAGTGCCCAGCTTAGGCCCTGCCATCCAGTATTCCATCCTGGAATTTTTGTTCCTGTGTGCATCACCTTGAACTTTTGGCATTTAATTAAAATGGCTAAACCTTGAACCTCCTCTGTAACCTTTGCAGATCATTCTACAACTCCCTTACCTTCTCGTTATTGTCTACACTGCCACAGAACTTTGTGTCATCTGCAAAGAAACACATCTTGCCCTGCATTCCATCTCCTGTATCACTAATGAACATACTGAAAAGAAACGGTTCCAGGACTGACCCTGCAGAATCCCACTCATGACCTTCCTCTCTGACAGCATGATTCTGTTTACCATCATCCACTGCTGTCTCCCTCCTAATCAACCTCTCACCCTTTAGCTAGGTCCTTTGCTGTACCTTGATCCTCTAACTTCTACAATAACCTCTTGTGTGGCACAGAGTTGAATACTTTTCAGAAGCTGAAGCATAGTAAATCCTCTGCTTTCCCTTAGCCACTGCCTAGTTACCTAGTCAAACAATACTATCAGGCTGTTGCAACATGACCTCCCTGCCATGAACCCATGGTGCATACTATCCTAGAGCCCATTTCCCTCCAGGCAGTCCACTAGATCCTCCTTGACTAGTGTCTCCATCAGTTTATCCTCAGTGGAGGTAGACAGACAGGATTGTAGTTACTGGTTGCTACTTGTCCACTCTTTTGGAGCAGAAAAGTTTATTGTAGCAAATATTACCTCACACATTATGTTTGTGTCTCTAAGGAAAATTGAACCAGCAGTTTATTGATTTGTAGGCCTGTGCTTTTTTACCCTCTGCACCATGCAGACAGGGCTTCAGTGTCACAGAGTAAGAGACATTTGTGAGATTCAGTACTGGGTCTCTAGCATCACAGCTCTGCCATGTGCTCAAACCAAGACACTGTATTTCCAATGGGCTGCTATACACCTCACAATATGCTGCTGGCTCTTCAACCAGGGTCTCTCATGTGCCTTGGTTCTAAAGCATGTGCTCTATAACATGTATACAACATTGCCTCTTAACAAAACAAAACAAACAAAAAAAACACATTTGCTGAACTGACTTTCAAAGCTGGTACTGAACCAGGTACCTTAGATCTTCAGCCTATTGCTCTCCTAATTGAGCTGTTAAGCTTAGGAGCTATTTAAATGATACTTGTAAACTCATGCTGGAGCAATAAAACCCATGTTTTGGATCAATATACAAGGCACTACTGACACAATTTAAGTTTTAGTATGTGAGGTTTGTTTAACCAGTGCAAATAATTGTAAAAGGTTAAAAACTCAGGTTTTCGGCTCCTCCACAAATCTCAAGTGTCCTCTAAATACCTTTTAGTTGTCCTTAAGATCAAAGTGTAAGGCTCATCTAATTTCTATTGTTTAAAACAAACTGGTCAATCTTTCATTTAAATGAACAGCAATCCTGAATTTGTGAACTGGGAGGGGCGTGCTTGGAATGGAGGCAGACACCACCCTGCAACCCTTATGTTCCATGAAAGTACCTATTAGATTCTCGTCCTTTAATTTTATCCCACCATACTCTCACTAAATAACTACTAAATTACAGTTTTGAAGAATGCATTTTTCTCATGTGGATCTCAAATTATGTGGTCATTTTGTTCCATAGATTCCAGATGCAAGGACAATTTGTTCCATCCAACGTGCATCTACTGAGCTCAGAGGCACAAGCAATGAGCCCCAGCTAAACTCTGTGTATACCATGTGTATGCTAATGGTCAGACTAGGTGGGCCAAAGACCCTTATCTGCCAACAACACCTATGTATGTATCTATGTACCTCTAGGACCATTTTATTATTTTAATATCAGTTTTCCTAGCATTAAGGAAAATACACAGTCAACTTATGACACCTAGACAATGTACCATAAATCACTAACTTGATTTGAGCCAATCAGCACACAGATCCACTGTACCTTGTACTCTATGTACAGTGGTCTCTTATGCAGGAATGTCAGGAGCGGAGTGTTTCACTTCACAAACAGGGGTATGGTGACTTATTTTAACGTCTGATTTTAAAAATATACTTAAATATGAATGTAGTTGCTTACCAAATTAGATATTACACTATTGTTTAGCTAGTATATGTACTATATTGTATTGTGAGTATGCTCCTTTTAACTGTGTCTGTTTGTACTGATATTGTTTATTTTTGTAATACTTGCTTATGAAAATGGGCAGTATTGCTCATCTCCCCTACAAGTTTAGCAAAATAAAAATGAAATCAAATAAACAATCCAGCCTGGTGGCATTGGAGCCTGCGACACTGGCAACTTACCCCGGCTATGCTGGGGACCTAGCTTAGAACAGACCGGAGTCGCTTGGGGCAGCAGGGGTGAAGGAAGATCAAGCGTTCATAGATGCTGTCCTTCTTTGGGAGAGGGTGAACAATTCATGCCACTGCTTAAGTGCCACCCAGCGGGGGTGACATGGCATGCAGGTTGCATCTCTGAGGGTCAGGCACAGGCATTTGAGTGCATGCAGCATCTTCACATTGCATGCACGCACCATTGCATGCATGGCAACCTTGGGATGGGTAAAACAAAAACAGGAAATGTGAGGGCCACATACCCAAGAAGCCCCTCCTCTGCCAAGACCACAGCCATTACCCTGGGATCCTGCCAGACCAGATCCAGATTCTGGTAGGGGATGATGAAACTTCCTCTCCCATCCCCACCATGAGGGCTAAAGCCATGGGTAATAGGCATGTGAGGTCCTGGGTAAGATAAGTGGTTAGTTGTGGGTCAAGTAAGGGCTGAAGAGCCAACCAGCACTCCCTTAAGCAAGAAAATGTTCTATGACAAAACAAAACTTAAAAACTTATAAATCACTCTTGCTCAATTTGAGTGAGTTATAATAAGATAATCAGGCCTCTAGAAGTGTCTCTTATAGTATGAGATTCCTCTCATGAAGTTTGGGCAATGAGAACCGTTCAGCTTCACTACTCGGTCCTTTCACGAAACATCACGCTCAGATTCTGCTATACCATAAGAGATACCCTGGGAAGGCCATATTAATTTCGGAAATTCTGATCTCGTTCAAATAGTCTAATGATCTCTACCATGCAAAATATGGAGTCTACACAAACGTAAAGCAGCTTTGCTATACATTTGTGAAGAATATACACTAATGGTGATATTGCATGCACACAGAAAACTCTAGTATGTGGTAGAAGTGCAAAGGAAGTTATCACCAATACAGTAGAACTCAGTCAAATATTATGCAATGTCATACATGTGTGACTACTCAGGTATCCATTTAGCTTTAAAAACTAAAATCAGCTATTTGAAGCCTGTCTTGTAAACAACACAGCCATACCAGTTTGTTTTTTTTCATGTTGCTTTTCGTCCTGGCTATGGTCATCAGAGATATATGCTGTTTATAGGTATATACCCAAGTCAAGCTTGTGAGCCTTTTCTTCTCAAGTCTAGCTGAACCCGATATCTCCCACAGTTACTCTCGTCATATCAGAAACCCTATGGGGAGGCTTACTTCCACTTGGAGGTGGACCTCTGAGTAAACTAGGATCCAGACCCAGCTGGCACTAGGACCCAGGTGAGTCCTTGGAGCTCAGGCCATCATCTAGACACTTGCGGGTTGGTTTCACCCTGGTTTTCTCCTGTGTTCCCCTACTCCCCTGGCAGGAGTGTAGCTTAGCAGGTGGCCTAGGGCTATATGCAATGACATCCTACAGAAACAGCAACCTCCTTTGGCTCAATGTATTGCTCACTGTGACACTGGTGTCAATACTGTCCCTCCATGCCCACAGCGCATTGCTGAGTGACACTTTCTATATACTATAGCCTGCATCCCGATGCAGCATCCCAAGCTCACTTTTAAACTTGGGTTGCGTATGTACTAGAGTGTCATTGCACTGTGGCTGGGCCATCAGGGCAGCAGGCATACCATTTTAAAGAACATTTTCTTAACATGAATGATGAGCTCCACAAAGGTTGCTGAGAATGCCAGCAGTAGGATACTCTACAGCAATTTTGGAGTGCCCTCATGCAACTTACTCCAAGCGGAATTTACTACATGTTCATACAGTGCAGAGCTTAAGAAATATGAAAGGCATGCTCATTTTAAAATTCTGCAGTTATTGTTTCTGAGTAGTGATTATCAAAACAGCAAGTGTATTTGCATTGAATAGGGTAATCTAACCACAGTATACAGGGACTATTGTCATTCTAGGACAGAACAAGATACACTATTCTAAACAAAACCTGTTTTATTGGGAGAAAAAACAAGCAGGGTATAATAGAGCATTAAGGCATAACTAGGGTATGATTACCCTCAGTTAATCTAACTTGGAGTTGGTCATGATGTAAGAGTACAGCGAGGCTTTATATCCTTTAGCTTATATTAAAAAAGTAACCTGCTCCTGAAATGCCTTAGAGCTGTTATGAAACCAAGCTGTTTTTATTTTGTTAAATGAATAGTTCATCATAAAAATTCTAATAGCTTAGTTGCACTTGAGTTTCCAATGATTAACCTAACATTTTCAGAATGCTGCCAGCCAATCAAAATGCTCCATTTCCAAACATTTTTAATTCTTGAAATCTAACACCTGTATCTGCAAACACTTTATAAAACAGACAACAGGAACCAGCTTTGGGACTACAAGCTGGAATTTATCTGATTACTGCATAGTAAGGTAGACACTTGGGTCATTCATGCACTGCTGTTTTGTGAAGCAGAGGGTGTGTGAGGTGTATATTTGAAGAAGTGGAATTATTTTATTTTTAATAAAATTAAAAACAAAATATAGTACTTCATCATTGTGGCACTGTATTAAATGGGGGCAGGTTACCGTTTACTAAATATGAATGAGGCTTCATCTCATGCATTATGTCATGCTGATACGAAGTTGCCTACTGTAAATGATCCTGTGACTATTAAATGATATACAAATGCATTGTGACATATTATCTACAAAACTATAGTAAGCTTTAGTGTGACCCAATCAACCAACTCTGTACATCCCTAGTTATCATATACCAAATAACAGGTGCAGAAGAAGGGTTCTACTTGATTGCTTACTAAAAACCTAACATAACAACACTTCAGGTTTAATCTTTTATAAGAGTAAATGGCAATCCTTCATTAAGTACACAAGGGAATAGAAAAAGTGAGGTAGACAGAATGTGAGAAAGAGAGAGGAATGGGTGGAGGTGGACAGGAAGAAAGCTGATATTCTGAGTGTATATTTCTGCTCAGTCTTCACAGTTGATGAGGGGAATCACTGCCCAGATGTAGCATCAAGGTCAGTGGGGACAGATTTGGAACTGAGTTGTATCACAGAGGAAAGGTGCTTAAGGGGCTGAAAGGGTTGCTGTTGGTTAAGTCCTGAGGACCAGATGGTTAATACCCATAGGTACACTAGGTGTTGGGTCAAACTTTGGCTGCTCCAACAAGGAAAAAATTCAAAATTATGCTTCAGACTGTCAACACAGCTATAACTTTTCAATCAAGTGTGAATGACAGGAATGACAAACAGAAAGCCCATAGCACCGTAATGACAAATGCGGAGACATATTTCTCCTTTATTAACAAAAAGGTCTCCCACATGAGGCCCAGATCCAGTGTCTCAAGTGTATTATTAAGCTCTTCAGGAACTAGGCCAAAGACACTACAAACTGCATTCTTCACAACAATCTCTGCTTTGTGGGTTTCCAGAAGGAGTGGAGCAGAAGGATACAGCTTACAGTCACTTTTCTTCAACAGTAACTTTCCTGACTCTAAAATATTCCTGACATTCAGTGCTTAAGACTGAGAAAGTGCATAGATCCCTGGTCCTGCCACCTAAAGCTGGAGGTGACCAAGACCCACCATGCTAGCAAAGTTTTTCCACATCCCAAAGAAGGGAGAGAATTCTAGCACTGGCAAGAGACTTATTTATGACGATGGTAACTGGGTAGATGTGCTGGATACTAGGACCATTTTCAGGCACGGCCCAGGCCACATACAGTGGCAGAGAGATAAAGATAAACAACAATGCATAGAACAGTAGACAATTTGACAAATAATAAAAGTGCGCTAGTACACAGATTACAGGGTAGCAAAATATACAAATCCACATGATACAAGGTTACATAGTACATAAATCCGATGTGCATATGTATAGTTAAGAAAAATTTATATACATGAAATCAATATACAGCAAGTTGCATAGGAGATAATCAATGTTCCTCTGGAGTAGCACAAAAGGATAAGATGGGGCTAGTAGAGGAAGGAGATGGGAAGGGGTGGGAGAGGAAGGGGAATTTGCGAATTTACAAGGGAGATGTATAGGCATGAAATGAAGGACTACCTAGGAAAGCAGTGGCAGCAGAAAGTCACCAGAAGCCAGTATTTAAGGTGAGTTTTGAACTGGCAGTGGTGTCGATGGAGTGGAGCTTGGCAGGTAGTTTATTCCATAGCGTAGGAGCTGCCACTGACAAGGCTCTACCACCCATATTGGTGAATACCCTGTCAATATTCAGAAGGGGATGCTGTTTGTGTGGAGCTGTGGTGTAAAGTTCAGACCTGGAAGGGCTGCCAGGAGATTCTGGCCAGTATGGATGGTGGAATCCACCATGCAGCAAAGGGCTAGATCAAAGCGCCCTTGCAGAGGAAGCCATCTTAGCTAATTGTAAAGGACACAGTGGTGTGTAGTGAAGCTTGGTCCCCATCACCTAGTAGTGGCATTACATTTACATATTTAACATTTTCCGGTTGAACTTGCCCATCATCAGAAAAAGTACATGGAGATCTGTAGATAGCTCCATTCCTGGAGTGCCATATCAACTGCAGTACTCTGCCAACCTCCACTTCATTTGAAGTGGGACGTGACTTTTTGTTGCACCAGAAGGGGTTGAACAATGAATTAGCATATCTGGATCACTTTATCTAGCATCCTCCAGCAGCCAGAACTAGCTGACACAAGCTCCAGCCTGGGATAGAAGTACCATGGTGGCAACATATCCTATTTCTCCCTCCTCCAGACCCGCACCCTCAACACCATGTGGAAGAAAAAAAGTGCACAAAGGGACCAGACACAATGAGAGGGCCATCTGGAGAGGTTCATGATTGCTGGACAGATGCAACTGCAGCTGCAGCAGTGTGTCCCAGGCTTCAACAGAAGCACAGATGTGACCGAAGGGCCTGCCAGTGGATGATAAGTCCAGTCAGAGACTCCAAATGCCATGTCAGCATCCAAGTCAACTGCAGGAGAGTAAGCAGGACAGCAAGCCACAGTCACCACATTATCAAGTTCCCAGCCACCACCCCATTCCTCAGCAGACATTGCCAGCTGCTATCCACACTGTGACACAGACTGAGAAGATGGGACCTATGGTAGCACCATGGATTGAAAAACACCCTTATCGCATATGAAGATGTGACCTGAACAAAGGACACCCTAGGACTGTTTCACCCTTAAAACTCTATAAGTTACTAGAATTCTAACCTGAGAGGCAGGTAATCTGGTTGTTTGTTCTCTTTTAAAGGGGAGGGGTAAGTGGAAGAATTGCCAGCAAAATGTCAGTTTATAAGTCAGCCAGCTAACACAACTCATTTTCACATCCTGTTCATTCAGCACCTAAGTAATTAAACATGTTACATCACCACAGAGGGGAGCCTAGACTCTTTTTTCAGTTGCTGTTTATTTTGTTTTAAATAAGCATTTGTCAATGCCGAATGTTTGCTTGCTGGCATTGGCACTGGTAGATGTAAAGTTACAGAGCTGCATAATAGGAATGGCAGCGTATTGAACTGAAGCCAACCCCACCACCACCCTGCAGAGAGTGACAGGCATTGGGGTGTGCCTTGGGTCGTCATGCATAACGACCACGCCATTTCACCACACCCTACCCTGCAGACACTGATAAGTGTCACGGTGTTCCTTGGGGTCTTTGGCCCCTATGCACACCCCATTCCATCAGGAAATATGGTGAGATGCGTGCGTATAGGAGAATGCGGAGTTTGGGCCCAAAGAGTCCGAGGCACACCTTGATGCCCCTCACTGGCTGCAGGGTGTGGGTGGGAGTGGAATGGTATGAGCATGACAGGCAAGAATTCAAGTCACACCCGATGACTGTCATCTCACAGTGATGGTGTATGGTGGAATCCCTAATGCCTCAGGCATTCGTTGGTATTTCACTCCAAATTTTCAACATGTTTTTTGTGACCACCTCATGAACAGTGGCAATATCAGTTTGTTGGCGAAAACTGCTTTTGCACAGTGACTATGGCATTTGGCACCACAGGTACAAAACACATTCGAACAGGATGTGAAAATGACAGCAATACTGTTCATGGAGAGGTGTAAAAATGGCAGTGTTGAAAATCTGCTGTGAAAATCTTAAAAAACTGGTGAAGTCACGGTGCGTAGAAACTGTGCAATGCACACCCATAGTGTAACTAGTTTGGGGATTTTTTACAGCAGATTGTACTACAGGCATTTTCGGACCTCCGATCATGAGCAGTGTCAGTGTGATTTTATTTATCTGTCCTGAACAATGATTTCCCACAGTGACCACGCATTTCTGTGCTGAAAGTGTGAAAACACATTTTGGCCATGTTGTGGAAAATGTCTGCTGTACTTTTCATAAGGAGGTGTGGAAAAATGCCACTGGTGAAAATCTGTACTGAAAATATTACAAATTCATGAACTTACGAGGGTGCGTGGAAACTGTGCAATGCTCACTCATAACACAGTCATTTTATGGAGTTTTGTCACCAAATTTTCAACATAGCCATTTTAAGACCTCTGCTCATGACCAGTGTCACTGTGATTTTCTTAATCTGTCCCAAACATTGTTTGCACACCAACTGTACCATTGTGCGCTACATGTGCAGAAACACATTTGGGAGATATGAAAAATGTAGCTGTACTGCTGTAGTGATAGTATAATATGTTGATTATTGTTACTCCATTTTGTATGCTATTTCATGTAATGTATGTCATTTCATACTCCATTTTGTATTGTGTGACTCCATTTTACATGCTGCTTCATTTAATTGGTGTTTTGCTCTTTAGATAGCCTCATTATTATGTTTTGCTTCAGACAGTGTATTTTGCTGACTTGAAGGTCGCATACAAGATGTTGTGAGAATCTCTGGCATTGTTTGGCTCATGATGTTCTGGACACCTGGCCAGTGCTTAGGACATGATGGTTTAGCATTTCTAAATACCAGATAAAACATATAAAATGGGACTTTCAGATGCCTGGTTAGAAGCCTCTCCTGCAGGGTGGGCCGCTGCTGTGGGGCCAGTTCCGATTCGAGAGACTCCTAGCCAGGCTGACAAGCTTCCAGCCATTGGAAGAGGGCTTGGATGATGCTTTATTGAATCGGTGATGTATCATGTTTTGCTTAATTGAAGTATATATTAATGCTGATAGTAATATTGCTAATGAATGAATGCTAAAGTGTAATCATTAATGCTGATAGTGACATTGCTGTTACATGAAGTGTAATTATCTTTTGCTTGCAATAAATTGTGCTGATGTGTGAATGCCAAGTGTGATTATTCCTTTGTGACTCTTGATTAGGCAAGACAACTGCTCATAAGGAAGTCTGGTAAAATGGCACTGTTGAAAATCTGGTGTGCAAATATTACAAATTTGCAAACTTGCCAGTGTGGATAGGAACTGCGCAAATGCGCTCTAAAACAGTAATTTTTGGGAATTGTTTCACCAAATTTTCAACATAGCCATTTTAACACCTCTGCTCATGACAGTGTCACTGTGATTTATTTAACGTGTCCCATACATTGATTTCGCATGCCGACTGCGCCATTATAGCTACATGGGCAGAAACACATTGTGGGTGAGATGTGAAAAATGACAACTGTACTGCTCATAAGGAGGTGTGGTAAAATGGCAATTTTGAAAATCTGAAGTGAAAATATTGAAAATGTGCAAACTACGAGCGTCGTAGGAACTCTCAATGCGCTCGTGAAACAGTCATTTTAGGAATTTTTCACCAAATTTTCAACATAGCCATTTTAAGACCTCTGCTCATGAACAGTGTCACTGTGATTTTATTAATGTGTCCCAGTACATTGATTTCGCACACCGACTGTGCCGTTATGCGCTATATGGAGTGGAAACACATTTTGGGTGAGATGTGAAAAATGACAGCTGTACTGCTCATAAGAAGTTGTGGTAAAATGGTAATGTTGAAAATCTGGAGTGAAAATATTGAAAATTCACGAACTTATGAGCGTGTGTAGGAACTGCATAGCATGCGGCTAAGTAAACCAATCATTTTAGGAATTTTTCCACAAATTTTCAAAATAGGCTTTTGAGAGTCCACCTTATGAACACTGGCAGTGTTGTTTTGTTAATCATTTCCAGAAAGGTGATTTTGCGCGGTGGCTGCGAAATCACCTTTTCGGCCAATGTAGCTATGACAGTGATAGCATTCATGAAAGGGTCCAAAACCCCATGTTGAAAATTTGGGCCCAAAATTCCCAAAAATGCCTGAGATATGCAACAAAGTTGAAAAACCTGTCTATCCCATTATACAGCTTACGGCATTTCCTCAGTCTGCGTTAGCTTTGAAGAATACAGATGTGTTCCCGGTCCACGAAGATGAAATGCATGACTCCGGAGTAAGTATAGGAGTGGGAGGCAGGTCTGAGTGGTGGGTGCAGGTTCTGAGGGGGCAGGGAGAAGTGCCGAGGGACAGTTTTGTATTTACAGGTTTTTCTAAGACTACGAGGGGCCGAGGGACTACAAGGACATTGCCAGCTGGGGTGGGCTCCCAGCATGGCAGCTGGAAGCCTGTTGGGGGCTGGAGCTGATGGGGATTAGGCACCTGTCGGCCATAACATCAATTTGCCATGCTGGGGTGGGCTCCCAGCGTGACACCTGGATGCTTTAGAGGCGTGCAGCCAGCGAGGATTGGGCACCTCGTTGGCTATACAGTATGTGCATGGAAGTGGTCAGCATGCAATATGCTTGCGTGTTGAGGGGAGCTCTGCTCACTGAAGCAGAGCTCTCCCTTTCAGCTGCATGCCACTGCATTTTCAGCTGTCATAGACAGCTGGAGCAGTGGAATTGGCACACTGCGACCGCACCTGCAAATACACTGACTGAATTGGAAGAGGCTGACACACCTCTGGAAAACTTCGGATGATGGCACTATGTTTCTTGCACATGCATGCAAGCAAACATAATAATGTGGTTTGATTGGATTTTCTGAAATTCTTTATACAACATTGCTTACAGTTGAGTATTGTAAGACATGGCATACTGTAGACATACCTCATTCCCCTCTTCTCTGCATGTTTCCTTAGGCAGAAAAACAGACAGTTGTCATATGATACATGTTATGAATGTGGATAAAAGGCAAGGTGAGACATGGCAACGAACATACATATACAGTATTCCTACAATGCTAACTAAAGCATACAGACTTTCCAATCTTTTCCTGAAACATGTATAGCTACAGCGGTGCCAGCCAGGATGGCAGTGCAGTAATGCTGTAGTATATCACAAAATGCTGCACTATGCTGTAGGGAACAGTGTAATTCAATAGCTAAGCCTTTTTACTAAAGTATTTTGTGACATGTCATTTACGAAAGTTACTGCATTGCATCATGGCTGATTCCACTGTATTTCTCAGTGATGAAAACATCTCTATACAGACAGCCTGCATTATTTATGATGCCAGTCTACCAATGATTGAGCGTTCTAATCTAACCAGTGGTGAAAAAGTACCTTTTGACTACCATTACGATTAGTGAGAAATGGTACCTTAGATGACCCTCTAAAGATTCTATTCCTAGACCCAGCAAACATTGCTGGGCGTAAAAGTGTCTTCCAGTCCTAATAAAGGATCCAGATTAGCCTGTACTGTGTGCCATAAAGGCAGCACTCTTAAAATGTAAAATGTGCTTTCAGGTTTGTCCTGGGACCAAACCACATATGGTGCAGAATGGGGTTCTAGTCTGTGCTAGTCATGGAGTTTGGCTAGATTAGTGAAACTAAATCCTAATATACTATTTCAGTGAGTGTAGCTCAGTGCTACACTCACTATAACTACTGTCATTGTTTTCTGACAGTTGCTCTAAACTACGAGTGGTATTATTGAGTCGCTCATATTGAGGACGCTCAATAATACTCATTCATATCACTGTACACCATCTAAGATAATGATGTTCTGTTGCCATGTGACCCTCCCCCACTGTACTTAGCTCTTCGCCTGTTGTTGCAATATATAGTACACCACTCTTGCTGACTATTGCTTGCATCCTGCCCATTATTACCTTTACCTGTGAACTTGTTTATTGTCTTGATTGTAATTATCAGGTGTTGCATAACCCTTGTTGTAACTCTCTGTAAACATGTTGTTTATTGCTGTAGTTTGTATGCTGTTGGGTGTTGCATCACCCTTGTTGTCACTCTCCTGGGTTGTACCTGAAAACAGGCAGTTTCTGCCTTGTGTACCTACCTGGTTAACAAAATTGAATAAATAAATAAATATTCTAGTAGGGGAACTGGCCAAGCCCTTCAGTAGTATACATTAGGGTCTCTATGTCAACATTGTGTGTCTCACATATTTGCTACTCTATTTCTAGCCACTGAGGAATGTATCTAGTATTCTGTTCCTTTATTCCCCACATCTATAGCATTTCACCCTTGCAGTGCATGATAGTAGGCAAGAATGTCTGGTAGGTTTAAAGGGAACAGTCAACACCAAGATGCCCCACACTCAAGTGTGGGGCTAATCTAATGTGCTGGTCCCAATGTGCATTTGTGTGCAAAACATTTTTGGTTTACTTAGTTACTGTTTACTGTAGTATAGTAGATTGTATCAGACTAATTGTATGTGTTCACTTGTAGGCCGACATCTTCTGTTACTACAAATCCCAGAATCCTGAAGCTGACATCAGATGGTAGGCAGCAGTGGGAATTATTAGCCTGCAGTGCATGTCAGAATTTATATAAGCTCTGATCTTCTGTTTGCTCGTCCTGCTTTCCCCTGGGCTACAACAGTCATATAGAACTGTACTTAGCACCTGGAGAAACCAAAATCAGGAAATATCTGACCAGAGGTTATAAAAGCTCTAGCATGCACTTCAGACTATTGACTCTCTAACTGCTGCCAACTGCTCTAATGTCAGCTGCAGGGATCCTGGATTTGGGATGTCATTCTTGTTTTTATGTCTGATTCAGAAGATAACATCTTTTCTAGGTTTTTAATCTTGGAGAGCACCACCCTTGCTTTCTCTTGCCTATCCTTTAGTCTTTTGGTTGTTATAATTATTTCTTCCTTGTTAGTACTCATTGTGGTGCATCACACTGCAATAGCTCTAGGAACTGGCATTCTTCTCAAGAAGTTCACTGCAAATTGTTTGAGGTGTTCTACAGTGGCCTTATCCTTAATGATTTCTTGGTTTAATAAACAAAAGAAGGCAGTTGCCTATCGAGATTGTCTTCCACATGTGTGGACCATTAACCTAAATTTTGATTTAGAAACCATTTATCAAGTTTATTTTAAAAATTGAAACATTTAGTGAATCAACAATATCTTGTGGCAGAGAATTCCATAACCTAGGTGTTGGATGGTAAAAAAATATAACCTTTTATTTGTTTGCTTTATTTACCCCAATTGTTTGTTATGCAACCTAGCCACAATTCTTCTAGTAGAATAAGTTATACCACATTGATCCATCAGTACAGGTGATTGCACAATTTTGAATAGTTGTAAAAGATCACCTCTAGTTCTTCTCGGTTTGAGGAATGTAAACCAGTTTTCTGAGTCTAGTATCATAATCAAAATGTGTAAGATAAGGAACGAGTTTAGTTGCCCTACGCTGAATTTGTTCTATTCTATTGTTGTTTATGTACCAGCCTTTGTCTACCAACATTCTGCATAAAGGCTTGTGAATGTAAAACAGGTACATGGTCAGATATTACCATTGGTAGTATCATTGATAACCCCAGTCAGTGGCTAATTAGATAATAAATCCAAACTAAAGCTCATTCCATAAGGATTTGAATAGAAAGTGAATTATTTTGTAGTGGGGTGAAGCAACCACTGTAAATCCATTCATTTAACCATGTCATGCATTTATTTCCAAGGCCCATTTGGCTGCTGACAGCCCCCACCCCGCTCCTGCCTGACCAATTCTTTTCCAGAATGACATTCCTTTCCTCTGACAAGATTACAGGGCATTGGGCCATTGCTCCTTCAGTGCTTATGATGGTGACTACTAACCCCACTACCCACCCTGTTCTGTCTCTTCTTGGCCTCTCATTAGCACACACACCCTATTCACAGGATTCAAAATTGAGAGTAGATGGCTTTCTACACTGCAACACACCCATACATAATAAAAGTTGTTTACTCAATAGTGTACCACACAATGATGCATGGATAATCCCCAAGGTGAGGCTATAATAGAATAAAGCCAATTCCTCCACCATGGTCATCAATCTATAGACATCAGAGACTTGGTGAGTACCTTTGGGACCCCCCCTAAGCCCTGTGTAGTCCCTATTGGCTCATATATGTATTCAATGTTAGGGCTCAACAGATAACACGCTCAACTCTGGGACTGGAAGACTGGAAGGTTTTGATTCCAGATCCACACCAGGTACGTGGGGAAATACCAATAACTATCACTGTAGTGCAGTATGAGGAGGTGATGTACTATTGAGGTGCTCTTCTTGGACAGGATGTTAAACCAAGCTCTGTTCTTCCCCATGCTGGTCATTGTCCAGGTAGACGTTAAAGATCCCATGGCATTATCAAAGAAGAGGAGTTTATTTAATTAAAAGTAAAATATAATACCTACATGGTCTCAAAGAAAACAAATATGCATAATCATGATCAAGCATAATACAAACAGACAAAATAAGCAGGCAATTCTAGTGTTCTTATTTACATAACAAAACAAATAATATTCAAGAAAGAAAGGAATCAGAGAAAAATAAATTTACAGTCAAATATTATTAATTTGTTCAGTAAATGATATTAACTTTACTAATATTTGCATGCCTTCCAAAATATTTAAATTTCCTTGCATCAAGGATTTTACCTTCACAGATGTGTATCTCCTGTACCATATTATTTTATCGCATGCATGTATGAATGTATTTATTTATTTTTTTGTTTTATTTATTTATTTGAAAATCCTGACCAGGAAAGGCACACTGAGCCAAGACTGATTCCAGCTGCAATGAAGAGGAAGGAAACAGGGGAGGCAAATACATAGAACAGGCACAGTAACACAGTTAAATATAATTACATAGCATTGACACAGCTCACAGTTGCAGTAATGTGGAATAGAGTACATGATTACAACAAGAGTAAGGATGATAGGAGCAAGCAGTAAAAACAGGCAGTTCAGCCACACCTACACTGGGGTAGAAGGCAAATGTAAGGCAGTCAGGTAGGGGGGCAAACAGGAGTGGTGGAGGGAAGGAGTTCCACATGATAGCTGAGTGAAACAGGGAGTTAGTAAAATGGAAGGAGGATGGGAGTGAAGGGAGATGACAGAAAAAGGCTGCTTCTAGCAGAGGAGTGGGGATGAGGAATGACAAAAGTGTAAGGATCTCTGGAGTGCAGGGAGCAGGAGGCAGAGAAATGGAGGAGAGGAGTTAAGAGAGGTAAAGGAAGGGCCCCAAACAAGTATTTGGATTTGAATAAGGCACAAAGTTTCTAGCAACTTGAAGGTAGAGGAAGAATGGATAAGTAGGAGTAGAGTAAGAAATGGTGCATACAAGAGGGAGTTGGTAACAAAATGACAGAATGTGTTATAGAGGTATCCACTCTGGCGAGAGAGGAGGAGGAGTGGTTCCATACCATGTCTGTATAGTTAAAGACTGGGAGCACAATTTGGTGACAACTCACTGCATACCTACAGAGACCATCTTTATTGTGGTACAAGACACTAAGTTTAGGGCATAGCTTGTTGTGGATGATTTCAATGTGTGCAGAGAAGTCAAGTTTTCTGTCTAGCCACACAGTGAGATATTTGATTGAATTAACCACTTCAAGTGGAGTGCCATCCTAGGTGGAGAAGATAGGCAGAGTTCCGAGTCTGGTTAATTTTTGTCTGGTGCCAAAGGTCATGGACAAAGTTTTTTTCCTTTTGTGTGTTGACCCAGATTTGGTTAGATTGAAACCAACACAGGACATTGTGGAAGGCTTGCTGGAGCAGACATTCCACAGCTGTAGTGAAGGACCAGAGGTGTAAATGACTGTGTCACCTGCAAACTTGTTGATATGCAAATGGAACAAGCTGTGGAGTGGTCATTAAGGGAAATGGAGAACTGGGTGAGTCCCAGGAGAGAGCCTGTTGGACCCTGGCCTGGATGGGAAGTGGATGTAATAGGGCACTACCAGCCTGAACTGACTGCATGCAGCCAGAGACGTAAGAACAGAATCAGTCTACAGAAGGAACTGAGAGGTCAGCAGCGTCATCTTATTCTGGAGGAGAGGGTGGACACTGAGTCAAAGGCCTTGGCCATATCAATGAAAATGTCAGCTATGATGTGCCCCATATCCATCCCTGAGAAGATGGAGTCAGTTTATTTTATTTTATTCTTTTGGTAACCAGGTAGGCCCACTAGGCACAAGTGCCTGTTTTCAGGGGCAACCTGGGAGCACTTGCTCAGAGTCACACAGTATGTAAGTAGAGGCTGTGGTAATCAAACCCAGGCCTGCTGGATGTACCAAGTTCATTCACTGCTCATTACTCTAACCTCTAGGCTATACTACCAGACCCAAAGTTACACCAAATAACGGTTACATGCAGCAGGGAGGAGACGGTGGGGTGATGCTTCAGAAGCCTGACTTGGACAAGGAGAGGAAACTGGTGGAGGACAGAAATTGGGGAGTCTGGTGTAGATTAGCTTCTGTTGCAGTTTAGCAAAGGAAGGGAGGAGGAAGATTAGCCAGAAGTAATCCGTAGAGGAAGGATACCTCCTCTCTTTGTGGAGTGGAAAAACTTGCGAGATTGCCAGACAGCACTGACAGAGAGGAGATATTACATACCATATCTACTACCACATTAGGTGGGTTATATTTCTATTATGTACTAAAGGAAAGTCTGGCTTTCCAGAGGAATTATTACAGGTTGCAATATTCAACGAACCACCATGGTAAATTTCAGTGCCACTTCCTGATATGAAGGTTTATTAAACAGTGGTTCCTTAACATTTTCCAGAATTGTTGTGTAAAAGGACAGTTCAGTAAAAAATGTGTCTGTGTTTCTAGTATTCCTGGGCATTTTGAGTGGAATTCTCTTTCATTAATGTTTTGTATTTCATGGCATCCTTAACTCTTAGGCAACCTAACCATACTTTGCCCCAGGTTGATCATTCCCTACCCACCGTCAGTGTTTTTCTTATAAGTAGTTTCTCTTTTACTGGGTTAGGGTGACTTCCCCAGAGTCCTTGCAAAAAAATCCACTATATAATTTAATTTCCAATTCAGCAAAGAAAAGAGATGTGGCTGGTGAATAAAAACATGTATGATAAAGATTTTAATAAAAAATGTTTTCCTTCCAACTGCTCTTGGATTCCATATAGTCAGGCATACTTCCACCTGCTGAAGGCATGATTGTTAGTTTCAAAGAGACATATATTTATGTCTGAAGAGTAAATCTAAGAGTATTATTGGATTTTAAGTGATATGAATACCTGCTAGTTCCTGTACTGGTTGCTGTTGAGCACCTACTCCTTCACAGAAATGTAAATGTGCTGTGTATAACGGAATAGATATGCATGCTAATTGTGTAATGTTTGCATGCGTTTGCATACACAAAGTGAACCTAAGTGAACCAGGTCAAAAGCAAATCAGGTTTGTATGCTGCAAGCTTGACATGTGTACAGCAGGTTCACAGGCTAAATCATTTCTAAAAATCATATCAGGTTCATGTGTTTCAATTTCTTGACATGAGTGCAGCAGTTAAGCTGGTGTGACATCATTTAAAAATCACATTAGGTTCACATGTTGCAAGCTTGCCATGTGTGCAACAACTAAGCTGGTACAAATATCATCTAAAAAACACATCAGTTTCTATTTTTCTATACTACTGCTTGCAATTAGAGCCATTAAAATACATTTTCATTGACTTCATTAAAATGTGATAAATTTATTAATTCTGATCCTTTTGCAAGTTGTTAATTGGCTTTTGATTTGTGTCATTAATTTTCCATTGATTTGTAAGTATTGTTTACTATGCATTAAATGCCTAGGATATAGTCAGCCAATGTCCCCCATTCCAGATGTGGGAAGAGTGGCCTCTGTGTTGTAAAGCCTGTCCTTTCTGTTTTGAAGGCCATGCAACCCCTTATGCATATTTAGTGCTACAAATGTGTTTTCCATGACTGATTTGGCTCACTTACTTTCCCTTTGTTATTCTGTATGGAGCATTTATGCAATAGGTGTGGAACTGAAAGCAATTGCATAAATCCATTTATTTCCATATGTGGGATAATCTAACCACCCTAGATTTATCCCATATGTGGGATAAATGCAAACTGTCAATCAAAGCTTTTTGTTCACTATTTTGACAAACAAATATGAATAACTTTGAAATGAAAATGATAACATAGTACTGTGAGCACAAAAAATGTTCAGGACAAAAATATCTACAAAATGAGTGATGTTTCATTCATAGATACCTTTTAGTTTTTTATAATTAGCAAAAACAGCATAAAATCAATTTTCTTTTCACTTTTCAGACAAACAAATGTAAATAACTTTAAAATGAAAATAGATAGCAAGGTACTGTGAGAACAAAAATATTTCAGCACAAAATGTCTAAAAATGAGTGATGTTTCATTCATAGAACCTTTTAGTTTTTCATAATTAGCAAACAACAGCATAAAATTCAATTTTCATTTCACTTTTTGACAAAACAAATGTGAATAACTTTAAAACAAAAAAGGTAACATGATTCTGTGACCATGACATTTGTTCAGCAAAGTTCTCTACAAAATGAGTGTTGTTTCATTTAATAGCAACCACCACACTAGACGGACACACACTAGGAAAGTTAACCAAAAGTCCCAGAAAGTCCCAGAAATTATCATTAAAAAAGAAGATAAACAGTCAAAACCAAATGTTCCTGCACTGATAAGAAGCATCCCTATTGCATAAATGGAAATATACAATGGTAGCTGTCAGATAAATAGTTATCTACACTTGTGCTGTTTTGACCTGGGACACCTCACCGTGGCTTACCACCGTGAAGTTACCCGAGGTCAAACAGCACTTGTGTAGATAAATCATTTATCTAACAGCTTACCATTGTATATCCCATTTATACACTATGGCTACCAGCACTCTGTGCTGAGTAGGGTCTTGGAACTATGCACCATACATCACAGTTTGTCACTGAAATCAGGAACTATTTGGGACACTAACCTCATGATGATCGGGACATATCCTGAAACATGGAGATACAGTACCCCAGAACTAGCGAAAACCATTGCATTTACTTCTACCAATATTAGCACCTGAGAATAAATTTCTACCATAAAGCAAGGTGCAATTTAGGTAGGACAGAGGGGGCAGTTGACCCCCCCTACATTTAATGCCTAGGTTGTTCTTATGGTGTGGCATTAATGGCATTACATTTGGATGTATTCTTTTGCACAATAAGTGCCCCTCAGCCTTGTGTGTGCTCAAGCTGCAGGTGCACTCTTGACTTGACTGTGTCTATATTGTGTTGTCCTCTCTCCACCTATTTGCGGTGGTGCCATCACATATGACATGAAGAAGTTCCAGCCAAGCAAGAGCACATGAGTCACATGAGTGCAACACTGTCTTCTTTTCCTGCCATACAGTAGGCAAGCTGCACACTACAGCTTGGAGGTCAGTAGGCACTGAACTCTCAATAGCAGTGTTGTGACAGTGTATTTTGTTGGTCTACTCTTAGTCTCCATCTCCCTTGTTGGCTGGAGGGGCAGAGGTGAGCTGGAAGCTAACTTGAGACTATGCTACCTACTTACTACTACACTCACCTCATAAAAATAGCACAGACCCTGGGGCAGCAAGCCAGGCATAGCAGCAGTGGTGAAAGCAGAGTAGGCAGCCTTCACAGGCCTTGATCAGTGCAGTGTGGCAGCAGCCACAGCAGCAGCCAAGCAAAAAGCAAGCAACACAGGTTGGGTGGGTTCAGTTGGTTAAGGTGACTTGGTGGAAGATCATGTTGGGGCCTGGTTTGGTCGAGTTCTAGCATCCAGCCTCTGGCTGAAGGATAGAGGAGGAGGAACAGAAACTGAGCTGGTGGCACACTAGGCTAGGTTGTAGGTTCTGCGCAGATGGCCCGATAATCAAAAGTAAATATATATATTTTAAATGGGGATCTAGGAAGGAGGAAGGACTGAAATATTTATATGTTTTCCACATTTCTATGCCTTTGACCACCACAGAACAACATCGGAGAGTAGGGTGGGTTTCTAGCTTCTATGAAGCACCCCCTGCAATGTCTTAACCAGCACCACAATATTCTGACTTTCAAACTTAAATAAAATGTCCTTATTGATTTTGCCTGCACTAATTGTCAGCTCTGCTGCCGAGGACTTTAAATTAATTAACCTTATTATCTGAACATGTGCTAGTTTGTCTGCTCCCTGTGATTTTTGCCCCCCGCTCTCCTCCTACCATTATTAAATGCTTCCTTGTCCCGCCTACTTAACCTAGCTGATTGGCTTGCTTGACCACAGGAGGAGTGGCTTCACATTTTAGTTTTGTGGTGCACTTGTCTCTCTCTCTCTCTCTCTCGCTCTCTCTGGTTTCCTGACTATTTAAACTGCAAGTGCTGTTTGTCCCATCCTGCTGGGTGGCTGTATTTTGGTTGTTCTGTCAATTATTTTCCTGTTACACTGCTATTCACTTGTTGCTTCACCTCTTTCTTCCTGAAGGCTACTGCCTCATGCATATTGTTTTGGGGCCAATAGCTTAATTTCTGTGCTCACTCCTACCCCTATTTGACTGCCTGAGTTTCATATCTTCCCCTGAGCCCTTACCTAATTTTTGGAGAGCCCCTATTTTAATCTGTTGGGGAGCTGCTATCTTTATCTGGGCTTAAATTTTCTCCTGATTGGCAAACTGAGTTCTATTATATTTCATATATATGAGTTGTATACCTAATTTGTTTCAAGTGATACTCTGCCTATTAAATGTCTGCTTAATTTCTAGCTATCTTGTTCTGTACAGGTATTTTGTCCTGTTTCAACCTGTTACTGCAGAATTTTAATTGATCCTAGCATTTCTTTATGACTTAACCAAAATGTTGTTGCAAATTCATCTGCAGAGTGTCTGTTGTGTAACTTATGAGAATTCTACTATTTCTGCTCAGTGTTCTGCACCTCCACCGGATACATCAAGCACGGTGCTCCAACGCCAAGATGAAGGATTCTTTCTTTTCAGTAACCTGTTGATTGGGTGAAACCTTCCAACTGTGCTAATTGTTACATAACATTTGTACATGCTGCAAAACTGGCCACTACCTCAGCTGCCTCCCACTGCAGCTCCTCAGGTACTATAACCATGCCATAAAGATCTCAGAAACATGGATACATCTGATAAGCCTATCCCTCTCCAGAGACATTATGTGAAACCCAGGACCCCAATCTGGTATGTCACCTGTTTCTTTTCCTCAGTAGTTCTCAAACAAAAGGATAAGGATTGCACACCTGAATATCTGAAGTCTCACTGAAAATGCTGCAGAGCTGGAAGCCTGGATGTCTTACTGCTCCCTGACATTCTTGGTTTGACTGAGACGTGGATCAAGCCCTCTATCCCTGACTCCTTCTGTTCCATAAAGGGTTACAAACTGCTCTGAGTGGATTGCCCCTTCTAAGAAAGGTGGGGAGTTGCCTTTTCTTTAAAGATCGCCTAAACTTAACAGTTCTCCAAACTGCCCCTCTAGGTTCCTGTGAGGCTCTACATGCTGTCCCTAGTGCTCAGGAATGCAAAGAAACTTTAGCTGATATGTGTATATAACCCTCCCAAGTGTGGCATTTCTGGCTTTAAAACACTGTTGGCAAACCTTGCAGCCATAAGGTAACAATGAAATCCTGCTACTTGGGGACCTAAACCTTGACATGCTTGGAGAAAAATGCTGGTACTTACAACTCTGTACTTGGGAAATTTCTTCTATCCCAACTCACCACCTGCCCAACAAGAGTTCCAATTTGTGGCAGCCATCACTCCTTCCTCGACTGGATTGTTGCAAACAGAATCAACAGGATCATAGCTGCAAGCACCCTACCTGACTTCATCGGTGACCATCTTCTATTTTTCTGGGTTTGGAGTGCTTGCAGGTCAAAGCCACCTAGGAAATTCAATTCCATGATTTCTGAATCTAAGCACGGGCACTGATGGCTGATGTGCCAAGTGTGGACTGGTCTCCCTTGTATCATACCACGGATGTTGAGTGTGCTCTGAACTATCTCTTAGCCTCCCTTCTGGCTATACAGGATAAATGTCTGTCCCTTAGAAGGCAACAAGTGTGGGGCACTGATACTAAATGGTTACACAGGGATCTACTGTTTGCTATGAGAGAAAGGAACAGAGCATGGACCAAAGCAAAGGAATCATCTCTGCAGGTGGATTGGGAAGAATACAGGAAATGGAGAAACACCTGCAAAGAGCCATCTGGGATGCAAGGGATCCTACTGCAAAAGCTGCTACTGTCCTCTGTAAAAGACTCACATGGTTTTTGGTCTCACATTGAGTCCCTACTGAGGCAAGGAAAAAGGCTGAAATCACTGAAATGAGAATAAATCCCTTACATAAATAATTATATGAAATGTTTTCATGCTGCACACAAAACTACCAAAGTGATATGCATGCTGCAAGTATGATTTAAATGTTAAATTGAACCAATTGCATGCATATGGCATGCGGCAGCAGGAAACCATGATTTTTATGTTAAATTGGGAAAGACTACATGCATGTGGCATGACTACAAACAGCAAGTGGTCACTGATAACTGCACACATAAAAGTTAAGTGACTTGCTCAGGATCACACCATACACAAGTAGGAGTTGATGAGATTCAAACCCAGGTCTTCATGCCTCCAAGACTCCTGGTTTGCAGTTATGCCTTTAATCACTAAATCAAACTGTCTGCACACATATTGCTCACTTGAACTTCAATACACAATGTATCTGGATACATCTGAATGCATGTGGCATGCTTGTAGCCACTGTTATGTTTTTCAGTTTTCATGTCCCCTCATCTCAGTTTCACAGCTGAACTGTAGCACACATACCAATGAAAACACATGTGGTTTTTCCATCTACAATATACAAACTTACCCACAAAACCACTTAATTACTTCTGTCCGGCCTGTACTCCTACTATTTTCTCTCATAGTTCTGAATGCTTTCACCCAAACAGACTTTTAAGGTGCAAACACATACATAGCAATTACTCAACACACACACCCACATAGCCAGTCCACCCCCATGCACACACACTGTAGTGGGTACGGCCATGGTGTTACAGACAACCCACCAAATACATATATAAGTGAAAAGTCTCTTACTTGAGTACTAGGGATCCAGAGGCAGGAGTCTTTAGAGATGATGTCCACGGGTCAGAGTGCTGGGCGTACCCTTGAAATGAATGAAGTTATTTTTTATTACCATTTTATATGTTATGATGATGAGTTGGAGAATAATAGGCCACTGCTCTACTAACAAGGCCCTTGTTAGTCAAGCGGTGGCCTTCATTAATCTCCAACTCTCCATCAATAATGTATAAAATAATAATAAAATATCCCCATTTGTTTCGATGGTGCACATCCTTCAGTCTCCTTTGCCCTTTGTCATAATGTGCCTGAGCGTGGGGATGTGGTGGTCTGCTTCACTGGGGGAGGCATAAGCCTGACAATAGTGACCAATAGATTTTGCATACCATACCACTCAACTGTCTGTGAATGCAAGGGACAGCTCTAGAATGTCTGTAACATCTCTAAAAGCTACAACTGTTTGTTTTGACTGAAAAGTAATATGCAAATCAGGAAAAATTCAAATGTATAAGATTCATCTGTGTATACCCTGGAGCAGGGCATCAGATTTGTGATTAAACTCATCCAGTTACTAACCAGTTTTTTTCCTGGCTGAAGTTCTGTCCCCACCCCCAAAAACTCTGTCCAAGATTGTAATCCCTGACTCTGTTCTATTCAGTACCATCCCTATGGGTCATGAAGCTGCCCAAAGCTAATGAAACATGAAAACACATAAATATTTCAGTCCTTCCTCCTTCCCCAATCCCCGTTAAAAATTATTTACTTTTACTTACCCAGCCATATGGCCAGAACCTGCAGCCTGGCATAGTGTGCCCACCACCCCAGTTTTCAGTCCACTCCCCTCTGTCCTTCCACCAGAAGTTGGATGCTAGAACCAACTGTCACAGACCCCAACATGGTCTACGCACAGTCTCCTCACCAACCAAACCTACCCAACCTGGGTTGCTTGCTTCTTGCTTGCTTGCTATGGTTGTTGCCACACTACACTGATCAAGGCCTATAAAGGCCACCCACACCACTGTCACCACTGCTGCTAAGCCTAGCTTGCTGCCCTGGGGGTCAGTGCAGTTTTTTGCAAGATGAGCCTAGTAGAGTAAGTAGGTAGCCTACTCATGAGTTAGCTTCTAGCTCATCTTCTGCCCTTCAGCCACCAGGGAGATGGAGACTCACTAAGAGTAGACCAACAAAATATGCTGTCACAACACTGCTATTGAGAATTCAGTGTTCACTGACTCCTCCAAGCTGTGGTGTGTAGTCTGTCTACTCTGTGGCAGGAAAGACAGTGTCACACTTGCAAGATTCATGCACTCTTTCTTGGCTGGAGCTCATCCACATAACTTGTTATTGTGCCACCGCTAATAGATAGAGAGTGGACAACACAATACAGACACAGTCAGGTATGGAGAGTACCTGCAGCCTGAGCACACACAGGCCAGGTGGGCACTTATTATGCAAAGATTAAATCCAAATTTAAAGCCATTATTACCACACCATAAAAACAACCTGGACACAATGGGGAGGGGGCTACCCCTCTGCCCTACCTAAATGGCACCCCAGCTTTAATGACAGAAATTCATTATCAGGTGCTAATGCAATGGTTTCCACTGTGTTCTGAGTTACTGTATCTCCATGTTTCATGATGTTTCCTGATCATCATGTGGATTAGTGTCCTCATTAGCCCTTATTTTGAGTATCCATGCCCTCATTTCCATGACAAATGTGAGGTATGGTGCATGCTTCCAAGACCTTACTCAGCACAAAGAGTGCTAAGCATGGCCATAGTGTACATGCTCAATACAGAATGGCAAAAGGAAAGTAAATGAGATGAAACAGTCATGGAGAAACACATTTGTAGTGCTAAATATGCATAAGGATTTGCATTGTCCAAAACAAAAGGATAGACTTTACAACACAGAGGCCTCTCTTCATACATCTGGAATGGGGATGCTGAGTGGCTATATCCGAGGCATTTAATGCAGTAAGCAAACAATACTTTGAAATGAATGGCTATTTAACGACAAAAATCAAAATCCACTAAACAACTTGCAAAAGGATCAGAATTAATAAGTTTACCTAATTTTTATGGAAATTCAAATGAAATGTATTTTAATGACTCTAATTGCTAGCAGTGGTATAAGCAGTAGAAACTGATGCATTTTTTAGATGAAATTTGCACCAAGCTTAACTTGCTGCTTTATGGCAAGTGTGCAGCATGTGAACCTGATGTGATGTTTAATGATGTTCACACCAGCCTACCTGTTGCTCACACGCCGAGCTTGCAGCATGTGAACCTGATTTGCTTTTTAGACCAGGTTTGCTTAGGATCACTTTGTGTATGTGAACTGCATGCAAACATTGCACAATTAACATGTGGCATGCATTCTGCATGTACACAGCACAGCTAAATTTCTGTAAGTGATGGTATCAATTGCAACAATTTGCACACTATCACTAATGCCCTGAACTCCTACTTCTCAGATCTTTCCAACTTTACAGTTCTCCTGGAGCAATCCCTGACCCTACCATCAAGAGTATGGATATGAACCTAGTGCGTTTAATTTAAGGGCTGTCTCTACCAGTGAGGTTTGGCGTCTGCTAAAATCAATTCCTGCCCATGGCTCTTCAGGGTTGGATAGAATGTTGCTGCAGTTCCTAAAAGCAGCTGCCCTGCCTTTGCTGCACCTGTAACAAGGATCCTCAATCTCTCTATTACCACTGGAGTAGTACCCTTGGTCTAGAAAATTGTGAAGTCGTGCCTGTGTTTAAGAAAGGGATCCTTTGAGTTTAAACAACTACCACCCTATAGCTATCCTCTCAGTCCTGAACAAGCTTCTGGAGAAAGTAGTGGCACCTCAAGTGTCAGAATAAACTGGCCCAAACAGCCTGCTCTCCTCACCCAGTATGGTTCTAGGCAATCCCATAGCACCAATATGCTGCTTATCCAATTAACGAATGATATAAGATTAGCCATGGACAAAGGCCAACTCACTGGGGCTGTATTTGTTGACCTGTCAAAGGCATTTGATCTGGTTAATCACCCACTTCTGTTAACCAAGCTGTCATCTCTAGGCTTCTCTAGAGGTGCCACCTCTTGGTTTGCTTCCTGTCTCACAGGCTGAACTCAGCTTGTGGAAATCAGTATAGGTCAAGTATGCTCCTGCCCCTACCTGCCATGGAGTACCTCAAAGATCCATTCTTGGACTTTTACTGTTCTCTCTCTCTTTATCAATAACCCTAAACTCCCTGGTCTCTCCTCTATCATCCTCTATGCAGATGATATGGTTCTTTACACCAGTAACAAGGACCTTGTATCAATAAATGCAATGCTACAGACAGACTTCGACTGTCTGAATACCCGGCTGAAGCATAGTCTGCTCCTGCTAAACACAAAGAAAGCTGTTGCCATGTTGTTTGGCTCTGCCCCCAGAATCAAGTCCTGTTCTGTTCCTCTTACTATAATGGGTCCCGATGGCTCCCACCTGGAGGCAGTTGATCACTTTAAGTGTCTGGGAGTCACAATTGACCCTTTGCTTGACTTCAGCCTTCATATAGCTAACACTTGCAGAGCTGTCAACATTAAACTGGGGCTAGCGAACAAAATATGATCATCAATAACGGCAGCTGCATGACTTGCTATTGCTCAGGGGGTCCTCAGACATAATCTTACCTATCACCTCACTGCGTTCATGGACTCTAACATAACTGCCCTTCAGAAATGGGACACCTGCTATAATAATACCTGTCACTTCACTCTAGCTGTCCCTAAACTTACTCATCGCTGTGTGCTCTACTTTCAATCTGGGAGGCGGCTGTCCCCTCCTCCACTTGTACTTACATAATTGACTGCCTTATAGATAACATTATCTGAGCATGAGCTCCTGAATCCCTTGCCAACATGTTATACCTAAACTCTCAGTCTTACCTACTGAGATCTGCTGAGAGGCTGCTTCTACACATTCCTCATTGTACAACCAGAATGGCTGAACATGCTTTTTGCCTCAGCTGCACTGAAGCTCTGGAATTCCTTCCTGGATCACATCAGATTCTCCCAGTCACACCAGACCTTTAAGAAGGATCTTTACTCTTTTCTCCTAGCCAGTGACAAATGCTCTTCTGCTGTGCCCTGATTCTCCCCTCCAACCCTATACGATTAGTATTCCTGCATTTAAGACTCTTAGTACTTAGTAATTTCTGTGACACCTGTACTGCTTATATGCTGCATCCCAATGTATTGTGAGTGTTGCGTTACTTCCATTATTCATTTTTTCTGATGTACATTATCCCTTATACTATCTCTAGCAACTCACCTTCTTTTGCTTGTGTAACTCTCCCAGGTCTTATGCCTGAAAATAAGGCAGTCTTTGTCTTGTGCACCTACCCGTAAACAAAAATAAATAAACAAAAATAAATTAATTAATTAATTTGGGCAGCTTCATAATCCATATGGGGTGAGTATTGAATGGAAAGGATTTGGGGACAGAAATCAGGACAAAGTTTATTTTGTGGGGGTTCAGAACTTCAGCCAGGAAAATAATTGGTTAGTAACTGGTGGGTTTAAGCCTACATCTGATGCACTGCTCCGGGGTAAAGACAGATTAATCTTATACACTTGAATGTTTCCTGATCTGCATATTACTTTTCATAGAAACATAGACTTTGACGGCAGAAAAGGACCACTTGGCCCACCAGTCTGCCCATTTCCCTACCTACTGGATAAGCTGCAGATTCTAGTTAACCAACAGCCTGCTTCCTGCAACCCAAGACTATATTGCTTTGTGTCTGTCCCAAGCATGTTTGAATTCCCCACTGTTTTAGACCAACGACCTCCTCAGGAAGGCTGTTCCATGTATCCACCTCTCTCTCGTGAAAAAGAATTTCCTCACATTACCCTGAGCCGCCCCTCTATCTTTAAACTGTGCCCCTTGTTCTTACACATCTCTTTCTGAAAGATGCTACCTCCTGGACTTTGTTGATTCCCTTGAGGTACTTGAACGTTTCTATCATGTCCCCCTGTCCCTCCTTTCATCAAGGGTATACATATTAAGCTCTCTCAGTCTCTCTTCATATGGTTTCTGATGTAGACCCTGCACCATTTAGTTGCCCTCCTCTGGACTGCTTCCATCCTGTCTATGTCCTTGCGTAGATGAGGACTCCAAAACTACACAGTACTCAGATGGGGTCTCACCAACTGTCTGTATAGAGGGATAATCACTTCCTTTTCTACTTGATGATGCCCTTCCTATGCATCCCAGTATCCCCTGGCTCTCCTTACTGACTTCTCACATTGCTTACCCACCTTTAGGTCATCTGACATGACTACTCCCAGGTCCCTTTCCATTTTTGTTGTTGTTAGTACCTCCCCTGCTATTGTGTACTCTTCTCCTGGGTTTTGTTTCCCAGGTGCATTACTTGCACTTCTTTGCATTGAATCTAAGTTGCCATATGTCTGACCATTCCTCCAACCTTGCCAAGTCCCTTCTCATCTTTTCTACCCCTCTTGTGTATCAACTCTGTTACAGATCTTTGTGTCATCTGCAAAGAGGCATACCTTTCCCTCCAGACCCTCTGCAATGTCACTTATAAAGATGTTAAAGAGGATTGGACCCAGTACTGAGCCTGAGGTACTCCACTAGTAACCCCTTTCTTTGGAATGTGTTCCATTCACTATTACCTTCTGTGTCCTGTTGTGCAGCCAGTTTGCTACCCAGGCCACCACCCTGGGACCCACTTCCAGGCTGGCTAACTTGATTATTAATCTTTTGTGCGGGACTGTGTCAAATGCCTTGCTAAAGTCTAGGTAGGCCATATCCACAGCCCTCCCTGGTCTATTACTTTGGTCACCCAGTCAAAGAAATCTATTAGATTAGTCTGACATGACCTTCCTGCTGTAAATCCATGTTGCTTTGGGTCCTGTGCCCCACTGGCCTCTAGGTGCTCAACAATTCTTTCTTTCAGAAGTGATTCCATCATTTTCCCTACCACTGAGGTCAAACTTACAGGTCTGTAGTTTCCTGCTTCTGCCTTGCTCCACTTTTGTAAAGGGAATCACATCTGCCCTCCTCCAGTCCTCAGGTACCACCCCATCCTGCCATGATTTGTTAAAAGTGTGGTCAGTGGTGTCACTAGGTCCCCCTTAGTTCTTTTTAGGATTCTGGGGTGAATCCCGCAGGCCCCATTGCTTTGTCCACCTTGGAGTTTTAGGAGTTCTTTCTTCTGTGAATGGACTGGTATCAACCCCTACCCAGAGTGCTCCTATTGTCTGGTTTAGGTAACTGCTTCTCATCTTCTTTGTGAATACTGAGCAAAAGTATTCATTCAGTATCTCTGCCTTTTCACTGTCTCCCTCTGCCCACCTCCTCTCTCCTTTATTAATCTTCAATCCCTCCCTTAACCTTTCTATGCTCCCTAATGTACCTATAAAAGGTTTTATCCCCTTTTGACCGAGTTGGCTATTTTTCTCTCGGTTTGTGCCTTTGCCATTCTGACTGCCTTTCCTACTTCTTTCTGCTTTAATTGATACAGTTCCCTGTCATGCTTCCTCTGTGATTCCTTATACTTTTTGAATGCAGCCTTTTCTCCTTAACCTTTCTGCCACCTCTTTTGAGAACCATAGTGGTTTTTACTCCGCTTTGTTTTCTTTATTTGTTTTACTCAAAGACTTGTTGCCTCTATGATGGCAGTTTTGATTTTTCTCCATTGTTCTTCCACCCTCCTATTTGGCCATTTGCTAGTGCATCTTCAGGTGTTCACCCATTTTGCCAAAGTCAGCCCTTCTAAAGTCCAGTATCCTTGTTTTTGTATGGCTTATCTCCATGGTTGTGCTCATTGTGAAGCACACTGTGCAGTGGTCGCTTGTTCCCAGATGTCTACTGACTTCTAATTTGTGATCCTCTCCATTTGGGAGTACCAGGTCTAGTATTGTCCCTTCCGAGTGGGTTCCAGCACTAGCTGTCTATGTCTGCCTCTGCAGGGCATCGAATGACCCTGCTCTTGGATGTGGCTGCAGTACATGTCCTCCAGTTAACATCTGGCATATTCAGGTCCCCCATCAACAGTATCTCCTTTTTCAGCCATTTTGAGAATGTCCTCTATCATTTTCTTGTCCATTTCCTCCCTTGAGGCGGGGTCTGTATACAACCCCTGTGCGGATTACGTGCCATTCCCCATCTCCAAGGTAACCCAAGTGCCTCTTGCCCTCCCCTTTACTTTTTAGTTCTGTAGCTTTGATCCCTTCCCTTATGTATAGAGCTACTCCACCTCCTCTTTTGCCTTCCCTGTCCCTTCTGTAGACTGTGTACCCTGGTATGTTGACATCCCATTCATGGTTCTCGGTGTACCATGTTTCTGTGACTGCCACAATATCCAATTGTTCATCTTCCATCAAAGCTGCTAGCTCAGAGAGCTTGTTCCCAGACTACGGGCATTAGTAGTCATTGCCCTCCATTTAATGTTGGCTTGATCCTTTTTCCCCATCCTGCTCTTATTGCTCTCATCTATTTTACCATTTACCCCCATCCTGCCCTGTGTTGAGCTCTGTACCTCAGTGTTTACCTACTACCTGCCCTGTTTTGTTGGGGAGGCTTGACTTTCCTGCCTTTTATCAGTACATCTCCCTTATCAGCTACAACAAATAAATTTTACAATTTAGAGGCATTCCAGACATTCAAGAACTTGCCAACTAGGGGATAACTAGCACCTGGCCTCCACTGAATGTTGACTCTCTGCTGAACTCTGAAATGGTACCCCTGCCACAAAGTCTAAATTTATGGGCCATCCTCTGTGTGAGCAGAAGGTTTACCATGAGGGATGGATGAGGTGCAGAGCAGTTTTCAGGGTAAAATAAGGGCTGTCCCTTGTATTCAGGGACAGTTGAGTTGTATAGCATGCACAGACTATAGGAGATCCACTATAGTTAGACTTATGACCTCCCCAGTGAAGCTGACCTCCATCCCATACTCAAGCACATTATGACATAAGGCAAGGGAAACTGCATTGGTGTATCTCATTGAAATGAATGGGTATTTTATTACTATTTTATGCATTATTGATGGAGAGTTGGAGATAATGAAAGCCACCGCCCACTAACAAGGGCCTTGTAGTAGAACTGTGGACTTCATTATTCTCAAACTTGCCTTCATAATGTATAAAATAGTAATAAAAAATAACTCCATTCATTTACAGAGTATGCCCCAGCACTGTGACCCATGGACATCATCTCTTAAAGACTCCTGCCTCTAGCTCCTAGTACTAAGGTAAGATAATCTTGGCTTATATCTGTACTTGGTGGGTTGTCTATAGCAGCATGGCCACACCTTCTGCAGTGTGTGTACATGGGGAGGACTGGCTATGTGGATGGGTGTCGAGTTATTACTACCTGTTTGCCCCTTAAGTCTGCTTGTGTGGAAGCATACAAAATTATTGAGAGAAAATAGTAGGAATACAGGCCAGACAGAAGTAATTAAGTAGTTTTGTGGGTAACTGTGCATACTGGGGTGGGAAGAACTAAATGTATTTCCATTGGTATAAAGCGCTCACAGTTCATCAGTGCAACCAAATGAAGGGATAAGAAAACTAAAAGATGTAATAGTGGCTATGAGCATGCTGCATGCATGCAGATGTTTGCAGATTTGTATCAAAGTACAAGTGAGCCATATGTGCAGGTAATATAGCTTAGAGGTTAAAGGCACTGAACAGCAAATGAAGAGACTTGAAATCTGAAGACTTGGGGTTGAATCTTATCAACCCCCAATCATATATGGTGTGATCCTGAGCAAGTCACTTAACTTTTATGTGTGCAGTTATCAGTGACCACTTGCTTTTTGCACATGCCACAGTCATGCAGTCCTTTCCAATTTAACATAAAAAGTATACTTACACTTGTTGCTGCACGCATGCCACATGCATGCAATCAGTTCCAATTTATAATTTAAATCATGCTTGCAGCACGATATCACATGGGTAGTTTTATGTGTGCAGCATGGAAACCTTTCATATAATTATTTCTGTAAGGGCTGAACATGAGCCAAATTGTGAGGAAAATAAAGATATACCCTTACAGAAACATAGGTGTGCTGTGTACATGCAGAATGCATGCTACATGCTTCATTGTGCAATGTTTGCATGCAGTCCACATAAGCAAAGTGATCCTAAGCAAACCAGGTCTAAAAAGCAAATCAGGTTTGCATGCTGCAAGCTTGACATGTGCACAGCAGGTAATGCGTGAACATCTTCTAAAATTACATAAAGTTTGTGTGTTGCAGACTTGACATGAGTGCAGCAGTTAAACTGGTGTGAATATCATTTAAACATCACATCAGGTTGACATGCTGCACACTTCGGTAGCAGCAGCTAAGCTGGTACAAATCTCATCTAAAAAGCACATCAGTTTCTATTAGAGTCATTAAAATAGATTTTATTTGAATTCCTATAAACATTAGGTAAACTCATTAATTCTGTTACTTTGCAAATTGTTTAATGGCTTTTGATTTTTGTCATTAAACTGACATTTATTTTACCAGGAGGGCACACTGAGCAGAGTATCTTCATTCCAGGTGCATCCTGGGGAGGGGCAAGGAGAACATAACAAGTACAATAGAATATAAAGGCAACAATGATCATACATATACATGATTAAAGGGTACAATAGATACAGAGTGCAATAGTACAGTGTCATACCATAATATGTACAGAAGCGGAATAAGTAGTTCCTTAATGACTCTAGTTGAAGCAACTTGTGAAACAGAACAACAAAGGTTCCATTCCAGATGTACGAAGAGGGCCTCTGTGTTGTGAAGCCTATCCTTTTGTTTTGGACAATGCAGATTCCTTTATACATACTTAGTGCTACAAATGTGTTTCTTCATGACTATTTCATCTCACTTACTTTCCTTTGTCATTCTGTATTGAGCATATACACTATGGCCATGTTCAGCATGCTTTGTGCTGAGTAGGGTCTTGAAGCATGCACCATACCTCACATTTTGTCACTGAAATGAGGGACATGGACATTCAAAATGAGGAACAATGAGCAACACTAACCTACATGATGATTAGGACATCATGAAACATGGAGATACAGTACATCAGAAGACAGTGGAAACCATTGCATTAGCACCTGAGAATAAATTTCTACCATTAAGCAGCAGTGCCATTTAGGTAGGCAGAGGCAGTTGTGCCACCCTTCATATCTGTGCCTAGGCTGTTCTTGTGGTGTAGCAATAATGGCTTTACATTTGATTTAATCTTGCACATAAGTGCCCACCTGGCCTGTGTGTGGTCACGCTGCAGATACTTCCATACTCAACTGTTCTGTATTGTGTTGTCCACACTCTCCACATATTAGTGGCAGCACAATCACATGTGATGTTGATGAGCTCCAGCCAAAAAGAGCACATGTGTCTTGCAAGAGCGACACTGTCTTTCCCACCACGGAGTAGAAAGACTGCACACTACAGCTTGGAGGAGTCAGTGAGCACTGAACTCTTAATAGCAGTGTTCTGGCAGCATGTTCTTTTAGTCTACTCTTAGTGAGTCTCCATCTCCCCTAGTGGGTGAAGAAGCAGAGGGTGAGCTAGAACTAACTCAAGACTAGGTACCTACTTACTCTACTAGGCTTGCCATGTAAGAAAAAATAAGCACAGACCCCCACAGCAGCAAGCCAGTCTTACCAACAGTGGTGACAGTGGTGTGGGTGACTTTCATAGGCCTTGATCAGTGCAGTGCAGCAGCCACAGAAGCAGCCAAGCAAGAAGCAAGCAACCCAGGTTGGGTGGGTTTGGCTGTTGAGGTGACTTGGCCGTGGATCACGTTGAGGACCTGTGATGGTCGGTTCTAGCATCCAGCTTCTGGCAGAAGAAGAGAGAGGGCAGACTGAAGAAAATTGGGCTGGTGGCACACCTGTACCATGCTGAAGGTTCTGGCCGCATGGCTGGGTAAGTAAAGTAAATAATTTTTACAGGGGGATTGGGAAAGGAGGAGGGCTGAAATACTAATATATTTTTCACATTTCTTCACCTATGGGCAGCTTCATGACTCATAGGGATGGGTATTGAATTGAATGGAGTCGGGGAGAAAAATCAGGACAGTTCTTTTTTGGGGGGCAGAACTTCAGCCAGGAAAACAAATTGGTTAGTAACTGGGTGGATTTAAGCCCACATCTGATGCACTGCTCTGAGGTATAAACAGATAAATGTATACATTTGAATTTTCCTGATTTGCATATCACTTTTCAGTTAAAATAAATAAGTTGTACCTTTGAAATGTTATAGAATTCTAGAGCTGTCCCATGCATTCATGGACAGTTAAGCAGTATGGCATGCACAGACTATTGGAGCCCCACTATAGTCAGGCATATGCCTTCCCCAGTGAAGCTGACCTCCACATTCCCATGCTCAGGCACATTATGACAAAGGGTAAGGAGATTGTCAGGGTACACCATTGAAATCAATTTGGATATTTTTTTATTATCTTAATATTATTGATGGAGAGTTGAGATTAATGAAGGCCACCACCAACCAACAAGGGCCTTGTTAGTGAACAGTAGCCTTCATTATTCTCCAACTCACCATCATAACATATATAATAGTAATAAATAATAAATCAATTGATTTCAAGGGGTACACCAACACTCTGACCTATGGACATCATCTCTTAAAGACTCCTGCCTCTGGCTCCCTAATACTCAAGTTAGAGACTGTTTACTTATATCTATACTTGGTGGGTTGTCTGTAGCAGCATGGCTGTACCTACTACAGTGTGTCTACATGCGGGGGCTGGCCATGTGGGTGTGTGTCTGTGTGTGTGTGTGTGTGTGTGTGTGTGTGTGTGTGTGTGTGTGAAGTTATTGCTGCTTTTGTGTTTGCACCTTAAACTCCATTTGCGTGAAAGCATTCAAAACTATGGAGAGAAAATAGTAGACATACAGGCCAGACAGAAGTAATTAAGTGGTTTTGTGGGTAAGTTGTGTATTGCAGGTGGGAAAACCACATGTGTTTCCATTGGTATGTATTGCTACAGTTCAACTGTGAAACTGAGATGAATAAGAGAAGAAAAAGAAAACTGAAAAGCATAACAGTGGCTACGAGCATGCCAGCGTGTAGTTGTAGTCGATACAGTATGTATTGAAGTACAAGTGAGCCATATGTGTGCATACAGTGTGACGAGTGGTTAAAGGCACTGAATCAAAGCCAGGAGACTTATAGGTATGAAGACCTGGGTTTAAATCTCATCCACCCCAACTTTTGTATGGTGTGATCCTGAGCAATTCACCTAACCTGTATATGTTCAGTTATCAGTGACCACTTGCTTTTTGCACGCATATAACATGCATGCAGTTTTCCTAGTTTAACATACAAATCATGATTTCCACACTTGCCTGCTGCACACATGCCATATGCATGCAATCTGTTCCAATGTAACATTTAAATCATACTTGCAGCATATATATCACTTGGGTAGTTTTATGTATACAGCATGAAAACATTTCATATAATTATTTCGTAAGTGTAGGACTCTATTTACAAAGCATTGTGCCAACCCAGCATCATTACACGTGGGTGGTGGTAGAACCCCTTTGCCACAACTGCAACCAATTCTCAAATCTCAGGTGCAATTGTGACAGTTTCCATGTTTTATGGCAGCTTGCAAATATCTGGTGCAAGCTCATATAAATAACCTCCAGAATGCGCAGAACTAGACAAAAAATAGTTGGTCTAACTTACGGTACTTGGTGCACAGGTTTAAACTCCCGATCATCGAGTTGGTGATTGTTGCGGGGCCATGTGTATCATATCTTTGATGCACCTGGGGCTTGCAGCAATCAGGGACTCTTTGGAAAATCAAGACCATAGTTTCAACCATATGTTGTTCACAGTCTGCATCCTGTAATACATTACACATCATCAGTGTAAGCCAGGATTTTAAATGGGGAAGAATACTGTGTTAGTCTAATACCCTTAATCTAGGGGTTTGCCTGAAATTTCCTTAAAGGGATCTAAGAAAGATGTAGAGCAGCAGCCTCAGTGGCATCATTTTCTGCACCCCCATGCAATGAAATTGGTACACCAGTGTGACCACTGGCATAAGGGTTCCTACCGCATTTTTATAAAGCAAGGAAGTCCATTTAATAAATTTAAGTGCCATGCCATATTTTGCCATTGCTTTTTATAGGTAAGCATGAACTACTCAGTCAAAAACTTTGGCTTGATGTAAATAAAATAAAATAAAATAAAATAAAAAACAGTCACTATTCCTTTTCTCCTCTTTCCATCAGTTCTCTAACAATTTTCAGTTTGGCCTGCATATTTCTGTTAGGGATTCTGCATGACTGCAGTGGTGAAATGACAGAAGAGGCTACCAAGGATAGCCTGTCTACTATGATTTTGACAGAATTTTCTGATCTCTATTTAACAGACTCAGTGGGGACCAGTTATTTAGCTTGGTTTTGTCCCTTTTTAAAGATAAAAAACATTTAGGCCTGTCTCATAGATGTAAGGAGTGATCCTGTTTCTAAAATGAATTAAATAGCTTGGTAATAATTGGAAAAAAAACTGTGAAATGATCTTACAGAATTAAGATGATAGCCCATCCAAGACAGGTACACTGCTCTCGACAAACTTTTAATCACCTTGTCTATGTCATCACCAACAGAGAGATAGTATCTCAGTCTGTAAAATATCAGACTTTTATTCTCAGGATCTGGGGTTCAGGTCCTTCCTAGGCAAATGTTATATTTGGAACTAATTATATAAAAACTCAGATTTACCTAGGCAGACTAGATAGGTGATAGACTTTTATCTATTATTAGATGATAGAAACATTAAAATACCTCACAGAAACAAAGGTACAAGAAGGTAACATTTTCAAAGAAAAATATTCCCAAGGACAAGGGGTCACATTATGGAAACGGAAGTGGGGAGGCTCAGAGTATATGTGAGAAATACTTCTTCATGGAGAAAGTGGTGGATATGTGAAACAGCCTCCCAGTGGAGCTGGTGAGGGCTGAAACAGTTATGAACATACAAACATACAAAATGCCAGCAGAAACAGGCCACATGGTCTATTGAGTCTGCTCAATTGGGCAGCTAGCTCCTCAACTTGCAGTTGCCCCATCCTTCCTCCTCACAGTCCTTCTCCCTCGCTCTGTCCCATCCCCTCTTGAAGCAGCCCACCGTCCTACAGGAAACAACCTTGTTGCAACTGGTATTAAGTAATGAATAAGACCCAATGAGTTGTGGTTTATGGGCCAATAAGAGCACAATGCAGGTATATAATGAGGCATGAGGCATGAGGTAGAGTGTTCCACTTGTCTATCAACCTCTCTATGGAAGAATGTCTCCTGTTACAGGATTCAAGGAGGCATGGGCTACACACAAAGGTATCTTAGAAGTAAGGAGTAGGGGGCACTGGAGACTGAGTAGGGTTTTGCGTCACTATAGGTAGGGAAAATAGAGCAAACTGGGTGGGCCAGGAGGTCATTATCTGCTGATAGCTTCTATGTTTCTATGTTATCTTCTTGAATTGGTATAGACAAGTTTTGGTGGTCCATTTCAGTCAAAGGTAGGATGTCTAGGTCTGAAAAAAATTCCCATTCCAGTCTAGGTTGGTTTCATCAGTGAATTGCGCCACCACGTAATCTGAAGCCACAGACATAATTTGTGGTATAGTTGTCTGGGTCTCAAATGTTTTGGGTGTCAAACCTGTCATTATCCATTTGGCGATCTTATCATGGCAATACTTAAATGGGTCATATATCTGTGTGTGGTCCTACATTCCAAATTTTGGTTCCTGTGCCAAAGTTGTGTGCTGTTATATTGATATTGTTGCAACTGGTGTTAAGTAATGAATAAGACATGATGAGTTGTGGTTTATGGGCTGATAAGAGCACAATGCAGGTATATAATGAGGCATGAGGTGCTTGCTTGCACCTGGAAAGTGTTCTTATCAGCTGTAAACCACAAATCGGTGTGTCTTATTCCACTTATAAAATTGGTCCCCAAGTAAATATTTTAAGAACAAAAGAACAAAAAAGACAGAAATATATAAAAAGGAAGGTTTTCATAGCTGAAATAGTAAAAATAGTCCCCCATTAAAGTAATTCCACAAGTGTTTGATCACCAGTACAGGACACTCCCTATGCTACTCAGGTTATTGCTCCAGAACCCCCCACACACACACTACACACACACACATATATATAGTGTACTATATATATATATATATATATATATATATATATATATATATATATATATATATATATATATATATATATATATATATATATATATCACAGCTGCCTTTACTAGCATTTGCACCCTCCACACACATTTTGAGGCATGGTGTCTTTACTAGTTAGAAATGCTCAGAGTGGCCGATTGCCTGAGTGTGAGCGGCAAGTTTCACTGAGAGTCAGCATGTCCACAGCAACTGCTGTAGTTAGTGCTGTTCTCATAGCACTTACCCGATCATGGTTTCTAACTTCAGGCCATTTACTGTCCCATAATACTAAAACCGGGAAAGCTTTTATTTCAGTGGGCTTACACAACCCAGAGTATTGTTACGCTTTTGCAACTGTGATGACTGTTTGGCCATTCATACTCTATTCCATGGGGAATTACCACCCTGTAGGGGTACCAAGGCAAGAAACTCTTGAAGAGGGTGCCACCCCTAGAGCTGCCATGGGAAAGATTTCCTTGGATAAAGGTGGCTTAGGAAGGAGCCCATGAGGAGAGAGGCATGCCACTGGAGGAGGAGAGGAGAATGGTGGGGCAAAGAAAAATGTTTCAGAAGGAGGCTGAAAGGAACTGCTTATATAGCTCAGGAAGGGTGTAGCTGGTTGCTTCCTACTGAACTACAGGCATAGCCTTTCAATTCAATGGGCTTATGCAACCAGAGTAGTGTTATGCTTGTGCAACTGTGACAACTGTTTGGCCATTTACACTCTCTGTTCCATGAGGAATTACTACCCTGTAGGGGTACTAAAGGCAAGGAACCCTCAAAGAGGTTCCACCCCTAGAGGTGCCATGGGAAAATTCCCTTAGCTAAAGGTACCTTAAGTAGCAGCCCCAAAGAACATAGAGTAGTAAACATTGACTTTGAGGTAGAGAATCTGAGTGACAGCAACAAGACAGCTTGATGAAACACAATGCGATGCACAGGTTGTCAAGATTGCACTGTAGAATGGATTGCACTGATGAGATCAGGGGCTTCCTAAGGAGGAGGGAACAGTGAGAAGGCCACCATCCATCTCCATCAGACTGGACCTATCTAAGGAAACTAGAGAATATACTATAAACAACTAACTACATAACAAGACCTTTGGCATGGAGGAGAGGGAAAAAATTTGTAAAGGAGGAAACCTCTGGGGATCCAATGCCTAGGTCACCTTCCCTCCAGGCTAGGGGTAATTTATTTAGTGATGGCTCTGCTGCTGCAATTTAGAAACCCAATCAAAGGGGAGGATATTCCAGCTTGGTGAGAAGCTCTCATGATTATTTTAATGTGAATGGTGTGAGGGCTGCAAGAGGCCTCTGCACTGCAGCAAGGGTACTCTGAGTCAGAGTGGATCCCCAAGGCAGGAGGAAGAAAGCGTATGACCACTGAGGCACTCACCCAGCCATCTGACTAACACAAACTGGGTGAACCAGAGGCAATCATAGGGAGAATAGCTTTTGAAGGTATCACAGCAAAGTCATAGCCAAAGGAGCCCTCTTGGGCTGGAAGGGCTCCACATCTTTGCAGTTGAAGTCTTAAATTCTGCATCCACAGGTGCACTGTAGAAACTGTACTCTAATGCTCCCCGGAGCTAGGACACTCCCACTATGTGCCAGATGAGAAGGACCCCACCTTGAGGTTCACATGCTGAAGATGCAGATTTCTTAAGTGCAGAGTGAGACCATCAGCTTACAGGATGAGCCCTGAGCCAAAAGGTAATGGACATGCTTGACATGCCACTGATTTAGGAATAACAGCATCATTCAACTTCAAGTACTTGATAGGAAGGGCTGGCTGGCTTTTGAAAGGTTGCGAGTAAACTCTGCAACCACGTGGCTGAAAGGCTATGAACGCACTCTGCATTCACAAAATGGAAAGGCTGTGAGCAAACTCTGCAACCATGAGAACTACCAAGTTAGGGCTTGGGTGAGGTAGGAGGCTGTAGTGAGCAACAATTGGTAAGCAATGATCAGACCTGTGCAGTCTGTGAGGCAGCATCCCATGACTGATAGGGAGGCAAGCCAACCAGTTCCATTAATGAAGCCAATTAAAAGTGACATAAATATACTCATATGATTTTACAGGCGAAGACAGTATTTGAACATGAGGTATCTGAACCACACTTGACCACAACACTCCACTATAACCCTATAGTCTTCCACCACAGGAAAAACAAGGAAGCCACATTAAAGTGCCGAGACCCACATGCAGATTTTAAAACTAGTTTAGAGTGACAGCTGTAGCTGAGCTGACCTCCTAAGTATAATGAAGCAGTGTACAAAAGTAGTTCAGCAGCATTCAACAACATTAATTATAGCTTCTAGGAGTAGCTAACCTGAACAAATGTAGGAACTGTAGAGAGAGGCAATGCACTGAAAACAACAGCAATAATTGCTTCTTATATTTGCATGTAAGCATGTTTGAATCCTATGGAGAAAGTACATAGAACTGCAGGAGACTTGGGTTTGTGTCCCAGTGATTACTGTTAAACATGTTTGAGCAGATGTAAATCCCCAAAGGGCTGTATGCAAACTGAGCATCATGAGACCAAACGGTGATATTTGTTTGGCTGAGGAAATATTGGAAAATTGGAGCAGAGCACACTTAATTCCAATACTGAATGAAGTGAGCTAGCATGGATAAACTGTAAGCAGAGCTGCAACAGGCAGTGGCAGCTAGCTGACAGTAGCAGCCTAGACCAGGTGTAGTGACTGAAAGCTAGGTGAGCTGCAGAGCCAGGACCAGGTACAATCAATTAATGGCAGCAACTGCAGTGTGAGCTGAAATATGCAATAACAATTGCAGAAAAGCAAGGTTTGGTAGAAGCCTGGAGGAAAGGCACAGGTAACACAGGGCAAACAGAGGTTAACAAGATGCTAGGAAAATTAGAACCCCCAAAAGACAACACAAAAGAAACACACAAACAGATCAGAACAGAGAAAGAAAAATGAGCACACGAAGAAGAACACAGCAGCAGCCAGAGGGAAAAAAATACAGACAAAAGAGAGAAGTCCAGCACAAAACAAACAGGGCCCAAAGCACAGCAACATGGTGGGGCAAAGCCCCAGCCAGCCCCATGGGGAAGACAGGCCAACAGAACCTCCATCTGGCAAAGAAAAAATACTTCAGGAGGAGGCTGAAGGAACTGCTTGTATAGCTCTGGAAGGGGATGTGTGGTTGCTTCCTATCAAACTACAGGCATAGTTTTTCAATTATGTGATAAATGACCTATAAAAGAGCAGGTAGAGGAGCAGGTCAGGGTTTTATTTGAAAACTGCCTCCTGGCAGCTCACATGCCATGCTTGCTAGATCATAGATCTTTTTTCCTACTGGATTCGCAGCACAGGTCACAGTTTTACTTTTTGTTACAATGTTTCATCCCAATCACAGTATAATGCAGTGAAGTGAGTTTATTGATAGAAATGGGGGTCTCCAGGTCATCTAGTAGATCACAGGAAAACAGCTGCAAACACATTTAAAATTTCCAGAGGGTGGCACAGTGATCTCTCTTGTGGTGAGTCCTGAGTGGCAGAAGAGGTACCGGTTGGCACAATATCGTCCCATAATGACATGGGCCAGGGTATCGCTCAGCCATTCAGGATGCAGGCAACTGCATACGCATGTTATAATTAAGAATAAAAACATAACAGGATGTGCTTTATTCTGGGATAACACCAAACCTTGGTGGGTTGAAGCTATGCGCCAACAGCCAAGTGCTTCCATCACTCAATAAGTGCTGTTATCCCAGCACAAAGCACACTTGGAATGCTATATTGCAATTATGAAATGGGCTCATTAGGATTAGTAAAGAAATACTTTAAAAAAAAAATTTTAATTTAAATGAGTAAAAATTAGGAAAAAGGCAAAAGAAAGTACTGGTTGGCCAGTAGATAGCAGATGCTACATTTGTTCTTTTAAATACGACTAAGTGAATGGAGGTGTAGTGATACAGCTATCCCTGTTTAATGTAAGCAAGTCAGTTAGGTCTCACATTTTTTCCATTGCTGTTGTACTTGGATATCAGCACTGGGTTCTGAACTCCTCAACCAATCAGGTTGCTGGATCTTCCATGCCCATTTCATAATTACATTTATTTGGTTGATCAGACCTATTTTTTATGTCTATTCTAGATATAGTGCCCCTCGCTATAACATCCCCGCTATAACAAAACCCAGTTATAGTGAACACTTATGATGTCTCCCATTGTTTTAAACTTAATCCTTAGTAGATGTTAATGAGTAAAACAATGTGATCCATCTTAGCTGTTCCTGTCCTTTCTTACACTGACAATCTTTCTCTTCAGCCTTTACAGTCTGCTTCTAATGTCTCTTTTGAAGCCCTTTGCCCAATTGTCATGACTGAGCCCTGTTTACCAAAAAAAGAAAACTGCCTCACATTGTGCTCATGCTTCCATTCCAGCTACCATGTAGTTTGATGCTACAGTGAGTCTGCCTAAAGGAAAACTAAGTCACTGGTCAGAGTGGAGCAGCTTACTTTTTCATTCCATAGAAACAACACTTTACTGTATTACTGAGAGAGAGATAGAGACAGACAGACAGACAGAGTGAGGGCAGAAACCTGCAACCAGATGGAAGTGAGAGAGAGCAGAGCCCTGTGATCTGACTGAGCAGAGACCTGCAATCCAAGGCAAGTGACAAATGAGCTCCCAGATACAGTATTATAATATTAGGAAATGTTCTATGGCTCCAATGTTTTGTGGTTTACTGCTCTCAGATGGTTTATTGCTCTCAGATGTTGCTCTTGCGGTCTACCCTCCTCACTGCCAATGGCAGAATTTAACAGTAAAACTCTATAAAATAGGAAGAAATAAGTTAAAGATCATAATCAAAAAGGCAAAAGAGATTATTACAGTAAAAAATAGCAGAAACCTCTGACACAGCTCAGTACTGGTTGTTAATAAAATCACTTGAATCACCTGCAAACACAACTCCTCCACTACAAATTGAAAGGAATGGAGTTTTTCAGGATAGTAGGGTTCATCAAATATTTTGAACCACTATTTTGTGACTCTCTCTGATATTGATATTCCTAAATTAAAACAGACTGAACAACTAAATGAGAGTAGAAATAAGGGAAATGGCATGGTAAAATTGTTAGATTTAGGTTTAAAATGATTTCATTCAAGGAAGTAAAAACTGAAATCAAAAACTAAAGATCAAGAAATTCCATGGACTCGATGGTACAGAGGCTAGATTTTAAAAGATGCAGTGGATTATATTATACCAACCTTATCAAAATGGTTTAATTGGAGCCTAAGGAGGGTAAATATCCACTAAAGTAGAAAATAGCAGAAATAATTCCCATATACAAAGGGGGCTGACCACTGAGTCTTCAAACTATCACCCAATAGCATTATTATCAGTAGTCTCAAAAATATTTGAGAGATTAGTACAAAACAGCTATCGGAATACTTGGAAGGTAACAGGCTGCTGTCAAAATATCAGTCAAGCTTTAGAAAGGGATATTCCATGGACACCACATTCAATGACCTGCTTGGCATAATAGCTTCATCACTGGAGAACGATCTGGCAGTGGGCGTAGTGTTCGTGGATTTATCAAAGGCATTTCATATGGTAGATCATTGTATTTTGAGAGATTGGTTATTATAAATTGGTGTTTCTGAAGAAGCCTCACTGGTTTGGCTCTTATTTAACTGACAGAAGGCAGTTAGTTGCAGTAGGAAATGAGTATTCAGATATGATGACAGTTGTAAGAGGTGTCCTACAAGGATCAATATTATGCCCTATGTTATTTTTAATTTATACCAACCATATCATGGATGCCATTTATAACACTCAAACATGTATATATGCATATGATATTGTAATGGTGGCCATAGACTCAACTAAAGACCAGTTGATGCAAAATTACAAACAGATTTTCAGTGGTTTGGGGATTTCAGTTTAGTCTTAAATAGTAAAAATCCAAGACCATGTTGTTCAGTAACGATACCTCTAAAATGAGTCATAAAATTTCTAAATTGAAATTAAAACATCTAATGGGAAACTCTCAAACTGGTTACAGAGTATGGATCATCAAAAATGTTATTGTTTGACTTAAAAGTCATTAACAAATACACAGACAATTTAAAAGACAGGCATTATTAAATACAGGAAGCACTCATAATCATATACAAACAAATTCATACATTGTCCACATTATTGCACTCATACCCTTATGGAATAATCTAATACCTCTAATAATACATAAATACCTATAGACTAACATATTTATTCCAATATACACTAATGTTACTCCACATTATTGCACAAATACTTGAAGTACTCTCCTTATTCTTGTACTTAGAACCACTGATACCATCTGTTGTTTTCGGTTACAAAGTCTTAAGAGCCTTCTGTTATCATTGAGCTACTAATTCTTTTCTTTATTTTACTAATTGCCATAAAGAATTTTGCTACTCTTTCCACAGACCATCCATCTTCTGGTGTGAATTAAAATGGAAGTCAAGTTTCAAGATCCAGATTATATCTGCGCTCATAAAAGGGCCCAACTAATATGTACGCTCTTTGGTATACCAGGTGCAATACCACATAATGTGCATGAGATCTTCTTGATCTCTCTACAGCAACTACAATTTTATCAGTAGTCTTCTTATAGCTTTACCTCAATACACTGATGTCAAATTGTTCAAACTTATAACTATAAATATCCTGCATAAGGCAGGATCAGTTAAGATATCTAAATAGGCCTTATAGCCAAAGTTAAAGTTGTTATCGGCAAACCACTTAGAATAGGCTGATTCCTTAATTAATGCTAAGTCTTGTATTTTCCAGAAATTCTATTCTTGAGGCAATATATTCCTTGTATTTATTACTTAACTGTATACTTTTTTCAACACACTTTAAGAGTACCTCTAACTTATATTTTTGTAACAGAGCTACTATCTTTGGGTACCAGAAGCATATGAGTATACCCTGGTGCATACCATTTTGTTTTCCTCCAAACATTGAGCAGAAATCCATGTCGTTGGAGTCTGGTCAATCTAAGCCAGAAATTAACTTGCCTTTGTCTCAAAAAGTGCTATTACATTAGAAATTCCTAGCTCTGATCTAATATATGAGGCAGGGCAAGTGTGACCTGCTCCCATTATTTTCCTCAATGTTTTAAATAGGGGAACTGTTAGTTTTTCCCTGTACTTCACATCCCAAATTTCTGTGCTTTCTGTACATAACAATTGGGCCTCAAATGTTATTTTAACTACTTTAATTAAGGGGTTTATACTTGTACCACCATATCTGTAATTAAATCATGACAGTGCCAGCACTGTTTTTTCAAGGTTTCAAGAATCTTGTGAAAGTGAACATTCCATAAGCTATTTTCATTAAATTCAATCCTGAGGTATACATAAGATTTTACTACCTCTACTTTGTTTCCTTCAAAACCAAGCTCAGTTTTCTTTCTTCCTTCTGTCCAAAGACATGAATTTTAGTCTTTCTTAGATTACTCTTTAACTTTAGGTCCCACGATCTTTCCTCTAATAATTTAAAGTTTTCCTGTAACCCCTTCTTAGTAAGAGAGAATAATACTAAATCATCCATGTATGCTAATGCTGCACAGTGTTGGTCATTAATTTTTGGAGAATCCAACTCAAGTTCACTGAACTCAATTAGTAAGTCAATGATGTGGAGTGCAAATAATGTGGGGCAAGCATACACCCTTGTCTGATCCCTTTATTTATTTTGAATGGAGCAAAAGTTTCCTGCCCATTCCCATTCTCACTTATGCCCATGTTTCTCTGTATAAATTGCACAAAATATTTACAAGTGCTTTTTCTATCCCTCGCTTTATTAATTTTTCCCATAATGTTTTTCTTAGATGGAATCGAAAGCAGTTGAATAATCTATGAATACTGTATATAAGTTTTGTTTTCTAAGTAAGACATATTTTTCTACCAAATGGTACAGAATATGTATATTATCCAGTGTTGAGAATTCTTTCCTAAAACCAGCTTGATAGGGAAACAACCACCTATCTCTTCAATGGCTACATTAAGTCTATTTAATATTACCCTAGAAAAAATTTTCAAATTAATATCAAGAAGGCTAATAGGCTGATACATACTTGGATTGGTAATATCTCCTTTTTATATTTCTGTATAATAAAAGCACTTTGCCACATATGGGGGTACTTATTTTCTTGAATGCATTTATTGTACAAATATGTCAATATTCTGCACCAGGCTCCAGTTTGACAATTAAATGCTTCAGCTGTAATATTATCTGGGCCAGGTGCTTTGTGGAGTTTTAATGAATTTATAGCTATATATACCTCTGATTGTGTTATAACCAATTGCTCAGTCCTTATTGTAATTTGGGAAAAGTTTTCAAAATTAGGGTCAAAGAATATTTGGGAGAAAAAACTGATCCAAATGTGCTTTTTATATATGAATCAATATCACCCTTAAAGTTATTTGTTCGTTTGTCTACCAGTTGCTAGAAGTCTCTTTGATCTCTATTATTAATGACCCTATTAATTTTCTCCCATTGCTTTTATAATATGTCTTTCATTTCTCTTTCAAAAGCAATTTATATTCTTTCCTAGTTTGGTTAATAGATTTCCAACAAATCTTTATTTTTATGTCTCATGTATTGGTTATATAATTTTCTTAGTATTTCTTTTTGTCTTTTACATTCATTATCAAACCAGCCACCTTTTACTGTTATCAGTGGTTATAATGCATTCTAAGCTAGTTTTTATATGCCCAAACAGTATACAGTTTATCGAGCAGTTGATTAATACTGAGTTTTCTAAAGACTCTATGTTTTCTTTCACAAAAGATCTGTTTATAATGTCAGTAATGCTGAGGGATGAGTCAGATTTCATGTAATTTTTTTTATCTTATTTCCACTGATATGGGCTGTCCCAATCTAGGATTCTCTTTATACCTCTTCATGTTACTTTTAAAACAATGGGGAAGTGATCACTTTCAGAGGGTGGATTAACTGTCAGGTTCTCCTAGATCTCAATAGGTCCCAACCAAAGTGCAAAATCAATTAGGGAAGAACCCTTGAAGAAATAAATGAATATTCTCCCTTAAGGTCCCCATCTAGATGACCATTTAGCAGGTATAAGTTACATTCCTTAAAATATTGATCAGCTGAAGACCTGCATTATTAGTTTTGTATCTTTGGTTGCCCTTTTGCTTCATACATATGGACTTACTGCATAGCCAAAAAAATTATATCCCAGTCCATGGTAAAGGCCTATACAGGTATTTAAGTCCCCAGTCAATAATACTTCCAAGTTCAAATACTTACACATAACATCAATTTCATAAAGAATTCAGCTGTTTTCCATAATGTCATACTGTAAAACTTATAACTCTACAGAGGAATGTACCCATTCAACAATAAAAACCTTGACTATCATTTTTTAATGTACTGAGACAAAATTGTCACAGGCCTTAATACATTCTGTATGTGAAAACTACCCAAATTAATATATGTGGCTATCCCAACAGAGTTTCTACCCACTTAGAGACCTTCGAGCCTGGCTACTGAAGGACTTCAAAGCTGTTAATCCCAATTTGATCATCTGGGCCATGCCAGGTCTCTTGTAGGCATATTACATCAAAACCTAAAATGTAATTGACCCAGTCATTATCCAATTGTCTGTCTCTTAGACTTGCTATATTCAATGAGGTGATCTGAAGCCCACTGTTGGTACCAGTAATCACTCTCAGATCCTCCCTAGGAGAAATCTCTGTTATTATTTCATTACATAGGTCCTCTGCTTGTCAATCAGTATAACCTGCAAGGATCTGGAATTTATTACTGGTAGCTATTTGTGGTCCCTCATGTTCCATTTCTTGTGGTGAGACAGTGTTAACTTCCAACAGTTTTGACTCTATCAGATTTAATCCTATAGCATCTAATATAGCTGTTTTCTCTACAATTTTGTCTGCAGTGTCTTTTTTGGTACACTATTGACTTGGCTATCACTTCCTACCCTTCCACAGAGATTATTCCATCCCTCCCAACTGAATTTGTAAAAATTCCTTAAGAGATTGCATATTTCTCTTGTCAACTTTGTGTCTGTTTCCTATATAAATATTTCATCCCGAACAGAGTTAGTCCCACATTACTGGTATGTTGACTCTCAATTCTGGGTTCAGGAATATTAAATAGCGTCTATTTGGAAATGCAACGTTATTTCCTTATTCTTAATTTTTGGTGCATTAAGCCACACAAATTTGGCAATTCTCAGAAGATTAAATATACATCCAGCAAGAAAGCTGACTCTATTTGGATGTCCTCAATGTCCACAATACCCTCCGTGGTGATGTCAATGTTCATTTCTTTTTAATTTCTCAACCACTTGTGGAATCTGTTTTCTCTCCCTGTTGGATCCAGCCAATCAGTCCCATGAATCTAACTAATGGGACAGGGTTTTGTGTATCTCTGTGGATATTTGACCACCATCACTTACTACGAGGTTATACCAGTATTGCAATATCCTTTTCCAACAGTAGTCAAACCTTTGACTCAAGTGTTTGTATTTCTGTTTGTGACTTTGCCTCTTTTGTGTGATCCATTTATTGATTCTTAATCCTTAATTGATTGTTTAATTGGGCAATTTCTATTTCTAGATGTTTCTGCTCGTATTTAGGTTTAAATTTGTATCTAACTCACAAGATGCTATAAAATTCTGTACTACTTGTGTCTGATTCGATTCCTTGTGCTCTTGTGAAACAGGTTGTTGGGACTTTACTTTGCTTTTGCAGAGTTCTCTAGCTCTTCCTAGCCAAGTCAGTCAATTCTGATGGCATTTTATTAGTTACCCTTTCTTCTTCTTAATCACTTTCCCATTTTTCTTTTTGGTATATTTCTTTTTACCCCATGCTGAGAAGATTCTTTCATAGGGCTATCTGGAAACTGAATACTACTAAAATCAGGTCTCATCCTTCCCCTGTTGATATCATCTATATCACTATTTATCTTAACATCTCCATTATTCATCTTCGTCTATCTTATTCAAAGAATCAATCAGAATAGATTTATTTAAAGCAATTTCACTTCTTACAGCTTCCATTATGTCCTTATTCATTAATACTTGTTTCATAATTAAAATGTTAGCTGTGTGTTGCTTAGCTAATAAATTTATAAATGTGTCACTCAGAAGCTAGATTGGTAGTCTAGATTATAGCCAGCACCTGTTCTGTCATTTAGCTGTTTCTGGCAGTTCCTACAATACACTGACTGCTCAATCTATTCACTCTACTGTTTCAGTCCAGATATGATACCTTGGATGTCTCAAGAGACCTCAAAAACAGTTTTTCTTTGACCAAATATCTATTATGCCATAACTCTGGTGTAGTCTCATATAAGCTATTTTGAGCCACTGACTCATGGCTACCACTGAAGCTAGCTCTTAATACTCCATTAATATCTCTAAGATCTAAACAGCTTGTTACAGACTCCTGGGACTCTCTATTAGTATCCTCCAGAGAATTCCTGACTAGTATTACATCCTCCTTCATATAAGGAGTTACCTCTAGGGATATCTCTGGAGGATTACAGGATTACTAGTGGGAGTGGAGGTTCTACTAGTACTAGAACCATTGGTTATTATGTTCAAATGGTCAGTAATTTTAGACTGTTTTGTTTGACTTTTTGGGGGATTTCACAGACTAATGGGGACAACTACGGAATCTTGCATTCTTTGTAACCTGGTATTAACCATGTCCCACACTAATTTATCACGAAATCACTGGTATTAACAGTGTAAATTCACCTCAGTGAGATCAGCCTCAAGGCATTTAAAAGCAGTATGAATACCATATCTGTAATCTGGTGTCTACACTCTTAATATCATCTTTAAAAAGCACAGGTGTGTACAAAGCAAAGAAGCACTGTAGTAAAGTTAGTTCAACACAAAGCATAGATCTACAGATGTTAAAATGTCTGTTTCTTTGTATTAGGTCTGACCATTAAGTTTAAAATGAGTTCAGTATAAGTTCAGCTCCACAAGCTCACCAGACCTTTCAATTAGCTCAAACAAATATGGACAAGGCTGTCCTCCTCTTCAGACAATCTCAAGTTCTCTAAATGCAATGATGAGAAAGTTTGTTTACACAGTATCTATATTAAACAGTCATTTCCATTTTACTGAGTTGTTTCCAGAGTGTCCAAACAGCTCCATTTGATAACAGCCTACTTGAGTTCAAAGATTTCCAGCCACTTTAAGTTTCACTTTGCAGCGCCATTCAGCTCTATGTCACTTCTCTCACTAAGTACAACAGCACTAGTCACTTTGTCTGCAGTAGGGATATTCCAGTTCTTTAAAAGACAAAGCAGATAAAATGAGATGTAGAGCAATGTTTATAATTTATATCCACAGCACACTAAGACTCAGAGTACACTATATTCCCCAGTTCCCTATTTTTCCTAATATTTTTCCAGGAGCAATTAGCACTACTCAGATTTACCAAATAATCATTAAATGCATATTAAATGCACATTCTGAGTGTAGATGCTTACAATTTTCAAAATGTTAACAAATCTTGAGGTGAATGATAGGCTAATACTTACTTTACTTCCATTTCAGTTCCCAGTTCCACTATCACTCCACTGGCATTACTAGTCCCATTTCCTCATGTTTCAGTAGTATTGGCCACTACTTCTGCTAGTGATTACACCCTGCAATGTATTTTACAGTACCATGCTGGTATTTGCAGGGTTAGTCCAAAATTAAGACTTGCAGAGAAAGGGCTGGATATTCAAACTGCACCATTCATAGGCGCAAACCCCTTGAGCTCATAAGATAGTTGCACAGGGGTGTGTCCTGGATGATATTCAAAGGAGTTGCGCTATTGAGCAACTCCTTTGAATATCACCCCCAGCCACAGCCACTGTGCATGGTTCAGTGGAACTTGCCACGCAAGTTGACAGAGTGGAGCATTGCACCATGTGCAAAATCATGATATTCAAAAGTGACATGCAAATGGGGCTATAATTCATGCAAGGTATGGGGGCCATTTGCATGTGATTATGTCCCCATTTGCATGCCATTATCATGTAGGTGCGCCCGATCCCGAGGACTTGCGCTGGCGCCTGGGCAGCAGCCGTCGGGGACGGCACCCTGCAACCAGGCTCATGGCGGTATATGTAATAATCCACCCCCTCCCATACATATCCCTGGTGGTCCAGTGGACTGAAATGCCCAATCGCGGGCAGTATGTGAATAACCCCATTACATATCCCTGGTGGTCCAGTGGACGAAATGCCGATCGCGGGTGGTGTGTAATAAAACCACCCTGAACACATCCCTGGTGGCTAAGTGTCCCCCACCCACCACCCATGAAGCCCACCACCCTGCTTCCCCGGCGGCCAGCGGCAGCATCCACCCGCCTGCCCACACGTCGCCTGCCGACTGACTGCCCGGTAGGGCTGCATGCACTGGTGCAGAGCAAGAGCCAATGGCGTGCAGCCCATACCACCACATGACTGGTCAGATTTGTGATGATGTTCATTCACAAATCTGGTTTCTCATCTTCTGATGGGCTGACACCCAGTAGCTCTTGCTCATCAATAAGCGTGCAGCCGCTGAGCGATCGACTCAGTGGTGGCGGGGCAGCAGGCAAAGTGGGATGCTGCCGTCTGCGGCTGCGGGGAAGCGGGGTGGTGAGGCAAATGGGTGGGTGGGGTGAGACACTACCACAGGGCTATGTTCAGGGGTAATTTTGTACACACACTGCCCGCAGTGAGCATTTCGTCCACTGAACCGCAGATATGTACCCGAGAAGGCCACATTGCCCGCGCGTGGCACACTGGTAAGTACACTATGCCTGACCGGGCTGCAGAAACTGAGACTGAGGTGAGGCCAGACAGTAGCGACTGTATCGCGCCACAGCAACTCACAATGGTGACCCTCAACAAGCCTTTTGTGCTCAAAGTCCTGCAGGCACAGGTTGGGGGTTGTGCCTGCACAACTCTGCACAAGCCAACTGAATATCAGGCTGTGCAGTTTGTACATGTTCCTCCCTCCAGTTCAGCATGCATTCATTTGCATTAGCTGTTGCTCATGCGATTTTCTGTGGCGCAACTGCCTCCTGCTGAATATCACAAGAATGGACAAGTTTGGATTTGCACAGGCGCAACCCTATTAAGCATGCACAAACCCTTTGAATATCTGGCCCAAAGAGTTTATAAACTAAGGCAAAAATGAAAAATATTTATAAAGATCTATATGCTTAGCTTAGCTATTGTAGTGAAATGCAATCTGCACTAAGCCTCTGTGAAAATGGCAAATCTGGCTAAGAGGCACGCGATGGTCTATATGGGGTGGAGTCACCTGATCTAAGCGTGCAAAATTAGAATCAGGCTATAGTATTGCTATATTTGCACTTTTCATTTAACTTACATTATCTATCTCTCTTAAAAGAGTCTCTAAAATACCTGCCAATTAAAATGATCCACTAAAACCAGTTGAAAAAAAATACAAAATAAAACCTTATCTACAATGAACATACAAGAAGACAAAATACATAACTTGAGAAAACTTTAGCACCGCATAAGTAGTTTGTAGCTTTGTATAAAGGTGCCTCTCGAAAAGTTCAGCATTAAATCACCCTAGACTTTGAAGTCGCTGATATTCCAAGTCAGAGGGGAGATTAATACAATTTCCTCCTGCTTCTCTGTTTTCACCTCCATTGACAGAATGCCCCTCAGCACTTCCCTCAGATTGGCTACCCACCGATGGCACTCAAAATCTGCAAGAGAAGGAGGACAACAGAGAGGAAAATCCAATATCGGCTGCACAAGACAGCTCAGAAAACTGCACACTTGGACAAGTATGGAAATATGCTTTGGTGGCATACCTTTTCTAGAATTTTAGCTTTGTGCAGCTCCTGCTTCACCAGCTACTCCTCAGCCAGTCAGCGTGCAGCAGCTCAGTAGCTCCTCTTTCACCTTTCCATGACAGAGTATAAATACCTTGGAGTATGGAAACCCAAAACCTAAATTTTGAATATCATAATAATAAAATGACTTATAATCTAAACAAACATTTGGATGCTTTCAGATGCTCAAGTTTCTGTACAAATGAACATATGTAGAAGAATATTGTAAATCAATTATTAGTACCAGTTTTGGACTATGGAAGTCATGTGTACAGTCTCGTTAGTAAAATTCATCTTAAGAAAGTTGGTATTTTATACAATTGAATGGCCTGCTTTGTCCTTCACTGCGATTACAAAATGCACAATGTAAACTGTATGAAGCATTAAATTGGCTACCACGTGAACAAAAAGAAAGATAATATGGGTAAATCAATTGTACAAAATTATAAACAAATCCAGACCTTTGTACCTACTTGGGAAATTAGAGAAAGTTGAACGAGGCACAACTTAAATAAGAGCACTAGGGACTTAAGAATACCTAGAACTAAAAATCAGTTTGGTGAGACATCTTTTTCCTTATGTGGCACTAAATGTAGGGATAAAGATCAGTGAACAAGTTAAAACAACCGCTACATTTTCAAAAGGTTTTATTACACTATTGAAAAGGAATTATCCTGCAGATGCATGTGTAATGGTTAAGGACTTAAACTTCTCTAATCACATCCAGTATGTAGCCAAATCAGTTACAATATAGATGAATTGTCAAATGGCTGCTGGACCTTGTGTATATATGTATCCTTAGATTGTATATGTTGAGAATTTGTCAGTTCCTGTCTTATGCATTTATGTCCTACATTTTTATAATTTTAAATGTTTTAATATTGACTTTTTTTGTATTGTCTTGAAATTGTTTAAATGTATTTTGAAACTGATCTTTAAAACAGGACCACCTTGAAAATAGGACCACAGTTCTAATGGTGTGAAAATGTACCAACAATATTCCTCTTTAAAAATAGAGTTTTACTACTACTACTATCCCTCCTTATAATGAGCGTTCACTATAACAAATTGGCTGGTCCCCAAGGCATGGGTTATAATGAGGGACCACCGTATTAGTTTTCACAAATGTGCCATAGCCTTAAGTATTTCAAGTATCTATCATTATGCATCTTTTTGCTTGTGCCAGAAACACATTTTTAAATCATTTTGGAATCCTTCCACCATTTCTCAATGTGTTCATATGCTTGTTGTACAGAAAAGCAATCTTGGCAAAGTTCTACCATCATTCTCAGACTTTCTCGATGATTTAGTCTCCAAGGCCCTGGTTTAGAGATGGACTTTGAGCAGGCTGCACATAGAGACATAGGTGCATAGAATTTGATGGTGAGATAAGGACCACTTGGCCCATCTAGTCTGCCAATTTCTCCTACCTACAGTATTACCACATACCAAGCCCTGTCTACAGCTCTTTCTCCTCCTCCTTTTCTTTCCACTAAGATTCTCTTGTGCTTATCCCATGCATTCTTGAACCCCACCACTGTTTTTGCCACCACCTCCAATCAAAGGTTGTTCCAGAATCCACCACTCTTCTGTGAAGAAGTACTTCCTCACATCTCTCCTGAATCTATCCCTTCCAGCTTTATAGAATGTCCCTTGTTCTTGAGCACCCTTTCTTCTGAAAAATACTGCCTCATGTACCTTATTTATGCCCATGAGGTATGGAAAAGTCTTTATCATATCTTTCCTGCCTCATCTCTGTTCCAGGGTGTATATATAGGGTCATTTAGTCCTCCTCATAAGACTTTGATGCAGACTCTGCACCATATTAGTCACCCCTCTGGACTGCCTCCACTCTCTATCTCCTTCCAGAGATGTGGTCTCAGAACTGGACACAATACTCTAGGTGGAGTCTTATCAGTGATCTATACAGAGGCAACGACCTCCCTCTTTTTGCTGGTGATACCCCTTCCTATGCACTCCAGCATCTCCCTCACCTTCCCCACTGCCTTGTTGCACTACCTAACCACCTTTTGGTCATCTGATATGATTACCCTTAGGTTTCTTTCTGGCTTGTTTGTCATCAGTACCACTCCACTGATTTTGTACTCTGCCCTGGGTTTCTGTGCCTAAATGCATTATTTTGCACTTTTCCACATTGCAACCCAGCTGCCATACCCTTGACCACTTCTCCAGTTTCTCAGGTCTCTGCTCATCCTTTCCACACATACACACACACCCCAAGGTGTCCACCCTACTGAAGATTTTGGTGTCATGTGCAAAGAGGCAGCCCTTCCCTTCCAGCTCCTCTGCAATGTTACTTATAAAGACATTAAAAGGACTTGTCCCAGCACTAATCTCTGAGGGCACTCTGCTGGTCCCCTTGCTTCCTCTGAGTGAACATTTACACATCAAAGCCAGGTTATCTGAAGTTTCAATGGCATCAACTCATAGGAGTGAGAATACTCTTTTTTCACCTACCATATATTTACTAGAATAGATATGGGCCTGGTGCCCAATATGTGATTACAAGATGTCAATCAAGGCCACCATAGGTATGGTGATTTTCCACAATGATGGCTCAGTCGGTTTACACTTCTCCCTAGAGCTGCATAAAACTCTTGTGTACCCCATTGGTGTTCATAATACTTCCTGAAAGATAAACATTTCTGTGTAAAAGCTAGAGGCAAAACTGCAGACATTCTTAGAAACTAACAAACCCAGAAACACTTGTACTATCCAGTGAGATGCCTGGAAGACATAGAAAAGGGGTGGTGTATCAACTGCACCTCATACCTTAAAAAGACAACATGGCAAGACTTCAAAGAACAGCAGCAAAGGTCAAAGATATAGGAGAGCCTAAAGGAAGATAAAGCCTACTACCAGATATTATAAGCACTAGATGCAAGCTCAATCTACACTTTTATTAAAAAGCTAAATTTTCCATTGTGTACCTCTAGCAGACTTTCTGGGAAGCAGGAGGAAGGTCAGGATTGTCTCTCACCATTTCAGCTCAAAAAGTAGACAAAGAATACAAGAGTCATTGTTGTCAAGGATGCTACTGGTAAACTCCACACAACTGCCAAATTCATCAATCAGGCCTTCTTCAGCCTTTACCTCACTCTATTTTTAAGAATTCACAATGCCACATGTTGATTTTGACACCTTCAATGGATGGCTGAAATGCCCTCCCTCACATTGTGTCAGAGGAAGTCCCATAGCAAATCTTTATCCTTTAAGAGCAGGAAGCAGTTCTAGCTCCCATACCCATGGAACAGGCTCTAGGACCAGATGCTTTTATGGCAGAGTTTTGCTCTACCTTCAGGCAAACACCCCTAAACCTACTGGCTAATGCCTTAATGGAGGCTAGTAGTAACTTGAGCACCATTCCACCCTCCAAGAGGATAGCCCATATTAACCCCATTCCAGTGCTGGACAAAGAAGGATGGCCTAAATCACCATCATCCCAATGTCAGGCATGGAGCCATGTAACTGTGGTAGCTACTGCTTGATATCCCTCATTGCAGCAGACTGCAAACCATTTGCAAAACTCCTTGCTACCAGAGTCAGTTCAGTGATGTCTAACTCTGATTGGGAGCAGGTAAGGTTTGTGCCTGGTTGACATGGCTTAGTCAAGGCTTGCTATTTCATAAATCTCCTGTGACATACCTGCTGCCCCACCCCATCTTTCTTGGTGTCCCTGGATGCAGAAAAGGCATTCAACCTGGTGGACTGGGGCATTTGTTGGAATACTACAGACATTTGGCTTTGGAAATACATTTGCAGGATGGATCAAAATGCTGTATAATGGGGCATTAGTCTCAGTTATAATGAATGGTCTCCCTCCCCACTTTCTCCCTAAACCAAGGTACTAAGAAGATCTGCCCCATCTCCTCAACTAGTCATCCATGTATTTAATTCTCTGCTTTTCTCCATCAGAGAATACTCTAAAATTAATGTTATCCACTGAGAGTACATGCAAAATGCTCATGTATGCAAATATTTTCCTGACCCTCTCCTTCCTGAAGAACCCATTCCCACTCTTATAGCCCTAATACAGAGATATGATAAACTTTCAAGATGCAAAGTCAATGCTGTCCATGCTCTTCTCTTTCTGTTTACAGAAGATGTCTATCAGCTTCCAAACTACCCTAGGCCATTATCTCTATATTCAACAGGTTAAAATACTTGAGACTCAGTTAATGTACTACTCTTGTTAGAAAAGACAGACAGATTGATAGATGGACAGACAGACAGACAGATAGATAGATACAAACTATATTTTTCAAAAGCAACACACTTAAGGACTGTCAAGCCCTATTTTGTAAAGTTGCCCTTAAAGGTTATGGTTACAAATAGCACAATGTTTTATACATAAGACTATTCTACAAATACTATTATCAAGCTTCAATGCAGACCAATACATTAGCTAAATGACCTACAGTATAATTATACGAAGGCAAGCAGAGACAACACACAGATTGCACATGTCACAACAAACAACATAATCCAGGAAACCAAACAGCAATTAACTGTTAGGTGAATATACATTATCAACTAAGTGCACTACCAGATCAGTTTAATCCAGGGTAGGTGTCAAATGCACATACAAATCTCAGACACGCATGCAGATTTCAGTCATTTCTTTCATTACTACTCTTTAAACACAGATCAGTTTGTCTACATTCCTCACATAGGAAATCAGTTTGTTCCAAATTTGGGGTAAATAAAAATGTAATTGCATTGTAGTGAAGGTATTTGACACCATTGGGACACGTAGCCCTCTATTTAGCTGTAAGGTTATATCCATGATTGTAAATATTCAAGACATTTCATACTGTTATTCTTGTTGACTTTCAACTCTTTGAATGCCATTATTACAGCGACCTCTGATTTTTCAAGTCTAGGAATTCCTGGGAATATGGTCAAGGACCTTAGAGATGGGGTTTAAGTCTTTCACACTGGGAATAAAATCAGGCTTTTAAGATGTTGGCAGCCCACAAAATTCAATATCTACAAGACAATTTGCCAATGGTTATTAGCCCTCAGATCTTTAAAACAATACATGCCAAAATGATAGGTATCTTCTGAGGACTTAGCAGCAACTGACTTGGATCAACAAGCTCATGCAAGACATCTCAAGTGGTGAGCTAAAACCTCCAAACATAGAAACATAGAAGTTGATGGCAGATAAGGACCACAAGGCCCACCAGTCTGCCTATTTCTTTTCTACCTTATAAATGTGCCATCAGCCATTCTCTGTCAATAGCCTATCTATTCACACTCATCTGTATTGCTCCCTTATGTCTATTCCATGCTTGAAGCCCTGCACTGTATTCATATCCACCATTTCTGAGGTAGGCTGTTCCATGCATCCACCACCCTTTCTATGAAAAGAACTTCCTCACATTACGCTTAATCGGCCTCCTCTAATCTCATGCTGTGTCCTCTTGTCCTGCTATTTTTCTTATATTGAAACATGTTAGACTCTTTCACCTTGTTAGTGCCCTTAAGGTGTTTGAATGTTTCAATCATATCACCTCTCCCTCCTTTGCTCTAGGGTATACAGGTTGAGCTCCATTAATCTGTCCGCATATGTTTTCTGATGCAGTCTTTGCACCATTTTGTTTGCCTTCTCTGGACTGTATCAATGTGGTTAATGTCCTTGTGAAGGTGTGGCCTTCAGTACTGCATGCAGTACTCCAGATGGGAGCCTAACCAATGTCTTGTAAAGAGGGTTATTACCTCCCTCTTCTGACTTGTGATACCCTACTAATACACCCCAACATCCCCTAGCCTTACCTGTTGCTTTAGTGGTCTGCTTGGATGATTTCAGGTCATCAGTGATGATGATGCCCAAGTGTCGTTCTTCCCTTGTGACTGCCAGAAACTCCTCCCAGCCTATAGTTGACTTCAGGGTTTATCTTCCCTATGTGCATGATCTTGCACTTCTTTGCATTAAACCACAGTTGCCACTCTTCTGACCATTTTGCCAGTTTATCCAGATCTCATCTCATTCTGCCCACCCCATCTGGATCATCTACTCTGTTGCAGATCTTGGTGTCATCTGCAAACAGACAAACCTTATCCTCTAGTCCATCTGCAATGTCACTGATGAAGATATTGAAGGGACTGCATCAGAACTGATCCCTGAGGTACCCCATTTGACTGTCTCTTCTGACTATATACCATTTACCACCATTCTCTGTTTTCTGCCCTTCAACCAGTTTGCCACCCAGTTGACCAACTTCTGACCCACCCTGAGCCTACCCAGCTTATTTATCAATCTTCTATGTGGAACAGTATTGAAAGCTTTGCTAAAGTCCAAGTAGGCAACATGAACTGCTCCCCTTGGTCCGCTATTCTGGTTACCCAGTCAAAGAAATCTATGAGATTAGTTTGACAGGACCTTCCTTTTGTAAACCTGTGCTATCTTGGATCCTGTGCTTCTATAAATTCCAGGTGTTGGACTATCCTTTCCTAAGGAGTGCCTCATAATATTACCCACTACTGAGGTAAGACTGACTGGTCTGTAGTTCCCCGCCTCCTCCCTGCTACTACTCTTGTGGAGCAGGATCATAAGACCTTCTCCAGTCTTCTGGGATCTCTCTTGTGTTCAGAGACTCACTAAACAGTTCTGATAGTGGCTCTGCTAGTTCCACCCTTAGCTCCTTTAGTACCCTGGTATGTATGCCATCAGGTTCCATTGCCTTGTCCACCTGAGTGTTTTAGCTCTTGTAGCACCCTTTCTTTTGTAAGGGACAAGTGAACACCTCACCCCCCTGTGTCCATGGTGCTGAGCTGTGGGCCCTGCCCTATGTTCTCTTCAGTAAATACTGAGCAGAAGTATCTATTTAGGACAGATGCTTTTACATAGTCCTCCTCCTCCAGCCCCTTATCTCTTTTGATCTTAGCAATACCCCTCTGGACTTTTCATTTCACCAAATGTATCTATAGAAAGTCTTGTCACCTTCTTTACTGTTTGTGCTAGTGTTACTTGGTTTGGGCCTTTTGCTGCCTTACTGCCTTCTCTGCTTCCCTTAGGGAAGTTTGGTATCCTCCTATCTTCTTCCTGCTGCATTCCTTATATTTCCTGAAAGCCAGCCTTTTGACTCTGACATTTTCTGCTACTGTTTGTGAGAACCAAAGTGGTTTCCTTCTTCTTTGCACTTCTTTTCTCTCTAACACAATGGGATGTTGCTTCAGGTATTGCATCCTTAATGCTTACCCACTTTGCTGACCCCTCATCTGTATTTCTTTTTGCCAGGTTGGCTTAACTCTGTTGGCCATCTTACCAAAGTCAGCTCCTCTGAAGTCCCATAGTTTTTCCTTGGAATGGGATGTTTTAGTTGTAGTGGCCAAATTGAACCATACCATGTGATGGTCACTGGCCCCAGGTGACCTTCTACCTGGAAGCTATGATCCTTTCCCTGTTACTCGGTACTAGATCTAGGATAGCCCTGTCTCTTGTGAATTGTTGTACCAGTTGTCTCAGACCCTCCCCTGCAGGAATCCACCATGTGTCTAGTTCTGACAGTTGTTTCCACTGGTATTGATAAATCTCTATCTGGCATGTTGAAGTCTCTCATTATCAGAACCTCCCTTTAGCTGTAATCTTTTGTATATCTTCCATCAGTAATGTGTCTATGTCCTCCCCATGATCTGGGGCCTGTAGGCAACCCTAGTTCATATGGCTGTCCCATTTCCTGTTTCCAGGGTGAGCACAGTTCTTCTGGCTCCTTATGTGTATTCTGAATTTCTGTAGCTTTGATATTTTCATTGACATACAGGGCCACTCCATCCCACTTTTGCACCTCAGTCTATTCTGAACAGTACATAGCCAGGTACTGAAGTCTCCTAAGTGTGGTTACTGCTAAACCACATCTAGCTAATTGCTACTATGTCCAGTTTAGCCTCTGTCATTATTGCCTGCAGGTCTGTGATCTTGTTTCCCAGACTGTGAGCATTTGTGTACATGATTTTCCATTGGTCAGATTTCAGTATGTTAGTTGTTGAGTGAGGTCTGGCATTTCCTCTGTCGTCATATGGGAGCTGGACCTTTTCCTTACCTGGTGATGCAAATGAACTGCAAGCATTCTGAACTCCTTTTGACCACTAGCTGAGGGAGGGGTGTTCTTCCCATTCGACGTATGGGGTGCTGAACCCCTCTCCCCATTTGCTAGTTTAAATATTCTGCAAAGACATCAAACTTCTGTCCCAATGCACTGACTCCCTCCTTAGTCAGATGCAGTCCATCAAATTTAAAGAACTTTTGCTCCCAAAACTGTTGCCTGTTTCCTACAAATATGTGTCCTTTTCCTGGCACCAGCCCTTGAGCCACATGATTAGTTCCCTGTCTCCCCTTCTCTGACCTTCTGTCCATCTGGCTCCCTCTCCCAGACTTGCAGGATCTCAGAGAAGGAGATGCCGGCAAAATGGATGATAGTTTGTCACCCAGCCTGGTCAGGTGTTCCTTGGTCTCCACAACTGACTGACTTGCGAGATCATTAGTCCCTTTGTGTACCAGGGCGTCAATGTTTTCTCCTGCCTTTCAACTTTTCACTTCAGCACACAGCCCCGCTCAATCAATACCAGGATGCCTCCTGACACAGAAGCATATGTGGGTCCAGTGGAGACAGCCTTTTGAAATCTGCAGCAGGTACAGATATCAATGCTTCTTCTCCTTCATTTCTCTGCCTGGAAACATTACTTCACTGTGAATCTGCTTCAGACTCAACTTTCTGTTACTAAGCTTCGATTCCAAGCAGGGAATACAGCAAACACAAACTCACCCTTTTCACTCAATTTGCTTTTCTATTTCAGTGTCTCAGCAGAGACACTCAGTTGCTTCAGCATTGAACAACTTAAAATGTACTCTGTGAGGTCTACTAGACTGATCTGAGCATGGAGAGCCTTTGCCTCCCTCAAGGCTTTCTGCTCCACAGCAGCAGTGCTGTGTGTCTCAGCAGAACTGAACAAGCTGAGCCAAGATTTCTGGCTCCCATGATTTCAGTTTTTTGAAACTCAACTTTATACAGGAAAATATATAAATATATAAATTTTACAGGAAAGTTATACATCAAATTCTTGTCATCTGTTTCTCTTCCTTCATTCATCACCAGGGGTGGTTACAGATAGAGTTGCAGCAAAGTGGCAAAAATTCACATTAAGTAAGTTTCACAAAATTCATGTTGCCAACTTCAACTTTGCTGAAAATAGCTATTTTCAACACAAGTGCAAAGTTTGCCCACAAATTGTGGAATTTGTAGGTGAAATCCACAATTTGTGGGTGAAATTCAGCACTTCGCAGATAAATTCTGCACTTCGTGGATTTACACTAACTTCACAGATTAATTCGTGGAGCGAATTTAGTCAACTTGCACATCTCTAGTTACAGACTAAGGGTTAGTGATGGATGGTCCATTGAACTGAGTAGGTGTTGTCGTCAAACTTTTGTGGCAAAGTGTACATTTTTGGTAACGGAGTTTCTAATCAAGAAATTTTTCAAGAAGGTATTTTACAGCACTACTTGTAACCATATAAGAAAAATAATAATATATGATGGACATAGTGCATAATACTGTGTGTGCAGATTTTACTTTGAACTCTTGCTAAGCTACCTAAACCTACCACAAAATCTGTTCACCATTCTTTAATTAAGTAAAACTTACGATAGTTATTTTTAGAGTCAGTGAGCCAAGACTCTAGTTGGTTTGAGCGATCCTGATATTTGGGAATTAGCGCTGGTTTATTTTTGTTTCAGTCTAGACCTTGTTGTATACCAATTATTTTTACCAGTGGGTTTTGCTTAGCTACATATATCTATACAGTTCCTCAGGATGCATTCATTAGACTTCACTAAGTTCTATGTACAGGGATTCATTACTTTCAGTGTTCACATCCTTTGCCCTCACCTGATGCTCCTTCTCTTTACATTGATAAGAAGTCAAATTCAGTCCTGGTTCAGTGTTCCTCTCTCTGGCATGCTATGTTCATGCTATTCCTTGTGTTATTATGCCATGGACTCCCATGCTTCATATACTTTTAACCCCTTGCATGCATCTTTTATCTATTTTACTATTATTAGAACAGAAATCAAGGGTGAGACACTTATATCTCACCCACCTTACCCTTCTTCCTGAGCAGGAGCTTACCCTCTTCTTCTCACTCCATGACTGAGGTGCCCAAATGCATAAACTGCCAGACCAGGAGGAAGACATGGGGTGGACCAGGAGTTGAACACAGTCAGGCAATGCTAAAAGGAGAAAACAAATGAGAGTAGTTAGCATTTGTATGACTTGCCACATGGGAACCTAGCCATTTCTCAAGTTTGTATTTGATTTATTTATTTAAAAGTTTCACCAGAAAAGCATACTGAGATGGATGTCATTTCCAGGAGTGTCCTGGGGAGGGTAGAGGAGTACAGTCATAAATATATATACAGTAAATTACGATTTATACATAGATGAAACAAGGTATAGAGACATGATAATAATACTAGCATATTGCACTGTGTAGAACAGCAGTTGCAGGACATGAATACCCATAAATATATATATATATATATATATATATATAAAGATAAGATCTGGTCAAAACATGTCATACATAACACAATACAGCAGAAATAAGCATAGAACAGTGGTACAGTTAATGGTGAAACACGGTGTACAGACATGACAATGAAACTAGCGTATTGCACTGAAGAGATTGCATTTGCAGGACATGCAATTTTATGCGTAGACAGCCCTAGGAGAGGGCACAGGATAAGGGTAAACAGAAGAAGGAAGGTGAAGTAGGCTAGATGGATGTGATCCCTGAGGAGTGAGGTAAAAAGAGAAAATATATTAGGAGCAGGTGCAGATGTGTGGAGGGAGTTTGTGAAGGAGAGAGGAGAGAGCTGAGGGGAAGGATCCTGTCAGAGGGGCAGAGGGAGGGAGTTCCACAATTTGGGCAGACAGTAGGAGAAAACAGATTGGTCTTTAGAGGTGGATCTTCTGAGTATGGTTAGAGAGCAGGGTGCACTCATATCTGTGGAGTGAGTGGGGAGGTAGTAGAGATAAGGAGGAGGAGATTGGAATGGAGGGTACCAAACCAGTATGTAGCTGGGAAGAAAATACAGTTGGAGCATCTCCTATCTTCAAGAGAGAGAAAGAAAGAGTTATAGAGATCACAGTAATGGGAGAGAGGAGCAGCATCAAGTGCAAAATGGCAGAAGGAGTTGTATGGGGTGTCCATTTTGGTTAGGGAGTATTGGGAGCAGCACTGAAGACTATGTCACCATAATAAAAAACTGGGAGGGTCATTTTATGCACTAAAGTGTGGTGGGCAGGCAGAGGATGCAGCTGTGGTTACGGTGGAGGGCATCAAGCTTGGGATGAAGTTTTTGGTAATCACATCTACAGTATGTGAACAGAAAAATCAAGGTGCCAGTCAAGCCAGACTCTAGATACTTAACTGAAGAAGTATTCTAGAATTTAGTCTCATCAAGGTGTGGAAAGAGGGCATGGAGGTGAAGCGAGCCAATCTCTGACTAGTGCCAAAGGTCATAGAGATAGTTTATTTTTGGCATTAAGGAATAGCTGATGAGAAACTAGTCAGCACTGGACCCTTTTGAAGTCCAGTTAAAACTGGTAATAACACTAGGGGATGGGCCAGATGTGTGCAGAACAGTGCCCTCAGAATGCATATGAATGTTAGAAGAGGTAGATGGATGGGAGGTCATTTAGAAAATGGAAAACAGAAGGAGGCCCAGAACAGAGAGACCCTGTGGGACAGCTGTCTGGATATCAATTATCAAGTTCAATCATTAAGTTTATTGGAGATCAAATTGAGGAAAATTCTCATTTACAATTGCATCCAGCTGGTATGCAAATAGTTACAGCAAAAATAAAACACAATAAAATATCTATGAGACAAACACACAAGTTTTGACATCATCATATTGTGCATTGTATCAACAGTTGAACAATTAAGTTCAACAATTCATCCAAAACATTCACATTGCTTGTGCAGTATGCCTACAATATGGGTTTTAAATCTAGAAATTGGGATTAGGATTTGCATTTTAACCATTTCTTAAAGGCTCTCCCAAGTCCAAGGGACAGATTCTGACAAAATAAAGTCACCTAGCCTAGTCCGAGATCTTGTAGTAAAGTATTTCTTCAATGCACTAGATCTTAAATTATATTTATTTATATCCACATGTATCAGATTCAAACAAAAAAAAATAAAGGAGTTTACCCAACACAAAATTGTAGACAAATATATATCAATAAAGTAACCTTCTCTGATCTAAAAACCCATCCCACTTGCAAATATAGGCAACAGTGATGAGTGTTCCATGGTAACCTGTAATGAAACATAATGAGCTGTGATATACTGGATCCAATGCTTGTAAAACTGATTTAGTAGTATTATGATAAACAATATCCCATAATCAATAACTGACAGAAATAGTGAATTAACCAGACTTTTCCTAATGCTAAAGCTAAATAAAGACCTGTTTTTATAAAAAAATGCCAAAAGGCATTTTAATTTTAATGAAATGTTATCTATATGAGGTTTAAATATTAGTTGAGCATCTAAAACCAAACCTAGGTATCTGTATGTGTAGGTTCTAACTATTTCAGTACCTTTGAGTGAATGCAATTTTAAATAAGATGTATCTGTATTTTTTAAATCATCCATTATGCTTTTTTGGGATTTAATAATAACCTTAACTCAAATAAAGAAGTTTGTATTATATTAAAGTCTTTTGAATATTTATAACTGCAGTATTAATGTCTTTATGAGTAACATACAATATAGTGTCGTCTACATATAAATAAATATTAGTCAGTTTAGAAGAATGGCTGGGATCTGGTTCATGTACACCAAACGGAAGGGACCCAAGACTGAGACTTGGAGGACCCCTGGGAAGAAAACAGTGGTTCAGAGTATATATTACCTGCTTTGACATCATTTTAGTGCGACAAGTATGATTGAAACCATGATAGAGCTGAGTAATCTAGGCCTATTTTTTTAATATTAAGCAACATAATAAAACCAACTCTATCAAACACTTTTGATAAATCAAAAAAAACTGCTGGTGAACTGTTACCAGAATCAAAAGGAGTAAAATATCATCAATTACTCTAGATATAACATTTGATGAATTATGACCCTTTCTGAAACTCACCTGGTATTTAGTCAAGGTATTAAACTCAGTGAAATATAAAGTAGTAGTAGTAGTAGTCAATAGCAGTAGTAATAAAAGTTCTGAAAATTCCAGAAAAGGACAGCCCAATTTAGCCAAAGCTCATTTTCAATGGAATCCCAAGGTGCAAGAAAATCAGCTCCACAGTAATGTTACAGAATATATACATAATAAAAACATACAGTACAGTACAATGTTGACAGTAGTGGTGTACATTTAAAACAATAGATAAATAACTATACATACTCAGTTTGATGACTTAGCTACTTCAGCAAACCAAGTTTTAATAGCCCTCCAAGATACAGTACTTCTTTGTGACCTCACATGGCCAGTTAGACTATTCCATGCCTTAGGGCCCATACACAAAAACTAGAGTTGTCCCTAACAGTTTTCATGGCTGGCACCACATATTCAATAGTCCCTGATGTATGCAAGCCCTCCCTAATACAGTGCACCTCTATTATCTGCTCCTTTATCATCCACCCTCCTTATCCACCAGCTTGACCTCCTGTACCATTCTCTCTCTCTATGGAAATTCCCTCTATTATCCACCACCCTCTCTATGCTCGTCTGCCAGTACTTTCTAATTTACAGGCTGTATCTTCATAATGTTATTACTAACATAAAAAACATATTAATTGCCAGCAGATTAGGCCTTATGGTCTATTGAGTCTGCTTGAACCTCAGATCCCTAGTTGGTTGCTGAGGCCTCCCCTTGTGTTCCAGAAACCCTATCATCCATCCCCACCCCTGGGCCAGGCCATCATCTGATACATCTGCTTTCTGTGTCTGTCCTCCCTCTCTTGAAGCCTTCCACTGTGGATCTCTGAACCAGCTCAACAGGTAGGGCATTCCAAGGATCCACCACCCTCTGGTGAAAAACCTCCTCCTCTTCCCCTTCACCCTTCCACCTTCCAACTTCAAACCATGCCCTCTAGTGATACCGCCATGCTTTAGTCTAAGAGATCCTCCATGTTTACCTATTTATTCCCTTGAGGTACTTGAAGACCTCAATCATGTCCACCCTGTCTCTCCTCTCATCCAATGAAAACATGTCTCTAAATCTAGTCTCTCCCTTTATTATCCTATCCTATTCTCCTCTATTATCTGCTAAGTCACTGGCACTGATGCAGTGTATTATTATGGTTCTGATTTTTTGATTGTTTTAAATGTCTTAATAAGACATATTTTACAGTGTACTGCTGAAGACCATGTTACCTTTGAGAATGGAGTTGAGATTTTCAACATAGATACATAGATACATAGACAGTGTCGGCAAATAAGAGCCTATGGCCCACCCAGTCTGCCCATTTGAGCTTGTAAGTTCAGTTTATGTTTTCCTAGAAGTCTGTTGCCCTTACCCTGACCTCCAGAATTCCTTTATGTCTATCCCATGCATTCTTAAATCCCGTGATTGTTTCAGCCCCCACTTCCTCTGGCAGGGTGTTCCATTGTCCACCACCCATTCTGTGAAGAAATTCTTCCTCATGTTTCCTCTGGATTGTCCTCCGTCCAACTTCATCCCATGTCCTCTAGTCCTGGAACATCTTGTTTGCTTAAAAATAGTGTATTCCTGCACCCTGTTCCTCCCTGTGAGATACTTGTATGTCTCTATCATATCCCCTCTCTCCCTCCTCTCCTCCAGGGAGTACATGTTCAGTTCCTTCAACCTGTCTTCATAGGACTTGTGATGCAATCCATGCACCATCTTTGTTGCCCTCCTCTGAACCTTCTCTACCCTGTCTATGTCCTTACGTAGGTATGGTCTCCAGAACTGTACACTGTACTCCAGGTGGGGCCTCACTAGTGTCTTGTATAGCGAATTATGACCTCCCTTTTCCTGCTGGTGATGCCCTGCCTATACATCCCAGCATCCTATTTGCTTTACCTGCTGACTTGTCACACTGTTTCCCTACCTTGAGGTCATCAGAGATGATAACCCCAAGATCCCTTTCCTGCTTGGTGCATGCTATATCCTCACCCCACAACTGATATATTGTGCCAGGGTTTTTGTGCCATATGCATTATCTTGCACTTCTTTGCATTGAATTTCAACAGCCAAATCCTGACCATTCTTCAAGTTTCTGCAGGTCCTTCTCATTCTGTCTACACCCTCTGGTGTGTCTACTCTGTTACAGAGCGTTGTGTCATTGACAACATCATTTATGAAGAGATTATTGAAACTGTCAGGGGTGGAGAAAGGAAGACTTTATATTAGAAGCAAGGATGGATTTTAGCATTGTTTTGCTTGTATGGGGCTTGGACTCATGCAGCTGACCTTCTTCCTGTCTATCTTAACTAATGCATCTTCCATGGCTGCCAGTGAAGTTAAAAAGTCCTATTTTATGAGTCTCTCATCCACATACCAATCTCTTTCAATGTTCCAGATGGTTAGGTAATATTAACAGCTCTTTAAGAGCTGCAATTACATGCACCTAGCAGTGCAGATGGGGTCCCACAAAAGACTCAATATAAGTCATTGTCACCCCATTGTTAGGGTTTCCAACTAGTGTTCAAGCTGTGATCAGAGGTAGAAGTCATTAGCTTCCAGTGTTCTAGATTGTGTCTCCTATTGTGTTGATGTACCCTACATTATTAAGGTCACTGCACTTCATTTTCCTACATTTAAGTACAATTGCCCAACATTTTAGTGTCAAAATGTTAAGAGGTATAGTATATAGTGTCAACCATGCAGGTCATGTTTTTTATGCCAGCCTCATCATACTCATTCTCTCTCCTCTCTCTCCCAATCTCACAGCTCTGTACATTCCATGGACACCACTGCAGGCCTATGAAAGAGGAGTATTTGGATGGTTAAATGAAATTAATCATGACAAATAAAGTCAAACAGTTGTTCATCACTGATTACGTTAAAGTCGATCGATGATAAATGAGACATGAACTAAACTAGATTTGTATAGCCATGGAGTGTGTTTCAAGTAATTTCATTACCATACTGTACACAAATAAAGAAAATAAATAGTTATTACCAAAATTTAATCCTATGCTAATTTTCCCATATTTACCAATGCAACATAACACACTTCCATTATCCACCACTCTCTATCATCCACCAAAAAGTTGGTGTACCAAAGTTGGCAGATAATAGAGGGTGCACTGTATTCCTTTCCCCTATTCGTGCTAACATATACTGGGGCATTTTCTTTTGTTTACACCTATAAATTAGATGCATCATATGTAATTTATGTTGTTCCACCAATTCAACCATTCCAGGGCTATATACAGAAAACAGTGATGCAGATCCTGGGGTGCATCCAGGAAAAATGGTGCATACTTGTTATATAAAATTTCAAGTTGGCTCAGTATTCCCAGTTGCCCCCAGAAACATCACCATAATCTAACAGTGGAGTTACCATGAAGTTTACCATGTTTAGTCTAACATCTGATGGCAAACAATTTTATACTTGCACAAAATCCCCAATTTTTGTTTAACTTTCTCATTAGCAGGTCAATGTGTTTCCATTTACACTGGGAGTTTATCCAGACTCCCAAGTATTTATAAGCATCAATGAGAGTTAAGCTATGGTCATCAAGTGTTCTTATGTCAAGGTTATTTTATTTTAGATTTGTTTCCATAAATAGCATAACTTGTGATTTAACAGGATTTGGAACCAAACAATGGTCCCAAAAATATCTCTGCAATTTATTAAAATCCGTTTGCAACTTTTCTTGGATCTGACTAACAGAGCTACCTTCTATATATAATACTGTGTCATCGGCATACAAATGGTGCCAGACATAATTTAACAGTCGTCAACACCACTTCTATAGACCTTGAATAACATAGGTCTCAACACCGGCCATAGTGGGACTCCAGTTTTAATGTCCAAATATTTCGATGTGTGTTTGTTGTTTAGTGTACACACTGCTATCTCCTGTCAGGTAGCCATGGAACCATTTTGATGCCCACTGGCTGAGCCCAATAGATCTCAAATTTGCAATAAGCATTTCATGATTTAGAATATCAAACACTTTTGATAGATCTATAACTATTGCCTCAACCAGGAGGCCTTTGTCCATGGCTACCTGAAAGTCCACTATTAAACCAGTGTCATAGTGATGCTATACAGTGCCCTAAAACCGATTGTTATTGATTATATATATATATATATATATATACATATACAGTATATACTGATCTTCCAATAGCTCTTTAATTGACCTACTATAATTTTTCAAAGATCTTAGAGATGACTTAAAGCCGAAATGTGGGTCTATAATTCCCCATAAGGTTCTTCTGTCCACCCTTAAAATCAGTGTTATGTTTGCCTGTTTCCAGACTAGGGGATAAGAGCTAGTTCTTATGGAAAGGTTAAAAATATCTGCTAATAGTGGGGTAACCAGTGGTGTGGCTATTTTCAGTAAGTAAGAAGGATACCATCCAAACCTGGGCTTTATTTATGTTTATTTGTAATAACTTCCTAAAACCTGGCTTACAATTATGTTTTAAAGGAAAAATTACACATTTCCTTTACTATCCTTATGGTCCCTTTGTTTATACTGTGCTCCAGACATAGAAGAGGTGCCAGCAATATGGGATCCTGTTTATATACATCTCATTAAACATGTCAGCCACCTTATCTGAGATGTTATGAGAGACATCGTTCACTGTAAAATCTCCAGGCAATTTGGAGGTTTTATTAGCCTTTAATTTTATTCCATGCTCCAGAAGTCTCCAGGGTTACTTACCATTTCAGTTCTGAAACCAGATACAAAATTATCTGTCTTTGCCTTTTTATTTTTATATATAACATTATGTGCAGAATGATATTTATCCCAGAATAATCTCTTTTTATCTTTCTTTGCTAACTTCTATGCTACATCTCTTGCCTTGCAGTATTCCTAAGGTCTGCTGTGTACCAAGGGAATTATGTTTGTTGACTTGTTTACTTCAGACTGGAGCAAGGGGCATCACATACAGATAAAAACTTACTTTGGAAGTACTCCAGGCACTATCGATATCAGGAATTAAACTCAGCCTATCCCAATTCCTACCTTCCAGTTCCACCATAAAGAAAGTATAATCTAGATCTTTTAAGTTTTGAAAAGTTTTACCTCATGGTAGGCTGAATTTCTTATCTTTTTCCTAATACAAAAAATAGCCTGATGATCACTAAAGGCCTCTGACAGCACATCATGTAAAGAAAATGTATCCATGACTGAGATAAATGTAAAATCTAAAATGGTTAAAGCAGTGGGATCTTTAGAGTTTAGTCTGGTAAAGGTTTTAATTAGCTGAGACAGTCCTAAATTATTGAAAAATCAGGTAATGTGTTAGTGGGTGACACCTTTGCCCAATTCACATTTAAGTCCCCTAGGACAAAATGTTCATAGCTATCCCTGAGGAACAAAAATCCTGGCAGGTAAGGAGATTTTGTTCATCTCCTAGGTGGAGGTAGCACCTCATTAATAAAATAGGCTTACAATATGATAATTGTGTTTCTAATATTACCCTTTCCATACCCAATGTGGGTATATCACATTCAAGATTTTTATTCCAAGGCCAAAGTCCCATATGCTATAACTCCCTCCCTTTCCCCATGATCATGCCTCCACAATTGGTATCCAGGGATCTGAAAATCTCCATCTAATACATTCTTATTTAGCCAGGATTCTGTTATTATCCAGATATGTGGTCTATAATTAAAGCTTACTGAAATTTGCCATTCTGCACTATGCTTATTTTCTGCAGAATTTACATCATGCTGCAGAATTCATATAGTGCCACACAATTCACTGTTTTTGGTGAATTTTCATTCAAATATAAATTTTTTCCATAGTGCCAGGCTCCGTATCCATCTTGTTTATCCTGAAGCCCTTCCTCTATAAAGCAGGTGATGTCATCTATGACATCACATCATATTTTAGCCAATGGTAGGACTGCATTCTGCCACAGAAATGAATAAATCATGCAACAGAAATCAGAAAATGCTGCTGCAGAAGCCTAGAGCCCTGCCACAGAAATAAAAAATTCTGCCTCAGAGCACTAAGTCCCCTGTCTATAATCTAGAACCCATTCCCAAATAACATCCATTTTGGCAATATACTTCTAGCATTAAAATGAACAAAACTAATACTGCTACCTTTCAGAATGTCTGCTGTATGTAAATGTTCCACACTGGCCCTGGGTTTAGGTGAATATCACCAGACAGCATTAGGCTTAATACTATTAGTATTCTCAATTTAGCCACTAGTCCACTGTGTCTCCAAATTAGTTTTCTTATTATTGGACCAAAGTGTTGTCTGTGGTTCATTATATGTTTACATTTCCTTTGGCAGCAAGACAAAGCTGCTAGTAAGTAAGTTGCTTGTGAATTATCTTTTCAATACTCATTATTATTAGGGTCCGGATAGAAAGTGGACAATAAAAACTCAGGTCAGAGGACTCTTGCCCTTTAAATATTGGTACAATGGATGCAATTTTCCAATCATCTGGTAAGTAAGAATTACTAATAGACATGTTATAGAGATTTGCAAGATGAAGTGCCAAAATATGTGAATCAGTTTACAAAATATCTGGTCAATATTATTATGTCCACCACTTTTTGGCTCCAGTTTAGTAAGTTCTTTATGTACCTCATTTACACTTCTTTTGAAAAACAAACAAGAATTTTTAGCATATGATGAAAAATCAGCATCAATATAACTGGTGCCAAGCTAGGGGTCTCCTTTTCAAATGACATTCTTGCTTAAGCAAAAATGTATTAAATGTATTCACCTGTTCTGATGAATCATGTATAACTAAGCCATTATTGGATTAAAGTACTGGGTAAAAGTATTACTAGAGTTCTTCCCTTTATATTATTAATACCAGCCCAAACTTTCCTTAGGTTACCAGTATTAGTTATAAATTTGTTTGTGTAGTAACTGGATTTAGCCAATCAAATTTCCCTAGTACTCCTGTTTCTAATCATTCTATAAGCCAACATGTTCTTATCTAATTTAGTCCTCCTGACCATCTTCTAAGTACATTCCTTTTCTTTTATAAAATGTTTCAAATGTTTGTTAGTCTAAGGGGAACTTTAGTTCTAACCCTTTTATGAACATACAGAGCATGTTTAGTAAGGTTCCACTTATACAGGGTACCAGCGGCAGTCGCTTGATCATTTGGTGCCACATCCCAATGTCACCATCCCTCTTTTTGCAGGGGACTGTGCCTCCACACCACCAATGCCCTCCTTTCTAAATATTCTAACTCCCTGGGCTCTGTGGGAGGGGCAGCAGCAAATTCCACAATGTGGTGCCCTAATGATGGGTGCACTGCTGCCGGTGCACAGATGGCTGGAAGGAGTTTAATAATAATTTCAAGATGGAAGACTTAAAATATACCCAGGCAGTGTCTAAGTCAGGACATGCATACATATAAGACCAGTTTATGTCATATAAATCATGTAAGAAAGCTTGATCACAAAAAGATTTAACATTTCATAAAACAAATAACTGTACTGGAGAATATGTTTTGATACTATGTCTAATACATGCAATGTAACAGTGATCACTCATATCAGGATCTAAAACTGTTGATACATATTTATGAGGAACAGGCATTAAAATTACATCAAAAGAGTGTCTTTATTGTTATTTGACTTGTGTGGCATGGTAGACTTTGTTATAAGTTGAGTCAGATTCAGTTGTGCTATCTGATTACTTAGTTATGTGTTAAGTTTTAACATATCCCAGTTCAAGTCCCCTAATACAAAAGCTCATATCTCAAGTAGTGTATTACATTAGCCATTAGTAGAACTGTTTAGTGAGTCTCTGAGCACAGGAGAGGTCCCAGAAGACTGGAGAAGGGCTCATGTGATCCCGCTCCACAAGAGTGGTAGCAGGGAGGAGGCGGGAACTACAGACCAGTCAGTCTTACCTCAGTAGTGGTCAAGATTATGGAGGCACTCCTTAAGGAAAGGATAGTGCAACACCTGGAATCCATAGAGGCACAGGATCCAAGACAGCATGGGTTTACAAAGGAAGGTCCTGTCAAACTAATCTCAGATTTCTTTGACTGGGTAACGAGTGGTGGACCAAGGGGAGCAGTTGATGTTGCCTACCTTGACTTCAAAAAAGCTTTGACACTGTTCCACATAGAAGATTGATAAATAATCTGGGTAACGAGCTTGGGTCAGAAGTTGGTCAACTGGTAGCAAACTGGTTAACGGACAGAAAACAAAGAGTGATGTAAATGGTATACAGTCAGAAGAGATGCAAGTCACAAGTGGGGTACTCAGGGATCAGTCCTGGGGCCAGTCCTCTTCAACATTTTCATTAGTGACCTTGCAGATGGACTGAGCACGGCAAGGCTTGTCGGTTTGCAGATGACACCAAGATCTGCAACAGAGTAGATGATCCAGATGGGGTGGGCAGAATGAGAAGAGATCTGGATAAACTAGCAAAATGGTCAGAAGAGTGGCAACTGGGATTTAATACAAAGAAGTACAAAATCATGCACATAGGAAGAGAAACCCTGAAGCCACCTATAGGCTGGGATGGGACTTGCTAGCAGTCACAAAGGAAGAAAGAGACTTAAGCATCATCATCACTTATGACCTGAAATCATCCAAGCAGACCTCTAAAGCAGTAGGTAAGGATAGGAGGGTTAGGTGTATTAGTAGGGGTACCACAAGTTGTAAGAGGGAGGTAATAATCCCTCTTTACAAGATACTGGTTAAGCCACATCTGGAGTACTATGCAGTATTGGAGGCCACACCTTCACAAGGATATTAACCAAATTGAGGCAGTCCAGAGAAGGGCACCAAAATGGTGCAGGGACTGCATCAGAAGACATATGAGGACAGATTAACAGAGCTCAATATGTATACCCTTGAGCAAAGGAGGGAGAGGTGATATGATCGAGGCATTCAAACATCTTAAGGGCATTAACAAGGTGAAAGAGCCTAACACGTTTAAATATAAGAAAATAGCAGGACAAGAGGACACAGCATGAGATTAGAGGCCGATTAAGGGGAATGTGAGGAAATTATTTTCACAGAAAGGGTGGTGGATGCATGGAATGGCTTACCACAAGAAGTGGTGGCTATGAATACAGTGCAGGGCTTCAAACAGGCATGGGATAGGCATAAGGGAGCAATACAAATGACTATGAATAGATAGGCCACTGACAGAGCAAAGGCCGTTGGCACATTTACTCTGGTAGAAAAGAAATGGGCAGACTGGATGGGCCTTGCGGTCCTTATCTGCCGTCAACTTCTATGTTTCTATGTTTCTATCTGAAGAGTCTGAGGGGTCTATAACAAACAGCCATATAAACATTAAAATGTTGAGCACAATGAATTTGTAAAATTAGCAATTCAATTTGTTTAGGCACAGATTTTGAAAATTGTACTTGTCCCCTAAAGATTCTCTCAGGCAGACTGCTACACCACTTCCTTTTCTGACACTGTCCTGCCTGAATAAGTTATATCCATTAATTGCTACATCCATATCAGCAATTTTCACATTTAACCAAGTCTCTGATAGCACAAAATATCTGGTTAGTACTGTCTATCCAAGTTTTCAATTGATCTAATTTAGCACCAAACTCCTAATATTCAAATGGACTATACCTAGGTGTGAACAATTTGAAAAATCATGTATATAAAATGATTCTGTACTGCTTGTGGTCCTGGATTCAAATGTGCATTATCAGAGGAAAGTAACAACAACAAAATAAAATATCTAGTGAATGGTAAAAACAACATCTAGCTTATGATTGTAGGTGAAAAACAACATCATTTTCTAACACTAAAAACACAGCTACATATATAAGAAGTCATAGTTTCAGTGGTAATTATACTTTGAGACAGTACAATTAGTGTATTTTGAGTAATATAAATGTTGGGCAAAAATACCTCCATTTTAGTCATTGCACTTCTACCATTGTCAAGTGTAGCTTCCCACCCTCTGTTAAGTATCGATAAGACATAAGGCTCAGATAAGGACCTCTGAGTATACAATGTGTTTTGAATTTAGGTCACACACAAAACCTCTACCCCCTGGTTGCTAAAGCCATCAGCATCCCATATATAATTAAAAGACCCATTTTATATAACCCAACCAAGGTAACTAATAAATGAACTTTTGGTTTTGACAAAGGCTCTCTCAAGAAATCAAATTTTCTCACTACCGCCTACACACAGGGAGGGAGGGAAACTGAGTCAGTAATCCTGACTGATCAGGTTCTGCCAACCAGGTAGGATCTAAACCAGTCAACCATGGAGGGAGACAGCCCAGCAGAAGAGAGCTTATTTAGAAGGATGGGGTGACAGACTGTGTTAAAAGCCTTTGCTAGGTCAATGAAAATGGCGGAGGTGATGAGGCCATTGTTCATACTGGAAAGTATGGAGTTTGTGAGCCTAAGAAGTGACATGGTGGTGGAGTGATTTGTCCTGAAACTGGACTGGAAAGGGGTGAAGAGGGAGGTGGAGTCAGGGTTAAAAGAGAACTGAGCTAAAACAAAGTGTTCTTGAAGATTATACAGAATAGGAAAGAGAGAGATTGGATGATAATTACCAGGATAAGTGGATTTGCCCCTTTAGGAAGGAGGAGGACTGTGGCATGTTTCCAGGCCACTGGGACTAATAATAGTGTGAAGGAGAGTTCAGCAGTGAAGTGAGAGGGCTGGTGATGGCTGGGACTGATAAGTGGAAGAGGTTTGGGTCAAGACCATCAGGGAGGTTCCAGAAGAGGGGTTCAAGGCAAGAAGGGCCTTGAGGGTAGTGGAGAGGAGTATGGTGGAGAAGAAGAAGAAGGGGATGGAGGTGGGAGGGTCAGTAGAGGGACTGATAGAGGGGGTGAGAAGGAGAGACAGCTGAGGAGGTCAGCAGCACAAGATGTAAAGTAGGAGTTACATTTGCAGGCAGTGGATAAGGGTTGGATATCATGGAGTCCTTGTTGTGAGAATAGAGATGGGGCTTTGGGCAGTGGGGAGAAAAGGGCTTGAACTAGTTTCAAAAATTTAGATGGATAGTTCAGGTTGGTATGGAAGGTGTTTTGAAAGTATTCTGCTCATACAGGTCTTGTGGCACAGATGCACGAGTTCTGACGAATACGATACCTCTGAAATCATTTGGGGAGCCTGAGGATTTGTAAGACTTCCAGGCTGGTCATATGCCTGAATACAGGCCAGGAGTTCAGGAGTGATCCAGGGTAAGTAGTTTCCCACACTCTGACTCGCTAATGGGGAAATATATTCCAAATGTCAAGAAATTTTTGCAGAAGAACTCCCAAGCCAGGTCGATGGAGAAGGCAGAACTGATAGGGATCCATTCGGCAGTTGATAGATTAATAAGTACAGGGTTGAGGCAAAAAGGATTTCTAGTAGCAAGTAACAATGTTTCTAGGGGTCACTTTGGGGTGGTGGATCTTTTGTACAAGGTAGATAAGGTGGTGATTGTCACAAACCCATTCAGCAGGTCAGGCCTCTGCTCCCACAGTGCCAACCTCTGAGCACAATAGTGTGAACAGGAAACAGAAACAGGGTTACCCTCCTGCCTGTTTTGTGGGTTCGAATCAACCTTGGTCTCAAGACTGGAGGATTAAAACTGTGAACCTCTTGCTAGTGTACCCAATGTACAGGCTCAGATAATTCTGCTCTTTGGGGGCAGATATCTTTTGCCACGGGCACCTAACCAGGTGTACAAAATTAACCTTAACACTCTATGGAAGACAGTAGGAAGACTTCTTACCTTTTCCCAGTTTGGTAAAACCAGTAAGCTTTGCACAGTGTCAGCTTTAACCATATATGTTTCCCTTGTTAAAGAAAGAATTTCAAAGGCACACCAAGTAGTCTCTAAAGTAGAGGTTTACTTAAAATAGATAAAAAATTTAAAATGTAAATACAGAACCATATATCACAAACACACAAATCACTTAAAAAATAGGTTTAAAGTGCAGACCAAATCTTCTACCACAGTACTCTTTGAATTGTCTCTTCCAAGGTATTGCAAGTTGTAAGAGGGAGAGTAATAATCCCGCTTACAAGACACTGGTTAGGCCTCATCTGGAGTACTGCATGCAGTACTGGAGGCCACACCTTCACTTGGACATTGACCAAATTGAGGCAGTCCAGAGAAGGGCAACCAAAATGGATCAGGGACTGCATCAGAAGACATATGAGGACAGAGTAACGGAGCTCAATATGTATACCCTTGAGCAAAGGAGGGAGAGAGGTGATATGATCGAAACATTTAAATACCTTAAGGGCATTAACAAGGTGAAAGAGTCTAACATGTTTAAATATAAGAAAATAGCAGGACAAGAGGACACAGCATGAGATTAGAGGGAGGCTGATTAAGGGGAATGTGAGGAAATTATTTTCACAGAAAGAGTGGTGGATGCATGGAATGGCCTACCTCAGGAAGTGGTGGCTATGAACACAGTGCAGGGCTTCAAACAGGCATAGGATAGGCATAAGGGAGCAATACAAATGAGTATGAATAGATTGGCCACTGACAGAACAAAGGCGATGGCACATCTATAAGGTAGAAAAAGAAATGGGCAGACTCGATGGCCTTGCGGTCCTTCTCTGCCATCAACCTCTATGTTTCTATGTTTCTATATTCTTCAAACAGTGCCTGATGTTGCTTTTTCAGAGTCCAAACATTTGCGCTTAAATGGAAAACTGAATACTGTTTAAAAACTGGCTTTGCCAACCTCTCTGCATGAGGTCACCTAGCTCCTCCCTGTCAGGATAAAAAAATACATCCATGCAAAACAGGATGTCTTATCAAAGTATTAAAATCTGTGACCTCAGCCCAACTCATTTTCTCATATGACCCTTTGATGTAGAGTGTCTTTCTTTCCTTCACAGACATCAAAGAAACATTTATGACTTTGTACAAAGGTGTCATAACCGCTCTTCTTCCTCTAAACGTTATAAAGTTTATGAATTCCCATCTTAGCAGCTGGCAAGCCACAAATAAGCTATATAAACAGGAGATGCTTAATTTAGTCTCTTCTATCATGTAATTATCTCTTGGCCTTCCAGGCAACACGTCTTAGCCAAAACTTGGGAGGGGGGTCATTCCACAGACTGTCAGCATCTCATGAGAGACATTCAATAACACATTTTTATATTACAAAATCATAGATTAATCAGAACCAGCTGTACAAGTATCACAGTGGTCACTTATGGCATCTGAGTATATATCAGCATTGGTGACATGGTGGGGGTGAGTGATGAGGGCCCAACCAACAAGTGAATGATCGAGGATTTATAATTGAGGGGGTAGGCTCCTCAAAGAGCTGGGTGAAGTTGAGAGAGGATAGGTTGTTGTGTGATTTGGTGAGTTGACCCTATATAAGCTTCCACAGGTACCCACTTAGGGTCACTGATGACTCTTGTTTTTGTAGCTACAAGTTCAGTCAGAAATAGAAGCAGGCATGTAATACTGACTGCTACATTCCATACAACAGTTGATTACAAAGATGTGTGTTATGCAGCATCCTCCTCTAGCTTACACATGTTTTTGTGGATATAATTTCTCCTTCTATTACTGCAGGCAGTTGTGTAGCCTTGAAGCTAAGCATATAATTAGTAAACTATACTTTTGGAACATTTCATTAAAGCCTGTGCCAGGTTACAACATTATCCTGGCTGGAATACCTACTATAAAATAAAATAAAACAGCTGTTAACCTGTGTCTGTCTGCTGATGTTCTTTTCTTTTTCCCCTGAAGTTATGCTTCCTGATGAGGAATACACTTTGACTGATCTTCCCTTCCAGTCTTTGATTTACCCCTGCTTTGTCACTGGGAGGGGCTACCTATGTGTGAATTTCCCTGCCCGGAAGTAAGTGATTTAAATCACTATTTTACTGCAGCTTCCTCCCTCCCTCCTCCTTCTGAGTTGGTAGGGAGCAGCTATGCATCCCATTTGCTTCATTTTTCTACAAAGTTGTCCTGCTGCAGTTCAAGGGTAGCTGTTATCCTTTCTATTCCAGCTAGTGAAACTATCCTTTCTATCCATTCCTCCACTGTAGGCAGTGTTGTGGAAAGCCATTGAATGGTGATGCCTGTTACTGTAATTAGCCCACTGCACTGAACATGTCCTTTGTCCCCTAGTGTGTATGGACCGAGGTGAGAGGCCCAGTAATAGTGGTTGACGGTTGCCAAATCTGCTAAGATAAAGCAATTTGTAATGAAGTTAGAATCCGTGAAGTAATCTGCAATGAAAAGCGGAGTACTTTGCATAATAATGAGGATCACGAAGTCCATTGAAACAATGACTTTGCATTACTCCCACTTTTCCCAACCACTTCTAGACCAATTTTAATGTGAAGTACATTGAAATCAATGTACTTTGCATTACTTCACCTTGTTGGTGAGCTCCAAGGTGACTTTTCCAGTGATTCATGGGATTGCAGGTCACATGGACTTTAGATTTTTTGCATATCCTCAGTTCTGTGTGGTGTGTGTGTGTAGTGGTAGCTGGAGTCAATTAGCTCTCAGTGCGCTTGAGATGCAAACCCTCTAAAACTATTTTGAGCCATTTCTTTTGCTCACAATTTAGTACATCAATTGTAGGAAACCCTCTTGTGCTCATATCATCGAGTATTTATTGTTTGTGTGTGGATTTTGAACAATAATTTAGAACATTCAGTCTGTGTAGTAACAGATACTTGAAGTGTGCTTGGAGGAGGGCGATCTGTGGTGGAGTTAGATAAACTGGAAGAAAGTCAGTCTTTCTGTTTTGGCTATATTTTTCTTGTATAACTGTATTAATGCACACACAGTAATATATTCAGTAATTTTGAAATGCTTTGATTGTTGTGGTGCAGTGCATAATTTCAGTTTTTAAAGATTTGGTTATATTACTGAAGTTTTCAATTTGCGCATTACCTGTAGTGTGTGTGTGAGTATGAGTGTGTGTGCGATGCGTGCCATCAAGTCAACACATTTATTGTGCCACACAGTAATTGTAGCACTGTGAACTGCTATCCACCTGCATTATGTTGTACTGCTTTGTGGTATCTTGGTAGTGGACTGTTGCTGCAGTGCACTGCCCCCCACCTAGTAAAAGGTATTGTTTTCCAGATTTGGATTTGTGACTTGTGAACACTGGTTAAGGTGTTGTTGTGTCTTAGCTGCCTGCATCTCTTGAGTATGCAGCACAATCTTAATCTGTCTGTGCATTTGCATCTGTTTAGTGCCCATTCTCCATCTGCAAGCCACAGTTGTTGTTTTTGGCTTCCTTCACCAGCCCAGACTGAAAATTCAGAAATCTAAATTTGTTTAGAATTTTCTTGGTGATCCCAAAATGGCTACAAAGAGACGTAAGTGAAAATGATAACAATTACACACATCAAGTTTATATATAAGTTGTTTATTGGTTACTAAATTGGGGAAGATTAATATGAGATTTGTTGTCTGGTTGACATGGTAAAGAAAGGATTGGCACCTCGGTTGATGGGAGGTCCTTTAGGGGACAATGCTGAACTGCTCCTCAGTCCCTTTATCGACAAGGGGAGACTGCTGATCTATACCAAAATAATAAAAAGAGACTGGACATTACCACCTGGCAACTATTAACTTCATATTGTCAACATCTCAAATTGCTGTATATTACAATATCTGTACTGTAAGATGGGCTCAGTAGAGCCATGGATTGCTTGTAACTTGAAAATTAAAATAAAGTTTTAAACAAAAAAAGATATGCAAGCAAAGCTGTTTCTGGCCATGGCACTGCTGCCACTGGTAAGATTGGCCTTGGGAGTGGTAGTACACAGAAGTGCATAGCTGATGTCAGTAAAGGATTTCTCCATCAATGCTTTTACAGCTCAATCTATTGCTTTACTGAAAGTTGGAGGAGATGATGTTGTCCCCACTGGTGAAAATTTCCACAGTGTTGTTTAATTCTGTACTGAGACTACTGCTACTGCTTGCTCATTTCAAACTTTGCCTGTACTTGTAAGCACCTTTTCTGGCGCCATAATCGCTTTTAAATTTGAAGCATGAAGGTGCTGCACTGCAGGACTCCTTTAGCTTTGCTGGCGCCACTTTTAAAATCCTGTAAACCCCAGCACGAAAGACTGGCCAAGCGCCTGTAGTAACAAAGAGATAATCATCTTATAAAGGAAAAAGCCCAACTTTTAGCCATACAGTTTTAAAGGAAAGGCAGCATTTAATTCTAAGCTGATTTCTACTGATTAAAAAGCCCAGCCCTTTGAGAAACACCCTGTTAGAACAGTATTTAATCCTGCTCACTGACCCTTTCTCCTTGTCCACAGACCGAGGACCCAGGAGGTCATGAGGGGCACATACCTGAAGCCCTCCCCAAAGCAAGGTTTGGGTCGTGAGGACCGAGTTGAACTCCCCACAAGCCCTGAACACTGAGTAAGTCTCTACAGGAGGCAGCTTACCAATCTCAGGCCAGCTCCAATTCCAGCGGGATTTAGGCTCCCTGCAAGCCAGCGCCCACTCCCCACCGCCCCCACCACCACCCTTGGTCAACTCTCAGCTTTATAGGCTGCATCACATGAGCGCAAAACCAGTCAGCTCACTTTTCCATTTGCTGGTTATACAAAGTGAACACTAGGGGCTCACATATAAGGACACAGCAAAGTAAGAAAACAAACCAAAAAAAAAAAACCTGGAAATTTAATAGACTCCCATAAAGAAAATACCATGCTAACCAGCCAAATGAAACTAATACATCTAATGCTAACATTAGTTTTTGTCTCCCACTCACTCCCCCTCCATCTCTCATGTACGACTTCCCAGATAGTGGGCACAGGGACCTACATCCCTTTTCAAACATAACATTGAGCCTTAGCTACACCATAAGTGGGCCAGCGGAGGCATTCAATGCTCTACAAACCTACACACACCTCCTCAAAATCCCAACCCTCTCCTTTTACAAGAACAAAAGCCCTACTACTCCAATCAATCCCTATTCCATGCAAATTGCCAAAAAGCAACACAAGCACATGCAATTATAAAAACCTCTCAAAGCGGCTACTGCTAACTGCACTTAGACATGCACTCTTACTACTACTACTAATGGCAGGTGATATACACCCAAACTCAGGGCCGGCCCAGCTAACACTGGTAAAAAATCTAAACAACATAGGTCTGACGCTGGCTTCCATAAACATACATTGCCTACCAAAAAGCTAACTCTTCTTCAAGGGTGGGTCACACAACACTCGCCAGACATCCTTGCCCTATCCGAAACATAGGTTAACTACTTTGTTCCTGACTCCAGTTGCACTGAACAACTACATCATATTTAGAGATGATAGGGATGGAAAGAGGAGAGGTGGGTGCACCATCTGCTGTAGCAATATTTGAGCCTCTATTAGTCCTTGCCAAACCCGAAATAAGGTGCCCAAGCAGTCACCATCAAGATCCATAATTTGCTCCCACAGAAAACCACTATATCTAATGTTAGTATACATACCCAACAACCAGAAAGAAGCCTTTGACTCTATATTGGCAAATATAGCTATGTTCCCCAAGAAGTGATCTCATAATAATGGGTGACTTTAATGTAAATTGGTTATCAAAAGCAGCAGATCCCTTTAAAAGGCGCTGCAACTGCTCACGATCTGACTCAAGTTGTCCAGACCCCACACGACAGGACCCCAGAACAGGTTCACACCACGCTTCAGTCTCATCCTGATGAACTTCCCAAACACCTATCTAACGTCAAAGTCCTCCTGGACGTCCTCAGTGACCACTCTCCTCTCTCCTGCACCTGGTCCAACAATAGCCCTCACAAACACCCTAAATTATCTTACCAAAGACACCTCAAACAGGAGCAATATCCAAGATTATCCACAGCCTCTCCACCAGTGACTGGTCCCTGGTCCACACCGCCATATCCATTGATGGAGCCCTCACTTCCTTTATAAATATCTTCAATGCAGCCTGTGACAAACATCCCCCTTGCCAAAAAGTTTCTAAAATCTAGGGACACACGTGGATAACACAACTCCTACTAGACCAGATGTTACATAGAGACAATCTCTGATATAAAGCTCTCAATTCCAAAGTCCCCATGACAGACAGCTCTATAGGGAGGTGAGAAATAAGTGCACCAGGGCCATTCGGCTAGCTAAGGCAAACCACTACAAACAAGCCCTAACAGCGTCCTGGGGTTCAGGGAACAAATTTTGGAGCAACATCAAAGAACTATGTGGGAAAACAGATAACCAACTGCCAAGCCAAATAACCTATAATGGTACACCCTCACAAGACCCCACCTTAATAGCCAACATTCTGAATAATTCCTTCACAGACCTCAGTCACATTCTCCCTCCAAACTTCTTTGACCCACCCACCTCGTCACCACCCACCCCTACCCTAGGCACAGCATCCCACCTTTCCAGTTCAATTCTATCTCTTGCAATAAGACCAAGCACTACCTCACACAAGCCCTAAAAAACAAAAGATATAGCAGTGATAACTTAGACCTCAAGATCCTTCAGCTGACACTAGATGTGACTATCCCTCACCTAACTAAAATATTCAACCTATCACTAAGCCTAGGGTAATTCCCAACTCTCTGGAAAAGGGTATCATCACACCTTTACTAAAAAGGGTGATCAACCGACCCTAGTAACTACAGGCCAATCACGATTCTTCCCCTCTCTCAAAAGCCCTCAAAAGAATAGTGTCAGACCAACTCACTGAGTACCTGACAAAGCACTCCCTGCTCTGCCAAGAGCAACATGGCTTCAGAACAGGGCATAATACCACCACGGCACTCCTCACGCTTCGTCTATATCCCACTAAGCTGTTGACGCTGGGTGACTTAGGCATGAGCAATATTCATATATCTAACTAAAGCATCTGACACTGTAAATCATGATTTACTATTACACCTACTTCCCTCACTCAACCTTGCCCCAGACACCATACTCTGGTTCAAGAACTACCTTACAAACTGGACACAAGAAGTAAAAATAAACACCACTCTATCCTCCAAACTCACAGTCAAGTCAGGCGTCCCCAAGGATCAATCCTAGGCCCACTTCTATTCACCCTCTTCCTGAATGCCATCCCATGTGCCTGCAACAGTAATCTTCTACTTTATGCAGATGATGCAGTAATCTATTGAAAAGATTCCACCCCAAATGCCCTTCAGCACAATCTCCAAACTAATTTCCAGGAAATAGAACACTGGTTCATGAAGCAGCAGTTAGTACTAAACTATAGCAAAACAAAATCCATGATCTTTGCTACAGACAAAGCCCCTACTATAGCTCCCAACTAAACATCACCAACCACCAGGGCACCAAAATTGTCCAAATTTCACACTTCAAATATCTGGGCATCACGCTAGACACATCACTGACCTATCCAAAGCACATTGACCAACTCTGCCTCAGTAAGCGCCAGACTAGGGACCCTCTTTAGGCATAGACAATGCCTCCACCCCACGCCCTCGTCTGGCAGTAAGTAACTCAGTTCTATCGTTGGTATATGGAATAACAATATATGGAGCAGCTGACCCCACAACACTAAAACAAATCAATCTGGCCCTTAACAAAGCCAGCCGTCTGGTTACAGATAGCGACAAACTAACTCATACCTCGACCTCTACAAAAAGCTAACTGGCTGACTTTCTCAGGCAGGCTAAAATACCACACCTGCCTCCAAGCCAAGAAAATCCAACTGGGGATGGCACCCACTGGACTCCACCCTCTAATAAACTTAACACTCACAGGATCACCCCAAGACACCCAGCTAAAACACATACCTTAGTCCCCTTAGAAGGACCACGCTAGGCCAAAGGTCATTTGGTTATCGGGCACCCACCTGGCTCAATGAACTCCCCCACCCATTTCACAGGCCCCAAGTATAAGCCTGTTCAAAGCCAGACATCAAGAGGCACCTCCTAGATTCAGAGACATGTAGCTGCACCTAAGTGTAATCGCCACCTAGGCACGGGGTTGATTATCCAACCTGAGACAATGCCTGTTGTCTGCAATGTTGTTAAACACATTTGGAAAGTACTCACAAGTTTCCATAAATGTTGCATGTTCTAATGACCTGGGATGCAATAGCAACCCCAAATGTAACTATCCAATACATGTTATTATGTATCTGTCTTATTGTAATCACCTCTGTATATTAATATGTATTACTATTGTTGTTTTATCTTGCATAACATGTCTGTTTCCCTGATGTGGAGCCTTTGCAAAGGTCACTGACTCAAAGGTTGTAATTCGAAACTTTAAATAAATAAATAATGCAGTTGCTGCTGGCATGAGTATTGCTGGCCCAAGTTCTGCTTCTGACCAGTTAAATGTTTTAGAAAATATAGTTGCGTCTAAGGCTGTGACTGACAGTGTAGATGATGTCATACTCCCAACATCCCCATGGTAGCTAAACATGATTCTGATCCTGGACGACGATAACTTGCAATGTCACATTTCTTCCAGTGCAGTTGAGGTCATGCCTTTGCCATCCAATGATTCAAAGTGTGGCAAAAATATCAGGTGATGATAATGATGCTGTGGTTGGAACATGTTCTCCACAGGACAGCATCAAGCTGAAATTGTGGATGTGGATGATGTTGATGAAGTGATGATGATGACAGTGACCCTGTTGGGAACCGGAGAAAAAGAAAGTCAAGTGGCTGTGTCTGGGTCTGTTGGTGTTAAATCCACCCCTCAAAAACTTGTGATTCAGCGGTTCCTGTTGATGATGATCATGATGACCCAGTAATAATCATAGGTAGTCGTGGTGGTCAGTTGGAGTCCAAGTGAGTCCGGCAAGAAAAATCATGTATACGCCCCCATTTCAGTGGTTAAAAACTGGAGTCAATAAGCAGAATCAGGGACATGTTAAAAGTAGGGGATCACAATCCCTTGTTTGGGAATTTTGTCCAAGATGCAAATGATGAGTCAGTTGCAATTTGCCCTTTGCCATGCATGTGGTCGAGATAAAAGGGGAGTCATCTGGGCATGGGGTGAGCATACACATCTGAAGAACAGGCACATGGCACTGCAGACTCAGCACCAGAGAGCAGCTAATGCCATGTGATGTGTGTGGGCTGCTTGTGAATTTCACTCTGCCGTGAAGCAAAGTAAGGTGGAGGAGCAACGCAAAGCCAGAATTACAATGCAAAGTGTCTAAGTAACGGTTTTAAATGGGCACTTCATGTAGCGGAATAGTTATAGTGGAATAGTAATGTGAAGTGGGTTATTTCACATCCACTTCACAGGCAGATTTAACTTCACTGCATCTCTACCCAGTAAACAACTCTTGAAGTCTAGAGGCCTCTCTGGACCCCAGATCCACCTCAGCTCTGTGTGGATCTGGGGCCCATGCTTACTGAGGCCCACCAACATTTATTAGTTGACCCCAACGTGTGCAGTGATGAGGCACATGAATGAAGTGAGGCAGTATTTTCCAACTATAAGCCCTTCACAAGGGAGATGCCATCACTCTCCAGTTATCTGAAAGTATACTGTCCCATTATTGATCTGTCATTGATTCCCTGATTCTGCCTCTCACTCTCCTTTACACCTCTCACTGCTGGGTGTACTTCATTGAGCAGTACTTTATATCTCATGGAGCTATAACATCCCTTTGTGTTTAATCTTGTGATTCAAAATATCAAATCTTACCACTTTGTCAAGGGTCTATTGGCCTTTTCAATATTCTGTTCTGTGAGCAGGTAGTGTTTGACCTGTAGGAATCAAAATAGGTCACAATTTGGGATTCCAAATGTGTCTTTCAAGTGACCAAATGACATGCATGTGCCATTGATAAGCAACTGTGTATCTGGTTTTAGTCAGACAGCCCCATCTCATGAAACCAGGGTTCCTATTCGTAGCTCCCTGTTTTTGTCTTCAGGAGCCAATGTAATTGCTGTATTTGTGAATTTCCTTATCTGCCCTACTAGTCTCATAAAATGTGTTGTCCATGGGTTAGGGACCTTCCTGAGCAGGGCTTATGAGAGCTTTGTCATTGGTAGTATATAGAGGGGGCAGGTGGTGTAGCCCTATTCTCCAGGGTGCACTATCCTAAATCTAGATTTTGTTCTGGTGTCATCACTATTTGGGCAGCTTGTGCCACCAGGTGGTACAGTTAAACATTGATAGCCCTAGTCTGCCCTTATTTTTGGGAAGAAAGTGTGTGCATGCCCACCCAGATTCTGTGCCTGCCAGACAAATTTCAGTGTGAGTTTTTAAATTTGTGCCAAAATTCCTTGGGCACCTGAACAGAAAGGGCCTGAAACAGAAACATTATCTTGGATAGTATGTTTATTTTTAGGACTTCAATCCTGCCCTCTCATGAGGCGAAATAGATACCAAGTTTGGATGTTATTGACGTCCCTTCTAGGTGGGTCAGGTACTTAAGTTTGTATAATTTAGCCTATGCAGTAGTAATTTTAACCCCAAGTATCTAAATATGTTTCTATGTGCCCACTTAAATGGGAAAGCTGTCATAAATGTAGGTGGATAGGTCTCAAGATCACCATCACCTCTGACTTATTATAATTTATTTTATACCCTGATTCCAGGATTTCTTATAGGGTTCTGTGCTTGCCCTATGACTGACTATCAATTCATGATGGGGAAAAAGAATGTTTTCTTTGGAGCCAGGTTTACATGCATCATCTGCACACCAAGCTCCTCACTGGTGGACATATTCAGTGACATCTGTTGAGGGCATCTAACCTCTGTTTCTAGCAGTCCTGTGGTTTCAGACAGTGCTGGCAGCATGACAGCAGCCATATTCGTCTACCTGCTGTCATGGTTGTTTGTGCAGTTCCTGCTGTTGTTTCTCGGTGCTCTAGGAGTCTGAAAATACGTGTGTGACCCCTACCTGCTCTGGAATCAGGTCTGTGTTCAGTGTAATGGGCTAGCCACCTGCTGTAATGTCCATGAGTGGCAATTGGGGTCAACATTAGGATTTAGGTACTTATTCCTGCCGACCGTCATACCGCTGATTGATATCCCATGCCCACTTTGCGATTTTGGCTCTTCCCATCTCTTAAAATTCCACTAACAATTTCCCATATAGCCTGTTCCGACCACACTAATATTTCTGGTGAAACATAAAATAATTACTGTTCAGCAACAAATAAATGGCCTCTAAAATGAAATTGTGTGGAATTATGTGGATAGAGTCTGGTGATCAAGTATAAAAGGACACTGTCCTATCCCCTGCATGAAGTTGCCAGGACCAATGCAGGGAGAAAGGGTGCTAACAAATCTATTAGTCCATGGCCAAGTCCAAGCGAGAGAGCAAACACAAGCTATTTATACATTTATGTGATCAAAAGTGCTTTACTTTCACTTCCCTATGGCAGCTCCCAGCAACCTCTGTGAGGCATCCTGCAGTTGTCTTATTTATTTAGTTATTTTTTTCAAAAGCTTTACCAAGAAAAGCAACACACAGAGATGGCAGCATCAATGAGGAAGCCTGAGATGATCCCAAAAACATTTGTTCCAAGACAGGTTTAAGTTTACAGTAAAATCCTGCTGTTGGAAAACCAGCCGACCACAAACTAACCTATACATTCTTCCGCAGAGGTTCAGTTTTGGTCAGATGACTCCGATACCCTAGCCCCAGTCCTGCTGACACAGTCACCGTTGACCTACAATCTGCCATCTCCTGGCACAGGCACCAATTCTGGCCTATTTTTGTCAAATTAATGCATCATTCCAGCTACAGACTAAAAGGAATTGGGAGGATAGGGTCAGGATCAGCACCAGTTACCTTTAAATGTATGAGCACTACATTTTTTTAACTTTCAGATTGCACCCAGATCTCTCTATCATCTTGCAAGTATGTATGCAAATAAAATAACCTGAATAACTTAAATGGGTCCAGTATGCATCAGATTGCTTTATCATCTTGGCAAGTAAGTACATGAATTTCCTTTGTTCTGTTTTTGCATTACTCAATGTAGGTATGAAATTCTGGTTTGGGATTTACTACTTTCGGGATTGTGAAAGTCGCATTTTGGTCTGTGGAAAAATGGGCGGTGGGAATTAGTACCAGCATCAGAGCTGTTTTTCCTGCTCCACCTGCCCCCAAGCATACTTACCTGCAACCTCACTGGTCTGGCACTCTGGCAACAATTACACAATTCTCTGTTTACTTACCAGTCCTAGGGTCCAAGAGCACATGTGCAGGACCGTCTCTATTCGGGCAGCTCACTAGAAGCACTGACGTTGGTGCCACCTGGCCACAAAATGACTACTGCAGTTCCTGCTGCTGTCTGCACATTCACCACTCTGCATGTTACAGAATTTGGGGCCTAGGAGGCAGAGAAGGCTTCAATGATATGGATGGGGCTCTAAGAATCCCATAAGATGGACCCCAGTTGAAGAAGAGATACATTGATTCCTCACTATATCTTCCTCCCTCTCTGATTTAGCCCAGTCAGACAAAGCAAAATAAGAAAGGAAAATAAAATGAAAAATTTTTTGGTGGGGCACTCTAACAACTATATACTATAATAAATAACAGATGAAAAGCCATGCACAGGCAAGGCATCTGTTTACTATGGGGTTCCGACAACATCTCAGGTTTCTCTCTCCAGGGTATATAATGACAGTTGAGCCCCTCAGTGGAAACATAGCCTTGTTGTGCATGGTTTCATATGTTCTATACATTGCCTGCAACATGATAGTGGCTGACAAGCATCAGTAAAATGTTGCATTGCAAAACAGTTCAAAATGAGGTTTGAGAGCTTAAAGATTTATGACATCAAGAAAACATCCTAATGGATTTTAAATTCCTTTTCTGAGCATCAGTAAGTTCCATAAATACAGCTGTATTTTTGAGATGAAGATATTATCACTACTATAATTCTTTTGTGTTGTTTCTTTTTCTGACACTTCTTAAAAAGCGGTACACCAGTTGTTTTCAATAGTCTTAGCCATCATTCTTACATTCTAGATTTGACTAACCACTCCCATTTTACCTCAGTATCTGGCATAAAGTATCATCCAGTGGTTTCAGCCCATGCCTGTGAAATGGGAGACTACTGATTCAAATATAAGCAGATCACTTGTGTTCCTTATTCCTTATACATTCAAGCTGGAGAATTGGATGAAGCTTGACCCACCAAATAACATGGTACACTTTAGCTGGGCTATTCCTGGTAAATAAATTGTAGAATATAGCATGAACATGTAAAAAAATGGCAGAATTAGGCCATGAGGCCTATCTAGTTTTTATATTGCAGGGTCCTCAGCTTACATGAGACTCTGACCCTCCTACCCTCCCCAATCCACCTTTCCCTCTCTGTCCCTCCCTTTACCCTTATTTTCCCTTTAACTCTCCCAGCCTGTCTTGAATCTGCTCACTGTCTTCAGTTTCAACCTCCTCTTCTGGAATGACATTTCAACCAACCTCTGTGAAAAACTGCCTCCTAGCCTCTCTACAGTACTCCCCACCCCCACACACACACACAAAACTTAAGACTGTGTCATCTTGTGTTCTGGTTTCCACCAAGCATGAAGACAGCCTCCTTATCTACCCTTTTATTAATTTCAAATACTTGAAGGTCTCAATCATGTCCCTCTCTCTCCTCTTCTCCAAGGGTGTACATGTTCAGGGCCTCCAACCTCTCCACATATGTCCTAGCCTGCTGGCTAATGATCGTCTTCATTGCCCTCCTTTGGACTGTCTCCAGTAGGATACTGTCCTTTTTAAGGTATGAGCTCCAGTACTGTACACTGTACTGCAGATGCAGCTTCATAAAGATCTATACAAAGGCAGTATTTCCTCCTCTCACCTGCTGAGGACCCTCTCGGCAGTGCATCCCAACATTTTATTCGGCTTTGCTGCTGCTTTCCTGTATCATGTGCAGTGTATCAGGTCACAAGTGATCATCACTCCCATATTCTTCTCCTCCTCTGATGTAGATACCTGGACCCTCCCAGGCTGTACTCAGTTCTTAGGTTCTTAACACCAGTGTGCATAACTTTGCATTTCTTTGCATTAAAGGGACACTGTCAACCCCCTTAGGTCTCAAAGTGTCCCTACTTTAAAAATACATTTTATTTTACTTATTTTTTTTTTTTGACTGGGTAAGTGCACTAGACAAATGCTGCCTATTTCAGATACAACCCAGGAGGGATACAGATGAATGCCAACTAACATTGAACCAGATTAAGCTGTTGCCAGCATTCTGTAAAGATTGTTGATCTAGCTGGTAGTTTGATTCTTAATCTTTTTCCTTAAAATGAAAAACAGACTGCCCACCATACTGGTGTTGCCACACAAACACAGGTTCATTCACATTCCTTGATCTTCTCCAACGGCATCTTTCTTGGACTTAGGAACACCCAGAACACAGTCTAGCCCTTCATGATGCAATGGGAGTTTAGGGCTACTGCCTCATGGTGACTGTACTGTTTGGGTGTGTTTGTAATCTCAGGAAACATGCAGTAAGAACAGATCCAGGATTGTAAACAAAACAAGGATGTTTATAAATGTACATTAGCATGCATTTCAGTTCTACTAAACAAGGAGACAGACAAAACAAATGGCAACATCAGTGAATGCTAGAAGGTAAGCAATCATAAAATGTAAGTTTTAACTAGAAATAATATGATGAAAAACAGATTGACAGTGTCCCTATAAAGCCAAGCTGCCAAATCATGGACCACCTCTCCAGTTTTACAGATCCTCCTTTAGATCTTGTATCCCTTCAGCTGTGTCCTCCTCCCACATAGCATAGTGCCACCTGCAAATATGCAAATTTTGCACTTAATGCCATCCCCAATATCGTTTGTGGAGATATTGAACAGCACCAGTCACACAGTCACAGTACCAAGCCCTGTGGGACCCCACTGGTGACCTCTCTGGTACTAAATAGCTCACCCCACCACCACCATGCACAGGGTCCTGCACTCAGCTAGTTTTCCACCCATCTGGTCAACTTCTCTCCAACCCCTGAGATCCACTAGCTTCCTGATTAACCTCTTGTGGGTACAGAGTCAGAGGCCTTTCTGAAATCCAGGTAAAGAATGTCCACTGGTTGGCCCCTGTCTGTTGTTTTAGTGACCCAGTCAAAGAAGTCAATTAGATTTCTTTAAAACTAGCTCCATCCCATAAAACCCATGCTGCCTGTTATCCTGGAGGCCATGCTCATTTAGATACTCTACCAACATTCCCTAAGTATGGTCTCCATCAGTTTGCACATACTTGTGGTCAAACTGGCCTGCAATTCTCTAGGTCATCCTTGGGACCACTCTTATGGAAGGCCACTATATGTGCTATTCTCCAGTCATGCAGTACCATGCCTGACTCCAGTGAAGTATTGATTATGCAAGTCATTGGATCTGCAGACTCCTCCACCAGCTCCCACAGCACCCTTGGATGTATGTCATCTGGGCCTGGGAATTTGTCTACCCTCAATACTAGCAGCCCAATCATCACCCTATCTACTCTATGAGAACATCTTGGCCCCCCACTCCTCCTCTTCCCCTAGTGGCACTGATCTGACTCTCTCCTGGTGAAGATGGAATAGAAGTACTCATTCAGTACCTCTGCTTTGCCATCATTCTCCTCCACCCATCCTCTTTCCTCAGCCTAATGATCCTCCATTCTATAATACATCCTAATACTAGAAATTGGCATTGAATCCAGTAGATACACAGAATACTAACATATCAATATTCAGGCACATCTGCATAATATAAAGAAGGATGCATAAGATATGCAGAGGGAGAGTGTTTGTCGGGGAAGTGGTTCAAGTCATGCTGACAGACCTCCCAGAAACTTATTTTCTAATTGTGCTTAAGGGGTATTGTATTCTGGAATTCATCCAGGAGATATCATTGCCATTGCCACAGCCAATTCTTAGGGTTAATCAGACAGGGTGCAGAACTCTGGTCCCAAGGCACAGGTGTACAAGGAGCACAGAGTAAATGCAAAACAAGTAATCCGGTGAGAAGGAACCAGGAGGTGTGAGCAGAGGTTGTGACTGAAGACACACTCTTCCCTCATCAGAGGGACAGCAGGACTGGTGATTGTGTAGGGACAGGCCTTGGATGAGCCACTACAACCTGTGTTTGGTGTTTGTTATGCTGTGGAAATAAAAACTGTTTGCACCTGAATGACACTATCAATGTGTGCCTTGTCAGTAGTGGTGCAGAGTCCGTTCTCACTGGAAACTGGATAGTGGTGGAGCCATAAGTTTGAATTTTTTACAAAGTCCAATGGCTGTCTTCAGAATACAATGTTCCATCCCACAGAGCTTTCCCTAAGAATTTTGAAAATAATATAAATACTAAAATAATAATAATTATAAAATGTCAAGAAAAATTCTAGTAGTTTCATTGGCCAAGAGATGTCAGCTGACCATACATTAAAATCTCTATAACTGCACAGTCAGCTGATGAATCTCATTCCCCACTAATATATGAGTTGCAGAGCAATATCACTAAGCCACCAAACAAAACCCAGTGGCCACCATCTTAAAACTCACCCTTTACTCCACAGAAATTTAAATATTATTAATCATAAACTGGTAACCACCGTTACTAAAAAAACTGCACTGCCACACTCACATCACAAAGCAAAACATATTTAACTAATTAAACAGTTTACATGCCAACTGCTCAAATGAAATGGTTAGGAATGTTAAAAAACACTGCCTTCACCAATTTCACTGCTAACACGCAACATACGCCCATTTCAACATTTACTAAAACAGAAGTGTATCATCTTTACTTATAATTGTTTTGGGCTGTTGAAAATTTAAAAATAGTGGTGGTGTAATTCTGTGCTGTCTTTAATTGCTGCAATTTTCGCCCCCTCCACCTTCCCCAACTCTTAATTATATGCCCTGATAAATCTGATTGACAGGAGCTAAACACAGGGTATAGTAAGAGGTGTGAAGTAGGAGGGCATAAGGGGAAGAAGACCACCTCAGCACAAGTGTTTTGACTCATTTATTTATTTATTGGTTTCTTTTCCCTTAAAAAATATATATCTGAGGATCAGTTACAGGATTTTTAATACTGTAAATAAATAAAAAGAGACTAGAGAGCTTCAGTAGCAGATAAGTAGTGGAATTGCAGTATAATGTGGGGAGTGGTGCAATGTAGTGGCTGTGGGGCAGCCATATTCAGGCAGACCTTCTGGACACTGAGGTGCTGCCCTATCTGCATGCATCTCTCGGGACTGAGGGATGAGGTAGCCAGACTCAGAGCGGAAGTAAACTGGTCAGGAGTACCATCACCCTGTCCAGGAACCACCCAGTCCAATGCAGCTGCCTCAAAGGATGCCGAGAACAGGAGCACTTGGATGACAGTGGGCTCAGGGAGGGTTAGAGCAGTCAGGCAGAGGCACATCCCAGATCCTATTCCTCTCAGAACTCATATGCCACACTGGCAAATGAGGACAACCAAATAGAGGTACCAGGGAAGTGGAAGGAAAGGATGTGGAGGTTAGGCAAGGAGGTGACCTCAGTGGGAAAGCAGTGGACCCCAGAGGAGGAGGAAGCGAATCCTGGTGGGGGACTCCATCATAAGAGGGATCCAGCTAGGAACACAGGAGGGGAGGACAGGGAGGTGAGGTGCCTACCAGGTGCCACGGCATGGAGGGATGGAAGGAAGATACTGGGGATCACTGGGAAGGCAAGACAGGAGGGTGAGCTGGATGTCATTATCCACCTAGGTACTAATGACTTGGCAAATGGGGAGCCAAAGGAAGTTCAGGAAGAGTTTAGGAAACTGGGGAGGGTCTCAAGCAAGTAGCTGCTTCTGTCACTTTCTCAGAAGTACTACCTGTGAGAGGCAGGGAGAGCATAGGGTGCATGCACCAGGAACTTTAACTCATGGTTGAAGAACTGGTGCTGTGAGGAAGGGTTTGGATTCATTGGTGACTGGGGACCCATCTGGAGGGATGGAGGTTTGTTCAAGCCTGGCGGCCTGCATCCATCCTGGAGGAATCAAAGCACTCAATGATAAGTTTAAATGCTACATTGACAAGCATTTAAACTAGCAAAGAGGGGTGGCAGGCCAGCAAGGATGGTACCTACTTGCTCACCCCCACAGCTAGTAATGGAACCAGTGAACCAGAGGAGTGGCTATCTCTGCAAAGCAGCGTGCAAAAGTTGGAGATTAGTGTCCAAAAGGTGGATAAGCAGAAAAGGGGCAAAATTCAGCAGAAGGGCAGACAGCAAGGAGTACCAGGGATAAATGACAACCAAGGAAGGGGCTGGAGTAGAACAGTGAAGCAGTTTAGGGAGGTCAAATCATGGAAAGCCATGTGTGCAAATGCCAGGAGCCTTAGCAACAAGATGGGAGATCTGGAGGCTGTCATGGTACAGTCAGACCTGGACATTGTGGCCATCACTGAAACCTGGTGTAATGATAACCATGACTGGGAGATGGCCATACCTGGCTACAACATATTCAGAAGAGACAGAGCAGGCAGGAAGGGAGGAGGAGTGGCACTGTATGTGAAAAATGACATAAGGGCCACACAGATCCAGGAGGAACAAAATGGGGAGAATACTGTGGGTTAAGCTGGAAAGGAAAATGGGGCCAGCCATCCGCACAGGTGTGGTCTATAGACCACCAGCCCAGGAGGAAGAAACAGATAGGGAGCTGATGCTAGCCATCCAAAGGATGGCTGACAAGGTGAGGTAGTACTGGTTGGAGACTTCAATATACCAGATGTGGACTGGAGCATCCCAGCAGCAGCATCAACTAGAGCAGATTTATCCTGGACTCCCTTCAGGGTGCCTTCCTCAAGCAACTGGTCATGGAACCAACTCGGCAGAAGGCAATACTGGACCTTGTACTCACAAACAGGGACAGTGTGATGGGGGTAACAGTGGGGGAGCACCTGGGTAACAGTGACCACCAGTCATTGTGGTTTGAAATCACAGAAAGAGCAGAACCAAACCACACAAAAACACGTATCCTGGATTTTAGGGGGCAGACTTTGGGAAAATGGGGAGATGCTTGAAAGAGGCATTAAGGAATGGGACAGGAATCAGGGATTGAGGAACAGTGGGCAGTATTTAAAATGGGGATTATAAGAACAACAGAATTATGCATTAAGCAGGTTAGAAGAGGAAAAGAAAGAGGAGACCATTATGGTTTTCCAAAAAGGTAGCAAAAAAGTGAAAGCCAAAAGACTGCATTCAGGCAATACAAAAGACACAGGCAGAAGGGGATAGGGAGAAGTACCAGGAGAAACAAAGGGAGGCAGGGAAGTCAGTAAGGAAGCAAAGCTCAGACAGAAGAACACATTGCAAAATCAGTGGTTAAAGGGACAAAACCTTTACAGGTACATAAGTGAAAAAGAAGGACAAAGGAGGGATAGTTAGACTGAAGGGGAGGATGGGAGCAGTGTGGAGGATGACAACAGTAAAGCTGACATATTGAACAGGTATTTCTGCTCAGTCTTTACTAAGGAAGAGGGGGTAATGGGTCTGAAGGGAGTACAAGGGGTGAGAATGGTGCAGAAATGGACACAAGTCCCTTTACACGAGAAAGGGTCCTGAAGGAACTGGAAGTAATAAGAGTTGACAAAGCAATGGGGCCAGATGGGGTGCACCCCAGGTCCTTAAAGGAACTAAGAGAGGTGGTGGCAGAACCTCTGGCTATCCTGTTCAGCCAATCACTGGAAACAGGGAGGTACCAAAGACTGGAGGACAGCAGATGTAGTCCCTTATACAAAAGTGGGAACAAAGAGGAAGCAGGGAACTACAGACCAGTCAGCCTCACCTCGGTAGTGGGAAAGATCATGGAAGCACTACTGAAGGAGAGATTGGTGGAACATCTGGTTGTCAATGGACTACAGGACCCAAGGCAGCATGGTTTCACCAGGGGAGGTCATGTCAGACCAACCTCATTGAATTTTTGACTGGGTGACTAGGGAGGTGGATCAGGGGAGGGCAGTGGACATGGCCTATCTGGACTTCAAAGGCCTTTGACACTGTGCCACATAGAAGACTATTACACAAACTGGGGAATATGGGTGTGGGCAGGACAGTAGTGTGGTGGGTAGGTAACTGGCTGGGTGGCAGGACACAGAGGGTGGTGGTAAATGGCTGTCACTCCACAGAGGGAAGAGTGACCAGTGAGGTACCACAGGGATCAGTGCTGGGACCGGTCCTATTCAACATCTTCATCAGTGACATTGCACACGATATAGAAGGCAGAATTTCACTGTTCGCTGATGACACAAAGCTCTGTAACAGAGTAGACACACCAGAGGTGTAGACAGAATGAGAAGGACCTGCAGAAACTTGAAGAATGGTCAAGGGTTTGGCAGTTGAAATTCAATGCAAGAAGTGCAAGATAATGCATATGGGGCACAAAAACCCTGGCACAATATATCAGTTGGGGGTGAGGATAAGCATGCACCAAGCAGGATAGGGATCTTGGGGTTGTCATCTCTGATGACCTCAAGGTAGGGAAACAGTGTGACAAGGCAGCAGGTAAAGCAAATAGGATGCTGGGATGTATAGGCAGGGGCATCACCAGCAGGAAAAGGGAGGTCATAATTCCGCTATACAAGACACTAGTGAGGCCCCACCTGGAGTACAGTGTACAGTTCTGGAGACCATACCTACGTAAGGACATAGACAGGGTAGAGAAGGTTCAGAGGAGGGCAACAAAGATGGTGCATGGGTTGCATCACAAATCCTATGAAGACAGGTTGAAGGAACTGAACATGTACTCCCTGGAGGAGAGGAGGGAGAGGGATATGATAGAGACATACAAGTATCTCACAGGGAGGAACAGGGTGCAGGAAAACACTATTTTAAGCGAAAAAGATGTTTCAGGACTAGAGGGCATGGGATGAAGTTGGAGGAGGACGATTCAGAGGAAACATGAGAAAGAATTTCTTCACTGAACGGGGTGGACAAGTGGAACACCCTGCCAGAGGAAGTGGTGGGGCTGAAACAATCAATGGATTTAAGAATGCATGGGATAGACATAAAGGAATTCTAGAGGTCAGGGGTGAGGAAATAGACTTCTAGGAAAACAAACTGAACTTACAAGCTCAAATGGGCAGACTAGGTGGGCCATAGCCTTATCTGCCGACACTGTCTATGTATCTATGTATCTATGTATCTCTCAATACAAAAACAAACTCACACTTCCATTTTCTCTTCTCCTTTGATGCCTGTAGTGGTAGAGTGAAGCTGAGTACAGAGAACTCTGAGTCCAAGATGAAACTTGCAGAGCAGGAGCAGAGTGGTTCAAAGACAGAAACCTCATGGAACTGATGGGGAATGGGGGAGCAATCCAAATATCGATGTGGCTGTGGATTCAAGTAAAACAATGATCTTAAGCTCCATGCATCATTTGTAAAGTTTGTGGGTCCAAGACAGCAACTCCCCAATCCCCAGAAACATAGAAACATAGACTTTGACGAGATAAGGACCTGGCCCATCTAGTCTGCCCATTTCCCTACCTATAGGATAGCCGCAGATCCTAGTTAACCAACAGCCTATTTCTTCCTACCCCCACAAGAATTGCCTTATGTCTGTCCCATGCATTCTTGAATTCTCCCACAGTTTTAGACCCCATAACCTCCTCAGGAAGGCTGTTCCATGCATCCACTACCCTATCTGTGAAATAATACTTCTACATTGCCCCTGAACCGCCTTCCTTCTATCTTTAAATTGTGTCCCCTTGTTCTTGCAAGTCCTTTTCTGAAAGATGCTACCTCTTGGACTTTGTTGATTCCACTGAGGTACTTAAAAGTTTCTATCATGTCCCCCTCTCCCTTCTTTCCTCAAGGTATACATATTAAGCTTCTTTAGTCTTTCCTCATACGGCTTCTCTTGCAGACCTTGCACCATTTTAGTTGCCCTCCTCTGGACTACCTCTATCCTGTCTATGTCCTTGCGGAGATGGGGTCTCCAGAACTGGACACAGTACTCCAGATGGGGTCTCACCAACTGTCTGTACAGAGGATAACAACTTCCTGTTTTCTGCTGCTGATGCCTCTCCCTATGCATCCCAGTATACCCCCAGCCTCTACTGCCTTCTCACATTGCTTGCTAACCTTAAGGTCATCTGATATGATTACCCCAGGTCCCTTTCTTTTTGTTGTTGTTACTACCTCCCCACCCATTGTGTATTCTTCCCTGGTTCTTGTTTCCCAGGTGCATTATTTTGCACTTCTTTGCATTGAATCCTAGCTGCCATACTTTGACCATTCCTCCAACCTTGCCAAGTCCCTTTTCATCCTTTCTATGCCTCCTTGTGTATCAACCCTGTTGCAGATCTTTGTGTCATCTGCAAAAGGCATACTTTTCCTTCCAGTCCCTCTGCAATGTCACTGATGAAGACATTAAAGGACTGGATCCAATACTGAACCCTGTGGTACCCCACTGTAACCCCTCTTTCTTCAGAGTGGACTCCATTTACAATTACCTTCTGTGTCCTGTTGTCCAGCCAATGTTTTACCCAGGCTACCACCCTGGGACCCACTCCCAGGCTGGTTAATTTGACTATTAATCTTTTGTGTGGGACTGTGTCAAATGCCTTGCTAAAGTCTAGGTAGGCCATGTCCACAGCCCCTCCATGGTCTACTACTTTGGTCACCCAGTCAAAAAATCTCTATTAGATTCGTCTGACATGACTTTCCCTGCTGTGAACCCATGCTGCCTTGGGTCCTGTGCTCCACTGGCCTCTTGGTACTCAACTATTCTTTCCTTCAGAAGTGACTCCATCACTTTCCCTACCACAGAGGTCAGACTGACAGGTCTGTAATTTCCTGCCTCTGTCTTGGTCCCACTTTGTGAAGAGGAATCACATCTGCCTTCCTGCAGTCCTCGGTACCACACCATCCTCCCATGATTTATTAAAAGAGTAGCCAGTGGTTTCACTAGTTCCTCCCTTAATTCTTTTAGAATTCTGGGGTGAATTCCATCAGGACCCATTGCTTTGTCCACCTTCAGTTTTAGGAGTTCTGCAGAACCCTTTCTTCTGTGAAAGGACTGGGATTGACCCCTATCAAGAGTGCTTCTGTTAATTGGATTAGGCACTTCCTCCTCCTCTTTTGTGAATACTGAGCAGAAATATTCGTTCAGTATCCCTGCTTTTCACTGTCCCCTCTGCCCACCCACCGTTCATTCTATTCAGCCTCACTATCCCTCCCTTTGTCTTTTCCATGGGCTGATGTACCTATAAAAGGTTTTATCACCCTTCTTAACTGAGTTGGCTATCTTTTCCTCGGTTTGGGCCTTTGCTATTCTGACTTCCCTCCCTGCTTCCTTCTGCCTTAACTGGTACAGCTCTCTGTCCTGCTCCTTCTGTGTTTCCTTATACTTCCGGAATGCTATCTTTTCTTCCTGACTTTACAGCCACCCTTTTGAGAACCATATCTTTTTCTTTCATTTTGATTTGTTTATTTGCTTCACACAAAGGCTTGTTGCCTCTATGATGGCAGTTTTGATGATTCCTCATTGTTGCTCCACACCTTCTTCTAACCTGTTTGCTAGTGCTTTTCTGAGGCACTCTCCCATCTTGCCAAAGTCAGCCCTCCTAAAGTCCAGTACCCTCACTTTTGTATGGCTTGACTCTGTAGCTGAGTTTAACATGAACCACACTGTTTGATGGTCACTTGTCCCCAGATGGCAACCCACTTCTAGATCTGAGATCCTCTCACTGCCCCCATTTGAGAGTACAAGGTCTAAGATTGCTCCCTCATGAGTGGGTTCCAAACTAGCTGTCTAAGGCCTGCCACCTGTAGGGCATCAAGAATGGCCCTGTTCTTGATGTGGCTGCAAATGTGCCCAGTTAACATCTGCATATTCAGGTCTCCCATCAACAGTATCTCCCTTTCTCTGCCATTCTAAGAATGCCTTCTATCATATCCTTGTCCATTCCTCCCCTGACATGGGGTTCTGTACACAACCCCTGTGCGGATTGTGGTGCCTTTCCAGTCTCCAAGGTGACCCACAGTGCCTCCTCTCCTCCCTGTTTACTCTTTTGTTCAGTTGCTTTTATCCTTCCTTTACATAAAGAACTACTCCTCCCCTCTTCTCCCTGCCTGTCTCTCCTGTAGGTTATGTACCCTGGTATGTTAACATCCCAGTCATGGTTCTCTGTGTACCATGTTTCTGTGACTGCTACAATATCCAGGCATCCTCTTCCATCAAGGCCACCAGCTCAGGGAGTTTGTTGCCTAGACCACGGCATTGGTACTCATTCCCTCCATTTCCTGATGGCCTTACTCCCTTTGCCCCATCCCTGTCCTTCTTGCCTTTGTCACTTTCTCCATTTACCCCTGCCCTTCTCCCTATCGACACCTCTATGTTGGTGTTTGCTGCACTTACTACTGTGATTATTTGGGGGCTAAGAATTCCCTGCTCTTTCCAGTGCCCCCGGCTAGTTTGAGAGCTTCACAATGAAGCATTTAAACTTATTACCTAGGATCCTGGTCTCTCCCGGATAGATGCAGCCCATCATGCCAGTATAGGCTTGCATCACTCCAGGTGGACCCCAGTCCCCAATGAAGCCAAATCCTGAGCTCCACACCAGTTTTTCAACCACTGATTGAATCCCATGGTGCAGAACACCCTAGCCTCTCTATGCCATAGATGGGCAGCACCTCCGAGAAGGTTACCGTGCATGCTACTTGACTAAGGCCCCTCCCAATTCCACAAACTCTTCCTGCACTTCTCTAATCCCTTTCTTAGCCAGGTCATTTGTCCCTTGGTGGACAGTGACATCCAGCTCCCTCCCTGTGCAGCTGCTCTGGCAATCCTGAGGATTTGCTCCCGTCCCTCCAAGCCATGGCGTGAGCAGGCACCTTACCTCCCTCCCCTTCCTCCCCAGTTCTACCTTCCTAACAATGGAGTCCCCACCAGGAGTTGTTTCCTTTCCTGCAGGGTCCCCTGCCACCCTCCTGTGGGTCTCCTTTTGGAGGTTCCCAGCATCCTCCTTGGTCTCCACTGGGGTGCCCCATAGAGGAACCACACTTTGCCAGAATGGCATAGGGAATTGTGGAGAGGTACAACCAGAGGATGCACCTCTGTTCCACCACCCTCACCTCCCTGAGCCCACTGTGGTCCAACCGCCCTCTTTCTTGGCAACCTCTGAGGCAATGGCAGTGGCACTGGTGGTCCCTGGATGGAGGAGGTCCCACAAATCCTGGCCAACTCAGCCTGGAGATGAGCAACCTCCTCCTCAGCCCAGAGAGGTGCCTGCAATGGGACAACACCGCATCCTCCAGAACGCTCCTGGAAGACTGCTGCCCACAGCCACTGCACTGCACCACTCCAATCATGTCTTATTTCTGGCCCCTTAACTGTTTTCAATCCTTACTCTTTCCTCTGTTTTTTCTCTCTCTCTCTCTCCTTGCTTTCTGCCTGTGTGCCCTTTAGCTTCTGATTGTCCTGTTCTGAGACAAGAATATCCTATATTTATCAGTATACACTTACTTGCTCAGAGGCAGACCTCCAGCAGATAGAGGGGCTGGAGCTACTCTTGCCCTTCTAGGATGGTGGGTCTTTGGTGGTTCTGTGATCACTCACTTCCTGCTCCCAAACAGGAAGTTCCTGTTGTCAGTTAAATAATCCTGTGCCTATAAAATAGAACTAGCTTTGGGAGGAGAGGAAGGAAGGCAATATAGTCCCAGTACAGAAGTTCAGTCACACAGCAGTCCTTTCTCCTGGTGTCTTCTGCCAAGCTATTTGTGCCTATATGTGCAGTGGCCAATAGCAGCAGCTACTTCCAACCCTAGCTGACACTGAAACAGCCATTAGTGTTGGCCTTCACTAAAGGAAAACTACACCCAAAACTTGAAAAAATATATGTTGTGCAGAGTGTTTTAATTTGTATGTGAAGTTCTAGTGTTTGTATGTGTTCTAGTGTTTCCTTCCCTCTGACTGGTATTAGGAGTTTTCCTAAATTAGCCTGCTAGCTTTAGGGTAGTTTACGACCCCTGGAGATCACCATATCAAATAGTTTTATTGCATTTCTTTGTCCTACAGTGCACCTTGTTTCATGTAATGGTGATGTAGCAGAGCCCATAAATCCAGCAGAAAGCACTGCATTACAATCAGTTCACAACAACAGCAGAGATGGCTATATTTTAAAATCTGTAGAATTCAGCTTGGTGACCACCCTCATCCTAAAGGTTTTACTGTCCTGAAAAACTTTGCTGCTGGTAATTTTGTGCAGCTTGTAAAGCTTCCAAGATATTTCGTTTGTTTGGCATGCATGTGCTGAATGTTGGGTCTCTCTTACATCACCGTCACATGAGACAAATGCACTATGGGAACCAGAAATACACATCACGCTTATCAGGCATGGAGATCCCCAGGGTCGTAAACCAGCATAAAGCTAGCAGACTAATTTGGGAAAAACCCTAATAACCAGTCAGAGGGAAGGAAACACTAGAACTTCACATACAAATTAAAACACTCTGCACAACATATATTTTTCAGGTTTTGGGTGTAGTTTTCTTTTAAATGGCAAGCTGAACGGGAGCCCATAAAACAAGAGCACAAGCTTTGACAGCTACTGTGGCTTCTGCTGGAAGCACCAATAACAGCTATGCCTGGCGCTGCTCGACCCAGCTGACACTCACAACAGACATTAGTTATGGCTAGGGGTGCGAGTAATGAATATTAAATCCCAAATTCCACAAAATTAATACAGTGTTCGGAGTTTGGGGCAATACTTAATATTACAGCTATTCAGTGATATTCAGTATTCAGCATTCACATGGATTTCAAGATCTCGCAGGACTTGTTGGCCAATCGCTGAGTGTTTGCCAAAGCTAGATCACATGACAGTTTGACATTACTGCGTAGTGGAGAGAGATCAGTGGAGAGTGGAGAGAGCTTTGTGTCAGCAGAGATTAGGAGTTGCAAAACTAATACTTTCATCACAAACCTTAATTTTTTTGTTCTTTACCATGTGTCTTTAGTGCTTAGTACTAGTGGGAGCACTGGAAGTATTTCTGTGTGGGGGCTCAGATTTCACAAACCCAGTAGTAGCCAAGCCAGAAATCTCGTTGGCAGTTGTCTGACTACACCCCACCCTCCATGGTTTAAAGCATTGTAGCATGTCAACACTTGCAGTGTGCATACACCCTTGCCTGCCCTGTCTACGTCCATGCTGCTTGCAGTAATTTTTCTGTGTGAAAATAAAGCAGTACTGCTGCTTGCAACCATTTTTGTACTGAAATACAGCAGAATGTTTGTGCATTTACAAATAAAAAAATAATTCCAGTAATTCTGTCTTAAAAATCTCTGTAAGTAATATTTGTAGTGTAATCTGAGGTTGGGCTGGGGTTTCACGAAGTACGTGAACTCACTAGTAGTCTCAGAGGGCAGTCAGCTGATTGAATCCCATGCCCCATGGTTTAGGGCTAGATAGCGAGTTGACACTTGCAGTATGTGCGCACCTCACCTGCCCTACATGCGAGCTGCTTGCAGTAATGTTTCAGTGCAAAATAAAGCAGTACTGCTACTTGCAGCCATTTTTTTTGTATTGAAATACAGCAGAACTTGTGTGCATTTACAAATTAAAAAATTAGGTGAATTGCAGTAGTTCTGCCATAGAAATCTCTGTAAGAAATATTTGTCATGTAATCTGAGGTTGGGCTGGAATTTCACAGAAGTCAGTAGCCACCAGCAGTCTCAAAGGCAGTCGACTGACTGCCCTCCAACCCTACACGTGTAGGGCTAGGTAGCAAGTCGACACTTGCAGTGTGCCCTGCCCTGCATGCGTTGCTTTCAGTGATTTTTCTGTGCAAAATAAAGCAGTACTTCTCCTTGCAGCCATTTTTTTGCACAAAATACTGCATAACTTATGTGCATTTACAAATAAAGAAAAGGGAATTGTAGTAGTTCTGACATAGAAATCTCTGTAAGAAATGTTCATGGTGTAATCTGAGGTTGGGCTGGGGTTTCATGAAAGTCAATAGCCACCATCAGTCTTGGAGGGCAGTTGGCTGACTGCATTCCCACCACCCACCCCATGGTTTAAAGGCTAGGTAGCGAGTCAGTAACGCAATGTGCACACACCCTCGCCTGTCCAGAGTGCATGCTGTTGCAGTAATTTTTTGTGCTAAAATAAAGCAGTACTGCAGCAGGTGCTGCTTGCAAAAATGTTCTGTCCTAAAATAAAGCAGTACTGCAGCAGGTGCTGCTTGCAATAAGTTTTCTGTACTACAATAAAGCAGAACTTTTGTACATTTATAAAGTATTAAATACTTGAGAGTGTTTAGAACTTGTTGGCATAGACAAAGACAATGACAGGTAGCGGTGGAAAAAACATACTTGGTCCAGCCCAAGCAAATCTACAATGGAGGAACAGGTTGGTGATGCTGAACCTGAATGTGAGTGATGGTCAGTACGTCTTCAACGCCCAAATTATTCTTTACCCCTTCCAAGCCTATGTCTTCCAGCAACAGTAGTACTGTGGCTAGCACAGGACAAAGTGATACAAGAAGCATAAGCAGAAGGACACTGTTCTCAACTCCCACCACAACCACCAATGTGTCTCCATCTCTCAGCATTACCATCATGACTCCCACCACAACCACCAATGTGTCCCCATATCTCACCAGTACTATCACATCTGTTGTTACCACCACCACCACTAGTATACAAACCCTGTCTTCCTCTTCCACAACAATGGGCAGCATGACTACTGCAGCCAGTCCTGCAACTGTGACTGTCACTCCAGCCACTACTGCCATTACTGTAACACTATTACCACAGTCTGGTATCCCTGCAACAGTGCATATTACCAGTATGACCCCTACAGTTGATACAGCTATGCCTCCTGCTTCTCAGCTTCTCAGTACTCCTGAAAACATTGCAGAGGATAACCAGTCATCCTGTTCTGAGTATTTCCTCCACATGATGAATTGCCCAGTGACACATCATCTTCTTCATCAGAGGCACATGTGAGTAACTTTGAAGATGAGGCAGAGTATTCTATTTACCTTGAGGGCAGAAAAAAGGGTGGCTGGCAAAACAGCCTCTAGCTGTAGCACTACTAGCAAGGGTAGTAGAAGTAGTGGTAAGGGTAAGATCCCTCCTCCAAGAAGACCAAACAAGCAAAACTAATGTTTCTGTGGCAGGCTCCATCACAGCCTGAAAGACAGACAAGTGATGGCAGCACTGGCATGGCAGCATCGGGGCAGTGGTCACAGGGCAAGAACAACAGGACAAGACAGGCACATCTGTTGGAAAACAACTGGGGGATGTGATGCTAGCAGAATCACTGGTAACTGCAGTGTTAATAGTGCTGTGTGGCTGCATTTCACTGTGTTAAAGGAGAACACAAGAAAGGCAGTCTGTTCTTTTCAACGCCACTATAAGCCAAGGGAAATCACTCTCTAACTTAACCACAACTTCATTACAGAACCACTTGAAGCTTAAGCACCCTCAAGTGTATCGAAGCTCATCTGGGTCTGGATTTGGACCCATGGTTTCACCAAGACTAAACCTCTCAAGTGAACAGGCAGTGGTGGTGATACTGATGACAGATCTGATCTAGAACAACCCAGTGGCCATGGCAATCCTTCCCCTCACCAACACACAGTCTGGCCTCTAATCTTGTGGTCACTTCTGACTCCACTGATACCATAAGGCAGAGACAATCATTAGCACTTTGCACATCACCGTTGTTGCAGTGGTCCACATTGATGTCTCTGTGTCACTTCCAATAATAGATGCAATGCATGCATGAACAAAGTATCATGCCTCACATTCAACAGAACCGCAATTCACAGCTGATTGTTGAGCTGATGGCATTGGATCTCCAGACTATGTCAGTTGTGGAAGATACTGGCTTCTGATGGCTTCTCAACTATTTGCACCCACGTTATCAGATCCCATCTCATACTACATTTTCTCAAACTATATTGCCATGACTGTATGATGGCATGTGATCTGCTGTTGCTGCTCTGCTTGCAGAGGCTGTTGGTGGTGTTTTTCACTGCACATCAAATATCTGGACTAGCAATAACTCCCTGCATGCCCATTTCTCCTTAACTGCACACTGGTGTGTGCAACACCCTGCTGCTGCTGTCTCTGATGCATCACCTTGTAGCTCACCCTGCCCCCCACAACCTGGTAATCTCATTAGGTTAGCTTTGCTGAATGTCGCACTCATAGATGAAGACCAAATAGCACATAATATTCTCACATTCCTGCAAGACATGTTACAGTCTTGGACTGGTGTTAATACTAATTTAAAAGTTGGCTTTTTGTTACTGACAATGGCACAAACATGGTGAAAGCCTTCAGTGATGGCCATTTGTGAGTATTCGTTGCTTCACACACACACACACACACACACACACACACACACACACACACACACCTAAACTTAGTGGTGACTCATGTACTACATAGCAGCAGTAGTAGGACCAACAACATATTATTCACAGCTCGTTTCTTCTGTAGCCATTTCATCACTTTGCAAGAGCCACTAACAAATTATGAGATGTTCAGGAATGCCTTTGTCTGCCCCAACATCATGTAATACAAGATGTTAGCACTCGGTGGAATTCTTCATACCTGATGCTTTTGTGACTCTTGGAGCAAAACCAGTCACTACACGAAATGTCTATGGAGGCAGCCATTGACAAGTCCTATTCCCTCATGATTGGTTAGTTCTTGGAGCGCATGGTGAAGGTTCTCACGCCATTTAAGAGGAGTACACATAATTTAAGTGTTCCCACAGCCTTACTTGGATTATCCTAGCTGTCAATATTCTCAAAAGATCATTACAATGGTTTTGGCTGTCAGCACACTCAGTACACAAGAGGTCACTGACTTTGTTATTCATTTGAAATATGGTTTCACTCTACCACTGTTACTCACATACCTCTCAACTGCTCCGGATTTTCCGTGATGTCCCGTATTCAGCTTGTCCCAGTCAGCCTGTTCCGCGCCCGCATTCTGCAGTGTTTTCCACCTAATCGTCCTGAATGCGAAAACACGAGGCTTGCCTTTGTTCCCCAACACTTCGGGTTTCCTTCTCTCTTTCGACGTGTGCTCTGCGGACCAATATATGCTTTTTCTGTCCCCCACCCCACTGTGCCTGAAGCCTGCCCTCGTAGCCCACTCCTCCTCCAGCAGCCTCCACTCTGCCCACCACCACAGATTAACCCTTGATGGCTGGTCCCCTCAGATCCGCTGCCGTGCAATAAAAGCAGATAGTGGCTGGAGGGAACCAGAGCTCCGGTAGACTGTTTCCAAGGAGAGTCGTGGAGGAGGACAGAACAACCCGCACACCACGTGGTCAGAGGTCGCCAGCAGAGGGATTCGGAGTGCAAATAGAGAGCGCCCAGAGTCTGAGCCAAGGAAGAGAAGCGAGCAGAGAACAAGCGAGGGCAGGCAGCGGCTGTTCCATAGGTCTTCGGAGAGGAGACCGCGAGTGAAAGGTAGCCTGAACGAACGCCGCCAATCGCCTACAGTCCCAAGAGGTGAGAAAACAGATTTTCTCAGTTTGGGGCTTTTTTTATTGCTGCCTTGCCTTGCTTCACTTTTTCTGCTTTTCCAAGAAAGGACCAACAATCATATCTGCTAGCAGCTGCAGCTTACGATAGATACCCCATAGGCACAGGTTCAGCAGGAACCTGATATTTACAGTTTTTATTTGTGTTAGACACTGTAAAATAAATAGCATGTCAGTAAGCGGGCTCTAGTCTGCAGGAACATGCTGTAATATGATTTGAAATGCCTCTTGTCTAAGGCTTGTCTTGGTGGGGTGGTGACATGTTCACCACAGGAAGGCTATAATTATGAGACTGGAGTCAGTCCACTTGGTGACTTATAGCAGAAGAGACTGGGAAAGGGTCAGGAAGGAGGCACTAAAGCAGTCAAATCTGGAGCAGTTGAGACTGAGAGAGCATACCCAGCCCAGTGCTCACTCCTCAGTCTCTGCTCTCGCATGCAACTTCTGTTTGGTGTCCTCTTTAGCTCTCTTGGGTGGCAGAGCAAGATGTAGTGCATGTGTGCAGTGAGAGGCCGAACTTTTAAGTTCTTTTTTTTGGGGAGAGGGCCTGGGAGCCAGAATGTGAGGCGGAGACAGTCTAGTCTCTGCTGGCTGGCTGGTGCCTTGAGCTGGGTCTGGGTTTGCACTGCAGTACACACAAAGCAGTTATGTTGTGTAGAAAATGTGGTGTAGCAGTGTAGAAAATGTAGTGTAGCAATGTAGAAGTGTAGGCTGCATAACGTAGAAATGTAGAAAGTGTAGCATAGCAATGTAGAAAGTATAGGCTGCATAACATAGAAATGTAGGCTGTGTAGCATAGAAATGTAGGAACTGTAGCATGGAACAAATGTAGAAAGTGTGGATGTGTAGTGTAGCAGGTGTATTGTGTTTGCCTGCTTCTAATATGTGCAAATGAAGTGTTTTTAATCTAATCTTGTGTGTATTGTGTTTATTCATGAGTGTAGCATTAAAATAAAGTACAGACAACACACTGGTATAGTAAATTTTTATTACAAAACACACAACACCACACATGGTTAAAATAACTTTATTGGTGCACCATCAGATGGCCGCGCTGCTCGCACGCTACAAAAAATAGGGTGTTCCACATTTGTGTCATTTGTCACACATTGCCGTGGTCTTTGTTCCACATTGGCAGGTTTACAGGTTGAGAGGTATGGTTACCTCATGCAGCTTTGATCACAGTGTCTACTTTCACTGTGGTTCTCCACCTTCTTCTTCTTCCTCACTCATCCACTCCCTCTCCTCACATCTCCCAACCTCCTCACCAGCCCCTTCAAACTCCCTAAGCTCCACTTTCTCATACTCGATCTCCTCTTTCTCTGCTGGGATATCCACCCTAACCCAGGCCCTATTTCCCTAGCTCCTCTGGTGCTTCCTTCTCAACTACCTCTCCTGCTCACTTCTCTCAGCCCTCCCAAAGGGTTTAAAGATCCTACATCTAAACACCGCAGCTTGTTGCAAAAATAGACCAGATTCTGACCACAGAGTGCACTCTAAAACCAGACATTCCAATTATCTCAGAAACTTGACTAAAGAGCACTATCCCATACTACTCAGTCTCCATTTCTGGATACTCACTACCAAGGCAAGACCATGCTGGCAGAGGTGCGGTGTGGCCATTTATGTCCTAGCCTACATCCAATATTCCATCATCTACTCATCCTCAAATCCTGAGACCCATGATGCCTAGCTATCCATGTGACCCTCCTTTCACTCTTCCAATCTTCATAGCCGGCATTTACTGCTGCTCAAACGTCCATCCTTCATTAACGCTAGACCTCCTAACCTCCATCACTTCCTTTGCCCGCTCTGGGGAATCATTCAACCTAGGCAACTTCAATATAAATCGGTTTCACCTAAAACTACAGAACTAAAACAAAATCGGAGCCCAAACCTCTCCCAACTTATCTCCAAACCTACCCTCCCAAACCACAAGACACAATAGCACTCCCTACTTGACTGGGCCCTTACCTCCCACCTACACAGCATCATCAGCTCTGGCATCCTCCCCAATGCTCTCAGTGACCGTAACCCAATATTCATAGTTAGGAAAGTCCACAGAACTAAATCACCACACAAAACTATACAACTATGCTTTTCAAATCTCTTGACCTTGAACTCTCCTGAGTAACCTTGCCACTTCTGACTGGTCCCACCAACTTCCTTCCTCGATTGATAAGGCCTTGCCTACTTCAAAGAAATCTTTCTTGTAAAGTGAAAGGCCTTGCTCCACTCAAACAAATCAGAGTCAGAGGTAACCACTTACTGTGGATAACCTCTGAACTTCTGGCCTGCCTCAGGGCTAGAGATCGAGTCTGAGCGCCATAAAGCTACTCAGCATCTTAGTGACCTTGCAAACTACGCATGCTCTGAAACGCTTGCACCAGGGCTACAAGGTTAGCCAAGTCTGAGTATTTCAAATCTACCTTCATCACCAACATAAATTCCCTTTCAAAGTTCTGGGAGGTGGTCCATGCCCTATTTAGCCCCTCATCTCACCCACCCCTGGAGTTACAGTAAATAGCTCGCTAGTGTCTGACCCACTAGCCATAGTGGCGAATTTAACTCCTACTATACCTTCTGCACCACTGAGCTACTGAAATCTCCCCTCCTACCCATCACCTTCCCCACACTCTACCGGTATGCCCCTACACCACCCTCCCACCTCCCTTCTCTTTGCTACTGTAACCCCAAACAATGTCCTAAGTGCCCTCCTCACCATCAACCCTCAGGTGCCCTCTTGACGGTCTCGACCCAAACTCCCTCCCTCTCCACTTTGGACATTGGCTACCCCTCTCAATAATCCTAACTCTCATTCTCTATGGCCTCGGTCCCTTCTTCATGGAAACATGCAGTGGTCCTCCTTACCCAAGGGGTGACCCTCATCCCTGGCAACTATTGCCCATTTCTCTCTCCCATCTCTTGCCAAGCTTCAAGAACACATTGTCCTCTCTCAACTCACTCTTTTCTATCTGACACCTCCTTTTTCACCCCTTTCCAGTCTGGTTTGGGGAAAAACACTCAACCACCACCTCTCTCTTACAGCTCACAGACTCCATCCTAACCAGGATGGACAATGGCCAAATTACCGCTGCCATTTTGTCGACCTGACCAAGGCCTTCAACACCATCTCTCACTCCTTCTCCTTGACTCACTCCCGGCAGCTGGTCTATCTCTTCCACCACAAATTGGTTCAAGGCCTACCTTATTAGCAAAACCCAATCAGTTAAGATTTTGGATGCCACTCCCCCTCCCGATTAACATTGGTGTCCCCAGGGCTCCGTGATTAGGGCCCTCATATTGTCCATCTTCTTAAATGACCTTCCTTCTGTTTGCTCCTGCCTCTGCTGTACATATGTATGCCTATGATACAGTCTTGTATGCATCTTGAAGACACATCCTCTTTCAGGTACTTAGGTGTTTGGTTGGATCAGCACCTAAACTTCTCTGGACATATTGACACTATCCAGAAAAACTGTGCCCCAAGTTTGGTGCCCTGTTCAGGAACCATAGCTGCATCCCTCCTATGGCTAGGCGTGAACTTGTCCAGAAGTTGATACTGCCCATTTCGATTACTGTGACATAGTCTTTGGTGTTGCCCCAAGTCCTTCCTGGCCAGACTGGACACCATCTTCAATTCCTTCTGCCTCTTTGCCCTGGATGCCCCCTCACACCCACCACTGTGATCTTTATCGTGCCCTATCCTTCCCTCTCTTACAAATAGGTGACCTCCCACTGTACTAAATTCACCTCGGCACTGGTTGGTGAGCTTCCTTCCACCTCACCTCCTCCTTTATAACAACCCTCCATCCTCCCATTCCCTTAGCTCAGCTGGACTCCTGCACTCTGATAGCGCCCACAGATCCACACTCAATTGGCCAATCCAGTTACTGTGACCACCTCCCAAATATTCTGGAACCCCCCCAAATCCAGCATTCTTCCTCCACCTACTCTATCAGCTATATCCGCACAATTACCTTACACCTAGCTGCTCCTGCCATGTCCCTCCTTATTCCCTCTTCTGAGACCTGGATAACCCTACCCTCTACCATCACCTTCATTTAACCATGTGCACCCACACACCCCAAATTTCTAACTTTCCTCCCCTTCCCCCCAATTGCTCCCCTTACTGGCCTTCCCTGATCTCTCACAGAATGTAAGGGACCCTGAATGCTTCCCATGTGTCCATGAATCCTGATGGACTATTGATTAGGCCTCATCCTCCAAAGGTGCGAATTCTCCTCTCAAGGGTTCAGTTTTCACTCTTTCACTCTCCTGTCACTCTTTTAATCCCTATCTACTGACCTTTCCCCAACCCCAGACAGGGTACCCAACATCCTGAAGGGTCTCCTCTTGGGTTGGGTCCTATTCCCCTCCTAGCATTTAAGTCACACCTCCTCCTTCTCTTTCTCCTCCCTCTTAATCCCTACAGCCTTACCCGCCTTTCTGTCTAGCCCATAGCCCTTTGCAGTGTTCCCCTATCCTGAAGGATCTCTCTGGAACACTGCATATCCTCTCTGGTCCCCCAGTCCCCTTGCAGGGTTCCTCGCATCCTGAAGGGTCTCCAGGGACACGTCTCATCCCCTTCCTCACCTCACCCTTTCCTCTCTTTTCCCCTTCTGTTTCACATAAGCACTTGTTTACTTATTAACCCAGCACTTATTATTGTCCAATTTTTCTATATATTATGTGCAACACTGTTTTAACACTGTATGTAACACCTGCTTGCAACTGTATGTTAATGTTGATCTTGTAATTTGAATGTAACTTGAACTCGACTCTTGCCCTTCCCCACCTCACCCCTCCTCTCCTTTCTCCCCTTTTTCTTTCAAGTAAGCACTTGTTTACTTATCAACCTGGCACTTATTAGTGTCCACTCTTCTACATATTATGTGCAACACTGATGTAACACTGCTTTGTAACTCCTGTCTTACAACTGTATGTTAATGTTGATCTTGTAACTTGATTGTTTAATGTCCAACTGTACCCTTCTCCAGGTCGCACCAGGAGACAAGTGACTTGTCACTCAGTGTGCCTTCCTGGTGAAACATTTCAATAAATAAATAAATAATCATCTCAATGCAGAACTTCATGCAAGATTCGCCACAGTCATGGATACCTGCCAGCACGTGTTTGCTACCATGTTGTACCCTAGGTTCAAATGCAACATCCTTCATATATGCGGACACCCCTCCGGTGACTCATTTTAGGCAACTGCTCAGTGAAGAGTTAAATAGTGCCATGCAGGTAGTCAGACACTTGGAAGAGGAGAAATATGCTCCAGTTCAGGTTCCTGAGGGAGAGACAGGCATGTGGTGGTTTGGAATCTGATGATACTAGTGCAGATGGGGAAAGATGACATAGTGGCAGTGTAGAGGAGAGTGATTGGGCATTACTCAACACATCATTGCATCAACAGCAACACAAGCGCACAAGACTCAACCTCTCTCTGCAGAAAATTTACTTAAAGGCTACTTTGCAGAATCAATTCAGCCATTTGATGTTGATTCACTGAGCTACTGGGTTCAGAAAATCAACTCCTCTCCTCACCTGATACAACTCGCTTTAAAAACCTAATCTGCCCTCCTACAAATGTGCCATCTGAGAGGATGTTTAACACTGCTGGTGACATAGCTGAGCCACACTGTTCTAAGCTGAACCTCAACACATGGAACAACTAGTGTTTCTTAAGCTAAACGTACAGTAATTAGCTGCAGATATGATCTGCCCTCATAAAACTGGTTGCTACAGTACAGCTCTCAATCTGCCTAATGTTACGAAAGTGTAATGTTACGTTTTGGCTCACCCTTTCTTTCTTTCTGTCACATAAAATATTTAATTAAAAGGGTAACTGAGTCTCCACCCCTGGCATATAACTTCAGGACCACCATGAGGCCCCTGTTAAACTAGAAACATTTAAATAATGTATCATGTTTTAGTGACCTTACTATTGTGTACTTTTAGATTACTAATTATCTGTTGGAAAAGGACTGCTTGGCCCACACAGTCAGCCCCGATTGTCCATCCCTCGCCTTATTGGTGTCATCTGCAGACCCTAAAGCAACCCTGCTGTCTTTCTGCCTGTTTTCAAATATACCCCAGCCCTATGCCTATCTCTAGCCATGCTTGAAGCCCCACAGTGATTTCAGCACCATCACTTGTCTGCAGTCCCTGTTAGTCATCTACCATGCCTTCTGTGAATATTTCTTCACACCTGTCTTGCTGAACACCCCTTCAGCTCCATCACATCCACCTATTGCCCCTGGTACATGTGTTTCTCATTTGAAAGAGACTTTTTGTGCCCTGTCTTCACTCTGTGAGGTACTTGTATAGGTCTCTATCATGGCACTCACTCTCACCTCTCCTCTCTTCCGGGTGGACATACAATGCGCTTATGCCAGTGCCATTTTAGTAGTCCTAGGCAAGACACAAGGCGTCACCTCATCTGTGGCCTTTGCTTAACCTATGATGACCGTGTGTCACCTGACCACTGACCAGTGCAGTAGTTTATTGCCTTTTTGGGTCCATGAAAGGCTGTTGGAAAGTGTTCATGGTAGAATTGCCTAGTGTACTTCAAAGGAAAGAAGTGGTGGAGTTTAGCAGTGTTACAATGTCTTTTTAAGGGGGCATGACCACCAGCCGAATTGAATGGTCGCTAAATGGCTTGCTCCTGAAAGTAACCCCAAAAATCCTCGTTATTTGACTTGCTCCTGCACAATGGTATAAAAACTCGATACTGCACTTACCGGTGGTTGTCCCGATATTTGTGTACTCGGACCGGCGTTTTAAAATTGAGGCGCGTTTTGGGGTTTTTCTATGGTGTGCTCACGCTCCGTTCTGCTACTACCCAGATAAACTGCGTGCAAATTGGAGTCCCTATCTACGCCTTCCGATGGCAACTGAAAGTAATCTGATAGAAATAAGGCAAATGTTCAGAAATCCTGCACCGCATGGATAAAGTAGATGTTGCTAAGAGGAAGAACACTGAGGATATTGTAGATTTATTGCAGAGGGACGACGTCTTTGAGCATAAACTAGCGGAGGTGGAAGACGGCTGGCATAAGGTCGGGGCTAAAGTACACACGATCAGGGACAGTTGATCCAGCATCTCTGGCCTGGGTGGAGGATCTGGAAAACCACAGCCGTTGAAATAATCTTAGATTTGTTGGTTCCCTGAGAGGCTGTGAGGGGAATGATCGATATCTTTTCTACAACAAGTACTACCCTCATTGTTGGACTGCCAGTGCGGGTCCCTGTGGGGAGCTGGACAGAACACATAGAACTCTGGCTGGCCCCAGTGGGCGCCCTCATACCATCTTAGCCCGTTTCCTCTGATTCTAAGACCAAGAGCGGATCACCCAATTGGCACGGCAGAAGAAAGAGCTGATCTGGAAAGGACACAAAATTCAAATATTTTCTGATTATTCATTGGAGGTCACTAACAGGCAGAAGGCCTTTACAGCAGCTTTCGGAGGGCTGTGCTGAACTGGGCCTTGAATATTCCCTGCATTACCCTGCATCTCTCGGATTGTGATCAATGGATCACCACGGGTCTTTGATAATCGGTATCAGCTGAGGACTTTACGCTTCACAAGCACCCAAATTAAACTGGGGCAAGCTGTGTGCATCTTACAGCCCAAGGCCCTCCTGCTCAATCCGCCCGATGGACACTGATAGATCTGCAACTCTAATGCAGTGGCAGCTTGTCTTCTCACTCAGCTGGAAATTTCTTGACTCCCATTCGGTCATCTCCTCAAAAATCCTCTGGAAGTAAGAAAAGAATAGAATGAGGGCGAGGATCGAAGGAGGTCACGTAGACAAAACCCCATGGCTCCGCTCCAGAAGTAGAAGTAGGAGTTGCAGTCCAGGTCCAGTGCCTCTCATGACTCTTTTGCCCCTGATATGAGCAACAATCAATACAAAGTCCTGATGGATCTCCCTACCAAGATATCCCTCGCGACCTCTCTCTTCCACTGAGGCGCTCCAGCTCGGCTGGCTCAAAATCATCAGCAGCCAAACAGTTGTTCTGGGCTGAAGAGGCATGCTGGCACCTCACGGAGAATTCTGGGACCACGGCTGCTGGACTGGCTTTGGAACTAACAGCAATCAACATGGCTATCTCCAGCTCTGCTGCAGAATCAGTTGGTTGACTACTAGTACTTTATACGCTTTGGGTTTTAAATGCTCTGCTTGTCAGTGGATTAACAGACATTGCCTCTGATCAGGATGAGCCCCACACACCAAGTTTAGGACTTCCCCTCAGAGGATAGTTAAAGGGCCCTTAGGTTCCATACCGAGCAGCTACTCTGATACTAGCTGTTCTCTGCCACTCAATGTGCCGATCCAGTTTTCCCTGTGCTTGCTCTGGCTGATATGCATGAACAATGGGGACAAATAGGGTGCTGCCCATGGTTTAATTCGGGGCTCTGCATATCTGTAAACTAGTCCCAGATATTACCACAAACATATGCTCAGCTTTCACAATTGTCCCTTGCTACTATATCGGATGACAGCCTTCTTGCGTTGTTGTTTGGAAGTCTTTTTTTTTTACATGTCTCCTTTAATAGGGGTTACTAGGAGATTTTATTTACCTAGTTATGATGGGTTCATGGGGTCCCTTACCTCCCAGCAACTTCTACTGGTGTCTGGGCTCTTTTTTCTTTTATAGACGACACGCATGTAGTATGTTGGTCTTTTGTGGGATTGCAAAATTCCGAACAAAGGGAGGGGTGGGGGATGAGTTTTGTTAATTTAAAGGGGTTGAATTGCTCTCAGTTAGTAGGGATAGTGAATGTTAGTATCTACCTCTGTCACGTTATAATGTTGATATTTTGGTGTTGTGTTAACTCTTTTATGGCAATCTTTCTAATGGGGCTAGGTGGTGCTCCGTTAATGTGATGGGAAGCAAGAAGGAGTGAGGAGGTTTGCTCAGGCTCACCTTTAATGTTTCGTCCATATACTCCTGCTGATATGTTTTACTGTAGGTCTGAATGGAGCCTAAGCTAATTTCATGGAATGTGAGGGGCTTACTTCACCCATTAAACGGAAGAAGATTTTAATTCACCTAAAAAGTTAGCCCCTACGGTGGTCTTCCTGCAAGAGACTAAACTCTCTTCTAAGGAAGCCACTAAGCTTAACAAGCTTGGGTGATTGAAGAACTTCACAGTGTGGCTCCCACCCATAAAGGGAGTCTCATACTTTTGCATAAAACCTGGGATGGAAGGTGAAGGACTTTATACGATCAAGAAGGAGATGGATTATTGGTGAAGTTGAACTCCTGAGGGCCCCCTGGTCCTGGTCAATATATACGCCCCTAACCAGGACTGCCCTCAATTGTTCCATACAGTTAACCAGGCTATCCTGGACTTCAATAAAACAGAGCCCCAATACTCTTAGATGGGGATTTTAATTTAACATTAGACCATACTTTAGATAGAAGCAATAAATCCCCGAACCCCATCGACAGGCTAAGAAAGCAGTGGGAAACTAATGTCTGAACTTGGTTTATTGGATGCCTGGAGGTGTTACACCCAGGAGAGCATGATTATACCTGTTTTTCCCCAACCCATGGCTCTTCCAGTAGGATAGATCTTTGGCTCGTATCCTCAGGGTTATATGAGAAGGTGGCGAGGGCTTGGATTCACCCAATTTATGTTTCTGATCACGCCCCTTGAATTAGTTTTCAAGAGGGGACTTGATCTCCATCATTCTCAGGCCTGGCGGCTCAACCCACTTTTGCTAGAAGATAAAACTTTTCTTGACTGGATCGGCCAGGCTGTAGCGGAATATTGGACTGACAATGATAATGGTGAGGTATCTGACTCAACCTTATGGGAGGCTTTTAAAGACACCATTCAGTGGCAGGATAATAGCTTTTGCGGCAGCCAGGAGGCATTGCGGGTGGCTGATCAGCGGGCTTTGGAGAAGCAATTATACAACTTGAAGCCCAATACAAAGCCCTAGGTAATCAACCTCCTTCTCCTGACTTGCTAGCACAGTTAGCCAGCACCAATTTCTGCATAGCTCATTTATTTCGAGGCTGAGCTAAATCTTAAGCATGCGTCATGCTTATTGAGAAGGGAGAAAAAGGCCAGCAAGTTATTGGCCTATCATCTTAAGCGTCAAAGCTTCTAAGATGATACATGCATTGGTAGATTCATCTGGAATCCCTGTCGTCAAACTCAGGGATAAATTTGATCATGTTCCAATTTTATGAAAATCTATATGCTTCTCCAAACCCCCTGACCCAGTTAAGATCCAAGCTTATCTATCCTCGCTACCCATTCCCATCATCTCCAGCTGGGATACCAAATTGTTAGAATCCTTACAATTGAAGAAGTCAACCAGATGATCACGCTTTGAATCTACGAAACCCCGGAAGGATGGACTGCCTATTGATCTGTACAGACTGCCTGGTGTTAATTTCCCTTATTTGGTCCGGGTATTTCAGCACTCCTTACTGGTTGGACAACTACCCCATCCATGAGAGAAGCCACTATCACAGTGCTTCCAAAAAGGAAAGATCCATTGTTCCCAGGCAGCTATCGCTATTTCTCTAATCAATGCAGATGCCAAGATATTGGCTAAGGTTTTGCTGCCAGGCTTGAACCCCTTTTGCAAGACTTGGTTGGTCCTTCCCAAGTGGGCTTTGTTAAAGGCCGTCTGGGGTCTGATCATCACAGAACACTAGGGTCGTTAATGCACTTTGTTAAACTCTCACCAATCCCCTCAGTTGCTATGGCCTTCGATCGAAAAGGCCTTTGATTCAGTCGAATGGGCCTTTCTATTTCATACTCTTTCCATCATGGGTTTTGGCCCCGACTATATACGCCTGTATAAGGCTGTTGTACACCGTACCCCTAGCCTCAGTGCTGACCAATGGCACCATGTCTCGGCCCTTCAATTACAAAAGGCACGAGACAAGGATGCCCGCTTTCTCCTCTTATATTTATTTTAGCCATGGAGCTTCTGGCCATTGCACTTAGGTCCTCCAGCTATATCCTGGGGATTCAGGTGGGGACGTCAATTAAAGATCTTCCTGTATGCAGATGATCTGCTTATTATGACGAACATTCTCAATTGGGATTCAGACAATTTTTGGAACCCTGACTGAGTTTACTAAGATATCAGGTTTAAAACTAAATCAGTCCAAAATGGAAATTCTCCTGTTAAACTCCTCAACCTCTGGAGTGGATTTTATTGCCTTGGGGCTAAAGTGGTCCCTCAGGGCATCAAATACCTGGGTATTATCCTGCACCCAGACCCGCTTAAAATGTTTGCAGCCAATTTCAATTCTCTGATTGACTCACTTAGGGTTGATATGGGTAGATGGAAAGCACTAAAGCTTTCATTGGCTGGGAAAATTGATTCGATCAAAATGATGGCTGCTCCTAAGATGCTTTACTTATTGGCCCATTTACCCTTGCCTATATCCCAGAAGTGGTTTCAGAAATTGGAGTCCCTTATGGGTAATTTTATATGGGAGGGTGCACCTCTGATACAGCAAACTCAAACTTGACAGCACTGGAGAAGGGGTTGGGGACTCCCTGGTTACAGCGGTACCATATGTCTTTGTGTCTGCTCAGACTCTTAGATGGTTTTCTAAAATTGGACAGGGTTCCCTGAGTGGCTCCATTTAGAAGCTTCCTAACTCATACTGCCACTCCGGCGGTTGCTTTATATGCTAGGAAGAAACTGCCCCGGGCCTTTCTTCCCCATATTACTCTCAGTTAAATACTGAAACAAGCTATGACTCTGCTGGGCTCAGACCCAGCCCCTTGGGAATATATGCCTCTATGGGATAATCAGGCCCTGAAAATAGGGAATCTACCCTGCACTGGAAAATGTGGGAGGACAGGGTATCTCCTTAATACATGACCTCCTACTCCCGGGACAACTGTTATTGATTCCTTTGAGTCCCTGAGGACAAGATATCATCTCCGGCCTCTTATTTCTGGAGATACCTTCAGTTAAGAGATGCTATATCTCATCTTCCAAAGTCATCCCTTAGTAACTCATTACAAAAAAACTCACCCCATTTGTTCATGGAATAAAGTCACTAAGAACAAAGCTAGTAATATATATCATGCCCTCAGAGACTCCACCCCAGACCCTACCCAGAGTGCTAGGCAGCAATGGGAAAGAGAGCTACAGATCTCGATCTTAGAACAACAATGGGAGGATGGGTGGGCACGTATCCATTTGGCTTTCTGGGACTGGTGCACAAGGCTTATCATGAACAAGACCCTTCACAGATGGTATAGAGACCGGCGAAACTAGTTAAAATGGGACTTATCGGTTGACACTTGCTGGAGATGTGGTAACCAAGGGCTCATCTGCTTCATATTCTCTGGGACTGTCTAACCTTCAACAGTTCTGGCGAGCCATTCAGGACATGTGTCAACAACTATTCCCGATATCGTCCCGCCCGCCCTATTCCTTCTGGGTTGTGGCAGTCCTGAGATTTTCAAATATAGTCCTGGGGCACAGTGGATCACTATGGTCAGGGCATTGGCCAAAGACTCATATTGTCAAGATGGAGAACCCCTGATAGCCCCACTTTTCATCAGTTCCTTCTGGCCTTAGCCCAAGGGGTCGCATTTGAGAGGATCTCGAGCTTTGCCCAAGGCTCTCTAATCCGATATGACCAATGTTGGCAACCTTATCTAAGGTCCAAGTACTGCCACAATACTTCTTCCAGTTCCACTTTTAGACTCCTCCCCTTTATAGGGTGTGGACAGTCCCTCTCTTTTGTAAGTCTCCCTCTTTTCTCCCTTCTCCTTCCCGTCTCTTCTATATTTCCTTGAAATAATTAAACATAATGAAAGATTGCCATAGCTGTATATAGTTGATATTACAATCTACATGGGAATAAGACATACCCTTGGTAGAGTGACCAGAATCTACCGATTTCCTTTGTCATATCCTTCTCTATGGTGTAATTTTCTTATATTGACCTATGCTCTCCTCTGTTGAAAGGATGCGACTCTTCATTAATTTAATTATCCTCTAGCCGCCCAGTTGGAGGTGTAAAGTATATGTTAAGCTATATCCAGAATGGTTGCAGCTAACTGACAGAATGTTTTGTCATTTGTCAATTGTCAATTGTATTTACTGATAATACCTTATGTTGTGGTATCTGTTGATTTTCTATATGTAGACTCTGCCTTGGTGTGTGTTTTCTGCCTTAAGTCAACAATAAAAAAATGTTTAACAACGTCTTTTTAAAAACAAAACATTTCTCTGGTAGATTGAATAATGAATATCTAGCACCCGAATACAAATATTCATCTGAATATTCGAATTGAGGTATTCAGCACCCCTAGTTACGACCTTCATTTAAACCCGTAAGCTAGACTGGAGCCAGTAAAACAAGATCAAAAGCTCTGACTGTAGCTGTGGCTCCAGCCAGAGTGCCAACAACAGCTACTCCTGTGCTCGCCACTCACAATGACTTTTAGTTACAGCCTTTATGTAATTAAATTGCAAGCTGGACTGCAGTTGGCAGAACAAGAGCAAAATAGCACTAAAAGCAAAATGAACCAAAACTGGTGCACACAGAGCTCAAAGTGGGCTCGGAGTGCCACAGCATTATCTGATGGTGGAATGTCATACATATACAGAAAAGGGACTATTTATCTGAGCTTACATTTTTCTTTACAGGCATATTAAAAACAGAGTTTTCTAATTAGGAAAAACTATTTTAAATTTTTTTGGCACTACAGAGCCATTTTATAGGTGTGATAAGCCACTTCAGGGTGTGCATTAAATGCCTGCTGCCTCATGTGTTAGCATGCCCCGAGGTGTGCATTCATATCCTTTAATGCACACCCTGTTGCGGCTTATTACTTGTATAAATAAGACACCAAGCCCTAGGCAAACTAAAATTATTTCATACAGGAGTTCAGTCCATCTGCTTGTTGCATAGTACACTAGGTGACCATTACTTTATATACAAGGATCTTGAAAATATGTTTTTATTTTTTATTTTTTATTTATTTATAAATTGGTGACTGGGAAAGGTACACTGAGCCAAGGCTCCTTTCAAGGTGCAACTGGGAAAGGGTACATGGAAGATGGAATACAAAAAAAGCTATTTTAAAAGGAAGAGGTTACAATGCTACAAAGAAATGCAGAATAGTAAATAGTTACAGTCCAAAGTGTCAGTGGTGCAAAAAGAATACATACTGCACATAACAGGCAAATAAAATTAAGCACAAAATACAATAAACTTCAAGGCAAAAGGCAGATGACAAAGGGGAAAGCAGCTGGGGAGAAGGAGTGAACTGGTGTAAGTGGACCAGTGGGAAGATGCTGGGGAGAGAGAGAGAGAGCAAGCACTGGGATGCCTTTTAGTTTAAACTCAAGTTTATTCAGACATTTACAAGATATTAAGGCAACTTGAAGAAGAAGGTCGTTTAGAACAATTCAAAGAGAAGAAACATACTGTTGCTTATATAAGTTTCAGTGATAAACTGTTCACAAAAATCCATATTCCATAAAAGTGGAGGGTACAGGAGACTGGCAGTTCATGTACAGCCTACAAACAAACATTACATAAATTACCCCAGAATGTAGTAGTAGTGCAGAAACAAAAGCAATATACCTTACAAATGGTCTTCCCAAGATAACAGAACTGTGAAACTCTAAAGAAATTGAAAGATCATTACTCCCTTCTCGGACCTCAGCAGCACACTGTATATGAACTGGGATAGAGCCCCTGTCAGGTTAAAGCAACATTTTTCCCCAAGTTTGCATCCAGGATATGGCTTGAGACTGATGAACTAATTTCTTCCAATGAGCACCCCAGTCCCATCACCTGGACATCTGCCAGGACGTACCTGCCAACCATCTTCTCCAATGGCTTGCCCTGTCAGGGTTCTCCAAGCCCTGCCACAGAACGGATCCAGATCAGGACAGCTCAGCATGCCCAGCTGGTTGGGTGTGGAGCCTGTGGGTGCTATTCATCATCCTGCTGCTGTTTTTTTCCTCCAGTTTTGTCCTAGGAGATGACATGTGCAATTATGTCAAGGTAGCACACCATGCACTCCTGTGCATTGTGCATCAATGTCTTCCACATCTCCTGGCCTTCTTAGCCTGAGATGCCTTTCCCCATCTTCTACCAGGGGCCAGGCAAGCTTCAAGTTCTGCCCATCCTCCCATCTGGAGGAGGAGGCAGTCCTACAGATGCTTGAACATCCTCCCTGGCTAACCCTCTGACAGCCCAGATTTACTTTTGACCTAGTTTGTCAGCATCATAAGTAGTAGAGCTACTGCGGTGCCTGTGGGCCATCACCCAACTTTCATGTCACATAAACTATCAAACTGAGATGCAACCTCATGTCACCATTAGTGTCCCTAGAAAGCCCTGTGGTGGCACTTTTGAAATTTACTGAAAGGCACAGTTTGAATTTAAAACCAAGAGGTCTGTGTGCTTGCTTAGCTTATTACTTGAACTTTACACCATAGGTAATGCATGTGATTTCAGTGTTCTTTGGTGATGTAATGGAATTATTATTGGCTATGAATGCAAAGAACCTTGGGTTTGATTCCTGATAGGAATCTTACATTTTGTAGGTTCAGAAGGAGACCAGGTTTTGAATTTTGACAGGGACTTTGTTCTTTATGACAATTTTGTTTTACGTTAATATGCACCAAAATGCTGATACATTTGCTTATTTTATTTTCTAGAACTTTTGTACTCCATGATAGCCTCATTTTCATCTATTATCCAAGAGTCTCCTAGGAGAGTTGCAGGTCAAGAAAGTTATACTTATAAACCAACAACAATAGACCCTGATGTGGTGAAATACATTCCACTAATGAATGCAGAGTTTTTGTTCAGTGACCTTTTTGCTTCAGAAGGAAGCAGCAACAGGGAGACAAGAGGAGAGAAGAGGAGGGATGAGTGAGCTGAGTGAGAGAATAAGGGCTACTGCTTGTGTTAGAGCAATCATAAACAACAGCAGAGTATGCAGGTGGCCAAAAGTGGATCTTTTGAAGTGCGATAGATAACGTTCTTGCCTCCTTGTTGTTGTCAGGTATTGAGTTCCAGATGATTGGAGGCATCCATGGAGAAACCCTTATCTAAAGGTGGTGGCAGTGATTTTAAAATAGTAAATATGTTGGTTACAAAAGGAGTCAAGTGCAAAAGTGAATTTATTTTCCTATTGTCTTCAATGATTTGGCATGTCTTTAAGGACTCTGCACTGTCTGTGACTGAACAGTGAGCAATAGAACAACGTAACTGCAGCATGGTATAGAATGTTCCTGAAGTGCCCCCCACTAAACCTCTAATAGATGCTTGCAATTTGACTCCAGTGAAAGGGCTCTAAAGTTAGAATATTAGAAGACAATTCCAACAGATGAACTCTAACAAAGTCCCTCCAGCCATCTGTGCACCAGTGGCTGTGCACCCATCATTAAGGCACCAACTTCAGGAGTTCGCCACCCCTCCACAAGGTCCACTCCTGGAGTTAGTATATCTAGAAAGGGGAGGTGTGGGGTGCAGTCCTCCACAAAAGAGGTGCTGGTGACCTCAAAACATGTTGCCCAATGACCGGCATATTGTCATGAGGCACCCTAAATGGTGGAACCTAACAAAGTGCTGAGCCAGATGGAGTCTACCCAAGGGTAATAAAAGAATGTGCTGATGTATTAACAGAACCAATTAACCTTCTGTTCTCAACCTCCCTGAACTAGGGTTGTCTGCTTGATAGCTGGAGGAAGGCAACTATAGTCCCTATTTTTAAGAAAAGAAATAGAGCACTGGTAAAGAACTGTCACCCAGTTAGCCTGACATCTATTATAGGCAAAAATCTGAAGACATAATTATGAAAAAAACTGAGACATTTATTAGAGGCTTTAATATGTCTAGACAGTTCATAACATGGTTTCGTCTAAAGGAAGGTCATGTCAGACCAAGCTAATACAGTTTTATGCCATGGTCAGTAGGCCACTGGATAGATGGAAATCAGTTGATGTCATCTACTCAGACTACAGTAAAGCATTCAATACTGTACCTCACTATGAGTTGAAGTATTAGCAGATTCAGTCATTAACACCAATATTGTGGCCTGGATCAAATCCTGGTAGCACAATAGAAAACAAGCGACAATCTGAGGGTAACATCTGATTGGGCAGAAGTCACAAGTGGGATTCCATAGGGTTCGGTCCTGGGACCCACGTTATTTAATTTTTTTTGCTTCCATGGATTGTGAGAAAGAGATCTGTATATCCAAATTTGCAGATGACACAAAGACTGGTAAATTGGTAAACATTCCAGATGATATAGAAATGCTTCAGACTGGACTCTTTAGCTTGAGTGATGGGCAAGGAGCATAAATTGCAGTTTAACCTAGATAAATGTGCAGTGATGCACTTTGGCAGTCAAACGTCAAGGCACAATACTATCTAAACAGTAGAGTTTTTAAGGAAATCGTGGAGGAAAAGACTTAGGTGTAATAATTACAAACAATCTAAAATTCAAGAGCCAGTGTAGATCAAGTGCCACAACTGCAACTAGAATATTACACTGTATCAGAAGGCACATTATGGAATGGGTAGAAGGAACGCTGAATCCTGATTGGCCAAGAGCTGTTTTCAGCTGGGCAGTTATCCAGCACAATGGCCCAGCTGAAAGCATTATGTTTAAAATGCATACAATTTACTAAAATGACCCATTTCATAATCACAATAAGGCACTCTAGAGGGTGTGTTACGGTGGACTAACGGCCATTCTCTGGTAGTGGAAGCCTCGGCTATGTCTCGGTTCTTCAACCACCCTGAGGTGGGCTGTTATCCACCATAACACACCCTTGTCATGTCTTATTGCTAAATTAGAAACCGTGATAGATGGTAGTGATGCCACTTTACAAATCCCTTGCAAAGCCCCAGTGGGAGTATTGTGCCCAGTTGTGGTAACCTAATACCAAAGCTGATCTTAAAATCTTGAGAAAGTGCAGAGAAACAGGACTAAGATGATATCTAGACTCAGGGATTTGGCTTATGAGGACAGATTAAAGACCCTAGGTTTATATTCCTTAGAACACAGGAGACTAAGGGGAACCTATGTTTGCTTATTGCCTTATTTACCATTGACGACCTTTGGAATTGTTTGGACCAAGAGTTTGACAAACAGGTTGCAGTGCACTCAAGACACAGGGAGAGAAGGAGGGACCTTGCACTGCATATCATTGAAATATAGAAACATAGAACTTGTCAACAGATAAGGACCTCTTTGCCCACCTAGTCTGCCTCTCTTTTCCCAGACTGTTCTGCCACTGCAGACCCTGTTTGGTCTCTGGCCAGCTCCTCCTCCTTGCTTTGATACCAGTTTTCTTTTTACCTATCTCATGTATGCTTGAAGTCTGCCACTGTTTTTGTCCCCACCACCCCCACTGGAAGTTTGTTCCAAGTATTCACCACCCTCACGGTATAGAAATACTTCCACACCTCCCTCCTAAACGTCTCTCCTCCAGCTTCATTGCATGCCCTACTTCTTGTACACTATCTTTTCTGAAATGTTCTCTTCCTGTACCTTATTCACCCTGTCAAGTATTTACAGGTCTTCATCATGTCCCCTTTCCTCCACTCTTCCAAGGTGTACATGTTTAGATTCTCTGTCTCTCCTCATAGGACATTTGGTGCAGCCTCTACATCATTGTTGTTGCCCTTCCTTTGATGGTCTCTGCCCTGTCTATTTATTTTCTGAGGTGTAGTCTCCAACACTAAACACGGTAATCCAGGCATGGTCTCACCAGTGAGTGATACAGTGGCAACACCACCTCCCTCCTTCTGCTGAAGATTCCACTTCCTATGCATCCCATCATCCCATTGGCTTTCCATGCTGCTTTGTCACTTTGCCTTACCACCTTTAAGGTCATCAGTTATGATTAAGCCTAGGTCACTTTCTGTTTAGTGACTGTCAATACCTCCCACCATTGTAAGCTCTGCCTCTGGGTTTCTGCATCCAAGGTGTAATGTTTTTGCACTTTTTGCATTGAAACCCAGCTGCCATGCCTTGGCCATTCTTCAGGCTTTGCAGGTATCAATTCTCTCTCCACCCTCCAGACTCTCCACTCTATTGCAGATCTTGATGTCATCTGCAAAGAGGCACGCCTTCCTTCCAGTTCTTCTGCAATGTCACTTATAGAGGCATTAAAGAGGGTGGACCCAGTAATAAGCCATGAAGAACTTCACTGTTCACTGTCCCCTGCCCTGAGTGAGTGTCATTAACCACTGCCTTCTATCACCTATCTGTCAGTCAGTTACATACCCAGTGTTCCACCTTGGTTCCCATCCCTAAGCTTATCTGTTTTTTATGAGCTTCATATGTGGTATGGTGTTGAAGGCCTTGCACAAGTCTAAGTAGGCCACATCCTCTGCTCACCCTGCCTTTTTTCTCTGATCACTCAGTCAAAGAAATCTATCAGGCTTGTCTGACATGAAAGCCCTCCCATGAATTCCTGTAACCTGTCAGATACAAGGTAATCTACCAGTCTTTCCTTTAGAAGTGACTCCATTAGTTTCCCACTACTGATGTCAGACTGACCAGCCCATAACTGCCAGCCTCTTCCTGCTGCCACTCTTATGGAGCAGGACTACATCTGCACTTCTCCAGTCTTCTGGGACCACCCATGTATCTAGTGAGTTATTGAATATGGCTGTTAGAGGTGCAGAAAGTACTTCCTTAGCTCCTTCAATACAGAGATGCGTGAATTTGAATTCTGCTGGCGAAGTGCCTGTAAAGTGGGCACTTCAGGTTGTCATCACCACTATGCAGAGTGACTCATATGAAAGGTTCACTTCACTTTGTGATTATTATTTCTGCATTGTCATTCCACCTTACCGCTGAATTAAGGTGAAGTGACAACAATATTGGCAGCCCACAGTCACCAGAATTAATGTGCATCCCGAAAGTGCTACTGTCTTGTGTCCGAAAACTCCCTAGTGCTGACAAAGTGAAATGAGAGCACAACAAGAAATGCAAAGTCTCCAGAATTAATGGCACACACAGTCATGCATGCAGTGGTCAGCAACAGTCACCAGAATTAATGTGCATGCCCAAAATGCTGCTGTCTTGTGTCCAGAAAATTCCTCAGTACTGATGAAATGCTACTGTCTTATGTCCAGAAAATTTCCCAGTGCTAACGAAAATGAAATGAGAGCATAACAAGAAATGCAAAGTCTCCAGAATTAATGGTGCACTCAGTCATGCACAGTGGTCACACACAGTCATCAGAATTAATGTGCATCCCTAAAATGCTATTGTCTTGTGTCCAGAAAATTCCCCAGTGCTGATGAAATGAAATGAGAGTGTAACAAGAAATGCAAAGTCTCCCAGAATTAATGGTGCACTGCAAACACACAGACAGATTAAGACTGTGCTGGATACTCAAGAGATGCATACGAAAAGGCACAACAACACCTAACCAGTGCTCACAACGAGTCACAAATCCAAATCTGAAAGGAATACTTTTTGCTGGTTGGGAATTACTGCACGGCAGTAGCAATCCACTACCAGTAAAGATTCCACAGAGCAGCTGACCCGGTGGTGTTGAGGGTTAAGTCACTAGTCACCTTAACTTGTGCTATGCTGGTGACCCGGGTCGAGAATGAACCTGTGCTGCTGGGGGTCAGCAGGGGCCAGAAGATTGGAGCATCCAGAGGACAGCTCTCCTTTCCTGGAGGGGGGTTGTAGGGCAATGTGCCACTCTTGTGAACCCTCTGGCGACAGCTGGAGGAAGCCACAATGTGCCACAGCCGTAAGACAAGGGTGGAGCTTGGTGGACACTGGACGTCACTGCACATTCAAGATCCACCTCGGGGCAGGGGCTGGGGTGGGAGAAAACTCCAAGAAAAATTCCTGGCTCACTAGGAGGTGACGAGGACCCCAGGGACCACCCTCACATCCCCAGTTCTGGGCCATTCCGGGATCCAGGCCCGACTTCACAAGAGGACCGGACCTCTAATTTCAGATAGACAACGCCATGGGAGGATGGGCCCTGCCCTGAGAGGTGATCCGGGAGCTGGGGAGGTCCTCGAGTGAAGGGAGATCAGGAGGTGGCCTGCCACAGAGGGAGTAGAAGGTCTAGTGTCAAGAGGGTTCCTCTGAGAGATGCCTCGTGGGCTGGAGCATAAATACAGTTTAAAAAAGATACCACAAAGCAGTACAAAAATTCATGCAGCTGCAGTGGATAGCAGGTTCACACTGCTGCAATTATTCTGTGGCATAATAAAAGGTGTCTGATTTAATGGCATGTATCACACACACACACACACACACACACACTACAAGTAATGCATAGCAAATTGAAAACCTTTAGTAATACAACCAAATGTTTTAAACAAACAAATTATACACTACTGCATCAAAACAATCAGCAAAAAATGTCAACAATTACTGGAAATATTACCATGTGTACATTAACACAGTTATACAAGAAAAATACAACCAAAACAGAAAGACTGCCTTTTTCTCCCAGTTAATATACCTACACCACAAATATGCCCTCCCCAAAGCACACTTCACAGTACACAGACTGACTATTCTAAATTAACATTCAAAATCCACACACAAACAATAAACAGTCGATATGAGCACAGAAGGGTTTCCTACAATCAATGTACTAAATTTTGAGGGAAAAAATTACTCAAAAGGCATTTTAACAGCTTTTAGAGGTTCTGAATAGCAGAGCTCTGAGAACAAATTGTCTCTAGCTACCACCACACACACACACACACACTACCCAGGCCAGAACTGAGGCTGTGCAGAGCAATCTAGTTAGTTAGTTAGTTTTGTTGACCGGTAAGTGCACTAGACAAATCCTGCCTATTCTCAGGCATGAAGGGGATACAGATGAATGCCAACTGACCTTGAACCAGATTAGAGCCCATGTGACCTGCAATCCCATGAATTACTACTGCAGAATTTCATTTAGAGCTCAATTACATAGTAGTGAGGTGAAGTACATTGATTTCAATGTACTTCACCTTAAAATTGGTGGATGAGTGGTTTGGAGAAGGCGAATAATGCAAAGTCATTGGTTTCAATGGACTTCACGTTCCTCATTATGATGCTAAGTACTCCACTTCATATTGCAGAATACTCCACGATTCCATGTTACTCTACGAATCACTTCACAGAGTGAATAGGGGCCACTTCACCCACCACTATGTACAGTACTGTAACTCACATGCTGTACAGGAAGGAACATGAATGCCTATGACTGTACTTCCCAATGAGCTGAGCCTGTATCAGAAAACTCCCCAATTTAAGAACTCTTCTTAATGATTACACTGGTGGTGATTGCGTAAAGCCTGAGAGATACTACAAAACAGGCTTACAATACATCCAAGTAACTAGTAAAAAATGTATTTTGTGATTCGTGACGTGATCGTGAATCACGATTTGTGACTGTATTTCGGACCGTGATGATGAAGAACATGATTTGGTGAGATAACCAGTATGAAACTGTATGGGAATGCGATTGCCTATGGCTGTACTTCCCCAATCAGCTGTAGCACAAAACTACCCAATTTAAAAACACTTATTAATGAGTACAGTGGTGGGATGGTGAAGCCTGAGAGATACTACAAAACAGGATTACAATACATCCAAGTAACTAGTAAAAAATTTATTTTGTGATTTGTGATGTGATCGTGAATCGTGACTGCATTTGTGACTGTGATGATGAAAACGTGATTTGCATCATGAGTGACTCGTGATGATGGCCCTGACTTAAAACGCATATAAATGAGTACAATGTTCATGTAGAGATATGCACCACCAGTCCAGTATTCTGAAGGAAGCCAAAGAACCAACTGTGACTTAAGTTACAGATGGAGATTGGGCCTTAAAGAGCTGCAAATGCACAGACAGATTAAGACTGCACTACACTGAAGAGATGCAGATATAAAGGCACAACACCTAACCAGTGCTCACCATCAGAAATTCAAATCTGAAAAGAATACCTTTGTCAGTTGGGGTGGGCCACGGTGGGGAGGGGGGCATGTACTGCAGTAACAGTCACTCTAATACTAGTACCAGTAAAGATACCACAAAGAAGTGCAAAATAATGCAGCCGCAGTGGGTAGCAGGTTCACATTGCTGCATTTACTACATGGCGCAGTAAAAGGTGTCTGATTTGATGACACAAGTCATACACACACACTAAGTAATGCGAGCAAATTGAAAATTTCAGTAATATAACCACGTATTTTTTTATTATTATTAAATATACTTTATTAAAGTTTTCACCACTAAATTTACAGACATCCAACATGCATCATGATCAGTTATGCTGTAAATAACCACGTATTTTAAACAAACTAACATTATGCACTGCTGCACCACAACAATCAGCAAAAAGTCAAGAATTATTGAAAATATTACTGTGTACATCAACACAGTTATACAAGCAAAATATCACCAAAACAGAAAGAACTGTCTTTTCTCCAAGTTAATCTACCTACACCACAGATACGCCCTCCCCAAAGCACACTTCCAGTGTCTGTCAGTACACAGACTGAATGCTGTACATTAACATTCAAAATCCACGCACAAACAATAAACACTCGATGACATGAACAGAGAAAGGTTTCCTACAATCAATGAACTAATGATTGAGCAAAAATTACTCAAAAGGCTTTTTTAACAGCTTTTAAAAGGTTTGAATTGCAGAGAGCTCTCACAGCAGACTGTCTCCTACAGCTTGCTATACACACTACCCGAATTGAGGCTGTGCAGAACAATCTAGAGCCCATGTGACCTGAAATCCCATGAATCACTGCAAAATCCGCCTTTGGAGCTTAAAACAGAGGTGAGGTGGTGAAGTGCATTGTTTTCAATGTACTTCTCCTTAATTTTGTGGAGTAGTGGTTTGGGAGGAAATAACGCAAAGTCATTGTTTTCAATGGAGTTCAGCTACTTCCTATGCCATGAAGTACTCCGCTTATGCCTGTAGAGCACTCCAATCCGCCTTCACTCAGCGAATCGCTCCATGGAACAAATTGAGGCCACTTCTCCACCACTACTTCAATATCCTTGGATGTATTCCATCCAGCCTCATACCCTTGTGTACTCTCAGATTCACAACTCTTTTCAAGACTCTTTCCTCTTTGAATGGATTTGTGCCTACCTCCTTCCCTTCCTCCAGTGGTTCTGTAGCATTTATGTGGCCAATCCCTTCCTCTTCCATTGTGAAGACAGAACAGAAGTATTTACTCATGATATCTGCTTTTATTATCATCCTCTGCACAGTCCAGAACAGAAGTATTTCCTCATGTTACAGTATCTGCTTTTATTATCATCCTCTGCACAATCTCCCTCTGCACCCCCAGCCACATAATTCCTCCTCTTGTCTTTCTTTTTTCACTTATACATCTAAAAATGTCTTGTCCCCTTTGTTCATCCCTCTGTTTCCCTCTGTTTCTGCTGGTACATCACTCTGTTTTCTTCCCTCTGCATCTCCGTGTGTCTCCCAAAGTCTGCCGTTTTGCCCTTACCCTTGTCACCACCACCCTTAAGAACCATATTGATCTATTTTTTCCTGCTTTTGCTCATCTCTTTTGTGCAGAAGTTTGTTACCTTCACTATTCCATCCCTTAATCTGGCCCACCAGCCTTCCACCCCATCAGGGTAATCTCCCTTGCCAGGTCGTCTTTAAGGCATTCACCCATTTTTGTAGCATCTGCCCTACTGAGGTCCTGGACCCTTATCCTTGTGTGGTTCACCTCTGCTACCATCCTAAAGTTAAACCACACTGTTAGTGATCACGGATCCCCAGGTGGCATCTCACCCTCATGTGCACAATGCTATCCCTGTTCATAAGCACCAGGTCCAATATTGCCCCATCACAGTGGGTTCCTTGAGTAGTTGCCTCAGACATGCCTTCCTGTAGGGAGTGTAGGAACACTCTGCTTCTAGCCAAGGCAACAACCATGAGACTCCAGTCAATATCTGATAGACTGAAGTCCACCATCAGCAATACCTTCCTCTTATCTGCTATCTTGCTAATGACGTCTCCATTTCCTTGTCTAGATCCTCATCCTGTGCTGAAGGCTTGTAAATCACCCCTTGCAAAGGGAGGCTCTGGCTGCTGTGCCTATGGAGATCTACAGTACTTCAGACCCTCCTTCCCCTTGGATTTCTGTTGCCTTGATATCTTCACTGACATATAACACAACCCCCACACCTTTCCTCTCCTCCTATCCTTCCTGAACTGTGTATATCCTGGTATAGTCATGTCCCAGTCATAGTTTCCTATGCACAAGGACTCAGCCATGGCCATTATGTCCAGGTGTGCCTTCACCATAACAGCATCAAGATCTGTAATTTTAGTTTCAAGACTTCTTGCATTTGCACACATGGCTTTCCACATCTACCTTCCACCCTAATTTCAACCCCACTTCCTTTCTTTGACCCTGTCTCATTTCCCCTCTTGTACCTGTATTACTATATTTGTTCCTTGCCCCTTTGTCTCTGGTTCCTCTGTTTTATTTATTTATGCAATCAGAATTACAACTGTTTGAATCAAAGACTCTTTTGCAAAGGTTCTACATCAATACAAAGAATACAAGAAGAAACAAACAGTGCAGGAATATAAACAGTGACAAAGCTCATACCATACAATTCAGGGCCAGTGACCCAGCATCAGAAGAATCACAATACAAACTTGTAGAATAAAACCAAATAAGGAGCAAATACATCATTTAATCATCAGAAGGATAGCTTTTGGGAACTAATATGCAAGATAGAGCACATCGTTGGTGAGAGGTGTTGGGTTGGTCAGGAGAACAGGATCTTGGGCGGGGACAGGCAAATCTTCAGGTGATGGGGGCTAGGAACAGTCACAGGAGGAGAAGGAGGAAGAGTCTAGCAGGAAGGTCTTTAGACCAGTTTTAAAGCAGCCAAGCCAGGGGTCCAAGGAGATTGAGGTTTGAAGGCTGTTTAGCTGGGGGGGCATGATAGCAGAAGGATCTTTGACCAAGGGAGGTTCTACAGTGGGGGAGTAGGAGGAGGTTTTGGCAGAGCATTTGGAGGCCCTTCTGTGAGGGATCATTTGGATGAGGGGTGGAGGCCAGAGGGAGCTTCTTCTGTAGTAACTTCTTGGCAAAGAGGCAGGTGTGGTATTTAAGTGTACCATCAAAGTTTAGTCAGTTTGTGAGTTTGTATAGCTCACAGGTGTGTGTTATCTATCACATCCTGAGACCAAGTGGCAGGCTTTATTGAAGGCTATTTTTATGTGGTGTAGGGCAGTTTGGTCTGCAGTCCCATGGGTCACAATGCTATAGTCCACCAGGGATAAGACAGAGGAGGATACGGAAGTCGGATGGCCTCAGGGGGCAGGCAGTATTTATGTCGGTATAGCAGTCCCAGCCTAGTGTTAATAGAGGAGGAGAGGTGATGGATATGGGTGTGGTAGGTGAGGGAGGTGTCTAGTGAGACACCCAGGTATTTGAAAGAAGTGACATGCTCCAAGGGGGTACTCAGGAGTTAAGGATGGTTAACAGACAGCTTCTGTGCAGGCTCTGGCAGTGAGCAAAGATCACGGACTTGGTTTTCTTTGTAGTTCATTTTAGACGGTGGTCAGAAAACCAGGTTTCAAATTCTCCAAAGAAACTCTGAAGGGCATGCTGAAGGGAGTTAGATAGGGGTGTTTCCAGAAACTACAGCATTGTCCACATAAAGCAGTAATTTCCGCTGCAGGATTTGGGAGGAGTTCAGGAAGAGGGTGAAGAGCAAGGGCCAAGTATGGACCCTTGTGGCACTCCTGATAGAACTGATCTACTGAGAGAGATTGTGGAGTTTATTTTGACCTGCTGAGTTCTGCCAGAGAGATAGTCTTTGAACCAAGAGGTGGCCTCTGGGGAAAAGCCCAGGGATGGGAGGGAGGGAGTAGAGGAGCAGTGCATGACTGATGGTGTCAGAACGCTTTGGTCAAGTCAATGTAGATAGCCCCGGCCAGGTGGACCTGTTCAAGGACCTCGTGTATAAATGATGTAAACTCAAGGAGAGCAGTGGTGGTGCTCTGATCCCTCCAGAAGCCATGCATTTCTGGACAGAGCAGGTTATGCTCAAACAGATAGTCTGTGAGCTGGTTGGAGACAATTTTTTGAGATCCTTGGAGATGGTGGTAGGATTGAGATGGGCAGATAATTGCTGGCAGATGTGTGGTTGCCACTTTTCAGAATGGGGGTTATTACTGCACATTTCCAGGGTGTGAGGAATTGGCTGAGGCATAGGGACAAGTTGAGAATTTTTGTGAGCTGGGGCAGGGTCTCATCCAGCATAAGACGGAGGAGTTTGAGGTCCAGAGAGTTGCTGCTAAAGTGAGAATTCGCCAGACTTTGGTGAGGTAGCATTTTGCTTCACTACAGGAGATGATTCACAGCCAGAAAAGGGTGTGTGTAGTGGCAGGTTTGTCCGGGGACCATTATGGATTGGGTCAAAACGTTCAAGGGAAGGATATGACTAAGGTCAGAGAAGGCAGCATTAGGGCTTGGAAGATTGTAGTGGATCCTGGGTAACATCCCCATCAACTAGTAACTGGGCAGGAGTGGGGATACAACTTTTCCACTGAGTTCTTTAATATTGCGTCAGAATTTTTTCCCTGATCCCCAGGAGGAGGTGAGGCTTGTTTAAAATAAGTGGCTTTGGCTTGGATGGATGGCCCAGGTGCATTTATTTCTTGCCTCTCTGTAACGCTTGTCTTCTCCTGTGGGAGCTGCGAGTCCAGTGCTCTATACCAGAGGTTATCTCTGAGGCATATTTGGTCTAGCAGTGACTGGAGATCCACAGTGTGTCCCGGTGTTTCACCATGTGCTTGGAGAAGAGGGCAAAGATGTCACAAGCAGCATTAAACTTAGTGATTAAGTAGGAGAGGTAGTGTCTATGGAATGGGCAGTGTGGATGGGACCAGTCACAGAATGTTAGGTATGTTCTGAGGTGAGAGAGGGACCCTTGTTTGAGGTGCCTTCAGAAGAAGACTTTAGGGGACTGAGGAGTTTGTCTGACCACCAGCAGATAACATGAAGTGGTCGCTAACGATCTGGGAGCACTTTGACCCGGTGATATTGTTAGGTCGGTTAGTGAAGATGAGGTCAATTAGTATAGAGGTCCTAGTTTTTGCATCCAATCTGGTGGAGACTGGACAACCTGGGTAAGGTCATAAGACATAACAGATTCTTTGTAGGGGAAGACACAGGATAGTCAGTTCATATTGAAGTCTCTCAATATGATGATTTTGCTTTTGATGGGAGGTAGGCAATACTGGTCAATACTGAATCAAAGGTGGACTTTTGGTTACATGGGGGATGTATACAGCCATAACGATATAGCGTTTTACCAGGATTGCCAAGGAGTAATTTTTTTTTTTATCATGAACATTTTTATTGGAGTTTTACCTTTTCAACTACAGCCAAAGGTAAAGGCAACAGGTGATATACACACTGCTATCCAGCAATTAGTGCATCAGCTAACATGCAGTAGCTATCATGAGTACACATCCAAATGCCAAGGAGTAATTCATGGCAAGGGTTTGGGCTCCATGTGTGGGGGGGAGAAACTGGGAGGGCATGCAGTGAATTTCTACCATAGAGGGTACTGCCACTCTCCCATTTACTCAGCCTGTCATCTCAGAAAATGGAGTAACTATTGAGGGTGACATATGCATCAGGGATGTCTTTGGAAAGCCAGGTCTCAGATAAGACAAGAATGTCTGGACAGTGTTGGCAATCCAACATTGGAGGGGTGTGAGCTTTTCTGTAGGCTGCAGATGTCAAGGAAGCCAGCAGAATGTTTCCAGTCCTGCTCACTTGGGGCACCTGATGCAGTAGGTCCATGGTTAGGGTGCACATTACCTGATAGGAGGAGGAGGAGTGCATGCCGGAGCAAAGCGGCCCTGAGTATTTTGAGTTATGTGTGTGTTATTTCGATTTTGCCTTGAGCATGTTTCCTGGGGTTTTCCCTCAGGCACACCTTCCTCCAGTTTAATTTGGTGGTGGGGGTAGTACATGCCTTCATTTGTCCTTCCGACACCACCTCAGCTTGTTTTATCATGGAGCATACATATGCACACTCACCCCAGGGACCTGGTCTCGTAATATTGGCATCCCTGTGGGGTGAAAAGTCTCAAACAAGAAGGGTCAGTTATAAGGGTAAGTCTCCTTCACCTGTAGCCACATGATTGCAGAACAGGTGGTATTTCTGCTGCACTGAGGTAGGGATACAAAGTTGTGAATAAAAAAAATAAAATCACCAGAATTCAGAATATCATTATTCTAATAGGCATTAGTGATCACGCCACAATATTTCCAGATCTACCACCACGTTCACATTCCCAATCCATTCTGAATTGACATTAGTCTAGCTGTTGGCCATTCAGACATCACCACATCTCAGAAGAGTTCTTCTATCCTTCAACTGCAACTATCAGCAACTCCCTTACTACTGTTGCTGTCATTCATGGCCTCATGAAAACTGTTGCATTCTGTCCAAGTTCAAGTTCAATTTTATTGCAGGAAAACTCCAATGAGCAAGTGCATTCACAAGGAGGTCCTGAGACATTTACACCGATAAAGGACATTACATAAAAATACAACACTTGATAGAGCAATACTGTTACACATATTCAAAGGCGTACACATAGTTCAAGCAGGATATTACATAGTAGGATAAAACATCGGAAGACAACGGACAGTGAGAAGACATAAGGTACATAGTGCAAGCAAGGCAAGGCAGCATGCCAGCAGTACAAGGCAGGGTATATAAACTTATCACTGATGTTTACAATAAATACTTTTAGCATATTGAGCAGTGACAGGCAAGATAGGATAAATGAGGTAGTCAGCTGTTTGGCAAGAGTAATGGGAGTAATGTATAAGTAGAGAGCCAAAAGTAGGAATGGGAAGGGAGCAGGTGTGAATTCTTGCAGTTTTGGTCATAGGTTACAAGTCAGGAGCTATGAGAAAGCAGTTATGTCTTGGTTTACTGCTAGTGTGGACAATAAGTAAGTGGCATGCTAAGGGTGGGAGGGCTTACACATAAATGTATAAGACACACATAGGGTGGGAAGGGCTTAATAACAGTTGCAAATATCTTTTATTTTAGATGCACTAGCACTTTGTAGAAGTTAATTGAGACAATGCTAGTTAGTTTCAATACAGATTGGAGTTGGTTCCAAATAGAGGAAACAGCATGCGCACAGCATATTTACTAAAGGAGGTACGTGCCTGGGTATGTCCAGCAGAATCAAGTCAGATTTCCTGGAGAGTGAGCACTGTGAGAAATACAGATGAGAGATGCTAGGTAATCCTCGGTAGTTTATGCAGAAGCAACTTAAGGGTCCAAAGACCAGCATGGAGCAGACGCTCTAGTGGTGAGAGATGTCCAGCCAACAGCTGCGTACAGATCACAGTGGTGTGAATGATAAGGGAGTTGGTAATAAACCGAATGCATGGTGATAGAGGATGTCCAGTTTGCTTAGGTTTGCTAGAGTAGTGGAAGTGTAAATTACATCACCGTAGTCAAGTAGGGGAAGGAATGTAGCCTGAACGAGCCTGTTTTGAGTCTTGAAGGGAAAAGAGACCTATTTCTGAAAAAGAATCGTAGTCTGGCTTTCAGCATCCTGGATAAGACCTCGATATGATCATTAAAAGAGGGCTTATTGTTCATCCAGATGCCCAGATATTTAAATTTGGATACGACTTCCAATGGTTCACTTAGAAAAGTAACAATAACGTCTTTAGGTGGTATATGGGAGGTGCCTGAGGAGGTACTATGACAGAAAATCATTGCTTTGGTTTTCTTAGCATTAAGGAAAAGCTTTGCCTTTATTAGATTATGTTCGAGTTGGGCAAAATCTGCTTGAAGCACCCCCTAACTTCAGATAACATTGGGCCAGAGGTGTATAGTACAGTGTCATCTGCAAAGAAGTGCAGATTGGATCTAGTTATGTTGGAATCAAGGTTGTTAATGTACAGCAAAAACTAGATAGAGCCTAGGATGGAGCCTTGGGGGACTCCTCTGACAATCAGCAGAGAGGCAGAGAATAGACCATCAGCTTTGACTTTCTGAGTTCTCCCTGTTAGGTAACTGGTGAACCACTGGTAGTGGAGGACTTAGCACCTAAGTCAGTGAGGCAATTGACTAGAAGGTTGTGGTCAACAGTGTCAAATGCTTTACTAAGATCCAAGAAGACTGCTCCAGTTATTTTCTTAGCATCCACAGCAGAGACCCAGTCATTAGTTACTTTAGCTAAAGCAGTGATTGTGCTGTGATTTTCCAGAAATCAGATTGTGCTAGTAATGGGTGAGAAAGTTTCCATGTGAGTTTTAGTTGGTTATAGATCAGTTTTTCAAGACTTTAGAGAGGCTAGGCAAGATGGAGATTGGTTTATAGTTATTCAAATTCAAGGGTTGCCAGATTTGAATAGGGGAGGATATGTGGATTTCCCAACAGGACAGCACAGTAACAGATGTAATGGAGAGACTGAGGATATGAGGAATGGGGGCAGAGAGGTGGTCATGTCCTAATCTTAGGAAGAAGAGTTCTAGACCATCGTCCCCTACACAGAATCTTCTACTTCTTATAGTTGAGCTCACGCAGTTGAAACAGGCAAGATGTGGTGCTGGATAACAGGGAGGAGTTTGTTGGTTTCTTCTAAGGCTAGCATGAGGTGAGAAGTCAAAGCTAGGCCAGCTGTGACAAAGTGGAGATAAGTTCTTTGGAGGATTAGGGAACTGTTTTCCACCACCCTATCACTGGAGACTATCTTAGTTGGAATGGAGGGGCAGTGGGCCGCCTTCTATGGACTGAAGTGTCCTCCGTATTTTGTGCAAGTTCCTTTGCTTGTTCAAGGGTAGAGATGTAGAAGTTTGCTTTGGCAGAACAAATGCTTTTATACAGGCATTCCTAGCTGTTCTGAAAGCCTGCCAATCTGAGGGTTTCTTGAATGTCTTGCTTTTGCCCAGAGCTTGTCTCAGGTTATAACAGCTGCCTTCAAATCTGGGGTAAACCAGGGTGAGAATTGTTGCATACTCCAACTTTGATAAGGGGTGCATGCTTATTTACCAGACTGGTAAGGTTGATGTTAAGGACGGAGACTGCCTCATTGACATTTTTGGCTAGGTAAAGATCTTGCCATCTAACCCCGCCTAAGTCAAAAAGGAAATTTGTTGCATCGAACTTGTGAAAGGACCGTTTGTTATAAACTTGGGCTGTTGTCTGGCCTTAATATGAGATCTTATGCAGACAACAACCCGTGGTCACTCATATCATTATGGAACACTGCTGAATGTGAAATTTTATGTGGATGAGTGGTTAATATCACATCTAAAAGGGAGCTATTGGCAGTGTTTAAGACATTGTTCTTTGTGGGTTCATTGACTAATTGCACTAGACCGAGCTTGTCACAGAGGGATTTAAGGCAGTGAGGATTTAGTTAGCCAATCCATATTGAGATCCCTCAGGAATATTGTTTCTGTTTTGCATCTGAGATTAGGGGATTTCAGTATATTATGGATTTCAGTGCTTCCAGACGGAGGTCTATAACCACCTATGATGGTAATGCATTCCGAAGAAGGAAGGTGAAGCTTCATCGAAACTATCTCAAATTCCTTAGGTGAAGATTTACAGCTGATATCAGTGACTGAGTACTTGGTTTTAGCGTGAGACGACCACACCCCCACCTTTAGATGCCCTATCCACCCTAAATTGTTTGTATCCTGGGAGGGAGATTTTGGTCAGTATTAGCCTTTTAAGCCAAGACTCGTAATAATGATAAGGTCCGGGTTAGTATGCACACAATTACTTTCAAACAAGTTGATCACCTCCTTCTTTCCTGGTTACTAAAAAGAGTGCAATGGACAATATTGAACCTTATTTCCTAAACCTTGGCCATACCTACCTGACCGCCCCATTACCCATTTATTCAATACTTCCTTAACTTAGGGTGAGTTACCTGTATCGTGGAAAACTGCCCACATCCTACCCTTATTGAAGTCCGGGATCCGAGTGATCTGAACAATTACCAACCTATCTCTATACTATCCGTCCTTTCTAAATTACTGGAAAATTGTCAAAGTCCAGCTAAGGGAACATCTGGACTGGCAAACGTTGTTAAACCTGGCTCAATCCGTTTCAGAGCCAAACACAGCACAGTATCGGCTCTTGCAAAAGTAACCACTGACTGGAAAATGGCCTTGATTCTAAGAAACATGTATTTGCCCTCTTTGATCTAAGTAAGGCCTTCAACATGATGGATCATACCTTCATGCTTTCTGCATTGACTAATATCGGATTTGATAGCTCTGCCATTAAATGGTTTACCAGCTACCTAACCAATAGACTACAACAAGTCAAAGCAATAGGTGACTTGTCACCACAAAATCCCTTTTAAGAGGAGTACCCCAAGGTTCCATCCTTGGCCCTATCCTCTGCAATATACATCGATAATCTGACCTCGAGCTGTACTTAGCCCAGGTGTACTTGTTTGCAGATGATACTGTACTATACACTACAAATTCATCTTTGAATTGGCCCATGAGTACTTACAGCAAGACTTGCCACCCTCCAATACAACCTCATCACTCATAAACCCTTCTCAATGCTAAAAAGACTAAAGCAATGATTCTCTCACCAAAGTCCACTCGATATACACATATCCCACAGATCCGAACAATTTTAGAAGAACCCTGAGTAGTAGATACCTTTAAATACCTAGGGTTCTAGCTGGACAATAAACTCAACTTTCAGTGCCACATAAATGAGATCTCAAAGAAACTAAGACAGTGTTTAGGTTTATTCTATTGCATTAAACATCTACTTACGCTTAGAAGCTAAAAGTCGACTAGTACAATCCACATTCCTCCCGGTATTGGACTATGCTGACTTTCTCTATAGTCAGAGCCCCTTAACGTTGCTTAACAAACTTGACACCCTTTATCACTGGGCCTTACGATTTATCCATAATCTACCCGTGGTACACATCACTGTCTTCTATACCAGATGTCGGGATGGACCTCACTCTCATCTAGGAGAAAAGAAATGCTCTCCTCTGGTTCCATAGAGCATTATCTGATAACCACCCTGCTTACATCTCGCACCTTTTCAAACAGGAAAAGGGTTCCTATGGCCTGAGGTGCTTCTCCATAATTTGTTTCAAGAGTGAAAGCAAACTATGACTCTGCAACAATCATCTCCACACTCCTCACTTTGGAATGCCATGCAAAGCTCATTAAAACTATCTTCACTTCCAAGCTTGTCCAAATTCAAAGCTCTAATTATGGATTATCTGAAGGAATCATGCAACTGTTTTAGACATGGAGGGGTGATGAAAAATGGAGGTGCAGTGAGCAGTGGCAACATAGGATGTTGTGACAATGCAGTCCAGGACTGGATTACATCGTGGTACTTCATGGTGTACTACATCATAGGGTACACTGTATACTAGGAACTGTAGTATAGCAATGAAGCATGCCATGATTTCAAAGAGTGAGGTCTAAAGGTTAATAATGGTTGGATGCTTTTTCTGAGTGGGAAACAGGCCCACATACAGACACCGTCTGTGCCCGAAATGGAAGTGTGGAGAGAAGAGGTGGAAAGATAAAACTAAACAAAATGAAATAGGTGGCTAGAAGCTTTAATGCTGCTTCCACAAAGATCAGGCTAATGGGCTCCACTCAGCTACCAATATCTGAATGGTGGCAGACCAGAATAAGTCAATGGTATGGCAGAAGAACTAGGGAGGGCAGAGCAGAATTGTGTTTAAAGAAGGCCTGGGAGGGGTGGAGAAAATTTTGTTCAGAAGTTAGGAGTAGAGAGGCAGTGCAGGGAATGCTTTATAAGTCTATGGGGATGGGTGCACCAATCGGAGTGAAGGTGGCGTAGTGGGTAGACCAATCAGTGTCCCCTGAGAAAGTGCCACACCAATCATGATCACCTGACCATGCTGGCTCCAGGAAAAGCTTAGTGGTAGTACATCGCTATGGATCTGTGTCCAAGGCCCTTAATCCAGCAAGGACTGCTGAGGGGTCGGGAGGGTGACCGTGAGGAATGGCTGTTGCTGGCCAGCTTGGTTCTGTGTGCCACTCAGGCACAAGACCCTAAGAGGAAAATGAGAGAGCACAGTAAGTATGTAGGCTGGACAGCAGTTCAGGGGTGGGAAGCTGGCAGCAGATCATCAGTGGGGGTGGGGGTGATTGTTGGTTTAGACAAAGAAATGATTAGAGAGGCAGGGTAGGGCAAGACAAGGCTAAAGGGCAGAGGAAAGAATAAGATGGAAGCTAGATGGGGGAGGGCTGTCTCAGGAGGAGAGGAAAGTGCGAAAAGTAAACTAGCACAGATAGAGAGGGATGTATATGGTGAGTGCCAGTGAAAGAGAGGGAGAAAATACAGAGGGAAGGTGTAGTCAGAAAGCAGAAGTAGCAGCAGTTCAAGATTTCGGGTAGGGAAATGAAACAGAAAACAGTCTAGGTCTACACTTCCAGCACTATATATGGCAAGCAGGCTACAGTTAAGCAAAAAGCTATACGTGGGTTAGACACAGTAATCAGTTTCTACACAGCTCATTACTTTCACATATCAACATAGTCAGTACTGGCAGTTGAAATTTAAAATACCAAAATTTCATTCAGAAGTTAGAGCAGTGTAGGGAATGCTGTATAAGTCTATGGGGATGGGCCACCAATCAGAGCTGAAGGAGGCGAGCAAGTGGACCAACTATTGTCCCCTGAGAGAGTCCAGTCCTCAAGAAATGTCCCTGGAACCCAACTTGTTCTTCAGCTACTGCCCCATCTCTGCTTTCAAGGTGCAAGAGAATGTTATTTACTCCAACTATCCTCATAGGACTCTCACTACAACTTGGTGACAAACTCTTGTCAGGATTCCACACCTGGCCACAGTAGTAGGACTGCACTAGTTTATGTAGCACTAGTCCATGGCTTACTCATCTTCACTGATTTAAGAAGTTATCTTACTGCTTATCCTTTGCCTAGCACTACTCTGACACCATTTTCAGTGATCTCCTCTTCAGCATCCCACCCACCCACCCACACTATGAGGGCTTTCTGGGACCATCCTAGCATGGTTTGAGTCCAGCTTTTAATTGTTACTTTTATGTCTTTGGTAGTTGTGTTTCTTCCTCCTTCAGTGGCCTTCTTTTGTTTACAACAGGACTCTCTTCTCAGTCCACCCCATTTTAAGTTTGCCATACGCAGCAAATTTCGTGTCATAAGAGTGACTTTTGAAGGTGTGACACTGTCTGTCCAATGCAGAGTGGTCTGCAAGGCAAGACAGTGCCACACCAATCATCAGTTAGGCTGATTGTGATGCCATTTTGCCTTGATGGGCGTAAAACTTTGTTTAGTTGAAAAGAAAAGCCAACCAATCATATGGCGGCTTCTTCTTTTCATCTACAGGACACTGCCCAGCAACAGCTGTTTGGTGTTGTGATCAGCCTGGCTGACATCACCCCTTTTTGTATGCGTAGACCAAGAAGGGACTCTACAGGTAAATGGGCAGACCTAATGAGTCTACTTTTAATTCCAGCCCCTTCGCAATGGGATGCTTTTCATGGGTTTTACTTACGGGGTTGCTGTTTCTTTTCCCCGTCCGTGACAAATCACTGTTTCTCTTTGTCCTCCCATCCCATGGCAAACCAACGCTTTCTCTTCCCTCCTGTCCCCTGGTGAACTACTGCTCATTTTTCCCTCACGTGCATGCTGAATGACTGTTTCTTTTCTCCTCTCATACCAAAGCACTGTTTCTCTTTTCCTCCCATGCCAGTGCAAAGGGCTCCTTCTCCCTGTTGTTGGAATGAACACCCATCCTACTGCTTGAAGAAAATAGGATGAGCCTCGCAAGTGGGTCACCACGCCTGCTACTAGGCTGTACTTGTTTATCTGTAAAGAGCAGTAAGGCAATGACAGAATCACAGTGCTGGAAGATGCAAAGCAGAAACTCCTGTGTTGAAGTGTTACTTTAATGTTCCACCTAGGAATGTTTCTTATGCTATTTGTATTGCTGTTATGGGTCTAATGAGTGGTTTGCTTCTCAGGATTGCAGAGTTGTTACACTTTGTAACTCTGTAGCTACTGCCTTCACCATGACTGTTCGGCAGTACAGTTTGTAGCCACAGGATCAGCTCCAATTAAATATTGCATTTGGGCTTTTGATCTATGCCACCTGGTGAGTCAGCACTGCCTGGTATCACTTTGCTCCAAAGCTCTGTACAGAGTACTTAGATATTCCTGTTGATTAGAGGAGATCAGTATACAAAGGTGCTAATATAGGATAGCCTGATTAGATAATCAGAGTATACTGTATGTGGAATAAACAGTGGGCAGCAGCATGCAGTAAGCATGGGTTTCTAGTCTCCTTTGACAATTTAAACCTATGAACAGAATTTTAAATTGGACTGCAAAAAATACCACTAAATTCTATTGAAGACTTTAGTCAAAGTAATAACAGGAGAGCAAAGCTCCCAATAATAGCAAATTAAGAACCTGGTAATAGTTATTCTGGTTCATCAGACTCGTTTCATCTGTGATATATTTGGGACTTATGATCTTACTTACATGTATTCTGATTTAATGGCATTGGTGTACCTGTTTTTGCACTGTAATTGCTCTTTTATATGCACATTTGCTTTTAAATCCTGAATAAAACAATTGTCCCTCGTCATCTCCTCCGCTCCTCCTTCTTCATCCCAACCTCCCACTGAGAACCCACCACCTCACACCCTCCCGCTGCCCTACACTTACCACCAGAGGTCATCGGTTGTCATCTTCTGTGAACTGAGACACGCCTGAACTCTTCAAAGCTGAACCATGAACTTAAGAATCAAGGTAAGTCCCATATAATGTATTTCAATGGTTTTGAACTTAGGTTGATATCTTTGATATTTTTAGGTATTTTTCACCAGATTAACATGGTTTTTGGGACCTCACCTCATGAACACTTTCTACTGTCATTTTATTAATCAGGCCTGAAAGGTGATTTTCACTATTGCTGTGTGAAATCACCTTAAGGGACAGATTAACAAAATGACAGTGCCAGTGTTCATGAGGTGGGGTCCCAAAGAGTCTATGTCGATAATTTGGTGAATACATTCCTACAAATGCTCAAGTTATGTGTGTTCATTGAAATTTTTCTACACATGTGCATAACTTTGGTAATTTTAAATATTTTGCCACCAAATTTTCCACAGAGCCATTTTTCCACACCACCTCATGAACAGTACAGCTGTCAGTTTTCACGCCCTGTCCAAAATGTGTTTTAGCACCTGTGGCACGGAATGGCATTTCAGCACATTTTCCCTATGGAGTGTGTAAGATGGAGTCATAAGAAAACTATATTGAAAACTTGGAGTCAAAATACAAAAGCGTGCCAAAGTTATGACCATTCGTTGTAATTTTGCTACACCCGCCATAACTTTAGAAACATTAAATCTTTTACCCCAGATTTTCAACATAACCTTCTTATTACCCCAACCCTTGTATGACACAGCTGTCATTTTCCAAATCCTGCCCAAAATGTGTTTTTTGCACCTGTGGGTAGAATGGCATTGCAGTTGCATAGAATTATGTTTTGGTGCAGATTGACACTTTTTCTGTATTGGGGTACATGAGGTGGGGTAATAAGATGGTTATGCTGACAATTTGGTCACTGTTGCTCTATAAATGGAAGCGCAGGGCCCAAGCACTAAAAAGCAGATGTAAAAGCCAGCAGCTAAGGCTGCTGGGAACTGTAGTCCTGCCCCACCTAGTACAACAGTAATATCAATAGCTTAACTTTCAGCATTGACAAATGCTTGGTATTTATTTGCTTCCTCTTAGATATCTAATTTCAAGATTTTGTGTTAGATACCACTTACATGCCAGTGGTACTCAGCTGTTATTTTATCTGCAGACCACACACACCGATGCAGTACTCTAAGCTTCTTTGTTGTTATAGCCAGCTGTATATCTCATTTGACTCCTTTGAAGGCTTTCTGTTTTCCTCATGCCTCTCACCCATTGATATCTGCTCATAGACTAACTATCTCCACATAAATATCACACAGTCAAAAGACCTACTTTATTTATTATTGTTTATTTACTTTTGTATTCCAAAAACATATTCTACCTGTCAGATCACCTTCTACTGCCTCCATAACATCTCCAGAAGTACATCCAATCTTTGCTTCTCCTTAGCTGAAACCCTGATTCAGGGGTTCAATACACCTCACGAAGACCATTGTAGCTCCTTCTCTCCAGCCTTCCCAACCAGAGTTGGATCATATATAGCCACCAAGTCATTTGGCTTTTTTTAACTATTTTACTAAAAGTATTTTTTTTTCAATTTGCCATTGCTGGACAGTGCTTTTACACCATGCTAGTAGGTGTCTATTTGAAAATATTATTAAAATGGCAGACCCAAAGAAGTGGTGCTTTAAAATTAATAGGGGTTAGCCAAATAGTTAATTATTTATGGCATCTTATGGCAACACTGTTCCCAGCTCTGACTAACAATATGTCCAACTTGTTAAATTAAAATTCCTTGCAAAAACTGGTAGCAAACTCACATTATACTAATACTATGATATTTTCACTAGCTCCCAATCCCATAATGGATACTGCCTAACGCTACACTTCTCACCTTTAAATAGTTAATTGTTCTGGTTTCAACCTAACTTTCTGGCTTAAAGAATCTATATATTCCCCAGCTCACTCAACAACAATATCCTCTACATTCCAGCTACTAACTTAGCCATACAGTAGTTGAGAGACACATTCTCCATTTATACTTTGCTGTGTTCAAAGTATTTGACCTCTTATGTGTTACTAGCAGGTACTGTCTCGTACCTTGCCTGATTTTCTATTATTTTTTTATTTTTATTTATTTATTAAATTCTAGGATTACAAATACCTTTGGGCAGAAACTGCTCATTTACAAAGGTTCCACGTCAGAGGATGAGGGTAACATACATACAAAGGTTATCAAAGAATGCACAATATACCAAATGATACAGTTACAACACACTTTGAGGTAATATGCATACAGCAAGCAACTTGAGTAGGCAGCTGGCTGAGGTAACAGTAAGAGAGCGCTATGAAGCAAATAAGAATTTAGGTGTGAGATGGGGTGGGGAGAGGAAGTAGGCAGGCTAATGGGCCACTGTCAGTGGGTGGGAGGGGAAGATGTCTTGTACCGTGGAGAAGGGAGCAGGAAAGGGATCACAAAGAAGAGCAGGTACCAGAAAGACTGTAACTAGGGAAAGGATGGCCATGGATAAGAGCGAGCTGGTGGTGTTTAGAGCAAACTCTATTCGAGAAACAGTCACATTGAGTGGAAGGTGAGGTAAAGTCTGAGATTCCTTTTAAAGGGTCCAAGTGTAGCAGAGGAAAGTGTTTCTTTACTGAGGAATTGAACCATAGAGAGAGCTCTATGGGTAAAGGACCGCTGACCCATGAAGGTATTACATCTGGGAACCTGAAAGGTTAGAGATTGGGCACCGCACGATGCTGAGTGCCACTGAAAGCAGTAAGAAGTGTGCCAACACCAGGAGGCATGAGTCCAAGGAGAACCTTTTGGTAAGAAGCAGGTCTGGTATTGTATTCTGCTGAGTAGGGGTAGCCAGCTGGTTTGTGCATAGAGGTCACAGGTGTGTGTTTGTTGGGCGCACCATTAATAGTCTGCAGGCTTTGTTGAGTGAAACTGAGATCCTGTGGAGGGCAGTTGTTGAGGCAGAGCCATAGATGGCAAGACCATAGTCAATGATGGATTTGACAGAGCTCTAGATGGCTAGATTAAGGGCATCTGCAGACATACAGTGCTTATGTTTGTGTAATGGACCGATCCAGACATTGGGGGCCTTGACAACAATGTCAATATGCCGAGTGTAGGAGAGGGTACTATCCAGCCTGATACCAAGGTACTTGAACTCCTTGACATGTTCAAGTGGGTTCTCAGCATGGTTCTTGATGATGAGGAACAGAGAATTGTGCCTGCTCTGTGGGTTACATAAGGACATGGCTTTGTCTTGCTGTGGTTCAGGACAAGTATAGAGCTGAACCAGTCTTCAATGCACTTGAAGTTGAGCTGTAGCTGGATTCAAGGACTGTAATGTTATGATGGCTGGAAAACAGGACTACATTGTCCACGATAGTAATATTTTTTGTGGCAGACTCTAGAGAGACTGTTGATGAAGAGGTAGAAGAGTAAAGGGCTCAGAATAGACCCCGGGGACTCCAGAGAGGACGGCTTTTCATCCAATGAGATGCCTGCTATCCTCACACATTGGACACGATTATCAAGGTAGCTGATAAACCATAGAAGGACATCACTGGAGATCCCAATGGAAGACAGTTGCCTGAGCAGTAGAGGGTGATTAATAGTGTTGAAGGCCTTAGTCAGGTCTATAAATACTGCCCCCACAGTTACCTTTGTCGAGCATGGCATGGATGAAAGTTGTAAATTCCAGTAGTGTAGTGGTGGTGCTGTGCCCTTTTCTGAAGCCATGCTGTTTTGGGCACTGGACTTGCACTTATCCAGGAATTCAACTAGTTGGTCTGAAACTATATGCTCCAGAGCCTTAGATAATGGGGGAGGAGTGAGATAGGTCTGAAGCTGGTGTGGAGTGTCCTATCACCACTTTTGTGAACCGGTATGACAGTGGCTTCTTCCAGAGAGGAATTGGCCCAATCTGAGTGAGAAATTGAAGATCTTTGTCAGTGATTCAAGGATTTCATCGAGAACTTGTGCCAGCAGTTTAAGTTCAAGGAGTCACCACTGTACCCTTGTTTGCGGATGGCCTTTTGAATATAGTTTCTAGCTACTTTGGTGGAACCTCTTTAAGAAAAACTGTGGAGTTGTATGATCATAGAGGGGTCACGTGGAGGTGCTGGAGGGTAGGTCGTCAAGAAATTAGGAGGAAGGACACTGTCCAGGTTTGTAAATGCATTATTAAAAGTGCTGGTGATGGTGCCTAGGTCGAGCGTAGGAGTACCATGAAAGTTGAGTATAGTGGGTGGTGCTTTAGGATCCTTGCCTGTGAGTTCTTTCAGATTGTTCCAGAAGTTTTTCCCTGGCCCCAAGAGTTGGTCACAGTCTCTTTGTAATAAATGTGTTTAGCATTCCGTATCTTTCAAGTGCAATAATTTCTGGCTGCTTTGTATTTTTGTACGTTTACTTGCATCGGAGTTGCACGACACAATGCCAGAGGTGGTCTCTGTGCTTGAGTTGAGTTAAAAAGTCCATAGTAACTCAAGGGTTGGTCCGTTCTTTGACCTTATCTTTTCACCGTGCATAGATGTCACAGGCTTCATTGAAACGCTTGATAAATAGGTCCAAGGCTTTGTTAGTGTCACCGAGGGTGCAAGCACTGCCTAGTTCAGTCTGGTTAGATGGGATTTAGCAACTGAAGTTGCCCCTGTTTAATAACCCTTGCATAGATTAGCTTGGGAGGGGCTTGTGGAATTTGTTAGACCAGGAGAAGATGACAGGCAAGTAGTCACTTATTGTATCCAGGAGTACAGAAACATTGGAAATACGCTCAGGGTGGTTAGACAGAATCCAGTCTAGAAGCGTAAGGGAACCTGTCCTATAGTTACACCTGGTGGGGCATTGACAAGCTGAGTGAGGTGCTGTGCCGTGGATGCATCCTTATAGGTAGAAGCCTCAGGGAGAGCCAGTTAATGTTAAAATCACCCATAATTATGGATTTGGAGTTATGATGCTGGGCCCTTAGATATTCCATGATGCTATGGAAGGCAGAGGCCTGGTCTCTTGGGGGCAGGTAAACTGAGACAGCAGTAAGTTCCTTATTATGTGCACCAAGGAGGATTTTGATGGCGAGGACCTGAGAGGAGTTGCCCAGACTAGGGATGGGATGATGTGACCCATGAGGCTATCCCTCACGATAGATGGCACAACCCCACCCGCTTAGCAATCCTGTCTTGCCTGAATAATGCAGTAGCCAGGGATTGAAACAGAGGTGTCAGGAGTTTTAGGGTTTAGCCATGTTTCAACAACTGAGAGAACATCAGGGTTGTGCTGTAGGATCCATGTTTGGAGGGAATCAAGTTTGTTGACGATGCTGCAGGTGTTGATAGATGCCAGGGTGAGTGTCTCTGCCCTCCTTCTTGGTGCCTCTGCTGGCTGCCCAGGTGGTCCTGGGTTGGGGTGAACATTTCCTGAAAGCAGGAGCAGCATAAGAAGAATTTGTAGGAGAAAGGATTTCAGCATATTGTAGGCTTGCCAGATTGTTTTGCTCCTATGCCTTTTGAGGCAACAGTGCCACCGCTGTTTGGATAGGTTGTGGTGTACAAACATGGTCTGGGGATCATCGGTGGGCAGCACGCATTTAGTATCAGAAGGTAGCCAAAGTGCCATAGAGGGAGCAGGGGTTGAAGTTATCCATGCTATATATCCCCATAGCCATGCCAAGGTTATAGTGCAGGGCATTGAGGGCACATGATGAGGATGAGAATGGTTTGGGTTGCTCCCAGGGGGTGGAACAGGGATAAAGCACATAGCCAGTAGAAACACCTGAATAAGCATTATTAGGTCAAGGGAAGGATCAGAGTCTGAGAGAGATCAAGGATGAGAGTGGGAGTTTGCTAAGAAGTGTTAAGATAAGAAGATAAAGTAGCAGATAGGTGGGCCACAAAGGAATGCACAGCTGAGGAGTGGTAAAGGACAGGGATAGCTGATCCAATTGGAGGACAGCAAACAGGGTGGGAGGGTGACACACCTATTTAAAGGAGGCCGTGGTGGGGTGGGACAAAATATCACCAAGTGTCCAGCTGGAGAGACAAGGCAGCAGGTCAGGAGAATAGGGCAAAAGGCGCACTAATGGCCATGCTGCCATAGTCCATTCCGACCAATCACAGGCTGCTGGTATTGGTGGTAAACTATCAGGAGGCAGTGTCAGAGAACCAGACTCCAAGACAAGCTTGCGGTCATACCTGGTGCAGGGATCCAGCCGTGGGCTCCAGGAGGCGGTCTGAGGAAGCGATGGGTCCGGCAAGGCAGCTGAAGTTGCGCCGTATGTGTAGGCAGGCTCCCTAGAGTGGAAATAAGAGAGAGAGGCCTGTATAAAGAGGGCTATAATTCCTCAGAGACGGGAGGGGGACTGGCGGCAGACCATCAGCAGGGGCGGGGAGTGGATAGTCTTTGGGTGGGTTGGAAGATGAGACTGGGAAGTGAGAGGCAGCAATTAGCACTGCAAGGGTCAAGCATTAGGAGATTACAGTATGAACACAGCACTGTAAACTCTGTTGATTAGTGCTGTTGTTTGGGCTTCCTTATTTGACAACATGTGTCATTCATATTGTTTTTCATTAGTTAATGTATGCTGTTGTATGTTTGTAAGACAGTGTACAGTATATCAAGTGCTCTACCATCTACTGTCTAATTTAGTGTTTCTCAAAGAGCCCACCAGCACAATTCTGTGCAGCCACAGAACCTTTAATGCCGCAGTTACTAAGCTTATAGAACTGATAATTTCTTATCTATAAACAAACATAGGAGAGACATTTCAAGTGAAAATTTATCAGGGACTTGATTTAATGTATACTGCATGAAACAAAATGCATTTAATTAGGGTGTTTAGGGTATATCTGGAGATTTTAGGTGAAACATATAAGAAGTGAGGCAACCAATTAGTTCTGGTGGCCACACTTCAATACCATTTGAGGCCACCAATATTTGGGGCTTGCAAACCACTCAATTCTAATACACACTTATACACTGTTGATGTATTTTCACTGAATGACTTACAATGCATTCTCGTTGCTTAACGTGAATCTCCTGTACAGACTGCATGATGCAGAGTATGAAAGACACTGTGTATAAAACAGACACATCTTCTCTAAGTCTTGACATTAAATGGGTGACATATATCACTGCATTTCACTTGAGACATATTTAACCATGTGCATACCGACACGGCATGAGTAAGCTCATAAGCTCATCCAGATATGCTTCTGCATACATCACTGTTTTGCAAGAGGCCAAGAGGGGTATAATCAACCCCTAACCTTGTGCTGCCCCAAGGCATATAAAAGGGCATATGTGGGGCATATATGTAGATCCATGTAGGGATGTAGCAGCCCCAATCCATGTGAGGCTTGAAATAATCCTGGAAAAAGCCCCAACACAGTGTGCCGCCTCTGGTCACCAAATACTAAATAAATAAATTACTAGGTACCATCAAAAGGCATGTGACTAGTTGGCCAAGAGGCATGGAGAACTGAGGCATTGGCACATTACCTCCCCACATTACCTCCCTGCCAGACCGATGACCAAGGTTCTGGAATGGACACGGGTCTCTCGAGGGTATGCCAACAGCTGTCTTCCCTAGGGACGGGGTTTACATGATTCTCTGCAATACTGCCACCTGGAGGTGTCTGAGTGGCAGTGCAGGTCTAAGCACATTAGGAGAGAGTGGGCCACATCTAGGCATGTTGGGATGTCTCCGTGGAGGTGAAGCTTGTCTGCCTCACCATTACACATTTGGGCCCTGGGGAAACCTAAGGAGGAAAATCCTCTGGGCTGCAGGATGAAGTCTGAAGCTGTACAGGTCCCACACTGGTCGTCACTGCCATACCCAGTAGCCAGGATGCCAGGGGAGTGTTAAGTCCCAGAGAAGCCAGGTGACAGGATTGTGGGGACCAGACAGATGGGGGCATGCCAGGGTTGAATAGAAGCATAAAATATATATAGAAAAGGCATATGACTATACTGATCCTCCCGACTGACAATCACTTACTGTATATTGTTCTCCAAATGTGCCAAGTTCTTGTTGTACTTGTTGTACAAACATGCTGCATGTTAAACAGCCAAATTATAGATTATTAAAACATCTACTGTACAAATGTAATGCTTTGTTTTGTCATTTATTAAAATTTAATCTATGTTTCTGTTGTTTCCAGTGCACCAGTGCGAAACAGAGAGTAGTAAGATACTGTTGTGTGGTGCGGGTCGTTTATTGTTCTATAAAGCAAGCATTAGATGGGAGGGTATGATTAATTTAGAAATACAAACACTGGCCCAGCCAACGGTCATCCTTTTCAGCATAATCTAAACTATCTTGTAATTTTAAAACAAATAGGAAAGTACTGTAAACTTTCAAAAGACGTTACAAATTAAACTCAGGATAATTTCAGGCCTAAAGGTACAGTACACCTTTAATCTGAGTGTAATCTTTTATTTGGTTTCCTGTCTTGGCAAAGTCAAGTAAGCACCCATTCCATGAAACCTTAGAAGGCACGCTTTTCTAAAGCACACTTCTCAGAAAGTATTGTTTCATAGCACAAAGTGAAATATGCAGTTTTGGGGTACTGCACTGTCATCACTTTCTTTACTTTTATTTCACAAATGCAAAACATACATTTTTGACCTCACCACTCCACCCCAGGCTGTATTGGTACTTTCTAAAAGAATTCATGTTTTCAAGGAATCCTACAATGGACTGTTACAACAAAGTTTCTGTGAATCACTGCTGCCAACATCTTCAGTCATATACACCTTCAAGCTGTCAACAGCTCTCTGTCTTTGTCAAAAGAATACCAAGGAGGCTCCTATGAATCAGTCTAAATGAAAACAACTGTGTTTAAGGATATGAAAGCATAACTTACATTGTATAAAAACAGTAATGCTTACTTTAAGTGGTGATTCCATCCATGCAAAGCATGCTGAATGTCAGTAGTGAAATACAAACCATAGGCACTGTTTATATTATACCAACTAGAATGTCCTAGAGAAAATATTATCTCCCACAGGAAAAAGAAATGAACAGCTATGACTCATGAGAAACATCTACATTTGCCCCATGACAGATCAGTAAATAAAACAATCTAAAGCTTCATTCGCAGTTGATAGAGGTGGTGGTGTAAAACAGGAAAAACAGTCACTCAGTTGTACCTCCACTGCTAGCACACACACACAAATCTGGGAATTCATACAATACAAACCACAGATTCAGATGTGAGCTAAGATGTTGCTTAGTGCCTTTGTCTTGGTCACAGCATTGCATTGCATCAGGTTCAAAGACAATGTTCTGCTAACAGCAGGTAGGGACTGGGCATCCCAACAAAGAGCCCCCCACCCATATTGCCCTTGCCTGGAGGGCCTCAGTGGGCCAGCAATAGTAATGATCCCTAATAGTGCAGTACCAGTTGCACCACTCACTCTCAAGCACTCATTCCCAGTGATTACAATTCTTTGGGGGAGGGTCCCAATCATCCTACTTCTGCCTGACCTGAGCACCTGGTTGCCTACCATGCCACCAGTTTCTGTACTGTAGTTCTGCAGTCTTATGAGAGTTGCAGGAGGCTGGAATCAGGCGTGTTATTGATTGATTGATTGAGTGATTGGTTATTGATTTAAAACTGGTAATCAGGAAAGGATCATTGAGCTGAAGATCATTTCAGATGCAACTCAGGGAAGGGTTGTAAAGGGAAAAATATACAATACAAAACACAAATGGATATAACAGGAATACAATAGTCAGTGTGGCGTAATACCCTGTACAGAAGCATAAATCAGACTGTGTAAAGACATTTACAGTGGAAATAAAACTGTAGAATGGAAACTGTACAAAATGCTGAATAGACTAGGAATATATTATAAATATAATAGACAGTACAGAACTGAGTCAAAATAAAAATCTAACAACATTTTGTGTCAAAAATACAATATAAAGTAGATCCAAACAGAAAAACTGGAAAAATACGTATATAAAATATGGACATTGGAATGAGGACAAGTTGACAGAAAAGGAGGCTAATAAAATGTACAGGAAGGAGAGAAATGTGCTCTGTTGAGCCATCTGTGGAAGAAGTGCAAAAGGGATAGGCATATGTAAGGTAGAATGCTGTTTCAGAGGCTGGAGAAATAGAGAAGTTAGTTTGGCCAACAAGTTGTGGAGGGGGGCTGAGCATCAGAAGAATGGTGAGAGTAGAAACATGGGATTGACGGGGAGAGAAGAGTGAGAAGTAAGGTGAGGGGAGGAAGGGGAGGCAGGGAGGGAGGGCTATGATACCTTCCTGAATTACTCTGTGGGTTATTTGCATGGCAGATCCCACCCTGTCCCACATGTATATTCCAGTTAACCAACAGCCTATTTCTTCCTACCCCCACAAGAATTGCCTTATGTCTGTTCCATGCATTCTTGAATGCTCCCACAGTTTTAGACCCCACAACCTCCTCAGGAAAGTTCCAATGTCCACCACTCTCTGTAAAAAATACTTCCTCACATTGCCCTGAGCCGTCCCCCAATCTTCAAATTACGTCCTCTTGTTCTTGCACATCCCTTTTCTGAAAAATGCTATCCTCTTGGACTTTGTTGATTCCACTGAGGTACTTAAAAGTTTGTATCATGTCCCCCTCTCCTCCTTTCTGCAAGAGTATACATATTAAGCTCCTTTAGTCTCTCCTTGTATGGCTTCTCTTGCAGACCCTGCACCATTTTAGTTGCCCTCCTCTGAACTGCCTCCATCTTGTCTATGTCCTTGCAGAGACGGGGTCTCTGGATGCAGTACTCAGACAGGGTCTCACCAATTGTCTGTACAGAGGAGAACAACTTCCTGTTTTCTGCTGGTGATGCCTCTCCCTATACATCCTAGTATCCCCCAGCCCTCCCTACTGCCTTCTCACATTGCTTGCCAACCTTAAGGTCATCTTATATGATTACCCCCAGGACCCTTTCCATTTTTGTTGTTGTTACTACTCCATAGTGTACGCTCCTGGTTTTGGTTTCCTAGGTGCATTATTTTGCACTTCTTTGCATTGAATCTAAGCTGCCATACTTGACCATTCCTCCAACCTTGTCATGTCCCTTCTCATCCTTTCCATGCTCCCTGTGTATCAACCCTGTTGCAGATCTTTGTGTCATCTGCAAAGAGGCATACTTTTCCTTCTAGTCCCTCTGCAATGTCACTTATAAAGACATTAAAAAGGTCTGGACCCAGTACTGAACCCTGTGGTACCCCACTAGTAACCCCCTTCTTCAGAGTGGACTTAGTTTCCTATTACCTTCTGAGTCCTGCTGTCCAGACAATGTTTTACCCAGGCTACCACCCTGGGACACACTCCCAGGCTGGCTAATTTGTTTATTAATCTTTTGTGTGGGACTGTGTCAAATGCTTTGCTAAAGTCTAGGTAGGCCATGTCCATAGCCACTCCTGGTCTACTACTTTGTCACCCAGTTAAAGAAATCAATTAGATTCGTCTGAGATGACCTTCCTCTGTGAATCCATGCTGTCTTTGGTCCTGTGCCCCACTGGCCTCTAGGTACTCAGCAATTCTTTCCTTCAGAAGTGATTCCATCATTTTCTACCACAGAGGTCAAACTGACAGGTCTGTAGTTTCCTGCCTCTGTTTTGCTCCCACTTTTGTGAAGGGAATCACATCTGTTCTCCTCTAGTCCTTAGGTACCACACCATCCTCACATGATTTGTTAAAAGGATAGTCAGTGGTGTTACTAGTTCTCCTTAATTCTTTTAGAATTCTGGGGTGAATCCCATCAGACCCTGTTGCTTTTGTCCACCTTCAGTTTTAGGAGTTCTTTCAGAACCCTTTCTTCTGTGAAAGGACTGAGATTGCCCCCATCCAGAGTGCTTCTGTTAATTGGATTAGGTACCTTCTCCTCCTCCTCTTTTGTGAATACTGAGCAGAAGTATTTACTCAGTACCCTGTTTTTCACTGTCTCTCTCTGCCCACCCATCGTCCAATCTACTCAGCCTCACTATCCCTCCCTTTGTCTTCTACGCTCCCTACTGTACCTACAAAAGGTTTAATTTCTTCTTAACCAAGTTGGCTATCATTTCCTCAGTTTGGGCCTTTGCTATTCTGACTGCCTTCCTGCTTCCTTCTGCCTTAACTGGTACAGTTCTTTGTCCTGCTCCTTCTGTGTTTCCTTATACTTCCTAAATGCTATCTTTTTCTCCCAACCTTCCCCGCTACCTTTTTGAGAACCATAGTATGCTTTTCATTTTGATTTTATTTGCTTCACACAAAGGCTTGTTGCCTCTGTGGTGGCAGTTTTGATATTTCCCATTGTTGCTCTACCCTTCTTTCTTGCCTGTTTTCCAGTGCTTTTCTAAGGCACTCTCCCATTTAAAAAAATGAAACAAATATCCGCACCACACAGCACTGAACCAAATAGCAGCTTTATTCAAAATGATTAAACATGCCAAATCGCACAAACTCTGCCATTTTGACAGTCAGCCCTCCTGAAGTACAGTACCCTCACTTTGTATGACTTGATTCTGCAGCTGAGTTTATCGTGAACCACACTGTTTGGTGGTCACTTGTTCCCAGATGGCTACCCACTTCTAGATCTGAGATCCTCTCACTGTCCCCATTTGAGAGTACAAGGTCTAAGATTGCTCCTTCCCTAGTAGGTTCTAACATTAGCTGTCTGAAGCATGCCCCACTGTAGGGCATCGGAATGGCCCTGCTCTTGGATGTGGCTGCAGCAAAGGTGTTCCAGTTAACATCTGGCATGTTCAGGTCCCCATAAACAATATCTCCCTTTCTCTGCCATCCTAAGGATGGCTTCTATCATATCCTTGTCCATTCCTCCTCCTCCCTCCCTCCCCTGAGATGGGGGTTGTATACAACCCTGTGCAGATTGTGGTGCCATTTCCAGTCTCTATGGTGACCCATAGTGCCTCCTTTCCTCCCTGTTTACTCTTTTGTTCCATTGCTTTTATCCTTTCCTTACATAGAGAGCTACTCCTCCCCTCTTCTCCCTGCCTGTCTCTCCTGTAGGTTATGTACCCTGGTATGTTAACATAAGTCATGGTTCTCTGTGTACCATGTTTCTGTGATTGCCCACGATATCCAGGCATTCCTTTTCCATCAAGGCCACCAGTTCAGGAAGCTTGTTGCCCAGTCTATGGGCATTGGTACTCATTACCCTCCATTTCTTGATGATCTTACTCCTTTTGCCCCATCCCTGTCCTAATTGCCTTTGTCATTTTCTCCATTTACCCCTGCCCTCTCCCTATTGACGTCTCTGTCTTGGTGTTTACCTCACTAACTATCCTGATTTTTTTGAGGGGCTAGGATTTCCTGATCCTTTCCAGTGCCTCCCCTTGGCTAGTTTTAATGCTTGCCAATGAAGCATTTAAACCTATTACCTAGGATCCTGGTTCCCTGGCTTTTCCTCCTGTTTCAGTCCCTTGTGTTTTCTCATCCTTAGGATCCTCTTTTCTGATCGTAACCCGTGTGTGTGGGGGGGCAGTTGTTTTTCCCAATTTTTCTGTCTCCCTTTAACTTATTTAAATGCTGGCCAATGAAACATTCAAACCTTTCTCTCAGGATCCTAGTCCCCCACCAACAGATGCAGGCCATCCCTCAAGTACAAGACTATTTGGAGATTAGTGGTCTCTAGGATAGTAAACAGCACAAATTCATGGCAGGGAGATCTTGTCAGACTATCCTGATAGTTATGTTTGACTAGGTTATGAGGAATTAGATAGGGGCCACAATGTGGCTTTGCTCTACTTTGACTTCCATAAGGCTTTCAACTCGGTACCTTACTAAAGCTTGCTGAAGAAAATGGAGGATCTGGGTGCAGCTAACGTGACAGTAAGCTGGGTAGGTAACTGACTAAAGGGGAGGCATCAGAGGGTTGTGGGGTTAAAACAGAAGAGAGGAGGTCTCAAGTGGGTACCAGGGGTCTGTCCTGGATCCAGTCATAATCAATGTTTTCATCAGCAACAATGGTGAGGGAATCCTGGGATGTTTTTCTCTTTGCAGATGACTCTAAACTCTGTGGGACGGTTAACAATGATGAGGGAATAGCAGAAATGCAGTGACACTTATGAAAGCTAGAGGCATGGTCTAAGGTTTGGCAGTTGAAATTCAATGCCAAAAAGTGCAAACGTAATGCACCTAAGGAAAAATAACTCCATTATGGAGTACTGGATGGGTGGGATGAAATTTACCACTATGGCGAAGGAAGCGAGACCTTGGAGTTATCATCATCAGTGACTCCTTAAGGGAACTGAGTCAGTGCAACAAGGCACATAGCAAGGCAAGTAGAATGCTGGGATGTATAGGAGGGGTATTGCTAGCAGAAAAGAAGAGGTAATACTTCTCCGTATAGATGCTTAGTGAGGCCACACTTGAGTACTGCACTAAGTTCTGGAGCACTTACCTCAGGAAGGATTGGATAGGCCGGAGACAGTGTAGCATATGGTAGCAAAATGATTTAGGGCCAACAGGTCAGGTTCTATGAGGGCGCCTCAAAGCACTGAACATGTACTGGATGGAGACCACAAAGGAGAGCGGAGATTTAATAGAGACCTTCAAGTTTCTATAAGGAATTAATAAGGTGAACTGCAGAGAACTATTCAGCTTGAATAGTAGCTCTTGGTCATTTGGACATGAGTGGAATCTAACAGGAAAGAAGTTCAGAGGGGACGTGAGAAGTACTACTTTACAGTAAGGGTGGTAAGGGTTGGAACAGTCTACAAGCCAAGGTGGTGGGTGTGAAAACAGTTGGCGTTTTCAACATGGTTGGAAAGTATGAAGGTAGTGATTGCTGTGGATGACAGAATCAAGGAGGAGAATGGGAGGAGCATGAGGAGGGCTAGAACTGTGGAGGGTCAGCAGGTCCCAGGGCTAAATAGGAAATCAGGCAGATTGGATGGACCATTGATCTTTGCTGTCATCATTGTCTATGTTTCCTGGTTTAAGAAAACTCCTGACTGCTTTTACAAACAGGACTGCCACCTAAGCTCACTAAAATATCGTGGCCCTAAAGCCCTAAGAAGGCCCTAAAATGAAACTCTGTCAAAATAAAAGGTACAAATTTATTAAATGTTATATTCTTTTATGTTACCCTCCTTACACACATACACAAATGAAAAAAGGAGTAATAGTTTTATTTTTGTAGCTTGTTTTTCTGACCTGTATCATCTTCCCATCCTAACCCACCTACTAGGAAATCAGGAGATGAGGATGAGCTGTTGAAGTTTGGAGCGGTGCTGGCAGAGGACCAGTTTGGAGGAGGACAAGCTTATATTGATGGTCCATTATAGAGACTATCAATCAGCAATCTCCTGTAAGAAGTCAGAGTTCCTGTCCATGAAGATTGCTGTAGCAACTAACAGACAGGCTCACCTCTTCTGCACTGTTGATAGGTTGTGCAGTCCAGACTGTCTTCAGTCCAGGGGAGCTTTTTCACAATCAGGATGTGGTGAGTTTGCTCTGTTCTTTGCCAATAAGATTACCTCCATCAGATTGTAAATCCAGTCAGCATCCTCTAATGGACCTTGTGGTAAAAGGCCTGAGAGCGCAGGGTCCAATTTCGACCAGTTGGCTATTGCAGATGTTGTGAAGATTGTCCAGGAGTTACTGCAGTTTGGATCCTGCACCAATGTGCCTCCCTAGTGGGGTGTGCTAATGTCATAAGCCCGGTCCTAACCAGGATAAGATGATGCTCTCTAGTGACAGGGTCTTTCCTGGGCCCCTGAAGAAGGCATTTGTAAGGCCACTCCTGAAAAAAACATCATTGGACTGGGACTGCCTGGCAAACTACAGACATGTCTCTTGCCTTCCCTTTGTGGATAAGGTTATTGAGAAGGTGGTGGCCATTCAACTGGAGATCCACTTAGCAGCTCACAGCATCTATGATCCTTCCAGTTGGATTTCAAGAAAAGGCATAGTACCAAGACTGCCCTGGTTTGGGTGCTAAATGATCTTCTAGTGGTGAGGGATTGGGGAGATGTTCCATCTTGATTCTCTTTGACCTGTTAATGGCATTTGGCATCGTGGACCATGGGGTGCTGATGGAGCACCCACGGGTTTGTTGTGTACTGGCTGGTACAGTCCTCAACTGGTTCAAATGTTCCTCACTGGTGGAGGTTGCAGAGAGTGGTGTCAGGGATTTTTCTTCAGCACCTCTGCCCATGCCATGTGGGTCCCTCAGAGCTATATTTTGTCCCTCATGTTGTTCATGGTGTATATGCTAACACTGGGGACATTATAAGATGGTATGGGCTGAGATTTCACTGCTACACAGATGATACTCAGCTATACCTGTCTTTGCACCTGAGCAGCAGGAGATGGTCTTGGTATTTAACAGCTGCCTTGCTGAGATCCAAGACTGGATGAGGCCAACTGGTTAAAGTTGAATCCAGACAAGACTGAAGTACTGGTGCTGGAACCTGGTCACCAGGGGGTGAGGTGCAATCTGGTCAAATCTGTGGGCTATGGCTTGGGACTCCCAGTTGCTCACCTTGGATTGGGTGAAGAATCTAGCCATTGTTTTGGACTGTGACTTGACACTTAGTTAAAGGTGTCAGCTGTGATCCAGACCTCATTTTCCATCTGAGGAACATCACCAGGATTAAGCATCTGATTCCTCTGGGTGATAAGCGAACACTGGTCCATGCCTTTGTGACCTTGAACCTTGATTAATGCAATTCCCTATACCTAGGGCTGTCAGGGTAGATCTTCACCGCCTGCAGTTAGTGCTGAATGTGACAGGAAAGGTTGTTGACTGGCCTATCTAGGTCATGTCATATTACACCTGTGCTTTGTTATCTGCACTGGCTGCCAGTTGGGTGGCAGATTACTTCAAGGTCAGTTTCCTGACCTATAAGGCCCAACATGGGCAAGGCCCCAGCTACCTGCAAGATGTCCTGCATCCCTATCACCAATCCAACTCCCTTCACTCCACAGATGCGGGATTACTAGAGATTCCTATGGTCCTATTGAAAACATCTGGTGCCCACACTTTTCATTTGCAGCCCCACACTGTGGAACTCTTCCTATCCATATCCAAGCTAGCTCTACCATCAATCAATTTAAATGGAGCTAAAAACTTATTTATTTAGACAGGCCTTTCCAAAACTGGATTAATGTGTTATTATTTAATAAGAAGGAGCTATTTATATGTGTGTTATATTTATATTGTATTTTAAATATTTTAGCTTTATGGTGTAAAGTGCTTTGAACTGCAATGAGAATTGTGCTATATAAATAAAATTTGAATGAATGAATGAAATCTTTGCTGCTTGCCCTGCCACAGATAAAACTGTACCCTTGGCTTTACTAATGACTTTTATAGTGTGTGTGGGAAGAGGTGAACATTCAGCCAGTAGAATTGTACAGTAGAATACTGACTTGGAACCTTTGTAAAGAGCCCCCGGCTCAAAGGTGTAAATCCTAACCTTAAATAAATAAATAAATAAATAAATAAATAAGAATTCTGCAGAAATTGAATTCCAGCATTCCATGATAAACATTCTACTGGAGTCAGAGGCTGAAGGTAAATGGTGTCCACTCTAGAGACAGCAAGATGACCAGTGGGGTGCCTCAGGGCTCAGTACTAGGCTAGTCCTCTTCAATGTCTTTATTAGTGACATTGTAGAAAGGCTAGAAGGAAAGTATGCCTGTTCACAGATGACACATCTGCAACAGAGTAGACACACCGGGGATGGAAAAATTAGGGATAATTTGAAAAGTTGGAAGAATGGTCAAGAGTTTGGGAGCTGGATTTTAATGCAAAAAGTGCAATATCATGCACTTGAGGCACAGAAACCCAGGGGTTACATACCAGTTAGGAGGGAAGTACTGACAACCACCAAACAGGAAAGGGACCTGGGGTTAATCATTTCTGATGACCTGAAGATAGCCAAGAATTGGGGTAAGGCAGTGGGAAAGACTAGCAAGATGATCAGGTACATAGGGAGGTATCACTAGCAGGAAGAAGGAGGTAATATTACCCCAGTACAGATCACTGGTAAGACCCCACCTGGAGCAGTGTGTCCAGTTCTGGAGGCACCACCTCCAGAAAGACATTGATAACGTGGAGGCAGTACAAAGAGGGATACCAGAATGGTGCAGGGCCTGCATCAAAAGCCCTATGAGAAGAGACTCGAGAAACTGAATGTGTACTCTGGAGGAAGGGAGGAAAGGAGATATGATAGAAACAGTCAAATACCTAACAGATATTAATAGGGATTGAAATTAGTATTTTCCATAGAAAAGAAGCTCAAGGACAAGGGGTCACACTATGAAGTTGGGGGCCTTAGAGAAAATGTGATAAAATACTTCTTCATGGACATTGTGGTGGACACCTGGATCAGCCTTTCAGTAGAGGTGGTGGCTGTCAAAACAGTGACGGGATTCAAGCATGCATGGGACAGATACAAGGGACCTTGGTAGTAAGGCAAGGAGGAGACGACTAGAGATAGCGAGGGTCTGCGGTGGCACAGTAAGCTGGGAAAACTAGGCAGACTATGTTGGCCAAGAGGTCCTTATCTGCCAACAACTTCTGTGTTTCTGTTTCTATTCCAGCCATTGGATATGCGAATAAGCAAATGCTTGACAGCTGGAGAGGAACTACTTGTTACTATTTACTTTAAGAAAAGAAAATACTTGTTTTAATAAATAAAAGAAAAATTACTTATCATAGTAATATTGTTTCTTCCAGGGATCTCTCATTATGCTTAACATATGCAGCAAGCCCAATAGGTGAAGCTGCCCCAGAGCACGAGGTTTGAATCTGAACGCCATTTGAACTGCTGCCCTCTAGGTGTCACTGCCAACCTGCCAACCACAACCTAACGTCAGATCTTCTGAAGCCCAGATCAAGGGCCCACCCATTCAATATTTTAAGCTATCCTATGCTAAACAAACAAACAAACAAACAGAGTAAGGCCTAAAATGAATATGGTCCAAAACGCCAAGTAGGACAGCCCAACAAAGCTGTCATAAAAATAGAACTTTGTGATTTGTGAATGAACAATAGGAATGTTCAAGCAATTAAATAAAATAGGAACACCAGGTGATTACTATGGAACCTTTTACTGGTTCTGGAAGGAGGCAGGGTGGGAGATTTAAGCATAATGAGCAAGGCCACTGTTTTTCGGTTTTACTGGAAAATCTGGTAAAATTCCGGAAATAGGGCTACCTAAAACTGTAAAATGAAGATTTCATGGAATCTGGCAATTTCTATCAGATCAGTAAATCTATAAAAAGTGTGTTTTTCTTTTCATTCCTTCCTGTACTATTTTCATTTGTTTTATTTAATGCTCTGTATATTAAGCCTTCTTTAATTCTGATTATTTGTGCACATACTAAAATAATGATAACAGAATCCCGGTAAAATCCGGAAATTAGAGTAACAATCACCGTGAAATTCGAATCTTAAGTCTTGAAAACAGAATTTAATTGTTTTAATCACCTAAATCAGTGGCTTTGATAATGAGGGATCCCCTGAAGAAACATTATTACTATGGTAAATAATTTTTCTTCAATCCTGGGAATCCCTCATTATGCTTAACATATGCAGATTACAAAACTGTACCTTGGGAGGCTGGGTACAGAACCTACTTAGGAAAAGGTTCTGCAGAACAGCAGTGCCAAACCTGGCATCTTTTCTGGACTGTACATCCAGACAGTAGTGCCTTGTATAGGTGTGGACTGTTTTCCATGCAATTGCTTCACAGATCTCTAGCAAGGAACATCTTTGACTGCTGCCACAGAAGCAGCATTACCACACATGGAGTGAGCCCTAAGTCCCTGAGGTGGGTGTCTGCCAGCTTTAAAGTAACAGAACTGAATGCATGTGACAATCCAGCAGGCAATGGTCCTCTTGACGCTGGACTGCCCTTCCTCACATTACCATAGGTGAGGAACAGCTGAGTTTGGGAAAACCTATGGTCCTTGGTATTCTCCAGCTAGTATTCCAGAGACTTTGACATCCAGGCTGTGTAGCTCTGCCGCAGTACTGGAGTGCTCCTTAAAGAACACTGAAAGGATGATGGACTGGTTCAGGTGGAACTCGGACACCACTTTGGAAAGGAATTTTCTGTTAGTACTAAGAACTACCTTGTCCCGAAGGAAGATGATATAGTTTGGGTCCATGCAGAGAGCCTGTAACTAGCACACCCTTCTGTTCAAATTGATGGCTACCAGAAAGACTGTCTTCCATGTGACATACTTCAAATATAGAATATTACAGAGCAGGAGAGTCGCACCTGGGTCTGCAGTGCTGAGCTGAGGATAGTAAGTCAGGCAAAGAGAATGGTGCTGCACCTGCCAATGGTAATAGTTATATGGATATAATGTATTTTCAGAGCGTAGATAACTTGTTGCAATATTATAAGAAATACACTGTGGTAAAACAAGAAGTCCACAAACCTGAATCTGTGCAAACAGTGATGCCTTTTTTTTCATTATAATGCATGAAAACGGTACAGCAGCCAGCACCAAAAACAGTTCCTTGTACACGCCTCCTCCTGCATCAAAGATCCACAAATGTTTAGTAACATCCCCCGCTTACTTCTCAACTGTCCCTGATTTTCAGGGATGTCCCTGATTTGCCTCAGAAATTTCTTCTGTCCCTCCTAAATTTGGCATTTCTGTCACTGAAGAGTAGGGATTTGAATCACAAAATAATGCCAGTCATCGGTGTTACAGTCCAGTTCTCATTAAGAAAATGCTGTTATACTAAGAAGCATGTTGCACACAGCTTCTGGAACTAATATTACTATTTTTCAGATGTGTCCCCAATTTTGGTCATTTGTCCCTGATCATTTTAAGCCTCGTCCCTGATTTGTGATGAGAGAGGTTGAGAGGTATGACCCCTCCCCAGGTGGCTCTATTGTTTGTGCCAATATCTTACTGACAGAACCTTTGGCTCAGTTTGTGGACTACCACACTGCAGATCTGGCACATGATCCCTCCTATATAAAAGATACAGGAGACATTCTGAAAGTTCTGAATGATTTGACTGTGGATGAGAAATGTATTTTGTTACCTTAGAGGTGGAATCCTTATATTCCAATATTCCCCATAGAGATGGCTTAAGTCTATGACATACTTCTTAAATAAGAAGGAAAACAGGAATCACCTGCACATGTTTTATGCTAACTTATTGAGTTTGCACTGAAATGCAATACATTTTTTATCAAGAGAACTTTTAGTTGCACACAAAGGAAACAGTCATGGGGGCAAATCTATCCCTAACTTTGCAAATTTGTATCTAGGGAAATGGGAGGAGGTGGTCATAAGAAACCAGGAGATAAAGTCAACAAAGATTTGATAAAGTCGACCTTTGACGGTATGGGCAGGCTCAGAAGAACTGTTTGCTTTTGTTAAGTACTTGGAGAACACTAACAAAAATCTTAGATTCGCCTTCAGCTACACAGAAATCTGCTTTTAGATCTGGTGATACACAAGGATGAGAATGGGAGGTTAAAACAGACTGATTCCGAAAGCCCACAGACAGAAATACACTACTTCATTCAGGTAGTAGTCATCCATACTATACCAAAGTGGGTATCCCTAAGGAACAATTTATTCATATCAAAAGAACCTGTAGTAAGAACACAGAAGGTAATTGTAAATGGAGTCCACTCTGAAGAAAGAGGGGTTACTAGTGGGTACAATGAGGTTCAGTATTAGGTCCAGTCCTTTTAATGTCTTCATCAGTGACATTGCAGAGGGACTGGAAGGAAAAGTATGCCTTTTGCAGATGACACAAAGATCTGCAACAGGGTTGATACACAAAGAGGCTTGGAAAGGATGAAAAGGACTGGCAAGGTTGGAGGAATGGTGAAGTATGGCAGCTAGGATTCAATGCAATGAAGTGCAAATAATGCACCTGGGAAACAAGAACCCAGGGGAAGAATACACAATGGGTGGGGAGGTAGTAACAACAACAAAAAGGAAAGGGACCTGGGGTAATCGTATCAGATGACCTTAAGGTTGGCAAGCAATGTGAGAAGGCAGTAGGGAGGGCTGGGGGTATACTGGGATGTATAGGGAGAGGCATCAGCAGCAGAAAACAGGAAGTTGTTATCCCTCTGTACAGACAGTTGGTGAGACCCCATCTGGAGTACTGTGTCCAGTTCTGGAGACCTCATCTCGCAAGGACATAGACAGGATAGAGGTAGTCCAGAGGAGGGCAACTAAAATGGTGCAGGGTCTGTAAGAGAAGCCATATGAGGAGAGACTAAAGGAGCTTAATATGTATACCCTTGAGGAAAGAAGGAGAGGGGGGACATGATAGAAACTTTAAGTACCTCAGTGGAATCAACAAAGTCCAAGAGGGTAGCATCTTTCAGAAAAGAGACTTACAAGAACAAGGGACACAATTTAAAGATAGAAGGAGGGCGTTCAGGGCAATGTGAGGAAGTATTATTTCACAGAGAGGGTAGTGGATGCATGGAACAGCCTTCCTGAGGAGGTTGTGGGGTCTAAAACTGTGGGAGATTTCAAGAATGCATGGGACAGACATAAGGCAATTCTTGTGGAGGGTAGGAAGAAATATGCTGTTGGTTAACTAGGATCTGCGGCCTATCCTGTAGGTAGGAAATGGGCAGACTAGATGGGCCTAGCGGTCCTTATCTGCCGTCAAAGTATATGTTTCTATGTTTCTATGTAGTGAGGAAAATACATATGAACAATGGGTGGTTGAGTTGGAAAACAGACTCATAGAAAGTGGTTATGCTGTCAATATCATTGACAAAGCCAGAAATGAAGTAAAAACATAGCACGTGATGACCTACCACAGGAAACAAGAGGGATAGAGAGAAATTAAAACAGATGCAAGAACTAACTTTGTCAGTACTTATAGTGCCCAGTCACAACAAATTGGTGGCATTATTAGGAAACACTGGCACATGGCTAGTCTGCATCCAGGATTGTAGGATTTGGGTGAGTCTGAACCCAGAATGGTCCACAGGACTGGCAAAATATGAGGGACATACTTGTACATTCGGTACAACCTATGGTGGAAAGGCCCAGAATATAGCTACCAGACAGAAGTAACAGTTGCCACAAATGTGGCAACTGTAAATATTCCAAAATGTTGTGAACAGTAAAACCTATAAGAACCCCAAAACAGGTATGGATGTAGAGGTTAGAGGTTTCATAACATGTGCAGTAGAGGAGTGATTTACATGGCTATGCGCACTATGGTCTTTCTATGTAGGGAAGACCAAAGAGAATTTAAATTTAGGATTGGTGTGCATGTGAGGCCATTAAGCATGGTGACCTTACTTATGCTTTGGCCGTACACATTTCAAAAGCCACCAATAGAAGTGAGCATGTGATATCCTTCATAGGTATTGAAAACCTTTCAAAAGCCCATGGGGGTAGCTACGATGATATGCTTTTAAGGAGAGAATAGTATTGGTATTTGCGGGGGGGCATGGACAAAGCAGGATTAAATGATAAAACTGAATTAGGTCCATTCCATAAGAAATAACCCCGCCCCACCTTCATAAATGGGTTTGGTATACCTACATGTTGCTGTTAAGTTTACTTATCTATGCTGTTTGTATGGTAATTTACAGTGCTGTTTGATAGTCTGTTCTAGTCTTTGATCATTCTCATCTTGTATGTTCTCTTCCTTATTTTTTAGATGTGAATTAAGGTAGCGTGAACCAAGGAAACCATGTCAGTTCAGCCAACCTGTTCTTATCCTCTATGTGGTCCTACACCTGTGATGCACCCTAGGAGAGAAGCACAAGGTTTCAGTTAATATTTGAAATATCAGATTCAAAGCACTCTGTAATATATAATGCAATTGACCAAGTCATATAACTGATTTTTAATTTTGAGTGTTTACATTTATTATTTTTAACATTTGTATATATGTAATTAGATTTTAAACACTGAGCACATTGACACAGGTTGCACTTATGTACTGTACCTTTAATGATCCAGAAGTATAAAACTGGCTTCATGTTTGCAATCTGCCATCCTTTGAGGAAGCACCAGGGGCTAGAAACGCATTAGGAGGCTTGCATTCTGATGCAGGAGAGGAGGGGAGTGCAAGGAACTGTTTTCTGCTGCTGGTTGCTATGCAATTTTCATGCACTTTAATAAAGGAAAGCACTGCTGTTTGCGCAGATTCAGGTTTGTGGACTCCTTGTTTTACCACAGTGTACTTTTACAATATTGCAACAAGTTATCTATGCTCTGAAAAGATGTTATGTTTGCACACTATTGCCATTGCAGCAGGTGCCAGCACCATTCTCTTTTGTCTAACATACTTCAAACCGCAGTGGCCATTGGCTCAAAAGGAGGTTCCATGATCTTGGCTATACGGATGCTCAGATCCTATGGAGGCAGGCTCTCTAACTGGAGGATACAGGTAGGAGACCCTTAAAGAACTGCCTGAAAATGTGGGTGAGATTACACTGTTTTCTGCTTACCTGCTGATGTATAGGAAGAAATAGCTGCCAAGTGAACCCTTGGGATAGCAGGTCTGAGACCTAAGGTTTTCAGGTGAAGAAGGTAGTTCAAGAGTGTAGGCAGATCAACCTGGAGGGACTGAGATGTTTAGAGGCACACCATAATGAAAACCTTTTCTATTTGGATGCTTAACTTTTCCAAGTAGCTGGTTTCTGTGACACTTTAGGACATGCAGAACCTGTTCCAGAAATGCTAATCAGAATATTCTAGCTCCTCAGGAACCAGGCTTTGAGCCACAGAGACTCAAGGTTTGGGAAGGTTATTCTGTCCCAAGACTTGGCAGCAGGTTGTGCTTCAAAGGAAGGCCTCTGGGTTTCCTGGCAGAGTCAGTAGACAAGAGTACCAAGGCTGTCTGACCCAGTCCAGGGCTATTAGAATCATGGTTGCAGACTGAGTTCTCAGCTTGAGAAGAATCAGCAACAATAGAGGGAATGGGGGAAGGCATACAGAAATGTCCCTGTCCAATCCAGATACAGAGCATCCGTGGGAATAGTACCCACTGCCGGAGGCCTACAACAGTAGAACGGAGCTGAAAATTGTCTCTGGAAGTGAATAGATCTATTTTGGTGTGCCCCATCTCCTGAAGATGGTGGCTAGCACTTGACCATTCAGTGACCATTAGTGCTGAGCCTGCTGAGGGAGTCCCTGGAACATTGTCCTGTCTCAGGAGGTGGATTGCTGTTAAGTGCACCTCCAGTGAGTATGCTAGACTCCAGAGTTTCATAGCTTCTGTGCACAACATTGAGGACCTTGCCTCCCTGCTTGTTGATGTAGTACATGGTGGTGGTGTTGTCTATTCTGACCTATATAGATTCACCCTTGACTTGTGGTGTGAATGCCTGAAGAGCTAGGAACACTGCTCTTAGCTCCAGTACATTTATGTGCTCCTGAAGTCCCTTTGAGACCACACCCCATTCACTGTGAGGTCTCCTAGGTGAGCGCCCAGCCTTACATGGAAGCATCCATAGTCAGGAGGACTGTAAGAGCCCTTGCCTGAAAAGGTACCCCTTCTCTGAGGTTTTTTTGTCTTTCTAGCATTCCAAGGCTTGTAACAGGGTCTTTGTGACTGGCACTAGCTTGGATAAGGGCTGACGTTTTGGGACCAGTGGGCTTGAAAGTAGAACTGAATGTCCCTTATTTGAAATCTTGCTCCTGGAACCACTGCCGTAGTGGATGCCATATGTCCTAACAGCTGAAGGAATTGTCTTGCTGGTCTGGGTTGACCTATGGCAATTTTGCCAAGTCTATAAGGTTTCTCACCCTTTCCTCTGGTAGGAAAGCTTTCCTGCAGTGCATCCAGTTCTGATCCTATGAAACCAGTATCTGCACTGTGTGTGTCTGGAAATTTTGCACATTTATAAGGAATCCAATTCTCCAGAGTGAGCTAAGGGAGGAGGAGTGAGTCTTTAACCTCCTGGTGTGATTTTCCCATGACCAGCCAGTCGTCTAAGTAAGGAAAAACCATCACTCTTTTCTCCTTAGATGTGTTGCTGCACAGCTTAACACTTTGTGAACACTCTGGGAGAAGATGACAGGCAAAAGGAAGAGCTGTGAACTGCTACTTACCTGAGGGAAGCTAGAACGGATACTACACAATCCCAACAGTCAGTTTCCCGACACCAACATCCGAAGCCACTATCCCAATGGCAGGTTGACCAACCATTAGGATGTTGCCCATGGTAGAGTTTTTTCATGTTTTGGGGGCTTTGCCCTGCACCCCATATTTAAGATTGAAAACTGCCATGGGCAACATTGAAGTGTCGGGCAAATGAGTGTCGGGATGGTGGCTTCTGGATGTTGAGTGTCGGGGAACTGACTGTCGGGATTAAGTAATACTCCCACCTGAACCACAGGTATTTTCTGTGACTGGGCCTGATTGGGATGTGAAATATGCATCCTTCAGGTCCAGGGATGCTAACCAATCCCTCTGTTGAAGGGACAGTATAACCATGGACAGAGTGACCATCTTGAAGTTGAATTTTTCAGATGCTTGTTCAAGAATCTGAGGTCCAGAATGGGTTGCCATTCCCATTTTTCTTTTTGTGAGGAAATACCTTGAGTAAAGGCTATTTCCCACTGGGATAAGGGCACTTTTTCTGCCGCGCTTAACAATAGGAGTTTTTTGACCTCCAGTTCTAGCAGAATTTTCTGTTGGGGACGGAGTGGAAATGTCTGTGTACCGACTATTTTGGAAACATTTGAAGTTTAGAGGGAGGCTTTAGCTCACTACTTCCAGGACCCACTTGTCCATGGTGATGTTTTCCACTCCTGAAAGAAATCAGTCAGCCTTCCCCTGTTGGCACTGGGGTGGTGACCTGGACAAATACATCAGGGGTTCTGTTTAGGCTGAACCCTGGAGGATGAAGCCTGTTCAAACTTTCAGGATGGTCTTCATCCTCTGCCTCTGAAATAATATTTTCAGTGAGGTATTCATCAGGCAAGGGCATGAGGTAGTAGGGTCTTGTGTAGTGAACTCTACCCTGTCCTCCCTTCCTGAGGTCTGTAAGGCATAGAAGCCTTCTCCTTCTGTATTGCTTTTGTAGGTGGTTTTATACTCCTGAACCTTTTTCATGTAAGCCTCTGTTTTGTAACCAAAGAGGCAGCTATTCTCACATGGAAAATCCATGGCCTTTGTCTAAGCATCATGAGACAAATTAGTTGTCCTTACCCATGCAAAAGTCTTATAGGAGTTGGCATGGGCCATGGATCTGGAAGCAGTTCCATTATTGTCCATGTCCATGTGGTACTGGTATTTGGTGGCTTCCAGGGAAGTTCTAGCAGTGTCTGCTATGTCCTGGGCCTGGTCCCCTGTTATTTGTTCACACTGGGACAGTACTGCATTCCAAAGGGCTTTCTGGTCCTGAAATATGTAGGCTGTTTATGCAGCCTGTCTCAGGAGCAGGAGGCTATCATATACATTTTCTTCCCCATACTGTCCAGCCATCTGGAGTCTTTGTCTGGAGGTTGGGAAGAGAGGAGGATCCGGCCTTGTTGCAAGTAGCTGCCTGGACCTCCCTCGTGGTCAGAGTGCACATAAAGATACTCAGCATTATGTCTATCCAGCTGGTACTTTTTGTTTCTTGTTCACCCCAGTGACAGATGTGAGGAACTGAAGAAGTTTGCAGGTTGCCCTCTTTAGCCCTGTGCACTGGTAAGAGCAGCCTTTTGTGGGGTTTATACCCATCATATCCAAGTGATCAGCCTCCACTTCTTCCTCACCTGTCTCTGAGTGGGAAGAGCCAGAGTATCTACTATCTACCTCACAAAGGCATAGTGTGATGGATAATCCTCCTGCTCCTGTGAAAGGGACCCAGAGTTCTGACAGGGGAACCATCTGAGTCTATGTTGTCTCATCAGATTCCTTGTAGCAGGAAATTGTCACTCCTGTCCAACAGAGTTGGGGGCAGAGACTGAGGAGGAAGCAGAAGGGTCATTGTGTTCCCATGGCTTGAAAAGCCTGGAAGAATTGTAAAACCCGGCAACCTCTTTGCGAGGGCACTGCAGCCTGGTCCACTGGCATCACTTGCTATTCTGTTAGTGGGACAGTGATCTTTTGATATTCTGCTTATGTATGCCTTTTTTATAATTAAACTTTATTAAGTAAATGTTAAAACAGCGAGCACAGTCAACAAGTCAGAAAATCCAAGATAACAAGGAATAGTTAATTTTACATAAGAATAGGTCCTGAACAACATTTACAGTCAGTGACTCACTTCAGAAAGTAGGAAACTAATAAGCAAAGGCAGGCAGTGGTCCTTCTATGAAATCCAGAAAGTAGACAGCATCCAAACTAAAAGATAAGACAATTATTATTCTTAAAACCCCCAAATTATATGAAACCCACCCAACAGTTAACAACTACAGACCAACTTTATAACTAAGAAACAAAGTTGGGATTTACTTAAGTTGATAATTAATCCATGGTTGCAAAATCATTGGAAAACTACTTGTTTGTCCATCTGAACATAAACAGACTTCTAAACCATAGGTAAAATTAACTACCTGTTGTCACATGGGAAGGTCAGAAATGTTCTGAATGGCAGCAGTTTGTAATTGCTTTTTTGGCACAGACTAGTAATATCAACAATAGCTTTTATATGATGGGGATAATTTTAAACCATTCAGTAAAATGTGTAACAGAATCAGAGGACGAAACAGAAATTGAAAAACTACAGATCTGTTCAAGCTCCTGGGCAATCTCATACCAGAACAAAACTAAACTAGGACAAAACCAAAAATATGTATGTCCACTGGCATCTCCTTTTGCCTTTCAGCAGGAGAGGTAGTATTTCTTTAGCTTGTGCTTCAATTTGTCCGCTGAGGTCTCCTTTGCCTCTCAGCAGAAGGGGCAGAGGCATGCTTCAATTTCTGCTTCTTCTTAGAGGGAACGGATTCAGGAACTGCTCTAATGTTTGCTTATGACCTTCAGAGGGTTCCTTAGAGGTCCTAGGGTGTTAACATGTGAAGGACCTTCTCCAACATCCTGGAGAAACAGAGGGGTAGAGTGAGAAGACATTATACCACCACAAACAGTTAAAAACAGTAACTGGTTAGACAGTCTGTTGCAATGCACAATATCACCGATCTAAAGGGCTCCCAATAAAAGTAATATGGTGCCTAAGTAAATAATTCTGACAGGATTTTTTAAATGATATGAAAAACTGACAAGCAGCAACAGGAAAAAACTTCCTCTCTCAGAGGAGACACCGCTGACGGGAAAATGGGTCTCTGAAGCAGGAACCACTGAGGAGACTAGCGCTGCCGAGGGCCTTAAGAAAAAAAACAGATTCACAAATATTTAGTTAAAAACCCTATAAACAATAAAATGTTAAGCAAACCAGTCTTCTGTAATTCTGGCTGAAAATGCTGAGAGGAACTTGGTTCTGCAGAATGAGAGTCGCCAGGAGAGATCATGAGTAGGAAAGTTACTAAAATGAAAAAATTACTTGCTTTAATAAAATAACAAAACGGCATGAAAATGCAGTGCTAGTTGCTGAATAGAGCTGTTCCAGGTGACTTGCTTCTGTGGGTGGGGAGAAAGATCTGATGTTAGGCTGTGGTTGGCAGCAACACCTAGAGGGAAGCAGTCCAAACAGTGTTCTAAATTCTAAACCTCGTGCTCCAGGGCAACTTTACCTATTGAGCTTGCTGCATATGTTAAGCATAATGAGGGATTCCTGGCATTTGAATGACATTTTTTGTATTTAAAATGTTCTCTTTACCTGTTTTATAGGCACAATAAGACTCTTCTTGGGTGTGCATTTTGTTGTTATAACCACACTTCCAGGACCCGAGGGTACTGGCTTGTGGCTATGTGTCTTACTACACCCTGGGTGTATGGTTAGATCAGTAAATGCACACTCTGTCATGTCTTATTCTTTATTCAAACAGTTACTCAGATCAGAAGAACTTTGCTCTGGTAACTCTGAATTTAAGAAACAGGCTATGGAACAAAGGAACAAATTAGAAACAAGGGATCTGAGGAGGATATACTAATCCAAGCATTTGAAAAAAATTTACTGCATGGATAGGACAGAACTGTAAAACAAAACATAGACAATTGATAATACAGCTGTAAGCATTTCTCACTGAATATAACTCCACTGCAGATCAGGTAGAGAATTTGGTCTATAATTTATGGCCAAACATTCATACAGACCCATATTTAAGAAATGAAATGGAGAGAAACTGAAAGTTACATTAAGCAGGTGGATGAAGACGTAGTTACAGCAAGTCATTTCACTGCTTCAGGGACAACAGTAAAATTTAAATTGGATACCTCTGCAACCTAATTTCTGTTTCATATGTGGCTTTTGCAGCATTTGTCACTTTGCAAATAAATTAGTAAGACTTACAGTAATGGACATAATAAAAGAAAGGTGGAGGTGAGACAATTTCTTTCTTGAATCACTCCTTTCATAGTGTACATTGCCGGTGCCTGTGCAATAAACATTGTGTGTGGTGAATGATGAGGCCAATGAACATGCTCATTGAGGTGTATATTAATGTAATTGTGAATGGAATTGTTAAAGCCCTGGTGTGCACTTTCAACATGTCAACCATTCTGATCCTTCTGGCATCAGATTCATTGGACTTGAACGTGTTTGTCACCCCAAAAGAGGAGGAAATTTATTACAGAAAGAGGCACAATGAACTGTGTCCCTTAATATGGTTCAGCCTCTGTGACTTAATGAACAGTTAGATTATGTCCCATTTTTGAAAGGTATTATGACTAACAATATTTTGATTGTTCCATGGGTCTGTTATGAACTGGATTGATATGTTTTAGTCCCTGCTACACATATTTTTTTTCTTTCTTTTTATAAAATGTTCCATTAATTATACATACTGCATGACAGATAAAAGACTATTTATTTATTTACTTATTTCAATTTTGTTAACTGGTATGCCCACTGGGTCCTGAAGGTCCCTTTCTTAGGGTCGACCTGGAGTTAGATACATGTACAGTCATCTGAAGTAGTAAAAATATACATGGTGACAAGAAGGTGTGACTACAGTGTCAGCAGGTGAGATCATACATACAATTAGCTGATACAGAAATAGCTTGAGACATAAATACAATACACGAGGTGACTAACGGTGAGAATTCAGTGCCAACATACATACCTACATACTTTGGAAGAATAGCATAAACACAAGTGCGAACTGACAAGACAACTGGCAAGGGGTGAATTAGTACAGATTATTAAGTAAGTAAAAGTAAGTACAATTTATTTTTAAGCACTTTTCTTAAACCAAAGCGCTATACAGACAATAAATAAATAACAGAAATATCAAACATTGACAATAATAAAATCAGACAACATCAGCTTTTGTAAATAAAATGTTTTTAACTCTGCTTTGAAGCTCTCGACAGTCAGGCAGCTCAGATCCGACGAGGTAGAGAGTTCCACAGGGCAGGAGCTGCATATGGAAATGCACATGCTCTAGATGTTTTCAAACGAACCCTGGGAATCTCTAGCAATCCTCATCGGTGGATCAGAGTGAGCAAGAGGGGCAGTAGGGAGTAAGGAGATCTTGCAGATACTGTGGTCCCTGTTCATGTAGGGCCTTATAGGTCAGTAATCCGACCTTGAAGGTAATCCGCCATTGAACCGGCAGCCAGTGCCCAGCAGAACAGGCATAATATGACTATTTCTGGATGTTCCAGTCAAAACTTGGCTGCTGCATTCTGCATTAGCTGCAGGCAGCGGTTATCAACCCCGTAGCCCCAGGTAAAGAGAATTGCGAATCAAGGCAAGTGGTCACGAAGCATGGACCAAAGTTGAAGGTCAGTCAGAGGAACCAGGTGTTTCACCCAGGCAATATTCCTCAGATGATAAAAGAGGACTTAACAATGGCCGACACCTGAGATTTCATGGTCAAACCACTGTCAATAACGCACAAATTACACACCTGGCTTGAGGTCAAGAGCTGGGCACTGCTGAGCCAAAGGCCCAATGGAACCCCAGCCATTTGACCCACCTCCAGGAGTTCTGCCCCATGATCAATACCTCGGTCTTATCCTGGTTTAACCTCAGCCAGCTGGCACTCATCCAGTCATTGATCTCGGCTAGACAGCTGTTAAACAAAGAGACTGCATCATCCTGTCCGGGAGTAAGGACAGATACAGCTAGGTATCATCTGCATAGCAGTGAAACCCAGACTGTAACGCCTAATGATATCTCCTAATGGCAGCATATAAACTACGAACAACATGGGCGCCAAAAAGGAGCCATGCTGCACCCAATAGGACAGAGAGATGGCATCAGAGGAATAAATTCCTGTGACAACCCTCTGAGTCTGCCCTGAGAGGAAAGATCAAAACCAATGCAGAACTGTACCAGACAGTCTGTAAAGGAGCCACAGGCGCTCCAACAGCACACCATGGTCCACAGTATCAAATGCTGCAGAGATCAAGAAGGACTAGAATAGCACAAGCCTTTCGCCTCTCGCTATTAGAAGATCATTTACAACCCGGATGAGAGCAGTCTCAGTGCTATGTCTTTTCCTGAACCCCGACTGGAGAGCATCATAGATATTGTGATTCATAAGATGATCATCCAACTGTTGTGCTACCACCTTTTCAATAACCTTACCCACAAAGGGCAGGTTAGAGATAGGTCTGTAGTTGGCTGGACAGTCTGGGTTCAATGAAGGTTTTTAAGGAGTGGTCGAACGACCGCCTCCTTTAGGGATCAGGAAAACCCTGCTCCAAAGACTTCCAGACAATTTCAGCAGGGATCGGCAGATAACATCGATGCAACCTATTAATAGTGGCGAGGGCCCGGATCCAAACTACAGCTGGTAGGTCGTACAGTCTGAACAATCCTCATAACATCCATGAAACTCGGCCTACTAAAGTCAGACGAGGTGACACAAGGGTTTGCTTCACTTTGTCGATCACCGCAGTTCCCAAAGAGGGAGCAAGATGGATTCCCGACCTGATGCTGGCAACCTTATCTCAGAAGAATCGAGCAAGCTCATCACACTTTATTTGTAAGAGTCTCTTCCAGACTGCAGACAGAGTGGATTGCACAATCTGTCAACAGTCTGCAAGAGTTGAGCTGGTCGATTCAGCGGCAGCAATCTCCTGGACAGGAATTCTGCCTTCATATGGGTGATTACTGATTGATAGACACTATAATGGGCCATCAATCTAAGCCTGTCAGCATTTAGGCTGGACTACTGCCGTGCTTTCTCTAACCTTTGCCCAACTCTCCTCAGCTCCTTCAGAAACCCATCACACCATGGAGATCTTAGGCGCTGAGTGAGCGGGCAAACACGAACAGGAGCAATTTGATCCAGGGCCTCACCTACAGCCTTATTATAGTCAAGTACGAGATCCCCTGGACCCATGCACTCACTTGAAATACTCGATAGGTCCAGTACCCGAAAGACCTTCCAGGGTAACTCCTCCATCTCCATAGGGCAGGCCTATTTGGGGTGCCCTGAAGCTGAATCTTATGGTATGATGGTCTGTCCACACATTTGGTTCAATCCACAAATGTGTGACTTCCAACTCCAGTAGGAACACTAGGTCCAATGATTGACCCCTATATGGGTAGCAGAGGTAACTACCTGTGTAAGGCCCAACATCATCATAAGTTGGAGGAAGCTTTTCCCAAAGGTGAGAGTTCATCTTCGACCCAAGCATTGAAGTCACCCAGTATCAACCACCTGGGCGACTCCAATGCTACGTCGACGATGAAGTCTGCAAACTCCTTCAGGAATTCTTCACCATCACTGGGTGGTCGGTAAATGAGGAGAATCCTGAACCCACATGTGCTCCCAGGATACACTCAAAGGTTCTAGTGAAACCCACTGGTACATCCACAAGACCCAGCTCCATTTTAAAAAGATGGCTACACCCGCCTCACGATCCAACCTCGGGCGGTGTATCACCGAGAACCCGGTCAGAGCAGCAGATGCCAAAACAGGGCCTGCATTCTCATCCAGCCAGGTCTCAGTGATACATTCCAGGTCAAATTTTGCAACAAGGTTCGCTATGATAGCGGTCTTGGTTTTAATTGACCTGGCATTACATAGCACCGCCTGGTTGGATGGGTTTTCGAGGAGGAACGCAGTACCTGCCCACAATTTGTGGGGCCCTTGGGTATGGGAATCAGGCAGGAGGACCCCTCCTGAACCCATTTTGCTCCAGTGCGCCTCCTAGTCCCCAGTGCCTCTATCGATAAACCCCATCCATTCTCCCACTCTGCCCGGTCCATCCATCCCTCAAATGCTTTCTCATTATCCCCAATGCACGACATTTTTATACACATCAGCCACCAAAGAGGAATAATGAAAGGGTGGAGGTCCCAAGCAGAGCGGAGAATCACCCTGACCGTCCTAAAGCCCTCCCAACACATTTCAGTAAGCAGCAATTAACCATGTAATTAAAATATCTAAAAATTCAATTATGACAACATACAAAAGCTTAACTCATTAAACAAATCAAACTAATTAACCATATTCCTTTAACAGTTTAACTTAAAATAACCATCTTTACCATAATTAGTAAATATATTACAACAATCATAAAATAATAGTATTACTCAAATTACCACATTAGATATCCTATGTATGAATTTAGGGCCTCACTTCCCAAGCCTATTAGATCTTAATTCAAATTCTGCTCTCAACAGAAACTACAGGACATAACTAAATCAAGGCAATTTTAGCATCATAAAATAACAGCCTACCAGGCTTATTAAAAATAAGGTTCAGTGTAGAGTCCAAGGAGAACGCTACATAAAAAGAACTTTACAGGAACTTCAAATCCTAGCCTGGATCAGGACTACGGCCCCAGAAAGGGACCGCTCACCAGCGGACTCCCCCAGCAGGCCTAGGAGGCACCAATATCTCTGCACCCACCCTTCGAGACCCAGAGCCAGTACCGCCCGTCACAATTCCAGCCAGAACAATAAGCACCTCAGCAGCTCACCCTGCAATAAACCCTACGATTACACTGAACCAATACTCCTAACATCCATATATAGTATAATAAAAACAGTCCCACAAATTTCACAGTCAGAGCTCTTGTGCTAGCATAAAATGTTAAATCTTCATTTGCACAGGATATCCACTACTCATGGACCAAACAATGCTTTTGCCAGGTAGTCCAACTTTATGTCAGCAGCTCCAGAACCATGACAAATTATCTCACATATACTGCAAAAGTCCTGCAGCTGTTATAGTCGGTAGTAGAACACAGAAAAAGGCTAGCAACTTAATCTTGATGCCCTTGTGTTTTATGCAGTTAGGTAGTCAATAGTGGGTCAGCCCTGTTGTGTTCAGACTGATCCGTGTATAAGCACAGGTGCAGGTGCTACTTTCCAGCTGGTGCTCGCAGCCCTTTTCAAAAGGATACCAGAGATTTGGGTGTCTGAAGGATAGCAGGAGGTTGTTCCACAGCGCAGGTACTGAGTGGGTAAAGGATTTGATGCCAGCAGCTGTCTTTATCCTGGACACTTTCAGCAGGTTCCTGCCGGAAGTGTGTAGCAATCTGCCTGTACTTTTGTAGGGGTTTTTTGTTTTTTTTTATTAAACTCTAGGATTATAAATACCTTTGAGCAGGAACCGCTTATTTACAAAGGTTCCATGTCAAAGGATGTAGGTGACATACATACAAAGGTCAACAATGGTTACAGTCTTAAAAACACGAAGATGTCTAAGCATTTATTATACAGCCAAAAATGGAGAGAGACACATAAGCCAGCTTTAGACAAGTTTCAGGGTGAACAGTATATAGTTAGTATAGGGTAGGAGGAGTCAGGAAGAAGTAGGCAGGCTAAAGGGCCATTTTCATCAGCGGGTGGCAAAAGTGCGAGGTGGATGGGCTGGAGGGCCCCATATCTGAAAGTGCCATTAGAGAGGGAGGGGAGGGGGTGGGTAGGCAGTGTGATGTAGGGGGTAAGGGGTGAGAGTGGGGAACTGGTGCCAAAAAATGGAGCTCTAAGGGAGGTTACAGGTCACCTTTGACTAGGGTAAAATGAGAAGGCAGTTACTTAGGTGAGGCAGTCACATTGAATGGTAGAGGAGAGAAATAGCAGAGTTCCCTTTAAAGGGACCAAGCGTTGCAGTTGTGTTTCTTTGTTAAGGGTACTGTACCACTGAGAGCCCTGTGCATGAATGACCTCTGACCCATTGTGATCTGGCATCTGGGGACCAGGAAGGTTTGATGTAGAGCACTGCATGTAAGCTGGGTACTGCTGTTGGCAGTAAGGAGCTTTGCCACTGCTGATGGCATGAGCCAGAGGAGAACTTTTTGGTTAACAAGCAGATCTGGTATTGTATTCTACTAAGGAGTGGTAGCCATCCAGCCTGGGCGTACAGGTCACAGGTGTGTGTTAGGTGGCGCCACCGTTCAGAAGCCTACAGGCCTTGTTGAGTATCACCGATATCCTCTGGATTGTACTAGGGAAGCAGAGCCATAAATGACTATACCGTAGTCAACGATGGAGGTGATGGAGCTGTAGATGACCAGTCTAAGGGCATCAGTGGTCATGCAGTGTTTGTGCTAGGAGCAGGCTGATACGATATTGGTGGATTTAGCTACGCTACAATGTGCCGCATGTAGGAAAGGGAACTGTCCAAGGTGATGACAAGATATTTAAACTCAGGAACATGTTCAAGAGAAGTGGTTCTTGGTGGTGAAGGACAGAGGTTTATAATTGCTCCATGCAGTGCAGAATGTCATGACCTTAGTTTTGTTGTAGTTCTGGATGAGTTTATGTGAGCTAAACCACTCTTCAACATGCCTGAAATCACATTGCAACTGACTCTCAAGATGTTTAGAGTCTTTGTTGCTAGTAAACAGTACTGCATCATCCGCATAGAGTAATATTCTGTTGGCAGACACTAGGAGACTGTTCATGAAGAAAAAGAGTAATGGCCTCAGTATAGTCCCCTGCAGAACACCTGAGAGGGCTGGTTTTCATCAGAGGTGATGCCAGCAATCCTAACACGTTGGACCCTTCCCAAGGTAGCTAGCAAACCAGGGCAGTGCATCCTTGGAGAGCCCAAGAGTGGTCAGCTGCCTGAGTAGGAGTGGGTGGTTAACAGTATCAAAGGCCTTTGTCAGGTCAATGAATACTGCCCCCACAGATTCCTTGGTCAAGGGTGTCATGGATGAATCAGGTAAATTCCAACAGTGCCGTGGTGGTACTATGCCCTTTTGGAAGCCATGCTGTTCTGGGCACTGGATTTCATATTTGTCCATGAACTCGACAAGCTGGTCTGAGACTATTCATTCCAGAGCTTTAGATAAAGGGGGGATAGAGATGGGCCTGTAGTTGGTGTGCAGTGAGTTGTCTCCACTTTGTGTACATGTGTGATAGTCACCTGTTTCCAGAGTGATGGGAATTGACCCAATCTTTGGGAAAGGTTGAAGATCTTGTCAGGGGTTCAAGGATTTCATCTAGGACTAGTACAAGCAACTTTAGGTCAAGTGAGTCACCACTGTAGCCAGTTTTGCAGATGGCCTTGCATATATAGGTTCTGGCTAAGTGCATTGGGATCTTTTGAAAAAGAACTGCAGAGCTGTGTGTACTTAGGACACAGTGTCAAAGGGGAATTGGTGGCGGAGCATTGAAAAATCAGGTGGAAGGACACTGCCAAGGTTGGAGAATGCATTGTTGAACATATTGGTGATGGTACCAGGTCTAGCATAGGTGTTCCATCAGTGTTGAGCATGGTGGGCGGTGCCTTAGTGTCCTTGCCTGTGAGGTCCTTCAAGTTATTCCAAAATATTTCCCATCACCCCAGGAGTTGGAAAGTGCTTCCCAAAATATTTGCTTTAGCCTCAGATAGCTTAGGTACAGCCATTTCTTGCAGATTTGTATTTTGAATGTCCCCTTGCACTGATGTGGTTGGAGCACAGTGCCAAAGGTGGTCCCTTTGTTTGAGCTGTGCTAAAGCTTAGAGTTTATCCATGGGTTAGACCTGCCTTGACCTTCATCTTTTAAATGGTGCATGGATATCACAGGCCGCCATAAAGTGGCTGATGAACAGTTCCAAGGCTTTGTTTGCATCATTGAATGAGTCAATTATCAACCTGTCCAGCCTGCTTAGATGTGATTTTAGCAGCTGAAGGTGCCCCTGCTTGAGTACCTGATGTGTATTGTTTTAGGAGGGGCTTGGTGAATTTGTTAGCCCAAGAGCAGATAACAGGTGAGTGGTCATTTAAAGTATCAGGAGTACAGACACCTTAGGGATTCATTTGGGGCAGTTTGACAGTATCCAATCAAGTAGAGTGTAGGTCCCTGTCCTATAGTTGCACCTAGTGGGGGTGAGGACAAGCTGTGTGAGGTGTTGTGCCATAACAGCAAACTTGTAGGTGCAGGCCTCAGGTGAAAGCCAGTTTATGTTAAAATCACCCAGAATTATGGTCTCCGAATTATGGTGTAGTCCCATGAGATATTCCATGATGCTGTTGAAACCACTGGCCTGGTCCTTTGGGGTATGTATACAGAGGCTATAATAAGATTTTTATTAGGGGCTCATAGGAGAATTTTGATGGCGAGGATCTGAGATGGGGATCCCGGTTAGAAAATGGATGACATGACCCATTAGGGTATCTCTCAGGTAGATGGCACAGCCATCACCCTTTTTGAGATCCTGTCCTGCTTGAAGATAGAGTATCTGGAAATTGTGACCGCAGTGTCAGGGATCTTAGGGTTTAGCCAAGTTTCAACAACAGAGAGGATGTCAGGATTGTGTTGTTGAATCCAGGTTTGGAGGTTATCAAGTTTACTGAGGAGGCTACAGACATTGATTGATGCCAATGTGAGGGACCCCACCCTCCTATTCTGGGTGTGTGTGGTCAGCCCAACTTGTCCTGGGTTGAGGTGTACATTTCTGGAGAGCAGAAGTAGCATAAAAAGAATTCTCAGGAGGAGAGGTTTTAAGTATTTTGAAAGCTTGCTTGTTTGTTAGGTGTCTGTGCACCTTGGTGCTATGGTACCGGGTTGTCCAGCCTTGTTGCAGAGACCTGCTAATACTTGAAGGTTCCTCAGAAGGCTGAATGCTTGAAGCTGGAAGGCAACCAGTGTGCCAGACAGGGGTGCAGTGGGCCATGGTATCATTGTGTTGGATCCCGTGGTCATACCCAGAGCATAATGCAGGATAGAGGGTGGCGTCGGCTGGCAGGTAGATTGAGAGGAGGTGACCTCAGGAGAAATGGGACAGAGCAGCACTATCATCACCACTATTAGCAATGTGGAATGCAGGTTTAAAGCAATCATGATTTGGTTTCAGGAAGGAGACACAGTTTGGCTGAGAGTGGACACTGTTAAAAGGCTAAAAATAGCAGTTTGTCAATTGTGATACCTAGGATCACCACCTTTGATGAGGTAAAACCGAATCTGAAACCACACCCAAACTCCACCTCTGGCTCCACCCCTTTTATGACTGGCGAGTATATCGTGCCTCCAAAGCCATTTGTAATGTTGGAATTGACATTACTAGTGATAGGATATTATTTTTATACTGTTATTTATTTGATATATTTATTTGGTTATTTATTTTTATTCTTTGGCAACCAGGTTACCTCCCATAGGCCACATAGCCCATTTACAGGAGTGACCCAGGAGCACAGGAAGGTTGAAGTGACTTGCTCAGGGTCACACAGTATTAAGTGGAGGTTGTGGCACTCAAACTTAGGTCTGCTGGATGCCAAGCTCAGCCACAGCTTATTGCTCAGCCCTCTGTTACACACTCTCCCATTTTCCTTCCATGTCAGCCATGTATTCTGATGCTTTGACCAATGTTTGATAACTTAATTATATCAGTGCTTGTGGTACCCTTAATACTGCACTATGTTGCCTTTACCTCAGCAGCTACTGCTGTTTCTTTTCTTATTTCTAAGACGTTCCACAATTTCAGATACACCATTCCATGCTGTTTATCTGAATGACCTGTCAAAGTATAGCTAATATCATGGAATGTTAAGGTAATACAAAAAATTGAGCAAATGCAGTTATAAAAGCATACAAGTTAGATTATTAATTTAACAAAAATTGATCTAAAACTTACCATAATATAGAACAAACAAAAGAAACACAGAGCACATAGAGGTGTAAAAGCTGTTTCTGTCACAGCAGTAAAAGACCATACTTAAAATTCAGAGTGGAAAAGATTAGGTTAATTTACTGCTAATGATCTTAATGCCCATACTTTACACCTCCCAGAAGGTCTGGATTTACAAACAAAGGCAGGTCTGAATGACTGTGACAGCAGAACTTCTTTGTAACCTGGACATGTAATGCATCCAAAACAGTGAATGATTTGATACATCAGTTTTAAGAGTATATGAGCACTCATTGTCCACCTAGGGACAAATGACCTGGCTAAGAAAGGGATTACAGAAGTGCAGGAAGAGTTTGTGGAATTGGGAGGGCCTTAGACAAGTAGCATGCACGGTAACCTTCTCAGAGATGCTCCCATCTATGGCGGAGAGGCTAGGTGTTCTGCACCATGGGATTCAATCAGTGGTTGAAAAACTGATGTGGAGCTCAAGGATTTGGCTTCATTGGAGACTGGGGTCCACCTGGAGTGATGCAAGTCCATACTGGCATGATGGGCTGCATCTGTCCAGGAGGGGAACCAGGATCCTAGGTGATAGGTTTAAATGCTTCATTGGCAAGCATTTATACTAGCCAAGGGGAGGCACTGGAAAGGAGGAGGAAATTCTAGCCCCCAAAAAATCACGGTAGTAAGTGCAGTAAACACCAACATAGAGGTGTCAATAGGAGAAGGGCAGGGGTAAATGGAGAAAGTGACAAAGGCAAGAAGGACAGGGATGGTGCAAAAGGAGTAAGGCCATCAGGAAATGGAGGGTAATGAGTACCAATGCCTATAGTCTTGGCAACAAGCTCCCTGAGCTGGTGGCCTTGATGGAAGAGGGATGCCTGGATATCGTAGCAGTCACAGAAACATGGTACACAGAGAACCATGACTGGATGTTAACATACCAGGGTACATAACCTACAGGAGAGACAGGCAGGGGAAGAGGGGAGGAGTAGCTCTCATGTAAAGGAAGAGAAAAGCAACTGAACAAAAGAGTAAACAGGGAGGAGAGGAGGCACTGTGGGTCACCTTGAGACGGGAAAGGGCACCACAATCCAGACAGGGTTAGGTACAGTCCCCATGTCAGGGGAGGGAATCAAAAAGGATATGATAGAAGGCATTCTTAGAATGGCAGAGAAAGGGAGATACTGATGATGGAGACCTAAATATGCCAGATGTTAATTGAGCACATTTGCTGCACCCCATCCAAGAGCAGGGCCATTCTTGATGCCCTACAGGTGGCAGGCCTCAGACAGCTAGTTTTGGAACCCACTGTGAGGGAGCAATCTTAGACCTTGTACTCTCAAACGGGGTAGTGAGAGGATCTCAGGTCTAGAGTGGGTTGCCATCTGGGAACAAGTGACCATCAAACAGTATGGTTCACGTTAAACTCAGTTACAGAGTCAAGCCACAAAAGTGAGGGTACTGGACTCAAGAGGGCTGACTTTGGCAAGATGGGAGAGTGCCTCAGAAAAGCACTAGCAAATAGGCTAGAAGGAGGTGTGGAGTAACAATGGGGAATCATCAAAACTGCCATCACAGAGGCAACAAGCCTTGTGTGAAGCAAATAAACAAATCAAATGAAAGAAAAGCCACTATGGTTCTCAAAAGAGGTGGCTGTGAAAGTCAGGAAGAAAAAGATAGCATTCCGGAAGTATAAGGAAACACAGAAGGAGCAGGACAGAGAGCTGTACCAGTTAAGGCAGAAGGAAGCAGGAGGAAGTCAGAATAGCAAAGGCCCAAACTGAGGAAAGATAGCCAACTCGGTTAAGAAGGGTGATAAAACCTTTATAGGTACATCAGCAGTGTAGAAAGACAAAGGGAGGGATAGTGAGGCTGAATAGAATGAATGGTGGGTGGGCAGAGGGGACAGTGAAAAGCAGGAAAACTGAACGAATATTTCTGCTCAGTATTCACAAAAGAGGAGGGAAGTGCCTAATCCAATTAACTGAAGCACTCTTGATAGGGGGTCGATCCCAGTCCTTTCACAGAAGAAAAGGTTCTGCAAGAACTCCTAAAACTGAAGGTGGACAAAGCAATGGGACCTGATGGAATTCACCCCAGAATTCTAAAAGAATTAAGGAGGAACTAGTGAAACCACTGGCTACTCTTTTAATAAATCACGGGAGGATGTGTGGTACCCGAGGACTGGAGGAAGGTGGATGTGATTCCCTTTCACAAAAGTGGGACCAAGACAGAGGCAGGAAACTACAGACCTATCAGTTTGACCTCTGTGGTAGGGAAAGTGATGGAGTCACTTCTGAAGGAAAGAATAGTTGAGTACCTAGAGGCCAGTGGGCACAGGACTCAAGGCAGCATGGGTTCACAGCAGGAAGGTCATGTCAGACTAATCTAATAGATTTCTTTGACTGGGTGACCAAAGTAGTAGACCAGGGAGGGGCTGTGGACATGGCCTACCTAGACTTTAGCAAGGCATTTGACACAGTCCCACAAAAAGATTAATAGTCAAATTAACCAGCCTGGGAGTGGGTCCCAGGGTGGTAGCCTGGGTAAAACATTGGTTGGACAACAGGACACAGAAGGTAATTGTAAATGGAGTCCACTTGAAGAAAGAGGGTTTACTAGTGGGGTCCCGTGAGGGTCTCAGTATTGGGTCCAGTCTTTTTATGGCTTCATAAGTGACATTGCAGAGGGTTAGAAGGAAAGTATGCCTCTTTGTAGATGACACAAAGATCTGCAACAGGGTTGATACACAAGGAGGCGGGAAAGGATGAAAAGGACTTGGCAAGGCTGGAGGAATCGGCAGAAGTATGGCAGCTAGATTCAATGCAAAGAAGTGCAAATAATGCACCTGGGAAACAAGAACCCAGGGAAGAATACACAATGGGGTGGGGAGGTAATAACAAAAAAAAAAAAGGAAAGGGACCTGGGGGTAATCATATCAGATGACCTTAAGGTTAGCAAGCAGTGTGAGAAGGCAGTAGGGAGGGCTGGGGGTATACTGGGATGCATAGGGAGAGGCATCAGCAGCAGAAAACAGGAAGTTGTTATCCCTCTGTACAGACAGTTGGTGAGACCCCATCTGAGTACTGCATCCAGTTCTGGAGACCCCATCTCCACAAGAACATAGACAGGATAGAGGCAGTCCAGAGGAGGGCACCAAATGGTGCAGGGTCTGCAAGAGAAGCATTAGAGAGAGACTAAAGGATCTTAATATGTATACCCTTGAGGAAAGAAGGGAGGGGAGATATGATAGAAACTTTTAAGTACCTCAGTGGAATCAACAAAGTCCAAGAAGGTAGCATCTTTCAGAAAAAGAGACGTGCAAGAACAAGGGGACACAATTTAAAGATGGTGGGGCAGTTCAGGGGCAATGTGTGAAGTATTATTTCACAGATAGGGTAGTGGATGCATGGAATAGCCTTCCTGAGGAAGTTGTGGGGTCTAATACTGCAGGAGAATTCAAGAATGCATGGGACAGACATAAGGCAATTCTGTGGGGGTAGGAAGAAATAGGCTGTTGGTTAACTAGGATCTGTGGCCTATCCTGTAGGTAGGGAAATGGGCAGATTAGGTGGGCCAAGCAGTTCTTATCTGCCGTCAAAGTCTATGTTTCTATGTTTCTAAATGACCCAAAACCGGACTGCTTGTAACCAAAACCGGATGACCAGATAAGGACCCTAAAATGGATTATCCGTCAAACCGGATAGGTGCCAACCTAGTGATACCTGGTGGTTAAGTCAAGAGCCAAAAGAAGTGATCAACAGCTAAGGTCCAGAGTCACAGAATGTGTTAAAATTCCTGAAGGTGATTAACTGTGCTCATGCATATGCATGATGTGAAGTCCTTTTGTCTGTATGCTTTTGTCATTCAAAGAGGTTGCTGAAAACCCACATACAGATCATGGAGCAGGTCAAATGAAAATGTGAATTCAAGCAGGACCCAGAGTCACTAAGTTTATCAGATTTAGTTGCTTCACTTATGTTTTGCTAGGATAGCTCCAAAAGTTGATTTTAAAATGAAAAAGCAAATACCTTGTGATGATGTTTTGCAGAGATCCAGTCCAGGAGAATTTCACGGATGTAGTGAGCAAGAATGGTGTAGTTACTCCAAGCATAAAACCATATAAAATACACAAAACTAAGCTACAGACACAGACAAACACAAGCAGCCATCCCACAGACCCAGGAGGCGTGGTGCAATAGAGTAGAGTTTGAGTAGGCCAATGAGGTTCTCTGGTGGAGGGTCCTGTATTAGTTTGAAGGTGTGGCACAGTAGTGGGTACTGGAGCTGGTGACTAAGGAAGGCCATTTCAGAGAGGCCAGTACATTGCAGTGGTGCTGTCTTGGGTGTGAATTGAGGCAGAGTGGGCTATCTTACTGTATAATGTTTGCATCCTGCTGAGCTCCTGTTTTGGGAGTGAATGCAGGACTGGCACAGCATAAGTAAGGCTAGGGAGTAGGATGCTATTAGCAATAGTTATCCTAGTTTGGGGATCATTTGTGGGCTCAGCTGGTATAATTGCTCCAGTTTCTGATGTATGGTTCTGGTGATCTGGTCATAAGGGGTATCAGAGTGAAGCCCGGTCCTATACCAGGCCCAAGTATTTGAATTGGCTTACTTCTTCGATCACCAATCCTGAAAAGGAGATGAGGGCAGGAAAGTACTTCAGTCAGGACCAAGTGATCTTTGGCTTAACACAACGGCTTTTGTTTTAGTGGTATTAAGGAGGAGCACGCTTGCCAGGAGCCATCTCCCCAAGGACAGGAAGTCATTTTGCAACTGTCCACTTATGTCAGTTAAACTGCTCAAAGTTCTGTAAAGCACAACGTCATCTGTGTACTGGATTACTGAACTTCCCCACAGTTTTCACTGAGGTCATTTACGAATAGTGAAAATAGGAGAAGGCCCAGGACTGATCCCTGGAGCACCCTTCTTTAATGGGAAGTTGTTCAGATATGGCCTCTCTCCATTTAACCTGCTGTGAGCAGTTGGATAAGTAGCTAGTAAACCAGACTAGGGAGTGTTGATCTAAACCAAGGCACTTCAGTTTAACCACTAGCAGGCTGTGGTCAAATAGGACAAAGACCTTGGTTAGATGGATAAAAACAGCCTGGCGGGTGCCATTATCAAGGGAATGGAGGATATCCATGGATAATTTAATCAGGGCAGTGCCCATGCTGTGCTTTTGTCTAAACCCATGCTGGGTGCTGGCCAGCAGTTGATTTGCTTCAAAGTAGTCATGGAACTGACCATAGACAATCCTCTTCTGGATTTTGGCTAGAATACACAAGAGGAGATAAGCCTGTAGTTTCAAATTGGCTCCTTGGGACCTCCCTTGTGGATAGGGGCCACATAGGCTTGCTTCCACTTGGCTGGTACATTCCTTTGAGAAGGATCAGTTAATGAGCCATGTGACCTGTAAGGCTATACCTGGGGTGGCTTTCAACAGTCTCAGGTTAGGCCATCTGCCCTGGGCTTTATGGTCTTCAGTAGGGGAGTACATCCTTTGGGCGATTAGCTTTAGGTGAAATTCCAGGTGTCAAGTCCATGTCTCTCAGGGCCTGGATGTCCTGGGGGAGATAAGTTTTGTACTTTTCTAGGTTGGTGAAGAACCTATTAAAGATGTCCGATACCTCCTGGCTGTCTCTGATGGTTTATCCCTGTAGTTGATCAGACCTTTGTGGGGTTGCTGTTGTCAGCAGGCTATATAATTTGGGTCCAGAAGGACCTTGGGTCAGATAAGTTAGACTGTTGTAGGGACTTAATGTATTCCATTTTGCTGATTTAGACAATTTTTACATTGATTCCAGAACATTCTGTAGACTGTCCAGTCTGCAGGAGATCAGACATCTTGTGTTTGAACTAAGCTCTATCCCATTGGGTCATCAGTGATTTCAGTTCAGGGTCATCCACTTGTAGCAGCACCACTGAATTTAGCCTCCTAGGGGAGCACACAAGATAGCCAGAGGAGAAGGTATTCTGGAAGAATTCTAGGGCTTCATCCATGGTGGGAAGGAACTTGATTGGACTCCAATCTAGGCCGGAAAGGTACTTTTGGAAGGCAGCTGGTAAGAACTTGGAGATGTCCCTAGTTGTGAAAGATCGTGACAGGACTTTGGGTGAACAATTCTTCCATATACAGAAGATTGGGGAGTGGTCACTCAGGGCATCTGCAAATGTCCTTTCCACCTGGATCTTGAGGGTGTTGGATACCAGAACCCAGTCAAGGGTAGTGTAGTTTCCATATTTAGTGTTATGCCTTGTAGGCACGGTGATAATCTGTGACAGGCAGGCATTCAGGAGAGATACCTTTAGAATGTGTTCTGTAGCAGGGGCACAGTTCTGGTTGAAGTCACCTAGAATGATTAATTTGGAAGATGCTTGTTCGCCAGGGTCTTGGTGAGCATATCAAGGGCTTGGGAGACCACTTTAATGGGGTTGTACAGGCAACCTATCAACAAAGACTTTACATGCCCTAGGGTAATCTTCACAAACAACAATTTTCATCATCAACATCATCATCCTCCTCTTTATTTATAAGCGCTGTTCCTAAGATCACAGTGCTGTGCAAAATGATAAGATCCACAGTAATATATAACATAAGAAAGAATTAAAACAGTTATAAAATCAAGCAAATTATCAAAGATTAAATACCAGGATTAAAACAGAACACTAGCTTATATTTAACTCAGAGAAAGCTAGCTCAAATGAGTGGGTCTTCAGTGCAATTTTGAAGCTCTCGGTGATCAGGCACTCTCTGCACTGATGAGATAGAGAGTTCCTTCCACAGGGTAAGGGCCAGAAGCAAAAGACCGGGACCCAAAGGTCTTTAAATATACCCTGGGAACCTCTAGTAATCCCTCATCGGGTGGAGTAGAGAGAGCGGAGGGGCAACAGGGTGATGAAGGTCTTCTAAGCCCAGACTCTGGCCGAGTAGGGCTTTGTAGCTCAGTAACCTGACTTTCATGGTGACCTACCACTGTATTGGCAGCAAGTGCAGGCCGTGGAGCACAAGAGTGACATGGCAAGATCTTTAAAGGTCAGTCAACAACCTGTCTGCCGTGTTCTGCACCAGTTGCAGTCAGTGGATATCAGCATCTAGTAGCCCTAGGTATAGGGTATTGCAGTAATCAAGGCAAGAGATTACAAAGATGTGAACCAACGTTGAAAGATCACTGGGTGGGACCAGATGCTTGATCTGAGTGATGTTTCTCAGATGGGAAAAGAGGTCTTAACGACAGCAGACACTTGAGACTTTAACATCAGGCTGCTGTTGAATACAACACCTAGGTTTCACACCCAGTCCAAGGTAGACATCTGGCCACCCCGAGCCAAAGCCTGGAAGGTTGACCTGCTGACAACCCCAACCTATGGTGATCTGGGTCCACAACCAACACCTCAGTCTTACCTGAGTTCAACTTCAGCCAAATGGCACTCATCCAGAGCTGAGTGTCATCTGCATAACAATGAAAACTCAGCCCATACCACCTTATAATATCTCCCAATGGCAGCATATACACTTCAAACAACATGGGGACAGGACAGAGCCCTGTGGAACCCTCACAGGACAGCAGGAGGGAGGCTGAGAAAAGATCCCCGACACCACCTTCTGAGTCCTGTCAATGAAGAAGAATCAAACCATCTGAGAACTGTACCAGACAGTTCACATAGAATCCACAGTCACTCATGCAGCACCCCATGTTCCATAGTGTCAAATGCTGCAGACAGCTCAAGAACCAAGCTCAGTATAGCTCACCTGATCGCTCGCTATCAGGAGATCATTAAGCACCTGAACTAGGGCTGTCTCAGTACTATGCCTCTTCCTAATCCCAGACTGGAGAGGATTGTAAACATTATGAGAGGTTAAATGGTCATCCAGCTGTGCTACAGCCACCTTATCAATATCCTTACCACAAAGGCAAGTTATAGAATGGTCTGTAGTTGGCTAAGCAATCCAGATCAAGGAAGGTTTCTTCAGGAGGGTACTACTATCACCTTCTTCAGAGGGTCAGAAATACCCCAGTTTCTATCAAGCACTAGACTTTCTCAGCAAGGATCAGGCCAATGACCTCAATGCACCCACTAGTAGGCACGTTGGGCCCAGATCCAAACTACAGTAGGTTGGGCGATACCCAGGACAACTTGCACAATGTCCTCGATCACCAATTGTTTGAAATTGGACAAGGTAGACAGGGTGCTTGCCACATCAATGCCCATTAGGGGCACTGAGTGGATCTCTGACCTGATGGGTGGCAATCCTAATGGCAAAGAACCGAGCCAACTCATCACACTTAACTTGTCAAAAGCACCCCACAACTGGAGACAGGTTGGATTGCACAACTTGTCCACAGTCCGTAAGAGCTGAGCAGGTCAGCCTACTGCAGCAATCTCCTTGGACAGAAATTCTGCCTTTTACAGGGAACTGCTGATTGATAGTCTTTGTAATGAGCCATCAATCTAAGCTTGTTGACCTCCATTCCATATTTCCACCAGCGCCACTCCAATCTTCACCCCAACCTCAACTCCTTCAAAGTCCCATCAAACCAAGGGGACTTTGGCTAAGAGTGAAGAGGTGAACACAGACAGGAGCAGGAGAGTTGAGAGCACCTATCACTGCCTTATTATAGGTATGTACATGTTTCCCAGCTCACTGCATACACTTGACATTGATAGGTCCAGCACTGCCATAAGACCATCAGGGATCAAACCTCAAAGGGCAGTACTGGACCATCTCCATAGGGGCAGGTCTATTTGGGGTGCCTCGAATCTGAACCTGATGGTGTGATTGTCAGACCATTTGCTGCCAGTGCAATCATTAGAGGAGGAGGCGAGTGAGACATCAAGGTTGTCTTTGGAGAATATAAGCACACTGCTCCCTTTTTTATCCTACCTGTTTAGCATTCTTATTTATCATACTAAACAAAAAGCATAACATTTTAATGAGCTTAAATTGAACCCTCTAGTTTAAGAGAAAGGATCCAAGTTTGTTTGTTTGTTTGTTTGTTTATTCATTTATTTATTTAGTTGAAAATAGGTGACTGGAAAGGCACAGTGTCAAACTTGTTTCCAGGCAGGACCTTGGGGATCAGGAACAGAGAAGAACAGTAATACATTAGATGCCATGGAAATAACGTGAAATGTATATAAGTTTAAAAAGAGCGTATGAAGACATAGCTTAGGTATACAGTCTAAAATTGATGACATACCCACACTATTAAAGTATATAGCCAATTGTGCTGGAAGTATTAGAGAGTTCATGGTTTGAGCAAAATAAAATATTAACCACATAAAGCTATCATCTCACCTTTGAACAGAATTCACTTACAGGATATAAATGTATCAGTTATTTTCCTGTTATTGCTCACAAACTTCAAACAAGTATCTATTACAAACAGAAATATAGTTACTGTATTCTTATTCAATTTTACAGTTTTGCAGAAAGTAACAGGATAGCATTCTACTACTAAAAAGGATTTCATGTAAATTATTTAACATTCTTTTTCAAATCTTATATTCACAGCTTGTTTTGGTCTAGACTTGTTTCTAAAGACCCTTAATCTCCATATCACTGTCCAAGCAAGAAGCCTTCTATATGTATCTTTTTTTTCTTTTGCTTTAGGTTTGGTCATTTATAAATGTCTATATTTGAACAGACTTGTTGAAAGCTATTTTTGTTCTTCTTGCAGAATACAATTTGCAAGGTATGAAAATGAGCATGTCAGTTCCTGTTCCAGAATTTCTTCCCTGTATGTCAGCCTTTTTTCTGAATTGCATCATTGATGACCCATGTGGGAAGACACAGAATCAATTAGATTGGCAGTTTAAGGCCCCTTTGCCCTTGCAGCATGGATAATAATTTCACAATCAGTGTCAAAATCCAATGAAATGATTATAGCAGATTTAGGATTGGCAACAGTCTTTCTTAACTTATTCTTCACTTTCAGTATGAAGAACATTCATTTGTTTCACTGAGAAGTGAAATGCTTTGGTAACAACAGGAAAATTTGTTTAAGGTAGGGATAGGGATAACATACAAATATCTAATTCATCATAGCCCTAATTAGCAAACCAGTGTTGTAAATAATCAAAATCAGACCAAAGCTTAGCCTCAGTCTGAAGACAAAATTATGGCTGACACCAACAAAACTGTGTCTTCAGCACAGAGTCTTACAGCTGATTTTTTTCAAGTGAGAAAGATCCTGTGAATATATCAAAAATAGTAATTGGCCCAATTCAGATCCCTGTGGAACTCCTCTATAACAAGTATTGATCCTGACAGTTGATCTTCCACCACCATACACTGAGATCTATTCTCAAGGTATGATCTGAACCATATGTTTGTGTCAGCTGAAAGTCCGGTCTTTTCTATTCCAGCCAAGAATATATTATGGGCCCACCAAGTCAAAGGCCTTAGAGAAGTAGACGAACACAGCACCCACGGCACCTTCAGATATAAATCTTCCTGCTACTAGACTGGTGAAGTTTATGAATGAAGTGCTCATAGAATGATTCACTCTAGAGCCCTACTGATGAACAGTTAGCAAGAGTGTAACTCCAAATAGGAGTATAGTTGTTTATAAACCATCAGCCCCAAAACTTTCAGATGACAGAAAAAGAGCCATTGGCCTTTAGTTTGAAGGATTGTTTACATCCCTCTTAAAATGTGAATAACTTTATGCACTTGCAGCCATCAGGAAAGCCACCTTTGTAATACTCCTTTAAACAATGAAGTCATGACTGGAGAAATTACAGTTGCCTATTCTTCAAAAAGTTCAAATGTGACAAAAAGTTGTTTAGTGTAGTTATGATTTACCAAATATCAGGTAGGTTAGACTTAACTGGCCATGGGCCATTTCCTGCCATCAAGTTCTATATTTTATCTTTCTGTGATGTCACAACCATGCATAATGTTTCTGATTTTAGAAACTCTTTTAATCTCTTAAGTGCAAAATTTCACTTTTACTTCTAAATAAACCCACCCACAATAAGCTCCTTGTTGTGATGCATTCAGTCAAAATATAACATTTGTTTCTATTTTGTTTAAATGTGTCTGCCGACTAGCAATCAAAACTAAAAGTTTCAGTTCATATCATAATTGGGACCTACCCACTCTCCTTTCTTCACTTGAAGCCAGTAGGAATATCAAAAATAAAATCAGCATTTACCATATAGTACCTTGAGTAACTCTTTTTTGGAATGAGGGCATTTTACGTAATTTAAAAAATGTCAATTACTACCTGTATACTAAATGAGCACTTCCATTTCAAATCACTGCTGTGTTCATTTCAAATGAAAGTATTTACTACACAGATCTACTGCACCCGGATGTTTTTAAAACAGATTATGATGTGTCTACGGTATATATAAAACAACATTTAATCATTGTAAGGTCAGTGATAATTTATATTTGTTATAGTTGCTGATTATGAGTGATGGAAGGTACATGGGCAAGAGAAGTGAATGATTATGCTTACCACATAAACTGACATTTTCATTTTGACCTAAAACCATATACTATCTCAAGTGAAATATAGGCAACTATGCCCATTTCAGCTTATGTTTCCATCTTGGGTGGAGATGGTCTCATGAACCTCGAGCTTTACCCTTGATCCATGTAATATCATCTTGACCCCTTAATTGAAACACAGCTTGTTGTGCATGCTTGCTTACACATTGTTCTACATGTTGCTTCACAACCCTAAAGAACTGGCTGCTATCATGCATAGCCAAAATATTTCTTCTTGTAATATTTCTGATTCCCTACTTGGGGAAAAGATTGCTCTGTATTTCCTTAGCAAGCAAAGAGCTGCAAAATAGAACTGTTACTTCACAGTCCTAATTGTCTAACTGCTCTCACACAACTCAAGCATATTTTTCCTAATGCTTCTGGGGTCCAATTCAAAGTTTGCACAGGTGCTAATAGGTCTTTGCCCATGCAAACCAGCATTTGCGCTGGAGCCCAATATTCAAAAGGGCTTTTGCACAGACAAAGTGGGTTAGCACCTTTACAAAACATAATGTAAGCATGTAGGCAAAGGAGAGGTGTGGCCATGAATATGCATGCTGCCCCATATTCAGCAGCATTGTACTGCGCAAAAGGATTTAGTGCAGTCCTTTTATGCAGCACAAATACCACCCAACAAAACCCCAACTCCACTCTGGGCAGCCTCAGTGGCTGTTGGAGGTAATTTGGCTACCAAGTTGGTTGGTCACTGGGGGAGCACACCTTCCCCTGTGGTCTCTGGCACCCTCCTCACCAATCCCCTGGCCTGTTATGCAGAACATAATGTCACTGTTGCTAGTGGTGTCCTCCACCAACCACAGCCCCATTACTGTACATTCTGTAGTGGTTATCATGCCTCCCTCCCTCTGATCCTCAGCTCCTAGGTAGAATTAAATGCCTTGGGGATAGTGGTGCCCTCACTCTTCCAATCACAGACTCAATATAAGTGTATATCCTGGATAGTGTCCCCAATCACCTGCCTGGATGTGCAAACAACCCTCCCTGGCATTCAATGGTCCCCTGCAGCACCAGGCACCCTCCAACTCACCATATCCTCATCAGTGGCGTCACAGGTGCATACAGTGACTGGCATAGCCCTCCTCACACCTCTTCATCCAGTCACCATATGTACAGGCAGGAGTGCACCTCTTACTTACTGAACAGGGTGACATACCCTGTCCTATAAATAAGAGGTGTGCTTCTGTCTGTACATATGGTAGCACAAGGAGGTGTAGAAAGGCTATGTCAGTCAATGTATGTGCCTGCAGCATCACTGATGAGGATACAGAGAGTGGGGGGTGCCCAGTGCCATGGGGGGACAACTGGATGCCAGGGAGGGGCTTTTGTACATCAGGGCTGGTGATCGGGGAAACCACTGCCACCAGGGATATACAATTTTATGCTGGGGCTTGGATCACAAGGAGGTAGGGTACCACTACCACCAGGGCATTGATTCTACCTATGGGCTGAGATTGGAAGGATAGAGGGTGCCATTATCACTAGGGCATGTTATTCTATGTACAGAGCTGGGGATTGTGGGGAACACCACTAGCACTAGGGAATATAATTCTACTTATATGGCTGGGGATCAGAGGGGAGATCACTAGCACCAGGGTTATAGACACATCAGGGACCAGGCAATTGGGTGCTGACACTGTGCTAACTTGCTTTTGTACCTATGCAATGGGTTTATAAGGCATGCAAATGGTGCCTTAGCACCTTGCATGCCCAATGGGCTCATTTGTATTGGTCCTTTGAATACTGCAAATAGCACTCCAGTGCTATCCATTCTGGCAGCATACTCAGGAACCCTGTCAGAGCAGCGCTAAATGGCATAGCACTGGCTGATATGACCCTATATTCAGTTGCATAGCACCAGTGTACTATTCGACTGAATATAGCATCTTCAGGCACCGGGCAAGCACAAGGCACAGCACAAATATTTGCACTCTGTTTTCCGCGATATTTGAATATCTGACCCCTGATTTCTTACTTGGGAAACAACTGCACTACATTGCCTAAACAAGCTGCACACCAGGATTTTTGCTTTATAGCCCAAAATAACTATCACCTCACACAGATAAAAATATACTTCTTCTATAATATTGCTTATTTATATTTGGAAGAAAAAATCGATTTATTTCCAAAATCATAGATATGGCCACTTGTCAGGACAGAAAACATTAAAACAAAAAGCTGCCCTAGTAAAACATTAAAAGTAAAACACTGTAAAACAACACTGTAACTGAAGCTGCCTCTCACTTTCTTAGACGGCACATATGGGGAGAATGAAGTAGCTAGGATGGCAGTTGTGGATATAAAGGCACTTTCATTAGGCAACAGAAGGGGAGCCAGAGGGGTAAGGAAGGATAGGTGGAAGTACTGTAAATGAATGCCAGTGGACCAGGAAACAACAAGGATGAGCTGCAGACAGTTATGACAGATGATGAGCTGGACACAGGGGTAGTTACTGAAAAATGGGCAAACTAAAATAACAGCTGGGATCTGTAGGTCCCAGGTTACTCTTTATTTACTGTAAAGAAGACAAAGTGGACACTTGGGGTAGCAGTGTATGGAAAGGAGTCTATGGAAGTGCTTGAGGAAAAGTCTGTATCTGAGAGGGAGGGAGTGGAGTCGCTGTGGCTTCTGGTAACTGAGGTAGTGGGGGGTAGGGCAAGCAGGATGAGAATGATGCACAGACCAAAGCAGCAAGGATTTGAAAATGTATACTTATGGGAAATTTTAATTTCCCAGACATACAGCAGGAAATTCTAGAAGCCAGGGGCATAAGGAAGTAAAGTTTGTGAAGGTCATGCAGGATTGCTTTCTCAAACAGTGGGTAAAGGAGGCCACCAAAGATAAGAACACCTTGAACCACATTACGTCCAGCCAGCACATTATCAGTGACATCAAGGTTGAAGATCCATTAGGTCAGAGCCGCCATAATTCTATAAGATTTAGCATTGTGATGGAAGCCAAATGGGCTTACTCCTATACCATGGTCTCTTTCAGAAAATGAAATTTGCTACAATGGGAGAGTTAATTAGTGATAGACTGAAGAACACAGATGATATCTAAAGGGGCAGGCAATACTGAGAGTCATTAAAAGGTCAGGAATAGGGTATAGATATGTGAAGTGAGGAAAACTTCACTTTGTGGAAAATTCATAAAGTTTTCGGCACTGCAGGAAGTTCTTTGCTTCATGAAGTTGGTACAGTACACTGCAGGTATAGTACATTGCAAGGAAAAATTACATTCCATGGAAAACTGTTTCATGGAAGGCTATTCCATGGAATTCAAAGTTATTCCACAATGAGCAAAGAGCCCTCATTGTGAAAACATGGCAATGTGTAGAGTGGGTACTTCACAGGAACTTCACCATTAAGGTTTTAATACACTTCATCTCTATACTACAGGTTTCCCACAAGTGCATTTTATGTCAGCAAGACAAATAAATGCAGAAAGTAACTTTGTAAAAGTAGTATCAACTATTAAGAGAAGGAATTTGTCTTATAATAAGATATATATAGCATGTATAATTCTGTACTTTGTTTCATGTAAGTGTTGTCTGTATTAATTGTTATAAATGTATGAGAATACCCTGGAAATGTAAATATCATTAATTTTTTTTTAATTATGGTGTACTGTGTTTAATGTATTTTGTATGATTAATGTAAGAGTAACTGAAACTGGCCTTTTGGACCTCACTGTAAATGAGCTTCGCTCAGTGGAGTTATCCATATTCATTATCATGAATAAAATGTTACCTACCTACCTACTGTACCTACTTTGGTTTGATGGTAAGATGAAGGAAGTAATCATGGAAAAAGAGAGCTTATTGGACCTGCAAGAAGAAATTGTCAAAGGCCAACAAGGAGCTGTATAAAGAAAAGTTAGACATTAGCAAACACATTAGGAAGGCAAAGCTAATGCTGAACTAAGGATAGTGGAAAGGTTAAACAAAGTAATGAGATTTTCAGACATATTAGAGAAAAAGAGAGAAACAGGGCTATGTAGAAAGAGTGTCAAAGAATGGGTTGAAGCTGAGGGCGATAGTGGGAAAGTAAATTTGCAAAATGAGTATTTCAGTTCTGCACCTGTTTGTCTCTTTCAGTAAATAATGTCATTAACTGTGCTGTAACCTCATTTGGGACTTGACTTTTGCCTTGTTGTGAGTGCTGAGCTTTTTCTTTACTTCATGACTGTTTATTTACCTCAGGCCCCAGGCCTCTGAAGAGGCTTAGTACTGTGCTGTACTTAACGTGTGTTCACAGTGGCAGCTTTAGGCCCAATACCAATTGGTGGAATTACATTTGGGGACCTGAAAGACAGAAAGTTGAGCTAGGCAAAACATCCAAGAACATGACACTCAGTGGGGTACAAAATCTAAAGGTTAGCAACCCCATGGCCAGCAGAAAAGGGGGATGGGTTTCCATGCAAATTGCCCACATGCCAGTTCACAATCACAAGGTGACTGACCACAGGTTGCATTATCCCATGTATGTCATCGGCTTCTAGGAGTTGCAGTAGTATGAAAGATACTACTGATGGCCAGGCAGTTACAACATGGGACACGCCAATGAGGGAGGGAAACCACTGGTTCTCCAGGGCTAATGAACACAAAGGGAGCTGGAAGGAGACCACAGGAGCAGCAGGCAGTGATTTAGCAGGGGTTAGAGAGTGGAGAACTACTGGACCACCAAAGACCAAGGAACTTCATAGGAATCATATGAATCATAGGAATACTATGAGTCAGTAGTGTTAGCCATTAGTGACTCACCATTTTATAATGGACTACTGTTTATGATTACCTATCAGGTATTTATCCAGCTCGGACTTGTGGAAATTGGGGTCACTTGTCAGCAGGATGTCCTTTTGTCCAGTGCTACCAATGGGTTAATCTATATCGGTGCAACACTCACCTGTCAACACCAATATAGGTATAGGCAATGTGCCAACTGACATTTCTGCTCCAGACACTGTGGCTTCCAGGATGAAAAGCAGCAAAGCCCCAACCCAGGAAATAGTCATACTTCACCCCAAAACTAAATATAACCCTCTGGGGTGGACATGCCCTGAAGGGGTAGACATTGAGTGGTAAAGGGTGGCATGACTGAGGGACAGTCTAACATCAAGATTGCCTGTATCATCATTGCCCTTATTGTGGTACCCTAATTGCAGCAACAAAATTCAGTCACCATTTTAACGGTATACCCTACCAATGCAGGACACTTTTGAGCATCAAAGTCATGAGCTGGGCAATATCACAATGTCAGGAGGTGGCAAATGTTTGGGTGTATGCCAGGATGTTTTTCCTTTTTATTTAAAATTTTGATTACCAGGAAAGGCATGCAGAGCTTAGGCTCGCTTCCAGGTATGACCTGGGGAAAGGGTACAACAGTAGGTAACTAATGCAACATAGTAAAGTCAGTCCATTAAACATAAGAAAAATAGTGCTAGTGTGGCTACAAGCCAGAGTGCAGCATTGTTTACAAAATATGAAAAGCAAGAATGTATAATGGAATTCATATAGTTACATGTAGGTGGTTACAAATGCATGACAGCTGAATATGGAGCCTTAATAGGCATTTTAGAGAGAGGATAGATGGGGAGATTTTGGGGAAAATGGAGGCTGATTCAAGAGAGCAGAAAAATGGTAAGAGAAAGCAGCATGACCACAACTAGAGTGTGGGAGATGGGTAGAGAGGGTGTGTGAGTCTCTGGAACGTATAGCGTAGGCAGAGGAAGCTAGAGGAGAGAGGAGGAAGGATAGGTAGGGGAAAATGAGCCAAACCGGTATTTGGCAATGAGATTGCACAGTGTGTCTGGCAATGTAAGGGTAGGGGAAGCAAAGACAGAGATGTATGAAGTGAACAATGATGAGAGTGGGGGGCATGTTTGTAGTAAAGTGGCAAAAAGCATTGCAGAGGGTATCCAGTCTGGTGAGTGAGGAGGAGGAGGCAAAGCTGTAGACTACACTGACATAGTCAAAAATGGGAGAATCAATTTGAAACCAGCTCACGGTGGTCAGGAAGGAAAAGCAGTCCTTGTTATTGTATAGAGCACCACGTTTGGGGTGGAGCTTGGAGTGGAGAGTCTATATGAATGGAGAAGTCCAGTTTGCTGTCCAGCTAAACTCCCAAATATTTGTAGGCAGGACTGCCCCTGAGTTGGGTGCCATCAAGGGTAGTAAAGATGGGAGAATGTAATAACCTGGCTAGCTTCTGGCCTGTACTGAAGGTCAAGGGCACAGTTTTTTGTCGTTGACTTTGAGTTGGTTGTCTTGGAGCCATTACAGAACATTTAGGAAGTTTGGCTCAAGAGGAACTTCGACTGCTGTGGCTGAGAGACTACATGTATAAATTACCATGTCATCAGCACACATATGTATGGTCGAGGAGACACAGACTGAGGGGAGGTAATTTAGGAACATGGAAAATAGAACTGGGCCCAAAATACATCTTTGGGGCACACTAGCCAGGATGTTAATAGATGCAATCCTCCCATGAACATACGGAATGACCCAGTGATGCATGTGACAATTTGATTATAGCAGACTGAGGCATCAGCAGTAAACTGCAGGTGCTAAGTGCTCATCTTGCATATCCCAACTGAGAATGATAACTGGGCCCATGGGTTCAGCTTAGGTCCCAAATAAATGGAACCCAGAAATCAAATATCTTAATCAAAAGCTCAATATACGAAGCAATAACACGTGACAGGTGTACATTATGCTAGATTGCTGCTTTGCCCCAAGTGGGTTGTTTTCAACCACCTGGGAAATGTGGTAGTCTAGCATAATGCACTCCTTGGATTGTGTTATTACAGGGGCCCCTATATTTAGGGTTGTATGGGCACTTCAATGTTAAAGTCCAAATTTTGCACTTTAATAACTTTGCTACCATTGAACAGATTTGCTTAAAGTTTTGCATGCACAGTCTCATTGGGTAGATCTTTTGACCTGCCAAGTTTGGTTCTGGTCAGTTGTGTGGATTCTGAGATACAGATAATGCAAAAAGTAAATTTTTCTGAATATTTTCCCAATGGTTAGAATGGGTTTTCTGTCAACTTGGCTAGTGCCCAGATGGTTTGGAATTTTAGTCTGTAATTTACAGGGTAGAAAGGACTGATCCACAGATGTGCCTTTTGCTTGTTTGGAGAAAATATTAACCCATTCCAAAGTTATTTAATTTTGAAATGTGAAATACTTGGTTCTGAGCATGCTCAGTAAGCATCAAAATAGCTATATGAAATGAAAAAAGATTTTTTATATGACATCATCCTTTTCATTTAAATAAAATTATTTTTCATATGGCCACCATCTTGTTTTCAGTTTTGCCTGAGAAATTCAAATTTGAACCCCTCAAAATGATATTCTGGGAGGAACCAACACATATAGCTTGCTTATCAGTACCCCCTTAGCTGCATTCTGCACTTCACAGCTCGAGAAATGCCCTTAAAATGTGTTTTTTTAGCATTGAAATTCTCTTTGTATTGACATCATACAAAAAATATTTGTTTTGTATGCACTCATGAAAAACAATCTTTTTCATATGGGAAATCAATGTATTTCAGTTGGATTTTCAACTTTGTGCACAACTTTGATATTTTTGTATATTTTACACCACATTTCAAAATTCTTTGAGACCCCTCCTCATGAGCAATGGAGGTGTCAGTTTGTAAATTCTGCCCAAAGGCGATTTCACACTTGGTTGGCAAAATCATATTTTGGGTGGGATTTCAAAATTTGTACCATACCTGTTCATGAGGTGGGGTCATAAGAAGGGTGTGTTGAAAATTTGAGGTCAAAATATAATAAAATGGCCATGTTGTGCGATCTCGTTGACATTTCTATGCTCGCTTATAACTTTGTTAATTTTCAATATTTTAACAGCAATTATCAACATAGCCATTTCTTTACACCACCTCATGAATGTGACAGCTGTTATTTTCAAATCTTGCACAAAATGTCTTTTCATGTCACTGCCACAGAATTGGCGCTGCAGTGGCGTGGAATGACATTTTGGTGGGGATTTCGCAATTGTTACAATCAGATTGTTGAGGGGGCAATAGAAAGGCTATGTTAATAATTTGGTTGTTGTTGTCTTACAAATGGAAGTGCAGGGCCTGAGCGCCTGTACTTCCCCATAAACATACATACAGTATATGCATCTATGGAGGGATGGGAGCTCAGGGTCCTCACACTATCTCAAAACATTAAAGATTCATGGGTGCACTGGAAAATAAGGATACCATTATACTATCTCAAAAGTAAGAAATTCTTTGCAAAAAAACTGCGTTAATGCAACATTTAGGCTTCAGGCTAAAAAAGACAAAAGTAGGAAAATGTGGTTTAGGGTTCCTAACCTAAGACCCCAAATACCACCCTAAAGCAAATCAGGGTGGAGTCTTCATAGGTTGTCAACCCTAAAACTCACCCCATTCTATACTCTCCAGAAACATACACACCTCATAGGGTGAGCTTTAGGGTTGACAACCCCTAAAAGACTTTGCCCTGATATGATTTTGGGGTGGTATTGGGGCCTTAGGGTTGGAAATCCTAAAGCCACATTTCCTTACTTTTGTCACTTTAGCCTGAACCCCAAATGTTGTATCAACACAGTTTTTGCAAAGAATTATACTTTTAAAATAGTTGTTTTGGAGTAATGGTTTCACATTTAAATAATAATAATTAAATATGTAAACATTAATGAATTTGTATTTTTTTATAAAGAAGTTCCTCCACCTGTTGAAACTACATGTTTTATTTTTTTGTTTATGTTTTTGTAGGACAGTAATCCTAAACATGCTTCCATAATTTAGTTCTTGCACAGTGTTGGGCAAGACCCTTCCACCCAAACTATCTTTGCCACAGGGAGTGACGAATTTTTTAAATTTTCAAAATATACATTTGCTCATAGGAGGTCGGTAATGTAATCATTGCTAGCAGTGAACGTAAAATGTGAGTGCACTTGCACTTGCATCTTTCAAAACATCAACACTGAGTGTTAAGAAAACAAGTTTTCTACAGTTACATGCTGTTTAAAAATGATCTTTCATTGTATGGAGGAGCACAACTGGTAACACGAGTGGTACTGCTGCTAAAAGTAAAGCATGATTGTGATTTTGCTAGTGTCTTTTAAAATTAATAATCCCATATTTAGGAGAACAACAAAGTTTGTGTAGCCGTGGTTTATGTTTTTGGGGGTTAAATGGGGACAGGTAGTTGACATTCAAAGAGCCATTGTACTCGCTGGAATAAACAGTAACTTTAAGAAGTATTCAGCTTTCATTTCTTATATCTGAAGTATTTTTTTTATTTTCTGTTTTGCTAATTAGAACATTTCTTACCTGACATCACTAAGATCGATGTGTGGAACAGCACTCTACCCAAGGCTGACGTTGTTCTTTTCCTGTCTGTACATAATCAGCATTGTGACTTCACTGACTGTGACATTGCAACCAATAAGTGCCACCTTTCTGCTGCTTGGCTGGTCACATTTAACTTGTGATGTAACAATGAGTGAGGTCACATTCTGATGATGAAAAGTAGCAAAATAATTAGACATGCCTGCTTCAAGGTGAAGCGTTGCTTTTCACATCACACTCAATACAAATCAGTAAAAACATCTAATGAGCACACAGAAAACACTTCAGAAATAAAAAGTAATGAGGGACTATTTCTAAAATTTTGCAGACATTTTCTGATTGCTATTTTTGGCACTACAAGCAGTTTAACAGCACTTTGAGTGCTGATCAGTGTTGCTCACATATTGAGATTACTGAGGGGAAAAACATCTGGCTGCCAATTCATTTTTACAAAATCTTGTGGCATTTGGATATGTGATGAGGCTAAATATCAGGATAACCATGCGATGGACGACATCAGAGCATGGCCATGTGACTGGTTTAGCCAATTAGATTATTGGAATTTTCTTACTATTTTATAAAATATACTAAATAACTGTAACGTTTAGCAGGATGGGCATAAATTGCTAACAAATGAGTTTGAAATTTGAATAAGGTAGAATCCAACCCTCAAGAGGGTTTTGTCTCCTCCTGGTCAGGAGAGACATTTTGACAGTATTGTACAGGACGGCAATTCCATTTCCCATATAGCACCTATATAAACCTAGAACTGCTTCACACCAGTAAATATGTTTCAGTTCAGAATGTCTAAATTCAAAAGGTGTGACCCACTCTGGGCCTTAGAGGTCAGGCTATTAAGCTATAAATTATTCTTAGAATAAGTCATGGTGGTAATCCTCCAAGGAACATTACAGATTTGGAAAGAAACAGCATCTGTTGGCCAGTGAAGGACACTGAAGACTGACAGAGACACTCACAAGAAAAGCAGACATATAGTAAATACACCATAAATCATGTGGAAAGATCACACAAGTAAATAATGAAGTCATCCTTCATGTTACCCATCATGGTCCTCCAAGCATTCATCTTATGGGGTAAAAGTACATACTCATGCAAACTTCAAATGGAAGACTGTAAATGATGCTTTACTAAATTAGGTTATGTGTGCTTAATAAATACTGGTGTGTGGTTGTTAAAGAGCCCTAATACCTTCGAGAAAACCTTATAATAAACTGCGAATCCTCGAAGAACTTAACCTTAACTTTGCCACTGCCAGGTTGGCATTTGACTCTCCACATATGCTAGCCAAGTGAATAGCAACACTAGCCCAGATTCTACACATGCTACTCCACCTCATCCCTTCCAGTTGTGCCTGTTTAGCTACAAAGAAGTCAAGACATAATTTTAGCCTTGACACCAAGAAAAGTGCAGGAGACGATGGCCTTGAATCATTTTTCTTGTGGCTAGGCTATGCCCACCTCACAGCCCCCATCCTTCACATCTTCAACCTCTCTATTACCACTGCCACTGTTCCATCCTGCTGGAAATCTGCCCATGTTCTTCCTCTCTTCAAATCAGGAGATCCTTGTGACTTAAACAACTACCATCCTATCTCTATCTTGCCCGTTCTCTCCAAAGTGCTGGAAAAACTTATATACAACCAACTAAAACATCATCTTGAAGCGCACTCACTCCTAAACCTGGCCCAATCTGCTTCAGGTCAAAGCACAGTATCATCTCAGCCTTGGCTAAAGTCTCTAATGACTGGATCCATGCTATGGACACCAAGAAGGTTACTGGTGCAGTCTTTCTAGACCTTAGTAGGCCTTTGGCAAGGTAGACCATCACCTCCTAATCACCTGTCTTGCCTACATAGGTGCCACTCCACTTACCTTACAGTGGTTTAACAGTTATCTCACGGGAAGGATATAAATAGTCAAAGCTAATGGCCTACTATTTGCCCCCTTCCAATTGCCAGAGGAGTCCCTCAAGGCTCCATCCTAGGACCAATAATTTTTTCCATGTGCATCAACAACCTTGACTCCTACATAAAGAACTCTAGCATACATTTCTTTGCGGACGATACGGTTTGTACACATCAGGCTCGTCTTAACTGAGGTCAGGGAAGCACTTCAAGCTGACTTTATCCAGTTAGAAAGCAACCTTATCAATGTCAAGCTTCTCTTAAATGCCAAAAAACCAAGACAATGATTTTCTGGAGACTTGCCTTGTCTGGTGCCCTACCTACCCACCTAAAAACTTTATAGTTACCTCCCTAGGTGAACCCTTGGAAGTCGTGCCTAAATTTAAATATCTAGGTATGTGGATAGAAAACAAGCTTTCCTTCAATGATCACACTGAAGATCTATCAAAGAGGCTTAAAGCACACTTGGGTTTCTTCTTTAGAAATAGGACTCTTTCTCTCGTGACCACAAAAGACTTGTCCAAGCAACATTCCTTCCTTGCTTGACTACGGAGACATTATCTTTATCTCCTCCCCAACCTTGAGCCTATCTAAACTGGACGACTCTATCACCGTGCTCTTCACTTCATTACTAACTCATGTACAGGACCCACCACTGTGATCTTTATGCAGCAGTTGGGTTGATTCTCTCTTGCCACCAGATGCCTCCTGCATGCTGGCATTTGGACCTCAAATTACTACTCCACAAACTGCCTGTATATTTAATGTCTCTCATACACATCTCTCGATAGCGCCTACTCCCTAAGGAAATCCAACCTTATCCTACTAGATGTTCCCAGGACATGTACCACAGCTGGCCAAAGAGCTGTCTCATACGCCTCCCAAACATTTGGAACCAACTACAAGCCATGTTGAAGCTAACCAGTATCGTATCAATTAACTCCTACAAAACACTAGCTATCTCTAAATTAAAAGACATATGTAGGTGCTACTAGGACTCAACGCCAAGTCAACTTCCTAGGTACCAACTGGCCCTTTACTTATTAAGCTGGAAATGTGTTGTATAATTTAGGCAAGGTTAAAGCTGGAATGTACTGCATATATAGCATAAGGACTTCTATTGTGTATACCTCTTGTATTATATATTTTTATTTGTTGTTCTATATTTTATATCTCCTGTCTATGTAATTGCGAACTGTATGTGTATGTGCCTCAGGACCTCCTTGTGAATGAGCTTGCTCAATGGAGTCTTTCCTGCAATAAACTTGAACTTGAAAAACTTGAACTTGAACTTATAGTAATGTAATATTTTGACACATTCAGATTTCCATAGTTGCTGTGTTTATCTTATCATTGCTCTTTATTGTTAGGGACATTTCTATGCAAACATGATTTTGTGATGTAGACTACTGCACATGCTATTTGTTTACAACTGGGGTTATTATTTGCTGTTTGTAAGCTCATGCTTGTTTCCTCAGAAATAGATTGTGATGTCACAAGTAGATGATTAACACTTCATTTGTGAGGTGTAACCCAGAAGCACCAGTGGAGCATAACACGCTACCATTTGGGGATTGTGGTTCTCTGTGTGAACCTGTCCAATAGCTCTGGGCTTTTGGTACTGTAGAAGTGCTATGGAGACAGAACTATCTGGCTTTGGCAAGAGGGTGGTAGAATCCTTGCTGGTACATAGTCTCCTACAAGAGTTAAGGGCAGTATGGGGCATTATGTATAGCAACACAATGTCCTACCTGCACAAAAGTCCAAAATTATGAGGACTGCATGAGCACTTAAGGCTTTGAGTGGGCTGACCAGGAAGAAAATGCCACTGTTTGTATCTTTGACATGCCATACTGCACAATGCCACCAGTTATAAGGCTATTGCTACCTCTCCTGACCTCAGAAGCCAACGTTGCATCAGACCAGAGAGTTCTCTCATCCTTCAGTGGTCCAGTGGGGAGAGGGCTTCCTGAGGTGTCCTCAGTTCAGCAGCTTTAGATTGGAGGTTGCATTGTGCTGTGAGGCAACTGGAGAAGTTACAGGTGTGTGTCTATGCAAAGAGACCTCCTATGTTAGCAACTCAGCTGGGGATACAAAAAAAATATAAAAGAGACTCCATCTGTAGTAGCCATAGCAGATGAAGTTAAAGGAACAAAGGTTCTGTTTTCAGCTCAGTGGAGATGGGGAAGTTCAAGAGGGCTGGAGGAGGGCCAGTGTGGCCTTGCACAAAAGCAGCAGCAAGGAGGATGCCAGCAACTACAGGCCAGTCAATTTCATATCTGTGATGGGGAAGTTAATGGAGACAGTACTGAAGGTGAGGCTCGTGGAGCACCTGGAGGCAAAAGGACTGCAGGATCACTGGCAGCATGGTTCACAAGAAGGAGTTCATGTCAAACTAATCTCATACATTTCTTTGACTGAGTTACAAGGAGGTGAATCAAGGGAGAACAATGGATGTGGCCTGTCTGGACTTTAGTAAGGCTTTTGATGCTGTGCCGCACAGGGGCCAGTTAAAACGAAGCAGCCTGGGGTGGCAGAGAAAGTGACAAGCTGGGTATGAAACTGGTTAAGGGATAGGAGGCAAAGGGTGGTGGCAAACAGTAGTTACTCAGGTGATAGGAGAATTACTGCTGGGGTGCCACAGGGTTCAGTGTTGCAAATGGTCCTCTTCAATGGCTTCAAAGCAACATTGTGGAGGAGCATGAGGGTAACTGTGTCTCTTTGCAGATGATACAAAAATCTGCAAAAGGACTGACACTCAAGAAGGGGTGGAGAGAATGCTAGGGGATCTGAGGAAAGAATAGTCTAGGGGTGGTAGCTGGGCTCAATGCTAAAAGGTGCAAAGTTATACATTTAGGGCTGCAGAACCCAGGGCTTTGTATAAGATGGGGAGTGGTTCCTACTGTCACTAAGCAAGAAAGAGACATGGGGTTATCATATTTGATGACCTCTAGGTATCTGGGCAATGTGACAAAGCAGTTGGAAAGGCTAGCAGGATGCTGGGGTTCATTGGGAGGAGGATTTCTAGCAAAAGGAGCGAGGTGGTGCTTCTGTTGTATTGCTCACTAGTGAAGCCCAGCCTGGAGTATTGTGTCCAGTTCTGATGCCACAATTCTGCAAGGACATTGAAAGGGTGGAGGCAGTACAGAGGAGGGCAACCAGAATGGTGAGGGCATTGCACAAGACACCATATGAAGAAAGGCTGCAGGAACTCAACATGTACTCCCTGCGAAAGAGGAGAGTGAGAGAGGACATGACTGAAATCTACAAGTGCCTCACAGGAATAAACAGGGTTTAAGAGGAGGGTCTATTTCAGAAAATGGAAGGTACTTGAATAAGAGGGCATGTAATGAACCTAAGAGCGGAAGTTTAGGAGAGATGTGCAGAAATACTTCTTCACAGAAAGGGTGGTGAATGTCTGGAACAGCCTGCCAGAAGAGGTAGTGGGGGCAAAGACTGGGGAGAACTTCAAGCATGTGTGGGATAGGCACAGGGCATATTAAGTAGATAAATGGGGGAGGAGTGACACCTTTTACCAACTAGGGTCAGTGGTGATGGAATAGGCAGGGACAAGAGGCAGACTGGATGAGCATAAAGGTTCTTTTCTGCTGACAAAATCTGTTTCCATGTTTCATGCAAATGTCATTTGTAATAAGCAAACAGGAGTACACCAACTTTGAAGCAAAATTAACTGAATTGTTTCTAAATATTTTTCACAGCTTTTCTGAGTCACCAGTAGATCTCTAAGCTCTAGTTTCTCATATGCAACCATTCAAAAAGGCATCACATAAGAAACTGCCATTTAAAAGACATAAAAATATGTTCCAGCTGTTTAAACAGGTGACAGGTCCAATGTTGTTAAATAAAGAATGATTGCAGTTTAATAGCACCCTGAAGCAATGTTTCTTAAGTATCAATAAATTCCATAGGACTGGAGCAGCTTGGCTCCAAAGTTATAGCAATTTTAAAGGGAAAGCCACCTCAACCTATTTTCTGTATACCTATGTCATTTGTAGGAATGAACAATGGTTCCTCTCTTGCATCCCCTAATACAAGCCTAACTCAAATATAAATGAGGTCACTTCACTCTGTTCTGCTCAGGTGTGAAAACCTGTTTGACTACATTGGCAAGGGTCATCACCATACTCATGCAAGGCATCATGAGAGCTGATGATGATATCTTCATAGGCCACTTTGTCTCTTGCAGTCTTCACCCCTGAGAGTTTATAAAGGGGAACTTCTATTACTTTGCCCACATCGGTGCACAAGTATTGTTTTCTTTCTTACCATGGACATTTTAGAATGAACTATGGAAAGGATCTCCTGTAGGGCACACACAGGTGGCACCTACCCCAGGCAGGGTGGAACACTTCCAGGTAACCAATACCTGTGCAGAACTGAGTGCCACCTATTGACACTTATTTAGGATATGGAGGTAGAGAGTGGCTCCCTCACAATATGAACCACAGTTGGACCAGCCCTTGTATGATGTATCACTTGCCCATGCAATTACCTTGGTCACTACTGACCCAGCTCAGGCCCCTTAGTTTGGTCAAAGCCTAGTTAAACTGATTAAACCTGACTCTTGAAATGCTCACATGTGGCATGATGATTACCAGTTTGTTATCTGACCTTACTGAGGTGTACTCCAGGTCCTTCTTAACCATAGTTGCCTGCACTTCCCTAGAGATGGACTCCTGTGCAACATGTGGAGCTGGAAGGGAACCACAGGAGCCCCAGTGACCTCCTTTAGAGGTGGCACCATTACTTCTATGAAGGCTTTCCTAGGAGCCTCTCAGGTGGAGTCATTTGCTGGTCTGTGCAATCAGAGCACAGATACCATAGGCTTCTTCCACTGTGCTGTCATGGGAGGGCCTTTCATCACACCTGAAGGGCAAGGTTTACTGGTGTTTCCCTCTGGCTCTCTTCCTTCACTCCAGCAATATTCAGAATAAGGCACCAAAACTACTACACCAAGCCCTGCTAGCCTCTTACCTATATATGCAAGGGATGGAGGGCAGCGCAATAAATACTCATGTTCAAGCCACATGGGCAGGCCATGAGGGACAGGAGCAGAAACATCCAGACATTCATCTCAGCTGGGCTAGGCAGGAAACAGTGCTAAGGGAACCAGTAAACCCTTAGTTGGCCCACTAATAACCTGCCTTGAACAAGGAAATGAAAGGCTAGTTACATACAGTAGCTTTTTGGTGAACAGAGCCATGCATGATTTTTTGTTTGTTTGTTTTTTGTTTATTACGCCACCAAATTAAGGCAGCAGTGCAACTCAGGACTTGAAAAAAAGGTTTTGTAAATAGGTGGGCAAACAAAGGCAGGCTCGAGTCTGGCTCAAGCCTATTGCCTGCCTTTGGCTCAACACAACCTGTATGAGTAATTGAGAGCCAAGGTCAAGTTGAGCCAGTACTGATAAAAGCAAGTGCATTTCTTGTGTTCCTGTACCTCATGGCCTGCCCATGCAGCTCAAACATGAGTATTATGTTCTCAGAGGTCCTCCCAGTATGGTGCAAAGGGACAGCATGAACAAGATCAGGAGCAAGGAGATCGAAAATGTAATGCCTGACTGCATGAATGGTGCCAGGTAAAGGATACCACTTTATAAGAGCCTGGGGAACGTCTGGGAGAGAAGACTATCAAGTTTGATGGCCTTCACCTAACCAAAGAAGGGGTGAGTGTGCAGGGCAGAAATTTGACAGCCCTTCATACATTTAAAGTAGATGAGGGGAAGCATGACACTACTAAACTCTAATGACATGTTTTTCCTGTATAAAAATAAATATCTTATCTATCTATCTGTCTGTTTATTGATGGGAACTTAGCCATTCATTCCCTTATAAGCAAAGGACTTGCTACCACAATCTTTGTGCTACCATTGGAAGCAGGAAGAGACTTTAAGGAACGGAGTGGGGCCATGATGATGGAAACCAGCAGAATAATCCAAAAGAAGGAAGAACATTAAGGCCCCTGGTTTATGGAAAGGGGTGTGCTCAATGCCAGAAGTCTCGGCAACAAGACCAGTGACATATAAGCATTGATGGGCAGAACGCCAAGTAGACCTGGTGGCCATCATGGAAGCTTGGACCTCAGAAAACAATGACTGGGATCTCTGATACCAGGGTACTTGCTCTTTATACAGGATAGAAAGGGAACCAAGGGGTGGGGTAGCACTTATTAGGGATGGACTAGTGGCCACAGCACTCCAGTGCCAACATCAGCAGGAAGGAGGGTGTAGAATCCTGTGGTACAATTAAGCTCAACATCAGGGAAGAAAGTCTATATCAGGGTGGTATACAGACCTCTGGGGCAGGCAGAGGACAGGGCAAGAAGTTTCTGGAAGAAATCAGAAGTTTGACACAGAGAGGGACACAGTGGTGGTTGGAGACCTGAACATGCCTGATGTTGTCTGGGGCATCCCAATGTCTAAATCATCAAGGAATCAATCTGTGTAGAAGCCTTACAAGACTGCCTTCTCACACAACTAGTAAGTGAGCTAAGTAGGGTAGACACCATCTTGATGTGATCCTCACTAACTCGGAGATAGTTAGTGCTGTTAGAGTTTGTGAACCACTAGCAAACAGTGACCACAACTCTGTCTTGTTTGAATTATCCCTAGGGATTGTGAAATCTCAGTCCAGGGCAGAAGTCCTAAACTTTAGAGGAACTATCTTCAAAAACTTAGGAATTAGCTAGGGAAAACTAGTGAGAATCCAGGAGCAATTGAAAGTAGAAGACATATGAGGATTCATTAAACAAGCCATCTTAAAGGGTAAACAACTATGTGTAAGGATGGTAGCAAAAAGAATAAACATAAAAGACCCATATGGTTCACTAAACAAGTCAAAATGGCAATTAGGACCAAGAGAGAGGCTTTCCACATCTTTAAAGGAAACCAAGTAACAGAGAATGTAAGATTATGTTTATAAGAATAAGGAAGCCAAGAGGATGGTGAAACACACAGGATCGGTGGCTGAACTTCAGATAGCGGAGGGGCCAAAGCAGGGAATAAACAATTTTTAGGTATATACAAGAAAAAGGAAGAAAGGGAATAGTAGTTGGGAGGAATAGTTAAACTTAAAGATGGTGATAGGATAGTAGAAGATGATAGGCAGAAGACCGCTGTTTTGAAAACTTTCTGTTCAGTGTTCATCAAAGAACACAACAGCCCATTGCCTGACAGTAGTATTAAGGTAGTGGACAAGGGTGTCCCACAAATGGAAATGCCAACATTCATCACCAGTAGGGTTAAAAGGAGCTTGAGCAAATAAAGCAGGACAAATCACCAGGGCTAGATGGAATACACTCAAGGGTGCTAAAGGATTTAACAGGGCAATTAGCGACCCCTTGGTGCATTTGTTTAACCATTTACTCAGATGGGAGTATTGTCAGCTGACTGAAGAAGAGCTGAGGTGGTGCTGCTGCAAAGGGCAGGAGCAGAGAGAGATTAGTAACTATAGGGCAGTTAGCCTCACATCAGTGGTGGGAAACTGATGAAAGTCTTGATTAAACAGGATCATGTAGAGTATCTGAACAAGGACAGCCTTCAGGATGACAAGCAACACAGATTCATAGAAGGTAGATCATGTCAGATGAACTGGATTACATTCTTCGACTGGGTGACTAGGAAATTGGACAGGGACCATTCAGTAGATCTCCTCTACTTTGACTTCAGCCGGGCCTTTGACTCAGTACCATATAATTGCCTGCTGAAAGAGTTGGAGGACATGGGCACTGCAAAGAATATTGTTACATGGGTAGGAAACTGGCTTAAGGACAGAAAGCAGAGAGTGGTTGTCAATGGGTAGAGGTCAGATGAGGGTGAGGTCACTAGTGGAGTTCCCAGGGCTCAGTCCTGGGTCCAGTATTGTTTAATGTATTCATCAATGAGATTGGGGTAGGTATACAGGGCAAGACTGCTGTCTTTGTAGATGATACTAAAATAGGTGGTAGGGTGGACAGTGAGAAAGTGGTAAAGAACCTGCAAAATGATCTGCAAAGGTTGGAAAACCCAAAGATCACATTTTGGCTTCATGGGGTCAGACTCTGTGCTTCACAGGAAGAAAGGGACCTAGGTGTTATCATCTGGGACGCCCTTAGCAGACCCACAGACATGCAACACTGCTTATAGCAAGACCAAAAAATGGTAGGGTGTATTGGAAAAGGATTTGACAGCAGGAACAAGGAGGTGATACTGCAACTCTATAGGCTTCTTGTGAGACCCCACCTGAGTACTGTATCCAGTTTCAGAGCCCACACCTTAAGAAGGACAAAACAGACTAGAGACCATGCAGAGAAGGGAGACAAAATGATACAGGCTATGCAAGGGCTTTCGATGACGGGCGATTGGAAGCATTGAATATGTACTCACTGGAAACTGGGGGATGATAGAAATTTTCAAGTATCTGAATGTAATAAATAAGTGCCCTACTCTGAACTGTTCAACAAGGTTTCCAGCTCTAATACTAGAGGGCATGAATGGAAGCTCTGGGAGGGTGCTTCGGAAGGAACTCAGGAAACATTCTTTCTCAGAATGGGTCATTGAGCATTGGAATTGGCTGCCCGCAGAGGTGGTGGGAGCCAAGACAGTGACAGCATTCAGACTGAGCAGGAATAAAGAGAATGCTGGAATAAAAATCCAATGAAATTGTAATGGGTAGGGATCAGAAGGAGGGCTAGGTCCTGGGATCTGAGAAGGTCTTGCAAAATATTGGGCAGATTTGATTGATCTTTGTCGCCTTTCATCATCAGTTTTCTATGTTTCTATGTCTCTAAATGCCTCAGTGTGGAACTTAAGGAGACTTCAATATTCCAGACGTGGACTGGAGCATCCCAGCAGCAGCATCAACTAGCAGCAGATTTATCCTGGACTCCTTCAGGGTGCCTTCCTCAAGCAACTGGTCATGGAACCAACTCGTCAGAAGGCAATACTGGACCTTGTGCTCACAAACAGGGACAGTGTGATGGGGGTAACAGTGGGGAGCACCTGGGAAACAGTGACCACCAGTCATTGTGGTTTGAAATCACAGAAAGAATAAACCAAACCACACAAAAACACGATCCTGGATTTTAGGGGCAGACTTTGGGAAAATGGGAGATACTTGAAAGAGGCATTAAGGGAATGGGACAGGAATCTGGGGTTGAGGAACAGTGGGCAGTATTTAAAATGGGGATTACAAGAACAACAGAATTATGCATTAAGCAGGCTAGCAAGAGGAAAAGAAAGAGGCAACCATTATGGTTTTCCAAAGAGGTAGCAAAGAAAGTGAAAGCCAAAAGATTGCATTCAGGTAATACAAAAAGACACAGGTAGAAGGGATAGGGAGAAGTACCAGGAGAAGCAAAGGGAGGTAGGGAGGTCAGTAAGGAAGCCAAAGCTCAGACAGAAGAACACATTGCAAAATCAGTGGGTAGAGGACAAACCTTTACAGGTACATAAGTGAAAAAGAAAGACAAAGGGAGGGATAGTGAGACTGAAGGGGAGGATGGGGCGCTGGAGGATGACAACAGTAAAGCTGACATATTGAACAGGTATTTCTGCTCAGTCTTTACTGAGGAAGAGGGGTAATGGGTCTGAAGGAGTACAAGGGTGAGAATGGTGCAGAAATGGACTCAAGTCCCTTTACACGAGAAGGGTCCTGAAGGAACTGGAAGTAATAAGAGTTGATAAAGCAATGGGGCCAGATGGGGTGCACCCAGGGTCCTTAAAGAACTAAGAGAGGTGGTGGCTGAACCTCTGTCTATCCTGTTTAGCCGATCACTGGAAACAGGGAGGTACCCAAAGACTGGAGGACAGCAGATGTAGTCCCCTTATACAAAAGTGGGAACAAAGAGGAAGCAGAGAACTACAGACCAGTCAGCCTCACCTCGGTAGTGGGGAAGATCACGGAAGCACTACTGAAGGAGAGATTGGTGGAACATCTAGTTGTCAATGGACTACAGGACCCAAGGCAGCATGGTTTCACCAGGGGAGGTCATGTCAGACCAACCTCATTGAATTTTTGACTGGGTGACTAGGGAGGTGGATCAGGGAGGCAGTGGACATGGCCTATCTGGACTTCAGCAAGGCCTTTGACACTGTGCCACATAGAGACTATTACACAAACTGGGGAATATGGGTGTGGGCAGGACAGTAGTGTGGTGGGTAGGTAACTGGCTGGGTGGCAGGACACAGAGGGTGGTGGTAAATGGCTGTCATCCACAGAGGGAAGAGTGACCAGTGGGGTACCACAGGGATCAGTGCTGGGACCGTCCTATTCAACATCTTCATCAGTGACATTGCGGAGGACCTAGAAGGCAGAATTTCACTGTTCGCTGATGACACAAAGCTCTGTAACAGAGTAGACACACCAGAGGGTGTAGACAGAATGAGAAGCGACCTGCAGAAACTTGAAGAATGGTCAGGGTTTGGCAATTCAATGCAAAGAAGTGCAAGATAATGCATATGGGCACAAAAACCCTGGCACAATATATCAGTTGGGGGGTGAGGATATAGCATGCACCAAGCAGGAAAAGGATCTTGGGGTTGTCATCTCTGATGACTTCAAGGTAGAAACAGTGTGACAAGGCAGCAGGTAAAAGCAAATGGACGCTGGGATGTATAGGCAGGGGCATCACCAGCAGGAAAAGGAGGTCATAATTCCGCTATACAAGACATTAGTGAGGCCCCACCTGGAGTACAGTGTACAGTTCTGGAGACCATACCTAAGAGGACATAGACAGGCTAGAGAAGGTTCAGAGGAGGGCAACAAAGATGGTGCATGGATTGCATCACAAGTCCTATGAAGACAGGTTGAAGAACTGAACATGTACTCCCTGGAGGAGAGGAGGAGAGAGGGAATATGATAGAGACATACAAGTATCTTACGGGAGGAACAGGGTGCAGGAAAACACTATTTTTAAGTGAAAAGATGTTCCAGGACTAGAGGGCATGGGATGAAGTTGAGGGAGGACGATTCAGAGGAAACATGAGAAAGAATTTCTTCACAGAACGGGTGGTGGACAAGTGGAACACCCTGCCAGAGGAAGTGGTGGGGGCTGAAACAATCATGGATTTAAGAATGCATGGATAGACATAAAGGAATTCTGGAGGTCAGGGTAAAGGGCAACAGACTTCTAGGAAAACAAACTGAAGTTACAAGCTCAAATGGGCAGACTGGGTGGGCCATAGGCCCTTATCTGCCGACACTGTCTATGTATCTATGTATCTATGTTAACCATGAGAGCTCCATGAAGCAAACTCCATAATGCCAGCCACCAAGACTGTTTCTTCCACCAGTCCCCTGATTTTGGTTCTGCTGCTGCAGGGACTAGACCAGGAGAGGAAGAAGCCAGGTATCTTCAGTGACATCAGTGCCACTGCAATGTGCCTCCACTGCACCTCAAACGTGGCTGCCTGCTGCCTGCTACCAATAAGAGGAATGTGATTGTGTGATCAAAACTACAAAACCACCTAACTGAACCATATACTTAGTGCAATCATGCCCAGGGTACCAGATAAATGTGTAGGGAAAAGAGCACTTCAAAAGAAAGACTTTGGTGCTTGTGCCCTACTGACAGACAGGACACAGCCATCATTAGACACCCGGACTGCATCAGAATGATATTAGGAGTCTGGAGTCACACCATCAACCAACCTGGCTGTGGAGCCTGGAATGTGAGCCAAGAAGAGCTACTGAGACAGAAGGACTTCCTGTATCCTAAAGTGAATTTCTGTCCGATCATCTGGGCAAGGCAAGGCAATTTCTATTTAAAAGACACCCAATGCCAGAGGCTCTGGGCACCATACAAAATAAAATAGATAAATAAATGTACGTAACTAAACTCAAAATAAGTAACATTTAACATAGAAATCAATAAGTAATAAAATAAGATGAAATTACCTATAAGATAATGAAACAGTGTGGTCAGGGACTAAGATCGAGACCATAGCATAATGATCTCACTAAATGACTAGGTTGGAAAAGGCCTGGGTGAACTGGAGGGCCTTAAGGAGGGCCTTGAATACCTCCAATGATGGGGCCTCCCAACCCCAAGAGGTAGCAAATTCCACAGGACGGGCCAGTGACACTGAAAGCCCTTTCACTGGCCTTTTAACGCCATCCTGGGAATCACCAGGAGGCCTCTTACAGGGGAGCGGAGGGATGGACCGAGATAGCCAGTGTAAGAAGGTTCATCAGGTAACCAGGGCCCCAGCCATGTAGGCCTTATAGGTGAGAAGACCCACCTTAAAGAGGATCCTCCACCTGATTGGCTGCCAGTGCATACAGTACCGATGTAATGTGACAATATTTAGGCTGCCCATAAATAACCTGGCAGCCGTTCCACCAGCTGCAGTCTTCAGAGATCCTCCCACAACCCTGAGGTAGAGTGAATTGTAGTAGTCAAGCCTGATGTCACTAAGGCATGAATCAAAGTGAGCAGATACAGGGTGGCACAAGGGGCTTTATTCTGGCAACATTCCTGAGATGGAAAAACTGACCGGATAGTGGAAGACACCTGCGCCCATTGTCAAACCCTGTCCAGAATGACACCAAGACTGCATACATCAGAGGAGGCCTTCAATGAGACAGATCCCAGAACAAGTGCAGTCTGCACCAGAGGCCATCTTATCCCACACTCTGTTCGACTCCACCACCAATACCTCCGTCTTATCGGGTTCAGCAGCAACCAGCTGGAGACCATCCAGTCATTGATCTAGTCAAGGCAGCTGTTTAGTACGTCTGCACATTGGAAGTTCCTGCGGAAAGGACAAGTATATCTGGGTATCATCGGCATAGCAATGAAACCTCAGATCATACTTCCTGATGATCCCCGGGGCTGCATCTACACTGTGAACAACATTGGGGACAAGACAAACCCTGGGGAACTCTGCACAACTGGAGACTTGGGGCAGAGGAGAAATTCACCATCATGACCCTTGCCTCCTGTTAGTTGAAAACTACTCAAACCAGCAGATGACAGTGCTGGTGAGCCCACAGAACTCTCTAAGGTGGTCAAGCAGCACACAATTGTCCACAGTGTCAAATGCTGAGGAGAGCGAGAAGAACAAGAATTGTCCTTTACCTCAATCTCTAGGCCTGAGAATATCATTCTGCACCGAACAAGCATGGTTTCTGCGCTATGCCTCACCCAAAACCCTGACTGGAGGGGTTCATATAACTCATGGGTCACAAGGTGCTCCTCCAACTGAAGCTCCACTACCTTCTGCACAATCTTCGCCAAATGGGAGATTGGAGATGGACTGGTAATTTGCTTGACCTCTAGGGTCCAAAGATGGCTTTGAGGAGTGGTCTTACCAAGGCATTGGGGAAGACCCCTCTGGTAGGGAGCACTGGATAATCAAGGAAAACACCGGCCAACAACGCCAACGATCTCATCAAGAAACGATTGGCATCGGGTCCAGTACACAAAAGTGAGCTTCAGATATGTCACCATCTTAGTGACCTCATTTACCTCCACCGGTCTAAACTCTCCCCAACCAGAAGAAGCGATTCAGGAAACTTTGGGTGACCACTGTCAGCTCTGGACTGGCTGACTGAGGGAATTCTCTGCCAGATACTGACACCCTGTCCAAGAAAAACAGAGCGAACTCTTTGCATTCAGCATTAGAAAGGCCTTCTTTGGCTGTAGACAGGCCAGATGAAGTAGTCTGTTCACAGTCTGAAAAAGTGCAGCTGGTTGGTTTTTCCTGGCAGCAATCTCCCTGGACAGAAATTCTATGTTTTATGGTTGATTCCCCCCGGTATGCATTATAATGCACATGCAGGGCCAGTTTATCCTCCCTCCAGCCTGGTCTTCCTCCAGCAGTGCTCCAACCTCTGACCCTTCCTCTTCATCTCCTTGAGCTCCATGTCAAACCATGGGAACCTCAAGTAGGAAGATTTGGGTCATACACGGAGAGCAAGGGAGTCAGTGCATCTGATAGCACCTTATTATAGGTGCCAACTGCATCACCAATGCCTTCAACTCATGCATTGCCCACACTAGATAGATCAGCTGCCACCAAAAAGCATCCCTGCAATGGGCGGTAGCTCATCATCTCTGTAGGGGAGGGCATCTGGTGGAATGCCACCAAATATGGACCGCACTATGCAGTGATCGGACCATGTTGAGTGGCAGACCACTAATCCTACCTACAGTGATTAACAGCCTTCCTGGACAATTGAGCTTATTTTCACACTGAACAGCCAAGGTTAGAGAAGCACACTGGTGAAACTGCTGCAGATATAGACTGCATGTCTGCCTGTAAAAACAGAGTGGAAGTTAGGAGCAGATGACTGCTACAGAAAGGGGTAATCATGTCCCAGCCCAGCATGAAAGTAAAGACGGAATGCTGCAGCTCTACTGAGAGACCTTTCTGGACTATAGCCTGCCTAAGCCGAATGACTGCAGCTGGCTGAGGAAGCTGCCCAGCAAGTGCCACTGCCTGATACTGGCTAAGCAAGAAGAGAGAGACAAGAAAGAAGGAATAGTCAGACTGAGAAGTGGAGATGGGTCGTGAGGAGAATAAGGAAAATGCAGAGTTAATGAATGAATATTTCTGCTTTGTCTTTATGAAGGGAAAGAAGGACCAGTACCAATGGGGGAAGGGGTCCAGAAGAGGGGAGGGGACAGATGGGGCAATAGATGGAAAATGAGTGAAAAAGGGCTGCTAGCTTTGAAGACAAACAAATCACCGGGCCCTGATGGAGTACACCTAGGTGCTGAAGGAGCTGGCAGGGGAGCTTGTACAGCCACTGGCAAACCTGTACAGTTGTTCATTGAGTCAGGCATGGTGCCACAGCACTGGAGAATGGCCCATGTGATGCCTCCACAAAGCTGTCCCATGGATAATCCTGGGAACTACAGGCTGGTCGGTCTCACTTTGATAGTGTGCAAGATTATGGAGACAATACTGCAGGAAAGATTGATAGAGCACCTGGAGGACATGGCCTCCAGGATACAAAGCAGCATAGACTTATGGGGAGGAGGTCTTTCCAAATGAATCTAATTGACTTCTTCGACTGGGTCACCAGAACAGTACATGGGGACCAGGCAGTGGACATCCTCTACCTGAATTTCAGCAAGGCCTTTGGCTCTGTACAATACAGGAGGTTGATCAAGAAACTGACAGACCTCGGAGTTGGAGAAAAGATGGTTAAGTGCATGGAAAACTGGCTAGGGAACAGGTCACAAATGGTGATAGTGGGAAGAAAGTTGTCTGGTACCAGGGCGGTTACAAGTGGTGTCCCACAGGGCTGTGTTGGTGCCAGTGCTGTTCAGCATGTTCATTGATGACATTGGAAATGGCATCATGGGTAAAATTTATTTATTTGGTTATTTATTTATTTTATTCTTTGGTAACCAGGTAGGCCCACTAGGCACAAGTGCCTGTTTTCAGCGCCGACCCGGAGCAGTGGGCTGGTTAAGTGACTTGCTCAGAGTCACACAGTATGCAGGTGGAGGTTGTGGGAATCAAACCCAGGTCTGCTGGATGCACCAAGCTCATTCACAGCTCATTACTCTAACCTCTAGGCTATGCTGCCAGTCCCAATGTGCCTGTTCACAGTTGATACCAAGCTATGTGGGAGGATGGACACAGCAGAGGGAATACAGAACCTTAAGGAGGACCTAAGAAAACCTGAGAGGTGGTCCAGGATCTGGCAGCTGGGCTTCAATGCCAAAAGTGCAAGGTCATGCACACTGGAACCAGAAACACCAGGACAGAGTACTACCTGGGAGGGGTCTGGGTATCCCCACAGTGGAGGAAAAAGCTCTAGGAGTGATGATATCTAATGACCTAAAGCACTCTGCACAGTGTACAAAAGGCAGTGGCAAGGGCAAACAGAATGTTAGTGCATAGCTGAGGGTCAGCAAATGGAGACAGGAGGTGAGTCTGCCTAGTATAGGTCACTGGTGAAGCTGCATCTGGAGTATCTGGTGCAGTTCTGGTGTGCTCATCTCAAAAAGAATATCAACCTGATGGAGACAGGACAGAGGAGGGCTACAAAGATGATTGTGGGGAAGCAAGATGGTTCTTACGAGGAGAGACTGGGGCCCTGAATATGTACTCCCTGGAGGACAGAAGGGATAGGGAGACATGATTGAGAATTTCAGATACTTGAAAGGGATCAATAAGGTGAATAAGGAGTGTCTCTTCAGGCTGAGCGACAACAAATTATGAGTGGACACAGCCTTAAGCTAGGGTGGGGGTTTATGAGGGAGATCAGGAGACAGTTCTTCACAGAAAGGGTGGTGACCAAGTATAATGTGCTACCAGAGGAGGTGATCTCAGCAAGGACAGTGGTTAGCTTCAAGAGGGTCTGGGATAGATACAGGGAGGATACAGGTCATGGGAGGGAGAAGGTAGTGATGGAAATGTTAGGGATGGGGATGTGGGAACAACAGTCTGAGCTGTAAACCCTGCACATCGATCAGACTAGATAGACCAGAAGGCCTAATTCTGCTGGTTCCTTCATATGTTTATATGCATCACCACCCCAGGGACTAGATGCAAGGATGTGCTGAGGGGTGATAGGATTGAGTATTCACAGGCTTAGTTGCCACTGTATGAATGAATTCTCATCTGCTGAATGTGAAGGTAAGGAGAGGATTGACTGGAGCATAAGTGAAGCAGACAATTACCAGCTGACACTGGAGACCTGCAGAGGAGTGGTAGTGAAACCTGCCAGAGAAGGACTTGCTGTAAACTGTGCCATCACTCCTGTGCATCAATAGAGGATCCCCTGGTCTAGGAACTGTGAGTAAACATAGGGCTTGGCCTAACAACAGCAATCTTTGTATCATAGTTGGAAGCTTTAATTGAACTAGTCTACCTGGCTGAAATTTACAAAAACATATTTGAGTTTAAAAGCCTTTGGTTTGGGTTGAGTTGCAGCTAGGTATTACTTCATTGTTTAAGTGTATGAAATCAGACCAACCACTGCAATGTCATTAGGCTTACTTTTTCCACAGCTGGGTACCCAGTGAAGCCCAGGAGGAGATATACTCTGGTATCGGTGGGGATGGGTAGTACCCCAGTGCAGATGGGCAAAGAGAATGCAACTGTACTCTGCGTGTGGACAATTTTAAAGGGCTGAGCCTGGACGAGCATCTGCAGCACTGCCCAAGGCTAATAATGTTTTGCTGTACCTAGCAGGGTGACTGAAGAGCAGTTGTTTATATAGGCTGAGTCTGGAAGGGCACTAGAAAAACAGTCGGATCTACTTTGACTACCCCATTACCTAACTTTTTCTTTTAAAGCATGCAAGATGACTGTAAATAAAGTCCTTATTGTTTTGTTCATATTTCTTCTCTGGACTATCTTAATCATGGAATGTTAGGATACTCCCTTCCATCTGGCCCCAGAAAGTGGGTTAAATGGACAGATGGAAGGAATATACCTTAATGCTGAGGTCTGGGTAATAAAATCAGTGAGCTACAGGTGCTGATAGCAGACACTGGGGCAGAGCTTCTGGCCATCATAGAAATGTGAGCTATAGAAAATAATAACTGTGGCCTGACAGTTCCTGGGTACTCATTGTTCAGGATGGATACAGGAAAAGGTCGAGGTGGAGGAGTAGCCTCATGTGAGGAATGGCCTTAGGTAGTGGAGAATGGATGCATCAGGGCAATAATAGTGAGTCAGAGCTGCTGTGTGTACATTCACAAAAGCCTCAGCAAGAAACTACACTTAGAGTTTGTCTACAGATCTCAGGAAAGGGAAACAGAGGAACAGAGAGCTCACAGAAGAACTTGATAGGGGATAGAAAAGGGAAGTAGTGGTAGCAGGTGATCTGAACCTGATAGACATTGAATGGGATTTTCCAGTGGCCAGCAGCACCAGAAGTCAGGCCTTGCTAGATGTACTCAAAGACTGTCTCTTGGTACAGCTCATTAAGGAATCCACTAGGTAGACTGCCATTCTCGACATGGTGCTTATCAACTTGGAGGCAGGGATGGTGAGAGTAGGGGAGCCACTAGGAACTTTGGTTTGAACTGGCCCTAAGGACTGGAAAGCTCCGATCGAGAACCAGAGTCCTTGATTTTAGGAGGGTTGACTTTAGCAGGCTGAGGGAACTAGTCAGGGAAAAGTTAGCTGGGGTAGATAGGTTGAATGGGGTGGAACAGGTTGGGAGTTAATAAAGGGGCCATTCTTGAGGCATCTAAGTAATGCACGAGAATGGTAACCAAAGGAATAAGTTCATGAGACCATTATGGTCCTCCCAAAAGTCAGGGAAGCAGTGGGGACTGAGAAAAGGCCTTCTACAAGTACAAAAGAAGCAGGAGAGGAAGAATGGGAGAATATTTACTGAGAAGTGAGAAAGGAAAGAGGGTGGTTGGGGGACTCAGTAGGCTGTCGGGGGTTAGGGTGATAGAGGATGGGCTGCAAGGCTGCCATCCTTTATGACTATTTTGCTCAGTTTTCACCAGGGAGGAAGGCATGCCCTTGCCTGAGAGTAACATCAAAGCAGCCGATAATGGGGTCCCAGAGATGAGGCAGCCTGTATTTACAAGTGACAGGGTCCAGAAAGGGCTGGCAGCCCTAAAGATAGATAAAACCCTGGGACCAGATGGGTTGCATATGAAGATTCTCAGGAACTGGCAGCAGAAATTGCTGAACCCCAGGAAGGCCTATTCAACCATTTACTATGGACAGATGTGGTTCTGCTCTATGGGGGGACAAGGAACAAGTGGGGAACTACATAACTGTCAGTCTGACCTCCATTGTAGGGAAGTTGAAGGAGTCACTGACTAAGGAAGACCATATGGACTACCTGAAGAGTAACAGTCTCCAGAATAATAAACAGCACGGGTTCATGGCAGGAAGGTCCTGTCAGATGAACCTGATAGTTTTCTTTGATTGGGTGATGAGGGAACTGGATAAGGGCCATGACATGCATTTGCACTATTTTGACTTCAGCAAAGTTTTTGACTTGGTGCCCCACAGATGCCTGTTGAAGAAGATGGAAGATCTGGGTGCAGCTAAGGACATAGTGAACTGGGTAGAAAACTGACTAAAGGATAAGCAGCAGCGGGCTGTGATCAATGGGTTCAAATAGGAAGAGAGGGAGATCATGAGTTATGTGCCACAAGGATCTGTTCTGGGGCTTGTCCTCTTCAATGTGTTCATTAGCAACATTGGTGAGGGTATCTGGGGCAGGCTGTGTCTCTTCACAGATGACACTAAGCTCTGTGGGCATGTGGATAGTGATGAGGAAATCCAGGAAATGCAGAGGGACTTAAAAGCTAAAGACATGGTCTAAGGTTTGTCAGTTTAAATGCAACACCAAGAAGTGCAAGCTAATGCAGCTGGGGAATAGGAACCCAAAGACAGAGTACTGGATAGGTGGGTGTGACTTAGCACTATTGCTAAGGAATGTGACCTGAGAGTTATCATCAGTGACACGTTCAAGCAACTGAACAAGTTCAGCAAGGCCTATGGTAAGACAAGTAGAATGCTTGTGGTGTTAGTTCAAGTTCAAGTTCAAGCTTATTGCAGGAAAACTCTGTTGAACAAGCTCCTTCACAAGGAGGTCCTGGGACACATATATAGACAAAACTATACAGTACATAAAGTAAGTAAACATAATAATTAAAGTGCAGTTTCAGTCCATATGGAGCATAATACTCGAGTTAGGATATTACAGTGTAGAAGTATGAAGCATGAATCTGAGTAGAAGTATTAGTATTAGAAAGTGAAAGGACTACAGGAATGAAAAGTTAAAATAAGAAAGAGGTATTGAAAGAAGGGGAGAGTGGGGTGAGTGGAAGCAAAGAGAGGGCTAGGGGCGGGGTGCTAGAGAGGAGTGTGGGTGGAAACGAAAATAGGTGAGGAAAAGAAAGATATAGGGTCCACCAACAGATGAAGGGAGATTACGGAAGGGAGGAAGAGGAAGAGGGCTAGGAGAGTAGGGGGAATAGAATATAGGGAAGAGGAAAAGGGCAGTAAAAAACATGAGAAGAACTGCAGGATAATTTTGATAGACCGCCATAGGCAAGTAGAGGTAGTCAAGTGCTAGAGCTAGACAAGATTCACAAGGACTAAAGCTAGTTCCAGTAAGATAGGGAAGTGGGTGGAGAATAAAGATGGTGCCAGAGTTTAAACACAGTTGCAAACATCTTTTATTTTATCAGCAGGTAGCCTTTTAAAGAAGTTGATGGAGACAACGTTAGATAGTTTTAGGGAAGATTGAAGCCGATTCCAGGTGATTGGGAGGGCAATTGAAATGTCACGTTTGCCAAAGGAGACGCAAGTCCTGGGCACGCCGAGGAAAATAAAATTTGTTTTCCTAAGTGAGTAATCACCATGGGAGATTCGGGTGAGAGATGTTAGGTAGCTCGAGAGTTTATTCAGGAGAAGCTTTAGGGCCCAGGTACCAGCATGGAACATATGTCTAATGGTAAGTGACGTCCAGCCAGTCGCTGCATACAGATTGCAGTGGTGGGTTCGGTATGGGGAGTTTGTAATGAAACGCAGAGCATGGTGATAGAGGATGTCCAATTTGTTTAGGTTGGTAATTGCAGAAGAGGTGTAGATTATGTCCCTATAGTCTAGTAAGGAGGAATGTGGCCTGGACAAGCCTGATTCTGGTCTCTAATGGAAAGAGAGACCTGTTGCTGAAGAAGAAACCTAGCCTGACTTTTAGTCTTCTAGACAGGTCAACAAGGTGATCGTTAAAGAGAGCTTGTTATCTAGCCAAATGCCAAGGTATTTAAATTGGGAGGTGACTTTCAATGGTTCGCCAGGAGGTAACAATAAAATCTCTAGGGGCAATGGGGACGGAGGATATGATACTAGGAGAGAAGATCACGGCCTTGGTTTTCTTGGCGTTTAGGAGAAGTTTGACATTAATAAGACTAGATTCAAGCTGGCAAAGTCAGCTTGGAGTACATCCCTAACTTCAGATAATGTTGAGCCAGACATGTAAATAACTGTCATCTGCAAAGAAGTGCAGCTTTGACTTGGTTATATGGAGGTCGAGATCATTGATGTATAAGGAGAAAAGAATAGGACCTAGGATGAAGCCTTGGGACTCCTCTAACAATTGGCAGGGATGCCAAGGACAAGTCACCAACTTTGATTTTCTGAGTCCTTCCTGTTAGGTAACTGCTAAACCACTGAATGATAGGCAGGGTGGTGCCTATTTTGGCAAGGCTACTCACTATTAAGTTATGGTCTACGATATCAAATGCTTTGCTAAGGTCTAAGAAGACAGCTCCTGTGGTCTTCTTAGAGTCCAAAGCAGAGACCCAGTCATTGGTAACTTTGGCCAGCGCAGTGATGGTGCTGTGGTTAGAGCGGAAGCCAGACTGAGCTGGGTTTAAGAGAGAAAAGGTTTCAATGTGGTATTTTAGCTGTGAATATATCAATTTTCGAAGACTTTAGGGAGGATAGGAAGGATAGAAATGGTCTATAGTTATTTAAATCACATGGGTCCCTGATTTAAATAAGGGAGGATGTGCTGATTTCCAACAAGAAGGGACTATGGTAGAGGTAATAGAAAGGTTGAATACACGGAGAATGGGAGCAGCAAGATAGGGGTACCGAGTTTTAGGAAAAGCGCCGATTCCATTATCCCCGCACTTTTCATAGTATCTAGATTAATGAGTGAAACTTCAACTTCTTTGAAGTTAGGGAACAGCTGGAATGGGCAGACTGAAGTTTTTGGGTGGTGTTTGCACTGCCCTGGTTATTAGCACAAGCTGCATAAGGGGTGAGTCAAAAGCTAGGCCAGCAGTGACGAGGGGGAATTGAACTCTTCAAGGATTTGGCTGTTACTTTCACAACTGTACCATTTTGAGAATCTTAGATGGAATGGGGAGCAGTCAGCTGCTCTTCGATAGACTTGAGGGTCCTCCAAATTTTTGAGAATTCCCTTTGCCTGTTCTAAAGTGGAAACATAGAAGTTAGCTTTGGCAGAGTGAATACATTTTACGAGGTGTTTCTAGCTGCTCTAAAGGTCTGCCAATCCACCGGACTATTGATGCATCTAGCCTGGACCCAGAGTTTGTCACGTTTTGTAAAAGTGGCCTTGAGCTCAGGTGTAAACCATGGGTGGAGATATTGGCCGTCCCAACCTTGATAAAAGGGGCATGCTTGTTTGCTAGGGTATTGAGGTTGTCGTTTAGGACGAAGACAGCCTCATCGGTTGTTTTGGCGAGATAGAGATCTTGCCATCTCACCTTGTTTAAGTCATTCAAATAATTTGACGTGCTAAACTTAGGGAAGGACCACTTGGCTATAAACTAGGGCTGGTGGCGAACTTTGGCTTGTGATCTTGTGCAGACTACAACTCTATGGTCAGTCATATCATTGTGAAAAAACGCTGAGTGAAGAATTTTATGGGGGTGGGTGGTTAATAATATCTAGGAGAGAGCTGTTTGCAGTGTTAGAGGTGTTGATCCTAGTGGGTTCACTGACTAGCTGGACAAGGCCAAGTTCATCGCGAGAGATTTCAGGCTATGCGATTTGGGTGAAAGCCAGTCCATGTTGAAGTCTCCAAGGATTATTGTTTCAGAATTGGCAGAGATGGTTAAGGATTTAAGGATATTAAGGATATCAGTCCTACCAGCAGGGGCCTGTAACCACCAGTAACAGTAATGCTTTCTGTGGAAGGAAGGTGTAGTTTCAGAGATACAATCTGTATTCCTTCTGTTTGAGTTGCAGTAGATATCACTAATTGCGTACTTAGTTTTAGGGTAGACAACTCACACCCCGAGTCCCTATTTGCCTTATACAGTTTATAGCCCAAGAGCGTAACTTGTTGGTCAGTATTGGTTTTTGAGCCATAACAATGATGAGATCAGGCTCTGTATGTAGGGCCATGCTTGTAATTGGTCAAATCTTTGGGGCAAGCTTAGAATATTGACCAGCATTATTTTAAGTCCGGGAGCTGCTGCAAATTCAGTGGGTGAGGTAATTGGTGAAAGCAGGATGGGATTTAGTTCCACGTTACCTGAGCACACAAGGAGCAGGAGTAACATTTTTAAGGTGCTCAATAAGGACCTGAATGCTTTTTCCTTTTGGACCATCTATTAGTGGTTGACAATGACAACCAATTTTTGCTAGTGTGAGACAGGCTAATATGACAGTTTAAGGATATGAGTGAGAGTGCTCTGAGGAAATTGGTGAGGGAGCAGGAAATGTAAGGGGTAGCGAGTGAGGTGTGGGTAAAGGGAGGGAGTGTGCTAAGCGTAGGGTGGTGCAGTGAAAGGAGGCAATGCTGGCAGGGATGGCAAGCTCCAAGAATGGGCTCAGGTCTGGTACTTCATACATGTGAAGGACATTAGGTGGCATAATAACAGTAAGATGCCAGTGATGAAATAAGACATGACTCCAGGAGAGTAGTGAATGTAGGAAATAAAGGTAGGGTGCCTTAGCTAACAAGGAGGTTGTGGCACTGTCTTTGCCCTGGTGTAGTCCAATAGACTGGCAGAAACACCAAGGGGAGGTGGGACTAGAGTGTATTTAAAGGAGGCCTGGGAGGGGTGGGGTGTGATGAAAACTGAGCAGAGTTTAGTCCCTGGGGCAGAAATATACAGCGCCAAGTGGCAGAGTCAAAGTCTGGGATCAGAACCAATCAGGGCTTGTTTCTGAGTAGCGTCCATGATCCAATTGGCTGGCCAGGAGCCATACCTAGCAGTGGAGGAATCTGGCTTCACAATGTGGTCAGCAGCTTCTGGAGTGCAGTCCGACCATGGGCAGGTCTCAGGAAGTGGAGCAGGGCTAGCCTTTTTCAAGGGCAGCTGCTGGAGAAAGAAAAAGGTAAGAATTTAAAGGCAGCTGGGGCACGGATAGACAGAGTAACAAGGATCAGAAAATTAGCAAAACAAAAGGGTACTTAATTTAGGTGCCAACAGTTTAGCTTACACTTAACAGGGCTGTAATCACATTACAACATTTAGGCAACTCTGTTTAAATTTTATAATCAAGCAGACATTTGCTATGGCATTGCAAACTCTAAACTCTAACATAAAAAAACAAGCAGAGTTAAGTCCCTGGGGCAGAAATATACAGCGCCAAGTAAGTGGCAGAGTCAACGTCTGGGGATCAGAACCAATCAGGGCTTGTTTCTGATTAGCACTCATGATCTGATTGGCTGGCCAGGGCCGTACCTTGCAGTGGGAGGATCGGGCTTCATGATGCAGTTGGTGGCTTCTGGAGTGCCGTCTGACTGTGGGCAGGTCTCAGAACATGGAGCGGTGGCTAGCCCTGGTCAAGGACAGCCACTTGCAGTGGAGGAATCCAGGCTTTACAATGTGGTCGGTGGCTTCTGGAGTGCCATCCGACCGTGGAAGGTCTCAGGAAGTGGAGCAGGAGCTAGCTCTGGTCAAAGCCACTTGCAGGGAGGAATTCGGGCTTCACAATGCAATCGGCGGCTTGGAGTGCCGTCTGACCATGGGCAGGTCTCAGGAAGTGGAGCCGGATAGCAGGAGGAGAGGTAATACTACACCTTTATAGATCTCTAGTGAGGCTGCACCTGGACTAAGTACTGTGCCTACTTCTGTAACCCTCACCTCAGGAAGGATTGGGACAGGCTGGAGACAGTGCAGCACAGGGTGACAAAATTGTTTCAGTGTCAACATGGCACATCTTATGAGGAGCTGCTCAAGGCACTGAACATGTACTCAATAGAGACCAGAAGGGAGATGGGAGATATGATTGAGACCTTCAAGTTCATAAAAAGAATGAACAGGGTGAACTGCAAGGAACTTTTAGTTTGAATGCTAGTTCAGAGTCATCGGGCCATGAAGGAAACTTGCAGGAGAGAAGTTTAGGAGTGACATGAGGAAGTATTATTTTCAGAAAGGGTGGTGGAGCCATGGAACAGTCTACCAACTGAAAGTGTGGGCACTAAAACAGTTGCTGGTTTCAAGCACACTCGGACCAACAAGAAGGGAAGGAGAATGGGAGGAGTGGGGGCTAGAACCCTCAATGGACAGTAGGTACCAGGGTTAGATAAGGAACTCAGACAGACTGGATGGACCTTTGGTCTTTTCTGCCATCATTGTTTATACTTTTATGCATACTCATTGGGTTAACTGTTATTGCACATCATAGGCTCACAGGTGGGATGATCCTGTGAGGAGGTGAGGAAGTGCTGCTTCCCAGGAATTGAACCATACTTACACCAGGCCCACTTAAACCTTTCTGAGGGTGTGGGCACCATGCAAAACCTACTGCTTGGATACAAACCCACTACTGAAGGAGTTTAAATGCACAGGCCCCACAACATTGTTTAGGCCCACAAGGTGGTTAGTACATCACAACATTAATGGCAACTCTGTTAAATAACCTATATTTGCCAGCCCGAGAAGTTAAAGCAGCTGTGCCAACTCTTAACTCCTCTAAAGCAACTCATGAGTGTTCCTGACAGTATCATAGAAAACAGTCTGATGGAACCAGGGCGTGCCTCATTCTTTGGCTCATAGAGTCAAGTCAGAAACTTTGCTCAGCTTTGATTTGGCTGTAGGACACACATTTCTGGCTTGCCCACCTCTGCTGTTTTGATCATAATTTAGATAGTGGTTTTCACAAAACCACACTATTGCAGAAACTTCCTCAACTATGTCAGCAGACGTACATACAATACCTCTCAGCCTATCATCAGTCAAATACCACTGTGTGAGGAAAATGTAATCACAATGCAGAGCATGATATCATGTCAGAGACAAAACCAGCACACTATAAAAATAAACATTTTACATTTAAAAGTGTGTGTTTTAAATGAGCAACAAGCATTAATATGGATCTGTGCTTTCAAAAAATCTTACTGTATTCTCTCTTTAGGTTTTAAACACCTGGCTGATCCAACTCAGGGTCCTCATCCTGGAACTAGAGATCAGGCGTGCTGCATACAATGAGGATTGTTTATTGAATTGTGCCTCCAGGCACAAAGTAGAAAAAGATAAACACAGGGGGCTATGACAGGAAGAAACCACCTACAAAGGAGGGAGTGTAATTAACACAGGAGACAGCCACATTTTCACCTCTGACTTGGATGTCATGGAGACCAAGTCAGTAGGACATTTTAACTGTTTGGAACTGATGTATGAGATTTCACACTGCAAAAAGAAAAACAGCCCAAAAGTAGGAAGACACTTCTGTTTGAAATCACTCCAGATAATCTGGTGTGACATTAGTGTGTGTCATTATGCTAGAGGTGGGATGCAAAGTATCTGGTCAATTGATAAGGCAACAGAGGGTGGTGTCTAATGGCACTCACTCTAAGGACAGGAGTGACCAGCATGGTGCCACAGGGCTCAGTGCTGGGTGTGGTCCTTTCAGTGTCTTCATAGGTGATGTTGCACAGAAGGACGGGAAGAGAAGGTATGCCTTTTGCAGATGACACCAAAATCTGTAATAGGGTGAATACACAGGAGGGGGAGAGAATGCGTGGGGATCTTGAGAAACTCAAGGATTGGTCAAGGGCTTGGAGACAGGATTTCAATGCCAGAAAATGCAAAATCATTAACCTAGGCATAGAAAACCAGGAGCTGAGTATAGGATGGGGTGGGAGATACTGACAGTCCCTAAGCAGGAAGGGGACCCTGGGCCTTATGGTAATCAGAACTCATTAAGTCAAAGTAGCAGGGCAGTGTGAAAAGCAGTGGGTAGGGACAGTGGGATGCTGGGATGAATAGGAGAGCTATCACCAGCAGGAGGAGGAGGAGGGTGAATCCCCATCTGGAGTATTCAGCACTCACCACCGTCTTGTGTAGACATAAAGCACTCAAATGTTGTTGTCCGTTGCCTCATTTATTGAAAGTCCAGATACAGTGTATTCATGGTGCAGATTGCAAGCAAAAGGATGCTGTGGTGTCCACTGACCTAACATTTCACTCCCATCAATTGGGGTTTTGTCAGAGATTAGTGAACCAATCAGTTATTTATTTATTGAATTGAATTTTGGTAACCGAGTGAGCCCACTGAGACAGTACAGTCCCTTTTTCAGGGAGACTCAGTAAATACAGTACAATGACATGGCAGGTACAAACAATGGTTACATTTACATAATTTACAATTACAATTACATCATTTACAATTACATTTACAAATTACATATGAAGTTCAGACATTGTGTATACCTATACATGATGTTTGGAATGCAGAATCAGAAGTCATCAGAAATAGGAACAAAGAGAAGAGGCAGAGAGGTAGATTAATAGGGAGCATTGGAATCGAGGGAGAGGAGAGCAGGACAAAGTAGAATGTGGTATCATTCACCAGGGTTTAAATTTAAAATAACATGGTCATGTGATATAGTAAAACAGACAATATCTTTGCTCACTGACTACACTAACAACCCAGAGTCCTTTCTCTGTTACTAGTTATATTGAGATTAGTGTGTATGCATTATCATGTATGTTTTTTAAATCACAGCATGAGGGCTTTCTGGTTCTGTAAGATATGAGAGTGAAGGAAGACCAAGGGAGGAAAAGTGAGGTTTAAGAAAGGGGAGGGGTGGGCAGAGGGTGACAGTGAAAAAACAATGGTGCTGATTGAATACTTCTGCTCAGTAGTCACAAAGATGGGAGGTACCTAAACCAAACAATAGAAGCATTCTGGATAGGGAGGCTGATACCAGTCTATTCACAGAAGAAAGGGTCCTGAAAGAACTCCTAAAACTGAAGGTGGACAAAGCAATGGGGCCTGATGGGATTCACCACAGAATTCTAAAATAACTAAGGGAGAACTATTGACACCACTAATTACACTTTTTAACAAATCATGGGAGGATGGTGTGGTACGTGAGGACTGGAAGAGGGTGAATGTGATTCCCCTTCACATAAATGGGAGCATGGAAGAGGCAGGAAACTACAGATCTGTTAGTTTGATCTCAGTGGTAGGGAAGATGATGGAATCACTTCTGAAAGAAAAGAATTGTTGAGTACCTAGAGGTCAGGGGCACAGGACCCAAAGCAACATGGATTCACAGAAGGAAGGTCATGTCAGATGAATCTAATAGATTTCTTTGGGTGACCAAAGTAGTAGACCAGGGAGGGCTGTGATTGTGGCCTAACTAGACTTTAGCAAGGCATTTGACACAGTCCCACACAAAAGATTAATAAATACATTAGACAACCTGGGAATGGGTCCCAGGGTGGTAACCTGAGTGAAAAAATGGCTGGACAACAGGATGCAGAGGAAATAATAAAGGAGTCCACTCTAAAGAAAGGGGATTACTGATGGGGTACTGCAGGGTTCAGTACTGGGACGGTCCTCTTTAATGTCTTTATAAGTGACATTGCAGAGGACTAGAAGAAAAGTGTGTCTCTTTGCAGACAACACAAAGATCTGCAACAGGGTTGATACGGGGGAGGGGTGGAAAGAATGAGAAGGGACTTGGCAGGTTGGAGGAATGGTCAAGAAGAAAAAATTACTCACCTTAGTAATTGTTTCTTCTAATGGAGTCTTGCTATATTATGACAATTGCAGTATGACCGCAGGTTAGAACTGCTCCGGAGGTGACATAGTTAACTTTCCATGCAGGCATGGAACTTAAGAGTGACTTGGTTGAAAACTCTGTCTGTTGAGCTTCAAGCGCAAACTGTCAGATCTTTATGAGCTAAAACTCACTAAGGTTCTGTGTGGAGCTGTAAACCTACACTAGCCAACTGGCTACTAACATAAACACTCATTTTGGCCTAAAACAAAGACTCATGTCAGGAGACCCAAAATGCAAAACACAACACCAATGCACCCAAAAAGGTAGGTGAAAAACAAGAAGGTGGGCATCAAAAAGTGCCAACCCTGTACTGCCCACCCACATCCCCAAAACAGAGGTTCTGAGAGGGGCAGGCAGGGAGGTATAATATAGCAAGACTCCATTAGAAGAAACAACATTACTAAGGTGAGTAATTTTTCTTCAAACAACATGAAAGTCTTGCTATATTATGACAATTGCAGACTACACAGCAGCAGTACCCCCATGGAGGAGGACAGAACCTACCCAGGAAATAGGCTCTCACGAAGCAGTGTTAAACCGAGCATCACTCCCAGCCTGGATGTCCAGGGAGTAATGCTTGGTAAAAGTGTGTAAACTGTTTTCCAGGTAGCTGCTTGACATATTTCTAGAATAGGAATGTCTCTGGCAGCAGCCAGAGAAGCAGCTGTACCTCTGGTAGAGTGAGCCCTCAGGCCTGAGGGGGGAACTTTACCCAACTCTCATAGCAGAATTGGATACAAGAGACAATCCACCTGGCAATGGATCTTTTAGTGGCTGGCTTCCCTTTACCAACTCGCCATAGGTGAGGAACAGTTGAAGGAGTCAAACCTATGACCCTTGGTACACTCTATGTAGTAACTAAGGGCTCTTTTCACATCTAGGCTGTACAGCATTCTCTCCCCAGAGGAGGAGTGGTCATTGAAGTACACTGGAAGTGAAATAGATTGATTAAGATGGAAATCTGAAACCACCTTAGGCAGGAACTTTCTGTTAGTCCGAAGGACCACCTTATGTCTGTGAAAAGAGATAAACTCCTGCTCCACTGACAACTGCTTGTAATTCACTTATGCATCTGGCAGAGGTGATGGCTACCAAAAACATAGTTTTCAAGTCAAGTACTTGAGCTCAGCTGAAGACAAGGGCTCAAAGGGGTTGAATAAGCTGAGCAATGCAAACATTAAGATCCCAGGCAGGGCAGGATCCCTGAATGGAGGGTTGTGTGAAACAACCCCTTAAAAACTTGGAAAATACAGGATGAGCTGAAAGGGAAGAGGATTTACCTGCTGAAATAAAAGCAGACACAGCTGCCAAGTGCACTTCAGGGTAGCTGGTCTCTGCCCAAAGAATTCAGGTGGACCATATAATCCAGGACTGTGGGTAGATCAGCAGAGACTGGGGAAATATGCTTTCCGAGCACCATATGGAAAACCTTTTCCATTTGGAATTGTAAGTAGCCCTGGTGGAAGGCTTCCTGCGGCCTTCAATATATCCATTACACCTTGGGAAAGGTGTAAATCAGCAAACTCTAACTCTTCAAGAACCAAGCCTTGAGATTGAGAGATTTGAGATTCGGTACCCAGACCCTTCCCTGGGCACAGGTTAACAGATTGTGATTCCTGGGAAAGGACAGGGAGAATGGACTGCTAAGGACAGCAGGAGTGGATACCAGGGCTGTCTGGCCCAATCCAGAGCTATCAGAATGACTTTGCATGATTGGGATCTGATTTTGACTGCACTTTGAACAGGAGAGGAAGGGAGGAAGGCATGAGAAACTTCCCTCCCAACTGAGGCTAAGGCATCCAGTGGGAGTGAGCCCAACACTGGGGGTCTGCAGCAAAAAGAGGAAGTTGGTGATTGTCTGGGGCTGCAAAAGATCTATCTGCGGGTGCCCATCTGGCAAATACTACTCCCAAGACCAGGGGATCCAGTGACCATTCGTGGTGGCCCTTGGAAATCCTGCTGAGAGCATCTGCCAGGACATTGTCCTTGCCTGGGAGGTGAACTGCCATAAGGGAGGTGTTCAGGGAGTAAGCCAGAGACCACAACTTCATCACTTGATTACAAGGCCGTAGACCAAGTGCCCCTTGCTTGTTGATGTACCACATTGTAGTGGTGTTGTCTGTTCTGACCTGAATACTCTTGTTCTGAACGGATTTGGAAAAAGCTTGAAGTGCTAGAAAAACTGCTCTGAGCTCCAACAGGTTGATGTGGAGCAGAGATTCCTGGGGAGACCACAGACCCTGGGTGGTGAGGTCGCCCATGTGAGCTCCCTCAGCCCAAGAGGGACGCATCTGTAGTAAGGATTAGAGAATGAGATTGAGTGACAAAGGAACCCCTTGTCTCAGGTTGCTCTGATCCTGCCACCACTGTAGGGCTTGGATCAGGGTTCGAGTTACTGGGATCAGCTTGGTAGAGGATCCTTTCTTTGAGACCAAAAGCTCTCAAATGGAACTGGATGTCCCTCATCTGAAATCTTGCTCCTTGCACAACTGCTGTGGAAGCAGCCATGTGTCCTAGGAGCTGCAGAAAATGCCTTGCTGGCCGGAGACCTGCAGGGTAAATGAAGAGGCCAGGGAGACTAGGGTCTTTGCCCTGTCCAGGGAAGGAAGGCCCTGACCTCCATGTTCAGTTCTGCACCTATGAAGGTGAAGCTGAACCAGCTCTAGAACTGACTTTGAGAGATTCAGAAGGAAACCTAGAGAGGTAAGCAGTTGCTACATTATCTGAAGGTGTAAATTGACCTGGTCTGGGGACTGGCCTACTAAGAGCCAATCGTCCAGGTAAGGAAAGATGGCAATCTTTTGCCTTCTTAGGTAGGCAACTGCTACAGCCAGGCATTTGGTGAATACCCTTGAGGCAGAAGTGAGGCCGAAGGGCATTGCTCGAACTGGTAGTGGCCTGAGGGCAGCTCGAACCTGAGGTACTTTCGATGGGAGCTTCTGATGGGAATATGGAAGTAGGCATCCTTGAGGTCCAGGGAAGCCAGCCAGTCCCCTGACCTTAGAGAGGGTAGGATAATTCCCAGAGTCACCATTTTGGACTTCGACTTTAAAAGGTGCTTGTTTTTTAGGTTTTTGGGGGTATTATTTTCTCTCCTCCAGAGCTCCGGCTACAACCCCCACCCTCCGTTGTTCCCCAAGCGCCATCCCTGGACATCAGACCCCCTCCTTGTGCACCCGTGACTTACCCTTCACGGCAGGGTGGTGGGGAGTGACTCAACCACCTAGCGGATCCATGCCAGGAGGCACCCTTCCAGGAATGGCACCACAGAGGGAACAACTTCATGCTGCCGGGCTGCAATTTTCGGTGTTTTCCTCCCCTGCGGGTCATGGCGTGTAATGCCGCCCAGCGACTGGGTGTACACGCTCCCGTGCATGTCCCAATCAAGCACCTGCCACGTCCCACCCCAAGCTTGTAGCTACGTGCTGTCGACCCCCAGCCTCCGCTGAGGTCAGGCAAGCCCAGCCACCCAAATCCCCTCCCGGAGATGGAGAGCAGTCCTTGGATGCTCAATCCATCTCCTCCTGCCGACCCATGGCAACCCATGCCTGTTCGAACACAGGTCACCGGCATGGCGTGGAGGTGTGGCGACCAGCGCCTCAACCCTCAGCGCCACCGGGCCGGCAAAAGGTGCTTGTTTAAATATCTGAGATCCAGGATGGGCCGCCATTCCCTGTCTTTTTGGGGTAAAAAGTACTTGGAGTACAAACCTTTGCCCTGGTGTAGGAGGAACCCTTTCCCCAGCTCTGAGAGCCAGGAGGGTGAGACCTCTGCCTCTAGGGGCGAGTGCCTTTGATGGAGTTGCAGGTGGAAAGATCTGGTTCTCAGCTTTGGAAATTTTTGAAGCTGAGAACCAGTCCCTGACTTACTACTTCCAGGACCCAGTTGTCTGATGTTAAAAACATCCAGTCCTGGACAAAGTAAGCCAGCCTGCCCTACAGGTAGAGGAGAATTGGCCCTGGCAATCCCATCAGGGTGCCTGCTTGGCGAGGGCTTTGGGCTGAGGGGTGGAAGCAGACCTGTTTGTACCCGTCTGCCTCTCCAGCTAAAGAACCCCCTCTGAGCATAGGCAGAGGAGGAAGCTTGCTTGTAAAAGGCCTATGAAAAGGCCTGCCCCTGCCTCTAGGAAGCTGCTTTTGAGGAGTGGCCTGCCTTTCCTTGGCCTGTGCACTCCTATAGGTGGTCCTATATTCATCCATTTTCTTCATGTAATTCTCTGTTTGCTCCCCAAATAGAGAATTTCCCACAACAGGAAAATCCATGGCCTTAGACTGGGTATCCTGAGACAGGGTTTTACATCTGAGCCAAGCCATCCTATGAAGTGCCACAGATGTAGCCATGACTCTTGATGAAACATCATTAGAGTCCACTGCAGCACGAAATTGCACCTTGGATGCCTCAATACCATACATAGCCACCTGTTCCAGCTCCCTGGCAAGCTGGTCAGGGACTTGTTTCGCTAGAGGCCAGCACAGTATCCCATCTGGATTTCTGGTACCTAGCAGCATTAATCATATAATTTGCTTGTCTGAGTCCCAAAGATGCTGCCATGTACTGTTTCTTTGCCATAGCATCAATCTTCCTGGAGTCCTTCTCAAGGGGGTGGAAGCTAGGGGAATATTAGCCTGTCACAGGCTGCAGCCTGCACTACACCCACATGCCTGCATTGTTGAGTGAGGAAATCAGTGTCGGAGCCTGATAAGGTATACCTCTTGTCCATCCTTTTATCCACAGGCGGTATAGTGTGAGGAGTTTTAAAACTTTTACTGTCTGTTTCGAAAAGATTTATGCAAAGGAATAGACAGTCTTCTAGACTCTGGAATATCCATCATTTCTACATAGTGGCTCCTCTTGGTCATCAACAGCTTCCTCAACAGGGAGCTGGAGAGTTTCAACAACTTTTTATAAAACATGAAATGAGAGGGGACTCAGAAAGCCTTGGAGGATAAACCCCTAGGGGTCTATCTGGAGAGATGTCCGGATCTATAGGCACATCCAGATCTTCAAAACCATATTCACTCTCCTCATATTCCTCTTCCCCTCTCCGGTTCATAAAATCCTCAAAATCATAATCTTGAACCGGTGGAACAGGCCGAACAAACGCTTACCTGAAGGTGTCGGTTCAGTCAGAACCAGAGAGAGAGACTGGACAGTTTGAAATGCTTTAGCTATTTCCTCAGCAGTTGGGAGAGAACTTTTGGCTCCACACTAGCTGACTTTCTAGTCCTTTTGCTGGAACTGGCTCCTCAGAACCAGCTCTTCGTTTGCCAGGAATATGCCCTGGTCAGAGGGCACCCCTCGGTTCGGTTGGCACCAAACTGGGCTGGCCATCCGGGTCAGCGGACTTTGCCTCCTTTCCTGAGCCTACCAACTCTCTTATCTATGGTGGCAGCAGGAAATTGTGACAAATCTGGCAGTCTGAATTGAGGTGGTCAAACTCCAGACAATAGACACATGTGGTGTATGGGTCAGCCTAGCAAAGCTTCCCCACAAACACTACAGTGTTGAAACCAGTGGGTCCGTTTTTCTTTTCGGTTTCTCAGACATAATGCCAGCCTAACCAACTTGCCCGATTATGGCAATCCACCAAGCAAGACACCTTATCGGTTTCCAACCGTGTCACAGGTCGTGGAAAAACAGTAATGAAATCCGTTTTTTAGAACCGATAAGAACCGGACCGCACTCTAAAAAGGACTAGAAGATTTTAAATACAAAATGATCAGTTCAAACTGAACCGATAAAATTACAAGTTCCACACAGAAAAATAAATGTAAAACCTATCTATTACTTACAATTCTACAGACAGAGCTTGAACCGATCGGTTCGCGGTTTAATTTCACTAAAAACTGAAAATAATACTTTTAAACCGACAAAATGAACCGAGCAGAAGGAGAAATCTCCGGAGACTGTTCAGTGAAGCAGTAAAGAATCTGACAGTTTGCGTTTGAAGCTCAACAGACAGAGTTTTCAACTGAGCTCGCCTCTAAGTTTCATGCCTGCATGGAAAGTTAACTATTTCACCTCAGAGCAGTTCTAACCTGCGGTCATACTGCGATTGTCATAATATAGCAAGACTTCATGTTGTTTGAATCTGGCAACTTAGATTCAATGCAAAGAAGTATGACATAATGCACCTGTGAAACAAAACCCAGGGGCAGAGTACACAATGGAGGGGTACTAACAAAAACAAAAATGAAAAGGGATCTGGGGGTAGTCATATCAGACGACATAAAGACAGGAAAACAATGTGAGAAGGCAGTAAGGAGGGCTGGGGGATACTGGGATGCATAGGGAGAGGTATCACCAGTGAAAACAGGAAGTTGTTATCCCTCTGTACAGACAGTTGATGAGACCCCATCTGGAGTATTGCATGCAGTTTGGAGACCCCATCTCAGCAAGGACATAGACAGCAAGGAAGCAATCTAGAGGAGGGCAACTAAAATGGTACAGGGTCTGCACCAGATGCCATTTGAAGAGAGACTAAAGGAGCTTAATATGTATAGCCTCGAGGAAAGGGGGAGGGGAGGGAGACATGATAGAAACTTTCAAGTACCTCAGGGAATCAACAAAGTCCAAGAGAGTAGCATCTTTCAGAGAAAGAGATGTGAAAGAACAAAGGGCACAATTTGAAGATAGAGGAGGGAACAGCTCAGGGGCAATGTGAGAAGTATTTTTCACAGAGGCGTGGTGAATGCATGGAACAGCCTTCCAGAGGGAATTGTGGGGTTAAAAACAGTGGCAGAATTCAAGAATGCATGGGACAGACATAAAGCAATTCTAGAGGGTAAGAAAAAGTAGGCTGTTGGTTAACTAGGATCTGCAGCTTATTCAGTAGGTAGGGAAATGAGCAGACTAGGTGGGCTAAGCAGTCGTTATCTGCCATCAAAATCTATTGTTCTATTCTATGTTTCTATATATAGTCAGTGAGCAGAAAGATTGCCTGCTTTACTGTATCAAATGACCATATTATTTTGTATTTAAACCCTGGTCAGTGATTGGCTCACTAACCTCTGATGGAGCTCGGTTGATTGGAGTGAAACATTAGGTCAGTGGACACCACAGCATCCTTTGCTTGCAATCAGTACCATGTTTACACTGTATCCTGCAATTTCAATAAAGGAGCCAAGGACAAAAACAGTTGAGTGCTTTATGTCTACATAAAGCAGGAATGAGTGCTGATGTATTTCTTTCCTTCCATTACTAATTTTGGAGCCGGCACCACTACCCCTAGAGTGAGTGAGCCTTTTCTTTACAAGTAGTGTGGCCAGTTTTGGATGCCACACCTCAGAAAGGACATAGACATGGTGCAGGCAGTCCACAGGAAGACAACTAAAATGCGCAGGGGTTGCATCAACAGACCTACAAGGCAAGACTGAGGGATTTCAACATGTTCACCCTAGAAGAGAGTAGAATGAGAGGGGACATGACAGAGACCTACAAGGTACAGGAGAAAGTTTCCTTCAAATAGAAAGAGCACCAAGACCACAGGGCATGCGGTGAAGCTGGGGAGGAGCAGAAGAAAGATGTGAGAAAATACTTCTTCACTGAAAGAGTGGTAGACTGCAGGAACAGACTGCTAATAGAACTGGTGAGAGTGAAAAAAAGTGATGGGCTTCATTCATGCATGAGATAGATATAGGAGAATATTAGCAAATTGGCAGGGAGGAGGCAGGGGTTGCCAGATACCAGGTAGGGTCTGTGAAGACAGACTATGCAGGGACCTTCCGGGCAGAGTGAGTGGGTAGTTCTTATCTGCCAACAAATTCTCTGTTTCTGTTATTCTATTTGTTTGTGACTGGATGGAGTTAGCCACTCCAAATAAAGACCTTAGACTCCGTGTGGTGTACACCTAAACTAGAAACAAAAAAAAAGCTGCTGCAGTACCACAAGTGCCACCACTAAATTAACAAATCAAGAAAACAACAAACCTGGCATTCCTTGAACCAGTAAAGGAAAACAAGCAAAATAGAAAGATCCATGCTTGATAATCTTTCTCTCAGGTGAGGATGCACACCTTAAAACAATCAGTGTTTCACAGTAATGCTTCCTCAGGTTCTAGTGAGTGTCTAGTTTGTTGTTTTCTAAACTGATGTCATTTCAAAATAAACAAGAGCCCAGAAATCAAATAGCTTAATTCAAAGCTCAGTACCATATTACACTAAACAGCAGTAAGATTCAGCATGACAGGCAACATTAGCTAACAACTGAGACCTGGAAGGATCATGAGATGGAATCAAGTATCCACTCCCATGAGTTTGTTGTTTCCTCCTCCTGATTAGGGCAGGGATATGTTGACAGTACTGTACAGGACACCAATTCCACTTCCCATTATACCACCACGAAACCTAAAACTGATATGAGCCAGTAAACAAATTTTGGTACACAGTGTCTCAATCCAAAAGGCAAGACCACCTCTGAGCCACAGGGATTATGCTGATGACAGAGCTATACATTATTCAGATACATCATGGTGGTAATCCTCCAAGTAACATTGCAAATATTGATAGAAACAGGATGCAATGGCCAGCAAAGTACAGACAAGATTGATAGAGACAAGAACACTAAAAGTAGGCACACAGTCAATGCACCATAAATCACATGAAAAGATGACACATACAGATAATGAAGTTATCCTTGTGTTAGCCCTCTAGGTCATCCATGCATCCATTTTATGGGGTAAAGGACATGTTCATGCAAACTTCAAGCGAAAGACACAAGTAGATGACCCTTACTAAATTAGGCAATGTGCTAGTAAATGCTGGTATGTGGTTGTTAAAGAACTGCTGATGCCTCCGGAAAAACCTTATAAAATGTACTATTTCAACACATTCAAGTTTCTTTATTTTCTATGTTTATCTTATCATTGCTCTGTATTATTAGGACATACTGTATCTATGAAGGCAGAATATTTTGTTTTAGACTACTGCACCTGCTGTTTGTTTACTACTGTGATCATTTTCACTATTTCTAAGATCATAATTGCTTCTTCAGAAACATATTGCAATGTTATGAGTAGATGATTAACACTCTGTTTGTGAGGTCCAACCCAGAAGCACCAGCAGTGCAAAACATACTGCCATGTGGGGATCTTGGTACCCTGTGGAGCCTGCCCAGTCGCTCTGGGATTGGGGTGCTGCTGGTGTGCTATAGAGACAGCATTAGCAGGTTATGGCAGGATGGATGTTATATCCTCGTTGCTATAGTGCCTCCGACAGATGTTAGAAGCAGCACACAATATCACAGATGACAACACAACATCCTACCTCCACCTCACCCTGGTCCAAAATTATGTGGACTCAATGAGCACTGGGGCTGTTGGGTGTGCCTAACAGGAAGAAAGTGCAACTGCTTTCATCTTTTTTTTTTTTTTTATGTTTATTGTATTATCAAAAATACAAAACATATAGCATCAAATGTCAGACATTAGATAGTGTACGGAGCCATCAAACATGCCATGCTGCACCACACCACCAATCACAAGGACACTGCTATCCCACTCCCAACCTCAGAAGACAACTTTGCATCAGACTAGAGAGTTCCCTCATTCTTCAGTGGTCCACTGGGGCAGCAGGTAGGCTTTCTGCCTGGGGTGTCCCCAGGTTGACTGCTCTGGTTTGAAGGTAGTATGGTGCTAAGTGAGGTTGCCAGAAGAGGTGCAGGTGGGTGGACAATGCTAAAGGAGCTCATGTAGGATAGCAAGTCACCTGTGTGACAAAAAAAATTAAAAAGACTCTATATGTAGTATCCACAGCAGCTGAAGTTAATAGAAAAAAGATTCCATGTTTATGCTTTATTTATGTTTAATAGCAGCAGTGCTTTTCAGAATCAATCAGATTTTGTTTAGTTGCTGTATTGGTTCTTGTAAGGGCAGATCCAGAAGCAAATGGTTTGATACCTTTTATTGGACCAACTTAGATGTTACAAAGAACATAGTGCCTGTCTCACGCCTCATCCCTGTCTTGTGTAGACATAAAAAGCAGATAAAGGCTCTGCAGTGGTGATATTAAACTGAGAGAACTATATTAATGAAGCCAACAGATAGGTAACTGACCATACCTACTACAGAGAACTGGAATGACCCAGTTGCAAACAATAAGAGAACTACAGGACTTAATTAGATTGTTTCCAAACCATGTCCAAGACAAACTAAATGACTTCATTCATGTTGAATCCAAGCCAGGGACATTCTACATGCTGCCTAAAATAGATAAACTTGGCAATCCAGGAAGACCCATAGTCTCTGGCAATGGTACCCTGACTGAGGGATCTCAGAGTTTGTAGAAACCATTTTAAAACCACTGGTTATAGAAAGGATAGTTACATCCAGGACACTACACACTTCCTGTGTAAACTTTCTGGTTATAAGGAATTACCACCTAATACCATTTTAGCCATGATGGATGTAACATCCTCTACACTAATATTTCACACATGGATGCATTGCAGCCTGCCTTAAATACCTACATGAGAAAGGATCAGACCAAAACATCGACCCTGAAGTGGTGGGAAACTTGCGGAATTCATTCTGACACATAATTTCAGCTTCAATGATAAACATTATGTTCAAACTATAGGAACAACAATGGGCACCAGGATGGCTCCACAATATGCTAATCTCTTTATGGCAAATTTGGAGGCAGACTTTTAAAGACACTTACACAAACTACTTGCTTTTTACGTTACATTGATGATTTGTTTATAATTTAGACAGAAGGTACTGACACATAAGGATTTCCATCAGGAACAGAATAACCTCCCCATCCATAAAGCTTTCCTGGAATATTCTGCTACCAGTGTTAATTTTCTGGACACCACTGTCACCATCAAGGATCGAACATTACATACATGTATTTACAGGAAGCCAACAGACAGACAGACAGAAATACTTTCACAGGAATAGTAATCACCCAAGCCAGACAAAAGAATCTGTCATGTACAGTCAAGCACTATGGTTTCACCATATCTGTTCTATTGAGGAAGTCAGAGATACACATTTGGATATGTTGAAAAACACCTTTATTAAGCAGGGACACTCTTCCAGGGAAATTGACAGAGCAGTAGAACATGCAACACAGGTACCAAGAGAACAACTACTTCAATATAAGGAAAGGACCACTACCAACAGAATATCCTTAGCAGTCATGTATCACCCGACCTTGAACTTCTCGTAATGTTATTATGGACCTCCATTCAATATTTAGTGAGGATGAGACCCTAAATTGTATTTTTCAAGAACTACCACTACCTTCTTTTAAACAACCACCTAATTTAGCCAGCGTGATTATTAACAGTAAACTTGGTCCAGAACAGAATACCATGACACTAAATGGTACACAACCCTGTAATCAGCCCAGATGTAAGACTTGTGCACTCATTTCCACTTTGGATTGTGTAGTTACACCACAAAGCAGACAATTCAGGATACAGGGAATTATACATGTACATGTGGTTTATTTCATTCAATGCAAGAGATGTCCTCCAGGGTATGTAGGAGAGACAAAGTAAGCACTCCTCACTAGAATGAATGCACATAGACATACTACTAATTTGAAGATGACTGAAAAGTCAGCAGAGGCGACACTTCTCTCAGAATGACCACTCAATCTCAGATATGTCAGTAATGGTCTTAAAAGGACATTTTAAAAGTACACAACAGAGGTGGGCTTCTGAGATCAGGCTTATTTTACTTCTCAATATGGTGGAAGATTGCATGAACATTCTTAGGGGTCCTTGATGTGTGTTTTTTTATTTGGCTCTTATACTGACAATTGATATTATCTTGTATAATATCATGTTACAACACTGAAGATCTTAAGCTTTCTGGAATATAGTAACTAGTTAAGTGTGTGATTGGGAAAATGTCTCCAGATAGGTTGTATATTGTATGAATATGTGAAACAGTTGCTCACAATAGGAAACTCCACTTTAAACCCTCTTTATGCCCTAGATAGAAAATTTCTGTTATATATTTTTGCTTGTTTTCACATAGCACTAAGAAGTCTTAGAGGACTGAAATGCTGCTTGCTTCCCAGTCCTTCCTAGAAACCATTTTTGTCAGTGAGCACATTTGGATTATGCCAAAGATACTTGAAAGTAAGGTCCAATAATCCCAGTCAAGTAGTTTAGCACATTTATCCCAAATGTGCTTGGTATAATGTGGACAAGGATAAATGTATGTACAGAGAGACCAGTCTGGGAAGATTAGGGCCTTTGCAGACAGTAACCAGCCCTGGGCCAATGCCAATGGGGTCCAGCCAGGTAGGGCGAAGTCAATTAGGGTGCATAACAGATCACCGCCTGGCATAAAACTGCAAAATCATGATATACCCTCATGTCTAGCAGCCCAAATCCCCCAGGGCTCAGTACTGGGTGTGGTTATTTTCAGTGTTTTCATAGGTGATGTTGCACAGAAGGACTGGAAGTGAATGTATGCCTTCTTGCAGATGACACCAAAATCTGTAATAGGGTGAATACACAGGAGGGTGGTGGGAATGCGTGGGATCTTGAGAAACTCAACGAGTGGTCAAGGGCATGGAGACAGGATTTCAATGCCAGACAGTGCAAAATCATTAACCTAGGGCATAGAAAACCAGGAGCTGAGTATAGGATGGGGTTAGAGATACTGACAGTCCCTAAGCAGGAAGGGACCCTGGGCCTTATAGTAATCATATCTGATTAACTCAAAGTAGCAGGGCAACGTGAAAAAGCATTGGGTAGGGACAGTGGGATGCTGGGATGAATAGAGAGAGCTATCACCAGCAGGAGAAGGAGGGGTGAATCCCCATCTGGAGTATTCAGCACTCACCCCGTCTTGTGTAGACATAAAGCACTCAAATGTTGTTGTCCATTGCCTCATTTATTGAAAGTCCAGATACAGTGTAAACATGGTGTAGATTGCAAGCAAAAGGATGCTGTGGTGTCCACTGACCTAACATTTCACTCCTGTCTACTGGGGCTTTGTCAGAGATTAGTGAACCAATCATTTATTTATTTATTTAATTGGATTTTGGTAACCGAGGAGCCCACTGAGACAGTACAGTCCCTTTTCAGGGCGACCCAGTAAATACAGTACAATGACATGGCAGGTACAATGGTTACATTTACATAATTTACAATTACAATTACATCATTTACAATTACATTTACATATTACATATGAAGTTCGGACATTGTGTATACCTATATATGATGTTTGGAATGCAGAATCAGAAGTCATCAGAAATAGGAACAAATAGAAGAGGCAGAGAGGTAGAGTAATAGGGAGCATTGGAATCGAGGGAGAGAAGAGCAGGACAAAGTAGAATGTGGTATCATTCACCAGGGTTTAAATATAAAATAACATGGTCATGTGATATAGTAAAACAGACAATATCTTTGCTCACTGACTACATACCTAACAACCCCAGAATCCTTTCTCTGTTACTAGTTGTATTGAGATTAGTGTGTATGCATTATCTTGTATATTTTTAAATCACAGCATCAGGACTTTCTGGTTTTGTATGATATGGGAGTGAAGGAAGACCAAGAGAGGGACAGTGAGGTTTAATAAAGGGAGGGATGGGTAGAGGGTGACAGAGAAAAAGCAATGGTGCTGAATGAATACTTCTGCTCAGTAGTCACAAAAATGGCAGAAGGCACCAGGTGAAAGGACTGCTGTGTGACTGGACTTCTCTGCTGGGACTAAGAAGAAAAACTTTGTACTTGGACCTTTAATTTAGGGTAAAAAACTAACAAACAAAAAAAAAAAAAGTGTGTGTTTGTCTGAGTTAACTGAACTGAATGGTTATCTGAACAGTTATCTAAGTGTAAATCTCAGGTGATTGAAAGGACTTAATAGCTGTGAAGTTTAAATTGCTTGTAGAAAGATCTAGTAAGTAGGGGAGTGAGCTTAGCTAGAAGGAAGCTACATTTAAAGACTGCCTTAGAAAGATTCTGCTAATTGATTGGCAGACGACACCAGGAGAAAGGACTGCTGTGGGACTGGACTTCCCTAATGGAACTATATTGCCCTCCTTCCTCCCTCCACCCTCCAACCCAAAGCTAGTTCTACTTTTATAGGCACAGGTTTGACTGACAACAGGAACTTCCTGTTTGGGAGCAGGAAGTGAGTGATCACAGACCACCAAGACCCACCATCCTAGAAGGGCAAGAGTAGCTCTCCGACCCCCTCTAGCTGCGGGAGGTATGCCTCTGAGCAAGTAAGGGGTCTACTGAGAAATATAGCATATTCTTGTCTCAGGACAGGACAGTCGGAGCTTAAAGGGCACACAGGCAGAAAGTAAGGTGAGAGAAAAAAAACAGAGGAAAGAGTAAGGATTGCAAACAGTTAGGGGCCAGAAATAAGACATGATTGGAGTGGTGCAGTGCAGTGGCTGTGGAGCAGCAGTCTTCCGGGAGATGTTCTGGAGGATGCGGTGTTGTCCTATCTGCAGGCACCTCTCTGGGCTGAGGAGGAGGTTGCTCATCTCCAGGCTGAGTTGGCCAGGATTTGTCGGACCTCCTGTTCCATCCAGGGACCACCAGTGCCACTGCCGTTGCCTCAGAGGTTGCCAAGAAAGAGGAGTGGTTGGACCACAGTGGGCTCAGGGAGGGTGAGGGTGGTGGAACAGAGTGCATTCCTCCAGTTGTACCTCTCCACAATTCCTATGCCATTCTGGCAAAGTGTGGTTCCTCTATGGAGGCACCTGCAGTGGAGACCAAGAAGGATGCTGGGAACCTCCACAAAGGAGACCCCAGGAGGGTGGCAGGGGAAGAAACAACTCCTGGTGGGGGACTCCATTGTTAGGAAGGTAGAACTGGGGAGGAAGGGAGAGGAGGTAAGGTGCCTGCCTGGTGCAATGGCTTGGAGGGACAGGGAGCGAATCCTCAGGATTGCCAGAGCAGCTGCACAGTGGAGGAGCTGGGTGTCATTGTCCACCTAGGGACAAATGACCTGGCTAAGAAAGGGATTATAGAAGTGTAGGAAGAGTTTGTGGAATTGGGGAGGGCCTTGGTCAAGCACATACGGTAACCTTCTCAGAGGTGCTGCCCATCTATGGCATAGGAGAGGCTAGGTGTTCCGCACCATGGATTCAATCAGTGGTTGAAAAACTGGTGTGGAGCTCAGAGGATTTAGCTTCATGGGGATTGGGGTCAACCTGGAGTGATGCAAGCCTATACTGGCATGATGGGCTGCATCTGTCTGGGAGGAACCAGGATCCTAAGTGATAGGTTTAAATGCTTCATTGGCAAGCATTTAAACTAGCCAAGGGGAGGCGCTGGAAAGGAGCAGGGTAATCCTAGCCCCCAAAAAATCACAGTAGTAAGTGCAGCAAACACCAACATAGAGGTGTTGATAGGGAGAAGGGCAGGGTAAATGGAGAAAGTGACAAAGGCAAGAAGGAGAGGATGGGGCAAAGGGAGTAAGGCCATCAGGAAATGGAGGGTAATGAGTACCAATGCCCATAGTCTGAGCAACAAGCTCCCTAAGCTGGTGGCCTTGATGGAAGAGGGATGCCTGGATATCGTATGAGTCACAGAAACATGGTACACAGAGAACCATGACTGGGATGTTAACATACCAGAGTACATAACCTACAGGAGAGACAGGCAGGGGAGAAGAAGGGAGGAGTAGCTCTCATGCAAAGGAAGGGATAAAAGCAACTGAACAAAAGAGTAAACAGGGAGGGGAGGAGGAGGCACTGTGGGTCACCTTGGAGACTGGAAAGGCACCACAATCTGCACAGGGGTTGTGTACAGACCCCCATGTCAGGGGAGGGAATGGACAAGGATATGATAGAAGGCATTCTTAGAATGGCAAGAGAAGGGAGATACTGTTGATGGGAGACCTGAATATGCCAGATGTTAACTGGAGCACATTTGCTGCAGCCACATCCAAGAGCAGGGCCATTCTTGATGCCCTACAGGTGGCAGGCCTCAGACAGCTAGTTTCGAACCCACTCGTGAGGGAGCAATCTTAGACCTCATACTCTCAAGCGGAGCAGTGAGAGGATCTCAGATCTAGAAGTGGGTTGCCATCTGGGGACAAGTGACCATCAAACAGTGTGGTTCACGTTAAACTCAGCTACAGAGTCAAGCCATACAAAAGTGTGGGTAGTGGACTTTAGGATGGCTGACTTTGGCAAGATGGGAGAGTGCCTCAGAAAAGCACTAGCAAACAGGCTAGAAGGAGGTGTGGAGCAACAATGGGGAATCATCAAAACTGCCATCACAGAGGCAACAAGCCTTTGTGTGAAGCAAATAAATAAATCAAAACAAAAGAAAAGGCCACGATGGTTCTCAAAAGAGGTGGCTGTGAAAGTCAGGAAGAAAAGATAGCATTCCAGAAGTATAAGGAAACACAGAAGGAGCAGGACAGAGAGCTGTACCAGTTAAGGCAGAAGGAAGCAGGGAGGAAGTCAGAATAGCAAAGGCCCAAACTGAGGAAAAGATAGCCAACTCAGTTAAGAAGGGATAAAACCTTTTATAGGTACATCATGCTGAGGGAAGACAAAGGGAGGGATAGTGAGGCTGAATAGAATGAGCGGTGGGTGGGCAGAGGGGAAAGTAAAAGCAGGGATACTGAATGAATATTTCTGCTCAGTATTCACAAAGAGGAGGGGAAGTGCCTAATCCAATTAACAGAAGCACTCTTGATAGGGGTTGACCCCAGTCCTTTCACAGAAGAAAGGGTTCTGCAAGAACTCCTAAAACTGAAGGTGAACAAAGCAATGGGTCCTGATGGAATTCACCCAAAATTCTAAAAGAATTAAGGAGGAACTAGTGAAACCACTGGCTACTCTTTTTAATAAATCATGGTAGGATGGTGTGGTACACGAGGACTGGAGGAAGGTGGATGTGATTCCCTTCACAAAAGTGGGACCAAGACAGAGGCAGGAAACTACAGACCTGTCTGTCTGACCTCTGTGGTAGGGAAAGTGATGGAGTCACTCTGAAGGAAAGAATAGTTGAGTACCTAGAGGTCAGTGGGCACAGGACCCAAGGTAGCATGGGTTCACAGCGGGAAGGTCATGTCAGACGAATCTAGTAGATTTCTTTGACTGGGTGACCAAAGTAGAAGACCAGGGAGGGCTGTGGACATGGCCTACCTAGAATTTAGCAAGGCATTTGACACAGTCCACACAAAGATTAATAGTCAATTAACCAGCCTGGGAGTGGGTCCCAGGGTGGTAGCTTAGTAAAACATTGGCTGCACAACAGGACACAGAAGGTAATTGTAAATGGAGTCCACCCTGAAGAAAGAGGGTTACTAGTGGGGTACCGCAGGAGTTGGTTGGGTCTAGTCCTTTTAATGTCTTCATCAGTGACATGAGTTCCGTAAGTTCAATATTGACAATGACTTGGCGATCTAAGCAACATCAGATGGCAAGACCTTTTCTTGCTAAATCAGTAGATGAGGCTGTTAGTGTCCTTAATTGCAACATGACTGCCTTAGTTAACAGACATGCGCCTAAAATTAAGATTCAAACTTGCAAAATTCTCACCCTTGGTTCACGTCAGAACTTAAAGCTGCACTGTCTAACCGTGACAAACTATGGGCTCAGACTAGGCATTTTATGAGTCCCACAGACTGGCAGGCCTTCCGAGCAGCCAGGAGCAGGGTGTCAAATGCATTCTTGAAACTAAATCTAGTTACTATGTATCTGCCCTAGAGAGGCTAAAGGAATTCCTACAAAATTTGGAAGACTCTCAAGTCTATTGAGGGTCGTTCAGCTGCACCATCTGTTCCAGCAAAGATTCTCATTAATGGTACATCTATTGAAAGTTCACAACAAATATTAGAAAACTTATTTCTCACTTCATAGCTGCCAGCCTAGCATTTGATACTTCTTCACATGCCTCCTAAATTAGGAATATTGATATCACGTATTCAGCAATGAACACGCCAGCCTGCCCATTCCAGTTGGTCCCCTAGCTATAAAGAAGTAGAAGAGTCACTTATTAACCTGGATATCAAAAAAGCACAGGAGAGGATAATATAGAGCCATTATTTCTAAAACTTGGATACCTTTCTTCACCCCCAATACTCCATATATTCAATCTCTCCATCTCAACACGCCACAGTTCCGTGTGTTGGAAATCCGCCCATATTCTCCCCTATTCAAGTCAGGAGACCCATGGATCTCAATAATTATAGACCTATCTCAATACTACCTATCCTATCAAGCATTTGAAAATTGATCTACAACCAATTGAAAAACCATATAGCTACATAACAGATTCTTAACCCTCTTCAATCTGGTTTTCGCCCAAACCATAGTACCATTACAGCTCTAGCCAAAGTCACTAATGACTGGTTATCTGCATTGGACTCTAAGAAAACTACTGGTGTGGTCTTCTTGGATCTAAGTAAAGCATTCGATACAGTAGATCATAACTTACTAGTTTGCAGTCTTACCAATTTGGCTTTACTCCATCTACTACCCTATGGTTCAAGAACTATCTATTGGGCAGGACTCAGAAAGTCAAATCAGAAATTTGTTCTCTTCCTCTGCCTACTGTGAGGAGTCCCTCAGGGATCTATTCTAGGTCCGTCCTCTTCTCTTATATATAAACAACGTTGACCATCAGATTACAAAGTCCAGTTGCATTTCTTTGCAGATGACACTGTCCTGTATACCTCTGGGCCATCGCTAGAAGCAACTAGGGACATCCTTCAACCGATTTCTTGCAATTAGAAAAACTTAATCAATGCAAGCTTCTCTCAATGCCAAAAAACAAAAGCTATGATCCTACGCCCATGCGCATCACATGCAAGTACCCCTGCCTTGCCCAAAGATTTCCTAAATACTGCCCTAGGTGAGCAGCTGAAATAGTTTCAAAATTCAAATATCTCGGTTTCTGGTTAGATAGCAGGCTTTCTTTTAGTGATCATATTGATGATTTGGCTAAAAGGCTCAAAATCAGGTTGGGTTTCTTCTTCCGAATAGATCTTTCTTTCCTGCTAATATTAGAACTAGATTGGTTCAGGCCACTTTTCACCCACTCCTTGATTATGGCGATGTAATCTATAACTCCTCAGCTTCTACTAATCTCCAAAAACTAGATGTTCTCTATCTCCACTCCATACGATTCATAACAAACTCCCCTCTAACCCACCATTGTGATCTTTATGCCTTAGTTGGCTGGCCCTCACTCCGTTAGATGGACAGTCCATGCAGGTACATGGACTTTAAAACTTCTTCAGCATAAACTACCATAATCCTATCCTCTTTAATACTTATAGCCGCATAATGTCTATTCACTTAGGAAGTTCAAGTTTCTCCTGCTTGATGTACCTGGGACTCAGCCTCCTTTGAGAAAAGCGTGCTATTTCATGCTTACTGCCAACTATTTGGAATCGACTACAATCATTTTGAAATTAGCCAGTATTGTTCCTGTTAATTTCTTTAAAAGGTTAGTTTTGCTAAATTAAAAGACACTTGCAACTGTCTTTAATGAACTGCCTTTACTAAGGACTCAAACCAGTTACCCTGTGATTTCCCAGGTTCCATTCCTACACTTCTTTAACTCTGTTTCGTACCATCAGTGTTTTAGGTGGGATCTTTGTTGAATTGTTATGGAATTACTGTTTATTTTCCAATGTATGTAATGTATTGCCTTGACAAATAGTACAAATTTCTCTTCATGAGCTGAGAGCATCTTGGGTGCTCTTTATCATTTTGCCTATTGTGTATGATGATGTAAGCTCTTATCACTATGAACTCTGTTTTTATGATGCAAGCACTTAACTATTTGTCTGTAAGTCTGTCACAGAACTTCATTGTAATGTATGTACACCTCAGGACCTCCTTGTGAATGAGCTTGCTCAGCGAGATTCCTGCAATAAACTTGAACTTGAACATTGCAGAGGGACTGGAAGGAAAAGTATGCCTTTTGCAGATGACACAAAGATCTGCAACAGGGTTGCTACACAAGGAGGTGTGGAAAGGATGAAAAGGGACTTGGCAAGGTTGGAGGAACGGTCAGAAGTATGGCAGCTAGGATTCAATGCAAAGAAGTGCAAAATAATGCACCTAGGAAACAAGAACCCAGGGAAGAATACACAATGGGTGGGGAGGTAGTGACAACAAAAAGGAAAGGGACATGGGGGTAATCATATCAGATGACCTTAAGGTTAGCAAGCAATGTGAGAAGGCAGTAGGGAGGGCTGAGGTATACTGGGATGTATAGGGAGAGGCATCAGCAGCAGAAAACAGGAAGTTGTTATCCCTCTGTACAGACAGTTGGTGAGACCCCATCAGGAGTGCTGCATCCAGTTCTGGAGACCCCATCTCTGCAAGGACATAGACAGCATAGAGGCAGTCCAGAGGAGGGCAACTAAAATGGCCCAGGGTCTGCAAGAGAAGCTGTATGAGGAGAGACTAAAGGAGCTTAATATGTATACCCTTGAGGAAAGAAGGGAGAAGGGGGACATGATAGAAACCTCAGTGGAATCAACAAAGTCCAAGAGGGTAGCATCTTTCAGAAAAGAGACGTGCAAGAACAAGGGGACACAATTTAAAGAGAGAACGGGGCAGTTCAGGGGCAATGTGAGGAAGTATTATTTCACAGAGGGGTAGTGGATGCATGGAACAGCCTTTCTGTGGAGGTTGTGGGGACTAAAACTGTGGGAGAACTCAAAGAATGCATGGGACAGACATAAGGCAATTCTTGAGGGGGGTAGGAAGAAATAGGCTGTTGGTTAACTAGGATCTGTGGCCTATCCTGTAGGTAGGGAAATGGGCAGACTGGATGGGCCAAGCGGTCCTTATCTGCCATCAAAGTCTATGTTTCTATGTTAGGTACCTAACCAAACAATAGAAGCACTCTGGATAGGGAGGTCGATACCAGTCTATTCACAGAAGAAAGGGTACTGAAAGAACTCCTAACACTGAAGGTGGACAAAGCAATGGGGCCTGATGGGATTCACCACAGAATTCTAAAATAGCTAAGGGGAGAACTAGTGGCACCACTAATTACCCTTTTAACAAATCATGGGAGGATGGTGTGGTACGTGAGGATTGGAAGAGGGTAGATGTGATTCCCCTTCACATAAGTGGGAGCATGGAAGAGGCAGGAAACTACAGATCTGTTAGTTTGATCTCAGTGGTAGGAAGATGATGGAATCACCTCTGAAAGGAAGAATTGTTGAGTACCTAGAGGTCAAGCGGGCACAGGACCCAAAGCAGCAAGGATCCACAGCATGAAGGTCATGTCAGATGAATCTAAAAGATTTCTTTGGGTGACCAAAGTAGTAGACCAGGGAGGGGCTGTGATTGTGGCCTAACTAGACTTTAGCAAGGCATTTGATGCAGTCCACACAAAAGATTAATAAATACATTAGACAACCTAGAAGTGGGTCCCAGGGTGGTAACCTGAGTGAAAAATTGTCTGGACAACAGGATGCAGAGGGTAATAATAAAGGAGTCCACTCTAAAGAAAGGGGGATTCCTAGTGCGGTACTGCAGGGTTCAGTACTGGGACGGGTCCTCTTTAATGTCTTTATAAGTGACATTGCAGAGGGACTAGAAAGAAAAGTGTGTCTCTTTGCAGACGACACAAAGATCTGCAACAGGGTTGATACACGGAGGAGGGGTGGAAAGAATGAGAAGGGACTTGGCAAGGCTGCAGGAATGGTCAAGAGTCTGGCAACTTAGATTCAATGCAAAGAAGTATGGCATAAAGCACCTGGGAAATAAAAACCCAGGGGCAGAGAACACAATGGGGGTACTAACAACAACAAACATGAAAAGGGATCTGGGGGTAGTCATATAAGATGACATAAAGATAGGAAAACAATGTGAGAAGGTAGTAAGGAGGGCTGGGGGAATGCTGGGACACATCGAGAGGTATCACCAGTAGAAAACAAGAAGTTGTTATCCCTCTGTACAGACAGTTGGTGAGACCCCATCTGGAGTATTGCATGCAGCTCTGGAGACCCCATCTCAGTAAGGACAGAGACAGGATGGAAGCAATCCAGAGGGCAACTAAAATGGTACAGGGTCTGCACCAGAAGCCATATGAAGAGAGACTGAAGAAGCTTAATATGTATACCATCGAGGAAGGGGGAGAGGGGAGAGGGGAGACATGATAGAAACTTTAGTACCTCAAGGAATCAAAAAAAGTACAAGAGGGTAGCATCTTTCAGAGAAAGAGATGTCAAAGAACAAGGGGCAATGATTTGAAGATAGAGGGGCAACGGTTCAGGGCAATATGAGGAAGTAGTTTTTCACAGAGAGGGTGGTGAATGCATGGAACAGCCTTCCAGAGGGAATTGTGGGATCAAAAACAGTGGGAGAATTCAAGAATGCATGGGACAGACATAAGGCAATTCTAGAGGGGAAAAGAAGTAGGCTGTTGGTTAACTAGGATCAGCAGCTTATCCAATAGGTAGGAAATTAGCAGACTAGGCGGGCTAAGTAGTCATTATCTGCCATCAAAATCTATGGTTCTATTCTATGTTTCTATATATAGTCAGTGAGCAGAAAGATTGCCTGTTTTACTGTATCAAATGACCACATTATTTTGTATTTAAACCTTGGTCAGTGATTGGCCACTAACCTGTGATGGAGCTCTGTTGATTGGAGTGAAACATAGGTCAGTGGACACCACAGCAACCTTTGCTGGCAATCAGTACCATGTTTACACTGTATCCTGCAATTTCAATGAAGGAGCCAATGGACAAAAACATTTGAGTGTTTTATGTCTACGCAAGGCAGGGATGAGTGCTGATGTATTTCTTTCCTTCCATTACTACTTTTGGAGCCAGGCACCACTACCCTAGAGTGAGTGAGCCTTTCTTTACAAGTAGTGTGTCCAGTTCTGGATGCCACACCTCAGAAAGGACATAGACATGGTGCAGGCTGTCCACAGGAAGACAACTAAAATCGTGCAGGGGTTGCATCAAAAGACCTAAGGCAAAACTGATGGATTTCAACATGTTCACCCTAGAAGAGAGTAGAATGAGAGGGGACATGACAGAGACCTACCAGGTACAGGAGAAGTTTCCTTCAAATAAGAAAGAGCACCAAGACCACAGGGCATGTGGTGAAGCTGGGGAGGAGAAGAGGAAGGATGTGAGGAAATACTTCTTCACTGAAAGAGTGGTAGACTGCAGGAACAGACTGCTAATAAAACTGGTGAGAGTGAAAAAGTGATGGGCTTCATTCATGAGTGAGATAGATATAGGAGAATATTAGCAAATAGGCAGAGGGGGCAGGGTTGCCAGATACCAGGTAGGGTCTGTGAAGACAGACTATGCAGGGACCTTCCAGGCAGAGTGAGTCGGTAGTTCTTATCTGCAACAAATTCTGTTTCTGTTATTCTATTTGTTTGTGACTGGATGGAGATAGCCACTCCAAAGAAAGACCTTAGACTCCGTGCGGTGTACACTTAAACTGAGAAACGAAAAAAAAAGCTGCTGCAGTAACACAAGTGCCACCAGTAAATTAACAAATCAAGAAAACAACAAACCTGGCATTCCCTTGACGAGTAAAGGAAAACAAGCAAAGGAGTAAGATCCATGCATGATAATCTTTCTCTCAGGTGAGGAAGCACACCTTAAAAATGATCAGTGTTTCGCAGTAATGCTTCCTCAGGTTCTAATGAGTGTCTGGTTTGTTGTTTTCTAAACTGATGTCATTTCAAAAATAAACAAGAGCCCAGAAATCAAATAGCTTAATTCAAAGCTCAGTGCTATATTACACTAAACAGCAGTAAGGTTCAGCAAGACAGGCAACAATAGCTAACAACTAAGACCTGGAATGATCATGAGATGGAATCCAAGTATCCACTCCCATGAGTTTGTTGTTTCCTCCTCCTGATTAGGGCAGGGATATGTTGACAGTACTGTACAGGACACCAGTTCCACTTCCCGTATACCACCTGCAGAAACCTAAAACTGATATGTGCCAATAAACATATTTTGGCACTCAGTGTCTCAATCCAAAAGGCAAGACCACCTCTGAGCCACAGGGATTATGCTGATGACTGAGCTATACATTATTAAGATACATCATGGTGGTAATCCTCAAGTAACACTGCAAATATTAATAGAAACAGGATGCAATGGCCAGCAAAGTACAGACAAGACTGATAGAGACAAGCACACTAAAAGTAGGCACACTGTCAATGCACCATAAATCACATGAAAAATATGATACATACAGATAATGAAGTTATCCCTTGTGTTAGCCCTCAGGGTCGTCCATGCATCCATGTTATGGGGTAAAAGGACATGTTCTATGCAAACTTCAAATAAAAGACACAAGTAAATGACCCTTACTAAATTAGGCAACGTGCTTAGTAAATGCTGGTATGTGGTTGTTAGACAACTGCTGAAGCCTCCGGAAAACCTTATAAAATGTACTATTTCAACACATTCAAGTTTCTTCATTTTTATGTTTATTTTATCATTGCTCTGTGTTATTAAGGACATATCTATGAAGGCAGAATTTTGTGTTTTAGACTACTGCACCTGCTGTTTGTTTACTACTGTGATCATTTTCACTATTTTTAAGATCATAATTGCTTCTTCAGAAACATATTGCAATGTTATGAGTAGATGATTAACACTCTGTTTGTGAGGTTCAACCCAGAAGCACCAGCAGTGCAAAACAGACTGCCATGTGGGGATCTTGGTTCCCTGTGTGAGCCTGCCTAGTTGCTCAGGGCTTGGGGTGCTGCAGGTATGCTATAGAGACAGCATTAGCAGGCTCTGGCAGGGTGGATGTTATATCTATATTGCCTTCTACAAATGTTAAGAAGCAGCACACAATATCACAGATGACAACACAACATCCTACCCTCCACCTCACCCTGGTCCAAAATTATGTGGACTCAATGAGCACTGAGGATGTTGGGCCTAACGGGAAGAAAGTGCAACTGCTTTCATCTTTTATTTTTTTATTTTATGTTTATTGTATTATCAAAAATACAAAACATATAGCATCAAATGTCAGACATTAGATAGTGTACAGGAGCCATCAAACATGCCATGCTGCACCACATTACCAATCACAAGGATATTGTTATCCCACTCCCAACCTCAGAAGACAACTTTGCATCAGACGAGAGTTCACTCATTCTTCAGTGGTCCACCGGGCAGCAGGGAGACTTTCTGCCTGAGGTGTCCCCAGGTTGACTTCTCTGGTTTGAAGGTAGTATGGTGCTAAGTGAAGTTGCCAGAAGAGGTGCAGGTGGGTGGACAATGCTAAAGGAGCTCATGTAGGATAGGAAGTCAGCTGTGTGACAAAAAAATTAAAATACTATATGTAGAATCCACAGCAGCTGAAGGTAATAGAAAAAAGATTCCATGTTTATGCTTTCTTTATGTTTAATAGCAGCAGTGCTTTTCAGACTCAATCAGATTTAGTTTAGTTGTTATATTGGTTCTTGTAAGGGCAGATCCAGAAGCAAATGGTTTGATACCTTTTATTGGACCAACTTAGATGTTACAAAAGAACATAGTGCCTGTCTTGTGTCTCATCCCTGTCTTGTGTAGACATAAAAAGCAGATAAAGGCTCTGCAGTGGTGATATTAAACTGAGAGGACTATATTAATGAAGCCAACAGATAGGTAATTGACCATACCTACTACAGAGAACGGAATATGACCCAGTTGCAAACTATAAGAGAACTACAGGACTTAATTAGCTTGTTTCCAAGCCATGTCCAAGACAAACTAAATGACCTCATTCCTGTTGAATCCAAGCCAGGGACATTCTACATGCTGCCTAAAATACATAAACCTGGCAATCCAGGATGACCTATAGTCTCTGGCAATGGTACCCTGACTGAAGAGATCTCAGGGTTTGTAAAACCATTTTAAAACCACTGGTTATAGAAAGGATAGTTACATCCAGGACACTACACACTTCCTGCATAAACTTTCTGGTTGTAAGGAATTACCACTAATACCATTTTAGCCATGATGGATGTAACATCCCTGTACACTAATATTCCACACATGGATGCATTGCAGACTGCCTTAAATACCTACATGAGAAAGGATCAGACCAAAGCATCGACCCTGAAGTGGTGGGGAAACTTGTGGAATTCATTCTGACAAATAATTTCAGCTTCAATGATAAACATTATGTTCAAACTATGGGAACAGCAATGGGCACCAGGATGGCTCCACAATATGCTAACCTCTTTATGGCTAATTTGGAGGCGGACTTTTAAGGCACTGTACACCCAAACTACTTGCTTATTTCGCTACATTGATGATTTGTTTATAATTTGGGGGGAGGACACTGACACACTTAGGATTTCCATCAGGAATTGAATAACTCCTCCCAACCATAAAGCTTTCCTGGAGTATTCTGCTACCAGTGTTAATTTTCTGAACACCACTATCACCATCAAGGATAGAACATTACATACATGTATTTACAGGAAGCCAACAGACAGACAGACAGAAATACTTTCACAGGAATAGTAATCACCAAGCCAGACAAAAGAATCTGTCATGTACAGTCAAGCACTATGCTTCACTGTATCTGTTCTAATGAGGAAGACAGAGATACATTTGGATATGTTGAAAAACACCTTTATTAAGCAGGGACACTCTTCTAGGAAATTGGCAGAGCAGTAGAACATGCAACACAGGTACCAACAGAACAACTACTTCAATATAAGGAAAGAACCACTACCAACAGAATACCCTTAGTAGTCAGGTATCACCCTGACCTTGAACTTCTCATTATTATTAAGGACCTCCATTCAATATTTAGTGAGGATGAGACCCTAAATTGTATTTTCAAGAACTACCACTACCTTCTTTTAAACAACCACCTAATTTAGCCAAGCGATTATTAGCAGTAAACTTGGACCAGAACAGAATACCATGACACTAAATGGTACACAACCCTGTAATCAACTTAGATGTAAGACTTGTGTGCTCATTTCCACTTTGGATTGTGTAGTTACACCACAAATTAGACAATTCAGGATACAGGGAATTATACATGTACCTGTGGTTTATTTCATTCAATGCAAGAGATGTCCTCACACAGGGTATGTTGGAGAGACAAAGTAAGCACTCCACACTAGAATGAATGCACATAGACATACTATTAATTTGAAGATGACTGAAAAGTCAGCAGAGGCGACACTTCTCTCAAAATGACCACTCAATCTCAGATATGTCAGTAATGGTCTTAAAAGGACATTTTAAAAGTACACAACAGAGATGGGCTTCTGAGATCAGGCTTATTTACTTCTCAATATGATGGAAGATGGCATGAACATTCTTTGGGGTCCTTGATGTGTGTTTTTTATTTGGCTCTTATACTGACAATTGATATTATCTTGTATAATATCATGTCACAGCACTGAAGATCTTAAGGTTTTGGAATATAGTAACTAGTTAAGTGTATGATTGGGAAAATGTCTCCAGATAGGTCGTATATTGTATGAATATGTGAAACAGTTGCTCACAATAGGAAACTCCACTTTAAACCCTCTTTATGCCCTAGATAAAACATTTCTGTTATATGTTTTTGCTTGCTTTAACATAACACTAAGAGGTCTAGAGGAATGAAATGATGCTTGCTTCCCAGTCCTTCCTAGAAACCATTTTTGTCAGTGAGCACATTTGGATTATGCCAAAGATGCCGGAAAGGTGAGGTCCAATAATCCCAGTCAAGTAGTTTAGTACATTTATCCCAAATATACTAGGTATAATGTGGACAAGGATAAATGTATGTACAGAGAGACCAGTCTGGGAAGATTAGGGCCTTTGCAGACAGTAACCAGCCCTGGGCCATTGCCAATGGGATCCAGCCAGGTAGCGCGGTTAATTAGGGGCTTAAGAAGATCACCACCTGGCATAAAACTGCAAAATCATGATATACCTTCATGTCTGGCAGCCCAAATCCCCCAAGACTCAGTGCTGGGTGAGGTCCTTTCAGTGTCTTCAAGATGACGTACAGAAGGACGGAAGAGAAGGTATGCCTTTGCAGATGACACCAAAATCTGTAAAAGGGTGAATACACAGGAGGGGTGGAGAGAATGTGTAGGGATCTTGAGAAACTCAAGGAGTGGTCAAGGCCATGGAGACAGGATTTCAATGCCAGAAAGTGCAAAATCATTAACCTAGGGCAATAGTTCCTTGACTTTGTGACAGTGAGCCTCATCAAATCGATGGAAAAGATTTTGAGCCTCCCAAAACTGAAATAATATTTGGGCCTCCCCAACGAAAAATAACATACTGTACTTTAAGCAGTACACCATGAATAAATTGAAACCCCTTTGAGTACTTGGCTCACATTCAGTTCTTTCATTCCGTTCTTTGTCTTATACTGATGTGGAACCTTTGAAAAAGAGCTCCTATATGCAAAGGTGTTATCTGAATAACAAATAACAAAACAGATATTATTATTCAGCTTATTGTAATGCCCCACACACACAGGCCAGCCTACTTGCTCTGCTATTTTCATTCTTTAACCACTGTTACCCCTTGTTGCCTCATCTTCATGTGTCAGACTACTTTCTCTGTTTCCTCTCTATATGAAATAACCTTCCTTGTACTTTGTCTCTTCCCTCCTTCCCTGCTGTAAGCAACTTCTCTGGGATACTTTGCTCCTTCCTGCTATTGCTCTTACCACTTCTATGCTCGACCTTGTAGTTGGGCTGTTCTGCCATTAGTCTACAAATTGATCAATTACCACCACTTATTATTAGTTTATTGTTCATATTTGTTTGCACTATTGTTCATTGTGTATTTCTTGATTGTTTTATGTTAGCTTTTGAAATGTATTCAATCCCTACCCTTGTCGGTAACCTGAAATGAGCCTAGGCTCATTCACCTTCCCTTGTCACCTGTTAGTAAATAAATACATAAAATTCACCTACTATTTTCCTCTTTCAGTTTGCTTCATCTCTTCACACAAAATACACAAAACTCAAAGTATAAATACAGTACTTTTTCAGACTTGCTTGAGCCTCCCTGGAACAGGTTGGGGCCTCCCAGGAGGCTGGCCTTACCATTTGAGAACCCCTGACCTAGAGCATAGAAAACCAGGATCTGAGTATAGGATGGGTGGGAGATACTGACAGTCCCTAAGCAGGAAAGGGACCCTGGGCCTTATGGTAATCATATCTGATTAACTCAAAGTAGCAGGGCAACGTGAAAAAGCAGTGGTAGGGACAGTGGGATGCTGGGATGAATAGGAGAGCTATCACCAGCAGGAGAAGGGAGGGGTGAATCCCCATCTGGAGTATTCAGCACTCACCACCGTCTTGTGTAGACATAAAGCACTCAAATGTTTTTGTCCATTGCCTCATTTATTGAAAGTCCAGATACAGTGTATTCATGGTGCAGATTGCAAGCAAAAGGATGCTGTGGCGCCCACTGACCTAACATTTCACTCCCATCAACTGGGGCTTTGTCAGAGATTAGTGAACCAATCAGTTATTTATTTATTGAATTGAATTTTGGCAACTGAGAGAGCCCACTGAGACAGTACAGTCCCTTTTTCAGGGGCGACCCAGGAGATACAGTACAATGACATGGCAGGTACAGTGGTTACGTTTACATAATTTACAATTACAATTACATCATTTACAATTACATTTACAAATTACATATGAAGTTCAGACATTGTCTATACCTAAACGTGATGTTTGGAATGCAGAATTAGAAGTCATTAGAAATAGGACAAAGAGAAGAGGCAGAGAGGTAGAGTAATAGGGAGCATTGGAATTGAGGAGAGAAGAGCAGGACAAAGTAGAATGTGGTATCATTCACCAGGGTTTAAATACAAAATAACATGGTCATGTGATATAGTAAAACAGACAATATCTTTGCTCACTGACTACATACCTAACAACCCCAGAGTCCTTTCTTTATTACTAGTTGTATTGAGATTAGTGTGTATGCATTATCGTGTATGTTTTTAAATCAAAGCATGAGGACTTTCTGATTTCGTTAGATATGGGAGTGAAGGAAGACCAAGGGAGGGACAGTGAAGTTTAGTAAAGGGAGGGGGGTAGAAGGTGACAGTGAAAACAATGGTGCTGAATGAATACTCTGCTCAGTAGTCACAAAAGATGGGAGGTGCCTAAACCAAACAATAAAAGCACTCTGGATAGGGAGGTAGATACCAGTCTATTCACAGAAGAAAGGGTCCTGAAAGAACTCCTAAAACTGAAGGTGGACAAAGCAATGGGGCCTGATGGGATTCACCACAGAATTCTAAAATAACTAAGGGAGAACTAGTGGCACCACTAATACCATTTTAACAAATCATGGGACGATGGTGTAGCGCGTGAGGACTGGAAGAGGGTGAATGTGATTCCCTTTCACATAAGTGGAAGCATGGAAGAGCAGGAAACTACAGATCTGTTAGTTTGATCTCAGTGATAGGGAAGATGATGGAATCACTTCTGAAAGAAAAAATTGTTGAGTACCTAGAGGTCAGAGGGGCACAGGACCCAAAGCAGCATGGATTCACAGAAGGAAGGTCATGTCAGATGAATCTAATAGATTTCTTTGGGTGACCAAAGTAGTAGACCAGGGAGGGGCTGTGATTGTGGCCTAACTAGACTTTAGCAAGGCATTTGACACTGTCCCACACAAAATATTAGTAAATACATTAGACAACCTGGGAGTGGGTCCCAGGGTGGTAACCTGAGTGAAAAATGGCTGGACAACAGGATGCAGAGGGTAATAATAAAGGAGTCCACTCTAAAGAAAGGAGATTACTAGTGGGGTACTGCAGGGTTCAGTATTGGGACTGGTCCTCTTTAATGTCTTTATAAGTGACATTGCAGAGGGACTAGAAAGAAAAGTGTGTCTCTTGCAGATGAAACAAAGATCTGCAACAGGGTTGATACGCAGGGGAGGGGTGGAAGAATAAGGGACTTGGCAAGGTTGGAGGAATGGTCAAGAGTCTGGCAACTTAGATTCAATGCAAAGAAGTATGACATAATGCACCTGTGAAACAAAACCCAGGGGCAGAGTACACAATGGGGGGTGGGGTTACTAACAACAAAATAAAAAGGGATCTGGGGATAGTCATATCAGATGACATAAAGGTAGGAAACAGTGGGAGAAGGCATAGAGGGCTGGGGGATACTGGGATGCATAGGGAGAGGTATCACCAGTAGAAAACAGGAAGCTGTTATCCCTCTGTACAGACAGTTGGTGAGACCCCATCTGGAGTATTGCATGCAGTTATGGAGACCCCATCTCAGCAAGGACATAGACAGGATGGAAGCAATCCAGAGAGAGCAACTAAAATGGTACAGGGTCTGCACTAGAAGCCATATGAAGAGAGACTGAAGGAGCTTAATATGCATACCATCGAGGAAAGGGGAGAGGGGAGAGGGGAGACATGATAGAAACTTTCAAGTACCTCAGAGAATCAACAAAGTCAAAGAGGGTAGCATCTTGCAGAGAAAGAGATGTGAAAGAACAAAGGGCACAATTTGAAGATAGAGGGGAACAGCTCTAGGGCAATGTGGAGGAAGTATTTTTCACAGAGGGTGGTGGAATGCATGGAACAGCCTTCCAGAGGGAATTGTGGGTCAAAACAGTGGAGAATCTAAGAATGCATGGACAGACATAAGGCAATACTAGAGGGTAAGAAGAAGTAGGCTGTTGGTTAACTAGGATCTGCAGCTTATCCAGTAGGTAGGAAATGAGCAGACTAGGTGGGCTAAGCAGTCCTTATCTGCCATCAAAATCTATGGTTCTATTCTATGTTTCTATATATAGTCAGTGAGCAGAAAGATTGCCTGTTTTACTGTATCAAATGACCATATTATTTTGTATTTAAACCCTGGTCAGTGATTGGCTCACTAACCTCTGATGGAGCTCCGGTTGATTGGAGTGAAACATTAGGCCAATGGACACCACAGCATCCTTTTGCTTGCAATCAGTACCATGTTTACACTGTATCCTGCAATTTCAATAAAGGAGCCAATGGACAAAAACACTTGAGTGCATTATGTCTATGCAAGACAGGGATGAGTGCTGATGTATTTCTTTTCCTTCCATTACTTTTGGAGCCACACCACTACTACCCTAGCGGGAGTGAGCCTTTTCTTTACAAGTAGTGTGTCCAGTTCTGGATGCCACACCTCAGAAAGGACATAGACATGGTGCAGGCAGTCCACAGAAAGGACAACTAAAATGGCGCAGGGGTTGCATCAAAAGACCTACAAGTCGAGACTAAGGGATTTCAACATGTTCACCCTAGAAGAGAGTAGAATGAGAGGGACATGACAGAGACCAACAAGGTACAGGAGATAAGTTTCTTCAAATAAGAAAGAGCCAAGACCAAAGGGCAAGCGTGAAACTGGGGAGGAGAAGAGGAAAGATGTGAGGAAATACTCTTCACTGAAAGAGTGGTAGACTCCTGGAACAGACTGCTAATAGAACTGGTGAGAGGAAAAAGTGATGGGCTTCATTCATGCAGAACATAGATATAGCAGAATATTATCAAATAGGCTGGGAGGGGCAGGGTTGCCAGATACCAGGTAGGGTCTGTGAAGACAGACTAAGCAGGACCTTCTGGGCAGAGTGAGTGGGTAGTTCTTATCTGCCAACAAATTCTCTGTTTCTGTTATTCTATTTGTTTGTGACTGGATGGAGTTAGCCACTCCAAGAAAGACCCTAGACTCTGTATGTGTACACCTAAACTAAGAAACAAAAAAAACTGCTGCAGTAACACAAGTGCCACCAGTAAATTAACAAATCAAGAAAACAACAAACCTGGCATTCCCTTGGACCAGTAAAAGCAAAACAAGCAAAGGAGAAAGATCCATGCCTGATAATTTTTCTCTCAGGTGAGGATGCACACCTTAAAACAATCAGTGTTTCACAGTAATGCTTCCTCAGGTTCTAGGAGTGTCTGGTTTGTTGTTTTCTAAACTGATGTCATTTCAAAAAGAAACAAGAACCCAGAAATCAAATAGCTTAATTCAAAGCTCAGTGCTATTTTACACTAAACAGCAATAAGATTCAGCATGACAGGCAACAATTGCTAACAACTGAGACCTGGAATCCAAGTATCCACTCTCATGAGTTTGTTGTTTCCTCCTCCTGATTAGGGCAGGGGTATGTTGACAGTACTGTACAGGACACTAATTCCACTTCCCCAATTACCACCTGCAGAAACCTAAGACTGATATGTGCCAGTAAACATATTTTGGTACACATTGTCTCAATCCAAAAGGTAAGAGCACCTTTGAGCCACAGGGATTATTCTGATGACTGAGCTATACATTATTAAGATACACCATGGTGGTAATCCTCCAAGTAACATTGCAAATATTGATAGAAACAGGATGCAATGGCCAGCAAAGTACAGACAAGATTGATAGAGACCAGCACACTAAAAGTAGGCACACAGTCAATGCATCATAAATCACATGAAAAGATGACAGATACAGATAATGAAGTTATCCTTGTGTTAGCCCTCTGGGTCATCCATGCATCCATTTTATGGGGTAAAAGGACATGTTCATGCAAACTTCAAATGAAAGACACAAGTAGATGACCCTTACTAAATTAGGTAATGTGCTTAGTAAATGCTGGTATGTGGTTGTTAGACAACTGCTGATGCCTCCGGAAAAACCTTATGAAATGTACTATTTCAACACATTCAAGTTTCTTTATTTTCTATGTTTGTCTTACCATTGCTCTGTATTATTAAGGACATATTTATGAAGGCAGAATTTTGTGTTTTAGGCTACTGCATCTGCTGTTTGTTTACTACTGTGATCATTTTCACTATTTTTAAGATCATAATTGCTTCTTCAGAAACATATTGCAATGTTACGAGTAGATGATTAACACTCTGTTTGTGAGGTCCAACCCAGAAGCACCAGCAGTGCAAAACATATTGCCATGTGGGATCTTGGTTCCGTGTCTGAGCCTGCCCAATAGCTCTGGGCTTGGGGTGCTGCAGGTGTCCTGCAGGTGTGCTATAGAGACAGCATTAGCAGGCTCTGGCAGGATGAATGTTATATCTATATTACCTTCTACAAATGTTAAGAAGCAGCACACAATATCACAGATGACAACACAACATCCTACCCTCCACCTCACCCTGGTCCAAAATTATGTGGATTCAATGAGCACTGATGGTGTTGGAATACCTTAACGGGGAAGAAAGTGCAACTGCTTTCATCTTTTTATTTTTTTATTTTATGTTTATTGTATTATCAAAAAATACAGAAACATATAGCATCAAATGTCAGACATTAGATAGTGTACAGGAGCCATCAAACATGCCATGCTGCACCACACCGCCAATCACAAGGACATTACTATCCCACTCCCAACCTCAGAAGACAACTTTGCATCAGACTAGAGAGTTCCCTCATTCTTCAGTGGTCCACTGGGACAGCAGGGAGGCTTTCTGCCTGAGGTGTCCCCAGGTTGACTGCTCTGGTTTGAAGGTAGTATGGTACTAAGTGAGGGTGCCAGAAGAGGTGCAGGTGGGTGAACAATGCTAAAGGAGCTCATGTAGGTTAGCAAGTCAGCTGTGTGACAAAAAAAGCATTAAAAAGACTATGTAGTATCCACGTGGCTGAAGTTAATAGAAAAAGATTCCATGTTTATGCTTTATTTATTTTTAGTAGCACCTAATGCAGTGCTTTTTCAGAATCAAATAGATTTAGTTTAGTTGCTGCATTGGTTCTTGTCAGGACAGATCCAGAAGCAAATGGTTTTATACCTTTTATTCGACCAACTCAGATGTTACAAAAGAACAAAGTGCCTGTCTTGTGCCTCATCCCTGTCTTGTGTAGACATAAAACAACAGATAAAGGCTGTGCAGTGATGGTATTAAACTGAGAGGACTATATTAATGAAGCCAACAGATAGCTACAGTAACTGACCATACCTACTAAAGAGAACTGGAATGTGACCCAGCTACAAACTATAAGAGAACTACAGAACTTAATTAGATTGTTTCCAAGCCATGTCCAGGACAAACTAAGTGACCTCATTCCTGTTGAATCCAAGCCAGGGACGTTCTACATGGTGCCTAAAATACATAAACCTGGCAATCCAGAAAGACCCATAGTCTCTTGCAATGGTTCCCTGACTGAGGGGATCTTGGGGTTTGTAGAAACCATTTTAAAACTACTGGTTATAGAAAGGGATAGTTACATCCTGGACACTACACACTTGCTGCGTAAACTTTCTGGTTATAAGGAATTACCACCTAATACCATTTTAGCCACGATGGATGTAACATCCTCTACACTAATATTTCACACATGGATGCATTGCAGACTGCCTTAAATACCTACATGAGAAAGGATCAGACCAAAACATCAACCCTGAAGTGGTGGGGAAACTTGCGAATTCATTCTGACACATAATTTCAGCTTCAATGATAAACATTATGTTCAAACTATGGGAACAGCAAAGGCACCAGGATGGCTCCACAATATGCTAATCTCTTTATGGTGAATTTGGAGGCAGACTTTTAAGGCATCGTACACCCAAATTACTTGCTTATTTCCGTTACATTGATGACTTGTTTGTAATTTGGACAGAGGGCACTGACACATTAAGGATTTCTATCAGGAGCTGAATAACCTCCTTCCAACCATAAAAATATCCCTGGAATATTCTGCTATCAGTGTTAATTTTCTGGACACCATTGTCACCATCAAGGATAGAACCTTACATACATTTATTTACAGGAAGCCAACAGACAGAGATACTTTCAGAGGAATAGTAATCACCCAAGCCAGGCAAAAGAATCTGTCATGTACAGTCAAGCACTACGGTTTCACTGTACCTGTTCTAAAGAGGAAGACAGAGACACATTTGGATATGTTGAAAACACCTTTATTGAGCAGGGACACTCTTCCAGGGAAACTGGCAGAGCAGTAGAATGTGCAATATAGGTACCAAGAGAACAACTACTTTAGTATAAGGAAAGAACCACTACCAACAGAATACCCTTAGTAGTCACGTATCACCCTGACCTTGAACTTCAGTAATATTATTAAGGACCTCCATTCAATATTTAGTGAGGATGAGACCCTAAATTGTATTTTTCAAGAACTACCACTACCTTCTTTTAAACAACCACCTAATTTAGCCAACCTGATTATTAGGAGTAAACTTGAACTAGAACAGAATACCATGACACTAAATGGTACACAATCCTGTCATCAACATAGATGCAAGACTTGTGTGCTCATTTCCACTTTGGATTGTGTGATACACCTCAAAGCAGACAATTCAGGATACAGGGAATTATACATGTACGCGTGGTTTATTTCATTCAATGCAAGAGATGTCCTCACACAGGGTATGTAGGAGAGACAAAGCAAGCACTCCACACTAGAATGAATGCACATAGACATACTATTAATTTGAAGATGACTGAAAAGTCAGCAGAGGACACTTCTCTCAGAATGACCACTCAATCTCAGATCTGTCAGTAATGGTCTTAAAAGGACATATCAAAGTACACAACAGAGATGGGCTTCTGAGATCAGGCTTATTTTACTTCTCAATATGGTGGAAGATGGCATGAAAATCTTAGGGTCCTTGATGTTTTTTTTTAATTTGGCTTTTATACTGACAATTGATATTATCTTGTATAATATCATGTTACAGCACTGAAGATCTTAAGGTTTATGGAATATAGTAACTAGTTAAGTGTATGATTGGGAAAATGTCTCCAGATAGGTTGTATATTGTATGAATATGTGAAACAGTTGCTCTCAATAGGAAACTCCACTTTAAACCCTCTTTTGCCCTAGATAGAAAATTTCTGTTATATATTTTTGCTTGTTTTAACATAACGCTAAGAGGTCTTAGAGGATTGAAATGCTGCTGGCTTTCCAGTCCTTCCTAGAAACCATTTTTTGTCAGTGAGCACATTTGGATTGTGCCAAAGATGCCTGATAGGTGAGGTCCAATAATCCCAGTCAAGTAGTTTAGTATATTTATCACAAATGTGCTTAGTATAATGTGGACAAGGATACATGTATGTACAGAGAGACCAGTCTGGGAAGATTAGGCCTTTGCAGACAGTAAGCAGCCCTGGGCCAATGCCAATGGGATCCAGCTAGGTAGGGAGAAGTTAATTGAGGTGCATAACAGATCACCGCCTGGCATAAAACTGCAAAATCATGATATACCCTCATGTCTGGCAACCCAAATCTCTCTTCCATGTCCTTTGTTGGATCTTCAGTTTAATTTTAGAAGGTTTGCTTTCCCAAATGAAAGTAGTCAACTTATTTGCTAGCTTCTGAAAAAAGTTGCCTGAAGGGAAATAGGTAGGTTTGCTAATATGTACCGTATCATAGGAAGGGCAATGAGTTTTATGACATTGATCCTGCCCCAAAGAGAAAGGATCTGGGCTTTCCACCAGGCGATATCAGACTCCAAGCAATGCAGCATTTTTTGGCATTGACCACTACTATGGAAGGGATTGTGGATTTAATGATAATATCCCTTGGCAGGTCACTCCATCTGCACCCACTTATAGAAATAGGGTGAAAATATATCAGCTGTACAGGCATTGTTGAGAGGTAACAATTGGGACTTTGTGGCATTTAGTTTACTGTATATCTAAATAGGGCAGAGTACTCTATTATTATTTCTTGAAGGGCTGGAAGAGACCAAGTAGGATTGGACAGGTGGAGGTAATATCATCAGCAAATAGTGCAATTGTGTGGAAAATATCTTCTACTTTCAGGCCTGTAAAGGGGATCTGCCCTGATTTTAATTGCCAAAGGTTCCACTGCCAACAGAAATAGGAAAGGGAGAGGGGCAACCCTCCTTGGTCCCTCTACCTAAGGGAAGTAGGGAGAAAGTACTGAGTTAGGACAGCTGTGATAGGTGATGTATGAAGGAGTCATACCAGTGAGATAAAGCAGGCTAGAAAGCCAAATCTGGCCATTGAGTCAAACAAGTATGCCCACTCCATCCTATCAAATGCTTTTTCAGCATCTAAGAAAAGGGTTACAATGGGCTCGGTGAGGAACTGGCTACCCATATGAGGTCCAGTGTTCACCAAATTTTGTCAGACCCTAATCTTCCTGGAACAAAACCAACCTGATCAGGGTGGATTAAAAGGGCATAATAGGTTTTATCCATTTGGCTAAGATTTTGGCAAATTCCTTTGCATCTACATTGAGTAGTGATTTCGCCTAAACTGGGAACAGAGAATGTTGTCCTTGACCTTTTGGGGTAAAAGTATAATTGCTTGGGAAAAGGTAGGAGGAAGTGCCTCTTTCCCATGCTTCATTGAACACAAGGGCTAGTCTCAGGGCTAATGAATCCAAGAAGATAGCATAGTATTCTGTAGGAAAACCAGCAGGTTTATGGTCTTACCCTGTGACATACTATGGATGTCTTGGGCAACCTCCTCTGAGTGGATTGGGGCTGTAAGAACTGGCAGATAATAGGCTGGATCCTTAGGCAGAGGCAGGTCTGCATAGAATGCAGAATATTGCTCAGGTGCAGGGCTAACTTCCAATGAGTAGAGAGAAACATAAAATCCTGAAATGCCTGATTAATGTCATTTGGGGCTGTTAATATTTTTCCTTGTGAGTCATTAATTACGGAAATGTATTTTCCTGAACTTGAGCCTGGAGCTGGGCTCCAACAGCTTTCTGGACACTCTCCTGCTTCCCAAAATGTTTGGTTCAGTTTGTAATGGGCATAGACTGTTTTATATTGCAAGATGTCTTCTGTTTCAGTTTTGATCCTCATAATCTGTTCTCTGATATGGGGATTTTTCTGGGGATCCTGCGCTGCCATTAGTTTGCGAGTTTTTAGTTCTTCCTCTTTAGCCTTAAGGGTAGAGTCATGTTGCTTCTTAATAGAGGCTGCATGGGCTATATGTTTTCCCATAATACTGTCTTGAGAGTGTCCCACTGAGTAGCATGAGAGGACTCAGGGTGTCATGAAGGAGTAATGTTCCTGAATGGCTTGTCTTAACCAGAGGTGGGTCTCTTCTTACTGTAATAGAGAGGTATTAACGGGCCACTTGTTATGGCTATTAGCTGCGTATATCTCAGGCAAGGAAAAGTGCAACTGGGGCATGATCAGGAACCAGGATATTACCCAAGGAAACTCCCCAGGTCCTGTGGATTAAGTTGGACGATGTCAGTATGATATCAATCTGACTATACTGAATCATTGGAAGATGACTAACAGGTAAAGTCCACATCTGTCGGATACAGGATATGCCATATGTCATGAGGCCTAGGTCTTGAAGGAGTATAGCCACTTCAGCTGCCAGTGCAGGTTCCTGGTGGGGCCAGGGCCTGTCTGGTCTCTCTGAGGATCTAGTACTAGATAGAGGTTGCCTCCAATAATAATGGATGCAGGAGTATTGGGGATTCTGGCTAATGCTGCCTCATAGAATTGGTGGTAAGATGCATTTGGGGCATATATGCTACCCATTACCCATGGAACACCTAGATAGCTACTGTCAGTAGTAGAACTCTCCCATCTGAATCCTTACATTCCTGTGATATGCCTAATTGCAGGCCCTTCTTATATAAAAAGATACTCCCTCTTTCCTGTAGAGTGTGCATTGTGGTAATACTGGCCTACCCACATATGACCCAGATGGCTGGAGTCCCTATCTAACAAGTGCCACTCTTGTAAGAGGGCTACATCACAATTCATATCATTAAGGTATTAAGAACCTTCCTACACTTTCTTTGGCAATTGAGACCCCTCACATACCATGATACAGTTGATACAGTCTTCAGATGGTTGATACTGGTTATCTCTGCTGGATATGTGTACACACCAATACATATTTCTGTTCCAAATGCACACCACCAATTCCCTAATATTCCTCTCTCAACTCCTCCCCATCCCTCTTAATATAGTACACAATGCTTCCCAAGATTAGCCAATAGAAATACATGGAGGAAGACCCTGAGAGGTGACTCCAGTACTATAAAATTATAGGAAATACATGAAGGGCTATTAACTCTCTCAGAAGGGAGGTCTAATAAGGTAAGCACAATGGAAACAAAAGAAAATATCCAAATGCTTCTACAAGCGGTCCCACTCTCATTGAAAGCCCACTGGTCACTTCCCTAGTGGAAGATATTGAGGTATTAAACTGCCACTTACATGGGTCCAGGCTACTCTAATAAACCAAGGGATGACTCCTGCCACCCCTGCTCTCCCCTCCTGTCTGGTCAAATGAGACAAAGGCAGATAGATAGCAAGAGAAATTATAAATGTGAGGGTGCAGAAAGTTTAAAGCCATCTCACTTAACATTTTCAATATAGATTACCTGCAAGGTAGTAGGCAGGAGGGATAGGTAAGCCAAACCACCACCCCTTGGTGGCATGCCACAACATGTTAATGGCTAAAAAGCAAAGGGTTGTAGTAGGATAAAACATCTCACTGGATAGCGAACTAGAAGTTCAGCAATGCCACAAAAGGATGCTGTCAAGCCCACAAACTGATGGGGCCAGAGGAACTTCCTGGTGTAAACCACAACGTCTCAGCTTTAAACAGTATGTTAATCCAAGCATTTAAATCTTTACACATTCAACAGGCAAAAGAATTATTGAGAAGCAAAGGAGGCTAAAATTTACCACAATATTTCCTCCCTCCTCTTGCTTCCCCATAGGTTGCAGGAACACACATTCACATTATAACAAACAAGTAGCCATAAGAAAGTTATTAACAAAGTTCAAACAAAATGGAAGTGGGCAGCATATCCCAGAGATGCGGTAAAGTCTGCTTGGGGATGTTATAGTAGTTTTAACATGAAAGTCCTCTTCTGTGATCAACCACCGCTGTGTTCAAAGGGTAAGCACAACATGGAGGAGTGGGAAGAATCCTTCGTGAGTTCATCCTCCAGAGGTTGGGGTGGGGTGGGGAGGGCTATCGAAGAGTCAAGAAGCTGCCCCTAAAGTCAGGTAAAGGCAGCCCTGTCTCAATTAAGAGATGATTGTTTTGTGGCACAGTTCAATTCCCAAATATGATTGTGCACCCCAGTAAAAGATTATAGGTAAATACTTGCTCCCAAAGCTGTTAAGGTATTTCTGGAGAGTATAGATCTGCAGGAGACAGAGGAGTTTCAAATAAGTATGCTTATGTATTCATCCATACTTTAGTTGCCGATCTTGCACAGTACTACAAGGTCAGGGAAGGGGGACAACAGATGGGGAGATTACCAAAGTGGGGTGAGGGAATCCAGGTAAAAGTGATGTTCTTTGCCTGGAGCTCCAGTAAAGTCATCTGTGTCTGGGTTGGTGCCCCATTGATGTCTATTGAGGAGGCTTAAGGCAGAGAACACTGGTGAGTTAGAAGATCAAACCATGGTATGGTTTAAGTGGACATTACTGTATAGTTCAAGCGGCATTCAGTTAGCTGTGTGTAGCATCTGCAAACCTTCTGAACACCAGGGGAATGTGTGAAGCAAAGGAAAAGAGCAATAATTACAGGCTACCCAGAATTACCTCTAATTGTTAGGTCTTTAGCCTGCACAACCTTTCAGGTGGTAGTATCAGTTATTGCACCATTCTCTTCTGGCACTCCAAGGTCCATTTGTTCTCCCTGGGTCAGGTGTGGGGCTGGTGAGTGAGCTGCTGATGGGGACAATCCAAAATGCACATGAAAGTATTTGTCAGCCTCCTCAGGTGTCTGAAATTATACAACCTAACCCTCGATCATAACGACTAGGGTGACTGGATAAAGGAGGGTGTATGAAGCCCTCTGTTCTGCAAGCCCTGCTTAATCTTGTCAAAACTTGGCACCTCTCCAGGATTCCCCTAGGGTAGTCAGGGTAAAAGGAAATCCTAGAACCATTAACCACTATGTTACTAAGCTTCCTGGCTTTGATCAGGATTAATTCTATGTCCTGGAACCGGAGACATTTAAAGATCAATGGTCGGGATCTAGCAGGTGAGTTGTTGCTCTGGGCTGTGTGGATAGAGTGTCTCACTCCACCTCAAAGTTGTAGTCTTCAGGGGCAAGTTGGAGCCATCTGGGAGGTTGTTTTCAGGTATTGGACTAGGTCCTTGCCCTCAGAACCCTCTGGAAGACCTATAATTTGTATGTTTTTTCTTTTTAAACTAGTTTTCTTTATTAAAAATGTTAAATATCAAACATTACAACATGGTCTGAAATTCTTTCTCCCAATACATACACTTAATTTGCATATGATTTCCCATAACGTGTCTAAGGGCTTTATATAACAATAACACTGCATGTGGTTTGCTGACTAACTCACATAGCTCCAACTAGAACCTTCAGAAAATTCCAAGACAGGTCCCAATCCTGACTTGATTGAATGAGTAAGCTGGAAAAGGCAAAGACCACCGAAGATGGTAGGGAATGTAATAATCAAAATTGTGCGAAGGAGATTATATGGTCACCCTGCAGCAGGCAGGAGATAGTCTAATGTTGCAAGAGATAGAAAAGATTGGGGAATGGTCTTAGTAGCAATCTTAAAATTAGGTTTATACCTAATGGGTTGAAGAGGTCTCTGTGCAGAGTATAATGCATGAGTCTACAAAGTTGCAAGTTAATTTTTATCAACCAGTCAATACGGATGGCATGCAAGGAAGAGGTGCATTTTCCAGGTCATGTGGGCTAATGCCTTTGTGGTGATTCCAAGAAGCTGACACAAATAATTTTCTATATCATTCCAAGGAGGAATGGGATCCAGGTGTCTTACCCAGGTCAAGGAGACTCCAGGCCAGACATTTACTGGCCTGAGCTGTCAAATAATACCCCAAAAATTTAGGTAACTGTAGACCCCATGAGATTTGGCCAAAGTTAATTTAGTAATAGCAAGACATGCTTTCTTATGATGCCATAAAAAATCTGCTAAAGACTGTGTAAGTGAGTAAATCATGTTTTGGGCAAAGGCACTCCCAACATAGTGAGGGATACAGAAGACATGGAAGATTGTTTATCCTTATAATGGAGATTCTGCCCCATAACGATAGTGGGAGAGAGTGGCAACATGTGAGATCAGATGAAATCTCTCATAACAAAGGGGTGAGATTTCGAGTGATTAAAGATTGGGCTCCTGTCACTATTTTGATGCCCAAATAGGTAAGCTCTAAAGGACTCCAGCAAATCCTGAGTTCAAAGGTAAATCTTGTTTAAAGGTTCTGTTATTCAGGGCATAATGACCATTTATCTATGTTCATTTTATAACTGGATATAGACCCAAATGTTTTGATCACCTGTAAAACATCTGGAAGTGAAGTTGAAGGATGTGTAAGTGTAGCAGAATATCATCTGTGTAAGTAGATATTTTGAAAGAAAAGGGTCCCAAGAGAATCACCATTATTTGTGCATTCTGAACAAGATGTTGAGTAAGAGGCTCAAGATACAAATTAAATAAATAAGGGGAGAGGGTCATCCTGTCGCATACCTCTATACAAGGAAAAAGGAGCAGACAACACCCCATTACAATGGATACATGTTTTAGGATGTGACTAAAGTAACCTGATCCATTTAATAAAACCTGGGAAAACCAAAAGCAGAGTATGAAACAAAAGTTCCAGGAAATCCTGTCAAATGCTTTCTCAGCATCCAGGAAAACCAACATTGAAGGGTTATTGGAATCCCTGGACATGTGAGAGCAGATGAAATAACTTCTAAAAATGATTTGAGACTAAGTGCCCCTGCCTAAACCCTGTCTGTTCTGTACCTATTAAAGACTGCCATAGCCCAACCCCTAGAGGCAAAACTATGAGAAAGTATTTTAGTATCCACATTTAAAAGGGAGATTGGATGAAACTACCTATATTGGAATGGTCTTTACTGGTTTAGGGATCAATGTAATATGCACCTCAAAAATCAGAAGGAAAAGCATTAACTTGAAACAGTTATGAAAGAAATCTGTTACAGGGGCTAATTCTTTCTTAAAACCTGAATAAAAGTTAGATGTGAACCCATCGGGTCCTGGGGACTTATCTGAGGTAAGGAGGAACTAGCTTACTCTACCTCTGGGATCTAAATAACAGCAGGAGGACAGTTGGTGTTCTCTGGGTTTAACTGAGGTAAGTTGGCTGTTCAAGGAAATCCTGCACCAGGAAATCCACAAGGGGTCCAAGATTATCATCCTGATATAAATGCTGAAAATATAGCTTGAAATCCACAGCTAATTCTCTAGGTGAAGTTAGAATGGAATTGTCAAAATCAATCAATCAATTAATCTTTATTTATCCAGGTGAAACACCTTGAGACAGTTCATTTGCAAGGTGGACCTGGATCTGGTAAAGGTATATAACATACAAGAAGTTAGATGAACATATGATACAAAGCACAATAAGTACAATCTTACAAATAAGTTATAGTCTGTACATCATATACATAAAACACAAGAGAATACATAAGTCTTATAGTACAATTGTCAGTAGACACTTTATCCAGACAGTAGAAATCTCGATGTAACTGGGACACTAGGAGAGGGGAGGAGCTTCATAGTGGTTAAGTTAGCGAGGACAGTTGCAAGGTTCTTTAAAGACCCTAGCAAGAGGGTTTTGAAGAAGGGTATTTTCACTAGAAGAATAATTTGTACGGTTTTTGCATATTATTCCAAGGACAGGGAGAAAGTGACTTAAGGTCACTTTGCAGAAAGTGTTTTACCTTGGGAATAACAAGAGAGGAATACAAGAGGCTTTTTAGAAGGTAACTCCTTGACTGGCAGAGAAGCAGGCAGTTATAGATGTATTTAGGGAGCTTATTTGTTAATGCTCTGAGTGTCCATAGGATAGTGTTTTTATGCCATCTGTAACTAAATGAGTTTCAGCCTAGCATAAAGGGTGCAGTGATGAGTGGAATATGGTGCATTTGTAATGAATCTAATTGCCCGATGGTAAAGGGTGTCAAGTTTCCCTAGGGCCATACTTGTCCCATGCCCAAACAAGATATCAGCATAGTCTAGGAGCGGTAAGAATGTGGTTTGTACTAGGCAGATTTTTGCCTTCTGAGTTAGTAGATGCTTTATGTGAAAGAAGATGCAGGCAGCATAGCACAGTGGTTTAAGGCTGTAGCTACAAACCTATAGACCTGGGTTTGAACTCACAGCCCCCACTTGCATACTGTGTGACCCTGAGCAAGTCACTTAACTTCCTTATGCTCTCAGGTCGCACCTGTAAAAACTTTCAGCTTAGTGTGTCTCTCCTGGTAAAAAAAAAAAAAAAAGATGCCAAGTCTTTGTCTTAGTCTTTTAGCTAGGTTTTCAATGTGAATGGAGAAGGATAGACTGTTGTCAACCCAACCCCCAAGTATTTGGAGTTTGACAAAACTCTAAGGGCTCACCTAGCAACAACTGAATAACATGGATTGTGGAGGCCCTTTGTTTTATTTATGCATGAACTTGGAGCAAAAGCATAGCCTTGTTTTTTAGCATTTAAAAGCAGCTTCAGATGCAGTAGGTTTTCCTGCAAGTGGTTAAATTCAAGGTGGAGGTCTTGGCAGGCCTGGTCCGGAGAAGGCCTGTCCAAGTATAACACGGTATCATCCACAAATAGATGAATACTAGCATCTGCGATTCCATCATTTAGGTTGTTGATATAAACAGCAAACAGCAGTGGTCCTAGGATGGATCCTTGAGGTACTCTCTTTGTACAGGTTTCAGTGTGGAGAGATTACCGTCCACTTTGACTTGTTGGTGGCATCTGGTAAGATAGCTAGTAAACCATGTGATTGACAGTGGGTCTGCTCTGGCAATACGCAGAGTGGTAATAAGGAGTCATGGTCCACCGTGTTGAAAGCTTTGCTCAAATCAAGGAATAAGCTGCATACATAATTTTTGTTATCTAAGGCCAGCTGCCAGTCATTTGTGACTTTAGCAAGCACACAAATAGTGCTGTGATGTGTTCTAAAACCAGATTGGACCACGTTAAGTAGGTTATGCATTTCAAGGTATTGCCTGAGCTGTGAGTTCACTACTTTCTCCAGTACTATTGACAAGTAGGGAGTATGGAAATTGGGCAATAATTATTTAAGTCACTGGTGTTTTCCATATTGCTGGGATGTAACCCTGTAAGGGACAAATTAAAGAGATGAGCTATCGGAGCAGCTGGAGCATAATATAATATCTTTAGCTAACACAGCTCTATTTGGTTTGCACCAGGGCTTTTCTAGTGTCAAGTGCCAAGAGAAGATCCTCAACTTGTTTTACAGTGACGGGTTGGAAGGTGAAGGTTGTCTTATGTTTTATTAAGCTATGGTTAAGCCAATCAGGTTTTGAGCACTTAGCTGAGATCGAGTGTGCTGGCCAGTGAGGCATCAAAAGCTAATCCTGCTGTAGCAAAATGGTTGTTTAGAAGTTCAAGAATAGAATGTTTGTCGGTGGTGAAATTACCATCCCAGTGATTTTTTGGGGGAAGAGTGAGCAGGAGAGTAACCTTCAATGTCCTTTAGAGTTTTCCAAAATTTCTTAGTGTCATTAGAAGCATTATCAACTTCTGATTGGAAATACTTTGCTTTTTCAGTTCTGGTGTTTAGTGCACCAATTCCTAGCTACTTAGAGGCTGACCAATCAGTTGGAAGATTAGCCTTTATGCAGTAAAGCAGCATTCTATCTGCCAGTGAACCATGGGCATGTTTTTTTTTATCTGATTTTTACTAAAGGAGCATGTTTATCTAGGGCCCTGAGCACTGTTTTATGGAATTCTTCATAGGCAATATCCAGGGATTGGGCCAGATAAAAGTCCTGCCAGACAGCATGCTGGAGGTCTGTGCAGAAGGCTATCAAATCAAAGTTCTTCTAGCATCTCTTATAGATATACTTGGAGGATGACACTGCCTTGGGAATAGACCTCACATTGGGTATTGCACAATGATCACGGACGTCGTTGGAAGAATACGCATTCATGGGTAAACAGGTGAGGTTTGTTGACTAATAGTTTCAAGTTTCAAGTTTATTTGTTCTTCCAAAAATTGTTTTAAATGTTGGACATTACAAGCATCATAAATTAGGTACAGAAAAGAAACAATACAATTCAAATTAAATACATATTGACAAATTTAAAATTAAACAATTACAAAATGTGGAAAACAGCTAAGTTGACCTCATAGTTAATGACTGATTTTAGGATGATCAATTCTAATTCTCCTAAAGTAGGCTTTTTCTTGGAACTAATTACAGATTATAGAATATGGCAATCATTTCTGCATCTTCCACTGTCCCAGGATGCATCAGAATGAATACCAGATCATAGGCAAGGTTTGCATATCTACTTAAAAAATTCTATAAGGTTAGGCTTCTCTATGAGTTGTGCAGGGGCATTGAGTTATAACATGTGCCAGTGATTCATTAAACCCTCTGTTACAAATACATTTATTCTCATTAGTATTATCTTGTGGCAAATGGCAGTTTAAATATGTGTATTTTAAAGTAATTAACCCAAGCCTTGGCCATGTAATTGCCTTTCGGATATTTGGAGCTACTGGGAGTAATAATAATCTTCTAAAGTCGAATCAGTGTTATACTGGCTATACCAAGAAGCTTGTTTTTGGTTACGGACCTGGTCCATCTGCTTGTCTCATGCCAGCGTAAATATTTTCCTCTTAAGTCTAGCTCTGTGAGTTTTGACTATCAATATACCAGCCTGGTAGTCTCTCCATAGATGTATAGAGTTGGTATTATGTAAAAGTACTAAAGAGCTTTTAACCATTGGGAGATAAAGCTCATAGAATTCCATATTCCTTTTTCTTTAGACATGCAATGGGAGTATCATTTTTGGTTATTAACTATCCTAAGCCAATATGATACTAGCCTTAGATCAATAATAAATGCCAAAGGAATTCTGCCTAATTCTGCTCTTACAGTAGAGTTGGCCATAAAGGAGGGTACTTGACGAATGGCTTTATAGTAATAAGATAAGGGTAACTCCAGTTTTTAATTTTATCCTTGACCCCCATCAAATTTCAGCAGCACACAAGAGTAAAGGAATCATTTTTGCTTCTCCTGCCTTAATGGCAGGGATTACAGAGAGCCCATCAAACTTAGAGTTAAATCTCTGCAATGCTTTGGCTACATGTTTGGCTTTGTTTATTTGTTCCTTTGTGTGTAAACTCCAAGAACCGTTTATAGATAATTTAATACCGAGATAGGTATGTGATGTAACAACATCGATACATGAATTATTTAACATTAATTTTAATTTTGGGAATTGATTCCCAAATACCATCAATTTTGTTTATTTAGGTTTATCCCCAGCTCTAATTGGTCACATTTTTTTAGTTGATCAAGTTTTGTCTGTAGTCCTTTTGGGGATAAAGACAAGAGAACTAAGTCATCTGCATATGCTAATATGTGTACATGCTGATTATTAATTTTAGGTGAATCCAAAAGTGTAGTGGTGTCAAAATACAATAAGGAATCTATATAAACATTAAACAATAATGGAGCCAGGAGGCATCCCTGTTTAACCCTTTATTAGATAAAAAATATTCTGAGATATTACCCTTTGATCATATCTGATTGCAGTGTATGTTTCAGAATGGAGAAGAAATATAGAAATGAATAAGCTTAAAGAAAGGCCCGGTATGAAGAATATTCCAAAGAGTTTTCCTAACTACTAAGTCAAAAGCCTCAGTAAAGTCAATGAATAGTGCGAAAGTTTCATTTTCCTGTTAAGATTATACTTTTCTAGTAGATGAGTTAAAGTGAATATATTGTCTAGTGTTGAAAAACCTGGAAGGAAACTTTGTTGTGAATGGGGACTATAATATTTTGGACCATGAGCTGGGGATAAACCTTTCTGTAACACAAGTGTTGAAAATGTTTACAAAAAAGTATCCAAAAATGTTTATTCTCCTTAAATTTCCTGAGATCATATCTGGCTCAGGGCTTTATTATTTCCTAGTTTTGAGATAATCTGATCTACGCTGGTAATAGTGAAAATTAAAGGTTTATATGTATCTAGGTGCATTCAATTTAGGATTTTCTGTGTGTTATCTGACATGGTGTCACTATAAAATAAATTTGTAAAATAGGAGATCCATGTTTCCTTTGGGATATACACAGCCAGTGTAGGTTGGCAAATGTTTACTCCTTTCGCTACCATGAGCCAAAATGCCTTTGAGTCATTCGAGCTATAGTTTCATGCATGATGGCTCATTGTTTTGGGTAAATTCATATTTTTTAACTTAAGAAATTTTTATAGGTTTTCCTTGACTTATTAAGACTTACAATGCTAGCTCTTGAAGCATTTGTATTGATGCTTCTGATCAGTTTTCCTAATTTTTGCTTTTCCTTAATACATTGACGGTCAAACCAGGATGGAGGAACAAGTGTTTGATCTTTGTAGGTATAAATTACAGCGTTGATTCTAAGAAGACCCTTCTAGTTGTTCATTAATACACTGGGCTGAGCTCTTACCTGTGAAAGTATGAATAGTGAAGACATCTCAGATGAGTAAATTACCTCTGAAACTCTTTCCATATTCTTATTATTTAAGATGAGTTTATATTTCCCTCTAAGTGCTAATGAGGTTGAGTGAAGTTCATTGGATTCAATCAGTTTGTTATCCTTTACTGTGTCTATTTTAACTGTTAAGGCTGCATAATCACTTTAGGGCCTCATGCATATTTTGAAATTATAAAATGACTATAACATTCTGGAGTGATCAACAGATAATCTATAATACTTTTCCCATTTGAGGAATGATATGTCTATGCTCCTCAGAGTCCTCAACTCCCTCCCATTTAGAATCAAAAATTGTTATTAGTAATAAAGTCCTTAAACTTATGACCTGCATTATTAGTAGTGTTGTCAGCTGAATTTCTTAGGTTTAAATCTCCTATGTAAATTAAAATTGCAATGTTGGTAGATTATCAAACTTAGCAATGCGAGCATTGAAATCCACTGAAGAGCAATATTATATCTATCTGGTACTTTATATATAGTAAGTCAATTTCTAGGGTAAGTTGAGGCAAGATATCATGATGGGAGTAGAGTGAAAATTTGGGGGATATACACGCTTACTATTAAAAATGTAAGAGAATCCCATTTAATGGCACTTAGCAGTATTTTGTTTGTAGGAGAAATTTATTCTACTATTTGGATACCTTTTTCATCTTAACAAATAGTATTAACCCACCTTTAAGTCTACTATAGTGGTTATCTTTTGTTGCTGACACATAAAGTGTTTCAGTAACCACTAAGATATATTTCAACTGTGACTACTGCCAACTACTCTTGACCTATGTAACACTACTGTACTGTGACTTTACTGTCTCTATTCTTTGACCTATGTAACCCCAGGTAGCATCTGGAAATGAGCGGACCTCGCTCAGAATGCTTATCTGGTAAATCTCTTAAATAAATAAATAAAATAAATAAACAGTTGCCCATGTTTCCTGGAATAACAATATTTCAAATTTAGAGATGAAGTCTTTCCAGTTTTGGTCAGCTAAGTTTGACCCTAATCCCAATGTTCCATGATAAAAGTTTGCAGTCTCTAAAGTTGGCGTGTCTTTTGGTTCAACAATATCCTCCATAGAGTGATGGAGCGTAGAGATTCAGTTGGAGGAATCAGTCACAGATTATCCCCCGCCCCTCAGCCATTTAAACATAGTTATCTAAATTCAAAAGTCAACCAGATGAACATGAACTTTATCTAGCTAAATCGTATTTTGTAATAGATTATTATACAAAGCTGGTGAGTTAATTACAATAGCTATTTGTAACTCTGTGGCACCTGAGTGTACTCTCCAACTGACTCAATTTCTAACGGGATAGTTCACTGTCTAAACAAGTGGCTAAAAGTATTCAGACAAAAGTTGCCAACCCATAGCTATTCTCCTTCAAATTTCTGTACTCCAAAATGGACAAGCTTTGTAAATATTTTGTTGTTTCAAATTCCAATTGAAAAGAGTTAAGGTTGAACCAATAATTTAGGGGAAAATAAAAGAGGTTTATCAGACCCATGTGCAGACTTCGAGATGGTTGTCCAGTTTACAGGGGAGGATATCAATATTCCTAATATTGAGGAGGCATTGTTTTGCCCAAATTTTTTCACTATGTCCATGTTTGGTAGTAATACATAAACAGGAGTATTAGAGACTGATTTGTTTCTGTAAACAAACATGATGCCCTCTGCTGCCACAGGAAGTTCCAACTCAGCTCTAAAAGATGAGAAATTAAATTAAATAGAGTAGTATCAGTTTCATAGGTCTTAATGAAGATATTCTCCATTTTCTGAAAATAGCTTCTGTTCCTGTAGAAATAACTTGGTCAATATTCAAAGGTGGTTTTGATATTAAATCAGTTAAGGATTCCTCTATCTGGCTGCCATTCCTCCTTAATGGGGTTTTATGTATATTGTCTATCTCTGACTGACAATTTCTGGTACATTTTGTTTTTGCCTCATAGGGGTAGGGATAATGATAATAGGGGAGTGGAAAGGACTTGTAGTTTGTCTATCTCTGTCACCCATCCTAAGGGCTTCTCAACTAGGGGTTTATCTAAGACCAAGTCACATTTGTTAGGATTCATCGGCTCTTTATTCAAAGGTGTGTTCAGAGTCAACAGTAGTAATAATCCTTTTTATTTTTCTGATGCTTCTTTTTAAAGTTTGTTCAAGTATTGCTTTTTTGCCACCCTTCTTTGGGGTGGGAGGATATGAATAGAAGGAAAAGAAAGTTTCTGATCCTTCCATGTGCTTTTCACTCTCCATATTACCTATTTTGTGTTGCAGACCATACTGTACTACACAGGCCTGATATGTGAATGAACACATTCATTCACATATCGGGCCTGTAGTGCAGTATGGTCTGAATGCCCATTTGCCCAATCAGTGGAACAATAGGTGTACAGACCCTACTGTACACTGTCAGTCGGCAGACAGCCGGGCGGCATGCGGGAGGGGTGCTGCAGCCCGCCACTGACTAATGGGGGTGCTGGGTGGGGGGGCCTCAGTGAGCGAGTGGGAGGAAGTAGCACCAGGCCACCAGGGTGTTGTTCGGTATTTCCATCCATGATCGGGTGCTGGGGGTTCCACTGACCATCAGGATATACTTCACATAAGCCCGTGATTGGTGTTGGAAAGTGATCCACTGGACCACCAGGGATATATTTCACATAGATCCATGATCAGGTGCGGTATGCAGTCCACTGGACCACCGGGATATATTTCACATAGTCCCACAATTGGGCACTGGCATGCTGTCCACTAGACCACCAGGGATATATTTCACATAGGCCCGCAATCAGGCGCTGGCATGCGGTCCACTGGACCACCAGGGAGGTATTATACATATGCCCATGAGCGGGAGAGTGGGTACAACATGTCCTGGGCAGGGGTATGTGGACTGTGTTCTAGGTGGGTGGGTGTCCACCACAGGCTGGCGGCTGCCATGTTGCACCCTGCACTATGGCAGCTCACCTGTTGGTGTCCAGGATTTGTTCCTGGTTATACCAGGCACAACTTTGCGGCCCCAAGCGGTGAAAGGTGGAGCTGTGCCCGCATCTGTGCTGCACATCTGGGCTGAATGTCAGGATGTGCCGCATATGCGTGCCCCCACCCTTACCATACATTACCAATGCCCCTGGTGCATCAGGAGTTAATGCATTGCAACGTTCCCCTTGAATATTGCACCAGGGTACATTGATGGGTTGCACATGGTGCAACTCTGTTGCACCATGCAACCCTTTTGAATATCCAGGCCAGAATATCCTGCCTTTGTAAGAGGAAAAAACAACTTGTCCTAAGTATAAACAAACCTTGTCCTGAATTTACTTTCTAAATTGATTTTCTATTGTATTATGTTACATTATGTTGTTATATTAGTTTTTAATCTAATTTAGTTTAGAAAAAAGTGCTTATACTTTACTTACTTTTGTCGTGCAGAGGAGCTTTCATAGCAGAATTAAAAGCAGCAACAGATGCTAGACTAGACTACTCTTGTGACAAAAGAGTGAGTCAGAGGATAGAAAAGATGCTTCAAAATGAGCCATAATTGGCCTTGCTTAGCCTCACCAGGTCACTGTCTGGCATTTCTTTTTCAAAAGCTGCTAGATTTAAAATTTTGGGCGAAGCAGGCAGAAAACCGAATAAACTGGCAATGATTGGGCCAAAGTGCAAAGTGCAAATGCAAAATACATAAAAATACATAAACAAACATGCAGAGAGAAGTAAAACTCAATCAGGAGTGCCAAGAAATATTGCTTAAAGTTCTCAAAAAAGGGGCTTCTCCAGTGCTCCGCGAGCATGCTCAGCGAGCTGTGTCTGAATGATACCTGAGCTCCTTTTAAGGTTCTCCAGTGAATCGCATTGCATATTTCTAGTGGAGCAGGTGCACAAAATTAGCATGTGGCATGAAACCCAAGATGAAAAACCAAAATTACTATATATTAATATGGAATGAATATAACAATTAGATAATAAAAATATAAAATTGAGTGATAAAATCAGCGAATGGTGCTCATTATTTAAGTATAATAGTTATAAGCTAAAAGTCAGTTCATCAAAATAATTATCCTTCAGCTCATTCTCTTCTCCATCGGCAAATCATCACTAAGCAAAATAAAATAAAGTAAGATAAAATGGCTTAGCAAATCAAAACAGTTCCTAAAACAAGTATATCATACTGCTATGCTGATCTATACTTTACAGGTGCCAAATAACAGTTACATACCTTTGATAAGACTCTCGAGTTGCAAACTATGTAATTTCATGTGAATGGAGGAGACTAATACCCCATAATCATAAAGTCAAACAGCAAAGGTTTTTCTTCATAAAATATGCCACTTTCAGCTTCGAAGTCATTCTGATTACCCTTTCCCTCACTCACAGCTTTTATTTTTCAGGAAAGTTTCTTTACCCACGTGTCTGGCCTTCACCTGAATGAAAAAAGGAGAAGCAGAGAGACGCACGAGGACGGAGGCCAGCAAAAGATGGTCTGGAAAGGGATGTACTTATAGAGGCAATGGTGGCATACCTTTAGCAATAATTTTTGAGCCAGGTTCTCCTGCTTCTCTATTCTCCACCACAGAATAGAGAGCATAGCTTGCAGCCTCCTCAGTCAGTCCCACTCAGACAATCTCCTTGCAACCAGAGCGAATTAAGATTATATCAAGCAGAGTACTTTTACTCCAGGTTTTTGATGTTAGGCCAGGTGGTTTCAGATATGATTGTTAAGACCAAAGGTGTCTATATCTCTTTTAGAGGTTTAGATGCTTGCAAAACCAGTCCAGATTGAGGTCAATCATTGGTATCACTTCGGTGGATAATGCATCTAGTACATCACTTAGGTGGTTCAGTAGTTTCAAACTTGTAGCTGGGGCCTGTAACATCTAATAATGTGCATTGACGAAGCGGCACTTTTAAAATAAGACATTCAAATTCCTTGGGCAGAGTAGTAGAGTTTACTACAGAGGTAGCATATTTGGCCCAGATGTGTATTGCTACACCCTCACCTCTCATAGGTCTGTCCATTCTGAACATATTATACGAAGGAATGTTAATTTCATGATCCAGTGTCGCAGGCTTGAGCCAAGTTTCAGTGTCCACCAGCACATCTGGGCAGGTGTGATTAATCCATGTTTGGATGGACTCAAATTTCCTAAGCAAACTGCAGTTATTGATATGGATTAGCTAATTCCATTCAGCTGACCAAGTTGGGAGTGGGTTGAGATTGGGAGAAGGGGTCCAGGGTTCAGCTCAACATTACCTGCACAAATAAGCAGTAATAAAGATGTTTTTGATGGCTTCCAAGAGTAGCCTTGTTAATCAACTTTACCTCTTTGTGCATCCTGGTTCGGTAGGAGGTAAAGATGAAGTTCTGGCTGATCTCGCCAGGCATATAAAGGAGTGGGTGCGTACAGACAGCGAGTGGATATATAAGGGTAAAAGATACCAGCTATTGATTTTTGAATCTCATTGTGGTAACGCCCAGTGCTACTCGGGATATTTGATATATCTTCCTGTATAGCAGGGTACTTTCTGGAACTTGGCAGGACCACAGGGCATGGAATTTGATGCAAGCCTATATTTGTGAGTGTATCAGTACAGTAATACTGGTAGTAGTCAATGAAGCCTGCTGAGCATGAGGTTATGGACATTGCCACCTTGACCTGGACACCAGTAGGACTGACTAGATGTTGGGCAGGGCAGTAGCTAAGGGAGCTAGGAGGCCCAATAGAATAAATATTTGGGCACCATGTTTGGTGCTATATGCTATCAGAGGTTGGTGCTTGGGCAAATGACTGATCTCAAAATGTAATGTTTCTCAGGATATGAGCCAATGGTGGGTGAAGCCAACATCTATTATTTAATAGAAGCTGGGGTCGGGGCAAGCAGTGTGGGATGAACACACAGAAATTAGGCATGGCTAGGGTTACAGTCTAGTGCTCAGAGCAATGGAAAAAGTATCTGAGAGAGCTGCATCAATCAGCATAGTCCAGAGAGAGTGACCAACCAATCAGAGGTCACAGGGACACAGTGCCGATATTCAGACAGCGGCCATGTAGCGGTCGTACCTGTGTGTGTAGTCTGGGGTAGAGAGCACAGGTGGCAGCTAGATCAGCACACCGGACTGAGCTGGAGGGAGTCTGATGCTTTTCAGTGCTCAAGGTTGGGCGACCTGCTGGGAATAACAAGAGAAGGAGATTAAATTGGCTTCAGAACAGTGGGCAGGGGCAGAAAGAAACAGGAGACAGAGTCACAGCAGGGGAATAGTTAGGAGAAAATAGTGAGCAACTGAAAGAAATTACTGTGAGTAGAAGACAGAGAAAATTTGCAGGACAATGGAGGGTGGAGTGTCTTAGAGGTTAGAGAGAACAAAAGAGAGATTTTTGGCTATAGTGAGAAAAGCTGTTTCAGTAGAAAATTCTAGGCAGTACGGCTTTTAACAAATTCAGGTCACAATGCAGCACAGTTTCAAAGACAAAGCATAGGTAGGTCTCAAATAGGAGTACAGCATCCAGAATGAATTTCTGATTAGTGTGATAGGTGGATAATGTGGAGGGTCTTCAACTGGAATATATCAGGTAAAATTTATGTTAGAGGCTGGGCTAGGATTAGTTAATTCTACTTGCTGTGGGGATAGTGTGGGAGGCTGTATAGGTAGTGTGGACCATGGGTAGGATTGTTGGGTGCAATGGTTGTGGGGCAGCAATGCGGATGACTATACTGTGGAGGCTGGAGGGTGCCCAATATGCCACAGGCTAAGGAGGCTTGAGGAAGAGGTTCAGTGGCTTGGCAGGGAGCTAGGGAGGTTGAGGATGAGGGATGAGGGAGGATTGTGTTGGTAGGAGGGCTGACATCTGAGAGTATTGAGTGGGCACCACAGAGAAGGAAAAGTGGGTCAAGGGAGGGGAGGGTAAACTAGACAGGAAGCCAGCTAATGAAGGGTGGACTCTAGTAAGACCTAGAAAAGAGGAGCAGCAGTAGACAGGAGGGAGGAGAAAGCACATAGTAAGGCAAAGGGGATAGGAAACATGTTTACTTTAATAGCAACACATGAGAAAGAGGATGCAGGAGGTGATTGCACAAGGATAGCACTCACAAAGAAGAGGGAGTGAGGGGCATTACTAGTGGAGAGACTGAGCATGATGTGGCGGGGAGAGATAATACTCAGAGAGTTGAGGAGGAGAGGAGGTAGGCAGTCAAACAGGAGGAGGTGGAGGGGTCTTATTTGGGAGGGACGGGAAGACACTGGGGGCATGGTAAAAACACAGTCTTGAGTGGCTCCATAAATAAAAACCAGGGTGGGGTGGTGGTGACGGGCACAAGGAAAGAGGAGGGGGTGTACTGGTGTTGGGGACTCCATACTCAAGGGATCAGATGGGGCAGCAAGGAGAGGCACAGTTGGATATGGATGGAGTCCATACCAGGATTAAAGGCAGACATGGCAGGACAGGCAGTTCTAAGGTCAGTAAAGAGGGTAGGAGGAAACCACACATTGTGGTACATGTGGGGACAAATGACCTAGAGGGGAAATGGTGGAGGTAACAAGGAGAGGACTGAGGAAATGGGAAGGTTGGCGGAGGAGACTGGGGAGTCTGTGGCCTTCTCTGAAGTGCTCCCAGTACCCTGCGCAAGCAAAGTGAGAAAGGAGAGGATTAGAGTGGAAAACATGGTTGGTAGAATGGTGTTGAACTAAGGGGTATGGGGTTGTGGGTGGCTGGGGCAGTACCTGGAATAATAACAATCTGTTTGTAGGGATAGACTGCACCTGAGTGGGCAGGGAAGGAGGTATTAAAGCAAAGACTGGGGAGGTATATTGGTGACAAGGGTGGATTTGGAACAAGATGGGGGTGGCAAGAGGACAGCAGGTAGGTAGGGATCAGACAGAGTGGAGTCACAGCCTCACCCCCAGGCTAGCAGGGAAGGACTCAGGGCAGCCAAAAAGGAGGGCAGAAGAGGAGAAGATGGAGGCTAGTGAAGGGAAGGGGACATTATGGAGGGTGGTCTCACTGAATGCAAGAAGCCTAGGAAACAAATCCACTGAGCTACAGGCACTCTTAGCAGTGTGGAGGGTGGATATTGCAGCTGTCACAGAAACGTGGGCAACTGAGCACCAGGACTGGATCTGGCAATCCATGTATACAATTATACAGGAAGGACCTTAAGGAGGGGAGGGGTGGTGGGTGGCAGTCTATGTGAGGAACAGGATCAAATGCACAAGGGATAAGAGAGAAGAAAGGAGAACAGAGGCAATCTGGCTGGAAGCTCCTAGACTCAAGGGTAGGAAATTGTGGTTTGGGTGGTATACAGGCCGCCGTCCCAGTCTGAGGAGCCTGACAGGGAGTTAGCAGGACAAATCAAAAGGCATGTAGAAAAGGGAAGGTGGTCATCGTGGGGATTTCAACTTGCCAGGGGTTGGCTGGAGCATTCAAGTCATCTCCAGTGCTAGGAGCAAGGTGCTCCTGGATGCAATCCAGGAGGGTCTCCTGACACAGTTGATTACTGTACCTGCTAGGCTAAAGAACACTTTAGATCTGGTATTGTCAAATGGGGAGGTAGTGAGGAAATAAATGTAGAGGACCCACTAGCCGACAGTGATCACCAAACAGTGTGGTTTAATATCATGGACGGCGGGGAGCCAGAGAAATCAATTACTCAGGTGGTAAACTTCAGGGGACAGACTTTGGGAACATGCAGGAAGTACTGAAAGGAAACTGAGGGCATAAGACAGGAGATGTACGTGGAGCAGAAATGGGATATTATTAAATGGGGTTACAGATGCAACAGTAGCCTGCACCAAGGCACAGAGTAAGAGGAGGAGAGCAAAAAACCATGCTGATTGAACAGCAAGGTTGTGGAGGTGGTGAGGGCAAATGAGTGGCACACAAGAGGTTTAGGAGGACGGGAAGGAAGTGAACACGGAGGAATATGCAAGATGGTCCAGGAGGTGATCTGAAAAGTGAAAGAAGCCAGGGCCCAGAGGGGGCAGATTAGCACAGGGAATTAATGGGGAGAGGGAGACTGTCTGATAAATCAGGAAGAAAAGGAAGTGCAAGGAGACAATAGTGAGGATAAAAAGGGTGGGAGTGGACGGAAAGGGGAGGAGCAGGAAGAAGTACTGAATGAATACGTTTGCTCAGTGTTCATGGAAGAAAAGGGGGACTACTACCAGCATGGGCTGGGAGGGTGGGACAGGGGAGAATTGAGGCAAATAGAGTCCTTGAGGGACTGAGGGCACCGGTGTAGACAAGGCACCAGGGCCAGATGGTATCCACCCCAGGGTGCTGAGGGAGATGGCGAAGGTATTGGTGGAGCCACTGGCAGATCTGTACAGCACTCACTGGAATTGGGATATGTGCCACTGGACTGAAGGATGGCACTTGTAGAACCATTACACAAGAGCGGGCCAAGGGATGAACCAGGTAATTATCGTCCGTAAGTCTCATCTCCATAGTGTGCAAACTCATGGAAACAATACTAAGGGACAGACTGGTGTCATACCTGAGGACAATGGCTCACAATGTGAGGCAGCATGGGTTTGTTTCAGGAAGTCTTGTCAAACCAACCTCGTACAATATTATGACTGAGTGACAGGTGAGCTGGATAAGGATCATGCAGTGGATGTTCTTTTATTTGACTTCAGCAAGGCCTTCAATTCAGTGCTTCATGGGCGGCTTGGGGAGAAACTAACTGGCATAGAGATAGGGGCAAAATGATGAACTGGATTACAAGCTGGCTGAGTGGCAGGCTGCAACAGGTGGTGGTGAGAGGGAGCTCTCAACCCAAGGCCGGTGATGAGTGGGGTGCCATAGGGCTCTGTGTTAGCCAGTATTGTTTGGGCTCTTCATATCAGACATTGCACACAGGGTGGTATGCAAAGTAAGTCTGTTCACTGACAACACCAAAATCAGAGCAGTGGTGGATGGAGATGAGGGATGGAAGCAGCTGCAGGGGGACCTACACAAGCTAGATGAGTGGTCAGAGAGGTGGCAGCTGGGGTTCAATGCAAATAAGTGTCAGGTTATGCACTTTGTGGTGAAGAACCCAGGAGAGAATACTGAGGGGGGGTTAAGCTGGGGATCACTGAGGAGGAGAAAGACCTAGGGGTAATGATAACAGGGACCATGAACAACACTGTCCAGTGCAGGAAAGTGGCTGCAAAAGTGAACAAAATGCTGGGGTGCATAGTGAGGAGTTTTCATTCAGGCGAAGAGACGTGATCTTGCCCTCTACAGGTCACTGGTAAGGCCACACTTAGAATACTGTGTGCAGATTTGGAGTCCATACCTAAAGCATGATATCTGGCTACTGGAGGGGTGCAGAGGAGGCAACAAAGATGATATGTGGAATGGAAGGAGAGACTATGACAGCAGGCTGGGAGACTTGAATATCTACACCCTGGATGATAGAAGGGATGGGGGACATAACAGACATTCGAGTATCTGAGGGAATCAATAAGGATGGGAAGATGGGCTCTTTAAGTTAAAGAGGGAGGGTCACCAGGGGCATGGGCTAAGAATCAGCAAAGTCCAGAGAGAGCCACCAACCAATCAGGGGCTCAGAGGTACACGGTGTCTGGGGAAATCCAAGACTGGATGGATTCTAGTTGGCTAAAGTTGAACTCAGAGAAGACAAAGGTTTTGGTGGTGGACCTGGGTGGTCAGATTGAGAGGTTGCATATTGGCGCATCTTCTGGAATTTTTCTTGGTCATGTCACTACCGACCTCTGAACGGGTGCGAGCCTTGGGGTGATCCTAGACGATAGGCTAACTCTTCAATCCCAGGTGTCCGTCATCAGGACTTCCTTTTACCATCTTAGGAATATTGCCAGGGTTAGGCACCTTGTTCCGCCTGACTCTTGCCAACGTTGGTCCACGCCTTTGTGTCCTCGCCCAGACTACTGCAACACCCTTTACTTTGGGCTTTCTGGGGCAGAAACTATCCTACAGCTGGTAGAGAACTCTGCAGCCCGGTTTTGACTGGGACAAGTAGGTCCTGTCATATTACCCCGGTGCTGCGCAACTGCACTGGCTTCCTATAGTGGCGGATCACCTTTAAAGTCATCTTATTGACTTTCAAAGCCCTTCACGATCAGGGTCCATCCTATCTGAAAGACCTTCTGGTACCTCACTGCCCTGGCCGATCGTTCTGCTCGGCCAACATGGGAGTTGTTGGAGATTCCAAGAGTGAGCTTAAAATCTTCAGGCAGCAGAGCATTTTTCATGCTGCACCCACTCTTTGGAATTCTCTACCATGCCGGTTACAAGAGTGCACCTCAGTGGAGATATTCAAGAAAGACCTGAAATCATATTTATGGAAAATGGCCTTCTTGGATAACTAAGTTAATTTTAGTATGATTGGAATTTTATCATAATTTATTGTTATTATGATGTTTTTACATGCTTTGAAGTTTTGTATTTGGAATTTGAATCTATGATTTTAATTTGTTCAGCATCTTGACACACTGAAAGGCGCTATATAAATAAAATTATTATTATTATTATTATTATTATAGGATTTAGGAAGGAAAAGAGGAGACACTATTTCACAGAGAGGGTGGTAGCAAAATGGAACGCCCTACCAGAATGGGTGGTATCATGTAAATCTGTGAACAGCTTCAAAGGGCATGGGACAGGGAACTGGGGACAGTGAGGGTGGGGAGGTGGGTATGGCAGTGGGATGACAAAGGGAGGGGGGCAGCTGCAAACTAGGGGTGTTGGCTGAACACTCAAGCAGACTTAGATAGACCGGGTGGTCTGTTTCTTCTGGCACATTCTGTGTTCGTATGTTCAGAATCAAATTCTTCTATGAAAGAGCTGTACACTTATGGCTGGTAGACAATTTAAGTTCTAAACAATGTGTAGTGTTAAATGCAATAATACAGAAATTAGGAATGGCTAGGGTTAGAGTCTAGTGCTCCTAGCAGTGAAAACAGCAGCCGAGAAAGCCACACCAATCAGCAGAGTCCAGAGAGCGACCAACCAATCAGAGGCTCAGAGGTACACGGTGCCTATTTTAAGACAATGGCTGTGTAGCAGGCGACCTGTGTGTGTAGTCCGGGTGGAGAGCACGGGCGGCAGCTGGATCAGGCATGCCGAACCGCTGAGATGGAGGGGAGTCCGTGCTTTTCAGTGCCCAAGGTCGGGCAACCTGCTGGAAATAACAGAGAGAAAGGATTAAATTGGCTTCAGAACGGTGGGCGGGGCAGACAGTAACAGGAGACAGAGTCACAGAAGTGGGAATAGTTAGGAGGAAATAGTGAGCAACTGAAAGAAATTACTGTGAGAGTAGAAGATGGAGAAAATTTGCAGGACAATGGAGGGTGGAGTGCCTTAGAGATCAGAGAGAGAGCAAAGACAGAGCGATTTTTGGACTATAGTGAGGAAAAGCTGTTTCAGTAGAAAATTCTAGGCAGTATGGTTTTTAACAAATTCAGGTCACGATACAGCACAGTTTCAAAGACAATCAAATTCTTCTATGAAAGAGCTGTACACACTTATGGCTGGTAGACAATTTAACTCTAAACAATATGCAGTGTTAAATACAAAATACAGAAATTAGAATGGCTAGGGTTAGAGTCTAGTGCTTGGAGCAGTAGAAAAACAGCTGAGAAAGCCACACCAATCAGCAGAGTCTGGAGTGAGTGACCAACCAATCAGGGGCTCACAGGGACACAGCACTGATTTTCAGACAGCGGCCATATAACGGGCGCATTGGTGTGTAGTCCAGGGTGGACAGCACAGGCAGTGACTTGATCAGGCATGCCGGACCGCTGAGCTGGAGAGGAGTCCAGCACTTTTCAGCCCAAGTTCGGGCGACCTGTGTGTGTGTAGTTCAGGCGGAGAGCGGGGTGATGGCTGGAACAGGCATGCGGATCTCTGAGCTGGAGGTCAGTCTGGTGTTTTTCAGCACCCAAGGTCGGGCAACCAGCTGTATGTAGTCAGGGCAGAGGCGTGGGCAGCGGCTGGATCAGGCATACTGGATTGCTAAGCTGGAGAGGAGTCCGTGCTTTTCAGTGCCCAAGGTCAGGCAACTAGACCGAATACCTGTTATGAGATGGGACATTTCTTGTTTTAATCTCATTGCAAGTGATTTACTAGCTGTCTCCCTACAGATCATAGTTGGCTTTAGCAAGAAAGAGAGTAAATTCCTGCTTCTCTCAGTTAAGCTCTGCATATTTGTCCCATTCTTGATTAAGACAGAGCCAATCTGCTCTGAGGATTGAGAAGTAATATGTCTTTCTAAACTTGAATAGAGATGAGAAGCTCCATCAACTGTCCCTCTTGGGCCTTTTCCCCATGGTGGCCAACGATAAGTTCGCTCTAAGGACACATTTAAAAGCAGACCAAATTGTATCCATAGGCTTATGGGGAGAAGAGTTGAACTGAAAATAGTCAACTATTGTCTGTCTAATTTTGCTAAGATACCATTCCTCATTTAATGAAGAATTATTCAATTTCCAACACCTATCCTCCTCAGTACTTGCAGAAAAATGAAGGGAAATGGTGATTGCTGCATGATCTGAAATAACCCTACTCTGAATTTCACAACTATTCACTCTCAGAATACAGCTCTAAGTAAGTAAAACATAATCCAACTGAGAGTAGGAATAGTGAACTGAGAGCACAAGGTGTAGTCTCGATCTGTGGGATGCAATATTCTCCAAATGTCCACTAGTCCTCTTAAATCGATCATATCCCTTAAGGCTCTTTGCGCTGGGATAACCTTTCCTGGATGTTCCCCGACCTGTCTAGAGAATCATCAGTGGTCAGGTTCCAGTCCCCCATGATGAGTATTGGTAAATGAAGAAAATCTGCAATCAAAGACCCCAAATGAATAAAAAAGAGGGAGAGTTGGTGTTGGGTCTAAACGCACACCAAGACCTGCTCATGTACTCAAATCTTAACCCTTAAGAGAAGATACTGACCTTCTGGATCTGGGTATTCTTTAAGAACTTGAAATAAAATATGTCTTTTACTAAAATTAAAACTGCCTAAATGGGCTCAATCTTGCCCCAAAAGCATGTCCCACCAAAGGTGCTAAAAAAGTATTTTTACCCAAAATATGTGTCTCTTGAAACATGGCAATATCAGGTTTTAGTGAAAAAAGATGTTTAACACTTGTGCACACTTCAAAGGGAATTACCTCCTTTAATGTTCCAAGATACACACGTTAAAAGCAAGATTGCCATGGTTAAGTAATAGTATGAGATGTATTAGTATATAACATACCCCTGTTGTAAAGAGAGAACAAGTCTTAATCTGAATAAGAAAAAATTATACCCTCAGTATGCAAGAATGAAGCTTTCTAGTAAAACAGCCACACAACAAACCAAGTGTTCCAGCTCCCAGTATAATAACAAAAGAAAAACAGTAAGGACAATTGACTGTAACAGCCGAACACTAATAAACATAGGAACAGAACTCTGTGGTTTCCCTCTCTAAACTGAGAGGGGGATGGGAAACTCCCCAAAGATGACCCAGGGTCACCCTCCAAAACAGGCTATGATGGTCCAAAACTGAAGTATGGGCCCCAAACTTTTCTGTCCCTGTAGCAAGTATGAGCCAGTCAACGGAGGCTAGCAGAATAAAAACAATAAAATAAAAACATTAAAAAAAAAACACCGCCATGCACCCAAAGAGGCCGTTTCTGTGGTCCCATCTGTATGTTTTCTCTTGCCCCTGCCCTCCAAATCTTCAAATTTCACCGTTAGCCAGACAATCTGATTCTTTGTGGCCTGAAGTCAGTGATCCTGTATAGAACTGTGTACCACTGCTTCAGCTATGGAGGCTTCTGTCCGACCCACTCGGTCAGAGAGGGTAGCTAATCTGGCTTGAGTATCAGTGATCGTTTTCATAGCTTCTACTGATGCTGCAATTTCCTCAATCAAGATAGCTTGTCCAACTGGGTCAGGCACAATTAGCATTGCAATCCTTCATAGCCGCCATTTTCGATTCTGGCAGTTGGGGTCTGGGTGGAGATTATCAATGGATTTTTTCCACTTTTGTACTGCGCTCGGGTCTGCAGGCTGTACCTCAGCAGCTTTCACAGTTAAAGAACTTGCCACCTGATGAAAATTTCTGATGCCCCATTAAATGAGGACAGAGGATGGAGCGGGATTTGTGGGAGGCAGCACAGAGCTAGATAGTCAAGCTGCCATTTCTTCCAGGTACTCACGTGTCCTTCAAATTTTGCTCTGTCTTAACAGCTCGCCCATTCCTAACCTGCAGGCTCAATTTCAATGACTTGAGAGGCTATTTGCATCCTTCCTATGGGAGGGAAAACAGATTCATCCTCCAAAGATGAGAGCCCCAGGTCAAGAAAGGGGTGTGGGTTCTGCTATGGCTTTGGGCATATCCTAAACCTGTGGCATACAACATAATCTCCACTGGCTATGCACCATTGTGCCTCAAACTCCAGTCGGCAGCCATTAGAATCATTTCCATCAGGCCACACTTCCCTCCCCTCCCGGAGCTTAGGGGACCACAAAACTCTGGGAGCCAAACAGAGCGCATATCTCCAATACATGCATTTGCCAGACAGTCATGGGCCACACTTGTCAAGCACCATGATTGGAAACATGCTCATTTGGGAAATGGGAACTTCTTTGGTTCAGCTCTCACCAGATAATTGGAAACAAACCTATCTTTTGGAACTCTTGGGCAAAGAAGGGTATTTTTAAAAGGGGCCTCTGTTAGTCTCCACTTCTGGGGTTCAGGAATCCTCCCAAAACCTGGCCAGCATGTTTGATCTCCATCATTCAGATTTTTGGCATGATCTACAGATCAGATATGTCATATACAAAAGGATATCTCATCACACAGGCACTAATAGCCTCCTCCTGGCCTACATTTCAAGATGGGAAACCAACACCCTTAGGCTGAAAGGGAGAATCTATAATTATGTACTGGCACCACAATGCCACACCCTTTATGAATGTAGAAGTGCCTGGGAAGCAGAGATACAGATATCCATCCCCCATGACATATGGACCACTATGCTCAAAAGGACTGATTCTGATTTCAGGGACATGAAATACCAAACTATGTAGAAAATATCCTCCATAGATGGTATCACACCCTGGCTGTCCTCTGTAAGATGGGGCTTATCTCTACTAACATATGTTAGAGATGTCGCCAAAGTGGGGACTCTGTCCCATATCCTGTGGTCCTGCCCCTCACTCATGCAGTTCTGGTCACACATTTGTGATTCTGAAGCCTATTCTTGGGGATGTCAGTGCTGCCCAACCCTGATTTATTTGGATATTGAGAGGTCAAATCTCATAAACTGTTTTGCCGAAAGGAAGACTAAAGCTCTGGCTTCTTCTGGCTCTCTGAAACCCAAACAACAGATTCTCCAGAAATGAAGATCTGTCACATCAAGTGATGGCTGGCAATGAGGTAGCAACACTTCTTTTGAGCTCCCAACATCATCGCTAAACTACAGTAAAAACCTCGACTTTTGGCCTTTTACCTGTCTGTACTACTAGTAATTGGCTCAGACCATCAGTGGCTGCAATATGTTTGCAGAAGAAGTTCAAATGGCAGAAACAGCACCGCAAACTCCCTGCTGGCTTCACACGGGAGGAAGATCAGGTAGCAACCTTGGAGGCCACGCTACCGCCGGAGCAACTCTCCACTCCAACCTGCTCCAAAGGTACCAGAAAAATTCTTCCAGCTCAAGTTTAATCCAAATATTCTTCAAGCAAGCAGTTTTTTAAATGATTGAGGAGATTAAAGAAATAAAACCTACCATACAGGAGCTCTCTACAAGAATGTCAGACACAGAAGCCTGCATCTTTTTCTTGGAAGATCACTGGTCCCAGTTCAAACCTGAACTTGTGCTGCTTAAAAGATCCCTGGCAGCTCTTGACTCAAAAGTCAACAATCTAGATGGAAGAAGTTATCAAAATAATCTGGTAATCCTTTGTCTGCCCAAGGGAGAAGAGGGGCTGAACACCCTTGAATTTGTGCAACAGCTATGTGTTAAATTGGTGGGCCCCTCACCAAAACAGCACCCTCCCACCAAACGGCCCCATTATGTGTTGGAACACGCCCATAGAGCCCTTAGGGCTAAGCCTCCCCAGAGGAACCACCTCCTGACCAACCATTTTAAATGCTGAACTTTTAGACCATGACCACATACTCAAAAAGTGAGAAGTTTAGACTCAAACAGTGGGCTGGCCAGTGAATTAGAATTGTCCAGGATCTCACTGCTAAAGTCTCCCAAGCCAGGGCTGCATATCGTCCCTGCTTAGTAGCTCTGGGCAGCCAAGTGAAACATAGGCTTCTTTGTAACATGGCAATAATACATCAGTGTCAGAACAAATAGTAATTTATTTATTATTTTTATTTATTTTACCAGGAGAGATACACTAAGCCGAAAGCTTGTTTACAGGTGTGACCTGGGAGCACAAAAGAAGTTAAGTGACTTGCTCAGGGTCACTCCCAGTATGCAAGTGGGGGTTGTGAGATTCAAACCCAGCTCTTCAGGTTTGCAGCGCCAGAGCCTTAAATCACTCGCTATACTGCCCTAATTGGTCCAAAGACATCGTTGACTAAATTCCAACAATGCATTAATTCCTTAGATATGCACTGTTGTGTGATACCAACACTAACCACAGCAGAGAGAAAAATATTAAGTTATAACCACCCATCCACCCAGTGGACACAATAGATCTCTTAGCGAGTTGCCCAATTGCATGAAAAATAGAGCTGGATAACTTCATCAAAACATTCTCCATATGTGGAGTAATGGGAATATCAGCATACTGTATGCTGACAAATTTTGCAGTCAAAACATACCTGAATCTGGTAGCTGTACTTGAAAATCATGTGCATTGTACTGGAGGGTAATGCAGCAGAGGTAAGCGCCTGTCATGCAGAACCACAGCATCAGTCAGTGATCTGCCTGTTCATGCATCACTAAAAAGAAAAGTAAAATAAAAATATTGAGGCACAGAGTGAGAAAAGTAGCACGCAAAAAGCAGGCAGACATGTCAGGTTGTCTGATGAGCAACTGGATGAATTAGAAAAAAGAAATGTGAGCCAACACTTCCAAGACGACGGCGTGCTCTTGCAATGTTTTTCAGACTGGCTTAAGGCTACATGTTTAACAGTTGACATCAGCACAGTGCCAGTCACAAGATTAGTAGGAATTTTGAGGCAGTTCCTTGGCAGTGCTTGAAGTGAGGATGGTAATGCCTACAGCATTAGTTCCTTCATATCGTTGGGTATGGGGCTAAACAGATACATAAATAGTGTGGCAGTGAATCGTAAAATTAATATAGCTAATGACTCTGAGTTTAAAGTGCAAACAACATGTTTCTCACGGTACTTAAGGAGTATCGATGTGCTGGAGATACAGCTCATCACCCCAGAATAATGGAGACAGACTGACAGAAAATTCGTTCCTGCTCAAAACTCAATCAAGAGTCTGCCTATGATTTGGTCTGTAGGCTCTGGTTTGAGATGCAACTAGGTTAGCTTCAGAGGAAGGGAGGGCATCGTAATCTGAAGCATAAATCATTTGTGGTTAAGACTGATGAAGTTGGAGAGAATTTGTTGCTGTCGCTTTCAATGAAGTGACCAAAATCATGGTAACATCAATGAGAGTAACAAGCAAGCTTATCGGAATCCTCTACCTCAGCCAGATAGCAGTAACTGTCCTGTGTCTCTTTTAAAGAGTACTGTGACTGGTGTTCCCCTGATGCACCTGCATTTACTTGCACCACCTGAAAATGTCTCATCAGTCAGTAGAAAACAGGAAATATAGTTTTCTAAGCAACCGATGGGTCTGAATTTCTTAGCCAGTATGATGTCACAGATATCGGTTGACACAGAGTTGTCCACAAATTATACGAACCATTCAGTTCACCCTACAGCCATGCATATCAGTGTCAGTGTCAGTGGCTCAGTAGGAGCACACTCGCCCCTGAGGCCGGGAGAGAGGCTGTGGGTTCAGTTCCCACATCTGGCACTTGGGTTAATATCCCGGTACTGACACTGTAGTGCAGCATGAGAGGGGTGCTGCACTTCGAGGTGCTGTCTTTGATGAGATGTTAAACCGAGGTCCCATCTGCCTGGATTGGTGGTAGTTCAGGTGGATGTTAAAGATCCCATGGCACTTATCGAAAGAGTAGGGAATTTCCCGTGTCCTGGCCAAATTTCCCTCATTCAGTAAAAATACCACCAACAGCTTAATCTGGTTCAAGGTCAGTTGGCATTCATCTGTATCCCCTCCCGGTCGTGCCTGAAAATAGGCAGGATTTGTCTAGTGCACTTACCCGTCAACAAAAGTTAAATAAATAATAAATAAAATATCCTGTCAAAGGCTGGTCTCACATCTAGGAAAGCAGATCAACCTTTCCTATTATTGATCTCCCACAGTATCTGACCACCACAAGTGGTCAACAATTCTTCGGAAGTGTGGCAGAGAAATCAGCACCTGTAATGCAAATTTAATGTACTAGGGGCATGTAATGAGAAATCATCTACCTTCATTCCACATATGTGTAGGACAGCGCCAAATATCCCAAAGTCTAGCAGTTATGCGAGATGAGTAGAAGGAGCAAGTGAGGGTTTAGGAAAGAGTTCAGCTGCACCAAAACTCACCAGCCCATCCCAGTCACAGTCTGAGAATAGTAGTGAGCACACCACATGGCATGATAAACTCACCGAATTAGACAGTGCAGAAACAAAACAAATGAATCCCTCATGAAATGTATTGCAATAATCCATTTCACATGTCCAGATTGTAAACGGGTCAGTGAATTTTCATTATCACGATACCCGACAAGTAATGTCCTGTGTATTATTTCTGGAGTCAAGTCGCAAGAGTGATAGACACAGTGTAACACTTTGAACAGCAAAGATGAGTAAACAGATAGTTATAGCAGTTAAAAGGTGCAGTTAATGTAACAGTTAGGGAAATATTGTGAATGATACAGAAATTTATGTATTGGGAAGAAGAAAATGTATTATGCAAATGGTTAATGTCTCCCATAATGCAGAGTGCATGTTTCACAGTTATAAATGAGTGAAGTGCATAGTTGACATAATGCTTAAAAAATTAGTAAGCATTCCAGTAGTTCATTAAAATTATAATATATAAAAGGAGAATGTATAGAAAAATAATGATTATAGTACTAGCAATATAAATAAGCTTGGTTTAAAATTGAAGTTATTGTATGAATACAAGCATATTGATATAAACAATATCAACATGAAATAGTGTCTGTGTTTTATTTTTCACCAATATGTAAGAAATACTAGCTATGTTAGCCATGTTACAAGTGCATTAAGCCACTTGAAAGGAGGCATTACAAGGAATTAATGCATGGTTGGTGGTTGGAGCACTTGGCCTTCTGCCTCTTGCACCAACCCCTCCCTCCCTCACCCAATCATGCCCAACCATGCATTCATTCCTTGTAAATTCCTCCTTTCTTGTGGCTTAGTGCTTACTTATCCATCCAGACTGGAGATGACTACAGTATCTGTAAGCCTTTGATACTGTGGTGCAAGCAGCAGCAACCTTGCCCAGCTCTTCCCTGACCTATTCCGCAATAAGACCTGAGGGGTATTATGGAACTGAAAAAGATCAAACTTGTTGATTCACTTTATTTCATTTAGAGAGGATCCTTGAGCTGAAGAAGCTGTCTTTATTTTAATGCAATCTTTATTTATTCAAATTGCATCTTTCAAGCTTCACCATGCAGTCACAGTTTCTGCAGTTTGGTTCATCCTTTGTGCTTCAATGTCTGCAAACTAAAGGTCACTGTCTCCTTTTGGATAGATATTTCCAGCAGGGATGTGATATCTGTTGTGTTCAGCAGCAACTGGCTATCTGCCGACACTACTCAAACTTTGCATATTATTTCAGATTCCTACAGTCTGAACTACTTTGTTTTACTTGTGAATTGTTTTGATTTACAAGCACCATCTGCTGATCCAAGGGTTCGCAACTGCATCTTTACTTTGTGAGGCTACAACATTGTGGAGCTCATTCTTGAGTTGCATGCTTGGCACAGTAATGCAGAGTGGACTAGATGGTGCCCCTTCAAACTGTTTTTGATGTATTGCCAGCCTCCTTCTTGTTTTCCAGGTATCACAAAGTAGGCGATAGGAGGCATGTTGGACCCTGATGCTTTACTTAATTAATGATTGTTTTCACCTTTGTGCAAACTAAATGACACCGGCAGGCTGTGTGTGGATTCATTGCGCTGCAGGAGCTTTTTAACAGAATAATACTGTTTGGGGACTTTATTAATCGTTTGTCTGATGCCATATAGTTCTGAATAAAGTTTTGTTACTATGGAGACATGTATTTTATTTGCCATCTCTTTTCCTATAGTGCTAAGGATGTATCCGTGGACATTATCAATCACTAGCTAAGGGACTGTGATGTTGCTTTCTCTCTTTTGGACTGATGCATTTCTATGTGACAGGAGCTATCCTGTTATTTAATTTGTTGTTTGGGAACAATGATTTGGTCAAGTTTGACTTGGGGCCTGCTCCTCAGTTATTCAATTTCTGATGTTCTTTTCTATTATTTAGCCTATGAATACATTGACTGTATAGCCTTTATAATATTAGACTGCAAGCAGTTACTTAGAATGTGGTTAAGGTTCCTTTTTTTTTGTGCCCCCTGCACACTTACCAGTCACTCTTTGGGCTCCATTCATGACCGATTCATTCACCAGGCTGCCCCCATCCACCCACCACCTAACATCGCAGCCACCCAGGGTATCCCAATGTATCCTTCATTGGGCGGGTCCCCTTCCTGTGGAGGCAGTGCCATACTGGCAATCCAGAGGTCCCAGGTGCTGCTGGGGTGGTCATTCATACATCAGGAGTCCCGGCAATGAGGGTCCAGGAGGTAATCACCCAATCAGCCTGTGTGCAGTTTACCCTGTTTCTCCCCAGGATTGTGACATGCAGGATGCAAGGCTTACCAGCATCTATCATGCTCCCTGAGTATCGAGGGCAGATCCACTGCTGTCTCCCGGCCTCTGCCAGGCGTCTGTAGGTGCCGGTCAACTACCCCATCCTCCACCAAAGATAAGGTGAGCAGTTGTCAGATGCTCAAGACTTCTCTTCCAGCCAGCCCTTGGCACCCAAGTCCATTCCCAAACCTGGGTCGTTAGGCGCTGCAGTGGTGAATCTTTCTGCTGCACCATTGGGCCAGTTGAGGTTGAGGTTCTATACATTCTTGTTGCGGGAGCGATGTTGGAGACTAGCTCTACCCGTCTCGGAACATTTCTAATTAGGAGTATGCAGTAGGCCTGAGCTAAATTAGTTATTCTATGTAAATACTTTGTTTCCTTTTTCTTTGTTAGTTGTAGTTAATTGCTGGGATTTTTGTCTATGTGTTATTTGATGGGGGCTATTTGGGTATCTTTGTTTGGTCACTTGGGGAGAGGAGGGGGTCTTGGTATAAGGGTCTTGGCAATATCATATTTGTATTGTGTGAATTATATTATTTTGTTATGGCTAATCAATACTATTTGTAACATGGAATGCCAAAGGGGAAAGGATAACAGAACAAATATGTTTTATTGAGACACCTGCAGCAATTTACGCCCCAGATAATATTTTGCAGGAAACCCACTTGCTGGAGTCTCAGATGTCCTTTTGACCAAATCCTGGGTGATTAAGCATTTGGAGCTGGCAATAGTGCACACCAGTGAGGTGTGGCGATCATCTCAAATCCATCCTTTTCACACTGTTAGCAGAAACAAAAACCTAGAAGGTCATTGTCATTTTCTTTTGGTACATGGTCTTCTGGGAATTTAGAGCTTCATCTGTGCTCTATCTATGGCCCCAATCTAGATGCACTCAGCTTTTTTCCAACTCTGGCCACAGCTTTGGCTCCATTTGGTCACCTGCCAATTATCTTGGGTGGGGATGTGAACCTTGCCAATGATTTAGACCACACTTATCGAATATAATATGGACTATCTCCTGGGCAGAGAGCAATGAGTGAATTTTGACCTCCTGGGTCTAGCAGATCCCTGGAGAATTTTCATCCTACCACCCAGGACATTACGTGCCTGTTCTATACCTGTAAGGTGTTCTCAAGAATAGATTTCTTCCTAATCAGTAAAGCACTTAATTCTGGGTGTTTTACACAACCATATACAGGCAAGGGTTATCTCAGACCATTCACCTGATGCATTAGCCCTAAATTTTCCATCTGCCCCCCACACCCTCATACTTGGTCTTTAAATAATCACCTGTTACAAGACCCAGATGCTACTGCCCATTTAAACAGTACATGAGGTAATAATTCAGTGTAATCAAGACACCGCTCTACCCTTGGATATTATTTGGGGAGCCTTAAAACCACCTGGAGGGGAGAGCTTACAAGACTGGCATCCCTTAGAAAGAGAGAAAGGGCCAGTTAACCAAATGGCTTCAGTAAATGTGATTCATAGAGAGCACCTTTTCTGTTTCATCATCAAACCAAACCAGGGAGCAACTAGCTCAATTGTGGGCTCAATATTCAGAGCACCTCCTCGATAAGGTAGATAAAAGCAGCTGCTAGATTGAAGGCCACATATACTGGGCTAGGCAAAAAAAAACTAACAGAGCTTTTGGCCCTTACAATTAAACAGCAATCTAGTTCCAAATAGATATCCTCTTTAGAGGATCCGGATACTAATCTACCAGCAACAGACCCTAAGAGGATGGCTGCTATTTTTCAATTTTATGTTTGCTTGCACGTGTGCAAGAAACATACTGCCACCATATGAGTTTTCATAGGTGCCTCCCCATTTCCAATGCCCTGCTCCTTTTGCAGGCGCTGCTGCACCATACCAATGAATGTCCGAGCTGTCTATGACAGACGTTCAGATAAAGTGGAATAGAGTTCTGAGGAAAACACTGCCGCAATCAGTGAGTCGTATCGTAGAAGTCAATTTGCATACTGCCATCAGCAGTATGCAAATTGCCTCACACGCACATCAGCACTGCATCTGAATTGTCACAGACAGTTTGTTGTCCCCCCAAACACTACATAGCACACTGGGAGCCCACCCCAGCATGCTCATGTACTCCCTCCACCCTCACATACTGTATGACTGATGGGGTGCACAATCCCCATCGGCTCCACTACCCCCAATAGACTTCTAGGTGCCATGCTGGGAGCCCACCCCAGTGTGGCAAAAGTCCTATGGATGATGGGGTGCCTAATCCCCATCGGCTCTACTGTAACTCCCCCAAAAACACAGATTTTTAGCTGCCACACTGGGAGCCCACCCCAGTGTGGCAAAAGTCGATGGCTGATGGGGTGCCCAATCCCCATCAGCTCCACTGCCCCCAAATAACTTTCCAGCTGCCACTTTGGGAGCCCACCCCAGCATGGCAAAAGTCCCACGTTGTAAAACTATCCTCATCACCTGTCTTGCCCCTCCCCAACCCGTACCCACCCTCTGCGCACCACCTCCCAACACCCCTGACCCCATACTTACCTCTGGAGCCCAGCGCAATGATCTCCGTGGACTGGGAACATGTCTGCACTCTTCTAAGCCCACTGCAAACTGAAGAAATGCCAGTAAGCTGTATAATGGCATACATTTTTTTATTTGGTGCATATCTCCAGCCATTTTGGGAATTTTGTGTAACATTTTCAACATGGGGTTCTCAGGGCCCCACCTCATGAAGTCAGTCACTATCATTTTGTTATTTGGTCCTGAAAGGTGATTTCCAGTCACTGGGGAACCACCATTTGGGACCAAATAATGAAATGATAGTGTCATAATTCATGAGGTAGGCCCCAAAACTCTATGTTGAAAATGTGGTGAAAATTCCTAAAATGACTTTTATGAGTATGCATTGTACAGGATTGGCCTCTATCCCCTACCTTTAATTTATATCTTGAACCCTTAACCAAAGTGATAAATTCTCCCTCAGTCAAGGGTATAGTAGTGGAGGGCTCTTACAAAATCTCGCTTGCTGATGATATTTTGCTTCACCTTTCGGACTGGACTATAACCTAACCCAAGGCCCTAGAAATTATTTCCACTTTTAGCACTTTTTCTGGCTGTAAGTTAAATCTCACTTAAACAGTCGTGTACCCAATTTTTGCTTCTACTGCTACATCTTTTGTCCAACTGGGCATTCAATGTGAGACTCTGGTGCTGAACTATTTGAGCATTAAGCTTACTAAAGATATACCCAAACTTAAAACCCGTGGTATAGCATATTGAAAAGATCTCGCCAGGTGGAGGCATTTGCTGCTATCCTTCGGGTAGAGCTAGTCTTATTAAAATGTGTGTCCATTCTAAACTGATGTAACCCTTAGGCATGCTGAATATTTATCTTCCTTAAAATGGTTTCAGAAATTAATCTCTTTGTCTCAAATTTCCTGGGTTAGATAAACCCTCTCATAAGGCTTATGGTAAATTATGTAGGCCATACAAATATAGTGGAATACAACTACCAGACTTTTACAAATACTGTTTAGCCCTTCAGGCCAAATATCTCAATGGGGAGATGTTCCCACATCTCTTCTCCTTCACCTTGCTGGCTGGAAACTGAACACTCTCTAGCAAAATATATAACTTTTTCTTTAGAATCTTACTTTACACTCCATATTCTAAACTCCCAGGGCTCTCCATCTACCACCCCAATAGGATGAAGTGTTTGAGCCCACTCAGTTGTGCCAAATTCTAAAAGTTATTAGAACCAAAATGTTTACCCAGCTCTGTTTAATAATTACAATGGGGTCCTATGTACAATGCCAACACGCCATGCAAACTGGGTACATTGAGATCGATACATGTGAATGCCATGGAGTGGGGTCCTGTGGACCCTGTGCAGCATTCAGGAATGGGGCTAAGGCAGATACACTGTTGCCCTCCCAGCTGCATGAGCGGTAACATGCGGGGAGTACCAGCACTCACGCTGTGATGCACAGATCCACGTGTGCTGTCGCATGGCTGTGGAGTTAGGCGTAAGTTATGGCAGCTGGGACCCTGCCATAACCCACTGCAAGCCCACAGGAACTGCACCATCCATCGCTGGGGACTGGGAATTAGTCCTCTTGCTACCAAAGCCCACTAACCGATGGGGAGGGCAGGAGCACCCAAACAGGCAAGTGCCAGGAAAGCCGTGGCTGTGGCCCCTATGTGCTCCCCACCCCACAAGACAGCCCCATACCAAGGGCCACTCACGCAATGCCCCAACCACCCACCGCAGACACCGGTCCCAGTGACTGAGGACCCCCAACACACACACACACACGCATGCACACACACAGACCCTTCTGTGTCCCAACCCCTATGTGCACAGCAACCCTCCACACAGCACAGTTCATGCCCTCCTGGCACCCCTGCCCTGCTTGCATGCCCAGGGGTCCTCCTGGCACTGTCACCCCATCCCCGTACCTTTGTGGTCATGCTACCTCCGAGATGGTCAGTAGCACAGCCCTCCTGTCACTGCCATGGCTGCTGGCTGTCAGAAATATGTAGTGCATGTAGCAGATGAGCAACCACCCACGCCAGATGGCCAGTGGCCATGGCAATGAGAGGAGGGCTGTGCCACTGGTCGTCTCTGGGACAGCACTGCATCAAAGGTATGGGGATGGGGTGACGGTGCTGTGGGGGTTGGTGCCATGGGGGTTACCATCTAGCTGGCCTGCCAGTTGGGTGCCTGCAGGCGCAAGTGGCCGCCAACAGCAGTGGTACCATCATGGGGTTTCACTACAGGTAAGTGCATGGGAGGGGATTTGGTTTGCTGTCCCTGGTAGTGGCCCTGCAGTGTGAGGGGCCAACCAAGAGCCCATCATCATGGGGGCATGTGCGTGTAGGTCCGGGTGCCTGTGGAGGGCATTCACGCATCTCGGACCCGTGCCTCTCAGTGCAAGGATCCACTTTTAGCCCATAATGAGCATCCAATTGACACCCTCCTGGGACTGCAACCCTTACCCCAGTTGCCCTCTGGAGTCCTGCATGCTGGGAGGTCGGGACCACAGACAGGGCACTTATGTGGTGCATACCACAGGTGCACACCTGTCCACAGGTACGGATCTACGTGGGTGGATAAGTGCCTCCAGTGCATAGTTCCTACCATTCGCAGTATTAGGCCCAGTATTTGTATACTGTAGCTGGGAAGCCTATCCCATCCTGTTTATGGCCTGCATTGTCTACCCTCAAAGTGGGTGATATAGTTGTTGATAATAAAGTGATCTCTTTCCACATATGATGCAGAGTTACAAATTCCACTCACTTTATCCTTTAAATATGTAACTTTGTAACTGTAGCAAACAGTGTTTAGGTTGTGCCCCATGGCCAGATGTTTCTTCCTCTCCTTTTCAAGAATACATTCAATATGCCTGCAAGAGGAAGGCAATATCTATGATGTATGAGGCTCTGTTACTTCATGACTGTGCTCTGGTTTCCCAATTGCATATTATTGATATAATCTTTTGGACCTTAACTGGACTCACTCTCATGGACACTCAGTTTGGACTATCTATACTTACATTAAGCAGGACAGGTTCAGACTGATGCAGTTCAACATACTGCATAACCTTTACTGTACTTCATGTCCCCTATTCTGAATGGAAACATTGCCTTCATCAGTATGTTCTATCTCATGAATGGCAGAAGGTGCTTATTCCACAAACTGTGGGATTGTCTACCGCCAAATAAATATAGGCTATGGTCAGTGAGAAACTGTCCCTTTGTTAAGCACCAACACCTATCTTGTTCCCAAAATATGTCTTATATGGGACTATTCCAGTACTGGAGTTTTACACATAAGTATTACGAAGCCTTTATTTCATCAGTTACTAAACTAATTTTAGTTAGGCATTGGCTTGGCAACTGGTCTCCCAGAATGGATACATGAGTGCCTGACTGTTATATCAGCTGAAAAGGCAATAAAGAATTATATCTTCCATCCAACCAGAGCTGGGACATGTTGCACAGAGATTTATTCCTTTCTTGCAAAGTAACTTTTGCCATTGATTCTGTCTTGTAGCACAGTTGGTTGCCAAGGCGATTGCACCTGTGGGGATGGGAGGGAGGTTGGGTGTTTTATAGGCGAGGGTGTCTTAGATTTGTTCTGCTCCTTTTGATTTTTGGTTTCCTTCTTGTTCTTATAGTTGTTTTAAAAACTTCAATAAAGTATATTAAGTTGCAAACAAAAAAAAAAAAAGAAATGGAGATCTGATACTCTCCATCCCTTTCTGAATGGCTGTCCTCTTTCCAAGTTAGCAAATATGAGTGTATGACTCACCTGGCAAGCCACAATTTTCTGAGATTTCACAGCATTTGGGACCCCTTTCTTCAGGCTACTCATTTGTAGATTCTGTGCCCAACACATACTGTACCGAGTTTAGTATTCTATTAACCTTTGTTCAGTGCTGCCATTGTATCTGGGCCCAGATATTCAAACCTGCGCCAGGCTGTGGTGCAAGCTTGGGCACCAGCTCAACTTGGCTGCACAGGGGGTTGTGGACTGGCGATATTCAACAGAGCTGCACCATGGCTCAGCAGTATTGAATACCGCACCTGGCTGCCCACAGTGTGCATGGCGCACTGGCACTGCACCAGCGCAAGTGGCCAGAGTGGAGCATGGGGATGTGCTAGCACAAGTTCCATTGCGCTATGCACAGCAACTGCGATATTCAAGTTGACATGCAAATGGGACCATAATGTATGCAAGGTGCAAATGGGGTCATTGCATGTCATTATGGCTCCATTTCCATGCAGGTGCGCCGATCCCCGATGACTTGCGCCTGGCACCCTGTAGGCAACAGCCATCGGGACTGATGCCCCTGCAGCTGGCAATGTGCTCGCAGCCCGATCATGGGCATTTGTCATAAAACAGGAAGTATTACATCCAATATCCCTGGTGGTCCAGTGGACGCTGTCTTCCGATCACGGGCATTTGTCATAAAATAGGAAGTATTCGTCCAATATCCCTGGTGGTCCAGTGGACTTCTGTCTGCCCGATCACAGGCATTAGTAATGAAAAAAAATCTAATATCCCTGTTGGTCCAGTGGACCACTATCTGCCTAATCGGAGGCATTGGTAATGAAAAAAAGCTGTCCAATATCCCTGGTGTCCTGTGGACTCCTGTCTGCCCAATTCGGGTATTAGTAATGAAAAAAGCTGTCCAATATCCCTGGTGGTCAGTGGACCACTATCTGCTGATCGGGGCATTAGTAATGAAAAGAAATATGTCCTATATCCCTAGTGGTCTAACAGTACCCCTCCCCACCTGCCCACTGAGCCCCACTGCCCGGCCCCCGGTCAGCTGGTGGCGGCAGCACCCACCGCCTGCCACCCGCCGCCCACCAACTGACACCGTCGGGGACTGTCGCCCATTGGTTCACAGTGTGTGCCACTAGGCATGCAGCCCGTGTCGTACTACATTCCAGATATGTGAATGAATCATTCACATATCTGGAATGTAGTATGGTACAGGCTGCATGCCCATTGGCTCACACTGTGAACCAATGGGCGACAGCCCTACCAACAGTGTCAGTCAGCAAGCGGCGGGCGGCAGGTGGGTGGTGCTGCTGCCCACCGACTGACTGGGGGAGCGGGCGGTGGGGCTCAGTGGGTGAGGGGGTACCGCTAGTCCACCAGGGATATAGGACATATTTATTTTTTTCATTACTAATGCCCGATAGGGCAGATAGCGTCCACTGGAACCACCAGGGATATTGATGGAATTATTTTATTTTATTACAAATGCCCATGATCTGGCATGGGGGCCTATCAGGTGCAGCTCGAGACTGGTGGCACCCACAGGTGGCAGCTGCCGTGTTGCGCCCTGCAATGTCGCAGCTCACCTGTGGGTGGCCATCAGTTGTTCCTTTTTGTTTGGATCAGCTTTGTGCTGGTGCAGGTAGGGTTTGCGATGCATGGCTCTGCACATCCCAGGCTGAATATCGGGCTGTGCAGGGTATGCATGGCACGCCCCCCCTACCTGCGCCTGCATACAATACTGATGCACTGTGCATCGATTTGTGCCGCATACTTTTCCCTTTTGAATATCGCTACTGAGGCGATTAAGGTGTTGCACAAGGCGCAACACTGTTGCGCCCATGTGCAACCCTTTGAATCTCTGGGCCCTGTACCCAGTGTGTAGTGCTCAAGTAATATTTGTATATCAGTGTTAGTGTTTTGTTTGCTGATATAGTATCCTAATGTACCAGGATAGATCAGGATGGCCTTTTGCTGCTTCTGGCAACTTTTGTATGTTCGTATATTCGTAATTCTTATGCAAAGGAAGAAAATGAGTGCTTTGTATCCTACATGTCACATGTATTCCATGTATTGATGTATTGATGTTCTTATCTTGTCCACAATAAAAACAATACAAAAAATAAAAGCCTTTGAGTCTGGGATTGAGATACTTTATCTATTTATTTATTTATTTTGTGATTCGGACATAATCTTTGAGCAAAATGCTCTTTTCAAAGGTTCCACATCTTGACAGAAGGACAACACTGAAATGTTGTTACAGAATATGGTGCACAAGTACAGACAAAAAATACAACAAATAACAGCAAATGGTCTGACTATTTACAATTGTAAGCTATCTCATATGGAGGTACCTATTGTAGTTAGCACAGCCCAAGGTACATGGTGAGTGCTGTAGGTTTAAGGAACTAATTTAGCAGGAGATAAAAGCAGCAGGAGGCATTGTCATTATTTCATATAAAGTCAGGAGGGAGAGACTCAAAATAGGCTTTCACACCCTGTATGTTAATGCAGCCAAGAGGAGGCTTTGTCATTAATTCAAGTCGGGGTGGATTAATTTTCTGTGCAGGACTATCCTAGTAGGAAAATACTAGAGAGCAATGTGAGGGAGGACCATACACAGAATAAGCTGGGGGAAGATAGGTGCTTTGAGACAATCACATTTGTGAAGGGTCACTGGCAGGGAGGGACTTAAACCAGAGTGCTGAGTTAAGAACAGTAGATAGAAGGTAGAAGGCTCGTCGTCAGGCTGTGGCTATGGAAGGCTCAAGTTTGAGGGCTGGCAAGTAGCAGTAGGAAGTAGATTTTAAACTCAGGGTTACTGGGCAGTAGGGGAGCAAATCAGAGAATGCATTCCAGAAGCAGGCTGACTCCAAGCTACTGAATGCAACCAAATATTGCTTTATTTAAGTGTGCAACATCATGCATTACACATGCAGTGTTATCCGGCCTACACCACTTCCACAGCTGGATACTCAGTGAAGCCCAGGGAGCTCCCCAACAGTAATTAAAGCGGTATACTCTGATACAAGTGGGGACAGGGTAGCACCCCAGTGCAGGTGGGCAGGGAGACAGTAACTACCCTGCATGTGCGAAGCTTCAGCAGGTGGGCAATGTTAAATGACTAAACCTGAATGGGCAACGGCAGGACTGCCTGAGGTGAATATTGTTTTGTTGTGCTAGCAGAGTGACTGAGGAGCAGTCCCTGTTTATGTAAATTGAGCCTAGATGGGTACTGGAAAAACATTATGGGGTCTATTCTGACTACCTCATTGCAAAACTCCTTTTGCTGCACTTGTGCACCAAACGTTTTGTGACAATTACAAGGGATTTTGGGGGTGCGTCACTGCTGAGCCTATTGCGGTTGAAACTGGAAGGGGCATGGCAGTCTAGCCCAGTAAACACATGCTGTGGTCATGACACCATTAGCTGCTTGCTGGGTGGAACCTTCATATACTTCAAAGGACCAAAGTTGCTCCAATCAGATAGGGCTTGGCCCCTTGATTTCCCAATACACACCTCCCGAGGGGGCTGGCCTGGTTTGCTAATGGGTAGGCTTCACTGAAGTAGAATGGTGCACTGCCTCCACCTGAGGTAGTGGTATGGGGTACGGAGGGTATGGGGTACTTGTCAGGTAAGACTCAAGGTTTTTTGAGCCATGGCTCCTTATCCTCCATTCAGAGGTCTGCTTGCGCCCCATCTGCATCCTCCTTGCCCAGGCTTACCCCTCTCAGTGGGGCTGCTGGGGAGCTTCCCCACCCAATAATAAATGTGGGTTAATCCCAGATTGGCCCTGGGTCAGGGCGCCATGGGAGGGGTCCCCCAGCTGACATGTACTGCAGTGGAGGATGACAGTAGGGCAGGGCATCATGCCAGGGGTCAATGATATTTCTTTTACCTGCTGCCCAGGGGCGGGGATGTGCAATGATAACCAGCATCTGCCCCACCCCCATTGTGCTAGCACTGGCCACATGGCACCTCAACCTCCGCCAGGGGCAACGGTGCTGGACACTCTTCTCCTCCCTCCTCCCCGAGAAGGAGAGCAGTCCCATGGATGTTCGCTCTTTCTCCCCTCCCCAGCCGACCCTCCCACTCCTGGGTCCATTCCTGAACCTGAGTCATCGGTGTTGCAAGCAGAAATCCCAGTGCTGCGCCAGTGGGCTGGCACTTAGTTACTGTAAGACATAAGGTTATCACCCCCAGGAATAAGTATTTATTCCCTCCCACACACACGACTTTTCCCCACACTGTAGTAATGCACACCACGCAAAAACAATGAACCAGTATTATAACGTAAACTAACCTCAGATTTATTATAGGGAAAGGTAGGAGGGAATAAAACAGCAAAAGATTTTTGCAACAGTTGTGCCCCACACAGTCCCAGTAGCATCACAAGGGTGCACCTGGCTTCCCAAAGGCTGTACTAGTTTTAACAGTCTGTTGCAATGGGTACCTCTCTGAGTTGCCAGTGGCCAACCAGGGATGCAGGAAGGTGCACCAAAGACTTTGGATACAGAGGAACAACAGTTTTGAAAATAACTTGCAGAACTTTGTAAGAAGCCCCGATAATAATTGACTCAGACGCAAAAATGTTTCTTTTCACTCTTTTGCCTGTGCTTATCTGTTAGATTGCTGAGTCCTGCCCAGGACTTTATCCCTTTGAACTAATTATCTAACTAACTAGAATTCAGAAGAACTCCTCAGAGCCACAGCCCAGAGGTACTTAGGATCTTTGATAGCTTCAAGGGAGTAATGGAAACACAGTTTAGCAGCACCACTCTTGGATCACCAAACAGTCTTGTGGTGCACCACCTCAGTTGGCAATGGATATGCAGCAAACTGGATCCTTCAACTGACTGGCCTTTCATCACCTTCACCCCAGGGCCTTTCATTGCCTTCACCTGACAGGCCTCTCATTGTTTTTGCCTCTTCTGGTCTTTCGTCAGTCCAGGGAGTCAGAGCAGGCATGTAGTTACCCTGGACATTCACTGGATACACCACTTTCTCTGGCACTGAAACACAGTTGGGATTCTAGACAGTTTTGAGCGCCAGCACAAATAATTTCCTTTCAAGCTATCAACAGTGCAAACAGTCTCAAAATGTCAATACTTGAAGATACAGAGCTACACTGCAGGTTCAGTTCCCACAAGGAAACAAGTCCGCAGTCTGCTTTATCCCCAGAGTGCTAAGCGAGTCTTGAAGGCTCTCTGCCTAACTCTACCTTTGATGGGTAACAGGGGCCTTAATGCACCCAGACATGCCTCTGGCCTGATCCAGCCCTTCCCCACTTCCTCTCTTGGATCTTCCTGGGGATATCCCTTCTGCGGGCTCTGCTCTTTCTCTTCTAGCAGCTCTTCTCTCCCCACCTCATTGGCTCAAATCTTCCCAGGCTCACAGTGATGCCTTTCCCTTTCTCAGTGGTCCCTACTCAGGAAACTCAAGGGCCACCTTTAGTGTTTATATTGTGCCGCCTGCTTGTGCAGCGATGTCTTTTAATAATAGCCTAATTTAGGGCAAATACACAAATTCCATGCCCGAGGCACTCTTTAACATATCCCAGCTCCACTGCCTGCCCTGGAGCCTGGAAATCTTCCCAGAACATGACCCATACCATGATATATTTTTTGGAACTGTGGCTCCTTGAAGAATTGGCCTAACATGCACAGTTAATGCATGCGAACCATGTTTGTTTACATCCCGGGCTTGTTCTCGCTAAACTTCTGGGCCAGGCAGAAGTTCCTCCTCACTCCAACGAGGCACAAAATATCTTTAGGACCTCAACCCCTTTCTCTTACAGGGCCATGGAACAACACATCGGGTGGCAGCCACCATGAAGATCGGGTGGGAGGCATGGTCCAATCTAGCCAGAGCCACTGAACAAACCCTCAGATCCTGAGTCTGCAGTCCAGGGGACCAGAGGCAAAACACATCATTAGGACAATGGGGCCAGAGTTCAGGGTGACAGCATCTGGAGATGGCATCAGAAGCAATATAACTCTTGCCACTCTGGTACTCAAAGATGTACTTGTATTTTGAGAAATAGTAGACAACCTCTGATGTCCAGCTGCATCCGACAGGACTTTGTTGAAAATGGGACTGTTGTCCCCAAAAATGTATTTCCTGTATAAAAATACATTTTTATCATCATCATCATCATAAGTAAGAGGATTATTGTCTGTTTTGACAGTGAAGTGGACACCATACAAATAGACATAAAACCTTTCAGTTACAGCCCACTTGAGGGCTAAGAACTTGAGCTTGAGCGTGGGTACAATTTTTCAGAAGGGCTTAGACTGCGGCTGGCAAATGCAATAAAGTCAAGTCACTCTGGATGCTCTTGGTACAGTACAGCTCCCAAACCACTTAAACTAGCATTATGCAATATATATGGCTTGATGAACTCTGCAAAGGCTAAGACAGGTGCTTTTCTCAGACGTTCAATGATCTCTCTCTAAAAACAATTTCACATTACTCAGTCCATCAATCACCAAAAAGGCTCATTCACTTTCAAGTATTCTTTTTGAGGAAGGCTCCCCCGGACTGGGCTCTCTTTGGTTGGTAGACGAAGTACCTTAGGTGAGCTCATTCAGAGGGCAAACAATCATTGAGTAATCTTTTACAAAACATCTGTAGTATCTACAAAATCTGATGGATGACTGCAGAGCTTTGAGATTGTGAATCCTGGGCCTGGTAGTAAGGGCATCCACTTTGGCTGGATCTGTCTGAACACCTTTGGCAGAAACAATGTGGCTGACATACTCACCAAGGTCTAGCAGAACTGGTACTAATGAGTAGACATCCTCCAATCAGTCCAACGCTTCAAAAGCCTAGCTTTGTGTTCATCCACAGTCAAGTACACAGTTACTTCAGTAGATTCAAATCACCCACTGCTTTCTCCATCATGCTCTGAAAAGCAGCTGGGGCCCCTGATATTCCTTGGGGCATTCTATCAAAGTGGTAAAACTCCAGAGGGCAGATAAAGGCTATTTTTCTTTATCCTCCTTTGCTATGGGGATTTGATAATAGCCACTGTGCAGATCCAGTACTGAAAACCTTCAGCTCCTGACTGTAAAGCCAGAGCATCTTTAACTCAAGGCACAGTATACTGGTCAGGTAGGGTCATCTTGTTCAGGGTACAGTAATCAATGCACATCTGGATGGGACTATTCTTTTTCGGCCATCTACAGGTGGTGTGTAAGGGCATCTTAATTTCTTTATGATCTCCACTGCCAATTGTTCCTGAAGATTGTGTTGGATATCCTCAATGTCCCAAGGCCAGTCTCCAAGACCTGTCTCAAAAAGGGTGGTCATCTTTCAGCTAAATATGGTGCTCTCTCCATGGACATATCCAATGTCCCACTCATGCAAAAAGAATATCTTTCACTGTTTAGCCAACTTCTGACTCAGGTTCTAGTGGTAGTGGTCTGGTATGGGTGAGTCTCCAAAGTCAAACAGGGCAGGATCTATTTCAACATCAGTGGCTAAAGTAGGATCCACTCCTGTTGTACTGTCGACATGGAAGATATGTGCTAGCACTCATCCTTTCCTTATAGTAACAGATTTCTCAGTTTCATTCCTCACCCTTTTAGTCACACACCTGGCCCAGGGAGTATCAGGAGATGGCATCGCCCTCTCTGGACAATCCATACCTCGCAAACTGTGTTCAGGGGAGCATCAATGATGAGCGCCGGTCCAGCTAGCTGATGCATGAACTCTGCAATGCCAACTACTTGGCATAATACTAGAGCTTTACCATCAACTCTCTGAATTACTCCAATGGATGTGTCTGTCAGCACAGTCACAGGATCAGCAAGTTTCAGACTCACTCACTGCACCACTGTTTGTAAAGAGGGACTTAGTAAGCTTAGAGCTCCTCCTCTCCTAGCACATTTGGGCCAACCTACCAAACATGTCTGCATTGGTGCTACTAGCATAGGCTTATGTATCATCCATGGCTTTGAACTCCAGACAGATCAATACAAAGGCATCAATGTGTGTGTCCCTTCCCTGCCCATTCTGGGGAACTCAAATAGCACAAGACAGTAACCATCATAGGAATAGCTGGTGTCACTCAGTCCCCACAAGGAAAGTCCTTTCAAGGGTTAGAGTGGCAGGTGTCTCGAGAAGCAATTATAGAAAGCACAGTGGATAATGGTAACTATGACCCACTGTCAATCAGGCAGTACAGGGGTGTCCTTCAACAAAAATCTGAACACCTGCTCAAGGGCTCAAAAGCCCTGCTGACAAGTTGCTCCTTGAAGGATCTTAAGTTCTGTCCATTTCACAGAGCATGGTACTCTCTGGAGACCCAGGTCACTCCCTCACTGGGCTCCACTGTCGTTTCCCTGCAGGGTTTTCACCTTCTCATCTTTTTGTCTACAAGTTGTAGATTCTCAAGGTGACAACACTCATCTACTAAATGTCCATCCTCCGAGTGATAACAAAACATACCTTCTCTAGGCAAGGTAGAGGGTCAAGATCTGGCTCTGGTATGCAGACAGCTTGCCAGGCATCCCTTTCAGATGGCAGAGGCATTAGGTTATGGAAAGTGCATGGGCCACATGCAGGGCCTTCATGCACTCTTTGATTTCTTTAAGCTCAGCACCAGGTCAGAAACTGTATCTCAGCTCTCTGCAGCTAGCTACTTGTCACTGCAGAGGTGCAACTTTTACAGGTGGTGCCAGGAGAGCATCGACAATGTTTTCTTGGCTTCTCCTGCTTACCTCATCCAGCAGCTGACAGAAGGTTGAGGGTTAGCTCTGTGGTCTCGCAACCAGAGGGATATCAAACTCAATCGGAATGCAAAGCGCCTCAAAATCTGATCTAGTCTCATCTGGGCAATCTGAGTTGGGATGGCTGCTCTAGTTTCAGCAATCTTCCATATCACTCTCCACTCGTGTAACATAATGGGATACTTCTTCCTTCTCATTGCATTGTGGCCTACAATTGAAAATGATGTCCTCTTTCCTCTCCACAGCTCCAAACATGCTTTTAACACAGCTTAGTGGTCACTTGCAGCATAGTTAGGTTGGCTGGAACATAATGAACGAATGACATCCAGGCCCATACCCTCAAAATTTCTACAATTTTTTTGCATTTTCATCATCCGAGCACTTCCACACTTGCACCATTTGTGTAACTTGCCTCATCCAACTGTTATAGCATTCTTCTTCTTCAGCAGGTGTGGGAATGCCTTCTGAGAAGGTGTGTAATCTCTAATACTGCTCATAATGTCAATCAAATAAGGGATCTGTCCTCTAGGCAGCACTATCTGAGAGGGCTTTTCCTGTATAAATAGGGCCTGCACATCTTTTAGCAGTCTTTCCTTCAGCTGCCAACACCAGTTTAACTTTTTCCACCCAGTCAGTCTCATGTGCTGGAGGAGGGGGGAGTCTGACTGCATGTTACTCCCCTTGCCAAACAGGTCCCATACACCTCAGACCCTTCAGGCTAGATGATGGCAGTGTAATTTGCTCACATCTATCTCCAAATCACTATCTATTAAAGCAGTGGTAGTTTGATTTGCACAATAATACTTCATACCATGCATTTTCAATTTTCCCAAACATTGTACAGCATCTAAGGACTCCAAAATAACTGTCCTTTCATTACCCTCGGGGATCCCTGTGACCAGAATTGCTTTTTCCAGGTCCAGGCACTCCCCCGGCACCAGTCTTCTAACTCTTGTTGCACCATGACAACTTTCAAAGTTGAGGGGCACTAAACACTTTTTTCCCAGAATCAGGGTGTGGGATACACATGTGGGGCAGTTAATCCCAGCAGTGCCTCCAGCTGTACCAGCCCCACTTACCACTTGGCAGTTCTGGGCCCTTGGGGTCTCCACTATACATACTTCCTAAGGCCAGCTTGATTCAATAATGAGTAGACTTCACTGAGTAGAATGTGTGGTGCTACCACCTGGATAGGGGTGGGCATGGTGGTAAGACACAATGTTACCACCCCAAGAATAAGCATTTGTTTCTCCCACACACCGTGACTTTTCCCTCAGTATTCCGTCAAGATCGCAAAGAAAGAGCTAAGCTGTCAAAAACTGCACAGTCAACACAGCATATGTGGTTCAGAGTTAGTCATTATATTAGCATAGTTTTGACTAACACCCTTTTGAGGTGTCCGAGCAGCATGCTGTTTGACCACATGGGTTTCCACTGCACCATTAAATGGGTAATCCCTTTCCTCACACAGTAGTAATACAAACCAAGCAATAACCAATGAACCGGTATTATAACATAAACTAACCTCAGATATATTATATGGGAAAGGGTAGAGGTGAAATAAAACAGCATAGAGCCTACAGTTTTGTGCAACAGTTGCACTTTACACAGTCCCAGTACCACCCTGAAGGTGCACCAGGCTTTCCCGAAATGGCCATACTGGTATTAACAGTCTGTTGCGTTGGGTAGCTAACTGAGTTGCTGGGGGCCAACCAGGAGATGCAGGGAAGGTGCACTGAAGACTTTGGGATACAGAGGGAACAACAGTTTTGAAAATAACTTGCAGAACTTTGTAAGGCTTCGATAAATAATTCACGAAATGCAACAATGTCTTTTTCCTCTTCTGCCTGGGCTAATCCCCAGACTGCTAAATCCTACCCAGAACTTCACCTCCCTTGAACTAACTATCTAACTAACTAGAATACAGAAAACTCCTTGAGGCCGCAGCCCAGAGGTACTTATAGTCTCGAAGGCTTCAAGGGGTGCTGGCAAACACAGTTTAGCGGTATCACTCTGGAATCAGTAGACAGTCTTGTGGTACACCACTTCAGCTGGTTATGAATATGCAGCAAACTGGATCCTTCACCTGAAAGGCCTTTTATTGGCTTCAGCCCTGTGGCCTTTCATCATCTTCTCCTGACCTGTCTTTGTCATCTTCAACTCTTCTGGTTTTCAACAGTCCAGGGAGTAAAGATAGAGATACTGTATAGTCACTCTGGACATCCACCAGATACATCACTTTCTCTAGCACTGAACACAGCTGGGCTCCTAGACAATCTCAAGCCACAGCACAAACAACTTCCTTTCAGACTATTGACAGTACAAAATTCTCATAATGTTCAATACTGGAAGATACAGAGCCACGCTGCAGGTTCAACTCCCACATGAGGAAACTAATTATTAGTCTACTTTATCCCCATGCTGCTAAGTGAGTCTTGAAGGCACCTCATTCTTTTTATGGCAGCCCCCAGACCCCACCTCATTGGCTCAAATCTTCCGGGCTCACAATGATGCCCTTTCCCTTTCCTGTGGCCCTCCTGTAGGAAACTCATGGGGATCATTAGTGTTTATATTGTGCTGCTTGCTTGTGCAGCTTATATCTTTTAACAACGACCCAATTTAGGGGCAAATATACAAAGTCCACTACCGAGGAACTTTTAGCATATCCTGCTCCACTGCTTGCCCTGGAGCCTGACATCTCCCCAGAACATGCCAGCACACCCAGATACATTTTTGAGCCCTGGCCTTTTAAGGATTTAGCCATGCATGTGCAGCTATTACATGCACAGCTATGTTTGTTTACATCCTGGTCTAGCCCTTGCTAAACTCCCAAACCAGGCAGAAGTCCCTCCTTGATTTAGCATGGCACAAAACATCTTCAGGGTTTCAGCCTCCTTCTTTATGGAGCCATGGAACAACAAATGGGTGTCAGCCGCCATGAAGGTCAGGTGGGATAAATGGCCTGAATCCCACCTGCAGCCACTGAAGAAGCCCTGAGTCTACAGTCCAGGGGCCAAAGGAAGAACACATCATCCGGACAATGGAGCCACAGTTCAAACAGGTAAGCCTCAGATTGGGGGCCTTACACCTGTAATAAAGAAAACCATCCATTGATGTCTGTTGCTGATGTCCCTGTAACTGACCCCCACCTGACCCTCCCTCTCAGCACCCACCCCCACCTCCCAAACATAATACTGACATTAGCGATGTCCAATCCCCAGTGTCACCACCATGTATTTTTATGTATATAAAGCCTGCAGAATAGAAAACTGTCCATTGATATTTGTTGCTGGTGCCCCTGTAACTGTTCCTCCACCTGACCCTCACTTTCAGCACCCACCAGCCACACCCCCAGAAATATAACACTGGAACTGGGGAGGGCAATCCCAGTGTCCCATTGAATATTTTTTTAAATGCATGTATAGCCTGCAAAAAGAAAAATGTGCATTGATGTCTGTTGCTGTTGCACCTCGTCTCAGCACCCACGCCCCAACACACAAACATGACACCGTTACTTGGGGTTCTCAATCCCCAGTGTCACCACCGTAGTTTTTAATGCATATACAGCTTGCAAAAAAGAAAACTGTCATCAATGTCTGTTGCTGGGACCCCTGTAACTGTGCCCCCACCCCGACCCTACTTCAGCACCCACCCTCAAAATATAACAACACTGGGGTGCCCGATCCCCAGTGTCACTACTGCATAGTTTTTAAAATGTATATATAGTCTGCAAAAAGAAAACTGTCCATCGATATTTGTTACTGGCACCCCTGTAACTGTCTCCCCATTGCAACCCTCTCACTCAGCACCCACCACCCCTGAACATAACACCTTCACTGGGTGCCCAATGCCCCAGTGTCACCACCTGTAATAAAGAAACCCATTGCTCAAAGGGTTTTTAAACTTGTAAAAAGAAAAACATCCATCAATGTCTGTGGTGCTGTCAGTCCCCACCTGACCCTCCCACTCAGCACCTCCCCGAGCCCTTATTTACCCACCAGTGGTCCAACACCATAATCCTCTCTGGACTGCAGACATGCCTTCACTCTTCAAATCCAGACTGCGAACTAAGGAAATCGGGTATGCAGTTCAATGTATTTCAAATGGAGTTTTGAACTTAGAGGCATAATCGGCCATTTGTTAATATTTTGCTCCAGATTTTCAACATGCCTTTTTGGACACCATCTCATGAACAATGCAGTATAATTGGGCAAATCTGTCCAAAAGGCTTGTGTCGCTGAATGAAATCACCGGGTGACCCGAATTAATCACAAGGTAACAAACAGGCACAACAATAGTCAGATACATTGTCAGGACAAGTCAGATATGACAAAGTCACAATACGTTATGTGTGAGACTATACAATTGGCCAAACATGGTGTTTAACATATGACAAAGAGTTAATAACAATCTTGGACTACACAATGTAGGGAGGGAAACAGTAATCAATAGTGCAACAAAATGATCCAAAATGATCCCGGATGGTAGAGCATCATCAATTACAGAGTAGGTGGAAGTCACCTACTACAGGAACAGAAGATAATCATAATAATAATAATAAATGAAATTTGTACAGTGTCTATGACATTTTCAAAGCACTGTACAAAAACAGGAGACAGCAATAATGGGGAGTGTTAGCAGTTAGTAACTACAGATAACATTTTTATTTGCTTTTAACAAGCTTCCAGGATTGATGCAGGCCTGAATTTCAAGAGGTAGTCCATTCCAAAGACATCTGCCATGGACTGAAAATTTGTTACCAAATGTGACCAGCCTGGTGGTCATAACATTGTTAAGATGAGCATCAAAGGATTGAAACTGACAACTGGAAGATGGTGATGAAGCATTTCTGATTAGTTTGGAGTATCGTGTCCTTTTCAGAAATGAAATGCAAGCAGAAGTATTTTGTCATCAATTATAGGTTCAGTTCAACACCAGTGAAGTTTGGCTGCTTTTAAGATGCATGATCAGACTTCCTAGATCAGTGAGGGCTCCAGCCGCAGCACTTTGGACAAGCTGAAGATGATGCGGACTTCATGCTAGGAGACTAGATCAAAGAAAGATACAGTAATCCAGACAGGAAAAATAAAACAATGAACCAAGGTAGCTGCAGTCTCAGAGCTTAAGTAGGATTGCATCTTAGCAATGGTCTATAAGTGGTAGAAGACAGAGCTGACAATACTGCTGACATGAGATTCAAAGTGCCATGCTTGTTCAAAGAACTCCCAGATTACAGACAGCTGTAGTTGGATGACTAGTAGAGGACTCAGTGCTGACTAAGATCATGTAAACTGCAGAATTTGGTCTGTGGTCTTGAGTTGCCTATAAGAAGATCTTCTTGTTAACATTAAGACAGAGGAAATTTATGGTAAGCCATGGTTGGATGTCAGCAAGTAACAGAGATATCCTATTAAGATCAATTATTAATCAGATAAGGAAATGGCAAGAGCCATGTAGGACTAACATTAAAAAGAAAAAAAAACAGGCAAGTGTGTGCCATTCCACAAGAAGGAAGCAGATCAACAATGGGAAATTATAAACTGAGCAGCTTAATTTGTGTGTTGTTGGCAAGGTTATGGAGGCCTTGATCAAGGATCTGGTGATGGGATATATAGAAAAGCATGGTTGCAAGATTAAGACTAGCATAATTTTGTTAAAAGCAGGTCAAGCCCTCAGATCTGCTGGTTTCTATGAATCAATATTTTCTTAGATGTTAATATACCAGTGTATATACTACTAATGGATTTTAGAAATGCTTTTGATACAGTGTCACATACAGTAACAAGATGGTGCAGAAGCTGAAGAACTTAGACGATCATACTAAACTATTTGGGTGGCAGATTGGTTGACCAGTGGAATGCAGTGTAAGTGAATAGGTAGCTTTAGGTCACTAGGGGCAAAAGAGTTGAGTGGGGTGCCACAGGGTCAGTATTTAGACCAGCACTTTTCAGAGTCCGTGTATCAGATATTCAGAAGAGGGTCAATAATTAGAGGACTAAGTATGTAGATGATACAAAATTAGCAGGATGAGTGGAATCAATGGTACATCGAGAAAGTATGAAGAGGATGCTTAAAAGATCTACTAGAACCAACAATCGCAGACAGGAAAATGTTACAAATTTTATGAAGAAGTCATTTGTAATGTTTTATTTCTGAAGTACTTTTCTTTTACCATTTTCTCATTAGAAAGTTTTCTAATAGTATTATGCTGGACATATAGAATAGCACTCTGCCTGGCAGCTGACATATATAGTTTTATTCCTCCCACTACCTCTGCACTGTGACTGCAATGACAGTGACATCACTGGTTACTGACCTAGTACTGTAGCTGTCAAGTGTCTCTTTCTGAACATCTGTGACATCACAATCAGTGGCGTCACAATGTTGATGATATACTGAAGAGCAGAGCAAGAAATATCAGCTGTTAGACATTGTGCTATTCCACATATCACACCTACTAACATCAGGTAAAAATCTTCTAACTATCCAAAGGGAAAGGAAAAAGTACTTCAGTTGTAGAAGATAATAGTTGTTTGCTTTTAAAACTAATATTAGTTTTAGGCAACATATTAGCTCTTTGATTTAATTGCAACCTGGACAGTACGTAGAAGAATGAGATTTAATGAGGATAAATGCTTGGATAGGCACTTGAGGGTGAATTATATGTGTAATGAGCATATATGCTGAACAGTAAAAGCCTCAGAAAAGTAACAGAGAAGGACCTTTGCATTACCATTACAAAACATCAGAAACATAAAGGGCAGTGTAAGGAATAAGTAATAAGGGCAAACAGAATACTGGATTGTATTAAGAGGAATTATAGAGAAAGACCTAAAAAGTTTATGTTACCACTGTATAGGAATGAGGTTCATCCACATGTGGACTACTATTCATAGTTCTAGTCATCATCTAAACAACAGGATAGGGATACAATGGAGAACTCCTTAGGTGACATACTGGATGTGTGCTTGCTTTACAAGCAAAGGGTCAGAGATTTGATTATAGGTGATGGAAAGTATTTGCCATTTATCAAGTATATTCACAAATTATTAAGCTCCTCAGGTGGTGCACTAGATGTGTGCTTGCTTTACAAGCAAATGGTCAGAGGTTCAATTCTAGGTGAAGGAACATATTTGCCATCTATCAAGTATATTCATGAATTATGAGCTGGGATGTATAGGCAGGAGCATCACCATCAGGAAATGGGAGGTCATAATTCTACTATAGAAGACACTAGTGAGGCCCCACCTGAAGTACAGTGTCCAGTTCTGGAGACCTTACCTACATAAGGACATCAACAGGGTGGAGAAGGTTCAGAAGAGGGCAACAAAGATGGTACAGGGTTGCATCACAAGTCCTATGAGGACAGGCTGAAGGACTTGAATATGTACTCCTGGAGGAGACAAGGGGAGAGGGATATGATAGAGTGATAGAGACATAAAAGTACCTTATGGGGAGGAACAGGGTAGGAAAACACTATTTTCCAGCAAAAAGATGTTTAGTTTAGTTTATTAGTCTAGGAATTAATACCTTTGAGCCAGGGCTCTTTTACAAAGGTTCCATGCCACAAAGAACATTTAACAAAGCACGATACACATTACAGGTAAAACCAGACAGGAAAGTTACATCATAAATTTGCTATTAACAGTTTAAGGCAGTAACATTTTAAGTTTCATAGAAAAACAAGCTATAACAGGTTCAAGCGAGTAGACAATTTCGAGGTTAAGGAAACTTCCAGGAGAGGGTGATCATTAGGGCGCCAAAGGAGGCTAGAGAGGAGGGAAAGGTGGTGAGCGGAGAGTAAGTGAGAGGACAGGAAAAAGGGGGAGTGAGTTTGGGTGGGAGACAGGAAGTAGTAGAGGTACCAGAGGGTTCATTAGTCAGGGAGGAAGAGGCCTCAGATGTGAGGATGGACATGAGGGTAGTAGTCTTTATCTAGCGAGTCACAGTTGCTAGTGGTGGTGAAGTGGGCATACAGCATGGATTTGAAAGCTTCAAGCGAGGTTGAGGATAGAGTAGGTGGACTAAGCGCATTGAACCATGTCAGGGCCCTGTATGCGAAAGATCTTTGTCCCTGCAGTCCGGCATCTCGGAACCAGGAAAGGTTACGCTCAGATCTGGTGGAGGGTCGGAGCCAGCATTCAGTCGGAGTAGGTTTTAATACATAATGGAGTCAGTCCCAAGATAGATTTTTTGCCATTGTGCAGGTGAGATAAATAAGATGATTTGATAGGTTCAACCAGCCTGATTCATGGTACAGATCACACATGTGAGTCAGTCTTTGAGCCCCGTGAGAGCAGGCAGGCCTTATTTAGAGTGATTGAGATACGCCTTAGAGCAGTGGAGGTAGCTGAGCCATAAATAATAAGGCCATAGTCAATGATCAGATTATGGAACTCTGTATAGCTAATCTCAATGCCGCTTGATTTAGAAATTGACGGTTACGGAATAGTATTCCAAGGCGTTGGTTCACTGTTTTCGCATGTTGTCAATGTGGGTTGCAAAGGTGAGCCCTTGGTCAAAAGTGATGCCAAGGTATTTGAAAGTATTTACTTGGTCCAGCGTAATTCCTGCAGAGGTTTGTATGGTGAGTGGAGTATGCCTATTTTGTTTTGGTGATTGAGAAGAGCATGGCTTTTGTTTTATTGTGGTTTAGCACAAGTTTACTATCCAGGAACCACCTTTCAACACTAGAGAAAGCAAGTTGCAGGCTTTTTGTAGGGAGTTTGGATCCTTGTGGGAAGAGAATTACAGCATCATCAGCGTATAAGATTTATTTTCTCCTGGCAGATATCTGGGAGGGAGTTAAGGAACAGGCTAAAGAAGAGCGGTCCAAGAATTGATCCCTGTGGTACACCGAGAGAACTGGTTTGAAGTCAGAGAGTTCATTAGAGATTTTTACAGCCTGTGACCGATTGGACAGGTAACTTTTACCCAAGCACAAGGACCTTCGGCCAGGCCTAGGCTAGAAAGTAGGGAGGTAAGTAGGCCATGATGGACTGTGTCGAAAGCTTTTGTAAGATCGATAAAGACTGCACCTGTTTGGCACCCTTTGTCCAGGGCTGAGTGGACTTCTCCAGAGAAATCAAGTAAGGCTGTTGTTGTACTATGTCCTTTCCTAAAGCCATGCTGTTGATTACAGAGTAGATTGTATTTGTCCAGGTAATCAGAGAGTTGGTCTGCCACTATTCGCTCAAGTGCTTTGAGAGGGAGGAGTATTGATATTGGTCGATAGTTTCCTGTTGAGGTTTTGTCCCCACCTTTGTGCACTGGCGTAACTATGGCAGATTTCATTTGTTGGGAAATTGACTTTGGCAAAGTGACAGATTAAGAATTTTGCAAGGGGTGAATTACTTCATCCAGGGTGAGACAGGATTTTTAGATCTAGCGTGTCACACTTGTTCTGGATTTGGAGCAGGCCTTTCTTATGTACTTGTGTGCTTCTGTGCACTTTGATTTTCTTGAAGTAAAATTGTGGTTTGTCATGAGGGGTGTTTGTGATACTAGGCTAGGCACAGGTAAGTCCGAGAAGAAATCTGGGGGAGGACCCCACTAAGGTCTGTGAATGTCTTGTTAAGCGCATCTGCAATAGACTTTGGGTCAAGAGTGGTGGATCCATCAACTTTCACAATGGTAGGTGACGATTTTGATTGTTTACCCATTATGTTTGGATGTTGTCCCAAAAGCTCTTCCATCACCCCAGGTGGATTCAAGGGCATTTTTGAAATAGGCCTCTTCATTTGCCTAATTTGTGAGGTACATCTATTTCGTGCCTGCTTGTATTTTAGGGTATCATGAGGTGAGCCTGTGTCTCTGGCAACTGCCCAGAGGTGGTCCCAACCTTGAGCTCGGCAAGTAGTTTGGCAGTAATCCATGGATTTGATAGCGCTTTGATTTTACTTTTTTACTGGGGCATATAAGTCACATGCAGAGTTGAAAGATTTAATGAAGTATTCTAGTGCGGTATTAATATCAGTTGATTCAAGGATTGGCGCCCAGTCCTGTTGTAGGAGATGGTTTTCAACTTGATAAGATTCCATAAGGCAATACTCTGCTTGTTATAACTTTGGGGGTGGCTTGAGAAATTTATTAGACCAGGTACAGGACACTGGGGAGTGGTCACTGAGGGAGTCAGGGAGGACTTTAATGTTTTTTATCCGGTCAGGGTGATTTGTGAGAACCCAGTCAATAAGGGTGCTTGTACCAGTTTTGTAATTTTTCCAGGTGGGGAGGTTACCATCTGAGTCAGGTTTGCTGCTAGGATGTCATCTTTGTAAGAGCCAGTGTCAGGAGGCGAGCCAGTTTATGTTGAAATCCCGAGGAGGAGGAGCTCATTTTCAGAGGGCTGCAGACTAACAAAATCAAGTACAGACTTAATACTGGCACGGTGGTCTTTGGAGGGATATAGACTGCGGCCACTGTGAGAACTTTGTTTTGTGCACCAAGAAGCAGTTTGATAGGGAGGAGTTGCATCTGCGTATTTGTGGAATGAAGCTGCCACGTTGACAGGAGAGGTTGTCCTTTATGTAGATAGCACAGCCCCCACCTTTCTTGTTTGCCCGGTCGAGTCTGAAAGATTGTAGCCTTCAAGCGAGACCGCATGATCCGGTGCTGGGAGATAGCCAGGTTTCCACAATGGCTAGTATATCAGGGTTTTTGTCCAGCGAGAGTTTGAAGAGATGCCAATTTGGGAAGGAGGCTGCAGATATTTAGAGTGATAATGGAGAGACCACTACCAACTTTCCCTGTTTTTGTCGGCTTCGTGCAACAGGACCAGGGTTTGGTGTATCCCACCAGATATTAAAAGTAGGAGGAGCAGGAGTTTCAGCGATGCCATTCGTAGTTCATAATAGGTTGGAGTGAGTTTCTGCTTGTACTTTTAAGATGCTTGGATTGTCTTCTGGAGTCCCAGTAGAGGTGATCATTAGTGAGTTATAATGATGTGGCAGTTTCCAATTAGGAAATATGGCTTTTGCACCCAGGTATTAATTGGGTGATGTTTGTTTAAGACTCCAGAGTAAAAGCCATGGTACAATGTTTCGGGTAATAGTATAGAAAGGTGAGAGTAGGTGGAGGGGTAGGGTAGGCGGAGGGGAGTTGGCATAAAGGGAAAAGGAGGGTGAGGGTGAGCAGGAACAGGTGGTGGGGACTAAGCCAAAGCATTTTTTTTAGCAAGGCAGGAGAGAGCCGAGAAGTAGTGTGGGCTAGGCAGTCGGGGGTGGCGAGCATAGGAGGGTGGTGGGGTATGGATTTTAGTGGGCTAAGGTGGATAGCTAAGCACTATGGATGGCACGGAGAAAAATGAAAAAAAGACTGGGAGGGTTTGGTGCCAGAGGGTTTAAGAGAAGTACTATAGTACTGTTGAGATCCAGGATCACATAATATGTTAAAGTTCCTGAAAGGTGATAAACTGTGGCCTGGGCATATGTAATGTGTAAAATCCTTTTGTCTATATGTTTTCTTTGTTCTTCAAAGTCCTCAGAGATAAGTACAATACCTTGGGAGTAGGTCAGACAGTAGGCATATGCAATGTGTGAAATCCTTTTGTCTGTATGTTTTCTTTGATCTTCAAAGTCCTCAGAGACAAGTACAATACCTTTGGAAAAGGTCAGACAAAAATGTTGATTCAGTCACAAAATGTGTTAAAATTCCTTTGTTCTTTAAAGTCCACAAGTGCAGTTGCTTTAAGAGTGGTCAGATGAGAATGTTGAAAATGTTGATTCAGTTGCAGGACCCAGCATCACCATGTTTGTAAGACTAGTTGTAAGGCATATGCTTCCTTGGGAAGGCTTCAAGAAAGTTGATTTAAAATTAAAAGCTGATACCTGATGATGGCGATTTGCAGAAATTCAGTCCAGGAGACTTTCACCAATGTTGTGTGCAAGAATGGCACAGGTATTCCAGCAGAAAAACATGTAAATGAACAAAAACTAACCTACAGACACAGACAAGCACAAACAGCCACCCACACAGCCCCAGGAGAAGGAGCTAGGATGTTCCAGGACTAGAGAGCATGGATGAAGTTGGGGGGTGATTCAGAGGAAATGTGAGGAACAATTTCTTCACAGAAAGGAGGTGGACAAGTGAAATATCCTGCCTGAAGAAGTGGTGGGGCTGAAACAATCACATGATTTAAGAATATATGGGATAGATATAAGGGAATCCTGGAGGTCAAGGGTATTGGGGCAACAGACTTCTAGAAAAACTTAAAGTGAACTTATGAGCTCAAATGGACAGACTGAGTGGGCCATAGGTCAGTATCTGCCACCAGGTTCTATGTATCTATGTAGGATGCAGAGGAGGATGATCAGGATGAGAGGTCCAGTATGAAGAAAGATCGTGATGGCAGGGACAATGCAGATTAGAACAGAAAAGTACATGGGTGATCACCAATTGATGCATTATGCCACAAGAGATGATCATCTTATAAAATTACTACATTTATAGTTTAATGAAAATCAGCAAAGAACAAAAGGGGCACACACTTCAAGTGAAAAGCAGAAAATTTAAGATGAGCTAAAGAAAGCATTACTGTATGCAGCAAGTGGTAAGGGTGTGTGATCTCTTATCATGTAAATATAGCTTAACTAAGTTCTAGTCTGGTGTTCAAAATTGCTTTGAATAAATATCTAAAGGGTGGCAATGCAACTGGATTTCTATCACTAAGACATGGGGACAGTCATAATGGGTAATAAGTGCCTACCACTGACCAAGGATCCTTAGTATGAAACTTAGTATGTAATAGTGCAGTGCCTCCATTCAGAGAAGGATTTAAATGAGTCTGGTGTAGTGTACCACCCTGTGGCATGCAGTACCTACCCACCTTCTCACAGGATCAACACCCATGAAAGAACTCAGTGCAGTCACACTCCCACAAAGCATGCAACATATGCTATAAAATGATATACAGTACACTAGACAGTGAGTAGAATAAAAATAATAAGGATTTATTTAGGTTCTTCTAGGCTCCTGAAGGAAAATGGGGTTAGGCAGGGTGAGGTGGCCAGTAAAACCTATGCTGGTTCTTCAATGCCCTTCAAAACTCAGACTGTATTACACAGGACTGTTCTTCCTATGCCATTCTAGGCTCAGCTACAATAAGCAAAATATGGGGCTGTTCTACCTGTGCTTTTCCAGGTTCAGCCCAATAACAGTAACTGCTCCCCAAACCATGCATGTACACTGCTTCCACTTTGCCCAGTTGTAATGGATGGTACCACCCTCTCCCACTGCAATCAGTGTATAATCCTTAGATATTAACAGGGTGCCCCAGTGCTTCACTGCGACCCAGGAAACAGAGCAGGCTCAATGACACTACATATGGCTGGCCAGTGGTGGTGCACTTAAACCAGTGAAAGCAATGATTTGCCAGTCAACCCTAAAGCAAATGCTCTAACCAGAAAGGGGTATTAGTAAATCCCATTCAGATGACCTAGTCTATTAAATACTTTCCCACACTATTATTCCACACTACGAGTCCAATAAAAGGTATTGCAATCTGCAACAAATCCATTATTCCAAGGACTAACATGACTGCAAACATTTTCACACTATTACATAAAGTAGTGCTGTTGCATGGCAAGCTTGGAGATTACTCATAGTTCTCCCTGACCAGGGATCTCCCTTGATCTACAGGAGCATATGTTCAGTTGCAACAAGTCCCTTTCTGGCTAGTCCACTTCATTCTCTCCTCCCTCTATAGTCCTCTAGTTCTGTCTGGCAAAAGGGTATTTTCTCTGGTTTCAGTAAGGCATCTCTTGACCTCTGCATTCAGCAGATAATCTTCTGAAGTGCACAGGGCAATTAAGCATGTCAGCTTAAGTCTGCATTGAGCTACCACTTGATTGCCTTCTCACTGCAGGTGTTTTGGTTCTCTGACTCTTTCACTCACTTGGTCTCTGGCAAATGCATGGTCTGTCTTCTTCAGCATTTCAGATCTCTCCTAATCATGTGGTCAGGCTTCTCTCAGCCTTCTGTCATTTGGTTCTACTCTTTTCTAGTTGTACATGTCTGCAATCAGGCTTCTGCTCCTGGCTGAGGAAACTCAGGAAGGTTTTAGATGATGTGGCTCCAGGCAATAACTCTGCCTCCAGGATGTTTTTCTTGCCAGAGTTACATGTAGACTGAGTAAGTTCTGGAACAGCCCCTGTAGTTCACTGGGAAATCCAGCTCCTGGAGATGTCAATCACTGTGTGCAGGGCTGGAGTTCCATCACACAGTACATGACTGGCCACAAACTCACACCAGAACTTGAGATAGTCCTCTAATGCCAGAGAAGCTCCTTGTGAGTCCCTCTTCAGCTATATTTGCTGTGGTGACCTCTGTTGCTGTCATAATGGGTGTCAGGGTACAAATCGTGGCAGCTCTCTGTTTGTGGTAGGGTACTAGCCCCTGATCTGTAAAGGGCCCCACACTGAAATAGTAGTATGTGCCACTGGTGTGTGCAATCACACTTTGCTGTCTGGTCCAGGCAACAATCCAGGAATCTTAACTGCAATCAGCAATGCCACTGCCCTTGATTCCTGAGTGGCAGGTGGCCACCTTGGTGTGTGGCAGGAGCTGCCTGCTGCATGGTGCTGGATGTACCAAAGAAATTATGGTGTTCTTTTCTACTCCTGATCCATACTGCAAAGTCCCTAGAGGGAACAGAGAGCACTACTGGCTGCCCATTGATACAACATGGCTTAGGTAAGGTGCCAAACTATATCAGGGATTATACTGTCCCATCCTGGAAACTTGGCATCTGCATCAAGCCCAGATCACAGAATTCCAATATTGAACAAAACATATTGACAAAGTGCCACTTCCTAGACACATATTCCTGTCTTACCTTGCTCAGTAGCAAACTGTAACTGTCGGTCTAGACATATAACTCTGTCAAAGCAATTTCAATGAAAAACATTAATAGACATCCTGTCTATACAAACACTTCCTTTCTAAACAGGTTATGAAGTCGCTATAAAATCAACCCTCTCTAGCCACTTTATTCTCATCTTAAGCATTTTCCAACACATGCAGTCTGCCAAGACAACTAGTGTCAATCTAAGCACATTTGAAAGAACCCTACAATAATGATGATATTACATAATGATCTAAATCAAGGAAATTTGAAATAATCTTCTGGGGTGACATAAATGTCTCCACAGACTTCAAACTTGTGCAGGTTGTGATAGGCAAATGAAGAGTCACTCTTGTGGTAATGAATGAACTTGACTCTCTCTCAGAGTAGAGGAGTAGCACTGATACTTCTTCCACAGTATTGGGGTCATGATTCGCATCTCCTCATTAAGTGCAGGAATATCCTTGGTCAAATTGGACTTACAGCTTCCTCCGATTCCTCAGGATCACCACTTCTTCATCTGTGGTATGATCCTTGGCTACAGGCCCTGTATTTAAAATGACAATAAGTGTTGCCTTCCAGTCCAAAGGTCAAAATCAGTATTTGATCACCCAGAAATACTTTTTTAAATAACATACAACATTTTAGACATTACATCACACTTACACATGACTTTTACAGAAGTACATATATAAATAAACTGTTCTTTGGTCTTAAAATACATTGAAATTATTCAAACAGACATACACTGATTTAAGTAACTAATATTTTAACTATGTTTGACTGCTGTACAATTATACTTTGGGAGCTAAAATACATTTTATTCACAGTGATATATGGATGAATAAGAATTAAGCATTACAAATATCTTGAAGAAAGAATACTTTAGAGAATACTATAGGGTATGAAATCCCAGCGAGCATAGAGTTTGGGTCTGTTATCTACACTCCTGATACCATGGAATAATCTCTAACTAAAAAGAGAACTGCAAACAAAGAGCATAAGACATTGTAGTTTCCTTATAGCACTTTGTAGAAAACGATTGTCCATATATATTTTGATAAATTTAAAAGAATTGTTTCATCCACAGAATTCAAAAGATATTTAAGAATTTCTTCTGGAGCCAAGTGTATACTTTCCAAAATTGGTGCCAATCATTTATCACAATTTTTATTGTATAAGGACAAAACAACATTATGTGTTTCAAATTACCTGAAAATTCATTTCACATTTACAATATGAAGATTCAACATTATTGTATTTCTGATGGAACAGCAATTCATTATCCTATAGATCTGTAATCTGAACTGAGCTATTACATGATGATTCCAAGAGATCAAAATATTATCTTAAGCACAACTCCCTAGAAAACACCCTTTTAATACTTTTTATACCATACATGTAATTTGGTACTTGCAAGCTGAATCATTTCCATCCAAAAGCAGTATCACTAAATTTAAGCTTTTCTTTACTTATTAGATCTTCTTTGGGACACATAAAGCATTTGTTAATACCAAACCTAATTTTGCTGGATATAAAACTGTTTTAATAAATTTTATCATAGGAGATACAAATCCCTTATAGAATATGAAAGCTGTTCTTTTAAACCAGTTCTGGCCATCCGGGTGCTGGCGGCTGTGTGCCCATCATTAGGGCACCAAAAATGGAATTCACTGCCCACTCCTGAGGTCCTCTCCCGGAGTTAGAATAATTAGAAAGGGGAATGTGGGGCACAGGGCCCTGCAAAAGAGAGGACAGTGGCTTGCAAACATGGCACCCTAATGGCTGGGTGCACTGCCACTGGCGCCCCTAATTTGGTGGAACCCTTTAAAGCTATGCAAGGATACCGTGATGCCTATAGTACACATAAACCTGTGAAATTATGTTTGCCTTTCATAAATCAAAGGCAATAGGGATTTTGACCCATTCTGATCATAACATTACTTGTCTAATATATACTGGTCCAATGAGCAAATTCCTGTTGAAATGTGCCAGTGATTTTTCAAGGATTTCTGTACTGGGATTGCTCCAGACCTCAGCTGCATAAAGTATAGATGATCTTAACTTTGTATTTAGTGTAGTAAGAACCCTCTTAACTGTATTACCACCATATTTGTGATTGAAAAGCTGAAATGCATTAATCACTTTAGCTGTTCTTACCTGCAGTTGCCTTACAGACCCACTGGGAGCTGCAGGTGCATTCAACAACTTTGGAGGTCTACAATGGAGTAGAATCTTTCAAACTCTGTGTCCTTATGCTTAGAGCCCTAATTTAGTCTCTCAGTCTTTATGTCTATGAGGAATGAAGCTCTAGTTTTATTTCTCCATCTTTTCTTCACAGAGCAGAAAACTTTACAAACAATTGGATTCCCTGGCATTCTTTGCCTCCAATATGTAATTATGTCCATCAGCACTTGGGTCTAATCATTGTTGACAAGACAGACTTTCATACAGAGCTTTTGATGCCACTAGCTCCTGGGTTCCTTCCTTGAGACCTACCCTTGCATCTTTGAATTCACAGTTTTATTCCTGATCTTGTTGCACACCATCTTTGAATTCTTTGGGATAGGTGCATTCTCCTTAGATGTCTTCTCCTCATTTGTAGCAGAAGACCCTTTACTATGATGTAATTGCTCATAGAGGACCTCACCCTTGTCTCTTTTGGGAGGGTGTTCACATGGCATTTTAGGTGACATGTTACCTCAGCCCATTCTACACAGGTTGGTTACTTCACTTGCAGCTTCACTGCCTTTGAGTTACATTCCTAATTCTAGAGCCCTAGCACCAGCTCCATCAGTTCCACCCTTTTTTTCTGTAGAGTATCCAATTCAGATGCACACCTGGTTCTTGAATGACAGACCACCCTGTATGGTACTTGAGGTATCTTCTCATGGGGCACACTAGCTTTCAACACATACTCTTCCACAAAGTCTCCATAGCTTGGAGACAGGTCCATAGCACATCAGAGCCAGATCCTCTGACATGTCTTTTGAGTACACAGCACTCTGTAGTACTGGACTCACTGAGACTCTGTCCATGTCTGAAACAGACAGCACTCCTTCTTGGTACACCTTCTGTACTAGTGGATTCAGCTTCATTAGACAGAATGAGAGTCTGTTTCCTTTCCTCTGCTTGATGGGTCTCATTCTGTCCAATATGCCTTCATACCCTCCTACATAGCTTCAAGGAGAAAATCTGTGCTGGCCCTCTTGGGTTTTGCTGTAGTGAACCACATTCTCACAGTGTCTTATTTTTCAACACAAGGCCCACTTTCATCTTCTGAGAAAGCCAGCACAATATTTACAAGAAAATAAAATCCAAGAGCTAGCCCAGTAGCTTGGAGGATTGAGGCACTTGCACCTCACCTGCAGCCACACCCATGACCCAGGTCAATTTTGAACCCAGGCATAAGGAGTCGGCTGGGGTGGGAGAGGATAAAGATTCCAGAAGACAGCTCTCCTCTTCTGGGAGGGAAGATTACAGCACCCACTGTTAGCCTGGCCCCAAGCATCAGCTAGAGCACAGTAGCCAGGGACTGTTAAGACAAGGAAGAGGGTGATGTGGCAGCTGCCAATGTCTGACATACGGTAGTGTGCATGTGGACATCCGGGTGGCATTTCATTCCCACTACTCAGGTAAGGAAGGAAAATCGAGGAAAATGGACTCTTTGGTGGTCTTTAACTTACAACCACCACAAGCCCTGCACCGGCAATCACCCAAGTCATGCTGCCTTTGCATGTTTGTAATTCATGGTAGAAAATGGGGAGATGAGGCTAGGGTGGCTGGTATCTGAGGGCTGTATGAAGCTAGGGAGAAAAAAGCATTTACTGCAAAAATAAAATAAAATCCAGGTATACCAGATGATTCAGACCACACTGGGGGTCCATCTGGGTGACTAGGTATCATAGATAAGTACCGAGCTAAAGCACCATCCATTATGCTCACCAATTAACTAAAGGGAATTTGAGTTATGCAATTTATCTAATTGGAGTTTAAAACTCTGAGAGGAACTACCCACCACTACGGCTGGTAATGAGTTCTAGACTGGAATTACTCTCTGATTAAACTACATTTTTCTTCACAAGGTACTGCTATTTTCACCCTTTAATTGTAGGGAATGAGCTCTGGTGTTGTGAATCTGCTCCTGAATTCCAACCCCAGTTTTTCCCACAGGTCATGATTAGTCAGTGCTTTGAAGAGTAAACACATATTCCCTTCAAACATCTATATTCCAGTGTAAAAAGTTTAGTTCTAGAAATCTGGTGCCATAACTCTTCTCCTGCAATTCATTTATAGAATGTGTAGCCCTCTTTGTATTTTCTCCAGCCTATCTATATCTCCTCTGTGGTATGACAACCAAACCTGTGCCCCATATTTCATCAAGGGCCTCACCAGGTATCCATACAGGAGGCCAATGACCTCTATCTCTGCTCGCTATGTGTTTTAAAATGCAATTTGATGCCCTTTGCCCTTCTACACATATTTACAGACTGCATTTTAAATTGGAGATCTTTTGAGATTGTAATACCCAGATCTTTCTCTTACATCACATTTTTAAGTACGGTTTACCTAAAATATTGTTGATTTGGATTTCTTCTACCCATATTCAAAATTGTATACTTCTCAGGGTATAAGTGAAGTTTGAAAGTGTTAAACCACTCATTGATGTAATTTAGGGATCCTGCATTGAGGTGTGATCCTCCTGATAATTTAATTCTACCTCTAGATGGCAGTCATCCGCAAACTTTGTCATCCATACCCTTTTATTTACATATACAAGTTGCCACATAGATATTTAAAAGGCCTGGCCCCAAACGTGATCCCTGTGGCACCTCACTTGTTATGCCTGCAACTCTAACAAGGCTCCTCTTATGCTTACCCTCTGATTTCTATTTCTAAGCCAGGAGCTGATCCACATCACAATTTTTCATGCAAGCCTGTGTTTTTTAACTGTTGTATAAGCTCTGGTGGGTAGTTTGTCAAAGGCCTTGGTGAAATCCAAGAAGACCATATTTACAAGCCTACATTTTTCCAAGTTTTTGCTTGTTTTATTATAAAAAGACAGCATGTTTGTCTGGCAAGATCCTCCCTTTCTGAAACCATGTTGAGTATCATCTTCTACCATTTCTTCCTGTATAAAGGTTGTGATATGGTCTTTATTACTCCTTCCAGTATTTTGCATAGAATACTAGTTAGACTAACTGGTCTATAATTTGATGGATTCTTTTTGTCTCCCTTTTAAATGGGGGACAACAACTGCCTCCCTCCAGGAATCCACCACCCCCTATATCCAGAGAATATTGAAAAATGTGGCTGATTTGGGCTGCTAATTCATCAGCCAGTTGCTTAAACAATCTTGGATGTAATCCATCTAGTCCCAGGGATTTAATTGGATTTAGTGTCCTTAATTTCTCCTTGATAGTTTTATCTCTATTTTAATGGGACATTGAGATACACTTGACTTATGCTCTGTGGCACTTAATACATTATTTATTTTATTTAGCTTTTATTGACCGGTAGTGCACTAGACAAATCCTGCCTATTTTCAGGCACGACCGGGAGGGATACAGATGAATGCCAACTGACCTTGAACCAGATTAAGCTGTTGGTGGTATTTTAGTGAATGAGGAAATTTGGCCAGGACACGGGAAATTCCTACTCTTTCGATAAGTGCCATGGGATCTTTAACATCCACCTGAACTACCACCAATCCAGGCAGATGGGACCTCGGTTTAACGTCTCATCCGAAAGATGGATTAGGTTAAGGTTAATTGAAAACTATAGCAAAATATTCATTGTGAACATCCCCCATCTCTTTATTTGTTATTGCTAAAGACCCATCTATTCCTGTTAGAGGAACCCATGGTATTTCCAGGATTCTTCTTCTGTCTTACATAAGCATAAATGATTTGTAATTGTCCTTTGTCCTAACTGCTAGTATTCTTCCATAATCAGCTTTAGCTTTTTGATTTCTTTTAACCTTCCACTGAAGGCCTCTAAATTGTAACCATCTTTTCACCTCCTTACTTCCTCTTAGTGATTTAAATAACGTATGCTTTTTCTGATCAATTTTTTATGTTGCCATTCATCCAGCTTGGTGCTATGGCCCTGATTGGAATTTCTTTTTGTTAGGAATATATTTTGTATGTAAGTTTTAATTTACTTTCCAAGATATGCCATTTACCCTCTATAGTTTTGTTTGAAAACTCTGCAGCCCAATTCCATTTTTTTACTGCTTGTTTAATGGCCGTGAAATTTGTTTTTAAATTCTAGTATATTTGTGTCCCTTGTACACCTGAATCTAGTTCCTTGATTTTGAAAGACACCATATTATTGTCACTGTCCCCTAAGGGTACAGTTGCTACACATTCCTGTATTTGAGATATGATATTTGTAAGACTAAGTCGAGAATGTTTTCCCCATTCCTCTGATGAACCATCTGTTCTAATCCCAACTGGTCAAATATTTCCAAAATGTATTCTTCACCTTAGATGAACCTTTTTAGGGTATCACCTCAATGCCTGGCAGATTAAAATCTCTAACATAGCAATCCTGTGTGAGGGATTAGATGCTGAATAAAGTTTTGTAATGTACTGTTGTCTTCTTTTTTATAGATGGAGGCCTGTCAACTATACCCAAGTAAATTTTAGGGGCCTTACAGGATTTTATTTTGACCCAAAGTTGTTCTATATTGTCCATTTTGATCAACACTTCCTCCATCAAAATATCTTTGACGATATATGTAATGCCACCCCACCCCTCTTCCATAGTCCTTTGATCTTTGAAGAGTTGAAAGCCACTTATTTGTTGGTCCCATGAGTGTTTAGAGTCCCACCATATTTCTGTTAAAGCACAGATTTTGATGTGCTGTACTTCCAAAATGTATTTTATTCATCAAGTTTGTTTCTCCTGGCATTTTCTAAAAGTGCTTCCATCCTTGTTCGCTATCATTTTGTTTAGCTTTAGTTAGGTGTTTATTTTGTCCTGTATTTATAATGTTCTCCTACCCTCCCCATATATTGGTTTAAATGGGCAAGTATATGCTCAATGAAAGTTCTGGCCAGCAATCGAGAGTCAGTTTTGTTAAGATGCAAACCGTTGGGTACCATTAACCTTTCATCTCCAAATGTGTTGTAGTTATCGATAAACACGTGATTACCAACCCGACACCATTCCATTAGCCAACTATTTCATGTTTGTAATCCTCTACTTTTTTGTACTGTCTTCCTTTAGTTGGTAGAACCCTGAAATGATAATGCCCCTCCTCTACTTTTTATTTACAATGTGATCTCCTCATAATCTTCACAAATCTTTTGAAATGTCTTCTGCCTATATCGGTAACCCCATATGAATAATAACTAGTGGTTCACTGAGGTTTAACAGCAAGCCCTTTATCATTTTCCAGACATCACTAATTTTAACCCTGGTAGGAACTTACTGTAGTATGTTCATTTCTGCCATCACAGACTATAACATCCATACCCTTTGTAGTTGAATCTCCTGTCAGAAGTACATCCTCTGGCTGCTTGCCGGGAGTTTGACTTTAACTCAGTTGAGTCCTTGTTTGCCTCTTTTTCTTGTGTGAGGTTGTCATGTAGTGGCCCTGTGCATAAAGTAGTTTTATTTAATCAACTAACATTCTTGTGTTTTTGATTGTGGCTCTCCTTTATTTGGCAGATCATTGTTCCATTTCTACAATATCTATTTTTGCAGTGCTTCCATTTGGCCTTGACAGTAAAGAGAAGATCTTGATTTGAATCACAGTAGTGCTTCCACTGATAGCCATCGGGTCACTGTTGATGTTGTGGCAGTTTCCTCTGTCTGCCAGGCTCAACAAGATTGAGGGGCCTGTGTCCATTAAAATCCTGATTGTGGGGTTTACACCAAAAGTTAGAATGAAATATCATAGTGTCTTGACCCAGGAATGGTTTAAATGGGCCTTGTGTAAATATAGTACTGCCCCTGGATATAGTGCCAACCCATAGGGTTTGTTAAACTTCTTCAAGGCCTTCAGCTTAGTCATTAATTACTAGTGTGCCAAATTGACAGCACATGGCCTTCCATCCATGCAGTGTCCTGGTTTGGGAACTACCTCTCAAACAGATCCCTTGTTAAGTTTAACCCTATCTAATCTGGCCTCTATTGAAGTTGGTGTTCCTTAGGGCTCCAGCCCAAGTCCTCTGCTCTTTCTGTCTTTATCAACCTTCTCCTTCTTGAGTCCAGTTCCTGCTCCTCCTGATGTCTTGATTCTTTGTTTCAGTGAAATAGCCTCATTAACCAGCAGCTTAACTGTGATTTTCCATTTATCCAGAGTTGGCTCTTGGAAAATAAATTGTTCCTAAATGCTTAAAAGCATAGGCCATGTCTTTGTCTGCAATGCCAATCTTAAGTTTTGCTTTGAGTCTTTAGCTATAGCTTGTGGTGACTGCTTCCCAGCTACTTACCTTGGTCCTCAAATTTAAATATATTGGCACCACAACTGACCCCAGACTGGATGAGTCCCTTCATGTTTTCTCAGTTTGCAGAACAGTAAATGTCAAGCTTGGCTTGGCTTCTAGAATCAGGCATTTAATCACTCCTGAGGACAGACTTACTATTGTTCAAGGTATTTTCTTGCCTAGCTGACACTATGGGCAGCTATCTTTGCCAGCTCTAGCTAAATGAGATGTAACTTACATCAACATTTGCTGGAGTCACATCATTGTCCCCATCTCACTCACCACCGTAAATTATATCCTTTTCTTGAATGGCTATCACCTTCTGCCCTGGACAAATTCCCCCATTCACTAAAATATCACCAACAGCTTAATCTGGTTCAAGGTCAGTTGGCATTCATCTGTGCCCCCATGGGTCATGCCTGAAAGCAGGCAGAATTTGTCTAGTGCACTTACCCGTCAACAAAAACTAAAAATAAATAGAACACTTCTTTTCACTTGGTTGTTTTCTGGACAGACTCCTGAGATCCTCTTCCCTTGCCTCTATCACTGATCTCATCTAAGATCATTAAGCAAATCCCGGTCTATATACCCAAATGTGACCCATGATGGGGAAATAGGTCATTTCCTCTTTGCATCAAATTTGTGGAACTCCCTCCTGTGGCTTTATGTATTGCTCTCTCCCACCCCTCTTCAGAGGAGCCCTGAAAAGAATGTGTTGGCCTCCTCTGCCTGAAATTGCACTTGTGGAACTTAATGACAGTGTTCTTTCATTGCCCCTGTTCAGGAGTTAATTGTTGCAACTTATTTTCTTATTTACTTATCTACTTACCTACCAATTGTACCTAGCACTCGCTGAGCTGATGAATTAGTCATATGTGTCTCTCAAGTTGCAGACTGCTTATTCAAATGAATTTGTTTGGATCTGATGTATTTACTTCTGTACTTAATGCACTTCCACTGTTGCTGTTAGGTACCACTGTAACCACGTTGTTCTGTAACTTGGCCTGATAAATTTTGTATCTTTGTCATAAGTGAAATAGTTATCTATTTGTCTGGTGTACCTACCTGGTTAACAAATGCTAAATAAATAAAAAATAAGTAACTACAAAAAAACTTTGTAAAAGATTTTCTTACCAGACCTCTCACCTTGTTGCCTTTCAAACTGGAGATCTCAGTCTTTCACATGTCCACTTCCATAGGATATTGTAGAAGGCTTTATCTTAAATATTTTCCAGTTTTTTTCTTATTTTAATTCTCTCTGTGAAATCAATCCACAGGCATATCCTTTCCTAAGCCACACTGAGGTTCCAGAAAGAAGCAAGGATGTAGCATTTGTACACGAGGATCCTGAAATGGTAGCATAACAACATGTAGATGCCTTATTCAGCTTAGTCTCATCCTTAAAATGCATAATCCATCTTGCAGTGCATAGAAAAAGAAAATAAAATGATTTCACCTTGGAACAGAATTGAGTTTATATAGTGCCTTTCATACACATTGTATCCCAAAGCATTTACTAGCTATGGACAGTTGTACCAGCCATTAGGCAAGCATAGGAGGTTAAGAGACAGAGAGAGGCTAAAGAAAGTTTAGGAAGATTGAGGCAAGATGTGTGGAGACTAGAGAAGTGGTTCTGTATTTGGCAGTTGAAATTAAACACCAAAGGGTACAAAGTTATGCACATGAGAGTGAAAAGTCCTAGAACCGTGTATTGTCTTGATGGTGCACTGACAGCATGGAGGAGGAGAGAGAGACTGGGAGTGGTCAACAGCAATAACCTAAAGCAGTTTGCTCATTGCAACATGGTATACAGTTGGCCTAACAGAATGCTGGGTGTACAGGGAGGAATTACTGGCAGAATAATGAAGGTGATATTGTCACAATATAGAGCACTGGTGAGGCCACATCTGGAATACTGTGCCTAGTTTGGGGCCCTGCACCTGAGGAAGGACAGGGATAGACTAGAGAAAGTACAACAAAGAGCCATGAAGATGATCTATGGCCAGCAGGAATGGTGTGTTATGGGAGATTCAAAAGTCTTAAGTATTTACTGGAGGATGAATGGAAGGGGGACATGATAGAGACTTTCAAGTTCATGAAAGGGTTCAACAGAGTGAACACATCATGTCTCTCAATGTAAGAAAACTACATTTACAGTGGGGCATACAGTCAAGCTGGAGTGGGAAGGGTTAAAAGCACATTAAGTAAGCAATATGATATGAGTGGTTGTACATTAAACACTTCTAATGAATGTCTAGGGTGTAGTTCTAGTAAGGCACAAGGCTGCAGGCTGAGTGCATTCAGCCCTTTGGCTGTACATTAGAGTAATTCACATCCCCAGAGTGCCTTATTGTGCTTATAACATGGGAATCAGCATTTTTTATGTTTTAAAAATTAAACATGAATGCTGAAATAGGAAAAACAAAAAACAAACAAAACATTTACTTGTTTAATGTAAAATAGTTCCTCTGCCTGTATTCAATTTTACATTTTTTTTTACACTGAGAATTTTACCTGTTGTGGCTACCATAGTTGTGTTTTCATATGGTTGCCATGGTGACCCTACCCTCCAAACACAGGCATAGTTACACAAATAAAAAATAGGTACTTTATCTGTGTTTAAATCTAATTAAAAAGACCAAAGCTAGGCATACTGGGCAGTAGATGCAGCCCTGCACTACATCTAGCCACCCCTCAAAAGAAGACAGATCACAGTCTGGCAGCAAATTACCCCATACCCCAAGCTGGGAGAAAATGGATGCATAAAGAGGATAAATAATATGAAGTGCATCATAAGCAATTCCTTGAGGTGAACTGCAGTAACACAGCTGATGCGGCTCATTCTCCTGCTTGAGACATCCACAGGTCCTAGGTACAATAATGGTTTAAACAGCTAATAGGATTATGGAACTAAGGAAACAGGGACACATCATTTAAAAAGGTTATTACTGTAATATTGGTGATGGACTGCTGATGGCTCAGTAACTTACATATTAGGATGTTGAATTATTTACTATGTTGGCAAGTGCTTTTTAATTTGTTAAAAGTAAGTCACCAATGAGCAGCTTCTTAGAGATGCAGTAGAGTGAGCAAGAATGAGCGATGCACATCTCATTACGGTTGCCAGTATCTTGATGTATCATCAGCTGCACTCCAGGAATTTTGCTAGCAATGTACTGTATAAGGGACATAATATTAGAATAAGTGTAATTTAACATAAAATAACTGTTGTTTTTCAATTATTTAAAAACAGTGCAAGAGAGTGAGGGTTGGGAGAGAGCAGTCCTTGGCTAGTGGGCATGTGGGTGGCTGGGCAGACTGCTCAACAGAAATATTAAAAACAAAGAAAAGAAATAATGAGGATCAGTAGTTGGCTTACCTTTCTGTGTTATATGTTGTGATGAGTAGGGAAAATAGTGGCTTATGTGTAGCAAATAAAACAGTAAGCAGGTGGAAAACACTTAGTGGGGAAAATTGGTGGTTACTACTTGTTCAGCATTCCAAGGCACTAGATTTCTCTATTATCTTGCATCCTGCTTGGCAGCACTTGTTTTAGCTATGCTAGGCACTTCTAATGCACAGCTAAAGACCAATCAGAATGCAAGATTTTCCTCTTCCCTTTTATAAGAAATATTATTGTAAGGAAAATGTGGTTAGTAGAACCGACTGTCCAACTAGATTGTGGAAGCAAAGACAATAGTGGGAATCAAAAGGATGTAGGGCCCATACTAAGGAGTTGTCCACCAAGAGGTGGTGGTTGGACAAGGGTGACTGGGAGGGAGGATAGAGATTAGAATGCCTCCAAGTTGTGAATCTCTGGATAGACTACAGTGATTGTTAAGGTAGTTTCCTGTTGCTCAATTATATGTTTCTATCTATGTTTCCATTAAGCAGAAAAACACAGGAAGCTAGCACCAAGAGAGTTAGTGACATGTTCAAGTCGATAGCAAGTAAGCTGAGATGGTGGATTCAGATCGGTGTCTTCAGACTCACAGGTCTGTGATATAACAACTAGACTACTCTACCTTTTGCTTTGCAATTAGTTTTAACTGGTTAAGCCCTGAAGGTTATCAAGGTGTTTTTTTATTTATCATATCACTTATTAAAACAAAATCCCTTGACAAAAATGCCCTTTTATAGGCAACCGTGGTCAAATTGTACAAAAAGATTGCATAACAGACAATAACATACAATAATACATACAAACAACAAATAAAGTATCATTCATAACATCTGCAGATATTAATGGCACTAATGTGACTTTTAGACTAGTTACAGAAGATTTGTATTTTGTCAAAATCCTGATGTTTTGAGTTAAATTGTTACAGAAACTGTAAATTTGATAATAGGAAGATGCTTATCCAATATTTTTATGACACATTGGTAGTTTAAAACATAAGTCATGCAGGGACCTAGTTTTATATTTAACAAAGGTGGTTTTGTCACCAGAAGTTTTAGATTAGTTGGTACTTGTTCATTAGCCATCTTCCATGTCCAACAACCCAATTGTTGATTAATTCTTTCTTGTAATGATTGCCAGTTTGAAACACCCTATAGTAAGCAAGTATGGTACTCAAGGAAGATAAAATCAAAACCTGCATACTTTATTCAGGAGTTCAGTTCTGTACAAGGATGTTTTACATGCAGATGAATAAATGACAAGACCATAATCTATCAGTCATAAAATATGTGTTAAAACAAACAATTGTTTAGCATCAAGTACAGCTGGATCTGTTTCTGTACAACATTCCAGATCTTTGTTTAACAGTTTTACAAGACTTTCAAGATGCTGATGGTAGCTGATGCAACTGTCCAGGATCGAGACAAGGTATTTATATTCATTGATTTGTTCCAAGGCAGCTCCATCTATTGATTTTATAGGAAGAAGTCATGGACAAGATTGTTTCCTAGAGTGAAGAAAACATAACTTTTGTCTTTTGAATTTAAACATAACATATTATCAATAAATCAATAATGAACTGCCTCAATAAAATCTGTCTGCATAATATTCACTAAATTATCCAGATCTTTGTTTAGAAAAAGAGTACTGTGTCATCAATACATAGCAGGATCCTCAAAGACTGAACAAAACTAGGTACATTGTTAAAAAAGGGCCAAGAATTGATCCTTGAGGAACACCCAAGATTAAAGGTAGAAGTGGAATATGTTAAGTAGTTTGACCTGTTATACATGGTTGGACAAGTATTCTTTTAACCACAATACAACTGACATAGAGAAGCCAAGCTGACCTAGGTTCTCAAGAAAGTTGTAATGCAGACCAAATCAAATGTTTTAGATAACTCAATATAAACTGAATCAACTAGGTCAGCGCTGTCCAAAGCCTCATGTATGTAATTTGTAGAATCCTGCCAAAGCTGTTAAAGTATTAGTCTATAACCCTTCCTAAAACCATGTTCTTCAGATGATTGTATGTTATATTTTGCAAGTAATCCATAATCTGACTGTGTTTTATCCTTTCTAAGGCCTTGGATAGTGGCAAGAGGACAGAAATTGGTTAGTAATTTGAAATGTCTTGTCAGTCTCGATTTTGTAATATTAGTGTAACAAAGTTATGTTTCCAGAGTGAGGAACTTCACCATAAATGAGAGAAAGTTAAATACTTTTGTTACAGGGCAACTACTTCCTCTAACACAGTTTTAAATATCCATAAATTTAAATCTATTTGGGCCAACAAGAGTTTTTACCTTTAGTTTTCGGAATATTGCAAACAAGTGTGTTCACTAATGACCTTAAATTGAGGATTAGTACTATTTTTATTTAAATCCATTGGGACACATATTACAGAATCAAGTGGCAAAGAAGAAGCTAGCTTCTGAATTTCAGTTGTAAAGTAATGATTAAATCCATTTGCTATATTAGTTGAGTCATTACACAATGATCCAGCTATATTAGCAGCTTTGGGAAAGTATCACATTTATCTCCTAGGAGTTCCTTAACATTATTCCAAAAGGAGCATGAGTCATTAACTAAATGAAACTGCCTATCACAGTAAAACTTCTATTTCTGTAGTTTAACAGGTTTGCTACACTGATTTCTTAACTCTCTAAATTTTAATACAAATTTATTGTCTCTTGTTTCTCCAAAATGTACTACACATGCTCTCTTTCCCTCATTAATTGCAGTAATTTAGGTGGTATCCATTTATGAGAGTTACCACTAATTTTAACAGTTATACAGGGAGCAAAGATGTCACAGTCTCTATTGAATTCTGATAAGAAAAATAAGTACATAAAAGCCAAGTCAATGTTAGGACTATATTCAATAAAGGACCAGTCTATCGGACCTAAAGTACTTTTAAAATCATTTATTTTATGCCTAGGTAAAACCCTCTCCTTAGTTGAAACAGGAGGTAACCTTTGAGTTTAGCTGTCCAAATAGATTGTAATGAAAGTCAATGAATCTGGAAACATTTGTACATTTCTTATCCTTTCAACATTAGATACAAATGGTCAATCAATTATTGTACGTGTACTGGTAACAAATTATTAGGAGTTGATCCATTGATAAGTTGTATTACAAACACTTCATCAATGAAATCTCGATAGTGTTTCACTGACCAGTGCAGCCAGTATAGTGTTATGCTTGCACAACTGTGTTAGTTTGGTTTTGGCTGTTCTCACTCTCTATTCCAGAGGAATTACCACCCTGTAGGGTAATGAAGACAAGGAACTCTCGGAGATGGTTCCACCCTAGAGGTGCCATGGGGATTCCTGTAGCTAAATGAACCTTAGGAAGCCCCAAAAGAAATGTAATATCATCCCCAAAAGGAGGCAACATGAAGCATATGAGCAAGTAGTAACTGTGACATAGGAGCAGTAACTGTAATGCAGCAGCGAGAATCATAGGCAGTTTGATGCTGCATGAGATGTTCAGTTGGATAACATAATGAATACCCAAGCTTGTGTAGCATGATACTGATGGACTGAGTTGAGATTAGGGATCCCTAAGGAGAGAGGGAATGGCAGGACATCCTCCACCTCAATCCAACAGTGGAACCTACCTAAAGAAACTAGGAAAATAACTATGCTAACTAAGTGTTATGACATGAGGCAATGGAGAAGAGAAAAAACCCATGAGGAGGAAATCTTGGATCCAAGGCCTAGGTCACCTTCCTCCAGGCTTGGGATCATTTAGTTAGTGATGACTCTGCAGCTGCAATTTGGAAAACCAATTAAAGGGAGGTGGAACATATTCCAATTTGGTGGAAGGCTCTCACTCATACCCTCTAGCAGGAACACTGTGGAAGGTTGGCAGCAAACTCTGCAACAATACATGCATCCAAGGTGCAGGAGGAGAGCAACAACTGCTGAGGCACTAACCTGGCCTACCCACCCTAAATCAAACCAGATGAACCAGAGGCAGTCGAGGAGAATGCGGTGAAGGTGCCTCACTAGGGAAACCACTAAAGTCAATGGTTAACCATTATAGTGGCACACTAGAGCCAAATGAGGTAACTTTTTCCACCCTTCACTGCTAGTCTTAAATCTACACCAGGAGCTGCTGTCATGTAGCAGGCAGCTAAAGCCAAGCCTGAGGTGAGAACATTCCCAGCTATGGGCCAGGTGAGAATGATCCGCCCCAAATTGGACACGCTCAGATGCAGACTAAATGCAGAGGAGATCGTAGGCTGCAGGAACCCTGCACCAGAATAAAAAGGCTGGCATGCCCCAGAAATTGATTGAGAGCTGAAAAGCTGGTGAGCTGATGAGCACGGCATGCTGAGATCGTAATGAGCATTGTGTGCTGAGACCTTGCAAGGTCGAATGCAGATTAAGCAGCAGAATCCCAGAGGTTGAAGCCGAGGGGATGGCAGTAGACATGAAGCAATGGTTTGCGTAAGCAAGGAGCAATGGTTGTGTAAGCAAGTGTGGACCTGTAAGGCAAGGCAAGGCAATTTTATTTAAAGAGACGCCCATCCCGGAGGCTCTGGGTGCCGACATCAATCAAATAAAACAACACAGCACAATAACAATCAATAAATATACAACTCCAAACAATTAAAACATAATTTGCTACACAATTTGTTTCATTCTCTAAAACTAAAATAAGCCTTAAAAATTAGACAATGTAAACTATAAAACATAGTCCAGGAATGCCTGATCATACAAAAATGACTTGAGTCGGGCCTTAAAAACCTCAACAGATGGGGCCTCCTAACAACTAAAGGAAGTGAATTCCACAGGACGGGAGCCACGACACTAAATGCTCTGTCACCTGCAGTTCTTAACCTCATCTTGGGAATTTCAAGGAGGCCCCGAGAAGAGGACGAGGGAACGGACCAAGACAGCATGTTTAAGAAGATCATTCAGGTAGCTAGGCCCAGGCCATGTAGGGCCTTAAAGGTGAGCAAGCCTACCTTAAAGAGGACCCTCCACTTAACCAGCAGCCGCCAGTGCAGATGACACAGCACCAGGGTAATATGTATGTAGGTCTATAAGCAGTAGTTGCGATAGGTGGACCTGCATAACATACTGTATAGCAATTAAACAGCACTGAATTGGGGCAAGCCAGCCAGACAAGAATAGCCAAATCAAGGTGACAAACACTCTGAGGATTTTTGGTGCTGAGGCAAGATTTAATAACAGCTATATTAACAGCTCAGCAGGAGCTTGGTAGGCTGACCTCAGAGTTGTAACTGCAATGAAACATGGAGACAAATGCTTTGAAAGCAGGCATAGCCAGGCAGTGCAATGAAGCTGCAAGTAGAATGGGAGCAGGAATGAGCAGCACAGCTAGGATCAGTGTAAACTGTGCCAGGTGAAAAGAATTGAATATGCAACATGGAGCAACTATGGTTGAGCTGAAACACACAGATAATGGTTGCAGTTGCACTGCACTAGTTTGAGTGTGAGGACAGTGTAAAACACAAGCACTGGGTACACTAGTAATTAAAGCAAACAGCAACAGTGGCTGCAGTAGCATGAGCTTTGAGTAGCAGTATGCTAGGAGCTTAGAAACAAAGCCCCAAAAAGGCAAAACCAAAACAAAGCAAAACAGAAAACAGGGAAAGGCCCAAAAACAAGAAACACAAAACCTGAGAAGCACACAGCTGGAGGAAAGATCCAAACCAGAAGCAGAAAACAAACACCAAAGTCCAGCAGCGACAGACAGAAACAGCAGGGGAGGGGAGGCCCCACCCAGCTCAGAGGACAAACCAACATAGTCTCCAGCTGCAAAGAAAAAATGCTTTACAGTGAGGCTGAGAGGAACTGCTTATATAGCTCAGGAAGTGGGAGTGGCTGGCTGCTTGGCCACCGAACTCTAGACAAAGCCTTACCAATTGTTATTTTTGCATACTAATCAATGTTAAAGTCCCCAAAACAATCTTTTCAAAATTCTTGCTAAGTTGTTTGTAACATTTTAAAAAGTGATCAAGCCCAGTTTTATGGATATAAGAGGAAGGTAAACTATAACAATAATCAGGTTATATGTTCTCCAAGTGTTAACTTAAGTGAAAGAAGTTCACAGCTAAGATCTTCAGGTAAAACCTGCAATTTAGTGGCACTAAAAGTATCAATTAAACTGACACCCTCCACCTTGTTTAAAAGATCTGTTGCACCTCTGTTGCTGATCTGTCGCCAGCCAGTCAGTTGTGGAGACCAGGAACACCTGACCAGGCTGGGTGACAAACTATCATCCATCCCATCTGGCATCTCCTTCTCTGAGATCCTGCCAGTCTGGAATGGGGGCAGATGGATGGAAGGTCAGAGAAGGGAGATAAGGGAGCTAAACATGTAGCTCAATGGCTGGTGCCAGGAAAATGACACAAATTTGTAAAGAACTGACAACAGTTTTGGGAGTGAAAGTTCTTTAATTTGATGGACTGCATCTGACTAAGGGAGGAGTCAGCATTGCAGCAGAAGTTTGATGACTTTGCAGAATATTTAAACTAGCAAATGGGAGAGAGGTGCAGCACCTGCACGTCAAATGGGAAGAAACCACCCCAGCTATGGGTCAAACAGGAGTTCAGCATGTTTGTAGTTCATTTGCATCACCAGGTAAGGAAAAGGTATGGCTCACCATGATGCACAGAGTAAATGCCAGACCTCGCCAGACAACTAACACACCAAAATTTGGCCAATGGAAAATCATGTACAGAAATGCTCGCAGTCTGAGGAAACAAGATCCCAGATCTGTAGGCAATAGTGACAGAGGCTAAACTGGACATAGTAGCTATTCGCAAGATATGGTTTACCAGTAACCATACTTGGTCAACTTCAGTACTGGCTATGTACTGTTCAGAAGAGACAAGGTGCAAAAGGCGGGGTGGAGGGCCCTTATGTCAATAAAAATATCAAAGCTACAGAAATTCAGCATAGGCATAAGGAGCCAGAAGAACTTTGGGAACAGGAAATAAGACAGCCTTACAAACTGGGGTTGTCTACAGGCCTCTAGACCAGGGGAGGACATAGACATATTACTGTTAGAAGATATACAAAATATGACAGCTAAAGGGAGGTTCTGATAATGGAGACTTCAACATGCCAGATACAGACTGATCAATACCAGCATGAACATCTGCCAGAACTAGACACATAGCGGATTCCCTGCAGGAGGAGGGCCTCAAACAACTGGTACAACAACCCACAATGGATAGGGCTATCCTAGATCTAATACTGACTAACAGGGAAAGGATCACAGATCTCCAGGTAGGCGGTCACAGTGACCATCACATGGTATGGTTCAGTTTGGCACTAGAACTAAATCATCTCATTTCAAGGCAAAAGATGGGACTTCAGTGGAGCTGACTTTGATAAGATGGCCAACAGAGTTAAGCTAGCCCTGGCAAAAGAAATACAGGTGAGGGGTATAGGCAAAGTGGGCAAACATTAAATATACAGTACTTGAAGTAACATTCCATTGTGCTAGAGAGAAAGGAAGTCAAAAGAAGAAGCAAACCACTTTGGTTCTCAAAAACAGTAGCAGAAAAGGTCAGAGCCAAAAGGCTGGCATTCAGGAAATATAAGGAACGAGGGATGAAGATAGGGAGGTATATCAAACTTCCCAAGGGAAGCAGGAAGGCAATAAGTCAGGCAAAGGCCAAAACCGAGAAAACACTAGCACAAACAGTAAAAGAAGGTGACAAGACTTTCTATAGCTACATTAGTGAAAAGAGAAAGACCAGAGGGGTATTGCTAAGATCAAAGGGATAAGAGGGCATGTGAGGAGGAGGACCATGTAAAGCATCTATCCTAAATAGATACTTCTGCTCAGTATTTACTGAAGAGAAGGTAGGGCAGGGCCTACAGCTCCAGCACCGGTGACACATGGGGAGGGAGGTGTGCACTAGTCTCTTTATAAAAGATAGGGTTCTACAAGAGCTCGATAAGCTCAGGGTGGACAAGGCAATGGGACCTCAGCTAAGTAGAACTAGCAGAGCCATTATCAGAACTGTTTAGTGAGTCTCTGAGCACAGGAGAGGTCCCAGAAGACTGGAGAAGGGCTCAAGTGGTCCCACTCCACAAGAGTGGTAGCAAGAAGGAGGCAGGGAACTACAGACCAGTCAGTCTTACCTCAGTAGTGGGCAAGATTATCGAGGCACCCTTAAGGAAAGGATAGTGCAACACCTGGAATCCATAGAAGCACAGAATCCAAGACAGCATGGGTTTACAACAGGAAGGTCCTGTCAAACTAATCTTATAGATTTCTTTGACTGAGTAACCACAGTAGTGGACCAAGGAGGAGCCGTTGGTGTGCCTACCTTGACTTCAGCAAAGCTTTTGATACTGTTCCACATAGAAGATTGATTAATAAGCTGGGTAGGTTCAGGGTGGGTTAGAAGTTGGTCAACTGGGTGGCAAACTGGTTGATGGGCAGAAAACAGAGTGGTGGTGAATGGTATACAGTCAGAAGAGATGCAAGTCACAAGTGGGGTACCTCAGGGATCAGTTCTGGGGCCAGTCCTCTTCAATATCTTCATCAGTGACATTACAGATGGACTGGAAGGTAAGGTTTGCACGTTTGCAGATGACACCAAGATCTGCAACAGAGTAGATGATCCAGATGGGGTGGGCAGAATGAGAAGAGATCTGGATAAACTGGCAAAATGGTCAGAAGAGTGGCAACTGGGGTTTAATTCAAAGAAGTGCAAGATCATGCACATAGGAAAGAGAAACCCTGAAGTCACCTATAGGCTGGGAGGAGTTGCTGGCAGTCACAAGGAAAAAAGAGACTTGGGCATCATCATCACAGATGACCTGAAATCATCCAGACAGACCAGTAAAGCAGTAGGTAAGGCTAGGGGATGTTGTGGTTTATTAGTAGGGTGCATCAAGTCGTAAGAGGGAGGTAATAATCCTCTTACAAAACACTGGTTAGGCTCCTATCTGGAGTACTGCATGCAGTACTGGAGGTCACACCTTCACAAGGGCATTAACCAAACTGAGGCAGTCCAGAGAAGGGCAACAAAATGATGCAGGGACTGCATCAGAAAACATATGAGGACAGATTAACAGAGCTCAATATGTATACCCTATAGCAAAGGAGGAGAGAGGTGATATGATCAAACATTCAAACACCTTAAGGGCATTAACAAGGTGAAAGAGTCTAATGTGTTTCAATATAAAGAAAATAGCAGGATAAGAGGACAAAGCATGAGATTTGAGAGAGGCCGATTAAGGTAGTATGAGGAAGTTCTTTTCACAGAAATGGTGGTGGAAGCATGGAACAGCCTACCTCAGGAAGTGGTAGATATGAATACAGTGCAGGGCTTCAAACAGCCATGGATAGGTATAAGGGAGCAATACAGATGAGTATGAATAGATAGGCCATTGACAGAGCAAAGGTCGATGGCACATTCATAAGGTAGAAAAGAAATGGGCAGACTGGATGGGCATCGCAGTCCTTATCTGCCGTCAATGTCTATAAAAGATTTATAATTATTCCTTATCATTGTTGTTAATTTCAGCTCATATCTCCTTTTACTCCTTCTTATCTCTTTTACATTCTTTAATTAACGATGTTTTCCCAACTGTATGGTATTTCCTTTTGTTGCCCTGTAAGCTTTTTTCCCTTGTAATGAGTGTCTTTATTTTGCTGTTAAACCAGCTTGGTTATTTCCCATTTTGTTATATTTTGGTCTTTTCAATACAGACCTAGTTTCCAAGTCTTTCACCCTTTATCCATAGAAACATATAAATTTGCCAGCAGAAATGGACTCTTGGCCTATCCAGTCTGCCCATTACCCCTGTTTTACTCCCTTTATGCCATGCCTAGAGATGCAGTGAATTTAAATTCCACCTGCAAGTGAACACGAAGAGGGTGCTTGTGTTGCCACTCCACTACATGGAGTGGGCAATGCAAAGTACTCACTCTGCCTTGTCATTACCACGCATTAAGGCGGAATGGCAATGTGAAGTAGGCTAAGTCATTGTTTTAATGGACGTTGCATTCCTCATTATGATTCTAAGTGATCCACTTGGTGTTTCAGATTTGGCAGCCCCCACACATCACAAGGCTTACAGTACTGTAAGTCACATGCTCTTTAGCTAGGCAGGAAGAAAGTGAATCATACAAGCAGACATTTTTACTTTCTCCTGTGCAGACAGAGAAAGAGTAATGTGTTTTGTGACTGCTGATACTTTAGATCAGCACAAGGAGGAGATTTAAACTTTGATTTAGATCCAACAGCTTTTTAAAAGCTACATTTTTTTTCTTTTTGTACTCTTTTTAACTTAATCTGTTCTTTCTGTCAGTTTTATTTTTCTTACCTTTATAAGTAATTAGTTGTTTTTATGTCTGTGTGACTGTGTGTGTTGTGTGATGGTGTGAGTAGTGACTGCTCAGGTTGAAGGAGCTCAGTAGGAGAGATGGACCAGGGTGAGGGAATGTCTGGGGCGGGGCCAGCTCTGGGAGGAGTGTGGTAGTGGTAAGCATGCCGTGCCGTGCGCATGTGTGGAGGGCATGGGCATTCATTCCTGTTGGACCGCTCAAACCTGTGAGTGCCCACCCACCCAGAAGCAGGACAAGAACAACGAGAAGGTGAGTGCTGTGAAGCAGCGGCTGGATCACATAGAGGGACATCAGCTTCAAATTATGTTCATGTTGGAACTGCTGTTGGATCACCATGGGATCCCACATTAGCTTTTTTTTTCCTCACACCATGTGCCCCGCACACCTTCCTTGCTGTGCTATAAAATGTATCCTCCACCATCCCCAACCTTCTATGTAATTATGCCTCTTTTTGTTGTCTTCCGTGTGCGTGACACTTGTATTCCGAGCAGTGCAAGTATACTGTGCTAAACTGCATGTGTGCAGTCTGTCTTCTTTCCAGTCTGTGTATGTACTGCAGACACTGTCCAACTCCTGACTTAAAACAAACATTAATGAGTACAATGGTGGGCGGTGAAGCATGAAGAGATATTACAAATCGGGCTTACAATACAGCCAAGTAACTATTAAAAATTAATGTTGTGATTCATGACGTGATTGTAAATCTTGATTTGTGACTGCATTTGCGATCGTGATGATGAAGAATGTGCATGCCTACAGCTGTACTTCCTGGGCACCGATGAGCTGCAGCTTAAAACTCCCAGACTTAAAAACACGTATCAATGAGTACAATGGTGGGTGGTGAAGCCTGGAGATACTACAAAACAGGCTTACAATACATCCAAGTAATTAGGAAAAAATGAATGTTGTGATTCTTAATGTGAATGATCGGGGAATGGATTTGTGACTGCATTTGTGACCGTGATGATGAAAAACATGATTTGTATCACAAGTGACTCGTGATGAAGGTCCTGACTTAAAACATATTAATGAGTACAATGTTCATGCAGAATTAAGCATCACACCTATCCAGTACTCTGAAGGAGGCCAAAGAAACAACTGTGACTTAAGTTACAAATGGAGATTGGGCGCTAAAGAGATGCAAATGCACAAACAGATTAAGATTGCACTGCACACTGAAGAGAAGCAGACACAAAGGCACAACACCTAACCAGTGCTCACCATCTGAAATTCAAAGCTGGAAAAGAATACCTTTGCCAGTTGAGGGGCGCTGGGGACAGTGTACTGTACTGCTGCAGTAAGTCACTAGTACTAGTACCAGTAAAGATACCACAAAGAAGTACAAAAATCATACAGTTGCAGAGGATAGCAGCTTCACATTGCTGAAATTAATTTGTGGCACAATAAAAGTTGTCTGATTTAATGACAGGCGTCAGACACATACTCACACACACGAAGTAATGCAAAGCAAATTGAAAACTTCAGTAATATAACCACATATTTTAAATAAACTAAAATTATGCACTGCAGCAGTAACAGACACTAGTACTAGTACCAGTAAAGATACCACAAAGAAGTACAAAATTACACAGCTGCAGTGGATAGCAGAGTCAAATTGCTGAAATTATTATGTGGCACAATAAAGGTGTCTTATTTGATGACACGCACCACACACATACTCACACACACACTAAGTAATGCATAGCAAATTAAAAACTTCAGTAATATAACCACATGTTTTAAATAAACTAAAATTATGCACTGCTGCACCACAACAATCAGCAAAAATGGCAAGAAATATTGAAAATATTATTGAGTGTAGATTAATACAGTTATACAAGAAAAATATCACCAAAACAGAAAGCACTGTCTTTTCTCCAAGTTAATTTTAGTTTGTTTAAAATATGTGGTTATATTACTGAAGTTTTCAATTTGCTATGCAAATATTTTGCTCAGTATTTACAAATGAAGAGGGAGGTACCTAAAACAAACAACAGAAACACTCTGGAAACAGAAGTTGATACCAGCCCATTTACAGAAGAAAGGGTTCTGAAAGAACTCTTAAAACTGAAGGTGGACAAAGCAATGGGGCCTGATGGGATTCATCCCAGAATTCTAAAAGAACTAAGAGTAGAACTAGTGACACCACTGACTACCCTCTTTAACAAATCATGGGAGTATGGTGTGGTACCTGAGGACTGGAGGAGGGCAGGCGTGATTCCCCTTCACAAAAGTGGGAGCAGGGCAGAAGCAGGAAACTACAGACCTATTAAGTTTAACCTCAGTTATAGGGAAAATGATGGAATCACTCTGAAGGAAAGAATTGTCGAGTACCTAGAGGCCGGAGGGGCACAGGACCCAAGGCAGCAAGGATTCACAGCGGGAAGGTCATGCCAGATGAATCTAATAGATTTATTTGACTGAGTGACCAAAGTAGTAGATCAGGGAGGGCTGTGGACATAGCCTACCTAGATTTTAGCAAGGCATTTGACACAGTCCCACACAAAAGATTAATATACAAGTTAGCCAGCCTGGGAGGGTCCCAGGATGATAGCCTGGTAAAGAATTGGCTGGAGAATAGGACTCAGAGGGTAATAGTAAATGGAGTCCACTCTGAAGAAAGGGGTTACTAGTGGGTACCGCAGAGTTCAGTATTAGGACTAGTCCTCTTCAATGTCTTTATAGTTTACATTGCAAAGGGACTGAAGGAAAAGTATGTCTCTTTGCAGATGACACAAAGATCTGCCACAGAGTTGATGCACAAGGTGGGATGGAAAGGATAAGAAGGGACTTGGCAAGGTTAGAGGAATGGTCAAATGTATGGCAGCTTAGATTCAATGCTAAGAAGTGCAAGGTAATGCACCTGGGAAACAAAAACCAGGAGAAGAGTACACAATGGGGGTGAGATACTAACAACAACAAAAATGGAAAGCGACCTGGGGTAGTCATATCAGATGACTTAAAGGTGGGCAAGCAATGTGAGAGGGCAGTAAGGAGGGCTGGGGGATACTGAGATGCATAGGAGAGGCATCACCAGTGAAAACAGGAAGTTGTTATCCTCTGTACAGACAGCTGGTGAGACCCCATCTGGAGTACTGTGTGCAGTTCTGGAGACCCAATCTCCGTGAGACATAGACAAGATGGAAGCTGTCCAGAGAATGGCACTAAAATGGTGCAGGGTCTGCACTGGAGGACATAAGAAGAGAGACTAAAGAAGCTAATATGTATAGTCTTGAGGAAAGGCGGGAGAGGAGGACATGGTAGAAACTTTCAAGTACCTCAAAACAGTGGTTGAATTCAAGCATGCATAGGATAGTCATAAGGCAATTCGAGGGAGTGGAGGTAGAAACAAGTAGGCTGCTGGTTAACTAGGATCTGCAGCTTAGGAAATTGAGCAGACTGGGTGGGCCAAGCGGTCCTTATCTGCCATCAAATTCTATGTATCTAAGTTTACCTACACCACAGATATGCCCCTCCCCAAAGTACACTTCCACTGTCTCTCAGTACACATACTGAATATTGTACATTAACATTCAAAATCCATACATATACAATAAATGCTTGATGATATGAGCACCGAGGGTTTCCTATAATCGATGAACTAAAGTTTCAGCAAAAAATGGCCCAAAAAGCTTTTTAACAGCTTTTTGAAGATTTGAATCACAGAGAGCTCTCAGAGCAGATTGTCTCCTACAGTTTCCTACCACACTACCCCAAACTGAGGCTGTGCAGAACAATCTCAAGTCCATGTGACCCAAAATCCCATGAATCACTGCAAAAGTCACCTTTGGAGCTTAAAAACAAGGCGAAGTGGAAGGCGGAGTAACGCCAAGTCATTGATTTCAGTAGACTTCACTTTACTAATTATGAACGCAGTACTCCGCTTGCATTGTAGAGACTACGAATTGCCTTCACTTCGCGAATCACTTCATGGAGTGGATTAGCCACTTCAACGATCACTAGCCATGCTCTCTTGAATTTGTTTACTGGATCTACCCTCGCCACCCATTCTGACAGCCTATTCCAAGGACTCACCACTCTCTCAGTGAAGAACTGCCCCTCACATTTCCTTTAAATCTGCCCTCTCTAACTTAAATACATGTCCCTAGTTGACTTATTTTCACTCATCTTGAATATTCAATTCAATTCAATTCATGTTTATTTTAAAGCGCCTTTCAAAATCAAGGCGCCTGTACAGATTAAATAAAACAGGAAAATCCAACATTAAACAATCACAACTATAAAGGAAAAGCCAAAGTAAAGAGATATGTTTTAAAGCAATTTTAAAACTGTCAACGGTCGGGCATTCTCTTAACCAATGAGGTAGAGAATTTCACAGTGTAGGAGCTGAAAGGCAAAAGCACGAGATCCTGACAACTTCAAACGAACCCTGGGAATCTCTAGCAATCCCTCATTGGCGGAGCGGAGGGGCAGAGGGCAATAGGGAACCAGAAGATCTTTCAGGTAACCGGGTCCCTGATCGTGTAAGGCTTTAAAGGTTAGTAAACCAACCTTAAAGGTGATCCGCCACCGAACAGGCAGCCAGTGCAGTTCATGACACAGGGTAATATGACTGGTTCCTAAGAGTCCCAGTCAAAAGCCTGGCTGCAGCTGCCTGCACCAGCTGAAGGTGGCGATGTCAACCCCTGGTAGCCCTAGGTAGAGGGAATTACAGTAGTCCAGACGGGTGGTAACAAAGGCGTGGACCAAAGTCGAAAGGTCCTCCTGGGGAATCAGATGTTTCACCGGGAGATATTCCTCAGATGGTAAAAGAGGATTTGACAACAGCTGACACTTGTGATTTCAGGGTCAGACCATCATCAAAATAACACCCAGATTTCGCACCTGTCGAGAGCTAGAGAGCGTACACCACCAAGTAATAAACCCATGGCTGTCCAACACCCAAACCCCTCCCAGGATGACCTGGATCCACAACCAATACCTAAGTCTTATCCTGATTAAGTTTTAACCAGCTCGAACTCATCCAAATTCTGATCTCATCCAGGCAGTTGTTAAGTACGGAGAGTGCATCACTCTGATCGGGAGAAAGGATAGGTACAGCTGAGTATCATCTGCATAGCAGTGAAAACTCAAGCTGTATCTCCTGATGATTTCTCCCAATGGCAGCATATACACTGCAAACAACATGGGGCTAAATGGAGCCCTGTGGTACTCCACATGGTAGGGAGAAGGCGTCAGAGGAATAAATTCCAGTGACAACTCTCTGAGACCTACCAGTGAGGTAAGAACGAAACATTCGTGGACTGTACCAGACAGCCACAAAAAACCAAGAGTCGCTCCAGTAGCACCCCATGGTCTACAGTGTCAAATGCAGCAGAAAGATCAAGAAGGACCAGAATGGTATGACTTCGATCTCTGGCCATTAGGAGGTCGCCAATACCCGAACAAGGGCAGTCTCAGTACTATGCCTTTTCCTGAAGCCAGATTGAGAGTATCATAGACATTATAGGAGGTAAGATGATCATCCAATTGCAGTGCAACTGCCTTTTCAATAACCTTACCAACAAATGGCAGGTTAGAGATAGGCGGTAGTTAGCTAGACAGTCTGGGTCCAAAGAGGATTTTTTTAGGAGTGGTAGAACTACTGCCTCCTTAAGGGGTTAGAAAACCCCCTCCAAGGATTTCAGACAATGCTAGCAAGGATTGGGTAGATAACTTCTACACAACCTTCTAACAGCGGTGTAGGACCTGGATCCAAACTACAACTGGTTGGACGATTGTTTGGATGATCTTCACAATGTCAACGAATTCCAGGCGGTGAAAATCCAACCAGACAGGCCGAGGACTAGGTACCACCAATCGTCCCACCATAATCCCCCAAGGAGAGGTCGGACCAATGCCAGACCTGATGCTGGCAACCTTATTCGCAAAGAAGCGAGCAAACTCCTCGCATCTAAGCTGAGAAAAGGTTTCTAGGCTGAAGACAGACTGGATTGCACAGTCTGTCCACAGTCCGGAAAAGCTAAGCCGGTCGATTCTTTGCAGCAGAAATCTCTCTGACAGGAATTCTGCCTTCTTACGAGTGATTTCTGATTGGTAGCCATCATAATGGGCTAGCAATCTAAGCCTGTCAGCATCAAGGCCCGATTTCCGCCAGGCTCTCTCCAGCCTTCGCCTACTCACCTTAATTCCTTCAAGGGCCATCAAACCATGGACTCCTTGGACGAATGGTGAGAGACCGAATACTAACAGGAGCAATTTTGTCCAGAGCATCTCCCACAGCCTTATTATAGGCAAGTACAAGACCATCTGGACTCATGCATTCACCCGACAAACTCGATAGATCCAACACTGCCATTAGGTCATTGGGGCCAATACCTCTTAAAGGGCGGCATTGGACCATCTCCGTAGGGGCAGACCTATTAGAGGGGCCCTGAAGCTGAACCTTATGGTGTAATGGTCCGACCAGCTGACTGGTTCCACCCGGTCAGTGATCTCCATACCCAAGAGAAAGACCAGATCTAATGAATGACCCCCTATATGGGTAGAGGCGGTAATAACCTGTGTCAGGCCCAGTGTATTCATCAACTGGAGGAGACTTTGACCAAATGAGAGAGTTCATCATCGACCCAGGCGCTGAAGTCGCCCAGAAGTATTAATCTGGGAAACCTCAACACAAGGTCGACAATGAAGTCTGCAATCTCCTGTAGGAATTCGCCACCGTCACCTGGTGGACGGTAGATGAGGAGAATCCCACAACCTGCACCTCGCCCAGGATATATTCAAAAGATCTGGTGTTCCCAATGGAACATCCACAAGGCCCAGTTCCGATTTAAACATAATGGCCACACTCCGCCTCTACGATCCAGCCTTGGACGGTGTATCACCGAGAACCCAGCTGGAGTTGCTAAGGCCAATATAGGGCCAGGATTTTCATCCAGCCAGGTCTCGGTGATGCAAGTCAGATCAGATGACCCAACAAGATCAGCTATAATAGCTGTCTTGTTTTTATAGATCTGGCATTGCACAACACCGCCAAGGCAGGATGAGATGTCGAAGACCTCGCACCTGTCCGATATCTTCGGACTCTTGGTATGGGGACAAGATAAGAGAAACCTCTATCCTGACCCTATTTCACCCCAGGACGTCTTCTGGACCCTAAAACCCCATCCGCCTCCCTCTCTCCTGTCCCCCCAAGGCCCAGCTTTCCACCTCTGCCCCTCTTCAGAATGTTCAATGCTCGACACCTAAAATAGGTGTCGGATGACAATGGTGGCACTCAAATGGATGAAGTTCCCCTGAGCCTAGTGGGGAATAATGCCCAACCGCTATTAATTAAATAAATCACAAAAATAAACCTAAAAATCAAACCTATAAGTACCACACTACTAACACACTCTCCTCACTCTCTCTCACAGAGGGAGGGCGAGTAAAACAAATAAACTAACATAAACTAAAAATCAACTCAGAAATAACCAAGCAATAAAATTAAAATAGAAATCCAATAATCTAAAATACAATAAAATAGCTTATTAAATATTAAACAGATTTGAATTTTAAAGCAGATTGTATTTTAAAACAGTGCGGCACCTCTCACGCGCAGCACTGCTGAGGATGTTATATGATCTCCCAATACCACCTCTCACATGGCAGGAGTCAAATAAATAATTCAGATTTGTAATAAAATTAAAATAAATAAATATCCATCACTCTCACCACCTTTAGTCCAGGAATTAATAAAGATTAGAGACAGTTCTCTGGTGATCCAAAAATAAAATCCAGACAGGTCAAAGAGTTCTCAGCAGAAAGTCAAGGATATTTAAACAAGCAAACAAGGAAACTTAAATAATGTCCGAAAAATCTTCCAGCGGCTGCTCCTCAAACGCCAACAATTCTAATAGTTAATTATCCAAGGCAACAGAGTACTTCAGGAGGCAGAAATATGTTTCTGCAGGAGTATTACCCTCACTCAGTCAACAGCCTGCTGCTAAAGCTGTCTCTGCAGGTCAGCCCAAACAGCTGACCCGAGGCAGCCTAGAAAAGCCCTAGTCCCCAGCTCCCTGGGAAGCACCCAGGGTGACTCCTGCCTGGCTGGAGACCAGTAAGTGGACAACACTCCCACAAATTAAAACAAATCTCCTGTTATTGCAGATTATAAACAACCGCAGCACAAGTCAAGAGAACCCCTGTACCACAATAAAATTAAATTATGACTGAATATGCTTTCTTCCCTCACCTTGTTTATTCCTTCAAATATTTGAAGGTTTCTACCATCCCCTCTCCCTCCTTGTCTCCAGTGTTTATGATTTCTCATCTAGGCTCGTCCTTCAAACTTTCCCTTTCAGTTACATTTTTTAATTCCTGACTTATAGCAACAAAGTCTGTTTTATGACAACTTTTAATTTTGCTTTTTCTATTATCTTTGATTTGCAGTTGTTCATTTAAAAGGACCATATTATGGTCACTGCCACTAAGTGACTCTCTGACTTCACAATGTATTTGTGCTTTGTCCAGATTTTCTCCTATAGCCTTTATTTTACGTCCTGGTAAGCAGCTGACCATCGTACATTCTTTTCTTCCACTGCATACGTATTTATCATTATATTCATATCAGTATTTAAGAGAGAGAATGACCTATCACTATGATGTTTGTTTTATTTATTGTACTTTCTACTCTTGTCTGTACACTCTTCTCTGGGACTGTCTGTATGCTATTGCTTTGAATGATTTCCTCCACTGCTATTGCTGCCTCAGTGATACACTCTGACTGTGTATTTGCCCCACTGGATATAACCTGAGTTTCTCTAGCTTATGTCGAAACAGCACCACTTTCCATTACATCTCCTACCTGGTTGCTGCTGTCTTCAGCCTGTGTTAAACTGTGTGTAGTATGGTGCAAATGTGCTACATTTTAAAATGGATAAGGCAAATGCTGTGTCCTGAATGGCTGGGACCTGTGCATTGTTGGAGCACAATGCACAGGTAAAATGATTCTGCCAACCAGGATGTATTACATAGAGCACATTCTTGTGCCAATTTGTGGAATCTTGTAAATTCAAACAGCAGCTATAGTCACCAAGTACATACTGCTTTATTGTAATAAGAAGAAACGTTTTATGTAAAAATATAAAATAACATAAAAAATAAAGACTGAGGTGGGACTTTGGGGCGAGTATATAAAATTAAATACAATCTGGAGACTGAGACAGCATGCAGTTTGATTAGGTAAAGTAAAAAAAATACATTTTGTTTCTTTTATTTATGCTATATAAAAATTCTTTTAAAAACACTTTCATGAGAGCCAGCCCAGTGGCAAAGAGGGCTGAGGGCCATATGCATACCTACCTTTTCCCATGGAGCAACCCAGTTTCAGGAATAGACTTGGGTCACTGGAAGTCAGCTGGGGCAGAAAAAGATTGAACATCTGATGGACTGATCTCCTCTCTCAGGAGAGGGTGGCTGTTGACTCCACCATGTGACTGTCACCAGGTGGAAGCCTGGTGGCAGGACAACCAAAAGTGACAAACAAGGGTGGGTGCTGCAGGACTTCTGTGGAGCATGCGTGCCTCCACACAAATGCTCCAATGTGTGTGCCCCAGCATGGGGTGTGGACAAAATGCAGCATGGGAGGATAAGTTAAATGAAGCCCAGCCCATCTCCTGTAGCCTGCTCTACTAAGTCACAGACAGGAACCTTTGGATTTGTTTGTCTGAGGGGACATCCTCCCCAGCCCTGCTGTGGGGAAAGCCATGGGAGACCATTACTAGGAACCCAGCAGTGGTGAGAGATGACTGCAGGAGATGGGGACAGGGAGGAAGAGCTGCCCATCCAACCGGAGGAGAAAAGACTTCTATGGAAAACAAACAAGCAAACAAAAAAAAAAACACTCACAAAACTTTTTTTTGTGAGTAGTAATTTTTCTTGCCTCCGGTCTGCACTATGCACCACCAGCCCTGTCACTGACCTTCTTATGGACTTCTGAGTTATCTACCACTTGCGCAGAACCTCAATGAATGGCTGGCCCACCGTGTCAGTCATGTGAGAGCCTGCAGGAAGTGCTTGCTATGGGCAACCTGGCATGGTTTTCCTCCATTCTTCCCACTCTGGGCTGTAGCAGCTGATGTGTGCACCTAGCATATCTTGCTACACCCTGCCCCTCATGCATTCCCACTGCACAGCTCTCAGCCTCCTTTTAAGTGGTAGTCTCTGCAGTGGGACTTGGTGTCCCCACTCTCTGAGGAAGGAAGCTGTCATCAAGTGCTTGATCCTTCCTCAGAGACCATCATCGGGCCAGCTCACTAAGTGACCCTGTTCTATTCCGGAACCATGGTTGCCATCATGAAGGCAAAAGCGCAACCACTCCTCCACTGGTCAAGCTCAAAACTTATTTTACAAGCACAGTGAGATACTCCAGGGTTTCTATGTTGTGCTGTCACAGCACAGCTCAAGGCTGAAGGCACTCCACCTGTGACATTGTGCTTCCGACACCCTTTGGTGTGTCTGTGACACACAATGAATACCATTGTGTCTGATCGCATATGTGACACACACACAGTGAGAACATTTTGGCTAAAATGGAAGCCAAAATGTTATAGTCTGTTTAAAGTACACTGTATAACAGTCTGCTTTCTATGTGAGACAGAGAATTTTGCACTGAGTGGTAAAACATGGATTTTTTTCATGCAGTGTGGAATATTTAAGAGGTTCTGCAGGACCTCAGTTAAGAATTGCAAGAAATAAATCTTGGCGCCAAGTGTACTTTGCATATGGGTGTGTGTGTCTCAGGAAATTCCTGTCACAGATGCCACCATGGTCACCACCTCACTGTGTGGCCCTGAGCAAGTCACTTGCCTTTCTTTGCTTCAGTCCACCCAGAGGTAAGTAAGCAATTACACCTGACATTGTGTCAGATATTGGTGGATACTTGCACACCCTATGACATGATGAGGCCGAAGCCCCATGCAGAGGGGCTTATAAGCCATGAAAGCATGTATATCCACCAATATCCCACACCCTGAGGTTCTTATTGCACTTAGAAAATGGGCTGGGAAAATTTAAAAAAATTCCTAAAAGACAAAAAAGATGAAAAGTATAATAAAATATTGCTTAGAAAATGTCAAATAGTCTCTCCACAGATTGTTTCTACCTGTCAGTCATTTGTCTTTCTATACATGCAGTAGACAGTTTGTTTACCATTAAACATAAGCATGCAGTATTCTTCTAAAAAATGCTCACTCCCTCTGCCCCACAAACAGTTATGGTGTTAATATCACCTGCAATATAAAGTGGGACATGATATCATGGTCAGAACTTCACGGGCACAGACACCGCATGGCAAATACATCATGGGCAATAATAATGTAGTGTGCTGCTGACCCCATGGTGTCCCCACAGACATCAGAGGAGGGATGTGGACACACAGGGGCACAGCATGGGGAGGACAGCAGGAACACTACAAGGGACAGCAGCAGCACAGCTCCCGGTGCCTGCTACCAGTGTCTGGAAGTGCCTCTGGCCCCCTGCACCCCTCTCCATCACAGTCCCACCACTGCCATCTGTGCATTGCCACATGTGAAGGTGTCAGCGGTCTGGGTCACTATGCTGCTCCTCTGTCTGACAGTGTATGTGGCACAGTGCCTATGCCACCTCACTGCCTCTGGGATGCTGCTGAATTGGGTCTTCCTTACATCTGTTGGGTATTGTGCTGCAGGTGGTGGGACGAGCACACAAACTGGACAAAGGTAGGTGTCCTCCTTGGGGCAGGCTCACCATTACAATGGGCAGTATTGTCCATGGCTAGGTGAGGCAGGCCATCATTGTGCTGTTGTCAGTGTCTGTGTTTGGGGACCCACAGGGCAGAGGAGGGTGCAGGGGTGCCATGGGGTCTGGTAGCACACTGGAGCTGATGACTCACAGTGTTACTGCCCGCGATGTGTTTGCCATGCAATGTCTGTGCCTGCAATATCCTGACCATGATATTGTGTCCCGCTTTATATTGCCGGAGATATTATCACCGGAATACCCACAAACATAGAATGTTAACGGGAATGAATGAATGAATTCAAAATACTGCTGTATTTCATTGGCATACACTCTCACAGACACACAGACCTCAAATGGAGCCAGAGGCTCAGTTTTACATACTGCAGGGTTAGCAGCAGTGATTGCTCTGTCAAGCAGATTAGACTATGAGGGTGATTTTTCATAATCATGAAGGAAACACCATAACCAAAACTCTGAATAGTGCTTGATTTTTTTAAATGTATTTACGTGTATAACAAAGGGATAATGAGTAGAAACAACGCTCAATTACTTATGTATTTTTAATTAAGGAAGTTCTATTTTAGGGTCTATTTGAAGGGTGCTATGTAAGAATAGAGGTGGTAGCCATGTTTGTGATGGAAATCAAGACTGAATGAGTGGCTCATGAATTCTATATGTGATTTTAACAAATTCTAGATCACATGGTTTGTCTTTTTCTTTATAGGGCAATATTGGTACATAAACATTTGCCAATGGAATAGCAACAGCCAATCAGAATGAAGTATTTAACTTTCCCATTTCTAAAGCTGAGTAGAAGCAGGACCCACTGAAAACAAGATGGTGCATTTAATCACATTATCTTTTCTAAATATATTTAAACATTCTAATTATCTATTACTTTATAGTAAAGGTTTCTGATGTGAATGAATGTGGGTTGTGGCTTTAAGTATTTGTTCTGTTTCAATTATTTCACCCACTAAAAGACAGCAAGTAAACAAACACCCTTTCATTTTAACTTGACAAGCATGTAGGGCTGTGTGAGAGTTAGCAAAAACAAACAATAGGGATGTAGCACACTTATGCAGGTGCTGCCCCACCTTACCTCTGTAACTAATGACTAAGGATTATGAGTCTGGTCCTGTCTTCTGCTGCTCCCCAAACTGGTAAATCCAGTAGCTTAAAGTAACTTTGGATGGCACATATTTTCTTTTATTAATCCTTCTCTCTGGAATGCCTTGCCTATCAGATGGTGACCTTTATCTGTCTACCTCTTCATTATCACAGTAGGTTTGGAGTCAAGCCAGTGTCCTATGTAACTGCTGTTGATTTGTCTTGTATTTTAATAAGTACACTTTAACTTATATCATATTATTTTATTGAATTAATATATATATATATATTTAATTGTGAAAACTTGACAGCAACTTTTGTAATTTACATGTTTTGTTTACTTGCTGCCATTGAAATTAAGCCTGCCTCAATGACTTTCCAGTTCTATTCTTGAATAAACATAATGAATAAATGAAAGTACAGAGGCAATGCAGAGGTATGAAATGATTAATAATACATGAAAATAATGTATTTATCTGATAAAGATACAGTAAATGGGCAGACATGTAAACACAATGGAAGTAGGTTATTAAATACAACATTTCATAAGTATGAAGATAAATACAAACACGTTCTATTCTACAATTCCTGCATATGAAGGTATGCAGTAATGCAAAATCCAAGATCAAAAGCGTAACATGGGTGGAATGCTGTTAAGAGACTCAAAGTGCAAGAAAGATCTGGGGTAACTGTGGATAATAGCCTAAAACACTCTAAACAGTTTAATGAGGTGGTTACAATGTGCTCTAGCATATTAGTCCATATTAGGAAAAATATCACAAGTAGTAGCTGTGAGGTAATGCTGCCCATTTATAAGGCAATGATAAGACCCCATCTGGAATACTGTGGACAATTCTGGATGTCCCTTAATAGGAGTGATGTGCACAAACTAGAGAAAATACAGAAAATGACAACAAAAATAATAGGAGAACGGAAGGTTTGCATTACAAAGAGAAGTTAGGAATACTAGGACAATATAAACTAGAAATAAGGCATCTAAGTGGAGACTTAATTACAGTATATACATCGATCACTAATGACAGTCTCGGATTATGTCTACACTTAGAGTTCAAATACACAGATATCAACCTAAGGACATAACTTCCAGCTGATAGAAAACCTTTTAAAACAGAAATGAGGAGCTGGTTCTCCCAAAGGGTTGTAAACTTGTGGAATAGTCTGCCTAAAAGAGTAGCAGACAGTGAAAACCTCAAAGTATTTAAAAATGGATCAGATTACTAGTTACTTGGAATGGAAATTGTGGGTTACATCCATTTATGAAATGGCAGACAAGTTAGATAGACATTTTGCTCTTCTTGTCTGAAACTTCCCATGTTCCTATGCTCTATATGAAGAGAAATAAATATGTTATTTCTGGATGTAAGTCACCCTCAAATGATGCATTTACACTATTTGGATAGCTAAACTGCATAATTAGAGTTGTCACAATGTTTGAAAGAATATGAACTCCAACAAATCCCCCTCCACGTTAGAGAATCATCAACTGTCTCTGCTTTCTCAAGCAATTTGAAAGAATTTTATCTATCACTCAGTGTCTGTGACTGCTTTGTGCAAATATCCCTTGTACATACCTCTATGCATCTGCACTCAGAGTAGTATCTGTATTAATAAGCTGTGCTTTCTGTCAGCATGTCAGTGGCTCAGTTGGAAGACATCCGCCTCTGGACCAGAAGATCATGGGTTCTTGTCCCACACTGGGATTGGACTTGCACCTAAAATCGCTGGTATCCGAGGTGCAGTATTGGGGGTGCTGTACTGCTGGGGTGTACCATCAATCAGATGAGATGTTAAACCGAGGTCCCTTCTATCCGTCCTGGTGGGTGTTCAGATGGAAGTAAAGAACCAGGGCACTCTTCAAAAGAGCAGGGAACATTCCGGTGTCCTGGCCAACATTCCTCTTCGATAAACAGTTCATGCAATTATCCAGGCTGTGTGTGGGAGATGATGTGATATGGCAGCCACCACACATTCAGTCACTTCACTACCAGTCTAGCATTGCTTGTAAAAGTGCTTTGGGATACTGTGTATGAAAGCTATATAAATGATGATTTTTCTTCTTTCTATGTGCCACAAGTATGTAATCAAGTAAGTACTTTTCAAATGATGTGTGTGTTTCATTTTCTGCAACAAGCACCCAAACATTTATATGTATATCCTCCAATGTCTTTGCAATTGTACCTGGGTCATGACTGAAATAGACATTTGGTGCCAGTGCACTTACCCAGTTACCAAAGTGAAAATAAAATAAACACAGTACAGTGTTTAACAAGGCTTTCACATTTCAGCCACTTTAGGGTGGCACCTATTCTGCTGATGTGACTATCAAGTTCAGCTGATTGCTGTGTAACTTATTTTAAGACCACCACAAAAGATCTGTGAGTCACAGATAATGTTATGGTTTACTGGTAAACCTTTTACAATTCATATAGTTCAGTGTGTGGCTGTCAGTTCTGTAAGTGCTTGTGCAGAATACCTAATGAGTTTCTCTGGCTTATCTCTTTCCTCTAGAATTCCACCCTCAGTCAAGATGAGAGAAGAAGTTCCTCGAGGCTAAAGTAAATTGGTTGCTATAAAACCAAAGTATGAATAACAAACATACCTCCTCCATCTCATGGAATAGAAACAATAACAAAAATAAGAGAAAAAAGAACCCTGTGTGTGTGAACATCAGGGAGCCAAGGCTACTGGGTTAGCCTTCCTCCAGGCTTCTAGAAATTATGAGGCTAGCTGTTCATAAGCTTCGTGGAGTCTGGAATTTGATGTTTAGGTTTTAAAGCAGGATGGGTAGTGACCCATGACCTTGACACTGTGAGCTGATATGTTCTTTCTGAAAGTAGAGATGGCTGCCTCACTCCTGAATGAATACTTGGAAAAGATGAGGATGTGATAGCAGGATTCTGACATGCAGGACAAAGAAAAAATTAGTCATGATGTAATAGTTTTCAGTACACAGAAGAGGATGAATAAAATCAGAGGCTTGATTTTAGAAGATGCTGTTAGAATGGTGCAGGCTGTGCTGAACTGCTGCCTGTGGCATACCTGGGAGTGCCAAAGACCCTATGCCCAATTTTAGAAAACTCAGGATCCTGGTGCCAAACTCCCTAGGTCTGTCACAAGTTGACAGCTATACCAATGAAATGGCACACCAGAGTAGAATGCTGCAAGCCATGGGATGGGCTTGTGGAAGCAGTGTCCAGTAAGGGCAACCCATTCAGGGCATGCTATGGCTCTCGGTGGGAGGGGCTGGTCAGGCTGGGGGATGGGGATGACAACTGCCCCAACTGGGCAACTGTAGGGACAGTATGGGTCTGTGGGAGGGCAGATGCACCACGCCACAACAGGGGTAGTTCCTGACTCTGACCTTCCACGGACCACTGGCTGCTCCAGTGATGGTCTGGCAGGTATCAAGAGCTATAGGGTTCCTTTCTGAGGGGCACAGGGTCGCACACTATACAGTGAGTGCGCCAGCATTGGCACAGTGCTGGTTAGTCCAGCTCTGGGGTCTAGATATTAAACCAGCTCCCAAATGAGGGGATATGACAGCCCTACTATGGCACAAGCCCCTACTGGCATGGCACAGCCATGTAGATGGTGAAAGGATGGCACAGGGTGGTCTAGCACAGGGGGACCCAGGGCTGCCAGAAGCCTTTTGCAAAATCCTGACTGCTGCAAAATCTGATGCAAGGTGCCCCATGCATCACTTTCTTTTGATGTAAGATCCTTGTAGGACATGCAGACCTTTGAAAATGCAGCCCAGGATGTCTTCCTATAGTTTGCAGTTGGTCAAAGACTTGAATAGGACACCAACCTGAGCTTATTGTGAAATATGATATATGGATCCCTCTGTTTTTCTATCAGTTTCTAATCTTGGTAAAGTACAAAGTGGTCTGCTGATGCTTTCATTAGGCTGTTGTTTGTTAATTGCAGGACTAAGACAGAAGAGAGGAAAATTCTCCAGGACATAAGATTCAAGGAGTGGTAATGTAATTTATTTATTTGTCGTCAGTTTACAACTTTTCAGCCACAGGCTCATTTCCAAAGGTACCTCGTCACATTGAGGACAAACAGAACAACTTTTGGTTACAGCATACAGTCACATACCTTAGCAAGCACATAGTGGTTACATACATTTATACATTTGTACAGTTTGGTTACAATGATACAGTTTGCAAAAACAGCTGGTTAATAACAGTGGCAATAGGCAATGGGGTGAGGTTGTGCGCGGTGAGGTGTAGTGCTGCCCTGCAGGCGTTGTCAAGTATGGAGTTTGCTATGCCTCATTTAGAGACAGGAGCAGCTGCAGTATTAAACAGTTGGCTCCCAAGTGCAGTTTTGAAGTTGGAGATTGTGGGGGCATCAGAGATGAGAGCAGGGAGCGAGTTAAACCAGGATGGAGCTCTGCAGAAGGACCTCTGTCCATGGGTGGTCCTGGATCTTGGGACCAGTAGATTGGTCTTGCAGGAGGTTCATTTAGCAATAGTAGGTTGGGTTTGGCTGATGGAGGCTGTCATCCCAGGAGGGATAGCCCAAGAAGAGTTTATTTCATGAGAAGGCTGGTTTGGTAGCGTAGCGTTCATCTAGATTATGCAATTTTGCCTTGTCATAGAGCTGACATGTATGAGTGAGCCTGGGGCACCAGTAATCAGCCTGTAGGCCTTATTTAGGGTGAGGCAAATTTTATTGAGGCGGTATTGTCAGCAGCACTGTATACTGACAGGACATAGTCAACAATGGACAGTACTGAGGAAGTAACCGCTAGTCGGAGGGCATCGGGAGGAGACAGTTTTTATAGCGGGAGGATGGCAAGCCATACATTAGTGGTGGATGCAAGTGCATCAATGTGGGTATGGTAGGTGAGGGCTGAGTCAAAAGAAACCCCAAGGTACTTGTATGAGCGGACTTGTTCAAGTGGTTGTTTGGTGCTAGGAGGATATGGGTGGGAAGTTACCGGCTTTGTTTTGGGGTGGGCAAAAGCATTGTTTTGGTTTTTAGAGATTAATTACGAGTCTGTGCTCTTTAAACCAGGTTTCGCATCATTATAGGATTGTTGTAGGGTGTTCTGGAGGGAGATGGGATAGCGATGGGTGGCAAAATGACAGTGTCATCTGCATACAGAAGAATTTTCCAGTGTATGCACTGGGTAGGGTGTTTAGGTAGAGTGAGAAGAGTAGGGGTCCCAGGATGGAGCCCTGAGGTACCCTGAGTGGATGGGATGAGTTTCAGAAAGTGTCCCATTGATTTTACACGCTGGGAGCGAGCAGATAGGTAGCTAGTGCACCAGGCGAGAGGACCAGCAGAGAAACCAATGTGGCAGAGGGCATCCAGCAGAAGAGGGTGGGATACAGTGTTGAAAGCCTTTAAGAGGTCGACAAACACTGCACCAGCTAGGAGCTGGAGTCGGGGATGAGTGTAGGAAATTTCAGAACTCAACTAGTACAGTGCTGGTACTGTGACCAGCACAGAAACCATTCTGTTCTGGACATAGGATGTTATGTTTGGTCAGATATTCGGTGATTTGAATGACCAGTTTTCTAGGGCTTTGGAGAGAGGAGGGAGGATGGAGATAGGTCGGAAGTTCCGGCAGAGGACCTGTCGCCTCCTTTGTGTATGGGTGTGACTATGGCTGTCTTCCATGCAGTGGAATTAACCCAGGCAGAGGGATCGGTTTAGAAGGCTGGTGAGTGGGGCTAGACTTCATCCAGCACCAGCGGAGAAATGCCAGAGAAAGTCATAGCTGCTTGTAGATTAGAATCAGAGGAAGATCAAACAATTCCATCTTTTAAGAAGTCCATCAATTAAGAATATAGGTTGGAATGTATAGGTTTCCTCTTAGAGGATCCTGAGGAGTTGATTTTGCTTCAAGCCTTGAAGAAAAGCCTTGATTGTTAGGATAATTAGAGCATGTGGGAACAGGACAGATGGACAGCAAGGTAAACTGTATGCTTGAGATATATTATTTCATTTTGTGGCTGTCAGTCTAAAGGTTTGAGAGGAGTGAGATGCAAATGCCAGACCATGAGGAACAGAATATAGCAGAGGGTCTATGTTTTGAGGGTGCAGAAGGTAGTATATTTTTCCATGCTACTCTGTGGGCAGACTTGTTGATGCAGCTAGATAATATCAGATGGTAGCAGAAGGATGGTGGAGATATATGTTTAGGTCATTTGCAGCTGTTGGAATGGTGCAGGAGTAATTTCCTTATTAGCACAATGGTAAGCAGCTCTGAAATGATTATGCAAGTGGATAGTGGGATCGAATACAGCTGTGGAGAATCTTAGGAATCCAAAGAGGCTAAGATCACCACTGGGTGATCGGGAAGTAGATCAGGGCGGGCTGTGGATGTGATCTACCTGGATTTCAGTAAGGCCTTTAACACTGTTCCACACAGAAGGCTGGTAAACAAGCTGGGCAGCTCGGAGTGGGCCCAAAGCAGTAAAATGGGTACAAAGTTGGTTAAGAAACAGGATTCAGTGGGTGGTGGTAAATGGGATTCACTCTGAAGAAGGCAGGGTAACCAGCGGGTAGCACAGGGGTCAGAACCGGGCCGGTCTTCTTCAGTGTCTTTATTAGTGACATTGCAGGAGGGCTGGAAGAAAAGCATGCCTGTTCACGTATGACAAAAAATCTGCAACAGAGTGGACACACCGGGAGGGGATGAGGAAAATCTGAAAAGCTGGAAGACTGGTCAAAGAGTTATGCAACTGCGCTTCAATGCAAAAACAAAATTATGCACATGGGGCACAGAAACCCAGGGCAGCATACCAATTGGGTGGGGAGGTACTCGCAACCACCAAAACAGGAAAGGACCTGGGATCATCATATCTGATGATCTGAATATAGAAAATCAGTGTGATAAGGCAGAGGAAAAGCTCGCGGAATGCTCTGGTGCATAAGGAGAGGTATCATCAGCAGAAGAGGAGGTAGTCTTACCCTGTATAGATCAATGGTGAGAACCCACCTCAGGTACTGTGTCCAGTACTGAAGGCCCCATCCCGGAAAGAAATAGGTTGGGTGCAGGCATTAGAGAAGAGGGAAACCAAAATGGTGCAAGCCCTATGAGGAAAGACTCAAGGAATTAAATATGTACTTTCTAGAAGAAAGAAAGAAAGAAAGAAAGAAAGAAAGAAAGAAAGAAAGAAAAGAAGGAAGAACATGATAGAAATGTTCAAATATCTCAAAGGTATTGATAAGATACAGGAGGGTAGCATTTTACGTGAAAGAGATGCTCAGGGACAAGGGATCATGACATAAAGCTTAGGAGGAGACTCCGAGGGGATGTGAAATACTTCTTCTTAGAAAGGGTGGTGGACACCTGGAATGGCATCCCAGCAGAGGTGGTGGGTACTAAAATGGTAGCAGGATTCAAGCATGCATGGGATAGACACAAGTGGACCATAGTAATAGGATGGGGGTTAGGCTGGAGATTGAGTAGGGTCTGTGGTAGCACAGTAGATAGGGAATTTAGGAAGACTAGTTGGGCCAAAAGGTCCTTATCTGTCAATAACTTGCACCCCAGCATTTTGTTGGCCATTGCTGCTGCCTTTCTGCAATGCGCGAATTGTTCATTGCTCTCATGATGAGCACCACCAGATCCTTCTCCTCTTCTGTTACCTCCAGCCGCACCCCAATGGAAGCTTCTCCTTGGATGTTTTGTTCGAAATGCAGTACGTTGCATTTTTGCATTGAACCCCAGCTGCCATCAATCAGACCAGTCCTCCTGTAGCCCCGCCAACCAACCTGGTCATCCACCACTGCTCCCATCTTAGTGTCATCTGTAAATAGGCTGATTTTTCTGCTGATGCCCTCCGAGATGTCTGCAATAAAGATGCCAAACAGCACTGGGCTCAACACTGACCCCTGTGAACACCATTTGTCACAGGCTTAGGGTATGAGTATTTCCCACCTACCACCACCCTCTGCTGCCTATCTTTTAGTAAGCTTGCCACCCACCCAACCAGTTTTGCTCCTGTCCCTGTACCCCATAGCTTGCTCCCAAGTCTCTCGTGGTACTGAGATTGAAGGCCTTCACTGAAGTCTAGGTACAGGACATCCACGCATGGCCCCGTCCAATTTGCCTAGTTACTCACCAGGTTGGTCTGGCATGACCTGCCCATGGCGAAGCCATGCTGCCTCCCATCCTGCACCCGTTCACCTATAGTAGTGCCAGTATCCTCTCCTTCAGGATGGTCTTCATTAGCTTCCCTACTATGGATGTTAGACTTACTGGCCCATAGTTCCCCGGTTCATCCTTGAGTTCACTTTAGTGGAGGAAACCACATGAGCCAGTCTCCAGTCATGGGTACACATCCTGTGTCTAGAGACAAATTAAATAACCAAGGGTCCTGCCAGGACCTCTGCCAGCTCCTTAAAACTCTTGGATGTCGCCATCCAGTCCCAGTGCTTTGTCCATCCTCAATGCCCTTAACCTCTCCGTCATCCTCCCCCCATCTGTTTCTATCCTCCCTCCTACTATGGGTAGTGCCTCCTCCCTTTCTTTCATAAAGACTGAACAGAAGTAGCCATTGAACACTGCCTTTTCACCCCCCTTCCACCCATCTGCCCTCCTTCTTAATTCTTACAATTTAATCCTTACAGCTTCTTTTCTCCCTGAAGAAGTCTTTTCCAATTTTATGCCCTGTGCCAGCCTGAGTTCTCTTGCGCCTTGGCTGCCCTTACCCCCCTCCTGATCACTTCCTTTGCTTTTGCAGATACTCCTCCCTATCCTCCTCCCTCCCTGATTTTCTGTATCTCCTGTAAGCTGCTCTTTTCTCCTCACACTGTCTAACACCCTTTGCTTATCCAGCTGGGTTTCTTTCCCTAGCCTTCTTAGTCTGGGCCCTACAGCAAGTTTCTGTTGCCTCCACTATCCTCTGTCTTATCAGTTCCCACCTTTGTTGTGTGTCCATGCCCAGTTGAATTTTGCACAGGAACCACTATACCACTTCCCACATCATTTTAAAGTTGGCATTCCTGAAATCCAGTACCCTTGTGCCAGATGCCCCCCTCTTTAGTCATCTGTAATTGGAACCATACTGTCCAGTGGTCACTCCCCAGTGGTTCCTCCAACCTCATCCCTCACTCACTCTCTATTTGTAAGTACAAGGTCAAGAGTGTTACTTTTCCTAGTTGGTTCCTTGACCAACTGTACTGAAAGCTTTCCTGGAAGGCATCCAGCATTACCTGCTCCCTTCTGTTCCTTGTGGTAGGTGTGTCCCTCACCCCTGGCAGGTTGAAGTCCCCTACTATCACCATCTCCCTTCACAGTTCTTCCTGATCTGTTCTGCCAGTACCCTGTCCATCCCTTCAAATTGAGAGGGTGACTTGTACACTACCCCAGTCTTAGTTATCTCTTTTGGGATCCTGTAGTTGCATCCACAGTGCTTCTGTATCTCCCTCATCTCCCTCCTTCCTTACACATGTTAATCCCTCCTTACATACGCCCACCTCCCATCCCTTTCCCTTTTCCCTATCCTTCCGGTGTAATCTGTACCCGGAACCATCATGTCCCAGTCATGGATTTGGGTAGACCATGTCTCAGTTATAGCCACCAAGTCCACTTCTCCCTCCTCCAGGAAAATATGTAGTTCCACCCCTTATTCCCTGGACTCCTAGCATTTAGTGTTATCACTCTCAACCCTTGTCTCTACACTCTTCCCACTCTCTCTCCCTTATGTCTGCTCCTTAGTAGTTGCCTTCCTCCTTACCTTGCTGTTATGGGGGTAAGCCTATTTGGTTTCATATCACTGGGCCTCTGAACTCCTCTATCCATCCCGCTACCCCTCCCCAGTTTAAATGCTCCTCAATGCTTCCCTATCCTTGCCTTCAGTACATTATTTCCCTCCTCATTTAGGTGAAGTCTATCTTTTGGCGTACAGACTGCTGTTCTCCCAGGTCCCCACCACCCCTCCTACCTGCCCGTACCCTTTCCCAACACCAGGTCCACAGCCATTCATAAAACTCTTGAATTCTCCTTTTCTTGCCATACTTGCCTGGGAATGGGAAGTACCTCCCAGAAGGTGACAGATCTGCTCACTCCATCACACAGAGTACCAGTTCATCAAACCTCCTCTGTACCTCCCTTACTGTCCCATCAGCCAAGTCATTCATCCCCAGGTGTATTATTAGGTGAGGTCTTTCCCTTTCTCTGCTCCATATCTTATACGGATTGCCCACCCTTTCCCGTCTTCATTCATGGCATGGCTTCCACCCATATTCTACTGTGCCTCACCCTTTGCTGCCCCACCTGACCCCGTAGTATCAAGTCCCCAACACCAAGACATCTCCTTTCTTCCCTCCCATCTTCCCTTCTCCTCTCCTTCTTCTTCCTGCAAATATTCCCTTTTATTGTTGCTGTTTCTCCCCATGTTCTCCACTGTACTCAACCCTTCTTGCCACAATATACCTACTTCTCCATCACCCTCCCCACCTGTTTTGTTCTTTGTACCCATGGACTGCACTTCCCTTCCTCCTTCCCTCCTTTGATGCCAGTGTTAGAGTTTGGCCCCATCTGAGGCTTATTGTGTTACCATCTCCCTGTACTCCTTCTCTTATTCTCCTTGCGATTTGTTTCCCATACCTGTGTCACCCTCTCTGCCCCTTGTCCAGACCAGCCCTGTCACTCTTATCTCCCCCATCTTTTTCTTTTCCTGGATGTCTTTTGTGCTTTCCACATTCCTTCTCCTCCTAACAAAAATGTCTGTTCATCATCTTTGACACTTCCCCATTAGCCTTAGTACTTCTTTCTCTAGCCTCCTAAGCCTTATACAGACTGGGCACCCCATCCTTCACAGGGGTGTCCATGAATACCAATCCACAGTTATTACATCCCACAATCCTTTCTCCCTGTGATCTCTGTTCCCTCTTCCTGATTCTTTTGCCCCCTCCACTGACCCTCATTCCAGCCTGCCTACTACCTTGTTCCCTTCCCATACTTCCCCAATCTGTCACCCTGGTCCCATTACCCTTTCCTCCTCTTTGTTTAATCTGCTCCATTCTCCCTCTCATGGTACCTCTTCTTTCTATCTTGTCCCTGTCTGTTGGCAGCACTATTTACCTTATTTTCCAATCCCCCTACCCTGTGTGTGTGGCTGTGTTGTGTACAGAAATAAGATGACTGACAGTGTATGTATGCAGTCAGCAGGTACTGTACCATGTCACAGGCTACCAGTATAAAGGAAGTGATGCACTGGGGTGGGGTTGGGCCCTTCCTGACCACCAGAGACAATCAGCTACCCCAGCAAACCCTCACTGAGACACTCAACTGTATCAGCAAAATCCCTAAACAGGTACCTTTCCAACTTAAGTCGAAAGCACCATGGTACCAACTGAAAACATCAATAAGCTTCAAAAGAAACAATAATGGTCATAAAATCAGCGAAAATCAACAGATACTTCTCTGAGATGTGTCTGCTTCCTTCCCCAGCTCCACCACTCTGACTCAGTTCTACCTTCAGTTAGCAGTAACTCTGATGAGAGCCAAGGCCAGACAATTATTACCCATCCCCAAGCTACAGAGCCAGACACACAAAAAACAAACCAAAAATGACAGTTCCTGCAAATCCCCAAACAGGTACCTTTCCAGCTTAAGTCAGAAAGCACCCTGGTACCAATTGAAAACAACAATAAGCTGCAAAAGAAACTATAACAACAATAAAATCAGTGAAAATCAACAGATACTTACCTGTGATGTGTCTGTTTCCTTCAGCTCCACCACTCTGACTCAACCCACCTCCAGTAAGCAGTAACTGTAATGAGACCAAGGCCAGACAATTATCATCCCTTCCCCAAGTTACAAGGCTAGACACGCACAAAGCTACAGTTCCTGCAAATCCCACAAACAGATACCTTTCCAACTTAAGTTAGAAAGTACCCTGGTAGCAATTGAAAACAACAATAAGCTGCAAAAGAAACAACAACAATAAAATCAGTGAAAATCAACAGATACTTCCCTGAGATGTGTTCTTCTTCCCCAGCTCCAACACGGATCTGGCATTCCAGTTTAAGAGAAAATGTGCCCACATGATGAGATCTGAACAAATGGAAGAAGTATTAGTAAGGTAATAATCAAAGAAATGCCAGTGACTAAATGTGCCACATTAAGAAGGAATATGAAACTTCTCCTCGGAATAATCCTCATCGCAAAAGATGAGGTGTCCTAATAAGGATAGCAGTTTGCATTTTGTAAGGATCATTTGGAATGGATGAGAAGGAAGAGACTGGATCAGTAATGTTGAGCAGTTTGTTTGAGGCGTCTGAATCTGTAGATGCAGACTAAAGATTAAGAACAAATAAGTGAGGTGGATGGCATGGAATGAAGTTCATTAAGGAAGCCTTTGTCAAGGCCTGAGAGATGAAGCTGAATCAGATTCAGGTGAATGGCTAGAAAACAATTGCTGGAGATGAGGAATGTTTACAGTAGTCAAAAGTAGGAAATGTCAGCTGTGGTGGAAAAGAGGCAGGAAAATTGTGCCAGACCAGCTTTGAGTGGGTTTCCATGCCATAGCTGCAGACATGCAGCAGGCGCATGGTGGTGTAAAACAAAAGGTTTGTTGAAGTTGATTTTAATGACTTGATAAGAAGAAAATACATTCTGTTGTCATTTTATCCAAATAATTAAATGGTGCATAATATACTTGCTCAGACATTGGCGTAAGAGATGAATTGGAATTTGGGGATGAACAACAGTCATGAACTGAGAGGGCAAAAGGCTGCAAAATGACAAAATGACCTGCATGTGGAACAGGTAGGGCATATTGTTCAGCGCAGTCATGAATTGTAAGTTATCATTAGAGCCATCCAGGATACTCATAACTAACTCTCTATGAGGTAAGCATCAGTTTTGGCAGACACTCACCTGAGGTAATCAGAAAGCGCCACCATATTTGATAGCAAGATCAAGTTGTGAAGGAGTAAACAATTCACCTGACAGAGGTATTCCTGTTTTTCTTACTAGCTCAGGAGGCTGGAGCCAGAAGCAGTGATGGCTGTTGACACAACACCGTAGAATGGAAGGTGACAGAAAAGTCAATATTGGAACAGTATTATTACTAGGAAGTCCAGGAAGCCAATTCAGAGGTCCAAGATTCAACAGTTAACTGGAAGGCCTCAATTCCAGGATGCCATTATGAAATTAAACCATGCTATGGCTGAACCCTCTTGAAGAATGAGAATCTGTTACCATACCTCTCAACTGTACCACATTACAGTGAGCGTTCCTCATTTACTTCACAAAAGCTCTCTGTTCCACATTGTGAGAACTTGTTCCACATTCAGTATTAACATTTAAAGCACAAAAAATAGTAAATGATGCAAAATATATTATTCAATTAACAACAGACTTTCTGAACATAAATGCAAACATTTTAACTGTGTTCTGAGCCTCCTGGCAAAGATTTGATCAAGTGTTCCACATTTTGCTCATTTGTTCCACATTTTGAGAGGCAATGTTCCACATTTGAGGGACAAAAGGTTGAGAAGTATGTCTGTTTCTCCTTGAACTGAAATGATGCAGGAGTAGGAGTAGGTCTGTCATGAGATACAGTTAGATACAGATCAAACAGTTCCTGCTTTAAAGCAGAGGAAAAAGGTGGACCTTCAGTACTCAATGTGCAGGCGTCAGCTAGGAAAAATCCATTCACTTAATGCAGAGTTACAATTCTGAGGAGGCTTCCTGTTCAAATTTAGTGGAAGAACAGACTGCAGAATTTAAGTCTTGAGTTCAAACTGATTAAGTGAGTGACCAAGAGGGTTCAGTACACTGATAACTGTGAAGGATTACAAGGAGGATTAGATGAGTTTAAGTGGAACTCAGGGTGTTGAGCCATTTCTGAGGAGGTATCCACTACAAGCGGATGGATCCAGTGTCCTGAGTGATGCTGTGAGGATAGGACTTGATTCTAAGTACAGATTAGGCTATGCACGCAGCCACACAACTGTGGTTCTATAGGCCATTGCACTTCCACTATGTAGCTTATCCCAGGAGTGAAAGGAACTAATTAACAAATGAGAGGTCTCTGAATCAAGCACCCATCACAGCCTGTAGTATAGAGGTCCAAGGGAGGCGACACCACTGGAACACCTGAGCATGATGAACAAAAAAAAGAGGCACCGACCAGAAGTAGCAGAACGTACAAATATGGGCTGCAAGACAGACATTCAAAAGCTGCAAATGAGGGCAAGGAGGCTGTAGCTGAATTTCCCAGAGAAAGAAACAGATGGCCAGAAGGAGAAAGCAGGAAGATGGTAACCAGAATAGAAGAGCTGATGAAAACACAAGCAAGAAGACCCCAAAAGCACACCCAGAAGGAGAGACAGGTGGCAGCAAGCTGCAGACCACAATCAGCTGGGACAGAAATGCACAGCAAATGGGGGGCTAGAAGAACTGCAGCAGAAACAAGGAACCAGAGTGAAAAAAGAGCAAGACATCAGCACATTAATGAAAAGCATAGCACAGCAAAGAAGTCAGAAATGAAAACAAAGGAACAATAAATAGGGAGGACAGAGGCAAAGGAAACAAGTAGGCAGCAGAAATCACAACAGCAGCAGAAAAGGAGCATGTACAGCAGAACAAGGAGCAAATGACAGACAGAGGCAAACCAGACAGGAGCAAGGAGACACAAGGAGAAAGACACAATTCAAAATGGCAAAGAAAGCAGAACAACTGGAGGCAACACTAAGGAAAACCACACATGAAAAACACTAGGCAAGGAGGTGTGTGATTGTGTGACATATGTAGGCAGGGGACTGGAGACTGGCAGCCCCCAAAACCACTGGTGAAACCTTTAACTTCCATGGCAATGTTATCAGCTAGATCCAAAGTGTTGTACAACTTGTCCCAAGTTGCTAATTCTTCCAATTTAATCCAAACTCTGAGCTCCCAGACTGAATTCAAAGCTAGCACTGTGTTATTTTATGTTGGCTCATGCATGCTGAGCCAACATATTGCAGTAATATGTAGATTTGGAGCTGTGGTCACTGTTGAGTGAATGCAGGGCATGCATCAGTAGGTGTGTCTTTCATTCCCCAATCAGCCAGCAGCAGGCGATGACATCATACATCCTAAATGTGGCCACCAGATCAAAGAAAGGTTCGGCTCTCATTGCAGTGGGACCACAACACGCCTCCTGACATACGCATAACATGGTAGGCAGTGACTGCCGCCGCCCTACTGTCACAATGCCGATAGGAAGCCCACTACGCCATCGGCATAATGACCCACCATCCCATTTAAAATGTGTGTTGAGGGGTTCCCAATCCCCTCGGCATCATCGCCCCCAATGTTTTTCTTTGCCAATGTGAGCCCCAATCCCTGTGACATTTATCCATGTCTCAATTTATTTTGCCAATGGAGAGCCCATTCCCCGTCAACATAATGTCTCTCCCCACCGCTTTTATTTGTGTGCCAAGGGGGTGCCCAATCCCCTCAGCTTGTGTCTCCTCCCTTCAGTATGTGATGACGGGGTGTCCAATCCACATCAGCTACTACATCCCCCAAAAAAACACTTTGGTGGCATGCTAGAGCCCACCCCAGTGTGCCAATCACCTGCAAAAAAAAATCCCACAATGTTTTTTTAAAACCCTGTAAACAATAAAATGGTTCCTCGTGGTCTCCTGCCCCCCTCCACAACCTGCACCCACCCTCTGCACACCCTGCCTCCTCACACATCTCACCCCATACTTACCTCCTGAAGTGTGGCGCGACAATCTTGGTGGACCAGGAACACGTCTGCACTCTTTAAAACTGACCGCAAACTGAAGAAATGTTGGTAAGCTGTATAATGGTATAAATAGGTTTTTCAACTTTGTTGCATATCTCAGCCATTTTGAGGAATTTTGGCACAAATTTTCAACATGGGGTTATTAGGACCCCTCCTCATGGATCAGGAACTATCATGGTGTTATTCTGTCCCAAAAAGTGATATAGCAGTCATGGCACGGAATCACATTTGGAACCAATTAATGAAACGACAGTGCCACTGTTCATGAGGGGCTCTCAAAGCCTATGTTGCAAATTTAATTGAGGCTCAAAAAATGGCTGTTTTAGCGTGCATTGCACAGTTTCCACATGCTCATAACTTTGTGAATTTGTAATATTTTTACTCCTGATTTTCAAATTGGCATTTTCCACACTACACCTGTCATTTTACATATCCTGGCGAAATGTGTTTTTGCACATCTGGCGCAGAATAGCACAGTCACTGTGCAAGATCAGTTTTGGGACAGTTTGAGGAAATGACAGTGACACTGTTCATGAGCAGAAGTCCTAAAATGCCTATGTTGAAAATTTGGTGACAAAATTCCATTAAATTACTGTGTTACAAGTGTGCATTGCGCTTGATTTCCATGCACCCTAGTAACTCGCCAAATGCAATATTTTTATGCCAGCTTTTCAACATCGGCATTTTCACACCTCCTTATGAACAGTACAGCTGTCATTTTCACATCCTGCCTAAATGTGTTTTGTACCTGTGGCACACAATGGTGGCGCACAATGGCATGGTCACTGTCGTGAAATCAATATTTCAGACAAATTAACAAAATCACAGTACCACTGTTCATGAGGGAGGTCCCAAAATGCTTTTGTTAAACATGTGGTTAAAAAAATCTCAAAAATAATTGGGTTACAGGCGTGTGTTGCACAGTTTCTAAGCATGCTCATAACTTCACCAATTTTCATATTTTCACTCCAGATTTTCAACGTTGCCATTTTTACATCTCCTCATGAACAATACAGTTGTCATTTCTACATACTGCCCCAAATGCGTTTTATTCCTGTGTCGCCAAATGGTATGCCGCTGTGCTAAACCACCTTTCAGCTAACAAACTGATAGTGCCACTTTCCATGAGGTGGCCTCACAAACAGCCATGTTGAAAATTTGGAGTCAAAATACCAACACATGCCTATGGTGTTAGGGTTTCCAACTGTAGCACCTCACTCTGTAAAGACTGTCAGGCGTCAGTGGTGTGACTTGGGATGTGGCTGTAATGCTCAAGGCATTCCACCCCACCCACCCTGCAGCCAGTGACAGGCATCATGGTGTGCCTTGCATTGTTTGGCCACAAAGTTTACCCCATTCTCTTATACTGCACCCACCTCAGCATATTTCCTTGTGGAATGGGGTAAGTATAATGCCCAAAGACCCCAAAGCACAACACAACACTTATCAGTGTCTACAGGGTAGGGTGAGGTACAATGGTATGAGCATTATAGCTGACAACCAAAGACACACCCCAATGCCTGTTGGTCTCTACAGGGTGGGGTGGGGTTAGAGTCACTTCACTATGTCACTGCCATTCCTATTATGCGTCTCTAACTCCGGCAGTACCAATGCCAATGCCAGCGAGACAACATTCGGCATTGACAAATGCTCATCTTCTTACGCTGTGTCCATCAATCTTACTCAGGCTTAACAAGAGGCAGAAGGCAGAAAGTTACAAAGATGTGGATGTTTCACATTAGATAAGCAATGTATTATATGTTAAATGGAAACTTTGTTAACACCTTATTTTCCACCATTTCAAGATTCATTGAGATACAAAATAAAGTTTACTGAGATACAACTCATTCAATTCTTGGTCTTTGATTACTCCTTCAGAGGCTGTAGAAACAAGTGATCTTAAAACTGTCTCTCCACCATGTTTCTGCCTTTTACGTATGAGCATTGCATTCCTAATGTCCTCTGACCCTTTCTTTTACAGGTTCTTAGCTATGCTGGTAAGAAAGTGATTAGGGGACTTATATACTTGTCCTAGTACAGACAAAATGTTTTAAACCATTAATAATTGTTCACATTTCTGTAAAACCCTCTGAAATCCTTCTATAACCTTGCAACCCAGGCTGATATTTTAATCCTGGGTAAAGCAGTAGTTCAGCAGCTAAACTATTTTAAAAGGACCTGTGAATATTAAGAAAAGCCTTAAGCAGTAAGTCAAGTAAAAGAATCGTGTCCATTTTAATCTGTTTGTCAGCTGGCAGACAGCCTCAAAGGTATAAGATTTCCATGTCTGCATGCTCAACAGAAGAAAATGAACTGAGTTCAGAAGGACACATGAACAAGTGTCACAAGCAGATGACTAAAAACAGGCAGCTTCTTCAGCATGTAGATAAAATAAAGTAAGCAAATTGAATGCACTTGGAAAATACATATGGTTTGGTTTCTGTATATCTCTCCAAACAGCATACTATACTTAATGGAGTACACAGCATTATAAGTATTGAAACCCTTGTGTGGGTCTGACTCCCCTCATGCTAATGCTACTGTGCCTCAAAGTGTAATAAACGTCTAACAATAAAAATAAAGTTTGAAGTGTTTTGGCTTTTAAGGGGCTAGTGTAGCCAAAACAGGCAGACAGGAAAATAATATGAAGTTTAAGTAGAAGTCAGCTGTAACTTTTATTTCTGAAGTATTCTTCCTTTTCCTTTTGCTCAACAGAAAGTATTCTATGTGATTATATTGTCCTGGATGTGTGGAACAGCCCTTAGCCCTAGCAAAATGACATATATCTAACTCTACTGCCCACACAACATCAGCAGCATTGTGATCTCACTGACTGTTACATCACAGGTGAATGACCTGGCAGTCACTCACTTGCTGTTCCTAAGTGGCAGTGATGTCACAGTCAGTGAGGTCACAAGTCTGATGATGTAGTGTGGGGGCAATGAAATAGATTTGTCAGCTGACAGGTTAAGAGCTGCTCCACACATCTACCTACTATCAGGTAATCAATCTTATAATTAAACAAAGGAAAATAAAAGTACCTCAGATATAAAAGATAATGATTGGCTGCTTTTAAAATCTATTATTAGTTTTAGGCAGTACAGTAGCTCTTTAAGTTTTTTAAACATTGTGGACTTATTGACTGGATCATTTTCAACTGATACGAAGTTACACTGATAACACTGACAGGATTTTCCAAATTTCACTTCTACGTACCAGCCTGGATGCACTGTAGTGCCTTGCAGTAAATGGCAAGTCACAAAATTCTGCATGACAAAAGGATTAATTGCTGTTGAATTGCATTGTTCCCTGCAGCATGTTGCAGTAATTTCAGTAATACTGCAATATTGCATAGCACCCTGGCTGGCTGTACTTTATTACAGTCTGGATCACTCTATAGCAAACGACATTTATAAAGGATGGATCCACCTTGCCAAAAGCCAAAAGCTGTGTCCGCAACATTACAAATCCCATTTATAACATACTCTCTGGCCCCTGTATAGAATATACTGTGAGCTTCTCTGTGCCTGGTTACAGCCTCTGAACTGCACGCTAGCTGCCTACTAATTATCACCTGATTATTCAGCTTGTTTGTCAGACACTATAAAGGTGTTGCCCTCACCTCTGGACAGATATTCAAAACGTTGTCTATTTGGCAAAGTGATTACACATTGTTGGCCCAGGGTTTGCATCAGTGCATAATATTGAGAGGGAGCTTTTGCACCGACAGAGTTAGCAAACACAAACAAAATAATGCATGTAGTAGGCAAAGGGGAGGGGCAGGGACAGGAGTATCCATGCAACATAATATTCAATTGCACCAGCACTGCACAAAAGGCATAGCACAGGCCACTTTCCCAGTGTCATTAGTGCATGCTAAACCCCAACCTCTGGGCAACCCTAGTTGCTGCTGGAATCACTGTAGAAAGCAAACAAGTTGGCAGTTGGAAAAGCACACCCACTCCCTGGTGTTTAGTTGCCCCATCCACTGATCTCTATGCTCACAAATGTAAAAATGTCCTTGGTATCTACTAGTCCCCTTTCACTCAGATTGCCAGTTGCTGAAGTGTACACTTAATCCCTAGCACTAGAGGTCCCCCTACCCTCTGCTGCGCCAGTCCCATATATTACAAAATATTTCTTGGCATCTAGTGGCACCCCTTCTGCACCACCAGCACCAGCAAACCCACACCACTAAGCCCTCCCCACCTTAAGCACTGGTCCCACAGATCCCATACAGTTACCTGACAGGTAATCATAGAAACACGGAAACACAGAGTTGTTGGCAGATAAGAATTCTTGGCCCACCTAGTCTGCTCTAAATTCACTACCTATAGTACCACCTGAGACCTACTTGGACTCCAGCTTACATCCCCTCTTGCTTCTAAGTTGACCTTTTGTCCATCCATGCATTCTTAAATCCTGTGATCATTCTAGCCCCCACCACTTCCTCTGGGAGACTGTTCCAGCACCAGTACACTATCTGACTGAATATAGCATCCTCAGTGTAGTGGGTAATGAGCAAGTGCAGCACAAAACTTTGCAGTCCACTTTGTCCATTTCTGAATGTCAGGCCACTGATGTCTGGTACTTACTGTACCTGAATCCAAAGCATTACTCCACAGCACACATTACCTTTCACATAGCCTCCCTCTCCGTTGATGCAGCAAAACCTTATCAATCTCATTTGCTGCTCAGTTCCCAATCAGCCAGAAATTGCAGTTCCCATACCTTGGTTGGCAGAGGAAGGAGTATGATCTTATTTTAACTCCAGTGTGCGAGCTGTGGTGAAGGAGATTCAAATTTAAGATTTCAGGATATGGTGAACATAAACACCCCATTATAATGGCAAAACTTGCTTATGTGAAATGCCTGTTATTTGAGGGATCCAAGGTAACAGATTTACAGTCTTTTCAAATTAAGTCCAGATGTGGTCTCCATCATTACCCCATGGATAATATATTTTTATCAGGGTTGGTAAGATGCAGTAGTTAAATTTTGAGTCCTCCCATATGTGTGAATCCTACTTGTCCATTCCACTTTAAGTTTATAGGAACTGTTAATCCACCACTGTGAAGTTATACTGAACATTGCCCACACTTTTATGGCGTAACTGCTTAGGAAGCCAAAACAATCCATCCTTATGTATATTCAGTTATGTATGTGAAAAATAGTTGTACACTGCACAACTGGGCACAGACTTGGGATCCTTTTGTACACGAGTGTCATCATATATTATAGTACATGTGGACTCTGTCTTTCAATCACAAATCAGAGTTAAATAGGTTATTCCCAGCAAACTCATAACTGTTTTTGTTCTCAATAAAAAACTGCAGAGAGCTCACAACAGTCATATTTTGTCAAAAAATAGTAGTGACATCATCATCTTATCTTACATTCTCATTGGTCTGCTCTCACAGCAGCAAATGTAAACAAGTGCAGTGCAGGGAGTGTGGGAGGCGTAGTTACCACTAACGTAACAAATTCTAGCCAGAGCCAGTATGGCTGCAGCCAGGCTTAGGGAGGAACATGGCAGAATGTGCCCCGTGTCCAAGATGGCAGCTGGAGTTCACAGTCCATGTGCGATGACTTGAGCATGCTCACTGAATCCATGGGCATGGTGGCACAGTCTGCCATCTCCAAGATGACCACTGGAGTTCTCTGTGCGTGTGCAATGACTTGCACATGCATCCTGTTAGAATATCTCTCCCAGTGCAGCCCAGCCTTCCATTGATCCCTATCCTCTGCTTTGTCACACTGTTCTGGCACTTTAAGGTAATCAGATACCATCAGATATGAGAACCGAAGGTCCCTTTCCTGCTCAGTGACTGACAGTAACCCCATCCTATATTCAGTTTCTGGGTTTCTATGCCCTTGGTACATAATTTTGTACTTTTTGGCATGAACCCCAACTGCCATGTTTTTGACCAATCCTTGAGTTTCCCAAGATCCCTATGCATTCCTCTACCCACTCCCAATTGTACAACCTGTTAAAGATTTTGTATCATCTACAAAAGCATACCTTCTTCCAGGTCATCTGCAGTGGCATTTATAAAATCATTGAAGAAGACTGGTCCCAGTACAGAGCCCAGTGGCACCTCACTGGTCATGCTTCTATCCATAGAGTGAGTAACATTAGCCACCACACTCCGACTCCTATCAATTAGCCAATTTCTAGCCCAGTTCACCACTCTGGATCCCACCATTTCTAGCCCAGTTCACCACTTTGATCCCACCCTAGGACACTCAAGTTCTTAGTCTGCTGTTGGTACAGTGCTTTTCAATCATTGCTACCAAAACAAACAAACAAACAAACAGATACATGTAATCTGTGGACCCTGACTCCTATATGGCAATGCCAGGACTAAGTTTTGTAATTGTACACTTGTCCGCTGTAAACATATCTTTGCACATTACTGTATCAGTGCATTTGTATGGCTTTATTACTTGTGTTAACCTAAGGCTTTGGGATTTGTTATTCTTATTTTCATATAACTGCATATTGTGGCTTAATTCTCAGTTACTGAAGGACTCCACCATCCTGGATAAACTCAAGGAATTTATTCTTGAGTTTTGCTCAAAATATAGGATCTGTCCAATCTCTCAATGTCCTCTAGGGGCAGCAAAGAGCTCTGTTAGGAAGAATGCATTCAGCTAGTGACCAAATGAAAGAAAATTCAAACTGTATAATGGAACGGTTACTGAATGAAATCCAGCAGATTGAATACTTATGTAACTTGAACACTTCTCTGATGTATGGTCCCATTTGAACACGCTATGTGCACTGTATGCTGGGGGTACTAGTAGTGCAAGGGGAATCGGCTATTTTCAAACTACAACTAGATACCTGAACTCAGAGGAAAAGCCGGAAAGTTGTTAGCCCGTTTGGCTGTGATAGCAGGAGTTAGTGAGGGTTATTAAAGGTCTTCAATCTAGTCTAGCCTCATGTTATTAAGAACCCTAGAGCTATTTCTGCTGTCTTCAGGCCTTTAATAGCTCCTTGTACAGGGATGATGGATGTGACTCTTCCATGCCAGAGAAAATATTGGCCTACCTAGATGAGGTAGAACTTCCTCTTTATGACCAGCAAAGGAATTGCTCAAGGGTGGCATTTCCCACAAGGTCACACAGGCCATAACACAGCTACCATTAGATAACTTTTAAATAAATAAATTAATAAAGCCCCTGTACCAAACAGCTTCATGAACAAATTTTACAAAGTCTATTTGACAGAGCATCCTTTTCTTGACTGACCTATTTAGCCATCTTTTCCCTCAGGCCTATCTGACATTTCTTTGATGGAGACGGGTATTACACTGATACCCAAACCTGGAAAAAATAACTTCTAGCTGAAAACTAGTGGCCCATGTCACTGATCAACAAGGACCTAAAACTTCATATGAAAATATTGGCTAACAGGCTCTTTCATGAATGGGACAGGTTGATCAGTGGAGAGCAGGTATATTGGAGCCCACCAGGATGAAGTGCAGTGTCACAGGTTTCCTGCATGACAAAGGATTAACTCCCATTGAAATTGCATTGTTTGCTGCAGTAACTCTGCTGCAGAATTCTGCAGAGTTGGGTTTCATCCTGATGGGCTTCACTGTAGGATTTATGAAGGACAGGAGTCCAATAACCATCTACAAAAGCTTCATCACTTACTTTCCACATCTGGAGAGGACAGGGCAGTTGATAGAGTATGTTGGCAATACATGTTTGCAGTATTACGTCGTTTGGAATCCCTGAAAAAATGTATCCAATGGGTCTGAGTCCTCTATCAATATCTGTCTGCTAGAATCTGGTGTAATGGTGTGCTTCTGACAAAATGCACTTGCAATGAGGGACTCAGCAGGGTGGCCATTGTCTCCATTGCTTTTTACTCTTTACATGCAACCCTTAATCCACAGCTTGCATAATAATACATCAATAAAGGGCATTTTAGTGGGGACCACCTGTTCTTAAATTTCAGCATATGCCGATGACCTGTTGTTACATATTGAGGACCCTTTAGCCTCAATTGCAGTGGTTTTAACAGAAATTAAAAGGTTTTCAGAAATCTCTGCTTACAAACTAAACTTAAGCAATACAAAACTGTTAGCCCTAAATTCACTGTTCTCTAAACAAGCAATATTAAACATGGGTTTGGCTAGAGAATCATGCACCCTTACTTACCTGGGTATAAACATTTCTACATACCCTACTGATCTTTGCAAACTTGATCTAGACCCACTTGTGCATACAATAAAGTTGGATCTTCAACATAGATAGTGCTCCCATTGTCCATACATGGTGCATTAATGTCATAAAGATGAACCTTTGCCATAGCTCCTGTATCCCTTAAGCATGTTTAGCATCTTTCTTTCCAAACATTGGTTTTGCTGGCTTCAGAGTTCATGCAATGATTTTCTCTGGTGGGAAGGATCACACATCAGTCTTATTTCAGGTTAACAGCCCCACAATATATAGTGGGTCTTTGTTTCTCTAACTTTTCTGTATTATAGAGCCCTTCATTGTAGTAAATGTCTCCTGTTAGAATTGGTCACCGATAATGGACAGGAGAATGCATATGTCCCTCTTTGGCTCAGCATTGAGCAGGAATTATGCTGAACTGTGGATCTTCACCTCAGTAGTCTTCTGTTTATTAAACCCCCGCATGCCCTCCTCCTTAAGACAAACCCAAATGTACTGGTCCCTCCGAGCCCATTTTGAATTGGTTTCATCTAGGACATCACTGGTATAAAGATGTTTCCCAGCCTATTATGGGAAATTCAAATGTTCTATTGGTCACTGCCCCATCACTCCTTCCTTCTGGCCACAGTTACCACTTTCTTCCGTCTACTCTGTTATGGAGGGTGACCATTTACTCCCCTTGCCACTCTTCAAGAGCAACACAATTTGCCTAGTTCCTTTTTTTTAATATTTTCAATTAATTCACAATTGCTGCCCATTGTGGCCCTGTTCCCTGGATGAGAGCAGCGGGGGATAGTTTGGAGCAAGGTTACAAAATCAATTACAGATCTGTCCTAGTCCCACAGCCTGCCAGCCACCCTAGCAAAGAACCCCTGCAAGTGATATGTGGAACACAGTCAACAGCGTTATACTAGAAAGCTTTGGGAAACATGTACCCACAGTTACTAAGTATGAAGCTCAGGAATTAAACCAAAATGACTCACAAAGCATATTAAAAACAAAGAAAGAAAGAACAGACTATATAAATCATATATAGTTAACAAGGACAAAAATAACTGGCAAAAATACAAAAGCAGTCAAAAGAAATGTAAGAAAACTATCAGCAAATCAAAAAATATGGAATCTAATATAGAAAAACAACAAATAAGGGCAGCTACTGTATAAAAGTTTTACAGCTATATTAATTCTCTGAAAGAAAGGAAGGAAGAAAGAAAGGACTGATACAACACAAGCATGAAATAATAAGTGAACCATCAGAACAGGCTAATATCTTTAATGCATACTTCTGCTCAGTGATTGCTAAAAGAATAAAATCTACCACATTACTGACTGTACTTCAGATAAGAAAATTACTATCTCAGAAGAAGAAATTAAGAATAAAATTGAGAAACTAAAACCAGGCACATTCACTTGCCCAGATAATGATATCTAGTTTAGACAATAGGTCCCAAAGACTGAAAATTAATGGTTTTCACTCTGGGTATGGAATAATAACTAATGACACACCTCAGGGATTGATGCTTGGACCAGCAATTTTCCAAATCTTAATTTCAGACCTTACAGTAAACCTGTCAAACTGGGCTGTGACAGGATATGTGACCAGATGCATTTATTCTTTATCTGTTTATTTAGGATGTGACCAGATGCATTTATTTTTTCTATTAGTTTAAAATCATTCTTCTGTTACAGGTTCTGTTGCTGACTTTCTCATGGGAAAATTACTGACATGATAGCAGGCAGGAGACAACTAAGCCATAAAGCAATTGTGAGGGTCTTTCCTGTGATATGTTCCCATGTCAGACAATGGACCCAAGTGCATGTCATAAAACCTTTTAGAGAGAACAAGGAAGTTGAGTACACAAACACACACACACAGCAGGCACACACTCACTCATGTGGGGTGGGGGTTGTGGAAAATTACCACTCAAAGAGTGAAGTCACTCCCTCACAGCCAGAAGGGTATAAACTGAGGGAGTGGACTAGGTGCTCTCTCTCTCGGACATTCAACATTGAAAGAAGAGAGCCCTGCTGAGCTTGCTTGGTAAGGAAGCACAGCTGCGGAAGTGTCATCTTTAGCTAGCAGCAGGTACAGGGACTTTATGTGAGATTAAAGTTCAGATTTTTCTAACCATCAACTGTCTGTGTAACTCTATTTAATATTCTTAGTAAATTGTAAACATTTTGTCTGACTGTAAATCTATCCTGTTTGTACATAACTGTAGTATTTTCTAATAAAGAATATATTTTGACAGAACTAGTGTCTGCCTCATTATTAAACAGGAAATATTTCTACTGGACCCTATTTGCAGTCTGTCTCCAAAGTGTACGCTACTAATCGATATTGTGTTGACCTTTCTGAGCCTGAGCATTGAGGGCAAAAGGCAGTTTCCTGATTCCTGGTAAAAATCAAGTGGTGGCAGAGAATAAGAAGTCCCCGACCAAAACTGCCTTGTAAGCAGAGATGGCCCAAGGGACAGTGTTTATCACAACTGGTGGCAGAGTGGTGTGGATCAGTGCACAGATTTAAAGCCAGAATGTGTGTGCAGTGCTTCCCTATAGAGGCAGAAACTCTCAGGGAGAGGTAAAGACTTACCTAGCACATGGGGTGACAGAGTACCAGTAGAAATATACCTTAACAGTCACATAACAGGATATACAAAGATTGCATTGCTTACTAATGTTTTTTATTTCTAGAAAACAGCTTAGTACAGCATAGAAAAGATGAGAGCCCCAGCATGTGGCAGATTTAATGTGCAGCAGTTTCGTGAGCTGTGCTCAGACAGGGAATTGTCTATGGGGGCCTGACCAAGGAATGGACTCATTGAAGCCCTGTCAGGCAAGACCGAATGTGAAGGGGGAAGGCAGTGTCAGAGGTGTATGACCAAACACCTGTGCAGCAGGTAGACACTGATGAAGGTGACCAAGGTAGCAAGACTGAGGTCACAGTGGCTGAGTCAGAGTGGCACCTCAGGTTACAAGCTGTGAAGCAGTACAGCCCAAACCTGAGCAAAGAGCTAGTGCAGCAGAGGCTCAAAATCAGTTAGAGATCATGAGGATGGAGCTTGTGCTGAAGGAGGCTAAACTACAGAGGGCAAGGCTTGAGACTGAAAGGGAGAGAGTAAGGCTGAGACTGAAATCCTGAAGCAGGCAGAAAGAGAAAAGGAGCACACAGAAAGAGAGAAAGAATGATAGCACCGAGATCCAGAGACAATGGCATAAGAAAGAGATGATGAAATTGTGCCAGCAAACACCACAGCAAACCATAAGTAATGGCATGGGAGTCCAACCCACAAAGCCAAAATTAATTCTAAAATGTTTCCTTAATATCAGGAGGGAGATTATCTTGATTTGTTTTAAACTCATTTGAGAAGGTATGTGTGCAGTTTAAATTGAACAGGGCTCCATGAATGACCCATCTTACACCATTACTTACTGGCAGTGCTTTGCATGCATTTGCTAGAATGGATGATCAGGACTGTATGGACTGTGATAAAGTTAAAAGGGTGTTACTGAAACATTTTGAACAGGCTCCTGAGGCTTATAGGCAAAAATTCTGAGAATTAAGAAAAGGCCCAGGAGTCAGCTATGTAGGACTGCATGTCCAGATGTATGCCTATCTAGATGACTGAGTGGATGGGGCTAAAGCTAGGACTGTAGAGCAAAGGAAAGATTTGTTTGTACGGTATCAGTTTCTTTAAAATTGTAACTGAGGTCCTGCATGTATGACTATTGGACTGGGCATACAACTCCACAAGGGAGGCAGCAGTTGATTTGTATGTGGCCAGCAGACACACATGCATCATAGGAACATTGGGGTGGGACAGCACATGGTTTTAAAGAGACCCAGGAGGGCAGCCTAAAGTAAATCAGCCTGCACCCAAGCCAAAACAGAACCCACTGGTCCTAAGGAAACCAGTAGCAGGGGTCACAAAATGCTGGATTTGCCAGAAGTGGAGCATCTGTCCTGTGACTGCCCTAAAAACATGAACAAAAGGTAAATGCCTGGGGAGGGTGATCAAGACAGTACCCAGCAGATAGCAGCCTGCACACACACTGTAGTGCCATGAAACCCTTCCATGCATATTTATTTTTATTCATTTATTTAGTTTTGTTGAACAGGTAAGTACACTAGACAAATTCTGCCTATTTTAGCCATGACTTGGGAGAAGGATACACATGAATGTCTACTGACCTTGAACCAGATTAAGCTGTTGGTGGTATTTTTGGTGAATGGGGGAAATTTGGCCAGGGCATGAGGGAAATTCCCTACTCTTTTGAGAAGTGCCATGGGATCTTTAACATCCACCTGAACTACCACCAGAACAGGCAGATGGGACCTTGGTTTAATGTCTCATCTGAAAGACGGCACCTCAGGAGTGCAGCACCCCCCATGCTGCACTTGCAATGTCAGTATTGGGATTTAACCCAAGTACCTGGTATGGGATAGAACCCACAGCCTTCTGATCTCCTGGCCTCATAGGCAAGTGTGTTACCTGCTGAGCCACTGACACAGATATGCATATGCACCATATCCTAGTTAATGGGACAGTAACACAGGGACTGAAGGACACTGGCACCACCATCTCCACAACCCTTAGAGTGATCCAGTAATCCAGTAGGTCCTGGTCTCACCTGTGGTCCTGATCCTCAAGAAGGATGGTACCACATGGTTCTGTGTCAGTAGCTCAACAGCTGCACAGAGTTGGATGCCCCATGCCCAGATCAGATGAAACCTTGGAATGGCTTGGGACACGGTTCCTGACCATGAGAGACCAGACAAAGGTCTACTGGCAGGTACCCCTAACCCCTGCAGCTAGGAGAGGTCTGCTTTAGTCACCCCATTTGGCCTATCTGAATTCTGAGTAATGCCATTTGCAATGAAGAATGTACCAAAACCATCCAGAGGCTTCTGGATCACATTCCAGCTGGGACAGGTGAATATGCACTGGCATACTTGGATGACATAGCCATTTACAGCCATACATGGGTGGATCATGTCAGGCACAAGAGGGTTCCACCAACTGAAGGCTGCAGGGCTGACAGTTAAGGCAGAAAATGCCAAGTGGGCATGGCTGAAGAGTCCTGCATTGGGCACTGGGTCAGCAGTGGACACATTTGTCCAGAGCCTGAGAAGGTTAATGCCATCCAGGCATGGCCCACCCACCATGAACAAACAGGTAAGTGCATTTCTGGGAACAGCCAGGTACTACAGGAGGTTGGTCCATCACTACAATGATGTAGCCAAGCACCTGATAGACAAGTAAAAACAATACTAGTCATGGACTTCAGACACACAGACTTTGACATGATGAGAAGGACAATAAGGGAGACAATGGAGGGTGGAGAATATAGTGGCAGTGGAGGAGTTGTGGGAGTTCATCAGGGAGGAGTACCACAAGCCACAGAAATGTGCACAAAAAGGTTAGGAAGAGAAAGAGGGGAGTAGACCACTTTGGTTCACAAAGGAGGTTGTGGGGCAGTCAGGAAAGGAGGAGGGCTTTCAAAAAATTTAAGAGGGCACTCAGTGCAGAAGATAAGGAAGAGTATAGGGATAAGAGCAGTCTGGCAGGGAAGAAGATCAAAAGGGTAAAAGCAGATACTGAGGAGAAAATAGCAAAAAGGCCAAAAGGGGATAAAACTTTTTAGATATATGATGGAGAAGAGGAGGGCAAGGCTGAGGCTTACTAGGCTGAGTGGGGAGGGAGGAATAGAATTGGAAAGGGCTGTGAAAAAGCAGAGTTATTAAATAAGTACTTTAGCTTGGTATTCATAGAGGAGGAGGATGGTAAGGGATCTGAGCTAAAGTCAAGGGAAGGAGATAAAATGGGTGAATCACAGCCCATTCACAGTGGATAGGGTATAGGCAGAGCTAAATAGATTGAAGGTGGTCAAGGCAATGGGGCCTGATGGGTTACACCCCAGGGTGATCAGGGAATTGAAGGAGGAGTTGGCCACACCATTGACAAGGCTCTTCAACTTATCCCTGGATATGGGGACAGTGCCGGAGGGCTGATAGAGGTGGGCATAATGCCTTTACACAGTGGAGGTGGTAAGGAGGTGAAGGAGAACTATTGACCTGTCAGCCTCACGTCAGTGGTGGGGAAGGTAATGGAGGCATTAATCAAGGAGAGATTGGTGGATTACCTGGAGGAGAGTGGCTTGCAGGACAGCAGACAGCATGGCTTCACAAAGTGGAAGTCTTGCCAGACAAGCCTAACTGAGTTCTTTGATTGGGTGACTAAAGTGATTGACTGGGGAAGCAGTGGACATGGCCTATCTGGACTTCAGTAAGGTCTTCAACACTATCCCCATAGGAGGCTGGTGAGCAAGATGGAAAGCCTGGGGTAGGTTGGGAAAATAACAAGCTGGGTGGGTGCCTGGCTGGCAAGAACTCAGAGGGTGGTGATAAACAGGGTGCACTCCAGGATGACAAGGGTGAAGAGTGAAGTGCCACAGGGGTCAGTTTGGGTCCGCTCTCTTCAACATCTACATCAGTGATATTGCAAAGGGTTTGAGGGGAGGTTGTGCCTATTTGCTGATGATAAAAAAAAATATGCAATAGGTTGGACACCGGGTGATGGATGAAATGATGGGGACTTAAAGATACTCAAGAAATGGTCTGGGATGTGGCAGCTGAAAGTTAATGCCAAGAAGTGCGTCATGATGCACTTGGGCAATAGGAACAGAAGAGCAGGGTACACCCTAGGCAGTGAGGAAACCAAAGGAACAAAACAGAGAGGGATCTGGGGATGATAGTCTCTTTGAACCTTAAGGGAGGAATCCAATGCAGCAGAGCAGTGGGAAAGGCCAATAGAATGTTGGCATGCATAGGCGGGGCATTACTAGCAGAAGGAGAAAGGTAATAATGTCCCTTTACAAAGCCATGGTGAGACCACACCTGGAGCACGGGTTCAGGTCTGGATGCCTCATCTCCACAAGGATATAGATGCATTGGAGAGGGTTCAGAAAAGGGCAAGTAAGATGGTGCAGGGTATGCAGGAAAGACATACAAGCAGAGGTGTAAGAGGCTGGATCTGTACGCTGGAGACAAGGAGGAAAGGGGAGACATGATTGAAACTTTTAAATATGTAAGGGGCTCAATAAAGTGGGAGAAGAGGGTTTACTTAAGAGGAAGGAGGGGTCAGAACTAGAGGGCACAGCCTCAGACAGCAAGAAAAAGATACAGGGGCAATGTCAGAGAACATTTCTTCATGGAAGGGTGGAGGAGCCCTGGAAGGGCATGGGACAAGCATGTGGAGCTGAGTATTAGGGGAAGGGTGGGGACTGGCAGGAAAGAGAGGTGTAGGAGGAAAAAGGGCCAACTAGATGGGGTGGTATTGTCCTTTTCTGCCACCAACATTCTATGATTCTATGATTCTGTGAAAGTTCTCTGGACAGAGGACTGAGACTCTGCCTTCCAACAGTTGAAGGGGCATTATGTGTCACCCATGCTCACTAGCCCCAGTTATGACCTACAGTTCATAGTGCATGTAGATGCCTTGGACCATGGCCTGGGCACTATCCTGGCCAGGTTATACCACAAGGGAGAGAACCCCATGGTGATGTGACTGAGCTGGAAGTTTCTGCCCAGGGAAGAGGCTTAAGCCACAACTGAGAGCGCATGTCTGAGGATAGTGTGGGTCCACTACAAGCTGCAGCCACGCTTGTACAGGCAGGAGTTCACTGCGGTCACAGATCATAACCCCTGACATGGCTTCATAGGACTAGTGGGCAAAATACAAAATTATTGCACTGGAGTTTGATCCTACAGTCTTATAACATGACATCCAGCACTGGAGTGGTGTATAGAATGCCAATGCAGATGGACTGTCGAGGAAGGGCAAAAGGCATGGCATGTTCCTTAGGGCACTCCTAGTCCCTACATAAATGGCAGCGCTCTCTTGGGGGTTAGCCAAAAGAGACATGCCTTCATTGTCTGGGAGAGCGGCGATGTGACAGGATATGTGATCAGATGTATTTAGTCTTTCTCTGTTAGTTCTGCATGTGACAAGATATGTGACCAGATGCATTTATTCTTTTTCTGTTAGTTTAAAAACATTCTTCTGTTATGGGTTCTGTTGCAGACTTTCTCAGTGGGAGATTACTGGCATGATGGGAAGCAGGAGACAATTAAGTCATAAAGCTATTGTGAGGGTCTTTTCCTGGGATGTGTTCCCATGTCAGACAATGGACCCAGGTGTATATCGCTCAAAGTTCAAATTAATTTTATTGTTCAGTGACAAGCTTTACAACATACAATCAGCAACAGAGCTTACATACTGTAGGGTCATATGAGTAAAATGTAAATATAATTTGTATTATTATGTTTAAAAACAATTGATAATATCATTCAATTGCAGCAATATTAAACATCTTGACATCTGTAAATGTCCCTCAAATATAATATACATAGATATACACTAAATTTCTAAGCAGTCCTTTAAAAATGTTATACTTTTATGGTTATTGTACTTGAAAATGCCAGTGCCTCCAGTATTCTTATAGGCTTTTCCTACTGTATGTAAGGAACAGACAATATTGCCTATAGGGCTATACATCACATAATTCATAAGTATAAGTTGCCAAAAAAACCCTACAAAATTTATGTATGATCATACATTTCAAGAACTTAATACAAATTGATTCATTTGGTTGGCAGGAAGGGTATCAAGGTTGTCCAGGATAGTTCAAGCCATTCACTTCTCCTTTTTGAATATAAGGGACACAATAACAACACATGTTTCAAGTCATCTTCGCACTAGAGACCACACCTGCAATGTGAACTGGAGAAACCAGGTCTCTTCTGATTAAAATGTTTATAATTGGCGTTGTATAATTCCAAACTAAATTTTGTAAGTAATTACCTTTTCTGAGAATTAAAGAAATTAGGTAAGGCTCCAGTTGGTGTGTAGTTTTGATTGTCTTGTACCATCGCTAATGTTTTCACTTCAAGAGTCTTTGGAAATCTTTTGCTATTATGTGTCCCTGTCCCTATTTTTGATTTGATAAATAATATCTTCTTTGGGTTTAACATACATTTCAAATAATAGGTGACCCAAACTTAAGGGGAAATATGCTTATTTTAATGAATTGAGTAGAAGGAAATTTAAATCCTCTTGCAGTACTGTATATGCTGTTTTCTCCTCTAGACAATATCTGGGCAGACAAGACTGGCAACTTTTTGTACTGAAATTTCCAGCATGGCTTTACTACCGGTAGGTCATGTCAAACAAACCTTATTAGTTTTTTCGAACATGTTAGTGACGCCTAGATAAGTGCCTTCCAGTGGGCAACATCATACTCTTGGATTTTGAAAAAGCATTCAACATTGTTTCCCATAAAATGTTGATCAAACAACTTCATAATATAAATTTGGACATGTACTTAATTAAGTGGATATCAGCATGGTTATACAACAGACATCAAAGGATGGTTGTGCGAGGGCATAAATCCACCTGGAGCCCTGTCACCAGTGGAGTACCGCAGGGATCTGTTCTTGGGCCTTTACTTTTAATATATTGATAGCAAGTATGCAAACAACAAAATAAGTTTGGATAAATAAATATGCAGATGATTGCACATTGGGCTGTATTGTGAACAGTACTGCATCTGCAAACACTTTCAAGACAATTTAAATAAATTAACATCATGGGCAGTAAACAATAAAATGAAATTTAACCCAGCAAAGTGTAAGGTAATGCATATGGGGAACAATAATAAGAGACACCCATATTTTATTCAAAATGTGAAATTAATCACAACAGAGGAAAGAGATTTTTTGCAAATAACTTTATTTTACTATTTTTTATATTTCATAGAAATAATACAAACCATACAGATAAAACAAACCCCAGAAACAACTCATGAAATTCAACAGTTATATGTGGCATAATCCCAGGAAGAAAAAAAAAAAAAAACCACCCCAACCACCCCAGAATCCACCCCGTGGCAGCTGATACATAGAATTTACAAATAAATATACTTTCCTTACAGAGTTTAGAGTAATATAACATAGGTTAACTTAGCAACGGAAGGAGAGAAGGAAAGAACTGAGGTGCAGCCATACCCTAAACATCTCGAAGGAGGGGAGACAAGGAAGAAAACACCATCAGGAATAATAAGTGGAAACCGTAAAAGGGGTGACTAAGGGAGGGTGATAATCATCAATAGAAGAAAGACATGGAAAGTGGTCTATCCAGTGACTACCTTGCATTTTCCTTGTGTATCCCCAGAGAATTGGCAAGAGAGAGTGACCAGGAAGGTAAAACCAAATTCTCGGGGCCCATGCTAGTAGCGTTCAAGAGCTCTCCCTCTAGTAACAAAATTTGTTTTTAGGTGTGTAAAAATCCACCCAGCACTTCTGAATTTTCCAGCAGAATTAGAGAAATTGGTGACAGACTTTTCAGCATTTAAAGCATTTAGAAATTCGTCCCACCATTCTCTGTATAAGGGTTCCCAACTGCCTTGCCAGTGCGGAGAATTACCAGCTTGGTGACAAGAGCTACCATTGCCATCTGCCGCTTTTGAGTCCAAGTTGGGATTTGAGCATACATCCCTAATAAGCAAACATTTTCGTTGAAAAAGCTGAGATATTACAGTATGGGCCCACCCACTGCTTGACTGAGTCCCAAAATTAGTCACCTTGGGCAAGCCCCAAAGTTTATGATGTATTGTGGCTAGAGGGTCTCCACAGTCCACACAAACAGAAGAGAGACCTGTATATCTGGGATAGCTTGGCAGGAGAAAAATAAAGGTTATGTAAAATGTTGAATTGAATATTTCTAAGTCTATCTTGTTTAATGCAGGCATATGAGTCTATCCAGATTCTTTCCCAAATTTCAGCGGCCAGCACTTAGCAAAGTTGGACTCCCAGTAGTGAGCTATGGGGTGAAATTGCACATTATTTCTGTCAATATTAACTTATAAATCTTAGAGACCGCTTTATGCATTCTGCTAGCTCTCTCATACTTTTTAAAAGGATTCCAGCTCCGTCAGACCAAGGACTTTTCCCCAAGAAAAGACTTACACTTCTTTGGATCTGGTACAAATGCAATAGATTGTCATGACCCACCCCAAATTTATTGACAAGCTCTGATACTGGGATCAATGAATTAGCTGAAGCGAAGTCTGCCAAACTAAGTTTGGGAGAATAATTACCTATAAAACAGTGATTGGACGATTCCCTATCTGTATGTTTGGATTCCTTAGCAAAGGTTACTCAAGTCTCTTAAATAAGATTTATGGAGCAGCGAATAGAGTTGGTGTAGGGCCTTCCGTCCCAACCTAATGGGGTGTTTTTATTTTTGGGGAACTTTAGACCAGGGGGTATATAAAAGAGATTCCAAATCTAAACTGAAATTATTAATTGAGAAGCGATCTAAGATAAGCGAAGGATGAATTTGGGGTTGCTTGATTTCGGCCCACCCTGCGAGCATCTCGTAGCGTGAATAGCTAAGTAGTAAACAAAAAGTCAGGCAATTGCAGCCCCCTAATTTTCTAGGTCGGTAAGTTTTGCATATGCCCGACGAGGTGCCTTGCTTTCCACAGAAAATCTGAACAGCATTTATAAAGTGGTTTAAAGAAGGACTTAGGTAAATAGATGTTAAGATTAAAAGGGATAGAAAATTTTAGGTAAAACCATCATTTTAAAGTATTTGCTCTACCCCAGAAGGACAGGGGTAATTTATTCCATCTTTCCAAATCCTCCTTAATAGATTTGAACAGAGGGCGAAGATTAAGATTCGCCAGGTTGATAAGGTCTTTCGAGATTCTAATGCCCAAATAAACCAGAGCTTCTACCATTGAAGGCCCAAGGAGGAACACCGATCTTTCTGTAAGAGAGGAGATAATGGATACACATTAGTTTTGTTCGTGTTTAGTTTGTAGCCTGAAAACCACTGAAACAAGAAATTATCTGAAGTAATTGAGGTAGAGATTTTCTGCTGTTTTCTATATGTATAAGCAGGTCATCTGCAAAGGCTGATATTTTGCATTTGAGCTTGCCAACATGAATTCCCTGGATTTGGTTGTCTAGCTTCAGGGCCCTTATTAGGGGCTCAATATATAGATTAAAGAGGAGCAGAGAGTGGGCAGCCCTGTCGAGTACCGGAAAAGGAAAATCGCTCGAAATAAGATTGTTACATTGGATTCTGGCCGATGGGCCTGAATAGAGAACTCAGATATAATCTATGAAATGTTGGCGAATACCAAATTTGCTTAGTACTGCAAACATAAAGCGCCATTCTACTGTATCAAACGCTTTTCGCGTCTAAGGATACCAGAGATGCTTCTAGATCCGAATCCAGCCACAGAGATTAAATAGAATAACTTCCTGAAATGATCCATAGAAGAGTTTCCAACCACGAACCCAGCCTGCTCTGGACTGAGTAATCCTTCCCATGATAGTCTTAATCTGTTAGCCAGAATGTTGGCGTATATTTTAACATCAATGTTAAGGAGGATATGGGCCTGTAGTTACCACTTCAGATGGAGATTTCCCGGTTTGGGCAAAAATTATTCTTGCTTCAAACAGTGTATGATCGCTAACTCCATGGGCATGCTCAATATGTAAACTTAGAGTAGCAAAGGTGTTAGCCATTTTAAAGGTTTTATAAAAGGGCGTAAAGACATCAGGGCCAGGCGCTTTGTCAGGCTTTAGGAGTCGATAGTTTTGGATATTTCCTCGCTTGTAATAGGGGCCGCTAGCAATAGTTTAAATTCCTCTGACAATGTCGGAAAGGAATCTTATCTAGAAACCACATTTTGGTATCATGATCTGAGTACTGGGCTCACTAGAATATAATATTTTATAAAAGTCGTGGAACAACGCTAGTATACCTTCTGGGTCTGCGACCAAAGCATTCGTTGAGGATGCCTTAAGGCTGCCACCCATTTAGCAGATGAACGCTGTTTCAGTTGCCAGGCTAAAACTTACCCGCTTTGCTGCCTTGGCCTATATCAGAGGCTTTTAGTATAGAAGCTGACCTCTCGACAGATTCCTGAGAACACTCATATATATGGCTCTGAGAGTGGAAAGTTCTTGCTCTTGTGTTTGGGAAAGTGTACCGATCTCTTTGCTGTCCAGGTCTTTAATTTTATTTAGACAGCTGGTTAAGAAATTGTTTTTTTCTTTTCTGCACCGACGCTATGCGGATAACTTCTCCTCTCCAGGTGGCTTTCAAAGCAGCCCATGCCGGTCCGTTGCCGGATTGATCCCAAGTTGGTAGCAATGGAGTTTGATAAAAAGTCTTGAAACGCCCCACTATTTGATTGTCAGATAATAATTTGTTATTGAGAGCCCAGGAATAGGATCTTGTTGGAATGTTTGGCAACAAACACTGCAAGATGATAGGGAGTGGTCAGAAATTACCCGGCTAAGATGTTGGCTTCTACTATGTAAGGTAGTAACTGCTGGCTAATCAAAAAATAGTCAAGACAGGAATAACTTTTATGGACTGGAGAAAAAATGTAAATTCCTTACTTAAAGGATTATTTATTCTCCATGGATCTAGGAGCCCAATGACGTTGTAAATTTAGCAGAGCCCTCTGCGAGGAGGAGCTTTGGTTCCTTTGAAGAGATTTAGGTATAACTATAACTGATCACTTAAAATTTAACACTCACACCAATAAAACAGTTAAAAATGTCACAAGATTATAGGTTGTATATTGAGACACATCATAAGTAGGGAATCATCTGTCATCTTGCCCCTATACACAAGCCTGGTTCAGTCCACATTTGGACTATTATTTCATTTTGTGCTCCAACTTCCATTGGCTATTTAAACATGACAGAAAGAGTTCAATGAAGAATAACTAAAAGGATTGTTAATATGTCCAAACTTGATTATGGTTCTAGATCAAAATCTTTAGAGCTTTACTCTTTGAAGTACAGAATACTAAGAGCGACTTAATCTATACTTACAACGCATGCAATAACGATTACTTGTTAAACACAATAGGATTGGAAACGTTTTCATAAAGCAATCCCACTAGATCAAACAATTCAAAACTAAAATCATCCTTATGTAAAACCAATAAACAATCTAGATTTTTACACAGAGAATTCCTCCAGTCTGGAGTACATTGCCTAGTAATATTATAAACAGCAAAAACATAGAACAATTTAAGAGAAACCTTGATAAATATATGGGTGACAAGAAATTTTCCTTCTACTGCTAATTTAGCTGGTAGCGAGTTCATAAATGGGCATGTGCCTTCTGAACTTGTATCAATCTATGAATCTATGAATCTATGAACCGGAAAAGGGCAAGTAGGAATATTACTTGTCTTTAGTCAAGTTTCTAATGAACACTGACCTAGCTCTAACCTCAGGATTTCAGCTGGAACTTATTGAGATACCATAAGGACATGGTGATAACAATTTATTTAAAATTATTTCCAACTTTTTGTTTCCATGATAAGCCAAATTTCAGCTGCATAAAGAATAATAGTCTTAATTTTGGCATTAATTACCTTTGGCACTCCAGATACTGAACCTTCCCTAAATGTAAGAATTTTTTTAAAGATTCTGTTTCCATTCACAGGGGCAACATGGTGTCTGTCTGGCAGGTTAATACAGTAACTTTGTAAGTCATGGAGGTCTTTAAGTACAGTACATGGCTAGACCAACTTTATTACACCATACTTTAGGAAGTAGGGGAAGAAGTTGAACACCATGGGCCTGATTCACAAAAGGGTTTAGAGCAGCACAAGATGTGGCAAACAGTAGCTTGCACTGCAGCCCAGTGCATCAGGGATCCTGTACCAGACTCTGATGCAGAAGGGCTCCCAGCACCTAAGTCCCCATCTACAGCACCTCTCCCATGTAGCAAGCACCTGCCACATGGAAGGATTTGCCACAGGCTCCATATGACTGGGCAAGCGGTCCTCTTCCCGATCCCCATATCCCCAATTACAGACACAGAGATAGACAAAACTTCTGGTGAATGTCTCTCTCGATCCCCAATGACCTCACAAACCAGAACACAAATCCTACTGGTGGTCTAGTGTCCTCATCCTCGATAGTGCCTGGTGTAATAATAAGTCACAAGTCATCTGTGCAGTACACTGTATAGAACACATCTGAGACAGTTCAGTTGGCCCCGGACACTGAGGTGAGAGGAGGTGGTGCCAATGCCAGCTCTGTTCTAGGATTAGGGCAGCTTGGTGGGCACTACCTGTGGGGTGGTGAGGCCACTAGACCACCAGGACAGGTGACTTGCAACTTATTATTAAACCGGCATTATCAGGAAGGGGCCCTCTAGACCACCAGGCATAGGAGCTATAGTGCTTAATTATATTCTGGGCCACTTGGAGGATTGAGGAGGGGCAATAAACCACATGGAATGGGGGTACTATCCTTAACTGAAACATTGGGCCACATTGGGATGAGGGCACTAGACAAGGGGGTTTCAATTTATATTATACTGCCACAAAAGGATGGGGATGCATGCCTACTGGGAAGGGTGTAGTTATTGTACTGCCACCTTGGGATTGGGGACAGCAGCACATTGCCACAGTCCTCATCTCCCCCAGAGGGTGAATTTCTAAGTAGAAATTCACCCTCTGAGTGAGTTGTGAATCCTGATTGTGAAGCTATGGCAGCCTGCATCTGCCACAAGCTCCTAGCCCCATGTCGCAGCCCATGTTTGAGTGCATAGGTGATGCAAGCCCCGTTTGGGGCAGGCAGCCTGCAGTTGACACTGTCTGCCTTTGTAAATAGCTCAAAGAGAAGTTTGTGACACAAGGTGCACCTTGCTCCATTCATGTTTGGCTCAGGCACCTTGCACCCTACTTTGGACTTTGAGAATTGTGCTCATGTTTTCTGTAAGCATAAGATGTCATATGACATTAGAAAAGTTTTAGTTTCAGCATCCTCCAGTTTCTATATTAGACTCTATATTTCAAGACAATAGAGTAATCTTCCCTACCTGATCTCTGAATTTGAGAAATGACAATATTTTCATTTTGTCACTGGAGGTTAGTAGAATGTAATTAAGAAAGGCGGTTGTTAGTTGACAGAAATAAAGGATCAAGATTCTGCCTATCCTTGGCCATGATGGGGTTAGGTTGTGAATCTCCTATCTGATGGTTCTTTATGTCATTTTTGCTTCCTGAATTACCCTGTACTTGAAGCATTCCAGTATCTACTATTAAGACCCCAAGTCCATCTAGTAAAGGGATGCCTTTAAAACTATATCTACTGATTTAGAATTTTAAAAGTAACATTAATTTGAGAAGCCTCTGAACTTCCTTTCTAAATCTTAATCCAATAAGTAGAACTGTGTGTTATGTTAATTAAAAAGAGACAAAAAGCTGTCAGATCTTGTTTAATTGTACTAGTTCCCTCTTCCTCAGCTGTTTACCACCCAAAGTTGGAATGCATCTTGCATTCTCAAAACTGAGATAATTTATGTTCATATTTATCAATAACTTCTAGCACTCTCTTTACTCTCCTTATGTCTTTTTAATCTTTTTCATTATGTGATGTGTCAAACCATCCTCTGGATATGTTTTTGAGGGTCAGGAAGCTTCTTTGGAGGAGTAATTTAATCCCATTTAATTTTATGAAAGGTTCCTATTTCCAAATGTTGAGAACCAACTCCTCTGATTCAGAATATAGAAGAGAGCAATTTTAAAAATATAGATTGGGTGGGCAAAGGACACAACAATCTCCATCTGGATCTGAAATATGCAACAGATGTTTTGTCCCTTGATCAAATTTTTTAAGAGTGTCATGGACTAACTTTTAAAGCCATACATTTCATTCAGAAATTCAGATTCTTAACTCAGTGGTTTCTTATCTGGGTTGTATGCATTACAAGATGTCAGCACATACTTTGGAGTAGCACCAGATCCTCCCAAACCTTCATCCAAAACTCTGTCCTTGAGAACCATTCCCTTGATTTTCCTCAACCAAAACATCGCCTTGTACAGGTTAGTTTGATAATTGATTATCTTTAACATCAACAGTCTCTATCACAGGAGTATGAACTGATTGAATTGATTGTTCAAAATTAAGATGAATTGTTAACAGTTAATTTTTCCTTCTGTATCTTGATTCCCTGTTTTTGTTTTAGTAGAAATAGTACTTACAGGTTCTGCTCTTTCCCTCATTTTTCTATTTTTTGTTTTGTTAGTTTTCTTTCTCTTAGAGTTATTTTCAGAGACTGGTGGAATTATCAGTTGCTCTTTAGAAAAGGGGTGCGAGATCTGTATGGTCTTATTGTTTGTAGACTATATTGTTTCTGAGTGAATCTCTGAAAATGATTCTCTGGGCTTGACTGTTCCTTAACTGTTTAAACATGGCTTGATTAAAAAATATCAGCTCTTAGGTTTGCAATTTCTTCCTTAATAGCCCACATATTTTCTAAAAGGACTACATTAGTATAGTAAGGATTCTTAATTATTTCCAGTAAATGTTTGGAAAAAGTGGAAGAGGATACTAGATTCCCTCATCAGTAAAGTATTCTCCATTATACACTATTTGGGGTATATCTAGCCTAACACCCATGGTTGGGGTAGATAAATTGTGCAATTTGGACATTTGCATCCTACCATCACCCACATAACCTATATTATTATTATCCAAATTTAATGGAACTAATCTCTTAAGGCCATCTATTGTATTATTGAGATCTTGCATAACCAATGTTAAATTATTGGTGTTTTTAGCTTAGATTGAGCAGATTTTTCCTTTGTTCTGGATCTAAGGGAGGAGGAGATACTAGTAAATACCCTGAACTAGAGAGGCCAGTTCTTCCTGGGGTGGGTCCTGAGGTGAGGAAGTAATAAAATTGGAATAAAACCTTGAATTGTCTTTGGGGATGCCCGGAGTTAGGAAATTTCTAGAAGGAAATTGAGGCTGCAGTGGAAGACATTTCAGGAGTAAACATACCACTGGCATGGGAAGAATGGGTCCTAGGAATACCCATAGTAACATGCCAGAAAAAGGAGACAAGGAAGGTCTTATTAACTTTAATAGTGGTAGCATTAAAATGTATCACAGGAAAGTGGCTGTCATGTGAGCTACTCAGACTGGGTGACTGGGTCAGAAAAGTTAAGGAGGTGTTATTGATGGAATCCATCATGAAAAGACTAAGACTCTTCTTGGAAAACATTTAGATAGGTGGTAAGGGCAGGAAGCTTGGTGGCAGAGGCAAGAAGATTTAGGTAGGACTAGGGGTTGGAGAGGCAGGAGAGAGAAGGCAATAGATTAGATATGAGGAAATGCTAGGTAGTATATACTACTAGTAAATGGATGGAGGTGTATGTAATAGATTACTGTCTGTTTATTTTCTTTCACACTTATTCATGAAAACTGAAGTGCATAGCCCAAATGGAGGCCATATTGGTAAGGCCCAAAATGGAAGGAAATTGTTAATATCCTCATCTGTTTCATTTATTTCTCATTTCTTAATTATGCTGTAAACAGAAAATTATATTTAGCCCTCCAAGCTTGGAAGGGTTTGATTCACCATATTTAGTACTGTTACATGCAAACATACCTGATGCAAAGAGATACTTTCCTCCTTTAGGAGTAATACTTTTTTAAAATATGTATTGAAGAGCATCTGAGCACTCAGTACAGTATGCAATCTAATAAGTGTGTAACTGTTAATGTGTTTTTTCTGTCTCTGTAAATCTGTATGATGGAATAAAGCTAAGTGTTTTAAAGCTTGAGTTGTCTAAAATGTATATAGTAGAATCAGATGGTTCCCAATCAAATGAAAATAGAAATATGCCTTTGGTTATTTGTTTAGTTATCTGTCTTTGGATGAGACATTAAACTGAGGTCCCATCTATCTGGGTTGGTGGTAGTTCAGATGGATGTTAAAGATCCCATGGCACTTATTGAAAAAGAGGGGAATTTCCCGGTCTCCTGGCCAAATTTCTCCCATTCACTAAAAATACCACCAACAGCTTAATCTGGTTCAATTTCAGTTGTTTACCATCTGTATCCCCTTCCCCCAGTCGTCCCTGAAAAGGGGACTTCTAGGCCCAGTGGGCTTACCGGTCAACAAAATTCAATGAATAAATAAATAAAATAAATATTAGTTGGAGAAACCTAGACTGTATCAGATTAGTTTGATTGATTGCCAAGGGTCCTTCATCAGCAGTTATTATGTTCCCATAACAGTCCTGCTTAGTTGCGATTGGGATAGGAGTAGAAAGGGTCCTAAGGCAGTGATAAGTCCTGGGAAAAGTTGGTAATCATGGATTGTTTGATATTTTCCCAACTAATATTTCCTCCCTATTAGAAAATATCCCTATCAGAGGTTTTGTACAGTACGTCATCAGTTTTGAGACCTTTGAACATGTTCCTGGTCAGTAGGATTATTATCAACAATAATAGAACTGTTCTTTCTGATCCTAGTGCTAACCATGATTTTCAGCATGTATTTTTGGGACCGAGTAGAGGTTTTTGTAGACCTGACTCTGCAAATAGCTCCCAAAGATAGCACTGCACTCAGAACAATATACCAGTACAGTACAGTATAGAACAGTACAGAACATTATAATAGTATACCAATAAACCATCAAAATCAATAAGCAGATAAATTATCTGCAGATATTTGTTGAATCAACTAGAATAAATTAATGTGATCTTCCTATGTGAAAAGCCAAACAAGCAATAAATACTATGAAGTAAAATGTGTTAATAAATATTAATCAAATGTTGATCAGATCAAGTCTCATTAGAAAAGAAAAGAAAATCTCTATATCTGAGGGAAACCAACATGGAGAACTTACATATTCACTAAAGTTTACTTTTAGATAAAGACTAATGGCTAATTAAAGTTACAGTACAGTAACTTTCCACTTTTACCCTGTCAGGGGGATACATAGATACATAGATACATAGACAGTGTCGGCAGATAAGGGCCTATGGCCCACCCAGTCTGCCCATTTGAGCTTTTAAGTTCAGTTTGTTTTCCTAGAAGTCAGGAGTTTAAGTAATAGGCCCAAATCCCTTAGCATATACTTTATACTTATATACCTTGCCCATTAAGATTAGTGTGTGCCAGTTGCACCTAGAAGCACTTAAAGCACTACAATTCAATTTTAATGCACTCCAATAATATTTAAGTAAAGGACAGAAAATGCACTTTAAAAGGATGTGACATTAATATAGGAGAATGCCATTAAATACACTTGAACAATATAGCTAAATAAGTCTGAATAAGCTAAAACAGATTGGAATGAACTACCCCATTGTTATACTGAGTTAAAATGTAGCCTACTAAACTCTCAGAGACTATGTGATAAATCAGGTTATAATACTGAAATTATTGATATTTTAAATAACAATAATTATAATAATCTACATTAGAGTGCAAATGGTTGCAAAATTAATTTTGAAAAGTTTCCAATAATATCTACATGCCTGTTCATCAGGGACTCAGTAGTAAACTGGAGGTACAAAACTGAACAGATTCCAGGTGATGTGCTTCGAAAAGGAATCAGATGCCTTAACTTCACCACATTAACCAGATTTAAAAGTTTAGGCAAAGGTGATGTGCTTCTGCAAAAGGAATCAGATGCCTTAACTCCCTACATTAACCAGATTTAAAAGTTTAGGCAAAGGACTCAGTTATCAAAAGCACATTGCCTTCAAGGAGAAATACTTTCCAGCAAGACAGTGAGCTGCATCCTGTTCCCTGAGCTGTTCAAAGATGGTGAATGCTAGAAGCAGGACGCAGATGCCTGCTCAGCTAAAGCTGGAAGTTGATTGCATGATCACGTGAATGACTACGGAAAATGTTTAACAAAATTCAACTACAATTGCTTTCAAAAATTTCAAAATAAAGGAGTCTTTATTATAAAATAATTTTCCACCATTTTAAATAATAATGTGTCTACCTTGTAGAGGAACTGGCTACCAAACAACTCAGAATAGGTGCCAAGATCCAAACCCCTAATAAAGTAACAATGTTAAAACAAACAAGACTCAGGGTTTCAAAGAAACTATGTCCCACACTGGCTAAATACTCAGGGAGACTCAAATAATATGCCAATAGCAAAAATAACTGTTTGTAAAGATTAGGGGACATATTCAGTGCCAGCCTGTTACGCACACAGTGCGCGGAATAAAACAGATGTGCTGGCTACACAGAAGCAATATTCAAACAGTATGCACAATCTGCACAGATCACATGTTCTGTTTGAATATGGACCCTGGATGCATGGCACACAACAGGCAGCTGCCATTGGGGTGCAACACATCCAAGGCCAGTGCTGAACACCGCCTATGGGGGAATGCATGGCACATACCTGGATGTACCCATTTCCCCAAGGGCGATATTCAACACAGTATGGTAATGACAACCAAGGAAGGGGCTGGAGAGAACAGTGAAGCAGTCTAGGAGGTCAAATCATGGAAAGCCATGTGTGCAAATGCCAGGAGCCTTAGCAACAAGATGGAAGATCTGGAGGCTGTCATGGTACAGTCAGACCTGGACATTGTGGCCATCACTGAAACCTGTGTAATGATAACCATGACTGGGAGATGGCCATACCTGGCTACAACATATTCAGAAGAGACAGAGCAGGCAGGAAGGGAGGAGTGGCACTGTATGTGAAAAATGACATAAGGGCCACACAGATCCAGGAGGAACAAATGGGGGAGAGATACTGTGGGTTAAGCTGGAAAGGAAAATGGGCCAGCCATCCGCACAGGTGTGGTCTATAGACCACCAGCCCAGGAGGAAGAAACAGATAGGGAGCTGATGCTAGCCATCCAAAGGATGGCTGACAAGAAATGAGGTAGTACTGGTTGGAGACTTCAATATACCAGATGTGGACTGGAGCATCCCAGCAGCAGCATCAACTAGGAGCAGATTTATCCTGGACTCCTTCAGGTGCCTTCCTCAAGCAACTGGTCATGGAACCAACTCGGCAGAAGGCAATACTGGACCTTGTGCTCACAAACAGGGACAGTGTGATGGGGTAACAGTGGGGGAGCACCTGGGTAACAGTGACCACCAGTCATTGTGGTTTGAAATCACAGAAAGAGCAGAACCAAACCACACAAAACACGATCCTGGATTTTAGGGGGCAGACTTTGGGAAAATGGGAGATGCTTGAAAGAGGCATTAAGGGAATGGGACAGGAATCAGGGATTGAGGAACAGTGGGCAGTATTTAAAATGGGATTATAAGAACAACAGAATTATGCATTAAGCAGGTTAGCAAGAGGAAAAGAAAGAGGAGACCATTATGGTTTTCCAAAGAGGTAGCAAAGAAAGTGAAAGCCAAAAGACTGCATTCAGGCAATACAAAAGACACAGGCAGAAGGGGATAGGGAGAAGTACCAGGAGAAACAAAGGGAGGCAGGGAAGTCAGTAAGGGAAGCCAAAGCTCAGACAGAAGAACACATTGCAAAATCAGTGGTTAAAGGGACAAACCTTTACAGGTACATAAGTGAAAAAGAAGGACAAAGAGAGGGATAGTTAGACTGAAGGGGAGGATGGGAGCAGCGTGGAGGATGACAACAGTAAAGCTGACATATTGAACAGGTATTTCTGCTCAGTCTTACTAAGGAAGAGGGATAATGGGTCTGAAAGGAGTACAAGGGGTGAGAATGGTGCAGAAATGGACACAAGTCCCTTTACATGAGAAAGGGTCCTGAAGGAACTGGAAGTACAAGAGTTGACAAAGCAATGGGGCCAGATGGGTGCACCCAGGGTCCTTAAAGAACTAAGAGGGTGGCTGAACTCTGGCTATCCTGTTCAGCCAATCACTGGAAACAGGGAGGTACCCAAAGACTGGAGGACAGCAGATGTAGTCCCCTTATACAAAAGTGGGAACAAAGAGGAAGCAGGGAACTACAGACCAGTCAGCCTCACCTCGGTAGTGGGAAAGAATCATGGAGCACTACTGAAGGAGGAGATTGGTGGAACATCTGGTTGTCAATGGACTACAGGACCCAAGGCAGCATGGTTTCACCAGGGGAGGTCATGTCAGACCAACCTCATTGAATTTTTGACTGGGTGACTAGGGAGGTGGATCAGGGGAGGGCAGTGGACATGGCCTATCTGGACTTCAGCAAGCCTTTGACACTGTGCCACATAGAAGACTATACACAAACTGGGGAATATGGGTGTGGGCAGGACAGTAGTGTGGTGGGTAGGTAACTGGCTGGGTGGCAGGACACAGAGGGTGGTGGTAAATGGCTGTCACTCAACAGAGGGAAGAGTGACCAGTGGGTACCACAGGATCAGTGTTGGACCGTCCTATTCAACATCTTCATCAGTGACATTGCACAGGATATAGAAGGCAGAATTTCACTGTTCGCTGATGACACAAAGCTCTGTAACAGAGTAGACACACCAGAGGGTGTAGACAGAATGAGAAGGGACCTGCAGAAACTTGAAGAATGGTCAAGGGTTTGCAGTTGAAATTCAATGCAAGAAGTGCAAGATAATGCATATGGGGCACAAAACCCTGGCACAATATATCAGTTGGGGTGAGGATATAGCATGCACCAAGCAGGAAAGGGATCTTGGGGTTGTCATCTCTGATGACCTCAAGGTAGGAAACAGTGTGACAAGGCATCAGGTAAAGCAATTAGGATGCTGGGATGTATAGGCAGGGCATCACCAGCAGGAAAGGGAGGTCATAATTCCGCTATACAAGACACTAGTGAGGCCCCACCTGGAGTACAGTGTACAGTTCTGGAGACCATACCACGTAAGGACATAGACAGGGTAGAGAAGGTTCAGAGGAGGGCAACAAAGATGGTGCATGGGTTGCATCACAAATCCTATGAAGACAGGTTGAAGGAACTGAACATGTACCCTGGAGGAGAGGAGGAGAGAGGGATATGATAGAGACATACAAGTATCTTACAGGGAGGAACAGGGTGCAGGAAAACACTATTTTAAGCGAAAAAGATGTTTCAGGACTAGAGGCATGGGATGAAGTTGGAGGAGGACGATTCAGAGGAAACATGAGAAAGAATTTCTTCACAGAACGGGTGGTGGACAAGTGGAACACCCTGCCAGAGGAAGTGGTGGGGGCTGAAACAATCACGGGATTTAAGAATGCATGGATAGACATAAAGGAATTCTAGAGGTCAGGGTGTAGGGAAATAGACTTCTAGGAAAACAAACTGAACTTACAAGCTCAAATGGCAGACTAGGTGGGCCATAGGCCTTATCTGCCGACACTGTCTATGTATCTATGTATCTATGTAGCTCAATGCACATGCATGGCGCAGGAGGCCCCATGCATGCTCATTATGGGTTCATTATCATAGCTGCACTGGGCCTATCCCCATCCTGCCCCAAACAACAGTGACAGAACCAGTCCCCTGTTGGCCCTGGTAGTCCATTTGCACCCCTCATGCCCCAACCCCCAAACAATACACCATGCATCTCAGAACTCAGTTTCCATAGTGTAGTGCCCCTCACCTGGCCCTTATTCCCATCCGTGTGTGCAAGAACTCCCACCCAGTCCAATCCTTGATCACCCCAGCATCACAGTCCCTGGTGGATATTGATGCACCCCACCCATTCCCCAAATCCCAGTCAGGCCATGAGTACAACAATGGAAAACCCTGGTCATCTAGTGGAGGTACCCTCCCAGCCACCTAACCCTGAACAATTACCCCACTACCCACACCCCTTTGTGGCCTAGTGGACCCCCACCAGGAAAAACAGTACCCTCACTCACCCCTGCCAGTGACTGGCACTGCCCTCTGCACCCATCCATGGCCAGCCACTGACTGAATAGCACAGGAGTGCATACTGTAATTAGTACACTCCATTGGTCGCATTGGTAGGAGCGTACTATATACTGTAATGCGGCTCCCGTGCTATTATGCTAAATTGAACAGACTGTATGCTTGTTGTATGAGTGCAGAAAGCAAGTGGTCACTGATAACTGCACACATAAAATATAGGTGACTTGCTCTGGATCACAATATACACTGTACAAGTGCGGTTGATGAGGATTCAAACCAGGTCTTCAGGTTCGATGATTTGCAGCTCAGTGCCTTTAACCACTAAGCCATGCTGTCTGCACACATACTGTATGTCTCTCTTGTACTCAATGCAAACTGGCTTCATCTGCATGCATGCAGCATGCTTATAATCATTCTGATACTTTTTAGTTTCTTGTCCCCATCATCTCATCTGTACAGCTGAACTGTAACACACACACCAATGGAAACATGTGGTTCTTCCCATCCCCAATACACACACATACCCACAAAATGACTTAATCATTTCTGTCTGGCCTGTACTCTACTATTTTCTCCATAGTTTTGGATGCTTCCATGCAAACAGACTTTAAGGCAAACACAAAGTAGCAATAACTCAATACCCACCCACAAGCAGTCCAGTCCCATGCACTCACACTGGAGCAGGTACAACCATGCTATTACAGACAACCCACCAAGTATAGATATAAGTCAAGAGTCTCTTACCTGAGTACTAGGGAGCCAAGGGGCAGAAGTTTTTAAGACACAAGCGTCCATGGGTCAGAGTGCTGGAGATACCCCATTAAATGAATGGAGTTATTTTAATTACTATTTTATACATTATTATGGTGAGTTGGAGAATAATGAAGGCCACTGTTCTACTAACAAGGCCCTTGTTGAGTGGTGGCCTTCATTAATCTCCAACTCCATCAAAATATATAAAATAATAATAAACATGCCCTATTCATTTCAATGGTCATGCTTCTGCAGTCTCCTTGCCCTATGTCATAATGTGCCTGAGTGTGGGGATGTGAAAGTCAGCTTCACTGGGGGTAAACCTGACTATAGCGGGGCTCCAGTAGTCTGTGAATATCGTGCCACTCAACTGTCCCTGAATATAAGGGCAGCCATCATTTTACCTCTGAAAACAGCTCTGCTCCTCATCCATCCCTTATAGAAAAGTGCTACTTACATAGAGGATGTGCTGTAAATTTAGACTTTATGGCAGGCGCCATTTCAGATATTAGCAGGGGAGCCAACATCCAGTGGAGGCCAGGTGCTAGTTAGCCCCTAGGTGGAAAGCTCTAGAATGTCTGGAACACCTCTAAAAGGTAAAACTTATTTGTTGTACTGGAAAGTGATATGCAAATCAGGAAAACTTAAATTTATAAGATTCATCTGTCTATACCCCAAAGCAGTGCATCAGATTTTGGCTTAGCCCACCCAGTTACTAACCACTTTTTTTCCTGGATGACGTCTGACCTCCCCAAAAAAAAAACATTGTCCCAATTGCTCTCCTGACTCCATTCCATTCAGTACCCATCCCATGTGGGTTGAGAAGCCACACAAAGGTGCAAAACATGAAAAACACATCAGTATTTCAGTCTTTCCTCCTTCCTAATCACCCTGTAAAACATTTTGACTTTACTTACCTGGCCATCTGGTCAGAACCTGCAGCCTAGCCCAGTGTGCCACCAGCCCAGTTTTCAGTCTACTCTTCCTCCATTCTTCTGCCAGAAGCTGAATGCTAGAACCAACCATCTGAGGTCCCTAACGTGGTCCTCAACCAAGTCACCTCAATGACGAACCCACCCATCCTGTGTTGCTTGCTTCCTGCTTGGCTGCTGCTGTTGTTGCTACCACACTGCACTGATCAAAGCCTATGGGGCTGCCACACCACTTTCACCATTGCTGCTAGGTTCTATCTTGTTGCTGTGGGGGTCTGTGCTGTTATTTGTTGTGAAGTGAGCCTAGTAGAGTAAGTACATAGCCTAGTCTTGAATTAGCTTTAGCTCACCTCTGTCCTTCAGCCATCAGGGAGATGGAGATTCTCTAAGAGTAGACCAACAAAAATATGCTGCCATGACCCTTCTATTGAGAATTCAGTGCTCACAGAGTCCTCCAAGCTGTAGTGTGCAGCCTGTCTCTCTTTGGTAAGAAAGACAATGTCGCACCCACATGACTCATGTGCTCTTGCTTGGCTGTAGCTCCTCCACATCAAGTGTGATGGTGCCACTGCTAATAGGTGGAGAAAGTGGACAACACAATACAGGCACAGTTGAGTCAAGAGTGCAGCTGCAGCGTGAGAGCACACAGGCCGGAGGGGAAATTATTGTGCAAAGATTAAATCCAAATCTGCCATCAACATCTATGTATCAAAAGTAATGTCATTATTGGCACACCAAAAGAACAAACTAGGCACAATGTGGGGGAACAACTGCCCCACCTCTGTTTCTACCTAAAAATACACCTTCTTTATGGTAGAAATTCTCACGTGCTATATCGGTACAAGTAAATACAATGGTTTCCACTGTGTTCTGAAGTACTGTATCTCCATGTTTCAGGATGTGTCCTGATCACTGTCAGGTTAGTGTCCTCATTGTTCCTCATTTCAAGTTTCTATGTCCCTTATTTCAGTGACAAAATGTGAGGTATGGTACATGCTTCCAAGACCTTACTGAACACAAAGAGTACTTAGCCATGCCTGCACAGCCATGCTGTCTGCTGTGTTATGATGCACTCTGATGCTGCATTCTGCTGCTCTATCAATGGTCCCACCTTTATTGAGTTTATTTCAGACTAGAAATATACAGACTGTCAGGGTACTTTACATTGTACATTATTGTACAATATCATGGACATGCTGGCATTTAGGAGAGGTATCACGCTGTACCCACATCCCACGGGTGCCAGTTCAAGCAATAGCCTATCACAGCTCTCCCTGACTCATTCTCTGCCACCCCACATCTCTTATGCCCCAACAGCAAATTATCCACCCTTTACCAGTGGCACAAGCCATAGACCCACTACGGCTGGTCTAAATAGTGCCTTGTCCTTCAGCCATGGCGGGCTGCTAGAATCCCAAGAAAGGGTTGTTGAAGTCCCACGGTGGTGCAAGCTCCCTTGCAGCCTGGTGCACCCTGACGAGATTGGCAAGGGTGGCACAGACCCACTTTGGCACAATGACTCCCGTTCTGATGCAGACTGCATTTCAGAACTGGGAAAGTTGTATCGTTGATGCAAGGTGCCAATTGCATCAGAAATGTTTGATGCAGGCACCTTGCATTACTTGTTGGGCTTTGAGAATCAGGCCCTTAGTATTTATTTTATGTCAAAATTGTTTTGCACTGCAGCATAAGAATTACTGATGAAGTTGTGGTCGAATCTTATAATGCCACTTATGGACTGTATTTTTTATTTCTGCCTTATTTTGTCCATTTTATCTAGACTGCTTCATAAATGTTACTTTTCCCATTGAATTCACATAATGTTATTTGTATGTACACTTCACTGTTAAGATGACTTAATGTGTTATATGTAAATAATCCAGGTCATCCCTGAAAACTACAAATGGTCCCAGTGGGGCCACCTGGTTATCAACATTAAATAAATATGTGGATCAGTTGCCTTTATTTTCAATAAACAACCCTAATTCTCTATGTTCACTAGTAAATTCAAAGCAAAGGCAACCAATATGCCATGCTGCTTCTTTATTGTTTTGGTTATCCATACTCGACAGTCCTGACTTACTCATATTCACATACAATCTCAACCAGATGCTCAGTGGTTGAATGCAATCTCTTCGGGCATAAGAGAGTCTGTGCTAATAGGACAATATAATCTGTGTATCCTAACATATGAGTACATTTGTGCCAAGACAATGAGAAAATATATCTGTTTTACCAGCTCCTTAGTTAATGAGTCAATGTAAATATTAAACAAGAATGGAGCCAGCAGGCATCCATGCTTGACTCCTTTCTTTATCAGTATTTCCACTAATAGGTTGCTGCCTGTACCTCCTTGACTTGCACTATAGTATTCAAATGGAGGCATTCAGTTTATGTTTAGCAAATGTTTAACGTGTCTAAACTCTCCCAAAATGTTTATCTACACACAGTATTGAATGTGTAATGTTTATCAAAAAGCCAAATATAATGTTTGCTTCTTTTCAACAGTTTATTTATTTCAAAGTGACATGAGAATGAATATGCAGTTGATTGTTCCTTTACCCTTTCTATTTTCTATTTCATTCCTTTTCTTTATTTAAATAATGCCAGACAAAATATCATAAATCATATCATTTTTATTTATTGAGTTCTAGGATTACATAATACCTTTGAACCAAGTGTTCACTTAAAAATGTCCACATCAGAGTACAATGATGGAACAATAACACAGTGCAGTGACAGAAACAGGCAATATGAATTACAAATAGGATTGATACAAGCAGGAGATGTGACCCAAAGGTTCATTTGAGGTTCTGGGATTAGAATACAATAATGGCACAAAGTGCAACAAATGTAGAGGAAACAAGTGATAGGGTGACAGCTAGGATTGACCCTAACAGGGGATGAGTGGGGAGCTATTGCTGAAGGGTGAGGTGGAAGAGGCAGTCAAAAGTGACTTTGTCATCAAATGCTGGTGGTAATTAGAAGTGCTAAGAGGAGGCCAACAGGCAGTGGGAGGCAGGGCATGAGTGAGAGGGTAGGGGAAGACAGGGTGAGGCACAAGGGAGGGTCAGGAGGAGGAGGAGATAGGGGCCAGGAGAGAGGGCAGGGTAGAGGAAAGGCAGGGGTGGGGAGAAGGAATAATATAGGGATTAAAGAAGTGGTGAATGCGGGAGTGGAAATGGGAAAAGGGAAGGAGGGGGTCCTGGGTGGTAGGGAGGGGCAGGGAGGTGGAGGGAGGTGAGAGAGGGAGTAGGAGAAGGGGAAGAAGGAGGCACAGAGGAGAGGGTGACACAGTGAGGCATAGTGGGAGCTGTAGTGGCAGAAGAGAGACGAGAAAGGGGAGAAGCAGGTGGAGGATTGGGAAGAGGTGGGTAGGGGTAAAACAGGAGAAAGAGCCACAAGATCTAGTGGGTACAGCCACAGCCACTGAGATTAGCAAGGTAATGATGTACAGTAAATTACCTTTGTATGGGCTTAAGTGTACCTCATTAGAGACCTCAGGAGAAGCTGATTCATCAGGGCTAGGGCCATGGAATAGAAGAAGCATTGGGCTTGGGAGGTACAGCAGAAGCAACCAGGAAAGGGATTTGCTGAGCCACATGCATCTCATGTAGGTGGGTAGCACAAGAGCCTGTACTGAGGGAGGGGTCAGGCCACAAATTTTCTTAGCAAAGAGGCAGGTTTGGTAGGTGATCCTCCCTTGAAGAAAGAGACAGTTGGATTGTTTATACAGTTCACAGGTGTGCGTTCTTTTCCGGTACCTGTCACAAGATGGTAGCACATATTTAGAGCTGTTTTTATACTTTTAAGGTGGTGTCGTGGCAGACCCATAGAAAATTCGCCATAATCAATTATGGCCAGAACAGAACTAGTTATGGCCAGGCTCATAGCCTCAGTACTAAGACAGTGGCGATGGCAATAGAGAATGCCTGCCCTAGAATTTATGGCTTTGGAGGTGAGTCGGACATGTGTATTATAGGTGAGTAGGCTGTCGATTGTGATCCTGAGGAATTTTAATTCTTGCACTTGATCCAGGTGTTGGTGTACAGTAGTTTGTTCAGGATAGTTAAGCTTGCTGTTCTATGTTTACTATGGGTGGTAGAGAACAGCATCGCTTTGTTTTTATAGTTCATAATCAATCAATCAAAATCTTTATTTAACCAGGTGAACACCATTGAGCAGAGCTCCTCTTCAAGGTGGACCTGGGTGAACACCAATACAAGATAACAGGGTAATACACAGAAATAACGATACACAGGCATGATCAAAAGCAAGCATGGACAATACATTGTAAGGAAATGCAGGATAAGTGCCACAATGGTTTTCAGATAAGAAACTGGGATAACAACAGTAATACACAGATTAGGTCAACAACATTGAAAAGACAGGGTGACAGGAGCCATGGAGAAGAGACTGGGACCCTGAAGCACCATGAAGAACAAATGGACCCTGGAACACAGGTGGGGGATGGAATAGGGGCAATGGGGCAGGGTGGAGATGGAGGCGAATAGATTGGAGGCCAATGGGGGAATATGAACCATGGGTGCAGAGGTAAGTGAGGAACCTGACGAAGGGGATTAAATGGGGGAGAGTAGGTATACTACTGGGACAAGAGCAGTGGGTAGATGAAAGTAGGAGAAGAAAGGATGAAGGGTAAGGGAGAGGCCAGGCAAGGCTGGGAAGCAAAAAGAGACCAGGGGCTGAAGGGATGGAGAGAAGCAACAGAAGAGGAATGGGGAGGGACAGGGCAATGCACCAGCTGGGATCAGAATCTAGGATGAGGCCGAGACAAGACTGATAAGGGACACCCTGAGAGGGGAGTAGTTTAACCAGGAGTAGCAAACACAGGATTCTATATTGTGCTGAAGATAAAGTGCTTTGAAGGCTGTGATGCTGACTTTAAACTTTAATTTCAGAGTTTTTGCAGGTTATTCCATAGCTGGGGAAGCGTAGCTAATGGACACCCAGCCAAAGTGGGATCTGACTTTTGTTACCTTTAAGGTAATATAGAGGCACTTCTCAATTCGTATCTGCTTAGAGTGCAAAGTGGTAAGCAGACAGAGATATAGTCAGCAGTTTGTTGATAATAGATTTGTATGTCCAGATGGTGGCATTTCTTTGTCGCCTGAGGGTAGAGAGACCAACCTATAGCGGTATACAACAAACAGTTGTGGGTGGAGTATGGGAGATCTGTTATGAACCTTAGAGCTCTATGATACAGTATGTTAAGTTTTGAAAGTGTCTGACTGATCCAGGGCTATAAAGAAAATCTGCATAATCTAGCAGGGTAGGAAATTAGTTTGACTAGTCTCGTCCTCGCATCTGGAGGGAGGAGATTTTTACCCTAAAAAGAGGCCAAGCCTTTGACAAAGCTTTATTTTTCAATTGTTCTATATGCTCTGTGAAGGAGAGTCTGTTGCAAGCCATACACCCAAGTATTTGAAATGAGTTAAGTATTCCAGCTGTTCACCCAGGGCAGTGGATATCAAGGGAGAGACTGCAGAGGCTGGGTTAGGTATGTTGGGAAAGGAGAGAAGATCATAGCTTTTTTTTCTTGGTGTTCAAAAGTAATTTTGATTTAGGAGTTGGTGCTGCAACATGTTAAAATTGTCCTGAGAGCTGTACATGCCACATCTGGAGAGGGCGCTGGCATACAACACAGTGTCATCCACAAAGAGATGTGTTTGGGCTCTTTGATGGTGGTGTCTATCCTGTTTATATAGATAGCGAATAGCAATGGCCCAGGATGGAACCTTGAGGTACACTCTCAGGAGGGTTTTTAAAGGAGAAACTTTACCTTCCGCTTTGCCTGTTGATAGCAGCCTGTGAGATAGTTCTCAAACCAACTAGTAGATAGAGAGTCCAATTCAATATACCGAGGGCTGTGAGGAGCAGGTCATGATCAAGGGTATTGAAGGCTTTGCTTAGATCCAAGGACACTGCACATACAAAATTCTTCCTGTCTAATTACACTGCCAGTCATTTGTAACCTTAGCCAGGGCCGAAATTGTACTCTGTTGCACTCTAAAGCCTGACTGCAGTGGATTAAGCAAGTTTGTTGATTCCAGATAGTTTCTGAGCTGAGTGCTCATGATTTTGTCCAGTAGTTTGGACAGAGTTGGTAGGATGGAGATTGGCCTATAATTGTTCAGGTCAGGGATCTCCCAATTTAAACAGAGGGATAACGTGCTGTTATCCAGATGGTGTGAAGGTCACCCTGTGAGAGGGATAAGTTGAACAAGTATGTGATGGGTACTGCAAGGACATGGAAGCCCAACTTTAGGAGTTAAAGCTAATAAGGTCTTCTCCAATGCTTTTCCTAACATCCAGCTGGAGCAGAAGGTCCTCGACTTCCTGCAGGGTTGTGAGTTGAAGTGAGATAGACACATTTGGGAAGGAGATATCTTGATTACTGACCCCAGCCGCAATCGGAGGGAACTTGCTGGGGAAGTGTCAAGGCGAGCCTGCAGTGGCAAAGTGATTGTTGAAGGCATCAAGAATTATTGGTTTGTCAGTGAGTATATTGGCACCAGTCGAAAATTTTGAAGGCAAGGCTGCACCAGAGGGATGACCTTCAATGTCTTTAATTAATTTCCAGAATTTTGAGGAACATTTAGCTGATTGATCAGATTGGGTGTGGTAAAACAGCCTTTGCTTCTCTGGCCATTGTGGTGCAGAGGTTCCTAGCCTTCCTAAAGAGGTTCCAACCATTCAAAAGTTTAGATTTATGCTTTTTCCACAGCATATCTCTGTTGCTTTAGCCTCGTTCAACTCAGTGGTGAACCACCAGCAGAATTTATTCTAACCACGAGTTTCCACAAAGAGTGCGTGCCTAATACTATGCCTAGGAAAATATCATAGGCAGTTTATGCTTATCAAACCATGATTCAGCAAGGGTACAATTTGTCTGAAGGTCATAGGATAGAGGTCTGGGTCAGTGTGGGTTGAAAGAGGACAGTGTCATCTGCATATAGGATCATGTTACTGCTGCAGGCTGCTGGTAGAGTATTGGGAACAAGCTAAACAGTAGTGTACCAAAGATATAACCTTGTGGAACCCCTGATCACACAGAGAAGCAGTCAGAAAGAGAATCCCTCAATCTTGACTTGTTGATACCTTCCCTGAAGGTAACTATCAAACCAGTTAGTGACATCTTTGAGAGACCAAGGGTAGGGAGGAGTTCAACAGGATGATGGTTAACAGTGTTAAAGACCTTGGATAAATCTACATATACCACTCCTAATATGTGACCAGAGTCCAGGGCCTTTGTATGTGCGTGGTGAATTCAAGTAGAGCGTGGTAGTACTGTGTGCTTTTCTAAAGCCATGATGCTGCTGACATTGGCTGTTATGTTTGTATAGATATTCTGTCAATTGGTCCGCGATAATGCTGCCAAGGGATTTAGAGAGTGGGTGGAGGATAGAGATGGGGAATCAATTGGTGTGAAGGGACCTATCCCACTTTTGTGACAGGTGTGATGATCGCAGATTTCCAAAGCTAGTGAACTGTTGAAGGGATAGCAAGAGGTTTAGATATTTGGTGAGGAGGGGCAGAACGACCTCGAGTGAAAGGAAGAGAAGTTTTAGGTCCAGTGCATCTCTGCAAATTTGTTTTCTCCAGCACCTTTAGGAAGTATTTTCTGGATTCCACAAGGATACTCTCCTGAAATAGAAAGGTGGGAATTAGAGGGGACCAGATTTAGTAGTGTTAACAGGTAGGGTGGAATTGAAGAAGTCAGGGGAGTACTCCAGAGAGATAAGTAAGCTACATTAATAGTGTCAGCAGGGGTTTATTGTCCTTTATCACAGTGCCATTCACCATGCACATAGATGGTGAATTTACTGGGTTTCCAGTCAGGGTTTTGACATTATCCCCAAATGTTTGCTATTTCCCAGGATTTAGCGAGCTCATTTTTGTAGTAATCTTGCTTGGCTGTACATACCGCCAGGGTTTACTGTTTTCTTGCAACTCTGTATTGTTGTAGATCAGTTTGTAGACCAGTGCTTTGTGCATGGTGCCACAGATTATCCCTTTCTTTCATCATGGTTAAAAGGGCAAGGTTGATCCACTAGAGGATCCTCCGAGTTATTTTCTTCTAAAGGGGCAAACCTGTCACATTATTCATTGAATCACATGATGAAGTAGTTAAGGGCTGAGTCAACACAGGACATAGAGTCTAGGTGGGACCAGTCAATTTGTGAGAGTGAGGCCAGGAATTGTGGAGCTTACCTTTATTGAACTTACACTAGTACAAGAATTTGGCCTTTATTTTGGGTGTCCAATTTGATCCTTGGCAGATGAAAGGGGAATGGTCACCAAGGAGTCTGGGAGGACATGAGTGTTGAAGATTCTGTTAGGTGAGCAGTGAGAATTAAGTCTAAAAGGGTACTGCAGCCAGTTCCATAATTGATACATGTTGGGCAGGTACCATTTATTTATTTGGTTTTGTTAACTGGTAAGCACACTAGACAGCAAAGTGCCTATTTTCAGGTGCAACCTGGGAGATTACAAGGTACATACATGAACAATTTTCAGGTGCAACCCGGAGATTACAAGGTACATACAGGAACATCAGGCAAAAACAAGTGAAGGTTTACATTAAAGAGAATTAGCACACAGGGACAATACAAAGCAACAGTACCAGCAGGATTTACATTGCAGGCAGTAGGAAGATGTACAGTGTGGTTTCATCGTTCCAGGCAGCAATGTTGTAAGGCTTGCAGGTAGGCAAAGAGGAGTCACATTGGGATAGAGGCCCAAAGCAAGATAAGGAGTGCACAGTAATAATGTTCACCCTGTTGGGCAGGTGGGCCTAAGTGGTCTATTTTTTCTAGTAAACTGTGAGTACAGGAGGTATATAAGAGGGATGTACTCTACCCAAGTCATATTGTTTAGGTATCATCTCAGTTTGTTGGGGCCTCACAGGCTGAGAGGGTTTGTCTAGTGCAAAGACAGGTGGAAGCTATTTTGAGAAAGCCCCTGAGGAGGCTTTAAAGCTCTGGTGGGTGGGAGAGGAGCGAGTGCTTGATGGAAGAGAGTTCAAACCTTGGGCGCACTACGCAGCAAAGGCTCGGTCACCCATTTTGTGTGTGAGTTTTGTACCAGGAGGCATGAGAGTCACTGGATCGAGGTTGTAGGATGAAGTAGCTAGAACGAGGGACTCTGCAAGTTTAAGGGGAGGCAGTTCTGACAATACTGTCTATGAAGTTGCCCACCACATAGAAGCGTGTGAGTTTCTGGTGTTTATCAAGCCGGGTGTAGAGCTCTCACATGATGAGTGAGGGGTGGGGGCTGATGTTAAAATGGCATATGTTGTTACATGCTTAGTCCCACTTTACTAGACTAGTTTTTGCAACATGAGCAAAGGTGACTCAGTCCATAGCAGAGCCGTAGGTAGGAGGACTCCCTGGCTAAGGCGAGACGGGCAGCTGGAGTGGAGACAACTTTTGCTCTGCAGCGTGTCCCAACTTGCAGTTTGAGGCCTTATGAATTGCATATGTGCATGTTCATATCCAGTTGCGGGTCAAGAGTCACCCCCAGGCATTTCTGACCGAGTCTGCAACCAGCAGTGGGACGTGATCGCCCCAGAAATCTGTAGTTAATCTGGGGCAGCTTTAACTTCTGGTTGCTGAGCCAAAGAGCATGGCCTGCGCCGCTGCAGGTTAATCATAAGTTTATGGTCCTGCAACCAAGTTTGACATGGTCAAAGTCCAGATAAGTTTGGTGTTGATGGTAGAGATGTTCTGGGAACTGGACATGATGACTAGGTCATCTGCATACAGCACTGAGGGTCCAAGAGCCGGAGCTGAGGGTAGCTCATTTTACGAAAAGAGAGAACAGGAGAGGTTCTCAGACAGAGCCCAGGAGGGACTCTGCAGTTTACCTGAGCTGGCTCCAGACAGGGCCTTGTTGAACTTGGTGTACTCCTGCCACCCATGAGATAATTACTAATCCAGGCAAGGCAGGTGACAATAATAGCTGCCATTGCACCTTTGTACAGGTTGGCTTCAGGGGCCAGCTACTTCACATTAAAGTTGCCCATAGCCACAGTTTCAGTACAGTGGGGAGGTTTTCAAGGAAATCGTGACCATTTGGAAGCCAGTGGCCTGGTCACGAGGGATATAAACAGAAAGGTTGGTGAGGAATTTTCCATGCTGGCCAAGAGTACTTTGATAGCAAGCATTTGTGAGTTGCTAGCGGGGTGGCAGAGGGAGGATCTGGCCTTGAGGGTATCCTCCAAGTAAAAGGTGCAGCTTCCCCCTTATGATACGATCAAGCCTAAATAGGATAAAGCTGGGGATGTTGATAGTAATTATCTGAACCTTCAGGGAAAGCCATGTTTCATTCAAGGCTAGTCCATCGGTAGTTGTGCTACCCAAACTTGAGGTCATCAATTTGGATAGCAGGCTTCTAATATTAATGGAGGCTAAAGTGCGGAACCCTACTTTGCTGATTTGAGGTTATGAGTACTGGTGTGATTGGGGGTTCGGCCCACATTCCCAAGAAAAGAAGGAGGAGCAGTATAAATCTAGACTGATAGAGGGTGAGGATCTAGATAAATTTATGCTGTCTACATTTGAGTGGGTTTATTATGAAGGGTATTACTGATTGAGGAGAGTAGCATTAAGAGATGAGGGTACTTTCTATGAGAGGGTGGTATGTATGCGCTCATTAATGGTGCGGTAAAGGGGCCTGACCAGGTAAAAGGTATATTAAAATGTAGGGTACTGCAGTGTATAGCAGATTTGGGAGAAAGACACTAGACAATCGCATAACCCTGGAAGTCCAAGTTTTGCCCACAAATGGGAGAAGAGAATCCATCTGAAAACAATGCTGTGTAGCCTTTGTTGGGTCATGTATTGCTAATGACATTGCAGTGTGCTGGCATACTTAGTGTCTCGCAAATCGTTGAATACATTTTATTACCAATTATGTGTTTGGTCCAGTCTGCTGGTGACAAACCTGTATAAGTTTTCTGTTTTGACTCTACTGGATACATGGGACTGGGCCATAAAGGAGAACTGCTCTGAAAGTAACTTCAGTTTTTGTCCCAGGGCAGAATTACATTCCCAAATCCTAGAGCGTGGTTCTTGGAGGAGTTAGAATTTTTGGACTGAATCTCCGAGAAAGTCCTGAAGGTGCTTATGATTTTAAAGGTGTTGCATAATTTAGGCAAGGTTAAAGCTGGAATGTACTGCTATATAGCATAAGGACTTCTATTGTGTATATCTCTTGTATTATATATTTTTCTTTGTCCTACTTTTATATCTCCTGTCTATGTAATTGCGAACTGCATGTGTACGTGCCTCAGGATCTCTTGTGAATGAGCTTGCTCAACGGAGTCTTTCCTGCAATAAACTTAAACTTGAACTTAACTTGAACATCTCTATATGAGGAGTTGTGGGCAAGCTGCAGGGTAGAAGTGGTACAGTTGTGAGCAGGTTAAATAGGATAAAAAGCATGAGCAATGACAGGGTGAAGTAATTCATCATGGATCTCTTTAGGAGAAAGGGAATGTGGTCAGTGTGAGAAGATGAGGTGAAGCAGGGCAAGCAATGATGAGGTGAGAGCAGGGCAGGCAATAGGTGAAAGGAGAGACCTTGGGACAGGTCACTTTAAGAGGAGCTCTGTAATGAGGATAAGAGGAGTTTAGGGGCTGCCTTGTGGGGGAGAAAGTGTATTTAACAGAGGTCGGGCCTGGTAATATTTTCCATATAACAGAGCGGCAAGAAATCAGGTAAAAACAGCCGCTAGTTTTAAAAGCACACAAAAACAAGTAGTTAGGTGAGTCAGTCAGAGACAGTGAGAAAAGGAGCTGCACAATGAGGAGCCGTTGGCCTGGCTCTTGTCTGCCAATTGAGTAGCAGGCTAGGAAGCCTTGCTTCCCAGTGTGTCTACAGCTGTACCTGAGTCTGGGTGGGCGGGCTGAATGTAAGTGCAGCTGCACTGTTCAGGGTCGGGCTGTTAAGGCAGAGTACCCACTAAGGGAGGCTTCCTGCTTATGGGCAGGTGGGCTGAAGTGTAAGCTTGCCGGTGCTGTTCAGGCTGAGCCACTGGCAACAGAGCACCCGCCAAGGGCAGCTTCCTGAGTCTGGGAGTGTGGCTGGAAGTGTAGATGGTGGGCTGGCAGTGTAAGAGTGGCTGGTGCTGTTCCAGGCCAGAGCTGCTGGCAGCAGTGCCTGCTCAAGGGTGGCTTCCTGAGTCTGGGCGGCAGACTGGAAGTGTAAGCATGGCCGGCACTGTTCAGGGCTGGGGCCGCTGGCAACAGAGCACCTACTCAAGGGCAGTTTCCTGAGTCTGAGTGAGTGGACTGGAAGTGTAGATGATGGGCTGAAGGGTATGTGGCCAGTGCTGGAGGGTGGGCTGGAAGTGTGGCACAGCAGGTGCTGTTCAGGGCCAGGGCCGCTGTCAGCACAGCACCCGCTAAGGGCAGCTTCCTAAGTCTGGGTGGGCAGGCTGGAAGTGTAGATGGTGGTCTGAAGTGAATCACAGCTGGCGCTGTTCAGGGCCAGACGCTGGCAGCAGACAGACTATTCAAGGTCGGCTTCCGAGTCTGGGCAGGTGGGCTGAAGTGTATGTGTGGCTGGTGCTGTTCAGAGCTTGGGCTACTGCAGCAGAATGCCTGCTCAAGGGCAGCTTCCTGAGTCTGGGTGGATGGACTGAAATGTAGGCACAGCTGGCACTGTTCAGGGCTAGGCTGCTGGCAGCAGAATGCCCACTCAAGGGTGGCTCCCTGAGGAGAGAGCCCTCCACACACACCACACATAGATTGCAAACATAATAGAATATAAATGCATCAGATATATATACAATTTACATTATACACCTGAGTTGGGTATAACCTACAGTACACAGTTTAACCCAGTAGGTATCTGTAGGTTATTAATAGGCTGAACAGTAATAATCACAACAATATAATAGTAGGGTAGAATAAGTACCAGTCATGAAGGAAGCCACTTGGAATGTTACTAGGCCAATAGCTCTATTTTTTTTTATTTTACATTTCTGGACCATCACAGTGGCAGCCTCAGCCAGGAGCTGAGACATCTTAGAAGCCTTGCAGAGGGCAGGATTTCAGCAGATGGCAGGTACCCACTAGGACAAGACAGTTCTGGACCTTGTACTGACCAGTAGGGACAGGACTGCAGATGTCCAGGTAAATGGTCACCTATGTTCCAATCACCACAATACAGTGTGGATTAAGATAGATATAGCATCACAGGCAAGTCACACAAAGGCAAGGGTACTGGATTTCAGGAGGGTGGATTTTGCAAGGATGGGGAGGGGGGCCAAAGAGGCCCTGGCAAGCAAAAAGACAGGAGGGTGAGTTGAGGAGCAGTGGGCACACTTAAAAGGATCCATAACGGAAGTGACAAATCAATGCATTAGGCAAAGAAGGAAGGGAAAAGGAGGAGCAGCCATATATACTGTAGTTCTCTAGGGGGTGGCAGGGAAAGTCAAGGATAAAAGATGGCTTTCTAGAAAATACAAGGAGCCACAGATGGGTGATGACAGTGCAGTGTACCTAGAGAGAAAGAGGGAAGCAGAAAAGCAGTAAGGAGAGTGAAGGCAAACACAGAGGAAAGATTAGCACAAATGAATAAGACAGGGGACAAGATTTTCTACAGGTGCATTAGCAGAAAGAAGGAAGACCAGGGAGGAATTGAAAGACTCAGAGTGGAAGGAGGGTGTGTGTGGAGGGGACCTAGAAAAGCATCTTACTAAATGAATACTTCTGCTCAGTATTCATTGAGCAGGAGAGGGATAGGGATCAGAACTGGACAACAGAAACATTGTTGGGAGTGAGGTAAACACCAGTCCATTTACAAAAGAGAGCGTCTTGGAGGAACCCAGTAAACTAAGGGTAGACAAAGCTATGGAACCAGATGGTATACATCCCAGGATACTAACAGAATTACGGAGACAGTTAGCAGCACCACTAGCAGCCGGTTTAGTGAGTTGCTCATTACAGGGTGGTTCCAAAGGGCTGGAAGCAGGCACATGTGGTCCCTATCCACAAGAGTGGAAGCAGGGAGGAAGCAGGCAACTCACAGACAGGTCAGCCACACCTCAGTAGAGGTAAGGTTATGGAAGTGCTGCTAAGGGAAATGACTGTGGACACTTGGAATCCACTGGTGCACAGGATCCGAGGCAGCATGGATTCACAGCAGGAAGGTCTTGTCAAACAAAACGTGATAGACTTTTTAACTGTGTGATGAAGTAGGTGGATCAATGGAGAGCAGTGGATATCGCCACCTCAATTTTAGTAAGGTCTTCAACACCATTCCACATGAAAGCTGGTAAACAAGTTAGGTAGCCTGGGGATGGCCACAAAGTGGAGAACTGGGTTAGAAATTGGTTGAGGGACAGAAGGCAAGAGGTGGTAATGGGATTAAAGTCTGAAGAGAGGGGTATCCAGTGGGATGCCACATGGATCAGTCCTGGGGCCAGTCCTATTCAATGTCTTTATTAGTGACACCTCAACAGGGCTGTAGGGGAAGGTTTGCCTATTTGAAGATGACACCAAGATTCACAATAGGGTAGACAATCCTGAAGGAGTAGAAAGCATTAGAAGGTACCTAGGTAAGCTGAAAAGATGGTCCAAAATGGGGCAATTAAAATTCAATACAAAGAAGTGCAAGATCATGCACCTGGGATGCAGAAATCCTGAAGAGAGTTACAGGATGGGGGTAGCTGCTAACAGTCACCAGAAAAGAAAGGGATCTAGGGATCACCTCAGATGACCTAGAAGTGACCAAACAATGTCACATTGTGGTGGGAATGGCCAGTGGGATGTCAGGGTGCACAGGAAGGGTATTACTAGTAGAAGAAGAGAGTTGCTGATGCCACTGTTAAAAATCCTGGTTAGGCATCATCTGGAGTATGAAGTACAATTTGGAGGCCTCATCTTCACAAAAACATGGACAGTGTGGAGGCAGTTCAGAGAAGGGCAACAAAGATGGTAACAAGCTTACACCAGAAGACATATCAAGGGAGACTGAGGGACATCAATATGTATACACTGGAGGAAAGGTGGGAGGGGGTGGATATGATTGAAACCTTCAAGTATCTCAAGGGCTTGAACAAAGTCCAGGTTGGGGACATCTTTCAGTATAGGAGATGTACAAGGATGAAGGGCATGATACGAGATTAGAGGGGCAGAATAAAGGAGAATGTAAGTTTTTCATACAATAGGTGGTGGATGCATGGAATAAACTACCACAGGAGGTGGTGGGAGCCAGTACAGATGGGGGTTTAGACATGCATGGGACAGGCATAAGGGAATTCTAGAGGTAGGAAAGAAAGGCAAAAGCCAAAGACCAAAAGGTTCAGAGGCTGCTGAAGCAGGCAGGAGTGGGCAGACTAGATGGGCCTAGCGGTCCTTATGTGCTGTCAATTACTATGTTACTGTGTTTTACTGCAAATGATTAACTAAGTCTTGTGTTGCAATGCTTGCACACAAGGAGATCACATGTTATTATAAGAATGCATTTGGGATAGGTAATATAAAGAATTCTCTCCAGTCTGTGGTTGGTCACCATATAGTTTAGCCACATTTTAAAATCTGGGAAGCATACTCTTTCCATAGTTGAGTACACATTTGAAGGCTGTTATGATAGAAATACAGATGAACTTTTGATAAGTAGGTGTCAAGGAGGTGAGTGGTCCCCCAGCCCATCATTGATCCATGGCAATTGCTCAAGCAGGGATTTACTGACAGCACTAGCTAAGGTGTTGGAGTGTTTTATGCCAAAACCCATTCAAGCGTGGACAGAGCACTAACATATGTTTGTGGGTTCCACATAGTTAAGACACCTAGGCAACTGTCCTGGTGGCCTTGAGGGTTGAGGCACTTGATGCCACACTCATGCCAGGCTGGTGACCCGGGTCCAGGAATGGACTCCAGGCCACCGGGCTCAGCAGGGGAGGGAAGGGATTGAGCATCTGAATGACTGCTCTCCTTCCGGGAGGAATCCAGGTATGTGCCGCTCCTGGATGGCTCCTGATCAGGTCGAGGCAGCACAAGGAATGTGCTGCACTGTAGATGTGGAGCTTAGAGGGGCAACTTAATGTAGAAAACCCGGGGACTATGTGGAGGTGATGGAGGCCCCATGGACTGCACCCCACATCCTCGATGCTGGCCCATCTCTACTGGCCTCTCCTGAGCCCTCAACTGACCCTGGGACTGACCCTCTAATTCTAGATAGGCCGCCAAGAGGTGGGACAGGCCTCCCTGGGGTGATCCAGGGAGCTGGAAGGTCCCACGGGTTCAGCCAAGGGTGCTCCACAATCCTGCTCCCTGGTGGGGTGGTTTCAGGTGGAAGTAGAGGGTGCAGTCATGTGGGCACTCCTGAGAGATGCCTCAAGCCTCCTGGAGAATAAAGAAAGTATAAAAAAAGACACCTAGAGCATTTATTAGATACTAAGGGTTCATTAAATTCAAGCGCTAGGGTAAAATATATCCTGCAGGTTGTTAAAATAAATCTGCTGCATTCGATCCCATATAAGTCTGGTATTTTTCATAATAATTATTTTTGCTCATTGGGAAGCAGAAAGGTTTATATTTTCTTTTCTACCCACTTGTCCTTCAACTGTGTATAGTTAGCTTCATCATGGTGTTTAAGCCACCTATAAATGGATGATATGTTTCTTTTGGGACTGGATGTGCCAACAATTAATTGGAGATCCTTCAAGGCTGAATTCTTGTGTGCTAATATGGTTTTCATGATAAATTCTCTGATTTGCAGATACACATAAAATTGATTGTTGGGTAAATTGTAATGACATTTTAAAGTGTCAAAATCCAGACTGTGTTTAACTTGTATGAACTGGCTCATTTCTCAAAGCCCTTATCATACCAGATCTTGAAAGTTAGCTCAGTAATTGAGGGACTTTGTTATTCGAATATACTGGAGAATGGGTTGAGCATTTAAGTTAAAGTTTTGGATCATTTCCCTATTTTATGCCAGATTATCACTGTATCAGTATAGACAGAAATGGTATTAATTGTTTTATACCTATCCCCAACTTACAGTATATGTCTAATATGTTCCTTACTTTTCTAAAGCCAAACTAAAATTCAGAAAAATATTTTAGTTTGCAGCCCAGTCTTCTAAATGGGTTAATATAACCCTGGATAGTATTTTCAAACTAATACATAACAACGTCATAGGTTCGGTAGTTTTGGGTCATTCGTGTCTCTCTATTAAAGAGGGGGATGATCATTCCTTTAGTTCAGTCAGAAGGTTAACATAGGAGTTAATGATCTCATTAAAAGTAGGATTAAAATATGTGCCCAATGTTTTGGGGCAACATGGAAAACCTCTGCTGGGATCCCATCAATCCCAAGACATGTGTTGTTTTTCTGTGCTTTGATAGTCATAATAATTTCACCTTCAGTTATTGCTGATTCATTTCTAACCTACTGGTGTCCCTGTATACATACTGGTTCCACTACTACTGACCTATCTGATTTCCACCACACTCTGCTTTGGCCATCTTATATTTTCCCATAAAAATCCCCCTTCCCTTAACATAGAAACAGAGAAACATAGAAGTTGACTGCAGAAGCAGACCACCCATTCCATCTAGTCTGCTCATTGTCTTTTAGTTTAGCCTTCTAACTGCCCTTGGGTTTGAGGGCCCTTGTATCTGTCCCAGGCATTCTTGAAACCTACCACTGTGCTTGCACCCACCACCTCTGCAGGCAGGCTGTTCCAGGCATCCACCACTCTTCTGTGAAGAGAAACTTCCTGGTGTTGGTGGAGAACTGCCCTCCTTGCAGCCTTAGATCATGTCCTCTGGTTCTGCTGCCCTTCTTAAATTGGAAGAGATAATCTATCTGCACCTGGTTTATGCCCTTTATGTACTTGTATGTTTCGATCATGTCACCCCTCTCTCTTCTCTGTTCCAGGAATACAGTTCTTTCAGTTTATCCCCATCTATTCCAATCTATTTCAGTCTATCCCTTAGCACTATGAATTGTTGAGATTGTATTCCTGCCCTTATTATTTGTTCCAGCTGCCACCATCTCCCAAAATGTTTTATGATCTTTTGCTAAATGGTATTCTGCAATTGCTCAACAGTTTATCATTATATTCCCTCTTTTCTTTAACATTTCTCTATGTTATTTACATTATTAGCTTAGTGCTGTACTACAATATATACAGTATCTGTATTCTTCTAGGTACCTTTCCCAATCCTCTATACCACTTTCCTTATTCGATTTGGCATTCGATATCAAACCATTTTGTTGCAAGGATTATAATAATAATAAAGATTTTTATTGTTTAGCAATAGCTATTACAATAATCTATGACAAGTACATCATAAATGCATCATGGACATGCCAGAATTATTTAAAAAGTAAGGCATACAGATCCAATCCTAATACACATCAGGAATATAAAAATTCCAACACTTAGTTCTCTACTAGGACAGACTACCCAGCAATATTTACCTATCAGTTAGCTGGCTCTCAAGTTTATGCATTATTAACTGTCAAAAGAGCTTACTGGGAATTTATCTGCTGCATTAAAACTGAATTTCACTTCAGAGGCAGGAGACAGCCTCTGTGGTTTTATTATTTATCAAAAGATTTTCCTAATGGCAGTAAGAGTGCCGCTTTGGGATATTCATATATGGATTAGGTGAGAGCTAATCCTGTGCAAATTCTGAAAGACCTATTGGACACTAATGTTTAAAAGATAACATATTACAATATTTCTGGACATTAATAATTCATCGTAGAACTTGTCCTTGTTTTAATTTTTGATTGTTGTGTTTTGGGGATTTTGGGTAGGTTGGGTTGTTTTTCCTGATATTGTATCAATTATTTGGAGAGAGTTGGTTTTAGTTAGTTGTTTTATTGTATTTTAAAATGTGCTGGGGTGATTTAGTGATGGTCAGACACTACTCCCCACCAGGCTCAGGGAATTACACCCTTTGATTGCCCCCATTATCATCTGACACCTATTATAGGTGTTGTGCTTTAAGTATATTCAGGGGCGAAAAGAAGGAGGCGATCTGGGCCTGTGGGGACAGGAAAGGGGTTTGCAGATTGGGGTTGTGGAGTCCAGGAGATGCACTGTGGTAATGGAGTCAGGAAAGAGGTCTTCTTATCTTGACTCCATACCCAAAGGCTCTGATATTAACAGGCAGGTGCCGAGGTCTTCCTGACTGCTCATCCCGACTTGGCAATGCCATGCAATGCCAGATCTATTAAAAACAAGACAGTTATTATAGCTGATCTTGTTGGTTCAACTGATCTGGCTTGCATCACTGAAACCTGGTTGGACAAAATGCTAGCCCTGTTCTGGCTTCCAGCTATCCCAGCTGGGTTCTCAGTGAAACACCGCCCAAGGCTGGATCATAGGGGGGGTGTGGCCATTATGTTTAAGACAGAGCTGGGCCTTGTGGATGTGCCATTGGGAAGCACCAGAGCCTTTGAATATATCCTGGGAGAGGTGTAGGCTGTGGATTCTCCTCATCTACTGTCCATCAGGAGATGGTGAAGAATTCCAGCAGGAGATAGCGGACTTCCTTGTCAATGTGGTGTTGAGGTCCCCAGATTACTAGTTCTGGGGACTTCCATGCCTGGGTCGATGATGAGTTCTCACATTTTGGTCAAAATCTCCTCCAGCTGATGACAACGCTGGGCCTTACAGGTAATTACCTCTTCGACCCACATAGGGAGTCATTCACTGGATCTGATCTTCCTTATGGGTATGGAGATAGTTGACTTGGGGTGGAACCAGTCAGCTGGTCTGACCATCACATCATAAGGGTCAGTCTCAGGCCCCCAATAGGTCTGCCTCACGGAGATGGTTCAGTATCGCCCTTTGAGAGGAGTTAGCCCCAGTGACCTATTGGTGGTGCTGGACCTATCAGGCTGGTCAGGTGTATGCATGAGTCCATATAATAAAGCTGTGGAGATGCTCTGGACAAGATTGCTCTCTGTTCATGTTTGACCTTCACCTCCTTCCAAGGAGCCCCTGGTTTGATGGCTCCTGAAAGAGTTGAGGCGGCAGGCCAAAGGGTTGAGAGAGCCTGGCGAAGTCCGCCTTGATGCTGACAGGCACAAGTTGATGGCTCATTATCTAAGCTATCAATCAAAAATCACCCATAAGAAGGCAGAATTCCTGTCCAGAGAGGTTTCTGCTGGCAAAATCAACCGGCTCTGCTTTTCTGGATTGTTGACACATCGCAGTCCAATCTGCCTCCAGCCCAGAGAAGCTTTTTCTCAGCTAACATGCGAGAGTTCACTGGATTTTTGTAGATAAGGTTGCCAGCATCAGGGCTGGTATTGGTCCCACTCTCCTATGAGGGATTGTGGTGATCACCATGAGGTGGCATGCACTCAGTCAATCTGGTCAGATTTCTGTCTACCGAAATCATGGACTTTGTGAAGATCATCCAAACACTGCACCCTACCAGCTGTAGTTTGGGTCTGGGCCCTACAACTCTTTTATTGGGATGTGTAGATGTTATGTGCCTAATCCTTGCTGACATCATCTGAAATCCTTGGAAAGTGGGGTCTTTCCTGATCCCCTCAAGGAGGCGGTTGTTCGACTCACCTCAAGAAATCCTCCTGGATCCAGATTGTCTAGCTAACTACTGGCCTATCTCTAACCTGCCATTTGTTGGTAAGGTTATTGAAAAGGTAGTGCTGCAATTGGATGCTCATCTTATAACATACAATGTTTATGACTCTCTCCAGTCTGGTTTCAGGAAGAAGCACAGCACAGAGACTGCTCTTGTCTGGGTGTTGAATGACCTCCTAATAGCTAGAGATCAAAAGGCATGTGCCATTCTGGTCCTTCTTGATCTCTCATCTGCATTTGACTCTTAGACCATGGTGTCCTACTGAGCACCTGTGGGTCTTTTTCGGTCTGTCAGGTACAGTCCTTAAATGGTTCCATCCATTCCTCATAGGCAGGTCTCAGAAGGTTGCCACTGGAATATATTCCTCTGGTGCCTTCCCTGCTCTGTGGGGTACCACAGGGCTCCATTTTGGCCCCCATGTTGTTTTCAGTGCATATGCTGCAATTGGGAGATAACATCAGTTGATACAGTCTGAGTTGTCACTGCTATGCAGATGATACTTAGCTATATATGTCCTTTCTGCCCTGTCAAAATGATGCTCTCTCTAAGAATAATTGCCTTATTGAAATCAGAACTTGGATGAGTTCCAGTTGGCTGAAACTGAATCCAGATAAGACTGAGGTGTGGTAGTGGACCCAGGTCATCCAGGGGCAGGTTTGGGGCTGGATATTCATCAGGCCTGTTGCTTGATGATCACAGCTCACAACCTCAGACTGTGTGCGAAACCTGGGCATTAGTTTTGATGACAGTCTGACCTTAAAATCTCAGGTGTCAGCAGTCGTCAAATCATCCTTTTTATCATTTTAGGAATATCACCCGGATTAAACACCTAGTTCCTCCGGATGATCTTCCAACATTAGTCCATGCCTTTGTCACCTCTCATCTTGATTACTGCACCCTCTACCTAGGGCTTTCGGGGTTGATATCCGCCACCTGCAGCTGGTGCAGAATGTGGCAGCCAGGCTTTGACTGGGACTTCTAGGACCAGTCATATTATGCATGTGCCCCATGGTCTGCACTGGCTGCCTGTTTAGTGGTGGATCACCTTAAGGTTGGCTTGCTTACCTTCAAAGCCCTACATGATCAGGGACCCGCTACCTGAAAGATCTCCTGATCCTCACTGCCCCCTCCGGTCCACCTGCTCCACTGATGAGGGATTGCAGAGATTCCTAGGGTCGATTAAAGACATCTGGCTCTCGATCCTTTCCTTTGCAGCTCCAACCCTTTGGAATTCTCTACCTCATCGGTTGAGAGAGTGCCTGACCGTGAATAGGTTTAAAATTTAATTAAAACATATATATTTAGCCTAGCTCTTCCGGAATACAGATATTAATTTACTGTTTTATCTTTATTGGTTGTTTTTATCTTTATCCAGCACCTTGGCTTGGAAAGGTGCTATAAAATAGCATTTTGATTGACTGATTGATCCATACATCAAGGTCAGACTGTTATTAACATTCTTTTCTTAACATTGGAAGAGCACTAAAATATCCTACTAGCATATGGACAGTCAATATATCCACAGTATGGATAAGTATATTTGTAAGGAGCCCCTGGTCAATTTTGTATAAATGTGGAGTAAACATTTTAAACCAAAATAATCTCACTTAGTATAATAGGCACATTTCCATAGGACGTGTTCTAGATCTTCTACTACCTTCAGTACAATTGCAATTTTCAGACCAATTATTTTTCTTATTATATCTTCTCCTTAAAACATTACTGTGAAATTGCTCACATTTATATCTTAGAAAACTGCCCTTAGACGCTTATCCATGAGAATGTCTAGATAGGACTTAAAGCCAAAATAAAAATTGTTTTTACTAAACCAGTGTGAGTATTTTGATTCTGAAATAAGGGTTAAATCTTGTGTTTTCCAGTAATTGGTAATTTTTTTCCTTATGTATTTTTTTGTATTGGAGTCTCAACGAATTCCTTTATCTACACATTTTTTCAGGTTCAGAAGAGAATGTTGTTTTAACAAATTCATAATTAAAGTGAAACAATAATCACTTTATATTCAAGATTAAACAATTTTTCTTTTTCAATGAGACATTGTTTAATCATCATATGTTCAGGTAATCTTGTTATTTTTAACCAATAATTTAATTTCCTGATTTTAAATTTTGCTCTTATATCAAGTAATCCCAGTTCTAAATGCAAGTAAGCTGAAGGATGTGATTGACCCAAACTTAATACAGATTGTTTGGGTCCAATAGCAGAGGCTGAAAATGACATTGTCTTAGTTCTTTTGCATTAAGTAATAACTTTAGATGCAGAAGATTTTTCTGCAAGGTGTTGAAGTCTTCTTGTAGGTCCACACATGCCAGCTCAGGGTAGGCTCTCTAGGTATAAGACCATGTCATCAGCAAAGAGATGTATTCTGGCCAATTTGATCCCTGTGTCAGTGGTATTTAAGTAAATCATGAACAGCAATGGGCCTAGAATGGACCTTACAGGACCCCCTTAGCAGGGATTTTAGTGGGAAGGTCCCCACCAGCCTTGATGCTTTGGGATGATGCCGTGAGATAACTTGTAAATCAAGACACGGCTGAGGGGTCAGGCCCAGAGTTACTGAGAACAGTGAGAAGCAGTGCATGATTGGACTATGTCGAAAGCTTTACTCAGGTCTAAGAACAGAGCGTAGATATGTTTTTTCAAGTTCCAGGAAGTTAGCTAATCATTGGAGACTTTTGGTCAGTGCTGAAGTAGTGCTATGGTGAGTCTAAACTGTGACTGCACCAGATTTAGGATGTTGTTGCAGTCAATGAAACACTAAGCTGCCCGTTGACAACTTTTTCCAGCATCTTGGATAAAGTAGGGAGCAGGGAATAGGATGATAATTGTTTAAGTCGCTCTGGTCTCCAGACTTAAACAATGGTATTACATGTGCAGTTTCCAGATCACAGGAAATGAACCCTGTGCCAAGGACAAATTGAATAAGTGCATAAAAGGAGGCAATATAACATAGTAGCCAAGTTTTACATAATAAGGCTCAATCAGGTCTGCACCTGCACTCTTCCTTATCCAGGTCTAAGATTAAATCTTCCACAGTTTTACAGACACTGGGTCAAAGGAAGAGACTACATTGCATTGTTGTGTCACCAAAGATGGTGACTCTGTGTCCTAACTGTATAAACGTCTCGTAGAGCATTGGCTGGGGAAGTATCAAATGCCAACCCCGCTGTGGTGAAGTGATTATTAAAAGGTCAAGTATCTTGTGCTTATCTGTGTAGACACCCCATCGGAGTATATTTTAGACAGGAGTGAGCTGGTAGGACTGTGCACCTCCAGGTCCTTAAGTGTTCTTCAGAACTTAGAGGAACATCTGGAGGAAGTATCTAACTCACTACAATAGTATTTAGCCTTTTCAGTTCTGGTTAGTTTTGTACCAAGGTTTCTAGCTACTCTGAATGCTGCCCTGCCATCTGGAAGTTTAGATTTCCTTCCTTTTTCCATAAAGCATCCCTATTATGAAGGGCTGATTTTAGTTTGTCTGAGAACCATGGGCAGGATTTATTTTTTGTATGTCTTTAACTAATGGAGCATGCCTATTAATGGTACCAAGTAAAACACTATGGAAGATCGCATAAGCCTCATCCACTAAAGGGCTAAGTAGAAGTTTTGCCTATTAGCATGCTGCAGGTCCAAAAGGAAAGCATTTGGGCTAAAGTTCCTACTACTTCTTTTGAAGATATATCTAGAGGAAGAAGTAGATTTGGTTGGTGACCTTACACATGTGATGGAACAAAGATCAGCCATGTCATTAAAGAAGACCACAGAGTGGGTGTATAGATAGGGTTTGTTCACAATTAAAAGGTCTAGCAATGTACAGTGATCCAGATTCTTGACATTTGGTCTGGTGACTTCGTGATAAACTGAGTGAGCCCAAAGGCATCACAAAAAGTCTTTAGAGGCTTAGATGAAGCAGACAGCTATCAATATTGAAATTGCCCAGAATGGCAATTTCAGAGGCAGCTGGATAAGTTTTCAAGTGCTCTGCAACCTTATGCCTTTCTGAAGGAGGCCTATAACTTCCAATAACTGACAAAGACATTGTTTTGTAAAGCTGATCTTTATGGTGAGGTACCCAGATTCCTTGGGAGATGAGGTAGTGTCCACCATGGAGGCATTGAATTTATCCTCACATAAATAGCAACCCCACTCCTCCCTTGAGGGCCTGTCTGCACTGAATATATTGTAATCAGGATGTTGATGGCATGGTCCTGGGTGGTTGTTCTCAGCTAGGTTTCAGGCTTGGCATGAGAAATCTAAGCCTGAATGGCATCACATTTCTTTAATAGGCTGCAGGCATTGATGTGTATAAACTCATCCCTTTTATATGTGGGAGATCTGATGGTGCAGAAATATTGATAGGAGGACCTGGGTTAAGTTCAACATTACCAGCACATATTAGAAGTAATAGGAGCATTTTTAGAGCATTTAGCAAGCCTAAAAGACATATATGGATCTTTTGCGACTAGGGCTAAGGGCAGATGAGAAGAGTGTAGGGTTTACTTCACCAGGGCCCAATAAGGCATATAATAACACCTAACTGAAAATAATTCAAGGCCATAAGTACTGAAGACAATGAGACTGCATGGTGGTGGTACATAAGTGGTGAGGGTACAATTCCACACAGCATGGAGGGCAGTTAAGGCAGTGTAATGTTCACATAGCCTAGTGACATAGTGACAGAGCAATGGGCAGGGGTGATCTAAGTGTCATAAGTGGGAGGGACAACAAAGTGTAATGGAGTACTAGGTTCAAACAGGCAGGGGAATATGCCTGCTGTGCACACCAGAACTAGAAGAAGTGATTGCATGTTACAGATATGAGTTAGTAGGGAGAGAGGATCAAGCTACTGTAGGTACAATATACTGAACCTGGAGTACAAAGCTAGGATAAGCAGGAGGAGCTGACTGCTTGTTAAGCTATAATGAACTATTGAGCAGAAGTAGCTGTAAAGGCAGAGTGCAGACAGCTCTCAGCAAGCTGAGCTTATAATTCCTAGCTGCCTAAATGTTTGCACAAGGAATAGCACAGTGACAGAGATTATAGACAGCTCTCAGCATGCAGTTCTTGCAATTCCTAGATGCCTTTCCAGCTTATATAAGGAATAGCACATTGTCCTAAGAGATGATATTATTGAGGCTGAATACCTCATGAGGCAGTAAGTGTTTTATTTGTCGAGTCAATAATGCAGTGCAACCAATGGGAACAGTCTACAAAAGACGGAGGGGAGAAGGTGTATTTAAAGAGCACCAGGAGCAGGCGAGAGTGGCAGGAGAAAAAATCAGCACACAATCAGTCAGAGGGCTGAGAAAAGCTGCTGAAAGACTGCAGTAAATGCTGGGGAAAAGGAACTCCAATCAGATCAGGAGCACAGTCTGTGGGAACCAATTGGATGTCTGGATGGAGAGAACCAGCCAATAGGACTCCCAAGTTACGGTCCCAGGACTGTTCAGGCAGCTCACCTGGGCAAGAGGATTTGGGGACAGAGGTGGTAGTGGCATAGCTGGAAGTCTCCTTGCTGCAAGCTGCGGTCAGTGACTCTTCTGCCCACTCAAGGGAACACTGCAGGAGAGAGAGCAAAAGGGAGGGGTAGGTTAAATAAAAGAACAAATACAACACTCAGCTACAGGGATAATCGAGGGTATGGGGAAGGAACAAAAGTGGCATTAACTTAATGGTAGGGAAGTGGGGCAGGCGAGCAAGCTAAATGGGGGTTGTTAGACTGGCGCCAACCCTAGGTCAGCCAGTAGTAGAAGAAAAAAGTTAAGTAAAGCAATAAGAGAGGACTAAGGGAAGTAGGAGCAAAATTAAAAAATAACAGGCAGGTTTAAGTAAGCAAGCAGATCATTAGATACACAGCAGTTTACAGTTTTCAACCAATTCTCCAAGCCCAGCCCTACCCCAGACATAGGCAGTTTCACAATTAGCATAATACCAACAAACAAAGAAGAAGAATAATAAAAGCTCCAAAACCCAACACACAGTCAGTCACAGGGATGAGAAAAGCTGCTGAAAGACTCAGTAAATGCTGGGAAAAGGCTCTAATCAGATCAGGAGCACAGTCCATGGGAACCAGTTGGGAGGCTGGATGGAGAGAACCAGCCAATAGGACTCCCAAGTTACAGTCCCAGGGTTATTCAGGAGCTCACCCACAGATGCTTCAGGATGGAGGCAGTGGTGGTGGCATTTACAAATTCTGTAATGTCAAAGTTAATAACATCGGTATATAAAAAGGTGGCTCCTTGAAATCTATCATATTAATATTTTCAAAAGATTGTGTGGATAGCAAATATATTAGTCCCCATTTGGTTGTTCCCACCACACTGTTTCTGATAGTTGTTCTTTCAAAGGATGTGTAACCTTATGTATAACATTTCTTCCCTCTAACCATGTCCCCAGAATATGATCATGTTGTGCGATCTAATTTCTTTCAGCCTATCAGAATCATTTCATTTATCCTCTAAGACCACTGTGTTCTGACTTATCATTTTAATTTCCTTTGTTTATCAATCCAATAATACTTTCTCCATTGCACCTTCCGAATCTAATCATCTTTAGTTGGTGTTTCACTATCCAGATATTGTACTTCTTATTCTAATTTTGTTAAGCTGACACTTTTGTTAATATTTGAATTCTTCTGTTTTCTGCTTCTAATTTTTACAAGTTCTCCATTGCATCAATTAATCATACTCTTCCAGTGAGGGAATGATTTCTGCAAACCTGATATATTCTGTAATAATGGTTTGGTTCTTTAGTGGAGCTTCCTGAAATCTTGCCAGTCTACATGCTTTCTTTCTTATGGTTATTTTTTTTCACTTCCTCACTCACACCGTTTTACTGAATTTCAGCACTTTAACCTTTCTTTGTCTTTTATAAATGTGACAGTGGTGGTGTCTAGTCTGACACTGATAAGGATAAAATCTGGGCTTGCTTTCAGCAGCTACTACTAGGCTTTCATAACATGATGCAGATAGCACATGCAACGTCCTTGCTCATATCTGTCAGCTGTAGGAAAATCTACCATCTAAACTTGTTTCCTCTTGCTACCTTACATACAGTTATATGCCATTACTTTTAGCTCTTCTGAATTTTTGTTCACCTTGGAACACCATTTAGAAAAAGTGTGGATAGTCTGGTGCCTTTGTTAATTTCCTTCTCCTTCAACTCATTTCTCAGTAGAAGTTTCTAAGTCTTCTTCTTCTTGTCTGTATTTATGTTGTTTCAACTGTACCTTGCATTTACTGTGTTTATCCTTTTGATTATTTTCCTGTTTGGGCTTTTGAATAACACCTGCCTGTCCAGGATTTTAATTGTTAGTTTCCTGTGATTGTCATGTCTTATCTTTAGCTAATGTCTTGCAGTTGTTATTTCTATTGATAGTTATATAAATGTCACTCTGCTGTCCTTCTTGTCTTTAAAGAACTGTTTTGCAATTCCCATCTCTTTTTCTACTATTATCTATGTTGTTTTCTTAATATTGTCTTCTTTTTATTATTATTATCTGCCATTGTTACTTTTTATGACTCCCCAGACCTTTTAAACTCACTGCTGGTAGCATCTACCAGCTCCACATGTGGTTGACTGGCCTTTACTAGCAGACTGAGAAGTGAGACCATTTGTCCATAGTAGCTATTATGGTGCTTCTGTTCACTTTTAATTTTGTGTAATGCCATTTGCTTTAGTTTAAGTTCCACATCACAATGATTCATTTTCCTATCTGTTCCTAATGTATTATGAGTACTTGCTCCTGATTTTGTTCCTATATCTGTATGTTCCCAGAAGTGGAGAAAATCTGGGGTGAGGCATGGATTAGGGTTCCAAGCTTAACCTCACACATATGGGGAAATGTTCAAGATTTTGAAAGAACGAAAACTTTTATCCATCCCTATATTGCCTCTGTAGTTGAGCTATATTTTTCTGACTATGAGTGCATACCCTGTCTTGCTCACTATTATTTGTTTCTTCTATAACTTGTAACTCTCCTTTATCTGCTGCTCTTATAATATCCTTATATAAAATAAAGTTGCAAGGTTCCCAAATGCCTTTACACATAGTATGCCATTGCTAGATGTGCTTCAGATGTTGAAGCTGCAATTTGTTTAGTAAAAAGGACAGGAATCAGGAGTGAGATGAGTCTCTTTGTGGATGACTCAAAACTGGGGGCAGTGGTGGATGGGGAGGAGGGGGGTGGCCTACAGAGGATCTGGAGGCTCTGGAAAGATGGTCTATAAAGTGGAAGCTGAGGTTCAATGCAGGGAAATGCAAGGTACTCCACCTGGGGGCCAGAAACCCTGGCCAAGTGTATACCCTGGGGAGGGAATGCTACAAGTCTCGATGGCTGAGAGGGACCTGAGGGTGGTGGTGGATGTCAAATGAACAACTCAGAGACTTGTAGGAGGGCATCAGCCAAGGCCAACAGGATGCTGGGATGCATCACTAGGGGATCACCTCCAGAAGGAGGGAAGTGATGCTCCTCTGTATAACTGCTTGGTGAGGCCACACCTTGAGTACTGCTTGCAGTTTTGGATGCCACACTTAAAGAGGGACATTAAACTCCTGGAGAGGGTCCAGGGAGGGCAACCAAAATGATTTGGGGCTTGGGGGACAGGACCCATGAGGAGAGGCTCAAGAGCTAAATATGTACACATTGGAGAGAGAAGGGACCGGGGACATGATAGAGGTCTTCAGGTACATGAAGAGGGTAAATAGGGGAGGAACAGTCAGGGTGCTTTGAAGGAAGGAGGAGGGGCCACTAGAGGGCATGGGTGGAAGCTGAGGGGGAAGATTCAAGGGAGAAAGGAGGAGGTGCTACTTCACTGAGAGGGTGGTGGAGCCATGGAATGCACTGCCTAGGAGGCTGGTGGAGACAGAGACAGTGGAGGGGTTCAAGAGGGCTGGGACAGGTACAGGAAGGGTTCTGGAAGCAAAACCAATGCAGCAAGAATATCTGGAACTGGGAAGGAGAAGCCAGAGAAGGTGAGGGGCAGCAAGATCAGCACCCAGGGTGGGGCTGACCAATCGAGCAGACTCGAAGACCGCTAGACCTATTCTGCTGGCATTTTAGTATGTTAGTAAAAAATCTATCATAGTAATTTTTTTGTTTTATCAGCATTTTATCATCCAGTTTTCTGTATGCGCACGCCCAGAATGATGTCTTACCAGGAGCTGTCAATGTTTTACATACAGAAACAAGGAATTCTGGGTAATTTATAACATGGACTTAAATGTGCTTTGCTCAGGCGTTCAGTCCTGTATGTTGATAGTGGTGAGCACTGATATGTAAATGTACATAGCAAGGCACTGTGTGTAAAAGAAGAACCTGTTTTTCCAGTTTCCTTACTGTGAGATGCTGCCTCATCTTTCTATACTGATGTCAACAATATAAGCTTGTGTATGTTTTATTTTACGATAATGCATTCTGCATACCATATCTTGCTACAAGACTTTTATACTGAGAGATAATAGCCTGCATGCTAATTTACATAGTGAGGCATTGTGGTTACAGTACATAGCTGAGTTGTCTATCTAAAACTAAAACTGACACTGTCCCTTTAATAACTTTGTTTCCTGGTATGATGTCACAGTTGGGTGTTGCAGAACCGAGAAAAAAGGGACAGGTTATGCAATTGAAGCAGAGCACAGTTATAAAATGATTTGTTTCTTGGAAAACAGCACTATCTGGCAACTTGAATGGTAAGAGACTGATTCACAACACTTACTAGTTACTATTCCCATTTGCTATGGCAAACTTGCACCTTACTTTAAGTAATAACCCTCCTACTGGATTATATCCTATGAAATTATTTGTATCCCTTCACTCTCAAACTCTCTGATCTATACCAAAAGGGTGATCCAAATTGGTTGGTAGAGATCTACCTGATCTTTTGGTGAGAAGAGGCATTAAGTAACAGTGTTCCTTTTATACAGTACAAACATATTATTGCCACCAACCAGTTCAGTTGGTGTCCAGGTGTTACAAAGTATTTTTTTTTATTATTATTTATCCCCGCTTTTATTATTTTCTCCATTTATATATAGTTATGGGTCTTCCTAGTTTAACAGGTGACCCATACTTTTTGATGGCACATTCTTATTCAAGGACAGTTAGAAAAATACATAAAAATGGGGTTAGAATGTATGTAGCCTATCTCCAATAACAGTGCTTATTTAACAGGAATTGAAAGTAAGTCTGATTAAATTCAGCTACTGATCATTGATTAGACAATAAACAGAACTTGATTACAAAAAATGGTATGAATTGCAGTTATTAAAATGCAAACATTTATTGCAGCGCCTAAGTAATTTTTCTGATGTAGTCCCAAAACATACTCCTCATGGTGACTATTTACATGACTTTCACTTTCAGTAGTTGTAACATAAAGCAGTTTTTCAAGTTAACAGTTCTGCTTTTGGGTTATATATTTCTCACCCAACCAATTATGAGCGCCAGCATCGAGCATCTAAAAGATCTTTCTCAATGTCAGGTTGCTTGATCCTAATGGCAATTTTTTGTGTGGTGAGGTCTCTGTTCAATCTGGAATTGCAAGTGTTGCTGTTTTTGGTTTCAGGAACAGTCACTCAATCTTCTCTGTGCCACTAAATTTGTGCAGAATGTGAAGTGAGTGAAAAGATCACTAGTAAAACAATGTGTTTTCTTAAAACTTTCATAACAATCAAATTCTACATCCACACAACCTATTACAATAATGAACTGTTACAGTAATGTAGAAAACAAAAAAATCACTGGTCTGATAAGCCTACATCAGTTTAAAACTTAATAGTTTATACACTCCCTACTTTGCACTGGCATTTTTCGTGACATTAAACAACCAAAACTTTGGAATTTTAGTGTCCATAAAACATAGTATTATCAAGCAGAAGTACTGTACTTACTTGTGTTACTAATTTGTGTTTGAATACCATGTTGCTACCAGCACATGTATTCCATCTTAGGTTTTCTGTTGTATGTCTTGGGGCTTCTTCATGGCTACAGGAATCAGTCTGCACTTAGCTAATCCTTACATTTGCTGCTCCTCCAAGTGTTGTGTAATATTAAAGCTGTGAAAGACTTAGCTTACAGCTTCCAGCTCTGCAAGTTAAAATTGTAAAAGCTAAGAGAAGTAACTACAGCAACATCCATATCTCACTGCACTTATTCAGGTGTCTGAACTACAAAGAAGTAACATCAACTATAACACAGATGTACCCACGTAACCACTGAGATAGCCCTTTAACTCTCCTCAACAGTTAGTACCGAATTTTAAATTATATTAATTGTACTAATTTATTAACTAATGAAATAAAACTAGGAAGTGCTATAAAGTAGTGCTGTGAGGTATTAATTTACTTTCCAGTTAAACTGTGCATTGTATTGTGTGTCACTTTTTGCATTCACCCAACTAGGATGATATTGCTAATGGTAATATAAAGTTAAACACAAAATATCAACTGCTATAATTTGTTGCTGTGAAGGTTTAAGATAACTGATATAAAATATAGTTCTTATTCCACGGGCCCCGCAAATGGCTCACTGGCATCCCATCACTGCTTACTCAATAGCATTTAACCTTAAAACCCAGTTACCCGCGGTTACCTGATGCTTCAGTAAGTCACTTTAAATTAATGCACCCTTTATTTACCATAGTTTCTTCTTCCAGCTCTGATCTCAAGTCTCCATTGAGTACTGCCATGCCACTGTCTCTAATGCTCAAACTCTCCTGTTTTACTGCTCTACAGATCAATTCCCTGTATTCGCTTCTCTGGTTCTCCAATTTTCCAGCTCTCCACTGCTTCTTCTCTCCAATTCTCTGGAAGGCAGATCCTCTAGTAGCTCAGTGCCTTTGGCCCTCTTTCGCCCTCCGCTTGGGTCCAGTTTCAGTTCTAGCAGTTATAGCAGGTTCATCCACCAATGACTGACTTTCTCACTAAAAAATAAAACTATAATGGAAGACACACCTTGTGGGACCAACATACATAAAAGCATGTTTAAAATATCAGTTTCTCATATAGGCAGGAAACAGTGTCCCCACTTCAAATAGATCCCTAATTGACCTAATCCTCACAAACAGACCTCATAAATTTACCCACATAGCTGTCTTACACAACGATGTCTCTACCACTGCACTGTGGCATGCATTAGCTGACAACCCCCATCCAAGCCAAGTAGGTTCACATGGAAGAGGAGCATCTGTAAATTCAGTGTCTCCCACTACCTAGCAGACCTCAGAAATATTGTCTGCATGGACTTCTACCTGACCCCATGCATTAATATAACTGCTTCCTTCTTCAATAACACACTATCATTATCAACAGACATACCCTCATGATCAAATATAGGGTCCAAAGTATTCCTGCCCCTGGTTTACACCAGAGCTAAAAGTGGCACTGAACAGGGTGACCGTCTCTGGGCAACAGCCAGATGAACCAAACTTCACACTGGGCTGCCTTCAGAACCTGCTGGAATGTATGTACCAAAATGATCAGCTCATGAAAGCAAACTACTATTTATCTGCCTTCGACTCAGCCAAGGGTAACTCCACCAAATTCTGGTAAATCATTAAATCAGCGGAAGGCCACAATTTGCCCTACTTTTGCCCAGCAAGATCTCGCCAAGGGTAATACCTTTCCAATAAGTTTGATATTCTACATAGTTTCAATGACCACTTCTTAACCACAGGCCTGGCATTCAATACCTCCAAGCAGCCACACTCATCTCCAGCATACCTAGAACTCCACTGGCCACAGTCAACCACAGCTTCTCCTTGCCCTGCTTCAATACAAAAAGTTGAGGACCTCCTTATTCATCTAGACACTAGCAAAGGTGCAGGTTCAGATGGAATAGGACCATTCTTCCTTAAAGCTGGTTTCCACTACCTTACAACTCCCATACTGCACCTGTTTAATCTGTCCACCAGCAGCAGTTTGGTTCCCAATGCATTATAGGTAGTTCAGGTTATACCACTGTTCAGATCTGGTGATCCTATGTGTCTGAACAACTACCACCCCTTATCCATTTTACCCTACTCTCAAAACTCTCAAAAAATTAGTAAATTCCAGAGACTATCTCAAAACAACTAGTGTAATAAACCCTGCTCAATCTGGATTTAGGCAATCCCATGGTACTACCACAGCCCTAGCCTTGGTCACAAAAGACTGGCTACTCGCCATGGATAAGAAACAAGTGATAGGCACAGTTTTTCTGGACCACATTAAAGCCTCCAATACCGTCTACCATGTTTTTACATCTCAACACTTTACACTACCATGGCATCTCCGTACTTCACTATCATGGCTCAAGAGCTACCTTGTTGATAGATGGCAACAGGTGAAAGCAGATGGCTCACCTCCACAATCCTTCCTATTATTAGAAGCATTCCACAAGGTTCGATCCTTGACCTCTTCTTTCCATGCTGTACATCAACACTATTGATAATAATATCCCCAAAGCAAAACATCACCTGTTCGCAGATGATACTGTGATCTACCTATCGAGGCCCCTCAGTTACTAAAGTCCAAATGGAGCTCCAATCTCAGTTCAATCTCCTTCAACTCAGAATGGTGCTATCCAAACTCTCTTAAATTCCAAAACACAAAAGTCATGTACTTATAGTCTAACCAGCTCACTTCCGTCACAAACACCCAATCATCCCTACCCCATCAGAACGATCCTGGGCAATGACCTTGAGGAAGTTAACAACTTCAAATATCTGGGTTGTGACTTAGACCAACACTTAACTTTTCTGTCCACATTACTTCTTGCAATAAAACTGCGCCAACATACTGGTTTCTTCTTTAGAAAAATCCTATTCACAACTGAGGCCAGACTACGATTAGTCCAGACAGCTTTCATGCCACTCTCAACTATGTCGACATAGTTTATGGTCGATGCTCGGACTCCTGCTTCACCAATTGAATACATTCTATCACAGAGTGATTCATTTAATTTATAATGCACACTGTCTCATGCATCACTGCGAGCTATATGCCCAGATGGACAGGACCTTCTTATCGACTAGGCACCTCTTCCACTCCTCTACTGGTTATACAAAGCCCTTTGTATAAGCTCCCTTATATATTTCTATTGTCTTTCATTGTACTGTCTGCCTATACACCTTACATAGAAATAATTACATTCTGCTAGAAGTCCCTTGAGCCCATACTTGGTTCGGTGATATGGCTATAAGTTGTGCCCTTCCAGCTGCCTGGAATAAAGCACAATCCATTCTCAAGCTATAAAATCTTGTACCCCTACACAAGTTCAAAACACTAGTCTCCAACAAAATTGGTGGCTCTGTACATGCCACTGAGCACATGCCTCTTTACCACTCAACCCACCCTTCCCTGTTTCTTCCTCCTTAATCCCTCCTCCTTCCCTACCTCATCCTCTCTCACTCACTTCCTATACCACCACCCTCTTCCCTAGTTTGCCTTCCATCCACTCTCTCAAACCCACTGTCTATCCTTCTAGCCTCCTCCTTCTCCCTCACTTCTCTGCCTCCCTCTGCCTCCTGCCTCAACCACCCATCCCTCTCTCCACTCCTGCCCCACTTATATCCCTTGACTCACCCTCTTCCCTCCTTAACCTTCACCTCAGGCTTCTTTCCTCCAAATCTCTGCTGGTTTGTGGTTTATTTCCCATCTGCAATTTGTTCCAAATGCTTAACCTAATGTTCTCATCATGTCTTAACCTCACTGCTCTGTACACCCGTGGCCTGTACTTTAAATATATTTTGTATAAATACTTGTAAACCTTTTAGTCTGGACATGTGAATTTATTGCTTGCTTGTTTTACCCTGTACATTGTATAGTTGCTAATTATGTTTTGTGCCTATGACTGCTTGCTTAGGACCTCCTTGTAAATGAGCCTGCTCAATGGAGTATTTCCTGCTAATAAACTTTGACTTTGGCAGTGGCATACTGTTTGTATTTCTAGCCAAAGAATGTTAGTCCACTTTGCTCTCCATACAGTTGCAGCTCACACAGTAGTATTTTTTCCTTCAGTACCTCACTGTGCTCCTAGGGCACACAACCTATAATCTGCAGCTCAGTGGGCTTGTTGTGGGTGATTAAAAAATCTTGCTTTGGAGGGATGCATAGAGACTACAGAAAGTTAGCCACCTTGGTGACCTGTGATTAAACTGTTTTAATGGCTGATAAAAATATCTGTGCTTTGGAAGGACTTGAGAGGGTTAGATGAAACCTACTGTTGCTGAATCCTGTTTTATTGTGAACTTTATAATTAGCACTAGCTCTTGTAGCTTAATGTCTAGAGTACCTATGTGAACCAGAAAATGTATAGTAGATCTGTGTGTGACTTAAACTCTGACAGTCACCCACCACTAGCATGCTGTCTATGACCCTGAAACAATCAATCAAGCACTGCCAGCAGCCCTGGGCACATCATCGATTATCTTTGGCTCAGTGGGTCTGTTATGGATGATTGAAAATTATACAATGGCAAGAAAGAATGCTGGCCTCTGACTGGTCAGACTGAGACTGGACCCATGATGTTATCCCAGTACAACTTCATGGGTCTAGTACCAGCACTCAGATGACCACATGAACCTTTACCGAATCACTCCATGCTCTCCTACACTGACCCCCGCCAGCAAGCTTCTTCAAAGATTTCCAGTTGCAAGCTGGCTTCAGTGTCTCCGGCCCTCCACTATAAAAATCCCTTCAAGTCAGTCTGCTCTGATAGATTAAAAATGCAGGCTTTTTTGTTTTCTACACAAAATTAATCTAAAACTGATTTCTGCCCACTTACCTGCTAAACAGTACACTGCATTGCTCTGTACTGCTTCACTGTGTCTTGCTGTTGTCAGGCATGTGCTTGCCATCCATTTCTGTGAAAAGCTGCATGAAGAGGAGATTTCGTGTTAGCACTCAGCACTTAAAAAGTAATTTTATTTTGTTTTAAAACAAACACCAACAGTGGGCTGAGTGACTAATTTGTGCTTCAGTGACTTATCAATCACTTCTGAATCATGAGTTTTCAGTCCCTCAAGTCAGTCATTGGATCAGTTCCATTTTGAAGTCATGGGATTCTTGGTTTTGGAACAAGGATGTACTTTAAAGGCTGCTCACCTGCTCCCAGTAAAAGCAATGGGGCCAGCTAAATAAAAAAAGACAGAGAGAAGCACAGAACACAGACAGAGTGGGGAAGAACACGAACAGATACCAGTGCAGCACCACCTACTGATCAAAGGAGCAATATCAGAACTTATTTTTTAAACTGTATTCTTACACATACAAAAACATACAAAAATACATTTTAAAACTGCATGTTTAATCTTTTTCATTTTTATGAAACAGAGCCATTAGATAATAGCGATAATGCATCCTGTGTGTGTTGTGCTGGGATGACATCATGTTGTGGGTAAGGACACACTCAGCCTGTAGCCTCGTGACCAACCACCTAGGCATGACGTTATACCAGCACAACACACACCCTCTTGTTCATTATTGCTAAAAATAAATAATTCTTGCTTTGGAAGGATTCATACAGACTAGAGAGGGTTAGGTCAACTTGATGATCCCTGGTTTAACTTTTTGTGGTCAATTAAAAAAATACATGGTTTGGAAAGACTCAGAGAGAGAGAGTAAATTGCTGACCTCGATTTTTTTCTGAACTCTAGCACTGTCATCAGCCCTTACAGCTTAGTAGTCATGGCAGACCTATGTGTGAATTAAACTCCAATAGCCACCAACCACTGAATACTGTCTGTGTGACTGTGACCCTGAACAATTCACTCAAGAAAAACTGGCAATATGAGTGCTCAAAACATTCTAAATAAAAAGCAAATGACAAACAGGGTTGTAATAAATGTAAAAGTTCATTTAGTAGTCCTGAAATAAGTATTCCATCAAAACTAATATTACTATCTCGGTATTGCCTCCTAACTTTCAAAATGCTGAGACCTCAACAACTGGGGCAGGAATGTCGATGGTAGAAGAGCTCAGTAGTTCAGAAACAAAGTTTTGAAAGACCTCATTCATACTAGGAATTACATAAGAAAGGTAGATACCCAAAAGGCCGAGGCCCCTATGTGTATCTCCAGCCATGCTGGCACATCATCCCTTATGTAATAAGTATTGATCTAATGTATTTTGAAATCTGTGTGGTTTAGAGAATACACTACTGTATTGGGTAGGGAATTCCATAATGGAATTATTCTTTGAGTATAAAAGAAACGCCTTTTATTATTTTGGGGGTATGTCAGTGACAATTGGTAGTTATGACTTCTAAGGTTTTGTTCCCATTGATCATAGATCATTCCTAACTGTGACATTAGTATGCTATCAGTAGACAGTTTGTACATTAGAGGAGGTCTCCTCTCATTCTTCACTGTTCCAGGAGTACAAATTTAGTTTGTCAAGCCTTACTTCATAAACCTTATTGTACGATTTGTAATCATCTTGGTCACTCTCCTCTGGACCCCTCCAACCTATCTATATGCCTCCTCAGATAGGGGCTCCACATGAAGAACAACAGTCCAAGTGTGGTCTTATGTATGCTTTATATAATGACAATATACACCTCTATCTCTTGAGTTGAAACGCCTTTTATGCACCCCTAATACTTTTTGCTTTGCTAGTAGCAAGATTACAATGGTCATGGAAGAATAAATCATGGGAGATTAAAATACCCAAGTCATTATGTTCTGTAACTGATGTGAGGTCTTGTTTGTTTAGTGAGAACTGATATTGATTCTTTGTTAGGCCTAAGTGCATTTGAACACATGTGATGATGTTAAAAGACATTTGGTTTGGTTTTGCCCAGTTCTCTAATGTTATGAGATCATTTGTAAGTATAGATCTGTCCTCGTCTGTTTTTACCTGGCTGCTAATTTTGTATCATCAGCAAATTTAATTATATAACTATTAATGTTCTCTGTCAAGTCAGAGATAAAAATTGAAAACAATGTTAGGCCCATACTGACTCTGTGGCACTCCACTATTTATTAGATATATGTCAGGTGAATGTCCTTGATAGATACACTCTGGGCACGATTATGTAACCATTCTTCCACCCAATTGACAATTGCATTATTTATTTTTGTCTCCTCATTTTAGTTACTAAAGTATCATGTTGTATTTTGTCAAAGGCTTTACAGAAGTTCAAAAAGATCACACCCATGGGGTTATTATTTTCCATTATCCTGCTGATATGTTCATTAAAAACAGATTTCCAGATAAACAGGACCTATTTTTTTAAAGCCATGCTGCATATAGTCTGTTAGTCCTTTTCTTCTAAATCTGATTCTTATTTAATTTTAAGCAGAGATTTAAAGATCTTTCCCAGGATGCCAGTCAGGCTAATGGGCCTGCAGTTTGAAATCTCATCATGTTTACCTTTTTATATATATTTGTGTCACAACCGCAGGTTTCCAATCATCTGGTATGATACTATATTGTAGTGATTTGTTGAAAATCAGAAATAGTGGTTCTACTAGCCAGTCTTTCAGTTCCTTTAATAGTCTAAGTTGTACCCTGTCAGGCCCCGGAGATTTATTGACATTTAGTGAGCTTAATTCATCTAGTATCTCATCCCTAGAAAATTCAAGGATGTCTTCTATTTTACTGTTGGGGAGGAATTACTGATTTTGGACTTTCGATGGAAAACAGTACTAAAATATTAAATTCTACTGTCATGCCCTTGGGTGTAGTTATTTCCTCATTATTAACTTTAAGAGGTCCAATTGTCCCTGGTGATGTTTTTTACTGATGACATAAGAATAAAAGCTTTTACCTCCATATTTCATTTATGCCAGCCATGTTTAAATCTGTTTTCTCCATATTAATTTTATTTTACATTCTTTGGATTTTTTAAATCTCCATTTCTTGAAATCAGTACTGTCCTTCTTCTTATTCTATATACCCTATTCTTATGTCTAATTAGTTTATGTACTTTAATAGTTAGCCAGGTGGTATCCTTCCTTTTATTGTATATTATTTTGTTTGATACAAAAGTTTCTTCCAACTCTAAAAGTTTGTCTTTTATCCTGTCCCAGAGCTCTGATGGAGATGGGGACCCATAATCCAATTCCACTTATATAATTCTTGCTTAAGTACAATACAGTTTAGCTATTATAATTTTTAAAAATAGTTTTGCCCAAGTCTTGTTTTATACAAATATTAATTTCAAAGGTTATGACCATGTGGTCACTAATTTTTTCAGGAATGTCTGTCAAGAGTAAATCCAAAATGCTCATATTTCTTGTTGGTTCATTTATTAACTGATATAAACCATTTTGGAAGCATGTGTCTAGAAAGGAATTTTCTTGGTTAGTTCCAACAGCCTCATTCCACTATATACTAGGAGATTGAAATCTCCTCAAACGATAGTTTCTTTATAGTTGGATTTACTGTTTCTAGAGTTGAAGATATCCTGGTGTTGAAACAAATTGGAATCAGGGGCCTATAACAAAGTCCTATCAATATTTTGGTTTGATTTTCCTTAGAACTTCAATCCAAATTAATTCAGTGGCTGTGTTTTCAGTTGAATCAGTAACTGTTTTATATTTTATACTATTTTTTATGAAGAAAGCTACCCCACCTCCTCTCTTTCCTGTTCTATTTTTACAGTAGGTTGTGTAGCCCAGTATATTAGTGCTCAAGCTGATGATTCAGTCCACCAGGTTTTGGTTGTGGCAGCTATATCTATTTTATCCCTATTTAATAATATTTGCAATTCATCTAGTTTGGTACTGTGTAAGCTCCTGGCATTTGTTGTAAGAAAGGATAATCCATATTTATTTGTATTTATTTTATTGTTTACAATAAGATTATTGGTATTCTTTGGTTGTATGTTGCTAGGATTTCCTCATTGTCCCCATTTTTTTCCATACAACTAGATGTTTCCTTTGCACCTTGATCATCAATTATTTGTTTGATTTTGATTTAAAGTATTATAAAAAATATAACCAAGATGCCTTGATCCCTGTCTACTAAGATGCAGTCCATCGTGACCAAAAATGCAGGGTTATTTTTGAAAATCTCCCACGCCTTTATACATTTTACTTTGTTTATCAGACTCCATCTGCATAACCAGTTGCTAAAGTTTCTAATGGTTTTTGTTCTTGTAAAGCTTGCCCTTGGTGCAAGTAGAATTTCAGAACTTATAGGGTTGCATTCAGCTCCTGTATTGTTTTTATTGCAGTTTTCATATCATTTATTATATCTCCCACCTCCTGTTTTCCAAAATCATTTGTACCCACATGCAATAGAGCAGTTTTGGGTTTTAGAATATTTTGTAATATACCTGGCAGTAATTGAGTAATATCCTTGATTGTTGCTCCTGTATAGTTGCAATTTGTAATATTTTCTTTATTAACCCTTGTAGAGTATCTATCAGTGTATTTTGTGATAGAATCCTCAATATAAAGATTTGTTTGTGTTCTTTTGTTGTCAATGTTGAATGATCTAAGGGACTGTCTGTAGGACTATTATTTAGGTCTGGCTCTTCTGTAATCCTATTTATAGGTTCTCCTTCTTCCTCTATGTTATTCTCAGTATGCTTTGTACTATCAAGTTCTGGACAGGAGGTGACTGTTCTATTGGCCGTATACTAAATGCTCAGTATCTTTATCGTGTAACATGGGAAATATTTCTGATCAACAGGGGTGCTATTGATGGTAGAAGGGAGGAGGTTGATGTATTTGCTACCCATAAACCTTCATCATCTGTTAGTTCAATAAGTGGATCAAAACTATTGTGCAGGGTTAGGGAAAAGGATCTGCTTTTCTTCCTTTTAATTTTCTTAGTTGGTCTATTAAGTTGAACTTCAAACCAATCATTGATTTCACCATCTTGAGCTTCATCCCCTTGTTCTCTTTTTTATTGAAGGAAGGCTTAAGAGTTGGGTCTATATTTGGGCTAGGACTTCTGTGTATTTGGGTAAAAGGTTTGTTTGCACATATAGTTTGCCTTATTACAGATTGTACGCCTGGTGTTATAGGGCTTCCTGTTGTTAATTTACTAGTGCTTTCATGTTCTGTCACCATTTTCTCCAATAGGCCTTATTGGTTAATTTCAAGCACTTTGAGCCTTGTGTTAAACAAAGAGATTTCAATTTGCATCTCATTATTTTGTTTACATTTTAAACAGATAAATGAGGTATCAAGTACTGGCACCTCTGATAAGTACATGTCACATGACAAACATTGCACACCAGTTCTCCCCTTTACCTGATCTGCAAATCCCATTTTAAATTTTAATAGATTAAATACAAACAGCGTACACACTTGTGCACACTTGTAAGGTACTACAGTGGATGACTCACAGTTTCAGTTTTGGTTCTTTACTACTTTGCCCTTGTCCCCTTGCACAACACCGCGTGCCCTGCCCACGCTGTCTCTGCTTGCACCAGGACTCTTTAAAATATCAGAAGTGACCCAGAAGTAGTGCTGGGGTCAGAGCACCCTCACAGAGACAAACTGCTCATTTTGTGAGTAAATATTAAAAGTAAGTGCCTCCAATGCTTCTAATAGCAGGAATCTGATAGATTTCTTTGACTGGGTGACCAAAGTAGTAGATCAGGGGGGCTGTGGACATGGCCTACCTAGACTTTAGCAAGGCATTTGACACAGTCCCACACAAAAAGATTAATATACAAGTTAGCCTGCCTGGGAGTGGGTCCCAAGATGACAGCCTGGGTAAAGAATTGGCTGGAGAATAGGACACAGAGAGTAATAGTAAATGGAGTCCACTCAGAAGAAAGGAGGGTTACTAGTGGGGCACCGCAGCTGCTCAGTATTTGGACTGGTCCTCTTCAATGTCTTTATAAGTGACATTGCAGAAGGACTGGAAGGAAAGTATGTCTCTTTGCAGATGACACAAAGATCTGCAACAGAGTTGATGCACAGGGTGGGGTGGAAAGGATGAGAAGGGACTTGGCAAGGTTAGAGGAATGGTCAAATGTATGGCAGCTTAGATTCAATGCTAAGAAGTGCAGGTAATGCACCTGGGAAACAAAAACCCAGGGGAAGAGTACACAATGGGGGTGAGATACTAGCAACAACAAAATGGAAAGGGACCTGGGAGTAGTCATATCAGATGACCTAAAGGTGGGCAAGCAATGTAAGAGGGCAGCAAGGAGGCTGGGGATACTGGGGCATAGGAGAGGCATCACCAGTAGGAAACAGGAAGCTATTATCCCTCTGTACAGACAGCTGGTGAGACCCCATCTGGAGTACTGTGTGCAGTTCTGGAGACCCAATCTCCGCAAAGACATAGACAGGATGGAAGCTGTCCAGAGGAGGGCAACTAAAATGGTGCAGGGTCTACACCAGAAGACATATGAAGAGAGATGAAAGGAGCTTAATATGTATAGCCTCGTGGAAAGGAGGAGAGGGGGACATGATAGAAACATTCAAGTACCTCAAGGGAATCAGCAAAGTCCAAGAGGGTAGCATCTTTCAAAAAAAGAGGTGTGCAAGAACAAGAGGGCACAATTTGAAGATAGATGTGAGTGCTCAGAGGTAATTTAAGGAAGTATTTTTTACAGAGAGGATTGTGGATGCATGGAATGGCCTTCGGAAGAGGTTGTGAGTCAAAATCAGTGGTGGAATTCACATGCATGGGACAGTCATAAGGCAATTCTAGGGGTGGGGTAGAAGAAGTAAGCTGCTGGTTAACCAGGATCTGCAGCTTATTCAGTAGGTAGGGAAATGGGCAGACTGGTGGTCAAGTGGTCCTTATCTGTCACAATTCTATGTTTCTATGTTTCATCTGAAAATAATGAAAACAAAGAGTATTCTTATAATATATAAAGTTAAAGCACTTACAGGTACAACCACGGTGAAGTTGTTGATGTTCAATAAATAGATTTTGAATTAATCTGTCTCTCAGTAACAATGGTTGCTCTAGTGAATCTAGTGATGATGATGATCATGGTCACGGTGATAATGATAACAGGGACATTGTGAGTCTGACTTTGTCCATTTCTGACAGTGACAGTGTGAATAGCATGGCAAAGAGTACTGCTACAGTATACCATAAAAGGGAAAGGAAAAATGTCTAAAGCCCAAACCAAACAAAGTAAAACAAAGTCTGACAGTAGTCTAGGGTTGCTAGAGATTCCAAGAGTAACTTTAAAATTCATGGAGCCTGGGCATTTATGTTCATGGCCCCACCTCAGGAATTCTTTACCCCATTGGATTAGGGAGTGCGTGACTGTGGGGGAGGTTCAAGCAGGCTTTAAAATGTTTTTGTGGAATAAAGTTTTAATGATGGTGTTATTGACAGGCATGTATTTATAACTGTGTTGATATTTTGTTTTTGTTTTATATGTTTTAATTGGTTTTATTGTTATGAGTCTTGGTTATGAAAGGTGCAATATAAATACAGAATTATTATTTATAATTATTATTATTATTAGTCATGAGGGCATTGATGCAGATGTAAAGGATTCTACACTCATAACATCTGATGAGCCTTCATCCTCCACTGACATGTCTTCCCCAGTTAAACCTATCCATTTGACCCTGCTGAGCTTGTTACTAGAAATAAACAGTCCACCACTACTCATTTTACATAATCCCCAAAGATGTTTGCCAAGCAATATGTGTGCACTGCAACACTCTTGTGAGTCAGTGGAAAATAAAGGTCATCTTAGGACCACAATGACACAAAAAGTTATGCAAATTCACCCTATCATTACATATGGTTCAAACAAACATTCTAGCTTTGTGCCTGGAAATCTAGCAGGCCTCTCCATGAACAAAAACATTCTGCTGAAACAATAGAAGAAGACAATCATCAGCCAAGATCCGAAAGTCCACTACTGTGTTGAGAAAATTCTGTAAGGTCCTCTGTTTTACCTGTCAGAGCATGTAGTGCCCAGCCAAGACTAACTTTACCCTATTAAGAGGCAATAAAAGTTACAAAAGGTTTTAGAAAGAAAGTCTAAATATTCAAGAAACCATCTGATAACAGTGATAATCAAGAATAAAATAACAGAAGTGATTATTCTTGACTTGCAACCATACCCTGTTGTAAACAGATGTGGGTTTCTGGAGGCTTTTAGAATGCTTAGATCCACAATATTTAATGCAGAATAGAAATTATTGTCAGTCACTGTTGTGCTCAGGATGTCAGACAATCTAGTACTTCAAGCGGCACATGCTGTATATGAGGCAGAGAACAAGGTAATTTATTTTACTACTGACACATAGACCAGTGCCAAACCATTGCCTATCTTTCTTTCTGCACATTGGATCAGTTTTGTGGGTAACTCAACATTCTCACACACCACTCTCCTGCTGCAGCTCCAGTGTTTACTATCACTACTATCTCCTTCAGCAAAACAAAACCCTTCATGCTTCAGAAAATGGCAGTACTCCATGTATCTTGCTTTTTAGATACCAGCAACACAGCACATTCAGTCACCCTCACAGGGTTTGAAAGTTGGCTTTTTGTTGCCAGCAATGGTTTATATATTTTAAAGAGCACATCAAGATGGCCATTTTGTACATCCTGTTTTGCACATTGTCTTAACCTAATAACCAGAAGCTTCCTGGACAATGACCAACAAGTGTCAACTACCATAGGCACAGTTTGCAAAGTATGTAGCCACTTCAACCACTCTGTAAAAGCCAATGACATATTTGCTGATATCCAGAAGAACAAAGGTCTTTCTAACCACAGACTTGTTCAGGATGTACAAACAAGGTGAAATTCAACTTACTTTATCAATGAATGCATCTTTGTACAAAATGTAGCTATCACTGAGTAAATCATACAATTGTACTGGGAAGGGATTGTGCTCCATTCTACCCGATGGTCTGTGATGGAAAGTACAGTTATCAGAACTCATCAGAACAGTAGATCTTCTAGAACAGCTCTTTGCAGCAGGTTACACCATTAGGACTGAAGTCGAAGATGCCAAGACCCCACAGAAATTTTCTAGCTAGCAGTATTCAGCGGGACCACCGCCGACGCCGGGTCCCGCCCCTGACGCTGGGCACAGTACACATAAGGGGGCGGGTCCCCACTCATCCCCAGTTCTCCCCTACTAGAGACTCCCTGCCGCTGTATGACATCAGAAGAGGAGACTGAGGATCCACCATCAAATGGCAGTCAGAAAGATGCTGAAACACCTGATCCTTGGAGAAGTATGTTGGAACTTGAATCTACCTCCAGTGGGGATGGTGGGAGGAAAGTACCTGCTTCAAGAGCTGTTCTCGAAGATCTGCTGTTATGGTAAGTTCACGTAACTGTACTGTCTTACTTCAAGAAACAGCCTTGCTGCAGGTTACACCATTAGGACTGATTCTCAAGCAATCATGGAAATCCTACAACATTGGGAGGAGGAAGGTAGAAATCCCTAATAGAACTTGAACCTAGGACAGAAGTCCTTGAAGGACTGATAGGCCAAAACCTGCTCTTCATCTCAATGTGATATCCAGGCTATAATGCCTGATGAATGTGTGCATGGAGCTCCAAGTAGCTGCAGCACAGATGACCGAGGTGGACACATTCTTAAGGGCTGCAAAGAAAGTAGTCACCCCTTGTGGAATGACCCTAACGGAGCCCAATAAGGGTTTGTTGTGCTTCTGGTAACAGAACGTAATGCACTGAATGAGCCACCTGGACAGCAACTGTTTGGAGACAGACGCTCCCATCATCCTGTGGTCAAAGGAGACAAAAAGCTGGTCTGATTTTTGGTGGTGTTTGGTTCTGGTCATGTAGTATCTGAAACACCTATGCACATCTAAGGTGTGCAACAGGACCTCTCTCTCAATTCGAATAGCTGGGAAAGTACACTGGTAAATCGATATCCTGATTAAAGGTGAGAGATGAGACCACCTTATGCAGAAATTTGGGATTAGTCCATAGGGATACCCTGTCATGGTGAAAACCAAATAAGGCTCTTTGCACATGAGTGTGTGGAGTTCAGAAATTCTTCTGGCCAAAGTAACAGCAACTAAAACAACGTCTTCCAAGTGAGGAGACGTAACTTCGCAATCCATGGCTGGCTCAAGGGTGGCAGTGTGAGCTGCTCCAGAACAACGGGTAGATCCATGGTGGAATTGGATCCTTAATCAAGGTCTAAGGTGGAGAATACCTTCAGGAAGGCTTGTGCCGTGTCCAACTGGGATATGGTGCATTGGCCTATCGGGCAATGATAGGCTGATATGGCACAGAGGTGCACCTTGATCGAGGAGTAGCCAAGCCTGTCTGAAAAGAGACAGGTGGTAGCCCAAGACCAGTTTTTCTGGACAGTCTAGGAGGGGAAAGCCCGCCTTGAGCCCATAGGAAAAACGGTGCCATTTCAAGGTGTAAGTAGTGTGAGTGACCGGTTTTCTCATGGCCACCAGAATGTCAGCTACTTCCATGCAAGACCCCCGTATCACAAAATGGCTATGTCTCTAGGAGCCAAGCTTGCAGGCTCAGTGAACGAAGGTCTGGATGGACCAAGGACCCCTCCTCCTGAGACAGCAAGTGAGAGCTTATTGGCAGAGGCACCGGAGGTTCCTGGGATAGCTATACAGCAGAGGAACCAGATCTGCCTGGGCCAGAATGGCGCAATGAGTATCAGCATCACCTGCTCTCTGTGAAGTTTCAGAAGAACCCTTGGATCAATGGAAAGGGGCAAGGCATAGAGGAATCTGCCGTCCCAGGAGAGAGACAACACGTCTCACCAGAAAACACCAGGCCCTGGATCTAGCGAGCACAAATTGGGCAGTTTTGCATTGGATGGGGACACGAAAGGTCTAACTCTGGTGTACCCATCTGTGAAACAGATCCTCTACCACCTCCTGGAGTAGTTCCCACTCATGGACTCTGGCCTGAGAGTGGCTCAGGCCATCTGCGATGACATTGTCCACTCCTGGGACATGAACAGCAATGAGATGTGTGCGGTTGCAAAGCCCAATCCCACACCTCATAGTCTCCCTGCAAAGTGGGTAGGAATGGGTGCTTCCTTGTTTGTTGAGGTAATACATCCACAGAATTGTCTGTTTGTAATAGAAGAGTACCCAGTGGAATCTCCAACTGGAAGGCCTGCAGGGCTAAAGAACTGCTCTCTATTTCCAGGATGTTTATGAAGAAGAGACCTCGAGCTGTCCACAAGCCCTGAGACCAGACATCATCGAAGTGTGCCTCATCCGCACCCTGAGGCATCTGTGGAGAGTATCACAGTCGGAGACGGTGCAATGAAGGAAGTCCGCCAATAGATTCTTTGGATCTAGCTACCGCTGCAATCCCAGATTACGGCTTCGTGATCCGATTGGAAGCTGAAGATGGTCTTGCTTTGGATCCCATTGAGCCGGAACATCCACTGGGTGACCCGATGTGGAGACAAGCAAGCAGGACTGTTGCAATGGCTGCTGCCGTGTGTCTGAGCAGGCAAAGGACCAATCTGGCAGGAAGGATCTTCTTTGCCGAAATGTCCTGATGAGGGATCTGATGTGTTCCGCTCTGTCCTGGGGAAGAAAAACTCTCCTTGGACGGTGTCCAGAACTGCACCTATGAACTGCAGGGTCTGAGACAGAACCAGACAAGACTTTCTTGATTGATCAAGAAGCCCAGTGTCTCGAACAGAGACTGATTATAGTGAAAGGAGGACATCAGGCCTCCGAGAGGGTGCCATGAGAAGCCAGTTGTCCAGGTAAGGAACACATAGTGGTCTTGCATCTGCAGTGCCACTGCTATGACCGCCATACACTTCATGAATACCCAAGGTGCTGATGACAGTCCAAAAGGAGGGCCCGAACTGATAATGATGGCCCTGGACTCAAGCGCAGAAACTTCCTGTGTGCTCAAGTGAAGGGTATGTGCAGGTAGGCATCCTGCATGTCCAAAGATGCTAGAAAGGTACCCTGCTTGAGCATGGGAATCAGACCTGGAAGGGTCACCATGCAGAAGTTGCTTGCACAGGACCGACTCGTTGAGGTCGCTGAGGTCCTGGATCAGACGAAGATCCACTGTTTTGTTGGGAACTAGAAAGAAGTGAGAATAATATCCTGCATCCTCTGGTTCCTTGAATGTGCTCTATCGCTTCTTTTCCAGGAGTGTGAGCACCTCCTGAAGTATAAGCAGGGCATGCTGACCCGAGTAACAGGAAAGTAGGGAGGTCTTGCGGTGAGTGGTCAAGAAATTCTATGAAATGGCCCTTCTTGACTAATTGAGAACCCACCGGTTGGTGGTGATCGACTGCCACCCTGAAAAGTGGCAAGCAATGCGACCTCTGACATTTTGTGCCCGTTAATCCAGAGGAGGGGCGGGGCGGAAGGAGTCATGCTGTGGCAGCGCTGGTCCCTGCAGGCTGGGCCGGTTTAGTATAACGCTGGGCTCTGCTAGGGGACGACTTGGCCTGGGCTTTTCACTGAAAGGAGCCCTGTGTTGCTGGCTGGAACATGGCTGTTGTCTTTGTTGTCAGCTGTGAAAACTGCTCTGGTTCCTATGAAAGGAACTGGGCCTGGGTCTGTACATGGCCTGTACAGATCTGACTGCCTTCCCAGCATCCTGAAGTTTGGTGATCACCTTCTCCGAGGGTTCACCAAAAGTACTTCCATTGTATGGGACGTTAAGAATGTTTTTCTCTATGTCCGGGGTGAAGCCAGAGACATGGAGCCAAGAGGTCGCTGAGACAGGTGCCGAAGCTGCAGCCCTGGTGGTCGATCTCCGCAGAATAGTATGCAGCCTATAGTACCTGGGTCCCCACATCAGACCCTGTGTGGAGGAGGTTTAGGAGCTCCGCCTTCTGCTCACCATCCAGAATTTTATCAACCAGGTCCTGGCCCTGCTCCCATAGGGTGCTCTGAAACTGTACTATGTGAGTTAGGTAGTTCAGGGATCTGATGGAGCATGTAGTGTCTGCATACATGCATCTCCCCAGGGCGCCCAGTTGTTTGGATTCCTGGTCCAGTGGCTGTGCTCATGTGTTGTGGTCTTTGGGACCGGTCACGTGAGAATATAATGACCTGGGAGTCTGCCAGAGGTTGTTGAGCCAAGCACTGGTCCTCTCTGGGCCTTGTACAGGTGGTCAGCTTTCTTGACACCTCAGGAGTGGAGAGCAGATGTTTCCATGCAGCCTTGGTGATGTCCGCGAAGGTGTCTACCAATGGTGGCACTACCACAGGCTTTGGATCTTTCTGCCGAAGATAAAGGGCAAGGCGCTGTCTTCGGGTTGAGTTCTTCAGCATTCCATTCCATGTTGTTCTGGATGTACCTCATGATCTTAGAGAAAGAGGGGTCATCCGGAGGAGACCTGGGAAGGTCATGTGGGTCAGGTGATGAAATGCTGAGTGGAGAAGGAGATCTGAAGTAATCTGAGGTATCCAAACTGGAGTCCTCCCAATGGGGTACCGCCGATGTCTGGGTTGCTTAGGGCTGGGAGACCCTGATGAGGACCTTGAGGGAGGCCTTCTCCAATCCTGAGATCTACCCCTTGAAGGTGAAGTCTGCTCCTTGGGGTTGGTGGTCGTCCTGCTGGCCCCTGAGGTGGAGGAGGGGCATAGGAGGTGAAGGAGTAGGAGAAGGGGAGGAGGAGATGGTTTCACTGGGACCACATCCTTGAATGGTGTCCCACCAGAAAGTAAATAGTTCTTTTACTTCTTGAATGTTCAAGCACGACAACAGGCCTGGCGCCGTGGTCTGTCACCGGGCAGGTGTCGGGTCCTCAGGTGTCTCTGGGGTGGGGCAGGTACTCTTGGAAACCCAGCATCCTGTGGGTCACCCGCCTGGTCCTCGGGCAACACTGTGTCCTCCTCCATGGAATCCCTGTGACCGGTGTCAACCGGTGATTGGGAAGTGGTCTTGCTCTGGTGAGGCTGAAGTCGGTCACTTGACAGATGACTTTGGGTCCAGTGAATGCCCAGCCGGTGTCTGGTGCTGGCCAGATGTTCTTGATTCTGTGAACGCCTGGTCACATGTTATGCTTGGCCGACATCGGATGTTTAGCCAACATCAGGTCTGTCGCCTGCTTGAGGGTTGTCAGGTCCTTTGTCTTCCTGTGTGGAGGGTCCGGCCCCTAGGGGCTGGGAGACAGATCTGGAGTCGTGGTCCCGGTGTCAGGTGGAAGAGGAAGACTTGTGGCATTCCGAGAACTTTGAAGAGGCCCGAGAGGGAGTAGAGGAAGCCGAGGGCCTAGCGGTCTTAATAGGCTGAAGAGTCAAAGAGCCTCTGGAGGCCCAGCTTGGCTGGAGGGGCTGAGCCCTAGCTCTGAAGGGAGAGCAGTCTGATCGGGTGGAGCCTGAGCTCAGCGAGTCCGAGGCCCGGTTCAGGGATCTGGACCTTGCTTTCTCCCGGTGCTTGTCCCAGTGTTTGTGGACCTTGGAGGAAGAATCGCCCCTGGAGGAAGGTTCCTTGTCCATCCTGTTAAGTTTTTCTCTAGCAGGTAATCCTGAAGTGCCTTCTGATGACGGATCCTGGTGCAGCTGTTGAACCCTGGCAAAAGGTGCAGGCTTTAGTATCGTGGTCCAGACCTAAGCAAGGCACACTTTGAAAGGTGACCCCAAAAGAAGGGGTTGAGAGACATTAGTCGTATAGAAAATCTGGAAGTTTTAAGTTGTAGTGCACTAGGTAGAGTCCAAAGAGGCCAATGCTGTAAGTCGAGCAGGAAAAGAACTGGGATTGTGGGGACCACCCCTTCATGTACTGTGCCCGATGTCAGGACCAGACCAATGTCAGGGCAGTTCCCGCTGAATACTGCTAGCTAGAAAATTTCCGTGGGGTCCTGGCACCTGCCAGCTTCAGTCCTAATGGTGTAACCTGCTGCAAGAGCTGTTTCAAGTAAGATCAATTGTTTCACATTCTGAAACCATTTAAGAGTGCTACAAAAGAGGTCAGTGCAGAAAAGGCATGTCTTAGCCAAGTTATTCCATTCATTTTACTTCTCAGAAAGCTTAGAGAAACTGAAGAACAGCTTTGACATGAACTAGACTCTAGTTAACATACTTATGAGACATAGCAACTATAATAAATTATCAGCCATGACATGGAGCAAAGAGTACATCTTAGCTATGTTGCTAGACCTACATTTCCAGAACAGACACCTTCCTGATGTAGTCTTTTGGGATATGGAGGAGTTGGACAACAGGCAACTTTTGATTGATGCAGTTGATGAGGTTTCATTAGGAAGCAGTACTATGCCATCACAAACTCAGCAGACCGCACCAAAACAGCACAATAAGGAGGATGACGCTTTGGTGCCAGTTGCAAGATATTGAAATTCTAAAGGAGAACATGCATGCTCAGTAATGAGTATGATAATGTATACCTGTCTAAGCTCACAATTAGTATTAAGGATGACTCTTTAGGTTACTGGAAAAACAAAAATCATGCTAGACAAAAACTGTATGCTGGCTTGTAAGTATATTGATGCCCAACTGCCAGTGTCTATTCCAAACATTTATTTAGCTTGTTGGGGATGTCATAACTAATGTATGTAAAGGTTTGCACCAGATAGTGTCAAAAACTAATGTTCATGAAGGTTAAATTGCCAAACTTTGGCCACATATGTGATACTAATCAAGAAGAAGAAAGAAGGAGGAGGAGAAGACTGACAGCAGTACCTGTGATGCATCTGTGGACTAAGTGACAATAACATAGCTTTCAAGTTTCTAAAGATACTTGTTAAAGATGTGAGATTTGCCTGCCTGCAGGCTGTGTGACTAATGCAGATGGCACATTAAAATAAAACATTTAGTTACAATAACAACTGAGTATGGGGTTCACGCTGGGCTCTTAATCCATTCTCTGAGCCATTCATTTCCTCCAAAGCTTTGTCTACTGCTGATTGTGGATGGAAGTATTATCAATGTATCACAAAATGTCAGAATAAAATATTACAGGCAAGTCTCACATCTTTTGACAACAGAGAAGAAAACCTTTATTACATAACATTACAGTTCTTTTAATTTTGGAATATCACTGCTTTCTCCTACTGGTCTGGACTTCATCTCTTCCTCGGTTAGTGGTGGTAGTAGTACTAGTACCAGAAAATAATAAAGGCATGGTTTGCCATTGCCTACAGTCTCATAGCATTTTGTCTGGCCTCAGAAACTAAGAAATGCAAGGTTTATTATCACATAGTTGCTTTATTGCCTCAAGTCTTGGGGTATTATTTTTCTGGCCCCAGAGGCAGGGTTTACTGTTGGTAGTTGCTTACTGTGTCCAGTTTTGGGATATCATTTCTTCTGACCCCAGAGGCAAAGTTTATGTCACATTCTTGTTTTATTGATTCCTGTCTCAGGGCTTCATTTATTCAGACCCCAAAGGATGGGTTTGCTGTCCGTGCATCTTATTGCCTCTAGTCATGGGATATCATAATTTCTTCTGGCCCCAGAAACTAACAAAGGCAGGGTCTGCCATCACAAATGTATTTATTGCCTAGCTGGTGGTGACTGGCTGACGCTTCTTTTTTATGTTCTGTTTCATCGTAATGGTGGTTTGTTCTTCTTAATAAGCAAGAGCCATTGCTAAACAAAGTGGTGCCTCTGACTGTTGAGAAATCTAAGTAGCTATACAAACATAATACTCCTTCTAAAATATCAGTCTCCTGAGAATGGTTATAAGAGAGATCTGGTACTTGCCTGCCTTTGGACCACATCATCATCCTGGAGGTGGGTAGGAGGTGCAGCCAGTACATGACTAGAGTTGGGTGAAGTGGACAGACTTTTGCTCTGTGAAATATTTTGTGTATTGTGCTCAATATACAAAACACAATATGCAAGATTTGCTGAATTCACGAGGCCAGATCCCGAATGTGAAGTGTGGAATTTCACCCACAAAATTCACACTTCCCACACAAACTCTGGCCACAAGGTGTCTAGCAGTACCCCCACCCACCAGCCACAGTGACATCAATCACCTTCCCACCCCCAAACACCCATAGGATCACTGGCCAGTCAGACAGGCAGCCCACAGCTAGTGCTGTGCAAAATTTTCAAATTCTGGCAGAACAAAATCGCAGAATTTTCAAAATTCTGCCAAATTTTGCCACAAATGGAATGGTGAAATCCATGGTAGAAAACAGTTGTGGAATGAATTTCTATGAGAAAAATGTTGTCCGTGGATTGCTATTCCTCAAATTTCAGCATTTTCTGCAGAAATTGTTGCAGGATAATTTTCCACAGAAAATAGTTTTTCCATGGAATATTATTCCAAGGATCACAGAAGGCAGAATTCCTCTGAAGAACCAGTGAAATTCCAGTGGAAATTCTGCCCATGGAATGGCCATTCTGCTCTAATTCCACCAGTGGAATTCCGCATTCCTCTCAGCACTACCCATAGCCCATATACAGTAGTAGCCACAGACATTGTCAGCTATTTCCTGAAATTTCTGTGATATTTCTAGAGAAATCACCTGCTTTCTGCGTTTCCACAGTAGGGGCAGCAAGAAGAACTCTTTAGAAATGTTGTGAAATATCTGAAGATAGCTGGCAAAGTCTGTGTGCTACTCTTAACAAACTATTCCCTGGTATATGGTGGACCCCACCCTGTCAGGTAGTACCCCCAACTCGCTTGCTCCAACTCCAAGTCTGAAATTCATTGATCCCTTCCTTGGTGTCTAGTGGCCTCCACACTGTCAGGTAGTACCCACACCCACACCCTACTCTGCCCCAACCCCAGTCTGATCCATTTAAAATAAACAAAAATCATTGATTACTTCCTAGTGTCTAGTGGCCCCCACCTCCACCCTACCCTGCCTGGTAGTGCCCCCACTCTGCTCCTCAACCCCAACCAGAGCTGGCCACCAGCACAGCCCTCCACTCACCTCCACAGCCAGCAGCCCACCTGATTGAACTCAATGAATGAGTGCATGCTTGTACAAGCATGTGCTCATTCATTGACAACTCACGATAATTTATTCAGCTGTTTAGGGTATAGAGAGGAGGGAGGGGCTGCTATGGTGTCTTGCAGAGTGGCAGAATGGGAATGGCATTGTGACCCCATTCTCTGCTCCCACTAGCAACCAGAGCATCCCCTCCCTCTCTACACCCTTAAACAGCTGAGTAAATCACCATGAGTTGTCAATGAATGAGTGCATGCTTGTACAAGCCGTGCTCATTCATTGAAGCTCAATCGGGAGGAGCTGACAGCCATGGAGGTGAGTGAAGGGCTGTGCTGGTTTGCCAACTCTGGTTAAGGGATGGGAGAACAGGGTGGGGACACTGCTGGACAAGGTAGAAATTGGGGCCACTTGACACAGGAAGTAATCAATAATTTTTATTGTTTTATTTTTAAATGGATTGCACTTGGGGTTGGGGGAGCGTGGTGGGTGGGGTGTTACTTGACAGGGTGGGGGTCCACTAGACACCAATTAAGGGATTAATGAATTTCCAGACTCATTGAGCTCAGTCAGGTGGGCTGCCAGCCATGGAGGTGAGTGGAGGGCTGTACCAGTGGCCCACTCTGGTCAGGGTTGGAGGGTGGGGTGGGGTATCCACTAGACATCAGGGAAGAGATTCATGAATTTTTAATTCAGGATGGGGAAGTGTGTTATTAGGGGTACTATCTGACAGGTGAGGGTCCACTAGACACCAGGAAGGATTAAAGTAAATAAATTTGTGGGGCATACGATCAATGGGGTGGAGGAGGGACCACTAGATACCAGGAATAGATCAGGGTGGTGTAGGGGAATTCATGATTTTCAACCTCAACTTGCTTTGGGGTTTTAAGTGCAATTTGTACTTAACCCCCCCAAGCAAGGTGAAGTCACAATGGTGAATTTAGGTAATTGTAACAAAATTATATTAAAAAGTTATGTAGGCTGAAATTGCTGACTTGCAGCAATTTTGCTCGCGAGTAAAACTTTGCTGCATCTCTGCACATGACACTGTACCGACAGCAGCTGTAGTAGACAAGTTCTGTTCTCAATCATCAGTCTCTTTCTCTTGTTGAACAGATCTTGTTTTGGTAAATGTACCTTAACCAGATTGCTTTCATGCTGGTAGTTCTGTTTTTTTCCTTGATAGTAGTAGTAGTAGCAGTGGTGAAGTGGTGAATCTGATTGGCTGGTGCTCTTCTTTCATTGATTCTTCTTAACGGTGATGTGTTTCTTCCTCATAACCAAAACATTGCTAAACAAAGTGGTGCCTCTGACTGTTGAGAACTCAAACTAGCTATACAAACACAGTATTCCTTAAACAAAATCAGACTCAGGAGAGTGGTAGAATTGAGGTCTGGGACTTGGCTGCTTTTGACCAAATCCTCATCCTTGGGGTTGGTGGGAGGTGCAGCCAGTACCTGCACTGAACAAGAAGAGACTGTGGCAGACAAGTCCCTCTTCTCAATCATCAGTCTCTTTCACTTTCTGAGTAGATCTTTTGGTAAAGAGATCGGTATCTGAACTGGCTTCCATATTGATCTCCTTGCTGTTGGTTCTGTTTTTCCAATAGTAGTGGTAGAAGCAACAGTAAAGTGGGTGACAGACAGACTGTCTGATTGGCTCTTGCTGTTTCTTACATTCTGATTCTCCCTAAGGGTGGTGTATTATTTCTTATTCATAATAGAGACACATTTCTAAACACAGTGGTGCCTGTTCAGAAATAGAAGTAGCTAATCAGCTAGTTATAGATGTTATGCTAGAAAAGTCAGAAACAGAGGCATGGTTAGAGAAAGTTCTGGTTCTAGGACTTGTCTGCCTTTTGACTAAATCACAGAGATAGAAAGAAAGTGGTGGCTGGCTGTCGGAGTTTAATTCACACACAAGTCTGCTATATATTATTCTGGGTTCACTGGTGTTCTAACTACTAAGCTATATGGGCTAGTCAGAGTTCTGGGACTTGCCTGCCTGTAGACCAAATCATCATTTTGGGGTGGGTGCTAGGTGAGAGGTTTAGCTTTACATATTAGGAGAACTGGCACTTTCACTAGACACATCCAGTCTCATCATTCACTGTTTCCTATCTCATTTTAGTAGTCATGTTGTTACTATAGTGTTTTAATTGCTTTTTTTCTACAAATACAGTATGTGGATTAAAAGCTGTTTCAAACAATGATCTACAGTTACCCTAATACATAAAGGTTATGAAAGGTTTAGATAAGGTTCAAATAACTATCCAAACCTTTTGTTGCTTATTAGAATCTTTTAGAACCTCGAACCTTTTGACATTTTCACAACCCAAATGTATACATGCTTGTTCTTATTTATTCTGAATCAACCTCTTAGTGTCTGGGGTGTCTGCCAAAAGTAATTGCAAAGTATTGAATCTGTTTTATGTTCACCGTTGCACTTATGCAAAGTGAACATATTGGTATGATAGTGGGTTTTGAGAGATGTGTCACTGTCAGTCCAATGCAGGTGGCCTGCAAGGGGCTTGACAGTGTCAGACCAGTCATCACCCAGGCTGATCATAACACTCTTCTGGTCTTGCTTGGTGGAAACTTCATGTAGTTCAAAGAAAATGAGCCACCCAAATCATAGGGAATCTCCTTCCTTGATCTGCATAAGTCGCCCAGCAAGCAAAGCTGATCAGCATCATGATCAGCCTGATGTTGTCCTCTCCCAAAACGTAAAACAATTCATCCCACCCTCTGTCAAGTATCCCTACCCACCTCCCATTGCTTCCCTATTTTTAATTTTTCTGACAATGGGTGCACAATCCCTGGTGCCAGCTAGTAACCCCCACTCTGCCCTTTCACTGTGCAACACCAAGAAGCTGATCCCTGGTGCCACCAAACATAACACTGACACTGGGGTACAATCTCCTGTAAGTACCTGGAATAAAGAAACCATCTCTCGAAGTCTTTTTTTTTTTTATGGTTATACACCCTGTTAAAAAAAAAACTTATATCAATGTCTGTTGCCAACACTGGCACCCAGCTGCTGTTACCGCCCCCAACCTGACCCTCCCACTCAGCACCCACCACTTGACACACTCCTACATCTTTTAACTATCTGACACTGAGGTGCCTAATCCCCAGTGCCAGCTGGTACCCCCACCTTGCCCATTTTCACCATGCAACAGAGGGAGCCCACCACTGCCAGACATAACACTGACACTGGGATGCCCAATCCAAGTGTCAGTGCCTGAAATAAAGAAACCAGCCCTCACAGTCTTTATTTTATTTTATTTTTATACACCCTGTAAAAAGAAAATTGTCCATCAATGTCTGTTGCACTGCTGGCATACCATTCACATTACCCTCCCACACCCAATCCCCTACTGAGCACACACCACACCACAACCTCCACCCTTACTTTTATTTTCTATCACCGGGTTCCCAGTCCCTGGTTCTGGCTAGTATCCCCACCCACCCATTTTCACTGTGTGATACTAGGGATCCTATCTCTGGTGCTGCCAAACATAACACCAGCACCTAATCGCCAGTGTCAGTACCTGAAATAAAGAAAATTGTCACTATAGTCTTCTTTATTTTATATATCCTGTAAAAAGAAAAATGTCCATCAATGTCTATTTGCCACTGGTACACCACTGCAATTGCCTTCCCCAACTGACTCTACTACTCAGCACCCACCACTCCACACCCACCACCCCTTCACTTACCTACTGAGTGTCCAACACTGTAATCCTCTCTGGACCAAAGACAAGTCTTCACTCTTCAATGCTGGACCAGGAACTGAGGAAATCAGGTATGCGGTTCAATGTATTTCAATGGGTTTTGAGCTTGTCCTCACAACTTGATTATTTTATGTTTGCTTGCACACATGTGCAAGAAACATATTGCAGCAACTTGCTGTAAAGAGGTTGTGGAGGTGCGGCAGTGTTCTGGTGAATGCCAGCAATCTATTTTGGGGCTGGTCTCTGTGGCACCAATAGAGGAGCGCACCGTCAATGGCAGCAGTTTTGTTGAGTGCCACCAACTTGAAAGAAACTCACTGCTGCAATCAGGAGGTGCCCTGTCATTAACAATCAGCTGTTTTTGCTGCTGGGCAGTCCCTGATTACAGCAGTGAATTACAGCTTGCCTTCTGGTGTCCCATTTCAATAAACTTGTCAGCGTACTCAAACCACCTGTGAAAAAAAAAACCTTCCCCATTGTTCTTATTTTTATTACATATAAAAATGTCCTTCATTGTGTCCAGTGCCCCTCCCCAACTCACACCCACCCTAAGAGTAACCCCTTCCACACCTCCCTCACCCCATACTTACCTCCGGAGCCATGCAATGATCTTGATGGACGGACACATGTCTGCACTCTTCAAAGCTGACTGCAAACTGAAGAAATGCTGATAAGCTGTATAATGGCATAAATGAGTTTTTCAACTTATTTGGATATCTTGGGGATTTTGTGAATTTTGGCACCAAATTTTCAGCACAGGGTTCTGGAACCCCATCTCATAGATTCAGTGACTGTCATCCGGCTATTCGTCCTGAAAGGTGATTTCTCGGTCACTGCACGGAATCACCTTTCAGGACTAAGTAATGAAATGACAGTGTCATTGTTCATGAGGTGGGCTCCCAAAAAGCCTATGTTGCAAATTTGGTGAAAAATTCCAAAAATTACTGTGTCACAAGAGTGCTAGTACAGTTTCCTCGCACATTCATAACTTCCGCAATTTGTACTATTTTCATGCCAGATTTTCAACATTGGCATTTTTTTTACACTTCCTTATGAACAATACAGCTGTCATTTTACATCCTGGCCAAAATGTGTTTTCTCACTTCTGGCACAGAATAGTATGTTCCTCGTGGAAATCAGTGTTTGGGACAGATTAAGAAAATCACAGTGACACTGTTCATGAGCAGAGGTCCCAAAATGCCTATGTTGAAAATCTGGTGACAAAAGTCCATAAAATAACTGTATTATGGGCCTGATTCTACATAGGTTGGTACAAGTCATGCCAAACATGACTTGCACCAATTGCAACTGTGATATTGACCTGCCCTATTCTAGAAGGGGCAGGGTCTCCAGAAGAAGTTCTGTGACTTGACATGTGGCCAGGTACACTGAACAGAGGGTGCACCTGGTGAGCATGTCACAAGCCGCCAACAGGGTCCCAAGCAGGTCGCAAGTGCCTCCCATGTCCAGCAGGCCACATTAGGCACCCCTGCAGGGCTGCCCACACCCCCTGCCCCTGAAGCATAACATATGTACTCTGCAGGGCTGCCTACACCAACTGAACCCCAAGCATAACAAATGTGCCCACAGGGCTGCCCACACCCTTGCCCCTGACTCCACCTTTCCGATATGCCCCCAGGATGGCATAGTTAACCTCCCACCCGGCCCCGACCCCTGAGTCACCAGCCACAAATGCAGCATACACTCAGCTCAACCCTGGTAGTCTAGTGGCCCCCCACCAGCCATGCCAGTCCACCCAGCTCCCCACCCATCCCCAGCCAGCTGACTGACTCCAGTAGGAGCACTACTGTAAAGACGTGCTCAGAAATTAATTTGAAAAGGTGGAGTTGGGGACAGGGGTGTGGACAACCTGCAGGACACATGTTTTACACCTGGAGGCAGTTGAGTGGGGCAGCCTTGCAGGGCCATTATTGTATGGGGTACAGGGGCATGTACAGTACTGTGGATAGGGGCAGGAATATGTGAGATGCCTATTGGGGCAACAACGGAGGTGGTCTGGACATGGGGAGGGCATATGGACCAGGTTCTACAGGACCCCGGAGGATATATGTAAGTTACACTAGCTAAATGCAGGTGTAACTTACGGGGCTACGGGTTCACCTCAGGTTCTTGTAGAATCCCAACATTGGGGACTTTGTTGCTGCCCTTCTGAATGGGGCACAACAGCTGCCATAAACCCCTAGGGCCATGTCACGGGGGTTTATAGCACAACTGCTGGTGTAGCGATTTGCAGTGCAAGTGGTCGCAGGCCACTTTGTAGGATCGTGAATACATTGCAACTGCTGGGTAAGTTGCTACTTGAACCATTCAACCTGGCGCAAGTGCTGTTACACCAGGCGAATTTTTCTAGAATCGAGGCCTATGAGCATATATTGCACAGTTTCCATGCACACTTGTAACTTTGAGAAGTTTTAGTAATTTCATTCAAGATTTTCAGCATTGTCAATTTTGCACCTTCTTATGAACAGTACAGCTGTCATTTTACATCCTGCCCAAAATGTGTTTTGCACATCTGGCATACAGTGGCGCAGTTGTTGTGGAAATCAACATTTGGGACAGATTAACAAAATCATAGTGACAGTGTTCATGAACAGAGGTCACAAATGCCTATACTGAGAATTTGGTGAAATAATTCCACTAAATGACTGTGTTACGAGCATGCTTACAGTTTCCACGTACTCGTGACATTCAAGCATTTTTAAAATTTTCACTCCAGCTTTTCAACACTGCTATTTCTTCACACCTCCCTATGAATGGTACCGCTGTCATTTTTCACATCCTGCCTGAACTGTGTTCTCGCACATCTAGTGCAGAATAGCTCGGTAGCTGTGATAAATCAACGTTCAGGACAGATTAACAAAATCACAGTGCCACTGTGCATGAGAAGAGGTCCCAAATGCTTTCATGAGGTGGGGTCACAAAAAGCCATGTTAAAATTGAGTACAAATACCAACAAACACCGGGCATTAGAACTTCTAACGTCCAATGCTAATATCAGCAAGCAAACATTCGCCATTGACAAATGCTTGTTTAATATTTTCCCCAGATTTTCAACATGGTTTTTAGATTCCCACCTCATGAACCAATGTGGTCAAATTATGCAAATACATCCCAAAATCACATTCTGGGCTAGATTTAAACATTTTCTCCACTGTTATTCATGAGGTGGGTTTATAGGAAGGTTATGTTGAAAATTTGGGGTAAAACATTAAAACAATGAAGTTTTACCAATCAATATATCAACATTTCATTGTTCAGCTTTTGCTTTTACAATTAGATTAGGACAACAGTTATAAAAATAAAACAATAAAAACATTATTGCACAGCATCCACACATTTCTATTCTTATACAAACTGAGGATATATTATGTATCTGGTAAAATAATTAACATTTACATTATGGTTATGAAACATTGCATTAATTGAATTATTGCAATTTACTTGAGTTCATAAACCCTACTAAAAGCTGTCTGCAGTGAACGATCTTTTGATTTCAACAAGGTTAACGTTTGTTCAGGTGATACCCAGATATTTCCCAAAACATGGCGCCATTTTTTCCTGTGTTTGGTAAATAATGGACAGACCATGTTTAACCATGAATACATGTTTAAGATCATCGTGAAAATTCAAATTGCATCTACAGAATTCAGTTGCATTGCTATTACAATTCTGTTTGGATAAGATGCCATTACTCTAAACTGTTCTAGTCTAAAACGTGTCATGGATCTTCTTTGATTAATATCATTAAATGTTGATAAGTAAGATTCATAGTTATGATCCTCCTTAATTTGTTCATACCAGAAAAAAGTTCTTATATTTCTTATTTGTTTGCTTGCAGAGAACACCAGGAGGAAGGAGTGCTGTGTGACTGGACTTCTACTGGGACTAAAGAAGTAGAACTCTTCTACTGGGACCTTCAATTTAGGGTAAAACAAGCAAACAAAAAAAAGTGTGTTTGTCTGAGTTAGCTGAAGTGAATGGTTATCTGAGCAGTTATCTCAGATAACTGAGCAGTTATCTAGGTGTAAATCTCAGGTGGCTGAAGGGATCATTATCTGTGCAATTTAATTACATGTAGAAAGATTTGTTAAGTAGGGGAGTGGCTTAGCTAGAAGAAAGCTAGATTTAAACACTGCCCTAGATAGATTCTGCCAGAGGCTTGGCAGAGAACACTAGAAGGAAGGATTGTTGTGTGACTGGACTTCTCTACTGAGACTATATTGAAGGGGCCAGAAGTATGACATGATGGGAGTGGTGCAGTGCAGTGGCTATGGAGCAGCACTCTTCTGGGAGATGTTCTGGAGGATGCGGTGTTGTCCCATCTGCAGGCACCTCTCTGGACTGAGGGGGAGGTTGCTTATCTCCAGAGCTGAGTTGGCCAGGATTTTGGGACCTCCTCTTCCATCCAGGGACCACCAGGGCCACTCGCTGCCTCAGAGGTTGCCAAGAAAGAGGAGCGGTTGGACCACAGTGGGCTCAGGGAGGATGAGGGTGGTGGAACAGAGGTGCATTCCTCCAGTTGTACCTCACAACTCCTATGCCATTCTGGCAAAGTGTGGTTCCTCTATGGAGGCACCTCAGTGGAGACCAAGGAGGATGTTGGGAACCTCCACAAGGAGACCCACAGGAGGGTGGCATGGGACCCTCAGGAAAGGAAACAACTCCTGGTGGGGGACTCCATTGTTAGGAAGGTAGAACTGGGGAGGAAGGAAGAGGAGGTGGGTGCCTGCCTGGCGCCATAGCTTGAGAGACAGGGAGCGAATCCTCAGGATTACCAGAGCAGCTGCACAGGGGAGGGAGCTGGTGTCATTGTCCACCTAGGGATAAATGACCTGGCTTAGAAAGGATCAGACCAGTGCAGGAAGAGTTTGTGGAGTTGGGGAGGGGCCTTGAGACAAGTAGCATGTATGGTAAGCTTCTCGGAGGTGCTGCCTGTTTATGGCATAGGTGAGGCTACAGTGCTCCACACCATGGGATTCAATCAGTGGTTGAAAAACTGGTGCACAGCTCAGGTATTTGACTTCATTGGGAGTGGGGGTCCACCTGGAGTGATGCAAGCCTATACTGGCATGATGAGCTGCATCTGTCCAGGAGGAGAACCAGGATCCTAGGTGATAGGTTTAATTGCTTCATTGGCAAGCGTTTAAACTAGCCAAGGGGGCGCACTGGAAAGGAACAGGAAATCCTAGCCCCCAAAAGTCAGGGTAGTAAGTGAGGTAAACACCAAGAGAGAGATGTCGATAGGGAGAATGGCAGGGTAAATGGAGAAAGTGAAAAAGGCAATAAGGACAGAGATGGGGCAAAAAAGAGGTAAGGCATCAGGAAATGTAGGGTAATGAGTACCAATGCCCATAGTCTGGTCAACAAGCTCCCTGAACTGGTGGCCTTGATGGAAGAGGGATGCCTGGATATCGCAGCAGTCACAGAAACATGGTACACAGAGAACCATGACTGGGATGTTGATACACCAGGGTACATAACCTACAGGAGAGACAGGGAGGGAGAGGAGGGGAGGAGTAGCTCTCATGTAAAGGAAGGGATAAAAGCAACTGAACAAAGAGTAAACAGGGAGGAGAGGAGGCACTGTGGGTTACCTTAGAGACTGAAAATGGCACCACAATCCGCACAGGGATTGTATACAGACCCCCATTTCAGGAGGAGGGAATGGACAAGGATATGATAGTAGGCATTCTTAGGATGGCAGAGAAAGGGGAGATACTGTTGATGGAGACCTGAATATTCCAGATGTTAACTGAGTACATTTGCTGCAGCCACATCCAAGAGCAGGGCCATTCTTGATGCCCTACAGGTGGCATGCCTCAGACAGAGATTCAGAACCCACTTGTGAGGAGCACCTTAGACATCATACTCTCAAATGGGGACAGTGAGAGGATCTCAGATCTAGAAGTGGGTTGCCATCTAGTAACAAGTGACCATCAAACAGTGTGGTTCACGATAAACTTGGCTATAGAGTCAAGCATACAAAGTGAGGGTACTGGATTTCAGGAGGGCTGACTTTGGCAAGATGGGGAGAGTGCTTTAGAAAAGCACTAGCAAACAGGCTAGAAGGATGGGTGGAGCAATAATGGGAAACATCAAAACTGCTATCACAGAGGCAACAATCCTTTGTGTGAAGCAAATAAACAAATCAAAATGAAAGAAAAAGCCACTATGGTTCTCAAAAGAGGTGGTGGGAAAAGTCAGGAGAAAAGATAGCATTCAGGAAGTATAAGGAAACACAGAAGGAGCAGGATAGAGAGCTGTACCAGTTAAGGCAGAAGGAAGCAGGGAGGGAAGTCAGAATAGCAATGGCCCAAACTGAGGAAAAGATAGCCAACTCTGGTTAAGAAGGGGAGAAAACCTTTATAAGTACATCAAGGAGCTTAGAAAGACAAAGGGAGGATAGTGAGGCTGAATAGAATGGACGGTGAGTGGGCAGAGAGGACAGTGAAAAGCAAGGATACTGAACAAATATTTCTGCTCGGTATTCACAAAAGAGGAGGAGGGGAGGTGTCTAATCCAATTAACAGAAGCACTCTTGATGGGGGGGTCGATCCCAGTCTTTTCACAAAAGAAAGGGTTCTAAAGAACTCCTAAAACTGAAGATGGTCAAAGCAATGGGGCCTGATGGAATTTACCCCAGAATTCTAAAATAATTAAGGGAAAACTAGTGAAACCACTGACTACCCTTTTAAGAAATCATGGGAGGATGGTGTGGTACCTGAGGACTGGAGGAAGGCGATGTGATTCCCCTTTACAAAAGTGGGACCAAGACAGAGGCAGGAAATTACAGACCTGTCAGTTTGACCTCTGTGATAGGGAAAGTGATGGAATCACTCTGAAGGAAAGAATTGTTGAGTACCAAGAGGCCAGAGGGCACAGGACCCAAGGCAGCATGGGTTCACAGCGGAAGGTCATGTCAGATGAATCTAATTGATTTCTTTGACTGGGTGACCAAAGTATTAAACCAGGAGGGCTGTAGACATGGCCTACCTAGATTTTAGCAAGGCATTTGACACAGTCCCACACAAAGATTAATTGTCAAATTAACCAGCCTGGAGAGGGTCCCAGGGTGGTAGCCTAGGTAAAACATTGGCTGGACAACAGGACACAGAAGGTAATTGTAAATGGAATCCACTCTGAAGAAAGAGGGGTTACTAGTGGGTACCGAGGTTCAGTACTGGGTCCAGTCCTTTTAATGTCTTTATAAGTGACATTGCAGATTGACTGGAAGGAAAAGTATGCCTCTTTGCAGATGACACAAGGATCTGCAACAGGGTTGATCACACGGAGGCATGGAAAGGATGACGAGGACTTGGCAAACGTTGGAGCAATGGTCAGAAGTATGGCAGCTTGATTCAATGCCAAGAAGTGCAAAATAATGCACCTGGGAAACAAAAACCCAAGGGAAGATTACACAATGGGGGAGGTAGTAACAACAACAAAATGGAAAGGACCTGGGGGTAATCATATCAGATGACCTTAAGGTTAGCAAGCAATGTGAGAAGGCAGTAGGGAGGGCTGGGGGTATACTGGGATGTACAGGAGCGCATCATCATCCGAAAACAGGAAGTTGTTATCCCTCTATACAGACAGTTGATGAGACCTCATCTGGAGTACTGTGTCCAGTTCTGGAGACCCCATCTCTGCAAGGACATAGACAGGACAGAGGCAGTCCAGAGGAGGACAACTAAAATGGTGCAGGGTCTGCAAGAGAAGCCATATGAGGAGAGACTAAAGGAGCTTGTATGTATACCCTTGAGGAAAGGAGGAGAGGGGACATGATAGAAACTTTTAAGTACCTCAGTGGAATCAACAAAGTCCAAGAGGGTAGCATCTTTCAGAAAAAGAGATGTGCAATAACAAGGGACACAATTTAAAGATAGAGGGGGTGGTTCTGGGGCAATGTGAGAAGTATTTTTTCACAGAGAGGGTGGTGGACATGGAAGAGCCTTCCTGAGGAGGTTGTGGGTCTAAAACTGTGGAAGAATTCAAGAATACATGGGACAGACATAAGGCAATTCTTGTGGGGTAAGAAGAAATAGGCTGTTGGTTAACTAGAATCTGCAGCTTATTCTGTAGGTAGGGAAATAGGCAGACTAGGTGGGCCAAGTGGTCCTTATCTGCCATCAAAGTCTATGTTTCTATATGAATAGCATATATCTCTAATTCTGCTTTTAATTTGAATTTTAATTTCTTTGTAAGGTTTATTGTATATTTGATAGAGGATGTCAGTCATTCCATTACTAATAATATGCTTTTAATATTATCAAGTATTGTAGGAGAGAACCTCTGCTGCTATAGTCTAATTCTTCTTCGATACAGAATCTAAGGCACTCTGTATTAGGAAGTAAAACACTTTAGCATATGATTAATATTTCATTCCACGATGTAAGCTGTCAATGGTATCTCTCCTAACTCAGGCCTTATGATTGGGCGTGGGTTGATTAAGGGACTCTAAGTACTGTTTGTACCTGTATATCTTGTTTAGCAATATCTCTATTTGTTGTAAAGTTAAACTGCCCAGATTTCTGCCGTGCACCATAAACTTGTTTTGATTTTGGCCTCAGTAGTTTTTAGTTGGCCTTTTACTGAGCCACTGCCCACTTTATTTGAAAACCTTTTGAAGGCATTAAATGAAGTTACTGTCCACGTGCAATTTGAGGAGAAGGTAACCCTTAGATAGCTATAATTTGTGGCTGTTAGGATGTTTACATGTCAGCAGTTTTCCGATAATAGTTGGAGTATTGAGATTTCAGATATCTGTATCGGAAAACTGGTAGTCATGTAAGCAGTAATTATCCACGTTTAATTAATTATCCGGTAAGACTAGTTTTCTGGTTTTCATGGGTGGAAAATGCTAAGTAATATCAGTAAAGCACAGCATGTAAACACATATTTCCGATAACGGAGTATTGAACATGCGCTGTGTGACATGGAATGTCAGCCTAGTAAATAACATAAAAGTGCGCTGTTCTTTAATTACTTCCGTGTTTACCTCAGAGGCTGCCAGGCTGTCAAGTGATTAAAACGATCAGAAAGTAGACGGATCAGAAATGTAAGTGAGATGTCATCAGTATAATTGAATGTCCCTCTCCTGTCTCCACCACCAATTGATATTCGTTTCATGTAGTTAATACCTGTACTTGAAAGGTACTGTAGTGACAGGTAACACAACATTTCCCAAAACCTGTATGGCTGAGGTAATCTGGTGTCTCGTCCAGTAACATCAAAATACCCCAAGCTGAGTCTAAGGCACAAAGGGATAAGTCTGGGTACATGAAAAAACATGACCACTGCTGACATGTAAACGTAGTGATTGTGGGAATGATGCCCGGTCTGTCCTATAGCCAGAACACTTCGCCAAATGTTCTTGTTATTCAAGATAATGAGAAGTATGGTCCGGCTTTTCTGCACATTTTAAATATTACAGCAGCATTCAAGAAAAAAGGCATAATTTGTGGGACAGAATGTTGATATTTTTTCCCAGAATGGTCTCCAACTATCATCTAAGGGATAAGTTGTCGTTTCAAGTCTGCCCAGTCCTTCTTTACAGATCTAGCACACACTACACATTTGGAACACACAAATGAGTGCTGCAGACATAATTAGGAAATAGTAAACAAAATGTGTTTTATGCCAAAAGCTAATGTTAGGCTGAAGTGAGTTCACCTAACTTTGAAAGCAGCACAGCCCCAGCCATCCACCTAGTGTGTTACAATGTGAAGCAAAGCTGACAGTTTTGTTACAACAAGGAGGACAAAGAAGCAGTTGCATAGCCATAAGCATAAGCGGTGCTAGAACTGTACATTAAAAAGTACATATAATTCAGTAGGGGAAAAGACTATGCCACTGAATTTACTGTAGAACTTAAAAGTTTTAGAAGTGTTTCATGAGACCCTCACATGGCTAGAAGGTAAACGAAACATTTAGAAATAGACCATTTTGATTGTCTAAAAATGATGTAATTAAAATGGTTTTGCTTAATTGTTGTAAATGTACCTTTGTTTACCATCTATTGTCCTTATGTGAATACTGTGAATACTAATACTTTAATATTTCTTCACGCTCTATATTCTGCAAAGTATCTAGGAAATTAATATTTGGTCATCCGTGAAAATGGACTTTCAGTTGCAGCTGGACCACCGGTTAACAGATTTAAATAAATTAATTTATAAAAAGAAAAATACAGTAGTTGATGGGTACACATATGCTTCAAACGGTTTATGTATGAATGCTTACACTGTTTGCATGGTCTACTGCCTTTATTAATTAGGCATCATATAACAGTTATAATGCCACGCTTTGTCCCAAGGTTACTGGGTATGAGATGACAAGTTATGAGGGACATCATTGGGGCTGTGAAGAAATCATCAAGGTCTCAGCTGTAGCCCTATCAGTAAATTATTGATGCCCTGATTGTTGTCCAGCACCTGATTTGCACTATAGGAAAAGCATCCATCCTGTCAAGTTATGTGTATTATTTTGCATACTGAATGGCCAGTTACAGACACACACTAAGTATGACAACGGAGAAAAGCCTACAGGGCAACAGAAACAGGACATCTAACAGAAGGATGCTGATTCAACCAGTACTCTCATGGCTTTCCACCTACTAGCTCCACAGGAAAAGTCTTCAGAACAAGTAAATAGGTAAACTGCCCCACACAAAATTTTCACGACCATCAACAGATTTCCCTCATGCACCTGTGTCACAGTCTGCCCCAGTCATAATCTTGAGATATCATCCCTGTGACACATACAGTTCTCTTGAACCTATCCATTAGGTATGCAGCAATGTTGTCTACAATATTGGGAAGCAAAAGGCTTTAGGGAAACAAAACATTTTAGTATGTGTGAAAAAACTTTTATATGGTCTACCTTTTATCCAGAAGTTAAACCTGAGCCCCCCTCCCCAGTCGCATGCCATTAGGAATTTGTAGAAATGGAATCAAACGAACAGGTGCCGCCATGGGGGGCATATTTCCATTTTGCACCTTTTGCTTCAAGTACAGTGTATTTGAATGCCATCAATAGTGAGGGAAATTGGAAAGCAGCTTAGTCAGATGACACAATAATCACTCTTCATGATTGTTCAAATAAATAATAAATGCACTACTATACCAATATTTCCTCAAGTAATTACTGATTCAATTCAATTCAGCTTTATTTTTAAAAAGGCGCTTTTCTTAAAACCAAAGCACCTATACATTTTGAACAATAAATACAATAAAATTAAAACTAAAATAAATCATTAAAAGCTATGCTAAAAAGTGGTCTTCAAGCTCCTTTAAAACTAAGGGCAGTCGGGCAATTTAGCACCTGATGAGGTAGAAATTCCGTAGGAGTCGGTGCCATAAAACTAAATGATCTAGCACCTGATGCTTCCAAATGGACCCTAGGAATCTCTAGCAATCCCTCAAATCAGTGGATCGGAGGGGTGGGAGGGACAGTAGGGCAAAGGAGTTCTTTCAGGTAGGTAGGTCCCAGGTCATGTAGGGGCTTTATAGGTCAGCAAACTGACCTTTGAAGGTGATTCGCCAAGCCACTGGCAGCCAGTGCAGTCCGTGAAGCACAGGCATTATATGGCTGGATCTAGAAGATCCAGTCAACAGCCTGGCTGCCGCATTCTGCACTAGCTGCAGGCAGCGAGTTCAACTCCGATAGCCCTAGGTATAGGGAGTTACAGTAGTCAAGACGGCAGGTAATGAAGGCGTGGCTCAACGCTGGAAGGTCCTCTGGAGGAACCAGGTGCTTCACCCTGGCAATATTCCTCAGATGGAAAAGGAAGTTTTGAACCACCGCTGACACCTGAGATTTAAGCGTCAGACAGTGCCAATTATTACGCCAAGATTCCCGTGACCTGATCTGAGGTGGCCTTGCGCACCTTGTATTTCATCATCAGAGCTCTTTTCTTCACTTACTGAGTTTTATGTTGTTTATGTTTTCACCTGCTTTACACTTAAAGAAAAATGAACATTACTAGGGTTATTCACATTCTGAAAGTCCAGGAAAAGATCATTTTAATGAGGCCTCTGACTTACTGTACATGTAGGTATCAGGAAATCTAAACTAGGTGTAGCAGTAGTAAGTTTATTCCAACAACAAAAAAGCATTAAGATCTAAATAATTTGTAAAGCTAGGCAGCAGCCATGTCATGAACTCATGAGATAGAAAGTCATGGTAATGAGGAGTAATTATTTATTTTTATGTATTAGATCTTCAGAAATACCTTTGAGCAAAGCTCTTTACATAGGTTCCACATCATACTGAGCTACAAAAATGGGAGGGAATGTAACCAGTGGCAGCTGACATGTACAATGTTTAAGGTAGAATAGCAGTTGCAAAAGTAGTGAAAACAGCAACAACAGTACAGAGTAGGTGGGCAAAACACTAAATCATGGATTTAGTCTAAACAACAGAGGAAGGATCAGCCCATGAGGCCTTGTCTGTCACCATAGCGAGCAAAAATTAAGGGCTTTGGCAGGGTGTGGACAAACAAAGTTGAGAGCAAGGAAGAAGGGGTGACAGGAGTGAGGGAGATGGTGAGGTGGTGAAGGAAGAGGAGGGCCCTTCCAGTACCAGCCCGGTTCATCACAGTTCCTCTTAGTTGGGCATGTCAGGGACACCCACAACATATAGAAATATAAGGAAATAGCCAGCGGCACATGCATGAGCACTAGACAAGTATGGCTGCTTAATGCTCAACTCTGCTAGCCAAGTACAAAAAATCTGCCAACATCCATAATTGTTGCTTGGATCAGCCACTTGTAAACAAAGATCTGTGACTTAGAAAGTAAAGAAAACATGTCTCCTTTTCTGAATACTCCAAAGCTGTAGTGTGTGTGTGTGTGTGTGTGTGTGTGTGTGTGTGTGTGTGTGTGTGTATGTATGTGTGTGTATGTGTGACTGTGTGTGTGTGTGTATGTGACTGTGTGTATGTGTGTGTGTATAGTGTGACTGTGATGTGTGTATATGTGTGTGTGTATGTGTGTGTATGTGTGACTGTGTGTGTGTATGTGTGTGTATGTGTGACTGTGTGTGTGTGTGTGTGTGCCAATTTGTTCTTAACATAACAGAATTCCAAATCAATTTTAATGTTATGACTGCATAGAGGAGTAATGCAGGCATGTAACTATCATTTGTCTTGTACAGTAATGCACCGTTTGACCTCAGTGCAGAGAGCATTGGTGAGATGTGGTTTTCACTGCCTCACCTCCACGGATGAAGTTCCTTTATGTAGTACAGAAGCAACCCCCACCCACAGGTGCACTCCTTTTATGTAATATTCTCACATTTGCCATGTCACACATGTGAAGGTGGCTTATAGCAAAAAAGTTGCTGTTCCCAAGATAGTGACTGATATTCCTGCACATAAGGACTTCTTGGCCCACCTATACATGTAAATATCAGAGGTAGTAGCAGTAGCCACGATTATGTATAGTAATAGGAACAAAATGTAATTTCTAATGTTCTGTAATAATATTTATTTTTCATTCAATTTAATTAGATATTGATATGTCATGAGGAGGCATCACCAGTAGAAAACAAGAAGTTATTATCCCTCTGTACAGACAGCTGGTCAGACCCCATCTGAGTACTGCGTGCAGTTCTGGAGACCCAGTCTCAAAAGACATAGACAGAATGGAAGCTGTCCGAGGAGGGCAACTAAAATGGTGCAGGGTCTGCACCAGAAGACATTGAAGAGAGACTTAAGGAGCTTAATATGTATAGCCTTGAGGAAAGGGGGACATGATAGAAACTTTCAAGTACCTTAAGGGAATCAACAAAGTCCAAGAGGGTAGCATCTTTCAAAAAGGGTGTACAAGAACAAGGGAGGCACAATTTGAAGATAATGGAGGCGGCTCAGAGGTAATTTAAGAAGTATTTTTTCACACAGAGGGTTGTGGATGCATGGGCAGGCCTTCTGGAGGAGGTTGTGGAGTCAAAAACAGTGGTGGAATTCAAACATGCAGGGACAGTCATAAGGCAATTCTAGGGGGTGGGCGAGGAAGAAGTAGGCTGTTGGTTAACTAGATCTGCAGCTTATCCATTAGGTAGGGAAATGGGCAGACTGGGTGGGCCAAGCGGTCCTTATCTGTTGTCAAATTCTATGTTTCTATGTTTCTATCTGAAAGACCCATCCGTACTTCTGGTCTGATGAGGAAACAGCAGTACTTATCAATTGCTTGAAAGAGTTGGATATCATTAGACAGTTAGATGGAAGAAAAGCATGGAATAGTGATATATACAGGGAAGTAGTTGAAAAATTATGTCATTCGGATTTATCAGAACTGTTGATCAAGTAAAACATAGGTGGAAGATTCTTAAAACATTATACTTCAAGGCAAAGAAAACAATGGCCAAAGTGGGGCGTCAAGGTCCACTTTTACTTTCTACATAGAGATGGATGAGTTGATAGGTCACAGGCCATCTTCTATGATGGAGTCTAATAACCTTGATGTAGGTTTTCCTAATAGGGGTCAGGACAACTGCCTGACTCCTGAAGATGATCATATTGTTACAGACTCATCCACAGGTTAGTTGTGATGTGGCACCATGTAATGACTCTCATGCTGTGTGAAACATCATAAAGCAGGATGAGAGAGGGTGCCAATTGAACGGGTACCTGTATTTGAGTGATCTTCTAAGGGGACTAATTGTTTGAGACACACTGGCGGACAGTGACTACTACATGGTTTGATTGCAGATCTGAGTAGTTGATTGTGCCCCATGTGTAAAATATATGTAATATGTGATGACTTATTTGTTTTGCACACACCAAGGAGTCTGATGCTACATAAACCGAGAGAGGAAGCTTGAGGTTATGGTAATGGTCTGTTAATCACTTTCTAGGGGTGTACTGTGCACGAGGTGTAGCCGACTGCCACATGACACTTGAGGGTGATTAACTGATCATTAAATAATCTCTGAGAGTGCCTTATTGTTATTATAATAAAAATGTTTTTAAATTGTGTTAAACCTTGTTCAGCATATGATTAAGTTCTACATGTATGTTAATAAAGGATTAACATAAGGCTGTTAGAATGTTTACAGCCAATCGAAAGCTCCATTTCTCAGACTTTTTTATAATTCAATGTATTGCAGACTTGCCAGTAGATACAGAGCAAGATGAACAATGTATTGCACAAGATGCTGTTGGAGAAGCAACACATATTGAAGAGTGTCATAAGTAATCATAACTCATCAGAAGATGATGCGATGATGCTGGGAAGGATGCAGTTCATATTACCACCAAGTATGTATAATGGTAGCATTAGTTAGATCATGATGTGTGTAAACAATAAGGCATGATGGGGTGTGCATGGTACATATTTTTCCATGCCCAGGTGCGTAATAAGGCACAAGGCCAAAGAACGAGTGAGTTTACCTACTTGCAGTGTGGTACAATGTGTTCCATGTACATCCTGGATTACCTTACTGCCTGTTATGTGTTCTTTATACACAGTACACACCCTTTAAATTACTTTATTAATGTTTTAGTCATAGGACATTAAAATGATGCTATTAACTGTTTTTAGGACCATTGCTAGCAAAAAAAAAGAGGCAAACTAGACAAAATAATGAACCACTGGTCTCGAGAGCAAAAAATGTATAAAGTCATTGGATAAGCAATGAGCGCTACGACAGGACTGGGAAGAGAAATGAATGAAAAAATGTTGAGGGATTTTATCAAAGCATCAACAAACGCATCCAAGGAAATTATGCATTCATTCTTTCAAAGGATGCATAATCTGCTATTTAATCAGTCAGTAATCACCCCAGTCAAAACAGGTCACTATTATTCATTCTTTATAAGTCTTTCATTATGTTAGCTGACAGACTGCTGGAAGTTTAGTGTTTACATCATGTGACAGGACAGTACAGCACAATATGCCAATAAAATATCCATTAATCTGATTGAATTAGAAACTAAGTACTAAATGCTGATATCCCGTGATGCAATAGTACTGAACAGCTGCACACAGTCTATCATGGAAAATTAAGCAATAAGCCACAAGGGGTTAGTGAGCATGGGTATATCGTATGATTTACCACAGCATAAAGGTGCCAGCCACCCAATCAAAATACAGCATTTGTCACTTTGGAATTGTGGCATGGTATAAATAATATAATTACATGAGGAGTGGTAATACAGGAATCCGATTGTTTAATGTTTTTTTTTGGAAATGCAAACTCTGTTCATAATAGCCATAAGTTACTCCAGCAAGTGGTATATTAGGATTTCATATCTTGCTGGTCGATGAATGCATTGACCTGAGGCCTCTTGACCAACCACCAAATGCGTGATGTTATCCCATTATATACCATGCCCTGTCATGCCATATTGCTTTCCACCCAGGATGCAATTCATGGTCTGTTTTGGGGAGTACCTGGTTAGACCGTCATATCCTAATTTTGTTAATTTGTGTACAGCTGCAATCAGGGAGGTGTACTGTTGGTATAAGTAAGCAATAAGACACGATGGGGTGTGCATTAGACAGATCTAATGCACGGCTAGGGAGCGTACTGAGGAACGAGGCCACAGGCAGAGTGCATCCAGTCCCCCAGCCGCTGCATTAGAGCTGTGTAATGCACATCCCCGGAGTAGCTTATTGTACTTATAAAATGGGCTTGTGTATTCTAAATGGGGTTTCTAGTTTTAGCTGTGCATTAGACACATCTAATGCATGACTAATAACCAATCAGATTGCTTGAAATCCTTTGCCCTGTTTATAAAACTAAATATATAATGATACAGCATAACACATTAAATTTATTCAAACTCTTTGAAATATTGTAGGGAGAAGGTGCAATCCTGTTTAGGCAACATATCATCAAATACCTTAGAATAACACCTATCAAGTGAGAACTCAGCCTGGAGGTGATTTCCAATGTAGATCTTCACGTATCTAAATTCCTTTCAGACAGACTTTAACACACAGTGTAGTATGAGAAACAGTGCATCAGTGGAAAGTTTTGATGAGGTTGATTATGTTATGCAACGACTTAAATAATTTCTGAAAACGTTTGCACAGTTTATCTAAATGTATATTCAGTTAAAGACCAGTTATTAAGCTTATTATATTCTAAGTGTCAGCTATTCATTACTAGCAATAATAACAGTACCATACTGGTTTCATCTTTGCATGTTTAATGATAACCACAACTTACGTTAACAAAATGCAGTATTTCAGTTGTTAGTAATAATTTCAATGTGATTTTCAATATGTAACTGTGAATGACATTTTATTGTTTCAATGTTACTGTTCCTAACTAGTGAGCAATTGTACTAAGCAATTGCACTGAATATAAATTAATTTCAGTTCAAGGCCTGTCTACCGATACATATAAAATTAACATATAATATCAATACATACCTGGTATAACATTTATTGATTAAATACAGATTTTAAACACACATTGATATCTGTCTTGAATGTTTCTGCTACTACATCTCAACTGTAATTATTGATTGTTGAATATGTGAAATGGTTAATGGTTATGCTGTTTTCTGAGTGGAAAGTTGCAGCCATATATCCTGTCAAAAGTTCTCTTATATTCATACCACTGAACATTCCAAATTACATCTGTTGTTTGTAGATTGTGGATTACCTAATTCAGAACTATGAACATCTTCTAACCATCCAGAGTGTACTTGATCTTTCTGTTGTTCACAAAAGTTGTGCAGGCCACAACAAGTTGCAATGACATATGGAGTAAACTGGTAGTCAAAGTCACTCTTTTTAGCAACACCACGCCATCTGCCTTTCAAGCGTCCAAAGCTATTTCAACCACAATGCGTACAGAACTCAGATACATTGAAAGACTCTTGAGCTTGTGTGAGGCAGAGATGAGTTTACATAGCCTTTATTAACCATTCCATTAGAGGGTAAGCTGGATCACAAAAATGTGCATGTTAATTGCCTGATTGTCTATACCGAGGATTCCTGTTCAATATCAAACAAAAAAAATTAGCCAACAATTGTACTATCCTGTTTTAACGTAGAATGTTATATAGTTAATCTACATATGAGTACTTATATATTGGAAGATAAAGTCTCAACCAAAAGTTCTCCCACTGTACTTTATGAATACTAGTTCTAAATCATAATACAGCTGAAGTATTAGAAAAATGATACCCATTGTTCTACCAATGATTACAACAGTCCTGCATGATTAGTTAAGTAATAGTACACATTACCATGTTGTGCCTTATTGTTGCATTATCCAGACACCATCCTTTTGGATTAACAGATAACATGTAGTTAGAAGGCGTGTAATGGAGAAGCCAAGTTTAAAAATAATTCTACTTCACACTTGCCCACACAATGGAACACATAATGGACTGCATATGCAAATCATCACATATTATTATGCTGGTACAACTCTAAGAAGGAATGCAAACTGGATAAGATGCCTTTTGGCACTATACATTACTGCATGAAGTTGAGCCAGCGTAATATTCTGGAGATGATTTTCAATGCAGCCCATGATGCCTTGCATTGTGGGGAGCATGTGGGATTTTGAACCTGCAGTAACGTTATATACACAATAAAAACAAGTGTAATCAATGCACAAATTAATTTATGATTACTTTTGGAAGGTCTTCAGAACAGGCGAATAATGTGGAGTTCCTCAACACTTTGGCATCATGAGCACTTCCAAGTGAACCACAATTAATATTCCAAAAGCTGAAAGATAGCCAACACAAATATTGTGTTAAATTACACAAACATCGTATTTGCTTTTTGTGTAACAAGACATAAAAGTAAGTAAAATATAGAGAATTGGAATGGTATGGGATGTGGGCATCCCTGTGGGGCTCTAAGAGTACAGTTCATGTGGGCTTGGATGGGCAGCACTGCAGACTACCTAATATAGCTTGCAGTGCATGGGAGTAGGAGTAAGACATGTATGACTAAGATTTCACTTATGAGTATAACACAAATGTACATTCCTTAATATTTAACTAATATTAAATGTGAAACATGCTTTACCAATATTTGTGGTCAGCAACAGCTTGCAATACATATGATGGCCAGCCTTTGCGATTTACAAAGTCTCTATACCCTTCTGTTGGGGCCTGTATGGAATGTGTACCATACACACAACCTATGACCTGTGGTAATCCATGACATTTTTCAAATGCAACAGCTATTTCAATTGCTTCGAATTCGTTGGAACCTTTATCAGGTTTGGTAACATTTTCAAAGAATGAGACACAGAACAAGTGTACATACTTATGCACAGTAGATTTATAGAATTCCAAATTGGTTAGCAACCAATCTATATTCACAGCAACTACCCAGCTTGTACAGCACCAAAGCCACTGTCATCAGTAGTGGAATTGGTCTACGTACGTATGCAATATCAGGTTCCATATATGGTGCCATAATGTGAGCAAGATTCATAAAGGATGCTCGGAACATTCGGAAATTCTCTCTCAATCTACATCATTGAATTGAGATAAAACAATTCTCTCCCACCAGTCCTGACTGCGTACTTTCATCCATATAGCACAGTCATGAATATGACAATCAGATGCTGCACATATCATGTTACAGTTCAATCATGGGCATTGTAACATGAAATTAAGTAATCATACTGATCATGGTATTGCATCTGCAGAATTGGAATCAATTTACATTTCAAATCTTTTTCAGCAACAGTATATGATACAGAAAATTTGATATCATGATTTTCATGTGTTGATCAATTTGATACATTACTAATCACTTAAGAGTATCCTTTTTCTGCAAATAAATGATAATTGGTTTGATGATCACTTTGTGGCTTCACTTTTCTTTTTCCTCAATCCTGCGCTGGGAAAACACAAAGAACTGAAGCTAAGACTAGATGATGTACCACTTAATTATTATATCACTCAGTGTCTTCACTGTGTATGGAGCTATGAGTTTACAGTTTCAGCTAGCTACCAATGCAATAAATGTGCCTTTACAAGGCCAGGGTAACTATCTGAAAAAAATTTAACATAAGCATTAAATAATATTCTCCAAGAAAATACAATACAAAATACTGTGTTTATGCATCACTTACTGTTCAAATACAAAAATACAGGGTCATTGTGGTTGAGAGGCGTAAATGTCACATTGTGATCCACTGTGACTTGCGATTGTAATTTCAGATGGGATGAGGTGATACTTACTACTCACAACCCCAATTACACCCCGTAGAAAAGGACTGAAATAGTCCAACCAAACCTACTCATTGTCCAGCTATATGCTTGAACCTGTGCTCCCCCCTTTCACACTCCATGTGGTTGTCCCATGCCCTTTGAATCCCTCAGCTTTATCCTCTCCAGTTTTCTATGACTCTCTCTGAGTAATAGTATTTTCTGATGTCACCCCTGAAATTTCGCCCTCCACCTGCAGGCCATGCCCCTCGTCCTCTGACTTCCTTTCATCTTGAAAATGCTCCCCTGCAGTGTTCTTATTTTAAACCTGACCATGTTGTGGTCACTTGTACACCACATACGCACTGATTCCCCTTCCCCACTGCCAATGAGACCCAGAGTCCTTCTGCCTCTCTGAAATAGTCCATTTGCAAAACTTGTAGTATTAATAGCAAGAAGCCTAGGGCATTATGTCTTTGGCCCATAACTCCATACCCTATTTGGACAGCCAGATGTCAGGGGTGTGAGTTAGGATTGTCGACAGTAATGCTCATGCCATTCCACAGCTCTCACACCTCCAGCCACTGACAGGCATCAAGATGCACCTTGGACCATTTGCCACCCAGAGTTCACCTATTCTCTTATTCTCTGTTCAATGCAATGTATTTCTAATGACGTTATGTGAATGTAAAGCCCAAACACCACAATTCACACCTTGACACTTACATCTTCTTAGAAAAAACAACCATTTGCCCATGGAACAAAAGTTCAGCTTTAATAATTACTACCTAGTTATTCCATTTTTTTTTGCATCAGAACCTTCATAAGGTCATGCACTGGCCTTGTGCAGTATTGATGATCCCATCCCCACCACCACCACCCACAGTTAATTGTACATACATGTACAAGTGTCTGCACTCAGTCTGAGTTCCTGTGAACCACACATTCAGAGCAGCTTTCTGCAGTGTCACCACATAATCCACTGTTATTTGTTAGCAACAGCCTGGGTTCACTAAGTACATGCAGGGTCTGTGTGAATAAGATTAAAGCATATGACAGGAACATTGTAAACTGCCACCACCGCCATCAGGAATTGTACAAAAATGTATCTGAATACACGACTGTATTGTGTGGCACTAGAGGCAAGGTCAGTGTCACAATACTGTATCTGCATTACTTGCTAGACAATCTGTCAGGTTGGTAAGTGCCTAATCTACTGCATAAACCATTTTTTTACTTTGTTTAACCATGATAGACAAGGTGAGGCAAAACAGGTTTACAGCTGACAGAACAGGAGCACACGGAGATCAATGAATTTGTTATAGATCACAGAGTTAGAGGCTGTGGCGTGATTCAAAACAGCAGTATACTGGTTCCAAATCATGCCCATCATGACAACAGGACTACCTTGCCACCTACTTTGCATCAGGAGTTATCCACACCACCTGCATCACCTCCCTACATTTCCTAGGTGTCACTAGTACAGATGTAGTCTGTAGCTACCCCCAAGACACCATCTTTGTTTGTGTTCTTTCTCTCCCTCTCCTGTTGGCATGTGCTCATCCCATCTTTGGAAGAATGCACAGACCATTTCAAATGTCAAAATTCACTGTAATGAAATTAATTGTGACCACAGGACAACAAAACTCAGTACTAATATGACATAGCTCCTGGCACCCAAAAGGATACTTTGAAAATCCATAAACTGAGTCGTGGATCAGAGGAAATATTTATTTATTTAAAGTATATTTTACTAGGTAATCAAGCAGAGCCCTGGAGGCTCATTTCCATTTAATACCTAGGAGGTTATGTAGTGGAGCAGAACAAGATATGCATTGTATGTTACACATCCCACGGTTCAGACAGAACAGAGAGCTCCAATTATACATTCCCCTTGCATGTATGTGTACTGTGCACAAGGCTGATTAAAAGCAGATCCAACAATCTATATACACCTGTACCATTTGTTCCATATGTAACAGGCTTCAGTTTCACTAAGCTGATATGTTCTAATATATTACATGTTTGTCACTTGCATCTTTTTTTCATTCACTGGACTGCATTCGAATGGTACAGCCTGCTTAACTCCCTGTAAAAATATTTTTTATTTTATCCAACCTAATATGGGGTCAGTAGATAATTCTGAAAAGCAAGAGATACTGATTGCTCATTACTTTTGTAAGGGGCACTCTCTCTTACCCTACATCCCTGGATTGGGGTCTAGGACATTCACTTGGTACAAAAGTTGAGGTGAAAGTGGATGCCACCGTCTTGTTTGTGCATATAGTAGGGTTGTTTTCTGGGACATAAATAAAGATGTTTGGCAAGCCGCCATAATAGGGTCGATGATGATGAGACAATCTGAATTTCCTTCGGTATGTTTTTTTATCAAAAAGCGAAGCGGAGAACTCTGGCTCTGGCTTCCGGGGCTGGATTACACTGATCAGCTCAGCTCAGTAAAATGGGAAGGGACTGAGGTTCGTCTGTTTGGAGAGTCGGTATACATATAACAAAATAGCATTGCTGTATTCTATTTGAAAAGTAGGAGAAGCTGTTTTTCTGGGGGTGCTGTGGGATTTTCTCACACCCACCCCCAAACATACAAGATAGCAGTCTGTGTTTATCTTGTGTCTACCCTCCCCAAAAAGTTGAAGGGACCTAATCCCACTACCTGCCATGGAACTGGGTGAGAAGTGTTATTTTTTTATACTCAAAGTGTGAAGTGCTGAAACCGTGGTTTGGAGACAAAACTAGCCCACACAGTTCGGGTTTTCTGTTCATGGCTTTCCAATATGTAAGTTAGCAGTACATGTTACTGGGGGGGACTGAATCTTCTACTAGTTGTGCTGCGTGTTTCAGAAGACCATGACAGATGCTTTGTTAAGAAAACAAAAAAGATTACCAAATATATCTCCGGATGTCTTGTGTTTAGTCTGCATATTCCAGATTTCTGTTTCTCTAATGAGCACTCAACTGACGGAATTTAGATGAAACACACACCAAGATAAACAAAGAACAAAATAAATATATACACAATTACTACATTACATATATTAATAATTAATTTTCACTTTTATTATGAAAACATTTTAAATACTGAACATCCTTACAGCAATGGTCAGGTAAGGCGCTGGGTCGCTAGAGAAACATGTGCGCATGACACTCGAGATGGTCTACCTGTGTCATGCTCAGGAGTTTCTCCAAATCAAACAATGTATGCTCGAAAATAGCGCTTTATCTGATTTTTTGAGACCCATGTAAGCAGCTGGGATGTGGACAGTGTTTTTCTGACATTTGGCAAAACGTCTTGTAAACAGACACATCATCCCAAAACCCGATTATCATAAAATCCGATTCCATGCAGGAATCGGAAAACTAACATGTAAATGAGCTGACTGTAAATGTTCAAAGTATTTTCACTGTCCAAATACCATCAGATTAGTTTTCTTCTCATTTATAACTAAATAGTTAGACTGACATAATCTATGAAAGTAATTTTTTCTTTTGCATGACCAGCAGAGAGGTTGAAAATAGAGCAATATCATCTGCATTAAGCAGCAAAGATAACTTTTTCCACCAACAGAGGGAGAATGGTATTCTGGGGCCTCTAACTGGGTTAATATTGAATTTACAGTATATAAACATTAAATAGAATTGATTGTGAAGTAAACACCCTGCCTTACACCTTGGTTAGATTTTATCCTGTCAGTTAGGTCACTGGTTTGATTGTTTTCACCTGCAGCCACATGTCCTCATGCAATCTTATTAAAATATCCAGTAGGCTTTGATTAATTTTATAGGCTGGCAGTTTTTCCCATAGTCATTTTCTACTAATTAAATCAAAAGCTGACATAATCTACAAAGCAACAGTATAATTTCCTTTTTAATTTTAACATACTTACAGACGAGATGGTTAAGGACAAAACAGTGTTGTATGGTAGATCGACCTTGTCTAAATCCATTTTGGTACTCTGATAATACATTGTTTGATTCTAACCATTCTTGAAGTCTTGAAAGAATGATCCTACAAAAGATTTTCTGTGAATTCTCAATTAAGCTTATTGGTCTTTACATGGCTGGATCCATTGGGCTCTCTTTCTTTCTGTAAATGGGGTATATTATACTTCCTCACCAGGAGTGAGGTATTTCTAACCTTACACAGAGCCATTATAGACTAAGAGTAGGACCAGCACCCAACATTCTTCAAATTCTTTGTAAACTTCTCTATTATTTTATCCAGGCCAGAGCCTTCTTATTCTTAATAGAGTAAATTGCTTCATATATTTCACTTTTACTGAGATATATCGGTTTTGGTGAATGTTTCAAATCTATACATTTTATTTTGTCTCTCTGTTCTTCTTGCGGTGAATAATAAAGATTTTCAAAATAATTCTGCCATTAGCTCTGTGTAATAGAGGCCTCTGTACATTTATTATATTGATTATACCCCATGCTAACTATGGTCCAGAATTTCTTGACATCATTTGTTAACACGCTTTCCTTAATTTGTCCCACATTTCAGTCTGATATTTCTTTTTCTTTTTCCAGTACTGTTTTATATTTCTTCCTGGCAAGGTTCAGGGTATGATGGTTAATCAGATTAGGATGTTTTTCACTTTCCCACTAAGCTGTTTAATTTCTTTTTCCTCCTCTACAAATATGGTTGAATCAAGTGTACACTGTTTTATTACATTTTTGGTTCTTTGCACATTAGGGCCAATGTAGTTGATTATTTTATACCAGTTCAAATTTGCCAATGAGATGTTTTCTAGATTGGTTGTTGAATTTTTAATATTTACTAGGTACCCACCGAATAATGCTTCTTTAAGGTTTTCCTTGTTGTACGTATTCAGCGAATTCTTTGTAAGTTTATTATTTCCATATCAAGATTCTCTGTATTATAGGTATTTGTTTGATAGAAACATAGAAGCATAGAATTTGATGGCAGATAAGGACCACTTGGCCCACTAGTATGCCCATTTCCCAACCCTGATGGATAAGCTGCAGATTCTAGTTAATCAACAGCTTACTTCCTTCTATCCCCCACTAAAATTGCCTTATGCCTGTCCCATGCATTCTTGAATTCTCCCACTGTTCCTGACTCCACAACCTCCTCAGGAAGGCTGTTCCATGCATCAACAACCCTCTCTGTGAAAAATACTTTCTAACATTACCTCTGAGCCATCTCCATCTTCAAATTCTGCCCCTTGTTCTTGCACATCTCTTTCTTCTGGAATATACTATCCTCTTGTACTTTGTTAATTCCTTGAGATACTTGAAAGTTTCTATCATGTACCCCTCTCCTCCTTTCTTCAAGGGTATACATATTAAGCTGCTTTAGTCTGTACTTGTATGTCTTCTGATGCAGGCCCTGCACCATTTTTGATAACCTCTCTGAACTGCCTCCACTCTATGTCTTTCCGGAGATGGGGTCTCAGGAATTGTGCACATTACTCCAGATGGGGTCTCACTAACTGTCTGTACAGAAGGATAACAACTTCTTGTTTTCTACTGCTGATGCCTCTCCTTTGCATCCCAGTATCCCCCAGCCCTCCTTACTGTCTTCTCACATTGCTTGCACACCTTTAGGTCATCTGATATAATTACTCCTAGGTCTCTTGGATTTTTGTTGTTGTTATTAACTCACCCCCACCATTGTGTACGTTTCCCTGGGTTTTATTTCCCAGATGCATTACCTTGCACTTCTTTGCATTGAAGCTGAGCTGCCACGTATTTGACCATTCCTCCAACCTTGCCAAATCCCTTTTCATTCTTACCACCCCACCTTGTGTATCAACCCTGTTGCAGATCTTTGTCATCTGCAAAGAGTCCTTCTCTTTCCTTCCAGGTGCTCTCCAATGTCACTTATAAAGACATTAAAGAGGACTGGTCCCAGTACCAACCCTACGATACCCCATTAGTTACCCTCCTTTCTTCACTGTGTACTCCATTTACTATTACCCTTTGTGTTCTGTTGTCCAGCCAGTTTTTATGCAGGCTACCACCTTGGGACCCACCAAGGCTGGCTAACATGTATATCAAACTTTTGTGTGAGTCTGTGTCAAATGCCTTCTAAAATCTAAGTAGGCTATATCCACAGCCTCCCTGGTCTACTACTTTGGCCACCCAGTCAAAGAAATCTATTAGGCTCATCTGACATGACCTTCCTACTGTGAAACCATGCTGCCTTGGGTCCTGTGCCCCACTGGCCTCTAGGTACTGAACAATTCTTTTCCTTCAGAAGTGATTCCATCATTTTCCTACCACTGAAGTCAAACTAACTGGTCTGTAGTTTCCTGCCTCTGCCCTGCTCCCACTTTGTGAAGTGGAATCACATTTGCCCTTCTCCAGTCCTCAGGTACCACCCCATCATCCCATGATTTGTTAAAGAGAGTAGTCAGTGGGCGTTACTAGTTCTACCCTTAGTTCTTTTAAAATTCTTAGGTGGAATCCCATCAGGCCCCATTGCTTTGTCCACTCTCAGTTTCAGGAGTTCTTTCAAAACCTTTTCTTCTGTGAATGAACTGGTATCGAGGCCCCTATTCAGAGTTTCTCCCTTGTTTGGTTTAGGTACCTTCCCTCCTCTTCTGTTGTGAGTAAAATGTTCAAACAGTATCCCTGCTTTTCACTGTCACCCTCTGCGACATTCCCTCCCTTATTAAGTCTCTGTATCCCTCCCTTGGTCTTTCTTCACTCCCTAATGTACCTATAAAGGGTTTATCCCCCTTCTTAAAAGAGCTGGCTATCTTTTCCTCAGTTTGTGCCTTTGCTATTCTGACAGCCTTCCTGCCTCCTTCTGCTTTAACTGATAAACTTCTCTGTCCTGCTCCTTCTGTGTTCTTTATATTTCTGAATGCTATCCTTTTCTCCTTAATCATCCCTGCCACCTCTTTTTGAGAACCATAGTGTTTTTTCCTTTATTTGTGTTGTTGATTTGCTTCACACAAAGGCTTGTGCCCTCTGCAATGGCTGTTTTGATTATTCCCCATTTTTCCTTCACCCTCCTTCTTGCCCATTTGCTATTTTCTGAGGCACTCCTCTCATTTTCTCAAAATCAGCCTTCCAAAGTCCAATACTTGTTTTTGTATGGCTTGACTCTATGGCTGTGTTTATTGTGAACCACACTGTTTGGTGGTCACTTGTTCCCAGATGGCTACCCACTTCTAAATCTGAGATCCTTTCTTCTTCCCCATTTGAGAGTACCAGGTCTAAGATTACTCCCTCCCGAGTGGGTTCAACATTAGCTGTCTGAGGCATGCCCTTGTAGGGCATCGAGAATGACCCTGCTCTTGGATGTGCCTGCAGCAAAGGTACTCCGATTAACATCTGCATTTCAGGTCCCCATTAACAATATCTCCCCTTTTTCCACCATTTTAAGGATGCCGTCTATCATTTCCTTATCCATTTCCTCCCCTGAGATGGGGATCTGTACACAACCCCCATGCAGATTGTGGTGCCATTTCCTGTCTCCAGTGTGACCCATAGTGACTCATCAACTTCCTGTGTACTCTTTAGTTCTGTTGCTTAATCTCTTCCCTTGTATAGAGAGCTGCTTCTCCTCCTCTTTTTACCCACCCTGTCCCTCCTGTAGACTGTGTATCCTGGTATGTTGACATCCCAGTCATGGTTCTCTGTGTACCATATTTCAGTGACTACCACAATATCCAGGCATCCCTCTTCCATCAAGGCCACTAGTTCAGGGAGCTTATTGCACAGACTGCGGCATTGGTACTCATCACCTTCCATTTATTTTTATGATCTTTAAATATTTGGATATTTGTTATTATCTGCAAGGGTGAATGAGCTAATTCTACCCTATGTAAAATTCATAAACTGACAATATTCTCTATGGCTACAGGATTAGCCCATACAAGGTCAATAGTGGAGGAACCATTTGGTTTATTAAAGGTATAAGATCCGTCAGTATCACCATTGATTCTACCAATCAGAATGTAGCAACTTATTTTCCACAGCTTTAATAGATGTTACGTTGTATATTCAAAACTGTATCTCTGTTATTTCTTAATGTTTTTATGTTGTAATTCAAAAGGAAGTCTGTAGCTTTTCTCTATATTTTTTGTTGAAATTAAATTCTCATTGCTTGTCCTGGCATTAAAGTCTTCAGTAAGGAGCACTGGGACCAGATAATACTTATCCATTATTCCATCTATATATATATATATATATATATATATATATATATATATATATATATATATTATTTCAAATCTTTCTGAATACAAGGCCAATGGAAGAATGTTTTAAATTTGCATGGAAGTTGTGTTACCTCACATTTGAGTGTTATCTTAATATACTGTATGTTGTTAGGTCAGCTTTAGGCCTGCCAAATTTTCTGCCTTTCACTGTAGGTGTTGGTAGGTAGAAAACCCTGGAATAAAGTGGATCTGAACCAGCATACCAGGTTTCCAGTATGCATGGTATGTCTTGTGACATCAACAATTTCTTCACTTCAAATCACCTAATTTAGTTTGTAAGCCTTCAATAGTCCATGACAGGATACAAAGGCCCTTATTGTTTCATTTGGGGCCTCTACCACCTGTCAGTGTTCATTATTTAATGGTGAATATGTGTTTTGGTTCTCTGTCATCGTTGACATTGTTTCTTTTTGTGTGCTCATGATTTCTTATTAGTGCTGTAACCTCTAGGACATATATTCCTAATTGGTCCAGGACCGGGCTTTTCTAAAACTAATCTAGAAGATGTGTATGCCTAAAAGTTACATCTATCTAGGATTGCAGCATTTCTGATCTGTTTATTTTTATCAATTCTACTGCATTAATTCCTAACTGAGTTTGTAATATTTTTGAAAAGAATACTAAGCAGTGTCAGTGGCTCAGTAGGTAGCACATTCGCCTCTGAGGCCGAGAGAGATCAGAGTGCTGTGGGTTCTGCCCTGCTATCTGGCACTTGGGTCAATATCCCAATACTAACACTGTAGTGCAGCATGAGAGGGGTGCTGTCTTTTGGATTAGATGTTAAACTGAGGTCCCATCTGCCTGGATTGTTGGTAGTTCAGGTGGATGTTAAAGATCCCATGGCACTTATCGAAAAGAGTAGGGAATTTCCCCAGTGTCCTGGCCAAATTTCCCTCATTCACTAAAAATACCACCAACAGCTTAATCTGGTTCAAATTCAATTGCTTACCATCTATATCCCCCAGTCACCCCTGAAAAGGGACTTCTAGGCCCAGTGGACTTACGGGTCAACAACATTCAACAAAACAAGTCACTTTTGATTTTCCTAATGGTATCCTGTCTGAAACTTTCCAACCAAATATAGTTAATGATTTGCTTTTCCATATGTTTATCTGTTGTTGTTCATAAATAATTTTAGGCTGTACTGGATTGTTACTTCTTTTGTTCCTGTATTCCATATTATTCTTAGTTTCATTTATGACTGACACACTTTGTGGTGATAAGATGTATATCATTCTATAACTCTACTCTGCCTCTTTTTCCAGATCGTTCTGCTGAATCCATAGTGGAACAGTATATCAGTACACAGACATTATGTGGGTTTATTCATCTGGTTATATATAATCTCTGAATTATGTTGTATACTCAAAAGTTTTAACACTCAGGCCATTATTTTTGTTTGTTTCTTCAAACAGTGGTTTAACTCCTTGTATTTCAATTAGATATTCTATTTGTTTTCCTCTATCTATGCAATCTTCTGTATACTGTCTCTTATTTGTTATATTATTTGCCTACAAATTGTCAGTGTTCTTATTTATTTTATTTAAAGGAGTATTTTTCCTACCTTCTAATATGGTTGCCCCAGCTTCCTGCACTGTTTTAGGTTGATCTTTATTGCTTGGTTGGGGGTTGTAAAGTTCTTGAGTGAAATTTGTGGTGCAACCCAGTCCACTTACAGTGTTTGAAACCTCTTCTATATCTTGCTGTATGTCTTTATTATTTACCACTCATTTATAGCCTTGCTATTACTTCCCTGTTCAGATTGTTTTTGGGTTTTTTTTGTTTGTTTTGTGGTGGTCTTTCTAACCCTTTTACTTTTGAGTTTTTGTTTTTCTTATTTGCTACAACTTGAACATTCTTGTTGATTTTTGATTTTATCTCTTTTCCATTATTGTTCTGGTTTTCTTTTTGGTTCTATTTCCTGCACTCTCAGTTCCTTCTTGTAAGGATATCTTGCATCACGAGAATGGGGGTGAACTTAAATTGCTTTGTTTTGCATTTTCTGTTTCTGTTACTGTTGTCATGGATTCTTGTTGAGTCTCAGGTATTTTCCTAGAAAGCTGTTCTATAAGTGTTTTATTTTGAAATACTTCAGTTCTTAAATTTTCTAAGTTTTCCTTTATTGCCCAAAGATCTTCAAGAATAATTATATTTGCATAGTATGAGCTCTTGATTATCTCAAGAATCTGCTTGGAAAATGCTGAACTTGAAGTAAAGTCCCCTTTATTAGCATAATGCTCTTTATCATAAACTATTTCAAGATGCATACTTATTTTTCCTATTGTATATTGCAGTTTCATTAGATAAAGTTTTCTCAGGGAAAATTTTAAGGTTTCTGTGTTATTCATGGCTTGTCTATTGGTAAAAGTTGTATTTTTAAAATACTCAGCCCATCTTGTTAACCCATCTATTGTATAATCCAGAACTTGAATACCTGAACCCAAGTTATCCTTTGTTTTTCCATTCGTTGCTCTATTACTATGGTTTCCTTCTGATGGTTTGAATTTAGGGTCTTTATAGATTTGAATGATCTGTCCATTTTCTAATTTCTAGCTCTCTAGTATATAGTTGTTACCTTTTAATTAATTCTCTAAACTCATGTTATTATCCTGCAAATCATCATAATGATCAGATATACATGAGTAATCTAAATAAAAGAATCTTCCTGCTGTTCCTTACTGCAACTGGTTATTTCAAACATCCTTTCTTGTGATATTCCCCATGCATTATTTGGAGTAAGCATGATTGTACAAAGATCCAGGGTTCATTGCCATTGTGCAAATTTGAAGTGCTAATTGGGGTGCTAATTAGTCCTAAATGAGAATATTGAAACAAATTTGTACTCAGTCTGTTTACCATTTTCCAAATAACTACTACCTCTGTCCATATATCCTTTAGTTTCTGGCAGAGGTTGTAAAAATATTTTTTCCTTTTTGGTAATTTTGGTTTACTTTTAATGACGTGTTCCTCCTGGCCTACCACCCTCTTTTCCATAATAGGAGACATAAGTCTGCCACTTCTGGTATTTACCATCCTGCAGACTCAATATTTCAACCATGCATTATAAAGTCATAAATATTTTCTGTTACAATTTCAAGCAGATGATAGTATTAGACCATAGTGCAAGTTGAGCCCAAACAAAATGTATAAAATAAATCTATAATGGTTTCTAAATGAGCACACAATGGAACAAATATTACTATAAAATCTGTCAAGTAAAGAGACAGAAATGCTTTGCTAAAAATTTTGCAATGGGTTATTTGCTGCTACAATTCTGAATGTCCTACTGATTTACGTGCAAAAGAAAAAAGTCACATATTTGTCACTATTAACCTAGCAAGTCTGTTTAGTTAGAAAAAGTTCACTTCAGTTCTCAAATTCCTTTGCAGAAATATTCACTCTCAGCTTTTATGATTTAGTCCAGGCTAAGTTCAGTTGTGATTTTCTGGAGGCTGTCAGGTCAAGAACTTCTTAATGCTTAAAAGCTTTGTTCGTCACAGTTCCTGCAACAGTCACCAACAGTTTCTACAGTCCCCTCTGTATTTAAGTAACAGAACACTGCTCTGCAACATCTTTCCAACAGTAATCGACCACTATAAATAAATGATACATTCTGATAATAGTGGGGTAGTATATGGATGTTGTCAAAAACTAGACTATGTAAGTCTACCTGTAAACTGCACTCCTTTTAAAATGTAAGTATTAATTCAGAATATTAATTGCATAGAATATATCAACCAAAAACAAACAAATCACAACTGTACAGCATGTTATAAAGTTAAACTTTGTTAAGAACACCCCAATGCCTATCCTAATGCCTATCTAAAATCACAGGAATTTTTATAAGTTAAAATATATTTTAAGCATGAATTTGTATAAAGGATAACACTTACTCATGGTTCAGAGTTATATGCTCCTAAAGCAGCTTTGCTCTGGTATAGTGCTTTGGACAGACAGGCAGGACCATGCTCGGTTAAAGTTAACACTGCTAGTTCTTTAGCTGCCCACAACTGCCCTGTGTTTCAAATCCTGCTAAATTTTAGCTTAAAGATTTTTGTAATGAGACACTGACCTAACATTTAATTTATACTGACTTCTTGAACTGCAGTAGCTCCCAAATAGCTCTTTGTCATTTTTGCAATCGTGATCAGTGTCTCAGGGTTGTTATTTTTCCTCAGGTTTTGGCTAGTATCTGGCATTGCTGCAGAGGAACCTCCCTTTAATCACCTAGCAAAAAAGCTGCATCTAATTATTACTAGTGGCACTCAAGTTTAATAATTTGAATCAGGTGATCCTCTAATTATTCTAAATTGGTACGAGATGTCACGGGACAGCAAAGTATGTGGGGAGAACTACTTACGCTCGTTAACCTGTTGCTGTGGGTCCAAAGCCTTTTAAGTAATAAAATAATTAACAGTTTGATGGAAAATGTTTGCTTAATAGCAATAGTGAACCATAAACTATGGGAGACCATTAGGAACTGTTGTAAGCTACTTATAGGGCCAACACTATTAGAGCAAACACCAGACAAATTAAGATGATTACAACTGCATCTGTATCTAATCAGTTTGTGAAACTCTGATCAAATAACTCCCCAGCTACATAGCTAGACCACATATATCTTAAAAATATACATTTTAATAAAATACTTGACAAAATTGGAAAAGTCTATATAAACATCTAAATGGTGTGCTGACTAAAAAGAGAAAGAAATGAATGTTAAAGAGATTAAAGTTCAGATATTAGTCCCATAAAACAGAAGAGCCTCCTTTAAATCTCTCTGAGAGTTCTTCCTAACATAGAGTTACACAACCCTTGGATACATTTTATAATTCAAACTGTAATCATATCTCATAAAAGTTGTGAGACAGTTGGTCTAAATCACTGAAAAAGGCTCCACTTTTTGTTAAAATATTTCATAAATGAGAGTAAAAGTTATGCAATTAGTACATTTGGAAGCCCCCAGAAAACTTTCAACATTCATCAGCAGGAGAGCTGTAAGTACAGTAAAATGAGTTTATAGTGTAAAGAGAATAAAAGTTTCATCAGTAGAAAGTATTTTTAGTTTCAAATTCAATTCTCTCTACAGCAGGGTGCCACACCGATAGCCTCCCACAAGGCTCTCTGCCCTCAGTCCTGGGGGTTACAACACCACCTGTACTTCTAGCATCTTGGAAGGGATCAGTGGTTGTGAAACCAAAACTTAATTAAAATAGCCACACAAGCTTTACTGTAAAGGGTCACACACACTCAGTCTAAGGAGGTCTCTGGCAATGGTGGCATACCTGTTATTGATCAGGTAAAGCGTTGTATGACCCTGCTTTTCTCAGCCTCCTCAGCCAAGCAGCATGAAGTGACTCACTCAAACATCAGCTCTTGCACTTGCAGTGTTTTCCACACTACGCCAGCAGTCCAGTCACTAAGATGTCTTCCTATTAGAACAGGGAGGTATTATAGAGACTTTCACATTCCTCAAAGGAAGAACCAATGAAGTTATAAGCATACTTTAAAATTGTTCAATGCACACTCATAACTATAGTAATTTCCATTACTTTGACCACAAATATTTAGCATAGCTGTCTTTTCACACCACCTCAAGAACATGACAGCTGACATATTTTAAATCCTTGCCAAAATGTGTCTGCATACTTGTGGTGTAAATGACATTTCAGCAACTATTTTATAAATGACACCCCTCATGTTCAGAAGAATTGGTCATAAGAAAACTGTGCTGAAAATTGCTGGTCAACATGTGAAAAACAACTAAGTGATGAAGAAATGCTGAACTGTTCCAGTGTTTACTCATGACTTTAGTTTTACAGATTTTGGCCCCTAATGTTCAGTATATCTCTTTGTTACACCACCTCCTGAGAATGACGTGTAATTTTTCAAATCCCCTCTGAAACTTCTTTTCCCAGTAGCACTGTGAAATTACCTTTCACATTGGATTTAAAAATTCTACCAGTCTTGATCATAACATCAAGGGACCAATATTTAAAACTTTGCCCAGGGCAAATTATGCACTGCTCCATGAGCAAATTTAGCCCACAGCCTTAGCCCACAGCCAATAGCATGCAATATTCAAAGCAACAGACCAGGGCAAACACTGCTGAATATATTGGGCAAATGAAGGTGAGCAAACATGGCTGTGAGTGCAGTGCAAAACAGCCCAGCAAAGAAGACAGCTCTGAATATAGCAACTGGGTAGTACAGACAGCAACAGCAGCCCAGTGCACACAGAGGTGGAGTCGGGCACAGATGAGCTACATGGCCACTTTGTGTGCTAGCAAAAAGTGGTGCAGAACAATTGCAAACAACAGACTGTGCAAACTATGGTAGAGCTGTGCTAAGGCTCAGACATGTTTGCCCAGGGCAAACACATTTGCCTGGGGCAAAACTTTGCCATATTCAAAATGGATATGCAAATGAGTCTACTTATTAATTCTGAGGGCAAACAGCCACATTAGAATGTCATTATAGCCTGATTTGCATGCATTTCCATGTGCAGATTGCCTGAGCTATTTCAGGTACACACAACACCACCTTCATAGCAAACTGGAATTATAGCTCAGTAGCTGCAGGCTGGGTTTGTACACAGCAGCAAAGATGTTTGTGCCCAGGAACAAGCACCACAGGCAAGGGTGGTTGTGCTGCATGCCATAGACATAATGGCCCGGATATTCAAACTGCACCCAAAAAGTGCGCACAGCAGAGCAAGCACAAGTCCGGTTGCACCCATGTGCAAGAATGAACGATATTCAAAACTGCACAGGCCAAGATGCGCCTGCAGCACACGACTGAATATTGTGCCACCTGCACCATAGCACAACCAGGGATGTGTAGTTGCACATTTCAGATGCACCATAGTGCAACAAGGGATGCTCAATGGAGCAGTCCAGATTCACCATAGCACAATCAGGGATGCCCGTGGAGCAGGGCAGCAATGCAACAGCACAAGCAGGGATGTGCAGGGACAGGATGCAGGGACCCACCACCCATGCCACAGATGGGCAGAGGAGCACATAGCAGAACAGACATCTCCCCACACCCCATGCACTGCACAACTGGGAAGAGCTGGAATAACCACCAGCCCATGGATACCAGCAACCAACCCACAGCAGGGCATGGTGCCCCAGCACATCCCCCAGCAAGCTGTGACCGGCACACAGGAGGGCCGACCACCCCATGCCACACCATCCCACCAATGCAGAGCACACCCTGCACCATGATCCCATGCACCCTTCCCAGGAGTAGCACCCAACAGTGCAGGACACCCATGTATGCCACCACAACCACTGTGACAATGTAACCCTGTGCACCATGGAGCCATGCAAGGCAGCCCCACCATGTACACCCTGCAGTGGGCAGCAGCAGACAGTGATGCAACAACAGCATACACAGTGCCACCCTGCACATCCCCTGAGGTACAGCTGAGAGACCAACCATGCATCAGCACACAGGTACCCACATTCGACAGGGCATGCCACAGACCCCACCACCAGTGGTACAGCACCCTGCACACCCTCCCAAGGACACATCCGTCCCAGTACTGGCCACAACAGCCAGCACAGACACACACAGTGTTGCATGGAAGCATGCACCACACAGGATGCAACACAGTGCATGGACAAATGCCCAACCATACCCAAGGAGGGCACCAAATAGGGACACAGTAGCGGGTCAACCAAGCCACTGGCATGTGCTTCATGGCAGCCGTGTACACGTCCAGCCCCTTCATGGCACAGGTTTGCCAGCCACCCTGTGCAGACACCATGAAGCTGTGCCACCAGCATGCGGCTGGAGCACAAGTGACAGACACTGGAGCACATCCCTGCAACAGACACAAGTGACAGCATGCAGGAGGACAACAACAGCGAGGGCCACAGTGCCACCAGAGGCAGGCGTGCACCATACTGGTGATGCGAGGTAACCTGGCATTGTGCTGGTACAGTGGTTGTCCAGCATGGATAGCCACCACTGACATGCCAGCAGACCATGCATATCACAGACATGCAAGGGTGTCAGCTGCACAGGCCATAGATGGTCTGACAGGGTGCCATGCACACAGTGCATACACCGTGGACCACTGCACACAGGCATCCAGTGCACAGAGAACAACACACAAACCACAGACAGTGACTGATCCCCTGCCCACACCATAGGCGGTTCCCTCTGGACACACACACGCCCATGCATGCACCACCCCTGATGCCATGCACACAACTGCAGCTGAGAACATGTAGCCTGCTGCAAATCAGAGACCACCACAGTTGTCATAACAAAACAAATGTATTAAAAAGAGGTAAGCAGCAAAATTATTTACAAATATTTACACTGGGGAAGGGCCACATACCAGGTGGAGGTGGGTAGGGGCAGGGTGAACATATAGGAGAGGGAAGAAGGGTGTGAGTGGGTCCAGGGGTGCAATGTTTCCAGGGGCATTGATGGCTCATCGTCCGCCCCGCCTATCATCCATATGGCGCCGACGTGTCCTCCGCCTCCTAACCCCATGCTGGTCCATTCTCTGGAGGATCTCCAGGATGCCCTTGCAGACTGCAACAACTCCTGTAGTCCCCTCTATGGCCAGAAGTCACTGTCCACCTAGGACAAGGAGCAGAGTCAACACGTGTGACTGTCCAGCCCCTGCAGCCCACCCATTGTGCATGGCATTCAGCCATGTGCCACACCCTGTGATGGTGTGCGACCACCCACAGTGACCGCATCCACAAGACCTGCCTACCCAGGCACCCACAGCCATGCAGACCACAGCACACACCCACGTCCATGTCCGCACAGTACCACCATGGCCGTACAGTGACTTGGCTATGTGGTGTGAAGGCAGTGGCACAGCCATGTACCCAGTGCATGCATGGACCACCATTGATGCATTCCCAGACATGCAGTGCCACTGGACAGTGCTGACTGTAACAAGTTGCATACATGGCAGTGGTGTCAATGGACGGTGGCCATGCCCGCTGCCCGCCCTGTTACACAGCATGCAATAGTAATCATGGATGTAAGGCACTCACCATCATCAGGCTGGTCCCTGCACCTCTGCGAACCTTCATCCCTCCCAGCCTGCTGGTCCTCCTGGCAGCACCTCCTCTCTCTCACCCGCCTGCGCTCCTCTGGGCCTAAGGTGCAAACATGGAGAGAGGAACATCAGTACAATCCGGTAGCAAAGTCCCCTGCCCCCATGTGTGTGCAATCCCACACAGCCATACCCTTTCACCCCCACCACGATACCTCCACCGTGGCCAACACTGGATGTCCCCATGTGCTGGACACATGCAACTGTGATACCTGTATGGATGTTAACAGTGTATGGATGGGGCACCTACCTGACAGTGGCACCGTGCCCTCCTGGCATGTCCCCACAGGTGGGCAAGCATGTCCGGGTCCCTGCGCCGGAGGTCCCCATACCTGTGGTGACACTGCTCAGCCATGCGCCCGATTCCCATGGCCTCTTCCTGCGCAACCGCCACCTCCTCCCATACTGCACTCCTGGCCCTGTCCAGGTGTATCACCATAGTGTCCCAGCATGGAGCTCTACAATTGCCACCAAATTGGCCAATTCAATCTGGCTCCACATAGCATCCCTTCTCCATGCCATCTCAACAGATAGTTGGAGTCAAAATGGCACTCAGCAGCGTGGTCCGCCGCGTGCAGATGCTGCGCAGTACAGTGCTGCCATTCCCTATTGTGCTGTCACCGAACAAGCGGCGATAGTGGTGCACCCATGTGGATGCATGGCGCTGGGGCAAAAGGTCGGGCAGGGTTGAGGGTCTCAGGCACGGACAGCCACAGCACGATTGGAACTCACTGCATGTGGCATGATTGGGTGCCTGTGTGCCACCTCCTGTAGTGGCCTACAGAGCTGTGGCCCCAGTGCACTTCGGCACCCAGTGCCACAGCGCCATATATGTGAACGGTGCAGTGGCGCCACTGGCACAATGGTGGCCATGCCTGCATTGCCTCCTGTGCACAGCACATCAGCAGTGCGGCAGGTGTCTGCATCATCACCCCGGGCACGCGCAGTTCAGTGTGTACTGCACATGTCACAGAACTGCACCTTGCCTGAGCACATTCAACACAATGCGCAAAGTGCAACAGCATGATATTCAGCCGGCATATGCAAATCAGATAATCAGCCATTCAATGGCGAGACACTGCATTTGCATCCACTTAAAATGCGCCTTGCCTCATTTGTACGCGGTGCGCTATAAAAAATGCGACATTGGGTTGCACTGGCCATAGTCGGTTACTGCAGTCTATTGTGGTGAGTTGCATGCTGTTTAGGAGTGTGGACTCTGGTGTGTGGGACATGCATGACTGCACAGTCACAGGTAACACCTGTCATTCTCACAAGATGAATAATGACTGATAGTGAGGTGGAGGAAGAGGAACAGAGACATGGGCGAAGAGGAGGCTACTCTCACTAAGGCAGAAACAGATGCCCTGTTTGAGGCCTACCTCAACCAGGAGCCACTGCTTAGCGGATGCCAGGGAACACCACAGGCCCGTGCTGCTGCATAGGAAGAGGTGGCATGTGCCATCAACCTGCCTGGCAGCCACCAGCGGTCCGTGCAGGAGTGCAAAAGAAGATGGGCAGGACAGGCGGAGGATTAAGGAGAGGTGGCTGCCATCAGGGCAGCACGGTTCGCGACTGGTGGGGACAGCCGGACGGCAACGCCTGACCCCACAAGAAGAGCAAGTTGCTGGCAGCATGCAGCGTGTGCCATCGAGGGTGTTCTGGGTGGTGGATTCCAGATGGGTGGTAGCCCATCACTACATAGTGGTCCTGGTCTGTCAATGGAAGGGACAGGTTAGGGCAGATACATTAATGCTACTGTTTTCCTTACAGCTCCTGGCGTCTACATGGGTCAGCGGTGGTGGTCTTGTCCACTGAGAGCAGTAGCATGGAGACAGAGGAGGGCCCATCCACCTCCACAGGCATATGAGGTCAGGCGACAATGGGCCCGCCTGGATGTCCGGACTGATGTTGGTGGAGCAGGTGCGGAGAGGCCCTCCGGTGTCCCAACATGCCAGCGTTCAGGATGCCAACATGCTGAGACTTGGGCTGGTGCCAGATCTGTCACTTATGATGATGGAGCTAACTTCATGGGCAGTGGTACATATGGGGCACAGGATGTTCACATAGCTGGTGACATCACAGGCATGGCCATGGGTGGTGCCACCGTGGAGGCCTGCATGATATCACAGTCCCAGCCTGTGCCTGTCTGCACCAGTGGGGCAGCACTAGTGTGTGTCCAGGACAGTGGGGCTGTTGCGGCCACTGTGGCAGCACTGTTGAGTCCTGGAGAGCAGCAGCCAGTGGGGCAGTGTCAGCAGTCGGCCAATGGCCATGGGGGTACAGTGTCAGGGGCAACATTAGTGCACTGCCTGTGGACATGCCCACGCCTGACCCTGGTGTGCACCACCCTCAAGGATGCTAACCATCAGGGCCGTGAACATCATGAGGGACAGCATGCCGATCAGGCAGATGACCTCTTAGATGAGCGCACCCGCATACTCCAAGCATCAGTCAGTCAGCAGGTGCGGCTTGTGACGGCGGTGGATGCACTCAGTGTGGCTCTGTGCCAGGCAGAGGAGCAGTGCAGCAAAGACACTGCTCTGCTCCTGGCATGGATGGATCGGATGCGGGAGGATGTGACCACTGCCATTGACAGGCAGACACAGGCAATCACAGCTGTCATGGCCACAATGGGCACACAGTTATTTGCCCATGTGTCACAGACACTGCACAGTGCAATGTCCACCCCGGTCCGGCGTGTCGACACCCTCCTTGTTGACACGGGTTCAGCTGTGGGCATCCGAGCATGCCTGGCACAGGCATGTTCGTGTGTTGCAGACCCCGCGTGAGCACAGTCGTGTTCATGCAGTGGAACCCTGGGGATCGTCGGTGCCACCCCATGAGGCCATTGGTCAGTCTGTCACTGCTGGCAGGTCTCGGCGGGCCACCCATGCATCCGTGGTGGCTGTGGCACTGTGGCATGTGACTGACCTGTCTCCCAGCATGGCTACTGTCTGATCCTGCCCTGTGTGCATTGTGTTGTTCAACGGCAATGCACAGGTGGGTATCTCAGCCTGCAAGCACACACAATTCCATCTGCACCCTCCTGGCTGCTGTCCACTGTGGCATGTGCATGATAATGCCTGCATTGCACTGTCCACCACTGTGCAATGGTATCCAGTATCAGACACATGCACAATGACAGGCACTGGGCGTGTTGGTCTGTGGATGTGTGTGTGGCTAGGGGTGGCAGTCAGGGTTGGCGTGCCTTCTACCCTTTTGCCATCCCTGATGGTGTGTGAGTTCCATGCTTCGGTAATTCCTTTAACGACATGCACCCTGGTGTTTGTCCATGTGTTTTTGGGTTGTGCCTTTGCGACTGGTGGTAGCACATGGTCCCATGACTTACCTGGGTTGGTTGAGGTGCTCCTCTGTGATGGTGTCCTGGTGTAGCTGTGCCATCCGGATCAGTTGGAGGTCCCTTCAACCAAGGGGGCTGCCACCACCATCTTTAACAGCATCCTCATCATCCCATTGCTGTCCCCTCTTGACCTGTATGGCTATCCCACAGTCGTTGGCCATGTTGTGCAGGATGCAACAGGCCAGGAATAGCCTGCAGGCCTTTGAGGGCTGTACTGTAGGGCACTGCCAGACTTGTTCAGCCAATGGAAATGTGCCTTCAGCATCCCATGAACCTGCTCGATGATATTGCATTGGTGGCATTTGCCTCATTGTAGCATTGCTGCGATGGGGTCATGGGGCCACCAGTACGATGTGTGAGCAGCCAGGATTGAGTGGGTATCCACTGTCACCTGTGTGTAGAGGGTGGACGTTATTTTGGTGATCAGCGTCTCCCTGCCTTGGGCCATCTAGGCCAATACCCATGTCACCTCTGAATATGCCTCTCCCAAGCTCCATGTCTTTCTGTGTGCTTTGCATACTCACCCACTAGGTGGCCAGTGGGGATGTCCCACTCTGAACCTGTGGCACAGTGCTGACTGGTGCCAGATTAAGGCATCATGTGCTTCCCCAGGGTGCGTGGGACAAACATTGATTATGCACCCTGGCATCGCACAACACCTGGCAATTGATGCTTGCATACCCCTTCTGATTCATGTATGCAGCCCTTCAGAGCCAGGTGGTGTCACGGATGGCCACATGGGTGCAGTCTATTCTTGAGCATGCCAGGCATAAGGCACTACCCTGTGGAACTCCTGTATGTTTGTTGTGCACTCCGCGGTGTGCTGGGAAAATGGATGTACTCTGCAGCATGTGGCAGCAGTGCGCTGAGGAATTGGGTGAGGGTGGCGTGATGCGCCAACTGGGTTATGCCTGTTGTGTCTCCTGTTGGTCTCTGGAAGGTACCCATGGTGAGCAGGCACATGCAAGCTGTCACTTTGGTCTCCACTGACAGAGCATGGCTCTGTTGTGTGGGTGCCTGCATCACATCACTGCACAGCTCACAGAGCCACCTCAAATTTCCTGGTTCAGGCGGTACCAGTCCACGATCTCAGTATCAATGTACAGCTTGAAGCTGGTGCGGCTCGGTGCTGCCTGTTGGGGCATACTGCCCTTCAGCCCTTCCATGGCCACGCCTCCTGCTGCCTGCCTTCTCACCCCTCATAACTGCCTCCATCTGGATGGTGGCACTGGTCATGTCCCTGGCTTGTGTTACCCCCAGCAGCTGTTTCTGTGTTCCCCCGGCTGCGGTTGCTGCTACTTCCTGCTCCGGAACACCTCCCTGTAGTGGCCTCAGTGCTGTGTGGCACTTCCCCTTTGGACTGCATTGTAGCAGAGGCTCTCCACACCTTCTCTGTTGCTGAGGGTTCCAGATGCTCTGTCTCTGTCCTGCCCTGTCCTGCTCCCAGTGTTTGGTGCCTGTGTGGCTGCCTACGGTTCAGCAACATGTGCCTTCACTGTAGCATTCTGCGCTCTCTCTTGTTCCTTTTATTTTGGCTCATTTCCGCTATCGCAATTTCCGCTTGCTCCTATTGCGCATGGCACATGTTGCTGAATATCACACTGTGCCATTTATGCATGGTTCCTCCCCTTCAGTTGCGCATGCATTCATTATCATTGCGCTCTTGTGCAGTGTGATTTGGGGCACATCTGCCTCTCACTGAATATCGCAGAATGGCGCATTTTCATACTTGCACTGGTGCATCCCTATTGCGCATGGCGCAACCCTTTAATATCTGGGCCATTGTTGATACTGCTACAGTGCACATATTACACTACAGTACCATTGGTAACCAGTATTGTGAGAGACACATCAATGCATACTGTGTGTCAGGCAACATTAAATGCTGCTATCCACACATAGACAGGCCCAACTGGCAGGTGTGTTCTGACGGTGGATAACACTCTCATACTGTCCTGTGATCCACATACACTGTGCCAATGGCATGGGATTCTCACAGTAACACACACATGGCTGGCCATGTGTAACAGAGTGCATTTACAGGTGTGGGGTATGTGCCCGGGGAGACACATACCATCATACAGGCCCAATGATGTCAGGGGCTTCCTATCACTGGAACATGTTCACTGTGTGGATGACCCCAGCCACATGGCAACACCTACCATGTGGTGCATCCCGCCACCAGTACCCCTCTCCTCTCCACCCTCCTCACCCTCAACACCCTTCATCCCCTCAGTGCAGCATGTGGGTGCTAGATTGAGTTGTCTACCCCATGGGGAGAATGTGCGTGTGTGTGTGTGTGCATGTACTCACTGACAAGGTGTCCACTGGGTACTAGCCCACCCTCAACTTCCGGCAAAGCTGGGGCTGGTGTCAGATGTAGGTGTTATAGGCACTGCCAGGGTACCATGCTAGGATTCTTGGCTGGTACCAACTGTTTGAAGCATATCTCTTCCATGGCATATAGAGTGACCCTGGGTGGCCTTCTGATCGCCTGTACCTCCTCAGTGACTGTAGTCATCAGGTGCACTGTGATGCTGCTGTTGTTGAATACAGCCTTGTTGCCTTTTGCTGCTGTGTCCATGCCCCATCCCTGTTTCGCCCAGAGTTAAGACTATCTTTTTCTGGGCATTAACTTGTGACACACTGTGTGTAATGCTATAATATGTTGTGCAGCGTTAAGGCACTGAATATACCATTGCACCTGTATTCATGTCCCCGCCACTTACTTTTGCACCACACATACGTTATCTTTAGTGCTGGCACTACACTGTTGCATTGGCTCTATTTGGTCATTTGAATATTGCAGCCCCATGCAAATGGGGTGAAAAACCTGCACAAATGGTTTATGCTTAGTGCCCAGGTAATAAAAAACTGTTGAAAATGTGGAGTCAATATGTAGAAGCACACTGAAAATTAGATGTTTCCTATCAGCTGACCTATCCTGGGTAAATACAATCTAAAATGTGTAAAAGCAGGACACTACTGGAAATGAGATATTGAATCTCATCTTGGCTATCCTGAGTAAATATATAGTAAAAACATGTAAAAGTAAGACCCACAGCAATGCAAGCAGTGAGCAATCGGCATTAACAAATGCTTGCTTATAGTTTTGAGATTACATACAAGTTTGAGGTAGCCCATCAGACCCTGAATCTCTCTAGTTAAGTGTTCAGTATTCTTTCTTTGCATTTGGAATCATCTGAGCTGAAACATCTGAATAAACCTCATATAGATAATTGTACTTCTGCCTGTACCAACATTAACTAGCCAAAGGTTTGAGACCTGCATTTCTACCTCTGAAAAGCAGTGTTCCATTTTCCATGCAAAATTTTAGATATTCTACAATATTAGAATGCTCTAAGTCCAATTTATACCCAATCTTGTCCTTACTTGTGTCCATGAATCAGATCATATCAAGCTATAACCTGAACTATTACCACATCACTGATGTGTGGATCTGAGATGCAAAAGGCAACAGAAGGGGTTGTTCAGCTCCAGAAGAGTACAGTATTCAGGGTAAAGCCTTTTCAGCAAGGGTATCCAAGGGCCCTGAGTTATGTTCAGGGTCATGATCAAACCTACAAATTGAGTCCCAATGAGGAGAATGACTGGGAACTACTATTCAACAGGTGACGCCACCCCTAGGTGCCCTGTTTAGTGCTCTGCTCTTTGCGAGTGAACAGCAGACGCTATCAGAATGTGCTACAGGTGTTACCAACACTTGTTTTATATTGTAGTGCTGTTCTTTGAGCTGCTAGGGTGGCAACAAGAGCATACTGAAAGAAGGTGTGTACTTGTGTACCCCCATGTTCTTGAGGGAACAGGAACTCAGACAGGCATCATTAAAGTAGTGCTTTGGAAGAAGCTACTTGCACTTCCTTGGTTGGCTAGGCTGCCTTTTAAAGGCAGCCTATATACATTGTCTGGCCCCATGGGAGATAACTACAGGTGAAGCACCACCATATCAACAGGTGACATCACCACTAGGTGCCCTATTTAGTGCTCAGCTCTAGCTAACAGAGTTGAGCACAGAGCAGAAACGACACAGCAGGTGTTAGTGGTGTCTGACTACGCCAGACGAGGAATAAAAGGGAAGAGGGCCAGAACATATACACAAGGTTAGTCACAAAAAACTCACTAGGTAGGAACTGTGCATAAATAATACTGGGTGGTCATAATCAACAAGATGAACCAGTGAGAGCTGCCACTGCAAATATAGGGAATATTCGAAACCAGAAGAAACCGTTAACTAGGAAAATAAGAAGTTTTGGTGTAGTTCTGAAATAATGGATAACATGTATGTTACACTAGTGGGGAAGAAATAGGGTGAAGTGTTGTACAGTATGTGCCATAAATTCAGTAATGTTAAGATAAATGAAGTTCCACATTTTACATGTGAACAATGTGTGGAACTAAAGGAATTAAGGATAAAAATAAATGGACTGGAACTAGAAATAACATGCCTAAAAAGTCTATAATGTAACAAGTAGCAGAACACAAAAATGCAGCAAAACAGAATACTATTGTAGGATCAGTAGGAAAGAGGCAGAGGGACACAGATGAAGAAGAGTCTGGAAAACAGAAAGAAGAGGCAAACAACTTAAAAAAAGGAGACGTGTAATACAGTTTGCAGTTCAATATAAAACCAGTTTACTCCTTTGTAGACCTAGTGGAAGGCATAGAATCCAAACAAATGACCTGATGGAATTAGTAAATGGCATGTGCCCAGAAAATGAGATACAAACTGAAATTGATGCCATAAACATAGATAACGATATTACATCCCAGGAAACGAGAGCAAAAGGAATGTATATATTCTGGACAAGTTGATAATAAGATACACTGATCACACAACCACAAATATCAAAAGGCAGCAGTTATTAGCAGCTTGCTTCCCAGGTTCTGAAGTAAGAGACATAATTGGTATAATAAAGGACTTAATGGGGAAAAAACTAATAAATTCACTGTTTTTAGTATATATTGGGGCAAACTATGTCAGATTTAATTCAACTGAAGATATTTTTAATGCATTAATGGAAATGCAAAGAATGGGGAAGAGCATAACTGTGAGTTATTCTTTTCTGAAATTCTGCTCATACCAAGAATGAATTACAGAATAAACACAAAGATTATTAAAATAAATAATTGGTTAAGGCAGTGGTGTCTAATGCAAAAGACAAGATGCATCAGAACATGGGAAATGTTTCAAAACCAAAGGCAATTGTTTATCCAAGATGGATTAGATCTCAGCAGAACTGGCGGTGACCTCCTGTAAAATGTTTATGTAACCTCCCCCTTTGGAAGCTTACCTTAATTGCCTCACATCTGCCCATTCCTTCTCCTGTTGATCCCCAGCTTCTATCGCCCACTGCTCACATCCATATTGTGTCCCCCAGGTTTCCTGATCTGCCCTGTGCACTGATTCAGCCCAGTTCAGGCTCGGAAGGTGAATTGCGAGCTGCTGGCATCTCTCCATGCTGCTAGCATTTGTGCATGTGTGGCAGGGGCACTTTGATCTTTATGCACTGCCATTGTGGTCAAACGGAAGCTCCATGGTCCCAGTGCCTGTATTCAGTTAATCAGGGACAAGTGCAAGGCCACGGAGAGGCCTCTTTGTTTATCAATAAAGGGAGCACCAAGGAGCACTGAAATGGGGTAAACTGGGGCTTATAAATAATTTATAAGCCCACATGCATATAATGAGATGCTGCCTGCTGCAAGGGATATAATGTTACAGGGTCAGCGATGAGAAAAGGGCTAAATATAAATGTAAATACATGTGATAGCTATGCAGGGTACTAAAAGGGCTGTGTGACACTGGGAATTTAAGTAAATAAAGTACTTGACGTGGCTGCACTGAAACTTTGATTCTGGGGACAGTATAAACTGTTTGGGGATTGTACATTTAGCAGCCATCTTAGCAGCCACTCAGCCATTCTCAGTCAGGGTTTACACTAGAGACTCTTGGGATTTGCTAGAGACTGTTGGGAGAAAAGGATGAACAGTTGTTGGCACCTAAAATTAAGCCAATTAAGGACCTAGACTGTTTCAGACAGCTTGGGCAGCTAATCGTATTGCAGAATTTTTGCTCCTTATTTAGGGGGGACTGTTGAAACAAAAGTGAGTTTGGAGAACAGTTCTAAGAGCAGTCTTTGGGAGAGTCCTCAGTCAAAGTAGGCTCCCTGCAGCTTGGGGAGTTTTGGGAGAGGCCTGTTTGCCTTTCCTCAGCCGGAACACTTGCTTTAAGTGTGGGACTGCCAAGTCTGCAGACCGAGCTACATTTCTCCAGAAAAGGAGAGAAACAGGCAATTTCCTGGACCTGAAATTCTAGATAGAAAGTGGGATTACAGCTGAAAAGATCTCCACCTTGCATCTCAGTGAGAGACTGTTTTATCTCAGAGATTGTGGTCTAATTCACAAGCCTGTGGTCACGGAATTGTCTCCAGCCAAGCTGCCAGAGAGAGGCCTGACTTTCTGTCTTGCCAGCTTACATTTCCAGGACTGCAGAATGCAAGTGGATAAGCTGTGCTGCCTTTACAGAACTGTATCCAAACTGAGTCTGTGATGCCAAGTAATGTGCTTAGAGACTGTTTCTGCCTATAAAAACCAAGCTACCAGATGACCAGAGAAGGAATCAGCTCAAGCGGAAGGATCCTTGCAGGATGAGGCCACCCTTGGGAGGGATGCTAAGATGTGGGGTGAGTCATTCCAGCTCCAGTTTCTTGTACCCTTATCCTTTCCATAGAGGACAAAGTCATGCAGCCTGCAGTCACAAGCCAGAGAGATGAATCCTGCCTCGAGGAGAGTCACCCTGGAAAACAACCAGATCCTGAGGTCCATGGTTCAGTGAGTAGCAACAGGGTCAGTCCCTGCAACAAAGTGTTTTGTCATCTGATTTGCCCATCAGTTTAAAGCTGCTGTTTAGACTGTTCTGCAGGCCATCGGGCCTAGGGATTACAATCTTTGGGTTTAAAGTGTTGTGCAAGTTGCAAAAGCCAAAAATAGAAGAAGTACTAATCAATATTTTATTTAAGGGCCCCATCCAGCTGCAACACCGGCTGACCTGTGATACGTCATGTCTGCATCTAATTAACTCTCAGGCCGGATATTCAAACTGCGCCAGGCTGTGGCACAAGCTTGGGCGCAGCTCAGCATGGCTGCACTGGGGTGTGGCCTGGGTGATATTAAAAGGAGCTGCGCCATGGCCCCACAGCTTTGAATATCACACCTAGCCACCCCCACTGTGCATAGTGCAGTGGCACTGCACCAGCGCAAGTGGGCAGAGTGGATCATGGAGATACGCTAGCACAAGTGCCATTTGCGCCATTCACAGCACCACGATATTCAAAGGTGACATGCAAATGGGGCCATAATTCTATGCAAGGTGCACATAGGGCCATTTGCATTTATTATGGCTTCATTTGTATCCCATTTGCATGCAAATGCACCGATCCCTGATGACTTATGCGCCTGGCGCCTGCCAGGCAGCAGCTGCCAGGGACTGATGCCCTTGCAGCCCGATCGTGGGCATTTGTTTACAAAGAAAGTCCCTCTCATATATCCCTGGTGGTCCAGCAGACTGCTGTCTGCCTGATCGCTGAGCATCTGTCACAATATGGTCCTCGTCCAATATCCTTGGTGGTCCGTGGACGCTATATGCCGATGTGGGCATCTGTTGAAATAAAAAAAACCTGTCCAATATCCCTGGTGGTCCAGTGGACTGAATGCTGCCAATCTCGGGCATCTGTTGAAATAAACCCCCTGTCCAATATCCTGGTGGTCCAGTGGACAGAATGCTGCCAATCGTGGGCATCTGTTTTACAGAAAACATTCTATTACCCTGGGTTTTATATTTCAACAGATGCCTGTGATTGGCAGCATTCAGTCCACTGGACCACCAGGAATATTGACGGGACATTCTTTTTAATCATATGCCCACGATCGCAGAGAGTGGGTCCACTGGACCACCAGGGATATAGGACAGGGACTTCTTTTAAACATATGCCCATAATCAGGCATGGGGCACTGCCAGGTGCAGCGGGATCTGGTGGCCACCCACAGGTGGCAGCTTCCATGTTGTGCCCTGTAATGCGGTAGCTCACCTGTGGGTGGCCATCAGTTGTTCCTTTTTTTGGCTTAACTTTGTGCTGGCACAAGTATGGGTTACACATGCATGGCTCTGCACATCCTGGGCTGAATATCGGACTGTGCAGGTTATGCATGGGAACGCCCCCACCTGTGCCTGCATACATTACTGATGCTGGCCCGCATCGGATCTGGTTGCACTTTTCCTTTTGAATATCATGGCCAGAACATCAGTGGTTGTGCATGCGCAACACTGTTGCACCAAGTGCAACCCTTTTGAATATCTGGGCCTGGGTACCCAGCAGTTAAACAAACTGTTACATACAGGGTAAAATTTTATTTTTTGCTTCATATGCAAAACTAATGCCTTAATTGTTTATCTAAATTCACACCCTCCCACGTTCAATTCCCTAAATAAATCATATTTGCTGTTTCAAGGTTAATTTGGCTAATGAGCATGTTATTATTCAGTCTCAAGTCATTGTGTCAGACAAAAGGTATACTGTTATTGCTGGTAAACTGTTTCTTTGCATGGGCACAGGGCACATGCAAGAGTTCTAGACCCTGCTGGTAAGTGTGGTCACAGTGAGCATATTATTAGCACTCTCCTTTATTTGTAAACTGAATGCAAAGTAAAGTGTGTGAGTCATTTATGGGTAAGGTCACTAGGTGGGCTGTGGGTAATATAACTTCCCAGAGGGTTCTACTAGCTTAACATCTAACCCACTTAAAAGTTCTCTGGGTGGAGCACTTTGTCAAAATATTACTGTTAGGACCTAGGGCCCTCAACCTGCACTTAGCAAGACAGGCAGGGTAGTAGCCATGTGTGGGGAGGGCTCTGGATTACATTTTACAGAAACTGTCTGTGAGGCTTAAAACTGAAAACACAGGGCAAAGGAAATACAGGTTAGGATTACTAGGACAAAACAAGTTCAAAATATGGCAATGAACAAAAGTACAACAGAACAGAAAGATAGTTGTAACAGGATAAGAAAAAAGTGGAAAATATAAAATTCCTTCAAATCAATGCAGGAGTTTAAGAAATAAAATGGATGAACTTAAACATAAACTTCTTCAGAACAAGTATGTATGCGATCATGGAAATGTTGTTTAAAGATGGGGATTTGGGTGTGGAAATACCAGGCTAAAACCTCTATAAAAAAACAGGCACAAAAAGAGGTGAGGGAATAACCATGTATGTAGCTGAAGTGCTAAAGAAACATGAGATTCAATAACAATTGAATAATACATCAGAAACTGAATTATTATGGGTATAGATTCAAACAGTGGAAAAGAAGATTACTGTAGGTTTGGGATATAGACCACCCAACCTCAATGCGGAGGAGAATAACAACTTTATATCAGACATAGGCAACATTGTCATAACAGCAGTTTGTCTACTCTTGGGAGATTTCCAACTATAAACTGGTCCACTCTAGAATGAGTCACCACCCATGAGAATACATTTATAGAAGTAATGATGTAAAAGGGCTAGAACAGGTCCTCGAAAACAGCTGAGTAATAACACTGGATTTAGGTGCTAAGTAATCTTGGAAGAGACACTATTGCCCTAAGAGCATCAGGTCCAATAGGTGACAGTGATCATGATACAATATACATGGAGGTAAAACTGACTCTGATAAAGTTAATGGAGTGACTAAACTGAAAAACTATAACAAAGCAGATTATACATCTATGAAACAGTACTTGTCTACATGGAATTGGGAGGAGGACATGAAGGATTCAAATATGAATGAAATCTGGGCATAATTAAAACAAAAATACATCATTGTATTCAAATGTGGGTTCCCAACATGAAAAAGTATAGTACAAAAGGCAGAATACCAGCCTGGTGGGGAAAATCAATAAAAATAGTATCAGAAGGAAAAAGAATCAATAAATATAAAAAAGACCAACAGAGGAAACTGGGAAAAATACAAAAGGAAGCAAACAACAGCAAGAGACTAATTAGAAGGGCAAAAAAGAAGGCTGTGGTACAAATAGCAACATCTGTAAAAGATAATAATAAGATGTTCTATAGCTCTGTGGGCTCACTCAGGGGAAAACAAAAAGGAGTGGGACCAATACAAGCTGAGTCAGGGTTACTTATTAAAGAGCCGGATATGGCTAACGAGTTTAATATGTACTTTTTCAGCACATAATAACCTAGAGGGTCACTTGATAACCCCCCTTAAGCAATGCATGAAACCATGATGACACAAAATTTACAGAGGCAAGTTTTGAATAAAATCAGAAAGATGAAAAAATTAAACTGCAGGACCTGATGACATAAATCCAAGATTCCTTAGGAAATTAAGGTTTGGCTTTGGTGGATCCAATCATAAAGTGTGTTGATGCATCTATAAAGGAAGGTTTAACTCTAACAGAATGGAGGAGGCAACAGTCACTACAACACATAAGAAAGGGACAGAAAGGATGTTATTATTACAGGTCGGTTAGCCTAATGTCAGTTTGGGGCAAATTACTGGAAGGTCTTATACAGGAACATTTAGTGAATCACATAAGAAAAAGAAGTTTGCACTGATAACACAACATGGATTTAGTCCAGTCCATTCATGCCTCATTAACTTATTACATTTCTTTGAACCTGTAAGTGTGGCTTTGGATAAAGGTATGCCAGTTAATATTATCTTTCTTGATTATTCCAAAGCTTTCAACTCAAGTATTACATGACATATTACTGGAACAACTAACTTATATACAAATATACCCAAGCATTATTGCATGGATAAGTATTTGGCTAACCAACCAACAACAAGGGTGGGAATTAGAGGATACTACTCGAGGAAGAGGTGACAAGTGGTGTTCCCTAGGGCTCTGTTTTAGGACCAGCTCTTTGCAATATAGTGGTGTCTACAATGAGATCTTGTTATGAAACCCAGTTATGTAAATATGCTGACAATAGTAAGAAAGGAGCAATAATAATCAAGATACAGCAAAAAGCTCCAAGATGATCTTTGCAACTGGAACAATGGGCCAAAGAAAACAAACTAAATTTAATGAAATTAAGTGTAAGGTTATGCATTTGGCCATAGTAATCAAAAACATACTAATACCTTAAACAACACCGTATACAATAAACTACAAACAAAAAGGATCTGGGAGTAACAGTCACTACAATTTATCCTCAGTACACTCATAAGAACTAATGTAAAACAGGGGAACGAAATACTAGGATGCACCTCAAGATATTAAAAGTAGAGAACAGTCAGTACTAGTACCATTGCACATATCACTGGTCAGGCCCCATCTAGAATACTGCTCTCCTTATGTGCACCACAAAACACAGGCAGAAGTAAATTAATTGAAAGGGTACAGAAAAAGACTACTAAAAGAATTAGAAAATTAAAGAATAAGGATTATGGGGAAAGGCTGAACATACTAGAGCTGTATTCTATGGAGTGCAGAAGGTTGAGAGGCAACCTATGCCTAGTATATCGTGCTAGCAAAGACAGATGCATATGGGAAGCCATTGGACCTAACAAACAGACTACAATTAAAAATCTTCATACTCACAATCTTAAAATAATAGGTCAAGTAAACAAAACAACAAAAAGGAACAGATGGTTTAAGCAGAGGGTAATAACTCATGGAATGCATTACCCAAAAAGTAATTATGAGTAATGGGATGGACGCTTTTGAACACTCAGATCAGTTTATGGTAGCAAACATATGAGTACTACCACTAAATAGTGGTGAGTTAACATAGGTCAAAAGACCTCCTAACTCTTAATACACCTATGAACCTATGAACACGGTAACTGCTGACACAAGTACGTAAAGGTGTGACTACTGTTTAATTCACTGTGTAAGATTGATTCCTTCATGGCAGAACAGAGGTCCAAAACAGAGAAACATAGAAAATGCTGGCAGAAAAAGATCCTCTTGGTCCATCCAGTCTGCCCTGTTTTACCCTTATCCTACCTTGGGATATAATGTCTAATTGGGTTTACTACCCAACCTCCTGCCCTTGCCACCAGCTTACTTGTTTTCCTCATGGTAGTTAAGTCTTTTCTAGGTCCCAGCCATGTTTCAAAACTATTAATGGCTCTGCACAGATCACCTCTGCTTTAAGCTGTTCCATGGTGCAAGCACTCTCTGTAGAATAAAACTTTCTCATCTCTCCTGAGTCTCTTCCCTGCCAGCTTCCACTCATGACCCTTTGTTCTTGATTTGCCAGTCCTGCTGAATATTTCATCACAATCTACCTTATTCATTCAGATGTCAGGGCAATCTGGATGTGACATCTGTCTCCTCATTGATCGCTAGGGTTGATTCAGCTGATCTGGCTGGCCAGGGTTTCCCTTCCTTCTTCTCCACTCCATGTGTGTCTCTACCAAGCTCTGCACTTGGTCAAAAGGACACTCTCCCCGATAGAAGAGCACCATTCTTTGGTCCAATGGTATGCAAGTAGCTGTGCTCCCCTGCTATAGCCTCTAAACAAGTTCTCCTTTCAGTAACTTAAAGTTTCTCTTCTATCTCCCTCTCCCTTTGGCATCCTGCAAGTACACATTCAGGGACTTAAGCCAATCCTCATAGGATCTGCTCTGTTGGCCCTGTATCATTTTTGTCCTATACTGTGCCATCTCTAGCCTGTTGTTGTCTTTTTTGGTGAGGGCTTCAAAACTGGGCACAGTAATACAGATGCAGCCTTGCCAGTGACTAACAGAGAGGCAATATCACCTCCTTCCTCCTGCTGTCAACCCCTTGCCAATACATCCCAGCATCCTGGTTACCTTGCTTGTAGACCATGTTGCACTGGCTAGATTATTTAAGGAGTAACTAATGATAATTTATAGCTCCCTCTCCTCAGTAGTAGTGTTCAACTTAAGCCTTCCCATCCAGTATTCCTTTCTGGGGTTCTTGTTCCTTATGTGCATCACCTTGCACTTTTGGCATTAATTTTAACTTCCATACTTTGGACCATCTCTCTAACATTTTGAGGTCACTCTGCAGCTTCCTAACCTCTTTGTTGCTGTCAATATGCTTCTGTGTGTCTAATGTAGACACACAGCCACAGAGTTAAGTGCCATGTGCCAAGAGGTACATCTTGCCTTGTAATCCTTCCCTATGTCACTGAAGAACATACTGAAAAGGACTGGCAGCAGGACTGAACCTGAGCTGTACCCACCATATGGCTGGAGATCTGGAATGTATATTGACTGCCAGTGTTGTTGTAGGTGGACCCATTGGCAAGATGCCACCTATACCAATATACATGGAGGGTTTCACAGGCCATACCACCTGCCAGTGCCAGGTGAAGGCAGGAGGTGCAGCCGAGAGTTACAGCGTGGGGACTCACACATGATGACTGGGAGATGTATGGACAAATGTACAAGCCTGTTGGCAGGAGGAAGCCCAGAACATCTCACAGAAAGAATTGTGGAAGCCCAGAAAAGGATAAAAGCAGTCATCACAACTGAAATTGTAACAGTTGGGTATAAAGATCAAGGCAGAAATAAAAAGGGAGGCAGGCACTCAGGAAGGATCTAGCTAAACTTGAACACTGGTCCAGGGAGTGGCAGTTGGGGTTCAATGCTAAGAAGCGCAGGTCATGCACATCAGAGCAAGAAATCTAGGACCAGCTACTGGCTGGGGGGCAGGTAACAGCTTCAGAGGAGGAAGAGACCTCTAGGTAATAGTCTCAGGGGACATGAAGGTATCAACACAGTGTAGGAGGGCAGCAGCAAGGGCAAATAGGATGTTGGGATGCATTTCCAGAGGATCACCTCTAGAAAGGAGGAGGTCATCCTGCCTTTGTATAGATCACTGGATGAGGCCACATTTGGAGTACTGTGTGCAGTACTGGTGCCCTATCTCTCAAAGGATGTGAGATTACTGGAGGGCTGCAGCACAGGGCTACAAAAATGATCATGGGACTGGGGGTTGCTGTATGAGGAAAGATTGAGGGAGCTCAACATGTATTTGCTGGAAGAGAGAAGGAAAGAGGGACATGACAGAGATGTTTAAGTACTTGAAAGGCATAAACACCGTCAGAGAGGAGGATTGTTCCACTTAAAAGGAGAAGGGTCACTAAGGGCACAGTCTGAAGTTGGAAGGGGAAGATTCAGGAGGGAGGTGAGGAGGCACTACTTTACAGAGAGAGTGGTGGCGAGATGGAATGCACTTGCCAGAGGAGTTAATCAAAGTGAGGACAGTGAATAGTTTAAGTGGGGTTGGGATAGAATTAAGGACAGGATTAGTACAGACAAGAACACAAGGGGAAAGACTAGGAGAGAGGGAGGAAGGAGGGGTTTGGTTGGGACTGGGGCAGCTGGTAATATGAAACTAAGAGCTGCACAATCAGGCAGACTTGCAGGTAGACCTGTGGGCCTTTTCTGCCAGCAATTTCATATGTTCGTAAAGAGACTTGACTGAGTGACATCTTGAGCATGAGGAAATTAGCCTAATTTGCCTGCAGCAAATCCAATGCTTAATTCTTCAGTGGAGATGACTGGACACCTCAGAATGTTATAAGTGGTGTGAAAGTGCATTGTGTGCATGTGAAGCTGTAAGTTTAAAAAATGCATTTCAACTCAAGGGGAAGGAAAAAATTTAGTTGAATGGGACTGCTGCATCAAACCACCTAATAGTTAAAGAAAGTTGATGTCACTGGAACTAGAACTGACTAGATCAGCAAGACCCTTCGCCACATACAGAGGACAGAAGCAATGAGCATGACATGCCGAGATCCTGCATGTTCCTGGACACAGTGGTAGTGACTTTGACATTTGAAAGCCTTGTGGAAGGGTTTAGGGCTAGAAAAGAGGGTGCCAGAGTGTATTTGAGGAGAATTGTCCTGAAGAGGCAAGGATCTCCCACCTTCCAACTGTTCCTTGTCCAGACTACTGAAATGAGATCACCTTAATGCTTGGCCCCTCTCGATGCTTCTAGGGCATTTCCATGGCAGTAGTACAGATCATCAGTATGGTATCTGGGACATATCTCAGATAGATCACTCATGTGAGGGATATATAAGGAGGGTATGGCATACCAGAGAGGCTTTTCCTCCAGAAAGTCACTGGCAGCCTTGCAGCACAGGAGGGGTCCCCAAAAGAGAGAACACCCCAGCAAGTCTATACCAGAGAAGCTGCTGAGGAAGAAAGACTCAGTAATTGATGAAATAGCATAGCAAGGTAGTAGATGTGCCTATCTTATGTCTAGAGATCCAACGCATGAGATATTCTAATGTGGTTGCTGTTGGCAGTTTGGCTGGAGTGATGGTTGGTCTTGGCCAATGTGTGTGCACAGATGTACCATCATGTTACTAAAGCTATGCAGAGAGGTACCCACCAAGTGTGTGAGCTCCCAGCTCTAAAGGAAACACTGATTTGGCATGCAGCATGTATGCTCTAAGGATCAGATGACCCATGAACACTGTAGCAGCAAACCTGTTCTGTTTTCTGGCACAGTGAGCATGTTGCTGCAAAGCCCTAGTGTGCAGAAAAGCAGCCCTAATAGCTGAACTGACACACAGGAATCACAGATGTGTAAATAGTTCAACTTTGCTAAAAATACATTGGCAAAATAATGAATTGTCTCTCCAGCAGTGGACGCCTCCTTCATCACTATCTGACCAAGTGCTACACTGCAAAATCAACAATAAAGGCAGACTTCTCAATCCTAACAACAGCAGGAATTCAGATTAATTACTACAGTAGATGTTGAAGCTCTGGCCTGAGGTACTGCCTCTCCCACTGATGTGTGGACATGAGATGCTAAAGGGAATAGAGAGGGTCTTTCAGCCTCAGAAGCGTATTCAGGCTCATCTTTTCATTCACGGGCTCCAAGAATGTTGACGCACAGCATGTCTCAAGCAACAATGTCAGAGTACTCACAATAAGGAAGACCACAGATACATTATAAAGGGAAAATGACACACAGTTTATTACACTGAATAAAACAAGCATTTGTCAATGCCGAATGTTGCTTGCTTCTATGTGCTGTTTAGGTATTTGGAAGTCATTGGAGTGTAAATATTGAAAATTTAGGAACTTACGAGCATGCGTGGGAACTGCATGCAACGCACGTAAAACAGTCATTTTAGATTTTTTCTACCAAATTTTCAACATAGCCATTTTAAGACCCTCTGGTCATGAACAGTGTCACTGTGATTTTGTTAATGTGTCCCATACATTGAGTTTGCCACACCAACTGCGCCATTGTGCGCTACATGGGCGGAAACACGCTTTGGGTGAGATGTGAAAATGACAGCTGTACTACTCAAAAGAAAGTGTGGAAAATGGCAATGTTGAAAATCTGGAGTGGAAATATTGAAAATTTGTAAACCCACGAAAGGCAGTGAGAACTGCTAATGCATGCTCGTGAAACAGTCATTTTTAGGAATTTTTTCACCAAATTTTCAATATAGCCATTTTAAGACCTCTGCTCATGAACAGTGTCACTGTGATTTTGTTAATGTGTCCCGTACATTGATTTCACACACCGACCGCGCCATTCTGCACTACATGGGCAGAAACACATTTTGGGTGAGATGTGAAAATGACAGCTGTACTACTCATAAGAATGTGTGGTAAAATGGCAATGTTGAAAATCTGGAGGAAAATATTGAAATTTCGTGAACTTATGAGCCCCTGCGTAGGAACTGCATAGCGCTGCGCTCGTAAAACAGTCATTCTTTGGAATTTTGGCACCAAATTTTCAACATGGGGGTTTTGGGCCCCTTCTTATGAATGATGTCACTGTCATGGCAGTATTTGGGCCCTAAGGGTGATTTCGCAGTCACTGTGCAGTCACTGCGCGAAATCACCCTTCGGGTCGAATAACGCCATGATAGTGACATCATTCATGAAGGGTCCCAAAACCCCATGTTGAAAATTTGGTAACAGTTCCATGGCTGAGATATGCACAAAGTTGAAATCCCTATTCTAGCCCATTATACAGCTTACCAGCATTTCCTTAGTTCAGGGTCGGCTTTGAAGAGTGCAGACGTGTTCCTGGTCCACCGAAGATCGCTGCGCGAGTCCGGAGGTATGGGGTGGGGAGGTGGGGAGGCTGGGTGCACAATGGGTGGGTGGGTGCGGGTTGTGGGAGGGGGTCGGGAGGCGCACAGCGGGACCGCTTTGTGTCTTACAGGTAAAAAAAAAAAAGACATCATGGACTGCTTGCCACACTGGGTGGGCCCCAGCATGGCACAAGGATGTTGGGGGCGTCAGCCGACGGGGATGGGCACCTCTGCCGGCAAAAGGACTGATTGCCACGCTGAGCCCAACTACTGGGGGAGGGGAGACAACGCAGCTCAGCCGACAGGGATTGGGCACCCGTTGCGCTATACAGTGCGTGCGAGGGTGCGCACGCCTGCAGGTGGAGGGGATGCACGTGAGCAGCTTTTTATCGCTGCTCACCTCGTAGCTCCTTTTCAACTGTGCGCCACTGTATTTCGAGCATGTCATAGACAGCTCCAAAATGCATTGGCTTATAGGGCCACACTCTGCCAGCACACTGCCTGAATTGAGGAGGAGGTGACACACCTCCCAAATCTCCATGATGGCATCTATGTTTCTTGCACATGCGGCAAGCAACATAAAATGGAGAAAAGCACAGGTGTCAAGCACATTAAACTGCAGCAATAACTGGTCATGTCATAATGGAAGCATGATGCCTAATGTTTCACTTGGTGATACTCAAGTTTCATCAAAGATCATCTGTGATCCGCCTTTCTGTGGTTGCTCTACCATTTACTTATTTATTTAGTTTTTGTTGACTGGGAAAGGAGGACTAGACAATTTTGCCTTATTTCAGCCTCGTCCCTAGGGAGAGGGATACAGATGGATGCCAACTAACATTGAACCAGATTAAGCTGTTAGTGGTATTTTCAGTAAATGGGAAATTTGGCCCAACACCGGAAATTCCTTTACTCTTGGCAGGGGCACAGTCATCCCACTTTCCAAGATGGAGCATCCGACGCAGCAGACGAAGGAGTTCTGCAGCTGGCTGCAGAGCAATCCTCCCTCCCAGTTGTAGCAAACCAGGAGGATGATGAATTTGGTTCAGATAATGGTGAAAGCAGTAAAGAATCCATTGAAGATGACTTGTTATTTGCTACCCAAACTTGGTGGACGAAATGACTGAACCGACTGGAAATACAGATATTATGGCAACAGCTGCACAGTTGGAAAAGGAGATTGAAGAGCAGAGAACAGTGATTTTAAATGTGCTGGCAGATGACGAGGAAAGATATGAGAAAGAAAACTGATGCTAAAATGGAGGGCTACATATATGATGCAAGCTCCAGAGACCAGCTCAGAAATTGCTGATATTCCTAAAGTGGTTAATGCAAATAATACAGTGGACAAAATGTTAACTGCACAAGACTGTATAAGGCAAAATTTTGGGGTAACAAATGTACCTGTAGAGAGTGCTGACTGGTCTCCAAGAAAAGCTCTTAGAGGGCTGGCTGGAAAAGAGGCAACGGACTGTTCATGGGTTCTTGACCCGCCTGGGACGATTTACAGTTGTCAGAGCCTGTAAATGAAAATAGTGCTGTAAACAGTAATGTGCCAGTATAGCTGAGTTCAACAACAACACAGTGGTCCTGGGACGAAGGGCTGTCTACTGCCCTGTCAGCCGCAAGTCACGTTCGACTCAAGACATCTCAGATACAGGAGGAAGCACATCTGGTAAATACAAACAAGGATTTTACAGCTCAGAAATATGTTTTGGAACAAGCGGAACATCTGGGGACAAAATAATTGGGTTTGCAAAATAGGCAAAACAAACCCTGACGGGTTTCAGGCATCCGGTCACGGCTCAGTCTGAGAGAGCCCAGGTAGCCCAGAACATGTATTACCAGATACCATCAGTAATACTGTCAGTAACCACTAAGAAACTCAACAGTGTTTCACCTGGGTGGACAAATACAAATAGTCAAGACTCTTGAGACTGAAATTTATATATAAAACAGGAATAGTGCATTGAACCCAGGCACCTCAGAATTTCATACATCAAACCCAATGGACAATAGCACTAACTAGTGAGATACCAGAGGTGCCTATAACAGAACCCAGAACAGAAAACATATATACTACTCAGGGCCCCAGCAACAAGAACAGGTCCCTCCACAGCAAGGTCAAGGGACAGGCCCCCCGACCAAGATTTGCAGATTTATTTAATAGGACTGAACCAGCCCCACACAGAAACACAGTTCATCTGCATTATAAAGGGGAATGGAAAAGTACCAGACAGTTTCTTTGTGGGGAAAAAAACTTTTAAAAGAATCTTTAAAAGTCACAGCTAACGATGTTTATGCATTGATTCATGTGTCTGAGGAAGACAATTTTGATATCAGTTTTCATTCCCCAGCTGGTCAAGAAAGATTCTGGATGCTTTACAACCAGGTTAGATTTGCATCCCTGTGGACCCCCTTTTATGTTATACCATTAACCAAACCACTCATAAAACTGTCACTATAATGTTCCACAATGAGAATATTCATGTCTGTGATAGACATCGTTGACTCCAGAACCACTGTAAAGTCCTTAAGTGCTCCAGAGGCAGTCTTAGATTTGGAGGCTTTTGGGCAGGAGGCTGAGATTCAAAGTGAAACTGCAACAAACAGGCTGGAGTTTCACATATCCCAAACAGTTTTTTCTTGGACAAGGACAGGAGGGTCTGTTTTATTCAGGCCAGCCCAAAGCTTGTTAAAAGTGTGAGCCAGGACACACATCAATGCATGTGACAAACTGTGCTGCTGGATTTGGGGAATTTAGTCATATTAGCTCACAATGCACAAACCATTCCAAATACAACCTTTGTGAAGAACATGGGTATTTTTTCAGGACTGCCCTTGGCAGTGCACAATAACTCCCATACTGTAGATCCAGATGAACTAATCAGGAAGGCACAAACTGAATCCTTTACATCTGAACTTCCTAGGCCTGACTTCCCTGCTAGGTGGAGACAAGCACAAATAATCCAACTACACCTCAATACTCAGATATTGCAGATCTCATCTCAGAGGAAAATTATTCAGAGGTTTCCTCCCACACAGGGAACCAGGACTTTTCAACCTCAAAATACTGAACCTAGGGGACAGAACCTGTTGCTAAGAAATCAGGTGGAGCTATAGATTCTTCAAGGTCAGAAATGCCCCTTCTGCAGGGCACACTGACAAAACCAGGTACAAGACAAAGTTCCAGGTCAAATAAGCAAACAGCACCTGGGAGATTATAGATACAAATGACCAGTTTGAAGAAATTGCCTCCAAAGAGAGAGAGAATCTGATCAAGAGGAACCAGTTTTGGATACTTCTTCACAACCAGGCAACATGGATGTCGACATACAGAAAATGGAGACAAAGAAGGAAAAGAAAAGGAAAAATCTTATTGTTATGATTTTAAGGTGACTTCTGGTCAACTGTTTTCCTTGTACCATGTCTTCCTTTTCTGTAGCCTCGCTTAACATACACAGTACTTGTAATACTAGGAAGCCAATGGCTGTGTTCTCCTTTATTACATTATGCTAAATAGACATTATTTTCTTCAGGTGACCTGGCTGACCACCTATTCATCCTTACAAATGGCTAAAAATAGCTGGGTATGGGGACCATCTTCTGGTCCTTTGGGCAGGATAGGGCTGATGGGGTAGGCATCCTATTTTTAGGACACAGGTTTAAATTATCAAAATAGTGGACATTATGCCTGGTAGGGCCTTACTAGTTCATGGAATATGGCTTAACTCTCTAGTAGATTTATTGCTATTTATGCACCTCAAAAAAGCCAAAGGTGGGACTGTCTGAACAAACACAACCTTTTATGTTTGCTTGCATGCATGTGCAAGAAACATAGTGCCATCATCCGAGTTTTCGGAGTGTGTCACCCCTCCTCCAGTTCAGTCAGTGTGTTGGAGGCACGGCCCCTGTCCACCAGTGATGCATGCTGGAGCTATCATACAAGCTCAAAATGCAGTGGCATACCTGATTGAAAGGGGGAGCTCGCTTCAGTGAGCAGCGATAAAGATATCACCTGCTCATGCATGACTCCCATACACATGCACACACGCCACACACACACACACATATGCATCGCATACCGAGTGCCCCCACGCACACACTTATAGTTGAAGGGGGTGCCCAATCCTCTGGTCGGCCAAAGGCGCTCCCCAAAGTCTTTCCAATGCCACGCTGGGTGCCCACCCCAGTGTGGCAACTCAATGGTATTGCTACCGGGTGCCCAATCCCCCATCAGCTTCACTGTCTCCCCGAGTACAGGAGTGCCACTGGGAGCCCACCCAGTGTGACAACAAATGCCATGGCTGACGGGGTGCCCAATCCCTGTCGGCTCCACGCCACGCTGAGAGCCCACCCCAGCGTGGCAAACGCCCCACGCCATCTTTTTTTAAACCTGTAGTTAAAATGGCCCCACGGTGCTTCTCCCTGCCCCCTTCCACAACCCGCACTCCACCCACCGCGACCCTGCCTCCCACACCCTTCTCACCCCATACTTACCTCTGGAGCTTGGCACAATGATCTTCGTGGATTCCGGGAACACGTCTGCACTCTTCAAAGCCACCGCAAACTGAGGAAATGCCGGTGAGCTGTATCATGGGATAGATAGGGTTTTTTCAACTTTGTTGCATATCTCAGGCATTTTGGGTTTTGCACCAAATTTTCAACATGGGGTTTTGGGATCCTTCTCATGAATGCTGTCACTGTTATGGTGTTATTCAGGCCTGAAGGGTGATTTTGCAGTCACAAAGCAACAAAGCACATTTTCTGCAACAAAGCACAATTTCTGGGACAAAGCACATTTTCTGGAGCTGGAAGGACACTACTTTCTTCAACTGCGAGCTGTGTGAGAAATTCTATATTGCACTTGATATCTGCAACAAATGTGCACTTTGCTTAATTCTGTGGGAGGTGAAACTAACCACCCTTGGTAATTACTTTTTATTCACATTTATTTAGTGTTTAACCAAGAAGGGCTTGTCAACTCTGTTTATCTTGTTAGTAACTTCAGAAGGATTTAAATACTGTATTTGGGTAGGTCCTTGGAGGTAGCTAGATTGTCTACTAGGATTTGCTGACAGTTAAACTATTTTAAATGAATTACAGTTCGCTGAGGAGTTGAAAAAGAAACTTGCAAACTCTGCTTATCTTGGAAGTAACCTCATAAGTGTTTGAATACTGCATTCTGGTTGTCCCTTGGGGTAGCTGGATTGACTACTAGGATTTGGGGACAGAAACTATTTTAAATAATTTACTGGTGCTTAGGAGTTTGTGATAGTTAAACTCTTTTTAACAGAGTTACTGGGGTTAAGGAGTGGTCACAGAAAACCTGCAGTGTGAAACAGGAAAAGACAGTATTTCAAGCAACAGAGGGTGGTGGATCTAGGTTTACGTTTGTTTGTTACAATTCTTAAGATTTTCAGTGCAGGAAGAGTTTAAAGCACAGCTGACTTATTTTGGGGCTGACAGCTCTCGGAGCACAAACCACCAGGCCTGTTTTGGGGCTGGGAAGGTTTACTTGTGTCTGACTTGGATGTGTGGATTTTTCTCTGTTTGATTAGCAGGCTATTTCTCTATCAAATTGTTGTGTAGGGCATCTTGCTGACAGGAAGGCACTCATTGCAGCAGTGGGTCAGAGCTTTTAGCTGATTGTTTTGCGAGGGCACAGTTTAGGCCCAACCCCTTCCCACCCTCACCCCACCCCCTGGAAATAGTTCCTTTATACCTGGGGTTCTGACATCATTTCCTCAAAGTGCAAGGTGCATGTCACTGTCACATCCTCTCTAGCACACTGCACTGACAATATAAGCATACACATTTTATATTATAAATATATATTTCTATATTACAAACCAATCACACACAAAAAAAAATGTGGGAGTAGTGCAATGTAATGACTGTGGGGCAGCAGTCTTCCAGGAGCCTTTCTGGAGGCTGAGATGTTGCCCTATTTGCAGACAACTCTCTGCCCTGAGGGAGGAAGTTGCCCGTCTTCAGGCCACACTGGACAGTAGTATGGGACCTTCCCCAGGCCACACTGGACAGTAGGAAGGAAACTCCCCATTCAGGGAGCACCACAGCCACCACCACTACCTCAGAGATTGTGAAGAAAACACAGCAGTTGGACCACAGTGGGCTCAGGAAGGGTGAGGATGGTGGAATGGAGGCACACCAGTCAGTTGTTCCTCCACAATCCATACACCATTCTGGGGAGCATATCTCCCCTATGGATGCACCCACAGAGGAGACTAAGGAGGCTGAGGATAGCTGTCACAAGGGAGGCCCACAGGAAGGAGGCAGAGGACACCACAAGGAAAGGAAGCAGCTCCTGGTGGGGACTCAATAAGAGAGATAGAACTGGGAGGAGCTGGGAAAAACTGAATTAAGGTGCCTGCCTAGTGCCATGGCTTGGAGGACAGGAAGCGCATCCTCAGGATCACGACAACAGCTGCAAGGGATTCTGAGCTGGACTTAATTGTCCACCTAGGGACAAATGACTTGGCTCATCATGAGGTTAGAGCAGTGCAGGAGGACATTGCAGAGTTGGGAAGGGGCCTAAGACAAGTAGCACACACAGTATCCTTCTCAGAGGTGCTGCCTGTCAAAGGCATGGGTGAGGCGAGGTAATTGGCACCATGCAGTTTAATGAATGGTTGAAAAAATGGTGTGGAGCACAAGGGTTTGGCTTCATTAGGAACTGGGGTTCCACCTGGAGGGACAACAGCCTATACTGGCAGGATGGTCTGCATCTGTCCAGGAAGGAACAAGTCTTTTGAACAATCGGTTTAAATGCTTCATTGGCAAGCTTTTAAACTAGTCAAAGGGGAGGCACTGACAAGTAGCAGAAAATCCCAGCCTCTCCCTACAAAACAGGGTACTAAATGAGAAAAGACCAAGGTATAATGGTCAGTGGGGATGCTGCAACAGAAGGTAAAGCCATCAAAAATGGAGAGCAATAGTACCAATGCCCGTAGTCTAGGTAACAAGCTTCCTGAATTAGTGGTCTTGATGGAGGAGAAACATCTGGATATCGTGGCAGTCACAGAAACATGGTACACACAAAACCATGACTGGGACGTAAACATACCAGGATACACTATCTACAAGAGGGACAGGGAGGGTAAAAGAGGAGGAGGAGTAGTTCTTTACATAAGGGAAGGAATAAAAGCAACAGAACAAAGGGTAAACAGGGAGGAGAAGAAGCACTGTGGTAAATTTGGAGACAGGCAATGGCACCACAATCCGCACAGGGTTAGACAAGACCTCTTCTCAGGGGAGGAAATGGGCAAGAGAAATGATAGAAAGTATACTTAGAATGGCAGAAAAGGAGATATTGCTGATGGGTGATCTGAATATGCAGACGTTAACTGGAGTGCAGTTGCAGCTGCACTCGAAGAGTGCAGTTATTCTAGATGTCCTACAGGGGCATGCCTTAGACAACTAGTACTGGAGCCCACTCAGAGGGAGCAATATTAGACTTGATACTCTCAAATGGAGATGGAGAGAGGATCACAGATGTAGAAGTGGGTAGCCATCTGGGAACTAGCGCCCATCGAACAATATGGTTCACAATAAACACAGTAATAGAGTCAATCCATACAAAGAGAAAAGTATTGGACTTTAGGAGGGCTGACTTTGCCATAATGGGTGAGTGCTTAAGGAATGCACTAGCAAATGGGCAGGAAGGAGGGTGGAAGAACAATGGGGAATAATAAAACTGCCATCACAGAGGTAACGAGCCTTTGTGTGAAGCAAATAAACAAAACAAGACGATGTAAGAAACCACTATGGTTCTCAAAAGGAAGTGGTGAAGGTTCAAGAGAAAAGAAAGCATTCAGGAAGTACAAGGAATCGCAAGAAGGAGCAGGGCAGAGAACTGTATCAGTTAAAGCAAAGGAGGCTGGGAAGGCAGTCAGAACAGCAAAGGCCCACACCGAGAAAAAGATAGCCAACTCAGTTAAGAAGGGGTAAAACCTTTTATAGGTACATCAGGGAGCGAAGGAAGACTCAGGAGGGATAGTGAGGCTTAATAAATGGGAGGGAGGGTGGGCAAGGGAGACTGTGAAAAGGCAGAGATACTAAACAAATATTTTGCTCAGTATTTACAAAGGAAGAGAGGTACATAAAACAAATGTAGTAACACTCTGGATACAGAAGTTGATACCGCCCATTTACAGAAGAAAGGGTTCTGAAAGAACTCTAAAACTGAAGGTGGACAAAGCAATGGGGCCTGATGGATTCATCCCAGAATTCTAAAGAATTAAGGGTAGAACTAGTGACACCACTGACTACCCTTTTTAACAAATCATGGGAGGATGGGGTGGTACCCGAGGACTGAGGAGGGCAGATGTGATTCCCCTTCACAAAAGTGGGAGCAAGGCAGAAGCAGGAAATTATAGACCTGTTAGTTTAACCTCAGTGATAGGGAAAATAATGGAATCACTTCTAAAAGCAAAGAATTGTTGAGTATCTAGAGGCCAGAGGGCACAGGACCCTAGGCAGCATGGATTCACAGTGGGAAGGTCATGCCAGACAATCTGATAGATTTCTTTGACTGGGTGACCAAAGTAGTAGATCAGGAGGGGCTGTGGACATGGCCTACCTAGACTTTAGCAAGGCATTTGACACAGTCCCACACAAAGATTAATATACAAGTTAGCCAGCCTGGGAGTGGGTCCCAAGATGACAGCCTGGGTAAAAGAATTGGCTGGAGAATAGGACACAGGAGAGTAATAGTAAATGGAGTCCACTCAAAAGAAAGGATGGTTACTAGTGGGGCACTGCAGGGTTCAGTATTAGGACTGGTCCTCTTCAATGTCTTTATAAGCGACATTGCAGAAGGACTGAAAGGAAAGTATGTTCTTTGCAGATGACACTAAGATCTGCAACAGAGTTGATACACGGGGTGGGTGGAAAGGATGAGAAGAGACTTGGCAAGGTTAGAGGAATGGTCAAATGTATGGCAGCTTAGATTCAATGCTAAGAAGTGCAGGTTGCACCTGGAAACAAAAACCAGGGAAGAGTACACAATGGGGGGTGAGATACTAACAACAACAAGAATGGAAAGGGACCTGGGGTAGTCATATCAGATGACCTAAAGATGGGCAAGCAATGTGAGCGGGCAGCAAGGAGGGCTGGAGGGATAATGGGATGCATAGGGAGAGGCATCACCAGTAGAAATCAGAGTTATTATCCTCTGTTACAGACAGCTGGTGAGACCCCATCTGGAGTACTGTGTGCAGTTCTGGAGATCCAATCTCCGCAAAGACATGGACAGGATGGAAGCTGTCAGAGGAGGGCAACTAAAATGGTGCAGGGTCTGCACGGAAGACATAAAGAGAGACTTAAGGAGCTTAATAATACTAGCCTCGAGGAAAGGAGGGAGAGGGGGGACATGATAGAAACTTTCAAGTACCTCAAGGAATGAACAAAGTCAAGAGGTAGCATCTTTCAAAAGAATAGGTGTGCAAGAACAAGAGGGCACAATTTGAAGATAGAGGGGACGGCTCAGAGGTAATTTAAGGAGTATTTTTTCAGAGAGGTTGTGGATGCATGGAGCGGCCTTCGGAGAAGGTTGTGGAGTCAAAATCAGTGGTGGAATTCAAGCATGCATGGGATAGTCATAAGCAATTCTGGGGGTGGGGGTAGGAAGAAGTAGACTGCTGGTTAACTAGGATCTGCAGCTTATCCAGTAGGTAGGAAATGGGCAGACTGGGTGGGCCAAGCGGTCCTTATCTGTCATCAAATTCTATGTTTCTATGTTTCTATGACTGATTAACAAAACAACACTGCCAGTGTTCATAATGTGGGCTCTCAAAGCCTATTTCAAAATTTGGTGGAAAACTTCCAAAAAATGACTGTTTTACGAGCGTCGTTGCGCAGTTCCTATGCAGGCTCGTAAGTTCGCAAATTTTCAATATTTTCATTCAGATTTTCAACATTGCCATTTTACCGCCCCTTCTTATGAGTAGTACAGCTGTCATTTTCACATCTCACCCAAAAATGTTTCCTTCATGATAGCGACAATGGCGCAGTTGGTGTGAAACCAATGTACAGGACAAATTAAGAAAAGCACAGTGACACTGTTCATGAGCAGAGGTCTTAAATGGCTATGTTGAAAATTTGGTGAAAAATTCCTAAAATGACTGTTTTACGACGATGCGTTCGCAGTTCCTACGCATGCTTGTTAGTTCGTAATTTTCAATATTTTCATCCAGATTTTCAACATTGCCATTTACCACACCTTCTTATGAGTAGTATAGCTGTCATTTCTACATCTCACCCAAAATGTGTTTCCACCATGTAGCGCACAGTGGCACAGTCGGTGTGTGAAATCAATGTACAGGGCCAAATTGAGAAAATCACAGTGACACTGTTCATGAGCAGAGGTCTTAAAATGGCTATGTTGAAAATTTGGTAAATAATTCCTAAAATGACTGTTTTATGAGCGTGCATTCATGCAGTTCCTATGCATGCTCATAAGTTTCTAATTAATATTTTCACTCCAGATTTTCAACATTGCCATTTTATTACACTTCCTGATGAACAGTACAGCTGCCATTTTCATATACGCTCAAATGTGTTTTCACACATGTAGCGCACAATGGTGCTGTTGGTGTGTGAAAACAACGTTTAGGACATACTAAGAAAATCACAGTTACACTGTTCAAGAGCAGAGGTCTTAAAATGGCTATGTTGAAAATTTGGTGACAAAAGTCCATGAAATGACTGTGTTCACAGTGAGCATTGCACAGCTTCCATGCACCCTCTTAAGTTCATGACTTTGTAATATTTTAAGTCCAGATTTTCACCAGTGGCATTTTCCACACTTCCTTACTTACAGTACAGCTGTCATTTTCACAACATGGCTGAAGTGTGTTTCACACTTTCAGCGAGGAGATCGTGGCAGCTGTGGGAAATCTTTGTTCGGGACAGATAAAGAAAATCACAGTGACACTGTTCATGATTGGAGGCACCAAAATGCCTGAGTTGACAATCTGCTGTAAAAATCCCTAACCTAATTATATTATGGGTGTCGTTGCCAAGTTTCTTTATACGCTGGTGACGTCACCATTTTTAAATATTTTTACTGCAGATTTGCAACATTGCCATTTTACACCTCCCTATAAACAGTACAGCTGTCATTTTTACATCCTGTTCAGAATGTTTTTGCAGCTGTGGCGCTAAATGCCGTAGTCTCTGTGCATAAGCAGCTTGGCTAACAAACTGATATTCCCCTGTTCATGAGGTGGGGTCACAAAAATCCATGTTGAACATTTGGAGTGAAAATACCAAGAATGCCTGCAGTATTAGGGTTTCCAACCATAACGCCCAGCCCTGTAGAGAATGACAGGCATCAGGGGTGTGACTTGGGATTCTTGCCTGTAATGCTCATACCATTCCACACCCTGCAGCCAGTGAGAGGCATCAAGGTATGCCTTGGACTCTCGACCCCAAAGTTCACCCCATTCTCCTATATTGCACCCATCTCACTGTATTTCCTAATGGAATAGGTGCTATAAGGAGCCAAAGACCCCAAGGAACACCGTGACACTTGTCAGTGTCTGCAGGGTGGGGTGTGGTGAAATAGTGTGGCCAATATGCCTGACTGACCCAAAGGCACACCCCAATGCCTGTCACTCTCTGCAGGGTGGTGGTGGGGTTGGCTTCAGTTCAGTACTTCACTGCCATTCCTATTACACAGCTCTGTAACTTCTACATTACCTCTGCCAATGCCAGCAAGCAAACATTCAGCATTGACAAATGCTTGTTTAGCTACAGCAAAGACAGTGTATTTCACTGGGGATTATAATTGCACTATAGATATTTAAAATAGACAGTGCACAGGTGAAAAGGTATATTGTGACTCCATAGCATTGTTGAAATTAGTAGAGACAGCTGAGCTGGTGGACTGCGCTGAGGGGCATCCCTAAAATCACACATATATTTGTTAAAAATAAGTTGACTACAAAAATGTATTCTATTTCTGTATCAAAAAAATTTTAGGAAAAAAAAAACAGAAGCTATTCAATTGAATTTTCAGACCATATACTTTTATGTACATGTTTGTCTTTACAGCCCTCTTCACACACATCATGACTAGATGGAGATTGAACACCTCTATTTTTAAAGAATCTCTGGTCAAATTGTATGTGACCTCCATAAATATGGCCAGGCTATCTCTACTGGATTTGTATGAGGACTTAGTATATGGTGGAGGTTACAAACAAGATTTGACTGAATGGTTTCAAAAATATGGTAATCAAACAGTGAATTCTAATTTTTAGAATACATTAAACTCAGAACACAACTTTTGAACTAATCTCATTAATTAATATGACAAGAATAGATTACTCAAAACAAATAACAGTACTTAAATCACAAATGTCAAAATTACGATATGACAGATCAACCTCTTTGAAAGCAGATATGATGTATGGGATGCAGAAAACACCCTGTAAGACCATGAAAAGCATGTAAAGAAAATAATAACAACAGTCTGGTTTTACAGAAATAAGATCACGGAGGATAAGGTTGTAGAAACAGAAAGGAGAATAAGAAATAAAGTGGAGAATTATGTAAGGCTGCTAAATACTCCAGAACACATATCAGATATGGAAATCTAAAATTATTTATCTAATATTGAAGTAGACACAATAATGAAAACAGATAAGGATAAGATGACCCAATTAGTTACCTCTCAAGAAAGTTTAGAAATCATATACTCACTAAAAGATGGTACATCTCAGGGTAGAGATTGCATATCAAATCCCTTTTATAAAACTTATGGAGATATAAAAGCTCCTTGCTTGGTGAAAGTGTATAATTATTTATTTTCCAAGAATATCATATATCCAGACTTTTCAAAGAAACACTAATTTTCTATTCAAAAATGGAGACAAAATGAATTTAGACAATTAGAGACCAATTTGTTTATTGAACTCAGACTTTAACATTTTAACCACACTTTTACAAAGAAGGTTAAGATCTGTAGCACAAAACTTAATACATTCTGTTCAGACTTGTTCTCTCTCAAATCAGAATATTAAGGCAATTTATCTATCATATGAGACTTAATACAGCATTGTAATAGAACAAAACAAACTGTTTATGTTCTCTCCTTGGACCAACATAAGGCCTTTGATAAGGTCAGACATAAGGTTATGTTTCAAGTTCTGAGACACTATGGTATCACAAGTACATTTATTAAATAGGCTGCAAATGTTATACACCCAGGCAACAGTAACCCTCCCCAATAGTGGGTAGAGAAGGAAATGGATTCCAGTACAAATTGGAATCAGACCAGGTGTCCCCTAAGCCCATTATTAAATATCTTTGCATTAGATCCATTCCTTAAATACTTACTGAACAATCTGCAAATACAGGGAATTAGAGATATGCATCATACTCAGGAAACTAAACTGGTGGCTTATGCAGATGATATTTGTATATTTGTTAAGGATAGACATAGCGTTACACATATGGTCAGGAAATGGATAAATATACTAAGGTTTTAGGAGCTAGTTTTAAAATGGAAAATGTGTAGGAATTAGGGTGGGGACACAGATGTTGGGACCAGAACAATGGTGGGTATTAATATACCACAAGACCCCATAACAATTCTAGAAGTTTATTTTGGGGAGGAGACATGACTAAAAAGAACAAGGAAGAAAGTTTAAAAGCTATGAGAATAAGGTGTTAAGGTGAGAAAACTGGAAACTGTACAAAATGAAAAGGCATTCTGTTTACTGCTGCTGGTAGCCACCTTGTGGAATTAGGAGACCTGCGGTGCTAGGTGGTGGTTGAGAGGTGGGGTAACTGGTGATGCTGGAGGTGGGACCTCCATTGCCTCCTGGAGAACACCACCTGTCTCCTGCTGCTCGAGAGTAACAAGTATTGCAGATACTGGGCCTGGTGAGGTGCCCCCTCCCTTTACTTTTATATGTCATCTTGATTGGGAGTTTCAAGTGGTTTGGGGATCTTTCTGGCAGACATTGGATCATTTTTCTGAATTCTTTTGGTCATACTGGGCAGAGAAAGAGCCCAGTTGGGGGTAGAAGATTGTGGGAGAATGTTTACCTGTTGACTGTCCGCTCATGGAGTGAGTGACTATTTTAGACAAGCTTGATATTTGAAACCACTCTGGTGAGAGGAGAGTGTTTCCAAGAGATACTGTGATGGTCTCCTTGGGACAGAACTTACTTGTTATCAGAGGTGCAAACTATTCAATCAATCAATCAATCAAAATCTTTATTTATCCAGGTGATCATCACTGAGCAAGGCTCATTTGCAAGATAGATCTGGGGATAACAGGGTCAGGTACAAAAGGAAATACATTACATATGAAAATAAAAGTACACACATACACAATTATCTATACACTATATGCAATTTACATCTGAGAACGAAGGCAACAATGAAGACATACGGTAGAATAGCTGGCTGACATAATACAACAGAACCATATACAGGGTCAGGCACACAAGGAAATACATTACATATGAAAAAGTAAGTAGACACATATACAATTGTATATACACTGCATATAATTTACATTTGAAGACAGAGGCAACAATGAAGACATACAGTGGAATACCTGGCTGACATAATACAAGAGAACCATATACAGTTGTGAATCAATAAGTTGTGGTCCAAACACATGATAGTAAGTGGCGTGAACCATTTATGGGTGGCAGCCCCAAATATGGTTATAGTTCTGGCTCTTAAACTTAGGAATGAATTTAGAAGCTGCCGGACGGTACAGTGGTGAGCAGGGATGGGAAGAGCCAGGTTGGGGGTCAAACCCAATGGCATGTATTTTGATAGGATTCCATGGTTGCTTTTCAGGTGTCAGGGTAGGGAAGTAGGAAAAGAGTAGAAGAGCTAGGGTGAGAATTGGGTTTGCCAGGAGGGCTGAGATGGTAATAGGTACTTTGAGCAGTCGGAGTAAGCCAAAGGGTCTTGATTATATATATGTGGACAGAGAGAAAAAAAGTGAGATTACGGAGCTATGGAGGTAAGAAATTGATAGAATCATGGAACTTAAGTTGGGATTAAGGAAAGCATTTGAAGGGTTCCTTAATGAGATGAAAGTAAAGTGTTTTGAAGGTAGAGTCACTGACCAGAGTACTTGGCTTCAGTGTTTCTGAAGTTTGTTCAGAGAAAGGCAACACTGTACTTATAGCCGCTTTACCAAAGCGAGACTTGTCTCTTGGAACTCTCAGTGAGATGGATGTAAGGCTTCTCAGGGCATACTTGCCTATTTGGTTTAAAGGAAGGCAGTCAGTAATGTATTGTGGAAGTCTGTTTGAGATTGCTCTCAGTGTCCATAAGTTAGCATTTCTGTTCCATCTATATTGGAGGAATGACCAGCCCACTGCTGTATATAGGAAGCAGTGGTGGGTAGAAAAGGGAGACCTGTGATGAATCTCAGAGCTCTATGGTACAACGTGTCCAGTTTTACAAGATAAGAGGTAGGACATTGACTGTACAGGAAATCCGGCTAGTCTATTAAGGAGAGGAACATTGTTTGGACTAGGCGTGCTTTAGCATCTCTTGTTAGAAAGCAGCTGATCATAAGAAAAGACCCAATCTTTGTCGTAATTTTTAGAAGCTCCTCTACATGGTCTATGTAGGATAGCCTGTGGTCCAGCCACACTCCCAGATATTTGAATTTATAGACAAATTCCAATTTTTTCACAGAGAATTGTAGAAATTTGTGGTATTAAGCCTGCATTAGCAGGGTTCACTGTCTGTACCAGCGGAGAGAAAAGCATGGCTTTGGTTTTCTTAACATTAAGTAAATGTTTTTGTTTAGGAGCTGGTTTTGTAATAAGTTGAATTGGCTTGCAGGTCACCGCATGCAGCTTCTGGGTTGGGTGGCTTAAGTATAGTACTGTATCATCTGCAAACAGGTGGATGCTGGCTCTGGTTATACAGTCATCAATATTGTTGATGTAGATGGCAAACAATAATGAACCTAGTATAGACCCCAAGGGTACCCTCAGTAGAGGTTTGAGGTTGAGAATTTGCCTTGACCTTCACCTGCTGAAGGCGGTCAGAGAGATAGCTATTAAACCACTGCAGGGATAGTGAGTCCAACCTAATGCACGCAGAGAGAAGAGAAGCAGCCTATGGTTGACAGTGTCGAAAGCCTTACTTAAATCTAGAAAGACAGCGCAAACATAGTTCTTACTGTCCAGATCTCTTAGCCAGTTGTCAGTCACCTTTGCAAGCACTGTAATAGTACTATGTTTCACTCTGAAGCCCGATTGGGCTGGATTTAGGAGATTCATAGATTCTAGGTATAGTAGCAACTGATTGCTTACAATTTTTCCAGCAGTTTTGCCTGTACTGGAAGAATTGAAATTGGTCTGTAGTTGTTCAGATCACTAGGGTCCCTGACTTAAACGGGGATGACATGTGCCATTTCCATGTGTTGGGATAGACCCTAGGGACAGAGACAGGTTAAACAGGTGCATTATAGGCACGGCTAATGTGCAGTGCCACTTTTATGAAATAGGAGTCAATCGTGTGGGCACCAGCACTTTTCCAGTATCCAGCTTTAGTATCAAATCTACAACTTCTTTGGTGAGGTAGGAGTCAGGAGAATCTTGGATCAGTGGCATGTGGCTCCATTTCTTTATTGGTAGTCTGTTGACGTAGTAGGTTAGCAGGTGAGTTGTCAAATGCTAGGCCTATGGTCGCAAAGTGATTATTGAAGGAATCCAATACTTCCAATCTATCACTAATGATATCATTGCCAGAGATGATCTTGTTTGGAAGAGAGGTTCCAGGCATATGTCCAGACAGATCTTTGAAGGTTTTCCAGAATTTAGTAGGATTCTTGGAGGCAGCTTCAAATTCAGAGCGGTAATAGACAGCTTTGTTTCTCTGACCAATTTTTGCAATGGTTTCTTGCCCTTAAACTGGCTCCAGTCCAAATGGTTCTGAGATTTTCTTGCTTTTTCCATAACTTATCCTCTCTAATAGGGCCAGTTTAGTTCTGGAGTAAACCAGCAGCATGTTTTGTTTGATAACGAGCTTTAACAATCGGAACATATTTATTTAAGGCCTCTAAGAGGATTGTGTTGAAAATTTAAGTAAGCTGATCGTACTGTTTTTGCCAGGTAGAAATCTTGCCACTGCATGGAGCATTTTAGTTAGTAGATATATGCTGGTAAGTCAAAAGATGCGTCTAGATCTCTTAGCTGTGAACTTTGGTGAAGGTGAAAGTTTATTGAATGATCTTACACCAGCTATGAAGCAGTGATCACTTATGTCACTGAAGAAAATGCCAACATGGGAGAAATTATGTGGTTTACTCACTAGGATGATGTCAAGCAAGGAGCTATTGTCAGGATTCTTTTGTTAGTATGTGTAGGTTCATCGATAAGTTGCACTAATCCATGTGCATCACAAAAAGATAAAAGAGGTGTAGAGAGTTAGATAGCCAGCTAGCTTAAGGTCCCCAATAATAATTGTTTCTAGTAGCTCTTGCCCCATGAAGGTGTTGATATGAGAGAATATCTGGAGATCGGCAGAGGGGTCTGTAGTAACCTGTTATACACAGAGATAAGATGGGTGAGATTGCAACCTTGAGTGACAGACATTCAAATTAATTTCTGATTGTTGTTGAGTCGAGGCGATGAGTTGTGAATTTATCCTTGATGTAAATGGCTATCCCACCTCCTCTGGAGTGCCTGTCTGCTCTAAATAGTAGGTAGTTTGGGATATTGATCTCTCTATCATGTGTAGTTGGTCTAAGCTAGGTTTCGGAGATCACAAGTATATCTGGTATGGTATGATGGACCACGCCTGTATCATGAAATCTTTTTAATAGGCTGCATGCATTGACATGCAGAAAGCTCGAACCTTTGAGGTTAGCTAGGTCAACAGGTAATGTAATGGCATTTGGGGCCCAAAGATTGAGCTCTACATTGCCTGAGCATATTAGTAGAGGAACAATAACTTTTGTATGGCCGCAAGTTTCAGATTCAGCATTCTGATCTTACTTCATTTGCATTTGGGGCATCTTGGATTGGCAGATGTTCCCATATAGGTTTCTTCCGGTATACTATAGCATGGATTAACAGTTTGACAGTAAAGGTCATTGTAGGTTTGTCTTTAGGCAGGTCTGGTACCGTGTATTGCATAGGTAAATCAGATCTAGTTCCAGCAATGACAGCCCATGAAGACTGATACTGCACAAATTGGAGGATATGTATACATAGGGAACCCTGTGGAATAATATGGTAACTCAAGCGCCATTTATTGGGGAACCTCATCCCTGCCATATGGCACAATGAGGAGAAGGAGTACCCAGAATAAGGTAGTCTGAACAGTCCACATGATTCCCAGTAACGGTTTAAAATCAGAAATAACAAGGGTGAGTATCACCTTTAAGAGAAAAGAGGTGATAAGTTTTTAGGAATCTGTAGATGAAGGGTGGGAACTTTGGTGGTGAGAGCACCATTGTTCCCTATTGCTCTAAAACCGCACAAGCCTGTTTGCTTGATTCTTGGACTGGACAATTTTTCTTCCTTTGCTGGGACGTTTAATATTTCTGTCCCAGTTATTTTAGTTGCTGTAATACACTGCTTACTTGTGATTTCCCATATTGTAGTTATTTTTAACTTTTTGTTTGTTAGGGTGAGTGGGTGGGGGTAGTTAGTGGTGTGTATGAGGTGTGTGATTTAGGGCTTGATTGTATTAGTGTATGATTGGTTTGTGTGTCGGTCATTTATTTAGTTAAGTCTTGCTGGGTGAGGGGCTAAATTGCTGGCATGTATCTGGGGGTGCCAGGGGCAGGAGCAGGCAAGAATTGTGTAAAGGGCATCCCAGCTCCATGACCTGTGGCCCTTCAGTGACCTCTGTGTCTCTAACAACACAACCCATCACTGTTTAGATGTTGGGATTAGAAGGAGGTGCATTGGTTGGAACTGGTGGGCGCCATGCCCATGCGCATCAGATGGGGGTAGGATAGAGGTGGGGTGCTGCAGAAGGCACCCTAGGGTTTGACAGGACCTAGAGAGGCCAGATGTGGTTGGTTCCCATCCCCAGAAATTCCATGAGATCAAGTGGGCAGGCAGCCAGAGAGGCTGCACTGTCCACCATTCTCCTGAAGGCAGTGCTGTGCATTGCCAGGTTGATCAGAAATAAGACTGCAATTATTGTGGATCTGGTTTCATCAGTCAATCTGGCATGCATTACAGAGACCTGGATTGGGGATGATGCTGGCCGGTTCTAGAGGGTTGCCACCCCCGGGTACTCTGTTGCGCACTGCCCTAGAGGTGAAATGCAGAGGCGGGTGTGGCCATCTGCTTTAGATCTGAGCTGAGCTTCACTGTGCACCCAGTGAGACCACCAAGTTCATTTGAATGTGTGGCCATCCATGGTGGTCCGGCGCAGGTTGCAAGTTCTCCTGATTTACCCCGGCAGCAAGAGAACTCCTGCAGGATGTGGCCGATTCCATCACCAGTGAAACATTGGAGCCTGGGGACTTCAATGTTTGGGCGACAAGACAAGCATCTAGATTGGGTTATCACTGCCTCGAGATGATGGCATCTTTGGGCCTGTCATTAGAGGTTTCAACCGTGACTTACCAGGGTGGCCACATGTTAGACTTGGTCTTCTCACTGGGGCTTGAGATTGATAATATCAAGACTGATCAGGTCAGTTGGTCTGATCATTGCACAGTGGAGTTCCTGCTCAGGGCCCCCAGGTTCTTCCCCATCAGAGATAGTAAGTTACTGCCCTTTGAGGGGTTTGACCCAGGAGGGTTTTCTGATAGCAGCTGATCTATCTAGAGTGGGCAGTGCATGCATGGGAGTGTGGGTGAAGCAGTCTCTGCCTACAATGAGGTGCTGTCTGGGGCATTAGACTCCTTACACCAGTCTGTGTATGACCAGATCCTCTCACTTGAGGTCCCCTTAGTTTGATGGGGAGCTCAAGGCAATGAAGATCAAGGGTCAGAGGTTAGAGTGCTAGTGGTGACAGACTCTTTGAGAGATGGACAGGCTGGCCCTGCATGCACATTATTTAGTGTCGCAGGGGCAATCAACCATAAGAAGGCAGTGTTCCTATCCGGAGATTGCATGGGAAGAACCGACCAGCTATGCTTTTTAGACTGTGGACAGGCTATTACATCCAGCCTGTCTACAGCCAAAAAAGCATTTTCTCATGTGTTATGCAATGAATTTGATCAGTTCTTCTTGGGGACAGTGTCCACCATCAGGCAGGGCATCCTGCCAGTGAGCCACTGATGTGGCCAACAGTGGTTGCCTGGATTGTCCAAGGTGAACTCTGCTTGGTTGGGGAAGTTTAAACAAGTGGAGGTGGCCAAGGTAATTGAGGTGGTCTCGTGGCTGAAGCACACATATTGTGAACTGGACCCAGTGCCAAAACATTTCTTAATGGGATGTGTTGGCGCTGTTGGCCCAGTGTTTACCTTGATTGTCAGTTCTCTTTGTGGAGGGTCTTCCCAGATGCCTTGAAAGAGGCACTGGTGAGACTCCTTCTGTAGAAACTGTCTTTAGACCCTGACGTCAAGCGTTCCGTCCTGTCTCCAACCTGCAATTTCTAGGTAAGGATGTAGCTTGGAGAACACCTTGAGGCCTTTGACATCTATGAGCTGCTCCAGTCTGGGTTTCATGTGGGGCATTGTACAGAAACCACATTGGTTAGGTGCATAATGATCTCCCTCAGGGTGAGGGAATGAGGTTTGGGGACAATTCTCATTCTCACTTGACCTCTCTCTTCAGCTTTTGACACAGTAAACCATTGTGTGTTACTCAACCACCTGAGGGAATTTTGTGGACTCACCAGTGCAGGTCATCTGCTGGTCTAAGCCCTATCTCACAACTAGGAGGCAAAGGGTGATGAGGAATTTCTCCTCCTCCCTGAGCCTTCTATCATGGGAGTACCTCAGGGTTCAGTCTTGTCACTGATGTTCTTTGCTGCGTATATGCTGCCCCTGGAGAATCATTAGTAAGCACAGTATGGAATTTCATTGCTATGCCAATGATACCCAGCTGTATCTATTCTTTGCCCTGGGACATTCATCAGGTGGACGTACCTAACAATTGCCTGGCTGAGATTAATGACTGGATGGCCTCCAGCTGGTTGTGACTACCCCGATAAGATGGAGGTACTGGTGGTGGAGTCAAACAGGAGGCATGATAGGTTGACCTCTGGCACAGAGACTGGATTGTTTCTGGGATCTGTGCCATTGAGGACCTCCTCTCAGGTGTGCAACCTTGGTGTTATTCTTGACAGTGGATTGATATTTGAATCTCAGGTGTTGTCCATTGTCCAGTCCAGTTTTTTCTATCTGAGGAATATAGTGTGGATCAAGCACCTGGTTCTGCACTTGGACCTCCGCACCTTAGTGCATGCATTTGTGACATCTAGGCGACTACTGCAATGTGCTCTGCCTCAGGGTCTCGGGAGGTAGCCGAAAACTGCAACTGGTGCAGAGCACGGCTGCCAGGTTGCTGACTGGACAGTCTAGGTACTGTCATGTCACCCCAGTGCTCGTGAGCTGCGTGATCTGCACTGGCTGCGGTTTGATGGAGGTTCTCTTTAAGGTGGGCTTGCTTACCTTTAAGGCCCTGCATGGACTGGGCCCTGGATACCTGTTGGACCTTTTACCTGCTGCCTGGTCCGCTCCTCCAATCCTCCTCCAGGGGCCTCCTGGCAATTCCCAGGATGAGGTTAAGATCTGCGGTGACAGAGCTTTTAGTGTCCACAGGCCCCATCCTGTGGAATTTGCTTCCTCCATCAGTAAGGAGGCCCCTTCAGTGCAGGTGTTCAAGGCCTGCCTCAGTGCTTTCCTGTTTAGCCAGGCATTCCCAGACACTGTTCTGAAGATAATGTATGGGTTATGTGTTTATTAGTACTGAATTTTGCTGGCAATCTAGACCTTTTAATAATGTGATATGAAGTTTTAATTGTTGATTATTTATCATGTTTAAATGTTGTTATTTTTATTGTACAGCACCCAGATGGCACCTGAAAATAAAAGTTGCCTTGCTTACCATTATAAAACAATTTCTAGTTCCATGCTTACTGTATGTGAGTTCAGTTTTCCATTACCTTTACACTGTGAAACAAAAGTATTCTGGTTATTTTTCAAATGCAATGGGGACCCGACTAAATCCTATTAAAGGAAGTGACATACTTACCAAAAATAAGGTGGACTAAATATGTTAAACCTGGTGATATTTTTCACACAATATTTTGGGCCAGTTCTATACAGTTAGTCATACAAGGTCATGATCGTTAGCTGCAACATGGTTAGAAAGTCATTTTTTTTAAAGAGTGGATGGAAGCCCCAGTAAAATTACACCCCAGATTAAAATACCTGATTTCATTAAACCTTCTCTACAGAAATTGTACAAATGGGGAGTAACAAGGTCACATCTGTTACATAAATCAAGAAACTTTATTAACACATTTTAGACATGACTGGATCAGCTAGACCAGAATTTAAAGGGTGCTCAGGTAAGCAGAACAGATTTGATTATTACCAGCTGATGAACAAGAGCATTCCCCATGGAATGTGGGATATAGCATGGTTGTGTGTACGTGGTAGGCTAGGTGTAAAGGGTAATTGCAAGCATAAAGCTGTTGAGGAGCGTTACTGTCTGTATCCAGAATGTACAGATTAGACTGATACTATGGAACACTTTTATTAGTGTGTCCTCATACAAAATAGTTGTGAGTCTTTTAGCTTGAAATGGAAATTACCATGGTTAAAGTCAGTATCATGCGAAAATAGAGAACTAGAAGGATTGTTCAATGCTCACGCACAGTGGATGGGATAATACTTTGACAGTGATTATTGCAATCTTGAAATTGTATTTATAGCAAGCAAGGCGCCAATGGCTATTTCAGCAGAGTAGAATGTCCTATGTTTCCATAAGTAATTTGTGTGAAACAACTATAAAAAGGTATATGAAAGGTTTCAAAAATATGGTTAACAGAGAAAGGGTAGCTCTAAAAGTTTTTTTCCTGTATAAGTAAGAGGTGGATTGACATTTATTATTTTATCCTTGTGATTTCTTTTTCATGTTTATTGCCTTGTTTAAGGTTTGAAAGTTAGTAATTATGATTTAATGTTTCTATTAAGTGTAAATAGTTTACCCCTTTTGTAAATATGTTTGAAACTTTTAGGTTGCAAGAAAAGAATTTATTTTAGTTTACTTATAATCTAAGATTTAGATTTCATGATTTTTATTTTGTTTTCTATAAAATTATGATTTATATGTGTTATTAATGTGATTTTGTGATTTGCTTTGGAAATATTAATAAACAGTTCCCCTACTGTATAGTATAATATGTATATATTGGCTGTAACCTCAAGTCAAATGATGTAACAGAATGCTTTCTAAGTATATTGTACCCCCATCTTTTGGTCCTAGCACTTTCTTTATGTGAGTTACCCAATAATGTCATTAGATTACCTTGTGCCAAGCACCACCCTCGCCTTCCTAGTAAACCCTGCTTCCTCCGTTCTCTCAATTCAACACTTTAAAGCTCCACTATGGTACAAACATTCCATTACATGACTTCCCCTACTTAGGATACCTGATAACCCTATTCACCCTCAATCCTCTTCCACCTTCCTTCCGCATTGATAGGAAATAATGACAAAGCCTCCTCCTGGCTGCCTTACCTTGCATGGAGAATAAGTTTATGTTACAGTCAACTCCCTCACCCCTTCTTTGATAGGAAATAATGAAAAAGGCTCCTCCTGGCTACTTTTCTCCATGCTACTCTTGCTTCTCAAATCTACAGCACTCACCACGTATCTTGTGATGTACAAAATTGCAGTATGCAGTATCTTTATATGAGTTAGCCTACATTTGTAAATAGATCAATTGCTGCTATATCCCATATCTTTTGTCTCTGTAATTGTGTACTCATACCCATAACTTACCTTTCTGTGTAGTCCTCATGTCTGGACGTGGAACCCTTGAAAAGCGTTGTGCTCAGAGGTTAATTCGAATGATGACATAAATTGTTATTTATTTATTTAGTTTTCATTTACCAGGTAGGTGCACTAGCCATATGTGACTACTTTCAGGTGCAACCCAGGAGGGTACAGAACAACAATACAGATAGATTTTGTTACAGTTTAGACTTAGTAGACAAATGAAAATTCAAAGCAGGTATGAAAAAATAAACAACAGCAAAGTAAATACATAACAGTGTCAAAATATAAACAGTTTACTGTGCATTAAACTAGTCTAGTGCACAGAGTTATAGTTATGGAGAAAAACAAATGAGTGAGCAAATACATTATAGCAGTATTGAGGGATATATAATAGGAGAGTTGAGGGAGGGATGGGGTAGGAAGATAGAGACAAGAGGTGAAGACTAGAGTTAGGAAGAGAGAAAGGTAAGGGTATGAAGCATTAGGATAAGGAAAGTGGAACAGACTGGAGGAGGAAAATTGCTGTGAATTCGGAAGGCAGGTCAGAAGAGGCAAGATGAGAGGAGTAGGAAATAATGAGTGGGCTAAGGTGGTTTGAAAAAGGAGTATTTGCTGGAGGAGATGAGATGGTTTCATAACCTAGCAAAAGAGGCATGGGATAGGGATTGGCATAAGGTTAATGAGAGGGAGTTCCAGTATTGAGGGACGTGACAGGCAAAAAGCATTGCACCTTTGGAGGTATTATGTCTGGGGATGTAGACAGGGGCTTTGTCCACAGACCGTTAACCATAGTTGGGTGTCTGATTGAGGAAGAGACCAGCCATGGGCTTGGCTATTTTAACCTGACAATATTGTCAATGACAGAGCCATAAGCATAAAGCCTTAAGCATGAGGAGGAAGCCATCCCAGATATGAATAAAGGAGACAGTGGTGTTTCAACTGATGAGAGGAGGATGCATAGTGACAAATGTTATTATATGTGACATCCCATTTCCTAAGACTTTATTTACATGCCGAGGTGTGGTGGCAATTCCATAGGTAAGAAAGGGTAGGAGTATGCCGCGTGCAAGGCAAGCCTAGCTGAGGGGTAAGCACACATCTGGTATGATAGGCTATTCCCAGTTTAGTGTTGAGACCATTGCAAGTCTGTTGGATATGGAGATCAAAGCATAGGGATGGGTCAAGTGTAACACCCAGATATGTAAATGAGTGCACTACCACAAGAGATGTACCACTGGAGGAGGAGACATTGAACTTCGTTTGGGAGTGTCTAAGTTTGTGAGTTGACCCAAATAGCATGGCTTGGGTCTTAGTCTCATTTAGGACAAGTTTGTGACTTGTCAGCTATTGCTGAGTTAACTGAAAGTCACGGCAGAGATGCTGATTGATGTCCTCAGTGCTTTTAGCACTTGAGTACAGGACAATGTCATCCGTGTAAAGCAGAGAGGTAGTCCTATGGAAGTTGGAGGTGATATGGTTCATGAAGACCGAGAAAAGCAGAGGTACAAGGATGTACCCTTGTGGCACCCCAATGTTTATGATAGCTTTGTCCAAGAGGGTTGAGTTATATTTTGCAATTTGAGCCCTGTCAGATAGGTAGCTACCAAACCACCTGACAACATTTGTCAAGAAACCTAGAGTTTTAAGGGTGGCTAAGAGGATACCATGATCAACTAGGTCAAAGCCTTTGTCATGTCTATGAAAATAGCCTCATGAGAAGACCAAGAGTCCATGGCCACCAAGGTGTCAGGCGTAAATTTGAGAAGGGCAGTGCTAGCACTGTGGCCCTCGAAAACCGTGCTGGGCAGAAGTGAGAAGGTCATGTTTCTGGAGAAACTCTAGAGTTTTGGGTGGCTACTAGTTTCTCAAGAATTTTACTAAGAACTGAGAGGACTGCAATAGGCCTATAGTTTGAGAGATCTTTATGGTCCCTTCTTTGAACACGGGTAATTCTGGCAATCTTCCAAATATCAGGGACATGACTCTGGCACGGGAGAAGGTGAAGATCATGGCCAAGGGAGCAACTATGTGAGGAGCAGCCAGTTTGAGGAGCTTGGGCTCAAGATTGTCAGATCCTGCTGCAGCATGCTCAGAGATATTGTTTAGCAGTCTAAGCACTTCTCGCCTAGTGACAGACTTGAAGAAGAATTGAGGTTCAGTGGCACTGGAGGGGTGTTAAGGTTCAATTGGACAGGAAAGGAGTAGGTGTAGTTAGTTAAGTCAGAAAATTTCTCATTGAAAATATTTGCAATGGTCCAAGGAATATTGCAGTGGACTCCATTTAGTGACATATCATTGGGAGTGGAGACCAGATTCAACCCCAGGAAGAACTTAATATGGGACATGTATGTTTTAGAAGCACCATAGGAGTTGTTTAATAGTTCTTTGCAATAAGAACTTTTGGCCTGTTTGATTTCTTTTTACAGGAATTGTGCAGAGCCCTGTAAGAATTTAGGTAGGAAGTTAACCCAGTGCACTTGAAATGGATTCAACTTTTGTCTCTCTGCTTAAGTCTAGACAGAAGGTTAGATTTTAGCCAGCAGGTTTGCTTATTTATTACTAGTCAGGTTACAAGTTTACAGTGTGTGTTTTGAAACGCAAGGAAGTGGGTCAGGAAGAAATTAAGGGAAAATTGAGCATCATTAGCTATAAGAAGGATGACCAATCTGTGGTGACGATGTCAAGTGAGAAAGACTGTGAGTCAAAATTCACATAATTATGAAAGGTAATTAAGGTGGCTGCATCGAGCTGGTCTACCTTTCCCCCAGATACAGTAGGTGGGAGAGTGATCAGTGATGGTATCAGGTAATACGCAGAAGCAATTATGCATCTGGGTGGTTAGTCATTATCCATTCCAGCAGTGTACTCATGTTAGAGTGATGGGCAATTCTAGTAGGTTCACATATCATCTGTGCAGGTTAACACTTTGCAGCCTGGACAAGGATGTGGGTTCGGGTGTTACCCTACCAAATTATATTAAGGTTGCCCATAATAAGAACCTAATTTCTCCCAGCAAGGAATGAAGTTTGACACAATAACTCATCCAGTCCTTGTGAGCCAACTGTTTGGGGGTTATAGGCATATCTCGATATGTAGCTTTTTGTCCGAGAGTGAGAAGGGCGTGTAGCGCTTCACAGTGAATTAGAGGAGATGAGCTGATGACAGTAAGATGGAGATGATCTTTAAAATAGACAGCTGTACCATCCCTCTCTTTGGGTGCTGGTCTATCAAGTCTCAAGAGATTATAGGATGGAAAGGAGCATAGTGAGTCGTGGTGGAAGATTTGAGCCAGGATTCGGTAAAGCAGATGATGTCAGGCTCGTAGAGGAAGTCCAGGATTCCAGCTTAGCAAAGTTGTGTACAAGGCTCCTGATGTTGTGGTGTACAACAATGAAACCTTCAGCATTATAAATGGATCAGGTATAGCATTAACAGGTCCAGGGTTAATCTGAACATTGCCAGAGAGTAGAATAGCAAGTAGGAGGACATACCAGAGCTAACAGTGCAGGAAAGAACATAGTGTACAAAATGCAGGTGGCAGCTTTTCTGGGCATGGACAACCAGGAGGATATAGGCTCTGTTACATAGTATTGCAGTGGAGTCACATCTCAGGGTACAATTATTAGAAAGTTTGAGTAGTAGTAATCATGGGGCAAGAAATTAGGAGAGCATATGCAGTTGAGGTGCATCTAGTATTGACAGGTGGAGCAGTGGCAGAGTAGCTGCAGAAGAAACAGCACCATGTATTGGTTCATATTAATCAGTTTATAGGCAGATAGGTAGACAGGAGTTCCTGTGGTTTTGAGTGGGTGATAGAGTGGAGCGTGGCTGGAGCAGTCCTGAGATCCCTAGGGGCTAAATAACTAGTGAGATTTTGAAACCCGGTGTAGGGTGCCTGATTGAGATAGGAGTCAGGCTGAAACTAAAACAAAGGACTGAGTGGACAAACTAGAGACAGAATGTAAGTGTAGACTGAGTAGACCAACCAGTGACAGAAAATAAGTGGATGATCAAAGAGTAGAAAAGTGAGTTGGCAGGCAAAGCGTAACCATCGTTGGACTGAAGGTAAACTATCAGGAGAACAGTACACAATTTGCAGAACCAGGTTTAGATGTAAGGTTGGTAATCAAACAATTTCAGTACAGTGCTAAATTCCAAAATCAGCAAGGGCTGACAGTGAGTGAGCACTGGAAAGGCCAATGGGAAGGGAGATCACAGAGGAGGAGGTGCTAAAGTGTATTTAATGGTGGCCTGGGTAGAAGAAAATACAGAGTCAAATTTGCAGGTCATGAGAGAAAAGTGCAAGAAAGGTGCTTAGAAATCCAGTGTCAGAAACAGGAAAAAGGCACACCAATCAGAAGAGGTTAGTCAGCAGAGGAACCAATTACGATTGGCTATCGGGCGCTGCACCAATCATTTTCCATCAGGGATAGAAGGCTAAGGATTCAAATGGCGACAGTAACTGCTTGACTGGTCTGAGCTGGAGGACCGTGAGGGTGGCTGAAGATAAAGATTTCAGGAGTGGAGCATCCAGAGACAGCCATAGAGCTATGCCTGATGAGTGGGGCACTGCTCAGGTGGTAGTGCCTGGGAACAAAGAGGAGAGAAGATTAAATGAGCAAGACAGCTAGTGCTGGGGATGAGCAGCTGACATGCAGACAGTCAGCAGGGGGTAGGGATGATTAAAGAGACAAATGGCAGGTGCTAAAGATAGACAGGGAGGGGTTGCTGGAGACAAAGCTTGAGGCGAGCAGTAGCCAGGGAGGGAAGGGTAGCAGAGAGAGAGAGAGAGAGAGAGGGACAGGATTACAGGCTGAAATAGAGATTGCTAGGGAGACAGAGATTAGGTAGAGAATAACAAAAATGGTTGAGAGGTGTGATAGCAGAAAACTGGCAGAGAGCAGAGTTACAGCAGAGTCAAAAGCAGGAGGAGGACTGAGGAATCAGTGGGAAAAATAAACAGTGAAATTAGCAGCTAACACTGAGGATTTAAGCATTTATATTAAACAGGCAAGCTACACTAGCAAGTTAGGATTATTGCAAATAGTACAGTGTTAAGACTACAGATAAAGGCAGCAATCAAAACATAAAGTCAGTGCACAAATACAATAATTTCAAAAATACAAAGTCACATTTGCAGGTCCCAAGAGAATATGAAAAAGGTGCACCAATCAGAAGAGGTTTAGTCAGCAGAGGGACCAATCGCGGTCGGCTAGCTGAGCGCTGCACCAATCATTGGCCACCAATGATAGATGGCTCAGGATTCAAATGGCGACAGTACTTGCTTGAGCGGTCTGAGCTGGAGGACTGCGAAGGAGGCTGAAGATATAGATTTCCAGGTGTGCAGTGGCCAGAAAGATGGCCCTGGAACTTTGCCTTGTGGAGTGGGGTGCCATTTGGGCAGTAGTGCCTGCTGAGTGGTCAAGCTGGAGGACTGTGAGGGCAGCCGAAGATAGAGATTTCAGGTGGGCGGCGGCGGAGAGATGGCCCTGGATCTATGCCTCATGGGTGGTAGTAAAATATATTACTGTATCTTTAAGTTGTTTTTGGTTTATTCCTGTTCTGATGATGCTATGTAGTCCTTTTTTCAATAGCAATTTGCCTACTTGTTTCAAGAAGTGCCATGAGACCTTTAGCATCCACCTGAACTACCACCAGAACAGGCAGATGGGACCTTGGTTTGACATCTTATCTGAAAGGCAGCACCTCAGGAGTGCATCATCCCCTCATGCTGCACCACAATGTCAGTACTGGGATTTAACCCAAGTGCCTGATGTAGGGATAGAACCCACAGCCTTCTGATCTTCCTGCCTCGGGGGGTGCAACCTGCTGAGCCACTGACACTGCTCACTGTTCTTTGACAGTAGTTATCCTGTTCTTGTAGCACCATGGCAGAGATCCCAGTGCTTGCCCACTGTATTTTGTTTCATTGACATACTATTTGTCCAAAGTCAGGATCAAACCATTGAGCATAGTGCTAACAAGGATAACAACTAGGAACTGCTGTTCCAGACTGTAAATCCTGACATGTCAGTAAAGTTTGACTAGTGCTTAAATCACAGTGTCCAATCCTTTCATGGCACAGGAGAGGTCTCAGATGTACCTGCCACATAGCTGAGGACTTGGGATTTATAGTGACTGTGAGTGCAGTTGTAAGGGGACCCTTCAGTGAAATACCATCTGTCCCCCTAAACAAGGAAGGTTTGCATGGCTCATGCCCACCCTTGCTGGCTTGATAGTGCCCTGTGTAAACAGGAGGCATAGTAGAGGCTATATCAGTGAGCATTGCAACATTTGGGAGCTTTCCATTCAATTCACTCACATCATAACAGGCTGAATTTGGGCAGGAACCCACAGGAACTCTGTTCCACCGCCTCTTAAAAAATGTAGGACAGTTCCACCACCTCTGTCCTCTTTCTCCATTCACTTCAATAAGACCACCACATCAAAATGACAGTTCTGCCACCTAGAAATCTACATATAAGAGTTCCATTACCTAAACATTTCCAATTTAACCATTAAGGGTCACATGTACAGTATTTGAAGAATTACTTGAAGAAAAGCTCCATATTCAGTTTGCAGTCTAACGTGTAATTGTATTAAACTGTTAGTAACTCTATAGTAATATGAGGGACAGCATTCCTCTAAGTAAGTAGAGCCTTAAAATGTATTCAGGTCAAAGAAAAATGAAATATTTATAAATGTGATCAAAGGTCAATGTTTTCTTTGCCTCTAATCTATGTAAAGATAGTTACATTAGAAGTCAAAAAAAGAGTTGACAAAGAAGTTTCACAGTTTCACAATGACATACATTTCAGAACGATCACGTTTTTTAAAAGCAGGATTTGGTGTTATGAAATAGGATATGCACCATTCATAGCAATTAGCACTCGAATAAGACACCCTTTTAACTTGAATCCCTATTCCCTTCTCACTGGTATATATGGCAAAAGTCCCCAGCTAACCAGCTCTGATCATCTTATTGTTCAATCACAGTTTCTGAGCTTAAAAGGTAGTTTAAGTACTTTTACGTTTTCCTGGTTCTGCTGCTCCATTTAAAAACAATGAGCTCTAATCTGGAATAACCAGTAGCAGATACAGAAGACTGATACCTAAAGTATTTTAATCCCACTATACAGGAATTTAGAAGCAAAATACTATAGATTCATTGTGGTCTAAACTGACCAAGAACAGGTTAGTTGACCATTGGGTCCAATTACTCACTTTAAAGAAAAATTCTGCACTTCAGTGTGTACACTCTTAAACATGTTTTTTCAGGTGTAACAATTTTAATAGATAATGCCTTTTTTTTAATTTTCATATTTCCTCTCCAGGATTTATAACATATCTTAGTGGTCTATCCAAACAGCCTGTACAAAAGATTTGGCCTATACCCCATTGACCTCATAAAGTGTTTATTTATGACATCATAATGTTCACCATGAAAACTGACTGATGTCACAAACATCATAATTGAGATCAGTTGGAAAAATTCAGATGTATTTTGAAAGCTCAGTGGAATATACACTGCATTATGTGAAATATTTAGGATACCAAGAACAAAAATAAGGAAAGGAAACTAGAAAACATTAGTTAAACATAATCATTAAAAAGCCAAGAGTTGTAAGCTTTTATTTTAATAGAGAGGTGGGGCGGATTCTAGAAAGGCAAACACACCACACGCATTTAACACAATAAAGTCGCCAAAGCAATTGCAACATGTGATATACACTGCATTCTAGAACATACAAGATGTACGCCAAACACAACTGTGCAAATTGTGACATGCAAGATACGTGACATAAAAGGGCAACACACATCAACGGCATAAGATACACCAGCAGAAATGCCAGAGCAATGGCAGACGCTGCAGCAGAGAGGAAGACGGAAGAGAAACTTCAACCATGAGGAGGTGCAAACACTAATGGAAATCGAGAAGCACTATGCACTCCTCATGAGTCAAGAGAGGAGATCAAGAAGAGGAAAAAGGAGGAAGGCATGGGACCGTGTCACATAAGATGAATACCATAGCGGCACAATGCTGGACAGTGTGTGACATACAAAAAAGTACAATGACTTGAAGCACATAGTGAAGCTCAAGCTGGCCCAGAACAGGCAGCATGCACAGGGGTGGACCGACCCAGCAGCAGCCACTCAGCAGCCTTGAGAGGAGGATAGCAGCACATCTGAGCCAGCAGAGCATCGGCGGTGTCATGGAGCTGGACACCTTCAGACAGCAATCTGGCACAGGTGAGGCAATCAATATCAATGCATGTGACAGGCCTGACATGGCAACAGCACTGCATCCAACAGGAATGGTGGTGTGGGTGGGTGACACTGTGTGGCAGATGCAGCAGTGATGTGGCATGCTACAGCAATGCCACATGTGCCACATGGCCACAGAGTGTGCACAGGGAACCATACCATGGCCAGGGATGGCCCAGGGACAAGCATATGTACAGCTGACATGTGGTGCCCATGCAAAGGAATGTGCCATGCTGATCTGTGGAGGGTAGAGCACGTATACATGAAACGGTGGGGGCAGCCATGCACCGGCATGTGCCGTGCTGAACACTGGGGTGCTGACATACACTGTGTACTGTTGGGGTGTCTGTGCTGAACAGGGAGTGCTCTGACATGCACTGTGTACTGGTGGGAGGCTGTGCTGAACAAGGGGTGCTGTGGCATGCACTGTGTACTGGTGGGGTTGTGCTCAAGTATGGGCTGTGCTGAAAGGAGATCATGGGGTACTGCCACAGTGCTTGCAGAGAGGGAGGCGAGGGCTGATGGGCATGTGCATGGAAGGAAGGGCCAATGCACTCACCGGAGGACTGGCCCCTGCGGCAAGTGCCCCCATGACCGTGGCCATGCATAATGTCACTGGAGTGGGGAGCCGAAAAGGGCAGCAGTGTGCCAGATGGAATAGACATACTAAGGTGGACAGCACAGGATGGGCAACAACAGTGGAGGGACCACACCAGCAGCAAAGGATGCAGGTACAGAGGTGGCATACACCAGGTTGGACTGTACACAAGTGAGGCAGGTGCAATGCTATAGTGCAATGCTGAAGCACACCTGTAGAGGGCAACATGAAGCAGGCAGGAAAGTGTACACAATGTTGTGGAGACATGCTAACATGTTGTCCATCCAACAGGTGCTGTGGCAGCTGGCGATGGGGCTGGGTGGAGCTGGAAGACTGGAGCAGCAGCATCAGTGGCATGGCCAGGATGATTCTGGCACAGACCAGGCCAGTGGCACAGTGTCAGGAGATTCCAGCCTCACACCGACAAGTGTGGCAGCCAGATGCCAGCACACCTGTGGCCAGCACACCGAACCCATGGTGGAGCCTGATGGGAATGGGGATGGTGACAGCCCCATGGTGAGGAGGGGTGGCCCACAGTGAGGAGGATGCAGCAGGCCAGCAACGTGAGCAGCATGGGACCACTGAGGGACACCAGCAGAGATGCCACACCAGCAGAGGTGGTGCGGACACCTGGGGACATTCAGGAGGTGACTGAGCATGTGCAACTGGCAGCACAGGATACAGCAATGGGTCACTGACCCTCTGAGCACCCATGGACTGGAAGGAGCAACTAGATGAGGCCATCTGGAAGCTGCAGGACTAGCTGTCCCCACCGGTCTACATAGGGGACTACTGCCAGTCGGTGCTGGCTGGGCAAGGGGATGTGAGGCAGGGCTGGAAAACATCCGCAGGCTATGCAGGACCTCCACAACAGTATTGAGATGCAGCTGTCTGGCATTGTCAGCAGTTTGCATGCATGCACCAGGAGACAACAGTATGCATGAGCAGCCTAGGGATACCATACAGGACATACGGCACTGTACTGAATGCCAGGTGGCATTCATGGACCACCTCGACACAGGCATGGAACACATGCTGGCACTGCAACAGTGCCACAGCACAGCCATACAGTGTGCACTGCAGCCTCTGCAACACCTACAGTACTTGGTGCAGCATATGGCACCCAGCCACTGCACAGACAAGCACACAGACACAGCCACTGGAACCTGTGCTACTCCACCCCACCCCCGGCCAGGTGTTAGTGTCGCCAAACCATGCAGTCATGCTGCCCAAGCCGCAGGGCCCAGCTGTGCAAGTTCCACACAGATTCAGGCACAGGCCAGCACCATGGTGCACCCACTGTGACCCACAAAAGCAAACTGGCACCACAGGTGCAAGACAGGACATCAGACACGAGCATGCCTAGCAGAACAGGGACACATACAGGGCCCACACAGGGAGACGTGCACACAGAGGCTGGTGCACTGGTCCACACAGGTCCTAAGAAGGTCCACATGGGATGGGAACACATCATGTAGCCAGCAGCTGCCACCACATGTGGCAATGAGGCATGTTGGTCTGAGGGGTGGAGGCACAGCAGAGCCACTGTGGTGACACACATGCCCACGGTGCACTATGCCAGGGAGGTCCACCAGGGTGCTGCACAATCCACCAGCACAGCATTGTCCCCACAACCAGCACCTGGCACCAGAGGGACCGAGCAAGCATGGCGTGGCGTGGCATACAGCTGTAGTACGTCCAGCAGAATTGTGCAGATGGGGATGGTTAGGTGGAGCTGCAATGGTGAGGTGGGACCAATAGCATGGCAGGGAGGTACCTGTATTTGGGGGCACTTTGCAGTACACAAGGGTGTGAGGTGTGTGTATGTGTGTGCATGGGTGAGTGTGGTAGCACACATGATGGGAAAGACAGGGGAGCACTGTGGCAAGTGCACCTGATCTTGACTGTGCACAATGTAAATAAACCATTTCACCTGAACACTATGTTGTCATGTGTGTTTCCTCAGGTAGCATGAGATGTCCACCAGTGCTGGTCGCAGCCCTGGAAGGAACAGCGCTGGTAGGTAGATGATAGCCATAGCAGGTCATGAGTCAGGCCATCGATAGGGACAAGGCATCACAACACTGGAGTGGTGGCCTGAGACAATGAGCTCAGGATACAGGTTAGCTGAGACCAGCTGCTGTCCATGGGGACTGGTCCGTGGGGTGCAGCCAGACACCAGTATGGCACATGCCACGGCATGTGGGGCAATGGGAGGGGTACCACAATGGCCAGTGGTGGCAGGGGTGCTGAAGGCAGAGGCATGCCCAGACAGGTAGCCCTGGCAGGCCACATGCCTTGTGTACTGTGATACCACAGCAGGATAGCAGCAATGTCTGGCACAGCCACAGGGCATGTCTGTAGCCTGGGTCTCAATGCCAATGTGCTACTGGTGCTACACCCAGGAACAGGGATGCACATGGGTGGTGTTTCCCGGTGTGGCGCAGCCTGCACAGTAGTTGGTGGTGTTGGGCGGGGAGACACAGCACGCTGCTGTACACAGGTGACACAGGTGTCATGCACAACATGTGCACGTCACACTAACATACTAAACTGCCAGCAGAACAGGCCAACGGTCACTCGAGTCTGCTTGATTAACAGCACCCTGCACTGTGGGCCATATCTGAGTACTCCCTCCCCTTGGGTCATATTGTCCCAGTCCCAGATCATCCACCTGTATTGGGCCTAGTCAGATGTACCCTCCCATTTACCTGTCCCATCCCTCTTAAACCCATCCAATCTCCAACTCTACCAGCTGCCAGAGCAGTGCATTCCATGGCTCCACCGCCCGTTTAGTGCAATAACATCTCCTCCTCCCCTCTGCACAATCCCCTTCCAGCTTACACTTGTGACCTCTCATTGCCCCACCCTCCATCCTTTGGTGCACCCCTGACTGGGCCTCCTTTAGGATCCCTGTCATGTACCTACAGACCTCTATCATGTCCCCCATCTCTATTCTGCTCCAGGGTGTACATGTCGAGGCTCCTTGAGCCCCTCTCCTCATTAGGATCTCTTTCTCAGGCCCCAGATCATTGTGGTTGCCCTCCTTTGGACTTTCTCTTGGAATGTAATGCCTCTTACCTTGCTTAACTTTAAGGCCCCACATGGACTGGACCCTGGCTACCTGTTGGACCTTCTTACACCTGCTGCCTGGTCCGCTCCCTCCCAATCCTCCTCTAGGGGCATCCTGGTAATTCCCAGGATGAGGTTAAGATATGCCAGCGACAGAGCTTTCAGTGTCACAGGCCCCATCCTGTGGAATTCTTGCCTCCATCAGTAAGGGAGGCTCCGAGGTGTTCAAGGCCTGCCTCAATGCTTTCCAGTTTAGCCAGGCATTCCCAGACACTGTTCTGTAGATAATTTATGGGTTTCTATCTATTAGTATGAATTTTGCTGACAATCTAGACCTATTTAATGATGTGATTTGAAGTTTTAATTGTTGATTATTTATCATGTTTAAATTTTGTTGTTTTATTGTACAGCACCCAGAACCTCTGGGATTCAGCGCCTGAAAAATAAATTTGCCTTGCCTTGGCATTATAAAACAGTTTCTAGTTCCATGCTTACTGTATGTGAGTTCAGTTTTTCCGTTACCTTTACACTTGTAAACAAAAGTATTATGGTTATTTTTCAAATGTTATGGGGATCCCGACTAAATCCAGTTAAAAGGAGTGACATACTTACCAAAAATAAAGGTGGGCTAAATATATTAAACCTGGTGATATTTTTCACACAATATTTTGGGCCAGTTCTATACAGTTAGTCATACAAGGTACACGTTAGCTGCAACATGATTAGAAAGTAATTTTTTTTTTAAAGAATGGATGGAAGCCCCAGTAAAATTACACTCCAGATTAAAAATACCTGATTTCATTAAACCTTCTATACTGAAATTGTACAAATGGGGAGTAACAAGGTCACATCTGTTACATAAATCAAGGAAAGTACTTTATCAACACATTTTAGACATGACTGGATCAGCTAGACCAGAATTTAAAGGGTGATCAGTAAGCAGAACAGATTTAGTTATTAACCAGCTGATGAACAAGAGCATTCCCCATGGAATGTGGGATATAACATGGTTGTGTGTACATGGTAGGCTAGGTGTAAAGGGTAATTGTAAGCATAAAGCTATTGAGGAGCGTTACTGTCCTTATCCAGAATGTACAGATTAGACAGATACTATGGAACACTTTTTATTAGTGTGCCCTCATACAAAACAGTTGTTGGTCTTTTAGCTATGAAATGGAAATTACCATAGTTAAAGTCAGTATTATGTGAAAATAGAGAACTGAGGATTGTTCAATGCTCACGCACAGTGGATGGGATAATACAGAGATAGTGATTTTGCAACCTTGAAATTTTATTTATGGCAAGCAAGATGCCAATGACTATTTCAGCAGAGTAGAATGTCTTATGTTTCCATTAGTAATTTGTGTAAAACAACTATAAAAGGTGTATGAAAATATTTAATATTGCATCCTTAAGCTAAAGTACAATTATGGTGGAAGGGATTGCTTTTTTTCAAAATATGGTTAACAGATAAAAGGTACCTCTAAAAGTTTTTTTGTATAAGTAAGAGGTGGATTGACATTTATTGTTTCTCCTTTTGATTTCTCTTTCGTGTTTATTGCCTAGTTTAGGGTTTGAAAGTTAGTAATTATGATTTAATGTTTCTAGTAAGTGTAAATAGTTTTCCCCTTTTGTAAACATGTTTGAAACTTTTAGGTTGCTGGAAAGATTGCATTTTAGCTTACTTATGATCTAAGATTTAGGTTTCATGATTTTTATTTTTGTTTTCTATAAAATTATGATTTATACGTGTTATTAATGAGATTTTGTGATTTGTTTTGGAAATATTAATAAACAATTCCCCTACTGTATAGTATAATGTGTATATATTGGCTGTAACCTCCTTGACAAATGATGTAACAGAATGTTTTCTAAGTATATAGTGCCCCCACCCACCCACAAATCTTTTGGTCCTAGCACTTTCCTTATGTAGTTGCCCAATAATTTCATTAGATTACCTTGGCCCAAGCACCACTCTCTCACCTTCCTGGTAATCCCCACTTCCTCCATTCTCTCAATTCAACACTTTAAAGCTCCACTATGGTCACAAACCCTCCATTACATGACTTCTCCCTACTTCAGAATACCTGATAACCCTATTCACCCTCAGTCCTCTTCCACCTTCCTTCCTTCCCACATTGAGAGGAAATAACGACAAAGCCTCCTCCTCTGGCTGACTCACCTTGCATGGAGAATAAGCTTATGTTAGAGTCAACTCCCTCACCCCTTCTTTGATAGGAAATAATGACAAAGGCTCCTCCTGGCTGCTTTTCTCCATGCTACTCTTGCTTCTCAAATCTACAGCACTCACCATGTATCTTGTGATGTACAAAATTGCAGTATGCAGTATCTTTATATGAGTTAGCCTATAAATGTAAATAGATCAGTTGCTGCTATATCCCATATCTTTTGTCTCTGTAATTGTGTACTCATACCCCATAACTTACCTTTCTGTGTTGTCCTCATGTCAGGACGTGGAACCTTGAAAGAAAGTGTTGTGCTCAGAGGTTATTTCCAAATGATGACATACATTTTATTTATTTATTTAGTTTCATTTTACCAGGTAGGAGCACTAGCCATAGCAATGACTATTTTCAGGCACATCCCAGGAGGGTACAGAACAACAATACAGATAAACATTTTTTACAATTTAGACTTAGTAGACAAATGAAAATACAAAGCAGGTGTGAAAAATAAACAACAGGCAAGGTAAATACATAACACTGTCAAAATATAAACAGTTTACTGTGCATTAAACTAGTCTAGTACACAGAGTTATAGTTATGGAGAAAAACAAATGAGTGAGCAAATACATCATAGCAGTATTGAGGGATATATAATAGGACAGTTGAGGGAGGGATGGGCTAAGGAAGAATAGAGGCAAGAGGGCAGAATAAAGTTAGGAAAGAGAGAAAGGTAAGGGTATGAAGCATTAGGATAAGTAAAGTGGAACAGACTGGATGTGGAAAATTGCTGTGAGTTCGGAAGGCAGGTCAGAAGAGGCAAGATGAGAGGAGCGAGGAAATAATGGGTGGGCTAAGGCAGTTTGAAAAGGAGTATTTGCTGGAGGAGGTGAGATGGTGTCATAACTCTAGCTTAAAAGAGGCATGGGATAGGGATTGGCATAAGGTTAGTGAGAGAGAGTTCCAGTATTGAGGGACGTGACAGACAAAAGCACTTGCACCTTTGGAGGTATTATGTCTGGGGATGTAGACAGGGGCTTTGTCCACAGACCGTTAACCATAATTGGGTGTCTGATTGAGGAAGAGACCAGCCAGAGGCTTGGTTATTTTAACCTGACAATATTGTTAATGATAGAGCCATAAGCATAAAGCCTTAATGCATGAGGAGGAAGCCATCCCAGATATGAATAAAGGAGACAGTGGTGTTTCAACTGATGAGAGGAGGATGCAAAGCGACAAATGTTATTATATGTGACATCCCATTTCCTAAGACTTGATTTACATGCCGAGGGTGTAGGTGGTAATTCCATAGGTAAGAGAGGGTAGGAGTATGCCATGTGCAAAGGCAAGCCTAGCTGAGGGGTAAGCACATAGTTGAATGAGTAGGCTATTCCAATTTAGTGTTGACAGCCTTGCAAGTCTGTTGGATATGGAGATCAAAGCATAGGGATGGGTCAATATGTCTCCCAGATATTTAAATGAGTGCACTACCACAAGAGATGTACTACTGGAGGAGGAGAAATTGAACTTTGTTTGGGAGTGTTTAATTTTGCAGTTGACCAAATAGCATGGCTTGGGTCTTAGTCTCGTTTAGGACAAGTTTTTGAGTGGACAGCTATTGCTGAGTTAACTGAAAGTCATGGAGAGTTGTTGATTGATGTACTCAGTGCTTTTAGCACTTGAGTTTAGGACAATGTCATCCATGTAAAGCAGAGAGGTAGTCCTATGGAGGTTGGAGGTGATATTGTTCATGAAGACTGAGGAAAAGCAGAGGTCCAAGAATGGACTCTTGTGGCACCCCAATGTTTATGATAGCTTTGTCCAAGAGGGTTGAGTTATATTTTACAATTTGAGCCCTGTCAGATAGGTAGCTACCAAACCACCTGACAACATTTGTCAAGAAATCTAGAGTTTTAAGGGTGGCTAAGAGGATACCATGATCAACTAGGTCAAAGCCTTTGTCATGTCTATGAAAATAGCCTCATGAGAAGACCTAGAGTCCATGGCCACCAAGGTGTCTGATGTAAATTTGAGAAGGGCAGGTAGTACTGTGGCCATTCCAAAAACTGTGCTAGGCAGAAGTAAGAAGGTCATGTTTCTGGAGAAACTCTAGAATTTGGGTGGCTATTAGTTTATCAAGAATTTTACTAAGAACTGAGAGAGGATTGCAATAGGCCTATAGTTTGAGAGATTTTTACGGTCCCCTTTTTGAACACGGGATAATTCTGGCAATCTTCCAAATATCAGGGACATGACTCTGGCACCGGAGAGGGTGAAGATCTTGGCCGAGGAGCAGCTATGTGAGGGGCAGCCAGTTTGAGGAGCTTGGGCTCAAGATTATCAGATCCTGCTGCAGCATGCTCAGAGATATTGTTTAGCAGTCTAAGCACTTCTCACCTAGTGACAGACTTGAAGAAGAATTGAGCTTCAGAGGCACCAGAGGGGTGTTAAAGTTTGACTGGACAGGAAAGGAGGAGGTGTAATTAGTCAAGTCAGAAAATTTCTCATAGAAAAGTTTTGCAATGGACTGAGGATTATTGCAGTGGACTCCATTTAGTGATGTGCTATTGGGGGTGGAGGTCGGATTCAACACAGGAAGAACTTAATATGGGACCAGAATTTTTAGAATCACCATATGAGTTGTTTAATAGTTCTTGCAATAAGAGCTTTTGGCCTGTTTGATTTCTTTTCTACAGGAATTGTGTAGAGCCATGTAAGAATTTAGGTTGGAGGTTAGCCCAGTGCACTTGAAATGGATCAGCTTTTGTCTCTCTGCTTAAGTCTAGAGAAGAAGGTTAGATTTTAGCCAGCAGGTCTGCTTATTTTTACTAGTCAGGTTACAAGTTTACAGTGTGTGTCTTGAAATGCAAGGAAATGGGTCAGGAAAAGATTAAAGGCAGCTTGAGCATCATTAGCTATAAGAAGGAGGACCAATCTGTGGTGGCGATGTCGAGTGAGAAAGATTGTGAGTCAAAATTCACATAATTATGAAGGTAATTAAGGGTGCTGCATCAGAGCTGGTCTACCTTTCCCCAGATACACTAGGTGGGAGAGTGATCTGTGATGGCATCAGGTAATATGCCAGAAGCAATTATGCACTCTGGGTGGTTAGTCATTATCCATTCCAGCAGTGTACTCATGTTAGAGTGATGGGCAATTCTAGTAGGTTCACATATCAGCTGGGCAGGTTAACACTTTGCATCCTGGACAAGGATGTGGGTTTGGTGCTACCCTACCAATTTATATTAAGGTCGCCCATAGTAAGAACCAAATTTCTCCCAGCAAGGAATGAAGTTTGATCCAACAACTCATCCAGTCCTTGTGAGATACTGTTTGGGGGTTATAGGCATATCGTATATATCTTTTTTGTCCGAGAGTGAGAAGGACGTGTAGCGCTTCACAGTGAATTAGAGGAGATGAGCTGATGACAGTAGATGGAGATGATCTTTAAAATAGACAGCTGTACCATCCATTCTTTGGGTGCTGGTCTATCAAGTCTCAAGAGATTATAGGATGGAAAGGAGCATAGTGAGTCTGGGGTGGAAGATTTTAGCGGGTTTCAGTTAAGCAGATGATGTCAGGCTCGTAGAGAGAAAGTCAAGGATTCCTGCTTAACAAAGTTGTGTACAAGGCTCCTGATGTTGTGGTGTACAAAAATCAGACCTTCAGCATTATAAAATGGATCAGGTATAGCATTAACAGGTCAGGGTTAATCTGAACATTGCCAGAGAGTAGAATAGCAAGTAGGAGGACATCAGAGCTTCTGGTGCAGGAAAGAACAGTGTACAGAATATGCAGGTCAGCTTTTTGGGCATGGACAACCAGGAGGATATAGGCTCTGTTACATAGTATTGTAGTGGAGTCACATCACAGGGTATGGATTATTAGAAATTTGAGTAGTAGTAATCATGGGGCAGAAATTGGGAGAGCATATGCAGTTCGAGGTGCATCTAGTATTGACAGGTGGAGCAGTGGCAGAGTAGCTGCAAGAAGAAACAGCACCATGTATTGGTTTCATATTAATCAGTTTATAGGCAGATAGGTAGACAGGAGTTCCTGTGGTGATTGGGGGTAATAGAATGGAATGTGCTTTAGCAGTCCTGAGATCCCTAGGGCTAAATAACTAGCGAGATTTTGAAACCCGTGTAGGGTGCCTGATTGAGATAGGAGTCAGGCTGAAACTAAAACAAAGGACTAAGTGGACAAACTAGAGACAGAATGTAGTGTAGACTGAGTAGACAAACCAGTGACAGAAAATAAGTGGGTGATCAAGGAGTAGAAAAGTGAGTTTTCAGGCAAACTTAACCATCGATGGACTGAAGGTAAACTATCAGGAGAGCAGTACACAATTTGCAGAACCAGGTTTAGATGTAAGGTTAGTAATCAAACAATTTCAGTACAATGCTATATTCCAAAATCAGCAAGGACTGACAGTGAACATGCGGAAGGGCCAATGGGAGGGAGATCACAGAGGAGGAGGTGCTAAAGTGTATTTGTTGGTGGCCTGGGTGAAGAAAATACAGAGTCAAATTTGCAGGTCATGAGAGAAAAGTGCAAGAAGGTGCTTAGAAATCCAGTGTCAGAAACAGGAAAAAGGTGCACCAATCAGAAGGGGTTAGTCAGCAGAGGAACCAATCATGGTCAGCTAGCTGAGGCGCTGCACCAATCATTTTCCATCAGGATAGAAGGCTAAGGATTCAAATGGCGACAGTAACTGCTTGACTGGTCTGAGCTGGAGGACCGTGAGGGTGGCTGAAGATAAAGATTTCAGGAGTGGAGCATCCAGAGACAGCCATAGAGCTATGCCTGATGAGTGGGGCACTGCTCAGGTGGTAGTGCCTGGGGAACAAGAGGAGAGAAGATTAAATAGAGCAAGAGCTGCTAGTGCTGGGGATGGGTGGCTGATGGCAGACAGTCAGCAGGGGATGGGGATGATAAAGAGACAAATGCCAGGGATATAGATAGAAAGGAGGGTTGCTGGAGACAAAGCTCGAGGCGAGCAATAGCCAGGAGAGGAGGGTAGCAGAGAGAGAGGGGAGAGGATTACAGGCTGAAATAGAGATTTCTAGGGAGACAGAGATTAGGTGAGAAAGAACAAAAATGGCTGAGAGATGTGATAGCAGAAAACTGGCAGGAGCAGAGTTACAGCAGAGTCAAAAGGCAGGAGAGAGTGGACAGAGGAATCAGTGGGAAAAATAAACAGTGAAATTAGCAGCTAACACTGAGGATTTAAGCATTTATATTTAACAGGCAAGCAACACTAGCAAGTTAGGATTATTACAAACAGTACAGTATTAAGACTACAGCTAAAATGCAGCAATCAAAACATAAAGTCAGTGCACAAATACAATAATTTCAAAAATACAAAGTCACATTTGCAGGTCCCAAGAGAATATGAAAAGGTGCACCAATCAGAAGAGGTTTAGTCAGCAGAGGGACCAATCAGCGGTCGGCTAGCTGAGCGCTGCACCAATCATTGGCCACCAATGATAGATGGCTCAGGATTCAAATGGCGACAGTACTTGCTTGAGTGGTCTGTGCTGGAGAATCGTGAGGGAGGCCGAAGATATAGATTTTCAGGTGTGCAGCAGCCAGAGAGATGGCCCTGGAACTATGCCTTGTGGAGTGAGGTGCCATTTGGGCAGTAGTGCCTGCTTGAGTGGTCTAAGCTGGAAGACTGTGAGGGTGGCGAAGATAGAGGTTTCCAGGTGGGCGGCGGAGAGATGGCCCTGGATCTATGCCTCATGGGTGGTAGTAAAATATAATACTGTATCTTTTAAGTTGTTTTGGTTTATTCCTGTCTTGATGTTGTTATGTAGTACTTTTTTCAATAAAATTCCTACTCTTTTCTAGAAGTGCCATGAGACCTTTAACATCCACCTGAACTACCAACAGAACAGGCAGATGGGACCTCAGTTTAACATCTTATCTGAAAGGCAGCACCTCAGGAGTGCATCACCCCTCATGCTGCACCACAGTGTCAGTATCTGGGATTTAATCCAAGTGCCTGATGTAGGGATAGAACCCACAGCCTTCTGATCTTCCTGCCTCGGGGGGTGCAACCTGCTGAGCCACTGACACTGCTCACTGTTCTTTGACAGTAGTTATCCTGTTCTGGTAGCACCATGGCAGAGATCCCAGTGTTTGCCCACTGTATTTTGTTTCATTGACATACTATTTGTCCAAAGTCAGGATCGAACCATTGAGCATAGTGCTAACAAGGATAACAACTAGGAACTGCTGTTCAGACTGTAAATCCTGACATGTCAGTAAAGTTTGACTAGTGCTTAAATCACAGTGTCCAATCCTTTCATGGCACAGGAGAGGTCTCAGATGTACCTGCCACATAGCTGGGGACTTGGGATTTATAGTGATTGTGAGTGCTGTTGTAAGGGGACCCTTCAGTGCAATACCATCTGTCCCCTAAACAAGGAAAGTTTCCATGGCTCATGCCCACCCTTGCTGGCTTGATACCTGCCAGTGTAAACAAGAGGCATAGTAGAGGCTATATCAGTGAGTATTGCAACATTTGGGAGCTTTCCATTCAATTCACTCACATCTTAAAAGGCTGAATTTGGGCAGGAACCCACAGGAACTCTGTTCCACCGCTCTTAAAAAACTGTAGGATAGTTCCACCACCTCTGTCCTCTTTCTCCATTCACTTCAATAAGACCACCACATCAAAATGACAGTTCTGCCACCTAGAAATCTACATGTAAGAGTTCCATTACCTAAACATTTCCAATTTAACCACTTAAGGGGTCACATGTACAGTATTTGAAGAATTACCTTGGAGAAAGAAGCTCCATATTCAGTTTGCAGTCTAACGTGTAATTGTATTAAACTGTTAGTAACTCTATAGTAATCGAGGACAGCATTCCTCTAAGAAGCAAGTATGCCTTAAAAAGTATTCAGGTCAAAGAAAAATGAAATATTTATAAATGTGAACAAACGTCTGTGTTTTCTTTGCATCTAATCTATATAAAGATACTTAAATTAGAAGTAAAAAAAGAGCTGACAAAGAAGAAGCTTCACAATGACATACATTTCAGAACAATCACGTTTTTAAAAGCAGGATTTGGTGTTAAGAAATGGGATATGCACCATTCTTAGCAATTAGCACTCCGAATAAGGCCCCTTTTAACTTGAATCCCTATTCCCTTCTTACTGGTATATATGGCAAAGTCCCCAGCTAACCAGCTCTGATCATCTTATTGTTCAATCACAGTTTCTGAGCTTAAAAGGTAGTTTAAGTACTTTTCGTTTTCCTGGATTTGCTGCTCTATTTAAAAACAATGAGCTCTAATCTGGAATAACCAGTAGTAGATACAGAAGGCTGATACCCACAGTATTTTAATCCCACCTATACAGGAATTTAGAAGCAAAATACTATAGATTGATTGTGTGGTCTAAACTGGCCAAGAACAGGGTGAGTTGACTGTTGGTTCAATTACTCACTTTAAAGAACAATTCTGCACTTCAGTGTGTACGCTCTTAAACATGTTTCAGGTGTAACAATTTTAATAGATAATACCTTTTTTCAAAGTGTTCATATTTCCTCTCAGGATTTATAACATATCTTAGTGGTCTATCCAAACAGCCTGTACAAAAGATTTGGCCTATACCCCATTGACCTCATAAAGTGTTTATTTATGACATCATAATGTTCACCATGAAAACTGACTGATGTCACAAACATCATAATTGAGATCAGTTGGAAAAATTCGGATGCATTTTGAAAGTTCAGTGGAATATACACTGCATTATGGAAATATTTAGTATACCAAGAACAAAAATAAGGAAAAGAAAACTAGAAAACATTAGTTAAACATAATCATTAAAAATCTAAGAACTGTAGCTTTTTATTTTAATAGAGGTGGGGCCCAAGTCAGAAGGCAAATATACCAAACGCATTTAACACAATTGTCGCAAAATACGCCAAAGCAATTGCGACATGTGATATAGCGCATTCTAGAACATACAAGATGTACGCCAAACACAACTGTGCAAGTTGTGACATGCAAGATACGTTATACTAAGGGTGCAACACACATCAACGGCAGAAGATACACCAGCAGAAATGCCAGAGTGATGGCAGACACTGCAGCGGAGAGGCAAAGATGGTAGAGAAACTCAACCATGAGGAGGTGCAAACACTAATGGAGGAGATAGAGAAGCACTATGCATTCCTCATGAGTCAAGGAGGGAGATCAAGAAGAGGGAAAGAGGAGAAGGGCATCGGTCCTTGTCCACGCAAGATGAATGCCATAGCGGCACAATGCCGCTCTCAGTGCTTGACATACAAAAAAGTACCATGACTTGAAGCACATAGTGAAGCACAAGCTGGCCCAGAACAGGCAGCATGCACAGGGTGGACTGACCCAGCAGCAGCCACTCAGCAGCCTTGGAGGAGGATAGCAGCACATCTGAGCCAGCAGAGCATCGGCAGTGTCATGGAGCTGGGCACCTTCAGACAGCAATCTGGCACAGGTAGAGACAATCAATACCAATGCATGTGACAGGCCTGACATGGCAACAGCACTGCATCCAACAGGAATGGTGGTGTGGGTGGGTGACACTGTGAGCAGATGCAGCAGTGATGTGGCATGCTACAGCAATGCCACATTGGCCACAACCGGCCACATAGTGGGCACAGAGAACCATACCATGGCCAGAATGACCCAGGGACAAGCACATGTGCAGCTGACATGTGGTGCCATGCAAAGGAATGTGCCATGCTGATCTGTGATGGGGTAGCACGATGCATGAAACGGTGGGAGGGGAGCCGCATGCACAGGCATGTGCCGTGCTGAACTCTGGGGTGCTGTGACATACACTGTGTGCTGTTGGGGTGTCTGTGCTGAACAGGGAGTGCTCTGACATGCACTGTGTACTGGTGAGAAGGCTGTGCTGAACAGGGGTGCTGTGACATGCACTGTGTACTGGTGGGGGCCTGTGCTGAGCAGGGGTGCTGTGACATGCACTGTGTACTGGTGCGGGGCTGTGCTCAAGTATGGGGTTGTGCTGAAGGGGCATGGGGTACTGCCACAGAGCTCGCAGAGGAGGCGAGGCTGATGGACATGTGCATGGATGGAAGGACCAACGCACTCTCCGGTGGGTCGCCCCTGCAACACAGTGTCCCCATGACCTTGGCGTTCATATTGTCACTGTGCAGTGGGGGGCTGAATAGGGCAGCAGTGTGCCAGATGGATTAGACATACCAAGGTGGGCGGCACAGGATGGCAGCAACAGTTGAGGCCACACCAGCAGTGAAGGATGCAGGTACAGAGGTGGCATACACCAGGCTGGACTGTACACAAGTGAGGCAGGTGCAATGCTATAGCACAATATTGAAACATACCTCTGAGGGCAACATGAAGCAGGCAGAAAGTGTGCACAATGTTGCAGAGACATGCTAACATGTTGTCCATCAGACAGGTGCTGTGGCAGCTGGTGATGGTGGGCTGGAGTGGAGCTGGATGGCTGGCAGCAGCAGCAGCGGCATGGTCAAGATGATGTTGGCACAGACCAGGCCAGTGGCACAGTATCGGAGATGGCAGCAGCACACCAACAAGTGGCAGCAGCCCAGATGCCAGCACACCTGTGGCGGCACACCAGAACCATGGCGGAGCCTGATGGGAATGGGGATGGTGACAGCCCAATGGGTGAGGAGGGTGTGGCCCACAGTGAGGAGGATGCAGCAGGCCAGCAACATGAGCAACATGGGACAACTGAGGACACCAGCAGGGATGTCACACTGGCAGAGGTGGTGGTGCAGGCGCCTAGGAACATTCAGGAGGTGACTGAGCATGTGCAACCGGCAGCACAGGATACAGCAGTAGGGGTTGCTGACCCTCTGAGCACCCATGAACTGGAGGAGCAACTGGATGAGGCTGTCCTAGGAGCTGCAGGACTAGGCTGTCCCTACCGGCCTACATGAGGGACTACTGCCAGTCAGTGCTGGCTGGGCAGGAGGATGTGAAGCAGGAGCTAGGGAACATCCGGCAGGCTATGCAGGAGCACCACAACAGTACTGAGATGCAGCTGTCTGGCATTGCCAGCAGTTTGCATGCATGCACCAGGGAGACAACGGTATGCATGGGTAGCCTAGGGATGCCATACAGGGTATCTGGCACTGTGCTGAATGCCAGGTGGTGTTTATGGACCACCTCAACACAGGCATGGAACACATGCTGGCACAGCAACAGTGCCACAACACAGCCATAGTGTGTGCACTTCAGCCTCTGTAACACCTACAGTGCTTGGTACAGCGTATGGCACCCCAGCCACTACACAGGCAAGCAAACAGACACAGCCACTGGAACCTGTGCTACCCCACCCCACCCCGGCCAGGTGGTGTCGCCAAATCATGCAGTCATGCTGCCCAAGCCGCAGGCTCAGCTGTGCAAGGCCCACACAGATCCAGGCACAGGCCAGGACCATGGTGCACCACTGTGACCCACAAAGCCAAACCGGCACCACAGGTGCAGGACAGGACATCAGACACAGACATGCCCACTGGAACAGGGAGACGTACAGGGCCCACACAGGGAGGCATGCACATGAAGGCTGGTGCACTACAGTCCACACAGGTTCTGAGAAGGTCCACACAGGATGGGGAACACATTGTGTAGCGCCAGCACAGCTGCCACCACATGTGGCAATGAGGCATGTTGGCCTGAGGGGCAGAGGCACAGCAGAGCCACTGTGGTGGCACACATGCCCAATGGGCGTGATGCCAGGGAGGTCCACCAGGGTGCTACACAATCCACCAGCACAGTAAGGTCCCCAAATCCAGCACCTGGCACTGGAGGGACTGAGCAAGCATGGCATGGCCATGGCAGATGGCTGTAGTACATCCAGCAGAATTGTGCAGATGGGGATGGTTAGATGGAGCTGCAATGGTGAGGTGGGACCAATAGCATGGCAGGAGGTACCTGTATTTAGAGGGCACTGTGCAGTACACAAGCATGTAGGTGTGTATATTTGACTGTGTGCATGGGTGAGTATGGTAGCACACGTGATAGGAAAGACAGGGGAGCACTGTTTCAAGTGCACCTGATCTTGACTGTGCACAATGTAAATAAACCACTTCACCTGAACACTATGTTGTCATATGTGTTTCCTCAGGTACCATGTAATGTCCACCAGTGCTGGTGCAGCCCTGGAAGGGCAAGCGCTGATAGGTAGGTGACATCCATTGCGGGTCATGGGCAGGCCATCGATGGGACTAGGCATCACAGCACTGGGCCGGTGGCTTTAAGGCAACAAGCTCAGGTCAGCTGAGGCCAGTCATTGTCTGTGGGGATGGGTGTGTGGGGTACTGCTGAACACCAGGATGGCTCATGCCATGGCATGTGGGGACCATGGGAGGGGTACTGCAATGGCCAGTGGTGGCAGGGGTGCATGCAGGCAGAGCATGCCAGACAGGTAGACCAGGCAGACCACATGCCTTGTGTACTGTGATACCACAGCAGGATGGCAGCAATGTCCGGCACAGCCACAGGGCATGACTGTGGCCTGGGTCTCAATGTCAATGTGCTACTGGTGCTACACCCAGGAACAGGGATGCACCTGGGTGGTGTGCCATCGGGTGTGGCTGCAGCCAGCACAGCTGTTGGTGGTGCTGGGTGGGGGTGGGAACACAGCATGCTGCTGTACACAGCGACACAGGTGTCATGCACAACATGTGCATGTCACACTAACATAAACTGCCAACAGAACAGGCCGATGGTCACTCGAGGTCTGTTCAATTAACAGCACCGCACTGTGGTCCATATCTGGAGTACCTTCCTCCCCTTTGGTCATATTGCCCCAGTCCCAGATGATCCACCTGTATTGGGCCTAGTCAGATGTGCCCCCCTGTACCTGTCCCATCCCTCTTAAACCCGTCCACAGTCTCCAGCCCTACCAGCTGCCTGGGCAGTGCATTCCATGCTCCATCACCCATTTAGTGCAATAACATCTCCTCTCCTCTCTGCACCATCCCCCTTCCAGCTTACACTCGTGATCTCTCATTGCCCCACCCTCCATCCTTTGGTGCACCCTGACTTGGCATCCTTTATGGATCCCTGTCGCGTACCTACAGACCTCTATCATGTCCCTCTGTCCCTCTCTCCTCCAGGGTGTACATGTCAAGCTCCTTGAGCATCTCCTCATAGGTCCTCTCCCTCAGGCCCCCAGATCATTGTGGTTGCCCTCCTTTGGACCTTCTCTTGGAGTGTAATGTCCATTCTTAAAATGTGGTGTCAAAACTGTACACATTACTCAGGTGTTGCCTAACCAAGCAGTTGTACAGTGGAAAGTTCACTTCCATCATTCTGGAGGTAATCCTCTGGCGATGCATCCCAGCATCCTTTTGCCCTTTCTGCTGCCCTATCACAGGTCTCTGAGATGTCCATTGTGACAACTACCACTGTGTCCAAGGTCCCCTGTGAGGTGTCAGTACCAGGCACTGTGCATGCCAAATAGTTGTGCCATGTGCCTGCAGCAACACACAGTGGAGAACACCATGAGGTGGTGTGTGTCACACCACTGATGTCCACCTGGAGTTGCACACACAGCACACAGGTGCCAGGTCATTGCCAGCACACAGTACCATGGTGACTGTTGCCAGCAGGCTTGGTACAGTGTGGTGACAACTGGCACCCAGACAGCACTGCACAGCATGACAGGCTACGCCTCGCTGTCACTGTGTTGTACAGGCATGCATCCCACCCTTGCCATTGACTGGTGCAGTGCACCCATGGGATCATAGGCACTCTGGCAGTGGCCCACACTGCCAGTTGTCCCATGGCACAGTGCCACCTTCCCCAACACCTCTGCAGGTGTTGTAGCCCTGCTGCTAGAAGTGTAGGTGCCCACGTGCAATGACTGTGTCAGTGCCATACCATGGATGTGTGCAGTGCTGTGCAGTCCCACCCTGTGGGTGGACTGATGTTGGTTGGCAGCAACCTGCCAATGACCATCACTGGGCATATACACACAGCCGTGCCTTCACGCATAGCCACACATGCGTGACATCCTCTTACCCATATCACAGATGCATGACATGCCACAGCAGGCAAACACAGTTGTAAGATGAATACCACAGGCCACAAATGCCATCGCAGGTGCTATGCCACAAGCCACAACTGTGCACATGCTTTCTGTGATGCACATGTGGTGTTTATGTGTGCAAGGTGTGGTAGTGAACCATGTGGTGTAGCTAGGCCATGACACCATGTAGAGGGTCAGAGCTGGTGTACTAAGTCCAGTACAGGAGACAGCAGTGCTACAGCCAAGCAGTGCAGGACAGGAACAGACAGCATACTGGTGAGTACTGGGCCACTGCAGGCCACCCCACCCCATACCTCTCAGCCTCTCAGCAGTACTACCCATATCACTGGCCATCATATCTGCATAGCACAGAGCCAGGCCATTCCTCTCAACTGTCCCTGACTTACAGGGCAGTCTCCGATGTTGCCTCAGTTACTTCTGTCCCTCATTTATGTTGCATTGTTGTCACTGAAGGGTAGGGATTTGAATCACAATGTTTTGCCAGCCATGGGTGTTACAGTGTAGTTCTCATTAGGGAGTGCTGTTCACACCTAGAAGCATGTTATACACAGCTCCTGGAACTAATATTACTATTGTAACAGATGTGTAACTGATATTGGTCATTAGTGCCTGAGCAGTGCAAGCCCAGTCCCTGAGTTGTGCTCAGGGAGGTTGAAGATATGGGCCAGATTGTGTAGCACATCTTTACTGTGAGCATTACTCTGTCCACCACAGGTGGGCCCCACAATAGTTAGTGGCAAGGGACATTTGTACCAACACAGGTCAGTATTGTAATAGAGTGTGGGTTCTGCACTAGCTCTAACATGCTGAGGAACATCAGCACAGCAATGTGGTGCAAGGGTACATGTGAGTAGGACTATCATTGTGCTATGCAGACAGCATAGCAGGTGAGGGTGTGTCCCCCCACAGCCCAGGTCAGGCCACACACAGGGTCATCATCCTGTAGGAGGCCCAGGGTCAGGGTGCAGCCAGGCATGTAGGCATGCACACCTAGTCAGTATTTGATGCCCCTGTTGGCGTGTACAGTACAGCACCGTTCACCATGGCCATTCCCTCATCCATCGGTCCCCAGACATGGAACACTGCCTATCATATTGTGTGACTACTGCTCATTCTGTGGTACACCCAACCACATCAATGCCATGGGGTACAGAACACTGTCATAATGTGTGGTTCTATTCACATGGTCTGGTGTTAGGTGATTTGTGGCTATGTCATCATCTACTGTAGACATGTGCATTCCAATGATAATACTGACTGTGGGACAGGTCCACACATTGTGGAACAGGGTGCATCTGTGCTGTAGGCTGTGGATGGTTCTTTGTACTGTGGTAGCGGACGTGAGGTATTCACATGACACTGGCTGCTGCCCCCCAATGCATGGCTGAGCACAGATGCACTGCAGTGCACCCCAGACTCCCAGACAGCAGCCCAGAGGTTGTATGACTGACCTCCGTCCATGGGGTGCGGAGACAGTAACAGTGATCTATCATCATGGTAATGGACCCTATGCCTAATGGTATGGGGGGCTGATGGCAATGTTGGGATACATGGCCATTGGGAGCACAACAGCACCATTGTGCTGCCCTAGTCCAATACATTTGTACACCATGGTGTACATGGCCCATGCCTGCCCACACCCATGCCCAGGATGGTACTTGGCTTGTTGTGACATGGGCACTGCCAGTATGGTGCACTTCCCCACAACACCTCTTATTTGTACACCCTCACAGTCAGGTCATGGCCTTGTCTCATGATCACTGTGCCACTGCATATGTGTTGCATGTCTGTTTGGTGGGATTGTATCAATTCATTGGTGGGCTGCAACACATGCTGGCCTGTGTGCCATTATTGTTCCTGATGGTTGTTCACGCTGTATTACCATACATGCCTGTGTGCAGTACATGGCTGCCCATGTCCCAGCTGTCTTGCACCCTCACAGGTCAGGTGTTGCCACACCTCCCTTCAGACAGTCTGGGGAGAATGACACAGCCCATTGCCAGCAACTGACACACAGACACATGGTTGCCTGTTGGCTGGCTGTGTACCAGTGTCCCTGTACCACGTCCCCACATGGTATGCCTGTCAGGTACACAATGCCACCTGCTGTCTTTGCAGGCTAGTCCCAGCACCACCACCCTGTGTTGGGTCTGTCACAGCAGGGTGACCTGGGACAGTCCTGGGCCATGTTCAGGGACATACCTGTGGGTTGGTGACAGATGGGGGTATGCAGCACCCACAGGCAGCAGGCTACAGTGGCACATACAGCAGTGTACTAACCCATGTCCATTCCCTCCCTATCACCATAGTGGAAACGAACGGGTCTCAGGTGAGTATTAGCCATTGCACGGCATGCACTGTACCATTGTATGTATGGCACCATGTATATGACATTGTTGTTCACTGTCCCTGTGTAGGATACAACACCACTGCACAGGATCAGGTAGGATCACACTACCACACCACTGCAGCTGGAGTGGTCACTGACTGTGTCACCGCTAATGATGCCCTGCTCTTTCTCCATCCAGGTGTGCCACCGATCCATCAGCACCACCCACTCCTGTCACCGCAGTGGACAGTCCAGGTAGGTATCTGTCATTCTACTGGTGTATCGGCCATGGTGTGGCCATAGGACTGCCCATGGGTGGCTGCTGGACTGGGCAGCATGCTGTTCCACGTGGGGAGGTGGTGTAGACGTGTGGCAGGGCTGCATGTGGCACTCCATGCCCACACTGTGCAGGGTCAGGCTGTGCCATGCCTCTGCAGGGGACAGGTGGCCTGTTGGTGCACTGTGGGTAGTGTGGAGTGCTGTGTGCCCATCCACCTGCATGGCACTGCTCAGCCTGTCCATCTCCTGCTGTACATGTCGATGGTGCATGGTGCACCACCGGTGGTGTGAGCCTGTGGTTGCGTTCCTGTGACCCTTGCCCTGTCCCATGCACCATGGCCAAGGCCAGTGTTTCACATGGTGGGGTGGGATGTCAATACATCTCTGGAGGCAGTGTGTAGTGACACATGTGCCATTTCTTCCCCATGTAGGTCTCACACCAGTGAGCTGGGATGTCATCAGGGTCTTCACTCAGCACCTAACTTCATGCCACTGGATATGGCCATGCTGGTGAACTGTGTACAGCAGTGGGGCAGAGACGCTACTGCCACCTGGGTGCAGGAGATGCACTGCAATGGAGCAGGAGCATGCATGGCATGCCATCAGTGCACACATGGCTGAGACCAGTGGCACTCGAAGGACTGTCCGCCAGCTTACGCACCGCAGGCAGGACCTGTCGTGAGGGAGCCCGATCCTGCACTGCATGATTAGCATGGATGCGGACATGCAGTCTGGGCAACACACTGGTGCAGGTATGTATACCTACGGCTGTTCTTCTGTTAGGGCACTGCTGGCATGGTAGCCATGGTGTGTCATGCCACACACACGCTCACATGTCCCTACACCCCACAGGTTCATCTGGCACATCCAGGGCATGCAACAGGGCCGCATCAGCATCCTCAGGCAGAAGGCACTTCACTGAAGGTCTGGTAAATGCATGCAGTGGACCCTTTGTGATGCCATGGCAGACTGCCGCATGGTGGCTCATGCTGCACCCATTGCCTATGTGTGTGTGTGTGTGTGTGTGTGTGTGTGTGTGTGTGTGTGTGTGTGTGTGTGTGTGTGTGTGTGCTACCTGACTGGGCCCAGCACTGACCGCATCCCTTGCATCCCTACAGGTGTAAATGGCAGACTTCCACAATGGTAGAGGCCCTGCTGAGGGCAATAGCAGAGGTCAAAGCCAACAATGCTGTGGAATATCAGAGTGCACACAGCACACACAGCGGAGGGCCAGTGTCCTTCCACTGGCCTACTCCTCCTCTTCCTCTCTACCTCCTCCTCCTTGGCAGTGGTGTCTGCTGCGGACATAGGCAACATGGCACCGGGGGTACCAACAGACCCCACAGATGTTGGGTGCCAGGGGCCTGTCAGCCAGCTTGCTCCCAGCCCGCCACAGAGAGCAACATTGCAGCAGAGGAGGACCAGGCCATGGCAGCATCACCATCAGGGATCGTGGTGGGGGCCGATACAGCATGGGCAGCCAAGGATGCCCCACCACCCAACACTGCGCCATGTGTTGATGCACCTGTGGCAGGTGACAGCAGACCACAGCCAGTGGATGACATGCCAGGGTTGCAGCAGGGGTGTCCATTGATGTTGCAGCTGCTGGCTCTGGTACTGTTCCTATACAGGGGGCAGTCTGGATCGGGAGCACCTTGTGGCCCTTGTATTTGCCATTCTACAGGATGTTGATTGCCTCCAGTGGATCGGTGGGTGCCCTGTTGGCTGAACTCCAGTGGATCTAGAGACAGTGGGTCTACATCTGTGGGTGGGTATGTATATAGGGGTGGTTGGCTTGTTTGGGTGGGTTTGTCCTTCTGGGTGTGGTGGGCAGACTTTGGGTGGGCATTTCTACCTGTTTGCATAAGTTGTTCTGGTGGGTTTGGGTTGTTGTTGTGGGGACCAGTGTTCTGTTGTTTGTGGGTGCGAATGGGCATTTGGGTTTATTGTGGGTTGGTGCTCGGATGTGGGCACTGTGTTTTGTTACCCTATTGTGCCATTGCCTGTTGTTCAGACCCATCCCCTTTCATTGTTTATATGTATCCCTGTTGCTGTTCATAGTCATTAAACTGTTTACCTTCCTCACTGTGTCTGTGTGTCTGTTTCAGGTGTGCATGGCCGTGTGAGTGTGTGTCACCATGCACATGGGTACTCACTGGTAGTGCCTGCTGTCCCAGGTGTTTCCTCACTGTGCATCTGGTCAATGTGCCGATTGTGCTGCTCATGGCCCATGACACTGTCCACTAGCCCACATCTGTGGTGTCCTGTGTGCTGTGGGTCATCTGTGCATTGTGAGGTGTCCTTGCCACTCACATTTTACTTCCCAGCTGTGTGGTGGCATGGTGCCTGTGCTGCACCCTTCTGCTTCAGGAACCATTGTTCCTGTAGGCGGCACCACTGGCACAGACATTGATGTGTCTTGCCACCATATATCTACAGTTCTGTGCCACCCAGTGCTGTGTACCTGTTGTGATTGCACTGTTTGTATGTATCAGTGGCCATGGCAGGGGCATTGTGCCTGGTGGCGCCATCATCCAACATTGTGCCTATGGCCTCTGTGCACCTTGGTTTCCCATCCACACTGTAGCTGTGTGCCTCCATTGCTCGCTCTATCTGTCTCATATCTCCCATGGTGTATTGCTGTGTGCTGCATGGCATGCCCACTGCATGGCACTGATTCTGCCCTGTTCATGTGTGTCGGTGTCTTCTGGTTGTGCCATGTGTCTGCAGGCCTCACAGATGTGTGCCCACATGGTGTGCTGCCTGCCTGCCCATTGACCTACCCTATTATGTGCCTTGTCATATGGTGCCATGTGTATTCTATACTGCCCTCTGCATGTCCATTCCCCCCCAGCAGGCTGTGCTGTGCCTATCACTACCTACCTGTTGCATTGGTCTTACATTTGCTCCATTCTGTCTCTCAGATCCCACACTGTACCATGTCCATGGCTGTGCACCGTCAATGTAGCCACATTTCAGGACCTGTTGCCATCACCCAGCGTCACCATGGCGTGGCGGGATGCACCAGGTGTCATGCCCATGGGTTGTTTTGTTGGACATCTGCGCCTGGCGTTTGGTGGTTGTCACTGTGGTTCCATGGCATCTTTCAGGTGAAGTGCTCTCTATCAGGTCACACTCGCACATTGGCCTGCCTGTGCGAGCGCTGCATCCGTCTGGTGGTGTCTATCATGTCTGTGTGCCCTGCCATTCCACTCCTGGTCCTCCTCATCCACGTCCTCCAGCTGGTCCAGTGGTGGCGCATGGTGTTGCACTGCGATGCTGTGCATTATGCAACAGACAATAAATATCTTGCAGGTTGTCTTGGTACTGGACTGTAGAGACCCGATGATCTATCAATGCACCTGAATCATGCCTTCAGGACCCCAAAGGTGCACTCAGTGATACCCTATGGTATGGCTGTGCGCCTCATTGTAGCGATGTCTGTGCTGCTGTGCATGTGTGGTGCAGTGGTGTCATCACCCATGGCAGCTGTGGATATCCGCTGTCCTCTGTTGGATAGATGGTACATCATCAGTCTCTGTGGTCTATGATCCTGTGTGTGCATGGTGTGCAGGTGTTCAGGTATACAGTGCTCGCTGTGTTCACTTACCTACTAGCCGTTCTCCCACAAGCTGGCCCTCTGGTAGCCCTCATGTAGCCCACTGTTGTGCAGGATGTAGGCATCATGAGTACCAGGGTACTGGGCAACCACATCCAGTATGCAGCCATGACTGTCAGACACCACCTGCATGTTATGGAGTGGTGGTCCTTCTGAGTCACATATACATCCCCATTGACTGATGGTGCCCATATGGCAACATGGGTGCATTCTATTGCACCCATGACACCTGGGAACTGGGTGATGATGTAGAAGCCCTGCATCACTGCCTGCTGCTGTCATGCTTCCAGGGAAAGGTGATGTACTGGTCCATGTGGGCCACCATGGCATTCAGGAACTGGTGTAGGCACCTGGACGTGTCCAGCTGTGATATTCCACAGTGTCATCTGTTGGTGTCTGGAGCATCCCTGTTACCAGGAAGGATAGTGCTGCTCATCTTCACCTCCACAGGGACTGGCTGCCCCTGCGGTGGCACTCCACAGGTCTGCACAGAGGTCATCAGTATATCCTGTCTATGATGGCCTGAGGCGATCCGATAGCATGCAATGCACTGTTCCACCATCAGGTCCTGGAATGTCTTCCTCACCCTGTATAGGCATGGTGCATGGCGTCTACCAGGTATGTGCCATCCTGGTTGCTGCATGTTTCTCTGGTTCTGGGCATTGTGTCACCTCCTGGGCCTGTCCCAGTGCTCCAGTAGTAGCACACCTAGCATTGCTACTGGTCCTTCCATTTTGTCTCTCTCCTCTCCTCTCTCTCCCTCTCTGTCTGTCACAGTGCTGTGCTGCTGTGTCTCCAGCCTGCCTGTCTGTATTCCTTTATATCACTGTGTAGAGGTAGCCTGCTCCCAGCTGATGTATATTAAGCCCGCTGGTCTTGGTGTAAGTTGTGGCATCATGGCTTCTAGAATATCACCCTGGCATATTCTCTTCCATTTTATTGGTGCATGTTCAGTTACGCAATGGCATGCCTGTGGGTATGTTGCAACTGCAATGTAAGTCACTTTTGATGTACTGTATTGCGTTGTGGCGCATTCGCGTTAGCAAATTGTGTTTGTAGCATTTGTGACATATTAGAGACTTGCGTCATTTTCTTTGGTGCATCTGTGTTGCACTGTGGCATATTCTTTGTAGAATCGGTCCTGTGTCCTTTAAAAGAGTTGGTCTACTTTCCGTAGGTACTATCCTTTCCAAAACATTAAGCATATTTATAAATTAATGTACATATCAATTCTGCGGTTCTAAATAGCAGGGCTGAATATTGTCTCAGATGAAATGAAACAGGGGCCTTTCACTGAGGCAGCTAAGGTAGGAACTCCCAAAATATTGAATATTGATACAACCACCACGCACCCCATTTTGGTGGTGCCTGGCTTGACTTCTAGGATCCCAGCCTAATTTCAGATTGCCAAAATAGTGCTTTATTCTGGTGAGCGGTTGGAAGGATTAAGAAAATGAAGATTTCTTCAGCATCTGCTGTACCATTTTATATAGCTTTTCCATGCTGCAGATGAAGGAATGCTACCAGCACTTGCAACAAGCAGGGTCCCCCCAGCAGATGCCCCAACTATACCAGCACACAAGTGTATTCCAGCACAACAGGACTGGGAACAATTGAGTGTATTTGGAACAGGATCCTTTAGAAAATGGACTTTATGGAACAGTTCCTTGTGAACCCATTATCATCCTGCTCTACACATTCCTACTTCGCCTCAATGAGGCCTGGAGGTATTATCCTTCACCCACAAAGAGTTTGGCTGCCTGCACACTGCATTCCTGCTTCGCTCGCTAGGAGCCTGGTGCCTTTCTACTGGAACTATGCATATCGACCACATTGAATCCACTATTTTCTCCTACTCTGCCCTGCAAGGTGGGCATAGCTGTTTGCTCACCGTACTCCATTGATTCCTCTAGAACAGACTTCTTCCTTCATGGCACTCCAGGACTGACCAGCGACCAGTTCTAAATTCATGCACTTCCAGATGTGATTCTGTGACCAGACACTAGCCATCTGCCTGAACATCCACAACTCCTCGCCTTCTACACCTATAGATATTACAGACTTAGATTTGCTACTCTTAAGCTTATGGCTCTCCATGTGGACTCTCATTCATCAGTACCTCATCTTCTAGGATTACCTGCTTGCAATCAAACCCAGGATATGCCTTTTGACTGACGCTCTGGATCCAGTTAGAAGACAACTAGTAATATTTGCGTATTTTGGATTACTCTCCTTTTAGCATGCCCAGAGGATGGGCAAGTCAGTAACCATGGGTCCTCAGAGGTTTCCCCTAAGGTGTTTTCCTCTCCTGTGTGCTACTGGCCACAGTCTCTGGAGTTGGAGGAGGTAATCACATCAGTAATTACATTACAGCTTTGGCCTCAATCCTACACTTATCTAGCATTTGCCAAAGGTGTGATACAGAGAAAGGCCAAGATATAGGTCTAACAGCAACAGTATCATCCAGCTTACAGTTCTAAGTATCAATTATATCTCATCCAGCTCCTGTACTCTAGCTTTCAGCTTACGTACCAATCCAGTCAAACATACCTAAGCACTAACCATATCTAACCCAGGTCTTACATACCACAGGCACCGAACTATATACCACCCATTGAATTGGCGGTTCTATGTGAGAAAGGTGACTGCATCAGAGCAACTTCAGCCAAGGGCAATGGCAACACATCATGTACATCAAAAGGCACAAGCGCAACATGGGTAAGAGTCAAACTAGTGACCGCTGGTATAAAAAAATGCAACCACACCACCACAGGGACACAGGGAAGACAGGATACCCACAGGGGCCTGCCAGTGGGGACGAGAACCAGAACAGGGCCACAATCAAACAGACATGACATGGGGTGACAGCCAGAGTGCAGTGTGGCAGCACACACAAAGGGTGGGGATGCAAGATGGCAGCACGACACAACAGTGGGCAAGAGGGGTTGGGTTGCACATGGACACGCAGTGGATAGCAGAGATCGACAAGGGCACACAAGGAAGGGCCAGTAGGTCAATGGATGCCATGAGGAGTTGGCGGGGCCCAGGCATAGATGGGATGGCAGCCACCATAGTGAGATGCAGGTGGCCAGGAGCAGGCATCTGTCAGCCACTGTGTGGGGACCCACACAGGGAGCAGAGCAGTGAATGGCAATTGGTGGGAGCGTGCAGTGGACCAGAGGTGGAGCAGAGACAACAGGCATGGTGTGGCGACAGCAGGCCAGATGGGTGGGGCCCGGAGACAGCGACTATGGGTGATGAGGCAGTGGCCCGCAGGTGGGTGGGCACAGGAAATGCAGGCAGCTAGAGAAGGCTGGGGAAGCAGGGAGGTGCCAGGCAGTAGGACATTGAGGTACATGGCATGCTATGGGCAGTGGCCACCATGTTGATGAGTGCCCATAAGGAGGCTGACAAGGTGCAGCCATGGTGGGTGCTGATGTGGGTGCATGGCTCAGGTTCTGATGGTAGCATATGGGCAGAGGATGGTACAGATGTGCCATCGCAGCCACAGGTGTAGCTGACTAAATCTGCAATTGAAAGTTATATGCCAGACTCCTGAGGTAGTGTGGCATGCTGTGCATACTGTACTCTGCCACAATGGCCTCGATGCAGGCGTCAGGTCCCTGTATGCTTTCTTTAGCTTGGCAGACCCCAAGCCTGACACAAGCTACTCCATGCACAGAGTGCTGAGCCGCTGCTTTTCCCAGAGGCAGTTCAGGAAGTGCCATATATTTGGATGGCTGGCACCACGCCGTTTGTTGAAGCCACGATGCTAACCCTCCACCACATTGTTAGTCTTCACCAGACCACGCGTGTTGGCTCATACATATTTCACGTGGTGACCTGGAACAGTGGGCGCCAACTGACAGTCCTACCAATGTGGCATCTGACCCATGTGTCCTCCATGTAGTCGAGGTGACTAGAGAATTGCCTCATTGTTGTGGTAGAAGGGCATGTCTACCAGCTCCACATAAATGTCAGCCACGTCATCCACTGGCACAAATGCCAGGGTGAGGAGCATGCACATCTGCAGTGTGAAGTCCTTGTCCATGGCATACCTGTCATGCAGCACAAGCGCTGCCCTGCACATGGTGCCACATGGCCTGGCAGAAGTGGAAGAAGTATCCACGCACTACTGCCCCATCGAATCGGCTGTAAAGGCACGCCAGGCTGCATGCTCAAAGTCAAGCAGCGCTGTCCTCAGTTGTGCATTACACAGTAGCCGGTATGGCCCAGTGAACACCCACGTATGACCGTTCTGTGCTTGTACACATGAGTACATACACAACCAGCAAGAAGATCCCAGGCCACATGCTGTAGATGGTGTAGAGCTGTCCAAAGAGTGGTGGAGTGGAGTAAAAGTGCCATCCAGGAACCAGTTCTGACACCCAGTGAAGTACAGCAGGTCACGCTGTGTGGCAAATATGAGTATGCAGTCCCCAAATGGACCGCTATCATATTGCTGAAACAGGTCACCGTAGCGGCGTGACTGTATATGACAGTGGGATTGTGAGCTCAGTCATGCTGCTGGGCATTGATGGGCAGCTTCTTGTATCCTGTCGCACCCGCTGGATGGTGTGGCACAGCAGGGCAAGGCTGGCAGCCTGCCAGTGATGGCATCTGTCACCCCAGCTGTGGCCTACACAACAACCTGGTAGTACATTCCAGACTGGTGCATACGTGATCCGCACAACCACCAGCAGACCATGAGCAGCAATCTCCCCTGCATCCAGGACAGTGATTGTGTGGTGGCCAGTATGGACCACATGGTCAACTACAGTGTGTACCCATGCAGAACAGTCATGCCTATGGCCCTGCACAAACCTCCAGTACATTTCCTTGTTTCTCCTTGTCTCTGTGGTACACATAGCCACAGTGAGCAAGAAGTGGTCTCTCCTTTAGGCTTGTGAGGAAGATGCGTCCTCCATTCTACACTTGCTGACACAGGTGACAGCCTTACTTCCCTGAAGCCTGTCTATTTATGGGCGTGCTGTGCAGTCCCTTGCCTGATTGCCTCCACTTTGCTACACGCCTCCACTGCTGTCAAAGGTTAGGTGTCTGCGGACATGCCCCTATCGGCTCCTGCCTGTGCACAATAACATGTAGTTGCCCACTCCCTGTTGCTCTGACCAGCTACTACATGGTCTAGTCCAGCCGTGCTGCTGCCTGGACATGTGAGCTGTGTATCAGTGCAGTGGTATGGTGGAGATCCTGTGCTGGCATCCAGTGTGATACTTCTGCCGGTCTGTGTTACTGGCCGCCGATGGGCCTGACGGGCATGGTATGTATTCCCCACACTATGTCATCCTACTGCTGTGCTTTGCACTGCTGCTGTTAGCCCACCTGGTGTAGCTGCCCACAGTGTTCAAACCCACCGTGGTACTGTCTGTGCGTTCATCAGCAGCACACTAGTGGAGCATGCCACAAGAGCAGTATGCCTGCAGCCTGTCTGGCCAGAGGCCCTTAGCGGCCTGACTGGTGTGTGTGTGTGGAGTGGCTAGGGGGTCTGCAGCTGTCACTATGGTCTGTGTCTTGAGGGGGTTGTAGCCGTTGTGGTTTGCTGTGCATTGGGTACTGTGGTGGGCATGGGTGGTGCGTCGCTGGTGCTGTCAGCATCATGCTATTTTGGTAGTCTCCAAGATGTTCGGTCGTTGTTTTGATCCTGTCGCCCGTACATGCAGGTTGCTGTTATGCACATTCACCACATTCTGCATGTCACCAGCATTGTATGGGTGACCCATCTAATTGCCCATCAGGTGTCGCTGCAGCGTGACATTCCCCACAGTCACCCATGTCACAGGCTCCAGAATTGAAAGGCTCTGCCTGTGGTTCAATTTGGGGAAATAGCTCTTCCCCCATTCTCCACAAAAGCCTCTCAGCTTCCGCTTCCTCTGTTTAGCAAGCCTGACTCACCCTCCATCCTCCCCTGCCTCCTCCTCATTTCCAGTACTTTATCTCACCTTGCACTGGGCCTGAATCCTACACTTATCTAGCATTCGCCAAAGTGGGATATAGAGAAAGACCAAAAGATAAAGCTCTAACAGCAACCATATCATCCAGCTTACAGTTCTAAGCATCAATTATATCTCATCCAGTTCCTATGTACCACAAGCAACGACTTACATACCGGTCCAGTCAAATGTACCTAGCACTAACCATATCTAACCCAGGTCTTATGTACCACAGGCACTGAACTATATACTACACATTGAATTAACAGCTGAATATGGTCCAGTTGTCTAGCTGCACATCTGCACCACACCCAAAGTGATGTGCTGCTGTATGAGCCAAAGTACTGTGCAAACAAACTGAGCGTTGAGTGCAAACTCGTCCCAGTCAACATATGTGCTTGTCTACTGAAACATAGAAACATGGAATTTGGCGCCAGATAAGGACCACTTGTCCCATCCAGTCTGCCCATTCTCCCCATCTACACTATTACCACAGACCGTGCCCGATCTACAGCTCTTTCTCCTCCTCATTTCTTTCCACTATGATGCCTTTGTGCTTATACTATGCATTCTTGAACCCCACCATGTTTTGCCCCATCATCTCTACTGGAAGGCTGCTCCAGCAATCAACCACTCTTTCAGTGAGAATTGCTTCCTCATCTCTCCTTAATCTACCCACCTCCAGCTTCATCACGTGTTCCTTGTTATTGAGTGCATTTTCTTCTGAAAACACTTCCCTCTTGTACCTTATTTACCCGGTGAGATATTTAAAGGTCTCTGTCATATCCCACCTCCTCCCTCTGTTCCAGGGTTTATGTATTGAGGTCCTTTAGTCTCTCCTCATAGAGCTTTTAAAGCAGACCTTGCACCATTTTATTTGCCTTCCTCTAGACCACCTCCACTCTGTACTGTCCTTCTGAAAATGTGATCTCCAAACTGGACATAGTACTCTTGGGGAGGGTCTTACCAAGGATCTATACAGTGGCAACAGCACCTCCCTCTTTCTGCTGATGATATCCCTCCCTATGCACCCCAGCATTCCATCAACCTCCCTACTGCCTTATAAGCACCACCTGGCCACCTTTACATCATCTGATTTGATTACCCCCAGATCTCTTTTCTGCTTGGTGGTCATCAATACCCGCTCCACCCATTTTGTATTCTGCCCTGGGTTTCTGTGCCCAAGTGCCGTATTTTGCAATTTTCTGCATTGAAAACCAACTGTCATACCCTTGACACCTCTTAGTTTTCTCAGATCTCTGCTCATCCCTTTCCAGACACACCGGATGTCCACACCATTGCAGATTTTGGTGGCATCCACAAAAGGCAGACCTACCCTTCAGCTCCTCTGCAATATCACTTATAAAGACACTAATGAGGACCAGTCCCAGCACTGATCCTGAGACACCCAGCTGGTCACCTCTCCTTCCTCTGAGTGAACTCTGCTTACCAACAACCTTTGCCCCTCTATCACATATCTCTAGCCAGTTTCTTGCCCAGTTTACCACCTTTGGACCCACACCTAAGCAGTTCTACCATATATGCGCTGACGATATGGTGTTGTTGCCTCTGGCCCATCCTCCAGTGTTGTGACAGCCTGCCTACAGAAAGACTTTGACTCCGTCCAATGCGGGCTCATCTCAAACCAACTGGTACTAAACTCAAAAACCATCTCCTCACCTTTGGCTCCCGGCCCAAACTCACCGGCTTACTGCACCACCCATGTTCTACACTCTGGACAGCTCCCACTGGAGGCCTGCACTCCTATCGTTATCTAGGTGTCTGGCTTGATCAACACCTTAACTTCTCTGCACACATTGATGCTGTTCACAAAAATTGAACCCTATGTTGGGAGCCCTACTGGAATAAAAATTGCATACCCCTGCCAACCAGGCAAGAAATAGTCAAAAATGATACTCCCTATATTTGACTATGGTGATACTGTCTACTGTGCGGCCCTCAAACCTCCCTAGCAAGGCTGAACCCCCTATTCCTTCTGCTGCTTTCGGCTGGACCGCCCTCCCAGCACCCACCACTGTGTCCTCTACCAATCCTTGAACCTCACCTCTTTACACGAAGATCACGTCACTGCACTAGAACCTCGGCAAGTTCTGGTCACAATCTCTCCCATCCTACCTGTCAGACTCTCTAACTGCCCTACCCCACCATCCTCGCGCTCCATAACAGCAATGCTAGGCTCCTGCATATCCCACATAGATCCACCCGGTCCAGCCAGGCTGCCTTCAGCTTTAGGTTACCCAAACTATGGAATTCCCTGGCAGCCATGTAGACACTCCACAAGTACTCCCAACTAAATGCCCTTCTCCAATTCGCACTTCTCTACCACCTGCTCTTGTAACCCCTCTAACTCCCCCTCACTCCTGTATCCGCCCAGCGTAAGAATCAAGTCTGGTCTCTCCACTGTTTTACCTGCTTCATTGTAAAACACTGTATACTGTACAATAATCTGCCTACCCTCAATTTGTTCCATTCACATTATGTATGTTACCCACTGCAGTTCTATTACTCCTTATGTATGTTGTTTTCTGACTGTACCTTGTTCAACTGTATGTTTTGTTCAGATTGTATCCTGTTTCGCTGTAACCCCAAAACCCCAGGGCACATCTGGAATCGAGCAGTACTCTGCTCAGCTTGCCTTCCTGGTAAATCGTTAAATAAATAAATAAATAAATAAATAAATAAATAAATGTCAAAATGACAGCAGTGTAGTCAAAGTTTGGCATGGCAAGATCTCCAAAGTCATTAGGTGAAATTTTGACTGTCAGAAATTGTGTGTTTTCTATTGGGAATTGCACCGCCTGAACCACCATGCTGGGGCTGCACCCCCACACCCCCTTCTTAAGATATTTAACTCTGAGTCAGAGTTGTTTTGAGGGGACACAAAGGGAAACATTTCACCTTGAGTCTCTCACAGTGACAATCTTGAAACCTGTCAACAGTGTCGCTGGAGGATTCCAGTATTCGCTGTAACGAACGGGGCATACCTCCTAAGTTACCCAACTTGCATATTAGTCTTCTATGTGGAATGGTGTCCAAAAGCCTTACTGTAATCTAGGTAGGTCACATCCATTGCTCCACCCAGATCTAGTTCTTCAGTCACCCAGTCAAAGAAATCTATCATATTCATTTGACATGACTTCCCTCTGAACCCATACTGCCTTGGGTCCTGTAACCGCCTGGATTCAAGATATTCCATAATCCTTTCCTTCAGCAGTGATTCCATTAACCTTCCACCACCAATGTTAGGCTGACTGGCCTATAATTACAAGTCTCCTCCTGCTATCACTTTCACATAGTGGGACTACATCCACTCTCCTCCATTCCTCCAGTACCACTCCTGCTTCCAGTGAGCTGTTACACAGTACTGCCATAGGTGCAGCCAGTATTTTCCTGAGTCCCTTGATACTGTTACATGTGGCTAATCTAGTCCCACTGTTTTGTCCACCTTCAGATTAGTATGTCTCTTCAGGACTCTCACCTCCAAAAGGACTAGAGTCCACTTCAGTCCCTCTCTCCAAAGCATCTGTTGCTTTGTTCCCTTCCCTTTTCTTCTTCTTTGAACACTGAACAAAATATTTGTTCAGTATGTCAACCTTTTCCTGGTTCCTCTCTGCACAGTCGCACCTTCCCTTTTTAACCTTAACCCACGCCTGGTCTCCCCTTTTTCACTTACATACCTACACAATGTTTTTCCCTTTGTTACCTCCTAGGCTATTCTTGCTTCAGTTTGCACCTTTGTGACCCTTACGGCTTTCACTACTTCCTCTGTTTCCCAATGCACCCTACCTCATCCCTCTTCATCATCTTGTACCTTCTGAATGCTAACATTTTTGCCTTTACCTTTTCAGCCATCTTTTTGAGAACCATCTACTTTTGCTCACTTGTTGGACATAGAGGACTGTTGCCTCTATTATGCTCCCTTTATCTTCATTCGCTGTTCCTCCACCCCAACCAGCCCATCCACCCTGCCAGGTCATCCCTGAGGCATTCACCTATCTTTATAAAATCTACCCTCCTGAAGACCAGGACTCTAGCTCTAGAGTGATTTCGCTCCACAGCCATCCTTATATTGAACTACACTGTATGGTGGTCACTGGTCCCTGAGTGACTTCCCACAGTGACAGCTGCAACACTGTCCCTGTTAGTGAGCACCAGGTCCAGTATTGCCCCATCATGAATGGCTTCACTGACAAGTTGCCTGGGAAATGCCCTTGCAGAGAGACCAGGATGTCCCTCCATCTAGCTGAAGCCACTGCTGGGAGACTCCAATCTACATCTGGCAGGTTGATGTCCCCCACCAGCAGCATCTCCCCTTTTCTGCCATCATGCCAATGGCTTTCACCAGTACCTTATCTCATTTCTCCCCAGTGCTGGAGGTCTGTAGATTACTCCAGTGTGAATAATGACTCCATTCACCATCTCTAGTGTGACCCACAGAACCTCTGCCTCACCCTGTATTTCCTGTATCTCCGTCCACTTTTATGTTTTCATTCATAAACCACCACACCTCCTCCCTTTCCTTTCCACCCAGTCATTCCTGAACAGAGTATAGGCTTGGTATAGTAGCGTTCAAGTCATGCTTTTCAGTGCACCATGACTCGGTAATGGCCAAAATATCCAGGCTGACCTCTGCCATGATGGCCTGTAGGTCTGGAGTCTTATTTCCTAGACTTCTAGTATTCACATACATGGTAAGTCTGACTGTAATCTCTTCCTCCCTATCACTGTGGGTGGTCCATTGGTATGCCATCCTAGGCTTTTATTACACCTCAGCAATTTTAAAGTCAAATCAGAAACAGATTTTGAATGGTAATATTGAAGTGGTAAATTCAGTTTTGGCACTTCAGGGACAGTAAGCGTTAAGCACAGTTTACATTTAAAGAATAACAAAAGAACCCCAGGCCAGAGCAATTGCACTGGGGCAATGATTATCCCAGAGGATATCGGCCATACAGTCAAATTTTAAAAGAAAACTCAACTTGCACATACCCCAATAATCAAGTATCATGGGAAGCATATGCAAATGTCCCATGATTTAATTTGGACTGACTCAACTTTAAGCAGAAGTATGTATGGTACCAGAAGGCCTCACAATGCAATCAGCAAAGCTGAGAACAGCAGACACAGACACGTGCTTCATCCTCATTTTGACTGATCAGTGTGCCATATCTGTACCTCAACCAGGGAGAAATAGCCAGCCACCCTAAAGGGGATCTTACTAACATACGAAATTTTGCCAGCAGATAAAGGCTCTAGAGGTCTATCAAGTCTGCTCTGAATGTGCAATTAGCACTCCTTATTCTGCAGCTGCCTCTCCTTCCACCTCCCCCTTCATTAACCCTCCCTTGTCCTGTCCCATCCTCATTTGAAGCAGTCCACTGTTCTACTGATACCACTTCAGCAGGTAACGCATTCCACCCAGCCACCACCCTCTCTGTAAAAAGTGTCTCCTCATCTCCTCCTGAACCTTTCTCACCCAGTCTCATATCATGGCCCCTGGTGGACCTCCCCTCCATTACTTTGAACAGCCCCTCTGTACCTGTCTTGTTTATTCCTTTCATGTATTTAAAGGTTTCAATCATGTCATCCCGTCTCTCCTGTCCTCCAGTAGTACATGTTCAACTCCTTCAACCTCCTCTCTGTTGATAAGTCCCCCCAGCCCCTTGATCATCTTTGTCACCTGCACTGCCCCCTCCAGTAACTTAATGTCCCTCTTCAGATACGGACACCAGTACTGCATGCAGTACTCCAGGTGTGGTCTAACTAATGACCTATACAGTGGCAGAATCACCTCCTCCCTCCCTAGAGATATACCCCTTGCAATACAACCCAGCATTTTGTTGGCCTTTGCAGCTGACTTCCTCTACATTGTGCTGAGTTGTTCATTGACCCTGTAATGAGCACACTCAGATCCTTCTCCTCCTCTGTCTGGGCTAGCTGCACTCCCCTAGCTGGTAACTCCTCCTTGGTTCTTCATCCCAAAATGCAGCACCTTGCACTTTTGGCATTAAAGCCCATTTGCCAGGTGTCTGACAAGGTTTCAAGCTTTGCCAGATCATCCTGCAACCCTACTCACCATCCCCTAGGTCATCCACCACCGCCTACCTTGGTATCATCTTGGTATGATCTTATTGGTTTGGGTCATGGGCAGCACAAAGCAGAGAGAAAAAAGAACAACAAAAGAACCCCCAGAGCAAATAGACTGGGGCAAGGTTATCCTGAAAGATATTAGCCATACAGTAATATTTTAAAGAAAACACAAATCTGTACATACCCCAATAATGCACAGTATCATGGAAAGCATATACAAATGCCTATAAATTAATTGTTTGACTGTTTTACATTTTAGTGCTCATACATAACACCCCCATGCATCATATCAGTTTCTTGCCTGGCAGGGGTTGTTTTATTATTTCAACTCCCATGCCAAAGGATAATGTAAAGGAGTTCTGGGGTTACAAAGCTTTCACATCATCTTCATCTGTTCCTTCAGCAGCTGATCGGATAATAACTGCACTTCAGACACTCAGTCCATCTAACTGCAATGACCAGGTTTACATAGAAGTCCTTAAAAGTTGGACAGCTCCTTCTACATACACTGCATATCTCTCTTCTCTGTCTCTCTCTCTCTCTCTCTCTCTTCCAGAAGCTGGATTTTTTGAGCTTCACTTTAAATACTGCATTTGATCTCTCAGTAAATTGTCTTTTGAACATTGCTGTGCTCAGCTACTTGTGGATATCGTTTCAGTTCTTTGACTCCATTATATTCCAAATTAGTTACCATAAAAACTCAGATAGTATATAAATAAAACAAAACAAAAAACTATAATGCTATCTGTTGTATAAAGTGAAGCATTCAGTTCCAACTTGAGGATTCACTTTTCACATTACCTTTCACTTTGTTTCTTATCTTGTCCTGATAGATAGATAGATAGATAGATAGATAGATAGATAGATAGATAGATAGATAGATAGTGCAGTAGATGTGCAGGAGTAAAAGCCAAAGGTTGTGCATTTGGCAGTGTTTCCTGCAATTTCTGGAAGCTAATTTAACTGTTGAGAACTTAAAGCAAACAAGAGGTACAATACTAACATATAATGCCCTATAAAGGTACATGGCACTGGCATTGTACTAACATATTGAAAGATTGTTTCATATCCTTCTGTACAATTAAGTCCCCATATAGATATTCAATCAGTCAACTAACACTAACAAATAGAATAATAGATAGGTGAGAGTGTATTACAAGGGAGTAATACCATTGAGAAGTTCTGGGGACAAAGGAACCTCGAGAGCGGCCTCGAGGTTCCCTTGTCCCCAGAACTCGAGATGGTATTACTCCTGAGTAATACACTCTCACCTATTTGTTATTGTTTGTAATATAGAGATCCGATTTAAAAATTGTGCAGCTTTTGTGGCATGTTATGAGGTGGATGGGCGTCGCTAGTCTGATGATTCACTCACCGATTGTCAAAGACGGCCCTCGTTCCCCACCCTCTGCTTCGCCCCTGCAGTTTGTTGATTTAGTTTGGCGGAGAGTCCTACCTGGTAGTTGTTTTCATGTTAACTGAAGGGAGGAGCAATCAGATAAGTTGTCCACTGAAATGTTAAAATACCGGGAAAGAGCGAATATGAGATATACCCCAAGCTAGAGAACGCCGCCATGTTTTTGAAAATGTTCAGCCCACCCACCAACTGAACGCAGCCAATCATGAGTCGCAGCCTGATAAATTGTTCAAACTGAGTGGTGAAGAAGCTAGCTAGTGCTGAGCGCGAGTGGCAGTGTGTGCTTGCAGCTTTTGTGTAGGATCTGATAATACTTTGGTCACCGATGGAACGATAGTATTATTGGCAGTGAAGTGTATTATTGGGGCTGAAGTGTTCTGTTAAGGAGAACTGCTATGTATTACAAGAAATTTTTGAACTGAATTCAGTACTATTATTTTCATGATCCATATATTACAGTTAACTAAACAAGCCCAAATATGCCCTCCCTGTAACCTAGGATACGTATTTGGACAATTCTAGATAGATTCTTTAGACTACTGCAGAGCATATAAACACCACATCTTGGAGTGACCTCACATCCCTACTCCATCCCTCTCCACCCGTTTCACTGGCTAGCCATGGCTTGCATACTGAGTGAGCAATTAAAATGACTTCAGAAACATAGAAACATAGACTTTGGGCAGATAAGGACCGCTAGGCCCATTCTAGTCTGCCCATTTCCCTACCTACAGGAGAGGCCTAGATCCTAGTTAACCAACAGCCTATATCTTCTCCTGCCCCCCACAAGAATTGCCTTATGTCTGTCCCATGTATTCTTGAATTCCTCCCACAGTTTTAGACTACTCAACTTCTCAGGAAGGCTGTTCCATGCATCCACTGCCCTCTCTGTGAAATAATAGTTCCTCACATTGCCCCTGAACCGCCTCCTTCTATCTTTAAATTGTGTCCCTTGTTCTTGCAAGTCTCTTTTCTGAAAGATGCTACCCTCTTGGACTTTGTTGATTCCCTTGAGGTACTTGAAAGTTTCTGTTATGTCCCCCTCTCCCTTCTTTCCTCAAGGGTATACATATTAAGCTCCTTAGTCTCTCCTCATTACAGCTTCTCTTGCAGACCCTGCACCATTTTAGTTGCCCTCCTCTGGACTGCCTCTATCCTCTATGTCCTTGTGGAGATGGGGTCTCCAGAACTGGACATGTATTCCAGATGGGGTCTCACCAACTGTCTGTACAGAGGGATAACAACTTCCTGTTTTCTGCTGCTGATGCCTCCCTATACATCCCAGTATACCCCGCCCTCCCTACTGCCTTCTCACATTGCTTGCTAACCTTAAGGTCATCTGATGTGATTACTCCCAGGTCCCTTTCCTGTTTTGTTGTTGTTACTACCTCCCACCCATTGTGTATTCTTCCCTGGGTTCTTGTTTCCCAGGTGCATTATTTGCACTTTTTGCATTGAATCCTAGCTGCCATACGTCTGACCATTCCTCCAACCTTGCCAAGTCCCTTTTCATCCTTTCCACGCCTCCTTGTGTATCAACCCTGTTGCAGATCTTTTTGTCATCTGCAAAAGGCATACTTTCCTTCCAGTTCCTCTGCAATGTCACTGATGAAGACATTAAAGGACTGGACCCATACTGAACCTCCTGCGGTACCCCACTAGTAACCGCGCTTTCTTCAAGTGGACTCCATTCACAATTACCTTTCTGTGTCCTGTTGTCCAGCCAATGTTTTACACAGGCTACCACCCTGGGACCCACTCCCAGGCTGGTTAATTTGACTAATACTCTTTTTGTGGGACTGTGTCAAATGCCTTGCTAAAGTCTAGGTAGGCCATGTCCACAGCCCCTCCCTGGTCTACTACTTTGGTCACCCAGTCAAAGAAATCTATTAGATTCGTCTGACATGACCTTCCGCTGTGAACCCATGCTGCCTTGGATCCTGTGCTCCACTGACCTCTAGGTGCTCAACTATTCTTTCCTTCAGAAGTGACTCCATCACTTTCCCTACCACAGAGGTCAGACTGACAGGTCTGTAGTTTCCTGCCTCTGTCTTGGTCCCACTTCTGTGAGGGGAATCACATCCGCCTTCCTCCAGTCCTTGGGTACCACCATCCTCCATGATTTATTAAAAGAGTAGCCAGTGGTTTCACTAGTTCCTTCCTTAATTCTTTTAGAATTCTCGAGTGAATTCCATCAGGACCCATTGCTTTGTCCACATTCAGTTTTAGGAGTTCTTGATGAACCCTTTCTTCTGTGAAAGGACTGGGATCGACCCCCTATCAAGAGGTGCTTCTGTTAATTGAATTAGGCACTTCCCCTCCTCTTTGTGAATACTGAGCAGAAATATTCGTTCAGTATTCCTGCTTTTTACTGTCCCCTCTGCCCACCCACCGCTCATTCTATTCAGCCTCACAGACTTTCCTAGCCCAGTGCCGGTAGCTTCATTTTTATGCAATCAGCTGTGAATATAAAATGTACAAAGAAAGCTGGAGGTGGCCAGTAATTAGCAATGACTCACTGTGCAATGCTAACAGATAGCTAGGATTTTCTATTTTGAGGAAAACATGATGAGGGAGGGACACAGTAAATACAGGACTGTGAGGATGAAAAGTTGGGGAGAGAGCTTGACCACCCCATAATTACACCCCAGTGTACAGTTAAAAATAAATTACAGTACTATGGTTATTGAATATATGTTTTAAGTGAATATGTGAATGTTAAATTTTAGAGAGAGACACAAAAATTAAAGTGCTGAAAAATATGAATCCAGTTTCCTCAGGTGTATTCAGCAGACTCTAATCATTCACTTCAAAACCTGGTTCCTTTGAAGATACCCTTTACTAAAATGGTTTTACTGGCACAGCTGCAGGAAGCCAGAGCAACAGAAAACTGTCTAAACAGAAACAGTGTCATATAGGGTTGCAGGAAGAGCTCCTGCAATTGAAGACATTTCATTTCTGGTACAGAATGCCAGATCAATTGAGGAAAATGAACCTGGTAAATAATTCTAAATGTTGGAGATGCCTCCAGCATGAAGAGTACATTCATACACATTATTTGGTCTTCCCTAAACTGATGATCTGCTGTGGTCAGCTGTAATCCTGACTTTGGGTGTATTGTAGAGTCATATACATATGGATGCTTCCTCATTATACTGGGCAACACCAACAAACTTTCAGTTCAGCAAAAACCCTTCACGCCTGGTTTATGGCATCTATCACTGAAGTCAAATGACTAGTGTATAGGAAGTGGAGGTCAGAAAGTATTCCCACCATAGCCGAATGGTCAGATAATATGCATAAGCTTGCTGGTCTATAACACCTCTCTTTAGCCATGGATAAACTAGTAGTTTTGATTAAGTGTGGGGGCCTTATCTATCCTGATCCCCATATAGTCCTTTCTGCTACTTTGTGGATATACTCCTTACACACCTTACAGTTCTCAGATTGAACTGTGATCCCTAGACACAGAGATACTACCCCTTACCCCCCACACACACACTCAACACGGCTACTCCTTGTATCCATATCTTTTTACCCTCACTCTGTCACACATATTACTTGTTATATTGTTGACTTAATCGCTTTATCTATTTTGATGTACTTATTGTTTGCACTGAATGTTTATTCAGGTTGGCTTTCATGTATTTCTTCGTGATTGAGGTGAAGTCTACCAGAGGGCTGCAGCTTTGTAACCAGTTTAATGAGAAGGGATTGTAGGTCTTCATTTGATGTTAATGTGCTACTTGTGAGACCCTTATAACTATTAAGTGTCAGTGTCAGTGGCTCAGCAGGTAGCACACTCGGCTCTGAGGCTGGGAGATCAGAAGGTTGTGGTTCTATCCCACACCAGGCACTTGGGTTAATATCCCACATTGACACTGAGTGCAGCATGAGGGGGTGCTGCACCCTGAGGTGCCGCCTTCGGATGAGACATTAAACCGAGGTCCCATCTGCCTGTTCTGGTGGTAGTTCAGGTGGATGTTAAAGATCCCATGGCACTTCTTGAAAAGAGTAGGGAAGTTCCCTGGTACCTGGCCAAATTTCTCCATTCACTACAAAATACCACCAACAGCTTAATCTGGTTCATGGTCAGTTGGCATTCATCTGTATCCTCCTGGGTCATGCCTGAAAATACGCAGAGTTTGTCTTGTGCACCTACCCAGTCAACAGAAAATAAATAAATAGAAAATAAATGTTTCTTTGTATTTAGGAATTAGCTTTGTAATCCAAGGAACTATTGTTCCCCAAGTCCAAAGAATTCATGGCACCACTGGTATGTTATAAGTCATTACAATGTATGTTAAAAAACTCAATAAAATATAAATTGGAAAATAAAACAAACAGAAACAATATATCAAAGGTATGAACTTGATGCCCATTCACTTTAAGGGGCAGTAGCATCAAAGGTGTTTCCATCCTTTAAATTCCAACAGTACTGACTTTTATTTGGAGTTAGAGAACTTTGAAATGTATCTACTAGTAGAGGTTAACCTCTGAAAATTTGAAATAGACCAGCTTATAAAATTTGAAGGTCTGCACATGAAGTTAGTTTTCTTAATAGAAGGTGGCACTTTTAATAAAAAGAAAAAATACTGAAAAGCAGCATTTCAAATTAAATTTGATAAAATACAATTTCAGATATAATTTGCAGTTTGAAGCAATTTCAGAAAAACTGTGGAAATTCTGGAAATATCCAGAAATCACTGGCCCTAATGATCACTCCATTATGACATCATAACTCAAACTTATTTTGTTGATCCCATCCACCCTGAAAGGAACCAGCGCCTATTGAGCAGCACAGTTTTCATAGAACTCATCAAGGCTTTTAGTGCTGAACAAATACAGACTTTGTCAGCAGAAAAGGACCACTTGGCCCACCGGTTTGCCCAGATGGTTCCTGCTTAATCTGTCTTCCCAGACTTTAAAAAGTGCAAATAAGGCCAGCCTCCTCCTGCCTACTTTCTAATACACCCCTGGGCCTATCCACACATGTTTGAAGCCTTCCACTTTTTGGCTTCCATTACTTCAGCTGGCAGTTTGTTCCAGGCGTCTACCACCATTTCAGTGAAGAACTATTTCATCACATCTCTCTTAAACTTACTCTCCCATCAGCTTAATCACATGCCCCTGGTCATGGTGCTATTTCTCATTTGAAAGAAAGTCCCTCCGGCACATTGTTCACTCCTTTTAAGTACTTGTAGGTCTCTAATATATCACCTCTCGTTCTCCTCTCTTCCAAGGTCTACATGTTGATATCCTCAGTCTCTCCTCATAAGGCTTCTGGGAAACCCCAACACTATTTTAGTTGCCCTCTTCTGGACTGCCTTCACACAGTCTATGTGTAATCCCCCACCACCTCCTCCGTGTGGCTTTAGAGGACTGGTCCAGCTAAAAGACTTTTCCCCCAGCCCTTCGAATTCTGGTAGTGGGGTCCAGTGGGAGCATAAACAAGGGTGGACATTGCTGCTGCAGCAGGAAGAAGATGAGAAAAAAACAGCAAGAATGTGTTTTGCCCAGAAATAGATGAGTCAATCAACAGAGGGCCTGGGAAGGTTACCAACCCTACATATGTCTTTTTCTTTTTCTTTTTTCACTTTTACCTTTTATTCCTAGGCTGCAGCAGACTCTTCTGTCACCATTTTTTCTGTCATCTCCAACCTCTCACAAGACATCTGCCTCAGAATCCCCCATGGATTTCCCCTGTGGTAGGGCCAAGGAGGAGGACTGTCTTACCCACTCCAGAACACACATCCAGAAGCAGGTAGAGTCCCAAGTGGTGGAATAGGTAGTAGTGGGTGAGAGGGGCTTCATATGCCTCTTCCAATTTTCCTTTTTCTGGTCCCTCCAAAACCTGCAGTGTACAATGATGCTGGTTGTGTATGCATGTGGAGGTGCATAAGTACTACAGGGTCAGCTGCCAGCCATCCACTTGTGAGTTGCACCTGTTGCCCTGCTACATGCCTTTCCCTGGTGGCAGTGTAGGACCAGTGCAGCTAGTCCCTACTTTTTTTTGTGCACTTTATTTAAACAACTTCAGCAGTACATAAGAATACAGACATATACTATGGTTAAAAAAAAGTAAATCATTAATGTTACAGGCTTCCGTGTCATACACAATCTACCAGGGATCGACAAATCCATAGCCCACGGCGTCGGGCCACAGAAATTACATTTGGACAAGCAGATTTTCATTTTCTGCTTGTCCACGGACAACTAACACAGAAAGTTATTTCACACATTTCTGCTTGCCTGCTGTGTGTTTTCGTTGCCCCACCACTAGGTGCCACCGTGTTGCCGTCAAGCTGGTCTGTGACTGTGTCACATGGTGCTGAGACTGCACTCACAAGAGATCAGAACAGAATTGAGAGCGCTTGTTGTTGCGGTTGTAGTACCAAGGACCTGCCTGATTCTCTCTTCACCCATCGCACAGCTTCAGTGATCCAGGACTGACAGGTGAGTCATCGAATCTATATGGAGAGTACCCATCAGTCCTTGGAATTGGTCGCGTGCTGGCGGGGCAGGAAGTTCCCGGAGACAGAGCAGAAGACTGTGGTTCTGAGCACCATAATTTCGTTGTCTGTTGTTGTAATAGATGGGACGGAAATGATTTTCTATGCAGTGCGCCTAGTTGACTAGTACTAACAAACTATATATAGGGGTTTAAATAATTCTATTTCTTTTCTGAGCGAGGAGCAAACAATGGACATTAAAACATGAGGCTGTGAGTCTGAGATGAGTTAGTTTTGTGGGAGGTGGGTTAGCGACTGGTAGGTCGGACAAACTGACAAACTCAAGGAGACTCGAGAGACTGCATTGCAGTTAGTCAGCAGCGTGCATTAATTACCAAAACAATACAAAAAGAAATTAAAACAAGGATTACTTTCTCTGCCTTTTGGCATTGTGAAGAGGGTTCTCTCCTAGACTAGACTGAGTGTACAGTCAGTCGGGGCTAAAATTGGAAATAAAGTAAATCGGGGGTAGGGTGGTGTTCTTGTCCTAACTAATGTGAACTGAAGTTGGACAACATTGAGGAGAGAGGGATAAGCATTGATATGAGAGAAAAATATCTCTCACTGACTTAATCCACTGAAACAGGGCAGAGCACAGCAGTTTGAATTGAACAGTGTTTTTTAGGGTGGTCTGCTTGGAGTGGCTGGAGCCTGAGATCTAATTTGGGTTGTGTGTGCGTGCCATAACTGAATTGCCACAGCAGTTTGCACTGCAGTGCAGCCATCTAAGCAGTAATAAGAAAGTGGAAGTAACTGAATACAGAAATAAAATAAGAACAGGTTAAGAGGCAGTTGAAAGAGGAGAAAAAGAGACTACAGGGTGTTGTGTGGTAAACCAGGAGTAGGTGATTGTGATGGTGACCTGATCTGCCCCTGCCCGTGCATGCCCACCCAGTGTCCTGTAGCTGTCTGGCTTCAATGTTAAAGACAACAAAAATAAATAAAATAAAAAAAAAAAAACACAGGAGCCTATATCAGCCTAACAGAACAGTAGTGTGTGTGGCCTGGGCTGTATTGGGAGGGAAAGAGGAGTGTCCCGCCACCCAGTGTGTCCTGCATTAAATATAGGAAAATATTGTTTTTCCTGATTTATGAGATTCTTTTACAGCTACATCCATCCATCTTATTAAATGATAGTACCATACAAGCCCTGGCACACCATAATTTATTTTAGTGATTTGGTTGAAAATTACCATTGAAATGCATTGGACTACCACTCGGAACTGTGGGACTACCATTTTGGTCAAGGCCAGTTGTCCTGGACTAGCATGCCATTCTGAAATTTGTCGATCCCTGCAATCTACCCCCACCCAAACCTTCTTTTATAGGGCTATTTTCCCCATCAAATTGTATTAAGGGTATATCTTAGTTCTACCTCAGATATTCAGAACAATACTTTTCTGTGCCATTTATTCTAAGCAGAGCCAACGCCATTCAACATCTGTCTCCAATACTCTCCCTAATTTCCTCTCCATTCCTCAGAAGGCCGGAACCAGGGTTGTAACAATGCCTTCTCAACTGGAGACCATATCTCATTAAAAATACCTAGTTGCCCTCTAACAGAGTACTGAATCTTTTCATATTTCATGCAATCTAAGAATGCATTTGTCCACTCGGCTGTAGTTGGAATAGAGTTGAGCCTCCAGTGCATAGCCAATACCTTCAACCCCATCACATTTCCTAACCTTCATAAAGTAAACCCAGGTTTAGTTTAAGTTTTCTTCCTATCTGGTTCAACCGGGGCAAGCCAAGGAGAATTTCCACTGGATCCAGCCTAAGAGGCATGTTCACTATTTTAGAGAGGATTTTCTGCACTCCCAACCAGAAGTTTTGGACCTGGTTACATTGCCAGATCATATGATAAAATAACTCCATTGTGGATTTGGCATTTAGGACAAAGGGGAATCCTCTTGGTTAATTATGTGTGCCAACCACGGAGTATGGTACGCTCTGTGTAATACATTGAATTGAATGGCCTTAGCTCTGTTATTTACTGAACATTTGAGACTGTTACTTGGAATCGAAACCATTCCCTCCAGCCAAGCCATCTGGTAATAAATCAGATTCCCATTTGGCCTTGGTGGCCTCCATATGATCCGGTAGAGCCCTATTAATAATCTATATGTTCATCTTAGGGTTTAAACAAGGTTGATTTGATTGCCCCAGAATAATTCCTCTAATGGGAGTGCCCCCTTCGTTGGTTCACTCTGCTGCTTAATACCTCATATGCCTCCTTAATTTTAACATATTGAGGAAGGTGAGATTTGTTAATATACTTATTTTCAACAATATTCAAAAGAGCATAAGCTCCTGTCCTGTAAAATATGTTGAATCTGAGAAATACCCCAATAGCCCACCTTTTCAAGACTGGATTATCCCATATGGTCATTCCCTTCCCTGCTGTAAAAGCCTGGTAAGTGGAGCTTCAGGGACAAACCAACCTTCACCCTATCATATTATGTGCAAGTTTCCATGCTTCCACCGTATTCCTTGTGAAGGGATTGAGAGGCTTGGGCAAGGACTCCACCCCGCCACAAAGTGCAAAGAAACGATGGTACATCAAGGATCCTCCGAGGTCTCCATCCTCACCCAGGCCAGCTGAACCTCCGGTTCTTCAACTTATCCTGAACATGAGTGACCTGAGCTGCCACCAATAATGTCTCACACTAGGAGGCCTAGACCGCCTGTCCTTTGGGGCTTCCACAAAAGTGATTTCTTAATCCTAGGTCTCTTGTTATTCCAAAGGAGTTGTGTGATAGCACCTTCTATGCTGTTAAAATATTTTTGGGGAACCTTCAAGGAGACCACCTGAAAAATGTAAAATTGGCACAGAACTGCCATTTTATTAAGTTTACCCTCCCTAGCAGGGTCAAAGGCAATGCCCTCCATGAGAGGCAGTTATCTTTTATTTTAGAAATCAACCATTTCATGTTAATTGCAATCATTGAGGAAATCTTAGAAGGATTTGAATACCCAAATATTTTAATGATTTAACTGGGTGTATTATGTTTTGAGCTATTGAGATTGGACCCTATTCTTCCCCACAGGTAGCCATTCACTCTTGCCCCAGTTGATCGTATGTCCAGAGAGTGGACCGTATGTATCAAAAAGTTGGGTCAATGCCAATGCTGCCTCTCCTGGAGAATTCAGAAATAGCAGGACATCATCTGTGAAGAGTGAAATCACATGTTCCTGACCCTTCCATGTGAAACGTCAGATTCTAGGGTGAGATCTAATGCTCTGTGAGAGCTCAATAGAAAGAACATATATTAAAGAGGATAGGGGCACCCGGCTGGTTCCTCTCGCAACGCAGTATTTGGGCTTTTGGGGCTCAATACTCCCAACCATTTCATTATTTTAGGGCCCAGACTGAACTTCCACAGAACTGCCATCATGAAGGGCCATTCGACATGATCAAAGGCCTTCTATGCCGAGCGATAGCAGACCCCCCTTCTTCCTTTGACCATACTTGAACTATGTTGAGGACCCATCTGATGTTATGCTTAACCTGCCTACCACGGACAAAACCTCCTTGATCAAGGTGAACCAACTTGGGAAGGACACCTTCCAGCCTATTGGCTAACAGCTTTGCTAGGATCTTATAATCAGCATTGAGTAAAGAAATTGGGTAGTACGAGGAGCACCACAGTTTTTCCCTTCTTTAGGTAAAATAGTAATTGTGGCTAGTTCCTGTGAAGGAGGTAAAGCTCCCTCCTCCAAGGCTTCCTGTATCATTTCCTTCATTAGAGAGCCCAACTCCTCCCATAGCAATTTATAAATCTCTGCCGGGATGCCATCAGGTCCGGTGCTTTCCCTCTTAATCTTCCAAACCGACTCCTTCAATTTCTCCAAAGTTATAGGGGCATCTAGATTATCAAGGTGTAAGTCACCCACTATGGGTAGAGTAATAGTCTTCAGAAATTCCTCCGGGTCAGCTCCTAGGGTACTCAGAAGTATACAATTGGGAGTCATATGATTTAAAGGCATCATTTATTTTCCACTGGTCATGAGTAATCACCTCTCCAGCCACCTCCACCCAAGAACAGTCCTTCCCGCTCTCTGATTTTTAACTAATCCCACCAACCACTTCCCAGCCTTGTCCCTTTGAAATAGGAATATGATTTGATCAAATTTAGGGCTCTCTCAATTTGCAGAGTAGAAATTAGGTTTAATTCACTTTTTCAAGCTTTTAGTTCAAAACGTTTAGAATGATCAGGTATAGCCATCAAATCTTTCTCTGATTTCAGGATTTGGGTCTCTAGTTCCTGTTCCCTTTTATTAATCATTTTTCTTTTGTGGGTGGCATATGAAATTGTTTACCCGAATACTAGCCTTGAGAGTCTCCCATACAGTATTGTCCTAATGTCTGTGTCTCCCTTTGATTCACCTGAAGAAAATCTGAGATGTGTCCTTTAGCTGATGGAGAAAATCTGAGTGCCCCAGTAGAATAAGGTCCACACGACACATGGGAACTCTCTTGGGTTTCTCCCTCCTCCATAATCACTCTCAAGGGCATGGTCTGAGATCAATAATGGACCATATTCAGCTTCCATGACACAACCCAGTCTAGACTTTGTTAAAAACATAGTCTAGCCTTGTGTAGAGTCTATGAGTGTGAGAATAAAAGGCTTCTCTAGAGGAGGGATGGCAGAATCTCCATGCCTCCTGCAGTGATCTCCCAGTCATCATTCGGTGTAGGTTTTGACACTTTTAGGATAGAACCTTTCCTCACCCCAGAATAATCTAAGAGTGGGTCTCAATATGTATTCATGCCCCCTATAATGATATCATCTGGGAATGGAGCCAGAGTGGTCCCCAGGTGGGTAAAAATCCAGGAATCTATATTCGGGCCATAGACCGAGACCAGAATAGTAGGGGTACCTCCCAAGTCTACCACCACCACCACCTATCTTCCTGAGGGTCAGTCAATGAAGACAGGATTTTATGGGGAACCCCATTCTTATCCATAGTGCAACACCACGGGCTTCAGAGGTGAACGGCAGCAATCAGCATACTTCCCCATGAGCGACATAGACCCTCTAGTTCCATATTGGTAGAGTGCAGCTCTTGTAGAAATACAATATCCCTTTCATTTTATGTTTAATTTCAGTATATACCTTTTCCTTTTTATCACCGTACAGTAGCCATTAACATTCCAAGATATTAACACAATTTTAGCCATTTGGAGTTCAGGATAAATTAATCGACATAGCCAGCCCTCCACATATAACAGCATACAACCTTCTTTCCACTGCTGAGAAACATTTTAACTTTTCCATAAAACCTTTGAATTAATTAACTCCAAACCCCCAAATAATGCAATTTATGAACAGTAACAATATTTCCTTCCCCTCCCACCCACCAAACAGACAGAATAGACAAAATACCCACATCTCCTTCCTAGCCCCATAATAAAGGCCCAGCTTAGAACTACCTCTACTTCTCATGGATTGAGCATCCATCCCTTGCAAACTTTTACACTAAATGTATACTGAATACAAAACTTAGTAAGCCCTCTTATATATCATAATAAAAAAAAAACACAGCTGAGGGGAGCATAAAACTGAAATTATTGTGTATGGAGGATCTTTGAGGTCCACTGCCCCTACTGAGAACAAACTAGGGCAGAGGGCTCAAAACAATGGATTTTTCAACATTATCCCAAGTGCTCTTACTAAAACACAAATTAAATTGATCCTCCTTCCAAGCCCTTACCTCCAGGGCTCAAGATAACACAGTGGTTCCAGCCCAGGACCAAGCATAGACCAGCTTCAGACGATACTCGCTTCCCCATAAACACTAAGTACCTCCTACATATCTTTATATATTGTATCCTAAGTCAACATGTATTTGGCGAGGTAAACTTCACCCCATGTCCCTTATGGAATTACCAACACAGATCTTGAGATAGAAACAAAAATGATAAAAAATAAAAAAAACAGAAACAGCCATCCATAACTCGTGGCTAAGTGAGTTTTAAAACTGTTAATGAGTCATTGATTGTCCCACCACCTTTCGAGTTGAAGGCCTTCAAATACAATCCAAGAAGGAGAGGAAGGAGAACCCCGAATCCAGTCTTTATAGGCCCCTGATGGAGTTATGACCAGAGAATCACTTCCTCTCCGAGTCAAAGGAAGACAGTACCTTTAATCAGGACAATCCAGTCATGTGGCCTTCTGTTTTTCCATATCTCTGACATATTCCATGGTAGCCATTGGGTCAGTGAATGCCTTCAAGTTACCCCAGAGCGATCACGATCAGCTGGGCCAGGTAGAGCAAAGAAAAAGGGCAGTTGATTGAGTGTAGCACTCAGTGAACCTCCGTAAATGCCTAGCGCTGCAGTTGAAGGAGTCGAGAGTAGTCATGATAGAGACTCACATGCCTTTGCTGCTAGAGAATGACGCCAACCTTCCTTGCTGCTTCCAGGACTAGCACCCTATCTTGATACCTTATGAATTTTACAATGATGTGTCTGGGCTTCTGGTCTGGATGTGGTTTCAGCCCCGGAGCTCTATGGGCCCTTTGAATCTCCAGGAAATATCTTGGGGAAGGTTTAAATCATTTTAAGCCAGTCTTGGAGATAAGTGATGCAATTTTTTCCTCAATGCCATCCAGAAGGCCGATAATCCAGACGTTGCAACAGCGCTCTCGGTTTTCATGGTCATCTAGTGAATTTTTAAGGTAATCATTTCTTCAGAGCTTTAGCCAGTTTGATTGCTTGTGAGGAGAATTTGTGTTCTTGATCACTGAGGTGTTGCTCTAAATCTGTCAAGCGCCGTTCATGTGTCTCTACTTGTGCGATGTAGCATTAACAGCCTGCTGCAAATTTTGAATCTGGGCAGTTACATTCTCAAAGCCTGCCTCCATTCTAGACCCCAAGTCATATTTCAGGTCTTTAATGGGGTTCTCTAGTTGCAGGTACCCCTCAGCCATGGCTTGATGTGATTTAGATTCTGGATTCTCTCTGCCGAGGTTTCCCTCCATTGGCTGTAGAGATTTTCCTGGTTGGGTCACCTGTGAGCTTCCGGAGAGTTATCCGTTGTGTGGGGCCTTTGATAGAAGGATTCTGAGGCCGATTTAAAAGCTATCTGAGATTGCTTTTTCCTGATTTTTGCTTGGACGACATCAGCAATTTGTCCTTGTTCTTTTCTGGTAATGAAGGTGGGAAATGAGTTACAATAAGAGGATACTGCAAGGGATGGTTGCAGAGCTCTAACTTTATGCTGCCCTCTTGGCTCTGCTGCTAGGCCACGCCCCCAGCTAGTCCCTCCTTACCAGCAGAGGAGAGCAGTCAGACAGTCAATCCTGTCCCTTCCCGCTTACCTGTAGAAATCCAAATATGGATACCCAAACATTAAATTGTCAAGATAAATTCCTGGGCTCTGATTGGCCAGTGCTGAGCTTCAACAGTGATGTTATCCCAGCGCAACATCATACCTATTCAAAAAGCAACTAAAATGTATTTTAAAATTTGATATTTTTTTACAAGCAAGCTATTTATATAATTGTAATAATGCACTCCATGGCATGGGTCATGGTGAAAATGTCACTCACCTAGAAATAAAGCCTGCAACCTTGTGCCCAACCACTTTAGCATGATGTTATCCCAGCACAACAAATGCCTGTTGTGTATCAGTTCTTAATTTTATTACGCATAGGAATCCATTTCCATTTCAGACACTCTGGTGAGATTCTCCAAGGGCTACGAATTCCACTTTAACCTGTGGTGCGTCGAACCATGGTCACAGGGCTTGTAAGTATTCTCCCAAACGGTGACAGGGATTTTGATCCTATGCACTAATGACTGCAAGTTAAACCAAGTTTTCCTGGTTTACCTTGCTGCAATCTCAGGTACCCTTTTAGTGGGCTTGCACCAAATATTTGCACAAGCTGCCATAAATCAAGAAAGTGTCGTAAATGCATCCAGTCTTCCAGAACTGGGTGCAGTGTACAGTAAAGTTGTTGGTGAACCCAGCCAACAAATGGTTTGATGCAGAGCTTGATGCAAGCCCTGTGTAGCCTTTTTATGAATCCAGCCCTGTCCCTTTTCAGAATTCCTTTTTTGAGGGAGGGGACTAGTGAGATCAATGTAAAAAATTCAGATTGATTTGTGTGGCAGCATGCTTTATTCAAGCAGTACTGTCATCACTTATCTTGCATAACAACATGGAGGATAATGTATGGAAGCCACACAAACAAGCCTGTGTCTGCATCAAATGGTTATCGGGTTGCCTTAGAAAACTAAGATAAAGGCACAGGCTTGTCTATATAGGTTACCTATAAATTATGTTTTATAACATATGAGAATCATGCCCATTTCAGACACTCCACTTCCTTTTCAATGAACTGATGGCTGTGTGTGTGTGTGTGTGTGTGTGTGTGTGTGTGTGTGTGTGTGTGAGGGGTTAATTTGAGGATAGGTGGCAGGCTCGAATTATTGATTCAGTGTGTGACCAGCAACTGCAGTTGTTTCTGTAATTCTATTTAAAAAATCTTTTGTCTTCATTGGCTAGAAAAAGGCCATGTGTGGCATTCTAAATTGTTGTGCTGCAGTGGTGACATCAGTATTGCAGCACAACAACATACTGATGTCAGTACTGCAGCATAATAGCCCCATTCTAGGTATGGATTTCTGTATGGAACAACATTCCATCAAACGCTGTATAATGATGTTACTTTGCTAAATAACACCCATCTTTCATTCAGGGATTACTTGTGTGACAGGGTTCCAACATGCATAATACTACAATTTCTTTATTTACAGTATGCAGTATGTACCTATATCTGTATGTATATATTTGAAAAACTGGTTGCCGGAATCATAAACAGACCCTAGAAGGGACAAAAAGCTGGTTAGAGGGTGGATATTACAAATAATATGATAACACAATGGTGCATGGTCAAATTTTCAATAAATGTGATCATACATAAAAGAACACAACTTATATTGTCAATGCAAAGAAAAATATCGTTATAAATGATCATTCTTGAAAAGGTTGACATCATCATGAATTGCAGAAAACAAGACCAGATTCATGAATGGAAATGCCAGTGATAATCATTAAAGTTGTATGTAACTGAAGCAATACGTGCATCACTCTGCTTCATTAACATCATAGTAAAGGGAGTCCATCACATTTCACACTCACATATTGCTCCAATTGTATGGGTACTAAGTCATATGTCTGTGAGTTGTGGCTCTTCTGAACATCCCTCAGGTGCAGGCAGTTTGTCACCTTTCACAAGCATACATTACCCCACCTTCCATATTGCACCACTGAGTCCATGTTTTTCTGCTGTGCATCCCATCCAAGATGCAGACAGTCCATCACTTTTCACCAGCACATATTACAACCCATGCTAAGTACCTTGTTATCTCACTGTGTCAGTGTGGGTTCTCTTTGTTTCACTCCCCAAGTGCATGCATCCTCTCACCTTTCATCTGCACATATTTGAACACCGTGATAGGTACCATGTTACTGCACAGTCGGTGAGGATCTTCTGAGACTCCTTCCAAGTGCATGCTGTCCTCACCTTTCTCCATCAGATATTTACACAGGTGATGGGACCATGTCACCCATCTGCTTGAGTTTTTTCTTCTGTGCCTCTTTCTAAACAGCAGACACCCCTCACCTCACACACACACACACACACACACACACACACACACACACACACACACACACACATATGACTCCTGTGATAGGTATCATGTTATCCTCTATGTTGGTTTGGTGTTCTGATCATCACATCCACCTGCAGGTGGCCAGTCACATTTTACCAGCACGTATTTGAAAATGGGTACCATATCACCAATTTATTTGAGTTTTGTTCTCCTGTGCCTTCCTCCAAAGTGCAGGCAGTCCCTCAACTTTCACACACACATATGGCACCACCATGATGGGTAACATGTATCCTCTATGTCAGTTTGGCACCTCTGACAATCACTCCTGACTTGCAGGAGGACCCTCAACTTCACTGGTATATGTTTGACAAATGGGTAATGTGTTGCCAGGCTGTGTGGGTCTGGGCTCTTCTGGTCACACCTCCCACCATGGGCACCACCGCTCGCCATCACACATTTAGTACCATGATGGGTGCCATGTTACCGACTCCTTTGTAAGTGTTGTTCTGTCTGACCATCCCTTCCAGGTGCAGACAGTCTCTTGCCTCTCCCCAGCACATACTGCACCAATGTGATGGGTACCATGTTACCCTAATGTGTAAGTGTGGTTCTTATTTCATCCCACCATAGTGCAGGCAGTCCCTCACCTTTCACCTGCACATACTGTAACACTGTGATGGGTGCCATATTACCCCACTATGTCTGTGTGGCTTTTCTGACAACCCTTCCAGGTACATACAGTCCCTCACCTTCCTCCAGCACACAGCACACCACCATGATGGGTGCCATGTTAGCCTGCAGTGTTTGCGTGGTTCTTTTGTGCATCCCTTCCAAGTGCAGGCAGTCCTCAACTTCCACCAGCTCACAGAGCACCACTGTGATGTGTGCCATGTTAGCCTGCAGTGTTTGTGTTGTTCTTCTGTGCATCCCTCCCAGGTACAGGCAGTCTCTCACCTTCCTCTAGCACACAGCACACCACCATGATGGGTGCCATGTTAGCCTGCAGTGCAAGTGTGTTTCTTCTGTTACAATAGCAAAATGTCACATAAGGACTGTAGTGCTCACACTACCACAATATTACTGTTACTGTGAAATTGGGCACTAACCACCTCATATAACTTGGCACCACAGGAGTCCCATTTCTTGTTCAAACAATATTTTATTAATAGTTCAAAATCAGCATCCTAAAACTGCTCATAGAAATTACTGGACCCATAATGCCTGACACACTTGAGATTATCCCATCCTTTCTCAAAGGCAATGTCTACTAATCACTCCTACCTTTAAAAGGCAGATCTTCATGACGCCATTAGTTATGCGCTTACATTGGCACTTTAAAAAAATATCTGCCTTAAACTATCCTTGATTAATAGACACAAACCTTTCCCCAACATCAATTTCATATTTACAGTATTTACAACATTTACAGAATATTATACAGTTCTTAAAATCCACCTATCTATGAAAAACAGATTCTTTTGATGCTAACATTATGGAGATCTGCCTTTAAAAGGGAGGCATGATTAGTATGCAATCCCTTTGACAATGTGTCAGGCATTATGGATGCCATATTACCCCACTATGTCGGTGTGGTTATTCTGTGTATCCCACCATAGTGCAGGCAGTCCTCACCTTTATCAGCACACAGTACACCAACATGATGGGTGCCATGTCACCCCATTGTGTACAGTAGGTGTGGTTCTTCTGTGTATCCCACCATGGTGCAAGAAGTCCCTCACCTTACCAGCACCCAGTACAGTACCATCATAGGTGCTATGTTACACAGAAGTGTAAGTGTTGTACAGCCTCTCGCCTTCCTCCAGCACATATTGCACCACTGTGATGGGTATCATGTTACCCAATGAGTCAGTGTTTTTCTTCTGTGCATCCATCTAGAGTGCAGGCAGTCCTCACCTTTCACCAGGACATGTTAAACCACCATGAGGGTACCATGTCACCCGATCGTGTATGTCTCTTCTATGTATCCATCCCAAGTGCTGGCAGTCCCTCACTATTCACCTGCACATATTGCACTACGATGATGGGTAGCATGTCACCAGACAATGTGTCAGTTTGATCGGTCAAACCATTCTTCCCATATGCAGTATGTCATTGGATCAGCAAATAGTAAAGCTACCTTTGCGCAGTCTGACTCACATATCTGACTACTTCCTCTGTACCTACATGTGACTGATTCTGCATGGTCAGATGCAACGCTAAGACTGCCATGTCTCAGTTTACCACATTCAAAAATAAATGCCTATTATGTTCCACAAAACAGTCAATAAATACTTAGAGTTGCATTTTATTAGAAAACAAAACTCTAAAATGTAATCACAGATAACAATAAGTACTTTGATATTACCTAAAATATGACATAAATACATTTACGAAAACTGATGCTGTTTGTCTCAGTTCTACATTATAGAAAAGTACAAGACACACTAAAATAAAAGAGTACATTTAGTATAGAATTTATATTTGAATATTAAAATAAAGTTTTTAAATACACGTTACTTCACTTTAAAACCACTACAATACATAATCTATCATGGAGAGACCACCAGGACTATCATATTCATTTCTTGTGTCAGTTCAAGGTCCCATAGTTGAAATGTCCTTCCTGATTACATTTGTTGACCTTTGCAATACACTTCCTTTCTGTTTCACTTCTTGGTCAGCATGAGAGGGATTTCTCAGGTACTGTGAAAAACTGTTCTTTCTGCACTGAAAATTGGACGTAAACTTGATAATCATTGACATACATTATGTCAACTAGGTACAGAGAACAAAACCTGTCAAGAAGAGACACTTGAGATAGAAAAAATGGTTAAATTACCTCCCAACAAGCCTGTAACTTATACAAAATACACACTGAAACATAGAAACATTGAAGATGTTAGCAGATAAGGATGTCTAGGCCCATTCAGCTTGCCCTATTTTCCCTACCTACTGTGTCACTGAAGACCCTACTTGATCTCCAGTTTCCTCCCCCACCTTATTTCTAAGATCTTCTTGTGTATATCCCATGCATGCTTGACTACTGTTACCATTTAGTACTCACCATCTCTGCTGAGAGGGTGTTCCAGGCATCCACCCCTCTCTGTGGAAAAGTGTTTCCTCATATCTCCTCTTAGTCTCTGTCTCTCTCCGTCCCCAGCTTCATTCTGTGACCCCTTGTTCTTGAGCATCTTTTTCTATGTAAAATGCTACCTTCATGTGTCTTATTTATACCTGTGAGGTATCTGAACATTTCTATCTTGTCCCCCTTTTCCTCCTTTCCTCTAGAGATTACATATTTAATTCCTTGAGTCTTTCCTTGTAGGGCTTTTGATGCAGACCCTGCACCATTTTGGTTGCCATCTTCTGTACCACCTCCATCATATCTATGTCCTTCTGGAGATGGGGCCTCCAGAACTGGACACATTACTTGAGGGGGGCATCACTATCGATCTGTCACGGGTAACAGTACCTCACTCCTTCTGCTAGTGATACCCTCCCTATGCATCCAAGCATCCTGCTAGCTTTCCCTACTGCCTTATCATACTGTTTTGCTACCTTCAGATCATCAGAAATGATTCCCCAGGTCCCTTTCCTGTTTTGTGGTTGCCAATTCCTCCCCACCCAATTGGTACATTGCCCCAGGTTTTGTGCCAGAAGTGCATGATTTTGCACTTTTTTCACTGAAACCCGCTTGCAAACCCTTGACCAGTCTTCCAGCTTTTTCAGATTGTCCTCATTCCCCCCATGTGTCACCTGTTGCAGATTTTTGTGTCATCCATCAAACAGGCATACTTTCCTTCCAGCACTCCTGCAGTATCATTATTTTTATGTAGATCATCCAGTCATATTTTCCTGTTTGCCTACTGTTCTCAGTGTGTGGTCATCCTCCAGCATGACCTTGAAGGTCCCCACATATGGTTGCTCACTAGTAGGTTGGTCCTAAACATCAAGAAGACAGTGACCATGAGAGATCGAGAAGAACCAAGATAGAACGGCTCTTTCAATCTCTTGCTATCAAGACATCATTGAGCACCGAACCAGCACAGTCTTGGTACTATCCTCTTTCAAAGACCAGAATGGAGTGGCTCATAAATGTCATGGATGGTCAAATGGTTCTCCAGATGTATGGCTACTACTTTCTCAATTACCTTCCCCACAAAGGGAAGGTTAGCGATTAGTCTATAGTTATCATGGTAGTCTGGGTCTAGAGAAGCTTTCTTCAGGAGGGTGTTACCATGGCCTCCTTCAAGGAGCTAGGAAACTCACCCATCTCCAAGGAGTACCAGACTATCCATGCTAGGACCAGGCCGATAACATCACAACAACCCTTTATCAGGGAGGTTGGGCCTGGATCCAAAATACAGTATGTAGGGTGCATACCTTGGACAATCCCATGACATCAATGAACTCCGACTGGTCAAAGAAACTCCAGAAGAGCCCAGGGACAGCGACCGGGTGCTGCTCTATCACTTCTCCATAAAGGATGGAGGTTGGAGTGCCACCCTGATGTCAGCCATCTTAGCCACAAAGAGTGAGCAAGCTCTTCACATTCTACTTCTGAAAAGCTCTTGAACCTGCAGGCAGGCTGGGCTGCACAGTTTGTATACAGTTCGAAAGAGTTGAGCTGGTCGGTTCTGAGCAGCCGCAATCTCCCCAGACAGGAACTCTGCCTTCTTAGAGAGATTGTGGAATGAGGACTTGGTTCCATCAGTCTAAGATGGTCGACATCAAGGGTGGATCTCCACCAGCAATGCTCTAATCTTTGTCCTTGTGCCACATCTCCCTCAAGGTCCCATCAAACCATGGGGACCGAGGCAAGGGGAGAGCACGAACACGGACTGGAGCAATAATATCCAGAGCTGAGGAGATGGCTTTATTATAGGCCAAGACCAAGGCATCTGGATTATTGCTCACTCCAAGAAGCTCCTTAGTACTGTTTCTGATTGTCCGCCTAACTTATGTATAAACTTCTAGCACTGGCATACACTGTACAATGCCTCTCTTTACCATGTACTGTAAACTGTGATTTGTCTTGTATTATTCCTGACACTGTAATTTTTCTTGTAAGTGCTTACGCCTGATGGCAGCTACTTTGTAATCTGTTTATGTAATCCCATGACATGAAACCTATATAAAGAGCTTTCCTCACAGGTGTCTAATCTGAGAATTCAATAAATAAATAAATTAGTTTATTTTCATTGTTCATGCTAGCCCCTGTAACTTACAGGGAGGCTCCATTTTATGGCTATTGAAATGTCATTGTCCATGACAGCTGCATTAATATATGAGGACATAATGTCACAACACCCATTTATACCCCACCCTACCCCAACAGTTGTAAACGGCCTCATTTCTTTTTAAGGCAATCTCAAGATGTGACATACTTAAATTGCTAAACAACATCTCTGATTACACTGTGGCTGTCTCTGACAATCGAGAACCCAAGCTGCTAAAGACAGCTGCTCTCCACATTGCTGCCCCACTGGCCAAGATTTTCTCGCCTGTCTTTGCCAGAGCCATGTCCCTGACATTTGGAAGGAAGCTAGGATTACCCTGTTTTCAAAAGGTGATCGAAAGGATCCCTCAAATCACAGGCTCATATCCATCATGTCAGTCCTCAATAAAATTCTTGAGAAACTGATAGCTGCCCAAACAATTGATTTCCTCCTGAAACATGATCTACTGTCACGGCAACATGGCTATACAAGAACCCATAGTACCACCACACACTTCTCAAATTTATGTCCGATATACTAGAGGCTATGGATTCTGGTCTTCTCACTGGGGCCATCTTTATTGACATGACTAAGGCATTTGACCTAGTGGATCACTCCATCCTCCTAGGCGTCCTTAGCTCACTAGGTTTTTGCAAAATGTTATAAAGTGGTTTAGTAGCTACTTGTCCGACAGGACCCAGACTGTAATACAACTCTACCTTATCAGATAGGGCCACTATTAACATTGGTGTGCACAAGAATCCATTCTCGGCCTCTGCTTTTCTCTACCTTCATAAATAACATTACCTCCAACCTACTTAGGACAGAGTCCCTGCTATATAGAGATGACACTGTTCTATATGCCAGTGCAAAAACATTGATGACATAAATAATCAACTCTCCCTCAACTTTCAGCTCACCCAACAATGGTTAACTAGTCACAAACTGGTACAAAATGAGGCCAAAACCCAAGCGATGCTCTTCAGATCAAATACCAAACTCAAGCATGCCTATCCAATATGTAAAATCTCCTCCTCAAATGGCTTAACTATTGAAGTAGTAAACTCCTTCAAATACCTAGGTATCACTCTCGACCCATCCACTAGAATTTCCAACCTACACATAAAACTGACTTGCAAACAGGTAAACACCAAAATTGGCATAGCATACTGTACCAGCTATGTGTTTACTCCCTCGGCAAGGCGTGGCATCCTCCTGCCCTCACTTATGTATGGGGCTGCTACATACACCTCTGCATGCAAAACAAGTCTTCAGAAATGGGACGTAACTTACAACAACATCTGTCACTATCGTCCTCCTCACATAAGCTGAACACCACTGTCTCCTTTATTCAGAGCTAGGATGGCTTCCTCCACTTGAATTCACGACTTCTGCCTATGGCTTTGTCATAGACAATATTGTTCGGCTACGAATACCCAAACCCCTCACAGCCACTTCCAAATCAGAACACCCTCCTACGCCTGAGATCCACTGACAGCACCCCTGTCCTGCATACCTAGACACTATACCTCCAAAGGTGCAAGTGTCTTCGCCTGTCATGCTCCCCAATACTGGAACTCCTCCCTCAGTCTGTGCGACAAGCACCATCACATGCAACTTTAAGAGAAATTATGCTCCATCTTGAGTCCTCCTGCATGTGTCGACGCTCAAACTCCTTAGCTCTCACCTCCCCTACTTATGCTGCTCTACTCTGCAATATAAATACACTCCCCCACCGGTTCCATCCTACATCCCACTTAGACTCGTCCCTCATCCTCTTCCTGCTTTCTTTTCATCTCCTTTAACTCAGATAATGCTTGCTTATCCCTACTTATAGCCCCAATCACATAGTTTAGAATTTCACTAGTCTATCTTATTCTTCCTCAAAATAAATGTCATGTAACCTGAAATTGTTGAATGTGTCTCTGTTTATTATTCTCATCACACTTTACAGAATCTAAACTTTTTGGTAGCCATTTCCTTTTCAGATTACCTTCTCTCACTGTAACTACCTCTACCACCTTCCCTTTTCTCTATTGTGCTCTGTATACTATTGTAAATTATGTCATCCTAGTAAATGAAATAGATGCTATTGTCTATTATATTTGTACCTGTAAATGAAATGTTCTGTATGCATTGCTGTACTGTACCCTCCAGGTCGTGCCTGAAAATAGTCATTGCCATGGCTAGTGCACTTACCGGTAAACAAAAGCTAAATAAATACCATGTATCTGTGCTGAAAGTACAAATATCCTGAAAAACTCTCCCTGAAACATACAAATGGAATGCAATTTAAAGGGAAAACCCTGCATTACAACTTAGGGCAGTTTGCAAAGCTAACTGAAGGTATATGTAGTATTTCATACCTTGCCACAACTGTTTTAATTATAATTAAGCAGACAGGTATGCTGTGGAGTGTCAAGGGTACTGGCACATCGTGTTCTCATATGCTAATGCAGCTCTCAGTGACAATGGCATTTCAACAACTAGAAATGGAAACCTGCAGAGTACCTACAGGGACTGTTACGAGGAGTGAGAATAAAGCAAAGCAATCACATATATTCATAACAACTACATGAAAGAGTTGTTTATTGACATAGAAAAATCAAATTTACAAGATACGGGTGATGCAGTCCTTTTTAAACTGTTGTAACTAGTTTCCAGTAACTAGGATTCTCTGAACTGTGCCTGCTGGGAACATTTCTGGTTCTACAGCACAAAGGACTTTTGCCATACCACACTGAGGCTTTTAGTATATGTGGACTGTATACAAAATATTCTTACTGATGTGTATAAAGTGTGTTTGATAGGAGAAACAGTACAGTAGGTGTATTTGTGTGTAACTGGTATGTATTCAACTATTTTATTTGTATAATGGCATGTATGGTGGGTTGTTTTATGTATTTAGACTTTTGAGTGTGAGTGGTGTGTACCTGTGGCATTTTTATTTTGTTTAGGGTAGGGATAGTTTGGGGGTTTACTGGGTTTGGGGTTCATTAGAAAATTCGGTTGTGTAGAAGGGATGTTGGAGGGTTAGTTGAGGTTTCGTTCTAGTATTTAGACCATTGGTGCAGGATGTGGGTGGAATAGCAGCTTCCAGGCTCAGATGCTCCCCATCCTAGTTTCTATAATCGGTGTCCTTTTCAAGCCCCCAGGCAATCGGTAAATCATCAATCACGACTTTCGAAGGTCAGTCATGACTGATCATTGTTAATCATCAAATGTTACCATAAGATCATCAAAGGAGATCATAATCTAAGATCATCATCTAGATCATGATTTAATCATCAAACATGAACTTTCAAATCACCAACTGATGATTATTGATTATTTTGTAGCTTAAATCGGCATGATTGATGTTGATCTGTGGATGAGCAAGTGATGATCATTGATGATTATATTACTTCATTATTGTAAGATTGCAAGTCACAGAAGTAATACTTAATTGAATGAATGTCACATATTAGCAAAGACAAATTAATTATCAATTATAATGCAAATAATGTGAAGTCAAGTTTTAATCCCATTAGGAAGAGTACATGCAATGTCTGGTATAGTATATATATATATATTTGCATACCTAATTTGCATATTTCAAAAGTACAGTTTATGGAACAAAACAATGGTAATTTATATTTTTAAATAAATTTTGCATTGACAGTACTAGTTTGCAGATTATTAGGAAAGGTTTTGAGCATAAACCATGTACTTTTAGGAACTCACCACAACCATAAAAGGAACCACTTAATGGGATATATAAACCAATATAGAAACATAGCAGTTGACAGCAGATAAGAATCACAAGACTCATCCAGTCTGCCCATTTTTCTACCTTATGAATGTGCCATAGGCCTTTACTCTGTCAATGGCTTATCTATTCATACTCATCTGTATTGCTCCTTACGTATAACCCATGCCTGTTTGAAGCTCTGTACTATATTCGTATCCACCACTTCCTGAGGTGGGCTGTTCCATCATCCACCACCCTTTCTGTGAAAAAGAACTTCCTCACATTACCCTTAATCGGTCTCCTCTAATCTCATGCTGTGTCCTTTTGTCCTGCTATTTTTCTTATATTGAATCATGTTAGACTCTTTCGCTTTGTTAATGCCCTTAAGATGTTTGAATGTTTTGATCATATCACTCTCTGCCTCCTTTGCTCTAGGGTATACACACTGAGCTCCATTAATCTGTCCTCATATGTTTTCTGATGAAGTCCCTACACCATTTTGGTTGCCCTTCTCTGGTCTACCTCCATTTTGTTAATGTCCTTGTGCAGGTGCAGCCTCCAGTACTGCATGCAGTACTCCAGATGGGGTCTAACCAGTGTCTTGTAAAGAGGATTATTACCTCCCTCTTATGACTTGTGAGTCCCCTATTAATACACCCCAACATCCCTAGCCTTACCTACTGCTTTAATGGTCTGCTTGGATGATTTCAGGTTATCTGTGATGATGATTCCCAAGTCTCTTTCTTCCTTGCATTTGCCAGCAACTCCCTTCCCAACCTATAGGTGACTTCAGGGTTTCTCATCCCTATGTGCATGATCTTGCACTTCCTTGCGTTAAACACCAGTTGCCACACTTCTGACCATTTTGCCAGTTTATCCAGAACTCTTCTCATTCTGCCCACCCCATCTGGATCATCTACTCTATTGCAGATCTTGATGTCATCTGCAAATAGACAACCTTATCCTCCAGTCCATCTGCAATGTCACTGATGAAGATATTGAAGAGACTGGCCTCAGACTGATCCCTGAGGTACCACACTTGTGACTTGCATCTCTTCTGACTCTATTCCATTTACCATCACTCTATGTTTTCTGCCTGCCAACCAGTTTGCCACCCAGTTGAACAACCTCTGACCCACCCGAGCCTACCCAGCTTATTAATCAATCATCTATGTGGAACAGTATCAAAGCTTTGCTGAAGTCAAGGGAGGTGACATCAACTCCACCCCTTGGTCCACCACTCTGGTTACCCAGTCAAAGAAATCTATGAGATTAGTTTGACAGGACCTTCTTGTTGTAAACCTATGCTGTCTTGGATCCTGTGCTCCTGTGATTCCAAGTGTGCACTATCCTTTTCTTAGGAGTGCCTCATAAAATTGCTCCAATACTGAGGTAAGACTGACTGGTCTGTAGTTCTCTGCCTCCTCCCTGCCACCACACTTGTGGGTGGGATCACATGAGCCCTTCTCCAGTCTTATGGAACTCTCCTGTGCTCAGAGACTCACTAAACAGTTCTGATAATGGCTCTGCTAGTTCCACCCTTAGCTCCTTTAGTACCCTAGGATGTATGCCATCCAGTCCCATTGCCTTGTCCACCCTGAGCTTAGTGAGCTCTTGTAGGAACCTTTCTTTGTGAAGGGACTTGTGCACCTCCCTCCCCCGTGTCCATGGTGCTGAGCTGTGGGCCCTGCCCTAACTTCTCCTCAGTAAATACTGATCAAGTATCTATTTAGGATAGATGCTTTCCTTGGTCCTCCTCCACACTCTATCCCTTTGAGCATAGCAATACCCCTTCTGGACTTTCTCCTTTCACTAATGTTTCTACAGAAAGTCTTGTCCCTTCTTTACTGTTGTGCTAGTGTTTCCTTGGTTTGGGCCTTTGCCTGCCTTACTGCCTTCCCTGCTTCCCTTAGGAAAGTTTGGTATGCCTCCCTATCTTCGTCCCTGCATTCCCTTATATTTCCTGAAGGCCAGCCTTTGGTTCTGACCTTTTCTGCTACTGTTTTTGAGAACCAAAGTGGTTTCCTACTTCTTTTGCTCTTGCTGTTCTCCTAACACAATGGGATGTTGCTTCAAGTATTGCATCCTTAATGCTTGCCCACTTTGCCTGTACCTCCTCACCTGTATTTCTTCTTGCCAGGGCTAACTTAACTCTGTTGACCGTCTTATCAAAGTCAGCTCCTCCAAGGTCCCATATTTTTGCCTTTGCATGGGATGATTTAGTTGTAGAGACCAAATTGAACCATACCATGTGATGGTCACTGGCTCCCAGGTGACCTTCTACATGGAGATCTGTGATCCTTTCCCTGTTAGTCAGTACTAGATCCAGGATAGACCTGTCTCTTGTGGGTTGTTGTACCAGTTGTTTGAGGCCCTCCCCTGCAGGAATTCACTATGTGTCTAGTTCTGGCAGATGTTCCTGCTGGTGTTGACCAATCTGTATCTGTCATGTTGAAGTCTCCGTTATCAGAACCTTCCCTTTAGCTGTCATGTTTTGTATCTCTTCTAACAGTAATGTGTCTATGTCCTCCCACTGGTCTGGAGGTCTGTAGACAACTCCAGTTCGTGATTGACATAAAGGGCTACTCACCCCTCCTTTTGCACCTCGGTCTCTTCTGAACAGTACATAGCGGGTACTGAAGTCTCCCAAATGTGGTTACTGGTGAACCATGTCTCACTAACAGCTATTATGTCCAGTTTAGCCTCTGTCATTGTTGTCTGCAGGTCTGGGATCTTGTTTCCAGACTGCGGGCATTTGATATGTGATTTTCCATTGTCCAGATTTTGGTGCGTTAGTTGTTGGGTGAGGTCAGGCATTTCTGCATATCATATAGGAGACAGACCTTTTCCTTACCTGGTGATGCAAATGAACTACAAACTTGCTGAACTCCTGTTTGATCACTAGCTGAGGGGAGGGGTATTCTTCCTGTTTGATGTATCTGGTGCTGCACCCTCTCCCCATTGGCTTGTTTAAATATTCTACAAAGATGTCAAACTTCTGCCACAATGCACTGACTCCTTCTTTAGTCAGATGCAGTCCATCAAATTTAAAGAACTTTCACTCCCAAAATTCTTTCCAGTTACCTACACATTTGTGTCCTTTTCCTGGCACCAGCCCTTGAGTCACATGTTTAACTCCCTTATCTCCCTTCTCTGATCTTCTGTCTGTCTGCCCCTTTCCCAGATCAGCAGGATCTCAGAGAAGGAGATAGATGAAATGGATGACAGTTTGGCTCCCAGCCTGGTCAGGTGTTCCTTGGTCACCACAACTGACTAGCTGGTGAGGTCGTTAGTCCCTCTGTGTACCAAGACATCAATGTTTTCTCCTGCTTCCAGCATGATTTTAGCAATGTGGTCAGTGTGTCTCCATGCTGATATATCTGGAAGGCATCTGACCATTACCCCAACTGAAGGTATGTATTAACTCCCCAAATCATGGAGTCTCCTATGATCAGAAGTGTTTTGGATTTCCATTTTGCTATTTTTTGATGTTTTGGTCCCATTTGGGGTGAGTTTTGTAGCACTAGCTCCTGTGCAGCAGTGTCCTCTACCTTTGTTTGATTTTGGATGTAGAGGCAGATATCTGTTTGTAGTTTTATATGGTTTGTGGAGGTGATACGTTGGAGAGCATTGAGTGATGGGGCATCCGATTTGCCCCTCATAACCGCCTGCCAACCTCCTGGATCAACTATCCTCTGTGGTCAAAGTGCTTCAGTTGGATATTGGGAAATGGCAGGAGGTTCTTATAATATATTTCCTCCTGAATATGCGATTTGAGGCACGCAATCTCTGCCCATGCTGCCTGGAACTGAGCCCTTAGATCTCCAATGGTCTAGCATGTAGGACAGTGTCCTAAATCCTGTATAAGTGCCCTTTGAAAACTGTCTCACAGTGCCTGCAGTTAATAATATCCATTCCAGTTGAGTTGCCAAGCTTATAACCTGGTCTGAGTAACTAGAAGGAGGAAAATGAAAGCAAAAGTTTGATTTTTTTGTGTTTTTGTTGTTGTTTGTTTTTTGTTTTGTATAACTTCTTATAACAGGTTAAATTACTTGTGCCCTGTAAGTGAGGTCACTGTATTGGGGTTGAAGTGTCCTGCAGGTCACTGACTATTGGCTGTGTGCTACCAGGAAGATCAAAGATGGCGCAGTGTGTGCACTGCCTGAGATACATGTTTAGATGTGCTCTGTTTTCCTCCATTTTACTCCGTTTTATTTGTTTTACTCGTTTTGTTCAAACTCTTCTTTTTGCTTTCTGTGTAGTTAGTTAGGGTTCAAGAAGTGAGGAAGACTAGTTTTATTTATATTTTATCTGAGTTGTTTTCAATTTTGTTTGTTTGTTATATTGGTCCGAAAACAAACTGGAAGCTGTTGTGGGAGTTTTTCTTTTCCCCTTTTGGAGCCCGGTGGTGTTCTGAAATTTGGCGGTGATTGAGGCCGACTTAATGGTTGAGGCTTCTGGGCTATGAAGGCTCCCATTTGCTCCCTGTTCTGGGCCATGAGACTATATCATGGACTTTATTTCTATTTGGGACTGAGATATTGCCGACTCTCCCATATTGATCTGCCTTTTGACTGTGGTGAGAGAACAGATGGGCAGTGGTTTGTTTTTCATTTATGGTACAGCCCTGTTTCTGGTGGAGAGTGTAATGGGAAGAAATAACTGCCTGAAGGGATCCTTCCCATTTTCACAGTCAGGATATTGTTTTTTATTGTTTCAATCAGGACTGAGGACTGTTGAGCTTCCTGTATTGAACTGCTTCCTGACTGTGGTGAGAGCTCAATCGGGCAGTAGTTTGATCCTTGTCTGCGGTGGGAGCACAGGGGAAAGGAACTTTGGGCTATCATTTGGTGGATTGTGAAGGTGTTTTCAGTGACTGGAAGATCCTTGAAGGTGATTATAAAGTGTGAAGTCTGCTGCCATTTTCCTGCCCATTTGAGCAGACACTGGTGTGGTGAGACCATATCCAGTGTTCAGAAAACATATCTGAGAGCAGCGGTATATACTCCTTTGGACTACAGATGAAAGCCTGGATTCTGGACCTTGTGGTGTTTGGGAAACTGTGAGTGGGGGACTGATTTGCTGATCAGTGCCCCTTTTCTTTTCTTTCTTTTTGCAATTTTATAAATTATTGGTAGTCCAGAGTAGGGCAGTATAGTGGTTTGGTTGTGGGTTCTATCCCCCCCATTGGTGCCTGGGTAATTTTGGTAACACTTGGGACGAGCAGGAACTGCTTTGCTCTCTCCTGGGGAGCCAGGGATTAGTAAGGGGGCTCCTAAATTATCCCTGGGTTGGTCCTTCTGGTGTAGCCTTGAATATTTGTGCTGCAGGTCTTTGGTGCATAGTGAGACCTGATAAGGTGGATTGGGGGATGAAGTGGGGGCCCTTCCTTCCATTGGTCTGGCCTGTATTTACTTCTGGCAATTTTCCTTTCCAAGAATATCCACTGAGACTGAACATTTTCTGAAACTTTTATTTTGCTTCATTGGACTTGATATTTGGTTTATTTTATGTTGAATTATTTGGATTGTCATGGCTCTCCTATTGTTTGATGCATTTTATCTTTGCTTGCAAGCATGTGCAAGAAACATAGTGCCATCATCCAAGTTTTCCAGAGGTGTGTCAGCCTCTTCCAATATTCAGTCAGTGTGTTTGCAGCGATCGCAGTCGCCAATCACTGCTCCAGCTGTCTATGACAGCTGAAAATGCAGTGGCATCAGTTGAAAGGGGAGCCCGCCTGTCAGCAGCTCCCCTCCACACACACACACACACGCAGCACGCACGCACACCGCGTGCCCATGCACCTTCCCCTCCCCCACTGTACAGCTGATGGGGTGCCCAATCCCCATCAGCTCCAAGCCCCCAAAGCATCCAGGTGCCATGCTGGAGCCCACCCCAGCATGGCAAAATGATTATGGCAGATGGGGTGCCCAATCCCCGTCAGCTGCCGCCCCCAAGCATCCAGGTGCCACGCTGGGCCCACCCCAGCATGGCAAAATAATATTATGGCCGATGGGGTGCCCAATCTCCCATCAGCTCCTGCCCCCACCAACATCCTTCCAGCTACCATGCTGAGGAGCCCAACATAACAAGCGTCCTTGTCGTCTTAGAAATGAAAAAAACTGTAAATACAAAAACTGTCCTGGGCGCTTCTCCCTGCCCCCTCCCACAACCCACACCCACCCACTGCGCACCCTGCCTCCCCACACACCCCTCACCCCATACTTACCTCCGAGCTGGACGCACGATCTTCAGTGGACCGAGAACACGTCTGCACTCTTCAAAGCCGACCGTAAACTGAGGAAATGCGGTAAGCTGTATAATGGGATAGATAGGGTTTTCAACTTTATTGCATATCTCAGGCATTGTTTGGAATTTTGCACCAAATTTTCAACATGGGGTTTTGGGACCTCTTCTCATGAATGCTGTCACTGTCATGGCATTACTCGGGCCGAAGGGTGATTTACAGCCACTGTGTGAAATCACCTTTCCAGAATGATTAACAAAATGAAACTGCCAGTGTTCATAAGGTGGGCTCTCAAAAAGCCTATTTTGAAAATTTGGTGGGAAAAATTCCTAAAATGACTGTTTTACAAGCGTGCATTAGCGAGTTTCTACTACACCCAGAAGTTCACAGTCTTCAGTATTTTCACTCCAGATTTTCAACATTGCCATTTTACCACACCTACTTATCAGTAGTACAGCTGTAATTTTCACATCTCACCCAAAATGTGCTTCCGCCCATGTAGCACAATGGTGCAGTCGGTGTGCGAAATCAATGTACAGGACACATTAAGAAAATCACAGTGACACTGTTCATGAGCAGAGGTCTTAAAATGGCTATGTTGAAAATTTGGTGAAAAAATTTCTAGAAATGACTGTTTTACTGAAGGCATGCTGCAGAGTTTTCATTGGCAAGCATTTAAATTAGCCAAGGGGAGGCACTGAAAGGAGCAGGGAATCCCAGCCTCCCCACAAAACATGGTAATTAGTGAGGTAAACACCAAGGTAGAGAAGTTATTAGGGAGCAGGACAGAGGTAAATGTAAAAGAAAGCAAAGGCAGTAAGGACAGGAATGGGGCTAAAAGGGTAAAACTATCAAAAGTGAAGGGTGATGAGTACCAATGCCCGTAGTCTGTGTAACAAGCTCCCTGAACTAGTGGCCTTGATGGAAGAGGTTGCCTGGATATTGTGGCAGTCACAGAAACATGGTACACAGAGAACCATGACTGGGATGTCAACATACCAGGATACACCATCTACAGGAGGGACAGGGAGGGTAAGAGGAGGAGGAGGAGTAGCTCTCTATGTAAAGGAAGGCATCAAAGCAACAGAACTAAAGAGTAAACAGGGAGCAGATGAGGCACTCTGGGTCACCCTGGAGACAGAAAATGGCACCACAATCCGCACGGGGTTGTATACAGACCCCCATCTCAGGGGAGGGAATGGACAAGGAAATGATAGAAGGCTTCCTTAGAATGGCAGAAAAAGGGAGATATTGTTGATGGGGACCTGAATATGCCAGATGTTAACTGAAGCACCTTTTCTGCAGGCACATCCAAGAGCAGGGTCATTCTTGATGCCCTACAGGGGCATGCCTCAGACAGCTAGTATTGGAACCAACTCGGGAGGGAGCAATCTTAGACCTGGTACTGTCAAATGGGGACGGAGAAAGAATCTCAGATTTAGAGGAGGGTAGCCATCTGGGGACAAGCGACCACCAAACAGTGTGGTTCACGATAAACACAGCCATACAATCAAGCCATACAAAAGCAAGAGTATTGGACTTTAGGAGGGCTGACTTTGGGAAAATGAGAGAGTGCCTTAGAAAGCACTAGCAAACAGGCAAGAAGGAGGGGTGGAGGAACAATGGGAGTAATCAAAACAGCCATCACAGAGGCAACAAGCCTTGTGTAAAACAAATCAACAAATCACAACTAAGGAAAAAACGCTATGGTTCTCAAAAGAGGTGGCAGGGAAGGTTAAGAAGAAAAGGATAGCATTCAGGAAATATAAGGAAACACAGAAGAAGCAGGACAGAGAACTTTATCAGTTAAAGCAGAAAGAGGCTGGGAAGGCAGTCAGAATAGCAAAGGCCCAAATGGAGGAAAGGATAGCCAATTCTGTTAAGAAGGGGATAAGACCTTTTATAGGTACATTGGAGCGAAGAAAGACCAATGAAGGGATACTGAGGCTTAATAAAGGGAGGAATGTGGGTAGAGGGGACAGTGAAAAAGCAGGGATACTGAATGAATATTTCTGCTCAGTATTCAAAAGGAAGAGGAGGAGGTACCTAAACCAAACAAGAGAAACACTCTGAAGATGGGGGTCGATAGCTGTCCATTTACAGAAGAAAGATTCTGAAAGAACTAATAAAATTGAAGGTGGACAAAGCAATGGGGCCTGATGGGATTCACCCAAGAATTCTAAAAGAACTAAGGGTAGAACTAGTGACACAGCTGACTGCTTTCTTTAACAAATCATGGGAGGATGGGGTGGTACCTGAGGACTGGAGGAGGGCAGATGTGATTCCTCTTCACAAAAGTGGGAGCAGGAGAGGGCAGGAAACTACAGACCAGTTAGTTTGACCTCAGTGGTAGGAAAATGATGGAATCACTCTGAAGGAAAGAATTGTTGAGTACCTAGAGGCTAGTGGGGCACAGGACCCAAGGCAGCATGGATTCACGATGGGAAGGTCGGCCAGACGAATCTAATAGATTTCTTTGACTGGGTGACCAAAGTAGTAGACCAGGGAGGGGCTGTAGACATGGCCTACCTAGATTTTAGCAAGGCATTTGATACAGTCCCACACAAAAGATTAATACACAGGTTAGCCAGCCTTGGAGTGGGCCCCAAGGTGGTAGCCTGAATAAAAATTGGCTAGACAACAGGACGCAAAGGGTAGTAGTAAATGGAGTACACAGTGAAGAAAGGAGGGTTACTAGCGGGTACTGCAGGGTTCAGTACTGGGACGGTCCTTTTAATGTCTTTATAAGTGACATTGCAGAGGAACTGGAAGGAAAAGTATGTCTCTTTGCAGATGACACAAAAGATCTGCAACAGGGTTGATACACAAGATGGAGTAGAAAGGATGAGAAGGACTTGGCAAGGTTGGAGGAAATGGTCAAATGTGTGCAGCTCAGATTCAATGCAAAGAAGTGCAAGGTAATGCACATGGGAAAGAAAAACCCAGGGAAGAGTACACAATGGGGGTGAGGATACTGACAACAGTAAAATGGAAAGGGACCTGGGGTAATTATATCAGATGACCTAAAGGTGGGCAAGCAATGTGAGAAGGCAGTAAGTAAGGCTGGGGGATACTGGGATGCATAGGAAGAGGCATTAATAGTAGAAAACAGGAAGTTGTTATCCCTCTGTACAGACAGTTGGTGAGACCCATCTGAGTACTGTGTGCAGTTCTGGAGACCAAATCTCCACAAAGACATAGACAGAGTGGAGGCTGTCCAGAAGAGGGCAACAAAATGGTGCAGGGTCTGCACCAGAAGACATACAAAGAAAGACTAAAGGAGCTTAATATGTATACCCTTGAGGAAAGGAGGGAGAGGGACATGATAGAAACGTTCAAGTACCTCAAGAAAATCAACAAAGTCCAGAGGGTAGCATCTTTCAGAAAAAGAGATGTGCAAGAACAAGAGGCACAATTTGAAGATAGAGGGAGATGGCTCAGAGGTAATGTGAGAGTATTTTTCACGAGAGGGTTGTGGATGCATGGAACAGCCTCCTGAGGAGGTCGTGGAGTCAAGAACAGTGGGAGAATTAAGAATTCATGGGACAGACATAAGGCAGTCCTAGTGGGGGTAGGAGGAAGTAAGCTGTTGGTTAACTAGGATCTGCAGCTTATCTGTTAGGTAGGAAAATGGGCAGACTAGGTGGGCCAAGTGGTCTTATCTGCCGTCAAATTCTATGTTTCTATGTTAGTTCCTATGTACACTCGTAAGTTCACAAATTTTCAATATTTTCACTCCAGATTTTCAACATTGCCATTTTACCACACCTCCTTATGAGCAGTACAGTTGTCATTTTCACATCTCCCCCACAGCGTGCTTCTGCTCAAGTAGCACACAATGGCACAGTTGGTGTGCGAAATCAATGTATGGGACACGTTAATAAAATCACAGTGACACTGGTCATGAGCAGAGGTGTTAAAATGGCTATGTTGAAATTTGGTGAAAAATTCCCAAAAATGACTGTTTTAGGAGGCGCCGTTGCGCAGTTCCTACTACGCTGGCAAGTTTGCGAATTTGTAATATTTGCACACCAGATTTTCAACAGTGCCATTTACTGCACTTCCTTATGAGCAGTACAGTTATCATTTTCACATCTCACCCAAAATGTGTTTCCGCACATGTAGCGCACAATGGTAATCGGTGTGCGAAACAATGTTTGGGACAGATTAAGAAAATCACAGTGACACTAGTCATGAGCAGAGGTCTTAAATGGCTATGTTGAAAATTTGGTGACAAAACTCCATAAAATGACTGTGTTACGAGTGAGCATTGTGCAGTTTCCACACCCGTAAGTTCATGAATTTGTAATATTTTCAGTCCAGATTTTCACCAGTGGCATTTTCCACACCTCCTTATGAACAGTACAGCTGTCATTTTCCACAACACGGCCAAAATGTGTTTTCACACTTTCAGCACAGAAATGCGTGGTCGCTGTGGGAAATCATTGTTCGGGACAGATAAAGAAAATCACACTGACACTGTTCATGATCGGAGATCCAAAATGCCCGTGTTAACAATCTGCTGTAAAAAATCCCCAAACTAGTTACATTACGGTGTCGTTGCACAGTTTCTACGCTCGTGACTTCACCAGTTTTTAAGATTTTCACAGCAGATTTTCAACATTGCCATTTCTTACACCTCCCATGAACAGTACCGCTGTCATTTTCACATCCTGTTGAATGTGTTTTGCACCTGTAGTGCCAAATGCCATAGTCGCTGTGCAAAAGCAGTTTTGGCTAACAAACTGATATGGCCACTGTTCATGAGGTGGGGGTCACAAAAACCATGTTGAAAATTTGGGTGAACATACCAACGAATGCCTGAGGCGTTGGGGTTTCCGACCATAACACCCCACCCTGTAGAGAATGACAGGCATCAGGGTGTGACTTGGATTCTTGCCTGTCATGCTCATACCATTCCACCCCACCCCCACCCACACCTTGCAGCCAGTGGGAGGCATCAAGTTGTGCCTCAGACTCTCTGGGACCAAACTTCACCCCATTCTCCTATACCACACCCATCTCACCGTATTTCCTGATGGAATGGGAGTGCGCATAAGGAGCCAAGACCCCAAGGCACGCCCGTGACACTTGTCAGTGTCTGCAGGGTAGGGTGTGGTGAAATGGTGGTCGTTATGCCTGTGACCCAAAGGCACACCCAATGCCTGTCACTCTCTGCAGGGTGGTGGTGGGGTTGGCTTCAGTTCAATACTCGCTGCCATTCCTATTATGCAGCTCTGTAACTTCTACACTACCAATGCCAATGCCAGCAAGCAAACATTCAGCATTGACAAATGCTTGTTTCCCTAATTTTTCTTCTTTTAACTGTTTTATAGTTTTCTGGTAGTGAGAGTACCAGTGTGTTTTGTGTGTTGTGCTTTGTTAATTTTCCCAGCTGTGGTAGGGCTAGGGAAATTTATGTTAATGTAATTTATGTTATTTTATTTTTGTTTTAAATACCCTGTGAGAGGGTGCTGTTTTATTATTTTCTTCTCTTTTGGTTATTTTCTTTTCTTTCAAGTTTAAATGGCTATCTTATAGTGGGGTAGTTTATTTGATTTATTTCAGGGTTTTAGTTTTGTTTATAGTTACATTTCATGATTTGAAAATTTGAGTTTTGTGTTTTATTATTTTTATTATTTTAATAAGTGCTAATCGCAATGTGCTTGCTTGCCCCTCCTGTCCTGTGCTACTCGGCCTCAGCTCTCGTGCCCTCTGCCCCTTCTCTTGCCCCCCTGCTCTTACCTATCAGCGCTGCGGGCAGTGGGGATTGCTCGTGGGGGGTCGGGGTGGATGGGGGTTGCAGACAGCGGAGTGACGACTCTCCCATAGGGGTGGTTAGGCCCAGAAGATGCCCTGGGGTGAAATGGCACCAGGAATGTGGTGATTCCATTCTGGTTCCCATACCCAAGAGCACCTCCAGTTTGGGAGGCAAGTAGTTGGGACAGCTTGCCAACTGAGTCAACTAGGGCGCTGTTATGCAATGCCAGATTGGTCTGCAACAAGACTGGTCTTATTTCAGACTTTGTTGCTAGGGCAGATCTGGTTTGCACACAAGACCTGGTGGGATGGAATGTGGCCCTTTTTAGAGGCTACTGTTCCCACCGGTACTTGGTTATACATCGCCCGAGATTGGGGGTGCAGTCTGTTTCAAGACCGAATTGGGCCTAACTAGTGTACCAATTGAGGAGGCCAGGTCATTTGAGTGTACTATGGTAGCTGGTGTCGGGTGCAGGATTGCCTCATCTACCATCCACCAGGTGATGAGAAGCTATTCCTGCAGGAAATAGCAGATTTTGCCGCCAACATGGCAATGGAGTTGCCCAGACTGATGGTTCTGGATGACTTCAATGCCTGGGTGATGATGAATCTTCACTTTTTGGTCAATATTTCCTCCAGGTAATAACATCTCTGGGCTTTACACAGGTTGTTTCCTCAGCTACACACAAGGAGGTCACTCTCTTGACCTGGTTTTCCTCCTGGAGATCGAGGCCTCCGATTTAGTGGTGGAACCAGTTGGTTGGGTTCAATTTTGAGGCCCCCTGGGTAGGTTGACCCTGTGAAGTTGGTCAGGTACCACCTTTGCAGGATGTGGTCCCTGAAGACCTGATGGTGGTTATTGACCTCTCGTTGTTGGACGAGGTCTTGCACTGATCCTGAGCAGTTGGTAGTGGCCTATAATGGGGCATATCTTCAGGTCTTGATCGGATTGCTCCTGTCTGTGTTCGCCACCTTCCGCATTGCCCTGGAGCCCGTGATTTGATGGGACTCTGAGAGAGTTGCGGAGGTGGGGCATAGTTTAGAACATCGTTGGAGGAAGACCGCCACTGATGCCGACCACCATATTTTGCTAGAGCATTATAAACTCACCAAACAGAAATTTCCCATAAGAAGGCAGAATTCTGTCCAGGAAATTTCTGTCACATGGAACTGACTGGCTCAACTCTTCAGAACTGTTGACAGGCTGTGCAACCCAGCCTGTTGGCAGCTCCATCAAGTTTTACACAAACTGATTGTGATGAGATCACTCGCTTCTTTGTGAATAAGGTTGATGGCATCAGGAGGGAGTGCCACCAACTACACTCTAAGGGGTTGCTGTTGATCAGTGCTCTGTCATGAGCCTGGAGTTTCCTGGAGTACCTTTGACCTGCGGATTTCATAGACATTATGAGGATTGTCCAGGAGATGCATCCCACGTGCTGTAGTTTAGACCCTGGCCCCACTTCCTGATTTTGGGTTGTAGTGAGATCATTGGCCCGGTCTTAACTCAGATTGTCTGGTGCTCTTTAGAAATGGGTGAGTTTCCTAGCTCCCTGCAGGAAGGGTGGTGATTCCCTTCTGAAAAAGCTTCTTTAGACCCAGAGAACCTAGCAAACTACAGGCCTATCTCTAACCTCCCTTTTGTGGGGAAGGTTATTGAGAAAGTTGTGGCTGCTCAATTGGATAACATTTAACCATCCATAATTTATACAAACCTCTACAATCTGGTTTTCACAAGAGGCATAGTACTGAGACTGCTCTGGTTCAGGTGCTCAATGATCTCCTGATGACGAGATCGGAGACACCGTTCTATCTTAGTTCTCCTAAAATGGTGCAGGGTCTGCAAGAGAAGCCATACAAGGAGAGACTAAAGGAGCTTAATATGTATACCCTTGAAGAAAGGAGGGAGAGGGGACATGATAGAAATGTTTAAGTACCTCAGTGGAATCAACAAAGTCCAAGAGGTAGCATCTTTCAGAAAAAGAGATGTGCAAGAACAAGGGACACAATCTGAAGATAGAGGATGGCTCAGGGCAATGTGAGGAAGTATTTTTCACAGAGAGGTGGTGGACGCATGGAACAGCCTTCCTGAGGAGGTTGTGGGGTCTAAAACTGTGGGAGAATTCAAGAATGCATGGGACAGACATAAGTCAATTTTGTGGGGGTAGGAAGAAATAGGCTGTTGGTTAAATAGGATCTGCAGCTTATCCTCTAGGTAGGAAAATGGGCAGACTAGGTGGGCCAAGTGGTCCTTATCTGCCGTCAAAGTCTATGTTTCTATGTTTCTCCTGGATCTGTCATCAGCTTTGATACTGTGGATCATGGGGTTCTGCTTGAACACCTGAGGTTCATCTGTGGGCTGTGGGTACAGTCCTCAGATGGTTTTCATCTTTCCTTGCTGGGAGAGAATGCAGGGTGGTCTCAGGCTTGTTTTCATCTGGGGCTTTCTCTCTGACTTGCGGAGTACCTCAGGGCTCAGTGCTGTCCCCATGTTATTTGCAGTATATACTACCCTCGGAGACATTGTAAGATGGTATGAGCTGAGGTTTCACTGCTATGCTGATGATACCCAGCTCTACCTGTCTTTCACCAACCAGGTTGGTGCTATCTTGAGTACTGAACAACTGCCTCACAGAAATCCAAGATTGGATGAATTCCAGCAGTCTAAGTTGAACCCAGGAAAGACTGAGGTTTTGGTTGTGGACCGGGTCATAGGGTAGAGGGATTGAGACTGGGCTCCCTTCCAGTTTAGTTCTGGGGAGGCACAGATTCTCACCTCTGAATGGGTGTATAACCTGGGGTGGAGTATGATGGTCTGACTCTTGACACCAGGTGTCGGCAGTCATCAAGCTTGCCTTTTCCATCTTAGGAACATTGCCAGGATTAGGCACCTTGTTCCAGCCAGTGACCTGCCTGTCTTGGTCCATGCCTTTGTGACATCACTCCTTGATTACTGCAACTCCCTTTATCTAGGGCTTCCTGGGGTTGATATCCACTGCTTGCAGCTAGTGCAGAATGCAGCAGCACGTTTGTTGACTGCGGCATCTAGGAGCTCTCATATCACCCCTTTGCTGCAGCGCTGCACTGGCTGCCAATGCAGTGGTGGATCACCTTTAAAATAGGTCTACTGACTTACAAAGCCCTACACGGACAGTGTCCTGAACATGAAGAAGCTCCTGGTCCCTTACACTCCTTTGAGACAGCTCCGCTTGGCTGACAAGGGTTGCTGGAGATTCTGAGGTTAATTTGAAGTCATCTGGCATCGTGCCTTTGGATTTGTGGCACCTACCCTCTGGAATTCTCTGCCCCATCAGCTCCGGGTGCAGGATGGTGGGAGTTTAAGCAGGCACTAAAGACGTTTCTATAGGAAAGGTATTTCCAGTTTTATTGTGATTTTATATTACATGTATTTGTATATGTTTTATCTGTACTAATACTGTACAGCATCTGGAATCTTGAAAGGTGCTTAATTAAATACATTTTTATTATTTATTATTATTATTTATTATCCTCCCTTTCTGCTTGCTACAGAAAATGTCATGACTGTGCTACTCTAAAAAGAATGTAACATGGGGTGGTTAGGGATGGGGGTGGGTGGCTGGGCCCTTCCCTACCGAAAAGAAGAAAAACAGATGAAAGGAACAAGGAGGTAAGAGCAGAAACAATCAACCAACAACAAATGCAGTAGTCCTGAAAGCTAAGCCTAATGATAGATAAAACTATAAACCCTGTAAGCACCACCTGTAATAATTTCACAGAAGATATACCCTGCAAAAAACACTTTGCTACACAGAAAAATAAAGCAGTAACAGAAGATATACCTTGCAAAAACAATTTGAATCAGAAAAGATTACAGCAGTAATCTGTAAGCACAAAACAGTAACAAACCTGTAGGCATACCTGTAATAATGCAGCAGAACGTATACCCTGCAACAGCAATTTGAATCAGAAAGATTACAACAGTAAAATGTAAACAAAAAACAGTATCAAACCTTGTGAGCACAAAAGAAAATAGCAACACACAGTAAATCTGCCTAGGAAAAGAATCCTTAATCTTTTCCTTGCTCTGACAATACTGTTCCTTGCTCTGCCCTTACAAGCAAACCTAGAAGAAATGAGCTCAGGTGAAGCTAGGTGCCTTTGCCAGCAAACCCAGTCTTCCACCTCAAAAACACCAACTAACCTGATCCTTTTTACTCCAGTAAAATATGAGATATCGGAATAAGAATAACTGACAGCAGTGGGCTTCTAGAGAGGTATCATAACTAATCATTCCAATAAAGATGTCTAAATACAAGATAAATTCAACAATACTGAGAAAAGATACATTCATTTTTAAATTTATTACTGTAATCTTGATCATGGGCAATCATGCAAAATCATGATGATATGAGATCATCATTAATTGTAATCACCATCTCCATAACTTCATGTTTTTGATTGGTGGCCATTTAACATTGATGTTTAATTATTAATTATGATCACAATGATGGTTTTGAAGCTTAAACATGATCTCTGAACATAACTGATAATGATCATTCAGGATACATCATTATAAAATCATCATCTTTTCAGCTGGAACCTCTGCCATCAGCCACCTATCACTTTTGCAGGGTAGTGGGATTATGAATAGGCGTGAAGCTGTGTGTGGGTTTGGGGAGCTGTTGGGGGCATTATCAGGATGGTGGGAGGAAATGGGGCACAGAGTAAGGCAAGATGTTAGTTTCCATACCCAGAGTTTCCACTGAACTGGTGGACAGGTAGCTGAAGGGTCAGCTGTCCCTACCTGTCTCCTTTTATGCAGATCAGTGAGGAACATGACTGCTATAATAGCAGGTTTGTATTTCTGATTCCTCAGTCATCCTGGTATGTATCACAGATACCTAGCTGGGAGATGATGCTGGCCCAATTCTGGAGGCAGTCATACAAGTGGGATTATTTGTGATGCACTGCCAATGAGGGATCACGGGGAGGGGCCTTTGTGTTAGCACCTGCTTGAATTTCACTGTATACCCAATGGGAAGAACCTAGTCATTTGAATGTGTGGCCATGCAGGGGTCCAGGAGCAGGATGCAGGATCATCCTCGTGTAACAGCTTCCCAGACATGTGAGAAATTCCTTCAGGAAATAGCAGACTTTGTCACTAACTAGATATTAAAGGTGCTCAGATAGGTAATTCTGAGTAACTTCAATGCTAGGTTGATGATGAACTTTTACATTTTGGTTAAATTTTCCTCCAGGTGATGGACTCACTGGGCCTCACATAAGTGGTTACTTCTGCAACCCATCAACATGGCCACACTTGGATTTGTTTTTATCCCTGGGATTTGAGATTAGCAATTTCAAGACTGACAGAGTCATTTGGTTTGCTCACTGAATGGTGAAGTTCTTCTTCAGGGCACTCTTTCTAGTCCATCCCATGTAGAGATGGTTTGGTACTGCCAATCGAGAGGGCTGGACTCAGAGGGACTTCAGGTGGTACTGGACATCTCAGATGTGATGATGGCCTGTAAGACAGGGCCTGAGGAGGTGGTTGCAGACTATAACATGATCATTACCACTGTTTTTGACACAGTAGCACTATTCCATGTAACCCCTAATCTTACATTGCGATTCACCGTGGTGTGATGGGAGCTAAGGCAGTTGAAGACCAGTGACCAGTGGTTGGAGCATTGTAAAGGAGGTCAGGCCCTGACTGATGGACTGGCTCTACATAATCATTATTATATTTACTAGAGGCAGTTACCCATAAGAGGTAGCTTTTCTGTCTAGGGGAGATTGCTGCTGGGAGAATCGACCAGCCCAGATGTTTCAGACTGCAGACAGACTGCTTCATCCAGCCTGTCTGGAGCACATTAGAAACTTTTTCAATGGCTAAATGTGAGGTTTGCTCAATTCTTCTTGGACAGGTGTCCTCCATCCTGACTGAGATCTAACCAAGCAAGCTGTGGTGACCCACTGGTGCTGAGTCTGCCCACCATCTTAGCACTCATCCTGCCTTAGGAGAGTTTAGGCCAGTTATGATAGAAGATGTTTGTTGGGGATTTCAGAGCTGTGACCCACCTTTTGTGAACTTGACGAAGCCCAGCCCAGCTACTGATGGGGAATTGAGAGGGTGGGGCGCTCCCACTGAACAATTCTGGGTGTCCACTACCTGGAGTGTAAAGCGAGTTCAATGGAACATTTTCCACTGAAATGTGAGTGGTAAGCACAGCCGGTACAAAGTGGACAGAGTCTAACAAAATATTTATTTTTTAATTATGGCAGTAGGTAATATAAATACACATAAAACACCAATTCACACAAAAGTAGGGTAAAACCAGTCCACATGTGAGATGTGCAGCCAAAAGCAAAAGAATGTTGTCAGATCAATAAAGCAGCTATAGTATGGGGCATTTTGTCAACACACATAAAATCCAGGAACTAAGTGAAGGATCACCTCAGCTAAATCTGCATATTCCTACCAATTTAAAAGCTAAAAGCTTTACTTAAGGCCTTATCTCATGGCCAGAGAAGAAACCACAGGTGCAGAATGATTCTGTGCAGACAAAATGAGTGAGCTACATTTATATCGGAGAAAAGTCTGCCCAATGGTTAAACATTAGGGGTACCGACGGCCATATGTCACAGCTGAAGAAGCCCATACTGTAGACTAAACTCCCAACCTTAGTTTCCCAAAGTAAAACATAGCTGTAATAAGTATGTACTTGGCTGTACTCTGCTGCAGAAAAATGCCAGATTGTAAAATGAACTAGCTGCCTGTAATATGAACATCATGCTGATTCCTGCTGCCTGTAAAATAAGTGCCTGTAATATGAACATCATGCTGATTCCTGCTGCCTGTAAAATAAGTCCCTGTAATAAGAACATCATGCTGATTCCTGCTGCCTGTAAAATAAGTCCGGCTGTAATAAGAACATCATGCTGATTCCTGCTGACTGTAAAATAAGTCCCTGTAATAAGAACATCATGCTGATTCCTGCTGACTGTAAAATAAGTCCCTGTAATATGAACATCATGCTGACTCCTGCTGACTGTAAAATAAGTCCCTGTAATATGACATCATGCTGACTCCTGCTGCCTGTAAAATAAGTCCCTGTAATATGAACATCATGCTGATTCCTGCTGCCTGTAAAATAAGTCCTGTAATATGAACATCATGCTGATTCCTGCTGCCTGTAAAATAAGTCCCTGTAATATGAACATCATGCTGATTCCTGCTGCCTGTAAAATAAGTCCCTGTAATAAGAACATCATGCTGATTCCTGCTGCCTGTAAAATAAGTCCCTGTAATAAGAACATCATGCTGATTCCTGCTGCCTGTAAAATAAGTCCCTGTAATAAGAACATCATGCTGATTCCTGCTGCCTGTAAAATAAGTCCCTGTAATATGAACATCATGCTGATTCAGGTGTAATTCAGTGCTGCAAAACGAAATGATGTGGGAGTAATTACATGGGAGAAATTAACCGCGCGAACTGTCGGGAGCTTAATGACGTGGAGTGTAATGATGGGAGCAAAATGTCGGTTCTCGAGACGTGTTATAGATCGACCTGACGGTCATCCCCAGAGTGCTCTGAGGATAACCATCCAGGTCAGTACGTAGAGTGTATAAATGTAGATCAATAATTTTGTCTACACAGAATCTTTCTGCACCTGTGGTTTCTTTCCTACTTTTGTGTGAATTGGTGTTTTATGTGCATTTATATTACCTACTGGGTAGATGGGGATTGGGGAGACCTGGGAGGATAAGGGGCTGTATGCTGGGATAGGCTCCATCTCAATTTGGAGGAGGAAATCCTTAAGCTGAAAATAGAGGTTTCATTGATGAAAGGTGGGGTTTAAACTTGTGAAGGGAAGGGATGGGAGAAGAGGCTGTCGAGGGGGTCCAATAAAGAAGGAACTATGTCTCCACCCTCTAGGGAGCTGGAGAAATGTGAGAAAAGCTGACTGGTAAGGTACAGACAGGTGGAAGATAGAGGACCCATGAGAACATGAGCAGGAAATGGGAGTATAGGGAAGGGGTGGAGGGTGGACCTGCTAAATGCCAGGAGCTTGGGCAATAAAATGCCTGAGCTCCAGGCAATGCTAGCTGAGGGAGAGGTGGATGTGGCAGCTGTCACTGAGACCTGGGCCACCGCAGGGCATGACTGGGACCTGAACCCAGAGGATTACACTATGTTCAGGAAGGACGGGGAGGAAGGGAGGGGCTAGCATTGATAGTCAATAACTGCATTGGCATAGGAGGAGTGAAGGAGGTGGAGGGACCGTGGGCAATTTTGGTCACCTTGATAACAGGGGAGGGCAAGAGGTAAAAATAGGAGTGGTGTACAGACCCTCTATGCTTCGGAGGAACTAGAGGAGAGTCTGGTGGCAGATGTTGGGAAACATTGTAGATTGGGCAGGGAAGAGTGGTGGTGTTGGGTGACTTAAGCATGCCAGGAATGGACTTGGGGACTATGACATCCTCGGTGGCCAGGAACAGAGGTTGTTGGATGTCTTTCAGGATACGATCCTAACCCAGCAGGTGGGGAGATGACCAGGGAGGTGTGGATACTGGACATGGTCCTGGTGGACAGTGACCAGATTGGGGGCCTGGAGGTAGGGACCTATTGGTGGGAAGTGACCAGGCCATGGTCTGGTTCTGCCTGGACCTAGGAGGGATAGAAGGCTGCACAAAGGCGGAGGTAACTGACTTCAGGGGCGGATTTCAAGGAACTGGGAAAGATCCTTAAGGAGCATTTGGATGGGATAGGGCCAGACATGGACACTGACAGTAGGTGGGAAATCATCAGAAGGGGTGCAGGATGCTACCAGCACCTGTGCAAGAGTGAGACACAAATGCGGTGGGGCCCAAAAACCCTGCTGGTGGACCCGGGAGGTTCAGGAGGTGGTGAGGAAAAGAAGGCGGCCTATGGGCATTTCAAGTGCTCAAGGGTGAAAGAGATTGAGGAGTATGAGCTGATGGCCAGAAGGGCCACTAAGGTGGTGAGGTGGCTACGGCAGGAAGGAGCAGAACCTGGCCAGGAAATTAGGAGAGGAACAAGGAGTTCTTTAGATACATTGGGGAAAAAGAAGGGTGAAGGGCAGATTAGCAGGATTAAAACAGGGAGGATGGGCACAAGACCTGGGGAGCAGGCCAGGTACTAAATGAATACTTTGCCTCAGTTTTACCAAGGAAAATGGGGGCTGCATCATACATGGGAGGAGATGGTGAAACTGAGGAGGGACCCCAACTGATCGGCGAGTCTGGGAGAGCCATCGCTTGGGGGTTGAAAGGCAAAATAGGGGGACGAGGAAGTGGAGGTGGAAATCACGGTAGAGAGAGTGATCCCTCAGGTCCCTTAAGATGGAGAAAGCACCTGGGATGGATAAATTACATCTCAGAGTGCTGAAGAAACTAGCGGATGTCCTGGTGAAACCTCTGGCAGAGCTTTTCTGCATCTCTGAGAATGGGGTGGGTGCCCGGTCTGGAAGGTGGTGCATACAGTGCCTATCCACAAGGGTGGATCAAGGGAGGTGTGAAAATACAGGCCTGTCAGGCTGACAAAGGTAGTGGGCAAGGTGATGGAGGGTATTGTCAAGGGCGCTGGGGAGGAACTGGAAAAGTCAGGGTGCCTGGACGATAGACAACATGGCTTCATCCTGGAAATCGTATCAGACAAACCTTGTGGAGTTCTGTGATTGGGTGATGAGTGCCTTGGACCTGGGTAGGCCAGTGGACATCCTCTTTCTTGACTTCAGCAAGATGTTTGACTCTGTTTCCTCATGGGGCCTGTTGGATAAGCTGGGAGAAATGGGGTGGGAAAGAGATGATCAGATGGATAGGAAACTGGTTCCAAGACCGGACCCAGAGAGTCGTGGTTTGTGGGGATAGTCTCATCTCCAAGGAGGGTCATTAGTGGGGTCCCTCAGAGATCGGTCCTGGGCCCTCCTGTTCAATGCCTACATCTCTGGCATAAGGAAGGGTATCAGGAGTGAGATGAGGTCTCTCTGCGGATGACTCAAAGCTGGGGCGGTGGTGGATGGGGAGCAGGGAGGGTGGTCCTACAGGGGACCTTGAGGCTCTGGAAGGTGGTCTAGAAAGTGGAAACTGAGGTTCAATGCAGTGAAATGCGGGTACTACACCTGGGAGCCAGAAACCCGCGGCAGTGTACACCTGGGGGTGGAATGCTGCAAGTCTCGATGGCTGCTTTTGTGTGGTAACACCAGTATGATGGGCAGTCTGTTTTAACTTTTAAAAGAAAAAGAATCAGAATCAAACTACCAGCTACATTGGCAGTCTTTACGGATAGTTGGCAATCATAAAATGTATTTTTAAACTAGGGACACTTTGAGACCTAAGGGGTTGACAGTGTCCCTTTAAGTCTATTGCAGTGTCAGTGGCTCAGCAGGTAGCACACTCGCCTCTGAGACCAGGAGATCAGAAGGCTGTGGGTTCTAGCCCCACACCAGGCACTTGAGTTAATGTCCCAATACTGACACTCTGATGTGCAGCATGAAGTGCTGCACTCCTGAGGTGCCATCTTTCAGATGAGACGTTAAACCGAGGTCCCATCTGCCTGTTCTGGTTTTAGTTCAGGTGGATGTTAAAGATCCCATGGCACTTCTCGAGGAGTATGGGAATTTCCCTGGTGCACTGGCCAAATTTCCCCCATTCACTAAAATACCACCAACAGCTTAATCTGGTTCAATGTCAGTTAGCATTCATCTGTATCCCCTCCCGGGCCATGCCTGAAAATAGGCAGAATTTGTCTAGTGCACTTACCGGTCAGCAAAACAAACAACAACAACAAGAGGGACATTGAACTCCTGGAGATGGTCCAGAGGAGGGCAACCTAAATGATTTGGGGCTTGGGGAAAGAACCTATGGGAGAGGCTCGAAGAGCTAAATATGAACACATTGGAAGAGAGAGGGACCGGGGGACATGATAGAGTCTTCAGGTACATGAAGGGGTAAATAGGGAGGTGCAGCCAGGGTGCTCGAAGGAAGGGGGGCAACAAGAGGCATGGGGAAGCTGGAGGGGAGACTCAGGGAGAAAGGGGAGGTGCCACTTCACTGAGAGGGTGGTAGAACCATGGAATGTGCTGCCCAGGGGCTGATGGAGGCAGAGACTGTGGAGGGGTTCAAGATGGGGTGGGACAGGTACAGGGAAGGTTCTGGAAGCAAAGTCCAGTGCAGCAAGAATACCCTGAACTGGAAAGGAGAAGCCCAGAGGTGGGGGGCAACAAGGTCAGCTCCCAGGGTGGGGCTGACCAAACAAGCAGACATGAAAGACCGCTAGGCCTATTCTGCTGGCATTTTAGTATGTTAGTACTGCCATAATAAAAGAAAAATATTTTGTGAGACTGTCAACTTTATACAAACTATACTTGCCCTCACTTTTCAGTGGAAATTGTTCCCTTGAACAGTTACTGATGGGTTGCATGGGGTTCCTGATTCTGTGTTTGCCAACAGTGCTTCATGTTGAAGGGATCTTTCTGACTGAACTGAAAAATACATTGGTAAGGCCTGTTTGATAAAGCCATCAATGGAACTGGACATCCTGGCAAACTATGAACTGGTTTGTAACCTGTCTTTTGGGCAAGGATATTGAGAAAATTGTGGAAACATAGAAACATAGACCATGACAGCAGAAAAACACCAGAGGTCCATCCAGTCTGCCCATATTCCCTGTAATCCCTGAAACCGTCCCTGGAACCAATTGTTCCTCCAGAGTACTAATCCTCCCGCCCTATCCTCATTCTCCTCTCTGGTCTTGTTGCCTCAGGTGACCACTATTCCCTTCATTCTACCTGATGCCTGCTTGAATCCCTGACTGTGTTTGCACCTACCACCTCAGCCAACAGACTGTTCCAAGGTTCCACCACCAAGTCCATAAAGTAGTACTTCCTCACATCCTCCTAAACTTCCCTCCTGTTAATTTCCACTTGTGACCACATGACCTCGAGTTGGTATTCAGGTAAAGATTTCTCCACAGTTTACCTTGTTAATTCCTTTAAGTAACTTGTAGGTCTCTATCATATCCCTCTCCCTTCTGGTTTCCAGTGAATACATATGTAGTGCCTTGAGGCGCTCCTCATAGGATCTGCCCTGCTGGCCCTAAATCATATTGTTACTCTGAGCTGCACTGTTTCCAACCTATCCCTGTCCTTTCTGAGGTGAGGGCTCCAGAACTGGATGCAGTACTCCAGGTGAGGCCTCACCAGGGATCTGTATAGAGGAAGAATTACCTCATTTCTTTTGTGGAGTCACAACTTGAAGCATACCTCATGGACATAAAGCCCCTCAGGTCCAGATTTGGGTCTAGACACAGCAACAAAACTGTGTCAGGGTGCAGAATAACATGCTCAGGGCAATGGATACAGAGGAATGGTAAGTTCTCATATTCCTCTATCTTGTATCATTGTTTGATACTGTGGATCACTGGTTGCTGATGTACCTACTGAAGTGGTATTTATTTATTGAATTTTGGTAACCAAGTAGGCCCACTGAGACCAAAGGTCTCTTTTTCAGGGGTGATCCAAAATTATTTACAGGCAGAAATTAATGAAGTACAAAATCACAGATCACAGGAATTAACAGTATTAAAAGCCACAGATGTTTTACAGAGAATAGAGGACAGTAATACGATGGATTACATTAGTTACATACAGTAGGATCATGCAGTAAATTTTGGGTTACAGTTGCAATAGGTGGGAAGTGCATTTAAGGTGAAAACATTTCTTAGGATGCAGGCAGGTAACACCAGAATAAAGGCACTGGTCAAGGCAGGGGTTAGGTTCAGCGGTAGAAGTGCATTGACCCCTCTCCAGCATGTAATTTATTTAGGCCTTCTTGAAGCAACTAAGGAGGTGGAGTTTGTAAGGAGGCTGGAAAAACATTCCAGTAGTGGGGAGCAGAATAGGCAAAGGACCTTTACCCAAGTTGGTGCTGATTCTGAGAATGTTAAGGCTGCCGCACTCTGAGGAATGCAGCAATGGCCTCTGGGGCCTTTGGGCTATTAGACCATTGAGACTAGGTGGAGTGTCACGTACACCCTGGTGATTTTAGAGATAAGGCAGAGGGTGGGTGGGACAACCTATTTGTGAGTGTGGGTAGAAAGGATGAGAAGGGACTTGGCAAGGTTGGAGGAATGGTCAAATGTATGGCAGCTCAGATTCAATGCAAAGAAGTGCAAGGTAATGCACATGGGAAAGAAAACCCAGGGAAGAGTACACAATGGGGGTGAGATACTGACAACAGTAAAAATGGAAAGGGACCTGGGGTAATTATATCAGATGACCTAAAGGTGGGCAAGCAATGTGAGAAGGCAGTAAGTAAGGCTGGGGGATACTGGGATGCATAGGAAGAGGCATTAATAGTAGAAAACAGGAAGTTGTTATCCCTCTGTACAGACAGTTGGTGAGACCCCATCTGAGTACTGTGTGCAGTTCTGGAGACCCCATCTCCACAAAGACATAGACAGAGTGGAGGCTGTCCAGAAGAGGGCAACCAAAATGGTGCAGGGTCTGCACCAGAAGACATACAAGAAAGACTAAAGGAGCTTAATATGTATACCCTTGAGGAAAGGAGGGAGAGGGACATGATAGAAACGTTCAAGTACCTCAAGAAAATCAACAAAGTCCAAGAGGGTAGCATCTTTCAGAAAAGAGATGTGCAAGAACAAGAGGCACAATTTGAAGATAGAGGGAGATGGCTCAGAGGTAATGTGAGAAGTATTTTTCACAGGAGGGTTGTGGATGCATGGAACAGCCTCCCTGAGGGTCGTGAGTCAAGAACAGTGGGAGAATTCAAGAATTCATGGGACAGACATAAAGGCAGTCCTAGTGGGGTAGGAGGAAGTAAGCTGTTGGTTAACTAGGATCTGCAGCTTATCTGTTAGGTAGGAAAATGGGCAGACTAGGTGGGCCAAGTGGTCCTTATCTGCCGTCAAATTCTATGTTTCTATGTTAGTTCCTATGTACACTCGTAAGTTCACAAATTTTCAATATTTTCACTCCAGATTTTCAACATTGCCATTTTACCACACCTCCTTATGAGCAGTACAGTTGTCATTTTCACATCTCCCCCACAGCGTGCTTCTGCTCAAGTAGCACACAATGGCACAGTTGGTGTGCGAAATCAATGTATGGGACACGTTAATAAAATCACAGTGACACTGGTCATGAGCAGAGGTGTTAAAATGGCTATGTTGAAATTTGGTGAAAAAATTCCCAAAAATGACTGTTTTAGGGCGCCGTTGCGCAGTTCCTACCTGCGCTGGCAAGTTTGCGAATTTGTAATATTGCACACCAGATTTTCAACAGTGCCATTTACTGCACTTCCTTATGAGCAGTACAGTTACCATTTTCACATCTCACCCAAAATGTGTTTCCGCACATGTAGCGCACAATGGTAATCGTGTGCGAAAACAATGTTTGGGACAGATTAAGAAAATCACAGTGACACTAGTCATGAGCAGAGGTCTTAAAATGGCTATGTTGAAAATTTGGTGACAAAACTCCATAAAATGACTGTGTTACAGTGAGCATTGTGCAGTTTCCACGCACCCTCGTAAGTTCATGAATTTGTAATATTTTCAGTCAGATTTTCACCAGTGGCATTTTCCACACCTTATGAACAGTACAGCTGTCATTTTCCCAACACGCCAAAATGTGTTTTCACACTTTCAGCACGAAATGCGTGGTCGCTGTGGGAAATCATTGTTCGGGACAGATAAAGAAAATCACACTGACACTGTTCATGATCGGAGATCCCAAAATGCCCGTGTTAACAATCTGCTGTAAAAAATCCCCAAACTAGTTACATTCGGTGTCGTTGCACAGTTTCTACGCTCCGTGACTTCACCAGTTTTTAAGATTTTCAGTGAGATTTTCAACATTGCCATTTCTTACACCTCCCATGAACAGTACCGCTGTCATTTTCACATCCTGTTCGAATGTGTTTTGCACCTGTAGTGCCAAATGCCATAGTCGCTGTGCAAAAGCAGTTTTGGCTAACAAACTGATATGGCCACTGTTCATGAGGTGGGGTCACAAAAACCATGTTGAAAATTTGGAGTGAACATACCAGCGAATGCCTGAGGCGTTGGGGTTTCCGACCATAACACCCCACCCTGTAGAGAATGACAGGCATCAGGGTGTGACTTGGGATTCTTGCCTGTCATGCTCATACCATTCCACCCCACCCCACCACACACCTTGCAGCCAGTGGGAGGCATCAAGTTGTGCCTCAGACTCTCTGGGACCAAACTTCACCCCATTCTCTATACCACACCCATCTCACGTATTTCCTGATGGAATGGGGTGCGCATAGAGCCAAGACCCCAAGGCACGCCCGTGACACTTGTCAGTGTCTGCAGGGTAGGGTGTGGTGAAATGGTGTGGTCGTTATGCCTGTGACCCAAAGGCACACCCAATGCCTGTCACTCTCTGCAGGGTGGTGGTGGGGTTGGCTTCAGTTCAATACTCGCTGCCATTCCTATTATGCAGCTCTGTAACTTCTACACTACCAATGCCAATGCCAGCAAGCAAACATTCAGCATTGACAAATGCTTGTTCCCTAATTTTTCTTCTTTTAACTGTTTTATAGTTTTCTGGTATGAGAGTACCAGTGTGTTTTTGTGTTGTGTGTTGTGCTTTGTTAATTTTCCCAGCTGTGGTAGGGCTAGGGAAATTTATGTTATTGTAATTTATGTTATTTTATTTTTGTTTTAAATACCCTGTGAGAGGGTGCTGTTTTATTATTTTCTTCTCTTTGGTTATTTTCTTTTCTTTCAGAGTTTAAATGGCTATCTTATAGTGGGGTAGTTTATTTGATTTATTTCAGGGTTTTAGTTTTGTTTATAGTTACATTTCATGATTTGAGAAATTTGAGTTTTGTGTTTTTATTATTTTTATTATTTTAATAAGTGCTAATCGCAATGTGCTTGCTTGCCCCTCCTGTCCTGTGCTACTCGGCCTCAGCTCTCGTGCCCTCTGCCCCTTCTCTTGCCCCCACCTGCTCTTACCTATCAGCTGCCGGGCAGTGGGGATTGCTCGTGGGGGAGTCGAAGTGGATGGGGGTTGCGGACAGCGGAGTGAACGGAGCTCTCCCATAGGGGTGGTTAGGCCCAGAAGATGCCCTGGGGTGAAATGGCACCAGGAATGTGGTGATTCCATTCTGGTTCCCATGCCCAAGAGCACCTCCAGTTTGGGAGGGCAAGTAGTTGGGACAGCTTGCCAACTGTCCAACTAGGGGCTGTTATGCAATGCCAGATTGGTCTGCAACAAGACTGGTCTTATTTCAGACTTTGTTGCTAGGGCAGATCTGGTTTGCATTACCAAGACCTGGTGGGATGGGAATGTGGCCCTTTTAGAGGCTACTGTTCACCGGTACTTGGTTATACATCGCCCGAGATGGGGGGGTTGCAGTCTGTTTCAAGACCGAATTGGGCCTAACTAGTGTACCAATTGAGAGGCCAGGTCATTGAGTGTACTATGGTAGCTGGTGTCGGGTGCAGGATTGCCTCATCTACCATCCACCAGGTGATGAAGCTATTCCTGCAGGAAATAGCAGATTTTGCCGCCAACATGGCAATGGAGTTGCCCAGACTGATGGTTCTGGATGACTTCAATGCCTGGGTGATAATGAATCTTCACTTTTTGGTCAATATTTCCTCCAGGTAATAACATCTCTGGGCTTTACACAGGTTGTTTCCTCAGCTACACACAAGGAGGTCACTCTCTTGACCTGGTTTTCCTCCTGGAGATCGAGGCCTCCGATTTAGTGGTGGAACCAGTTGGTTGGGTTCAATTTTGAGGCCCCCTGGGTAGGTTGACCCCTGTGAAGTTGGTCAGGTACCACCCTTTGCAGGATGTGGTCCCTGAAGACCTGATGGTGGTTATTGACCTCGTTGTTGGACGAGTCTTGCACTGATCCTGAGCAGTTGGTAGTGGCCTATAATGGGGCATATCTTCAGGTCTTGATCGGATTGCTCCTGTCTGTGTTCGCCACCTTCCGCATTGCCCTGGAGCCCGTGATTTGATGGGACTCTGAGAGAGTTCTTGAAATTGGGGCATAGTTTAGAAACATCGTTGGAGGAAGACCGCCACTGATGCCGACCACCATATTTTGCTAGAGCATTATAAACTCTACCAAACAGAAATTTCCCATAAGAAGGCAGAATTCCTGTCCAGAAATTTCTGTCACATCGGAACTGACTGGCTCAACTCTTCAGAACTGTTGACAGGCTGTGCAACCCAGCCTGTTGGCAGCTCCGTCAAGTTTTTACACAAACTGATTGTGATGAGATCACTCGCTTCTTTGTGAATAAGGTTGATGGCATCAGGAGGGAGTGCCACCAACTACACTCTAAGGGGTTGCTGTTGATCAGTGCTCTGTCCATGAGCCTGGAGTTTCCTGGAGTACCTTTGACCTGCGGTTCATAGACATTATGAGGATTGTCCAGGAGATGCATCCCACGTGCTGTAGTTTAGACCCTGGCCCCACTTCCCTGATTTTGGGTTGTAGTGAGATCATTGGCCCGGTCTTAACTCAGATTGTCTGGTGCTCTTTAGAAATGGGTGAGTTTCCTAGCTCCTGCAGGAAGGGTGGTGATTCCCTTCTGAAAAAGCTTCTTTAGACCCAGAGAACCTAAGCAAACTACAGGCCTATCTCTAACCTCCCTTTGTGGGGAAGGTTATTGAGAAAGTTGTGGCTGCTCAATTGGATAACCATTTAACCATCCATAATTTATACAAACCTCTACAATCTGGTTTTCACAAGAGGCATAGTACTGAGACTGCTCTGGTTCAGGTGCTCAATGATCTCCTGATGACGAGATCGGAGACACCGTTCTATCTTAGTTCTCTAAAATGGTGCAGGGTCTGCAAGAGAAGCCATACAAGGAGAGACTAAAGGAGCTTAATATGTATACCCTTGAAGAAAGGAGGGAGAGGGGACATGATAGAAATGTTTAAGTACCTCAGTGGAATCAACAAAGTCCAAGAGGTAGCATCTTTCAGAAAAAGAGATGTGCAAGAACAAGGGGACACAATCTGAAGATAGGGGGATGGCTCAGGGGCAATGTGAGGAAGTATTTTTCACAGAGAGGGTGGTGGACGCATGGAACAGCCTTCCTGAGGAGGTTGTGGGGTCTAAAACTGTGGGAGAATTCAAGAATGCATGGGACAGACATAAGTCAATTTTGTGGGGGTAGGAAGAAATAGGCTGTTGGTTAAATAGGATCTGCAGCTTATCCTCTAGGTAGGAAAATGGGCAGACTAGGTGGGCCAAGTGGTCCTTATCTGCCGTCAAAGTCTATGTTTCTATGTTTCTCCTGGATCTGTCATCAGCTTTTGATACTGTGGATCATGGGGTTCTGCTTGAGCAGCCTGAGGTTCATCTGTGGGCTGTCGGGTACAGTCCTCAGATGGTTTTCATCTTTCCTTGCTGGGAGAATGCAGAGGGTGGTCTCAGGCTTGTTTTCATCTGGGGCTTTCTCTCTGCCTTGCGAGTACCTCAGGGCTCAGTGCTGTCCCCATGTTATTTGCAGTATATATGCTACCCTCGGAGACATTGTAAGATGGTATGAGCTGAGGTTTCACTGCTATGCTGATGATACCCAGCTCTACCTGTCTTTGCACCCAACCAGGTTGGTGCTATCTTAGTACTGAACAACTGCCTCACAGAAATCCAAGATTGGATGAATTCAGCAGTCTAAAGTTGAACCCAGGAAAGACTGAGGTTTTGGTTGTGGACCGGGTCATAGGGTAGAGGATTGAGACTGGGCTCCCTTCAGTTTAGTTCTGGGGAGGCACAGATTCTCACCTCTGAATGGGTGTATAACCTGGGAGTGGAGCTTGATGATGGTCTGACTCTTGACACCAGGTGTCGGCAGTCATCAAGCTTGCCTTTTCCATCTTAGGAACATTGCCAGGATTAGGCACCTTGTTCCAGCCAGTGACCTGCCTGTCTTGGTCCATGCCTTTGTGACATCACTCCTTGATTACTGCAACTCCCTTTATCTAGGGCTTCCTGGGGTTGATATCCACTGCTTGCAGCTAGTGCAGAATGCAGCAGCACGTTTGTTGACTGCGGCATCTAGGAGCTCTCATATCACCCTTTGCTGCCGCCGCTGCACTGGCTGCCAATGCAGTGGTGGATCACCTTTAAAATAGGTCTACTGACTTACAAAGCCCTACACGGACAGTGTCCTGAACATGAAGAGCTCCTGGTCCCTTACACTCCTTTGAGACAGCTCCGCTTGGCTGACAAGGGTTGCTGGAGATTCTGAGGGTTAATTTGAAGTCATCTGGCATGCGTGCCTTTGGATTTGTGGCACCTACCCTCTGGAATTCTCTGCCCCATCAGCTCCGGGAGTGCAGGATGGTGGGAGTTTAAGCAGGCACTAAAGGCGTTTCTATAGGAAAGGTATTTCCAGTTTTATTGTGATTTTATATTACATGTATTTGTATATGTTTTATCTGTACTAATACTGTACAGCGCCTTGGAATCTTGAAAGGTGCTTAATTAAATACATTTTTATTATTTATTATTATTATTTATTATCCTCCCTTTCTGCTTTGCTACAGAAAATGTCATGACTGTGCTACTCTAAAAGGAATGTAACATGGGGTGGTTAGGGATGGGGTGGGTGGCTGGGCCCTTCCCTACCGAAAAGAAGAAAAACAGATGAAAGGAACAAGGAGGTAAGAGCAGAAACAATCAACCAACAACAAATGCAGTAGTCCTGAAAGCTAAGCCTAATGATAGATAAAACTGTAAACCTGTAAGCACCACCTGTAATAATTTCACAGAAGATATACCCTGCAAAAAACACTTTGCTACACAGAAAAATAAAGCAGTAACAGAAGATATACCTTGCAAAAAACAATTTGAATCAGAAAAGATTACAGCAGTAATCTGTAAGCACAAAACAGTAACAAACCTGTAGGCATACCTGTAATAATGCAGCAGAACGTATACCCTGCAACAGCAATTTGAATCAGAAGATTACAACAGTAAAATGTAAACAAAAAACAGTATCAAACCTTGTGAGCACAAAAGAAAATAGCAACACACAGTAAATCTGCCTAGGAAAAAGAATCCTTAATCTTTTCCTTGCTCTGTAATACTGTTCCTTGCTCTGCCCTTACAAGCAAACCTAGAAGAAATGAGCTCAGGTGAAGCTAGGTGCCTTTGCCAGCAAACCCAGTCTTCCACCTCAAAAACACCAACTAACCTGATCCTTTTTACTCCAGTAAAATATGAGATATCGGAATAAGAATAACTGACAGCAGTGGGCTTCTAGAGAAGAGGTATCATAACTAATCATTCCAATAAAGATGTCTAAATACAAGATAAATTCCAACAATACTGAGAAAAGATACATTCATTTTTAAATTTATTACTGTAATCTTGATCATGGGCAATCATGCAAAAATCATGATGATATGAGATCATCATTAATTGTAATCACCACTCCATAACTTCATGTTTTTGATTGGTGGCCATTTAACATTGATGTTTAATTATTAATTATGATCACAATGATGGTTTTGAAGCTTAAACATGATCTCTGAACATAACTGATAATGATCATTCAGGATACATCATTATAAAATCATCATCTTTTCAGCTGGAACCCTCTGCCATCAGCCACCTATCACTTTTGCAGGGTAGTGGGATTATGAATAGACGTGAAGCTGTGTGTGGGTTTGGGGAGCTGTTGGGGGCATTATCAGGATGGTGGGAGGAAATGGGGCACAGAGTAAGGCAAGATGTTAGTTTCCACCCAGAGTTTCCACTGAACTGAGTGGACAGGTAGCTGAAGGGTCAGCTGTCCCTACCTGTCTCCTTTTATGCAGATCAGTGAGGAACATGACTGCTATAATAGCAGGTTTGTATTTCTGATTCCTCAGTCATCCTGGTATGTATCACAGATACCTAGCTGGGAGATGATGCTGGCCCAATTCTGGAGGCAGTCATACAAGTGGGATTATTTGTGATGCACTGCCAATGAGGGATCACGGGAGGGGCCTTTGTGTTAGCACCTGCTTGAATTTCACTGTATACCCAATGGGAAGAACCTAGTCATTTGAATGTGTGGCCATGCAGGGGTCCAGGAGCAGGATGCAGGATCATCCTCGTGTAACAGCTTCCCAGACATGTGAGAAATTCCTTCAGGAAATAGCAGACTTTGTCACTAACTAGATATTAAAGGTGCTCAGATAGGTAATTCTGAGTAACTTCAATGTTGGGTTGATGATGAACTTTTACATTTTGTTAAATTTTCCTCCAGGTGATGGACTCACTGGGCCTCACATAAGTCGTTACTTCTGCAACCCATCAACATGGCCACACTTGGATTTGTTTTTATCCTGGGATTTGAGATTAGCAATTTCAAGACTGACAGAGTCATTTGGTTTGCTCACTGAATGGTGAAGTTCTTCTTCAGGGCACTCTTTCTAGTCCATCCCATGTAGAGATGGTTTGGTACTGCCAATCGAGAGGGCTGGACTCAGAGGACTTCAGGTGGTACTGGACATCTCAGATGTGATGATGGCCTGTAAGACAGGGCCTGAGGAGGTGGTTGCAGACTATAACATGATCATTACCACTGTTTTTGACACAGTAGCACTATTCCATGTAACCCCTAATCTTACATTGCGATTCACCGTGGTGTGATGGGAGCTAAGGCAGTTGAAGACCAGTGACCAGTGGTTGGAGCATTGTAAAGGAGGTCAGGCCCTGACTGATGGACTGGCTCTACATAATCATTATTATATCTACTAGAGGGCAGTTACCCATAAGAAGGTAGCTTTTCTGTCTAGGAGATTGCTGCTGGGAGGAATCGACCAGCCCAGGTGTTTCAGACTGCAGACAGACTGCTTCATCCAGCCTGTCTGGAGCACATTAGAACTTTTTCAATGGCTAAATGTGAGGAGTTTGCTCAATTCTTCTTGGACAGGGTGTCCTCCATCCTGACTGAGATCTAACCAAGCAAGCTGTGGTGACCCACTGGTGCTGAGTCTGCCCACCATCTTAGCACTCATCCTGCCTTAGGAGAGTTTAGGCCAGTTATGATAGAAGATGTTTGTTGGGGATTTCAGAGCTGTGACCCACCTTTTGTGAACTTGACGAAGCCCAGCCCAGCTACTGATGGGAATTGAGAGGGGTGGGGCGCTCCCACTGAACAATTCTGGGTGTCCACTACCTGGAGTGTAAAACGAGTTCAATGGAACATTTTCCACTGAAATGTGAGTGGTAAGCACAGCCGGTACAAAGTGGACAGAGTCTAACAAAATATTTATTTTTTAATTATGGCAGTAGGTAATATAAATACACATAAAACACCAATTCACACAAAAGTAGGGTAAAAACCAGTCCACATGTGAGATGTGCAGCCAAAAGCAAAAGAATGTTGTCAGATCAATAAAGCAGCTATAGTATGGGGCATTTTGTCAACACACATAAAATCCAGGAACTAAGTGAAGGATCACCTCAGCTAAATCTGCATATTCCTACCAATTTAAAAAAAGCTTTACTTAAGGCCTTATCTCATGGCCAAGGAAGAAACCACAGGTGCAGAATGATTCTGTGCAGACAAAATGAGTGAGCTACATTTATATCGGAGAAAAGTCTGCCCAATGGTTAAACATTATAGGGGTACCAGCGGCCATATGTCACAGCTGAAGAAGCCCATACTGTAGACTAAACTCCCAACCTTAGTTTCCCAAAGTAAAACATAGCTGTAATAAGTATGTACTTGGCTGTACTCTGCTGCAGAAAAATGCCAGATTGTAAAATGAACTAGCTGCCTGTAATATGAACATCATGCTGATTCCTGCTGCCTGTAAAATAAGTGCCTGTAATAAGAACATCATGCTGATTCCTGCTGACTGTAAAATAAGTCCTGTAATAAGAACATCATGCTGATTCCTGCTGACTGTAAAATAAGTCCCTGTAATATGAACATCATGCTGACTCCTGCTGACTGTAAAATAAGTCCCTGTAATATGAACATCATGCTGATTCCTGCTGCCTGTAAAATAAGTCCCTGTAATATGAACATCATGCTGATTCCTGCTGACTGTAAAATAAGTCCCTGTAATATGAACATCATGCTGATTCCTGCTGCCTGTAAAATAAGTCCCTGTAATATGAACATCATGCTGATTCCTGCTGCCTGTAAAATAAGTCCCTGTAATAAGAACATCATGCTGATTCCTGCTGCCTGTAAAATAAGTCCCTGTAATAAGAACATCATGCTGATTCCTGCTGCTGTAAAATAAGTCCCTGTAATAAGAACATCATGCTGATTCCTGCTGCCTGTAAAATAAGTCCCTGTAATATGAACATCATGCTGATTCAGGTGTAATTCAGTGCTGCAGAACGAAATGATGTGGGAGTAATTACATGGGAGAGAAATTAACGGCCTGAACTGTCGGGAGCTTAATGGCGTGGAGTGTAATGATGGGAGCAAATGTCGTGCTCTCGAGGCGTGCTTATGTATCGACCTGGGCGGTCATCCTCAGAGTGCTCTGAGGATAACCATCCAGGTCAGTCATAGAGTGTATAAATGTAGATCAATAATTTGTCTACACAGAATCCTTCTGCACCTGTGGTTTCTTTCCTACTTTTGTGTGAATTGGTGTTTTATGTGCATTTATATTACCTACTGGGTAGATGGGGGATTGGGGGAGACCTGGGAGGATAAGGGGCTGTATGCTGAGGATAGGCTCCATCTCAATTTGGAGGAGGAAATCCTTAAGCTGAAAATAGAGGGTTTCATTGATGAAAGGTGGGGTTTAAACTTGTGAAGGGAAGGGATGGGAGAAGAGGCTGTCGAGGGGTCCAATAAAGAAGGAACTATGTCTCCACCCTCTAGGGAGCTGGAGAAATGTGAGAAAAAGCTGACTGGTAAGGTACAGACAGGTGGAAGATAGAGGACCCATGGGAACATGAGCAGAAATGGGAGTATAGGGAAGGGGTGGAGGGTGGACCTGCTAAATGCCAGGAGCTTGGGCAATAAAATGCCTGAGCTCCAGGCAATGCTAGCTGAGGGAGAGGAGGATGTGGCAGCTGTCACTGAGACCTGGGCCACCGTAGGGCATGACTGGGACCTGAACCCAGAGGATTACACTATGTTCAGGAAGGACGGGGAGGGGAGGGGGGGCTAGCATTGATAGTCAATAACTGCATTGGCATAGGAGGAGTGAAGGAGGTGGAGGGACCGTGGGGCAATTTTGGTCACCTTGATAACAGGGAGGGCAAGAGAGTAAAAATAGGAGTGGTGTACAGACCCTCTATGCTTGGAGGAACTAGAGGAGAGTCTGGTGGCAGATGTTGGGAAACATTGTAGATTGGGCAGGGAAGGGTGGTGGTGTTGGGTGACTTAAGCATGCCAGGAATGGACTTGGGGACTATGACATCCTCGGTGGCCAGGAACAGAGGTTGTTGGATGTCTTTCAGGATACGATCCTAACCCAGCAGGTGGGGAGATGACCAGGGAGGTGTGGATACTGGACATGGTCCTGGTGGACAGTGACCAGATTGGGGGCCTGGAGGTAAGGGACCTATTGGTGGGAAGTGACCAGGCCATGGTCTGGTTCTGCCTGGACCTAGGAGGGATAGAAGGCTGCACAAAGACGGAGGTAACTGACTTCAGGGAGGCGGATTTCAAGGAACTGGGAAAGATCCTTAAGGAGCATTTGGATGGGATAGGGCCAGACATGGACACTGACAGTAGGTGGGAAATCATCAGAAGGGGGTGCAGGATGCTACCAGCACCTGTGCAAGAGTGAGACACAAATGCGGTAGGGCCCAAAAACCCTGCTGGTGGACCCGGGAGGTTCAGGAGGTGGTGAGGAAAAGAAGGCGGCCTATGGGCATTTCAAGTGCTCAAGGGTGAAAGAGATTGAGGAGTATGAGCTGATGGCCAGAAGGGCCACTAGGGTGGTGAGGGCTACGGCAAGGAAGGAGCAGAACCTGGCCAGGGAAATTAGGAGAGGAACAAGGAGTTCTTTAGATACATTGGGGAAAAAGAAGGGTGAAGGGGCAGATTAGCAGGATTAAAACAGGGAGGGATGGGCACAAGACCTGGGGAGCAGGCCAGGTACTAAATGAAGTACTTTGCCTCAGTTTTACCAAGGAAAATGGGGAGCTGCATCATACATGGGAGGAGATGGTGAACTGAGGAGGGGACCCCAACTGATCGGCGAGTCTGGGGAGAGCCATCGCTTGGGGGTTGAAAGGCAAAATAGGGGACGAGGAAGTGGAGGTGGAAATCACGGTAGAGAGTGATCCCTCAGGTCCCTTAAGATGGAGAAAGCACCTGGGATGGATAAATTACATCTCAGGTGCTGAAGAAACAGCGGATGTCCTGGTGAAACCTCTGGCAGAGCTTTTCTGCATCTCTCTGAGAATGGGGTGGGTGCCCGGTCTGGAAGGTGGTGCATACAGTGCCTATCCACAAGGGTGGATCAAGGGAGGTGGCTGGAAAATACAGGCCTGTCAGGCTGACAAAGGTGGTGGGCAAGGTGATGGAGGGTATTGTCAAGGAGGCGCTGGGAGGAACTGGAAAAGTCAGGGTGCCTGGACGATGACAACATGGCTTCATCCTGGGAAATCGTATCAGACAAACCTTGTGGAGTTCTGTGATTGGGTGATGAGTGCCTTGGACCTGGGTAGGCCAGTGGACATCCTCTTTCTTGACTTCAGCAAGATGTTTGACTCTGTTCCTCATGGGGCCTGTTGGATAAGCTGGGAGAAATGGGGTGGGGAAAGAGATGATCAGATGGATAGGAAACTGGTTCCAAGACCGGACCCAGAGAGTCGTGGTTTGTGGGGATAGTCTCATCTCCAAGGAGGGTCATTAGTGGGTCCCTCAGAGATCGGTCCTTGGGCCCTCCTGTTCAATGCCTACATCTCTGGCATAAGGAAGGGTATCAGGAGTGAGATGAGTCTCTCTGCGGATGACTCAAAGCTGGAGGCGGTGGTGGATGGGGAGCAGGGAGGGTGGTCCTACAGGGGACCTTGAGGCTCTGGAAGGTGGTCTAGAAAGTGGAAACTGAGGTTCAATGCAGTGAAATCGCGGGTACTACACCTGGGAGCCAGAAACCCGGGCGAGTGTACACCCTGGGGGTGGAATGCTGCAAGTCTCGATGGCTGCTTTTGTGTGGTAACACCAGTATGATGGGCAGTCTGTTTTAACTTTTTAAAAGAAAAAGAATCAGAATCAAACTACCAGCTACATTGGCAGTCTTTACGGATAGTTGGCAATCATAAAATGTATTTTTAAACTAGGGACACTTTGAGACCTAAGGGGTTGACAGTGTCCCTTTAAGTCTATTGCAGTGTCAGTGGCTCAGCAGGTAGCACACTCGCCTCTGAGACCAGGAGATCAGACGGCTGTGGGTTCTAGCCCCACACCAGGCACTTGAGTTAATATCCCAATACTGACACTGCGGTGCAGCATGAGGGGTGCTGCACTCCTGAGGTGCCATCTTTCAGATGAGGCGTTAAACCGAGGTCCCATCTGCCTGTTCTGGTTTAGTTCAGGTGGATGTTAAAGATCCCATGGCACTTCTCGAGGAGTATGGGAATTTCCCTGGTGCACTGGCCAAATTTCCCCATTCACTAAAATACCACCAACAGCTTAATCTGGTTCAATGTCAGTTAGCATTCATCTGTATCCCTCCCCGGCCATGCCTGAAAATAGGCAGAATTTGTCTAGTGCACTTACCCGGTCAGCAAAACAAACAACAACAACAAAGAGGGACATTGAACTCCTGGAGATGGTCCAGAGGAGGCAACCTAAATGATTTGGGGCTTGGGGAAAGAACCTATGGGGAGGCTCGAAGAGCTAAATATGAACACATTGGAAGAGAAGGAGGACGGGGGACATGATAGAGGTCTTCAGGTACATGAAGGGGTAAATAGGGAGGTGCAGCCAGGGTGCTCGAAGGAAGGGGGCAACAAGAAGGCATGGGGAAGCTGGAGGGAGACTCAGGGAGAAAGGGGAGGTGCCACTTCACTGAGAGGGTGGTAGAACCATGGAATGTGCTGCCAGGGGCTGATGGAGGCAGAGACTGTGGAGGGGTTCAAGATGGGGTGGGACAGGTACAGGGAAGGTTCTGGAAGCAAAGTCCAGTGCAGCAAGAATACCCTGAACTGAAAGGGAGAAGCCCTGAGGGCAGCAAGGTCAGCTCCCAGGGTGGGCTGACCAAACAAGCAGACATGAAAGACCGCTAGGCCTATTCTGCTGGCATTTTAGTATGTTAGTACTGCCATAATAAAAGAAAAAATATTTTGTGAGACTGTCAACTTTATACAAACTATACTTGCCACTCACTTTTCAGTGGAAATTGTTCCTTGAACAGTTACTGATGGGTTGCATGGGGTTCCTGATTCTCGTGTTTGCCAACAGTGCTTCATGTTGAAGGGATCTTTCTGACTGAACTGAAAAATACATTGGTAAGGCCTGTTATGATAAAGCCATCAATGGAACTGGACATCCTGGCAAACTATGAACTGGTTTGTAACCTGTCTTTTGGGCAAGGATATTGAGAAAATTGTGGAAACATAGAAACATAGACCATGACAGCAGAAAAACACCAGAGGTCCATCCAGTCTGCCCATATTCCCTGTAATCCCTGAAACCGTCCTGGAACCAATTGTTCCTCCAGAGTACTAATCCTCCCGCCCTATCCTCATTCTCCTCTCTGGTCTTGTTGCCTCAGGTGACCACTATTCCCTTCATTCTACCTGATGCCTGCTTGAATCCCCTGACTGTGTTTGCACCTACCACCTCAGCCAACAGACTGTTCCAAGGTTCCACCACCAAGTCCATAAAGTAGTACTTCCTCACATCCCTCCTAAACTTCCCTCCTGTTAATTTCCACTTGTGACCACATGACCTCGAGTTGGTATTCAGAGTAAAGATTTCTCCACAGTTTACCTTGTTAATTCCTTTAAGTAACTTGTAGGTCTCTATCATCCCCTCTCCCTTCTGGTTTCCAGTGAATACATATGTAGTGCCTTGAGGCGCTCCTCATAGGATCTGCCCTGCTGGCCCTAAATCATATTTGTTACTCTGAGCTGCACTGTTTCCAACCTATCCCTGTCCTTTCTGAGGTGAGGGCTCCAGAACTGGATGCAGTACTCCAGGTGAGCCTCACCAGGGATCTGTATAGAGGAAGAATTACCTCATTTCTTTTGTGGAGTCACAACTTGAAGCATACCTCATGGACATAAAGCCCCTCAGGTCCAGATTTGAGGTCTAGACACAGCAACAAAACTGTGTCAGGGTGCAGAATAACATGCTCAGGGCAATGGATACAGAGGAATGGTAAGTTCTCATATTCCTCTATCTTGTATCATTGTTTGATACTGTGGATCACTGGTTGCTGATGTACCTACTGAAGTGGTATTTATTTATTGAATTTTGGTAACCAAGTAGGCCCACTGAGACCAAAGGTCTCTTTTTCAGGGTGATCCAAAATTATTTACAGGCAGAAATTAATGAAGTACAAAATCACAGATCACAGGAATTAACAGTATTAAAAGCCACAGATGTTTTACAGAGAATAGAGGACAGTAATACGATGGATTACATTAGTTACATACAGTAGGATCATGCAGTAAATTTTGGGTTACAGTTGCAATAGGTGGGAAGTGCATTTAAGGTAAGAAAACATTTCTTAGGATGCAGGCAGGTAACACCAGAATAAAGGCACTGGTCAAGGCAGGGGTTAGGTTCAGCGGTAAGAAGTGCATTGACCCCTCTCCAGCATGTAATTTATTTAGGCCTTTCTTGAAGCAACTAAGGGAGGTGGAGTTTGTTAAGGAGGCTGGAAAAACATTCCAGTAGTGGGGAGCAGAATAGGCAAAGGACCTTTTACCCAAGTTGGTGCTGATTCTGAGAATGTTGAGCTGCCGCACTCTGAGGAATGCAGCAATGGCCTCTGGGGCCTTTGGGCTATTAGACCATTGAGACTAGGTGGAGTGTCACGTACACCCTGGTGATTTAGAGATAAGGCAGAGGAGGGTGGGACAACCTATTTGTGAGTGTGGGCCATTTCAGTGAGGATAGGACCCCGCAATGGTAACTACACAGAGGGAATTTTAAGCAAAGCAGCTTATTTTGTTGTAGAGAACATCCAGCTTTTTATTTCTGTATTTCTAAAAACTGAGTATGGGGCACCATAGATCAGTGAGGGAAGTAGAGTACCTTTATCCACAGCTATCCTTGTTTCAGGGTCAGAGAGTCACCCAGTCTGTAAACAAGACCAAGTTTCCGATGCACAGTTTTCACAACATGATACACATGTTGTTTAAATGCAGGTCCTGGTCAAGATGAATACCAGGTGCTTTATCTTGTCAACAACCACCAGGAGAGAGCCTGAGGATGTGCTCAGGGTAAGAAGGTGTTGGTGGGTCACGCCAAGGTGCTTTGTTCCACACAGGACAGCTTTAGTTTTCTTTTCATTTAGCGCTAGAAGATAATCAGCAAACCACACTTCCAGGGCATTCAGGCTAGCAGAGAACTTAACATTGACAGTCCTAATATCATTGGCACTCCAATAGAGAATGGCATCATCTGCATAAAGCAGAAGGTTAGCCTCCCACAATTATATCAATATCGTTGATGAAAATAGAGAGAGGGGCCTGATATGAAGCCTTGGGGACCCGTCTTTGACTAGCAGGTACGTGGAGTGAGTTCCTTTCCATTCGACCATTTACGACCTGTCAACAAGGTAGTTGGTTACCCGGACAAGGAGTGCCTGTCAGAGTGACCCAAATGGGACAGTTTGAGAATCAGCATGTCATGGTTAACCAAGTTGAATGCTTTGGTTAGGTCAGCAATATGGCGCCAGTGGAGCTCTTTTGTCAAATGCATTCAGGGTATCTGCCGTGAACTTTACAAGTGCAGTGTCAGTCCCATGGAATTTCTGGAAGCCATGCTGCTTGTTTGATAGCAGATGGTGGTTTCCAGGTAATCCTGTAGTTGAAATGAACAGTATAGCTCCATTGCAGATGACCGTGTATTCGATGCAAGTAACCAAAAAAAAAGACTGCACTCTTCAGCTGGACGTTCAATATACAAAAACTTTTATTAAATTGTTAAAAAGAACTCCATGTTGCCAGAGAAACCAGTTTGTGTCTGAACTGAACCTCAACGGTTTCAGTACACTCTAGCAGGTCATCACGAGGATGGATTTCCCGGTTAGTTTCAGGCTTAAAAATAATGACCATCTTAAAGTGACAGTGCAGAATTACAAAAACACTCATGAATTGAGTATACAAGTGCTAAACCAGACCATATAAATATGTATCAAAATATTCAAAAACATCAACAATGTATCAAAACCTATTATAACCTAAACCTAACAGAAAAAGTGTCAGTTACTGCAGGGGTCATTTAAGCAGGAATTACATATTTATGGTTTTAAGTAAAGATCTGATTTATTCAAACACCAGCTCCAGGGACCCATACTGTGGCTTGCCCATATCATAGGAGGACCAAGGATCTTTTAATAAACCTGCAAAGAAGAAAGAAAAATATGGATGCCATATAATATTCTATAATAGTTAAATCAAAGTGCTTATCAAAGAACTATAGTAATGGCACAATGACAGAATACATGACAGTATTGCAAATGTATTAGTGACCTCTTTAGACCATGCAGAGATCCTAATTCATTACTTAGTCTTTCTTTCTTTTTATGCATAGTAATAAGTCAACATGATCATTGAGACCAAGTGGTGTCAGGGCACCTAAGGTATATATCCAATAGGATTCCCTTACTCGTAACAATCCATCTATGTTACCACCTCTTGGTCCCAGTTGACCACCAGTCCACAAAATTTGAAAATGTGGCTAATGTCTCTCTGTCTTGTCATCCTGCAGTGATTAGCAAAGTGCTTTTGGCTTCATTATTGCAGACTGACCTCAAATGTTCACCTATTCTAACCTTCAATGCCTGTGCGGTTTTGCCCACACAAAAGGTGTCACGTTGGCAAGTGGCCAGATACACATTTTCGGTTGTGCAATTAATGAAATCTTTAATCCAAAAATCTTTGTCACTATGGCAACTTGTAAAGGTTTGACATTTAAGGACAGAGCTACAGAACTTACAATTTCACACTGATGCATCACCAAAGGTAAGTGATGCCTTCAGCAAAAGATAGCATTGGCATTTCATAGAAAACTGTGAATCAATTTATCTCTGATATTGGGGCCTCTTTATAGACCATTCTCGGTCTGTGGATTGTCACTTCCTCCAGTACTGGGTCTCCTCAGTATACTCCAGTTCTCATTAATGATTCTCTGTATTTCACTAGAATGCCTGATATAAGTGGTCACAAAGTTTTTTCTAGGTGGGCCATTTTCTTTCACTCTCTGGACTAAAGGCTTTCTCTGTCCATGGTGTTTACTTCTTTATGGGCTTGGTCACAATGCTCCCAGAGTATCCCCTATTTCTGAATCTATCACACATATCAGCACTATTGTGAATATAATCAGTTTCTTCACTGCAGTTCCTGCATAGTCTAAACAAATTGTTCCTTGGGAATATTGGAGACCATATGGTGTCGGTGGCAGCTGGGGGCCAGTAGCACCAAATTCCTGTCAGTCTTCTTCCTGAATACATTGGTGCATAATGCCCCATCTTGTTTCTTTGAAATTTGAAGGTCCAAGGAGGAGACCATAGAGGATCACACTGTACCAAGAACCTAAGCTTTGGATTGTTATTCTCTAGGTACTTAACAAAATAATCCAATTCCTCCAGCGTGCCATGCCACTCCATAAAATAGTATCTATAAAATGATGCCAGAAGTCAATCCTATCACAAAAGGATTGTTCTGTGCCTCATAGACAGTTGTTTTCTCCCATAGGCCCAGGTACAAATTTGCATAATTGGGTGTGAAAGTCACCCTCATAGCTGTACCTTTGAATTGCAGGTAAAATAGATTCTGAAACAGGAAGTAGTTTTTGTCAAAACATGTTCAACACACTCAGCTTTCTTGCCCATACTCAGACCGTCATCAAGATTAAGCCAGTACCTCAAAGCACCCAAACCTCCCTCATGAGGGATATTTGTATAGAGAGAGACTATGTCCATAGACACAAGATACCAAGGTGCCTCGATCTGCATGTCCCCAGGACCCCAACATTTGAGTTATAGTTTGTGTATATGGTGGTAAGGCTGTCACATAGTCCTTAATGGAAATCCACATACCTAGACAGTGGTTCGACCAATGACCATATACCTGCTACAATGAGGTGTCCTGGAGGATCATGCAGATACTTGTGCACCTTGACCATACATATATACTGTCCCTAATGGGGTGATCTACAGCAAGGTACAATAGTTCGTCATGTGTAATTAAACCTTCACATTCAGATTCATATGGAAAAGAATCCACAGTTGTTTTGAACCTAGCAGTGGGGTCAAGGTTCAGAGGTAAGTAAAATTCTACATTGTCCAACTGACAATTAATTTCATTTATATATTTATAGGCTGGCTCCATAACACAGAAGCGAAGGAGTTAAGCTGGGCATGCTGGTGACCTGGGCTTGTGGCCGGTCCAGGTACCAGGAGAGGAGTCTGTCAGGGAGGGGATGCCTGGCGTCCATTGGGCCTTCCCTCCTGGGGGAGTGAGTACTGCCTGGGCACCTCTGGGTGGATTGGGTGCATGCTTGGGGATGTGATGCCTCGACACACTCCTGCATGCCGCCCAAGGATGCCACCCATGCAAGGCTGAGAACTTGAGGGGGTGGGGCAGAGAAAATGAGAAAATGGCATCTCAGCTGACCAGATGGCGGCCATTGGATCCTTGCCTTCACAGAGCCCCTAGACAGCGGGACTGACCCAGCAGCACAGGGCCAAGAAGGTAAGGCTGGCGGCTCAGTCTCTCAGAAGAAGAGGATCCACCTGATGAAGGGTTACATCGGGTTACCCTGGGGGACTGTAGTATGGGGTGGCAATTGGCAGTGGGGTTGCCTGGGGCAGGGTCCTAGGTGGCCCAAAGGAGAGGCTGACCAAGATGCATGGGAGGCACAAAAAATAGAAAATACAAGTATATTTATGGGTGGACATCACTACCATTGACCCGCCCTTGTCTGCTGGCTTTATCATCAGGTCCAAGTTATTTCCAAACTCATTAAGGCTTCAACCTATGTTGTGGAAATGTTTACAAAACTGGGTCTATTCCCTCATTCCAGCACTGACCTGAACTGTCTCTCACACCTCTGTTCAAAATCTTCACAGAGACATTACAGGGTGGCATAAAATATGACTGTGGTTTGAATTGTCTTACCTCAGGTGTCTCAGTTGCTGCAGAGTCCTGGGATACAGTCACCTCACCGAGTTGGGTCCCCATAATTTGATCCTGACCCATTTTGCCTCTTTTAAAAAAAGCCTTAAAGTTTGGATTCCTCAGAAATCTGTGGAGGTCAATGTATAGGTCAAATCCTTTTGTGTCCGAGAGGTATGTCCTTTCTGCAAGACTTTCAGTTCTGCTTCACTTAATTCCATGTCTGAGATATTTATCACAATATTTTCCTCACTGCTTATTGTTTCCCCTCTTAACCTGGTTTCTTGTTTTACGGCCCCTTGCGTGTCCTCCGGGTGGATTGTAAGTCCTGTTGCTCTGTCCTCATCCCCTTAGGTTGTACTGCTCCTGTTCCTGCTCCAGCTCCTGAAAAGCTCACCAACCTCCATAAATTCTACTGCTGATGGCCCTCCTCTAAAAAGGATCTTCCAGTTCTGATTCGCTGTTTGATATATTATAGTTGGGCAAGATACTCCTGTTTTTCAAACTGGGCCTTCGTTGTGCAGTTGCTAGGGTTCCACTCCTGGGGCAGTTATGATTCCCAGTGTATTGTCTGTGCTTTTATTCCAGTCCCATACCCTGTCATTAAATAATCCTTTCTGTCCCACTCCCATTTTGTCAGTTTGGTCTTTTTAATTTTACTTTCTTCTCTCTGAATGGTGTCTTTCAGTTTTTTCATAAATATTGAAATCAGGGTGTTCATTAAATTGTGAGACAATTTCTTCCTTTTAGATATGTCCAAGGTCACTTCCTCCCTTTGTGCATCATAGTCCCTTATGACTGCATTGATAAGCACATCAGTACCTATTTGTAGTGATTTTTGCCAGTCTGATATAAATACCTCTCTGTCCCATCCATATCCTGGCTTGTTTGTAGCTCAGAGGCCATAGGGTTAGTGACCCACCGTAAGATAAGCCTCTAGAGTCACCTTACCCCAATAGTGTCTACAGCCTCTGAGTACTGCCTGTTCTAGTTCTAAAAAGCACCTTTGATGTCAAGTTCGCCAGACTGTTCTCTTGTCTCTGCATGTGAGCTACTAGCTCCTATCTCATTTGTGGCGTCTGTATCTTTAAATAAATCTTCCTCCCCTGCAGTAGCAAATACATAATCAGCAAGCAAATCTGCCATTTCTCCTATGCATGCATTCTCAAACCCCGGACTTAATTTCCACGTGCTGTACATATATATATATATATGCGGTCTTAACAGTAACAAGTATGTCAATGCTTGTAATAAAATCCTGTTCATGAACTACCACTGTATATAGTTAGTCTCCACATCAAATAGTAAGAACTTGTAATTACATCATATTTATCAGGGTCTTTTTCCTCTGACAAATAATGGGTAATTCTTCCATAACACCGATGATACTGAACTCCCACTGTCCTGAGAAATGAAACAACTCTGTAGTAAAAGGGGTGCGTTGCTGGCCTGCTGGTGTCCTGAAATGGCATTCCCCTGCACAGCACTGTAGTTTTCACCATTCCATGCCAGTTCAGCTTGCTGCAAGCAAGTAAAATGACAGCCAAATGAACAATACAGCTCCAGCAGGTGAGGGTGCAGTATTAGATGCAAGTAACCAAAAGCAAAAGATCACACACCTCAGCTGGATATTCAATATACAAAAACATTTATTAAATCATTAAAAGAACAGTACCATGTTGATAAAGAAACCAGTTTGTCTCTTTTTAGTTTGGTGTCTAGCCATTTGTTACATCTACCCTTGATCATTAGCTTCTGGAATGGAGCATGTTGATTGGCTGCAGACAGAAAGTTGTTAATAAAGAAGTCAAGTGCATTTGCAATGGTGGACAGGTCGAGGATTGGACACCAGTTGATGCCAGTGAGTGTTTAGATAAAGGGGTCCAGCATAAAGTGGGAGTAATTTCTAGCAGAAAATATTTTGGGGAAGCTTGGTGGAGTTGTTTCTCCAGATACAATAAATCGGCAAGTGGTCACTTAGAGCATCCAAGAAAATTCCTGCAGATCAAATTCTATTAGAGTTAATGGCTAATACACAATCAAGTAGGGTATGGTTTCCAGTTTTAGTCTTAAGCTTGGTAGGCATTACCGGCACAGTCATCTGCTGGTTCAACTCCTAACTGAGGGTAGGACACAAAGGATTATAATGAGGAGTTTTTCTTCATGCCCAATGCCGTACCCTGTGGTGTTTCCCAAAGGAAAAGTGATATCACCCATGTTGTTTGTAGTATACATTCTGCCCTTCATGGGATCATTAGATGTACAATCTGGGTTTTACTGCTATGCAGATGACACCTAGCTGTACATGTCTTTCGCACCTGGAACATGTGATGTGGTAGAGGTGATAAATGTGCCTGGCAGAGATCCAGAACTGGATGGCATCCACCTGGAGTAAACTCAGCCTGGACAAAACTGAGGTACTGGTGATCGAGCCAGGCCAGAGGAGGGGAGTGGGCAGACAGGTGATGGGAGCTTATGCTTGGGTCCTTGAAGCTGGAGGGCTCTGTCAAGGTGAAAATCTAGGGTCATTCTGGATGGCAGTCAGACATTTGATGCTCAGGTGTCAGCAGCAGTCCAGTGTGGCTTTACCATCTTAGAAACATCAGCAAGATAAAATCCATAACCCCTCTGAAGACCTGGCAATGCTAGTGCATACTTTTCTGACATCCACACTAAACCGCTGCAACACCCTATATCTTGCAGTTAATGGACCTCTCTTATGCCACCTGCAGCAATTGCAGCATGCTGTGGCCTGGATGTTGCTAGGTATACTCAGCTTGTGTCATGTGACCCTGGTCCTTCATGAACTGCACTGGCTGCCAGTGAAGTGGTGACTCCACTAACCTAGAAAGCCTTACATGGGGTAAGCCAGTCTACCTGGTTGAACTCCTCAACCCACGTGCCCTTTCTGTTCCACTGATGTGAGTCTCCTGGATATTGCCAGGCTAGATTAAAATCCTCAGGTGACTTGCTTTCAAGGTAGCTCACGGTATTTGGAGCACGCTGCTGAGAGCCTGAAGGAGGCCTCACCAGTGGAGGCCTTTAAGAGGGGTCTGAAATGCATCTTCTTTAAGGAGGCATTTGGGATTATGTAATTCTGTATGGAATTTTATTATACCTACTGTTAATGGTCATTTTATTTGCACCTATTTATTAGTAGTTTAAAGTCTGTATTTATTTTCTGATACTTTATTTACTATTGTTGTTTCTTGTTTTATTGTGTATACACTTTACGTATCTGTAAGGTGCCTTGAGCCTCTGAGGAAGGGTGCCATATTAAATAAACTCTACTACTACAACTACACAAATATAGTTCTTCCAGAGCTGAAAGCTGAAAACTACCCTGTGATTGATGGACTACATCTCAAGTGTTTATTACTAGCAAGGCAATCTACTGTATATGTCATGTACCAATTCAATAGTATAGCTCATAATACTATACTATTAACTTGCTAGACAGTGAGTGTTTATGGTGCCCTTAGGCTCCAGAAGATGGTCACTGCTCACAATTTTAAAACTCTGATTCCTGTTGCTTGCCAGAAGCTGGTGTGGAGTGGTGCAAAACTTTTATTTCCCAGGTGAGATTTTGCATGCTCCATGGCATCAAATGTTACCAAACTACAGGGATCCTGGGTCAAACAGTAAACATACTGCTTGGCAGGGCAGCTAAACTGGCAAGCAATCGCTATGCACCCTGAGCCCACCACCAGACACAATGGGGTGCTCAGTAGTCCCCATACTATGTTGAGAGCAATGAGCATCCAGAGCAGCTGTGGTACCCAACTCATTTTAATTGGATCCCGGTGATCCCCTGACACTCTGAGAACCTGAACTAGAATCCCACATAGAAGCCCAGAGGGATGCACACAACCGTGATTTCATTCTTTTTATTGCCCAACAGAGATTTACAGAATATCCTTAAGCTTTCGAACTGACATAGTTCTTCCTCAGAAGGAAAGGGCAGTTTTCTTAAAAGAACTCCCTTTTACATGCCCAGAGGGTAAGAAATCAACTAGTCGCCATGACCAAAGATATGGGACAAGAAAGGGCAGCCTCTCCTCTCTGGGGCAGTACGTCTGAGTGTCCGTCCATGATTGATGAGTTGGATGAGGCGAGGCATTCCTTATAAGAGCTGCTCTTCAAAGTAAGTGCTAGTGCTGCGCCTACATACACATGGCCATGACAGAGTGATCCCCACAGAGATTCACTATACAGTAGCCTGTGCCTTATAGGATCGATTTCTAGCATCCCCTGACTGTTCGACACCCTTTGTGATTGCGATCCCTTGATGTGTCACAATCATCTGGGCTCTTGCATCAGTGATTAAAGGAGATTGTGACTTGGAAGTTGCAGGTTTCATATTCTAAATCTGAAATATTTTTGGTACATTGCATAAATTACAGGACTGTGAATTTATGGAATTTTTGATTAACAAAAAAATCTTAAATACTATATTTCTGGCTTTAAGTGAGTTAATAGGCGATTCCAATATCAAACAGCTCAATGAAACATCTGCATGGTAAGTGAACAGAAACCACCAAAGGCCTTAGAATTTCCAAGAGGTTAATGCAACTGAAATGTTAAGACAAGTGAAATGGTGAGCACCCTCTCTGGTTTTAAATACATGTACTTGAGATTGACAGCTTTTAATTGCATTTATGGACGTTTCCAGCAATGTACAGGAACTGAAATTCATGTTTATTTGTGCCAAGTACAATTGTGTTTTGTATTGTGGCACTCTACATCTAGTGATGGAAGCAGAGCAGAATCACTGGGAGCCTGCATTGCCTTTGGTGTACTGTGAGAACATTCCTTGCATGATTCATGGGCACTGCCAACATTAAAAAGGTACCACTATATGCATTTTGCAACCCTTAGGTTGCTTTTGGTGTCCAATGATATTATTCTACATTAACTTGTAAATCTTGCAAAATCTATTACTTTGTTTCTTTTACAATGTTATTTGTACTTGTAGTTGTTTATTTATGACTTGTTTCTTAAACTACGATGATTGCTAATTTAGAAAAATATGTTTAAAAAGCAGCTGACTGAAACATTGAATTTCACTGGAATGGTGATTCATGATGGTGTGGAGTCTGAATAGTAGATGTTATAGAAAATAAAGTGCTGTTGTAAGCAGAGTGGCAATTTGTGTAAAAAGAGGTGTTCTTGTCAGGAACTGCCCTGTCAGGAAAACATTTGCATGCTGCAGTCTGTGACATGTGCCCCTCACCATGAAAAGCATTTTACACTTGATGCCATTTGCTTTGATGTATATGATAGAGTTTCCACAGTTTTCCAGCAATCTTCCTTGTGAGATATTTAGTTTCAGACTCAGAACCGAGTTTTCCCCAGTGCTACAGCTCAATAAATAACAAAAGAATGTAATGTGTAGTAAAGCATTGTTCTGCATAGAATTCCATCCCCTTCAAAATGCTGTTTTACAACAGTTCAAAGGTCATGGAATGTGATTGTACCTTTATGTGGTAAACAGCATTCTGAAACCTCTAGAGACTGCACAAGTTACTTTCATTCTAAAAGCGAAAGAAGTGCCATGTGCACATTTCATGGAATACTATACGCTATAAAAAATACATGATGAGCAACTTTATGCACAACCAATGTGTTCTGCCATTTTAGGGTTCTGATTCCTAAGGAACTCATTGAGCTTAGCTCTCGAGGTCAGAGAGAATCAGAACCCTTGATAACAGAACACCCTGATGGCATAGTTGCCCTTCAGTATTCTCTACATATTTATATCTTCTGGGAATATGCTGATCTGACAGTAACTAGAGATGCAGTAAAACTGCGGCAAGCGTGGATGAAATTCACCACTGGGAACCTCAACTTTCCCATTTTTGAGAAGTTTTCCATGTGAAGTGGGCTTTTATTTCCAGGAAGTACTTTGCAAAGTAGAAACAAATTTTGGTCAGCCCTGGTGCTGTGTCAGATGCTGGTGTGGAGTGCTGTGAGAATGTAACTTCACTGAGGAATTTTTGGCAGCGCCATGCCAAACTTCACACTGCATCTAAATAACTGAGTTAGTACTTCAACAACATTTCTCAACATGATGTTCCATTCTAAAGAAGAACAAAAGTTTAACATAAAGGTGTTCTCTTCCCTGTATTAACCTATATCACCCTCTTCTCCTAGTCTATCCAGTTTCAATAAATGAAGTCCTGTTACCCATTCACTGAGCAGCATGTGCATCACCCCCACCTCACCCCAGCCACAGCCAAAACACATTTATCCCATCTACCCACCCTGTCTCACCCAACCCAAGTTACTCCCCATCCCTGACCAAAACACTAAGACACCCCAACACACCCACCTGCTCAGAACCAGTAACCCTACCATGCCTAGCACCACCCAAGCAAAGGATACAATAGAATTTAGTGACTCCAGAGAAGTGGACTACCAGTGACACAGACTCTACTCTTGTCACCTCAGCAGTCTATCATCTGAATGAGCTGGAGTGCACACTCATAGTAAAAACAGGAATAAGGAGAAAACAGTATGCTCTGTCTGCAGAGTCAGTGTTCACGATGTAAGCCAGCCCAACAATATCAAACTGGCAAATAGGCTGCACTCGGTAGAAGGAAAATAATACGAAACCGCAGTATGAAGCACAAAGTAACAATGTATTGATGAGCCCAACTAAACTCCTAGATGCTGAAATAATGCCTCAGTGCTTTGACCACTGGTGCCTACATCAGGGGCATTGATGAAGACCCAGTGGTCAAGTGCAGGGGCATAGGTTCTGCATCTAACTATTTACTTGAGCTCACCAGTACTTTTGTTGTTTTGTATTTCATACTTCAGTTTGGTATATTATTTTCCGTCTACTTTGAGCACAGCCTATTGCAAGTTTCATATAAAACAGCTGTTTTACTACGGGCACATGTTTATTCATTCAGCCAGCCAGCTGGGGTGGTAAGAGTAGTGTTTGTACCTGTTGCTACCCCTTCTCTGAACTCTGAATTCAATTGTATCCTTGTTTGGGTGGCATTGTGTAGAGGGTTGGATGCTGAGCACATGGGTTGGGTGGGGTAGTCTTACTGTTTTTGGGAGGCTGGAGAAGATGGGATTGGGATTGGGTGTGAGCAGTTGAAGAAGAGCTAAAGATATTTTGAATGGGGCTGGGGCTGGGGCTGCTGCACTCTGCTCAGTGGGTGGGGAAGGGGTTCATTTAATAGATATCAAATATGACAAAACTAGAGGGCATTACATAATTTTCTCCGGAGAAGGTGGCTGCCATATTAGAGTGTGAAACAGTACTCCTGTGCTGTTGCCTCTCCTGTTGACAGGGGTTGTAGGCATTTGGATGCTAGCATGTCTTGCTGGCATGCCAGTCACAGTCCCAGAACTCCAGCACCTACACCAGCATGCCAGAACCAAGTGCTGGTATGCCAGTGTAGGTGCTGGATTTTCTGCACCTGGCCCAGCAAGCCAGAAAGATAAGAGACAGAGGGAATATTTGTGCCATTTCAGCACCCAGGGGATCCACACAGCACTGAGATACATCACAGATAAGATAATAAGATTATGCACAGAGATCAAAGATTGCAATTTTTATCCAAGTCTATTGAGGAATATGTCTAATGTTAACAACACTTAACACTCATTCTTTTCACTTGTCCTCCCTGGCATCTGTATTTAATAATGAAATAAGTGTAACTTCTCCTCGGTGTCATTTGTTGCTATTATGAGTGCCTCATAGCTGAAATTGCTTCTCTTCTCTCCCTGCCTTCATACACATGGTATTTTCTTTGCATCACTCACTCCAGTGAGATAAAACAGTTTCTGCATGAGTAACACTTATTGTAATCATGCAGGGGTGTAGCCAGGAATTTTAAACTTGTACATGATGGAACTGTTGCCCCCACTAAACACAAACCAAAAGCTGTGCAGCCCTGCCACACAAACATTGCCCCACATCCGTTTCTGTAAACAGTCTGTACTAAGTCAATGATCCTATTACATTCACAACATTTTATTTCATCCAACACACAAACTACTGAATCAGACAGAAGTTTGTTGGCTTTTAATTACAATGTTTAGGATACATTGTGATAAGCCTATGTACCACATCAGTAGCCAATCTTACTGAAGTTCATTCACAGCAGCATTCATTCATACATACTCAGCCGGTCACTCATAATCTTTGCCTCCAAGTTTAGCACCTATCCATCTTCCAAAGGTCATTTACAAACTCACACTAAAGCATCCCGGAGGAAAAACAGTTCTACAGGTACATCAGGCTCTGTTTGTGCTTGTTACCTAGTCTGAAACTCATATTTGCCCATGGCTTTTCCAGATTTTACTGTACTCAGCAAAGTATGCTGAGTATGCCTGCTATGACAACTATGTAATCATGTTATTTGCGTCCATGTCTCTTTCTTCCATTCATGCATTTTGCCTCATGGTATGCTGTGTTAATGCTGAGCTGCACTTGACAAGCCTCCTTGCTATAGGATAGAGGGACAGACAGGCACATATGGATGTCAGATGCATAAGATTAACTATGTGGAGGAAAGACAAAGGCCAAAGAAGCTGATGATAATGTCTGAAGGCTTTTGGTGATGGTACAGTATTGATATTATTAATGCATATCCCAACCCCTGCACTCCTTCAGAAAAGCTTGTGCAAGTCTTAAAACTACATGTCTGACAGTGGAGATAAGCCAGTCGACAGGACGCCTCTTGTTGGACTATTTATGTAATCGTACAAAACAGCATCATTTAGTGTGTTAACTAGTTCCATTGTTGCCTATATTAATTACATTTGTCCTTTCCAATCTTATTACAAGCAATGCCATGCTGCCTTTTCCCATACAGACTGCATAGTAAACCTTTCTTAGTACTGTATATGGTCTGTCATGTGTGTCTTATGCATTTAAATGTTATTTCCTTTTTACCAATTACCATGATGAGTCTCGTTCAGCTGTAAAGTAACTCTGTGTTTTATGCTTCTTGTCTATCTGTCTTTTGTTTTTTAGCTTAACATACTTATAATAATTTTTTATTCTCTCTCTTCATCATCTTTTTGGAAACAGTTTCTTCCTACTATAAACTCTATTTTCCAGTATCCTTGACCCTGCATTTTATTTTCCTCTGTGTCTACTGTGTCCCAATGTCTTTCATCAAAACAACTATTTCCTCATTACTGATGACTGTATCATCTGGGTAATCCTCCATCTACGAAGTTCCCTAAAACTATATTTACCAGTGGTGTTTTACTTGATCTGCCTCCCTCCCACTACTATTCTCACTTCAGCCCTCATTTGGTCTCTGTTATTGTAATACTGACACAAGTCATACATGCTTATATGTTTCCTCCAAATGGCACTTGTGGAAGACTGACCAATGTTAACAGTCTGAGAGAACCAGCTGCAGCGGTGAGTAGTTGGGAAGTGGGATGTCTTTCTGTTTCTAGCTGGAGCTGGGGGTATGGGACTGGTTATGAATGAGCATGGGAGAGACTGTTAAATGATGTTTTGTCCCATGCGGGTATGTGTGTGTGCTGCAGTGCTGCTCAGTGGGTGAGATATTTGTGCTGTACTTTCTCAACCTCTACCCTGGAGGAATAAAATAATTTTGCAACTTACACTGCAACTTATGTTCTTTCTTCACCTGCTTTGTGTCACTTTTACAGTGCTTGGGAGGAAGGGAGGGTTTCATGTATTTCATCTGGGTAGGATTATGGTCTAACTCAAAGATAGGAGGGTTTGGTTTGACAGAGGAATAGTTAACTTCCACCTCCCTTCAGACACACACATTCACTCCATTTCTTCATACACCATCACACACACACACACCTCAGTTACAAGAAACACACATGCACGCGCCACACAGCACCACCCACTTGCAGACCTACTGTTGGACCCCACTGGCACCATTGCCAACCAGGACAACTGAAGTAATTTTCAGGGCCAGGCCTTGGTTGTCAGGGTGAGTCATGGGAGGGAACCCAACACTGGATGGGATAACACACACACACACGGACCCCATCACAGTACCATGTATTGGCAGACCCACTGATGATTACTGTGGGAGACACCACAAGGAAGGGAGGGCTTTGCATGCAAGCAGTGACAGCTTAGACAGGCAAACTTCAGTATTTTCTGTAACTAGGCTCAGTCTGCAGGAGCAAGTAACAGGAGTGGAGGAATAAGTGCTAAAGGGTATGTGTATCTATGGAGGGAGAGGAGCTCACTTCATGCAAGACTACTTACACTGCTGGAACATGCTCAAAATGACAATGCAGATTTCACATTACCTTAATGTGCAACTCCCAATATGTAGCCTGACCCAGACACTGAATACTATGCATTTACCACTTAGTGTAAGGACCGGTCAGGGTTATTTTAGTGAGTCAAAGCACTGGGGTAAAGTAGGGGTCCCTTACTGCTAGTACTACAAACAATAAATATCTTCATATTTCCAGTTGCCATTGTCCGCATGAGTCAGTGGAGTCAAGCATAATCTACAATTATTAACTACTGCAATGTACAGGTCAACTTTCATTCCTGTAGGGGACACTACATATATAGAAATAAAGTATACACTGGGGCTTTCACCCAGGGTCCCAGTTGTACAAGGAACCCACTATGCAAGTTCTAAAAGCCCTTACACCTCCTTAGGGTCATACTGGTATTCTTATCCAGAATGGTTTACTGCCAGGGTTGGGCACAGTGCAATAAGGTACAATCCAACTATCCCTTACCATGCTAGGCAACACACATACAGATATAGCTATAGATATAGATATAGATATAGATATAGATATAGATATAGATATAGATATAGATATAGATACACATACACAAGGATGTAAAACATTTCTGCAGAAGCTGACACCTTCAAACAGAACGGGCCTCTCACCCCAGGTGCTATACCAACTGGGCCTCTCACCCCATTTGCTATACCAAGTCCACAAGAGCTCCAGCAGTTCCCGTGTGCATGCCCTAACTCATAAAATAGCTGTTCCTGTAACCAATAACAAATGGCATTCAGACAGACCCCATGGCCCCATACCTTATACAATACTGTACTTAATTTTCCTTGCAAACTCTGTATGTGCTATCATATTAGTTTAGGTATTATACAGTAGTAGTAGTATGGTAAAATTTTATTCATATAGAAATATAAACAGGTTAAAACTCAGTTCAGCCAAAACTAATTTTCAGTGAGCTCTCATTATGCCTACAGCAACACAAAAGAAGAGACAATATTATACAGCATTTGTAAATAAATAAATATCATATGCCTATATACACTTCAAAACAAAATGGATGTTACACTTGAGCAATTTTTAGTACACAGTTAAAACAAGAATCATGATTATACACTTGACCTAAAACATACTGCAAAGTAGCAGAACTGAAACCAGAGCATCTTCGTATATTTGTTTTAGGATTTTATTATGTTGTATTCAGTGTATAACAACAAAGCAAGGATTACTAGCCTGTGTCAATATTCACTTTTTAATGTTACTCAAGCTTATACCTCTGCTAACAAATCTCAAGGTATGAGGAACAGAGTTCCACAGGACTGCACCTTGATGTTAGAAGAAAGACCTATCAACATCTGATTTTCTGGATGGAACAATAAAATCCAGTCCCGAGGTTGATCTTAAACCTTCTTTCATTCATCTTCTATTACAGCCTTCCAGGATATTTTAATCGACCTGAAATAACTTTACATGTATGCTATGCCTGTGCCTACCTCTGCTGATAAATGAGATCTGTTTTCTCTGTTCCGTCTTGTCTAATGAGATGTACTTCACTTCCAAAATATGCACATTGCACTTTGTTTCCATGAAATGAATGTATGAATTGTCTCACCCATTTTTACTACCACTGTTACACTGTTCCATTATTATTTCTGAATTTGATTTTGTATCAAGCAAAACTATTTCTCTGTTGTATGCAATTAATCACTTTTGCTCCTGAAAAAGAGACACTAGTCTCAGTGAGCCTGCCCAGTTAACAAAATCCGATAAATAAATAAACATTCGTAGTATGAAGGGTCCCATTCTTACCTAATCATAACTACCCTAAATCTGCACATAACTGAAAATGGGAGTTTTACTTGGGGAGGTGTCAAGGACCAAGTGGACAAACCCGTTGTAATATACATCCTGTCTTTATGACTATATATTTTTTTTCACTGTACCGCATTATTTACTGATGATCCTTGTCTATTATAATGTACTCTGTGTTTGTACCCAATGTTACAATGTTTTTATGGTGTTTTTGTTGACTACACATAATGTACTCTGTATATGTACCTTCTGAATTTTATTATGCATTGTTTTGCTGTCCTAACATATACTATCGTTCTTGAAAATGAACATCACTCAGTGAAGCCTTTTTCTGTAAAACAATATATACAAATACACGCGGAACTATTAGCGCCTCCCAAGAGTCCCCACTCTTAACTCCAACCAACCAGGATGGAGTAACTGCTATCTTCTTCATAGGAGAGAACTCCCCAGGCTGACAGGTTACAGTTAGTAAAACCCTAAAACAACTTGAGGACAATGGCTAGAAAATAAAGCTACACAGATCTATTATCATCCCTTCTGCCCTAGCTATTACACTCTTCCCAGCACTCCCACCTTCTGGGACATACTTTGGGGCAAATGCCTGTTCTTTCCAGTAGGAGGCCCAATGTTAACTGAGTACATCTCCCCAGGCTCCCATACACCCTTCCCTTGGATCTACCTCACCGAGGGTAAACATTCTTGATTATACAACAGGCAAAAAAAAAAAAAAAGAGAGAGAATCCTGCATTTTGATTGGCTGGCTGGTACCTTTCCAGCATTGTAAATCCTCCAGAGTACCCACTGGAAAGGTGCCAACCACCACCAGCCACATCAGGAACTCCCTGGCAAATCCCTCCGTTCCTCACAAACACACCACTGCCAAACATACAGATGACAGTGAGATTACCTTGTCCTTACCCCACATCCGATAGTCTGTCACTAGCCTGAAAGTTCAGGAAAACTGCCGCACCATTCGAAAAAATGAAGCACCAGAAAGAAAAAAGAAAGAAAATGCAGTTTATTCTCTCCAAAGCAAAGAAGCTGAAAAAATTGAAACAGTGGAGGTTGAAATCTGCAATCCTCCGGCTATGTCGCCAGAACTTGCAAAAATCTGAGCAGTACTGCTGCAGTGAAAAACAACGAGCAGCAACTTTTAAAAGAAATGGACGTTTACATTTTTTTGTGAAAAACAAGCGGGCCTTTAGATAATCAATATACCTTCCAGGGAGTGAGAGACTAGATTTAATATCATCAGAGCACCGCCGCGCCGGGACCTAAACCACACCAGCCGTGATAAATCCTCTTAGTATACCCACACTCCTGTCGGATATATTGCTTAAATCTCCCATGGCACAGACACATACTTGATATGCTGCACATGAGCTGCACACATGTGTGACGTCCAACAGTTGGGGCAGCTTAACAGCTATTGCAAGGAGAATTTCTCCTACACTTTCACATGTTTTTGTCTTATAGCCTAGGATGCCTCCTCCACAACCATGAAACAGGAGGGGCTTCACAACCACAGACAGCTCCCTTGAGAGGAGCATACCCCTCTTTACCAGTAGTTTTTCTTTGAGACCCTGGAGCCTCCAGGCTTTGAACTCTCAATTTTCTTCACATCCTTATTTTTCTGTCAATGTCTACACCCTCTTAGGCTGGGTCTCAGTATCTCTCTCCTCTCTTTCTCTGTATCTCTCTCACTGTCTTCTCTCTCTCTCTTTCTCAGCTCTCAGTCGTTTTGCTCTTTCACATTCTCCAGATCATTCCTTTTCTCTGATTCATCTTTCTTGTTACCTAAGCAGTTAGTGGTGCATATGCCTGCAGCCCTTCCCTTTATAAGGGATAGGAGGAACAGGCAGCCCTCAGCATTTGCATAGACGCCTCATATACAAGCTCATATGCGATGCAACAGCCTATCAAAAGCTGAGGGTGAAGAAGAGCCAGGAACCTTCCTGGACTGAGAATGTTCGTTCACTCTATAAACCTTTACTGACTGGGCTGTACTAGCAAGGAGAAAAGCTTGGTTAAAATGCAATATAACCCTAAACAATACACTAATGCTGAGCCAGCAGCTAGTGCTGACTGTACCTAAGTGTGACTTCCTAGGGATCTGAACAGAGGCAGGATAAACTCCCTCTTTTGACTACTGATGCCCCTCCCTATGTATCCCAGCATTCTGCAGGCCTTCTCATATGCCCAGTAGCTAAAACACCCCTAAGGTAAGGTAACCAATAAATCCAAAAATATGCCAAATGAATTCAAAATAAATACGAAATAGTTAAAAACGGTGTGACAACTAAAACAAGCAATAAACATAACTCAGAGGAAGAAAAGAAGGAAATACATTTAATTTACACAGTGCATTTAATACTCATTGGCCTATACTCACACACCTTACCTCCACTTTGTCTTTATTGGCATGATTCAGCCATATGCCATGTAATTATACATGCTACCTAGACCCTGCATTTCCAGTTGGTGCACACGATGGGTATGTCTCATGGGGCCCATCACAGATAAAGTTTATATTTTATTAAGACAGGGAACCAGCCAGTAGAGTCAGATGAAAACCCAATGTGTTGTCACAAACCACAGTGGAGACGTGCATATATGGCCTACAAGTGCTGCTTTACTGACAAGAGAAATGATTTCAGGAAGTTACACATGTCTGAGGGCCCCCACACATTAATTTTTATTTGTACTAATAAAATAGAACAAGAGGAATCATTGTCTTAGCCTATACCAAGCAGTCACGTGTATCCACCCCTGTCTCTTGGGTGCCCTGAGGCACTGTTGTGCCATACCTTGAACAATGGGAATCCTTGCTGTAATCTACCACAGTGGTCACAGATATCCATATGTCCTTCTCTCTGGGTGTCCCTGGCCCTGGACCCCGTACCTCTGATACATGTGCCATGATTACACTTCTCTCTGATTTTGGTTTCTGCAAGTTCATAAGCATGAAGATCAGATGTGTGATCATGCTGTTACAGACCAGTGAACTTGCAGAGGGACTAAATGAGTGCTGGGTGACCCTTAGATTGCCAAGGTAACTGGACCACAGAGGTTCTTGATCTTGCAGTTAGTTACAGTATGCCTTTCACCATCATTGAAAATCAAGGAAATCCTTCACTTGGCATCTAGTTGTGAACAGTCTGTGAGACCACACCACTGTTCTATCTGCTTAGTGTCACCTGTCCCTTATGCCACAGCTTTGGTACCACTTCTCTCTCCACATACATGAACAAAACCCCAGAGCATTACAGCCTCCTACCTCCCCTCACGTGACTGCTAACTTCATTCCTCCAGCTCCTAAAGTGGCAGGTTTCCTCTTCCTTCTGAAGTTCCTCTCTGACCTCCTCCTCCAGGGCTCCAGGGATCCTGTAGCCAGGCCTGATTACCATCAGGGTACGAGGGACAATCTGCCAGGTCCCTCACCCAGCAAGCCCTCACACCACCTTCTCACCTCCAGAGCTCTTGCACTGCTAGTGCTCCTCCAGGAACCCTCTCTTCTTGAATCCTGTTCTGTCTCAGCAAGCGCTCATCACTCAAGGGTTACGATCTTATATAACTCCCTTTGGCTGCTATCTCCAGTACCAAAACTGGTGCCAAACACTTGCAAGTCTCTTTATCTCTTACCATAGTGAGATACCAACCTTTCTTACCCTACTGGAAGGAGGGTCATTACATATAAGATCACTGAATCTGGTCAATAAAGGCAAAGTAAAGTGATGTTAGCACTGGATGGCAATGTGTTTGATTATAGGCCATCATATTCAAAGCACTTTACAAGCCATCAACAGTTGTATCAGCCATTACATGAGCACAGTCATGAATTAGATACTCATGCTGTAGAGACTGTATACAGGCAAATGAAGCAGCAATTATGTATTCAACAATATCCCGCACATAGTCATGGCCCACTGCATTCAGACCACTGTTGGCCAGGAGGCCATGGAAATCCTGTACTCATAAAAGTGCCATGGGAGTTTCATCATCCAACAGGACAAAAATCCATCCAGATAGATGTCCATTATACATTTACAGTATACAGTGCGTGTTGTAAAGTGCACTTACCACTTGTTTCTCTGACTCACCACAGTTCTGACATCTTGGAACTGGTCTACTAGAGTGTTTCAGCTCTGCCCTTTCACCCCCAATAATAAATCCCCTTTATAAAAGTGTGCTCCACGGTGTTCAATAAGCTGATATATTCTGTAAAGAATGGAAAGGAACAGTAGGGACAGTAAAGTACTGCTGTCACTATAAATGTTTTTCTTTTCCTGCAAGCTAGATGAAACCTGCAGTGCAGGCCTGTATCATGGTGTAGTTATCTTTGTTTTTCTGATGATTATTTTACCATCAAAACTACATGTAATGACACTCACGTAATTATTAATGATCTATTAGACTAGGGAAGCTGTCACACATACCAACAGCTGGCCATTTTCCGGACCAGGTCATTTGAGAATGTGCCACCTCCTGGGTGGACATAGGGTCTGGCAATGCCCTAGGAGAAGGCACCAACAGGCTACCATCAGGATGGGAGGCATAGGCCGGAGGGAGGAGACAGAGGGACATATATTGGATTGTTGCCAGCTGGTCCTCCTCTTTCTCCTCCATCTGGCAAATCGTGCACATGCAGCAGGAAGGTAGGAGCCCTTGGGCTACAAGGAGAAAGATCATTTTTCAGTTAGATAGTTCCGTGCCTAGAGTGTGCAGGCAATATAGTTAAGTGGTTAAAGGCACATAACTGCAAAACAGGGTATGACTCATTTTGTACGTGAGTTTACTGGGTAGAGTCACTGTCTGTGTATGTGTGGTGAGAGGTTGCTGGTAAATAACTTGCACGGTTATGGTGTGGCTTGGTGGAATGAGAATCACTGGCCTAGAGTTGTAAATGAGAGTGCTGCAACCTGTGGGCCTTGGTTTGATTCCTGCAAACTCTACTAGCATAATGTGCAACCTTGTCTCAGTTACCCTTCCCAGTGCTCCAAGACTGTCCCATGTGCTCAGCTTGGGAGAAACAGAGACACTGGTTTCAAATTTATTATCAGTAGGAATGCTTGTGTGTTTGCACTCGGTAGACTTGGTTAGTGGTTGCTGTTAGCATCGCAAGATTTGAGCAGGCCTCTGGCGGTGGTTGGAGAGGCTTCTGAGTGGCCAGTGATCGGGACTGTGAGGTCTCCCGGGAACAGCCCAGGTTGAGTCGCTGGCGGCCTCGATCCTCAAATGCTGCACGCAAATAGCCGACTCCCCCCATTAGTAAAACCCCAACTCTGCACCACATTCTGTGACCTGCAGGTATCCTCCCTTGTTCGTGGGCTGTGGCTGGCCACATGAGATTGTAGGCAGCAGTTGATTGGGTAGCCTACATCTCATACAGAGCATGATTCCTGGTGGCCATCTTCAGCATGTCGCTGGGATCGGCAGGAGCAGCTGGCTCTTTTTTATAACAAATGTATTTTGGTCAGACACTGGGACTGGATTCCTGTGGCCCAGGGTTCAGCCTTGTTAAGTTCCTTTGTCAGCCCCTACCACGAGGCAGAAGTAAGCATGGTAACGGGTGGCTGGAGGTATTTCCAACATGGCATCACCAATAGGAAGTCACCATATTATGTAGGAGCTAGGCAGGTGTGTTGCATTGCTGTGGATTACAGAGTTAGGCAGCATGGCATTTACCGCTGCCTGCGGTGTCAGTTTACTTCTTGGGCATACCTCTCAGCTATGAATTTAGCATAGCACTATGATTTTTCACCTCAAATTTACCCTTGCTGCATAAAGATTGAATACTGTTTTTAACAATGTTAGAGCTATTTCCAGATATGCAAACTATTAAATCATTGAACTAACTTGATAAAACAGTCCTTGACAATAAATACATGAGGACCATTATTTAAAGACATATTATAATTTTAAAATAACTGCCTGACATAGTTGAGGAATTTAGGCAGTGATGCGTTCATGACGGGAAGAGTTTGAATCCAGTAATGTCTTGTCTCCTTGGCTGCTAGGGTGTATTAAATTGGGTGGTTTGAGTACTAGCTGCTCCGCCCCTCCACGCACACCCCCAAAAAATTACAAACAAGTGGAATTACACTAGGAGAGGACAGGAGTAAATTTACCACTGTGGAGGTGCCAGGAACTGGTACTAATCTTGTTGTTGTTGGGGGGCCTTAGGTGTTATAGTAGGGAACATGTCGACACATCAGAAGACTCCATTGGCCAAAAGGCTGGTAGCCATTGAAGAACAACTGCACCAGATGTATCAGAGCAAAGGAGTGGCATGACTGGAGGCTTGCCTGGATGGAGTGGATGGTCCGCCCGACGCCGGGTGAGACAGCCATGAAGAAGGGCCGGCTAGAATAAGGTGCAGTTGCCTGTGAAGATACCCCATGCCATCATAAGGTTGGCCTCAAGGGCCTCAGTAAAAAGGGTGCCAGGTAGTCAGGAGGTGCTCAGAGCAATTTGTGGGGAGAGTTCCAACAGCAAGGCAGAGGTCTTGGACAGGACAGGAAAAAGGGATCCCAAAGTGGAGGCAGAGTGGGCTGCACCCCAACTCGCTCCAGCTCCTGGTGCAGTAACACAACCTGGGACCCACTTGTGGGTGGCAACGGATGAACGGTTGGCCAAGCTTGCTGATGTGGTAGCGCATTTGCAGAAAAGGTGAATAGCCAGGTGCTGGCGCCACCGTAGCCATGCCTATGATGAGCAAGCCACCCCGCAGCCAGCGGTAAACCTTACTTTGGTTTGACATGCCTGTGTGCACCCATTTGTCTGACAAGTTTCAGCAACAAATTAGGAACTGGGAGTACGTGGATATGTTTCCCTGTTAAACCGGGTAGACAAACCAGAGGAGGGTAGGAAGGATAAGTCAGAGAAGGTAAAGGTCCACAGGTCATATGAGAATTGGATTGCAGCATTCCCAGAGTATGCCACAATGATTCTTCAGGCAGATGAGACACAGTTGGAGTTGTTTAACAACATGCACCACAACATGTCGATGTACCATCAGAAAGGGGTTTGGCTTGGCTGGAATATAATGAGGAGTTCCAGTGAAGGTGGCAGGTTGACCTTACCTTGGGTTGGGGTCAACTGGACATGCCCTGTTGGCTGATGTCATGCAAGGTGGGGGTAATGTGCAGATAGTGATCTGACCATCCAGGTGTCCTCACCACTGCTCGAGGAGGCCAGCAGCCCACAGCTGTGTTATGCATTCAACCAGGAGAACTGTGCTAGGGCATCCTGCAGGTTTCATCATGCATGCATGGCGTTCAGTAGACAGCACCTGTTTGTGCAGTGTTCCTTATGCTGCCCTACAGAGGGCTTTCAAGGGGAGGGAAGCCACAGAAGCCACAGGGAAATTCTTACCACCCCAATCTGGGTGAGAAGGCTTAAGCCATGGTTGGACCTGTACCCAGACAGACCAGCTGCCACCCTGTTAGAGGACAGTTTCATGACAGGATTTAGGATACCATACTCACATCTCCGGTGGGGTACAAGGCCGAGAATCTGGAGTCTGCACGGGATCATCCATAGGTGGTCTGGGAGAAGCTGGAAAAGGAAAGGCAGTTGGGAAGGGTCAGTGGCCCTCGGTCTCCCCATGGCCTAATCTGAGGTGTCCCTATCGGCTTGGTGGCCAAAAGGCACCAGGGAGTTTGCCTGATCAACCACCTTTCATACTCAGAAAGGGATTCGGTTAATGCTCACATCAATCCGGCCTACACATCGGTTCATTATGAATCATTTGACAGGGCTGTCTGGGTGGTTCGACCAGCTGGCCTGGAGCTCGGATAGTAGGGCCAACACAGAGTCAACTTTTGTTTGCTGCGGTGCACCCCCGACAGGGTATTGTTAGGCATGAAGTTCAAGGATGAATTTTTCATCGATAACTGCATGCCAATGGGGTGTACTGTGGCATGTGTGGTCTTTGAGCAGTTCAGTACATTCCTGTACTTGGTGGCGGCAATGACACCATTGTTCACTATTTGGATGATTTCCTTTTGTAGGCCTGGCCAGGGTCAATACATGTGGAGCTATTCTGGCAGCATTTAAGAGCCTATGCAGGAATTTTGGAGTTTTCCTGGCTCCGAGTAAGGTTGAATAGCCTAGAATGGTCATGACCTTTTGGGTATTGAAATTGATTCAGAGAAACAGCAGTCCCAGTTGCCAGCCAAAAGCTTGGGGCCCTGAGGGAGCTGCTGTTTAGAGTGGAGAGGCAAAGAAGATTACACTGTAGGAACTGCAGTAGCTGGTGGGGCACCTCAACTTTGCTTGCAAAGTTATCCCCAGTGGGAAAATGTTTATGAGATGGCTGGTCAAAGAGGGAAAAGGTGCAAGAAACAACATCATAGGGTCAGGGCTACAGTTGAATTTCAGGAAGACCTGCAGGTTTGGAGAACCTTTGTGGTCCATTTCAATGGGTAGCTCTCTGGGACCCAGGGGAGGGTCAGCCTTTGGAAATGTTCATGGACACGGCCAGAGGGCTTGGGTTCGGGGCATACTTCCAAGGAGTGGTGTGCTGAGCAATGGCCACAGACCTGGTTACAGGTTGGCTTGGGAAAGAGGATAACACTGCTAGAATGTTTTCCGGTCATTGTGACACTGTGCCTCTGGGGTCCAAGGACGAGGACAGGAACGTTCACTTCTGATCGATAACATGGGAGTGTTGCACCCATAAACCACCAGCTTGAGCCAATGGGTCCCATGGAGACCAGATGTAGGTTTTATCTTAAAATGTATGTTGCTGAATATTTGATTTACAGCAGTGCATGTACCCAGGGTAGATAATGGAATTGTGGATGCTTTTTCTCATTCACAGTGGCAGAGATTCAGGAGTTGGCACCAGCAGCAGAACAGCAGCCGCAGACGGTCTTACCATTCCTTTGGGAAGTGATGACCATGAGACTTGGAGATGCATAGGTAATTCCATCACACCGGTGACAAAGGAAGCTTACTGCCAGGGGTGGAGCATTATATACAGTTCCAGGAGACAACAAATGCCTGGCCTATTTCAGTGGATCAATTGTGTGATTATGTCTTGTTGGCAAAGAGGGTGGATTGTCACTGGGAACTGTGGGTGGTCACCTGGCTGGGCTATCCTGGCTGGCTAGATCATGGGTTTGCCTACAATTCCAGGGTCATAAAGGTGCTAAAGGTGTTGGAGGGATGGATGAAGTCAGTAGGGTCTAGAATGGATGACAAGTGACCCATTATTCAGGCGATCTTGGCTAGACTCTGAGACAGCCTTGCCACAGGTGTGCTGGAATGCGTATGAGGCACAGTTGTTCGAAACTATGTTCCTGGTGGTATTCTGCAGGGTTCGTAGGGTGTTAAAGTTGACCCAGCCAACACAGACAAGGTGCCACCTCCTGGGGTGGACATAGGGCCTGGCAATGCCCCAGGAGGAGGCACCAACTGGCTACCCTCAGGGTGGGAGGCATAGGCTGGAGGGAGGAGACAGAAGGGACATATATTGGAGTGTTGCCAGCTGGTCCTCCTCTTTCTCCTCCATCCAGTGGATTCCCTCCCGTCCACCCTTGTAAAAGCAGGGTAGGGGGCCAGGAGGTAGCCCCCCTTGATCCACTATGGGTGATCACACTAGGGGTTGGGGAGTGTCTTTTCCTGGTTTCCCTGGTAACATAGGGTTTTCAGGTTTTTGCCTCCTCCAAAGGGATGCTAAAAATTAGGTAGAGAAAAATAAGTGTAGGGTTAGTTAGGCATGAGCAATACTAGTTGATGAAAAAAAATATAACAATCAATATAAAATAAATAAAAAGAAATGTCAGTCATGTGAGGTGACCTGGGAGGCGCAGACTGAAGGTATCGGGGAAAGAAAGGGTGATGAGGTCAATTCTCCTGAAGGGCTCGTCATCCCTGGTCAGCATGAGGTCAGGGGACCACTAGTGATGACCCAGGTGGGGGTCGTGGTCCAACCTTATCAGGTGATACTGCAAGGATAGTGGCATCAGACAGGGGCAGCTGCAAGAGCCTTGGCCATATGACCTCCCCAGGAGTATAGGTGCATCCTCCCAGTAGCACACGCTGCTCAAACTGGTGTAATAATAATTATAATAAACACATGGCTGTGGCCATTTCCTCCAAGATACGTTTGTGTGTCTTGATTTGGGAAGGAGTTATGGCGGGCTACTGGACAATGAAAGAGCTGTTGACTCCATGAAAAAATGCTAATTTCACCATTTGTCAAGAAGTCATGACCCTTTGCAAGATAAGTATATCACCATATTGTTGAGCCAAAGGGTTCTGGTTGACAGCTGATGCAAAGAGAAAAAGACTGTCAGGTTTTCAAGGTATAAAATAAAGCCTTTGCCAAATCATTTACATAACAGAGAATTAGATTTATATACTGTATTCTGGGTAATTCCCAAGTAAGGATCCTTTCCTTTATAATTGCAAGCTGTACACAAATAAAGCTTCTGCCCCTTTATGTAAAACACAGATAGCATACTTGTACTATCTCACTGAATTCCAGATATGGATCCAGCATGATCTGAGCTGCCACCCAGAGATAATTCTTCCCTAACTCTGAGCACTGAATGCCTTTATACAAACTGCCAGACTGACTTCTCATGTCTCCAGATGGAGAATTACTTCCTAAAAGCAGGAAGCAACATATTCAGACTAGTTTGGTCCTGTCCCAACAATGGAACAGACTTATCTTTCTGATGATCAATCACTTTTTTAGAAACCACAGTCCATACAAAATAAAGTTACTCCAATATGTTTGAATTGCCATGCTATTTTTCTTAACTGCATTACAGGGCCTGACTCCAAAAGTTCTGTAAAAGTTTAGGAAGGTTACTGTTCATGCAGATTTAGCTCCTACTTTTCAAAACTACCTAACACCACAGACAAAGTCTGGTTCAGCTAGTTACCCCTTCCCTTTTGGTATTATTAACTGTCATTTTCACCTCGATTATGGGGATTGTCAGGTGAATGCAACCACTGCAACTGCAGTTCCTTGGTCAATTAATATACGGTTTAATTTTCTGTTCTGCTTTTCATACTTGAATATCACAAAATGTTTTACAGAATAATCAAAGAACAAAATAAAAGCAGAAATTAATCTGAATCAGTTTGCTGAATGGATACTGAAAATAGTAAGATCAAGTTATTCATTGTACAAACCATCAAGATTGTGTTTGCTAAAATAGAATACATTTGAAGTGTAGATAAACTAAATGAAATACAAAATGACACATACCACATAATGCAAAATATCAGTGTAAGTATATACAAATCATAATGAAATAATTTATTCTAGTGCTGCTTTACCAGAAGTGCATGGTGCCAAATGACCTCCACACAATATGCAGAGACTGAAAACAGATGACACAGACACATGTTTTGTCCTTCTCAAGATTCACCATAGATATATAGAATGTAACAGCACCTAAGGGCTACTGAACCCAACCAGTCTGCCCTAATTGTGTTTATTTTTTGTTTCCCAGATCTTGCTTAATCCACATCACAATCTCTTCTCCCTTTACCCACAGTTCCTTTTGCCTATCCAGGCATTTTTAGAACAATTATTGTTTTCACCCACACTACCTCTTTTGGAAGGCCATTCCAGGTATCCACCACCCTTTCTGTGAAAAGTATTTCCTCATATACCACTTGAATTTACCTCCCTCCAGCCTCATATCATGCCTCCTTGCTATAGAGCACCTTTGTCTCCAAAAATACTCTTTTCCTGTACCTTATAACCCCTGTAAGGTATTTAAAGGTTTCTACCATATCCCCCTCCTCCAGGGTGTACATACAGTATTTAGCTCCTTTAGTCTTCTCTCATAGGGCTTTTATTGCAAACAATGCATTATTTTGGCAGCCCTCCTCAGGACCACCTCCACTCTGTTTATGTCCTTTCTGAGATGTGGTCTCCAGAACTGTACACAGTACTCAAGGTAGTGTCTTACCAGCTATTTACATAGCTGCAGAACCACCTCTCTTTTCCTGCTGGAGATACTCCTACCTAGGTACCCCTGCATCCCACTAGCTTTTCCAACTGCCTTGATCGCACTGTCTGGCCACCTTTAGGTCATCTCCTACAATTACCCATAGGTCTCTTTCCTGCTTGGTCTTTGTCAGTATCACTCTGCCATTTTGTACTGTGCTCCTTGGTTTTATGGTTTAGATGCAGTGTTTGGCCTTTTGCATTAAAACCCAGCTGCCATACCACTGACCACTCTTCCTGTCTCTTTAGATCCCTGCACATTCTATCCATACCCCCGTGTGTCCAGTCTGTTACAGATCTGGTGTCATCCACAAAGTGGTAGACATTACTTCTAGTTCTACAACTATGTAGCTTATAAAGATATTGAAGAGGACTGGTCCTAACACTGATCCCTGAGGTACCCCACTGGTCATTCTCCCTTCCTTGGAGCATACTCCATTCACCACTACCTTATGTGTCCTTTTCACTAACCAGTTTCTTAGCCAGGTTACCATCCCATTATCTGCCCCCAAGTTGCCCAACTTGTTTACTAGTCTCCTGTAGTGGAACAATGTTGAAAGCCTTGCAAAATTCCAGGTAATGCACATTCACCACTCCTCCTGATCTAGTTCCTTGATCATCCAGTCAAAGAAGTCTATCAGATTTGTTAGGCATGATCCTCCCTCTGTGAAGCCATGCTGCCTTGGGTCCTTCAGTCTACTGGATATAAGATATTCCACCATCCTTTCCTTTAATAGTGTTTACATTAACTTATCCACCACTGATATCAGGCTAACAGGTTATAATTGCTCACCTCTTTCTTGCTACCACTTTTATGAAATGAGACTACATTTGCCCTTCTTTAGTCCTCAGGGACCACACCAGTCTCCAGTGATCTTTTAAAAGGTCTGTCAGAGATGCAGCTAGTACCTTCCTAAGTTCCCTCAGTACCCTAGGATGTACCCTGTCTGGCCCCATAGCTTTGTCTACTCTCAGGTGTCATGTGCTTTCCATACTCTCTCCAGAAAATGAACTACTGTCTATTTCCTTCCCCTCAAAGCCTCTGGTGCCTTTTTGTGGTCCTTCCTCCACTTTCTACTGTGAACACTGAGCAGAAGTAATTTTGCCTTTTCTTGATCCTCCTCCATACAGTAGCCCCCTTAACCATACAATCCTCCCTTTGTTTTCCTTTTTTCGCTAACATACCTAAAAATGTCTCCTCTTTTGGTACTCCCTGAGCTATTCTTTCCTCAGTTTGCAATTATGGTCTCCTTACCACTTTGCTTGCCTCTCTGTTTCCCTGACACACTTTCCTATCCTCTTCTGTTTTGGCCTTCTTGTACCTTCTGAATGTTATTCTTTTAGACTTTACCTTTTCTGCTACCTCTATGGAGAATGATAGTAGTCTCCTCTTTCTTTCACTTTTGCTTACTTGCTTAACACAGAGGTTTGTTGCCTTCATTATGCCCTATTTTAGTCTGCCCCTCTTTTCTTCCACCCACTCCTGTCCTCACCTCCTGTCAGTTCATTTATGAGGCATTGACACATCTTAGTAAAATCAGCCCTTCTGAAGTCCAGGACCTCACTTTTGTGTGGTTGGATTCTTAAGTTGTTCTAATGTTGAACCACACTGTACAATGATCACTGGTCCCTAGATGGCTCCCAACCCTGATGCCTGCAACACTGTCCCGTTAGTAAGCACCAGTTCCAGTATTGCCCTATCATGAGTGGGTTCACTGACTAGTTGCCTGAGTAATGTCCCCTGCAGGAAGTCCAGGATGTCTCTGCTTCTAGCTGATACTGCAGCAGGAGGCCCAATTTACATCCATCAGATTGAAATCCCTACCAGTAACATCTCCACTTTTCCACCATTTTGCCAGTTCCTTCTGACAGTCCTTATCTAAGTCCTCCTTGCCCTTGCCCAGTATGCCTCACCTGTGTCTAAGCTCAGGGAAGTGATGGTCCTGCTGATTTGGGTCATGGTGAGTCCAACATAAGAAAGCAATCTAAAAGATGAAGAACCTCATCTGCACAAAAGCACTGAGGCAGGAGTCACTCAGAAAGGGCAATGGCAATGGATCAACTAAAGGATTACTGTACCATCACCACCAGACAAAACAGAGATTTATGATGAAGGAGGATAAGTAGAGAGACAACGGATGTTTCCAGGTGAGATTTCAAAGAGGACTAGAGTCAGTTTATTGAAGATGAAAGGGGGACCATTTCAGACATGAGGCCAAAAATCTGATGGAAGGATCCACCAAACAGGGAAGGAAGACCGAGAATAGGAAAGAAGTGTAGTAGAAGAGAGCAAGCAGAAGACTAGGGATTAGTAATTATGAGTGGTGGGATGGGGCAACACCAAAGTCCAACTCACGTGGTTGGATCTTTTCTTTGCAGGTGGTACTGGCATATAAGCATGTGCCCAACAGCCAGTCTGAATACAGTATTTCACAAGCTCATTTTCTATGAACAACCTGGAACCTTGAGTGTGAGCTCAGTTGTGATCATAGCTGTGCTAATCAGAACTGTACACTCAGAGCCCATGGGCTCTCCCTGTTTGCTCTCCTATTCACAAAACTGAGCTCCCTCCTTCTCAACTGTGGGGATCTCCCATAGCAACATCCATTAGAATTCATACCCAACTATGTTCCTTTTAAAATATAATCACAACCAAGACCTGGCACAACCTCGGAGGAATACCCTAATATCAAGATTGCAGGCAAAACTCTTTCAACTGGCTAGCTCCCACAGTTAGAAGACTGCCTGCTCAACGTATTTTGTCGAGGAAGGAGTGCTTGGTCTCTTCCCTTGAAATTATGCACAAATCACACATCCCAAAGTTTAACATTTTCAAGGTTTATCAGCTGTGTCACCTTCTGATAAAGGCCTTTGGAATTATCCTCTCCAAAATTTCAAGCCTATCTTTCCAAGTGAGACTTGAGTTCCTTGGCTGGCTTTCCACAAGCAGTCTCCAAAATGTATGGAATTCTGCATAACTGGATCTGCCCAGATAGTTTTGGCCCTACCACTTACTGATCCTCTCTTTTTCCAGATACGACTATAAACTGGCCTCTTCTATGGCATAACTGTCACAAATTAATTATCCAAGACAGGCTCCAGCTTATGCAATTCCAAATACTGCACAATCTTTACTATTCTCCACAAAAGCTGGCCAGATTTGGAATGGCAATATCTCCCACCTGTATTCCGTGCATGCAGGAAGAGGCCAATTGCTCCACATTTTCTGGTCTTGTCTGAAAATAACCCCTTATGGTCTCTTATTAAACATTGAGTAGACCCTCTCTTAGGTCTGGCTGACTTATTCTCCCGAAACCTGCCTGCTGGGGACTCCTCATCAATTTCAGTTCTGAACCAAAATATCTCATAGCCTTAATCTCGATGTCTGTTAAAAATTGGTTCTCAGGCATTGGAAAGATAGCAATGAATTTACCTATACAGAATGGCTGCAGGAACTCCTGGCAAACCTTAAAATTTAAAAATCATAACAAGCATTTGCAATAGATCCAAAACATTCAACAGAATATGGGGCACCCTACAAACTCTTTACTTCCTACAGTCTGGTGACAATGGTACCTCAACCTCATCCTGTTGAAGCATGTACTTGTATCTCTGTGTTGGGTAGCTTGGGGGTACGATGGGGATGTGGTGGAGGAGGGAGGGAGGATAGATCCTTCAAACGTTTTGCCAAACAAACATTGTATACTGTATGTGGGATGTGGATCTATTCTCTGTATTTAAAATATTTAATAAACTTTGAATGGAAAAAAAAGAACTGTACACTCAGTCAAACTGCATTTGTGCTTTTGAAATCACTCACTAACACTGACTCCAGTAATAAAAAATGGAAGTGCTTAAGAGTAGCTCTCTTTTATAATAAAAGGCTCAAAACTATTAACTTTAGAGCAATTAAGTTTTATTTCAGTGTTTTCTATTTTCTTTGCCAGTTTTCCTATTTTTGTTCTACTAATTATTATAAATAATTAAATACTTATTTCACAAAGTATTTCAAAATGTATCTGACGCTTCCCTGCTGACCTGACAATTGCCGTTTATGACATCACAGTCTATTGTCATGGTGAGCAATGGTGTCTCAAACAAAGCCACTGTGAGGTTAACAGGGAAGAGACAAATGTTTTTGTACAGACTTTTTGAATTGATTTCTAGAATGTGCTGTAAACCCTGGAAAGGACATTTAAAATGAAAACAATGTATTATCTTGTGAATTGTAATACCTGAAACATCATATTTATGAAATCACATGCTGAAATAGAATTGCTCTTTAATAATAAAAAAGTAAGTGCTTAGAAACAGGATAACCTTGTGACACCTTATACGTGGTTCTAGTCCTTGGGAAAGCCAAAAATTAAATATACTATATGTGTATAATCCCCAAAGTGGCCTAAACTGCTTAATGGCTGTCATAAACTTTCTAGCGTCCCTTGGGGTAAAAATGAACTTCTCTTCCTGGGTGACTTCAATCTTGATTCATTGGGGAATAACTTAGGCAAGTTTGACTCAGAGCTTGGGAAGCTCCACCAATCTCAGCTGGTCTTCTGCCCAACAAGGATTTCACTGTCCAGCAATCACCAGTCTCTCTTAGACTGGGTCACTACAAATATGAAAGAGCATATGCTAGCTGAAGGTACACTGCGGACTCTGTCAGTGACCACTCACCCACTTTCTGCGTCTGGAGGGCACATACCCCTAACATCCCACCAAGAAATTATTTTTGAGAGTTCTCTAAATTAAACATTGGGGCCTTAATCACTGAGCTCTTCAATATTGATTGGTCCCCTATACCAGACAACAGACCTTGAAAATGCTTTTAATTTCTTTTTAGCCACCATACAATCTCTACAAGATAAACATGATCCCTCAAGAATCCAAGAGTTAGAGGTTCAGTGACCAGATGGATGCAAAGTGACCTTCTAGCCTCCAGTAGATGGAAGGATAAAACCTGGGCCAAAGTCAAGCATTCCAAGTTCTCTGCTGAGTGGGCTGAATATACAAACCTGAGAAAAAAATGCAAACAAGCTATATGATCTGCTAAAAGTATCTGCTGCAGACAACTTCTCCAAGCATCTGTAAGTCATTTGTGAGGTTTTGAAGACACATTAAATCTTTCATGGGCCAGGGTAGTAACAACACATCAGTATCCTACTTGACCCTGGATGGGGTTAATTGTAACAACACTGGCACAATAGCAAATGCTCTTAACTCCATTTCTCGGATATCTCAGAGTATATTAAAGTGACTGGTCAGGTCCCTGTTGCAGAATCCTGTTCTAGGAACAGACCTCCCCTCCTTTCAATCTAAGGACTGTCTCCAAAACTAAGGTTCTTCATCTCCTAAAGACTATCCTGGCTTGTGGCTCAGTTGGGTTGGATGGACTACTACCCAGATTTATGAAAACTGCTGCCCCTTTACTAGCTGTGCCAGTCACTAGGCTTTTCAACCTACCCTGGTTTCTGGGTCTGTCCCAGTGCTCTGAAGATCACTTGTATGGTACCTATCCACAAAAATGGAGATACCAAGAATATGGAGAATTACTGCCCATAGCCATCCTGTCAGTACCACATAAGTTACTCAAAAAGTGGTGGTCACCCAGGTAACTGAGCATCTTCAACTGAATAATTTACTATCCTTGGCTGAACGTGATTTCAGGAGAGTGCACAGCACATCCACTGCCCTCATTTAATTTACAAATGATGTGAAGATGGCCATGGATAAAGGCATGCAAGCAGGGGCAGTATTCATCCACCTCACTAAGGTGTTCGCCTTGTGGATCATCCCTGCTGTTATCTAAACTAATTACCCTGGGCTCTAGTCTTCTGTTACCTTCTGGTTTATAAGCTACCTTACTGATGACAACAATTCATTTAGATTGATAAAGTCAAATCGGAGCTGTCCCCCACTAGTGTTGGTGTCCCTCGAGGATCCATATTAGGTCCCTTACTATTCTCCCTGTTTAGCAATGAGCTTCCCACAGTGGCTGGCTCCTGTTCAGCCTTACTCTACAGTGACAACATGGTGCTATGCACTAGTGCCAAGGACATAGCCAACATTAATTCAAAACTGATTGCAGATTTTGGTCTCATACAGTCCTGGCTGAGGCAAAACAGACTTCTTTTGAGCTTTAAGAGGATGGTCACTATGCTATTCGGCTCAGCACCTAGAATCAAAGCATGTCCCTCCACAGTTAACATCCCTGGTCCATATGATACACCCCTAGATGTAGTATTGTCTTTTAAGTACCTTGGAGTCACCCTTGACCCTGCTCTGGACTTCAGCCTCCATCTGGCAACCATCTGCAAGGCTGTAAATACAAAACTGGGGCTTATCTATAAAATTAGACATACCCTCACTGCAGCTGCTAGATTGGATATTGCCCATGGTGTCCCACAGCCAAGTCTTACCTATGGTCTGATAACTTAACTGGAAGCAAACAAAGGGATCCTAAACAAATGGAACACATGCTGCAACAGTATTTGCCACTTTGCCCTATCTGTGCCCCAGCATATCCATCACTGCATCCTCTATTCTAGTCTTAGATGGCTCTCCTGTCCCTCCCTATCAGCTTTACACCATAGGCTGTACTGTTGCTAGCATAATAAGAACTGGCACACCAACTACACTAGCCAGCATGTTAAAACACACCCTACAGGCATGTTTCTTGAGGTCTACAGATAGCTCTCTTCTGGACATTCCTACATGTGCAATAAAATGGGTGAACATGCATTCTCAACTTTTGCTCCCAAGCTCTGGAACTCCCTTCCAGTGACCTTAAGGTAGTTTAGTCTCACCAGGTTTTAAGAGGGACCTTTGTAATTTCCACATATGCACTGATAAATGCTCATGTAATCTGACCCTGCATACTCCTACCTAACCTGGTTTCATCTTTTCCTCCACAGGTCTATTTTGCACTTAATGTCATTTGTCTCTGATTTGCTTATACTGTACAATTGTTTTATGGTACCTCTGTATTATGTCAGACCATTGCTGATGTTTGTTTTTTTTTTTTTTATGAATACTTTCTTGCAAACTTTCCAGAGAAAAGATATTAACATTGATACTCAAAATTAAGTAAAAACATCTGGTACTAGACATTACAAAATAAACTCAACAAGAACAGTAACAACACGACACAGAAAGGAAGAATAAACAAGGTACACCAATAAAACAAATACCAGTATACAGTCCTGTTCCAGTTTACTTAGCCCATACACTCAGACAAATTATAGAAAACAGAAGGGTGCATAACCAAGCGAATTATGGCGTAGATGCGGGAACAGATGAGGGTCCTCTAGGAGAGAACATTTCTAAGTATGAGTCCCATTTAACACACCTAGTGAATATATGAAAATTATTACCTTCATATTTGAAGTGTAAACTCACATACATGTCCTCCATTATGTGAATTTCTTTAATAAAATTAAGTCAGTCTTCTAGGTGGGTGAAATGGAGTCAACCACTTTCTGGTAATAGCTTTGAAAGCCACCACCACAAAAATACGGTGAAGATAATCATTCTGGCTTACTGCCTTCTTCAGGAAGAATGCCAAGACAAATATTTTAAACCAAAGTGAAATGAAATATCAAATATACATGAAGTGGTATCCATTACCCCATTGTTAATGTTTTGTATTGTATCACCTGTCATTGTCGCTCATGTTGTTTGTAACTCTCCCAGGTTGTGTTGAAAATCAGCAATGCTCTTGTCTAGTGCACCTGCCCGGTAAAAAAAAACTAAATAAAATAAATAGAACCAGAATAGCCTGGTGCTATCAGCATTGACAAATTGCCTTCCACTGAGGTAGATGATGAAGTGATAGAAAGAATTCCCATGTGGGGACAACTCCAGTCTGGAAGACTGTGTGGGCTACTTCCTTGATGGTGATTGAAGCACATAAACAGAAAAGTGTTAGATCCCTCCTTTCCTCCTTGTCAGTTTAATCCTTTTCTTTATGATCCAATTTGTTTTCTATAAATGTTTTCACAAGTCGTGCTGTTGTATACATCCATTTGATTAACACCATCTGCTCTCTCCAATATAATGCCCGCAGACAAAGTAGAAAATCTTGAAAGACTGCATCAGCCAGTCATCCCACCGGTCAGTCTGCCAGCCAGCCTGCCAGCTAACCCACCAGCCACCCTGCCATCCATCCCGACAGCAACATGCCAGCCAGCACGCCAGCAATACAACCTGCTAGCCATCCTGCCAGCCATCCCCAGTCAGCCTGCCACCAAGCTTGCCAGCCAGCCCACCAGACAGCAAGCTAGACCTAAAGCCATGCCTCCAGCCAGCCAGTCAGCCCATCAAGGCAGCAGGACCAAAGGTCCAGCAAAGGCCAACATTGTCTGCTGTGATGGTAAGTTACTTTCATTGCTTTTCACACTACTGATCCTCACTGTTAGTGGTGATTCCATCATCATACAGGAGGGACATCCACCTTGCTTCCAAGACATTAAAATGTCTTATTTCTTTTCTTTTGCCTCCCTCTCACTTCGGACAGCACAGAAGCCACAGACTAAAGTTGCATCTTCCTTCACCACCACTATCTGTGGCACCATTGTGCTAGTACACAGCATAGCCATCACTAATTTGATGGTAGATGTCTGACATTATTGTTTTCTGTTTTCAGTTTTATTGTTTATGTTTCACGGGTAAACAGTGACACTTTGGCCATGCCAAATCAGGCTAGAAACATAGAAAGTGATGGCAGAAGGAGACCAAAGGTGCATCAAGTCTGCTGATTTTGTTACCCAAGACCTATTGTTGATCTTGAGTCCTGCCTCCCCTTCTGGTATTTGACCTTCTCTGTTCAATACTTTTTTATCTGAGCCCATGCTCTGTCCCACCCATGCATGAATGCTGCTATGGTCCTTGCTCCCACCACCTTGGCTGACAGGCCATTCCATGGTTCCACCACTTTTCATTAAAGTAGTGCTTCCTTAGTTCCATCCTAAACTCCCTCCCACAATTTTCATTCATGCCCTCTAGTAGCTAAGCTGTTGATTCTGTTGAATAGCTCTGTGTAGGGAACTTTATTTATACCTCTCAGGAACCTGAAGTTCTTGATCATATCCCTCTCCCTCCTGGTCTCCAGTGAGTACATGTTCAGTGATCCCAGGTGCTCTTTGTAAAAGAGTTCATGAAGGCCCTGGATCATCTCTGTTACCCTTCTCTGTACCAACTCCAGCCTGTCCCTATCCTTCTTTTGGTGAGGACTCCAGAACTGGACACCATACTCCAGGTGAGGCCTCACCAGGGACCTCTACAGGGGTGAGGATCACCTCTTTGTTCCTATCTATTCCCTTCCAATGCACCCCAACATTTTATTTGCCTTGTGGTATGCTTTGTTGCACTGACTTGATTGCCTTAGAATATGCATATGATGACTTCCAAGTCCCTCTCTTCTTGGGAGGTGCCGATCTTCACCCACTTAACTAATATTCTGTTCAGGGATTACCCTTCCCCAGGTGTATCACCTTGCACTTTTCATGTTAAACCTTAACTCCAAACATTTGCCCACATTTCTTGCCTGAGAAGGTCTTTTGTAGGTCCCAACCCTTCCACATTTTCCACCCTTCTGCCAAGTTTAGCATCATCTTGAAGACAGCAGGCTTGCCCTGGATTCCTAGCTGATGTCGCTAAGGAACATGTTAAAGAGGACCTGGCCAACGACTGATCCCTGAGGTATGCTGCTTGTGACCTCTCCTTCACTTTATCTTACCCATTGACTACCACTCTCAGTCATATATCCCTGAGACAATTTCCCACCCACCTGATGTTGCTCTTAGCAATACTCAGTTCCTCCAACTTTTGGAACAGGTGATTATGCAGCACAGAGTCAAATGCCTTGCTCAAGTCAAAGTACAGGAAGTTCACTGGGTGGTCCTTATCTAGTTCTTTGGTTACCCAATCAAAAATGTAATGAGGTTTGTCTGGCAGGATCTTCCAGCCATGAACCCATGCTATTTGCTATCCTGAAGACCGTTTATTTCCAAATATTTTACTAGGTCCCATTTGATTAGGGTTGCCATCAGTTTCCCCATAATAGATGTGAGGTTAACTAGTCTGTAATGTCCTGCCTCTTCCCTGTTCCCTATCTTGTGGGTGGAACCACATCTGTCCTTCTCCAGTCCCCGACATGACCCTGTCTGTATCGACCTATGCCAAGGGGTCAGCCAGTTCCACAACAAACTACCTCAACACTCTCTGGTGTAATCCATCATGCCCTGGTGCCTTGTCCATCTTTAGGTGCCCTAGTGCCTTCCTGACTCTGTCTATAGTGATTGTTGGTGATTCCATCTGTGGGATTCCCTGATGCACTAGGGCCTCCTGAGCCTGTCTGTGGTTATTGTCGATGATTACATTTGTGAGATTCCCTGGTTTACTTGGTTAATAGGACAAAAGGAGGCAGTTTGCCCATCGAGATTGTCCTCCATAGAAATGGAACATTAACCCATATCCTGTTCATCCATCCATCTATCTAATTTATTCTCAAAAATTGTAATGGTAGGTGAATCAATAATATCCTGGGGTAATTTATTCCATATCCTGTGAGATCTGGTAGTAAAGAATTTAGCCTCTTATTATTATTTGCTAGCTGTTTATTGTGAAGTCTTGGCACAATTTTTCTTAATGAATAAACAATGCCACATTGGGCCACTTGAATTGGTGATTTAAGAATTTTAAACAGTTGCAGAAGGTCACCTCTAGTTCACCTATGCTTAAGAGAATGTAATCCTTTTTTTGCAGTCTAGTGTCATATTCTAAGTGAGCAAGTGCACTAGTTCTTTTCTGATCAGGTCTGTGGTTATTGTCAGTGATTCCTTTGTGGGATTCCTGGTGGCTAGTGCCTCCTGACCCAGTCTGTGGTTATTGTTGGTGATTCCATTTGTGGGATTCCCTGGTGCGCTAGTGCTTGCCTGACTCTGTCTGTGGTTGTTTGTGGAATTCCTGGAGCTAAATAGTTTCTCTTTCTTTCTTTACAGGTGATAGAAATAGAATGAGTGGGACTGGAAAACTAATCTATTGTGCAGCCACAATGTAACAGCCTAGACAGACTGTTCCACCAAGAGAATAGGAACAGGCCTATAGTTCCCTGTATTTACAAAAGAAATAGTCAAGGATGCAGCTTCAAGACCCAATGTAGACAAGAGCTGCCCGAAAATATATGGTAGCACCTGCAGTGATAAAAGACTAGATTCAGTGTTCATAATTGTAACACAGTAGAGCTTAGGAGTTTAAGATAGATTGGGTTGTAAATATGTCCTTGAGAGTAACGCACTCCACAGATTCAATGTCCACTCACTGGTTTATATTGTCACGACTTTATTCCAAGTATATCAGGTACAATGACCACCAGTGCCATGACCAAATCTCACGGGCCACAAAAAGCTTTTTGTGGACTGTGAGATTAATCATGCACTAGTGATCATTGCACCTGATATACTTGGAATAAATTCATGACAACACAAACCAGTGAGTGGACACTGAATCTGTGGAGTGCGTTACTTCAAGGACATAGTTCATAAAGGTTTGGCATTCCTTTCTCAATGCACTTCCATCTTGTAGTTGGCAGTACACCCTGTTTTGGAACAGTTGGTTGTAAAATACACTGTGAGCATATCATTAATTAAAGACAGAGGATGCAGTGCATGGGTGAAGTGGAAAGGACTCTTTGCTTTGCTGTCTCTCACACTTGCAGTTTTACATAAAATATTGTGACTGGCAACATTTTTGTGGAAAATTATAATATTTACTGGCAAAATAGTTAATGATAAGATTGGTGGCCAGTGGGCTATTAACTGATCACCCTGGCTATTTGTACAAGTGCCAGTAGCCCAATGTAGAATTTGGACTGCTTAAGTTGCCTGTGGAGATTTTTATATTTCATTGGTGGTTTAATGTTTGTTCAGTCACTCCTGAAGTGTTAGCTGCTCTGTAGTAAGTTTTAAAGATGCAGAGTGGCAGCTGTGGGCACTATAGATGCTAAGGAAATGAGTGAAAGGAGAGGAAGTGACCCAGTGCGGTCCCTCAGTGAGACCGCTCTGTGCTCAGACTTGGAATTCCTGGTTCTGCCTAGAGCAGCTGCTTCACTCTGTAGACATACAGAAGCTAGGCTTTGGCCTAGAGGGACTTTCTGCTTCTCGCATAACCGAGAGGTAGACGCATGATGCACTCCTCTCGTGACAGGATCAACCAGATACAAATTATTCCCTCTACAGTAGTTGGCAGGCAAAAAGCACCAGGAAATGATGTTTAGGGACTGGCTTCTACTGAATAAAATACATAAAAATTACAGGGAGCACAGTCTGAAAATGGGGGCTCTGGAAGTCCAGATTAATTGAAAGAATGCACATTGTAAATAAGAGACTTGCAAAGGGAGCCATTTTGTGCATTAAGGGGTGATTGTGGCAAGGAGCTCAAGGCTTTGCACATATGGAAAACACACATACTGTAAAATAAATAAATAATAGATAATATAAAGGGTGTGTGGGGCTATAGGAGTCCTGGGCACTACACAGTGCTATTCAAAAGTTACAAAAGTACACAGAAGCTAAAATGGAGCACTTTGAAGCAGTCATCAACAGAAGTAAAACCAGTCAAGTTACAACACATTTGACATGTTCAGCGTTGTGTTGCCAAGCCAGTTTTAATATAAATGAACCAATTTAGCACACTCATTTCTTAGAGTGTCCTATATATGAGACAAAATAGTTTTAGATGCCTAATGTATAAAATAGAGGAGTTGCTAACCTTGAAAGAGAGAGTGGGTCCTGAATGAAGCTAATCCATGCAGGCAGTTACACTGGAGTTGGGGCTTAGCATGGGAAAATAAATATTTAATGTCTGAGAGAAAAAATTTTGTACTTAACACATGTAACCCCAGGGTTGGGTCGATGGTATGTTTGTGTTATGAGCATTGTGCAGTGCCTCCATTTGTAACCCCCTACCTGGGACTAGAATTCGATGAGAAAACTGTTGCTCGGTATTTTGGCTAGGTTTGACTTCTAGTCAGGGGCACCAAGTAACTCCGGACACTGGAAGCAATAACTGTAATGTCCAAACCAGGAGTGGGATTCTAGAGTGTGGCTTTTATTCACAAGAAAAGGGACAATAAAGCATAGATGGACCCCCACGGGCTACACTCCTGGTAATGCAGATTTATGGAGATCAGAAAGCATCCCTTTACACTGAAACCCTCAGGTTTAGAAACACTCTGGGCACTCAGCCCGAACATTACTCTTCTCTGGATTTCCCTGGCCTGGCACATCCAACCAGCCTTGGACTTCTTTCCTGTGTGGCACATCTGGCCAACAACTTGACCACTTTCCATATGGCATGGAACATTTCTCGGTGGCTCCGATACCACCCTGAGCACTTCTGGCTCCATCGGGAAATCTTTTTCAACAATCCCATGTCTGGGTAATTTCCTCAAGTACTGGCCAAGTACCTGAAAGAAAGCAACAGGTTATCCAAAGCAAACCTGTAGAGGTGAATTTGTTTACTAATGATGAGGGTCTCCACCTCTTGCTCCCATAATTCATACCCGCCATTTCTCTGGACTTTAACACCCATCTCTGAAAACACTTTACTGTGTAGATTCTCTTTAAATATATGTCACATTTAATCTACTGTTTCTTCCATTCCACATGTGCTGAACTTAAAACATACTTAATGAGTGGATGTGTCCATTTCTCTAGACCCCACAGAGTTAACAGTCCAATTCCACAACTTTTAAAACTGTACTTGGCTGTCTTTTCCTGACCCCACAGATAGCAGTCACTTAAATTAATCTTGTCTCAGGTGAAAACACATTGGCCCATTAGCAGAGCAAACTCATCCCTTGGTTGCAGGTGCCCCACAGGCTTTTTCTCTTTGAAGAAATCTCAACAAAACTTCTGGTGCCTCAGCATGAACCTAAATTTAGGCAGCTTCTTCTTCCTTCTAGCTGGACCAGAGAATTTCCCTGGAAGTAGGCAGAATCCTTCCCCAACCCCACAGGGATGGGGCTCTGAACCTTGTAAGTGGTCTCTACCACTTCACTTGGCTCTTCTTGTGTCCCTCTTCAGGTGAGAACACACACCTCAAACAAAAATATAGCTCTTTGTCAGAGCTGAGGGCTCTGAGGGCCTGCAGCTGCAGCACCTCCTCCCTCTTCAACACTCTACTACAGACTAACTTCAAAACCTCCCAACATTCTGCTAACTTCCTAGCTGCAACATTCCAAAGTGGCTTATGCAGCTGCGCAGTTCTCAAATGATGTCATCCTCAGTCTCAGTCTCAGCTGAGACTGAGAACAGAGTGAGACAGTGTGAAATCTATTTAACTGGAGTTTCACAAGCTGCCTTCCTCTCCTGCCACTAGGTCTAACTGGGATTCTTGTAACCTCGGGTAACAGGGGGTTACACTAACCCTGGGCAGGAAAATGACTGCCCACAGTCATTAGTCACCCGGCTTAGGCCATCTCACCCCATGTGTTGACTATGGGAGGTAGCGCTACCTTCTCCCCCACCATGTGCTAGCATAGGCAGACAACGCTAAGGGCCTAGAGGCCTTGGCTGACATATCAGCCTCTACACTACCTGCTGACTATGGGTGCCTAATGGCTCTGGTAGAATTGTCCAGAGCATAGCCCTAACAGATCAGTACTGCGCCCCACAGCCATTCAGAACCACAGCCTGTCTATCCTCCCTAGCCCTCTAGGGAAAAACTGTCTGCCTCTAACTCAAAATTACCAAAACAAACAAAGGGACCTCCCCAACCCTGGATACCATGCAACCACACACCAGGAGCTAATACCATACACTATGCATTACTCCCACACTCCCCACAACCATACCTGTGGAAGGAAAATTACATACAGTAATAAACAACATTTTGTGCTTTTATACTACAACACTTTTAAAGTAGTACTGAGGAACTCCGATGAGTCCCTCTCCTCTTCTTGTCTTCTCTTCACGTGTTCTTCAGGAACCACCTGCAAGAAACAGAGAAAACAAAACACACTCTTAATCTGCATACACAGTCTATCTACACCTCTACCATCTGAACATTCGAGAATCCCAGAAAGATTTTTTAGAAAAGTGAGAAAACAGTAACAGTATAAACAGTAGAAAAATAGAATATTTACTATACACATTTGCATTTTCGAGGATGGAATGCCCTAAATGACCTTTCTAGTGACTCACAATGCCTGAAGGCAAGTCCAATAAAGAGTCTCTCCTGGGCCGGAGCCCACTGAAGCAAAGTTCTAGCAGGCAAAGTCCCAAAGGGAGAGTCTTTGAGGACAGTTCACACTTTGGAGTCTGCTGATGTAGGGTGTATACTGCAAATATCAGAAATAAAAAGTCTGGACTTACCAGTCCTTGAAGAATGGAAAATATCGACACCTGTGTCCCCATCGAAGACTCTCCTGGCAGCATTCTGTCAATACAGCTGGGAGGACATCTTCCGGAACACAAACAGGATGGCACATCTGGGATCAGCTGGGCTGATGTCATCTCTGGAGACGAAACCTTGGAACAGGAATTTAAAGGAAAACAGCTGGTCTGAAGTCATCTGATACCCAGGCAATGAATCAGGATACAGCTGGGCTGGTGTCCTCTCTGGATTTAAAGTCATCTGGTGGGCCAGTCGATGAATTCTGGAAAGCCAATACACTGTAGAACTGATGAATGTGGGGCACCTGAGTCCTGGCGCACCAGTCTGGCGGGAACAACATAGTACGGCAACTGCAGGATGGCAGCATTTTACCACTGCTCTGCTCTCCATTTGGAAGGCATAGGCACATTCACAGGAGGTCTTTGCATTGTGGCCAATAGCACAATGGGTCAGGTGCGAATTATTACCCCATCTGGGCAACTCATAATCCACACTGTGAAAGGTTTCATGTCCTCTCCATCCACAATTCGAAGAGTGTCTATAAACAGTGTCCTGCCTCTTTTCCACTGGCTATATTTTTCTTGAAACATCCTACTCTTGACATACTTGTTTTCACCAGGATGCACATATTTCATTGCCTCTTCCAAATCCAGGATTTCCTGCTTTTTCAATCTTCTCCCAGACTCTCCGGAAAGGTAGGAAAGGACATCTCAAAGATTTCATTCGCTTTTCTACGAACCAGTCTCTCTCTTGACTAACTTTGGTCAACTTGCGACCTCTGGCCTAGCTTGGGGTGGCCAGTTCTGGTTCTGCCAGCCACGCATTCTTAATGACACAAAAATGGATCCTGGCTCCTTCTTGCACAGCCAGGGCAGTGACCTCACCACCTCTTCCATATGTTCCTCTAAGCCAGAAGCTAGAGGCTGTGAACCCATGCCTTCTTTGTCAGGCCAAATGGGTTCCCTCATCATCTTCACTAAGAATCTGTGCCCAGAAGTGAGCAGCCGTCCTCACTCCTGAGACAGTCCACTCATCACTGATCGTGGAGGTCGAAACCTCCCATTCAAAGGCCTCCTTGTCTCATCTTCATCTATAAGACTTGGGGTTAGGCCCTTCTCTCCAGGGTCTATTGATGCCCTTCCCAATATGTCTCTCTGCGACTCAGACTCTGACACATGAGTACATTGTTCTGTCTGTAAATCTGTACCTCTTGCTTCATGCCACACTGAGGGCCTTTTCCAACAAGCTCTGCCTGGTGCTGTGTGCTGCCAACTGCAGATTCTTAAATTTTTGTCCATGTGGGAGCCAACAAATCTTGGGTGCTTTAGACAAGCCATATTTCTCTAGGCACCCAGAACAGTGAGGTACCATGAAGACGTCCCTTCCAGCATTTAAGCACATCACACATACTGCACTGGATATCTAGGAATCGCCACATGAGGAGGCAGTCATCCCCCCATAGTAACATATCTCAATATCTCTCAACATTAACTTCTTCTACTATCATAGCTCGGTCATGATCTGGGTAGCAGACTGGTCCTGAAGCCATGACTGCAGAGAAAACAAACAAACGCTCACTGTTATTTCAAGTACCACATCACTGAAAACTTTTTCTTTCAAAATGGCTCCTCCGCTGCTGTGTTTACTTTACTACCCTACCCTGTAATGGCAGCGGCAGCACTCCTAAGCATCAACATTCTGTATTTGGGTCAAGCCACTGTGCATCAGATTTACACACTCTACTGCTTATAGTGCACAAACTTGCACTGTTCTCTCTTAACACATTTATATGATTCACCATGGACTTTTTACTTGCTGAAGACACTGCTCTAGCTTACAGTCCCATAAAGCCTCAGTATTTCATAACACAGGATTGCCTGTATTTCTTGCTGCATCTCTCATACAACTCACAGTCTCTCACATGACTCTAAAAATTATGCTGTTGCTGAACCTATAATTATGCTCACAGTCTATTGCTTAGAATTCTTGTTTTAGCTTCTTTCAAACTTGGCAGTCCTTCTTTGCAAAGCGACTACACTGCTATACACAGATTCAGCTGGCTTTTGGCGAAATCACACAGTTTGAGCTATTAAATTGGTTGGTACTCACTGTTATCAGTAGCTTATTTTGTCAGTGGAAAACAGCCTGCAGCCAGTCTTGGAGGCCTCTGGAAGGAAGCGGGTTGGCAGTCCTGCTGATTGTCGCTCAGAACTCCACACTCACAGTCCAGATGATTGAGATGCGGTTGAGCCTGATTTTAAACAGAAAAGTCCGTTTTAAACTTTTTACAGTGCTTTCAGACACCACAATGTTCCTCCTGGCAAGCCAGTTCACACACTCCACTCACTCTTCCTCTTGAATGCTGTGCAGTCGCTCTAGAGCTGGCTTGGGGTGGGACTGATTGCAGTCTCACCAATCACTCAGCGCCATGCAAATGAGCCTCTTTCTCTCAGATGCTCTTCTCCTCATGGCGATCGTCGAGCAGGCAAAATTTTAACTGTAAACCACACCTTTTTCTTTTTCAACTGTAGCTCCTGGGGCCCATTTTAACATTATTCATGGCCATTAAGCACAACAAGTCTCTCAGTCCACACAGAAAGCATTTTCAACGTCTAGGGCACACTTTTCCTTTTGCTCCACAGTTTTCCACACTTTTCTTTGTCACAAACACTTTTAAAACCTGGCAAATGCTATAATTTGATGCAGGACAAGGGCATACACACTCGGGCTTACTTCTCCTTGGTAAACAGTTGGCAATATCATAACAGCACATAGACAGCAGCACACAGTGGCACACTTAGTTGGCATTGCTTCAGACTTTTGGGCTACCCACAGCCAGACAGCAAAACACTAGCCACCATCCAAGCAACCTTTCTTGCGTTTTTGTCCCAAATTTCAACCAAACCCAGTGGTTAGCTCCATTTTGTAACCCGAGGGGTTGGGTCAATGGTATTTTGTGTTATTAGCATTGTGTGGTGCCTCCATATGTAACCCCTACCTGGGACCTGGGTTTGGGGAGAAAATTCTTGCTCAGTATTTTGGCTAGGTTTTGACTTCTAGTCAGGGGCACCAAGTAACGCTGGACACAGGAAGCAATAACTGTAATGTCCAAACCAGGAGTGGAATTCTAGAGTGTGGCTTTTATTCACACAAAAGGAACAATAAAGCATAGATGGACCCCCATGGGGCTACACTCCTGGTAGTGCAGATTTATGGATATCAGAACACATCCTCTTTACACTGAAACTCTCAGGTTTAGAACACTCTGGGCACTCAGCCCGAACTTGTACTCTTCTCTGATTTCCTGGCCTGGCACATACAACCAGCCTTGGACTTATTTCCCTTTGTGGCACATCCAGCCAGCAACTTGACCACTTTCCATATGGCTGGAACATTTCTCGTGGCTCCCTATACCACCACTGAGCACTTCTGGCTGCATCAGGAATCTTCTTCAGCAATTCCATGTCTGGGTACTTCCCTTGAGAACTGGCCAAGTACCTGAGAGAAATCAACAGGTGTCCCAAAAGCAAACCCATAGAGGTGAATTTTATTTACTAATAATGGGGGTCTTCCACCTCTTACTCCCATAATTCATACCGCCCATTTCTCTGGACTTTAACACCCCATCTCTGAAAACACTTTACTGTGTAGATTCTCTTTAAATATATGTCACATTTAATCTACTGTTTCTTCCATCCCACATGTGCTGAACTTGAAACATACTTAATGAGTGTCTGTGTCCATTTCTCTAGACCCCACAGAGTTAAGCAGTCCAATTCCCACAACTTTTAAAACTGTACTTGGCTGTCTTTTCCTGACCCCACAGATAGCAGTCACTTAAATTCATCTTGTCTCAGGTGAAAACACATTGGCCCATTAGCAGAGCAAACTCATCCCTTGGTTGCAGGTGCCCCACAGACTTTTTCTCTTCAAAGAAATCTCAACAAAACTTCTGGTGCCTCAGTATGAATCTAGATTTAGGCATCTTCTTCTTCTTCCTCTAGCTGGACCAGGGAATTTCCCTGGAAGTAGGCAGAATCCTTCCCCATCCACGCATGGATGGGGCCTGAACCTTGTAAGCAGTCTCTACCACTTCACTTGGCTCTTCTTGTGTTCCTCTTCAGGTGAGAACACACACCTCAAACAAAAATATAGCTCTTTGTCAGAGCTGAGGACTCTGATGGCCTGCAGCTGCAGCACACTCCTCCCTCTTCAACACTCTACTACAGACTAAATTCAAAACCTCCCAACATTCTATCCTAACTTCCCTAGCTGCAACATTCCAAAGTGGCTTTTGCAGCTGTGACAGTTCTCAAATGATGTCATCCCTCAGTCTCAGCTGAGACTGAGAACAGAGTGGAGACAGTGTGAAATCCATTTAACTGGAATTTCACAAGCTGTCTTCCTGCCTGCCACTAGGTCTAACTGGGATTCTTGTAACTCTGTAACTTGGGGTTACACAGTTAAAGGGAAACAATTGTGTTGACTGGAGAAAAGAGTGGAAAGTGCTCAGAACTTATTCTTTTAGTGCTTTACTAGTAAAAGAACAATAGTCTTAGCAACTTAGTTTTCCAAGGGCTATTGTGATCAGAAAAATCAGCAGAAAGCTTGAGAAGTCAGCTGTCCAGCCATTATAGTGAAAAAGTGCTTAACCCTTGGAAAAAATGTTTATTTGTAGTGACAAAGAAAATGTATTTTAAAATGACCTAAAGTTATAAAAAGAGGGTGCCTTAGAATGTTCAGGACGGGCAGTTTTGCTTCAAATCTGAGAATTCCATAGTAGCTTATGCTGCTGCAGAGGGAATTTGATTGGTGCTGAGCTGCTTGGCAGGTCAGTGTCCACTCGGTGACCACAGATTTAAATATGCTAATGAGATTCTGGCTATAAAAAGCTGCACAGCCAGTGTTCAGTCAGTCTGAGCAGGGAGAGCAACCAAGAAGGAAGGTGCCCATGCCAGAGGGGTGACTGTCTGAAAAGGCCTGGTGAAGAAGACATAGCCTGACAGTATCAGTTAATTTAAATACAGAGTAGGAATAGCAGATCACCTGTATCCCAGAGTAGGGTCAGATAGGTCAGTAAGTGGGAACAGGGTAAAGAATAGAAAGCCTGTTGCTTCAAGTGCTTGATGATCCTGTGTAACAAGTTTTCCTCACAGAAGAAGAAAAGCTGCAGATGTGAAGAAATCATCACTTCTCCTCACATCTTCATCCTGCTGACTCAAAGGGGTTCTCCAACTACATCAAGCTGCAACATCTTTACATAGAATTTATTCAGTAAACCCAAAGGAGTGTGGTATAGTAAAACCTTGTTGATACCATTTGGAGACTATTTTAAAAGCCATAGTGATGCTGTTTTACAGAGAATTTACCTCAATCCTTCTGAATTTAGGAAACTATTGTCAAAGTGAAGGACTGAACCTGAAGGGACTGATGGGGGATTCTGTCACAACTTTCAAAGTACCAGTATGCAACATTGTTTAATGCCATTGCTTAGTTTAAATGGGTTCCAGGAATGAATGTGTGAAAATGTCAACTGATTCTGAATGATTTTAGAGTATGAGAAGTACAGCACAGTAAATGAGTAACTTTATATCAGGGTAGTATCTGGCAGAAGGGGCAGTGGTCTGACTGAGGTAGATAAGGCCTAGTAGTCTCTGTACGCCTTAAGGCAAGTGAAATTGGATATCAGGTGGTATCTGGCAGAAGAGGTCAGTAGACTGACTGCTCGGAGGTACAGAAACATAGAATTTGATGGCAGATAAGGACCGCTTGGCCCACCTAGTCTGCCCATTTCCTTACCTAATGGATAAGCTGCAGATCCTAGTTAACCAACAGCCTACTTCCTCCTACCCCCACTAGAATTGACTTATGTCTATCCCATGCATTCTTGAATTCTCCCACTGTTTTGACTCTATGACCTCATCAGGAAGGCTATTCCATGCATCTACAATCCTCTCTGTGAAGAAATACTTCCTCACATTACCTCTGAGCCATCTCCCTCTATCTTCAAATTGTGCCCTTGTTCTTGCACATCTCTTTTCTGAAAGATGTTACCTGCTTGGACTTTGTTGATTCCCTTGAGGTATTTGAAAGTTTCTATCATGTCCCCCTCTCCCTCCTTTCCTTGGGGCTATACATCTTAAGCTTCTTTAGTCTTTCTTCATATGTCTTCTAGTGCAGACCCTGCACCATTTTGGTTGCTCACCTCTGGACAGCCTCCACCCTATGTCTTTGCAGAGATGGGGTCTCCAGAACTGTACACAGTACTCCAGATGTGGTCTTACCAACTTTCTGTACAGAGGGCCAACAACTTCCTGTTTTCTACTAGTGATGCCTCTCCCCATGCATCTCAGTATCCCCTAGCCCTCCTTACTGCCTTCTCACTTGCTGGTCCACCTTTAGGTCATCTGATATGACTACCCCAGGTCCCTTTCCATTTTATTGTTGTCAGTATCTCCCCATTGTGTACTCTTCCTCTGGGTTTTGTTTCCCAGGTGCATTACTTGCACTTCTTTGTATTGAATCTAAGTTGCCATACATTTGACCATTCCTCCAACCTTGCCAAGTCCTTTTCATCCTTTCCACCCCACCTTGCATATCAACCCTGCTGCAGATCTTTGTGTCATCTGCAAAGAGACATACTTTCCTTCCAGTCCCTCTGCAATATCACTTATAAAGACATTAAAAAGGACCAGCCCCAGCACTGAACTCTGTGGTACCCCACTAGTAACCTCCCTTTCTTCACTGTGGACTCTATTTACTATTACCGCTGTGTCCTGTTGTCCAGCCAGTGTTTTACCCAGGCTACCACCCTGGGACCCACTCCCAGGCTGGCTAATTTGTTTATTAATCTTTTGTGTGGGACTGTGTCAAATGCCTTGCTAAAGTCTAGGTAGGCCATGTCCACAGCCCCTCCCTGGCCTACTTCTTTGGTCACCTAGTCAAAGAAATCAATTAGACATGATCTTCCTGCTGTGAATCCATGCTGCCTTGGGTCCTGTGCCCCACTGGCCTCTAGGTACTCAACAATTCTTTCCTTTAGAAGTGATTCCATCATTTTCCCTACCCGGAGGTCAAACTGACAGGTCTGTAGTTTTCTGCCTCTGTCTTGCTCCACTTTTGTGAAGGGGAATCACATCCACCCTCCTCCAGTCCTCAGGTACCACACCATCCTCCCATAATTTATTAAAAGGGTAGTCAGTGGTGTTACTAGTTCTTCCTTAGTTCTTTTAGAATTCTGGGGTGAATCCCATCAGGCCCCATTGTTTTATCTGCCTTCAGTTTTGAGAGTTCTTTCAGAACCCTTTCTTCTGTGAAAGGACTAATATCAACCCCCTTTCCAGAGTGCTTCTGTTGACTGGATTAAGTATCTTCCCTGCTTTTCCATTGTGAATACTTAGCAGAAGTATTCATTCTGTATCCCTGCTTTTTCCCTGTCACTCTCTGCCCATCCACCTTCCTCTTTATTCAGCCTCAGTATCCCTGCCTTAGTCTTTCTTTGCTCCCTAATGTACCTATATAAGGTTTTATCCCCTTCTTAACCAAGTTGGCTATCTTTTCCTTAGTTTGGGCCTTTGCTATTCAGACTGCCTTCCCGCTTCTTCTCCTTTAACTGGTACAGTTCTCTGTCCTGCTCCTTCTGTGTTTCCTTATACTTCCTGAATGCTATCTTTTCTCCCCTACCTTCCTGCCACTTCTTTTGAGAATCATAGTGTTTTTTCTTTCATTTTGATTTGTCTATTTGCTTCACACAGAGGCTTGTTGCCTCTTTGATTGTAGTTTTGATGTTTCCCCATTGTTGCTCCACCCCACCTTCTTGCCTGTTTGCTAGTGCTTTTCTGAGGCACTCTCCCATTTTGGCAAAATCAGTACTCCTGAAGTCCAGTATCTTCACTTTTGTATGGCTTGACTCTACAGCTAAATTTATTGTGAACCACACTGTTTGGTGGTCGCTTGTTCCCAGATGGCTATACACTTCAAGATTGGAGATCCTCTCTCCATCCTCATTTGAGAGTACCAGGTCTAAGATTACTCCCTCCCAAGTGGGTTCCAAAATTAGCTGTCTGAGGTCATCAGAATGGTCGTGCTCTTGGATGTGGCTGCAGCAAATGTGCTCCAGTTATGGCCCAGTAATGACTGCATTTCTTAGTTCTACATAGAAAGTGTACACAGTAATTGGATACCAGGGAGGGTAGGTGGAGAAGGGGTCAGTGGACTGACTGCTCGGAGGTTGACCCAGTAGTCACTGATTTCCTTAGTTCTCAAGTGAATATAGCTCAGGGATTAAGGCCTAGGTGGGCTCATATCCTGGGAAAGTATGATATCTGGAGGGCTGGTGAGTGGTGAATGCTTGCAGTCTCCAGTGATTGGTTCAAGGTGATTGGTGGGATGGAGGTGCCCTGTTGGGATATAGAGTATACAGTAATTTTAATTTATGTTTTGAATTATCATTTTTGTTTGGATTTAAACTGTGCCATTTGTGGCTGCGATTACCAAGATTTCTTTCACAATTTCAGTAAACTTTACCTTTTGCTCAACAACCCAAGTGTCAGACTACTTACTTGCAGTACCAGTGTCTCACATTCCTGCAGGTCTCCAGGTCAGTCTGGTGCAGCAGTCCCTACTCTTAGCGGCTCTTAGCTACTCCATTTGGGGAGGTAAGGTACTGTACTCAGGTAGTACCCAACTGGGAAAGGATTGTTACAGAGGAAGGAACAAAGAATCTTTGATGTAACCTATTTCTGTGTGGAATGGTCTCATCTCTGGCCAGAGGTTAATACAGTAGGGTGGGTGTGTCAATAATAACAACAGCAGCAATATCTGCTAAACAATTTTTTCTTCACAGGTGACACACATAGAAGATTTGGAGTGGACAGTAATATCTGCCCATGTGGTCACTCACCCACAGTGGCCACCTTAGTAAGGTCTATATAATTTTCTTATTTTCACAGGTCTCCATTTGTCCTCCTCTCTCATCCAGGAAGCAAGACTTTTCCTCCTCCATGTCCTCTGTCTGTGACACCTTCACTTCATTTCAAGGCAAGGCCATCACCAATGTGACAGTAGGTATCCTTTCAAAAGTTATTTTCTCTTTAAATTTCTTTCCTTTGTTTTCCTTTCACAGGTGTACTGTAACCCAATATGAAGCATACATCAGCCTAAATAATTTCTATCTTGTATTCACATCAGGTCTGTATACATTCTGCTATCAAAATGACTTCCACATCCTCCTATAGCAAGCAAGCTATTTGCCATCTTCTAATTCCACCAGATCGAGGATGTGGCCAACCTTGTTGACTAATGCTTGACGTTCTCCCGCCACTTCTCCAGTACAGTATTTGGTGTTATTAAAGTCAACACATCCTCTATATCAAGCATATATAGCAGTCCTCAGCTGATGTTGCTGCCTCATTGTACAATCTGAAATGATCACGCACTGAAAAATAAATGAAACAAGAGAAATAGGAGAAGACAATGGTTACATAGGGACATACAGATATGGAATAAGATTTAAGGAAAAAAAGAAATTGAAAAAGGTATTTACTTCCATGGTATAAAACATTCCAAAATTAAATAACCATATCTGAGCTAAAGCCATGCAGCAACAAGATTCAATCGCCCTAGCGATAAATATCTGCAGAGAAAGAAACAGTGAGAAAAGATTATCAGGAATGCAATGGTTTCAAATACCCTCCACCCCACAACCCAAAAAATACAAAAAGTACTTACCTTTGCTAGTAGGTAATTACAAAACAAAGCTGAAGATTATCATTCAGATCCAGCTGTTGTAGACTATGTTCACAAATGCAACAGCTACATATAACATTTCTAGGCACATCTCATTTCTGGTGAACATGCAAATCAGCTACAGAAATTCTATTTTATTTTCAGGCAATAAAGTGCATCTTGACAGTTGCTGTGGAGAACTCATACAGCGCAGCAGCATCAGCTAGCAGCAGCAGCATATAAGATTTCTGGGAGCACATTTCATTTCTGGGCATCCTGAGAATTTTTCTAGCCAGGAGAATTCACTTTAATTTCCTGCACTAAAGTACATTTTGACTTGGCACAGTGCTGCAGCTCCAGCTAGCAGCAGCATATAAGATTTCTGGATGCACATCTGAACTACTGCATAGCAGTATGTAGTAGCCTGTCAAATATTTTAAGTACTCCAGAAAAAGTCTGGGAAAAGAAAAGGCAGATCTAGGGGTGGTGAAGTGTGCAACTGCGCCTCCCATTGTAACTTACTTGCTTGCTGCTGTTGCATTTCATTTTGTTGAAGAAGTCTGATTTATTGATCATACAACAGTTTGTTATTCAAAATTATGGATTACATTTGTATTTTCTATAAAAAATTTAATGGTAAAGATAATAGCAGACAATGTAAATGATTTTTAAAATTAAAAAATTGCATATCAAGTATGCAAACCACAGCCAGCCGGTGACACTGAGGGTTGAGGCACTGGGTGCCACACCTTACTCCACACCGACCTGGGTTCAGGAACAGACTTGGGCCATCAGGGGTCAACAGAGGAGGAGGAGAGGATTGAACACCAGAGGACTGCTCTTCCTCTCCTGGGGAGGGTTAGGAGTGCATCGCTAATCTAGCAACCCAGTAGAGATTGGGGTGCAGCAGTGGAGCCTCATAACAGGGATCAGGCAATGGTGGATGTCCTGTGGGTGAGCATGGAAGCATGCTTGCCGCGTGCTGGACATCATTGCAATCACGCCCTAGGGAATCTTAAAAGATAGAAATCCCTCAAGATGTTCACAATGATGACTACGATGGGCAACATCTCCTCAGCCAAACAAAGCCTGAAGTAAGTCAGGTGGGGGTCCAAGGGTGATGCAGTCTCTTCCTGGTCCGCCTCCTGCCAGGGACCCTCCATGGGAGGTAAGCCATGGTCCTTCCTGCTATGCATCCATGGCAGAAGCTGGCTGGTGGGGCAAGTTGAGCACCTGCATATAAGGTGGAGCATGGGGCAAGTGTGCCTGACCATCAAGAGGAGCAAAAATAGAGTTAACAAAAAAAAGATGCACACCACCCCACCCCTTCCCCATTGTAAAATTCTGGATCTGTCACTGGGGAGAAGATAATTTATGTAAATGTGATTTATGCAGTTAGCACTAAATGAGTCACAGCAACAGTGTAAGGGAAGTAAATAGCACAGTACCATGCTAGCACTACCTGTAGCAGCCTGATATATTTACTAGGTTAGTTGAGAAGACTTCTGCAGGAAAGAATGTGTGTATTGTGTTTTTCTCACAATTTCCTCTAAGGTGTTGTGCTTTTTCACAATTTCCCAAAATTGTGGTGGTGGGGAATGAATCATAGTGCTCAACCTTGTAGCAGAAAGCAGCAGCACAAAATATGTATTCTGATATTCGAGAATAATTCTGTGAGCACAGAATTTATGTACATTGTGGCTTTCTCACCATATTCCTTGAGGTGTTGTGCTTTTATCATAATTTTCCACAAGTCCGTAACAAGAACTGAGGCTGGGACTGAATCATAGTACCCAATCTTGTAGCAGGAAGCAGCAGCACAAGATATTTAATGTATCTGAGAAAAATTCTGGGAGCACATTTTTGAAAGGCTTGCCTGTGGTTCAATGGATGAAGCAACAGCCAACCCCCCACCCCATGCCCTATTTAAACTCTTCCTTCCTGCTTCATTTAGAAGCATTTTTCTTCACCAACCGATGGGTCTGTCAGTCTGTCCACTCCTTTTAGGTCTGCTGGGCCTCAGCATTGCTTGTGCTCTGACTCTACTTGGTTTGTGCTGCTCTGTTTGTTGTGTTTCTCCTGCTTTTTGGTTACTATTTGCTGCCTCTGGCTGCTATATGCTTCTTGTGTTGCTTGTTTTCTGTTCTCCTGTGGTTTGTCTTTTCATTTCTGTTTTCTTTTTGGGGCTGTTGCTCTTGTTTGTGTTGTGCTAATCCTGCAACTGAGCTCTCAGGCTCCCATTTACTCAGCAGATAATGCAAACCCTCATTTCACTGCATTGTTATCTGTATTCTTCAACTCAAACTCCTGCTTCCTTGCCTAGCAATCCTCAGTTTTCCTGCAATTGTTATCATATGCTTCAGCTCACAGTGCTGTTCTCTGCTGTCTCCTGTACTTTCACTTTAATTGTTTGCACCTGGTCCAGGCTCCTACTGCTCAACTAGCTTCCACTCCCTGTGTTTGTTTTATTCAGGCTCATCTGTTGCCATTTCAGAATAGCTTCCTATCTCTCCCAGGCTCCTGGCTTTGCCTGGTCTCCTCATCACTCACCAGCTACCTAATCTACAGCCTCAGAATTTTACCAAACCATACTTTTACCAAAACATCTACAGTCTGTTTCTGACTTCTGCCATACTCAGACTTCTGCCATTCAGTCAGCTCTATTTTTTTTGGTGGGGATTCTACCCTACCAATATTACAGTTTATTTGGTCTCATGGTACTCAGCTTGTGACTTCCTGTTATTCCCATAGCAGGGGACTGTGATATCACAGTGGGGCATTGTGGATCCAAGTAGTAGGAGCATGCTTTTATGTAGCTATATGATTTCGCCTGCTCCTTTTGCCTACATGGCTTTTCAGTTATCCATGCATAAATGCATTAACCTCATAGCCTATATGACTTTTACAATCTTCATTCCATTCCATTACTGCATTGCAAATGCTCCTTACTCAAATAACCTAACTCTACCTTTATGGCTTTTAAGGTATGCATGCCCTCATATTAATTCTCTATTTATGCTGCAGCCATAGTAATCAGTCCTAAACCTCATCAGTTCAATCATGCTAAACATCATTGAATCAATTTCCGCATCACAGCCTCGCTACTCAATCATCTACCTTCTATGACATCATTAATTTGCCTTCAATAATGGAATTGGTTGGCTTGCTTTCACTGGCTTTGCTCATATCAGTCAATCATATTAAGCATTCCTATCCATCAGTCTCATCAGTCAATTGTATCAGTCCATCGTATCAGTCGATCATCTCAGTCAATCATATTGCATACCAATACCTAACAATGGCCGCTGGCTCCGCTGGTCTCCTCATTTTAGCACTTCATAGTTGACCTATGCTCTGATTCATAAATTGGAGGCATGCCAACCATGACCATTACTTTCTATGGCTCAGGGCCAGCCCTGTAGACGACAGTCTCACTCTGCAATCAAGTCCACATCTTGATCGGCAAAACTCAGGTCAGGGTCCTTCTTATCTGGCCCATAGTGGAAATGTCCTCACTCTGAGTGGAGCTTTAGCCATGCAGCTGATGAATGGCACCTCTTGATGTAGCATTTAAGACTTCACCTATGAGGTTGGGACCTCATTCCCAAGTATGCTTCTTTAGCTAGCCAAATAGGGTTCCAGCAGCACCTTCTACGCTGTTGTTCCCACAACACGCCTCTGGTTCTCCTGGTCTGTTTTAGTTGATAGGTCAGCTGAGTGCCTCGGTGGTCGTTGCTCTCCTCCTTCCACCTTGGGGTTCCATCTCACTTCAGAGTATTTGTTGTTACGGAGGACTATTGTAACCTTCATGGCATTCCCATTAGAGGGATCATGAGAGCTTTCCACCAAATTGAAATAGTTTCCTCCTTTGATTGGTTATTAAATTCCAGCAGCCGAGCTGTCACTATATAAAACATCCCTTGTCTGGAGGAAGGTTACCTATGCCTTGGAGCCCCAGAGGATTCCTCCTCAAAGAGTGTTTTTCCTCTCCTCAGTGCCAAAGGCCATAATATCTAGTTACTTTAGTTAGGTTTCCACAGTTATTTAGGTAGGTTTCCACTGTTGGATGGTTCCTCTCTCCTTGGGAAGTCATGCCTTCTCATTATAATTCATTTGACCTACATTAAAATCATAACTCATTTCAGTTATCTCTGACCATCACCCTTATATCAGCTGACCAATATGTATGTTCCAGTCTTGATACCAACTTGTTACCTCTGCATTGCTTTCTGATCTACTCTCTTTTGGGCATTCCATAAGCTACAATTAGCCTAAGGAATCCTTCTCAATGCACCTCTAGGGGTGGAACCTCCTTCAGGGTTCCTTGCCTTGGCATCAGTACAGGGTGGCTTACCGAGGCACAGAGAGGTCAGTGGCCACATCAAAGTTTATTCAGCAAGTTTCATAAAGCAAACACCACATCAAGTTATGTAAGCACATTGAATTAAAAGGCATGCCTGTGATTCAATGGCTGAAGCAACAGACATGCCCCCTGCTTGATCTATTTAAACTCTTCCTTTCTGCTTCATTCAGAAGCATTTTCTTTGCCCCACCATCCTCTCCTTCTCCTCCAGTGGCTAGCCTCTCTTCTTGGGGGCTTTCCATAATCTAACTTTAGCCTAAGGAATCCTTCCTGAAGTACCTCTAGGGGTGGAACTCTCCTCCAGGGTTCCTTGCTTTCAACATCCCTACAGGGTGGTATTCCCAAGTCACACAGAGGTGAACGGCCACATCAAAGTTTGTTCAGCAAGTGGCACAAGCACAACACCTCACCAAGTTGCATAAGCACATTGAAATGTATATTATGCTTTTCTTGCAATTTCCCTAAGGTGTTGTGTCTTTCTCACAATTGCTTCTTCATTCCCAGGCCACAGCCTGATTCTTTCAGTCTTTATTCTCCTTTATTCCAGCTATGTTATCTCCTTTACTGTATCCTTTATTTGTATCTTCATCTGACTAACAGAATCAGGCTATGGCCTGAGAACAAAGGGTGCAAATCCACCACAAAGTTCTGCAAGAGCCTTAAGAATGATCCATTAGATTTGAAGCAACACCTCAATGCTTTCTTTTATGGCAACAGCTTGCAGGAGACCTCCCTATCTCCCATGCAGCTGAACCACTTCCATATGGAGCAGTAGAAGGATCTGAGGTTGGTCTCTCAGGTGACCTCCGTGGCTGCTGAAATCCTTGATCTTAGCAAATTTCATCCAATGCACCACAATGGTGAAGTTGCCAGGTGAAGCTGGCAAAGATGAATTTTCAAGTATTTTTATTTATTTTATTTATTGGGAATTCAGAATTAACACCTTTGAGCCATAGGCTCTTTTACAAAGGTTCCACATTGAAAGTTCATAAAAAGTAAATAAAAACATTGGAATTGGTTTACACATCCAGGGTTATATAAAACAAGAAACAGTATGTCTAGACATGGTAGCTAGGTTAAATACAATGAAAAAACAGGGAATATCTTTACAAATAGTGGCATACACGGATGCAATTATACAGAGAATTATAATGCAGCAAAAGTAAGCCTTGTCATAGGAGCAAAAGAGTTTCAAAAGTAGCAGGGATTGAAGATACAAACTGATATAGGTATATGAGAGAGGTGGTGCGTAAGTGTAGGGAGGTAGCTTAGGGTGTAGGGGGCTGGGAGGTCAGAAGACATTCAGGACCTGGGCTAGCAGACAGGGAATAGGAAGGGGCAGAAGTTGGAGAGTTAGTGGAGGGATAGAGCAATTGAGGGAAAGGAGCAGTGAAAAGAAAAAGAAAAAAAGGTGTACGGGGATTATGGGAGGTAGATAGAGGCACAGAAACAGTGAAAATGGAGATGAAGGAGACAGGGTGTCAGCCCAGGGTAATTAAGTGAAGCAGTCACATGAGGCCCGAGTTACAAGGGTATGATGAAGATTACATTTGAACAGGCCTAGAGTGGCTGAATTGGTATATGTATATGTGGAAAAATTTGCAAACTGTTCCACAAAGGCAAATTTTGAGAATCTGCCTTAACTTTGCAGGTGAATTTAAACTTTGCAACATCTCTACCTGGGTGTGAGTTATGGTGACCTGTTTTATTGATAGGGAATGTTGGCAATGACACTGGGAAACTCCCTTACTCTTCATCAATAAGTCGAACAGGATCTCTAACTTCCACCTGGACAGTGACCATTGATGGGCAGAACGGACCTCTAGTTAATGTCTCATCAGAAGGATGGCACCTAAACAATGTAGTATCCTCCCTGTACTGTACTATAGTGTCAGTTAGAGGTGTTATCACAACTATTCTCTATGTATTGCATTGGTCAGCTGACAAGAGGTAGCTCTTGGGTATGTGATCAGCATACTCCTCCCAAAGTCAGAGACTAGGGACCTTATTTTCTAATGTGTTTTTATTATATTTTAGAGTGCGTTTTGTAGCACAATAACAGGCAGGTGTGGTTTATTCTGGATAAATGCATGCCTAGAGACGTAGCAAGGCACAATGCTGCAGGCCGAGTGCCTTACTGACCTTGAAGTGCTTTTATCCAGAATAAACCACACCCCAGAGTGTGTTATTGTGCTTAAAAATTAGTACATGCCAACAAATATTGTAGCTTTTTAAAAATAAACTAATATTAAAAGTTTTTGAAGTAAAATAGTCTCTACCCACCCATTCTCTATTTATTCTGCCACTGTTATCTGTCAGACCTGCCTCTACCTTTTGTTTAGTCCTCACTCTCATTTTTGGGATGATTTTGGATTTTTTTAGAGTGTTATATTTCTCATCTGTCTTGCCCTATCATGTATAGAGCAACTGCAGTGGGTCGCTAGTCCACCAGCAAGACCAAGATTTCCTTGTGGTCTTGCCAGCAGCAGGCTTCTATCTTGGTTGTGTGGTGTGTAATACTGCCAGTAGTCTCACTCTCTGCCACTGGGAACAGACAGCGAGAGACCGCCACAGAGTCGGCTGAGGAGTGCTAGAAGAGACTGCTGCTGAGTGGGGTGAGGAGTACAGAGAATGGAAAATAATGGGGTTTTTGTACTTGCAGTTTCATGTTGCTGGTTAGCAATGTGGAAACGGTAGAGATAACTGAACCACCACCAGTGACATTAAATGGTAGTGTTTTCAAATTTGTGCCTGGCTGGGAGAAGGATGTGTCCTGCTGTACAGTGGCGATCACTGTCTGATGTGGTGAGGATATGGTTTTACATTTGTGCAGATGTGCTGGGGAAATAAAGAGGGATATCTTAGGTTAGTCGGTCTGTGGTGCTGTGTCTTGATTTTTCCTGTGTTATAAACTCCAAATAAAAGGCATAGATTGCAAGGACTGTCAGCCAATCAGATTTCTTTGCTGTCTATACCCATTTTATTGCAGTTAATCTTTATTGTAATTATTGTGATTATTCATACAAATACACAACATAAATTCTTAATGGGAGAAGGAAAACAAACATGTTGTCTGAAGTATTATACAATGATATTAAAGAGGAAAACAAATGTTGAGAAAACAGTATGTACCGTAGTAGCCACAGACATTCCCAGCTATTTCCAGATATTTCACAACATTTCTAAAGAGTTTCTCTCTGCTGCCCCTACTGTAGAAATGGAGAAAGTCTTAGATATATCTGGAAATATCACAGAAATTTTGGGAACTAGCTGGCAGTGTCTGTGGCTGCTACTGTAGCAGTACAATCTGTACGATGGAGAGAAAATATGGCATTTATGGTTCAAGGGGTAAAAGGAGTACATACAAACAAGAAATATGAGCAGTCATTGATTGTACTTCTATTATGCTGTAATTTAATACAAGTATGTGTAAGATTGTATAAAGGAAGAACATAAAAAGAGAAAAATATCTAAGAAAGTGAACAAGAATGAAGAGGGAAAGGGAAGAAGAAAAGGAGGTAAAAGATAGAAAGAGGAGATGAAAAGGAATGAAAGAGCTAAAAGTGAGATTCCAATGTGAACATATAACAACCCATGGATTAAGTGCGCTATGTGTAGAAGTGTTTAAATACTTAAAATAGTCCTGCCAGCATTTATTATATAAATGAAGTCAGTCAGAGGCTAAGTGTGACATACGATCAAGCATAGCATATTGAGATAGTTTGAGAATATCCGGAGGGTGGGAATGATGTTGGATCTCCAATGCATTAGTATAAGGCATTTAACTAGAAGGAATAGTAGGGATAACCATCTATTCTGAGAATGGGCTATTTTGTATGACTGAGCATCAAAATACAAGTATGCAATGTTTTGGATCTAATGCAAAGGATAGACCAATCACTTTCATTGCAAAGAAATGAATATGATGCCAAAGATTGTGTATGGGAGGACAATGCCATAAAATATGTAGCTAATTGCCATTGGGGAGTTACAGTGCCAACATTTATTGTTGTTCATTAGCCCATTTTTGCAAAATCTCAGGAATTCTGTACCATAGATGTAGAATTTTGGTTTGTATGAGTGAACTGCGATTATCCTTGAAAGATTTATGGCAGGATAGCCAGCAGTTATGCCACTGTGAATTGGTTATGTTATAATTTAAAAGGGTACTCCATTTATTTTTGCAATGATAGATTGACCTGGAATTGTATTTTTGATATGTTTATAAATGATACTATTTAATTTAGAGTTTGTTTTGATCCATTTAGAAATAAAAGTATCATATATAGATTGATGAGGAATAGTAGGAAGATAAAGGTCCATGCCATACATAACTATAAGTATTTCCAGAAATCATGCTAGGAAGATTCCATTGTTTCATGCAGGTCAGAAAAGGATTTTAATTTGAGAGTCTGAGGTATAAGTATATTCTCCAAGAAAAAATGCCCCTGTTATTCCAATTATAACAAAAAATTGAGTGATTACCAAGAGTGATGGTGTGGTTCCCCAAATGGGGCCATATATGAGAGGGCTGGGTTGGCTTTAGGCGTTTATGAATTATTTTCTAGTAGTATATGGATGATGCTAAAGTAGGGTGAGATTTTAAATTGGGGGAGAGGGTTATAAATGAAGAAAATGGTGACATTGCCGGACATAGAGATGTTTCCATATTGACCCACAACGGTGATTTATTGCTGGGTTTATTAAACCATTTGACAGTTTGGGCAATGCGAAGGCCCAAAATATGTTTGGAACCATGGGAGCCCAAAGCCCCATTTGGACCAGTGGGAACTCAGTTTGTTCTGACTAAATCTGGGAATTTTGCCTTCCCATAAAAAATTGCCAATTATATAATCAATTCTGACAAAAAAGTAGGGAGGGTTAAAGAGATATTAGAAAATAGATACAGTATTTTGGGAGCTATTGACATCTTCATAGCGGAGATTTTCCCATTAAAAGAGAGGTTAAGCAGTTTCCATCTGTTGAGAGTGTTTTAATATTTGCTAATAATGGGGAAAGATTGGCATCCTGTATCTTGTCTAATTTAGAGGTGATCTGTATTCCAAGGTAAGAGATACCTTGAGGGGCCCAATGAAAACCTAACATTGTATTCATAGAAGGGTTAAAAAATTGTTCAATGGCATTGTTTCCGATTTGTTTAGATTCAGAGTGAGCCCAGAAAGTGAAGTAAAGTTGCTAAGTAACTTAATTAAGGGTGGTCCTGAAATTTCAAGATTTTGAGTAGAATGAGGAGGTCATCAGAGGATAGTAGATAGCGTAATTACTGATAGGATACCTTGGATCATGGAGGATTGATGAAGAGCAGCTGATAGGGGTTCCATAGCTAGAATAAAAAGAGTGGGGATAAGGGCACCCTTGCCTGGTACCTTTACCAGATGAAAGAATGAAGACAGAGTAGAGTTAGTAAGAACCGGGCAGAGGGAGGGTGTATAGTAATTGAATCCATGTACAAAATGTATTAGTGACACCAAATTGAGATAGAACCGATACAAATAAGTCCAATTGAAAGAATCAAATGCCTTTTCAAAGTCGATGGCTATAGCAGCGGCAGGTGATTTAAGAGATTTAGCTTTGTAGATTAAATTAAATAATGAGCGGAGATGATCAGGGAGATGTGGACACATTTTGAAATTATTGATTCTAAATGAGTTTTAATATTTTGGCAAAAAAATACCCATTTTATAACCTGACTTATTCCCCAAGATTCACTATTCCTTTCCAACATGCCTTTCACTCTCTCCCACCTACTACTGCAGTGGCACTTGACACAAGGCCCCACCACTACATTGTCAAACATCACTGAAGCTGTAACCTCCCTCACAGATTCAGAGAGCATACCCGACACAGCTGATATTCTGGGGATGCTTGACTGGATACAGGAGCTAGAGTTTGTTCTAATAAAAGTTTCTGCCACAATCTGCATGCCTGGATTCTGTGTGCTGCTTTGTTTTAACAGAATTGATGCCTCCTGGTTGGCCATCTAGGATTTCTGCACTGGAATTGAACCTGTGTCCCTTACACATTATCAAGCCAAACCATTGGGTTCTTTCAAAATATTTTTCCCACATAGACAGAATGGGAGGAAACCTTTTGTAAACAGAGCTCTAGGCAGCATCAACTCCAAATCTGTACAATTTCTGTTCTAAGGAATGGCAGAGATACTAAACAAATATTGTTGCTCAGTATTCACAAATGAAGAGGGGAGGTACCTAAACCAAACAACAGAAACATTCTGGATATGGAGTTGATACCAGCCCATTCACAGAAGAAAGGTTCTGAAAGAACTCTTAAAACTGAAGGTGGACAAAGCAATGGGCCTGATGGGATTCATCCCAGAGTTCTAAAAGATCTAAGGGTAGAACTAGTAACATCTCTGCCTACCCTCTTTAACAAATCATGGAAGGATGGGGTGATACCTGAGGACTAGAGGAGGGCAGATGTGATTCCACTTCACAAAAGTGGGAGCAGGGCAGAAGCAGGAAACTACAGACCTGTTCATTAACCTCAGTGATAAGAAAATGATGGAATCATTTCTGAAGGAAAGAATTGTCAGTACCTAGAGGCTAGAGGGCACAGGACCCAAAGCAGCATGGATTCACAGCAGGAAGGTCATGTCAGATTAATCTAATAGATTTCTTTGACTGGGTGGCCAAAGCAGTAGATCAGGGAGGGGCTGTGGATATGGCCTACCTAGACTTTAGCAAGGCATTTGACACGGTTCCACACAAAGATGAATATACAAGTTAGCCAGCCTGGGAGTGGATCCCAAGATGGTAGCCTGGGTAAAGAAGTGGCTAGAGAACAGGACACAGAGGAAATAGTAAACAAAGTCAACTCTGAAGAAAGGGGTTACTAGTGGGGTACCGCAGGGTTTAGTACTAGGACCGGTCCTTTTCAATGTCTGTATACAACATTGCAGAGGGACTGAAGGAAAAGTATGTCTCTTTGCAGACAACACAAAGATGCAACAGAGTTGACACACAAGGTGGGGTGGAAAGGATGAGAAGGGACTTGGCAAGGTTGGAGGAATGGTCAAATGTATGGCAGCTTAGATTCAATGTTAAGAAGTGCAAGGTAATGCACCTGGGAAACAAAACCCAGAGGAAGAGTACACGATGGGAGGTGAGATACTTACAACAACAAAATGGAAAGGGATCTGTGGTTAGTCATATCAGATGATCTAAAGGTGGGCAAGCAATATGAGAAGGCAGTAAGGAGGGCTGGGGGATACTAGGATGCATAGGGAGAGGCATCACCAGTAGAAAACAGTAAGTTGTTAACCTCTGTACAGACAGCTAGTGAGACCCCATCTGAGTACTGCGTGCAGTTCTGGAGACCAAATCTCCGAAAGACATAAACAGGATGGAGGCAGTCCAGAGGAGGGCACTAAAATGGTGCAGGGTCTGCACCGGAAGACATATGAAGAGAGACTTAAGGAGCTTAATATGCTATAGCCTCGAGGAAAGGAGGGAGAGGTGAGACATGATAGAAACTTTCAAATACCTCAGGGAATCAACAAAGTCCAGAAGGGTAGCATCTTTCAGAAAAGAGGTGTGCAAGAACAAGGGCACAATCTGAAGATAGAGGGGTGGATCAGGGGTAATGTAAGAAGTATTTTTCACAGAGAGGGCTGTGGATGCATGGAACAGTCTTCTGGAGGAGGTTGTGGGATCAAAAACAGTGGTGGAATTCAAGAATGCATGGGACAGTCATAAGACAATTCTAGAGTGTGGGGTAGGAAGAAGTAGGCTGTTGGTTAACTAGGATCTGCAGCTTATCCATTAGGTAGTGAAACGGGCAGACTAGGTGGGCCAAGCGTCCTTATCTGCTGTCAAATTCTATGTTTCTATGTTATGTTTCTAAGTCTGCATGATTTTAAAAAGAGGCTGTCTTCCTCTTCCATTCTATAAAATGGGTTGATTTTAAAAAGAATCAAGTGTGTGTGTGTTTAGTATTTTATGTATATTGTGTCTGTGTGAGTCATCAGCTTTTAAGGCCCTTTCATTCTCAAAATGATGGAACAGCTAATTTCAAATCACTGAATTGTTACCAAATCTTAGCAGGAACTGTGATGTTAGCGTCTCACATGTTGCCGCTTGACTACAGTTCCCACAGCACAGTCTCAGCAATTGTAACACAGGAACTGCAGCAGTTGAGTGCACTTTCAATAGAAAGCATACCCCACTTTGCAGCACCTCCAGAGGGGCATGGTACAAGGTGTCCAGTGTGGGGCCTGGTCTACTATTGCCCTGCTGCCTGCAGTTACTGTACACTACACTGTGCTATCAAACAGTTGTTCCTCTGCTTTCTGTCATCAGGTCACTCAATGGGACTTCTGTACCTTGTTGAAAGGTCACTTCATTGCCCTGGCACTCTTTGCTGTCTTGTCACCCGTTGGTCCTTGTCACCTGGTTACTTCCCTAGTGGACCCACCCCTGACTGTACAGATAACACATGCCCACAACTATAGGCCAGGGTGGCCTGTCTTTCTCCATTTGGAGTCTGGATGACGTGCAAACCTGCTCATACTACCATCTTAGGAGAAATGGGCATCCACACCAATACAGCCTACCCTGGGGATGCATGAGAGCACTTAATCACCAAGGAGCTTGTCAGCAGCTTTAATTGGCCTCATGGCATAGGATGCACCCTGTCTAGGTCCAGTACAGTGTACTGCTAGCATGCCACATAGGCTCACACCACCCCCAAGTGGGCCCAGATTTAGGAAACAGCATCTCCCCTGCTGTCCCCATAGAATGTCTTTCTTAGAAATTCCTCCCTCTGCCATTTGCAGCTTACTTTTCCCGCTTGGTACACCCCATGGTCACCTGAGTGGCATGGGCTGTGGAATACAGTATGCCCAAAAGGTGTGATACAAACCGACCACATGGAAACACCTCAAAGGGGCTGCCAACTGCACCTGGCTGCCATTTTGGACACCACTCCCCACTTACCCACCACCTTTCAAAAGGAGATCTCCACCATACCTCAGTGCAACTGAACTCCAGATGGTGCCTGCTAAGGAGGACAAGGGTCATGGGGGCTGGGCACATTTTACTGTATATGCACCACACCACCCATAATATTGATGGACCTGATTGGTCCCTGCTTGAACAGTGCCTGCCAAATAAGCTTAAGGTTCTTTAAAGTGCCAGTAAAAGAGCAGTGATAGGACCTTCACTGCTCCAACACCACAGGGCCTACTGCAGTTGGATCAGGATTGCTCCCCCCTCCCGTTACACTACTACTTAACTTTATATTCATAATTCACTGTCTTTCATTCAACCTTGAACTTTGGTGCTGCTCCCTGATTGGCCCCAAACCTGGTCACATGACCAGAAATAGCTTGCACTGTTGCCCTTATCATCACTTGTTTAGTGGCAATAGTTCATAGCAGCAAGCAATAACAAACTATTGTCCAGCTACATTGCACATAGGAATGCATGAATCCCTGGTTGCGACCGGCTGGGGTTGCCAGTAATGCCAATCGCCAGAGCCACGAAGTGGGTACAGTATGAACCACAGACAGATGCAGTACCCTGCAGCAGTTGGAATGCCCAGGAGTATTTGTTCCATTTAAACCCCAGGTGACTTATGTAAAGATCACAGCAAAAGAGCAAGGAGACAGCTAAGACCACTGGTAGAAAGCAGCACTCGTGGGGCTAGAGAGGAACACAGGCTCCCACAGGGAAGTTTAAGCAAAAATAATTACAGGCTGCTAGCACAGCAGGGGATGCGGAGTAATACACCAGCAGCTAACATGATACAGATCAGATCCCCAACATGTAGCATCCAACAGCATCATATAGATATTCAAATGCAGGAAAATTAATAAAACAGACCTTGACAAGAATTATCTTGTGATATGGTGGGAATGTTTTGACCCCTTAAGATAACGTGTTTACCTCCAATAGTCATACTACCATCAGACATCAACTTCTGTCAATATCAATATACCCAGTCAATAGTTCATCCATCTGGATCAATATTGTGCCACAGTAGCTTTTCACTCCCATCAATATTTTTATAACATGCTTCCTTAAGACAGGAAAATTAAGCTGGCATTGATGATTGAGTGGGAGGGGCAGAGAAAAGATCATGTGATCAATAATAATAATAATGATAATATCTTTATTCATAGAGTGCCTTTCAATTGTCAAGGCGCTGAACAGTCAGAATAAATAACACAGTAAGAATCACATTTCAATAGATAAATGGAAAGCTAAAATCTATTTGGGTAAGCTTGGTGCCATAGGTGAGTCTTTAGGGCCTTCTTAAAAGCCCTCCATGGTCAGAGCAGTCCCGTAACTGATGGGGTAGAGAATTCCACAGGGCTGGGGCTGCATACATGAATGCATGGGCCCCAATGTCTTCAAAGATACCTTGGGAATCTCCAGCAACCCCTCATCAGCTGAGTGGAGCGGTCACCCAGGGCAGTAGGGGACAGGAGCTCTTTCAGATAGTCTGGGCCCTGTCCATGTAGGGTTTTGTGAGGTCAAGCCCGACCTTGAAGGCGATCCACCACTGAGCAGGCAGCCAGTGCAATTTGCACAGAACAGGTGTGATGTGACACACCTGAGGGGTTCCTGTCAACAACCAGGCCGCAGCATTCTGCACTTGCTGCAAGTGGTGGATATCAACCCTCAGTAGCCCTAGGTACAGGGAGTTGCAGTAATTAAGGCGTAAGGTCATGATGGCGTGGATCAACATAGGAAGGTCACGGATGGAACTAGGTGCTTCACCTGGTGATGTTCCTCAGATGGTAAAGGAGGACTTGATGACTGCTGACACCTGTGATTGCACTGCCAGCTCATCATCAAGAATCACCCCAGGTCCTACACCATTCAGAGGAAAGAAGCTGGGAACCTTCAAGGCAAAGTCTGGAAGAATGACCAGCCCCAACCCCTCTATCCAGCAGCCCGGTTCCACAACCATCACCTCAGTGTTTCCAGTTCAACTTCAACCAGCTGGAATTCATCCAATCCTGGATTTCAGTGAGGCAGTTGTTAAATACAAAAGCACACTATCCTGGTCAGGTGCAAAAGACTGGTAGAGCTGGGTATCGTCAGCATAGCAGTGAAACCTCAGTCCATACCATCTTACAATGTCTCCGAGGGCAGCATGTACACTGCAGACAACATGGAGAAAAACACCAAGCCCTGAGGGGCTCCCACATGGCAGAGAGAATGGGTCAGAGGAAAAAATCCCCATCTCCTCTGAGTTCTGCAAGTGAGGAAGGACTTAAACCACCTGAGAACTGTTCCAGACAGGCCACAAATGAACCGCAGGTGCTCAAGGAGCACCCATGGTCCACAGTGTGAAAAGCTGAAGAGAGATCAAGAAGTACCAAGATAGAACGACATTTCTGATCTCTCACCATCAAGAGATCATTGAGCACCCAAACCAGAACAGATTCGTTACTTATGCCTCTTATGAAAACCGGATTGGAAGCTTCGTAAATGTGGATGGTCAAATGGTTCTCCAGCTGTAGCACCACAACCTTCTCAATCACCTTCCTAATAGAGGGAAGGTTAGAGATTGGTCTGTAGTTCGCAAGGTTGTCTTGGTCCAGAGCAGCTTTCTTCAGGAGAGTGTCACCACTGCCGCCTTCAGGGAGCTGGTAAACTCACCGGACTCAAAGGAGCACCAAACTATCCTTGCGAGAACAGGGCAGGCGATGTCACAACAACCCATAATCAGGGAGGTTGGGCCTGGATCAAACTACAGCATGTTGGGTGCATACCCTGAACAATCCGCAAACATCCCTGGACTCCAGCTGGTTGAAGGAACTCCAGGCAAAGCAAGAAGGAGTGAACATACACTGACCACTAGCAACTCCCATAGAGTGTGCGGTTGGATCTCTGCCCTGATGCTGGCCACCTTATCCAAAAGAACTGAGCGAGCTCTTCACACTCAATCTGCAAAACAGCTCTTCTAGACTGAAGACAGGCTGGGCTGCACAGCCTGTCCACAGTTGAACCAGTCCGGTTATGAGCAGCAGCAGTCTCCTCAGACAGGAACTCTGCCTTCTTATGGGTGATTGCTGATTTATAGACTTGTTAATGTTCCATCAGTCTAAGGTGGTCAGCCTCAAGGTGGATCTCCACCAGCAGTGCTCTAACCTTTGTCTAAGTCACATAACTCCTTCAAGGTCCCATCAAACCATGGGGACCGAGGGTAAAAAGTAGAGAGGATGAACTTGGACAGGAGTGATAAGAGTTCAGGGCCATAGTAATAACTTTATTATAGGCCTGCACCAGGCTCTCTGGACTCCACTTGCCTCTGGAATTACCGATGGGTCAAGTACCGCCACTAAGCTGTCAGGGTTCACATCCCATAAAGGGTGGTATCTGACAATCTCCACAGGGGCCAGCCTATGAAGGAGGGCACAAACTGAACCTCACAGTGTGATGATCTGTCCATCCGATCGGTTCCACCACCAAGTGGGAGGTTTTGATCCCCAGGAGGAAAACCAGGTCAAGGGAGTGACCGTGCTTATGGGTAGCAGAGGCAACCACCTGTGTAAAGCCAATGATGTCATCGACTGGAGGAGGTCCTGTCCAAATCCGAGAGTTCATTGTAAGCAGGCATTAAAGTCACCCAGGACCATCAGCCTGGACAACTCAAATGCCATGTCAACCATGAAGTCTGCTACTTCCTGAAGGAATCGCTACTGGTCCCCTGGTGGACAGTAGATGAGAGTGATCCTACAACCTACACCTGCTACCATGGTACACTCAAATGAGTTGGTCTTCTCAACTGGCACATTTGTGAGGTCCAGTTCGGTCTTGAAACAGATCGCTACCCTCTTTTCCCCATGATCCACTCGAGGTGTATCACGAATACCCAGCTGGACCAACATCCAAAGTAGGGCCAGCATTCTGGTCCAGCCAGATCTCAGTGATGCAAGCCAGATCTGATGTCCCAACAAGATCTGCAATAATTGCAGTCTTGTTTTAATAAATCTGGCATTGCATAACACCGCTCGAGTTGGACAGGATTCCGGGGCCACCAGCTACCTGCCCACCAATGGTGGAGCCCTTGAGTATGGAAACCAGACATGGGGACCAGGTTCCAGAATCCATTTTGCTCCAGGGTGTCTCCTGGATATAATTACCGATGTGAGAACTCTACTCATTCATCCTCCATGGTTAAGCAGCCCCTCCACCCCCTCGGCGGACAATTCCCAGCACCCTACAGCACTGATAGACTGTGAACTGCAAAGGAGGCAACAAAAGGGTGGAGGTCGCAAAATCAGAGGATGAAAAGCACATGACCAGGAAGGCAAGCCACCAGCACATCTTAATGCCCCAAAGTCTCAAATCATATACCCAAGTACAAGCACCCAACAAATACAACTACAAAAAATGAACAAATAAAATCACATTCCCAGAACAATTAAAACAGATCAATCCCTACTCTCTCTACCAGAGAGGACAACAAAAGAAATAGTAACCCAAAATAAAATACACCCTCCCAAAGAACAACCACAGCAAAACCTAATCGTGAATCAATTCAATTCACCACCCTCTGTCACTGGGTGGGGAATCAAATCAAAGAAAAATAAAATCAGGAAAACACAAAATAAAATCCATCCCTTCTAGTGACTTAATAGTTGCTCCTCCTCTCTCTCACAGAGAGACGGAGTTTAAACAAGGCAGTTTAAAATAGCAATAAGCGAAAACAATAATATTAAGATAATGCAAACCCTTCACTCCCCTCCAAATCTTACAATGCCCTTCACTGTATGAAGGGCTATAATAACTAACAACCAGGCATTAACTTAAGCTGGAAAACTGTAGAGCCAGTCACCAGAGGTCTCTTGTATGGGTGATTCAATTCAGGAGCACGCCTCTCCACAAAGTAAATATCCAAATAAAGTTCAAGTGCACCACCTCTCATGTAGATTCACTAAATCCAAACAAGTTATTGAATAAAGGGTTAACCGGGCACTCTCACTGCCTGGGAGATTGAAAGCTCACCAGGCACTCTCACTGCCTGAGAAATTGCAGAGAAACATCAGGTAATATGGAAATAAAAGAAGGTCTGACCATGTTTGGATTCTAAATTCCTAGGATGAGTTCTTCTTCTTTTAAAAATCCAGGGTCTGGTCCATCTAGGAACTGGCAGGGGCCCAAAACTCTGCCCTCGGAGACTGCTGCCAGAGATGTTCCACTGCTGCAGCTTCAGCCCACGGCTAGTGTCAGCCCACCAGCCAACAACCCGAAGGCCTGGGAGAACCAAGAGCTCATCAGCTGGCTCTCCAGCTGACTCAAAGCCCATACAGCAGCAGATCCGGCAGCCAGTCACTGGGACAAAGTCAGATCCTCCCACTACGCCAGCGATGGACCCCACAGGTACTGATCTCACAGCAGCAGTTTTCCCAGATCCACACAGAAAGAAATGGGCCAAATCCCAGCAGCAGTCCTGACAGCAATCAATATGAATATGATGATTTAAAATAAACACTGTATGTAGTCCACTTTAAGCTGTAAAATAAAAACCTGAAAAACATTCAGTTTCCACTACTTCTTCACTAGAACTGCTAAAATTGCCACTACTTGCAAATTTGGAACCTTGCCATGGTAGTGTGTCAATTTGCAATCTTAAAAGTAGATAAAGCAGATATTTGAAATGTATTTTGTTCTTTATTTTAACACTAGGGCTCAGATATTCAAAGTATTCCATTGAGTACAAAGTGATTAGCTCACTGCACTTCACACATAGTTGCACTGGAATCCCTTATTTGGAGGGTATTGTTGCATGTGCTATTAGAGCTGGTGTGCTAGTGTGGAGTTAATGTAAGCAGCACCCAAAGCCAGAGGCTGTACTCTGCATAAGGTGCACAGCATGATAGTCAGTGTGACAGCACTGAGCAAATGGGATTGCACAGGTCACATAGCACTGTGCAAATACCACCTATTAAAAAGGCCATCTTAGGGCAAACCCTAGAGGTGGAGGAGACACTGCAGGCCACACGCTAAGATGGCTGACATGGTAGCACACATTGTGTATCTGATGCAGCAAGTCATGAAGGATGAGTGGAGCATCAGCACTGCCATCTTGCTGCTTCACCCCTCCACCTCCACATCCAGTGTATTAAGGGTTGTTACAAGTATGATCTGATGCCAAATTTGTATTTTGTGGAAGTGCCAAAATATAGTGTTTTGGACACAGATGAAGCAGGTCCATATGAACTCTGTTTCCTTTCGGTAGTTGGGAACGTTGACATCATTATGCAGCACGTTTTACAGGAACTATACACTGAACATGTCAAATTGTTGGCAAGCCACATGACCTGTGGCAGCCAATCAGCAACACTGAAGACTGAGAATTCTTCATGCTGACACACATCTCAGTGCCATTTCCAGCTCTGTCTCACAGGAGAAGGATGAGACTACTGAAAGGAGCTTCTTTGTGTAAAGATAGTGACTTTGATTCAGACATCTTTACAAATCATCAGAAATCATGCACTATCTCTCCAATTACCTATTTTCCTACATTAAACTGCTGCTTCAGGCAGGCAGGCTAGTAAAATCTCGCTGCAGAAAAGAGGGAAGAGTGAACAGTGTAAGCCTGCAGGGCAGCTCTGGGCTCTGCAGCCAGAGCACCTTACCAAAAAAGGCAAAGATTTATTATATATTTTTTGTCAGTTCTATTTATACTTCTTCACTGCCTTACCTGAACTCTCTCCAGTGGGCACTCAGATTGGCCATGATGCTGCCTGCTTGGAGTCCTCCATTCCTCCTCCATTGGCCTCCTCTACATCTGCTATCCTGGCCACCCAACCCCCAGCTCTGAGTCCCAGAGGTGGTACCACCTATTCCTCTTCCTGGCACTCTATCTATAATCTAGTAGAGTGACCAGGCAGAAAGAGCCGGAGGTGAGAACAGAGAAACCCAGCACTGGGCATGGTTGGCCGCCCTCTGCCCCTTCACCTATCGGGATGCAGGGCATTTTCCTTTGTTCTGCCCCTTGGTGTGGCTGTGCAATGGCATTGGCATACTGAGTGACCAAGCCTGCCCACTCCCACAGATGCCGCCGACACCAGACCCAATCTGCTTGTCCCCACCCCAGGTGCAGCAGCACCCCAACACCCCCAGTAGCCACCACCAAGTGAGTAAATCCTCAGAACCCACCCCAGGAGAAGAGAGCAGTCCTCTGGACACTTGATCTTCTCCTTCCCTGTTGACCCCAATGGCCCAGGCTTGTTCCCAAACTCGGGTTGCCAGTATAGCACGAGGTGTTGCGTCCAGCGCCTCAACCCTCAGCACCACCTGGTCGGTCTTTTGAAAGCATTATGACTGTTAAACATACAAAGATATACAAGCTACATGCACATTTTATGTAAGTTTTATGTAAGAATTATACAAGGAATGTGATATTTTCCTTGCGTGAAAAATTTATGGAAGAAAAATTCCTTGCCAATATCATGGCATGCAAGGAAAGTTGTGTGTTGGGTTACTGCACAACAGTATTGGTTTTAATCCTGATCTGGTGGTAGAACCTATTACCTTCTAACTCTAGAATAGGGCATGCAACCTGCTGAGTCACTGACACCATGCTGTTCAAGCATCTTTTCAAACAGTATATAAACAATTCTTTATAGTAATACTCTTGATAAATTCTTACATATTTCTTACATTTTTAAAAGGAAATGTCTTCATTCTTCTCCAAAAGTTTTGATTTAAATGAACAATATCACTCATTACAACTCTTAGAGTGGTCTCCACATCAGTACTAATATACACCTGTGTTCAGAATATTGTATTCTACTTGTGGCATTGCAGTCATTTCCATGACTAATTATGATGCCACTATAGATGGATAAAATTTAAGTGAGGAATAAGAAACAAGGGTAGAACAACTCTAAGGGATTAGGACCCTGTTTTCACACAGATTTACTCAGTAATGGCGGAAGGAGAAGCCTAAGAAAGAGATATGTAATATTAATAGTACATTTTTCTTAAAGTTATTACTGAGGTGCCTGCAGCTTTTACAGCTCAGATTTTACATAAAGATTTCAGTACTATGAAGATGTGCATTTTTACCTGTTTGTATGCAGAGCAGAGAAATCTTCCATGCACAGTTCCTACAAAGGTGTCATTCATCCTCAAACACTACATTTCGTACTTGCATGTTTCTCAACTAGTGTAAGCAAAGGATTTTCTTACAGTATTCTTACAAACGTGTACACATGTTTCTAAGAATAGAACAAGAAAAACGTGCTCTCACTAGTCAAGAAACATGCACGTCAATTTTATCACACTACATATTAAACTTGCAGATTTCTCGACTAGTGTTAAAACTGATATTGTGAGCTTGTAAAACCTTGTGTGTACTTGCAATGAACTTGCATTTATTCATAAAAAGTAAAAATGACTGTGTTTATCTAATAGAACTCTTGCACACTCATGCAAAAACTTACAGTACTTTGACACTAAGTACTTTTTACGTTTTCCTTACAAAGCATGCAAGATCAGTCATAAATTGATTATTTTTTGTGATTATAAAATGGGCTGAAGAAATCCTGAAAGCTGATTGGCTACAACATCTTCTGAGCGTGTCCTTATCAGAAGATATTAGCCAACTGGCACTACCCTCCACTCCCAGAGCCAACTACAACAAAAATCACTGAGCTGTGCCAACCCTAAACAAAAACATAGGCTGGCACAGCTCACAATGAGAGCAGACAGCCTCCATGCTGAAAACAAATTTATTTTATGCCCCACCCCATAACAAAGCTCAAACTATATTGAATCACAGAAAATAAATAATAAAACAAAGTTTAACCTCTGCTTCATGATGTAAAATACAAACTGTGACTAAATCTTGACTGTCCCAACAGCCGCCCGTCATCCACCAAGCATCCCGCGTGCTACAAAGAAAAGGTCTTTCGCTGCTAAGTGACAGTGTTGATCCCAATGCAGCAAGTGTGCCTCCGCAGCTTCCACAACAAGTTTTCAACAAATATCAAGACAAAATAAATTTATTTAACAACTGGTATGCTTTAAAACCGTAACCATCCCACAGAATCAGGAACCAAGTGTGTACAGCTATGGTGGCCCTTCAGTAACACCACTAATCCCACTGAAGCTTGCTATGTGACAGAATAACACTGAATGCTGTCCCTCATAGTTTAATATCCAAATTTTAAATGTTTTGATACTTTAAAGCACTACAAAGGACCACATGTACATCACCAAGCTGACATCTTCGTTGATTTCTAATGGCAAAAACTGATTATTTTCTTGTCCCTAACAAGAAAAAGAGTTATTTTTAAATGCTTCAAATTTAAATTAAAAAAAATGTAATTACAAATACCTATTTACTTTACTGTTGTCCATTTATAAGCGCAATAACACACTCTGAGGTATGGATTATGTGCTGATAAGAGCATGCACAGTGGCATAAGGCACTCAGTGCAAGCGCCTCGTGCCTTAGTACACTTCTGGGCATGCTCTTATTAGCAGGTAACCCACACCTCGTTGTGTGTTATCGCCTACTTAATTTATTTTACTGACTGCTGGGTACATACAGTATTTGAGTTGCTCCTTCAGCAAGATCAGGACATAATACATTTAGTAGATTGGGAAAGATACAGGGGAAGCTTGAAGGTTTTATTTGGCAAATAATTTAACTGCAGTGGTGTGAGGCACTGAAATATATTTTTCTATTTTGCCTGTAGTGAAAACTAAGTGAAGTGGCTGCTGCATCTCAGTGAGGGTGGGGAGGAGGTGTCATTGGGTGATGCAATGGGAGTTAGTGCAGATATATGTCATCATATGGTATACAAACCATGAGAACAAAACTTGAGTAGAAATGGTGAAGACATAAGAACAGAAGCAGGGTTTTAGATGCCAAGTAGAGAGGAGATTACTACATGTGTTGTGGGATTGCTGTAAAATTCGCCCTTGTGGGATGAAGTTAAGAGCGGATGGATCCATTGTTGGACTACTCAGAGTTCATAATACCAGAGATATGTGTCTTGGGGAATTTCTCAAATCGAGGAGCTACACCTAAGTATCATGTATCTCTGATGGAATGAAATTAAAGCGTATGTAGTCCATCACTGGAAGGATGACCAATTTTATGGGTACAACCATGGGATGGGAGATCTTATTGAGGCCCTATCTAGGATTAAGAGACAGTTATGTTCAGAGGGAAGAAAGAGTTATATGATAAAAGATGGGCAGTATTGGAGGCAATTTATTCCCAGTAGGGGCCACTTGGTTGGGCTCAGGTCTGTCTGTCGGGCTGTGTCTAGCTTATGTTGAATCAGAATGAGATGATAGAGATGCCAAAGGGCTGGAGGACTATGTTATACAGGAAGATGGTTTGGAGGGGTCTTGGGGACTCTTGTGGAAATAAGAATATTGGGTCTGCTATAAAGATAGGGGATGGGGACTCTTTCTCTTTCTGGGAGGCTCAGGAGGTGTCACCCTGAGGAGGATTTAATACTTATAAAATGGGGCCAAGGGACACCTATTGGCTGCGATAACTACATAGGACTAGAGGGAAGTGGTCGAGTTGCAACTGGCTTAATGATACTGTTTTATATAGGGGTCCTGTTTGATTTAAGGATAGTCTGGATGGGGAGACATCATTCCTGAGCATGTACATAGTTGTATGTGTACATAGTTTACACAGTCAGTTTTGGGCTGTGTGCCTGGTTCGCCAGGTTTTGTTGTATGTTTGTCTTGGTTTTCTTATCTAAAATTGAATAAAGAGATGTTAAAAAAAAAGAACAGAAGCAGGGAAAGTTCCACCATGTCAGTTCAACCAAGTAGCAGTACTGAAAGAGGGCTCACGATGTCGGTTGGACAAATATTTTGTCGACCGACATTACAGTGATGGTTATGTAGACCACAATTTGCGGTTTACATAAAACCATCAGAGAAACAGTTACTGTTCATTGGGGCTTTGCCCTGAACACCCTCGCAGGGGCTCTTCCCCACACACCCTGGACTTAGGGATAATGAACTCCGAGTTAAAGTTGATTCAGGGAGGGGTGCAGGACCAGGGAAAGAGTGCCAGGCTCCCGACCGGACTTTACAACAACCAGTCAATGATCACTGCAAAGGTTTCACTGTACGGAGAGCTTACCATTTGGGAGCGACTGCAATAATCGTAAGTGCACATCGCTGACTACAACAGCGGCGCGATTATGCTAAACCCACAAGGCGACAGGCAACAACAGGTTACCATTATAATTATTTTATGCAGGGGCTGTGCCCCATGTACCCCATTATAAAAATAATCAACTCTGAGGGGAGCCTGACACAGGGTGCAGGGTAATAGTTGGGAGGGGCCATTCCAGGAGCTCAAGGAATGCGATCTGTAAAAAACATACAAGTACAGCAACAGAATACAAAAATAGTGTTGCTCCCCACCTAGCTCTGAACCCAGGTCCTGCTGCACCACAGGCATCCACTGACTCCATTACATCACATGGCCAGCTCATCAGTGCCTGTCCAAATGCCCTCCATATCCTGCCACAAAAGAACTCCCTAGCAGAGTTGCTGAGTGTGACCACTAGCTGCATTTGTCCTTTCACTGTTTCCCCTCAAAATGGACCAAGAGAGAGAGGCAGATAGGGAAAATTACCTAAGGCTGGCTAGTGAGGCAAGTAAGGAAGTCCTTGAGCAAAGGCACAAAGGAGCTGCAGATAGCTGAAGGAATTAAGAAGAGGAGAAGGCTTTCTTTCACTATATAAGTGAGAAAAGGGACAAGAAGGAAGGGATTGCTAGGCTTAAGAAAGGGGTGGAGTGGGTGAAGGATAATGGGGAAAAGCAGAGATACTAAATGAATACTTCTGTTCTGTCTTCACCAGCAAGAAGGACAGATCAGTGCCTTCAGGAGGAAAAGAGGAGCAGGGCAGGAGGGAACACAGATGTAGTGATAAAGGAGGATAGAGTGAGGGAGGAAGGGCTGCTGGCACTGAAGGTGGACAAATCACCAGGCCCAGACAGAGTACATCCAAGGGTACTAAATGAACTGGCTGAGGATCTGGCAGGGCCACTGGCAGATCTATTTAATAGTTCACAAGAGCCAGGCATGATGCCACATGACTGGAGAACAGCACGGTAGTGCCCTCACAAAAGCAGTCCCAACGATGACCCAGGGAATTATAGACCAATCAGTCTGACCTCCATTGTGGGCAAGCTCATAGAGACCATACTAAAGGAAAGATTGGTGGAATATCTAGAGGAGCATGGTCTCCAGGATGTAGGCAGCATGGGTTCATGGGGGAGATCGTGTCAACTGAATCTGATTGACTTATTTGACTGTGTCACTAAGACAGTAGACAAAGGCCAAGCAGTAGACATCCTATATCTTGATTTCAGCAAGTCCTTTGACCTGTGCCCCACAAAAGGTTGATCAGGAAGTTGGTGGATCTTAGAGTTGAGGAAAAATGGCTGGGTGGGTGGAAAACTGACTAAGGGACAGAACCCAGAGGGTAGTTGTGGAGGGAGAGTTATCAGGCACCAGAGGTAACAAGTGGGGTCCCGAGGGCTCCATGCTGGTGCCAGTGTTGTTCAATGTCTTCATCAATGACATTGGGGATGGCAATAAGGGCAAATGTGCCTATTGGGATGACACCAAGCTCTGCAGGAGAGTGGACACAGCTGAAGGAATATTGGACTTACAGAAAGATCTGAAAAGCTGAGGAGGTGGTCCAGAATCTGGCAGTTTGACTTCAATGCCAAGAAAATGCAAAGTTATGCATATTGAAGCCAAGAATCCCAGGGCAGAGTACTCCCTGGGTGGAGTCCAAGTAACTGCATCAAAGGAAGAGAAGGACCTGGGAGTGATGATCACTAGTGACCTGAAGCACTCCAGCGGTGCAAGAAAGCAGCAGCAAAGGCAAACAAGATGCTGGAATGCATAGCTAGGGGATCAGTAGTAGGAGAGAAGAGGTTATACTGCCCTTGTAAAGGTCACTGGTAAGGCCGCATCTAGAGTATGGAGTTCAGTACTGGTGCCCACACCTCAAAAAGGCCATTAACCTGCTGGAGAAGGTCCAGTGGAGGGCTACAAAGATGATAGTGGGTCAGCTGGGTAAGGCACGAGGAGAGGTTGAGGGGCCTGAACACTGATTCCCTGAAAGACAGGAGAGAGAGAGAGGCACATGATTGGGACCTTCAAGTACTTGAAAGGGATAAATAAGGTTGATAAGAAGAATCTCTTTAAGCTGAGTAGCAACCATAACATGATGGTGCACAGTCTTAAGCTGGAGGGTGGGAGATTTAGGAGGAGGTCAGGAAGCACTTCTTCAATCGAGGGTGGTGGACACTTGGAATGAATTGCTGAAAGATGTCACCTCATTGAAGACAGTGGGCAGCTTTAAGAGAGGCTAGGATAAACATATGTAGAAGGTAAGGATCATGGGTAGGGAGGATGAAAGAGTGGGAGGGAGGCAGGGACATTAGCTCAAGCTGTGGACTCTGCACAAGCAGACTTGATAGACCAAATGGACTTCTTCTGCTGGCTTCTTCATATGTTAGTATGTTACCACCTCTTGCTGTGCTGTACTAGTCACTCTACTTACAGGCATTCAAACTGAGTCACTCATATTGAGTCGCTCAATTTGAGTCACCCATATCACTGAATACCAAGGCACAGTGATGGGGCTGAGGTTATACCTGACAGAACTAGAGCTGGGTATGTGAAAGTCCATTCAAAGAAACTGTGGTTCATTAGTCCCCAGTGGTCAACTGGTTCCATCCCCACTGCAAGCAACAGTTTTCACAGGAAATTCTAGTCATCCAGTGCATTTTGTGATGAAAGTACCATGAACAAACCAGAAGCACAACGATGTCCCACTGTTCCTCTTTTGAGTACTTTGATGTTCCCTAGCTAGACAGAAATAAGAGATCCATCCCAGTCTGTAAAGGCAAGTCACCCTTGTTAATCTTGCATGACGCCATGTGCATGGATGATTGCCTGTCCACCTTGAAGCATTATACATTGTCTCCAAATCAGGCATTAGCAGCAGCAACACTACCAAGCCCAGTTCTGCTGGTTATTCTCTGTGTGAGGAAGGTAACAGTGAGTCTTGGCTTTGCACTGACACTACTGTTATCTTGTCAGATGAGGAGAAAGTGGAATTGCTTTGGTCAGAGGAGGCACTGTATGCCAACCAAAACTTTATAAAAGAAGTCCAGTAGTACCACCACCAATGCAGCATGTATGGAGAAGAATGACAGTAAGAAGGATATGGAAATGGAGCTGTCAGAGCGGGGAGGGGCATGAGAGTAATATGGTTGAGAGTGGTGATGCAGGGAGCACATCAGGAGGAGGCAGCAAAAGTGAAGAGGCAAGCTGAAGAATAATGTAAGATCAAAATGAGGGTCATTGGGAAGGTAAGGAAGATGTCAAGGAGGAGAAGTACATGGATGATGTAAAACAGAAAGCAGGAGAGGAGGAAGCACATGCAGGAGATGATGAGGAGAATGAATCAGAGGAGTTTGAAGAGTGCTGTCAGTTACAACAGTAAGTTCTGATGATGACTGGGATACAGAGGAGTGAGGGCCATCTGGCGAAGATGGCCAAGTTAACAAAAATAATGCAAAAGAGATGAGCATGAAAGGTTGGCCAGGCAGGAAATCTAAAGACCAACCCCCCCCTGCGGGTTCAGTCCAAGCCCTAGATGATCAGCCCAATTGTAACTCTGGTGCTGCTGCAAGTACTGCCAGCCATGTTCCTGTACATTGCTGTGCCTATTGCATTATCATTTACTGCACTTTACTTATTATGTAATTATCTCCTTCCCTTCCCCCAGGACACATCTGCAAATAAGCTTTATGGCTCAGTATGTCTTTCCTGATAAATCTCTTTTAAATAAATAAATAATAAATTATTCCACTGTAGCAGAAAAATTAAATCATGTCACACTCACCCCTATTTCTTTTGAAAACACCAGCAGTCCATTCATGTAGCTAACAAAATAAAAAGATCTTCTGCAAGGTAAGAATATTTTATCACTGACCCCATAAATTGACAGAGGGCATGTTGCAGTCTATGACAGAGAAATCAGCCATGGCAATCTACTTCAAAATTCGGAACCAATGTTTTGGCTGATCATCTACAGTAAAGCATGAACAAAATATCTTCCTAAGAGTCCCATCAATTTTCATTCCCCACTCAGGTCACAAAGGGCAGCTTCAGGGACAATTAGACATAGGTGGTGGATAAGACACTTTATTCAACTCATGCAGTCTCCATAGTAACACCAGCTACAGCAGTCAACTGATGCAGGTACTGGTGCTACATTAAAAGCATCACTCCAAGCACCACCGCTAGGCAAAATAATGCATGCACCACCAACACTAGTCCAAAATGTGCAGCAGCAAAACAACTACACTGCCTGAGTCATTACATGTCCATACAAAACTGCCACCAGCTCACCCAAGCTCTGTCCAAATTCCATAGCAGATAGGGAGATGATGGCCCTTTGTCTTCAGCTCTTCTTAATTGTAGAGGACACCAGCATTCCAAGACTGTTACATCAAATAAAGCCCAAATACAACATGTCATCATGCTTCATGTTTTCAGGCATATTCTCCTAGTATGTATGAGGCAGTGTGCATGCAGAAGATGACACTCTGAATGAGATGGGGTGTTATGTGCATTTTACTAGTGGTGCGTGGAGCAGTAGTGCAACTCAAAGCTAAGTCTTACTACCAGTTAAGTTATTTCCACATCAAGCAGCACCAACATCATTCCTGACCCACCTCTACCACCACAAATACCTGCAGGAATTACATTGAAGCAGAAGTCTTTACAGAGACAGACCAGGACAGGAACTGATTTACTTTATGTGTCAGTCATTGAGGGAAGCACAGGGAGAAAAACATTCTTCAGGTCATCCAGTCTCTGCTGAACATCTGGATATGCCCTCATGATCTGAGGGTAGGAATGTTCATGATGGACAGTGGGAGTGACGTACTAAAGGCCAAGAATGATAGAGATTCTGTCATATACCTTGTTTTCACATGCACTGAATTGATGGTAAGTCATGCTTGACACACATGCAAGCTAAAATAAATATTGGACATTGCACAGCACATAACTAGAAATTTCCATAGTTCCCCAAACACGCTGAGCTCTCTGTCAGTACAAACAAAAGCACAACGTTCCACAGCATTGCTTTAACAAATATATGGCAACATGGTGTAACTCCATTGTTTATGTGGTAAAGAGACTGATGGAACAGAATGCTGTGTTCTGAGTTACAGAAGTGGAAGATGCGGCCTGTGGGATATCGCTCCCCAGATGCAGTGGTGTGAGCTTCAAAAGTTTGTTCTGTTTCTGAAATTTTGTGAACAGGCCATCAAAGATGTCAGTGCTAAATTAGAATCTCATAGCATGGTCCTTCTCTTGGTGAGTCTACATGAATAACATACATGCCATTATTTGAGATCTTGGACAGCAACTCAACAAAGCAAGGGCTAGTGGTAGTGAAAGAGATTGAGGAGGCAGCACTGGTGGCAGCGGTGAGAATGAAAATGATGGTGAAGGAGGAGGTGTGGTGACAACACTAGTTCAGCAGAGTCATCAGCAGCACAAGCTGGTTCCAACACTCAATACGAAAAAAGACAAGAGATATTGCTGACACAAATTGCAGACAGGTTTGAGAACATTAGGTTGGGTAAACAGTTTAGTAAGGCAACATTACTGGATCACAGATCTAAAGACATGTGCATTTCCCAGGATACATTGATTATATCAAGCAGAAAACTGTTGTGTACACAATAAATGGAACAGCACATACAACAGGAAGAAATATCTAGAGTTAACCTGGGCTGTAGAGCGAGAACCTCAAGAAGATGGTAGGCTGTGCTGAGCTGCCGTCCTAGGCGTTTTAGCTACTTGAAAAGATTCATTGTTAGCGCATTTATCCCATTGTAGTAGTGTAGTATATCCGTGTTTTAGCTATTTTTATTCATTTCTGACTCTGTTTCATTTGTATTTATTTTACTTTTCGTTATTTGATTTCGGCCTGACCGGTACTGTTGATGGACTGTTTGAGCTGACGCATCACAATTCAGCATCTGCTTTCAGAGAACATTTGCAGTTAACGCATTTACTCGCGATAGTGGTGGACCCAGTTGGATTGAGTAGGCTACCAGTTTTGGAGTTGGTGCCGAGTTCTGGTGTTTGAGTCCAGGCACTGTGTTGCGGAGGGCAAGGCCACAGGGCGTGTGGAACTGACTGTCCGAGGTGCTGGTGCCTTCCAGGATTCATTTCCTGTGAGTGCGGGGAACTGAACTGATGGGGCGCTGATGCCTGTCCAGTTCCTTTCCTGTGGAAAGCAGTGTGGAGAAAGGATTGAGTCCTGAGAACTACTGTCTGTGGCCAGAGGGCTTTGCTTCTGGTTCCTGTCCTCTTTCTGGTGGTGGGTCGGGAGGCTGCTGCTAGTAGGCAGCAGGCCCCTGGCACTCTGTTCCACATCGTGGCAGCTGGAGAGCCGTTTTGGTTGTGGTGGGGTCCAAGGTGAGGCGGGTGTTTCAGGGTGAGTCCTCTAGTGCTGGCGTGGATTCCCTGGTTTAATCAACTTCTGGTATCTACAAGGTTTTTCCATCAACCCGAGGAATACAGCACTAAAGTAAGGATCTTGCTTTCTCTAAAAATCAATGCTGCCTGTTGCCTAATTCGACTGGTGGTGAAGACGATCCTGGTTGGTTTGTCCAAGGACACTGTCCAGTGTTTGCTATCTCGTGGTGGTGGGAGCCCACGAGAGGTTTGAACTTTGGTACTGTGCTGTTTTACTAAACTGAATCTGGATCTACCTATTGCAGTCTACTATTTAACTTTTGAGGGACACTGGCCTGTATTTACTTCCCTAAGGTGGTGAGAGCCCATGGGAGGACTGAATCCTGGTAGAGTGCCCTTTAAATACAACTTTAGTTTTAATCTGTGTTATTATTGCTGCTGGACCCTAGGAGTGAGAGGCCATGGGTCTACAAATGGACAATTTGGCTGTGGGAGGTGGGAGCTCCATGGTCCAAAATCATTATTCGAACTTTTATGGACTGGGCTCTTCTCATCATCCATCTGCCTTTATTTATCTAATACAATTAGTAGTTTATTAAGTTATTCATATATTTATTGAGGTACTGATTTAGAGATAATTGTGATTAATTATTTATTGTTTTTTTTTTTTTTTTCATAACGTAGGTTTTAATGATGAATGGTGATTAATCTGAGTTAATTAGGTTTGAGTTTGTTGATGTTTGATTAATTTATTTTTTGTTTAGCTTTTGTCTGAGTTATTTTAACTTAATTTTTTAGGATTGAGATTTGATTTGATTTTTATTAACTACTACTGGGAAATTAGAAGTTCAGTGCCTTTGTTCCATGTTAGTGGATTGTAATATATTGTAATATATATTGCTATCCCACCCTCTGGTCATGCGCTATTCATCCTCCGCTCTCATGCCCTCCGCTCCTTCTTTCCCCGTTGCTTTTTTCCATCTATTAACACTGCCGGCTTTGGGAATTGCCCGCTGGAGGTTGGGGAGGGCAGGGATATGAACAGCAGAGGATGGATGAGGGGCGCTTGCATCAGAGTGGTTAAGTCTAGAAGACACCCTGGGGCAAAATGGAGTGCAGAACATGGGCCTTCCTGTCTGGTCTCCATACCCAAGGGTACCACCTCTATCAATGGTGGGCAGGTGGTTGGGGCATCCCAGGAGTTCTGTCCAACTTGGCGGTGTTATGAAATGCCAGGTCCGTTGTGAACAAGACTGCCATTGTTGCAGACTTGGTGGGTACAAGCGGACCTGGCTTATCACCAAAACCTGGCTGGATGGTAATGCTGGCCCCGTACTAGAGGCAGCAGTTCCAGCGGGTATTGATGATACTCCACCGAGATTGGATCGCAGGGGTGGGGATTGCGGTCTGTTTTAAGACCAATTGGATCTCACTAGAGTCCCAGCTGAGGAGACCAGATCATTCGAATGTGTCATAGTGGCAGGTGGGGCTATAGGATGGCTTTCATCTATCGTTCACCCAGAGACGAGAAGCTATTCCTTAGGAAGTAGCGGACTTCATCGTTGACCTGGTGTTTGAGTCACCCAGGTTGATGGTGCTGGGGACTTAAATGCCTGGATCAACAATGAACTCTCGCAATTTGGACAGCACTTCCTCCAATTGATGTATTCATTGGGCCTTTCATGTGGTAACCCTGCCACTCACAAACATGGCCATTCCCTTGACCTGTCTTCCTCCTGGGGATGAAAGCCTCCGATGTGGGGTGGAACCTGTCAGACGATCTGACCATTACACTGTGAGATTCAATTTTTGCACCCTCTGCATAGGCCAACCCCTGTGGAGATGGTCAAGTACCGCCCTTTACGGGATGTGACTCCTGATGGTCTAACTGCGGTGCTTGATCTATCAGAATTCCTGTGATGAGCTCAGATCCAGAAGTTTTGGTTCTTGCCTACAATAAGGCCATTACCTCTGCACTGGATTCCGTTGTTCCCACCCATGTGCACCTCTCTCCCTTCACCTGCGGTCCCCATGGTTTGATGGGGACTTGAGGAGATGTGCTAATAGGAAGCAGGTTGGAGAGGTGCTGGCAGAAACCGCTTAGATGTCGAACCATCTTAGACTCCTAGAGCACTATCAACTCTATCAGTCAGCAATTACTGATAAGAAGACAGTATTCCTGTCCAGAGAAATTGCTGCTGCACAGAACCGAAGCGGACCAGCTCTTTTGAACCATAGACAGGCTGTGCAGCCCAGCCTGTCTACAGGTTCATAGAGCCTTTTCACAAATGCAGTGTGAGGAGCTTGTTCGGTTCTTTGCAGATAAGGTGGACAACATCAAGGCTGAGACTCACTCAGCACTCTCTATAGAATTGCCATGGACCAGCCCCTGGTCACAATCCCTCCATTTTCCTGGAGTTCCTTGAAGGCGGAAATCAAAGATGTTATGAGGATTGTCCTGGTTATGTGCACTACATGCTGTAGTTTAGACCGGGACCCACAGCCCTGATCATGGGCTGTGGGAAGGTTATCATCCAGTTCTGGCGAGGATAGTCTGCTGCTCCTTAGACTTTGGTGAATATCCCTGCTCCCTGAAGGAAGCAGTGGTGACACCAGTGTTGAAGAAGCATTTTCTGGACCCAGACTCCTCGCTAACTACAAACCTATCTTGAACCTTCCCTTTGTGGGGAAGGTAATTGAAAACTGATGGCTGCCCAGTTGGACAACCATTTGACCATCCATAACATCTATGACCCTCTTCAATCAGATTTTCGAAGAGGCACAGCACCAAGACTGCGCTGGTTCGAGTGCTCAATGATCTCTTGATGGCGAGAGACCAGAAAAATGGTCCATTTTGATCCTATTGGATCTGTCAGCAGCGTTTAACACCGTGAGACCATGGGGTGTTGCTTGAGCACCTGAGATGCATCTGTGGGCTGTCAGGTTTGGTACATAGATGGTTTACCTCTTTCCTCACAGGTAGAACTCAGAGGGTGGTGTCGGGTTATTTCCTCTGATCCTACCTCTCTGTCCTGTGGGGTGCCTCAGGGCTCTGTGCTGTTCCCCATGTTGTTTGTGGTGTACATGCTCCCCTCGGAGAAATTGTAAGACAATATGGGCTGGAGTTTCATTGTTATGCCGATGATACTCAGCTCTATCTATCTTTTGCACCTGACCAGAATGGAGCCTCTTGGTGTTTAACAACTGTCTCAGCAAGATCCAGGGTTGGATGAGGTCCAGCAGATTGAAGTTGAATTCTGGGAAGACGGAGGTGATGGTTGTGGATCCTGGTCACCAGATTGGGGAGCATACCATCCCTCAGGTTTATTCTTGGAGGATGTCGAGCTCCTATCTCTGAACAGGTGCATGACCTAGGGGTGATCCTTGACAATAAGCTGACATTGCATGCTCAGGTGTCAACTGTTGTTAAGGTATACTTTTACCATCTGAGGAACAGCGCTAGGATCAAGCACCTTGTTCCATCTGGCGACTTGCCTACACTGATCCACGCCTTTGTAACCTCGCGTTTGGACTACTGCAACTCCCTTTACTTTAGGCTTCCAGGGTTGATATCCACCACTTGCAGCTGGTGCAGAACTCAGTAGCCGGTTGTTAATGAGGATTCCTCATTCTTCCCACATTACACGGCGCTGCAAAATCTGCACTGGCTGCCGATTCATCAGCGGATCACTTTTAAAGTTGGTTTACTGACATATTAAGCCCTACATGGCTTGGGCCTGACTACTTAAAAGAGCTTCTGGTTCCTTACCTTCGGAGTGACTGCTCCACTCAGCCAACAAGGGGTTGCTAGAAATTCGAGTAGCTTTAAAATCTTCCGGCGCCTGAGCTTTTATGTTCGTGTCACCGACCTAGAATTCTCTACCCGTTGGATTAGAGGTGCATGACTGTGGGGGTTTTAAACAAGGATTGAAGTCCTTTCTATGGAAAAAGGCAGACAGGGATGGTATGACATGGACTGATACTACTGATTTTAATGTTTTTATGATGTCTTATTATGATGTTATTTTAATGTGATACGCCTTGATTTCTGAAAGGCGCAATATAAATAAGATTATTATTATTATTAACCTCCTTTGCAAACTGCTTATTCTCATCATTTGACTTTGCCTGCTCCCAGTACCAGGCATCATCATGACATGGAAAATTACTTGGATAGTGATAATCCAAACACAAGAAAGTTGATTTTGGAGCTTTTGACACTGACTGCCAGAGTTGCTCAGACATTTTGAAGGAAGACATAGGCATCTCACCAGAGTACATGATGGAGGCTTATCCAGCAAAGATAGTGTATATCCAAAGAAGTGATCTCATCAAACTCTAGCAAGACAGGAAAGTTATTTGGCCTGCACTGGTTATACTGGCTTTGTATTTTCTCAACAGCCCTCCAAAATCGGTCACTTTAAAAAGATGTATCAGCACAACTGGTGATAATACTGTGTCACATCACTCCAGGATAGATATCCTAAGAACACTGAATTCTTAGCCTTTCTCAAACTCAGCTTAACACAGATCACCTTCTTCTATCCACTTTGATTATTCCCTTGTCCAACAAGTCACATTTACTACTATGTTTGGTTGCCATGGGCAGTAGCTTTCTTGTTACTTTAGTTTAATCAATAAACTGTGAACAAAATTGAAAAACATTAAGCAAACAAAAAGAAATATAGGCTTTCCATCCATGCATGGTAGACCATTATGATGGTTTAATGTAATGCCCTGAATTGAATGCCACTTAATTTCTGCTTATGTTCGTGAATGCATAACTATTTGGGAGAAAGTTGTTGTACATTTTGAAAATGTTGAGACCAAAGAGAAGACATTAATTGGCATTGAGGTAAAACAGAGACTATTAGGGGTGACGGGATTTTTCTAAATCTGATTTATTCACCTTTTTTTGGGGGTCAGAGTATCTGACTTTCAGTCTGATTCTGATCTACGTGCAGAAAACCATCTTATTACAACTTCTGATGGAATCCAATTGATTAGAATGTAGTATTTTGGCAATTAAATCTCAAAATATTATATCCTAAGTTTTGGATTAGTTACCTATGTATCTGAATCTGAACATCAACATCTGATAATTTGTAATGAATTCTAGACATTACTATAGCTTAGAACTGGGCACAGCAGTCATACTTGTTGCAGACTGTGTGACACCACCATAAACACAGTGATCCCCCATTGCTGACCTCCTGGCTTTTCTCCTATTTGTAGTCTGTTTTATCAGTTGCCAACTCCTGGATTTGGAGCTGCAATGATTTAGCTAAGTTCACTAAGTGAACTGAATTTTAGGTTCCAAGTCAAAGCCAAAATGAAGATGGCTTGGGTTCACTTCTAGCACCCCTAGTGGTTACCTCACTTGCTACTTTGCATACTGTGGTCTGTTTCCAAAATTGATTATTTCTTATATTCATTTGATAACAAAAATCAATTAAATATAAAGTGAAAAAGGAAGAAACGAAAGCAGTAGAACACTCCCCTACAAAGTGTTAAATGATTTTTATTGCATCTCAGAATAATTTAAAACAGTTTACAGACATATTGTACATACAGAATTACCAGGATACCCCAACTGAGATACACTTCCTTTGTATCAGTGTCCTGTTTCTACTCAATATTACAGCTGAGAGAACCAAGCAAAGTATCATAAGATCCTGTGACTTGCTCAAGGTCAAGCAGAAAGCCAATTGGTATGGTGGGATTCAGGATAAATAACTGAAGCTTTCAATTACAGGCCTGTTTCACACATGTACTATACTTATCGGGACACTCTGGCGCAGGGGTCTGCATCAGGTAAAGCATGCATAGGATAGACATAGGAGAATATAGGTAAATAGGCAGAGAGGAGGGAGGTCTGAAACCAATTTGGGTCTGTGGAGACAGAATTGGCAGGGACCATCTGGGCAGTGTGGGTGGGCCAATCAGTCCTTTTCTGTCAACAAATTCTGTGCTTCTGTATTAATGCATATAAAGGTGTAAATGGATTAGAATTATATAGAGCAATGAATCAGCTTGTACAATAGTTGATGCACAAGTTCTAGACCAAATCCCTGAAAATGCATTTTGCAACCATAAAAACAAAGATCCAGCAATGTAATGTTTAAATGATAAAGACAACAAATGCATTGATTTTTACAATGTTTTACCGCACTGGTCAGGAAAATTAAGCTACAGTTCACAGAAATTACCTTGCTCTTTAAGCAGACAAAAGTTCAGTATTCTATTATCTTGCTTTTCTAATTCTTCACTGGAGAGCAAATAGAGTCAAAGAAACTAATTACTCCAATTTTAGCTAATATGTAAACTTACTGTAATTACTGCAACTGTAATTCACAACAAAGTCTATCAGTGTCTTGAAACTATTTTGACATCTAAATTGTTTCCTGAGAAAAGCAGAAAGATTTGAAAACTAAAATGCCATATCTGGAATGCATTGGTCATGGTCTATAACTCTAACACAGGCAAATTGAGGAATTAAAGTGTGATAAACCAGCGTTCAAGTCAATCTATCATTTTGCAAGAGGTGGGGGTAAACTGCCTTGATATGTGATACACATCATTAAAATTACATTTTTTATGGACAGAAGAGGACTTTCGTGCAGGGTGGGTTTATTGATTGCTTTCAACCACTGGAAAAAATCTAGTAGCAGATATTTGCAGCCACGTGTTTGACTGTAACAAAATGGAAACAATTTATCTATGCAAAAAAAACTATCAGTGAACCATGCTACCATGTGTACTTAACTTTATGCCCAAGATTCCCTTCTAATTACAAAACAGACACTAGTAAAAGGTAGAACTAAAGTAATGAGTAACCTCAAATTAGTTTGTCCATTTAGAAAATAACTATATACTGTATGTCCAGACTTTAATTATTTTCATATAGTTGAAGGACTGTTAAGAGTTACAGACACCTTTAAGAAAACTTAAAAAATAGTACTTCAGCATAGCTAAGCCTGTATCTCAAAGAATTTTCAAGTTTTAGCTTACCTCTGTTCTTTAATACTGAGAATATTTATAAAACATGGATTATTATCCCCTGCAGTTTATGTACTTGTGTTGCTTAGTCCTCAGTTGTAATTCAATTCTTAGTTTACCATCACTGTCTATTGCTGTAGAATTAATTGTGATTCCAAAAGCAAAGAATTGTGACCTAATGTGGGAGAAAACAGCAGAAGCAGTGAACTCTGCAAAGCAGCAATCCCATTTCTATGTAAATATCCTTAATACAAAAATAAGGAAAACTAGAGAAATAAATCTGTGTTTCTTCTGAACAGACAACCACCCATATCTTTAATTGTGTGACAGTCACACACTTTTGTCATAAATGATAAACTATGTGTGTGGCTGGATCAAACCCTCTCTTTCTCCACGTTGATGTAATTCAAAATAATGTCACCCTAAACTTAGTATACTGGGGCTCAGTTTTCTGTTTGCCTTTGCCTTTTGTCTTGGCTGTGGCAAACTCTGTGTGCATCAGGAACCCTGAGCTCTACTGTAGAAAATGTGGGTCCCTATGCCAATGTCCCAAAAGTTACCACAGCTGCAGGGTGCAACAAATGTTTGGTGCACCTGAGGGGTTTGAATGAGGGTCCTGTCAAGCCCCCAGCCCGGTGCAACCATAGAGGATTGGCAAGGTGAGGGAGAATCTGCCTACCTAATCAGAACAGGGGCAGAGGGACCAGCAGGGGTGCCATAGTGGGTGATGGGGGATGGTGGCAGTGGCAAGGTTCAGAGATGGCACCTGGCAGAGGTACCATTGCCACAGGGAGAGAGAGAGAGAGAGAGAGACTCTATATCTGGGTACAGCAAGGTAGGCAGGGACAGACCCTGTCCTAGATCCCAAATGACAACAGCTCTGGCACCTGGCCCAGAGGTGACACAGTCCCTGATAGTGTAGATGGGCTTCAGCTTGGCTCCACATGGTGGGCTATTGGAATGTCACATTGCATGAGGGACATTACTGTCTAACGACTGCACCCTGTAACCTGTAGCCAGTGCCACCCGCTACATGTTGAGGACTGTGTTATCTCTGGGGTTTGTGCCAGGGCTGTTGTCACGTGGGATCTGGGATAGGGTCCATCCCTGCTGGCATACCCTCCGACAGCAACATTTTGACAGCAACTGACATTACAGCAACTACAGAGCCAGGTCGCTGTAATGTCGGCACTGGACCCGCACTGTCTTGAGGGATCTGTGCCTCCTCCCTAATCAGCTCCTACTCAAAGTTGATTATATTTAGTGGGGGGATGCTGGGGCACAGCCCCTGCATGAGGGATTCAGGAGCAAAGCCCTCAAGAAGAAAACATGTTGGTAGTGTAGAAACCATATGCCAACCGCAGATGTGGTCGATGTGATGGTTTCGCTGTATGGTGCATAATAAAATTCTTGTCGATGACTGATTGTAGATCCATCGCTGTCTATCTTGCTGCACCCAGGTATAGAGGCTCCTCCCTGTGGCCATGGCACTTCTGCCAGGTGCCACCTCTGAACCCTGCCACTGCTGCCATGCCCCCATTGCCCACTATGGCACCTCACTGGTCCTTCTGCCACTGGTTCTAACCTGCCAGGCTCCCTCCCCACTTGCTACCCTCCAAGGTAGTGGTGCAGGGCCTTAGACCAGCCCATGGCTAGTCTAATCATAGCCCCTCTTGTGAGCTTGGTGGGGCTTCTAAAATCCCAAATAAGGGATGGTGCAGCCCTGCTATGGCATAATCCCTCTTACAACCTGGCACACTAGTACTTCTGCCTCAAGGGTGCAGGAGGCTTTGGCGAAAGCCATTCTGATTTCAACACAGCCTGCATTCAAAAATTGGGATTGCTGCAAAGTTTGGTGTAAGGTGCCACTTATCAAATCCTTTTGGCGCAGGCATCTTGCATCAAATATAGGCTTTTAAAATTGTGACCCTGGTCTGCAACATTTTCTGCATACCACTCCAGTTCCTCAAGCTCATTTTCAGAATGATACTACTAGTGTTGGACTATGCAGATGTGGTTAGCAGTGCAGCCCCAGAGCCACTAGGGCCAGACTGTGGCCACTCTTTCACTCTTTCTGCCACTTTGCTTCAAATGCTGCCCTTTTACCCATTATTACCCCTCCATTCTGACCATTCCTTATGGCCCTGAATGCCCACCACTTCTATAGCTGCTTCTTTTGTCTGATTAAATAATGGTTCACCTCTTTCCCACCTTCCTTTCTTAACTTCTCTCTCCTTCCATCCCTTCCTCCACCTACTGTTATCATCCTTGATGCTTTTTTCACATCCTTTGCTGCAGTTCCTCTGTGGGCCAGCCTTCCTCCTTGCTATCCTCACTGTTCTCTGGAATACTCTCTCTCCCTCACTTGATCCTCCTCATCCTCTACTCTCTAAAATCACTCCTGCTGTCTCACTTCACTCAACCCTGTTCTTGTGTCTGAATGTCCTCCACTGCTCCACTCTTGTTTATTGCTTTTTGCTATTTAACTGCCCTCTTGATATGACTTTACAATATATACTCTTTAAACAATGTGTGTACTGATACATAGCAGAATAAATAGGAGATATGAGCTGGCAACTATGAGATAAAGGCCTGAGTTTGCAGAGTGACATAGGGCTTATATCAAGCCCTGTATCAACCATGTTCTTTTGCAGCAGTGGCACCAAACTCCTTCGATGCAACTGCAGCTTATTTTAGTACAGTTGTGACAGTTTCCACACTTTATGGTAGCTTCTGCCAATGATTTGGCACAAGCCCCATAAAATGGGTCCCCAAATGGCACAAGTTAGACCAGAAAAAGCTGGTCTAGCTTGTGGCACTTGGTGCTGGGATTTAACATCCCGATCACTGACTGTGAGAATTCCACAAGTCCCATATGCCAAATGATCATTGCACTAGGGGGCTTGCAGCATTCTCGGGCTTTGAAAATCTGGCCCATGGATGGTGGTGGCACGGTGCCTTTAGGGTTATAGCATCATCCTGCAGGTGGATTCTTTACTGCCCAGTACTCCCCATCAGTCAGAGCCTGTGGTGTGCAATAGCGCACATTTAGACCATGAAGATGGTACATGCTTTCAATGCCCACCTCTGACATTCAATTCTGGTGACTGCTGCTGTGCCACCTACACTTCACTAGGTGGTAGTCAGGCAGCAGTACTTACCATCCCCACCTCAAAGGAGGATATCCATCAATGGATGCTAAACCCTCCCTTGGTCCCTTTCCAAACCCAGGTTGCCAGTGTGGTGGGAGGTCAGGTGTCCCATGTGGCACCTCTCCAGGGTATTAGCCTGGCTATAAATTTACTGTAGCACAGATTTTGTTAGACAATATTGTTTGTGGTCCTCAAGGGCTGAACCTGCAACCCGCTGTTTTATAGTTCGGTGCTTTTACCTCTGTACCATTCAACAAGAACCTGATCCACTCTTCACTCCTTCTGTCTCTACCCTCAGCCCCAGCCCTTAGATGCCAGTTAAGGCATCTTCCTGTTCCCTCCTGCCCAGTCAACACCCCTTGACTCTACTTCCTTTCTATTCCTTCTGCCCCTTCTTTTATGACCCTCCCATAATTTAGGCTAATTGTGACTATGTCTGTGGGTCTGTTTCTGAACCCCACAGCATCGTCGCCTTCCCCAACAGGCACAATGCACTTTATTTTATTCTTGCATGCTTGTACACATATCATTTCGATGAGCCATGCTGTTGTTTACCTACTTGATCACCATATTGCTTGTGCTCATCTAACGTTGTCTATGTAATGGTGCTCTGATGTTTTGTAATTTTATTCCTTCCATTCTCCATTACCCTCTTCCCAGGTTGTACCTGGAAATGAGGCTTGACTCAGTGTGCCTTTCCTGGTTATCAATTTTAAATAAATAAATAAATATCTTGTGAATTCATTCCCTTTTCTTTATTACTGAGGGAAGTGACATAAAACAAGATTACTTTCCTTGGTTTTTATTAGATTTGGCTGCTTGTCTACACATGACTTATAACATCTTAATTATCTTCACAGCAACAGATTGGGATGTCATTAACAGAACTGTGATTGTAGAAGTAGACAAGCAGACAGAGCACATAAGGCAGAGATTTTTTCCATGCAAATGTCCTTAGTAATAAACAAATAAGGGTGACAATTACAAAAGGTAAACTATAAGCTAAATGATATCTAGCTATTATGTTTTCAGAGTTATTCCAACAACATCAGGGGCTCTTTAAAGCCATGTTACACTGCAAGCAAACATTCAGCACTAACATATGCTTGTTTTTTTCAAGTAGATTGTTTATGCCAGCCCAGTGGTGCTGAGGATTGAGGCACTGGACGCCACACCTTGTGTCGTACCAGTGACACGGTTCGGAATGGACTCCGGCCGCTGGGGGGCTGGCAGGGAGCTGGAGGATTGAGTTTCCAGTGACTGCTCTCTTTCTCTGGGGTGTGTAGTGGGCTTGCATCACCCTGTAGCGGTGACTGGGGAGGCCAGCCACACTACAGCTGGCATGCAAAAGCGGGGAGAATGCGGCGGCGTCAGGGACACCATTGCACATCTGGCTCTCCATAAGGGAGAAAATGTGGAAAATGAAGAGGGCGATCTTCACGGCTGATGGCCATGCCTTGCACCTCGGAGAGACCTGAGAGGGTGCACTCCAGTGGGTGGAGAGTGATGAAAGGCTGGCTCACTGGGGAGTGGCTCTTGTGGTCCGCACACATGGCTTAGTCTGGGGTGCAGGGCCGGTGGTCAGAGATCATGGGGGCTGCTCTCTGAGGAGGTAGAAACAAGAGTACGATAAAAAAAGAGGTAGATTGTTTAACTTGAATTGCAGCTGACACACAGTTTACTAAAGGACTTCCTTGAACTGGATCATGGTTTAGCATAGTGCAAACCAAAGCAGTTAGCTGATGAAGTACCCCACTGACAAGATAAAATTAGTGACAAACCCTTCTAGTAAGATAAACAATTATCTAGCTAGTTATGATTTCTTGTTTGTGATGGTGTTTTCAATTTACCATTTTTCCATAAAAGCACTTCAGTATGCTTATGCAACTTGGGGTGGTGTTGTGCTTCTGCAACTTGCTGGATAATGTTTGATGTAGCCATCATCCTCTCTGTGCCTCAGGAATACCACCCTGTAGGATGCCAAAGGCAAGGAACCCTGAAAAGGGTTCCACCACTAGAGGTGCCACGGGAAGGATTCCCATAGGCTAAAGGTAGCTTATGAAAAGCCAAAACAGAGAGTAGATCTAAAAGCATTGCAGAGGTAACAAGTTGGTATCGAGATCTGAACATACACGTTGGTCAGCAGAGATAAGAGTAATGATCAGAGATAACTGAAATGAATAACGATTTTAATGTTGGTTGAATGAATTATAACAAGAAGCATGACTTCCCAAGGAGACAGTGAATGGCAAGGAGGGTCACCATTCACCTCCATCCAACAGCAGAAACCTGCCTAAGTAACATAGGGAATTACACCTTAAGTAACTAGATAATATGACCTTTGGCACTGAAGAGAGGAAACCACCCTTTGAGGAGAAAACATCTGGGGATCCAAAATCTAGGTCACCTTCCCTCCAGGCTAGGAATGTTTTATTTAGTGATGGCTCGTGCTGCAGTTTAGAAACCCAATCCAAGATGAGGAAAATATTCCAATTTAGGAAAGCTCTCACAATCCCTCTAATGGTAATGCCATGAAGGGTTGTGAGAGTCCTCTGCAACAATGGATAATCTGAAGCAACAGTGGATTCCCTGGGCAGGAGGAGGAGAGCAATGACCACTGAGGCACTCAGTCGGTCTACTGAGTAAACACAGACCAAGAGAGCCAGAAGCAGTCATGGGGAGAATAGCATAGAAGGTGCTGCTGAACCCGATTTGGCTACCTAAAGAAGTGCTCTTGGGCATGAGGGTCCCATCCTCATAGCTGAAGTCTTAAATTCTGCATCAAGAGACACCATCAATTGGCTACATGGCTAAAGCTCTGCTAAGAGTGAGGACATTCCCATTATGGGCTAGATGAGAAGGACCCCACCCTGAGTTTTTCATGCTCAAGATGTGGACTTCAGTGCAGAGTGAGACTGTCAGCTGCAGGGCTGGCCCAGAGCCATAGAAGGCAATGGTCATGGCTGGCATGTCTCTGATTTATAAATGAGAGCATAGAGTCAACTATGAAGCGTTAAATATGAGGAGGCTGGGTGAAACCAGTGGCCATCAGTTAGGTATTGGTTTGTGATATGATTGACTGAGATGACTGACTGAGATGATGAACTGATACGATTGACTGATGAGACTTGACAGATAGGAATGCTTAATATGATTGACTGATATGAGCAAAGTCAGTGAAAGCAAGCTGACCAATTCCATTAAGGAAGCCAGATTAACGGTGTAATAGAAGGTAAATGATTAAGTAGTGAGAGGCTGTGATGTCATTCAGCAGTGAGAGACTATGATGCCAGAAATTGATTCAATGAGGTGTAGCATAATTGCAGCATAAATAGAGAATTGATATGTGTGGTATGAATACCTTAAATGCCATTAAGGCGGAGTTAGGTTATTCAAGTAAGGAGCATTTGCAACACAGTAGTGGAATGGAATGAAGATCTTGAAAACCAAGTAGGCTGCAAGGTTAATGTATTTATTCATGGATAACTGAAAAGCCATGTAGGCAAAAGGAGCAGGGCAAAATCATATAGCTTACATAAAAGCATGCTCCTACTACTTGGAGCCATAATGCCCCACTGTGACATCACAGTCCCCGCCATGGAATAACAGGGAAGTCACAAGCTGAGCACCATGATACCAAATAGCAACTGTAATGTTAGTAGGGTAGAACCCCCCAAAAAAAAAAAAACTGAACTAAATGATTAAAGTTTGAGTATGGAAGACAGAAACAAACTGCTGAGGTTTTGGTAGAAGTATGGTTGGTATAAGTCTGAGACTATGGATCAGGTAGCAGCTTAGTGATGAGGAGACAGGATGAAGCCAGCAGCCTGGGAGAGGAAGGAGGCTATTCTTAAATATGAACAAATGAGCCTGAATAACACAAACACAGGCAGCAACAGCTAGCTGAACAGTAGGAACCTGGACCAGGTGCAAACAATTAAGGTGGAAGCACAGAAGACAGCAGAGAAACAGCAATATGAGCTAAAGCATATAATAACAGTTGCAGGAAAACAGAGGATTGTTAGGCAGGGAAGCAGGAGCTTGAGTTGAAGCATACAGCTAAAATGCAGTAAACTGAGGATTGCATTTTCTGATGAGTAAATGGGAGTCTGAGCACTCAGGTGCAGGATTAGCACAATGCAAACAAAGGACAACAGGATGGTAGGAAAACTAAAAAGTCCCACAAAAGAAAATATAAAATGAAAAGACAAACACAGGAGAACAGAAAACAAGTAACAGAAGAAGCATACTGTAGCTGGAGCAGCAAATACTAACCAAAACAGGAGAAACAATGAACAGAGCCCAGCACAAACCAAGCAGAGACAAGAGCAGAAGCAATGCTGGGGATTGGGGTGGGAAAGCCTAACAGGCCCCAAGGAGAAGAAATACCGACAGAGCCTCCAGCCAGCAAAAAAAATGCTTCTGAATGAAGCAAGAAGAAAGTGTTTAAATAGTTTGGGGAGGGGCATGGCAGTTGCTTCAGCCATTGAACCACAGGCAAGCCTTTCAAAAATGTACATTGTGTAAAGTGCTATATTACCCAGCATAGCAAGACAAATGAAGCTGGTCACAGAGCATGCTCAGAAATCTCTCAGCAAGTTAAATGAAATTGGTTCCATAGCATGCTCAGACATTTCTCAGACATTTTAGCCACACTGAGCATGATCAGGAATGTATTGTCACATGTGAGATGCAATATAATCTTTTGATTGTCTTTGATTTTGGGTTATGCATTAATTGTTCTAATGCAAAGCTGTTGGTCAGAGTAGCACAGTTTACTTTTTGTACCTTTTTCCTTTTGTATTTTTTGCCATTTCTATCACAGAAGCACCTAAACACATGGGCAAGGCAATTTATTTGTTAGGTGTCTATCCACAGCTCTTGGCACCATACAGAATAACAATTTAAAATCTTTAAACACAGTAAGATTAGAACATGTCAGGATACATGTGGCACCCCAAAGGAAAACACACCACCCATAACTTAGTTATAAGCAGTCCCAAGTGCCAGATTAAACAACTGGGTTTTAGCAAACCCTTAAAAGCATTCCAATGATGGGCCCCTTTAGACGACAGCAGGGAGTGAGTTCCACTGGATAGGCATAGCAATGTAAAGGCTCTGTCTCCTGATGATTTCAAACAGGAATGTTGAATCATAAGGAGCACTGTCTCATAGAAAATACAAAATGCCAAAAGTGTAAAGAACATCAATAATTATACAGTGTAGTAATTATGTACATGTAAAGGGCAAAATCATCATAAAACACATACAAACTGGACACCAATTTTTTCTATGGCTAGACCAGTTATTATTTGCCATAATAATTGGGCAGTTATTATAGCAAACATGCACAATCTCTTTCCATCTAGCACAATCCATGGTCTCTCAGTCATGTGGTTGATTTCAGTATGACATTCTTGCTGTATCTGAGACAACATGAAAACCTTGCCTACTATGACAGTGATGAAAACAAAAGCAGCGCTGTTTAACATAAAAATCTAAAATAAAATGGTTTTGTATCTCAGTTCCACTCTAGCATTTCACAATCACGACCTCTTACATTTCCCAAATGACTATTCAGCACCTCGTGATTTTAGTTTCCCAGGCAATCAACAGTGCCTGAAAAACAAAAACCAAAAGCATTGTTTCTGACTGGTTTTATGAACTTTGTTTAAGTTCAAAAATTTAAACTGTTCAGCTATTTACAGCAAAACTTATTACCAGCCACATTTGTCTGGCGATATACAACAGAATGCTATTTGCGATCTCTTGTATCATTCTGAACTGCTAGTTGGGATCTCTTGCAGCCTTGCAGCAAATAAAGTCATTCCAACCAAAGATATTTAAACTGCAGAATAAATAATGTTTCAGTCAACCTGAATGCTTTCATGGCAATTTAATTCTTGCAAAATGTGCACAGATTTATGCTGCAGACAGTTAAGCAGTTTATGGAATATGCAAACTCACCAGATCTGGATGGAAGAAACTGATAGAAATTATAGAAAATAACCAACTGGGTGATGCCATGCTTAAATGTAATACACACCTTTGATCGTGAGGCTTTTATAAACCTCTCAAACTTTGCTCTCAGGGTTTATGTATCATCATACACCTTGGGTGTGTATTACATTCCCGTTAATGCACACCACTCCATGCATTAGTCTGTATATACACGTAATGTCACACACCCTATATATTTTTTATTATTTTGCCCTTATATGTACTAAATTGTTACTTCATATAACTATTGACGTTCTTACATTTTTCACATTGTATTTCTGTGTTCTTCCTCCTTGTTGCCCATCCCTGAATCACACGTGTAAAAGCATGTTGTCTCAGTGTTTTCCAGTCAGCAAATTTAAAATAAATAAATTAGAAACAAAATGTATAATTTCCCAGTATGGACCACTGACATGCATCCACTAAAGTGCCACAGACTCACACTTTGTCTTTAAATGATAAGAATGTACAGTTATTGTAAATGTAAATTGTTATCAGTTGAGTTTAGAAATAATGTACGTGCCACAGCAATCTACACCACTGCAACCAGTTTGCAGAAACCACCCAGCACTGTCTCTGTGTCTCTGGTCTGAGACAGTTTGATGACTTCTCCTCACTGCCACCACCTAGTTCCACCACTGGGGTTAGCTCCAGTCCCACCAGTGCTCCTTCCTGCTCGGTGCCTGACAGCTTTAGACAAAGAATCTTCCCCTATGAAAACAAAGAATTTGATGGCAGATAAGGACCACTTAGCCCATCCAGTCTGCCTATTTCTCCCTAACTACACTATTACTGCAGACCATACCAGTCTACAGCTCTTTCTCCCTCCACCCCTTCCAGATGATTCCCTAGTGCTTATACCATGCATTCTTGAACCCCACTACTGTTTTCTATCCCATCATCTCCACTATAGGCTGTTCCAGGAATCCACCACTCTTTCTGTGAGGAAGTACTTCCTCATCCCTCCTGAATCTACCCCACCCCTCCAGTTTCAAAGCATGTTTCCTTGTTCTTGAGCACCTTTTCTTCTAAAAATAATCCCTTGGTACCTTATTTACTCCTGTGCAGTAAAGGTTGCTATCATACCCCCCTCCCCGTTCCAGGGTGTACACATTGATGTCCTTTTTGTTTCCTCATAGGACTGTTGATACAGATCCTGCAACATTTTAGTTGCCTTCTTCTGGAGCACTTCCACTCTATGTCCTCCTGAGATGTGGTCTCTGGAACTGGACACAGTACCAAGCTGGGGTCTTAACAACAATCTATATAGTGGCAAGCACCACTTCCTACTTCCTACTGGTGATACCACTCTCTATGCACCCCATTATTCCGCTCACCCTCCCTAATGCCTTGTCACTACCTGGCCACCTTTAGGTCATCAAATATGATTACCCCAAGGTCTCTTTTCTACTTGGTGGTAATATACTACTCCACCCATTTCATACTCTGCACCTTGGATTCTTTGCCTTATGTGAATTATTTTAAACTTGTTTCACATTGACGCATGACTGTCATATCCTTGACCACCCTTCTAGTTTTCTCATGTCTCTTCTCATCCTTTCCTCCCACCCACCCACAGAGTGTCTACCCTAAAGTAGATTTTAGTGTTATCCACAAAGGTCAGACCTTCCTTCCAGCTCCTCTGCAATGTCACTTATAAACACATTAAAGAGGACTGGTCTTAGCACTGATCCTGATGCACACACCAGTCATCTTCCTTCCTTGGCATGAATGCGTCACCACCACCCTCTGTCACCTATATCCTAACCAATTTCTTATCCTATTTACCACCTTTGAACCCACCTCAGCTACCCAGTTTGCTTACTAGTCTTCTATGTGGAACTGTCTGGAATGCTTCACTGAAATCTAGGTAGGCTGGATCTAGTTCCTTGGTTACTCAGTCACACATAGAAACAGAAGATGATGGTAGAAGGGACTACAGGTCCATCTAGTCTGCCCAAGGTATATACTTTCTACCCCTCTTCTATTTTCCCCCGATGAATGATACCTTTGTGTCTGTCCCAAGCTCTCTTGAACCCCTCAACTGTTTGTGCACCCACGGCCTCTGGAGGTAGGCAATTCCTGGTGTCCACCACCCTCTCCGTGAAGAAGAATTTCATTGTGTTACTCCTGAATTTTCCTCTTTCAGTCTCATATCATGCTCCCTCATTCTACTACCATCCTTGATATGAAATCGCTCCTGCTTCTGCATCTTATTTATGCCTTTGATCTACCTGAAGGTCTTGATCATGTCTCCCTCTCCATTCTCTGCTCCAAGGAGTACATATTTAATTCCCTCAACCTATTTTCATATGTATAACTCCAGTATCATTTTCATTACCTTTCACTGTACTGTCTCTATCCTATCAATATCTTTTCTGAGGTGTGGTTTCCAAAACTGGATGCAGTATTCCATGTGGGGCAGACAAGTGTCTTGTACAGTGGCAATATCAACCCTCTCCCTCTGCTTGTGATTCCCTCCCAGTGCATCCCAGCATGCCACTGGCCTTTAGTGCCACCTTCTCGCACTTTGTCTCCCCACTTTTAAGTCATCTGATATCATGATCCCCAGGTCTCATTTTTGGTTAGTTGCAGCTAGTTCCCCCCAAGTAGTGCATGTCTTTAAGGTTGTTTCTTCTCAGGTGCATGATTTTGCACTTCTTGGCACTAATTTTAGCTGCCATGCTCTGGACCACTGCTCCAGTTTCTTTCGTCTGATTTCACTTTCTTTAGTCTCTCTGGGGAGTCCATCCTGCTGCAAATCTTAGTGTCATCCACGAACAGGCACACCTTCCCTTAAGCCCATTTGCAATGTTGGCTATGAATATATTGAATAGCAGGGCCCCTAACATCAAGCCCTGTGGCACCCGCTGGTTACCTCCTCCACTTTTGATAGCGTGCCATTTACCTACACTTTGTGTTCTACCGTAGCCAATTTTCTACCCAGTTTATCACCTCCTGTCCCACCTCAGTGAGGTCTAGCTTCTTTTACTAGCCTTCTGTGGAACTGAGTCAAAGGTTTTGCTAAAGTCCAGATATACCACATCAACTGCTTCCCCATTATCAACTGCCTTAGTTACCTAGTCAAAAACTTGATTAGATTTGTTTGGCAATACCTCCCCATGGTGAACCCTTGATCCTGTTGACTGCTAGATTCCAGGAATGTTAACTTTCACTGCTTGAGTAGAGATTCCATCATTTTCATACCACTGAAGTAAGACTCACTGGGTAATAGTTTCCTGCCTCCTTCCTGCTCCCAGATTTATGAATTGGGACCATCAATGCCCTCTTACAGTCTTCAGGAACTTCCTATTTGTAAGTGATTTAGTAAGTAAGGCCAACAGGGATGCTGTCAGTTCCTTTCCCAGTTCTTTCAGGATTCTGTGGTATATATCATCTGGTCCCATGGCCTTATCCACTTTTAATTTGTTTAGTGCCTCTAAGACTTGGTCTCCTGTGAAAGAGCTTGTATCTACCGATAATGCATTGGTACAGTTACTAATTGGTTCTGGTCCATTGCCTCTTCCTCTTTTGTAAAACTGAGGAGAAGTACTTGTTAAGGACTTCTGCCTTTTCTCCATCTCTTCTACAATGTTCCCTTCCTGCTGCTAGTTTGACTATACCCCTTTTAGTTTTTCTCTTTTACCCTTATGTACAGTACAATTCCTAGATAAGCTTGTGCTACCTCTCTGTGCCTCCTCTGCAATCTTTACATCAGTCTGTGCTATAACCTTCTTTATCACCTTACTTGCCTCCTCTCTTTCTCCTTATATGCTTCCTATCTCCTTCTTTATTTGATGTTTTATATTTCCTGTAGGCAGCCTTTTTACGGCTGCAGTGGTGTAATCCTGCAAATGTTTTGCTTTGAGAAAAGACTCCCTGCATCAATTACCTTCCAAACAACATGACAGAGTGTTAAAAATAGTATCCTCTGCTGAAGCCTCATTACTATGCTGCCTGTGTGTGTATGGGAGCTTGAGATCACTATTTTCCTCTGGCTTAAGAAGTTAATTGAGCCCTCCCAGTATTGCCTTTTTTTTGCAAGCTGAAACCTCCTCCAACAATTGACCTCTTCTCAGTACTCGCCTTTTTGCAAGATGAAACCTTCTCCAAAGTGTTTTATGGCTCTTTTCTTTCTTTATTAAGTTTCTGTGCTTAATTTTCTACCTTTTGCAAACAGAAATTCCTGCTTTGCTGGTATCCCTCCTCACTCATCCATAGATGTGAATTATTTTGTTTTCTAAGCATGCTGGTTGATTTTACTTGCTTGGTTTCCCACAATATGAAAGCCTCATGTTTTGAGTAGATGGTCCAGCTACCTCAGTTTGCCCTCTCCCCACCACACACCAACACAAGTAGAAACCATATAGCACCTGGCAGCACTTACACAAATAGGAAGAATGTGCCATTAGCAAGTAGCTCTTTAAACATATTGAAGTTAAAGTTAATATCATACTAGAGGGTTTTAACAATACAGCCTGAAGAAATAATGTAGAGGGCTCCTGGAGTAGATTACATAAACACAAACAATCCTGAAGCATGCTTAGCCATTGGATGATCACAGCTGCAAAATTATTGCATTTGTCTACAAGCACTGTCTTCTATGCAAGACACAAGCAACTGAATCAAAAGTACATAATATGTTGATCAAAACTGGGGGCAAGTGACACAGTTTATATACAGATTACAAGCAGCAGTAACTGGCTGTTGAGAAACTGATATGCCTTCTGCTTTGCAATGGGGAGGGAAGGTGCATTGTTGGAGCAATCACAGACTTGTTTTATAAATAGCTGCCTGTGCTCCTTGATGTTTCCCAACTAGTTTATATAAACCATTCCAATGCTGCGTATATTATTTCATTTAGGGGCTGCTCAAACAAACTATAAGGTACTGTTCAATTTCAGCTACTTAGTACTGGTGCAAAACCGCAAGGGACTAAGAGGTATGGAAAATGACTGCAGACAAAACTACTTTAAACAGTGACATGCTTAAACACACATACACACACTCACACACACACACTACCCTAAGCAGAACACAGCTGGATAAGTACTAATATTTAGGATGCTTATTACACTTACCCAAAGACTAGCAGTAGGACTTCTGGTTGTTGAGTTCTCTCTGCTGTGGCTGAGGCTGTAATAACACTCTGTAATAAGACACTGGCCTCCTGCAGATGTTATTAAATATGAGAACAAAGGGCACTCTGGGAAGACTCTCTGGAACAAGATGCAATAAAATAAACTTGAATGGCATCCCCAGGGCCATAAAACAGCCAAGGAAAGTTGGAAAGAACTCTCACAGACTGAGCAGAAAAACATTGGGATGAAGTAAGAACACAAAAGTAATAATACATATATTTTTCAAATTTTAACATGCAGTTTTCCTGTAATAATCCACAACAAGGTGTGGGTTGGGCTGGATTTGCTCACAAATGGCAAGTGACCAACAACACCAGGTGTGCATAAGTCCCAGTGCACTCCACACTGTGCAGTGGATTACTGTGATTGTACAACTGGTAGGAAGGAAATAATTTTAAAAAGTTATTAAAGTACTCAATTTCTAAAGTGGAGCAAAGGTGCAAAGCGGATTAGGTATTGGGCTTACCTTTAGATGTCGGTTGTCCAGGCATATCCCTGTCTAAATCAGCCATATTGTAAATCCAGGTAGTAGCCATTTCATAGAACTATGAGACTGAAACTGATTCTGCAATTGATAAAGCTGTGCTGGGCAGCATATTGCTAACTAAACTCTGGCATCAATTTCTGTCTCAATGTTCTGTGAAATGTCTTCTCCTCTTTGTTGCTTTGTTGCAAAGATGTCAAAATTGATATTGCCAGACAGCTGACAGCTGGGTAGCCCTTCACACCTACATAGAAAATAATTTATAAGACATTACCTCCTGACTTATAGGGTTGTTGTTCCTTTGGTTTCTTCCAATTTTGCTTGTCATCTTAACAAATTTGAATTAACTAGACCAGAATCTTGGTTTAATTGAAAGCAATCGTATGGCACAGGGTTATTACTTAGAAATCATCAATGCAGCACTAAATATAGAGAATACTGATGGGCAACTATGCAAACCAGTGTCTTCTGCTACAGAGGGTTCTGATTCTCTCTGACCAGGACAGCGACACTGAGAGGTCCATGGGAATCAGAACCCAGAGGTGACAGAACACATTGGCTATGCATAAAGTTGCTCATCCTATATTTTTATAGTGTATAGTAGTATTATGTGAAATGTGTCAATTGTGTTTTTTCTCTTTCATAATTAAACTGACTTGTGAAGTCTCTAGAGGTTCCACCACCCTTTCTGTGAAGACATACTTCCTCTGAGTACCCTTAGTTGGTATACTGCTCTTACGGTGACACCAACACAGTGAAATACACACCTGTCAGCAAAATCAACACTTTGCCAACAGATCACTATGTTGGTGTGCCCAACACGAGGCATGCTGTCTCCTGGTCTAGCACCCCTGCCTGAATCAACTCCAACTGGAGTTGAGAATCTAAAAGATGGGGCATGGGGAAGAGCCATGGGGAGTTCAGGGCAAAGCCCCTGATGGAAAATATAGGACCGGAGACACACAGAAATCATGTCGACCGCAACTTGTGGTCAACATGATTCCCTGTTGGAGAAATGCCAGTTGACATAAAGAATGTTTGTGCAGCATGGTAAAGACCCCCCTTAGTCTGCCCCCTTCTAACTTCATGTCATGCCCTTGTTCATGGACATCTCCTTTCTGAAAGATGCTACCCTCCACACCCTATTTATGCCCTTTAGATATCTGAAGGTTTCTATCATATCACCCCATCTCGCCTCTTCTCCAGGGTACATATATTGATGTCTCCCAGCCTCTCCTCATATGATTTTTTAGTGCAGGCCCTATACCATCTTTGTTGCCCTTCTTTACTGCCTTGACTCTGTCTACATCCTTACAGAGATACAGCCTCCAGAACTGGACACCATATTCCAAATGAGGCCTCAACAGTGATCTGCACAGTGGCATTACCACCTCCTTCCTTCTGCTGGTGATACCTCTCCCTATGCACCCCAGCATCCCCATAGCCTTGGTATATTGTTTAACAACCTTTAGGTCATCCAGAATGAATACCCAAAATCCCTTACCTGTTTGGTGACCATCAGTTTCTCCCTCCCCTCCTGTAATCCTCCCCAGGGTTCCTGCAACCCAAATGCATGATTTTGCAATTTCTTGCATTAAATCTCAGCTGCCACATTTCGGATCATTCCTCCAGTTTACCTAGGTCCCTCCTCATTTTTCTACCCTTCCTGGAGTGTCCATCCTGTTGCAGATTTTAGTGTAATTTGCAAAGAGGCACACTTTCCCCTCCAGCTCCTTCCATAATTTCACTTATGAAGACATTAAACAGGACTGATCCCTGTAGCACCCTACTGGTCACACTCCTTTCCTTACATTGAGCACCATTTACCATGATTCTTTATCTTTTGTCATTCAACCAGTTCCTAACCCAGTTTACCACCTTGTGATCCACTCTCAGGCTGCCCAGCTTGTTCACAAGTCATATGTGGAACAGTATTGTAGGCCTTACTAAATGTAATTCATGTTTATGTTTAAGCCCATGAAACACCCTTATCTAGTGAATGCATTTGCAGCTGTAGTGGCTCTGTCAGAATTTTTTTTTTTCACTATAGTTGATACTTCCTTCAAAAACCAGATAGGGTTTCTTTCTTTTTGCTTTACTTACCTTTTGGTGCATTGGTCTGTGACTGAATTGCTCTCTTAAGGCTTTTCCACATCTCTTCCACTCTTTTCCCTTCTGTGATTCTTAAGACCCCCATCAGGCTTTCCCTAATTTTCTGGAAGTCAGCTTTCTTTTTTTTTTTTTTTGTAATTGTTTAACCAGGAGTAGTACACTAAGCTGAAAGCTTGTTTACAGCTGCGACTTAGGCTACAGGAAGTTAAGTGACTTGCTCAGGGTCACACAGTATGCAATGAGGGCTCTGGGATTCATACCTAGGTCTCCAGATTTGCAGCTCAGAGCCTTAAACCACTGCGTTATACTGCCTTTCTTAAAATCTAGGACCCTAATTTTGGAGTGGCTTGTGCCTTCGATCGTGTCTACTTTGAATCCAACCATATGGTGGTTGCTATTCCCCCAGGTGGAATCCAACTTCAGTCCTCATTACCCTTTTGTTGTTGGTGAGAACCAGGTCCAGGACTGCTTCTCCCTTGTTGGTGCATCCACAAGCCACCTCAGACCTGTTCCTGTTAAGGACATTAGAAGTCCTTGCTTCTTCTTCTTGCTGCTGTGTGTGTTCACAATTTATGTCAGATAGGTTAAAAGCCCCACCAATATCACCTCACCTTTGTCTGTCATTTTATGTATTTTTTGAGTAGTTCTTTGTCCCTTTTCCTATGTTGGGGGCCTGTATACCACTCTGATTCTGATGTTAGTCCTGTTCCTGTATCAGCTGTTAACCACAGGATTTTGGTCTCACTAGGAGACCCCTGTATCTCTGTGGTTGTAATTCCTCCCTGTTGTATATTGCTTCCCTCTTTCTTCTTTCCTGTCCTTCCTGTATAGGTTATACCCTGGGATCGCTGTGTCCCAGCTATGGTTATCTACTGTATATACCAGGTTTCTGTCACAGCTACCCAGCCTAGGTCCTCTTCAACTATTGTGGCCATGATGTCTGGAAGTTTGTTTGTTAGACTCTAGCTTTTGTAACCATCACCCTCCATATATGACCCTCCCCTTTGAATGCTGATGTTTCCCATTATTTTGTCGCTCTGTTTTTTATTGCTTTCTGTCATTAATTTTGTGCTTCTTGTGGATGTTTGGTGAGTGCTGTCCTGCACACTGGTCACCGTGGAATGTGCTGCCACTGTTTCCCATTATTTAGTTTGACAGTCTCCCGTATACATTGATTTTCTTTAATGTTTGGGGAGGGTGACTTGCACACTGGTCACCGTGGTATGTGCTGCCACTGTCTCCCATTATTTAGTTTGACAGTCTCCAGTATACATAGATTTTCTTTTATGTTTGGGGAGTGGTGACTTGTACACTGGTCACCGTGGTATGTGCTGCTACTGTGTCTCCATTACTTAGTTTGACAGTCTCCCATATCATTGATTTTCTTTAATGTTTGGGGAGTGGTGACTTGCACACTGGTCGCTGTGGTGTGTGCTGTCATCCTCTCTCAATTACTTAGTTTAAAAGGTTCATGTAGACATTGAATTTCTAGCCAGGTGCTCTTACCCCTCCTTGGTAAGGTGTAGGTCATTGTATTTAAAGCATCTTCTTTCCCAAAAATCCTGCCAATTCCCTATGAAGTTGTGGACCTTTTTCTGGCACCATTTTCACAGCCATGTATTAGGTTCATTGATTTCTTATGCCCTGACTTGCTTGGTACTTCCTCCTTTTTCCCCCACACTGGAGTGGCAGCACCTCTGAGAAGGCTAGGGTGGATGAAGAGAGGAAAATCTGTTTGCTAGCCCTGCTAATTGATTTTGGCCTCCTGCAGTGTTTGATAGGCCAACTCATGTGTCCTAAGGTGGATTACAACAAAGAAATCTGTCAAATTCCTTTTACATAACCTTCCCTGTTAAACCATGTTACCTCAGGTCTTGTAACCCACTGGTTTCAAGATATTCTACAATCCTTTCCTTCAGAAGTGAGTCCATCAAATTTTCCAAAGAATGATGTCAGGCTGACTAGCCTATAAATGCCAGCTTTCTCCCTGCTATCACTTTTGTGAAGGGACTACATCTGCCCTCCTTCAATCATCTGGAACCACTCCTGTTTCCAGTGAGTTGTTAAAAGGACATAAAAATACAGTACAACTGTTTTTACAAAAATAGAGAACTGTACTGAAGTAAATGGGAAAAACATGCAGGATTTAAAAAGGCCAAAATGGGATGTGGGTTATACTTGAAAATGAAATTAAAGCTGTTTAAATGGAAGGATATTTTACAGAAAGAAAACCATAGATGACTTCCTAGTCTAAACTTGCCTCACACAACCAAGAAAATTAGCTTTTAGCATCTGGCTCTCCAGTTTGATTAGTAGGGTATCTGTATTTCTCAGTGCTCTAGGAAAGACTGAAGCTGGCAACTAGGGTCACAGAATAAAAATCATTGTCCCTGTCCCTCAATGATATCAGGACCTTGGCCTGTCTGTCAAAAACTCCTTTTGTATTGCAAGTTTGCCCTCCCTTCTAAACTGGTTGGAATACGCTAGCATCCCAAAGTCTCAACAAGCTGGTCTGAACTGGAATCAGTCTACTTTATTGTCTTGAGGAGTCAGGATGTGGATTCAAAATTTGTCTGCCATCTTGGTCAAGGGCTCAACTCAGTAAATTGACAACTCCTGTTCTTTCCACAGAAGTTCTGGCTTTCACACACACACACACACACACACACACACACACACACATATGAGATATCTGTGCACTAAGACTGGTGTAACTTTTTCTGACCTTGTGGATATATGTTCCATCATTCCCACTGCAAGGAATAAGTGAATGAAAACTATGTATACAGAAAAAATCTATGTCTTAGAAATCTGGTACATCTTCCTCCCATCACAGTATAAAATGTGTTTATTTCATACCCACAAACAATGCTGCCTTTGAAAATTACCTATACCAGTCCCTTTATGCTTCACCTGTTACTGCTGGGACAAGTCATTAGCGTTAGCATGCTGTGAACCCTGCAATACCTAATGATCAAATGGTAAGATTGCAACAAGAGAGTACATCACAGCAATTTGTCATTCTGCCCACTGGTCCTACAAAACCACGTTATGGGGTTTTGTTCAATCACTAGAGTAAATTCCTTCCAGAGAAGCATAACACAACTCCCACTTCAGGTTTCCTACCACATTATCCCTTTGTAAGGACGGGATGGGCAACAACCTCAGGGGTAGCGCCCATGTCTTGGAGAATCAGATGGTACAGTCCTGCCAGAAACCACCCCTGTACATTGTTGTGATCCTGGCTTGGCATTTCCTCCATGGTCTTTGAGGCATGACTGGCTGAGGCACTGCCTATAAATGTCACTAAACACTGACTGCTCCTGCCTCAGCCACAATATCTGTGGCCCTTTGGGAAGACTACTTACCTTCCTCCATGTGGCTTCCATGTTACATGGATGGAGGACTCATGATCTTTGTCCGTCATTCCTTGTCCATTCCTGTCTTGGATCTTCCTCTTCTTTGTCCCATTCTTCATTGTCCTCTTGTAGTAGTACGTTGCAAAACTTTTTTCATCTGTACAAAAATGAATTTGGATTACTCCACTGAGCCAGTGGCTCATTTACAGTGAGATCAAACTATTCAATTCCTGTTACTCTTACTTATAATTTACAAAATCACAAAATTACAAAACAAGACTTGACATTATACATTAAAATATACACAGATTCAGAGTCCCACAATTACACCATCTCACAACAAGAGAACTTTAGATGACTTATGGCAGTATACTTCCTCACTACTAAACCTCCTAAATCCTATTATATCAAGCAGTTCTCTTTACATGCTCAATACACAACATTTTATTTTCTTATACTGATTTTTTCCATTCTGAGGTTTCAAGTGTTGTGGTAACTTATTCCATAGTGTTGGACCAATATAAAAAGTGATTTCTACCTACTTCTGTTCTATGCTTAGGCACAGTGCATACAATATCCTCAGCTGATCTTAAACAACTTAAATACATTTTACATTTATGGCTTCAAGATGTAATCAGGAACTTTCCTCACAATGCATTTCACCATAAAAATCATGCTATTTAAATCTCTTCTTTCAGATAGGGACATCCAATGTAATTCCTTAAACATATCTATTCTATGGGTCCTCCTCTTTACTCTGGGGTAATTAGCTAGTTTTGTTGGTCAAATAATAGATTTCACTTTCCTTTACATTATAGCTTTCCCACAATGTGATCTGGGATAGGCCTTGACTTTAGTAAAATGTAATCATAGGCGGTTTCTGTTGATATCCCACTTTGAAAATCAGTGGTTGGGAAGTGCATTTTGCCCCCCACATTAGAATACATGACTTTGCTGCCATTTTTAATACTTTATTTTTATTCAGAGAGAAATTAAACTCATACCTACAGTGCATCATACCTATAAGTCATCTTGAATACAGAAACAGCAACAAATCATTGTTACAAAAAGTATATTTTTTTATTTTCAAGGGATAAAAAGAAAACTATATATGTATATTTAATTCAAGAGCACATATCAACTAGTAGATCAGTGAATTATTTTATCTTTTTATGCTCCAAGCTATAACAATCCCAACTAAAAAAAATTATACCAAGAAGCTGATCTTTTCAGGCAAAAATCTGTCATATTGGATTAATATCAAGTGTAGCAACATCATGCTGCCATCAGTTTCATTAAATGACAAGTTTAAGTTCAAATGCAAGCTGAAGCATACACAGGAACATATTGGGAGTTGTCTGCTGTTTTATTAGCTTCTTGATTGGATCCCAAATCTGTGGACAGAGCAACATTTTATGATAAAAGCCCATCGGCATACACCAACAAAGAAGTAGTCTTTATTTTGTAAAGTAACTTTAGTTTGACAGAGGGTTGTTACCCTGCTTGTAAGAATTCAGCTCTGATGGTGAGAAAGTGCTTCTCACATCTCTGAGTGGCAAGGTAAAGACAGGATACAGATGAATCTTGGGAGTCCTCAAACATAAAACCTTTTTTTACTTTGGCAGCCTGGAGCATTTTATTTCTTTGGGCAATTGAAGCAAACGTGCGGATCAAATACCATGCCAGAGGCTCAGATTCAGATGCAATATCTTCTAACATCATAGAGTCTTTTCTTGACTGTGGTCTAAATACGTAGTCTATATCACAGGTTACTCAAGCTAAAAGCTAGAGTTAAACCCTCTCCACCTTGAGATTTAACTCTGAATTAGGAATTTGAGCAGAGAGACTGATCAGTCTAAGATTTTAAGAAGATGTTTTAATCTTTTCAAATTTAGCCATAGTCCTCAACTGCTCGTGGAGGAGTGTTAACTCCTCACCCCTTCAACAGTTAGGGTCTTCACTGCAAGTTTGTCTGCATTTTTTATGTGGCTTCCACCTGCTGATGGGCTGCATCTGACTAAGAAGGAGTCAGTGCATTGGGGCAAAAGTTTGATGTCTTTGTAGAATATTTAAACTAGCAAATGGGAGAAGAATGCAGCACTCTATACACTGAATGGGAAGAACACCCATCCCCCTCAACTAGTGATCAAACAGGAGTAAAGCATGTTTATAGTTCATTTGCATCACCAGGTAAGGAAAGTCTGGCTCCCGTGATGACGTGCAGGGGAAATGTTGGACCTCGCCCCATAACTATCTACAACAAATTCTAGCCAATGGAAAATCATGTGCACAAATTCCCGCAGTCTGAGAAACAAGATCCCAGACCTACAGACAACAATGACAGAGGCTAAACCGGACATAGTAGCCATTATCAAGATATGGTTTACCAGTAACCACACTTGGGAGACTTCAGTACCCAGCCATGTACTGTTTAGAAGAGACTGAGGTGCAGAAAGAGTAGGAGGGAGTGGCCCTTTATGTCAATGAAAATATCAAAGCTACAGAAATTCAGAATAACCGCATAGAGCCAGAAGAACTGTGGGTTACCCTGGAAACAGAAAATGGGACAGTCATATGAACTGGGTTGTCTACAGGCCTCCAGACCAGGGGAGGACATAGACACATTATTGTTAGAAGATATAAAAACATGACACCTAAAGGGAAGGGTCTGATAATGGGAGAGTTCAACCCAGATACAGATTGATCAATACCAGCAGGAACATCTGCCAGAACTAGACACATAGTGGATTCCCTGGAGGGAGGGCCTCAAACAATTCGTACAACTGCCCACAAGAGACAGGGCTAACCTGGATCTAGTTCTGACTAATGGGGAAAGGATCACACATCTCCAGGTAGGTCACCTGGGGCCAGTGACCATCACATAGTGTGGTTCAATTTGGCCACTAGAACTAAATCATCCCATTCCAAGGCAAAAATATGGGACTTCAGAGAAGCTGACTTTGATAAGATGGCCAACAGAGTTAAGCTAGCCCTTGCAAGAAGAAATACAGGCGAGGAGGTACAGACAAAGTGGACAAGTATTAAGGATGCAATACTTGAAGGGCTCATTAAGCAACACCTCCTACAACTGAGCTGGGCACCTATCCTAAATGCCAAAAGACGTTGACACAGCACTGAGTAAATTTATAGCTAGCTTTAATACTGCTTGCAATATATTTGCCCCTTATCTAAAAAGGAAAATCCGTGGCTTGCAAAAATGTGGATAACTCCTCACCTCCTTGCCCAGATGAGCACCAGGGACCACCTATGGTATAAGTACAAAATACTCTCACTGACCAGGATATGCAAAACTATAAGGCTGCACGGAATAAATGCACCAGTGCAATCCGTCAGGCTAAAGCTAACTTCCACAGATTTGAGCTTAACTCGCTAGGGGAAAGCTGCTGCTCTAGATAGCATTAATGCAATCATTGGGAAATGAGGTACCTCAGCACCCACAATGCTGTGCAACAATGGATTCCGTACAAGAAGACCCCAGATCCATTGCTGACATCTTCAACAAAACCTTTACTGACCTCAGCACAGTGCTCCCCAGCTTCCAAGATCAAGCTGGTACCAACCAGCCCAGCCCTCACATTTCCCCCAATGCTCCAAGCTCCCATTCTACCTTAGAGTACTATCTAACGGAAAGGTAAAAATATCTCTCCAAAGACCTTGGGAAGTCCAGGCACAACTCCAAGGGCCTCGATCTAAAGTTAATCTTCTTACCCTTGACAAACTGCTAAACCCTCTGACCTATATCATAAATCTGTCCTTAACACAGGTACCTTCCCAGAACCCTGAAAGCAGCAAAAGTAACCCGTTCACAAAGCAGGCTGCAAGTCTGATCCAGTCAAGTACCACCTAATCTCGGGTCCTCCCACCTAACTCTAAAGCCCTCAAGAGCATAGTCTATGATCAGCTAGTGGAACATCTTGACAAATACCAACTACAATACCAGCAGCAGCATGACTTCTGTCAACTCCACAGCACTACTACAGTGCTTCTCAAGCTCACAGTTTACATTCACAGTGCCTTTGACCAGGGGCACTTGGTTGGGAGCAACCTTCATTGACCTGACCAAGGCCTTTGACACAGTCAACCATGTCTTCCTTCTGGCCCAATTAGAGGTAACTGGGCTTTCCTCTGACTCTCTGTGCTGGTTCCGAGCTACCACTCTGGACATCTTCAGCAGGTAAAAGTAAGCAATGTACTCTCTGACCCACTTCATGTCCATCGAGTCCCCAAGGATCCATCCTGGGCCCCTCCTCTTTAACCTCTTTCTAAACAACCTACTACTAGCCTGTTAACAAAAAATACTGCTATCACGCTGATGATGCGTGATATACTCCAGTCATCAGACCTGATCGTACTGGAGCAGCATCTTGAACAGGACTTTACAGGGTGGAAGACTGGTTTAACAAAGCTAAACTCCTAGTCAACCACAAAAGATGAAGTTCATGCTCTTTGCCCTCTTTAGACAGCCAGAGGGCTGCAACCCTGCACATCCTGAATTCACAAAAGATCTCCATTGAAATGGTCTCCACATTCAAAACCTGGGCCTTACCCATTACAGCTCCCTCTCATACACTGCTCATATTGATCATGTGGCCACTACAGCTAACAAGAAGCTTAGCCTGCTATATAAGCACAGCAGCTGCCTTGCTGATAAAGCCCTCCAGCTTGCCATAACCAGCTCAGTCTTCTCAACTATTGATTATGGTCTTGCAATCTACAATGCTGCCTCTGACAGCACCTCAGGTGACTTGCCACCACGCTCAACAAAGTCTGCAGACTTGCTTTTGGAGCCCCATGCCAGACCCATACTATCCACCTCTACCAGCAAACTGGCGGGCTAAATCTAAATGACAGGGCCGCTACCAAACCTGTCTCCTTGCCAAAAAAAGCAACTCTGGGCCTCTGCCTCCTGAGCCCACCTCCCTTATACACAAGGTTGCACCAACCAGGACAAGGACATCCAATAAAATCTGTATCAAGATCCCATACCATTGCACCACCCAAGGTCAGCGCTCCTTTGAATACTGGGCCCCGCTATGGCTTACATCACTCCCACCTGAAATAGCCACTATTAGCAAGATTGGCTTGCTTAAATCTACACTTAGATCTCACCTATCCAGCCTTGGGAAATAGAAACATAGAAACATAGACTTTGATGGCAGATAAGGACCACTTGGCCCATCCAGTCTGCCCATTTCCTACCTATTGGATAAGCTGCAGATTCTAGTTAGCCAACAGCCTACTTCCTGCAACCCCCACTATAATTGTCTTATGTCTGTCCCATGCATGTTTGAATTGCCCCACTGTTTTAGAGCCCACAACCTCTCCAGGAAGGCGGTTCCATCGTCCACCACTCTCTCCGTGAAAAAAATGTCCTCACATTACCGTGAGCCTCCTCCTCTATCTTTAAATTGCACCCCTTGTTCTTACACATCTCTTTTCTGAAAGATGCTACCCTCCTGGACTTTGTTGATTCCCTTGAGGTACTTAAAGTTTCTATCATGTCCCCTCTGTCCCTCCTTTCATCAAGCGTATGCATATTAAGCTCTCTCTCAGTCTCTCTTCATATGGTTTCTGATGTAGACCCTGCACCATTTTAGTTGCCCTCCTCTGGACTGCTTCCATCCTGTCTATGTCCTTGCATAGATGAGGTCTCCAAAACTGCATGCAGTACTCCAGATGGGATCTCACCAACTGTCTGTACAGAGGGATAACCACTTCCTTTTTTACTTGTGATGCCCCTCACTATGCATTCCAGTATCTCCCTGGCTCTCTTTACTGACTTCTCACATTGCTTACCCACCTTTAGGTCATCTGATATGACTACCCCCAGGTTTCTTTCCATTACTGTTGTTGTTAGTACTTTCCTGCTATTGTGTACTCTTCTCCTGGATTTTTATTTCCAGGTGCATTACTTTGCACTTCTTTGCATTGAATCTAAGTTGCCATATGTCTGGCCATTCCTCCAACCTTGCCAAGTCCCTTCTCATCCTTTCTACCCCCTTGTGTATCAATTCTGTTACAGATCTTTGTGTCATCTGCAAAGAGGCATACCTTTCCTTCCAGATCCTCTGCAATGCCACCCATAAAGACGTTAAAGAAGACTGGACCCAGTGCTGAGCCCTGACGACTCCACTAGTAACCACCCTTTCTTTGGAATGTGTTCCATTCATTATTACCTTCTGTGTCCTGTTGTACAGCCATTTTGCTACCCAGGCTACCACCCTGGGACCCACTCCCAGGCTGGCTAACTTGATTATTAATCTTTATGTGGGACTGTGTCAAATGCCTTGCTAAAGTCTAGGTAGGTCATATCCACAGCCCCTCCCTGGTCTATTACTTTGGTCATGCAGTCAAAGAAATCGATTAGATTCGTCTGACATGACCTTCCTGCTGTGAATCCATGCTGCTTTGGGTCCTGTGTCCCGCTGGCCTCTAGGTACTCAACAATTCTTTCTTTTCAGAAGTGATTCCATCATTTTCCCCACCACTGAGGTCAAACTAACAGGTCTGTAGTTTCCTGCTTCTGCCTTGTTCCCACTTTTGTGAAGGAGAATCATCTACCCTCCTCCAGTCCTCAGGTTCCACCCCATCCTCCCATGATTTGTTAAAAGTGTGGTCAGTGGTGTCACTAGGTCCTCCTTAGTTCTTTTAGGATTCTAGGGTGAATCCTGTCAGGCCCCATTGCTTTGTCCACCTTGAGTTTTAGGAGTTCTTTCAGGACTCTTTCTTCTGTAAATGGACTGGCGTCGACCCTACTACCCAGGGTGCTTCTATTGTTTGGTTTAGTAACTCCTACTCTTCTTCTTTGTGAATGCACCTGTCCAACCTGACCAGCCCTCCTGGTTTAATTCCAACAAACCCGCCTTGGCGACTTAAAACAATCACCCAATCTGATACTCCCCACTCCCACCCTCCCACCAACCCCTTCCCTCTGACCTCAGCCCAGTCTCCTCACCTTCCCCTTCCCTTATTTTACTGACCCAAGTCCTCCCACCCCCACCCCTCCCTGACAAGGCCACCGCATGCCAGTGGTTCCTGCAAGCTGAACACCTCCTCTAGTTTCCCTTCACTCTTGTCCCCACCTCCCACCTCCCCCATACTCTCTCTCATGCCAATTACTGCTGCTGCTCTGACTCTGCCTGTTTATTTATGGCACTATCCCTTTCCCATGTACTCCTCATTCATATTACCATTAACAACTTCTTGAATGTTCGATGTAACCCTGTTTTCTTTTTTAATATTGTATGTTTGTATGTTTTTTTTAACTTTATCTTTATTCCTCCTTACCACACCGTCACTCCACTCATTCAGACACCCTCAATTTTTGCCATCCACCGTCCCCATGGTACCTCCAGGAGTCTGCTCCTAGAGTGGTCGCCTGCTCAATGAATCCCCAGGTATCCTGGTACACCCCAGGTGGGGCGGGAAGGAACTGCCCAATCCTCCCCTAACAATGGCAGAGCTGGCGATTCACATTGGAGTCTGCCCAGTGAGCACCTGGTGGCGTGGTCTGGCATTGGAGGAGTCATCACCTAGGAGTGACAGGCTCCATTTTCTCCTGTTCTGCCCTATCCCCTACATTGCGGCACATTGGGAGAGCCAATGAGGAGGCAATACCACACCACTCCTCCCTGGACTGTCGGCTGGCAGTGCCCTGCCGTTGTGTCCCAACCCACATTGCCATGCCGGGTTCACCCAGGAGGTGGCGATATAGCAGTGGGACAGACTAGTTACCCTCCCCAAAGAGGAGAGCTGCCTTTGGCGCTCACTCCCTCTCTTCCCCTGCTGACCGCTGACAGCCCGGGCTGGATCCTGAACCCTGGTTGCCGGCATGGAGCGAGTGTGAAGTCCAGTGCCTCAACCTCAGTGCCATCGGGCCGCTCACATTTGTATCTTTCTTCCTGACCTGGAACCTTTGTAAATCTTGTAGCTCAAAGGCTGTAATCCAAGAAGTCAATAAATAAAATAAATAAATAAAATAAACATCCCATTGTGTTAGGGAGAAAAGCAAGTGCAAAAGAAGGAGGAAACCGCTTTGGTTCTTAAAACAGTAACAGAAAGATCAGAGCCAAAAGGTTGGCTTTCTGGAAATATAAGGGAATGTAGTGAGGCGAAGATTGGGAAGCATACTAAACTTCCCTAAGGGAAGTAGGGAGGGCAGTAAGGCTGGGGTGGGAAATGGGTGCTGTGTGGGTGGGAGGGTTGAGGTGCCACTAGATCACCAGGGATAGATGATATGGTGCTGTACCGTGATCACAGCAACGGGTGGGGATACCACTAAACTACCAGGGATATGGTTAACATTCATATTCTGGTGATCAGGGACACGGAGGAGGGGCCACTAAACTACCAGGGACAGTCTAACATAACAGGTATCGGGACATCGGGACTCAGGAGGGGGTCCACTGGACTACCAGGGATATGTGTGTGCTTGTGGACGGTGCTCTGGGTGGGCAGGTGGCCACCCATGGCTGGAGGCTGCTGTGTATTGCCCTGCAATACAGCAGGCCACCTGTGAGTGACCGGGAGTTGTTCCCACTCCTCATGGGCTCAACTTTGAGCCCCCCTGTCGGCGCATTGCAGGTTGCACCAGCATATGTGCTGCACATCCCAGGCTGAATATCGGTATGTGCCACATATGCATGGGCACACCCCTGCATCTGCACTTCATACAATTACATTGAGCCCCAGCACATCAGAATTTGTGCAGCAACTGGCTGCTCTTTTCAATATCCCACCGGTGTGTAGGGTTGCGCCAGTGCAACTTTGTTGTGCCATGCGCAACCGCTTTGAATATCCCAGCCAGAAAGTCTCTCTTGGGGGACCCCACAGTCCTTCATTCCTTTGCTGTTACATCTTGCAGAAGGATCTAAAATACTTTCTAGTACACATCCATATATTCCATAACTGCTCCTACTGGAACTGGACCCCATCAGCCCTTAACTTCTAGAAAGTCAAATCCAGGGTAGGCAGGTAGGAGCAGGAAGGTACAATTACATAATAATTTCCCTCACAGAAGAGAGGGGTGTTTTAAATATTTTCTTGCCCAAATGATTGTTGCCTTCAGCAGCCATCAGGCACTTGCAGCCACCACTCCAGTCTGCATTTATGGTGAACCACCCTCTGACCCATGACCAACATGAATGCAGACATATGAGCAAGAATCTATTCATCCTTGCTTAGTCCCCACAGAGACTATTGGAACTTACACAGATATGACACTGCACAGAAACACTACATGTTGTGTACCCAAAGGCACTATCTAGATAAATAGAACACATGGGCCTCCAGTTCATGCCGGAGTAAACTAGCAGTAACATATTTGGGACTAGATGTGGCTGGCTCAGACACCCCTACTGCACTTCCCAGCACCATGGGTCACAGTTAGTGACTGCCCATCATAATGGCTCTAGACATTATATTGCCATGACAAGGCTTCAGAACCAGCATGTCTGTGCCTTACCGTACCCACCCACACAGGGTTATATATGTTACACATTCTATTGCAAATAATTCTACCTTCTTTGCCCATGCACAGCTGGGGACGTGGTATTATTCTAATTTAGTACAGTTACCAGGGCACTCTGCCCCATACTCCATGAAAACAGCAGATGGAATGATCAATGTACATGTGCTATATTTTGTATGCAAAATAAATAAATGACATAATAAAAAAACAGAAATTTGCAAGGACTTAAAGAGCAATTGACACAATTCAGCTTATATTTCATATACAGTGGAACCAGTCACTATGCAGCGTAATAACGCAGTATGTGACATGTCACAAAGGGCTTAATTGCCATTAAATTAAACTGTTCCTGCAGTATGCTGTGGCATTTGTGATACTCTGCAGCATGACTATATTGCATCCTGGCTAGTGCTGCAGTATCTTATGTTGATTTCTCCTCTATATTATTTTATTACTGAAGAAATTCACAAAAAATATCTTTATCCCTTAGAGTCCCCTGCTTCTATAGCTTATTCCCTACTTGAAATTATAATGCTCTGCTGCTGTATCACCACTGCACCTATTCACGGTGCCGGCTACTTAGTGCGCCCATCATTAGGGCACCAAAAACTGTGGTGCAGAGGCACTTCCCCTCATAAACAGTAATTGGTGAAATTGTCCACTGGTGCCTTGACAGGCGCACACTACTGCTGATCCATTCTGAGGGTGGAAACTTACTTTACAGTCTGTTGTCATGAAAATAAATGAGATGTCACAAGCAGAGTATTATGACATCAGGTTGTAAAGAAGCAATAGGAGATGCTGAATTCTCAAGGCATAGCTGTCCTCATTTCATGCATATGTCCTCAGTAATACATAATGGGGATATGAAATACAGAGCTAATGAGAAAAATTAGCTGCTTGGGGTCCCTGGCCTGAAAGACGAAAAAACAGAAAACACAACTGGTTCCAATGGGAGCAAAATTCTGAGTCCATTCACTGTTTTGTTAACTCTTACTGGTAGTAGTCTGGATGAGAATTTGCCAGCTTCTCTGGGGCAATCTTTCCACAAACTCACGTGAAGACAATAGTTGCCATGTATGCTTCTTTCAGTTTGCCATGTCTTAACCGCACTTGCAGTGGCTGCCTGGAAGGTTTCCGTAACTGATGTCTGAGGTATCCTTTCTTTAATTTGGGCTATGCTCTCCTCCATAAGCCACTCCTCTGTGTGTTTCCAGGAAGCACTTGCCCATGTGGGAAAATATGAGAAATTGCAGGAGGCAGTAAAGCCTAGAGGTTAGAGCACCCAGCTATGAATCTGAGACCCAGCTGACCTGGGTTTAAAACCTGCAACCACCATTCGCATTCTGTGTGACACTAAATGAGTCATTGAACAAGACCCCAGGTCACACCAAGGAAAGAGTTTTTGCTAAGTGTGCCTTTTCAGGCCAAAAGACTAAAATAAATAAATAAAAAAAATCAAACCTCAATTGTTTAACTTCCTTTTTAGATCTTGGTTCCCCATGACATAACTTGGGGAACAGACCTACTGCTCTGCTCAGTGGTAGGCATGTCACCTCTCCATCAAGTTCTCTGGTGGCCCAGGATCCTGGGATGCATCTCTAGTCAGGACTCTGACCCACATGCCCATGGGTTCTAAGATGGCATGAAAGGAGACTCGGATACCTGGATATGTAGTGGTCCAAGCTTTATTTCTTCTTTTCACACAGGGTTGACCCCAGCTGGAAAGGGCTCTATAAGCCAGTCTCTGCTCATCACTCCCTTTCAGTGGAGCATGTCATTGGTGCAGTACTCCTGGTTTGGACTCAGTGATTATAAATACCCTGATTCATTCATTTATAGAGGACTCCCTGGTATGACATGACTCCTACATGGATATTAAACCCTAGAAGCACCTTGGTGGCAGAATAAAGTAAAACAGATCCATAGCTACCTTCTCGAGCCTTGCCATGCTCACACAGGTGATCATATTGCAGAGTCTTGCAGCCACCCAAGTCTAAGTTGCAGGCTGAGCCTTCTAGCCATCCCAAAAGGGTGGACTTACTGAAAGGTCCAGAGTTTAAGATTCACCAAGCTTTTATAACTACAACAAAAGGGTACAGAACTTCTGACATGATTGACAATTGGACTGCTATGCCTGCGGTTCCATGGACAAGCAGCCAGCGACTCCTTTTCCTGTGCTACATAAGCAGTTCCTCTGAGCCTCTCTCTCTCGAGCACTTTTTCTTTGCAGCTGGAGGCTCTGTTGGTCTGTCATTTGCAACCTGCTGGGTCCTGACACCCCCCACCTCACTGTGTTTTGGCTGTGCTTGTTTCTGCTGGACTTCTCTTGTCTGTTCTCCTACATTTGGTTTGAACTGTTTGCCTCTGGCTGTGTGCTCTTTGTGTTGCTTGTTCCCTGTTCTTCTGTGTTTGTGTGTTTTTGTTTTGTTTTCTTTGGGGGCTTCTGTTTTAAACTCCTTGGGCCTGATTCCATGATGCATGGCAGAACTCGTGGGTGTATGCGAGTTGCACCATGCAGACTACACTGGGACCCTGTGCTGTATTCCAAAACAGGCAGGGTCCCCTGTACTATGTTCTGCAACTTGCAGCAGCCACAGGCTAGCACCACAGGAATGGTGCAATGGACCAGGGCACTGCAAATCGTAGCCTGCAGATAACTGCCCTCACCCGGAACACCTCCGCAAGCACTTGGGGCATGGGGGGGCTGGCTGGGTGGCACTGGTAATCGGGGGCAAAGTGAATAATAGACTACAGGGGTCCTGAAATTTGGGGGCATGTCTGTGCAGGGGGCATGTTGGGCATAGCAAGGTGTTTCCGTGGTGCTGTGGGAGGCATCCATTATTTTGGCAGGATGGACACCCTTAGACCACCTCCTAGCTGGTCTAACCCCGTTACACCATTGCTTGTTCTGGAATGGCATAGCTGGGTTACGCAGCCACCCCTTCGGAATAGGGCGCAGTTACTGCAGTAACCCACCCTTGCACCATGCCGTTGTGGGCTGCAGGTGTATTGGGTGGCATAGCCCTGCTTTAGCGCAGCCTGCATTCGGCATGGTGGAAGCCCGCGACTTGGAATCACGACTTGTGTAATGCCTGGTACAAGGTGCAATTTGCGCCATCGGTTTGGCGTAAATTGTCTTACACCAGGCGAACGCCTTTTGTAAATGGGCCTCTTGTAATGGGCCTCTTGTATTTTGCTAATCCAGTGCTCATGCTACTTGCTCCCATTTATTTACAGTGCAACTGCAATCATTATCTGGGTGTTTCAGCACAAGCTGCTTCCTGCTGCTGCTCTCCATGCTATGCACCTTAATTGCTCAAAACTAGCTACTACCATGTCTGACCTATGTTAGGGTTCCACCACTCAATGCTTTATTCAGCTCCTCCTCAATTATTTTCTGGGGCATGCCAGACAAAACCATTCCATGGCACAGGGCCTCCCTACAGCCGATAGTCTCGCTCTGCACCTATCAAGTCCACATCTTGAGCATGCCTGATTTGGGAGAGGGTCCGTCTCACCTGGCCCATAGTTGGGAATGTCCTCTATCCAGGCCTGGCTTTAGCAGTTTGAGACTCGATGGCAGCTCCTGGTGTAGAATTCAAGACTAGCCATAAAGAGTGGTTACAACGATCTCCTTTGGCTCTAGTATTCTACTAGCAAGTCACCTTCTATACATTTTCCCTATGACTGCCTCTGGTTCACCTAGTTTTTAGGGCTGGTAGGCCAGGTGAGTGCCTCAGCAGTCATTGGTCTCCTCCTCTCATCTTGGTTGCCCCGATGTTGTAGAGCACTCTTGCAACCTTCCACAGCATTCCCGTTAGAGGGATTGAGTGAGAGCTTTGCCCCAAATTGGAATATTTTCCACTCCCCTTAATTCGGTTTCTAAATTGCAGCAGCAGAGCTGTCATTAAACAAAATATCCCAAGCCTGGAGGGAAGGCAATCTGGGCCTTGGATCCCAGAGATTTCCTCCTCAAAGGGTTTTCTCTCCTCCATGTCTCAGGTCATAAACCGTAGTTAGTGTTCCCTAGTTCCTTTAGGTAGGTTCAGTTGTTGGATGGAGGTTGATGGTTATCCTACTTGCCATTCCTCTCTCCTTAGGAGGCCCCTCAATCTCCAGTGCAACCCACTGTACTCATGCCATTGCTAATCTTCACATCTCATTACGTTATCAAGCTGCCTGGTGCCTAATCTACTACTATGCCTCACAGCTACTGATTGCTAACATGCTTTCACTACTATTTTTCTTTGAGGTGCTTCCTAAAGTTCCTTTAGCCAGGGATTCTCCCATGTCACCTCTAGATTGGAAACTCTCTTTGGGGTTGTTTGCCTTTGGTACCCTACAGGGTGGTAATTCCTATGGAATAGAAATGCAAATGCCCACAGCCAAGTAATACAGCTGCACAAGCATTACATCATACTGACTACCTAGGCCATTGAATTGGAAGGCTATGCCTGTGGTTCAATGGACAAGCAGCCAGCCACTCCCTTTCCTGCGCTACATAAGCAGTTCCTCTGAACCTGTCTCTCAAGGCACTTTTCTTATCCCCACCATCCTCCTTCCTCCTCCAGCAGCATTGTGTCTCTCCTTGGGATGCTTCCTAAGGTACCTTTAGCCAAAGGGAATCATCCTGGGCACCTCTAGGGGTGGAACCCTCTTTGAGGGTTCCTTGCCATCTAGTACTCCTACAGGGTGGTAATTCCTCTAGAATAGAGAAGCGCGAATGGCCAAAACCAAGTAACACAGTTGTGCAAGCATTACATCATAATGGCTGCGAGGCCATTGAACAACTAACTTCCTGAGCACAGAGCAACATTGTTTTATGAATACTGAGACACCAAAGCATTAACCCTACCAGTCCATGAGGAGACAGTGACATACAACACCTTCATGGAGGGAGTATTAACTGCCACCCCTCCTCCACAGAACATAGGCAGATCTCCTCCTTCCACCAAACACAAAGCAAAACACTGACACTAGACATGAAGGCTACTGCCATCTAGCCCCAAGATGACATCATGGACTGATGTCTGGGTAGAGGTAATCCTCCTGCTACACAGGTGTATTTCATCTCCAAATTCCCTTTACTACAAGGATGACAGCTCTCTTCCACAACCAAGCTGCAAGACTAGGGGAGCAGGTAGAAGGAAGCTGCCACTGGAAACTAAAGCTGAGGATAAAACAAGGATAAAAATACGGAAAATAAAAAAGGTTTGTATATAAATGTCAGCTGAGTCTATCAAAAGACACTAGTCTCACCCACCCTTGTTTTGATCAACACAATTCACAAAGAATTAAACATATACTACACAGAACAAGGAGTACTTAAGCTTGAGGCAATCTGACCTAAAACTGTCATTAACTGAAAATGTACAGCTAAACTCTACTCCTTCATAAAGAAGAATTATACTGGAGCATTTCATGAAGTTAAACTATTAAAATGACCACACAATATTCAAATGTCAGTTTAACTTCTGATCTAAGACTGGGTATAAGTGGCTGAACCATATTAAAGTTTAGTACAATGCATTTCTGTAACAGACAGAACCTTTCCAATAGCAGTACTGTAACACATTGCTCAAGGCAACCTCTGGATCCATATTATAATGATGAATTTCAAGCCAAATATGTTTTCCTTCAACTTCATATATCTAATCTGCAAATACTGCTGGAGTGAAGAAGGGTGTGCAGTTAGAGTGCAGAGGCTCTTCTATGGGAAGTCATGGAATTGACCAGACACAAATCCAGGCACGCACATCTTCACAGCCAGCATGTGGCATGCAGCATGCCATCCAAGGGTGTGGTCAGATACATGCATAGCCCCAGCATGCAAATGGTGATCCACCTTTCCAGTCCTTCCTCAGCACAGCTGCAAGCATGGTTGAGAACTGCACATTTTGACATAGTGTACAGACCTGACACACACCTTGACCATCACAATATGTACAAAGACCAGCCATTAAAGGGTCAGATGTGAGCCAGGTGCATGTCATCATGACTCACAGGCCACTCACTAGTGATTATATCACCAGCATAAAACTCGGCCACCTGGATACCGAGAATTACCATGGGGCACTCTCAAGTGGGGCCCTCCACACCTTCATAACAGAGGCAATCACAGCATACCCTTGTATGTATTTTGATAAAGTGTTACCACACTCTGTCACAATAAATAATTCATTGAAGGCCCAATTGTCCTTACTGCTGTTATTCCACCTCTGCTATCCTGTAATGAATTAATTTTGTATCTTATTTACTGTTACAATAATCCTTTGTGAAATCAAATCCCAAACCCAATGTTTTTAACTTCAAGTGAGGAATTTGTACCCCCAGTTGGATAGCCTAATCCATTACAGAGTAGCTGTATTATAAAATAAAATGTTTAAACCATTAGATTTATACAAATTTGCGTTTTAACTTTAGTATATTCTAGTTTTTTTTTTCTTGCTGTTAATCTACTAAATTTTGTAGATAATGCACTGATTATTTCACTAAGTATTTCAAAATGTGCCTGACTCTCTCCTGCTGAGCCTTCACTTGCTGTTTGTGACATCACAGTTTGCTGGCATGGTGAGCACCATGGTGTCATAAACAAAGACACTATGAGGTAAATAGGAAGATACAAATGCGTTTTATATAGACTTTTGGATAGACTATCAGAATGTGTTGTAAACTTTGTAAAGGAACACTGAAAATGAAAATGTATTCTCTAGTAAATTGTAATATCTGAAATATCATATTTGTGAAAGTACATACTGAAGTGTAGAGCTGCACTTTAAGTGCTTCCATACCATACAGATTTCACATTGCAAGGCAAGCTTTAAGTTGACTTGTGGTTTTCACATCAGGGGTTCTTCCACACAGGGCAGGTTGAAGGGTGGTTTGCAACCAGTCCCTTTCTGGCTGCTTTCACTCGTACCTTTGTAGTTCTCTCTTATCTGTGAGGGTGGTTGTTGATAGCTGGGATCAGTCTATCCTCTGCTGCCAGTCAGGCCTCTCTTGTCTTTAGGAATCCATGGCTTATCTCAGCTTCACAGGGCAACTGCTCCTGTGGTTTTATAAGGAGATCCACCCCAGTCAGCATGTCCTGGTATCAAGTCCTGAGTGGTGGCAATGACCAATACTGGCTGTGGTACTAATTTGGTGTTTCCAGTTGCCTACTTTTCTTTCACACTGCAGCAGGAAATCTGCTTCTCTGTATCTCTGGCAGGGTCTGTCTCCTTCAACAGTTGTGATCAGATCTTGCTGAACCTTAGAGCTGAGTCTCTTCCAGCTGTACAAGTCTACAGTCAGCTTCCTGTCCTAGCCATGAAACCCAGACAGGCCTCAGATGCTGTGGCTCCAGGTAACAACATTATCTTTTAGCTGTTCTCCTGGCCCTAGCCAGATGTAAACTAAATCAAATGCAGGAACAGCTCCGCTGTTCATTAGGGAAATAAGGTGTCCAGCTTTCTGTTAGTCCATAGAGCTGTCGATCAGGCTGGGCAGTGATGGAAGTCTGTCACTCAGCACATTATTGGTCATAAACTTGTGCAAGAACTCAGGACAGTCCTCCTGTGTGCCAGGAGCTCGTTGTAGCTCCCTCTCCAGGCTCTACAGTCTTGCTGGCTGCATTATGCCCCTGACCTCTGGTTGCTGTGGTAGTGGGTGTCAAGGGCACACATACTGTAATGTCCTGCATATTGATGGGGAGGCAACAGACCCAAGTCTTAGTATTACAAGTCTCCTAATGTTTTTTCACTTTTTATTTTTGCAATTTTACATTTTAAATAACATGTATAGTGAACACATATTAATGTACTGTAAACAGAAACAGTAATTCTTCATATAACATCACCAGCATGTCTGTTCTGATCTTCAGAAAGCTACAATAAGATATTTATAATACGATATACAGTCCAGTAGAAACTTCCAATTAAAGACAATGGGCTCAATTTTCAAAGATCAGAGAATGAAGCAAGCTGCTTGCTCCAGAAGAGAATGCCAAGCAGCAAACTGCATCAAAACTTGTCAGTTCTGATTTTGTAACACTGCAGGCATCAAAAGCAGAACTGTCTGCCTATAGTAAACTTGCATCAAACTACATCAAAAAATTGAGGTGCTATGTCACAATGGGGCTTGTATCAAAAAATGACTCACCATCCCTTTTTTTGGATTTTCAAAGGTGGAAGCTGTTGACACTGCACTGAAGATGCATGCCACTGTTTGACCAGCAAGAGCTGGTCTAACCGACACTGGAGCATATAAAGGGGGTAGATTATGTAGCAGGTTGATTATAGAGCCAATATTCCCTTGTGGGACTAGTTTAGAGCATTTTGGGGCTTAACATGCCATTGTCTTGGCCATTTCATCTGACATATTCTTTTAATGCAGCTTGAGTCAAAGGGCTCAATTCTCAAAGCCCAGAACGACACAAGGTGCCTGCATCAAACAGAATTGATGCAAGGGCACCTTGCATCAAAACTTTGTGGCAATCCCATTTTCAAATGCAGGCTGCATCAACATCGGGTGCCCTTGTGTCAGACTGGCCCTATGCCCATCCTGCACCAGATATGGAAGTGCACCTTGGCAGAAGGGGATGGTGGCAGAACCCACTGCAACATCCCACTTATGGATTCTGGATGGCTTGTAACTGCCATGGGTTGTGCTGGTGCTTATTCCCATGTGCCAACACCAACCCTAGCTGGCATCTCTGGCCACCACTCAAGAATGTAATATTGAGCCACTTTAAACCATTGTTGGCACTTTTGGGCTATGTTCAGTAGCACCTTGGGATCAGCTCCATGCCCGCCCACTTGTTGGTTTGATCATTCCATTCTAAAACATACAAAGGGAGATGCAAATGTGATAGTTTGAACCATCATCACTGATCTGATACATTTTCTTCACTAGTAAATAGTAATCGTTTATTCTTGGAAGTCAAGAAAATGATAGTCCAGTTGAGCTGAGGCACATTTACAATGGGGTCCATCATGTATACATCCATTACACAATCAATATCAAAAACTTTATACAAAACATTATTAATACATAGTTACATATCATGATTACATAATTTGTGACAAAGTGCAAATTGTTGAAGACTTAAAACCAGAAACATATTATAAAAGCTACCTAGTAAACCTTTTTCTTTATAGACACAGCAACTTTTTGGCAGTGTAAATTCTCTTGTAAACCAAGCTTTTATCATATTCCAATAAGCTCTTCCTTTGCTTTTAAGAGTTGTGGTAGTTCATTCCTATCTTTGGGTTCAGGCTAACAATTTTCAAATTCCCTTTAGTTGTTCTTAACATTTACCATGAACCTGAAATAAATTATTTAGGTAGGTTGGAGTTTTGTGAAAAGATTTTGATATGTTAAATATAGAATATGTAAGCGCCTACATTCGGTCAAACTTATCCATGCCAGTGACTGGTACAAGAGGCAATGGTGAGTTAACCAAGAGGCATCCAGGATGAAATGGGCTAACCTATTGCATAACACATCCTGCTTGTCCAGGTCCTCCTGAAGCCCCCAAGCAGTGTGGTGGCTAACTCTGGACACCTTTTGAAACAATGACTAGCAGATTTTGTGCTCCAGTGTCAAGTGAGGCTGCATGACCCTCCCACAGCTTGTAGTAATCTTCTCCGTGCACCTTTTATTTAGCACATGGGAACAGTTGTGACAATCTGTGGCAGTTTGGTGCTAGGACCCCACCTGCATGAAAATCAGGTGCAGGATCCATGGTGAACTGGGCCCTGAAGCAAACTGCTGTTTGTCACATCTTGCGTCGATGTAAGGGCCACTTTGAAATTTGTGCTCAAATTCTCACCTCAGGCATTGTCTTTTGATGCAACTTGCATCATTGTCCCCTTAAGCATCACTCATTTTTGACTAAGCTTGAGTCCTTCTCACCCCATGCATTTTGACTTATGTAATTCTCTCCACATGTGATGTATTTTGATGCAATGGACCTCTTGCATCATTCTGAGAACTCTGCCACACAGAGCACTTTTCTTGCAAAATATGGTGCACAGTATTTGGTGCACCAGGATTTGATGCAAGTTGGTTGTTTGATGTAGAACTCCAAGAAGGGCTGCACTCAAAGTACACATGCACAAGCAAAATTGCTGCAAATGCCAATTTAATTCCAAAGTTGGAATACAACACAGGTACAGAATAGCTCAGCCAGAAGCCCTGTTCTTTAACCATCATATGCCATATCATAAATCACAAGGGTTGAATAGAAAATACAAAATCACACATGCCCCCACAATGCAAAGCATCATGGGCTGTATATGCAAATCACCACAGAATGTTATGCTGGTCCAACTTTAAGCAGAATTACTAGTATAAGGCGATTGAATTTCAGTGCTTATAGTTATATTTCCATGATGGGCTTATCAAGGAAGTTGAGATCAGACAATTTATATCCTGTGTCAGCACATTCATTGACTACTTATTGTGGTGTTCATGCCCCAAATTTATATAGGAGTGACTACAAGACAACTGAACATTTGTATCCAAGAACACTTAAGGGACATTAAAAATAAGGATCCCTCAAGTCCAGTAGCGGAACATTTTAATCAATATCAAGACAGTAATTTAAACTGTCTTCAATTGATGGGCACTGAACAAGCCAGTGCAGACAGACGTGGGGGGAAAGGGCAAATAAGTTACAACAAAGGGAAATATTTGGTTTTTTTCCTTAAATGCCTTTGTCCAGTAGGCTATAATGCAGAAATGAATATTAAACCTTATCTGTAAATGTTGACCCAGTATGTACAATTTTACTTTGGTACAGAATGTATGAGAATTTCTGTTAATACTGACCCTAATTTCTTTTTTCCTTTCTCTCTTTTTTCTCCTAGGCATACACAGTGTTTAGGTTTTAGTGAGTGCAGGCACTAGCCCACTATACTTTGGATTGAGACTCACTCCCTCTACCTTTTGCCTGTGAAGCTCTGCTTTGACTCATATAGTATTCTAAAATTTTCTTATCCACTCATCTCTTTCCATACTGTTATTTAAATGGTAAAAACCTGTCTTGATCTCTGTATTCCTCTCCACCATGTAGTTATTTCTCCTTTTCTGTCAAAAAAACCCTCTGCCCCCTCCCATCTATTCTTATGACCTGCTAACTTTCAGTATGGTACCAGTTTTGTAGAAATTGATTTAAATGTGTCACAGGATTTTGATGTTTTTATTTATTTCGTTTTTGAACCAAAAATAGGTTGCATGTATAACTGGCATAATCCTAAGGCATAAGATATTGTCCTTTTTTTTCATTTTAAGATGATCAATTGATAATATTATATTTTGTTCTGTGATTTAAAACGGTTATGCACCTACTGTGTTTTGTTATTATAAAGTATTCATAGGCATTTAAACTCTTTTGTAACTTTAGCAACTATAAGCATTGAAATTGATATTCCTTATACTAGTAATTTAATCCTTGTGATTTATGACACGCATGCAACATCATCAAATGGAGTGTATTTAAATGATACATTGGTGTTATCCGAGTCCGCCTCTGAGGAAGACCTAACACTTGAAGTGCAGGGGTTTCTAGCTGAGGTATTCTGTACCTGTGTTGTATTCCAATTTTGGAATTAACTTGACATTTGCAGCAGTTTTGCTTGTGTGTGTGTATTTTGGAGTGCAGCACTTCTTGGAGTTCTGAACATGGCTTGGCTGCCTTGACTTGCCCCCACCTCTTCGATTGCAGTCACGAAGACTTTTTGTTTTCTCGTTGTTTGATGTTCCTTGCATCGGTCTAAGGGCCTTTGAAAGTCCTGTCCAGTTTATCTAAGTTAATCAGACATTTATAAGTACAGAACAAAATGTATTTTATTAATTTTCAGTAGTACAGAAAATGTATTCAATGCCAGCAACATTCAGAAGATGTGGGATCCACAGACCCACAGTGTTAATTAAAGATAATAATCAACTGGGTTTTGGGCAGACTGGGTGGGTCTAATGGTCCTTATCAGCCTTCAGTTTCTATGGGTCCAAAGACCTTCCTTTTCCCCAGTCAACATTTTAAACTTTAGTGATGATACAACTTAAGGTTATATTCTCTCTTTAGGTAATTATATAAGGCAGACAATGAATTTACTGCAGCAGTATTATATCTTGCTATACAGTTCAAGTATACCTCTAAAGGTTATAATTAACAAAAGAATGTTGAAAGAAAACAATGGAAAACATTTTAAAGATAGATCAGTTTATATGTTCTGTTGCAGTGGGTGTTCTACTTCTGCTGGTGGTTTCTCAACTTGGGTCAAGTTAAGACAGTCTAAGTCAAATAAATTAAATACTTTTGCCAGTTACAGAATCAATGTCAGAGGCAGATTCTGTTGATTTTGTACTTGCAACAACTTTCTCTAATTCCTGCTGTCAAATAAATGACTTCAGCGGGTCTTCTTCAAAAGATTTTGGTGGTATCTTTGAACACACGTAGGTTGCCTCTTCAATCTTGAATCTTTTACAATATTACAAAAATCTCTATTTTCTTGCTGTGTTACAGGAGCAAGATCTGGTAAATAAAAATGTTAGACCTTTAAACACATATAAACCTTTAAGGTGGTCAGATTTGATTATTAGCTCTCTGTCCAAAGACTCCTAACATATGTCAGCTAAGTTTCCTGGCATTGTGCACATGATCATGCTCGAGTCTCCATTCCAGTTAGGCTTTTGGTGGGAATTCCTAGTCCAGACTGAGCATCAGTTGCATGTAGCTATTTGCAGCAGGATACCACCTTGATGTGAGGTAGAAGTTGCACTGTATGTGTCACTCAAGTGCTGAAGCTATCCTGCACTCTTTTCCTCTCTTCTAGTCCCACTGCAAACTCCCCGGGGACCTGAGAGCACTACCACAGGTTGAGTGATTGAGCATGAATGCCAGGAGCCCACGCAATCCCCCACACCAGGAGATTACAAGTGTGCCAGTTGTTGACTACCAGTACCATTTTACCAGATGTGCACTCAGTACTATATTTCCAGGTGAGCTCCCTTTTCTACAGTCTAACTGTGTGAGAACCATTGCAAGCATAACTGTACATGGCTCTGCATAATAAGCTTCTCGAATTCCACTGGACATTGTCCTTGCTAAGGTAGAGCTGTATGGGCACCACAACAATGTCCACATGTGCACAATTAGTACATGCCATTATTAAAGCCTGAAATGCATAGTGTATTGTATTATCTTGGTCACTTCCATTAAAAATGTGCTGCTGTTGACAAGGCATGTGTCAAGTTCCTGGGTCAAAGCATATTGCCAAAGCCTAGAGCAGTCATAGCTTTTGTCAAGGCTACACCCACTGATGCTTTAATATGGGTGACTACTTGGTGCATAGACATACAGCACTGTGCATGTGTGACAACTGGTTCACTATGCCATGTGCATGGCATATCTGTGGTGAAAGTGGTTACCTAATTCCCACCATAGCAGCACAGACCAGTTACAGCACAGTGCACAGTCTATGTGTATTAATGGCCATGTATATCTCAAAGTGTTTGAAATGCTTACCTGTACATATAGTATTGTTGCTGTATTACCTGTAAACTTGTGTACCCTGTTTGTTGCCCTGCTTCTGCATGTGCTGTACATGCACCCCTATGTATGTATTATTTTTTTTCAAACTGTTCTCTCCGGGGTCATGACTGAAAATAGGCATTGTCATGCCTAGTGCACCCACCTGGTTATCAAAAGCAAATAAATAAATAAATGTGTTCAGCATGCTTATGATGTATTTTACATGGCTGGGTAGGACAGGTGGCACACTACGGTGGTTGCCTTGGATGGTGAGTCATGTGTTTTGCAATATTCATGAGCATCTGATATGAATTAAGTTGAGGAAGCTGAGGAATGGCCAAGGCTTTAACATCAATTTGCAAGACGCTACCACCACCACCATGGGGCAAACATCCAAACATTTCTGGACTTCTTCAGGGACACCAGCAGTGTCAATGAGGTAAGGCAGCACAGACAGGAATAGTGGAAGAGGTGAACCGTGAGGGTATCCCCCAAAACCTTTCCGTCAATCAATAGTCTTGTGAAGGCCAGGTGTGGGCACAACTATCTACCCTCACATCAAACTATAAAAATTCTACCCAGCACAAAAGGACCCACAAATTCTGCCACAACTGCTGCTTGCTGTCTAATCATGGATCCTACACCCACATCAGACTGCTGGTAGTTCCACCCAGTACCCTCATTTAATGTATAACTCTATGGTCTCAACTGCAACTCAACAACAAGGACCCTGATTCCTATTTACCTTGTTTTACTCAAATCCATATTTATTTAAAATTTAATTTCCCAAGCTGACCCTCTATCTTTAAGGAGCTTTAGTCTGGGAGAAAAACATATTTCTTTATTTTAACTATGGATTAGGTTGTGCAGCAGTCCAAGAAAATTTCAATTCCACCTCCTCTAACAAAATGATATGATAATCTTTTTCTGGTACCTTTTCCCACTCCACCTGGGCTAACCCATGTCCTGATCCTCCATGAGTTGCCCTACAGTGGAGTCCTTGAGTTGGTTTCCTCCCTCCCACCTCCTAAATCTAGTGTAGTGGAGAGTCTGCTGCTCATTAGCCATGAGTGTCATTCATTCTGCTGCCATCATGCTGTCAGGTTATCTTTGAATGCACCCTTATTGGAATGGATGTAGGAGTGTTCATTCAGGATTCACCTGTCTCCCGTATTATGTTTCATGCATGTTCTGGCTCATAGTGCATCTGTGGAGAAATGTGTAATGCAGGCCCCTGTCATGGCCTTCTGCTGCAGAATATTTGAATGAATACAGTAGGTCCAGCCAAAGTTACAGAACTCAAGCATGCTTTGCTGCTGTACCCCCACTCCATATACATGCAATTTCCATTGCTCACCTCTGTGCAAATGTAATGTCATTCTTACTCCCCATACACATGCAGTGCCACCACCCACACACATACACTGTTACTCCAGGTACCCACCCATATGCTCTCCCAGACTCACCACTGCACGTGTACTGGCAATCTCAGACCCTCCCACACATACACTCTGAAAGCCACAACACTGTGCATACATTCTCTGTCCACAGAAACCCCAGACACATGCAATATCACCTCAGACCCCAAAGAGATGCAGCTGAGTTTTACTTTGCAGTGAAGTTGGGAACTTTGCACTTCCTGTAGTGGGGCATAGTTTTCATGACTTTAGACCACGTCAGTCATGAGGTGACGTTTTTGTCCCAGCTGGTGACTGGCACAGCTCTCTCTCTCCACCCTGGCTAGCTGTCGTCTATTGAATTAAATGGTGCATGTAGACATTAGGTGGGGAGACTGAATATTTAATATGATAAACAGATGGTTGTCATACTTTTACTAGTCAGTTGCTATACATATCTATGGAATGTCAACAGGACTGGGAAGAGGAAGTATGTCTGTTCAGAAGGTGGGAGGACTAGTCAATTACAGTTTGAATGGTCAGAGTGTGGTAGGAGAGGACAAAATGTGACTAAATGGGTGGAGGGATGGTTATTTCACCTTTCAGGCTGTTTCTTTGAAACAAAATATGCATGTAGTTGCTCTTTAGTTGGTGAAGTGCCAGTACACATAGTCTTTGCCTGGCAAACACTACATGAAGTATTACTTTACTCAAACTGAAATCAGAAAACTATGCTAAGTATTTCACATAGGGTAGTTTCCTGACTTCACACATTTCTACCCCAAACAATTGCATACTCACCCCTAGACTGCCCACGCATGTAGTCAGACCCCAAACTTACATTCACTGGCACCCACAGACCCTGTCACATGCACTGTAACCAGCAGCCCTCCATCACGTTCACAGACCCTCCACACACACACATGGACTGTCATCTTCAGGCCACCCTAACACACTCACTGTCATCCATATACCTCCCCATGCATTCAATGTTATCATTTCCATTGCTTAAGACAAAATGTTCTCTTCTCCTCAGGTTATTATTCTCTGTACCACCAACAAAAACAAACATTACAACACTAAAACTACACAAGCAAACATTGTTCTGTTTCACCAACTCTTGTTTCCTAAAGCTAGCAAATAAATCCTCTAAAAGTCCACTTACCCTTGAAACATTCTCCTATATCTTATTTAGAGGAATTTAGAGCTCTGCTACACAAACCATGTATACAATGAAGGGGCATTGTCAGTTGCTTTCCTTCCTCAAGGTCTCAGAAGGCCAGTTTTAACCAAATCCTAGTAAACATACAATTTATTTGGGTTTGTTTTACATCATTACTTTATCTCTGTGCTAATACAGCAGATCTGCACTGCTTACATGGTGCTTAAGCCACAGCTATTTATAACCTGCATAGGTCAGTTTGATGTTTACTGTGACCCTGATGTTTGACATGATCCAAAACCAATGAAAACCAGTCAGATTCTGCCTTTAGAGATTCGTTGCACATTTTTTTATATTCTAATGTACTAAACAGAAGTTAAAACGAGAAAGAACAAAAATGCCTGTATTTAATGAGTGTTCACATTTAATCCTTTTTGATTAAAATAGGGCCGTTTCAGACCTAGGGTTTTTCTCACCCCTATAATCTCTTTATCACTACTGGAGCCATTCAGTCTCTAGGGTGTTTGTTTATTTACAGGAACTGCACTATACTTAACTGCTCATCAGAAAGATATTAGAGTGCAAAAGAAGTCGTTTCCATTTTAGCCATCAGGTTTGCCTCGGGTCCATGCTATATCAAATGAACTTAATTAACTGCTTCACACTCCTCCTTTGTTAAGCAGTAATTGCTTAAAATGGGTTTCTGGACATTATTAGGCTAATTACAACTCATGGAAACTACTCTTATTGGATTATTAGATCAAACAATTGATGCATTTTCATTTGGTCAGTAAACACACTTTTCAGTCTGTTGGCTTGCTAAGGTCGATTTTCAAAGGGCATTATAATAACTCCTGCAGGCACACTGCTTTCAGTGGTGTGAAATAAGCAGCAATGCACAGCAGCTGGGACAACAAGCAACCTGGTTGACAGTTTCACCAAAATACCTCAAACTGGGACCACATCAAAACAACAGTGTTTTCTATTATAGTGCTGAAAACAGAACTGCATCATGAAGTTTAAAACAAATGGAATACATTCTATTTTTCTTTTCAGAAAGAAACAGTGATGAAGACTGCATGTATAGTAGGTGACATTTAATCAATAATACATGATGGGGTTGTGTTATATTTAAGGAATAAGCCAGCATATGCTATGGTTTAAAGGATTTTGATGTTCATTGCAGGGACCTGATTTTCAAAGGGCCTGGAATGGCCCAGTGACATCCCTGTACACAAGTTCTTGGTGCAGAGAAAATACCTGCACCAAAGAAAATGCTATTTTCAGCATTTTATGCACACAGGCATCATTTTTCTTTCCTGCAGCTGCCTAAAGAATGCTAAGTCTGTCTGACATAACATTTCCCACTGCACAAATGTGACCAAGCTGCTGTAAGTTGTGGAAAGACTACAAAAAGATAACCTTTTGAAACTTGAGTACATATAGGAAAAAATTGTAGTTTTGCAGGAAACCTCCCTTGCATAACTTTTTTTCCAGTGTGCACGATTTTCACACTTTGAAAATCTGACCACAGGGGCATAAGAACACAAGGCCAAATGGCTATGGCCTTACAGCCCTGGGTGTGCATTAAAATAATTTCTGCTACAGCCCAGAGTGATATATTTCACTCATAAAGGGCATTTTAAGGTTGTAGTTTTATGAAATATGCAGAAACATGATTGTTTGGAAGCAATCTAGGCAGTGATTTCATTTTAAGGAACACAATGCCTAAAATAATCTCCGTTAACAGAACTGTGACAGATTCTGATTGCTTTATGTGTAACCCCCACCCCCCCCACCCATGGGCTTACCTCGGGAGCTGCCCCACACCACCAGATGTCACTGCTGTGCACCCCTCTCCTTTCCAGCCCTAATGAACTCTGACTGCATTGAGGGGACACATTAGGACTGAAGAGGGAGCGGAGACTTATGGCACACAGTGTTATAATAGCAAGTGGCTCCATGCCAACATAATATTCTGCCTATAAACCTGTAAAGTGAGAAATTTAAAAGTTGTATTAAAATACCTAGTTGCAGAGCATACTAACATACTATGAAGCCAGCAGATTAGACCCTATAGTCTATTGAGTCTGCTTGATGGTCAGTGCCTTCCCAGGGCATCGCTTTTAGCCCTCTCCTCCCTAACAAGGTCCCCCATTCTCCAGCAGGGCTCCTGGATATACTCTCCTCTATACCTATCCCAGCCTTTCTTGAACCCCTCCACAGTTGTAGCAGCCACCAACTCCTGGGCAGTGCATTCCAGGGCTCCACTACCCTCTCAGTGAAGTAGTGTCTCTGTTTCCCCTAAGTCTCCCCGTCCAGCTTCATTGAGTGTCTCGTGGCCCCACCTCCACTCAGCAAGCACCCTCAAGGCTTACTTTATTCCTTCCTTTGAGATATTTGAAGACCTCCATCATATCCCCCTGTTCTTTCTTTCCTCCAGTGAGTACATGTTGAGCTCCTCCAGTCTCTCCTCATAGGGCCTTTTCCTAGCCCCAGAACCATCCTGGTCACCCTCCTCTGCACCCTCTCCAGTAAAGCAATGTCTCTTTAAGTAGGGATGCCAAAACTGCATGCAGCATTCAAGGTGTGGTCTAACCAGGCAATTGTACAGTGGAAGGAGCACTTCTACTCTTGATGTTATCCCCTGGCTATGCACCCCTAAATTTATTTGCTTGGCTGCAGCCCTTCTACACTGCTCTGAGTTATTCATTTTGGAATCCACCATCACCCCAAGGTCCTTCTCCCCTAGAAACTTGCAGTTCCTCCCCTCCAAGGTGTATACATGAGCTGGGTTTCTGGTCCCCAGGTGCAGAACCCTGCATTTTCCAGCATTAAACTTTAGCCTGGCTTGTGACCATCTCCCCAGATTCTCCAGGTCCTCCTGAGTGCCAGCTTCTCCTCCCCATTCACCACCACCCACAGTTTTGACTCATTGGCAAAGAGACTCATCCGCTCCTGATACCACTTCTGATGTCTGAGATATAGGTGTTAAAAGGAGAGGGCCCAGTACCGACTCCTGTGAACCCCACTAATGACTTTCCTGGAGGATGAGACCTCCACCCACCCTCATCCTCTGTACCCACCCTGCTAGCCAGTTTCCTATCCACCTGACCATCTTCTCCCCAACCCCATATCCACTCAGCTTCCCCAGTAGCCTGGGATGTGGCACGAGTCAAATGCCCTGCTGAAGTCCAGAAAGAGGACATCCACTGGCCAGCCCTGATCCAGTGCACTCATCCCTCCTTCATAGATCTCCACCAGGTTGGTCTAACAAAGCCATGCTGGTGATTGTCTAGGTGACCCCATGTCTTCAGAACCCCACCAGCCTCTCCTTCAAGATGACCTCCATCACTTTGCCTACTAACACATCAGGCTAACTGCCTATAGTTACCAGGCTCCTCTCACGAGCCACCCTTGTGTATAGACATGATATGGGCCATCCTCCAGTCATGAGGCACCCACCCCCAGCTGCAGGGAGGAGTTAAAAGGTTCACCAGGGTGTGGCCAGGGTATCAGCCAGCTCCTTAAGCACCTGGGATGGATCCCATCTGTGCCTGGTGCTTTATCCTCTTAAGGCCTTGAGGGCTTCCCACCCTCCCACTGGGATTTCAACATCCATTTCCCACTTCATCTGCCAGTCCCCTTTCCTCTCCCTAGTCATGCCACCCCCATCCTCCTTGGTAAAGACCGAGGCAAAAGGCAATTTAGTACCTCCACCTACTCCACTCACCCTTCTTCCCATCCTCAGAATTCTAATCTGCCCTTCCTTTTTCTTTTTCCTGATACACCTGAAGAACCCTTCCCTTCTAATCCCCAGTGCTAACATCAGCTCCACCCCCACCTTGGCTGACCTTACCACCCTGGTGACCTTCCTGGCTACCTTATCATTACTCCCTTTGGATATAGCCCACGAGAATGCTTGTATCAGCTATAAGCAGCCTTTTTTCCCTCACTGCATACTGGACCTCCTTGTCCACCAGCTCGGCCTCTTAGCTTTTCCCACTTGTGTCTCTCCTCTTGCAGGCCTTGGTAGCCTCCAGGAGCCCATTTTAATAATTTCCCACTGGGCCTCAGTGCCCATGCTTGGCCTGATCTCATCTAGATAGTCCCTAAGGATCCGGCTCCAACTTCCAAAGTCCGCCTCTAAAATCAACCACTGTCATTCTTGTGTGTTCTACCACACCCCTAGTTCAAGGAGAACCAAACCATGGCGTGATCACTTCCTGCCAGTGGGTCCCAACAATTAGATCCCTGATGAGCTCACCGTCCTGACAGGACCACATCCAGGATACGCCCTCCCTCATCGACTCAGTCACCAGCTGAGCAAGGAATGCATCCTGGCAGATGTTCAGCAGGCACTGCTCCCTGCCCAATGAGGATGACATAGTTCCCCAGTCTGCTTCTGGCACACCAGGTCTCCAAGCCACAGTTTTGCCTCTCCCCTACCACAGTGGTCACTAAGGTTAGCCGCCAGACCTTGGTCCTGTTCCTCCCCTGCCTTGGTGGTCTATATACTACCCCATCTTCACCAGTTTGCCCCTGGAGCCTGCAGGGTGACCCAAAGAGCCTCCACCTGATCCCCACTTCCTCAACCTTGCTTATCCCTATGCCATCCCTAATAATAAATGCTACCCCTTCCTTCCCTCCACCCTGTCCCTTCTGCACATGGTGTACCCTAGTAGATTTAGGTCTCAATCATGTCTGGAAGTGGCTCAAGTTTCTGTGACAGCTGCCACATCCACCCCTCCACCAAGAGTGCCTGAAACTCTGGCATCTTGTTTCCCATGATCCTGATGTTTATCAGGACCACCCTCCGACTTACCCTCTTGCTCCTCCCTGCCCTGAGGTCTCTTGCTCTGCCCTACAAGGACCCCTCATCCACTATCAGGTGCTCCTACCCTGCCCCCTCCCCTCCATCTCTGGGAAAAGGCCAGGGCCTCCTGGCCAGGCCTGCCAGGAACCCTCCTCCCCCGTCACAAGTTTAAACCCCACCTGGAGTGGATGAATTCTGCCAGTCTAGCTGCAGGACCTCTTTTCCTCAGGGCTGAGGTGGAGTCTGTCCTCACATACAATTCCTTGTCCTCCCAGTCCCCCCACCCCACCCATACCCTGGCCTCACACTATTCACCGAGCCATACATTTACATCCCTTATTTTTGTTTATTTTCCACACTGGCCATTGGCACCAGTAGTATCTCTGAGAAGGAGACTGAGCATCCCATGTCCTGACAGACCCTGGCCAGCTCCCTAAACCTAGCCTGAATCTCCAACCCACTGTTCCCTCATATCATTTGTACCTAAGTGCACTAATATGTCAGGGTGCCACCACACCCCACGCTTAGAAAATAGACCAAATATTTTCCCTGATGCACCATCAAGCCAGATATACTCCTGGACTTAACACCACAGGAATCCCCTCCCCTCTGCACCTGATCCCCTAATCATGGAGTCCCCCAGGAGAAGCACTCTTACCGCCTCCTTTCCTTAGACCTGCTCTATATCCCGCTTGCCCCCCCCCTTCCCCTCCCTGCAATACCATGCACATCCTTCCCCTCTTGCCAAATTCCAACCCATCCCTCCCACTTCAACACTTATCTCTCACTGACCTGACCTCTTTGTCCTCTTCCCTTCCTGCTATAGCACTCTGTCCATTCCCATTCCTCTCCTGTGAGCAAGGCCCCCCACCCAGTTCTTTCCTCCTCACTGACCTGTCCAGCTCAGCCCTTTCCTTCCCTGGCTATGTCCGGGATCAACCCCATATCTCCCACAGTAGCAAGGCCCCCACCCCTGCTCTTTTCCCTGTCAGATCTGTCCTCCACCTCCACTACCCCTCCTCCTACTGCACCCAGACCCGACTCAGTAGTTCCCCAAGGAACATGGGACCCCCACCCCACCGGGAACTGCACTGGCCCCCTTCCCTTCCTTCCTCCTCTGCTCTGCCTCTCTCTCCCTCCCTGCATAACCATGTCCCCCATATTATACCCAGTTCGTTTACTAGTTCCCTCCCCCTTGGCCTCCACTGCAAGCTCCTCTTCCTTGTCATCCCTCCATTCCCCTGTGATCTGACTCCCATTTCTGCAGCGCCAGCATCCTCTGTATCCTGTCCCCCCGAGACTCTATGCCTGGGAGCTCCTCCTCCCTACATGCTGAGCCCATTTCCATCCCCTGCTTACCTGCCTCCAGAGGATCCTCCTCCTCCTCATGTTCCTCCTTACTTGTCAGTGTCAGGTGTGAATCTGTTATTATACTCTATGCCATTTGTCCAGCCACCCCTGCTGACTCCACACCCCCTATCAGTTCTCTTTTTCCCATACCCTGATGCCCTTTCCCTATCCTCTTGTCAGGCCCCTGTTTCTTATTTCTCCTAACATATTGCCAGTCCCCTGGTCCTTATATTGCTCAGGCCTCCCAACCCATGCCTCCTGGTGCTCCCTCCTTCCTCCGTTCCACTTCCACACACCCCAGTTTGGAAGCGCAGTCCCCTGCCCTCATGCCATCCTTCTCCTGTCTGTTCCCTCCCAATTTTGGTGCCCCACCTGAGCCCACTCACCATTTTACCACTTTACCCCTACTGCCCCCAAACCACCACCTCACAGAGCCACCCTCCTTTTCGCCCTTCCCATCACCCGCCTTAGCCACTTGACCTCCTCCTCAGATGTGCCAACCATTGGCACACCATACAACCATCCTTTCCTCCACGCCCAGAGCTAGCACTATGGTCACCCACATCCCACACACCCCACTACTCCTTCCAAAATACCAGCCTGCATGGTCTGTGACCCTGCCCCATCTCTCTCCCCTTCGACTTCCCCATCCCCACCTTTTCCTAATCAGTGCCAGATACATCTGAACCCCCACTGATGCCCGCTTGACCAGCTACCAAATAAAGACTGCCCTTACAGATGTAAACTATCCATGCACAGCAAAACACAGATACAGGCCCCTGTAAATGACAACCCCAACACAATCTCACTCAATGCTTGCATGCCCCACCTCAGAGTTCACTCCCCGCCAGTCCAGCTGCCATTCAGTTTTTGGTTTGTAGTGCACAGCCCTTTTTGCCTGGTTGCTTGCCCTGGTACTGCTCCTTCTTGCCTGGTTGCTCACCCTGGCCCGCCTCCGTGCAGCCAGGAAGGCTCCCTGCTCCACCGCTTCTTCCAAAGGGGCCTGCCCAGCTCCTGCCTCACGCCTCCTTCCCTAGCTCAGAAAGCACAATTAGAATTCCATGTCCCTTGGGCCTATCACAGGTCTGTAGACTGCAGGCTCCTCCCACCTCCCGCATTTACATAGCAGTCGGGTTGGGGAGGATGGGGAGACGAAATCCTGCCCCTCTGCTGCTGCAGCCAATTGGCTGTCGGATCCTCTCTCATCTGTTCTGTCTGGCCCACCGATGCAAGCCCACTGCCAGCCGACCTCAGCTTTCTTAGGGCCTCCAACCTGCAAGTCCTCCCAGACCAGTTTCCCTCTGTTTTCAGCCACCACTTCTTCCAGGGCTGCCAACTGTGAGCCCCCAATCCAACAGTGCCCAGCACAACGCACAGCTTCCTCAGCGAGTTTGGAGTAGCAGCACAGTCATGTGTTTTTAAGACTTTGCTGCAACTCCAAAACTCACGCCACTGGCTCCAGTTGGCTGAAAATCCTGCCCCTCTGCTGCAGCAGTTGAATTGGCTGCTGGATCCTCCTATGGTCTGCTCTGCCTGGCCTGCCGATTGCAGCCCCCTGCTAGCCAACCTCCGCTTTCTTCAAGGCCTCCAAAAGTGAGTCCTCCTAGGCCAATCTCCTCTGTTTTCAACCACTCACCACTTCTCCCAGGGCTGCCAACTGTGAGCCCCAATCCAACAGTGCCCAGCACAATGCACAGCTTCCTCATTGAGTTTGGAGTAGTGGCCCGCCTTGTGGTTTTTAAAACCTGGCTGCACATTCCAAAACTAGCGCCACTGGCTCCAACTGGCCAAAATCCTGCCCCTCTGCTGCAGTAGCCCAATTGGCTGCTGGATCCTCCTCTGATCTGCTCTGTCTGGCCTACTGATTGTAAGCTCCCTGCTAGCTGACCTCGCTTTCCTCAGAGCTGCCAACTGCGAGCTCTCTAGGCCAATCTCCTCTGTTTTGGCCACTGCTGCTTCTCCCAGGGCTTCCACTGCAAGCCCCCAATCCAACAGCACCTGGCACAACACACAGCTTCCTCAGCTAACTGTGGCACATACATATCAGTTACATGTAAGATACAGTATATAGTGTACCATGGTGGAACGTTGTGTGGTATTAACAATAAGTAATCATCTTCAATAATTTGATCAAGCTGAGATTTGAACTAAGGCCATCTGTATACTGGAATAATAACAGAATTAGAACCTGTACTTAAAAATCAGCTTCTACTTGGGAAATTACTACTCATTCAGAGCAGTTCATCTTTCAAGTAACTGTATTTATCTTTATGGATATTTGCACTAAGGGGAGAAAACAAGTACTTCCATAATACTATCACAACATCAACTAAGCTTCCTCTAGTGGTCATGGTGGACTGGCTTGCTCATCCAGTCATGCTGCCAGCCTATTCATGGCTCATTCAGGTCTGTGCCTTGGATAAGGTATGGACTGTGAGAGTCGTTGTCAACTGTAGGCTGATACTAGAACACGAGGGGGATATTCAAAACTTAGCCTAGGCACTAGTGTTTGGCTCATGTATAACCAAGTTTTGCTTGATTTGTGGGTGGGGTCTATATTCAGACACACTCACAGTGTGGAGCAAAACCAATGCACCAATGCAAATGAGGACGTCCCTCCCTGCATATGGGCACAGTGGCAAATTCAGAATTTTGCACAGGTGGTAAATACCACACAAACTGGAGCATGTTACCACCTTTGCAAACCCCAACTTACAGAGGTGTAAGGCCCCGATGACAGACACAGTGGTACTGCAGCTGTGCACCCCCAATTCCTGCTCTGGTGTCTAGTGGCACCCCTCACCCTCTGATCACTCATCCCATACTGGTTTAGATATTCTCTGGTGTCCAGTGGCATCCTCTGTCCCCGATCAACCATCCTCATACTGATCGAGATTTTCCTGTTGTCTAGTGGCAATCCAACCTCCAGTCACCATTTCCTTAAATGTTTTGAGTGTTCTTGGTGTCTAGTGGCACCCACCCTCTGGTTGCCCATTGTCATAAACTGTATACTTTCCTCAGTGACACCCCACCATCGAGCACCTGTCCCAGTGTCACCCTGTTCCACAGAGACAACTGTCCCCCATGCACCGCTTGTACTGAGCACACCACCCTGCCACCCCCATACCTAGTTGGCCAGTACCATGCACTGGATCATTGTGACCAGCACAGCCCTCCTTTCCAACCTCGGCTGGTTGTCAGATGAAATGACAGGAGCACACGTATGTCTATATTTGTGTGCCAACAGTACTGTATGTACCCTCCACAGACTACTGTTAGGGATGCTAATTTTATTTATGTATTTATTTAAAATGTTAGTAACGGTAAAGGCACACTGAACCAAAGCTTGTTTCAGGTGCAAGCTGGGAAAGGGAACAAGGAGGTGGTAACAGGTAAAACAGACAGATTACAATATAGGTATGAGAGTACAGTAATAAAAAATAGCAGGTAATATATTAACATTGATAAACTGGCAAATAATGCAAAACATTTGAAGCAGCAAAATTTTCAGAGGAAGCCAACTGTAAAGGAGAAACTAAGGAGGCAGGAAAGAAGTAAAACATCATAAGGGAAGGAGGTGAAGATTGCTGTAGGCATTAGGATTCAAATGGAATCAGAGGGAGAGGAGAACATGGTGCTCAGAAGGAGGCAAGTTAAGAATGTGTAGAGAAAGAGAGCCTCACCCCAGCTGCCAGGAGGAGGAAGGACAGAGAAAAAGGAGGGATTGGGAAAGGATACATTTTAGAGAGTGCAGAGAAGGAGATAAATGAAGGGAGCATGGAAGAGAGCTCCAGAGGGAGGGGAATGATAATAGAAGGCTGCCTGCCCTGAGGTTGAATGAGAATGGGGTAGAGAATGTTCAGAGGTCTCTGGAGTGTGGCGGACAGAAGGAGGGAGATGAGGGGAGAGAGGAGAGGAGAGAGGAGAGGAGAGGAGAGACCCAAACCAGAATTTGGAAATAAGGGTGGTGGCATAGTGTTGGTGGTGTAAATGAAGAGGAGGAAGGAGAGGGAAGAGAGAGGAAACAATGGTGTATTGAAGGGGGGCATTGAGGCAAAGTGACAAAAATCATTAAAAAGAGTCTAGTCTGGAGAGAGATGAGGCGGTGGCAGACCCCAAGACCACATCAGCATAAACAAAAACAGGTAGAATCATTTTGGTAAGGTGCTCTTGGCAGACAACAGGAGAGAAGGAGTCTTTGTCTTATACATGTCTTCTAGTTTTTGGCAGAGTTTGGTGATATAGTCAATGTGTGAAGAAAAGTTGAAAGACTGTCCAGCCAGACACCAAGGTACTTGTAGGCAGGAACTACATCAAGAGGTGCCATCTAGGGTAGAAAAGGAGGGAAGGAAGTTTGGCTAATTTATGGGTAGTACCAAATGTCATGGACGTGGTTTTCTTGGTATTTACCATTAGCTGATCTCACCTGGAACCGATGTAACTCCCTTGAGAAGTCACTCTGCAGCAGAAACTCCACCCCTGGAGTTGAGGGGCTAGAAGAATAGAAGACTGTGTCTTCAGTGTACATATGAATAAGGGAAGAAACACAAACAGATGGCAGATCATTAAGAAAGACAGAAAAAGGGCAGGGCCCAAATGGAGCTTTAAGGGACACCTGCTTGAATGGGAAGGAAGACAGGGCATGACCTGCTTGAAAACATTGTGTACTGCCCATAGGATAGAACTTAAACCAGTTCACAGCTTGGGTGGAGAGACAAGTCAAGAGAAGTTTGTATAGAAGAATAGGATGGGACACAGAGTCAAAAACTTTGGCTAGGTTGATAAATATAACAGTGGTGATGTGACCACGGTCCATACCAGTGATAATTGTGTCAGTGACATGAAGGAGGGAAGTGACGGTAGTGTCTTTTCCTGAAACATGATTGAAATGGAGATAGGAAGCCTGAGGAGTTATGATAGTCAGAAAGTCTTGAGAAGACAAGATCTCCTGCAGTTTAGCCAGGAGGGGAGAAGGGATATAGGCCTGTAATTGACAGGAGTAGAGGATTGCCCCGTTGTGAAGGGTAGCATCCTGGTAACTTTCCATGCCTGAGATACAGTATTAAGTTTGAAGGACAGTTCAGCAGGTGGGAGAGGGAGAGCTATAGCCGGGCAGAGATCCAGAGAATGCGGGGTCGAGGCCATCCAGGCTGGATTTGTGAGGACTGAGAGAGAGGAAGGCATTGAGATTTCATGCACATTAACTGGTGAGAAACAAAAGCTTTGGAAGGGGAGGGGCGGGAAGGCCAGACATTTACTGGGTTAGAGGGAAGGGCACAGGTAGTGAAAAGAATTAATTGAGGCAATGGAGGAGGGTCCAAGACAGGTGAGCTGTCAACCATCAGGGTGGGTGGGGAGCTTGGGAGGGAGATTAAAGATGGAGTGAAGAGCCTGACGGAATTTAGAGAGGGAGTTTAAGTTTTGTTTCACGGTTGATTTGAAGTATTGGGCTTTGTGGCTCTTATTGCCTTAGTACAGGCATTTCTAAGGGACCTGTAGAGGTGGTGATCAGTGGGGAGGATTTATATCTTGCCCAGGCAATGTCATGGAATTTACAAAGCTGAATGATGTCAACAAAGATCCAGGGTGGTGGGAACATCTGACTCTACACCTTTGGGAGGGGTGTGAGTAGTCCATGTCTTATTTAGAAAGTAGCAGAGACAGAGAGAGAGAGAGAGAGAGAGAGAGAGAGAGAGAGAGAGAGAGAGAGAGAGAGAGAGAGAGAGAGAGAGAGAGAAGAATCAATATCAGGGCAGAGTGTACAAGGGACCAATCAGGATGCAAGGTCATGGAGGAGGCCCAGTATTTAATGACCTGAACGACCTAAGCCAAGGGTAGTTGGGAGGCATTGATCTTCACATCTTTCAATAAGTTTCTTATGCTTTCGACATTCCATCCAATAATACTGATAGTCCCACAAAGCAGGGATTTGTGTAATGGGGACTGTTTTCCATGGATTCTTGTTTTCTGATTGCTATTCAAATCCTGATATTTGTTATTGATAATTCCTCTATCATAGTCAATTTGCCTTTTACTCTGAACTACACTTTCCCATCTTTTACCTCTGCATTCATTACAGCCATGTTTCTCTTTATGTTCTTCATGTGGTTCATAAGAAAATCAAGGTTCTGGTTTAGGTAGTGGCTTATCTCAGTACACTCTGTACAGCCTCACCTAATGCCTGAATTGTATTCAGAAAGGGACAGATAGCTGGTTTCACTTGCTTTGGGTGAATCACAGGCTGACTGGCTAGTCCAGGCTGAAGGTGTCAGCCATTTCTACCACACTAAAGGTTCTCAGATTTCCTCTCCAATCCTCTACAATACTGTCTACAATATAGGGAGTGTGTATACTACAGTATTTACTGTATACTGTAGACAGTATGTGCGCCCTGTCAATCCATATGGCAGCCGGCTGGCGTGGTGAGACGAGAGCAATGCTGGTCACCATATTGAATCCAATGCAAGGCACCAGTCAACTAGGTATGCAGGAGGAACAGGGTGGTGTTCTCATTTTGGCAGTGTGGGAGGGCCAGTAGCCACCAGGGAATAGGGTGACACTGGGATAGGTGCTTAGGGGTGAAGGGTACAACTGGACACCATGAACAGCAGAAATGTTACTGTGTTTGGCAATCAGATGGTTCTGTCAGACACCAGGGAATACATTATGCATATGGGTATTGGAGGTCAAGGGTTGCCACTAGACACCAAGGAATACATTATGCATATGGGGATGGCGATTGGAGTGTGGGTGCCCTAGACACCAGGAATATACTGTGCTTATGGGGATGGGGATCAGAGGTGGGAGTTGCCACTAGACACCTGAAACAGCATGAATTTCATGGTGACAAGCAATCTGAGGGCTGGGAGTGCCACTGGACACCAGGGAGTACATGTAAATGGAAAGGAATGGGCATTAGCAGTGTGTGGATGCCACTGTCATCATGCCTGATGTGGCCAGACATCACAGGACTGGTGCAAATGTGCCACCACTTCCCATGCAAAAGAGTCCATAACAGGCATGCATATGGCCCCTTAGTGCCTTGCATGCCTAATGGCTCATTTGTATGTCATGTGCTGAATACAGCACCATGGATCCCATCTCTTTAGGTCTGGGGATGCAGCTCCCGCGCTCCCTATAGGCTGCATACAGCCCAGATCCATGTCGGGCAGTGTTACTTCATCTTAGTGCTGCACCACCATGGCCCCATGTTCAGTTGGACAGTGCCAGTGTGCAAACTGACTGAATATAGCAACCTCTGAGTGGAGCGTAAGGGCAAACATAGCGCAAGCCTTGCACTCTATCTTTGCCCATATTTCAATATCAGGCCCCAGGTGTCAGCAGTAGTCCACAGTGGCTTTTTCCATCTACAAAATAGCACCTGGTCAAGCCATAGTTGTGCCAGCTGACCTGGTAACACAGGTACAAGTTTTTGTCACATCAAGACAGGATTACTGCAATGCCATCTACCTAGGGTTATCTTCAGCATTGGTGTGTCTCCTGCAGTCAGTGCAGAATGGGTTCCACCCATTCAGGATGCTAGCAGCAGTGCACTCGGTCATTAGGGTGCCAGGTTTCAATGTCACCATTCCCTCTTTTGCTGCACCCCCACCACCCTTTCTAAAGATTCTAACTCTGGGGGCAGACCTCAGGGAGGGGCGGCAAATTCCATTATTTGTCGCACTAATGATGGGCGACTGCCGACAGTACCCTGATGACTGGAAGGGTGCAGAATGTTACAGCTCGGCTGATTGCTGGATCTCCCCATGTCAGTGCTCCATGATCGGCACCGTTGCTAGGTTTGAGAGGTGAAACAGTTTCAAGGTATGCTTGTTAACTTACAAGGACTCAGCGTAGTTTGGGGCTTGACTGTCTTGAAGTTCTGCTGATGATATACGCACCCATCCACCTCTCTGTTTCACTGAGGTGGGTTCCTGTAAGTTCCTGGTCTTGATTAAAATCTTCAGGAGACCAGACCTTTATGCACTTTGTAAAGCTTTGCCTCTGCATGTGTAAAGGGCCCCTCAGTGGACATTTTTAAATCTGTTTTAAACCTCATTGTAGCACCAGGATTTGTTAGTCGGGGAAAAATTCATCATACAGATTTTTTTAGCAAACATGTATTTCTGATAACCTAAGATTCATGCTCAGTACATTTTTGTTTTTTCAGATTTTGTTAAAACTTTTTACAGCTGATTTTGTAATTAATGACTCACGCCATTAAAGATGTCTGCCATTTGCTGTGTTTAAAATCTCTTCCTCTGGTGTTACTTGTTAATTATACAATGGTACTGTAAAATCATGCAACCTGATTGATTGACTAGGACCATTTCCGTGATAAATCCCCATGTATATACCAACAGTAAAAGGTGCCAGCCACCAGTGAGCCGCCTCAGGAACTCCCCGAAATCACTCTGATCATGATCAATCAGGAGTGGCAAGAACACAATGGACATGAGATAGCCACTAACAGAACAGTACTGGCTGTTCCCGCTCTCCAAGCCAAAAATCAGTACCTCCTTGCTCTTGTTATTTTTATGTCATCTCCCTAGCTGTGCTCCACTGTACATGCTCCATGAATATCCACAGTCATCCTATGGCGTGCTCTTCATGGTAATCCATTCATCCAATAACTGTAACCCCCAAAAGAAAAAAGTTGAGTGGGGCATCACTTCACAGTCGTTACCTCCCAACCAAAAAAGTGCCATAACACTGGAAACCCAACTGTGACCACAGCCCTTCAGTGCCAACAGGTTTACAGTACAGAAACACATCACTAAATAGACAGCAAACAGTGGCTAGCAGACAGGAAGAGCGAAGCAGCATTTCTTTTTTCTTTTCACACGAGGGAGAGAGAGAGAGACCCCGCCATGTTCCTGTTTACAAACAGCGGCTAGCAGACGGGAAGAGTAGGCAGCAGTTTTTTTCCCCATAAACATGAGAGAGAGAGAGAGAGACTGTATCCATGGAGATACAGGTTTTTTTTCACAACCCAATGTCCTCCTATAAAAATCCTCATACCACACAAAGTAAATATTCTCACATTTCATGTATATAGAAAAAAATAGAAAAAAACTTGCCTGCACTTTTCTGTGTGTGTTTGGGGGTGGAGGTCATTCCCAATCTTTACTTGAGCTCAGCAGAATTTTACAAGGTTTTTCTTTGTGGAGCAGCATTAGAAGCAGGGCACTAGGTAGTAACCTGGGACTATTTTTCTTGCATAAGAATAAAAAATAAAAATAATTAAAAATACAGACAAACAAAAAAAAACTAAAATAAAGGAGTCATTAGATAATCATAATAAATTATTCCAGGGTGTGAGTTATACTGGGATTTACCCATTGTTAACCTGGTTTGACCACTCAGCCTGTGGCCTTGTGGCCAAACCACCAGCAGTGGGTAAATCCAGCATAACCCACACCCTGTCATGGTTTATTGCTTAAATGTGCATGCTAGAGTCTGTAGTTGCATTAGGATGGTTCTTCTGCATGTTTCTGATTGTAAACAGCACAAAATATTTAATGTTCTTCATGGTGGGTGTGGCATGGGCATGGCATGGGTCTGGCATGGGCATGGGAACTTTTAAACTCCAAGACCCCATATCTTGATTCAGAAATGAAAGAAAATGAAAAGAAAAATGTATCTTGATATTTTCCCAGATGAACCTTATTACTGAAAAATGTGTCTGGTTACTAACAAATACTGCTACTTGAAGTTATGGATTCAGATAATTTAATTGTTTACTTACTATATGTATCTCATGAATTAGTTGACTTTGTGTATTTCAGCTTTGTAAGTCACCCAGAACCCTTGGGATTGCATGCACTGGACAGGTAATTTGCCTTTCCCTACCTTTCCGTTAAACCACAGGTTACTACTCACACAGACCAAGGTAAGGCTCTTGCTCACAAAGTACAAGGCCTCTTGAAATAGGAACTGCAGTAGTCTCTCCAGATACACCTTACTCCTGCTCTATGTCAGATTCAGGTTTAGTTTTGGGTGGTAGTACTCACTAAAGGGGTGGATCAGCTCAGCAAACAGATTACTTGTAATTATTAAAACACTACAGTCACAGATACAATTTAAAATGTTTAATATTCACACAAAATGAGTAGATATACAGTTATCTAATGGTGAATGCACACACACACACACACACACACACACACACACACATATGCACACACACACACACTTACTTAAACACAAATAGGAATGTGCTAACTAATTGTACATAAATTCTAAAATCTTTACCCTAAGATCTTTGAAGTCGTCACACACAGCAAAGAATTCTTTTCTGTCAAAGAGTTAGCACTTTGTCTGTTGCACACAGCCATCCAGTCTAGTTTCTCTGCACTAGGAAAGGAAAAGAGGGCTGAATTCCCTTGCCAACTAGTTAAAATGACATGCCCAGAGGTCCCAGGATGCAATAGGCTTTGTCTCAGCCCACTATGTTTTGTGTCACACCCCAGGTTATCTAAGAACTCTCTGGATTGTTCTCTCTCCCAGAATTCCAGGGTGGCTGCTATAACAAAATTGCCATTTGCATTCTAAATTGGATAATGGCTATTTAGCTGATGTCCATTACTTTTATTTGCTCTCATTTCAAAGGCTAGCAACAGTCACAGCTGGTAGTCTTTGTTTCACCTTGCTTTCCCAGACACAACAGCACAAACACTTGACTACCACAGGTGCATGTTAGATGGTCCCATTAAGACTGAGATTGTTCATCACTCAAGAGACCCTGGTGGAAAACAATAGCCAGCCATCACTGAGGTAAGCAGCAGTCCCCACAGAGCAGATATTGTAGAATTTAGAGACCCTCAAAAGAAAACATAAGAAATTAAGATACATTCTTCTTCATAACTGTTACAAATACCTTTAACTATTTTGCTTTCAATTGCTTCTCTTGTACTTATCACTGTGACGTATTGCAGTTCATGTTGGTCCTCACTGAATGAGAGGCAGCTTAGGCACAGTAACATAAGGCATGTTTACAATTCTGCAGTGTTCCAGTAATGGTCCCATGTATCATATTACAGTGCTGCAGCCATTTGCTGTGTGTTAGCATATTAGAGCTGTAGAGCGCAGTGGATGTTTGACTCTTTCCCATGCCCTCCTCTGACCCTTGACCTCTGCACTCTCCAGTGCATCTGTGTGTAAGGCCTGGGTTCCCCTTGAGGGGTACCAATTTTACATCTGGTCCAGAGCAGCTCCACTTACATCCAGAAGCCTGCACTGCGCCCAACCACTATAGGCCTGTGAAATGGGGAGCAGGGCAATAGAAACCACAGGGCACCAGTAACTAAAAGACCACTCAAACTGAATGTCTGATTTGGATCTGGAATCAAGCAGGTAGGCAGTTTATTCATCATTTGATTTTATTTATTTATTTACAATCTGGGAAATCCATTATTTTTCATGTGGAACCAGATATAACAAAACATCGATTTTAAATACATAACAAAGAATAAACATACAGTACAAGTTAAAATACATAATAAACAGATAAGCACTAAACATAAATACTCAACTAATACCTTAGATCAAGTACAGTTGGAAGATTCTGATGTCAATAGGTATCTTTTAAGACCAGCTTTGAAGCTAGTGTTACTTGTTGACTCCATTATCAATTTCAATGGCAAAGTATTATAGAAATAAGGTAACCAAAATAAAAGTGATCTTTGACATAAAGTAGCTTTAACAGAGGACATTAAAATGATTTTGTATTAATGAACAGGTATAGGTCAGAGAAGAACAGCAATGAAAAATTTTATGCAGAACATTCAGCACTAAATTCAGGACAACGGGTGGTGGACAAGTGGAACACCCTGCCAGAGGAAGTGGTGGGGCTGAAACAATCACGGATTTAAGAATGCATGGGATAGACATAAAGGAATTCTGGAGGTCAGGGTAAGGTGCAACAGACTTCTAGGAAAACAAACTCAATTTACAAGCTCAAATGGGCAGACTGGGTGGGCCATAGACCCTTATCTGCCGACACTGTCTATGTATCTATGTATGTATCTATGTATCTTGAACCTCTTTCCTAAGGAAGGTCACTGTAGTGTGTAAAGGACATAATGATGCATCCAGGCAGGTAGTTGAGAAGTGAATCTAGCAATTTAATTGTACTTGAACTCTAACTCTAGACAACCCAACTTCCCCAGTAGCAAAAAGAATAAATTACCATAGTTAAGTATGAGAAGAAGACAACTTAGGGAAATCAATAGTCTAGTAGAAGGAAGTAAACTAGAATCCACTCTATAAAGTGCACCCAATCTTTGGTGAAGGGTTTTACCATATAAGAAATGTAAGAATTGTATGTAACTGAACTATCCAAAGTAAACCTGAATATCTACATTCTGTATCTTGTTCTATGTAAAGGTCTTGCAGGGTTTTCAATCTAGTATCATTAGTAGGGGGCAACTTTCTTTAGGACTGAAAAATCATAGATTTGTTTTTGTCACATTTAGAACCCACTTCTGTGCCAAAAATTGTTTTGAACAACATCAAAATCATATTGTACAATTTCTCTCAGTTCCTGCCAGCTGTCCCTGCTTGTAAAAGTCACTGCATCATCTGCATATTGCAATATGTGAGTTTTCTGACAAACCTTGAAGTAAATTTAGAAACAAACTAAACAAAAGAGGTCCCTAGACTGAGCCTTGGGGTATGCCCAAAGAAATAGGAGAAGATGAAGGAAAAGTGTTAGAAATGTTAATTTTTGGGAACAGTCTTATAAATAGTTGTGACACTAGCTCAGCACGTCAGTTAAAATCCTAGGTCACATAATGCCTTAATAAGGAGCTGATGATTAACTAAGTCAAAGGCCTTGATGAAATCCATGATGACAGCCATAGAATGATAGCCCATGTCAAGGACCACAAGGTCTGGCTGCATGAATCCCACCAAGGCTGTCATTGTACTGCCAGTACCAAAAATATGCTGGGCTGCAGTCAAAACATCATACTGTATTTAACAAGGTAGTCAAGAAATTGATCAAGCAAATTACATTCCGTAACTTTTGCTAGAGGAGCCAGGAGGAAGTTGGTCAGTAGTTTTGAATATTAGATGAATCCTCTGACTTGTGCACAGGAACAACTGTAACTTTTTCACATTCCTGGAAACCTCCACAAGCAAAGAGAACTGTTAAAAATGTTTGCTAAGGAAAGCATATGTCTGTGGTGACCTCTACAAGCCTCAAGTCAACTTTATTAGTCCACCAGGGCCTGGGATTCATTTTGATAAGGTATCCTTAAACATCAAACAGAATTTACAGCTTTAATTCTGGAATTGACTTTCTAAGCAAAGGCAAAGGTGCAGGTGCACAAATGTCATCCTGTTGCTCATTGACATCATGCGAAGTGTACTTAGCCAAATTTATGAAAAAATAATTAAATTCTTTAGCAATACATTCAGCACCAAAACTAGATATAAGCATATCGGGGCTAACCTTATGATTTTTCCCAACAACTCATTAATTACATTCCATGTAGTAATTGCACCCTTCCCAGTGAATTTTGTTGCTTTTGTAATAGATGCTGTTGTTTCAGCTTTGAACCAAGGCTTTACTTTTATTTTGCAAATGTTTATATTCAATTAAGGTAGCAGATACCAGGGTTTTCCTATATTCTTTCCATTTCTTATCTCTAGCCCTCAATAGTTCTACCAGCTCTGGTGTATTCCATTTTTCTTTGTTTCTCTAAGTGTTCATAGAGCAATAAATTTATCACTAACTGCATGAAACAATGAATAAAAATGAGAAAAGCAATGTCAACAGAAGTAATATAATCCAGACAAGACCAGTCAGTCTTGCAGCTTCTAAAAATTTGATATGTATAATGTTTTTAAATTTCTAGAGAAGATGTATACAGGAGGAACAATGACTCGTCGGTTACTCCAGCAGCAAATACTGCAGAATGGTCACTAAGATCACTGAGAGAGATAGAACACTAAGAGCCCTCATTCTCTCTCCTCAACTCTGTCTCCTTACTTGTCTCCTCTCTGCCTCTGGGGGCCTTGAAGTCAGCTGGCTCTCCCTGCCTCTAAGCCCATCTTCAACACTATTGAGTCCCTGAATCTCAGTCATTTAATCACTGAACCCACCAGATTCAACCCTCACTCCCCAAACACTCCCTCCTGGACAGGGTGCTGTCTTCCCACCCCATCACACCTCGGCTACAGGAGTTCTCTCAAATATATTCAGCAATCACTGCTTCACTTATTACATTAGGAAAGCCTGCCCTTCTCAATCCATCCCCAAATACATCTGACACAGGCCTCTCAGGTCACTTAACACTGATGCCCTCTTAATGGACCTTGCCTGTTCAGACTGTTCCCTGCTGAGTATAAGTTGCAGTGGTGATTTCTAAGAGGAGCCTTGGTGACAACCTAAAGAGCGAGACATATTGTTTCACCGGCTCTGCAATTTGTCACCAAGGCCCTCTTAGAACTCACCACTGTGACTTATACTCAACAGTGGGTTGGACATCCCCGAACTAGGCATCTGATTCATCTTGGAACATGGACATTGAAAATCCTGTTGAACAAGCTCCCAGGATACATATTCTCCCTCTTACATTTCACATTGCACCTACTTCTTAAGGAAGTCTGACTTGCTCCACCTTGAAATGCCTAGGACATGTATATCCCATGGCAAAGTGCTGTTTCCTATGCCCTACCTGCAGCCTGGAATAGCCTACAGTCAGTTCTCAAGCTTTCCAGTGTTGTCTTGATTAGTTTCTTTAAAGCCTTAACTGCAAGAAAATTTAAAGTCATATGTAATTGCCATAGGTAGTAGTCCCATCTCTTGCACTTACTCCCCCAGCCTGGCTTCCTCCTTCTATCACACCTCATTACCCATCTTTCTTTCCTTTCCCATCTATTGTTACCCTGTTACCTCATCCCTTCCACCCTACCCTTCTACCTTCTGCCTCTTGACACTTTACCTCCTCAACTCACTCCCCTTCTACCTCACTCTATACCTACTCCTTCCTGCCTTGCCCTTAGCTCCTCCCTCCCTCCCTCTTAAGACCGTGTTCTTCCATCCTCTGTCTTTCTGACTCTCCCTCCATTGTATCCACCCTTGCCCCCCACTCCTCTTATTCAAGGCCATGGTGTTTCCATGCACTTATTATTAATAGTATTTTGTTATTATCCCTAGTGTTCAAATCTGTAATCTACCTGGCAACTATGTTATGTATCATGCCAAGTTTTGCATTGTAATTTCTTTTACTGTTATGTTTTCATCCCACATCTCTGCATACCCTATATTTGTATTGTACCTCAATGTTATGCTCATGCCATTTGATCTTTATATTTGCTTATGCCATTGGATGTTTTTGTAACTGTACAATTTTCAATGTTACATGTTCAGGACCTCCTGTGAATGAGCCTGATCAATGGAGTAATCCTCAATAAACATGTACTTGTATACAATGCCCAAGACATTGACACAGACACTCTTCACTGCCATCCTAATTAACACCTGGAACACACATGCCCTCCTTAGAAAAACCAGAGTGAAATGCTCCCACCACTCGGAGCACATCTGACTTTACTGAGATTGTGTCTTGGGACCTCATATAGGTTCACGTCAAGACCTCCCACCCGTGTCTGACCACCAACATTACAGATCCCTTAGGAACTACTGGACTAAGGCAATTTGGACAGCCAAGGCCCACTATTTCAAGTCCTACCTAAACTCTCCTCCAGTTTCTGAAAAGTGATCCACTCATTATCCAATCCACTGACCCAGCCTGCCCCCTGAAGCAGACTACCTTGCTGTTGCTTTCTTTTAACAAATTCTTCACCACTTGTGTGCTACCCTGTCAGTCCTCAAATGATCCTCCCCATCCCTGCTATACCTCATCTAAAGACTTTTGCTTCCCTACTGTCTCCCCACAGGAAGTTCTCTCCTTGCCCTCAATTCCTTTAACCCTTCAAAATATAGCCCTGATGGTCTGGACCCTAAACTCCTTCATATATCCACTCCTGCTGTTATTCACCTGCTCACTCACCTCCTGAACCAATCTTTCTGCCACTGTACCATCCTACATGCCTGGAAAATTGCCAAAGTACTCCCTCTTCATAAGGGGGTGATCCCTCTTCCCAGGAAACTATAGACTAATCTCTCTCCTTCTGTCCCTTGCAAAACTACAAGAGTTCCTAGTTTACTCCAGACTTGTCGACTTTCTGGACTCCTCGTCTTTCCTCTCACCTTTCTAGTCTGGCTTTAGAAAAACATTCCACCATCTCTTCCCTACTGCGTGTAACTGACTCCATCTTTACTGGGATGGAAGGGACATTATCACAGCAACCATCTTCATTGATCTTGCAAGGCTTTTGACTCAGTGTCCCACCCCTCCTCCTGAGCAAACTGGCCTCAGCTGGTCTCTCTGCTCCTGCAGTTGAGTGGTGCCACTCGTACCTTATGGATCATCAGCAGTCTGTTCAGGTGGGTGGCATACGATCCACCCCATACTGGCTGGAATCCACCAGGGCTCCATCCTGGGACTCATACTTTTCCATCTTTCTTAATGATCCCTCCTCTGCCTGTGTCTCCTCACATATACACATGGATGCTGATGACATGGTCATTTATGCATCAGGTCCCTATACATCTGCTGTTGAATCCTCACTCCAGCGTGATTTCCACAATGTTACACTGGTATCATGCCAAATATGTATACCCTTGAGGAAGAAGGGAGAGGGGGACATGATAGAAACTTTTAAGTACCTCAGTGGAATCAACAAAGTCCAAGAGGGTAGCATCTTTCAGAAAAGAGACATGAAAGAACAAGGGGACACAATTTAAAGATAGTGGGCAGTTCAGGAGCAATGTGAGGAAGTATTTTTCACAGAGAGGGTAGTGGATGCATGGAACAGCCTTTCTGAGGAGGTTGTAGGGTCTAAAATGGTGGGAGAATTCAAGAATGCATGGGACAGACATAAGACAATTCTTGTGGGGGTAGGAAGAAATAGGCTGTTGGTTAACTAGGATCTGTGGCCTATCCTGTAGGTAGGAAATGAGCAGACTAGGTGGCCAAGGGTCCTTATCTGTCGTCAAAGTCTATGTTTCTATGTCTAACCAGCTCAAAGTTAGCACCAAAAAGAATGTGTCCATGACCTTTGGCACCAACCAAAAACTAGCAAGGCTCTCGCCTTTCCCAATCTTTTCCAACCCTTGATGACACCCAACTGAATGTTGCCCCCACATTCAAATACCTTGGCATATGGCTCAATAGTAAATGAGATTTCTCAGTCCACAATGACACTTTTCACTTCAAACTATGTCCCAAGCTCAGCATCCTTTACCGTAATAAGGACTGCCTCCCCACAGAATCCACAGGGCTTGCTAATCAAAATGATCCTCCCTATTTTGACTATGCGAGCACATTCACAGTATATAGCACAGCCCTCCCTCTCACTTGCCAGACTGGATACCCTCTGCAATGTCTTATGTCACTTTTCCTCCAACTCTCCTCCCTGCATCCACCATTGTTCCTCTATTCTTCACTTTCCATCTCCACCTTACCCTTGTGTCACCAGTCCCACTGTTTTACCTTCATTGGTAAATACTAATTTGGCTACCTCCTCCTACCTATTGTATCTTCTCTCCTCTCCACCTCCACCCCTCCTCTTACTCCCTACACTCTAGGGACTCCTACACCTTCTCTGTTTCCCCATCCCAGCTCATGATCTGGTCAGGTTGCTTTCAAACTGGCTCCCCTCCCTTTGGATCCTTCTTCCTCTCATCTTAGCATAACCCCTCCCTACTATCCCTAAAATGCCGACTCACCTATTAAGGCTCACTCCTTCCCTAAATGTTCCTGTCACCTCCATTGACTCCTCTGCTCCCTTTCCCTCCTCTGTCTCCATTTCTCTTTCTCAGCAGAAGCTCTTACTTTTCTTGTGTTTCTCACCTCTTGCCTACTCTCTCACGAGAGGCTCATCTTCTAACTCCAGCCCTGTAGATCTTATGCTGCATACTCTGTATAATTGCAAGTAACCTGTGTATAGTATCTTAAACTGCTAAATTGTTATCAACTGAGCTTTTGGACTTGTAGGTGTTGTCACTGCACTCTCATGTTTGTAACTGCCTGCCTGACTACTCCCCATCCCCTGAGCCTTGGCTCAGTCTTCCTTTCTCAGTTACCAAACATTAAAATAAATAAATAATTAAATCATAAAGAATCCTGGAGTGTTTCATTTTCAAAATGTCTGATACAAAATCCAATCTATCACAGTGGAGCTTCCAGTTTTGTAATGAATTCTTGTTGGTTTCTCAGTAATCTGGTATAGCCCTAAATTAATCAAAGCCTCCCTTATTATATGATCAATTTTCCCATTCCAGTTATGGTTCATAGTACTCAAAACAAGGACTTCTCAATTAGTAGGGAATGAATTTTGAAAATTACAGATGATATTAATAACTTATTTATTTGTTTTGTTAACCAGGTAAGCACACTAGACAATAAGTGCCTATTTTCAGGCATGATCCGGGAGATTACAATACAGCAAACATAGTACATTGTCATGGTAACATACATGCCCACATACAGGTGGGGCCAGAGAGATTTCAATACAGAGAACATGGTACATTGTTAAAGTAATATACGTGCTCACATACAGGTGGGGCCAGAGTACAATATATAGACATGGTACAGAGTCAGAAATAGAAAACATGAATACAACTGCAACTAGAATTAAAAGGTAGAGAGGAAATTGCATCTTGTCTATATGATAAGGAAGGCGTTATAACCACAGGGTAACATGGGAGCATGGGGAGGCAGGAGTTAACAGGTAACCATGGGGGAGTGTAAGCACTGCACTATCCGGGTGATTGTCAGGAAACAGGCAAGGGAGAGACAGTGCAGTAGGCCAGCAGGGTACTTAGCAGGTACAGAGAGGGAGAAACAGCTGGGCGACCACCACCACGGAGTCTGGCTCGAACTGAAGGGAGAGTACTGCCCTGTTGCGTGCCCAGAGGTCAGGGCAAGAATAATGTGGGGTCATCTAAGTGCTACAAGGAGGGAGCTAATGGGTAAGTGGATAAGGCTTCTCAGAGGAGGGGTGGAAGTGCTATAGTGGAGAGTGGCAGAGGCTGAATTCAGCCTGTGGGAGAAGTGTCAGGGAGAGGAGAGACTCCAGCAACTAGTTGGCACAAAGACAAGTGGAGGCTGCTTGAGGAACTTCCAAGGGAAGTTTTAGACGGGGTGGAGGGGCGGCCCGGACTAGGGTGGGAAGGAGTTCCAAAGTCTCGGAGCATAGGCGGAGAAGGCTCGATCACCAGTAAGGAGCGGATCCTAGGGAACATGCAAACCTGAGTCGAGCTGGACCTTAGGTGATAGGCCGGGTGCAGTGTTTGAAGGAAGGGCAGAGTGGGAGGGCATGCAGTTCGGACTATATTATCAACCATGTTACTGAGGACAAAAGCTCAGTGTTTTCAGGTGGGAGCCACTCCAGTTGGGCGTAGAGGCACACTGATGTGTAAGGTGAGGCGCAGAGAGGGCAAAACATATGTTGTTATAGGCCATATCCCATTTGCTAGACAGGTTGCGGACTGGCGCAAAGGCTACAAGCCAATAGCAGAGCATGGGTAGGAGGATCCCCTGGCTGTGGTGAGCCGAGCGGCTGGAGTGAGGCAGTCCTTTGCCCTGTATACTAAACCGAGCTTGCTGTTTGACGCTTGCAGATGTTCCAGAGATGCTCAGTGAGATCAAGCTGAGGATCTAGGGTCACCCTAGGTACCTGGAGGATTTCAGAACAGGCAGGAGGGAGCCATTTCCCATGAATGGCAAGGGGAGGGGCATGATGTGGTTTGGCCACCGACCTGAATAACATGGCGTGGGTCTTGTTTAGGTTAATGGTGAGCTTGTGTCCCATGAGCCAGTTTTGGATACCCAAAGTCTGAGTTGAGCTGGGAGTTAATGGCTGAGATGTCCTGGGAACTAGATAATAGTACCAGGTCATCCGATAGAGTCTTGATGAACCAGAGGTTGCAATGGAGGGAGTTTGTTTATGTAAAGGGAGAACAGAATGGGACCAAGAACGGACCTTTGGGGACTCTGCATCTGACTGGGAAAGGTCCGATAGGGCACGGTTAAAACAGGTGTATTGTTGTCTCACCCCAAGGTAGTTGGTGAACCAAGCAAGGGCTCGGGGAAACCATGCGAGAATAGAGTGGAGGAAGGAGGTTGTGGTTCGACCTGATCGAAGGCCTTAGAGAGGTCAACAAATATGGCTTCAGTCAGTTTGCCAAGGTCCGTGAGCGGATCTGACCTCTGAGGTGACCACGGCAATAGCAGTAGCCATACTGTGCCCTTCCTGAACCCATGCTCGCAGGGGAGAGAACTGCATACTCCTGAAGGTAAAGGGAGATTTGTGCAGCTATGGCCTTTTCAAGTAGCTTGCTGGTAGCAGAGAGTATGGCAATGGGGTGGTAGTTGTTCATCTCACTTGGGGTCTGCGTGTTAAACACTGGGACAACCTTGGCCACTTTCCACACGTCAGGTAAAATTCCCAAGATGAGAGAAGAGTTGAATATGTGGGTAATCGGCAGGAGGCGGGGAGGCGCCCCCAAACTAAGAAACTTAGGCTCAAGCTTATCGTATCCCACCCTGTGTGTGTGGTAGAGACCAGCAAGGAGAGCTTGAGTCTCTCTAACAGAGATTTGTTTCAGGTAAAAAGGAGCCCGGGGAGGGGTTGCCCGGAGGTTCGGGGTGGAGAGTAGGAGGGGTGGGGTGGGAGGCAGTTCAGAGAACAAAGCCGTTGAATGCTGAGGCTATGGTCTGGGGTTATTACAGTTGGCCCCTCAACATTCATGTCTGGCGGACCCTCCGACCATATTTTTAATGTTTGCCAGAAGGCGCTGGGGTTTGTAGGCCATGTTGAGCATGACAGATTTACAGAACTCACTCTTGGTGGTGCGTGTAGCGGCCTTGCAGGAGTTTCTGAGCCGTCGATATTGAAGGAAGTCGTGGATGTCGCTGGAAATTTTGTGGTTGAACCAGCACTTGTCTCTGCTTCATGAGAGCTAGTAGTCCTCCATGGATCCACTTTGTGACAGTGCCCTCACCCTCCTTTTCATGAGGGAGCGTGCCTGTTTACAGTGGGATGAGAATCGCAAGAAAGTGGTCCAGTGCTTCCTTATATAAAGGGGTGTAAATTACTGCTAAAAAATATGTTTATTATTACCCAAAACAAGTAAAAGGAAAAATCTCACACTTTAAGGCAAAATAGAAGTTACAGCACCTCACCATATATACCACCATACATCTTTCCACTGCTGTTTTGTTGGTCCCCTGGGAGATTGAGACTGCCCCTGCTCTGACCAAAACAGGTTGGCAACTGCACAGGGAAGTATAAGACTAAGTCTAACAGCTATAGATTTGATCCCCATGACCTGCTTTTACTGCCCTTCACCTCTAGATCTCCTTATCACACCTTTCTCCATTCTACTCTGCTAGTCCCTAGCCTCATCTTTTACTTTCACCTTTTCTCCCTACCTTCCTTCTTAAACTCTCCCTGCCGTCTCTGCACATTAACTTTCTCCTATAATGCACTTATCTTTTTATGTATACAACTCTACCAAACATCTGCTGATACAGCATCAGACTTTACTGCCAGAACACTGCCTTACCTGGCTGTATCATGTCAGGAATTGTCATTTATGAACTTTGTATGTGCCGTTTGCTCAATTGACAATGACACCTTGTATGTTAAGTCCATATGTCTCGATTGACAATGTTACCTTGTATGTTATGTCCATATGTCTATGTAAATGACCCAGGACCTCCTTGTGAATGCGCTTGCTCAATGGAGTTTTTCCTGCAATAAACTTGAACTTGAACTTGAACATCAGGTTCAGATTACCATCATCAATCACTTTAAACCCTTTGACTGCATTTGGGTTGGCACCCATGGATATTAGGTATCTATGTCTATACCAGGCTACTGGAGCCAGTGAAACAGAGATCAGGTAGGGTGTATGGTGTCCAGTAGGGACAGGGAAAATGATCAGACTAGGTGTGCCAAGTCATCCTTATCTGCTAACAAATGTTATGTTTCTAGGTTACTGTAAAGACACTTTGTAGCTTATACATCTACATAGAATTGCCTCTATATTGCATTTACCTGATTACTTAGCCATTCAGGACTATCACTAGTTATGATGTCTATACTCATATTTATGATGACCCATGGGGGGACTGGTAACCCCAAGGATCTGTGCACACATGGTACTTCGCTCCAGACAGGGCAAGACACTACTGCAGGGCTACAAAGTCTGCACTTGAAAAGAGGATGTCAGATCATGACATATATGAGAGGACTAGAGACCAGCATATGGATCTCAGAAAGTTAATAGACTAGTCCATCCCACCATTGTATGACACCTCACTAGGTACAAGGTAAAAGTTTTTATTGGTCGACATAAATGTCTTTACAAATACAAAGATAAATACATACAATTCTTTCAGTTGTCAGTAATACATCATATATGAATATATAAAATTATTCTGAAGTCTACAGTTTTAATGTTCTCAAAACTTTACTAACCATGCAAGAATATGTTCATCATTAGTCATAAAAAGATCTTTTATAATCTGTGTTCTATCATGAGTGTATTATATCATCCAAAGATAGGACCAAGCCAGAATTTCCTCCGTTTTCATATTTTACACAATACAATGACATGTTCAAGTTCATCTAACAATTTCATTCCACGTGTGCAGAAGGTGTTTTGACCTCGCCTCTATTGTGTTTAAAGTATATGTAATTTGCATTATACAGCTCTAATTTAAACCTTACAATTAGCCTTCTGTCATCTGGTTGTATTAATTTTAATAAGTATGGATCAAGTCCATGATGAGTTTTAATAATTTTGAACCATTTAGTTTTCAATTGTTTTATTCTAGTATCTTCTTTTGGTCATAAATCCTTCTGCTAATGGATTCATTTATAGCCAGTGTGTGTTGACAAAAATGTCAGACAAAGATGTCCCATCCCTAGGGGAATATCAATTCTTTAATTTCTCTTATCTCTGGGAACATAAAACCTCTATGGTTATATTCTATGGCTTCCTCTAATGCTATCCTTGACAAAAGGTAGTCAGGGATGTCAAACAATTTTAAGATATGTTTAACTCTCTGAATTTGTGCTTGGGTAGCAAGGGAGTATTGTCCAAGCTCCTTCTCACCATCTCAATTGAGTGCTATTTGGAACCCCTAAAATGTATCTATACAGTTTATTCATAGCTAATCCCAGTGGTTTAATTTGATTACCTGCCCATATTTCTGAACCATACAGAATACTAATTTTTATCTTTACATTCTGGACTTTTAACATACCTAGTAAATTGCCCTCACTGCATTTGCCGCAAATCTTTTGAAGGCATTTAGAGTTGTATTTAATCTAGATTTAATTAACAAAAGATGATTTTGCCATAATGTGTTTTCTGAGAATCTAATACCCAAATAATCATAGTGTTTAACTATGTTTAACTGTGTCTATTTTGATCTTATCAATATATAAATATGGTGTTATTTTCTGACAGATACCCAAGATAAGTAAATTATTTTCTGTCTGTTACCAAAACAAGTAAATTAGTTTTACTGATATTTATAGATAGTTTATAATTTTACAAAGTCTGTTGAAACAGTTCACCTTCCTTTGAAGGCCCAATAATGAGGTTGATATCAGAATTATATCATCAGCATAGGCTAAACAAGCAATCGTGCAGTGTTTTTAAACAGTGGGAATGGAATTCTGAATCTTCTAACCCTGATATTATTGGATTTATGTAAATATTGAATAGAAATGGGGCCAGAATACAACCCTGCCTTACTCCCATTAGTAAGTATTCTATGTGAAAGGTCTCTGTTGTTATTATTATATTGTACTTGTAACCATGTATTTGTATGCAGCCTAATTATAATATCTAGAAAATTTAGATCTAATGCTAAGGTTTTAAGTTCTTTCCACAATAAATATCTGTCAATCAGATCGAATGCTGCTTTAAGATCCTCAAAGCAGCAAAATAATCTTTTTAACTTTAGTGTACTTAATAAGATGTTGTAGAACACAACAATGCTGTAAAGTGGATCATTTTTTCCTAAAACCATTCTGATATTCAGTCAGTATATTATATTCTGCTTCCCAACATTGTAATCTCTGAAGAATAATTCATGTAAACATGTTTTGTGAATTATCAAGTAAGTTAATAGGCCTATATATTGATGCTCGTTAATATTCCCTTTTAAAATATGGGACAAATTGTACTTCCTAACCAGGTTTTGAGGCAGGGATCCCCTTGAGTATACTTATTAAACATTACATGTAAAATTGAGTCCACCAATACAGAAAGTTTTTATAAACTTCTGATATTATGCCATCTGGACCAGGGGCTTTATTGTTAGCCTTCTCTCCAATTGTAGCTGTAACTTCATTTTGTATAAAATAATAGATTTTGGGGAAAACAGTTCTTGTGGATTTGTTTCATAGAAGCTAGTCAGTTCACTTACATAATAAAACCAGAGAAGAGTTTGTCCCATTTGTTTGGCATGATAGATTCAATTTGCTGTTTATACTGGTTAAATCCATGGCCTACCAGTGTCCAGAAGCCTTTTACATCATTAGTTGTATTTTTTTTTTTTTGTGGCATTCATATTGTAATAGTGTTTACGTTGTTCTATTTCAGGGCTTGATTATATTGTTTCTAGCTCTATTAATTTCTTTTAAGTAATTTTATGTAGGTGAGCTTTACACCATCTCAATATTTAGCTATTTTTTTTCTTTTGTCTACATATATTATTAAACCAAGTTTTTGTTTAATTTGTTTTTAATAGTCTGAATTGTTAATAGTAGTTTAATATTTTTAAATAAATTCTCCCAATTATTATTTACATTTATTTGGCCAATATTTTTCCATTCAAGTCCTCCATATATTCTGAGTGTGAGGTTTCTTGTATCACATTAATTGAATCTGCATTTCACCATATTCTTTAAAATGTATAATTTCATTGACCCTGTTAAGCTGTCACCTTCAAATTGTGAGTGTTCTTGGGCATTCATTATAATTTTAAGCTCTATAGGGTGGTGAGAAGATTCACATCTATTTAGGGTTGTTAAATCTCATATTTTGATAAAGCTTCTTGATTTATATTAAATCTATTGTCGAACTTCCATTTGAACCAGTTAAAGTAAAATTACCTAAAGGGTCACCAATTGTCCTTCCATTTACTAAACAATAGTCATTATTTTCATAACAGAAAGAAGTTTATAACCCTGCAATTAGTTATTTTGTCCTTAGCAAATGAGATCATCTTCAGTTGTATACATCTTCCTTTCTTTATAAACCCTAGTATTAAAATCCCAACAATCATAGTGAGGTTAGCTCTTGTCTAGAATTTAATGATGTCAAGAGCTTATCAAAGTTTTCCAAGCTATTAAATTTGTATTTATTCAACTTTGTGGTGGAATGTAAGTATTTATTAATACATATGTGTGTTTTTATATTCTAATTGAAGGAGTAATGTATTTGGAATCATACTATCCAGTTCTTTAATATCAAAATTCAAATTAGTCTTATATATTGCCACACCCCTTTGGCCTACCATTTTCTTTATTTTTTGAGGCAGGTTTGATAAATCCGCTATATCCTGATAGTAGAGGAGGGTTCTGGTCAGTTAGCCAAGTCTCTTGCAGACATATTATATCTGCCATGTTAAAAAAAAACAGAATCGTAGGGTCTGCCATTTTGTTAATTAACCCCTCAATATTCCATGACACAATTGTTATGATGTTGTCACTTTGTTGATTATATTCCAATGGGTCATGTAACCTAAGCTGTGTAGTTCAGCTTTCCATTAGAGACACCTCACTATGTCACATGACCTTGATCTCTAAATGACCTTCCAAATGGGCTTTGTTTAGCCCAGCCCAAGTACTTTGGGACTTTGCTGATCCTAACTCTTACTATGTACATTGGTGCCATGATGATCACCAAGTTACCTACTGCTGAGTTGCCTGACCACATGGAAGGTTTCTCCAGATTCTGCTACACCTAGGATTGTTCACAGACTGCTGCTTTACAGAAGGTGGACTCCAACATTTCTCTGCTACTACTATGTGGAGTAGGCCCACAAGAGCCTCCAGCAACCTCCTTTGAGAGGAGCCCACTATTTCTCCCAACTGCTTTTAAGTCACTTCTTGGGTGAGGATTTGCTGGAACTGCCCACATCCCCAGCAGAGGCAAGGATTTAGAGTCCTTTTCAGGATGGATATAGGCTCTCCCTACCACCAGAGTGGTGAGAGAGGTGGCATTCCTCTGGCTGTCAGTCTTTCTCAAAATGCAGAAAACCCCTTCAGGCTAAAGCCAAAGATGCTAGGCCCAGCTGGCCCTAAACTTAAATAGACCAAAGAGCAGGTGGAACCATGAATATTCATTTCAAGTCCCATGGCTAAGCCAAGAAGGACAGAGTACAAACACCTAGAAACTCCATATCTAACTGATGCCCAGCAGAAAACACTTCTAAGGGGCCAACCCTTTAAAGTGCTCCTTTAGAAACCAGGATCAAACCTGGGAGTGAGGCTAGTTACTATTTTTATTTTAAAAATATCCCTCCCACTCTCTTTCTCTGCACCCCTTTACTGACCCAAAATCTCATGACTGCCTCACAGCTGCAGGCAGTATAGGCATCCAACTATGAATTTGCAGCTTTTTCACCCCCATCCCCCACTGCAGCAAAGTGAAATGGCCACAGCTGAGCACCTCTGCACCACTCTGGTCTTGTTCACCCCTGATCCACCGGCAGCAGATCAGCAATTCTGCACTGTTCACTGTGGTGCATGCAGATTGGTAAAAGTAAACAAGCTTGCAATAATATAGTATTACATGATGATAGAATGGATATAGGGTCCATCTTGTCTGCATCCCCTGCCACATGGCAGTGACTATATCCAATCTGAGTATGTACACCAAGCTTATACCTGAAATGTTACTCACTCATGAGGCATAACCATTATAATATGAGCTCCTCATAGGAGGTTTCTAATAGGCTGACAGTGTTCTAATGGGGATAAATTAATCCATGTTACACTGTCACCTACAGCCTTATCACAACGCTTGCTTTCTTTCTTGTTTAGATTCTTTTTTAAGTGAAGCCCCATCAATCAGCATCTCTTTCTGTGACATTTCATTTTTTTCTTTAAAACCCTGATAACAGTACAACTACCGGTAGTAAAATAAACTGTAGATGAAACACACTTGAACAGCATCCCTATGCACTTGACATTTAAATATTTTAAAAAGTGAGAAATCGTAACTCATTCATGCTTGGCAGCCTTGATCAGCTGTTCTGATCTGCCTTCAGCCATCACTAATCTTGCGAATGACTGCATGCCTGATATGTGTGTAAAAAATTACTTTATAAAGTTTATACCTGAGGCCTGATTTCACATGACTACAGGTGATCGCTAACACTGGATCAGAACAGCTGATCACCACAGTGAAACAGAATGTTATCTTCAATATAATAGTGAGATGTAGTGGAGCTCAATAATTCTCATCAACAGTCTGTTCCCACTCATGCTGATAAAATGAATAAATTTGCAGAAATGCTGACTTGCAGCTGTCTTATTTTCTTTCTCAGCATAACAGCTGCAGCATTCTGCTGATCGCATTTTGTGAATTTGATATTATAATAAAAGACAATAATTGTTGAAAGAGTGGAGGAGGCACCAGAGGCTGAATGCAGGGAGTGAGGTGAATGTTACATGTAAGCAAGCCAGGAAGTGGGGGTCCAGGCTGAGGATTAATACATGTGGACAGTGACTTATTCTCACTGATTTGTGTATAGTTTGAGGGTGTTTGTAAACTGCTGCAATTTCTAATACCAGTGAAACCTGCACACAGCACCACCACTAGGCAAATATTGCTGACAATCCAGACTCATTAACAACACCGAAATGTTCGCACACATCAGATGTCATTATGAAGCCATCAGCACAGATCAACTTATGTATTTGCCTCTAATATGCTTCTTTGGTCACCAACCATGACTGCTAGGCACATTTCAGGAAAATAACCCGTAAAAGACAAAACAAAGTGAAAGGACTATTTGACACTGAAATCACAGATTTTCACTCACGTAACCCTCAGCACAAATATAAGATATTTTCACACAGACTCAAAATAATAATTGCATATGTACAGCCAGGGATGGATTTAACAGTCAACCTATGGGGCAATATGGCACTCTGCTTCACCTTGTGCCACATTATGCCCCAAGGGAGCAATAAACAGACTATTAATTTATCTACCCTGGTTATACATTATTGCTAACTGACAGCCCTCCTCAGGAATTTGAAAGCCTGAACAGTGCTAATTTTCCCAAACTCACTGGATAGGCTAGTCTATATGTCAACCCCATGTGCTTGAAGTATTGCTTTCTAATGATTCCTCTTATTCTACACTGTCCCCTTACTTACGAGCATCCCTCTAGTTATCTTCTGCTTGCGCCACCAGCTCAAACATCTGTGTACAGTTCCACCCTGTCTAGCCCTTTTGTATTCATAACACTGGCATCATATCCCTCTCAGCCTTCTCATTTATAGGCTACATAATTTGGTTTGTCCAATCTCTCCTCACATTTCTTGCCTCTGAAGCCTCGAATCAGTTGGTGGATGTGTACTGAGCCATTTCAGTCTACTCCTTTCAATGCTGCTGTGACCAGAATGGGACACAGTTTTCATGGTGTTACCAAAACAAGTGCTATGTGCGAATGGAAGCCAAACAGGTTCCCTATCCCTGTAGCACTGACTGGGAGCTACAGCTTACTAATAAAACAGAAAGAACAGCCTGCTTTGCTATACAGATGTCTTTATTAAAGTGCACTTGTGCTGAAGTGTCCACCTACAATGAAGCTAGTACAGAGTGTAAAATGACAGCAAAACTAACATGTACACCATGAAAATAGGTAAACTGATGGCACCATGTAGGTGCTTACAGAGCAGTGGAGAAAAACTGACCATGTAATGCAGCCAACAGATGTGTGTATGTTAACACAGCAAAAACAAAAATATTGAGGAAAACAATAGCAAATGAACATTAGCAGCAGCAAAGATAACGAATGGAAATAATAGTGAAGAGTCAAAATAGTGAAAATAACAGGAAAAAAATAAACAATTGCAACACACCAACACCAACTATAACAAAAACAATGGCAAGAAACTATACTCCTTAACATCCAACTTTATTTTCACAGCAATAACCAAAACAAGTCAAACAAAATATAAACACATTACTATCAAATAATCATTGAAATAACTATGCTATAAGGACCACATAACTAAAATGACACCCATAATTTTTCATTTGCTATTATTCATTCGCTATATTGACAGGATGCCGAGAGACAGTCTGCATGTACATGACATGCATGCACCAATCAGATGACATTTTAGACATACCTTCCTCAGTGCTGCTGCACCAGTGAGGTGAGAGTCCTCAGCCTTTGTTTGTTGACTGTGTAGTCAAAAGATGGCTTTATACAGAAGGAGATCACCTGTCTAGACCTGCTCCTTATCCTCTCCTAATGCATCACAGTATTGCATTTGCTTTCTTAATTGCACCAGCACACTTCCTAATCCTGTCTGGCTTGTCTTACTGTCCACAACTCTTTAGATCCTTTTCTCAGTTCTGTTCATGGTTGCACCACAAATTGATCCAGATTCTCAACCCTAGATGTAGTACATTGCACTTTCCCAAATTCATTTTAAGCCCATTTTCAGCCCATACCTTGAAATGTATGCAGCTCAACCTATAGTGCAAGGAGGGAACTGTCTGAGGCAGGTAGGACATTTTAACTAGGAGAGGTAAGTATATACTGTATTAGAAGTATACAGTCTACAACTTAAAATGGGATCTGCAGTCAGGATGTAAAAGTATGTACTTAACAGTGTGCTGGGCAGAGTTTGGGAGAGAGAGGTGAAACTTGTCCTGGAATTAGCCGGAGATGATAGATAGTAAATGGTTGGTTTGGCTTAGCCAGAAGAGAAGCAGGTTGTCTGCATTTATGCTTTACTGCTGTTAAATTGTGAGCTTGCTATAAGAGCATGGAGGAGCTGATGTCATGAAAGGAGCTGTACACTAGTATCCCTCACATAAGCAGCCCGAAGAATGAGGGCATAGGTGCAGCAGTGTGCCTCACTTTGTATGGCATTTTCATCTGCATAGGCATTGGTAGAGCAGACTGCAGGATGTTCTGCCCATTGTGTAAGGTAAACCATCTCTCAGATAAGCCACCAGGGATTGCTTCTTGCAAATTGCTGTTGTGGAATGCTGTTGGTGTTATGTGGTATAGGAAGGGCAGTTTTCATAGGGCATTAGGCAGTCAAGCATAGGCCTTTGAGCAGAGTGGTGTAACCTTGCAGGCTAATCCCAGACTGCAGAAACCCATTATTCTGGGTAAGGTGATAAGGGGTGACCAGGAAAACGGGACAGGACACTAGAGCAGAAATGATGGGTTGATTGTCCACTGTAGCAACTGTGGGCCATTCTGCTACCTTTAGAGATGCCCTCTGTGCATGCTTGGGGCTCTCAATCTTCAGCTCCTCTCCTTGAAGCTTGAGCTGGACTTCTGAAAGGGAGGCAGATGTTGAACCTCAATGTACTAGCAACCATTCCTCCTCTTCCACTATGGGCTGTAAGAGTCAGGAAGGGAGGTGAATGTGGTCACCAAAGGAGAAGGGATTGGACAGCAGTTGGAATGGCACTGATAATACCAGTGACCATCAAGTATGCTCCACTTGTGAAGCACAACGCCAGTCAACACAACACAGGAACCTGAGCCTGTGGAAAATTAGCCATCACAGGGCATCTTGAAGTTTACACCCAAGGGAGAGGGATGTCCCAAGGGAAGGCATTAGTGGTGGGGCTTCATAGTTAGGTGTGGAGACAGTGATCAGGGAATTGGAAAGGGAGATAGGGTAGTCAGGTGTTGGTAGAGAACTACTGCTAGAAGGGAGGGAGGATTGTTAAGATCACTAGTGTAGTAAGAGATGGGGCTTGATGTCATTGTCCACATTGGGACAAATAACCAAGCCAATGGGACCATAGGGGAAGTGCAGGTTGTTAGGAGATTAGAGGGTGTCCTCAAGCAAATGACATTCTTAGTGACCTCCTTGAGGTGCTATCTTTGGGGGCATGGGAGGCATAGACCTCTACTCATCACAAATGTTAGCAACTGGCTGGGTCAGTGGAGCACAAATGAGGGATTTGGCTATGTTGTGAACTGGGGCCAAGATGAGAGGAGTCATAGAGTATACAAACGAGATGACAGCACCACTCCCAAGTGCACTAGACTTTGAGATGGAAGGTTTAGAAGCTCTCAGATGAGCTTTCAAACTAACCAAAGGAGAGGCAGTACAAAGAAGAAAAAGCAACCCAGATGAGGGCGAAGCAAAGATTTCTTCCTTCAGTATTAGTTAGAACAAAGGTGGGTGAAATGGGAGTACAAGGGAAGGGAGTAAATACCAGCAAGAACATGATGGGGCAGCACAAAACCCAGAAGAAGGGTTGAAACTGACATATTAAAAGTCAAAGGAAGCCCTCAGCTGGGATGCAAAAGTCAGACAGAAAAGCTAAGGGAACTGGGGGCTGGAGGGACATGTGTGCAAACACCTGGACACTGGTGAGCAAGATTTATGGCCTGGAGGCTCTAAACAGCTGAGGCACAACTGGACCTGGCAGCAATCACAGAGACATTCGCTACAGTATAAAACACCATGACGGGTATATGGCCATCCCAGGAAACTCTCTTCAGAAGAGACAGAGAGCAGAATAAAAGGGTAGTGTGGCAATGTGTGTTATGGAAGAAATAAAGCCATGTTAATCAATACTGAGGATACAGGGAGGGAAGTGAAATTGTTGTGGGTACAGTGAGAGACAAGGAGAAGGAAAATATAAGAGATGGGTATAGTGTGCATGTCACCATCACAGTGAGAGGAGACCGACAATAAATAAGGGAAGAAATAGGAGGATGGCTGAACAGGCAAAGGTGCTGCTGGAGGACTTTAATATGTCCAACATGGATTGCAGTATACCCATTAAGGCAGCTGTTAGGAAGTATGCCATGCAGTATTATTTTCATGGACCTTCTTGAGTCAGCTAGTTAGGAACCCACAAGAGGATGCAGTCCTGGACCTGATACTAACAGGCCACAGTGAGGGAACCTCTGGGTAACTGAGACCATGAAAAATGCAAGTCCATATCAGCAATAGGGTATAGAAGGACCACAAAGGACTAGGTTGCTAGACTTCAGTGGTGTGAACTTCAGGCAAGGAGGGATCTGCTTGAGAACAACCTGGGAGGGAAGAGGCTGAGGATGTAGAAATAGGGCATGAAAAGGAAGAGATATTGCAGATGTCTGGTATGTACAACAGAGAGGTTAGGAAGAGCAGCAGTAAATGAAACCATGGTTTTCAAGGGAGATGAGAGCTGCAGTGAGGAAAAGTTAGGTTTCAAAAGTGTTAGGTAAGTCAAAGAGATGAAGACAGGGAGCTTTGCCTTCAGAAACTGAAGCAGGCAGGCAAGGTAGTGAGGAATGCAAAAGTACAGATAAAGGAAAGGATTGCAGAGGGGTGAGGAGGGAACAAAGCACTTTAGATATGTCATTTTGAAAAGGAAGATAAAAGGGAAGTAGTGAGACTAAGGAGCAGGTCAGAAAGAGCAGAGAGAGACAGGAAAAGGTAGGAATACTGAACAAATACTTTTCCTCAGTATTCAAAGTGGGTGGGGACTTTACTAGAAGGAACATACATGGGAAGCAACTTATGGAACAGCAAAAGCATTTTTGGAGATGCTACTGGTACCCAAATTGAATACAGATAGGAAGTTGCAAATCTCAGACTCAACAAATGGCTCAAGGAGGTGGTGGGGAGGAAGACTATGGACACATAGTAGACTGGATGGCAAGTTTGGGAAGAGAAACCCTGAATGTAATGGAAAGGCAGCACCTAAGCATAGAAACATAGAAACATAGAAACATAGAAGTTGACGGCAGATAAGGACCGCAAGGCCCATCCAGTCTGCCCATTTTCTTTTTCACCTTATAAATGTACCATCGGCCTTTTGCTCTGTCAGTGACCTATCTATTCATAGTCATTTGTATTGCTCCCTTATGCCTATCCCATGCCTGTTTGAAGTCTCTGCACTGTATTCATAGCCACCACTTCTTGTGGTAAGCCATTCCATGCATCTACCACCTTTCTGTGAAAAAGAATTTCCTCACATCTCCCCTTAATCGGCCTCCTCTAATCTCATGCTGTGTCCTCTTGTCCTGCTATTTTTCTTATATTTAAACATGTTAGACTCTTTCACCTTGTTTATGCCCTTAAGGTGTTTAAATGTCTCGATCATATCACCTCTCTCCTCCTTTGCTCCAAGGGTATACATATTGAGCTCCGTTAATCTGATCCTTATATAACTCTTCTGATGCAGTCCTGCACCATTTGGTTGCCCTTCTCTGGACTGCCTCAATTTGGTTAATGTCCTTGTGAAGGTGTGGCCTCCAATACTGCATGCAGTACTCCAGATGGGGCCTAACCCAATGTCTTGTACAGAGGGATTATTACCTCCCTCTTACGACTTGTGATACCCTCACTAATACACCCCTAACACCCCTAGCCTTACCTACTGCTTTAGAGGTCTGCTTGATGATTTTAGGTCATCAGTGATGATGATGCCCAAGTCTCTTTCTTCCTTTGTGACTGCTAGCAACTCCCTCCCAGCCTATAAGTGGCTTCAGGGTTTCTCTTCCTATGTGCATGATTTTGCACTTCTTTGCATTAAATCCCAGTTGCCACTCTTCTGACCATTCTGCTAGTTTATCCAGATCTCTTCTCATTCTGCCCACCCCATCTGGATCATCTACTCTGTTGCAGATCTTGGTGTCATCTGCAAACAGACAAGCCTTACCCTCTAGTCCATCTCGAGGTCACTAATGAAGATGTTGAATAGGACTGGCCCCTGGACTGATCCCCTGAGGTACCCACTTGTGACTTGCATCTCTTCTGACTGTATACCATTTACCACCACTCTCTGTTTTCTGCCCGCCAACCAGTTTGCCACCCAGTTGACCAACTTCTGACCCACCTCGAGCCTATCAGCTTATTTATCAATCTTCTATGCGAACAGTGTCAAAAGCTTGCTGGAAGTCAAGGTAGGCGACATCAACTGCTCCCCGGTCCACCACTCTGGTTACCCAGTCAAAGAAATCTATGAGATTAGTTTGACAGGACCTTCCTTTGTAAACCCATGCTGTCTTGGATCCTGTGCCCCTATGTTCAGGTGTTGCACTATCCTTTCCTTGAGTGCCTCATAATCCACTACTGAGGTAAGGCAGGCGGTCTGTAGTTCCCCTCCCCTCCCTGCTACCACTGTTGTGGAGTGGGATCACATGAGCCTTTCTCCAGTCTTCTGGGACCTCTCCTGTGCTCAGAGACTCACTAAACAATTCTGCTAATGGCTCTGCTAGTTCCTCCTTTAGCTCCTTAAGTACCCTGGGATGTATGCCAGGATTGTAGCAGGATTGATTGAACTAGGATGTTAAGGGACAAGCTAGCAGCCTAATTAGTGTAACCTGTCTCTCTCTTCTCCAAAGCTCAAGGCAGGCTGCTACAGCGTACTTGTAGGGTTAAGTCTGACCCTGAGAGATGCCTCTAGTGGGCCTCAGTTAGAGACATAGTGTCTAGAGTTTGTGTTCTGAGTTTGCTGGCTCAACCAGAATTGAGAAAATTAGGCATGAATATTCATGGACCCTCCTTTTCCCTTTCCACTATAAGAGAGGAAGGTTGGCTGCTGGGACGAAGGTCAGTTCCCTATTAGGGATCCAGTATTTGACAGAGAAGCTACATCTCGAACCAGCAACACAGAGTGTCCCAGAAGAGGACCGCTTTCTCCCGCCTATGGGGTGGGGATGGCACATTTACCAGCATGAATAGGGAACTAGAAACATAGAAACATAGAATTTGATAGCAGATAAGAACTGCTTGGCCCACCTAGTCTGCCCATTTTCCTACCTAACAGATAAGCTGCAGATCCTAGTTAACCAACAGCCTACTTCCTCCTACCCTCCATTAGGACTGCTTTATGTCTGTCCCATGCATTTTGAATTACCCCACTGTTCTTGACTCCTTGACCTCCTCAGGAAGGCTGTTCCATGCATCCACAACCCTCTCTTTGAAAAATAACTTCCTCACATTACCTCTGAGCCATCCCTCTCTATCTTCAAATTGTGCCCCTTGTTCTTGCACATCTCTTTTCTGAAATATACTATCCTCTTGGACTTTGTTGATTCCCTTGAGGTACTTGAACATTTCTATCATGTCCCCCCTCCCTCCTTTCCTCAAGGATATACATATTAAGCTCCTTTAGTCTCTCTCTTCTTATGTCTTCTGGTGCAGACCCTGCACAATTTGGTTGCCTTCCTCTGGACAGCCTCCACTCTGTCTATGTCTCTGCAGAGATGGGGTAAAAAGTCTTGCCTGAGGGAAGGTTTACCAGCAGAAGACCCAAATAGAGGTGGTCACCCCTCAAGGGAGGTTGCTGGGCTCTTGTGGATCCACTCCCACACCTCAGAAGAACACATGAGGGAAGCAGTTTGTGAGTAACCCTTACAAAGCAGAGCTCCACAGGTGTAAGAAGAGCCTATAGTTTAGACTGAGTAGCAACATGTATGTGGGTAAATACCAGTGCCTGGTAAGAGTTGGTGTTGATAAGTCCCACAGAGGTTAGGCCAGGAATGGAGGCCTGTCTTTTTGGCTATTAGGGCTTCATTGTACTGTCACAAAGGAGACATGCACACCCATATCAACTATTTAGTTTCTATTTCTATTATAAAAGTAAATTGCAAGTTCTGAGTTACTGCCCTGTGATGCCACTAGTGGCACAGTAGCCATGCACTAGTGTAACCTCCTCTTCCCTCAACTTGTCTAGGGGTCCCGATGGTAAAATGAGAGGGGCCAGAACCTGAGTCCTCCAGCAAAACAATACCATGGTTGCTCCATTTCCTTTTCCCAAAATCAACATAAATGCTGTTCCCACCTCCATTTAAGGTACACATATTGACCTGTACCCCATGAAACTGGACAATGGCTCCCTTACTTTTCAGTTACAGTGTTCCCCTGGCACGGTAGTCCCGATAAAGTGAATCCCAGAGTGCAGGCCCACCAAGCTTTCCTCCAGCAGTGTGCCACAAGGGAGATGACCTCCTTGAAGCTGCCACTCCAAGGGGTTGTGACATGACCCTGCCACCACCACGCCAGCCCCACTGCCATTCGGTCCCAAGTGTTTTATGTAATGGGACCCCAGCATCCTGATGACCCAATCTTGCTGTCTCCTCTGGTCTCCTTCCCACCTTAACAGCAACATCCCCTGACCCCATCGGTCACCAGCTCCTGCCACCCTCCACCACGGAGATGCCACCCATGCTCCACCACTGTTCAAGCCAGTACCTTCCGGCCAGAGGGTTTAAACCCCGCCATACTATCTGCCAAACCCGCCATCTCTCTTCCTTCTCTCTTGCTACCCCTTACTTATATAGTGGGAACAAACACTGCTCTCTTGGGGCAGGGACACAGGAAATGCCCAAAGCTAACACCTTAATGGGGGGAGAAGAAAAGAAAGGATATAAATAGTAAGCTCTCCTTGAGGAGGGCTTACACTTCCTCACCCTTTAAATCATTTTTCCTGGAAATGATGCAAAGGGGAACATTCCAGGGGACCCCAACCAAAGTGAGTATGCACCCAAACCCAAACCTCTTAGACCTACCTACCTACCTATACTTTCTCATGGAGTGAGTTTGGCAAAGAGGAAAAACATTTTAACTGCAAGAAATTTTATAGCAATACTGTTATGGCCAGGCTGTCCAAAAAGTTAACCATCCAAATATTAAAGTTCTAAAACATGCTATCATGTACCATCCTAATACAATTAGACTCATCTCACACACCATTCTCTCACCCATTCACACAATACATCCATGCTTTTTCCATTCATAATTGAGGTAGTAACATATATTTATTTTTCTTTCAAACGATTCCTTTGAAGGTTATCCCAACAGGAGCAACCAAATAGAAGCACTCTTTTTTTCAAACACTCAATCATAACAGTCTCAGCGGTTTTCAGTCCAACAGTCCTGACCCTAAGCAAGGATAGTCCTGGAACGACCTCCACTGGGCAAAATGTTCTTTCAACCTTGAGAGTATCCTGAACAGATTCATTTGAATATGACAGTAAATCACAATGGCACTGAGCACTCCCTCTTAGATGGCAGGCCCTCCACCATGGGGATAATAATAGTCTGGATCTGACTTGGTGGTTTCCTTAGCAAGGAATTCATGGATATTATATAGTACTTCATCTGATACCCAGTCACAACTTGTACAGTGCAAAATGCTTAACAATGTGAGTCCAGCCCAAAGCATAGAAACATACAGGGTTCTCATCTTCTGGGTGACTTACTGAGTGGGCAGTTCAGAGGTCCTAGGGTGCTTCTGAAGCTTGTGTACCATACCCCAGAATACCCAGTCTGAATTATTTTCATCAGTTATGTCCCACATACATTCAGAAACATAGGGGTATTCAGCACTAGGATATTCGAGATGGATCCTCCATCACACCCACCACTGGGGCAGGTCTCACAGTGCTAGTACCTGGCTACCCTGACTCCAGCCATACCTGGGTCCAGTGTGGGATAATCTTAGGGTCACTACTCATCAATCCATCCATCTTCAATCACCTTGCACAGTGCTGGGAGGTGTGGGGTGGTGTCAGGCAGCTTTGTGCAGGCCACTCATGGATGAGGATGACTCTGTACACTTCATGTTCAGTGAACTGGTACCACTTTAGGTCCTGTAACAGGGCAACAGAACTGGCACCTCCCATGCAGCCTCATCCTCAGCTCCCTCCTCCTTTACACAACCAGGAGTGCACAAGTATGAGGTCTCCTCCATCAAGGCACTGGACAGGGCACCGCTGCCAGACAGAGAACCTATGGCTGACCCACTGGGCCCTGGGGTCAGTAGATGCTGAGCCACATCCTCTGCCTCTCCTTTTGCCACAGGGATAGTTGACAGCAGTGAGCAGTGTGGGACTAGGCAGATGTCTTTGTTGCACAGTACCCTCACTGGTGGTTTCCTCCATGGCCTTCACCATGACATCGGGGCCTCTGTTTAAAGCTCTACCTTGGGCACTATGGTCAGGACCATGGGGCTGACCTCCACTCCCAATCCAAACTTCCTGGGAAAACAATAAAATACAGCCCACAGACATGCCAGTTGGGTAGTGCCAAGCACAACCAAAGGAATACCTTCCAAGTCCAACAGGCAACCCACTGGAACAGACTGAGCACAGTGGAAGTTGCACCACCTCCCATACCTCGACAACCACATAATACACATTTTTCTTCTGCCATGCCTCCTGCTGACTTCCACAGCCAGGTCAACAATGAAGTGGGATGGTAGTGGGGCTCCTGCAAAGGGACCTTTTCAGCCATTTTAGGTAGATTGTCACCAACTGCATCTTTCTTCACCACAAGCTCAAAGGAAAATGGCACCTGCTTCTCACACCTTCCAGCACCACCAGCTGGGAACCATTCCCAGGTGCCACCTCACCCACCTGACCACCCCTTCCAGACAACTGTCACCTTGCTAGATATGCCAGGCAGAAAAATATACCAACCTCCCAATGGCAACCTGCAATGTTAAACCAAACCCATCCAGGCCCACAGCGGCAGCCAGACTCTCAGCACCTTGTAATCCATGTTGTGGCATTGAACCTGCAACACTGCTGTTGAAATCTGGATAAGCCCCCATGTCTGTAATCCCATCCTCCTTCACTTTTTCAGAGGGTCCCAATGGTAAAATGAGAGGGGGAACCTGAGTCCTCCAGCAAAACAACCACAGCATCAAAGATAATAAAATGTCTGGCCTAACCTTGCTGGTGAAGCTTCAAGCACTACAAACGGTCTCACCTCACCAACCTGATGCTGTCCCAAATGCTGAAGAACCCCTCCGCTGTGCTTTAAGAGGAATAAGAGAGAGGCAAACCTTCTTTGAGGGACTCATTTAGGTTAGGTCATTCCATTAAATAACTTAGTAGCACCATGTAAGAAGAAGATATAAAACATTTAAATTTGATTTTATTAATGATTTTTAACAATAATATAGGAGCAGCTCCATGGGGCTGCAAGCATACTGGCAAATATGGTTGCCACTAAAAGGCAATCCAAATTGTCAGGGGATTCCCAGGAAATTGATAGGGGGTGCAGATTGGCTAGCCATGGGGTGGGGAGGGTAAGCTAGACTCAAGGAAGTGGGTGGAGGGAGGAGGACAGGTGGAGGGAGGGCTATGATGTCAGCAGGGTAGGTAGAGGGAAGGGATGATCAGCAGTTGAGTCAAATGACAAGGTGGGCATTTGACCCAGGGATTGGGCAAGGAGGGGCTGATAGAGATCCTTACAAGGGGTCCTGAGGGGGTATAAGAAGGAATGCAGGACATAGATTCCCCTTCTTTTGCTGGGATTCATCAAGATTATATGCACCCACCTATCCTATGAGAAGGTATAAGATGAGGTAGGAAGACAAGGAAGAGATGGATGGGGAGACTGGTGATGCACAAATGGTAGAGGAAGGAAGGTGAGAGGGACTGAAGTGGTTTGAAGGAGAGGGTGATTAATGTGAGACAGAACGGACAGAACCTGCCAGAGGAAGGCAGGCTTGGGAATGATAGAGTGGTGGGTTGCCTAAATGAGGGCAACAGTGACATATAGTGAATGGAAGTTATGGAAGAAAGGGGATAAGGGTTTCCGGGAGAGGGCAACATCATAAGCAATGGTCCAGCCAGGTCAGCTGAGGAAGACAAAGGAAGGGACAAGAGGGGTAAGAGGGAGGAAAGGTGGGGTAAAGGAGGAGGGCTAGAGATGGTGGGTAGGGGTGGGGGATCAGGCACAGGCTGGGTCAGAGCACCCAGACATGACTGCAACATTTATTTATTTTTGTTGACCGGGTAAGTGCACTAGACAAATCCTGCCTATTTTCAGGCACGACCCGGGAGGGGATACAGATGAATGCCAACGGCCTTGAACCAGATGAAGCTGTTGGTGGTATATTTTTTAGTGAAAGAGATAAATTTGGCCAGGACACGGGGAAATTCCCCTACTCTGATGGGTGGGGACCCTTCCCATGAGACATCTGAACTAGTTTCCAGTATGCCTCAGTCGACGAGAGAGAACAGAGGTGATGGAAGAAGGACCCAAAGAGTCAGACAAAGCCCTCAAGGAGGCTTCAACAGTTTCTAACGATATAGGAAAAACAAGCACTGAATTACCTGAGGAGGAGATGGTTCAGGCTATGAATGAAGAAAGTCGAGGAGTGACAGCGGAGACTTAACTTTAGTAATAGAGGAGGAGAAAAAGATAACATCCGAGAATGGACAAGCAACCTTTTCTGGTACAGTAAGAAAAGCAATGTTCACGTTATTACTGACCCGATGGAAACAAGCGCAGTATAACTAATAGTGCACTTGCAGAGGACTCCTTTCCTTTCTCAGCTCGTTTTTCTACTTGGTCTCCGGAGATGGCGCTGGAAAGAGCAGGTTGGATTAAAACTCCAAAAGCGTGGACTCCAGATCCTAAATTTCCTTTACCTGGGATAGGATCGAAATCAGGAGGAATGCCTAGGCGACTGGGTGCAGCAGAGGAGCAACTTTCCGTGACGGACCGGAATAGCGCATTTCCGCCTCTGGCCTCTGAATCTAGGTGTCCGTATCAACTGAGCCATCGGTGAAACCAGGCATTTTACCCCAGAATACTGAGGAGTTAGAAAACGCTACAGATCTAAATTATACCACTATGTCAACAACGAAGATGAAAGGTCAGTCCTTACAAACGGAAATGACTGATGCTAGGGCTTTGGATGACACTGTCAATACTCTTCCTACAGTTAAGCCAGCTAGCTATGCATCCTTTTAAACCAACAGATGTCCCGTGAGGAAACGCTTTGTGGCACGGATACATTATAAAGGGATATGGATCTCCACCCTGACTGGAACTTTGTGGGAAAACTCTAATAATTAAATCTTTAGGGATTAGACCTTCAGAGGTGTATGCTTTAATACATTCTTCAGGGATCATAATTTTGATGTTTCTTTCGTTCTGCTGCATTATTAGATAAATTCTGGTCTGCTTATTATACTGCTCGTATTGACCCTGTTTGGAAACATTTTGTAGTAATTCCTATTACCAGGCCAACTGCAAAAATTATTACTGTCCTTTTTAGAAATGAAGCGCAATGTTTTGGATATTTTGTACTGGTTAGACAACGTTGACAGTTAATGGCACACCACATGCTTTAATCGATGATAATGGGTTTTGGATGGAGGGTGGAAGTTTAATGTACAACTTAAAATAACTGAGTCTGGGATCCAACATCTCCCTAATTGTTTCTACTTGGGAAGAGATCGTGGTATACTATTTTATCCAGGACAACCACGTTCATGTTATAGATGTGCGCATTGACTCATTTAAGTTCTGACTGTGACCAATTGAAATGTACATCATGCGGTATGTTAGGTCATACTGTGTTGGCGTGTAAGAACCCTCCCACCTGTAATTTATGCAGCGATGCTTCGCATGTGTTTGTAGCTTGTCCATGGCCGCTCATAATACATCGGATTATGCAGAACATGATGCTTACATAGCTAAATCTTCTACTATTAGGACCCCCAAGGTTTAGTACAACCTGTTAAATATAAAGAAAGACTCACTCTTTTCCTACTCCCACTGACAATTTAATAATTCCTAAACCATCTGAACAACTATCTGTTCCAGATCCCCTGAACCCCGACCCCCGAAACTCCTGGAGCCCCTGAGCCTTGAATCCCTTGAACCTCCTGACACTTCTGAAACCATAGGAACACCTGCACTTGATGGGTTAACTAGTTTTCCCAGTGATTCAGTCTAGGCCTTAAAACAAACTATACCTCTTACAATAAAGGGGGACGTGGAGTTAGGGAAACTTTAAAACCCTCCCACCAGTTGCTCGGCGACTCCGCTCCACTAGACATGTAGACACTGTATCTATACCCTCTTCCCAGTATCCAGCCCTTATGAACCCTTACAAAGTTGGGGTGAGGGCCATGGAAGAGGAGGAGAAGATTGAGAATTCCTTTCTACTCGCCCTCCTATGACAGCCTCGCATCACTACCAGCGACCGACATTTCTGGGATTACCTTAAAAGAAGTCTACTAGACTGAAGAAAAGAAATGAGGTGGCTACTCACACAATGTTTTTTTTCTGTTCTTTTGATTATGTCTGCTATACGTTTAGCTAGTTTTAATGTAAATAGTATTAGTTCAAAGTATAGCGTACAGCTACTTTTTCAGCATTACATAGTTTGGCCTATGAAGTTTATTTATTACAGGATATTAGATTATATACAGCAGGGAAGCGGTGATAGCCTCGAGGAGTGGGGCTTAGGACCTTCATATTGGTCTTTGGACAGGATCTTTGTTCCGGTATTGGTTTTGTTTTAGTTCATCTAATTTTACTTTACAAAGATTGTGGACTTGGTACCTGGCAGAGTTTTATTGTTAGACCTTCTATGGTATAAGTTACCCTATAGACTTATAAATATTTATAAGCCACAACAAAAAGCTGCTAGAGTTCAGCTTCACGTCTAATTAAACCTTTTTACTTACAAATCGAATTGTTTTATGGGGTGGAGATTTTAATACACGTTTAGAAATCTCCTCAATAAGAAAATCTATTGTGACACTCATGCATTACGTAATATTATTACAGAAATGAATTAGTGGATGTTTTAGCCCAGTCCTGTTGCCTACCTTTACAAAAGGAAAATTAAACTCGAGAATTGATTTCTGGTTTTGTTCACAGTCTACTGGGGCAGTAACAGGCATCACAGTACCGATGGCAACTTCAGATCATCAATTAATAGGGATACAAATCCAATTAGAAGAAGTTTTATCACAAGGCCCTGGGGTCTGGAGAGTTAACTCATCTTTGTTGTTAATTCCTGAGTTTTTCATGGGTTTAAAGAATTGGTTATGGATCGTATTACAGTAGTTGCCCCATATGATTCCATGATAGACTGGTGGAATGATACTAAATTATATGTGGTGTCGTATTTTAAATCTTATGCTAGATTTTGGCTGATGCAAGACATCGACCTCTAGACTTTTAATAGCAGAACTATTAGCATTATTTACAGAATCTCACTTATATGGCTCTGACTGTTCTGCTTGTATAAAAGAAGTTCAAACTGCTTTAACTAAAGTACAATACAATAGACAAAAATCTATACTTTTTGAACAGAAATTTAGAACCACTGGGACCCAAAGTTAATTTAACCCCTTGATGTCACTAAAGAAAAATTCTGTGGTAAACAAATGTATCAATTGTTGGATGATCAAGGTCATATTGTTAAAGGGCAAGAAAAATTATGGAATGTGTCACAAAATTTATAAAACATACATTTGAAACCCCAGCTATTGATTCGACAGATATGACGCTATTATTAAGTATTGGTGTACCTATATTAACGGTACCTCAAAAACAAGAGTTTATACAGCCTTTTTCTTTTGAAGAAGTAAAAGGAATTATTTTAGGTCTTAGGGATAGGGTAGCTCTTGGCTCTGATGGTTTGTCAGCAGAAATTTATAAATCTTTATGGAAACTCATACCAAATCAATTAGTAGCTGTATTTAATGCCTTTCTACAAGAAGATCATTTGACAGATCAGATGTATGAAGGATTGATGTTATTTCTTTACAAAAAGGTGATAAAAAGATTTAAAGAATTGGAGACCAATCACACTGTTGAATACGGACTACAAAATTTTTGCTAAGTTATTAGGAATAGGATCTCAAAATATTTGCCATCTTTACTTTCACCATTCCAATATTGCTCAATTTCTGGTAGGTCCATCCGAGATGCTTTACTACTACTAAGAGAATTGTTTCTCAAGGTCTACAGGGGCTCTACATGGTTATTTGTTTAATTTTGATCTGTCCAAGGCCTTTGATAGTATTTTCCAAGAATTTATTTGGTTAACCCTCAAAATTATGGATTTCACAAATTTTTATAAATTGGCTTATTTTATGTTATTCTTTAGCCTATGTTAGGCCGTACATAAGCGGAAGACTTGGATCTCTTTGTTATATACGTGAAAGTACGACAAGGTTGTCCTTTAAGTCCCTTATTGTTTGTTATAGCTTTGGACCCTATTATCAGGTTACTCCATAAATCTCCTAGATTTTCAGGTCTTTCTGGCATTGATTCTAATTTTCATAAAGTAATTTGTTATGCAGACGATCTTTGTGTTTTGGTACCTAATACTACAGAGATTGTTTATTATGTAAAGTACTACCGGTTTTTCTATCAGTTATTGGATCTAGTTTAAATCTACAGAAAAGTGTGTGTTTTAATTTGGCTTCCTCTTTAGAGAATGTTTCTTCAATTGGTGGAATTAAGTTAGTAGATTCTCCATAAATTACTGGTGTTTATTTTGGAGTTCCAGATACAGCTAAATATAATTGGAGATAGTTTTGAATAAGAGTAGGGAAAGTAAGTAAATGGCATAAGTGGTTTTGGGGAAGAAGAAACGTATTTTTGATTAAACGTGTTTATTGCCTTTGTTTTTACATGTAGCTCATATTTTCCACTACCCAAATGCTTTTTGTGCCTCTCTTAAGCTCTTTTTTCTTGTTTTTGGGAAGCCATCTTAATCCAATTAGACGGAATGTTTTATTACAAACCTACCGACAAGGGGTTTCTATGATTCACCTGATAGTGTTTTTTATTCACTTTTCTTTTCAACTAATTTGAAACCTTTGGTTAGGGATTCTATTCAACCTTGGATTCCTTTGGTACGTATATCATTTAAAGGGATTTTTCAAGAATGGAATATTGGTGAATTTTTACACAAAATAGAAGGAAATATGTTTTATCGACAGATTGGGGAATACTGTTTGATATGCTAAAACATGGCATATTTCGTCAATATGATTAAAGATTTAACTCGAAAACAATTGTATACAGAAATAGTAGAATCCCAATTTAAGGTAGATGTATTTCCAGGATTTACACCATAGAAAAGACACAGATTGGTAATCGTCTTATGGATTCCCGTATTCCTGTGACAATGTGGGATATTGCTTGCTAGGTACACACGGTAAAATTAATGTACGTGGTAATCAAAAGCACAAACAAGTAATGGATAGATATTGTTTTCGAGACTCATGTACAGATCTCACGGAAACAATGACTCATTATATTTTTCTTGCCCTTTTATTTCGTTTTTGGTTTCTGTGGCGTCATTTTTGGAATAAAGTTTAGGCGTCAATGGGATCAGAGAGCTTTATTTTTGGTTTATTTCAGTTTCTTGGTCGAAATGTAATTCTAGCACCTTGAACATTATAGCAATTATAATATTGTATTGGGTATGGCAGGCCAGATGTTGGTTCTTATTTCAGCAAAGTCATCTTACTCCTGAGGATTTATTCAAGAAAATAATAACCTATATTGATCGCCTAAAGGAAGGAGAAAGGAAAATTCTTAAAAGGAATATATGGGAACGATATTGGAACTTTTTTGAATTAACATTGGTTATAATTGAAGTATTTTCCTTAACTTTTTCTTTATCTTTCAGATATGAGTCGGACTTTGAGTTTCACAGTTTGCAAATTTTGTGTCTGATGTATTTCTTTTGTATTTAATTACTGTATATATGGTTTTGCTTTTAAATAAACATACCCCTACTCTTTCAGTAAGTGCCATGGGATCTTTAACATCCACCTGAACTACCACCAATCCAGGCAGATGGGACCTCAGTTTAATGTCTCATCTGAAAGACGGCACCTCAGAGTGCAGCACCCTCTCATGCTGCACTACAGTGTCAGTACTGGATATTAACCTATGCCACATGTGGAAATGAACCCACAGCCCTCTGATCTCCCGGCCCAGAGGCAAGTATGCTACCTACTGAGCCACTGACACTGACATAACATAACAAAGAAGATTCAAAAGAAACTGGGGTTGGATTTAGTGGCACCCAAACTCAGGTTGGAGGAACTGGTTCACATTAAGCAGAAGGGTGTTGGGTTCTACACATCTGGACCGAGAAGATTTTGCCAAAGGAAGAGTAATCAGATACAAGTTTGGACTGAGTTTTTCAGAATGAAATGTACTTAATACATGCATAAGAAGACTGGTTTGGTTGGAGAATGTATAATTGTATAAACAAAATGATGAGTTGTGGTGATCATGGTGAAGGGTGAACTGGTAAAGGAAAATTAATTAATTGCCAATTGAGCACCCACATAAATTTGAGTCTGTGTGTCATTTTCCAAGGGAACTCCTTGACAAAATCTGACTGGCACACAGGTACTAGGAAAACCCAGAACAGCTGGATCACAAAGGTCTAGAAAACAGACCGAAACAGACTCCACACATGTATACGTGAACTGGCTCAAGGCTTACACCTGCCAACTGCACTTTTCCTAAACCCATCCTTTCCCGGGATGAGTGCCTAACTGCCTCCCTCCCAACCTCCAGTTCTTTTGAACCAGGGCCTACTGCAGCCTAATAACATACCACGACTGCTCTGGTTCCCTATTCCCAGAGCTAACACAAACACTGTTCCCACCTCCATATAGGGTACACATAGTGGCCTGTAAACTGTGAAACTGGACAACAGCTCCCTTAACTTTAAGTTACAACATTCCTCCTGAACTCCTTTATCGGTCTTACACTGGTCCTGCACCAGACACAGACAAGGCAGGCCCAATAAAGCATATCCCAGAGTGCAAGCCCTCCAAGCTTATCTCCAGCAGTGTGCCACATGGGAGATGACCTCCTTGACTCTGCCACCACTAAGGTGTCCTGGCGTGGCCCTGCCACCACAATGCCAGACCCATCGCCATTCCATCCCAAGTGTTTTAGGTACAGGGGCCCCAGCATCCTGATGACCTGGTCTTGCTGTCTCCTACAGTCTCCTGCCCACCACAAGAGCAACGACTCCTGACCCCATCAGTAGCCAGCTCCTGCCGCCTTCCCCACAGAGATGCCACCTGTGCTCTGCCATTGTTCCAGCTGGTACCTTCCAGGCCGGGTGGTTTAGGTTCCAGCCACACTACCCTGCTAAACCTACCATCTCTCTCCTTCTGTCTTTGCTAACCCCACTTATATAGTGGGCATGAACACCGTCCTCTAGGGGCAGGACACAGGAAAAGCTAACACCTAAATGGGAGGGGATGGGAAGAGAAGAAGAAAAGAAAAGGATATAAATAGTAAGCCCAACCCACGGGGACTTATACTAGCACAGCTGTCCCCACGATAGTGCTCACCTTGCCTGGCAGGTGCCAAAGTGCAATTAGTGCAAAGTCCAGGAGTCCCAGGAATGAGTGATAGGATATGATGACAGAAGCAGCAGCAAAGCCCAGTCATAGCAAGGGCAGAGTGAATACAGAGTAAGTAGCATAGCTTGTACAGTAGTCATGATTGATTGGTATTCACCATGGCAATTTAGTTTAGTTAGTTTAGTAAGTTTTTGTTGACCGGTACGTGCACTAGACAAATTCTGCCTATTTTCAGGCACAACCTGGGAGGTTGATGCAGATAAGTGCCAACTGACTTTGCACCAGATTAAGCTGTTGGTGGTATTTTTTAGTGAATGGGGAAATTTGCCAGAGCACTGGGGAAATTCTACTCTCCTGTAGGGGGATCCATGTCAGACTGACTGCTGAACGTCAGTTGTGCTTGGAGGTTAGAGGATTGAGATATGTGGAAATAGTGGAGAAGGCCTCCTCCCTGTCTTGTATACCTTAAGAGGCAGAAAGGAGTTTTGTCACTTCTATGGATCAGGTAGATCAAGTGAAGAGCCAGAGGAGCTTGAAGTCCAATAGACACAGCTGGGATGCACCCAGGTGAGGGTGGCCAGCAGAGTGTTTTAACAACTATTTCTTCGATGGAAACGGAGAATGTTTTGACACCAGATAAAAGCACCAATGTGGAGTACACACCAGGTACCTATGGAGGATACAGAGTTGTGGAGGGCTAAGCAAAATTTGGAAGAATGCACTAACAGACAAAAGCAGGAGCTTTTGGCCCAAATTTCTGAGTTAGAAATGAATTATTATATGGAGAAATAACAGATTGAAAAGAAGAAATGGAAGAGACTTACGGACATTTACTGATGATAAAGAGTGCTCCTAAAGTGTTTATTTTGGCCCAGACTCGAATCCTTGGATGTTAACATCACCAAACTTTTGCTGACATAGCAGGAAAAATTATCAGGAATGGACTCCCAGTACAGCACTTTCAAAAGCCGCTCTGGATACCAACAGGAACGGGGATGGATACCTGACCCCAGGATTCCACTTCGGGATTACAAGCAACTCGAGGTAGATATTTTGAATCCACAGAGCTCTGAGATTCCAGAAATAACTTTGGACCCATCGATATCGATGGCTGTAGAACTTCAACGATCCATTCCACCTAAGACCGTGGCAGGTATTGTTTCAGGTTTAAATGACACTGTGCACGAAATTTTTTGAGGCTTTAACTGAAGTATTGCCTGTATTATCAGGACAAACATCTAAAGACTCTAATGTTGACACTGAGGCTCCACTAGTTACTTATACTAGTTTATTAAAAAACCTCTGGAGCAAGCAAGAGAAGGCATGCAGTTAGACTGCAGTATATGGGTGGGCTGGAGTACCCACCTGACAGATTTTGTGGAAAGCAGTTATTAAAACATGACTTGGGCTTTACACCTCAAAGGTGTATGCTTTGAGTCATGCACCTGGGAGTGCACTTTGATATTAGTTTCAGGACTGCCAAATTTTAGATAGATTTTGAATCTTATATACGCCCAGAAAAACTCATTTGTGGTCTCCTTCAAGCAATACTCCTTACTAAGTCTACTTTTAAATGGTAACCATTCAGTTTAGGAATGAAGGGGTCAATATAACTGATGTGGTATTTTGGCTCGAAAGAACATGTGAACTACAGGGTACTCCAGATTCCATAGTGGATGAAGAGAGGTTTTGGACAGTGGGTTGGAAAGTGAAGGTAAGTTATGACAGGATGATGCAGGCATTTCTCATCCCCAACTGCTTTTATTTAGGAAAAGACAAGGGAACCTTTTTATCAAGGGCAGCCCCGCCTTGTTATAAATGTGGGTCACATAGGCACATTAGTAATTCTTGTGAGGTGGTCAAATGTTTACAATGTGGTGAAACAGGGCATACAGAGGCACACTGTATTTTTACCCTTTATGTCATCTTTGTGATGAAGCTGGCCATTCTTTCTTTCCTGTCCATGGGCCTCCCACATACGGACAATGCTAACTTTGCTGAACAGGACTTTTACATTAATAGGGCCACAAACAAGGGATGGGATTGAGGTCAACACTGGCCACCCCCAGCAGCAGCAAGACACGGGCAATGCTTCTCTAGTGGAGAGAGTTGAATCGGAAACAATCCCTAACTGAGGAAGGTTTACCTAGAACTGAAATGTTACCTCCTCCCCACCCTTGAGGAACAAGGCTTTCAAACAGTAGGCCCCAAAAGGGCAAGGTAGTAGAACCCCTCCTCTGAGACTACAGAAGACATACATTTACAAAACAAATTCACTGCCCTATCATGGGGAGAAACTGAAATAGAGGAGGAATCTGATGTTTTATCAGAACAATCTTCACAGAAAGATGGGATGTCAGATGTGGAAGAACATGCCCCACCCTGCAGAGACAGTTAAAAAGAAAAAGGGCAATGAGGAATATATAGTTAAAGAAAAAAGGCCCTGGGTTAAAATGAATGACAACTAACATTTCCTAGCCTCTTAACACCAATAGTTTGAAGTCAGAGAGGAAAAGGAAATCTATGTTTGCTTATTTTAATCACCAGAAATATGATTTTTTTTTTTCAAGATACATACATTACTACAACAGCAGAAATTCAAAAGTGTAGGGCAGATTGGATTTGGGGAGACACTCATTGGTCTGTGGGGAAAATATCTTCAGCGGTTTAGGGATTTATATTAATAATCCTTTGGTGAAAGTGACTAGGATATTAGATATATGACCAGGTCGGCGTCACTTCTAGATCTAACCCTGGAGAAACAAGACTTTAGACTTATCAATGTATATGCACCCAAGATAAAGCAAAGTGGGTGCAATTATTCGGACAAATACATCCATACCTCTTAACAGCAAAAGCAGTCCTCCTTGGTGAGGATTTTAACTGCAGTAGGTATAAAAAAGACAAAGGTTCAGTATCTGAGAAAACTTATTGTGATGCAGGGTTTTAAATAAAATGTTGACATTAACCAAGTTAAAAGATGTTTTTTAGATAGTTGTTCTAAACCTCAGTATACATATTTCAAAGGAGCTTTAAAACCAGGATAGACTATTGGTTTATATCCCTCTGTTTGCTGGTAACCTATTCTAAAGTCCTTCCGTGGCTAACACTGACCATTCTCTGTTGGAAATTAAAATCACATTCACCAGAAGTTACAATAGGAAATGGATATTGAGTTTAATACTACCCTATTAGATAATAAAGAGATTTGGCAAGGCATTCTAGACATTACAAAAGCACGAGAATCAGTGTTGTTTTTTATGATTCTCCTATAGAATGGTGGGAAAATAGTAAACAGGATTATATGGAATTTTTGAAAAGCAGGAAAATCACAGGAAGTTTTTGAACTACAAAATATGAGGAGTTACAGAGACAACTATATCATCTTTTCTCCTTCAGGTTGGCTCTAATCAGGATTACTCTGCACAGATTAAAATAAGTAAACTGAACTGGCCTCTTACCAGTATGATGAGCCACTCTTTAGAGTTTGAGCAACAATTTAATACCATAGGGACTCAGTTACATGCTAACCCCTATGAGTCCTGTATTCCCAGTGCAAACAACAAAACCATTTCTTCTTTAAAAATGGGGAACCAGATTATTCAAGGTAATTCAAACATCATGGCTGCAGTGGAAAATTATACTAGTTCCCTATATGGGAAGGCTCATGAAGGATCGGAAGAGACTGCTGCATGGTTACAAAAGGACTTTACCAAAACTTTCCTTAGAAGAAAGTTGATTACTTCAACAGCCTATTACAGAGAAAGAATTTGAAATAGTAATATCACAGCTCACGGTAGGAACAGCACCGGGACGGGATGGATTACTACATGCTTTATAAAAGGCTTTTTCCACTCTTACGTATGGAATTTACTCTTCTTTACAACTTTATGATAACAGAAGATATATTATCCAATACTATGTATTCAGGACTTATGATCCTCATACATAAATCAGGAAACACAGATTCTTTAACTAATTGGAGACCAATTTCATTATTAAATTCTGATTTTAAAATCCTAACTAAATTATTAAACAATGGGATATTAGCAGAAATACCCCTATAATACATCATACTCAGACATATTCTATACCAGGATGGAAAATCTCGATATCCTGATAATGATAAGAGAAATCTTAGAAAAGGGAGCAGTGGTGAACTGATGGGATACCTTTTGAACATATACCAATCAAAGGCCTTTGATAGGTCTCATATGTATATCTCTGGATATGTTTAGCTGAGTGTGGATTCCCAGTCCAATTCATCAAATGGATACAATTGTGTTATAATAAAGCTACCTTATCCTTATGTTAATGGAAGAATAGGATCTCCATGTAGAATTAACATAGGGGTACATCAGGGTTGCCTTAAGTCCTATCTTATATCTTATATCTTTTATCCTTTATCCCCTTATTAGATGCATCAATTCTCATCCAGAGATACAGGGTCTTTCCTTTTCTAGCCAAGACATTGAGGTTAAGACACTTGCATATGCAGACAATTTATGCATTTTAATCGCTGATCAAACATCGGCTCCATATGTAACTAGTATTTTTCAGGAATTTTCTGTGGTCTCAGAATCCCAAATTAATTTACAGAAAAGTAAATGTATCCCCATTGAACAGGCACCAATAGATAAAGGTCAGATCATTGACGTCCTTTTACCCCTACAGGAATCGAAAGTCTTAGGGATTTATTTTGGTTACCCTAATTCTGCACAATGTAACTGGCACTATACAATCAATATCACTTTAGATAGGATAACACAGTGGAATCAGTGGAGAATGAGCAAAAGAAATGGACATACGTGATTCATACATTTCTACTACCCATGTTCTTGTATCTTAGTTATGTATACCCTCCAAATCTGAAACTAGACTCCTCAGCTGTTTTTTCAAAGCATCTGGGGAGTCACTTGAACCTTATAAAGAGAGGTATACTGTATTTAGAAATTTCTTTAGGAGGTCTAAAATGATTAACACAATTGCCTTTTATCACAGTTATTTTTTATATGCAACATTAAGCCCATTGTAGTGGGAATTTAGCCTTTGGTGCCCTTCAGTGGTAGATCACTGCCCCGTTTAGTGCAAACATGGAGACAGGCAGGACTTTTACCCAAACAAACTAAGTTGGCAGCTTATCCGGTTTATGTCCAAGATTGTTTTGTAAAATAAAAACCTGGAGAATTACACCAGTGGATATTTCATCACAAGATAGAAAGCAGTTTTATTTACACATACAACAGCAATATTTTCTAGTTTTCCCCCACATTTAGATAGACCGAGGATGGAAACGAAAGATATCTTGGACCAGTTTTAGATAAACGATTCCCCTCAGATGTGGGACACAGTATGGCTTTGTACCCATGGGAAATTGCCGGTTAAAGATAACAAGAAGCACAAAGGGATGTCAGAGAGATTATGCCCTAAATTAACATGCATAATGCAACCAGAAACCATGAACCATCTATTTTTTAAATTTCCTTTATTTTAGGATTCTGGGATTTAGTGTATAAGAAATGGCCTTTTCTGTCGCAATACTTTATGACATCCGAGACATTGTTTCTAGGATATTTCCTCAGGGAGGATTCTTGCAATAAAAGTACTTTGAGGATTATTTCAGCTTGTTTTAAATACTGGATCTGGCAAGCAAGATATAAATTTACTCTTCAACAAATTATTTGGTGGTCACCCAGGCAACTTTTCCAAGCTAGTTTTAGACTATATATATATATATACTGTACATATACTGCTAAACAGCAAGAGCGAAGGAATACTTCCTTTTAAAGGAATGGGTAGGTTTAGGTTGGTTGGGGAACCAGATGGCAGGCAACTTAGACACTAGCATGTTCATTTCTGAATAATTTTGATCTTATAGTTTATGTTCAGTTTCTTATTGTGTTTTCCTGATTGGAATACCATTTGTAAAATTTAGGGTATACTTTGAGTTTGTGCTAAAATTCAAGTTATTATTTATGTATATTAAGATATGTATACTTAATGGATTTTGGACAGATTGCTTATGAAAAGGTTGTTCTCTAATTCCGTTTATCTGTATATCTAATTTTGTGATACAACATGATGGGTTTTTCCATAATTTTAAGTTATTATGAAGGTAATAATTGTTAAAGTCTGAATTTAACTTTCACACATTTTATATAAAATAGATACTAGTTTGTATGTATATTACTGTACAAGTACTGATTCATTTATAATTCTCTCTAAGTTCTGGAATATTTCCTGCTCCTTTTATTAGGGAGGGCAGGTTTTGTTTTCTAGTATTACCACTTATGTTGGAACTCTATGTTAAATGGAGTACTCATTTATGTTTCCTTTTTGTTCCTTATGATTTAATATAATACTAACTGACATGTATCTATATGCACTTATATGAAGTTCTCAATCAGTTATTCTCCTTATTCTGTCAATATATGGGAGTGGGGTGGTATTGATGATTATTTTGACTTCTAATTTTATTTCAACCTAGGAAAGTTTGATTATAATACCTCCTTGATTTATAGGATTGGTATATTTTGTCTGAATTAACACTAGGTCATGTTGTTTTGGAATCATTGCATAACATACCAATTATTTATGATTTTTTCCTTCCTTTCTTTTCCTTATTATGATTTGTATGCCATAATACAATTTTGTATATTTTGTTTTCAAGTTTTTGAATAAAATTCCCTACTCACCACAGGGGAGATTCTGACCATCAGGCAAGATGGCTGCCACAGTGGATGCAGGAGGAGGAAGAGAAGGAGCTATGAAGACAAGGGAGTTGGCCTCCTCTTGTCTCTCCTTTCTTAGAGGTGACACAAGAAAAATCTGCAGAAAAGAGGTGATAATGCAAAATGAAGAAAATAAGGATGTGCCTATGGATTGGACTTTAAATGACTCAGAGCCTGCACAAACTGAAAAGGTACAGAGAAAAGAAACAATGTATGAGATAGAAGAAAAAAATTAAATTAATGGAATTAGTTGCACAAGAACAAAATCACTTTTAGATAAAGAAGCACTACAAGCAGAACTGTCAGATTTACAGAAGACGGCCCAAATGATGCAATGTAAGGAACTGACAGAAAATGACTCACCAAGAATGCAGAATGCTGACATGGCAAGTCAGCAAACAGCTGAGCAGCAGTCGGTAGCACAACCTGAGCCTAACACTATAGTGGCTGGCAGGGAAATCAAATAGATTTGTGCCTAGAGCCACGGTCGGGAAAAATATGAGCAAAGCTGCCACCGCTAGACAAGAAGTAAATGCTGATCCTTGTATAACAGAAAACCAAACAGAACTGAAATGCATTGTGACAGAGGACGATAAAGAGGAAGAAATCACTGTTGTTTCACAGAATCCAAGCTCTCTGTGATTGACCAGACATGATAGGAATCTCTCCTGAAACTGTTTGCACAGCAAATATAATACTCCAAACTGATATATGTAGAGCATCAGAAATTCTGGGATTAAGAAAAGGGAGAGCTACTGACACCAAGTCCAATACAAGCGCACAAATACCCCATTGCCTAAAATGCTAGAAGCATCACTCAAACAGGCTGGGTGAAACGAATAGTGCAAGGACGTGGATCCCTGATGCTATATATAGCCCAATACTGGGAATGTCCAGAAATACAGAAAGCACAAGAATTTTAACAGATACAAGAGTGCAGCAACAAACAAATAATTTTATAACTGATTCAGATATGTGCTTGCATGCAGAAGATGTTACTTATAATACTTGCTTCCCTATAAGAAGGCCTCCACTACCTTCTTCTTCTGACTCAGAGAGTGAACAGCCCACAATACAGAACTGGGGAGATAGGGGTGGATTTCAGCAACAACCATTACCTGCTCAATGACAAAATGCTGTGAGACTTCAATATTTAAGTGGCCTAGACCTAAATCCAGACAGAATTGACATGGGATAAACTAATAAAGGAAGCCATGTTTTCTTTTCTAACGAGATTTATGCTTTGATCCATGCTTCAGGAGATACTTTATTCGATATCAGTTTCAAAACACCACAAGGACTGGTTAGATTTTGGACAAAGTATGAAAATTACATTACACTGCATTATGGCTCCTATTTAGGGCCATATCTCTAACAAAAACAGCCATAAAAAATGTTATGGTTTTATTTGGAATGAAGGGATAGCAGTGCACGACATCACATACTGGCTTCAACAATATTGTGAGGTTTTGGGGACACCTCAATCAATATTTGATACTGAACATATCTGGACGGGGATGGAGATGCAAAGTTAAACTTCACAGTACAAATTCAGGACCACAACTTTTACCAAGTAGTCTGTTTTAGGAAGGGATAGAGGTAATTGTTTTTATCCAGGGCAACTGAAGGCCTGTTTTAAATGTGGGTCACACATGCATCTTAGCTCAGGCTGTGACCATATTAGATGTACTGCATGTTTTGAATATTGGCAACAGAGTGAAAATTGTACTACAGGCATAAAATGTAATTTGTGTGAAGAACTTGGTCACTCCTTATCAAGCTTGTCGATGGACTACCCATAACAGAGATGAGAGGCCTGACAAGCCACTATACTAACTGAAGCACAAAAAGACACAGCAGCAGCACAGAAGGTAGCAGAACAAATGCTTCCCCAGATGCTATGCCCACTGAGGTTCCCCAAACCTGTGAAAAGATGCCCCTGATATGGGAACTCAGAACCAGAACCAAAGAGAGTTGAATAACTCACAGACCAAGACCATAGAGGGTGCAGGCCCCAGCACAAGGAACTGGGTCTCTGAACAAGAGAAGATTCCCCATGGATGTAAGAGAAGAAACCTTGCCACAAGATACTTCTAAGGACCAGGAGAGGTGCACACTTAGGCCTTACTTCCTAAATAATTTAATTCCTTAATGTGCATAATGCCACTTTATCTATTTCCACAATAAACGTGAACAGCATTAAAATGCAAAAGAAGGTTACTAACTTTTTGTATTGCAAGATCTAAAGTGCAATGTATGTTTTTACAGGACACAAGAATAAATACTACTTTAGTATCTATAGCACAAAAGCTGTGGATAAGAGGACCTTCATATTTTACGTATGGAATTGAAGCTTGTGATGGTGTTGGGGTACTATTTAATGGGCAAGATTTCAAGATCTCTAGAATTTTAGATATACAGCCGGAGAGCTTTATTGGTAGATTTTTCGTAACAGTGCAGCATGGAAAGCCATTAATATATATGCTCCACAGACAAAAAAAGTAGGGTAGATCTATTCAGTCAGGTAAAACCATATTTGTACACAACAAAACATATACTGTGGGGGGACTTTAATTGTGTATTGTCAAAAGAGGATAGAGAAGACAAAACATCTAAAGACTTTACAACATAAATTATTTGCATAATATATTAAACATAGCAGAATTAAAGGATGCATATAGAATAAAACAAAAAAGTGGCTATACATATTTTAAAGGGAAACATGTGACAAGAATATATTTTTATTTATATCCAAACATTTGGAGGTGGTAACAACAGAAACTATATCCTAGAAACATCAGATCACACTATATTGGCAGTCACTTTAGATTTAATTGAGAATGTACCTATAGGAAAAAGCTACTGGAAATTAAATAAAACCATATTAGAAAATGAAGCGGTAGTTACACAAATACAAGACATACTACGAGCAAGAATGACAGTAGCAGGGTTAACAAAGGACCTTAGTATTTGGTGGGCAGAAACAAAACAAATGATAAAACTCATATATACAGTATGCACAAACAGAAAATAGTGCAAAGTACAAAATACCTAACTTTAAGGGGACACCTAGCAAAATTATATTCTTTAGTAAACACAGGTTATACAGCTTTTCTGTCCCAAATTCCCAAATTTAAAAAAGAAATGGAAAAATTACAGTACGATAGAGCCATATCTTCACTAGTTGAACATAGAATGTTGCACGGGAAGATAGTCATAGGAGATATATTTTGAGCTGCAAAAAAAGAGTACAGTACAAGATAGAACTAAGACAAATTTACAGTCAGAAAATGGAGCATGGTTAATTCAACCCCGAGATACTGCAGGTAATACAGAATCATCTTAATAAATTATATACAGTACCTCCTATAGATCAAGAAAAATATTACAATATTTAATAATAATAATAAAATTTATTTAAGCACCTTTCAATATTTCAAAGTGCTGTACAGTGTTATCTGAACAAAACACATATACAAATACATCTAGTATAAAATCACACTAAAACAGGAAATACCTTTCCCCATAAAAAGTCTTTAGTGCCTGCTTAAAACTCCTCCGTCCTGCACTCCCAGTGCTGACGGGCAGAGAATTCAGAGGGTAGGTGCTAAATCCAAAGGCACGATGCCAGATGACTTTAAGTTAACCTCAGAATCTCCGCAATTCCTCATCAGCCAAGCTGAGCTGTTGCAAAGGGGTACAGAACCAGGAACTCTTTCAAGTAATCAGGACCCAATCCATGTAGGGCTTTGTAAGTCAATAGACCTATTTTAAAGGTGATCCGCCACTGTATTGGCAGCCAGCAGGCGTGCAGCACAGGGTGATATGAGATCTTCTAGATGCCCCAGTCAACAAAGCGTGCTGCCATGTTCTGGACTACCTGCAGGCGGCGGATGTCAACCCAGGAAGCCCTAGATAAAGGAGTTGCAGTAACAAGGCGCAATGTCACAAAGGCATGGACTAAAAACAGGCAGGTCACTGGATGGAAAAAGGCACCTAATCCTGGCAATGTTCCTAAGATGGAAAAAGGCCAGCTTGATGACTGCCGATACCTGTTGTCAAGAGTCAGACCATCGTCAAGCTCCACTCCCAGGTTACACACCCGTTCAGAGGTGAGAATCTGGGCCTCCCAGGACTAAACCAGAAGGGCTCAGTCCTCAATCCCTCTACCCTATGACCTGGGTCCACAACCAAAACCTCAGTTTTCCTGGGTTCAACTTTAGACTGCTGGAATTCATCCAATCTTGGATTTCTGTGAGGCAGTTTTTCAGTACCGAGATAGCACCAACCTGGTCAGGCGCAAAAGACAGGTAGAGCTGGGTATCATCAGCATAGCAATGAAACCTCAGTTCATACCGTCTTACAATGTCTCTGAGGGTGCATATATACCTTGAATAACATGGGGACAGCACCTAACCCTGAGGTACCCTGCAAGGCAGAGAAAGCCCCAGATGAAAACTAACCCGAGACCACTCTCTGCATTCTCCCAGTGAGGAAAGATGAAAACCATCTGAGAACTGTACCTGACAGCCCACAGATGAACCTCAGGCATTCGAGCAGAACCCCATGATCCACAGTATCAAAAGCTGATGATAGATCCAGGAGAACCAAGATAGAAGGTGTCTCTGATCTCTCGCCATCAGAGATCATTGAGCACCCGAACCAGAGCAGTCTCAGTACTATGCCTCTTACGAAAACCAGATTGGAGAGGTTCGTATAAATTATGGATGGTTAGATGGTTATCTATTTGAGCAGCCAAACTTTCTCAATAACCTTCCCCACAAAAGGAGGTTAGAGATAGGCCTGTAGTTTGCTAGGTTCTCCAGGTTCTAAAGAAGCTTTTTTCAGAAGGGGGATCACCACCCCTCCTTCAGGGAGCTAGAACTCACCCATATCTAAAGAGCACTGGACAATCTGGAGCTAAGACCAGGCCAATGATCTCACTACAACCCAAGATCAGGGAAGTAGGGCCTGGGTCTAAACTACAGCACGTGATACTCATCTCCTGGACAATCCTCATAATGTCTACGAAATCTGGCAGGTCAAAGTACTCCAGAAAACTCTGGGCTCTGTGACAGAGCACCGATCAACAGCAACCCCTTAGAGTGAAGTTGGTGGCACTCCTCCTGATGTCGTCGACCTTATTCGCCAAGAAGTGAGCGATCTCATCACAATCAGTTTGTGTAAAAACTCACGGAGCTGCCGACAGGCTTGGCTGCACAGCCTGTCAACAGTTCTGAAGAGTTGAGCTAGTCGGTTACGTGCGACAGAAATTTCCTGGACACGAATTCTGCCTTCTTATGGGAAATTTCTGTTTGGTAGAGTTTATAATGCTCTAGCAAAATACGGTGGTCGGCATCAGAGGCAGTCTTCCTCCAACGACGCCTCAACCTTTGCCTCAATTTCCACATCTCTCTCAGAGCCCCATCAAACCCCATCAAACCACGGGCTCCAGGGTGACATGGAAGGGGTGAACTCGGACAAGAGCAAGCTGATCGAGGCTGAAGATATGGCCCCATTATAGGCCACTACCAACTGCTCAGGATCAATGCAAGACTCGTCCAACAATGAGAGGTCAATAACCATCATCAGGTCTTCAGGAACCACATCCCGCAAAGGGCAGTGCCTGACCAACTCCACAGTTCACTCATATCTGTTTAAATACATTACCACAAGACATATAAAATGAAATGGTGTCACCTATCACAAAGGAAGAAATTAGACAAGCCTTAAAAAATCTAAAAAATAACACAGTTCCTAGACTAGATGGGTTTATATCAGAATTCTAGAAAAAGTTAACACAGAATTAATAGACATACTATTTGTGGTCTATAACTGGATATTACTTTCGATACATTTGATTTTTATTTTTGTGTTGCAGTCCAAATATTCATATTTTAAAAATATGATAGATCAGATCTTAATAGCTGGAGACCCTTGAGCATCTTAAATACTGATTTTAAACTACTAATGAAAATATTAACAGCAGATCTAGTAAAACAGCCCTTTTTGATCTCATTATCTCAAACATGCTCTGTTCCGGAAGAAATATTGCAGAGAATCTATTATTAGTTAGGGAATTAGTGGAACAAGGAAAATAAAATAAAATACATGGTTATATTCTGTCGATGGACCAAGAAAATGCCTTTGACAGAGTAACACCTCCTTTTAATTATAGTTTTGCAAGCGTATGGCATTCCACAGAATTCTACAAATGGATTGAGAAAATATGTAACAAGGCTATTTTGATTCCGCTAGGTAATGGATATATGGAGTCATATATATTAAACAAGAGGGCTGTAAGACAGAGATGCCCCATGAGTCCGGTATTGTATATTTTTGCTTAGATCCAGTAATCAGATATATTCAAGAAGATGCACTAATTAGAGGCCAACCCCTTGTACAGGAAACAGCCAGGTAAAAATAATGGAATATATGCAGATGGCGTCTGCTTATTTATATCAAATACTGAATCTGGGAATAGAACAGTGACACACTTTGACAAATATGCAAGAGTATCAGGGCATCGTTAAATATAAATAAATGTTAAGGGTATATATTAACAACTCCACAGAAAAAATAACAAATATAGCTAACAAACCGACATGAGAAGAACCTATGTCAATATTGGGTATAAAATATGGGAGGAGACAATGGGGCACTAAATTGGGAAGACAAACTAGAAAAGGAAACAAAAAACAGCCAAATGGAAACAATGGCAACAGACAAAGAAAAAAAAGGTAATGATAATTAAAACTTTTTCATACCTATATTTCAATATGTAGTAAGTGCACCTATACCACAAAATTATGAAACAATAGCTTCTGAGTCTAATATTTCAAGTTATGTGGGGACATAAACTCAACCCTATAAAAATTGAAATACTGTATTTGCCATTAAAGCAAGGAGGACTTAACCTTATAAATCCCATAGTATTCTATTATAGTGTTTTTGCAAATATAATATAATTGGTAATACAAAACCTTCTGCTGCATTATGGATTATGTATGCTAAAGGCTGGTTATTTCTACTTCTTGAGTATTGGAAGCTCATACAGTTATACCATAAAGTTATAAAGCAATACCTACTTTCTCTAAACCTATTATACAAAAGATAAAAAATGGAAATTAGTACTAACTAGATAATCTCGGTAGATAGAAAACTATTGTATAATGACATACAAACTAGTAAGTATGATGTATCACCTAATTTTAGATGGATAGGAGAACAATATAGAAAAAAGTGATTATATTGCTAAATGAAGTAAGAATACCACCCAAAATATGGGATATTACATGGTTGTGTTGCCATGGGAGGTTATAAATCAAAGGAAACACAAAAGACAAACAACAAGAAGAGAGAATGTGTCCCAGACAAATGTGTGAAGAGAAGAAGAATCAATGGAGCACTTCTTCATTAACTGTCCTTTGTGAAAACTCTTTGGGAAAAATTACCTTAAAATGGAATATGCAAATATGGAAAATGTAAACTATGAAGAAATAGTAGACTTTTTTCATAAACAAAGTAATTGAAGAGGGACACAGAGAATTATATTTTCAATTATAAAATTTATATTATGGAAACAAGATGTAAATACATTTTTAACAACAATATATAATGCCTGAACAAGTTAATTCAGAATGTGAAAGTTTTGATTCAAGAACAATGTCAATATGAGACAAGCATTTGTCAATGCTGAATGTTGTCTCACTGGCATTGGCACTGGTAGTGCAGGAGTTAGAGATGCATAATAGGAATGGCAGTGAAGTATTGAACTGATGCCTTCACTCCACCCTGCAGAGACTGACAGGTGTTGGGGTATGCCTTTGGGCGTTACCTATAACGCCATGCCATTTTACCTCACCCTGCCCTGTAGACACTGACAAGTGTTGTGGTGTGCTTGGGGTCTTTGGGCCTTATACTTACCCCATTCCATAAGGAAATATGCTGAGACAGGTGCAGTATAGGAGAATGGGGTGAACTTTAGGGCGAACACTCCAAGGCAAACCTTGACACCTGTCACTGGCTGCAGAGTGGGGTGTGGGTGGAATGGCATGAGAATTACAGCCAATGATCCCAAGTCACACCCCTGATGCCTGGCAGTCTCTACAGGGTGGATGTTACAGTTGGAAACCCTAGCATCATAGGTGTTTGTTGGTATTGTCACTCCAAATTTTCAACATGGGCTTTTAGACCCCAGCTCATGAAGAGCGGCACAATCAGTTTGTTAGCCAAAAGTGGTGTTGCACAGTGGCTATGCCATTTGACGACGCAGGACAAAACACATTTTGGGCAGGATGTGAAAATGACAACTGCATTGTTCATGAGGAGGTGCAAAAATGGCAATATTGAAAATCTGGAGTGAAAATATGAAAAATTGGTGAAGTCATGAGCATGCATAGAAACTACACAACACACATCTGTAACCCAATTATTTTGGGGATTTTTTAGCCACATTTTCAACATAGGCATTTGGGACCTCCCTCATGAACAGTGGTGCTGTGATTTTGTTAATCTGTCCCAAGCGTTGATTTCCACAGTGACCCACGAGATTGTGCATACAGGTGTGGAAACACATTTTGGGCAGGCTGTGAAAAATTACAACTGTACTGTTCATGAGGACGTGTGAAAAATTGCCAGTGTTGAAAATCTGTCATGAAAATATTGCATATTTTCGAAGTTACAAGAGTGTGTGAAACTGCACAGCCTTACGCTTGTAACACAGTCATTTATGGAGAGTTCGTCACCATATTTTCAACATAGTCTTTTAGGACCTCTGTTCATGAGCAAGTGTCACTGTCATTTTCTCAAACCTGTCCGAAAACTGATTTTGCACATGCCGTGCTTATTCCAGGCGGACATGCTAAAACACATTTTGCCAGGGTATGTAAATGACAGCTGTACATGTTCATAAGGAGGTGTAAAAACGCCAATTTTGAAAATCTGAGGAAAATATTACAATTCATGAAGTTACGAGTGTGCGTGGAAACTGGCGCAACGACATTCAGAAACAGCAATTTTTGGATTTTTCACCAAATTGCTACATAGGCTTTTGAGAACCCCTCTCATGAACAGTGGCACTGTCGTTTTGTTAATCAGTCCTGAAAGGTGATTTCTTAGCAAGCAATAATGCCCAACAGGGTGGGCGTGTTGGGCAATACCGGACTGTCCAGGGCGAATGAGCCCAAACCGCAGGCGGAGGGCCTTATAGCCCTGGTAGGTCTGGTATTGCCCATACCACCCACACCTGGAGGGCATTATTGCACTTAGAAAATGGCGCTGTCTCAATTTTATGTTGGATTCAAAAAGTTATAAAAATAGTTGACAAATGTATTAATTATAATGTTGAAATGTTTGTGTTACAAAGTAGTCCCTGTCTTTATGCTGTTGCATGTTTCTGGATTTGTTGTCTCCCCAAACACACACACACATGGATTCTCTTAACTCCCAAACATCACTCTCAGACGACAAGACTGAGATTTTCCTGTGATAGTGTGAACAAAATACTGCTGGACTGTACCTGTAACCGGTGTTAGAGGAGAGGTAGACCAGGTTTATGAAAGAGTTTGACCAATACTGCCTCGAAGTCGAATTAGCTAAGTATTAAAGCTCCAATGGAAATACTTGTAGATGTCCCACTATATGATTCAGGTGTCAGATGAGGAGCACAACTGCATGTTACAAAATTAAATAAAGTAAATACATTTCTCGATTGGTTACGCACGGCGGTTTACACGTTCCAGTGATGTCACACCTGGAAGTATGCCACAAATGGAAGAGAGGTAGTGGATCAAGAAATTATTTTTTTTTAAAGTATGGTGTTTGGTTTGAGTATTATTGGCGGTGCCGAGAGGTTCATCAGTGGGACATGACAAGTATTTGGTGGAGCTGTGCAGGCAGTTTTCATTTCGGGAGGCGAGTGGTGTGTTCGGGGCTCATATCCTCACAAGTGACAGAATAAAATGGCGGGATTTAAAATGAAATTTGGTTGTTTTGTCCAATAGGAAACAAGCTGGGAACAAGGATAAGGTGTGTGGGTGAATGGTCACTGGGGCCGGTGCTTTTTATTTCTCGGGCGTCTATCGTGAACTTAATGTACCCCGTTCATAGTAGCTCTCAGCCAATCAGAGAGCTGATAGTGTTTGTCCCATTTTCTAACAGTAAATAATGCCGTGACAGTGACTGAATTCATGAGGAGGGTCCCAATAACCCCATGGTGAAAATTTGGCACCAAAATTCCCAAAATGACCGAGATATACGCAAAGTTGAAAAATACCTATTTATGCCATTGTACAGCTTACCGGCATTTCTTCAGTTCATGGTCAGCTTTGAAGAGTGCAGACGTGTTCCTGGTCCACCAAGATCATCGCACTCAGGCCCCAGAGGTACGAGATAGGGTGAGGGGGTTGTGGGAGGCAGGCTGGGCAGAGGGTGGTCGGGTTGGTGGAGTGCCACCGGAGTCGGCGAGGACCATTTTCTCTGCTTTGCAGGTTTAAAAAAAAAAAAAAACATCACGGACATTTTTTCTCTTACAGGGTCATTTGGAATGCTGGGGTGGGCTCCCAGTGTGCCATCTGAGTGTTGTTTTTGGGAGGTTCTGTAGCCGACGGGTGATTGGGCACCCCGTCAGCACACAACAAATGGTGGTGGGGACATTATGTCAGTGGGGAGTAGGCTCCCCATCAGCAAATGAAACTGGGAAGGGGACATGTTGCAAAGGAATTAGGCACCCCTCGGCACACACGTTAAATGGGAGAGGGTTTACATTATGCCAATGGAGAGTGGGCTCCTATTGGCAAATAAGTGGGTTGGGCATGCCGACAGGGAAATGGGCACCCCTAAAGTCAGCTGTCAGTGTGGCGGCAATCAGTGCTGCCATGTTAATGGAAGGGCTTCACCAGGAAAGGCACGTAGGGAGGGCATGTTTGGTGCCACTGCATGATGAGCTTGGCTGTCATTGCAGCGGACCTTTCCCTTAGATGTGCTTGCCACATTATGTATTCCTGGTGTGGCACCTGCATGCTGCAGCTTATTAGGTAATGAGGGGCGCACCTACTGATGTGTGTCCTGCATTCACCCTAACAGTGACCGCGATCTCCAAATCTACATTAATGCAATCGTTGGCCAGGCAGGCATGAAACAATATAAAAAACAGATGTCTTTTATGGTATGGAAACAAAGATGGGTGTCAGTACCATTTTGAAAGAAAGTATTGGATGAAAATATCCCTGTTTTTAGACTTTATCTGGAAAATGAAATTGATTCTGATTCAGAGAATATTCCTAAACAAGATTCTGTAAACAAATATTATAAATAAGGCTTTGTATGTATTTATTTTCTGTTTAATTTCTGGATGTATTTTGATTTTGCATAGTTGCTGTATTTATTCCTTACAATAAAAATTTCCTACTCTTTTCAAGAAGTGCCATGGGATTTTGCCTGTTCCTTGCAGAGACAGTCTGGTGTTCACTGGAGTCAGGTAAGTTTCTTTGCTCCTGAAGTAAGCAGTGGTGAATCCTTCTCAGAAATCTTGCTTGACCAAGGCTGCCCCCCAACTACCAACTGATCTCTAATCTTCCCTTTGTGGGGAAGGTTATTGAGAAGGTCGTGGCTCTACAGTTGGATAACCATCTTACCATTCATGACATCTACGATCCTCTCCAATCTGGTTTCCATAAAGGCATAGCACTGAGACTCTGGTTGGTGCTCAATGATGTTCTGATTGTGAGAGGCAGAAATCCTGCACCATCTTGGTATTTCTAGATCTCTCTTCAACTTTTGACACCATGGATCATGGAGTGTTGCTGGAACACTTGTGTGTCATCTGTGGCCTGTCTGGTACGGTCCTCAGATGGTTCCATTCTTTCCTCACTGGAAGATCACAGAGAGTGGTCTCGGGGATTTATTCCTCTGAGGCGTTCCCCTTGTCATATAGGGTACTGCAGGGTTCTGTGCTATCCCCATGTTGTTTGCAGTGTATATGCCATTAGGAGACATTGTGAGTGGTATGGGCTGAGGTTTCACTGCTATGCAGATGATACACAGCTCTACCTGTCCTTTACACCCGACCAGGATAGTGCTGTCACAGTGTTTAACAACTGCCTGGAAGAAATCCAGGATTGGATGAATACCAACTGGTTAAGACTGAATTATGACAAGACGGAGGTGTTGGTGGTGGATCCTGGTTGCGGATAGAGGGTCGAGGATGAGTTGTCCCTGAGGGTTTTGGCTTGGGGGTCCCAGTTACTGACCTCTGAATGGGTGCAAAATCTGGTGATAATACTTGACGACGGTCTGTCACTTCAATCTCAGGTGTCAGCCATGGTTAAGTCCTCTTTTACCATCTGAGGAATATCACCCTGATTAAACACCTAATTCCATCTGGCTACCTTCCAACCTTGATTCACGCTTTTGTGACTTCATGCCTGGACTGCTGTAACTCCCTTTACCTAGGGCCTCCAGGGTTGATATCCATCACTTACAGCTGGTGTAGAATGCTGCAGCTAGGCTGTTGTCTGGATCATCTTGTACTGAACACGTAACTATTAGTAGTGGGCCATGATATATTTAATTTTTGTTGTGTTGGAACTATATTATGTTGGATTATTTCTATTTCATGCAAAGGTCAAAGAAGGGTCTTGCCACTGCAGGATCTTTATTTATGCTGGATCCACCACTGATGGCAGGAGGAGGATTTGGGAAAATAAAAGTGGAGAAAGAGGACAGTGAGGGAGAGGTTGAGGCTGATGAGAAGACAGTGAAAGGGAGGTATGTGGTAGGAGGGCGGGGTGAATAGGGACAACGGGGAGAAACTCAAGCAGACCTGACAAGAAGGAAATCTGGACACCTGTTGAGGAGAAGGTAAATAGGAACGGAAGGGACGGCAATGTAGAAAACAGGAAAATGTTGTCATGCAGTATTTTGTGACATGTTGTCTACTGAAGGTTTTGCGTTGCATCCTGGCTGGCCCACTGTGTTTGTTTTAATGATGGTTATATCTACTGGACAGTGACACAGCAACCTTAGCCATGGCATCCTGGGGTTGCCAACTTGCTAATAACAGAAACGCTATCAACATAAACAGAAAACCTAAAGACAGGACATTAAATTTGCTTCAAGGAATTTTCTTGAAAATTACTTAGAATACATGTGAGTAGAGCAAATAAGAGTCGGAGGGAGCTCATGCTTTAAAGTAACCTTTAAATTTTATAACTAATTTATCCAGAAACACTAACTAAGCTGCAGCCTTTAATATTTAGTGGCATCTTATTGTTACCATTGTTGTTGTTTTTAACTGGTTGGACTAAAGTAAAAGAAGATCACATGATTTGTTTAGGGTTACAAAGGAGCCAGAAAGTGGGGTGGGGTTTGGCTTGAACCTATGATTTTTTCCTGTTTCACTGTTCAATGATGTTGTCATCCAGCCAGGCTGCCCCCATTCTAGCTGTACTCGTGAGTGTCTTACTCCCTACAGACCATCCCCACTTTCTCCAGCAGTTCAGTCCAAGGAAAAAGCATTTTCCGCAACTGAGGAACACGGGTACAAACAAGCAACCAATCATGGCTTCAAACTAGATGACTGATAGATCTGCTTACGGAATGTGTGAAAAAGCAGGATGTAGAGCCAACAGTCCAGCTTCATAGGCCTGATAGCCACCCCTCTGAAAACATTACACAAAACCGTCAGTAGTAGCGGAACACATGCCAATGTCAGCTCAGGAAGGAGACAGACCATAAATCTGGCTGGTACAGATCATAAGACTTGTGATTGCCAACTCATAGAACATTTTGTCAATTAATCAAGGTAAATAATATTAGAGCCAAGCTACTGGTACTCAGGTCTGCTTCAATAACTCAACTAATGTTTTAGTTTAGCAGGCTTACCTACTGTCAGTAAAAATGTTGCCAATTTCCCAAGCCTCAGTCTAAACCAGACAACCTATATTCTAATATGTACTATGAATATAATATGTGTTTTATTATAAAGATTATTATATTCTATAAGGGACCTGGGGTAATCATATCAGATGACCTTAAGGTTAGCAAGCAATGTGAGAAGGCAGGAGGAAGGGATGGGGGTATACTGGTATGCATAGGGAGAGGCATCACCAGCAGAAAACAGGAAGTTGTTATCCCTCTGTACAGACAGTTGGTGAGACCCCATCTGGAGTACTGCATCCAGTTCTGGAGACCCCATCTCTGCAAGGACATAGACAGGATAGAGGCAGTCCAGAGGAGGGCAACTAAAATGGTGCAAGGTCTGTAAGAGAAGCCGATGAGGAGAGACTAAAGGAGCTTAATATGTATACGCTTGAGGAAAGAAGGGAGAGGGGGACATGATAGAAACTTTTAAGTACCTCAGTGGAATTAACAAAGTCCAAGAGGGTAGCATCTTTCAGAAAAGAGATGTGCAGAACAAGGGACACAATTTAAAGATGGGGGCGGTTCAGGGGCAATGTGAGGAAGTATTATTTCACAGAGAGGGTAGTGGATGTATGGAACAGCCTTCCTGAGGAGGTTGTGAGGTCTAAAACTGGGGAGAATTCAAGAATGCATGGGACAGACATAAGGCAATTCTTGTGGGGAGTAGGAAGAAATAGGCTGTTGGTTAACTAGGATCTACGGTCATCCTGTAGGTAGGGAAATGGGCAGACTAGATGGGCCAAGCAGTCCTTATCTGCCGCCAAAGTCTATGTTTATGTTTCTATTATACAGTGTATCCAGGAAGTATAGGCCAAGAAGTTTCATTTCTGCTCTGTCTCAAGCAAGAAAGAGACAACAGCAGCAGCACAAAAGTTTACACCATAAAGAACAGCAAAGTCACAGCTAAGTTTACAAGATCAGTCAGATGTCACACAGGTAACTGGTCTGTTGGCATAGTCTATTACAAGTGTTTCCTGAAGTGTAGCAGAGCATGTTTGCTGCTGGATGTGTATGTTTTCTAAAGTAAACAACTTGTGATATTTGCTGGGCATTTTGCTATGTAATCAGTGTGTTAACTAAACCAGATGATTAAAGTGCACTTCAACAGTTAAAACTTGCCCTGCTGCTATTTGTTTTGCTGTCTGCCATGCAATGTGTATACTGTGTGTTTTGCAAGTATTTAGCAAGGTATCTTCTTTTGTGCAAACTGTTATATCCAAGATCTGTAAGTTGTTGACTGCCAATGCGCCTGGATTGCCCACTGGTTAGCAGAGATCCCGGGCAATATTTCCCACCCACTAGTGGTATATAAATAGGGGCTCTGACCCACCAGTAATGGTTCTTTCAGTTCTAGTTGTACAGAGGCATCTGATTCTCCAGCTGCAACCAGCTGGAGGGGGCCTGTTAGCTCAGAGTTGCCAGTGGCATGGGACCTCTCTGGTGTGGGTCTCTGAGGCTCAGGTCCTGTGGGGGTTCTGAGATTGGGAACAACATGGGCCTGCATTGTACTCACCCAGATGGAGGTCTGCTGATGGCTTCTGACTAAACTTGTCCTTAGTTCCAGTGCAGTAGAGGTAGCAGGAGCATCTTGTACTGGCAAGGGACACCTGGTTAAGGCAAGTAGAGCACGTGGGTAAATAATGGAATGTCAAACTAGCTGGCATCATTGGTTCTAAACCACATGGACAAGGGATGGACTCTTCAGTTGGCAAATCCCTGTGGTCTGGGACCAATAGGTTCCATCTCTGACTCCCATTGGAGGTGTGAGGAGCTCAGGGTGAACCTCTGGGGTAGCCTATACCTCATCTCTGCGATGACTGTGTACCCGAGGGTACATTTATTTTATTTATTTAAAATTTTGGTGACTGGGAAAGGCACACCAGGTACATCTTTCATTTATTCCCTAAAAGCCTGACTTCATTGCTCTCCTTTTATCCTGCAGATCCAGCTGTCCTGTTAGTCCTGCTCCTGCTATGGGTGGGGCTTTAAATGTAACTGCTTTATCGCTAAATGTTCTACTTGAAGAAGAACTGCACTGAAATTATACTTCATTTCCCTTGTAGAAGTGGATTTTAAATATTAGTGGCAATTCTGTTACTGTTCCATCTATATGGGCCTTTCAGTTATCCTACTGGCTGTTTCTGATTTGCACACAGCTGAGAAGTACCATTTTAGAACTGTGTGATGTAGTTTATTTCCATTGCTCAGCTCTTCCATTGTTAGCACAATACACTCATGTTCTACTGTAGAACTCTGTGGTCGAGAGGACATAAACTACATCACAGAGTTCTAAAATGGGCATAACACCAGAGTGTAAATCAGAAACACCAGCTGAGGTTACTAATAGGCCAGTAGAGATGGAAAAATAACAGAATTAGAACCTAGTATAACCTGGCTGAACATTGGTTCAGTGAAAACAGGCTGGTTATAAACTTGAAGAAAACTAAAGTCCTGCTATTTGCACACTACCAGAGCAAGCTAAAGAACTCACCCCCACATCATCTCCAGCTCGCCTCCACCCTAGAACAGGTCTACTCTACAAATATCTAGGGGTTACCTTTGATCCTGCCCCCACCTTCTATATCCACATTCACACTCACATCTGCAATGAACACCCACACTGGCCTCCTCTATCGCCACAAGGACTGCCTACCCCAGTAGCACTAAAGCTAGCTATCACCTCATCGGTCATGTTACTAATAGACTATGGTCTGCTAATCTACAGTGCACTACAGTGCAGCAGACACAACGGTTCTCAACAAAATTAAAGTAGCCCTCAACAAAGCCTTTAGCAGACTCCTGGTAGGTGCAGCATGGACCACGCACACTTGCACCTCTACTCCCAACGTAGATCCTCAACATTAATGAGAGGCTCCAGTATAAAGCATGTCTCATAGTCAGAAATCTCTCCTTGGGCTAACACCACCAGGAGAATCAGTGTCCTTTCTACCAAAGAGCACCCAGTAAACACTGCAGCTCTAGCACTGCCTCCATATAATCCCCAGGGTCAAGACAACCCTGGCACAGAGATCTTTTACGTCAGGGCCCACATCCTCTACAATTCCCTCCCCCATCAGTCACCAGCCTCACCAAACTGGGTCCCTTCAAGACAGCCCTCAGAAACCACCTTCACTTCCCACTCCTGCACCTGCTCTTAGCGCATTATCAGCTACCTGATAGCCTAAGCCTGTAATCATATGTACTACCTGTGAATATTGCTGTGACAAAGTCTGATTCTTCCTGACTGCACTATTCCTTCCTGTCAAATGACTAGTCCCTTGTAACAGGAACATGCTTAGCTAACTATTTCAATCAATCAATCAATAAAACATTTTATTTGTTCAGCATAAAGCCATTACAAAATAGTATTACAATAAATAGAACAATGATATATAAAAATACATATAATAAAATAGACCAGCTTCCATGTCAATGAATACAAAATCTATATACAGGACATCAATTAGACACCATCCTACAGCTCTGTAGATTAAAAAAAAACATGCTCTTTTTGTCAACACCTGTACATCGTTAGATGTAAACAATTTCATAAGTATTTGGTCAGTGGGGAGTCCAAGGTCCCTTAAAATAGGCCCTAGACAGAAGGATCTGTGTTTCTGATATAATGGACATATCAAGGTAACATGTTTTAGGTCGCTCACCATATTTAAATTGCACACACATTTGTCATTTTCACTCCTTCATTTTCTGGGCAAAATATACATAATGTGAATAATAAAGCTCCATTCTAAATCTAGTTATAGTTCTTCTTAGATCAGTGCAAGGCAATATTAGTAGATATGGTTCAATAATATGGCATAATTTAGATTTTTATACCACATAAAATTCTTATAGGACTGGACCTGCTCCAAGTTCTTACTATTAAAAATATTCCTAACTCTTTCCTTCAGGAATTTTACATCTCTAAAAGGGAGGGTGGATTTGATACAATATGTGACCCAACCCCAATGGGTATAGCCAAGTTGCTATACAGTCTACGTTTGAAGTCTGTACCCCATGGATGTGTAATCAATCTCCTCCTCTAAACATATCCTCAGTATCCTGTGCTCTGGGCACAGAAACAGTTTGAGTAAAATATAATCCTCCTTTCCACAATACATGCTTCAATTGAAGCTGTCCCAGTTCTGCTTTTACTATTGGTGTGGGTACTTGATTGTGTATTTTAAGGATATACCTTAGTAATTTATTTAATTTTACTTTTTACTGTTTGGGAACTACTGCTGCCCACACTTCAGAAGTATAAAGTAGACTTGAGCACGCTTTAGCCTCCACAACCCTCAAAAGTCCCTCACAGATCCATTACCCTATCTTAGCTGAGAATCTTTAAAGGCATTAAAAGGCCATGATTGCCTTATGCTTTACATAATCTTGGTGAATATTCCATCGAGTAGATTGGGAAAAATTTACACCTAAATATGAATAGGTTTTAACTGTCTCAATTTTTGTTTTTAATAAAAAGTGTGGGTGTTCTCTTTGTTTATTTCCAAAATCAACATCTGAGTTTCACTTGCATTGATGACTAATTTATTTTCGCTACAAAGTGCACAAAATAAAGTCACTTTCCACTTTACAGCCAGAAATGATGTTAATAAAAGTACAAGGTCATCAGCAAAAGCTAACAGTGGAACTTTTTGTTCCTGATGGCTAGAGAATGGAAGCCAGAAAGTTCCATCTATACTATTATAGTATTAATATATCAGTTAAATAATAAGGGCCAAAAGGCAACCCTGTCTAATTCTAAGGTTGGTTTTAATATCTGGAGTAAAATCACCACTTTGATTATTTTAACCCTTTGCCAAGTATCTTCATGCAACCTAATCAATGTATCCAGAAGAATGGGATCAATATTATACAGTTGTAGCTTCTCCCATAACAATGTACGGCTAACCAAATCAAAGGCAGATTTCAGATCCACAAAACAACAAAATAAACGTGATTTCTTAACTTTAATATATTTCAAATAATATGTGACAAAACGAATAATGCTGAGCTGTGGATCTGTATGCTCTGAAGTCGCTTTGATATTCTCTCATAAAGCCTTATTCCTCAGCCCAGTTCTGAAGTCTGTCTAATTAGATAAGGCAGAATGTTTTTGCAAAGTTTCAATCAGAGTTATAGGTCTGTACATTGAGGGGTCTCCTGAGCTTCCTTTCTTTTTATATATTGGGCATATAATGCTACCCTTCCAACTAAGTAGAATATCAGAGCCCTGTAAAATTTTATTAAAGAAGACATGTAGCATTGAATCCACAATTCATTGTTATATTTATATAACTCTGCCACTATATAATCTGGTCCAGGGGCCTTATTATCCTTTAACTGTAGAAGGGCATTATAAATTTCTTCCTTGGTTACATAGATTGACCTTGATAATACTGAGGCAACTCATTCCTCACTTCCAATACTTCACTGGACAAATAAAATAAAGATTTAAAATAAGCTGTCCATGAATCTGGTGTCACATAGGCCTCTATGCCAAAAGTGGATTGTTGGTACCCTTGGCTCACAAGGAGCCAACATTTTTGCTATCCTAATCATAGATTGATTGTCTCAATTTTCCCAATTATTGGCCTGAAATTTACTTTTTTTCATTCTGTAATACCTCTTGTATTTTTTCCTAGCATAGCTTAATTGCTTAACATTATTCTTATTTAGATATTGTTTGACTTGATGAACCAATTTATTTAACTGTTTTTTGCACTTTTACAAATTTTATTAAACCAGGATTTTGTCTAGTAAGTCTGTTACTTGATATAACAAAACATAGAATTTGATGGCAGATAAGGACCGCTGGCCACCCAGTCTGCCCATTTCTTACCTAATGGATAAGCTACAGATACTAGTTAACCAGCAGCTCACTTTCTACCCCACCCCCTAGAATTGCCTTTTATGACTGTCCCATACATGCTTGAATTCAACAATTGTTTTAACTCCACAACCTCCTCTGGAAGGCCGCTCCATGCATCCACAACCCTCTTTGTGAAAAATACTTCCTTACATTACCTCTGAGCCACCCCGATCTTTAAATTGTGCTCCTTGTTCTTGCACCTCTATAATGAAGGCTTTATATAGTTAAGTATTATTGTTAGAAGAGCATTTTGTTTGAAATGGCTATCTGAAACCATAATATTGAGTCTCTAATTAGACCCCAGAGCCGCTGTCAGTAGTCTGAATTGTGGGTTGCAATTTATGCTGTTGCAATTGGTTGTAATTGCACTGACTTGCAGCTGCATTTTGCTAAGTCAAAGCTTCCATTATGACTTATTGGCTTCTGACTTGCCTGAATTGTGCTGCCTGACTGAGACATTCAAACTCAATGTCTGCGTTACTCCTTTTGTTTTTTATTTAAGCAGCCTTTAACCAATTGATACATCCCTGGCTCCTGGTCAATAACCCTCCATCAATGAATAAAGAGAGAGGGAGGAGTCTAGAGTAGTGTGTGCACAGTTTAAGACTGCATGAGGTGGCAAGACAGAGTTGGGTAGCAGCAAGTTGAGGCAAAGTGGTCATCAAAAGAGAGTTAGTGTCAGAAAAAGTTAAACATTTTTTCCTTAAGGTGTCCAGTCTGCAGTGTTGGAGGTAGTGGTACTAGGAGGACTGAGGACATCACAGGAGCAAGCAGCAGGTACAGCACATCTGGGACTTGGAGGTGAGGTAGGTTGGTCGGAGACTTGGAGGAGCAGCCTGTAGGCCGCAGGAGACTTTTGAGCTAGACCACCACTGAGTCTAACACTAGTCAGTCTAGTCAGAGCATCAGAGGCTTTGACTTGAAGGAGGAAAGTTAGGCTCAGAGGAGGCTGAGGCTAGAGGGATCAGAGGAGCAGACAGATTATTGAGGAGGAGAGTGCCAGCAGACTGTCAGTTACTCGGTGGTCTGGGTCAGTGACTGTGTGTGAGTGGGTTAGTGTGAGGTGCAGGCCAGCCAGGAGTCAGTGTAGGAGAGTAGAGCTAGGAGGAAAATGGAGCACAACATCCAGCCACAGGCTCAACAGGAGTGAGCCAAGGTCAGACCAGCAGGTGCGAGGCAGGCCAGCCACCAGACAGACCACCACACATAGCCAGTGGATAGGAGAGAGTGTACTGAGCTGAGGAAAGGCCTCGGATGGAGGAGTTGCCCATCATCGTGTGGCCTTGCTGGAAGATCCGCAGAGAAAGGGCAGAGTAGTAGCAAATTTATTTTAAGGAGGAGGAGGAGGGAATCATCATTGATGGTCAATGAAGGCCATAACCAACTAAGAACAGACAAAAAACATCAAGCAAGTCAAGTAGGGACCTTGTGGGCTGGCCTGGTCAAGTCGGTTGGTGGGCACTCACTAAGTTAGCCGCTGGTATGTGGCAGGTAGGTGGGCAGCTGCAGGGAGCAAGCTCACTGCACTGCAGCTGAGAAGAATAAATAGAAGGCACTCTGAAAAGAATTAATTCAAGTGGACCGAGGAACAACAGAGACTGGAGCCGATGAAGACAGAGAAAGAGACAGATAAAGCTCTCAAGTGGGTCAACAACAGACTAGTAAGTGAAACCCAAAATGTTGATTTTCTTATTCAATTTATTCTGAGAAACAGAGTTGGAGCCACTTTTCATATTATCTGACCAGCTCCTTAAAGACATTTTTCCTCATCTGCCTTTGAATTTGTACATGTTGTTTATTGTTACAGTAGCTGGCATTGATATGCAGACTGCAGGCTCAGGCTAACATCTGTTATTCATCTGCACCTGTACTTACATCTGCTTTATGAGACTTTGTCTTCCTAACATTATGCCCTGAATAGTGTTACTAGTGTTGTGATTGAGCAAGCTGTGTTTTATGCTTAGTTTCATTCTTGAACTAAGTACAAACAAAGTAGAAGACTTGGTTTGTTGGCCAAGGCACCTAGCTTCACCTGAGCTATTTCCTTCTAAGATTGCTTAAAAGGACAGAGCATAGAACCTACAGAGCAAGGGAAAAGGATTAAGACTTTTTGGCTAAGCAGATTTACTGTGTGTTGTTGTTTTATTTTGTACTCACAAGGATTGCTACTGTTGGTTGCTAACATTTCATTGCTTTATTTTTCTCTGATTCAAATTGTTGTTGCTGGTATATTTTCTTTGCATTATTGCAAGGTGTGCCTACAGGTGTATGTGCTAACAGGTTACTGCTGTAATCTTCTGATTCAAATTGTCTTTTGCAAGGTATATCTTCTGTTACTGCTTTATTTTTCTGTAGCAAAGTGTTTCTTACAGTGTATATCTTCTCTGAAATTATTACAGGTGGTGCTTTACAGGTTTCAAAGTTTTATCTAACATTAGGATAAGCTTTCAGGGTTACTGCATTTGTTGCTGACTAATTGTTTCTGCTCTTACCTTCTTGTTCTTTCATCTATGGTTCTTCTTTTCAGCAGGGAAGGCCCGGCCACCCCCCCATCCCCAACTACCCCACACTACACTCCTTTTATAGGTTACCACAGTTATGACATTTCCTGTGGCAAAGCAGGAAGGGGCGGATCAGTGGGGCATCCACAAGGTGAGCTCATTTACAGGGGCACTAGTAATTTAACTTGTTATAACAGTTATACAAAACAAAACACAAAATCAAACCATTACTTGCATTTTCTTCCTTCTAATTACTCTGACCAGGTTATAAACCCAGCAACTTATCTGGAATGGATATCATTAATTGCAGGTACTGTGGAACACTTTTCAGAAGGACAGTCTTACAGGATTTAGGACACTGTCATACATGCTGGGCCATTGGCGATCTTAGGGCTCAGCTCTGGGCAGCATGGGCAGAGATTGCGTGCCTCAAATTTCATATTCAAGAGGAAATACATTATAAGAACCACTGCCATTTCCCCAACATCCAACAGAAGAACCTCAACCGCAGAGGGTAGTTGGTCAAGGAGGTTGGCAGGTGGTTAGGAGGACAAATCGGTGCCCCATCACTCAGTGCTCTCCAACATACTACCTCCACAAGCCATATCAAATCTACAAACAGCTATCTGCCTCTATCTCTGAAATCAAACAAAGGACAGAGGACACTGCAGAGCAGGACACTGCAGCCCGGAGAGCTAGCACAACAAAACTCTCCCAAATCAGGAACCAAAACAAAAAGCAAAAAGTAAATCCAAAAAAACTTGATCATAGGAGACTCCATGATTCGGGAGTTGATACCCATCTCCAGCCAGGGGTAATGGTCAAATATCTCCCAGGTACATCAGCGTGGAGAGACACTGACCGCATTGCAAAATTGTTCACAAAGCAGAAGAAAACATTGATGTCCTGGTACACGAGGGCTAATGATCTCCCAGTCAGTCAGTTGTGGAGACCAAGGAACACCTGACAAGGCTGGGTGACAAACTATCACATTTCGTTTGAGCATCTCCTTCTCTGAAATCCTGCCAGTCTGGGAGAGGGGGGCAGATGGACTGAAGGTCAGAGAAGGGGAGATAGGGACAAACATGTGGCTCAAGGTGGAAAGCCAGGAAAAAGAACACAGATTTGTAGGAACTGGCAACAGTTCTGAGAGCAAAAGTTCTTTAAATTTGATGGACTGCAACTGACTAAGGAGGAGTCAGTGCATTGGGGCAGAAGTTTGATGTCTTTGCAGAATATTTAAACTAGAAATGGGAGGGGGTGCAGCACCCCATATGTCGAATGGGAAGAACACCCTCCCCTCAGCTAGTGGTCAAACAGAGATTCAGCATGTTTGCAGTTCATTTGCATCACCAGGTAAGAAAAAGGTCTATCTCCCCATACGATGCACAGGGAAATGCCAAACCTCACCCAATAACTAACACACCGAAATCTGGCCAATGGAAAATCATGTACACAATGCTCACAGCCTGGGAAATAAGATCCCAGTCCTGCAAGTAATAATGTCAGAGGCTAAACTGGACATAGTAGCAATTAGTGAGATGTGGCTACCAGTAACCACACTTGGGAGACTTCAGTACCTGGCTATGTACTGTTCAGAAGAGACCAAGGTGCAAAAAGGGGGTGGAGGGCCCCATGTCAATGAAAATATCAAAGCTACAGAAATTCAGAATACACATAAGGAGTCAGAAAACTGTGGGTCACCCTGGAAACAGGAAATGGGACAGCTATAAGAGCTGGGGTTGTCTCACAGACCCCAGACCAGGGGGAGGACATAGACACATTACTGTTAGAAGATATACAAAACATGACAGCTAAAGGGAGGTTCTGATAATGGGAGACTTCAACATGCCGGATACAGATTGGTCAATACCAGCAGGAACATCTGCCAGAACTAGACACATGGTGGATTCCTTGCAGGGGAGGCCTCAAACAACTGGGTACAACAACCCACACGACAGAGATATCCTAGATCTAGTACTGACTAACAGGAAGGGATCACAGATCTCTAGGTAGAAGGTCACCTGGGGCCAGTGACCATCACATGGTGTGGTTCAATTGACCACTACATCTAAATCATCCCATTTCAAGGCAAAAATATGGGACTTCAGAGGAGCTGACTTTGATAAGATGGCCAACAGAGTTAAGCTAGCCCTGGCAAAAGAAACACAGGTAAGGGGTACAGGCAAAGTGGGCAAGCATTATGGATGCAATACTTGAAGCAACATCTCATTGTGTTAGACAGAAAAGGAAGTGCAAAGAAGAAGGAAACCACTTTGGTTCTCAAATACAGTAGCAGAAAAAGGTCAGAGCCAAAAGGATGGAATTCAGGAAATATAAGGGAACACAGCAGGATGAAGACAGGGAGGCATACCAAACTGCCCTAAGGTAAGCAGGGAAGGCAGTAGTGGCAGGCAAAGTCCCAAACTGAGGAAACACCAGTACAAACAGTAAAGAAGGTGACAAGACTTTCTATAGATACATTAGTGAAAGGAGAAAGTCCAGAGGGGGTATTGCTAAGCTCAAAGGAGAAAAGGGGCATGTGGAGAGGAGGACCATGTAAGCATCTATCCTAAATAGATACTTTTGCTCAGTATTTACTGAAGAGAAGGTAGGGCAGGCCCATTGCTCAGCACCATGGACACAAGGGGGAGGGAGGTAAGCACTACTCCCTTCACAAAAGAAAGGGTCCCACAAGAAGGCATTCTTAGAGTGGCAGAGAAAGGGGAGATACTGTTGATGGGAGACCTGAATATGCCAGATGTTAACTGGAGCACATTTGCTGCAGCCACATTCAAGAGCAGGGCCATTCTTGACGCCCATAGGTGGCAGACATTAGACAGCTAGTTTCGAACCCACTGTGAGGGAGCAATCAGACCTCGGACCTCAAACAGGGGCAGTGAGAGGATCTCAGATCTAGAAGTGGGTTGTCATCTGGGACAAGTGACCATCAAACAGTGTGGTTCACGCAACTCAGCTACAGAGCCGCTTGCCACAAAAAGTGAGGGTACTGGACTTTAGGAGGGCTGACTTTGGCAAAGATGGGAGAGTGCCTCAGAAAAGCACTAGCAAACAGGCTAGAAGGAGGTGTGGAGCAACAATGGGGAATTATCAAACTGCCATCACAGAGGCAACAAGCCTTTGTGTGAAGCAAATAAACAAATCAAACGAAAGAAAAGCACTATGGTTCTCAAGAGAGGTGGCTGTGAAAGTCAGTGGAAAAGATAGCATTCCAGAAGTATAAGGAAACACAGAAGGAGCAGGACAGAGAGCTGTACCAGTTAAGGCAGAAAGAAGCAGGAGGGAAGTCAGAATAGCAAAGGCCCAAACTGAGGAAAAGATAGCTAACCTCAGTTAAGAAGGGGATAAAACCTTTATAGGTACATCAGCGAGCGAGAAAGACAACGGAGGGATAGTGAGGCTGAATAGAAAGAACGGTGGTGGGCAGAGGGGACAGTGAAAAGCAGGAATACTGAACAAATATTTCTGCTCAGTATTCACAAAAGAGGAGGGGAAGTGCCTAATCCAATTAACAGAAGCACTCTTGATAGGGGGTCATCCCAGTCCTTTCACAGAAGAAAGGGTTCTGCAAGAACTCCTAAAACTGAAGGTGGACAAAGCAATGGGTCCTGATGGAATTCACCAGAATTCTAAAAGAATTAAGGAAGGAACTAGTGAAACCACTGGCTACTCTTTTAATAAATCATGGGAGGATGGTGTGTACCCGAGGACTGGAGGAAGGCGGATGTGATTCCCTTCACAAAAGTGGGACCAAGACAGAGGCAGGAAACTACAGACCTGTCAGTCTGACCTCTGTGGTAGGGAAAGTGATGGAGTCACTTTGAAGGAAAGAATAATTGAGTACCTAGAGGTCAGTGGAGCACAGGATCCAAGGCAGCATGGGTTCACAGCGAAGGTCTGTCAGGACGAACCTAATAGATTTTGACTGGGTGACCAAAGTAGTAGACTAGGAGGCTGTGACATGGCCTACCTAGACTTTAGCAAGGCATTTGACACAGTCCACACAAAAGATTATTAGTCAAATTAACCAGCCTGGGAGTGGGTCCCAGGGTGGTAGCCTGGAAACATTGGCTGGACAACAGGACACAGAAGGTAATTGTAAATGGAGTCCACTTGAAGAAAGGGCGGTTACCAGTGGGGTATCACAGGGTTCAGTATTGGTCCAGTCCTTTTAATGTCTTCATCAGTGACATTGCAGAGGGACTGGAAGAAAAGTATGCCTTTTGCAGATGACACAAAGATCTGCAACAGGGTTGATACACAAGGAGGCGTGGAAAGGATGAAAAGGACTTGGCAAGGTTGGAGGAATGGTCAGACGTATGGCAGCTAGGATTCAATGCAAAAAGTGCAAAATAATGCACCTGGGAAACAAGAACCCAGGGAAGAATACACATGGGTGGGGAGGTAGTAACAACAACAAAACAGGAAAGGGACCTGGGGGTAATCATATCAGATGACCTTAAGGTTAGTAAGCAATGTGAGAAGGCAGTAGAGAGGGCCGGGGTATACTGGGATGTATAGGGAGAGGCATCAGCAGCAGAAAACAGGAAGTTGTTATCCCTCTGTACAGACAGTTGGTGAGACCCCATCTGGAATACTGTGTCCAGTTCTGGAGACCCCATCTCCGCAAGGACATAGACAGGATAGAGGCAGTCCAGAGGAGGCAACTAAAATGGTGTAGGGTCTGCAAGAGAAGCCGTATGAGGAGAGACTAAAGGAGCTTAATATGTATACCCTTGAGGAAAGAAGGAGACGGGGACATGATAGAAACTTTCAAGCACCTCAAGGAATCAACAAAGTCCAAGAGGGTAGCATCTTTCAGAAAAAGAGACTTGCAAGAACAAGGGGACACAATTTAAAGATAGAAGGAGGGCGGTTCAGGGCAATGTGAGGAAGTATTATTTCACAGAGAGGGTAGTGGATGCATGGAACAGCCTTCTGAGGAAGTTGTGAGTCTAAAACTGTGGAAGAATTCAAGAATGCATGGGACAGACATAAGGCAATTCTTGTGGGGGCAGGAAGATATAGGCTGTTGGTTAACTAGGATCTGCGGCCTATCCTGTAGTAGGGAAATGGGCAGACTAGATGGGCCTAGCGGTCCTTATCTGCCAAAGTCTATGTTTCTATGTTTCTATGTAAGAGCTCACTAAGCTCAGGGTGGAGAAGGCTATGGGACCTGATGGCATACATCCCAGGGTACTTAAAGAGCTAAGAGGGAACTAGCAGAGCCATTAGCAGAACTGTTTAGTGGGTCTCTGAGCACAGAAGAGATCCCAGAAGACTGGAGAAGGGCTCATGTGATCCCGCCCACACGAGTGATAGCAAGGAGGAAGCAGGGAACTACAGACCAGTCAGTCTTACCTCAAGAGGGCAAGATTATGGAGGCACTCCTTAAGGAAAGGATAGTGCAACACCTGGAATCCATAGGAGTACAGGATCCAAGACAGCATGGGTTTACAAGGAAGGTCCTGTCAAACTAATCTCATAGATTTATTTGACTGGGTAACCAGAGTGGTGGACCAAGGGGAGCAGTTGATGTCACCTACCTTGACTTCAGCAAAGCTTTTGACACTGTTCCACATAGAAGATTGATAAGCTTGGGAGGCTCAGGGTGGGTCAGAAGTTGGTCAACTGGGTGGCAAACTGGTTGACGGGTAGAAAACAGAGAGTGGTGGTAAATGGTATACAGTCAGAAGAGATGGAAGTCACAAGTGGCGCACTTAGGGATCAGTCCTGGGACCAGTGCTCTTCAATATCTTCATTAGTGACATTGCAGATGGACTAGAGGGTAAGGCTTGTCTGTTTGCAGATGACACCAAGATCTGCAACAGAGTAGATGATCCAGATGGGGTGGGCAGAATAAGAAGAGATCTGGATAAACTAGCAAAATGGTCAGAAGAGTGACAACTGGGATTTAATGCAAAGAAGTGCAAGATCATGCACATAGGGAAGAGAAACCCTGAAGCCACCTATAGGCTGGGAGGAGTTGCTTTCAGTCACAAAGGAAGAAAGAGACTTGGGCATCATCATCACCGATGACCTGAAATCACCCAGCAGACCTCTAAAGCAGTAGGTAAGACTAGGGGGATGTTAGCGTATTAGTAGGGTATCACAAGTCGTAAGAGGGAGGTAATAACCCTTTACAAGACATTGGTTAGGTCCTCATCTGAGTACTGCATGCGTACTGAGGCCACACTTCATAAGGACATTAACCAAATTGAGGCAGTCCAGAGAAGGGCAACCAAAATGGTGCAGGGACTGCATCAGAAGACATATGAGGACAGATTAACAAGCTCAATATGTATGCCCTTGAGCAAAGGAGGAGAGAGGGATATGATCGAGACATTCAAACACCTTAAGGGCATTAACAAGGTGAAAGATTCTAACATGTTTAAATATAAGAAAAATAGCAGGACAAGAGGACACAGCATGAGATTAGAGGAGACCGATTAAGGGGAATGTGAGGAAATGTTTTCACAGAAAGGGTGGTGGATGCATGGAACAGCCTACCTCAGGAAGTGGTGGCTATGAATACAGTGCAGGCTTCAAACAGGCATGGGATAGGCATAAGGAGCAATACAGATGAGTATGAATGGATAGGCCACTGACAGAGCAAAGGCTGATGGCACATTTATAAGGTAGAAAAGAAATGGGCAGACTGGATGGGCCTTCGTGTCCTTATCTGCCGTCAGCTTCTATGTTTCTATGAATGAATTGCTTGTTTCTCTGCCAAGATGGGTTACAGTCATTTACAGTACAGTACATGTCCAATTGTCATTGTGCTGACATGTTGTAGACTTTGGCCCAGATATTCAAACTGCACCAGGCTGTGGCGCAAGCCTGGGCGCAGCGCAGCAATCTAGATGCGCAGGAGCATTGACTGGGTGATATTCAATGGAGCTGCGCCATGGCACAGCATCATTGAGTATCACACCCTGGCTGCGCATGTGCATGGCGCAGTGGTACTCGCGCCAGCACAAGTGGCCAGAGTGGAGCAGGGAATGCGCCAGCACAAGTTCCTTTGCGCTATGTGCATCAACCATTATGTTCAAAAGTACATGCAAATGGGGCCATAATGTATGCAAGGTACAAATGGGGCCATTTGTATGTCATTATGGCCCCATTTGTATGCAGGTGCGCCAATCCCGCGACTTGCACCTGGTGCCTGTCAGGCAGCAGCTGTCAGGACCGACGCCCCTGCCCAGCGCTGCAATGTGCCCCACAGACCGCTTGGGCTTTAGTATAAATATAATGATTTAATATCCCTGGTGGTCCAGTGGACCGCTGTCAGCCTAATCAGCGGGCTTTTGTAATAAAAACAATTCGCCAATATCCCTGGTGGTCTGGCGGAACCTCCCACCTGCCCACTGAGCTCCACTGCCCTCTCTCCCGGTCAGCGGTGGGCAGCAGCACCACCCGCCTGTCACCCCCGCTGCTCGCCGACTGACACCGTAGGGTGGTATGCCCATTGGTCCACAGCGTGAGCCAATGGGTGTGCAGCCCATACCGCATTCACATTCTAGATATGTGAATGGATCCATTCATAGTAAACAATATTTTCTGAATCAGTGAATTATGAAAAAATTAACATAATCTTATTTTAATTCCTTTTCTCCTCAACAAATTTTCTGTGAACACAACCACTAGTGTTTCACCTATTCTGTAGGTTTTCCTCTGGTTTTCCTTGGTTCCTTGCAGAACAGTCCTTTTCGGGAGATTTCTTCTTTCTTTTTGTTTGGACTTAGGAATCTGCCTATTTTTCGGTTTATCCAAAAACTGCCTCCTTATTTCTCCTGCTGGCCTGAAGGACAGCATCTCTTATAAAAGGTGGAGGAAGATTTACCTGAGGTCCTTGTTTTTTTGGGTACATCCTCTTTGAAGTGATATTTAGTATGGTACTTATTTCAGGATTGTTCTTATAGTATTCATTTTGTATGTGTCCCAGCAGTGTTTTATTGTAAAAAACATTGTCTCTAAGATTTACTATTTGTTCCTTAATAAACCATAAATACGCCAAAAGTATAATATTAGCATGATATGGGTTTTAATAGTCTATTGGACTTGTGTGGAGAGTGAGGAGAAAAAAGCAAAGTCTCCCAATTTCTCAGAGGACTCTAGGTTCTGAATGATCTCTGTCTCCCATGGGTCATGTCCCACATTTTGGGAAAAATAAAGGTACCCAAATCTCTGGGAAAATACCAGAGATTATGGCCCAAAAATAAGTGAGGACTGAGATGAATGGTTTTCTAAAGAGGCCTCATTATTAGTATTTTGCTTAGCTACCAAATTCTTGGAGTCTTTTATTGTTTGGTTTAGAGCTTTAATAACCAAATCTAAATTATCCCTTCGAGGCCGACTGAGACTAGATCTCATTATTTAGGAAATTATCCTCTGTTCCTAGGGATGATAGAATTGAAATGGTAGCTATATCAGAATATTTTGTGTAGTCCAAGAACTCCATAGATACTTCAGAGGTTAATAGAACACTATTTCCTCCCATTACTTCCACATCTGCAAATTCGAAGAGATTGATTTAGTTGTTTGGAGTATTAGAGTAGGGACTCTGAAAGTCTAGATTGAGACAAATCTTCCTAATAACTTTACTTGGGTTTCTGTGGGGAGATAGCTATGGATAAAGGTTGCTTCAAAAATTCAGTTATTTTCATTTGATTTGACTACTTACTTTCTTTTTGTTACCATTTGAATTACTTTCCTCCAAGCAAATCAAGGAAGCTGTTCCTGAGTTTCATCAACCAACTGATCCTTTAAGATTATTTTGTCCCTTTTCTCTGGCCTTTCTTGTTTTTATTCTTTTGACCTCATGCTTTCATGTATAGACCATAATAGAATATCAAAATTTAGGTGCATTCACGTAGATAAAGCAAACGCAGTTTTCTATGGTAAATACCTAATTATTCCAACAATAGTGCAAACCCAAGCTAAGAGCAGTTGTAATTCACAATCAGATCCTAAAATAGTTCCAAACAGTATGCAGCAATCAGAATCAAAGTTCAAGTAGAATCAATGGTAACTTTAAAGAATGTCCTTTTGGTTCTTGGTGGGGAAAATACCCTTTCAGTCCGAATCAGACGGATCCACCAGTACTGTTTAGGTATCAGCCCACAAAAGAGTGTCTATCCTTTAAATTGCTGTAAAACATTACCAGATAGAAATTCTCTCCAACCCTTTTAAGAAATGTCTGTAGTGGGACCAGAACTTGCTTTTTCCACGTTTTCCTGGAAAATCCATGATATGATGTACAGATATTTGCAGATAGATGGGGTTAACCTCCACTGAAATTCAAATACAGTAAAATCAGTACTAAATGTTTACAGGCTCTAAAGCCATCAAAGCTTCCCAACTTCTGTGATTTTTACAATTGGACAAATAAAACTTTAATCTAGCTATAAGACTATACTATAGTAACAGTTCTGCAGCTAAAACAACAAGACTCAGTAAAATTACTTGTATAAACTTGTGCAGCGATATATATTTAGATACCCAAATACAAGGGACTGGAAGATGAGACCAAATAATAAGCAAACTGCCAAATGGTAAGCGGGATATAGCAAATGGTCCTCGTAACAGAAGTCTGGAGTCTATGGTTGCTAGATAATCATAGCCAGGGTTTTAAATAATTGATTAGCAGTTTTTTCTGGACAATAATAACTGTACAGAAAGTATTTATATAGGTTTCTAGAAGTGTTATGTTTGTTAAACACAGTGAGGCAAGTGTTATGCATTTTCACAATGTTTTAGAACTTTTATGAGCAAAACGCTAATCAATTTTTAGAGTTAAATAAAACCCTGATAGCTAATATTGGCCCAGCATCAGAGTATTAACCCAGAATGTTTCTTATTTCGACAAGAAATTAGGCAGCTCTAAAGCTCAAAAGGTTCAAAAGCTTAAACATTATTCCGTAGTTATCGTATCCAGTAAAGCAGCTTAGGCGTGCACAACGGTGTTGTTCTCCCATGCCATGCTCCAACACTAAATAACGCCACTCATGCTTGTTAATATACTAAGGGTCCATCTAAATTTATTAGGCAATTGTTAGTTATCAAAGGGTCATTGATTACTCTGAGCTCATTAAGGATTGTTTTATCTATTTGCCGCTTTATTTTTTAGACACTTAACCAATCAAATGGCCTACTATTTGATTGTGCACTTAATCAGTGGACATCCAAAAGAGGCACCTGAATCAATTACCTCCCAACTATCTTGTTTACTTCTAATTGATTACTCGGTCAAGAAATATCAGGACCATCATTAATTTATGTGGGTAAATAGTCTTGCTTCACCATCCTAGATATCAGGAATCGATCAACCATATTTTATCAGTTATTTTAACCAATAATGTTTGAATATTATTAGCAAGCAATCAAAATATTGAAACAGCTGAAGTCTGCCCAAATTAAAATAAAATCTAATTGGGACAATAGAAAATAATGAAAAGTTTTAACCAAGTCGAAACTATAGTTTATAGATCGTCCCACAATAAACGAATAGTTCTAGTATAAATGTTATTAGATATATCTAAATCAAAATTTAGCTAGAGCTGAGATTGCCATATATCCACAGTTCACAGGATTCCAAGATATAAGTCTGTCATTAATAGTTCCCTGATAGCTTCCTTAAAACTTCAGCAGTTACAACTTCTATCATTTAGTATAAAACCGTAGAATTTATCCTCATCTGTGTTTCTCCTGCCGTCCAACCAGGTCAAGGCTTGAGCCTTTTCAAGAGCTCCTCAAGCTCCTATAGCTGCCACTGTCAGTTTTCTCCTAAAAGAAGCAGATAATACTTAATCGGGAGGCAGCTATACCTTTGCACAAGATAAACTGGTAAGCTCTCTATCACAACATTGGTGCATACCTTTATAGATAGAATTTTAGCTTTGAAAGAGAGCCTGCTCCTCTCGCCTCCACAGCGTGATAGCACACAGCACGGCACAGCACCGCAACTCCCTGTGAGTCCAATGTGAATAGGCTGCATTTTCCTGAGTTGCTAATATATTTGTATGTATGTAACTATGCTCCCACCCTGCTTAGCTAACTCTTTGAATAGGTCGATGCCCTATAAATGTACACATCTGTAACTGCCTTTAATGTCTTGTACTATGTATCTGAAATGGAGTTTTGGAAATGAGTCTATGACTCAAAGGTGTGTAATTCCGATACCTGAATAAATAAATAAATACAACTGATACTACTGGTGAAAATGATTTTCAGATTCAGTGCAGTCCTTTAACTTACTGGGAATATAAGAGAAATTAATGGGCTGGAGACAGAAGAGTTTGTTAACTGTAAATATGTGTCAATGCATGAAGCTGCTAACTGGATCTGAACCCTTGGCTGGACAGAAAGAGGAAGTGTGCAGTAATATCATTGATACCAAATTATGTGGGTGTGTGTGACAACTGATTTGATGCTGGCTGAAATGGGCCTAAATCTGCAAGCTGCGGTGGCAGTTTCCCTGCTACCTCCAGTGGATACACATGCTTATGAAAATAAAGGTTGGCAGGGCAGTATTAAGGCATAGGCTAACAAGGCTCAGATCTAGGGCCCCTGCCTTCCATGGGGCCCCCAGCTCAGAGTGGTTCATTCTGGCTAAGAAAGCAGACTTGGCCAGTCAATCTTGTAATCATTCCTGTCTGAGACATTTCAGCCTACTCTCTATAGCCCTGTTTACACAGTCACACTTGCACTGGGGTAACCCAAGTGCTCTGGTTGCTCCAGTGCAAATGCTGTCATGTAGACACTTACTGGATTGGGGTAAGCTGTCATTGTGGCACTCCCAGATTCTCTGCCAAGCTGGGAATGCCGAGAGAGCGAGTGGTATAAATTGCAGTGTGGACTGTCTGTGCCGAGTAACCCGGCCACTTCATGCACCTCCCATGATGCAGATCATGAATCCATAGTGACATGGGCTCATGCATGAAGGGCCTTGCTTATTTGGTAACTCATGTGAGCCAAACAGTTTACGAATAGAAGCCAGTGTCCTGCATATGGCGAGTAGTTGGGTTGAAAACCGAGCCTGTAAGTCTAAAATTTTCTTTGAAAGTACAAAACTGTGACTCTAGGCATGCGCTTTGAGGTTGCCACTTACATCAGCACACAGCCATCTGGCCCCAGAAGCACGGCCCCTCACCAGCGCAGACTATGGTGGTGCAGAGAGGGGCTGTGTGTCGACAAGCAGACAGCACATTGCTGGTGGTCGAGACCGCACTGTTGTGGTCCAAGTTTTGAAGCCACTGCCATGTAAATATAGTTAAAATGAACAACTCCTTTTCAGCACCTATTGACACCTCTTTAACCAATAAACACCTCTAAATTAGGAACCTAGCCTCACCTGGAAAGGAAATGTGATTTTCCTGCAGTGCGTGGTGCCAAGTGTGAAGGAAACATTGGCACTGCTGCAGCTGCTTTATTAATTTCTTTCTGTTTGCTGTTTCCTGCCCAGAGCTGACATTAGGCACCTTCAGACCCAGCAGCTACTGTGGCTCCAGCTAAAATGGTCCTCAGTCTTACCAGTGCAATGTATCAGTCTTCAAGATGAAATTATTTTTGCAGCCCAGCAGTAGTGCTACTGCTCATGTGCTGGGAACTTGAGTTTGGGAATGATCCTAGAGCATCATAGTTGTTGGCCAAATGGAGATTGGATGAGCATCTCATGGACAGCTCTCCTCCTCCTCAGGTGGGGGGCAATGAGCTCTTGGTGTGTGAAGTGACACCCAGTGGAGACCGGATGTACACCAGCTGGGACAATGTGCTGCATGGGCAGCGGCATGATGAACATCTGTGGGGCATGCATGGGAGCATGCACATCCATGCACTGACGCTCATTGCATTTCTGAGCCTCTGAGGTAGACTACATACAGATAAACCCTTGGGATAGCAGCAGGATGATGCTCACAAGTCTCACTCCTGAATGACGCCACAGGTGTAAGCCTCAGCTGGGGCCTCGATTGAACTCAGCCTCCCTCCCTACCAGGGAGCCCCTCTGAGGGCAAGGTTGCAGGCCACTCAGTCTGGGTGGCTTGGGATGATGCCCAGTGGGCAGTCCAAGGGGGACAAAGAGGGATACAGCCCTGCCTGAATTGAAGAGATAAACAGAACTGATTAAAAAAAGATTTAATTATTTTTAAAAGTATTTAGATGTCTTATTGTGCTCTGTTGAAACAGCACATAAGGGAGTCAGTGAGCTGGGTAGAAGCTTTCAAAATGGTATCACAATAACATGAAGATGCCTACCACAGGTAGGTGTAGGGCCCTCCACCATGACTAACCATGCTGGATGCCTTCAAAAACAAAAGACCACCTTTGTTCCAGCCCGCTTGAATTTACATTCCACTGTGTCTATGGTTATCCTGTTTTTCCAACTTCCTGTAAAGATTCTTTATCTTTTAGAAAGTTACAAAGTGTTATTTCCTATTAACATATTAGGTTTGGGGAATAAACATGGCTCAGTACTCACCTATGGAAAGAAGTACTTTTCCATGCTAGGAATGGATCAAATAATGGATTTAAAGGCTGAAAAAATTCTGTTGTAAAATAGCTAAAGTACTTAACACAGAATTTGACGGCAGATAAGGACTGCTTGGCCCACCCAGTCTGCCCGCTTCCCTACCTAATGGATAAGCTGCAGATTCTAGTTAACCAGCAGCCTACTTCTTCCTACCACCACCCCTAGAATTGCCTTATGACTGTCTCATGCATGCTTGAATTCCACCACTGTTTTTGACTCCACAACCTCCTCCAGAAGGCCGTTCCATGCATCCACAACCCTCTGTGAAAAAATACTTCTTAAATTACCTCTGAGCTGCCCCCCATCTTCAAATTGTGCCCCTTGTTCTTGTACACCTCTTTTTGAAAGATGCTACCCTCTTGGACTTTGTTGATTCCCTTGAGGTACTTGAAAGTTTCTATCATGTCCCCCCCTCTCCCTCCTTTTCTCGAGGCTATACATATTAAGTTCCTTAAGTCTCTCTTCATATGTCTTCTGGTGCAGACCCTGCACCATTTTAGTTGACCTCCTCTGGACAGCTTCCATCCTGTCTATGTCTTTGCGGAGATTGGGTCTCCAGAACTGCACGCAGTACTCAGATGGGGTCTCACCAGCTGTCTGTACAGAGGATAATAACTTCCTGTTTTCTACTGGTGATGCCTCTCCTATGCATCCCTTATACATACTTAATGTTATATTTTGTGGCCCAGATATTCAAACTGCACCCAAAAAGTGTGCAACAGCAGGAGCAAGTGCAAGTCCATTGCGCCCATGCGCAAGAGGCGCGATATTCAAAAACTGCGGAGGCCAAGATGTGCCTACAGCTGATGACAGAATATTGCACCACCTGCGCCATAGCACAACTAGGTAGGTGAAGCTGAGCATATCTGATGTGCCATAGTGCAACAAGGGATGTTCAGCTGAGCAGTCCAGATGTGCCATAGCACAACCAGGGATGCCCCCAGCAGCAGGGCAGCAATGCAAGAGCACAAGCAGGGATGCAGAGGCCCACCACCCGTGCCACAGATGGACAGAGGAACACACAGCAGAACAGACATCGTCCACTCACTCCCCATGCACTGCACAACTGGGAGGGTGCACAACCACTGGCCCATGGAGACCAGCAACCAACCCACAGCTGGGCCATGGTGCCCCATCACAACCCCTGGCAAGCTGTGACTGACACACAAGGAGGGCCGACCACCCCTGCGCCACACCATCCCACCAATGCAGAACACACCCTGCACCATGACCCCAGACACCCTGCCCAGGAGCAGCGTCCACCAGTGCAGGATACCCCATGCATGCACCACCCCCACTGTGACAATGCAACCCTGTGCAAGACAGAACCATGCAAGGCAGCCCCACCACGAGCACCCATCAGTGGGTAGCAGCACAGCGATGGAATGACTGCATACACAGTGCCACCATGCACATCCCCAAGGTACAGTTGAGAGACCAACCATGCGCCGGCACGAGGTACCCCACTCATGACAGGGCATGCCCGACCCCACCACCAGTGGTACAGAACCCTGCACACCCTCCCAAGGAACACTCAACCCAGCACTGGCCACAACAGCCAGCGCAGACACCCACAGTGGGTATGGAAGCATGCACCACACCAAATGTAACACAGTGCATGGACAAACACCCACCCATACCCAAGGGCACACCAACACAGGGACACAGTAGGGCAACCAAGCCCCTAGCGTGCGGCATGGAAACCATGTATACATGCCTAGCACTCCTCCATGGCACAGGAGTGCCAGCCACCTCATGCAGGCACTGTGGAGCTGTACGCCACCAGCATTTGCCTGGAGCACAAGTGACAGACAGTGGTGCACATCTCCTGCAACACACACAAGCCACAGCATGGAGGTGGGACAACAATAGCGTAGGCCACAGTGTCACTCGAGGCAGACATGCACCACACCAGCGACAGGAGGCAACCCGGCATTGTGATGGGTACAGTGGCTGTCCTGCATGGACAACCACCACTGACATGCCAGCGGACTGTGCAGGTCACAGACATGCAAGGGTGTCAGCTGCACAGGCCATGGATGGGCTAATAGGTACGCCATGGACACAGAGCATGCACCATGGACCACTGCACAGAGTCATCCAGTGCACAGGGAACAACACACACACCACAGACAGTGACTGATAGCTACTCCCACACCACAGTCACTTCCCCACGGACACACACACACGCACATGACTGCACCACCCTTGACTCTATGCACACCACTGCAGCTGAGCACCTATAGCCCACTGCAAACAGAGACCACCACACTAGATATATCAAAGCAAATGTATTGTAAAAATCACACAAAACTATTTACATATATTTACAAAGGTTGGGGAGGGCCACAAACAAGGTGGGGTGGGTAAGGGCAGGGTGAACAAATGGTAGAGGGAAGGAGGGGTGTGAGGGTGGGTCCAGGGGCAGGGAAAATCAGAGGCATTAGTATGGTCAGCGAGAGCCCCGCCTCCGCCTCTGGCTGCTTCTTCTGCCATGCCTCCGCCGGACTCCACACGGTCTATCCACTGCAATATCTCCAGGGAGGCCCTGGTCACCTGCAGTATCTCCTGAAGCATCTGCCAGATGGCCTGCAACTGCCGTCCACCTAGGACAAGGGAGCAGAGTCAATAGGTGTGAATGCACAGCCCCATGCAGCCCACCCACTGTGCATGGCATACGGCCATGGGACATGCCTCTGTGATGGTGTGTGACCATCCACAGTGATCGCATCCACAAGACCTGCCCACCCAGGTGCACACAGCCATGTGGACTGCTGCACACACCCACTGGCCAAGTCCTGCACAGCACCACCGTGGCTGTTCAGTGACATGGCTATGTGGTGCAAAGGCAGTGGCACAGCCAGGTACCCGGTGCATGCATGGACCACCATTGACGCACTCCCAGACATGCAGTGCCACTGGACAGTGCTGACTGTAACAAGTTGCGTGCATGGCAGTGGTGTCAATGGATGATGGCCATGCTCGCTGCCACCCTGTTACACAGCATGCAATAGTAATCATTGATGTAAGGCACTCACCATCATCAGGCTAGTCCCTCCGCCTCTGTGGACCTTCACCCCTCCTGGACTGATGGTCCTCCTGCTGGCACCTCCTCTGCCTTGCCAGCCGGTGCTCGCCTGGGCCTAAGGTGCAAACATGGAGAGGAACATCAGTACAATCCTGAAGCAAAGTCCCCCGCCCCATGTGTGTGCAATCCCACACAGCCAGACCCACCCACCCCACACCCTGATAACACCACCACGGCCAACACCGGACGCCCCCATGTGCCAGACACATGCAACCGTGATACCCATATGGAGGATAAAAGTGTATGGATGTTGCACCTACCTGGCTGTGGCACCGTGCCCCTTCTGGCACGTGCCCGCAGGTGGGCAAGCAGGTCCGGTCCCTCTGCCTCAGATCCCCATATCTGTGGCAGCACTGCTCCACCGCCTGCCCCATACCAGTGGCCCCTCCAGGGCATCGCCACCTCCTGCCACACCTGACTCCTGGACCTGTCCAGGGGTGCTTTACCAAACAGTGGGCCAACAAGTGGTTCCACGATGGCAAACCAAGTTTGCCATCTCTACCTGGCTCCACTGTGCTGCTCCCTCCACACCATCTCTATTGCTCGGTTAAGTCAAAATGGCACTCTGCAGCATGGTTCTACCATGTGCAGATGCTGCACTATACAAGCGCTGCCATTCCCTATCGGCTGTCATCGACAGCCAGCGATAGTGGTGCATCCATGCCTGACACATGGCGCCTAGGGGCAAAGGTCGGGCACAGGGTCAAGGGTCTCTGGCGCACGGACAGCCACAGCGTGGTGAACCCAATGCGTCACTGGCGATTGGTGCCTGTGTGCCACCTCCTGTAGGCCGGCCATCGCCAGCTGTTGCCCCAGTGCGCCTACGAAGCCCCAGTGCCACAGCCGTCATATATAGGTGAACAGCGCCAGCACCACTGGCACAATGGTGGCCATGCCGCATTTCCTCCATGCACAGCATGTCAGCAGTGTGGCAGACGCCCGCGTCATCAACCTGGGCATGCACAGTTAGGTGTGTACTGCGCATGTCACAGAACTGTGCCCTTGGCTCAGCACGTTCAACACAACTGCGCAAAGCGCAAAAGCGTGATACTAGCGCGTCATATGCAAATCAGCTAATCAGCCATTCAATGGCGCAGTCTGCATTGCATCCACTTAAAGATGCTTCGCCTCATTTGCATGGGTTGCGCTATAAAAGTGCGACATTGGGCTGCACTGGTCATAGTCGGTTACTGCAGTCTATTGGTGAGTTGCATGCTGTTTGAGAGTGTGGACTGTGGATTTTGGGACATGCATGGGACTGCACAGTCACAGGTAACACCTGTCATTCTCACAGGCTGAATCATGACCGGCGAGTTGTGGAGGAAGAGGAACAGAGTTGTGGGAGGAAGGAGGAGGAGGCCAAATTTCATGAAGGCCGAGACGGATGCCCTGTTCAAGGCCTACCTAGACCAGGAGCCACTTCTCAGCGGACGCCAGAGAACACCACAGGCCCGTGCTGCTGCATGGAGGAGGTGGCGATGCTGTAAACCTGCATGGCAGCCACCAGCGATCCATGCAGGAGTGCAAGAAGAAGATGGAACAGACAGGAGGAGGATTAAGGAGAAGGTGGCTGCCATCAGGCAGCATGATCTGTGACAGGTGGGGGACAGCCAGAGGTGCTACGCCTGACCCCACAGGAGGAGAGGGTTGCTGGCAGCATGCAGCGTGTGCCATTGAGGGTGTTCCGGGTGGTGGATTCCAGACGGGTGGTAGCCTGTCACTGCATGGTAGGTAATGGTCTGTCTATTGGGGGGACAGGTAGGTCCATAGATAATGTGACTTTGTTTTCCTTATAGCTCCTGAGCGTCTGCATGGGTCAGTGGTGGTGGGCTCTCCACTGAGGCCGGTCAGATGGAGATGGAGGAGGCCCATCCACCTCCACAGGAATCGCAGCTCAGTGCAACAGTGTGCCCACCTGGATGTCCAGACTGAAGTTGTTGGAGCAGGTGCGAAGGAGGCCCTGCCCGTGTCCCAGCATGCCAGCGTCCAAGGATGCCACCATGCTGGGACTTGGGCTGGTGCCCGATCCATCACCAATGATGATGATGTTGCTAACATCATGGGCAATGACACGTGTGTGCCACAGGATGGCCACACAGCAGGTAACATCCGGCCATGGCTGTGGGTGGTGCCACCGTGGAGGCCTGCTTGTCATCACAGTCCCAGCCTGTGCCTGGCAGCACTGGTACAGCAGCACTGGTGTGTATACAGGACAGTGGGACTGTTGCAGCCACTCTGGCGGCACCATTGAGCCTTGGGGCAGCAGCCAGAGGGCAGCATCAGCAGTCGGCCAATGGGCTTGGGGTACAGTGTCAGGGGTGGCATCAGTGCACTGCCTGTGGACATACCCAGGCCTGGCCCTGGTGTGCAGTGCCCACCCTCAAGGGTGCTGAGCATCAGGATTGTGCACACCCTGAGGACAGCATGCCAATCAGGCAGATGACCTCTTGGATGAGCACACCCGCATACTGCAAGCATCTGTCAATCAGCAGATGTGGCTTGTGACAGCGGTGGATGCACTGAGTGTGGCTCTGGAGCAGGCAGAGCAGCATCACAGCAGAGAAACCGCTGTGATCCTGGCAGGGATGGACCAGATGTGGGAGGATGTGACCGCTGCCATTGACAAGCTGACACATACAATCACAGCTGCCATGGCCACAGGGGGCACACAGTTATTTGTCCATGCGTCACAGACACGGCGCAGTGCAATGTCCACCCCATGTTCCCGGCGTTATGCGGACACCATCCTTGTCGACACGGGTTCAGCTGTGGGCATCCGAACACACCTGGTGCAGGCATGTTCGGTGTGCTGCAGACGCTTACGAGACATGGTTGCGTTCACGCAGTGGAACCCCTGGGGACCATCGGTACCACCACATGAGGCCAGTGGTCAGTCTGTCACTGCTGGTGGGTCTCGTCGGGGCCACCCACGCATCCGTGGTGGCCGGGCACTGTGGCGTGTGACTGACCTGTCTCCCCAGCGTGGCTACTGTCTGATGCTGCCCTGTGTGCATTGTGTCATTCAGCGGGCAATGCAGGTGGGTACCATCCCTGCACACACACACACAGTCCATCTGCACACCCTCCTAGCTGCTGTCTGCAGTTGCATGTGCATGATGATGCCTGCATTGCGCTGTACGCCAATGTGCAATAGTGCCAGCATCTGACACATGCACAATGACAGGCAGTGGGCGTGGTCTGTGGACATGTGTGTGGCTAGTGGTGACATTCTGGGTTGGTGTGCCTCCTACCCTTTGTGCATGTCTGGTGAGTTGTGTGTGTATGTGTGTGTGTGTGTGTGTGTGTGTGTGTCCGTGTGCCATGTTAGACCTCACCCATCCCTGGTGGTGTGTGTGGTTCCATGCCCGCCACTTCCCTTGATGGCATTCACCCTAGGTGTGTGTCCATACGTGTTGTGGGTTGTGCCTTTGTCACTGGTGGTTGCACATGGCCCCATGACTTACCTGGGGTTGGCTGAAGTGCTCCTCCGTGATGGTGTCCTGGTGCAGCTGTGCCAGCTGGAGCAGTCGGGGTCCTGTCGCCCAATGGGGCTGCCCATCACCATTGTCATCGGCGTCCTCATCGTCCCCATCGCTGTCCCCTCTTTGACCTGTACAGCTATCCCACATTCATTGGCTATGTTGTGCAGGATGCAACAGGCCAGGAGTAGCCCGCAGGCCTTTGAGGGGCTGTACTGTAGGGCACCGCCAGAGGTGTCCAGGCAACAAAACATGCCTTCATCATCCCGAGACACCCGCCAATGACATTACGTGTAGTGGCATGTGCCTCATGTACGTTGCTGCGAAGGGGTCACAGGCCGCTGGTATGGTGTGAGCAGTCAGGGATGGAGGGTATCTGCTGTCACCTGTGTGTAGAGGGTGGAGGTTAGTTTGGTGATCAGCATCACCCTGCCCCGGGCCATGTAGCCACTACCCATGTCACTCTGACCATGCCCTCCCAAGCCCTATGTTTGTCCATGTGGTTTGCATACTCACCCACTAAGTGGCCAGTGAGGATGTCCACTCTCGAATCTGTGGCACAGTGCCGACTGGTGCCAGATGAAGGCATCGTGTACTCCCAGGGTGCGTGGCACAGACATTGATTATCGCCCTGGCATCATATACCACCTGGTAGTTGATGCTAAGCATAGCTTGCGATTCATGTATGCAGCCCCTCAGGGCCAGGTGGTGTGCGGATGGCCACATGGGTGCAGTCTATTGCCCCTAGCACACCAGGCATACGTGCTACCCTGTGGAACTCCTGTATGTTTGCTGTGCGCTCCGACCGGTGTGCTGGGGAAATGGATGTACTCCGCAGCATGTGGCAGCAGTGCACTGAGGAACTGGGTGAGGTGGCATGACACGCCAACTGGGTTATGCCTGTGGTGTCCCCTGTTGGTCTCTGGAAGGTACCCATGGCGAGCAAGTACATGCAAGCTGTCACTTTAGTTTCCACTGACAGAGCATGGCTCTGTCGCGTGGGTGCCTGCATCACATCACTGCACAGCTCACAGAGCCACCTCAGAATTGCCCAATTCAGGTGGTACCAGCCCATGATCTCAGTATCACTGTACAGCTCAAAGCTGGTGTGGGCTTGGTACTGCCTGTTGGGGCATACTGTCGACGGGCCCTTCGATGGCTGTGCCCCTGCTGTCCATCTTCTCATCCCCTCATTACTGCCTCCATCTGGATGGTGGCACTGGCCATGTCCCTGGCTTGTGTTCACCCCGGCAGCTGTGTCTGTGTTCCCCACTGTCCTGGCTGCCACTTCCCTGCACGGGAACACCTGACTGTGCTGGCCTCACTGCTGTGTGGCACTTCCTCCTTCTGCACTGTGGCTGTGGCTCCCACACCTTCCTGAGCCTGTGGGTTCCAGGTGTCCTTTCACTGTCCTGCCCTGTGTGTGTGTGTGTGTGTGTGTGTGTGTTTGTGTTGCCTGTGTGGCTGGCTATAGTTCAGCAACATGGCTTCCCTGTAGCGTTCTTGTGCCTCTCCTTGTTCCTTTTTATTTTGGCTTATTTCTGCTATGGCGCAACTTCTGTTTCTATTGCGCATGGCGCATGTTGTTGAATATCGCACTGCGCCATTTATCCATGGTTCCTCCCCTTCAATTGCGCAAACATTCATTATCATTGTGCTAATGCTCAGTGTGATTTGGGGGCTTAACTGCCTCCCGCTGAATATTGCAGAATGGCGATTTTTGACTTGCAGCCACGAACCCTATTGCGCATGGCTCAACCCTTTGAATATCTGGGCCTATATGTTTATTTTACTATACTGTATGGCTTTGTACTTACATTTTGTTTAGGGATTACTGGCTCCTATTTCTTAGAAATTCACTTGTTGGATTATTAATAAATGCAGGCCACACAAGGTATGGCTATATTTGACAGACCTCAGTACCCCTGTCCTGTGAGAAAATAAATAAGCATGCTGTAGAAGGAATGAGTCAGGACTGGAATAGATGTGACTGGGATAAATGATGGGGAGGGACACCACAGGGTGAGTCGGTTTGGAGGAGGACTTGGAAGCTTGATGAACTCATTGCCATGTTAAGGCTAATGTACACAATGAGTTTGTAAGCCCTTCACAATGTTGAAGTTGTCATTATGGCAGTTTGTACCTTATTTTTTGCTCACTGCAAACTCAGTGTGTACATTGGGCTAGAGTTTGTGGGCAGAATGGTGGTGGTAGCAGAGGCAAGAGTTGCCAGTCTGTGCCACTATTCAAATACTGCATACATTTTCTGGCAAGACTTCATGCACACATCACATATGAATGAATTATCTTAATGTGGCATGACATATTTTATTAATCACTGAATTTCTATTCCCACAAGTACATGGATGTGATCCATTGAGATTCTGCTGCCCACAATTAAAATGTATGCATCACTTGTGCTTGTAAAGCATAAGAGCCTGTCACACCAAACACAAGTAAATAAACATAATGCAGCCTGAGAAATGTTTTTCTAGACATGGTACTGCCCCTGCAATGTAAAATCCAACTGCACCAGATAAACTTTCCAATGCAATAGTAGCTGCACTTTTGCTGTCATAACACTACAGTATGTAATGTTTTCAGCATTTCACCTGACTGGATTCAGTTCTCAATCAATCGCATCAGATGTACACCTAAATGTGATTGAGTAGTTCATATCATTCATTACCTAAAAATAATTACTTTGCTAAATAAACAGCAGGAGCAGGAAGTACTCTCTCTAAGTGGCTGTGATTCAAACATTCTGCATGATTAGTTAAACAGTCTGGTGTTCAATTAACTGTGTACTTCACAATTTTATTGGTGTTCTGTACAGATCTATTATAGTGCCATAAAACAAACAGAAAAACAAGTGATTTTATTTTTTCTTTGCCAGGGAACACTAGAGGCTGTCTTGAGACATTGGTTGTTTTATTGTTGCTCAAGAGCTCTGTCAGTGATATCGCTGCATGAATAACATCAATGACAGCTTAGATTCAAGACTGGAGAAAGATGGCATGGGGAATCACTGTAGACAAACTTTAAACAATAAAACATGAAAATCATAGAAAGAAATGACACAAGACATATTTTTTTAGTTTACTTTTATTACACAAATGCATAAAAAGGCAGTTTAATTGATTTTATAAACTAAGCACTGCCATTGATCTCTAAAGCCTTGGTGCATGGCTGCATTTACTATGCCTACCATGGGCATAATATGCTCTCTGAAGTAGTTGTTTAAGAACTTAGCAGTTGCTTGTAATTTTCTATCGCAAAGACTGGTCAAAATCGTTGACACCATACAAATGTAACTACATCTGCCAACATCATCTCAAGCTGAAGTCTTTGAATGTCATAACTGTAGTCTGCATTTTGTTTCATTGTGTATATTATATACTATATACTGTATAAATTACATATTATATACAGAGTGTTCTCCACGGTTTGAAATACGCCCATGTTATTCCTCTTTTCAAATCTGGTGATCCAGCGATTTAAACAACTACAGACCCACATCCCTCCTTCCCATCCTATCCAAACTACTTGAAAAATTATCAATTCCCAACTAAAGAAGCATTTGAAACATTCAACCTTCTAAACCCAGTGCAGTCTGTATTCAGCCCATTTAGGCCACTATTATTTGCAGTTTACATCAATAACATTAATACCAGTATTAAATCTGCTAACATCCACCTTTTGCAGATGACATGGTTCTCTACATTGACAGATCCACCCCAGAGCTTGCCTGCAAGACTCACAACTAGACTTTAACCTTCTTCAGCAAAATCTTCTTCATCTAAATCTCTTGCTAAACATCAAAACAACTAGCAGAAAAGATCAGAGCCAAAAGGCTGGCTCTCAAGAAATATAAGGGAATGCAAGCGATGAAGATAGGGAAGATACCAAACTTCCCTAAGGGAAGCAGGAAGGAAGTAAGGCAGGCAAAGGCCCAAACTGAGTAAATACTAGCACAAACATTTAAAGAAGGTGACAAGACTTTCTATAGATAGATTAGTGAAAAGAGAAAGTCCAGAGGGTATTACTAAGATCAAAGCAGATAAGGGGGCATGTGAGGAGGAGGACCATGTAAAGCATCTATCCTAAATAGATACTTCTGCTCAGTATTTACTAGAAGAGAAGGTAGGGCAGGGCCCAGGCTCAACAACATGGACACAGGGGAGGGAGGTGGCACTAGTCCCTTCACAAAGAAAGGGTCCTACAAGAGCTCGATAAGCTCAGGGTGGACAAGGCAATGGGACCTGATGGCATACATCTCAGGGTACTAAAGAGCCAAGGGAGGAACTAGCAGAGCCATTATCAGAACTGTTTAGTGAGTGTCTGAGCACAGGAGAGGTCTCAGAAGACTAGAGAAGGGCTCTTGTGATCCCGCTTCACAAGAGTGGTAGCAGGGAGGAGGTGGACTACTACAGACCAGTCTTACCTCCAGTAGTGGGCAAGATTATGGAGCCCTCCTTGAGAGCGGATAGTGCAACACCTGGAATCCACAGGAGCACAGGATCCAAGACAGCATGGGTTTACAAAAGGAAGGTCCTGTCAAACTAATCTCATAGATTTCTTTGACTAGGTAACCAGAAAGGTGGATCAGTTGATGTTGCCTACCTTGAATTCAATAAAACTTTTGATACTGTTCCACACAGAAGATTGATTAATAAGCTGGGTAGGCTCGGGTGGGTCAGAAATTGGTCAGCTGGGTGGCAAACTGGTTGACGGCAGAAAACAGAGAGTGGTGGTAAATGGTATGCAGTTAAAAGATGCAAGTCACAAGTGAGTACCACAGGGATCAGTCCTAAGGCCAGTCCTCTTCAATATCTTCATCAGTGACATTGCAGATGGACTGGAGGAGAAAGGTTTGTCTGTTTGCAGATGACAAAGATCTGCAACAGAGTAGATGATCCAAATGGGTGGGCAGAATGAGAAGAGATCTGGATAAACTAGCAAAATGGTCTGAAGAGTGGCAACTGGGGTTTAATGCAAAGAAGTGCAAGATCATGCACATGGGGAAGAGAAACCCTGAAACCACCTATAGGCTGGGAGGAGTTGCTGGCAGTCACAAGGGAAGAAAGAGACTTGGGCATCATCATCACTGATGACCTGAAATCATCCAAGCAGACCACTAAAGCAGTAGGTAAGGATGGGGGATGTTAGGGTGTATTAGTAGAGGTATCACAAGTCAGAAGAGGAGGTAATAATCCCTCTTTACAAGACACTGGTTGGGCCCCATCTGAGTACTGCATGCAGTACTGGAGGCCGCACCTTCACAGCGACATTAACTAAATTGAGGCAGTCCAGGAAGAGAACCAAAATGGTGCAGGGACTGCATCAGAAAACATATGAGGACAGATTAACAGAGGCTCAATATGTATCCCTAGAGCAAAGGAGGAGGCAGTGGTATGGTGAAACATTCAAACATCTTAAGGGCATTAACAATGTGAAAGAGTCTAACATGTTTCTATATAAGAAAATAGCAGGACAAGAGGACCCAGCATGAGATTAGATGGAGGCCAATTAAGGGGTAATGTGAGGAAGTTCTTTTTCACAGAAAAGGTGGTGGATGCATGGAACGGCCTACCTCAGGAAGTGGTGGATATGAATACAGTGCAGGGCTTCAAACAGACATAGGATATACATAAGGAGCAATACAGATAAGTATGAATAGATTGGCCAATGGACAGAGCAAAGGCCGATGGCACATTTATAAGATAGAAAAAGAAATGGGCAGACTGGATGGGTCTTGTGGTCCTTATCTGTCATCAACTTCTATGTTTCTATGTTTCTTTGTAACTAGGGCAATGCTTCTTTCACCTTCAGCTAAAACACCCAGCCATTGCCCGGCTCCTCAAATCACCACCTTACTGGGGGAAAATCTGGAGTTTGTAACCAAATTCAAATACCTGGGCCTCTGGATCGACCATAAGTTGTCCTTTGTTGACCACATCGAAGAACTAGAGAAAAACTAAAGCAAAGGCTTGATCTGTTCTTCTTCCTTAAGCACTTACTTACACAAGATGCAAAGATTTGACTGGTTCAGTCCACCTTTCTTCCACTCCTTGATTATCGCGGACTTCCTCTATGGACAAGGCCTTAGTACTGCCTAGCTAAGCTAGACACTCTCTACCGCAGACATTTGGGTTTATTACCAGTGCCCCTTACTCCACTCATCACTGCTCCCTATATTCTGAAATAAGATAGCTATCTCTTAAACTTAGATGACAGAAAAATGCAGTCACCTGGACGTACCAATAATTATCAACAAGCTGTACCAGTATATTTCTGATTGTCTGCCTGCCTGTTACTATGAGAAATTACTCCTTAAGAGCCTCCCTTTACCCTCTAGTCATCCCAAGAGTTAGAAAGCGACTTGGTGAGGCTTCTATAAGTCATGTCCTGCCTATTCTCTGGAACAGCTGCCTAATGACCAAAAAGATAATTCTAGGCCACCCCCACCCTCAACAAAATTATTCTCCCAGCATCTTCTCTCAGAACCACCTGAAACTCGAACAAAATGTTTCTATGGGCATCCCATTGTCGGACGTCCCAATTCCAAGGTCTTTCAGCTACAAAGCCCTTCCTGAACAAACTCGCTCCCAAGCCTAATAACTATGGAAATAAGGCTTGGCGTTTTAAATCTAGGCTTAGGAAACACTTACAGGTCTCAACCCATGTGACTGGCCCTGACACCTCCCCCATTGCCGCTTGCCCCTAGACCAACTATCTGCGGGCTCCACACCCATATCACTGATCTTATTATCTGGCAAACAGCCTCTACAGAACCGCTCTGCTACTTTATGGCTGTGCTAAAACACTGTAATTCATGTTATCTTTGACTGGTAGTCACTTACTGAACAAGAGTGAATCAATACCTGTTATGCAATGTAATGTACTGCAAACTGTATCAAATGTTGTCCCTGTACCTCTCTATGTATGACGTGGAACCTTTGTAAGTGAGTCCTTAACTCAGAGGTCTTTTGAATATCTCAATAAATAAATAAACAGCATCCAAAAACCTTGAGAATAGCTTTCCCTGTCAAACTGGCCACTTTTAAAACTCTGCTGGCTCATTCCTTCTACGAGTCTTGCAATTGCTTTAAGCATTGACCTACAGTCCCACCTACTGGTTCCTGACTTCCTCTCTTCCTTTTGCATAAATGTCTTTTCTGCCTCATCTCTACTCTTAGTGTTGAGTTATCCTGTACCATTGTGTATATTGTAAGTACAAAATTGTATATATCTTGTATACTGTGCATTGTATATTGTACCCTGCACATATTATGTACTACCTACTTCATTTATATGTAATGTTTAGCATACCTTGCACTGCCTTATGCACTCCTTGTTCATTTTTGTTATTCATTGTGAACTTACCCAGGTCCATCTTGTAAATGAGTTTTACTCAATGGTGTTTTGCCTGGTAAAATAAAGATTGATTGATTGATACTCTTATCTAGTAAAGATCAATTAAAACTTGAACACCATATCTCTGTTCAAACATCTTTTCATCTGCATGTTTGTTAACCATAGGTGACCATTTTGATATTCAAACTGGCTTCTGGCTTTTAACAGCATAGGGCATCCAGTATGCTTGTGCCATAGTTCCAATAATTCCGTAAATTGTGCATCATATTTGGTACAACACTCTGTGCAAGACTAATACCATCTTGACATATTATATGCAGGTACGCACTGGAAATGACATTTAACCATGTATTGCATGTACTGTGATTGCCTTAAATCATTTCAATTAAATGATATGCATGTTCAAAGAATACCATAGGTGCAAATGGTCCAAACTGTTGGCATTGCTTAATTGAGTTAACCAATTTTGATAGACGAACCTCTAGGATCTGCTAGCAAACTGTGATTGCCCAATGGTCTACTGTAGCTCCAAATTCTGCATGACCTCTTGCTACTCCATAGGTAATGTTTACTCAAGTAATCCATTTCTAATTACTAGCACAATATCACATATTGTATCCCGTAACAGCCAGACCACGGGATAGGAACAAAAAAACATGGAAGTTGTCGCAGATAAGGACATTTTGGCCCACCTGGTCTGCCCTATATTCCTACCTACTGTGCCACCACAGACCCTACTCGATCTTTAGTCTTCATCCTCCTTGCCTTTCTTCTAAACTCCCTGTGTCTATCCCATGCATGCTTGAATCCTGTTATCATGTTACCATTTTAGCTACCACCACCTCTGCTGGGAGGGTTCCAGGCATCCACAACCCACTCCATGAAGAAGTATTTCCTCACATCTCCACTGAGCTTCCCCAGCTTCATAGTGTGACCCTTGTTCTGGAGCATCTTTTCTATGGAAAATGTACCTTCCTGTACCTTAATAATACCTGCGAGATATTTGAATGTTTCTATCATATACCCCCTTTCCTCCTTTCCTCTAGAGGGTATATATTTAGTTCCTGAGTTTTCCTCATAGGGTTTTGATGCAGACCCTGCACCATTTTGGTAGCCTCCTTTGTACTACCTCCACCCTATCTATGTCCTTCCAGAGGTGGGGCCTCAAGAACTAGACACAGTACCCAAGGTGGGGTCTTACCAGTGATCTATACAGAGGTAGTATTACCTCCCCTTTCTGCTTGTGTTGCCCCTTCCTGTACACTTGAGCATCCTGCTAGCCTTCCTCACTGCCTTATCACACAGCTTGGCTACCTTCAGGTCATCAGAAATATTTCCCAGGTCCTTTTCCTGTTTTATGGTTACTAACACCTCCCTCTCTAATTGGTGCATTGCCCCTGAGTTTCTGTTTCCCAAGTGCATGATTTTGCACTTTTTGCATTGAACCAGCTGCCATACCCTTGACCATTCTTCCAGCTTTTCAAATCATCCCTCATTTTTCCACTCCCCTCCCCCACAGTGTTTCCACTCTGTTGCAGGTTTTATATCATCTGCGGACAGGCATACTTTCCTTCAGCCCTTCTGCAATGTCGCTAATAAAGACATTGTCAAGGACAGGGCCTAATACTGACCCTTATGGCACCCGCCAGTCACCTTGCCTTCTCCAGAATGGACCCCATTTACTACCAACCTCTGACTCTATTGCTTAGCCAACTTCTTACCCATTTTACTACATTCAGTCCCACTCCTAGGTTACCCGGCTTGCTCACCAGTCTTCTATGTGGAACAGTGTCAAAGGGCTTACTGAAATCCAGGTAGGCCACATCTACTCCTCCTGATCCACTTCCTGATCGCCCAATCAAACAACTCGATCAAGTTTGTCTGGCAAGACATCCCTTGTGCAACCATGTTGCCTTGATCCTGTAATTCACTGGTTACAAGGAACTCCCAATTCTTTCCTTCTTAGTAGTGATTGCATTATTTTACCCACTACCAAGTCAGGCTGACAGGTCTGTAATTTCCTGCCTCCTCCCTATTTCCACTTTTGTGTAGTGGGACCACATCTTCCTCCTTCAGTCCCACAGAACCTCCCCTCTTTCTAGTGATAGGTTAAACAGAGCTGTCAGAGGTACAGCCAGGACCTCCTTGAGCTCCCTCAGTATCCTAGGTGCACCCCGCCGGTACCATGGCCTTGTCTACTTTTAACTGTGCTAGTTTCTTGAGAACTCTCTCCTCTATAAAAGGACTAGTGTTCATCTCCATTCTTTTATTTTTTATTTAATAAACTTTATTGAGTTTCAACAAACCAAATAAAACAAATCAATACAGCAATAAAACAATAATACCAAGTATCAAATCCATCAATTTAGGTATTAACACCAAACATAAAATCATCCGAACGAAACCCAGAACCCACCCTAGTAAAACAAAACAAAAGAAGCGATTAAATAGCTAAGCCCCCTTCCTCCCAAGCCACACACTATTATATACCTTTAGACCAGAGCCCAGAGTGTAACCCAAGCCATCAAGGCTTCCATACTGCTAAAGAGCCTCCAAATTGCCCCAAATCGATAAGTAAGATTTTGTTCTATCTTGCATAAAGGCAATGTGCCTTTCCAATTGCAACGCTAACATGACCTCCTATACCATTCCATTGTAGAGGGAGTTTGTCTTCAGTCCAATGCCTCATAATAACCAGCTTAGCCACCGCGAGAGATAAGCAGTATGTGTGCTTTTCTGACTCTAGGGTGCCAAAGGGAAATAGCAACAGGCACACCTCCGGGTAAACAAGGTCTCTAGTCCCAAAATGGGGTCTAAGGTTTTCCTAATGGATTGCTAGAGCACTTGCACCTTCGGGCAAGTCCAGAGCATGTGATAAAGTGCCATCCTTACACTTGCACACATAGTGGTGAGGCCAATCTCCCATTTTAAACAAACTTCACTGGCGTGAGATAAACATTATGCATAATATTAAAGTGAATTAACCTGAGCCTGTCTTGTTTTATGTATCTGTATATTGAATGCCAGAGATTCCCCATAGAACAGGATCTTCAGGAAAATTAATTCCTTCATCCAGTAGTAACAAATCTCTGTTGGTAACATAGAATCCAAAACTTGTAAAGTTTTATAACAGGTAGAAACTGAGTGGGTTGGGAGGCTGTTTGAAGGAGTAAGGATACATCCAAACCCACTGAGTCTTTCCAGCGGGACATAGGCAGAAAAGGAGGTAAGGGCTTTACTGACTTGAACATATTTAAAGGCGCTTTTATCTGAAATCCCCGTGGAGCTCTGAAAGCTGCTAAAGGGGAGCTGTCTCCATTCTCACCAGCAATCAGAAACCTTATAGTGATTCATCTGAGGTTAAAAAGAGGAGGGTACTGGGTCCCCTCCAATCTTAAAATGCGGGTTGCCTATAATAGGCTGGTCCACTGATTGACACCACCTCACTCCAAAATTTTCTGTATCTGGAGAGAGGCCTTAAGTGACCACCCTATAGGGTTGTTCCTAAGAGGCTTAGGAATATGGGATGGAGAAGTATATAAGAGGGCCCCTAGTGAGCATTTAACTCTACCAGATGTTTCTCTATATTGAGCCATAAGGGAAATATTCTGATGGTCTGAATTCCTTATCCCAAAGGCCAGTTTACTAATGTGAAACACTATGTAATATCGGAAGAAAGAGGGGCTGCAAGGCCCCTCTAAACTTCAGTGCCGTTAATTTGAAATAGGATCTCAGAATACCTTTCCCCTCCAGAGGAAACCATTCAGTAACCTTTGGAGTTTGGAAAACCATGTTTTGGGTAAGAAACCCTAGCATTCCCATTGGATATAAAATCCTCGGTAGAATATTCATTTTAACTACGTTCAATCTACCCCACAGGGAGAAGGAGCAAGCCCCATCTCTCCATATCTGCCTATCGTTTTGATTAAATCACCGAGATTATCTTTAATCATGGTTCCAATATCTCTGGAGACTTTTATACCCAAATATAGTGGACTTTGCTTCCCAGGAAAGACCATAAGGGACAGTTCTGCCTTGCTCACCCTACTGTTTAAGGGAAAGACCTTGGTTTTGGCCCGATTCAGCTTATAAAATTATACTTTAGAGAATTCCTCAATTTCAGCTAATATGGCTGGAACTGATATACTAGGCTTCTCTACGTGAAATAAGATATCATCTGCATATGCTGAAAAGGCAAACTCGCGGTTCCCACCTGGATCCCTTTAATACTAATGTTGTTTGGGAATCTACGAAACAGGGCTCTAGGTATAGGTTAAAGAGCAAGAGAGACAAGGAACCTCTGCCTTGTGCCCCAAAACAACTGAAAAGCGGAGATAACACTCCATTGCATTTAACGTTGGCTGATGGGGTGGAGTATTGAAGTTGTACCCATCTCAGGAACTCATCAGGCATGCCAAGGCGGGTTAAGGTGGCAAGAAAGTCCCAGGAGACCCTATCAAATGTCTTTTCCGGCGTCCAGGGACACCAGCACCATAGATATGCTGGAGTCCTGGCAGCGAATGAGATGTAACAATTTCCTCATATGATCTCCGGACGACCTTCCAGCCATGAACCCCACCTGCTCGCTGGCCTATGAGGTTGTCCATTACTCTTGAGAGTCTGGTAGCCAGGATTTTCGCCAATATTTTTATATCCGAGTTCAATAGAGAGATAGGTGGTAACTGCCAAAATTTAGTGGGTCTTTCCCAGGCTTCAAAATTAGTGATATTACTGCTTCCTGAAAGCTAGAACCTGATATACCATTATCATACCAATAACTAAATACGTTCCTTAATACTGGGCTTAATATGGGTTGACAAGTCTTATAGAGATTGTTTGTTAGTCCATCAGGCATAGGAGACTTATCAATAGGTAACTGCTGAATAATCTGTTGGATCTCTGCTAGAGATATTGGAGTGCCCAGGAGGCAGCCTCCAGCTGTAATCTTAGGCAAACTCACTGAGTTGAGATAGCGTTCTATATCGGTATTGGTGGGGCTAAAGATGGGTCCACGGCATAAAGATCCTGAAATATCTACCGAACCCTTTTGCAATTTCATGCGGGTCAGTACATACCTGACCATCTTGGCCAGAACTAATTCCTGCAATAAATTGTGAGGTCCCTAACTGCCGGATACGCAGAGCAAGTAGCCTCCTGATCTCTCCCCATCTCCATGTATTTAAATTTAGTTCTCTGGTGAGCCAGTCTGGCTATCTGAGATATAAGTCCTGTATACTGGGCCCGCATCTGGTGCAATCTGCTCCACATATCTGTCGAGGAACTCTGAGACAGATTGTGCTCCAGACTTTAATAGATGCAAGGAGGGTGTCCATTTGGATCCTCTGACACAGGGCCCTTTCGATGCCATTCTTATAAACTCCTCCCTCAGAGAGCATTTTAGAGCCGCCCATACCAAATCAAACTTAGTGACTGACCCCTGATTACTAGTAAGGAAGGACGTGATAAAATCTCTGATATGTTCCTGAGAAACATGGTCTCGCAGTAACTGAGTATTCAGTCACCACAGAGGGATCGCTTACCACCTGCCCCTAACCAGTAGCTCATGCTGACAGGCGCATGGTCAGATAGGACTCTGGCCGATATCTCCACTCGAGAGACCCCAGCCATTGCAAAAGAACTTAGGAGCAAGTAATCAATTCTGGAGTACATTCTGTGCACTGAGGAGAAAAGGTGTATTGCCTCTCTGTAGGGTTAAGGATTCTCCACACATTCAGCAGAGCTGCCCCATTAAGCAGATCTTTCATAGCATACTGGGCTGGAGAAAGACCGCTTACTGTGATCCGATCTATCCAGCTCAGACCTGAGTACTAGGTTCCAGTCCCTGCCTAATACTGTCGTTGGTGGGTTAGTCACCACTAAATTTAGCAAGTGAACAAAGAATGAGGGAGAGTCAATGTTCGGTCCATAGATTGAGCCAAGCAGAGACGGTGTAGTTCTAGCAAGCCGTGTATCAGGACATAATGACCTCTGGGTCCCAAACTTCGAGGTTAACTTAAAAGGAACGTCTTTGCTAATAATGTCGTTACTCCCCTTATTTGTTGCTCTCCTGCTCCAAAAACTTGCCCCACCCATTGCCTTCTGAAAAGGGTAATATCCTCCTCTTCAAATGGGTTTCTTGAGAAACACTATTCTTGCTCTCAGCTGCGATAAATGCTTCAGAATTATTTGCCTCTTAGCCCTATCCTGGCCCCTTTAATATGCCAGCTTACAAAAGATATTGATTACCTCTCCATTCTTTTTAATGCCCTTGTCCATTATCGTTGTAAGCCACCTACACCTTCCTCCATAAATACTGAACAAAATTAATTGTTCAATATATCTGCTTTTTTGGTCCTCCTCCTCACAGACCCTTCTTTTCCCCTTTTAGTCTGATTATCCCTCCTTTGGTCTTTTTCTTCTCGCTTTTATATCTAAAAGCGTTGTATCCTTTTTTACTGACTGGGCAATATTCACCTCCATTTGCACCTTTGTGCTTCTAACTGCTCTCCCTGCCTCTCTGTTTCTCCTGGTAACTCTCCCTATCCCTCCTTCTGTGTCCTCTTGTACCTTCTAAATGCTAGTTTTTTGCTCTTACTTTCTCTGCTACTTCTCTAGAGAACCATAGTTGTCTCTTTTTTTCTCTGCTCTTGTTAACCTGCCTGACACAGATTTTGATGCCGTTCAATGCCCCTTTATTTTCTCCATTGTTCCTCTATTCCCATTTCCGTATCCTGCTAGGGTGTCCCATAGAATTCTCCCATTTTCTTAAAATCAGCCTTCTGAAGTCCAGGACACTCATCTTAGTGTGGCTTGGTTCTGACCCAGTTCTTATATTCAGCCACACTGTACGGTGATCACTGGTCCCCAGGCGGCCACCACTGTGACATTAGCAACACTGTCTCTGTTTGTCAGTACCAGGTCTAGTATTGCCCCCATGACTGAGTTCCTTAACTAGTTGCCTGAAGAACACCCTTGCAGGTAGTCCAGGATGTCCCTACTTGATTGTTGCTGCAGCTGGTAGGCTCCAATGCACATCCGTTAGATTGAAGTCCCCTAGCAGCAACATCACCCTTTGCATGCCATCCTTTGCTGGAGGTATCTCCCTTGTGCTGGAGGTATTTTGATCACTCCTGTGTGAATAGCAGCTGAGGTGCTGACCCACAGTACCTCAGCTCCTCCCTGCTTTCCCTGTATTTCTGTCACTTTATGTTGTCCCTGACAGAAAGAGCCACTCTTCCCTTTTTATGTTTACTTGTATGCATGCACAAGAAACATATTGAGACGTAGTGACTTTTCAGAGGTGTGTGACCCTCCTGTCCAATGCAGTGCTCCATTTAGCAGGCATGACCATATCGCACTCAATGGATGCAAGAGCTGTCTATGACAGCAGTTCAGCTGCAGTGGTCTTCATTTCAAAGAAACCACTGCTGCAATCAGTGGTGGTAATGTGTGTGTGTATTTAGCATATTGATGTCACGCAATTTCTCCAGCCCTCCTGCACTTCATTGCCAATGAAATCCCTTCCACTTCCTCCCTCTGCTGATGTCCTCCCCACTTCTTCATTACCGGCTGACCCTTCAGCTGCAAAGAAATCCCTCCCACTTCCTCCCTCTGGTGCTGTTCTCCTCCTCCCTCATTTCCTGACTCACCCTCTAGCTACAAAAGAAATCCCTCCTGCTTCCTCCCTCTGCTGCTGTCCTCCCACTCCCTTGTTCCTTGGCACCACATTTTCAACATGGGTTCTTGGGATCCCACCTCATGAATTCACTCACTGTCATGTGTTATTTGGTCCCGAGGTGATTTCAGGTCACTGCACAGAATCACCTTTTGGGACTGATTACTAAAACGACAGTGTCACAGTTCATGAGGTGGGCTCTAAAAAGCCTGTGTTGCAAATTTGAGGAAAAATTCAAAAATGACTGTGATATCGAAGGTGTGTTGCGGTTTCCATGCACGTCGTAACTGCAAGAATTTTTTTATTTTCACTCCAGATTTTCAACATTGCCATTTTCAACCACTTCCTTATGAACAGTACAGCTGTCATTTTTCACATTTGTAAGAAATGTGTTTTCGTACATCCGGCGCACAATGGCGTGGTCACTGTGGGAAATCAGTGTTCGAACGGATTAAAGAAAATCACAGTGACACTGTTCATGAGCTAAGGTCCCAAAATGCCTATGCTGAAAATTTGGTGAGAAAAAATTCCACGAAATGACTATGTTACAGCGTACATTCTGCAGTTTCCACGCACTCTCATAGCCGAGAATTTTTAATATTTTCAGTCCAGATTTTTAACATTGCCATTTTTGAACACCTCCTTATGAACAGTACAGCTGTCATTTTCACATGCTGCCCAAAATGTGGTTTAGCATATCTGGCGCACAATGGGTCTTGGTTGCCGTGGGAAATCAACGTTTGGAACAGATTAAAAAATGACAGTGCAACTATTCATGAGCAGAGGTCCCAAAATGCCTATGCTGAAAATCTGGTGGAAAACTCCCAAAATAATTGCATTATGGGTGTGTGTGATTGTTTCTATGTCACAGACTTCACTCAACTTTTTCATATTTTCACTCCAGATTTTCAACATTACCATTTTTTACCTCCTCATGAACAGTACAGCTGTCATTTTTATATCCTGTTCGAAATGTGTTTTCACACCTGTAGCAAACAGCACAGTCGCAGTGCAAAATCACCTTTCAGCTGACGAACTGATAGTGTCACTATTCCGCGCGGTGGGATCACAAAAAGCCCATGTTGAAAACTTGGAGTGAAAATACCAGAAATGTCCAAGGCATTAGAGTTTCTGACCAGAACGCCTCTGCCCTGTAGGGACTGACAGATGTCAGGGATGTGACTTGGGATTGTCGACAGTAATGTTTATGCCATTCCACCCCCACCCCACCTGCAACCAGTGACAGGCATCGAGGTGTGCCATGGACTCTTCATCTCAAAGTTTACCTCAATCTCCTATACTGCACCCATTTCAGCCTATTTTCTTATGAGATGGGTGACTGTAAAACCGAACCCCAAGGCACACATCAACACTTGTCAGTGTCTGCAGGGTAGGGTGAGGTGAAATGTCGGAGTGTTATGGGCGACGACCCAAAAGCACACCCCAATGCTTGTCCATCTCTGCAGTGTGGAGTGGGGTTGGCATCACTTCAATACTTTACTGCCTTTCCTATTCTGCATCTGTCTAACTTCTGCACTTCCACTGCTAATACCAGCAAGCAAACATTCGGCATTGATAAATGCTTGTTTTACCTACCCTGTTCTTTCTGAACAGAGTATACTCTGGTATGGCTTCATCCCAGTCCTGGTTTTCATTGCACCAGGACTCAGTAATGCTACTATGTCCAGGTCTGCATGTGCCATGGTGGCCTCTAGGTCTGCAATCTTATTGCCTAGACTTCAGCATTTTACACACATGGCTCTCCAGATTATCCTGCTACCTCCTACTCTTATTTCCCATTTGCCCTTCCTTATTTCCAACATTATTTTTTTATAATCTTTTTTCTTTCACCCTTGATTCCATTGGTATTTGGTTCCTTTTGGAATTTCACTTCCTCAGGATTCCAGTTGCTAACCTCATGAGCCTGTGTGGGGGCGGACAGTTTATGTTTCCCAGCCTCATTCCACCTCCCCTTGGCTAGTTTAAATACTCACTAATGTAACATTTAAACCATTCACTGAGGACCATGGTTCCCCTCATGAATGGATGTAGGCCATTGCCCTGTATAGCCCCCTTATCCCTACAGGTGAGACCCAAGTCACCCTATATAGCTGAAACCCTCCTTGCTGCACCATTCCTTCAAACATGCATTGAAGATCCTGGTATGGAGAATCCTGTCCACCCTGCTGCTGTAGACAGGTAGCACCTCTGAGAAGGTCACAGGTCATACTACTTGCCTAAGACCCCTCCCCAGTTCCTAAATTCCTCCCTAACTATTGCTGGCTCATCCCTAGCCAGGTCATTTGTCCTTGGATGGACAATAATGTCCAGCTCTCCTTTCTTCCTACTGCCCCAGTGATCCTTTGGATCTTCTTTCCAACCTGTGAGCTGGCACCGGGAGGCACTTAATCTCCTTTTTCATCCTTACCTGCCCCCAGCTGTATCTCCCTCATTATGGAGTCCCCACCAGGATTCATTTCCTCCTCCTCCTCCTCTGGGGTCCTCTCTGTCACCCCTAGGGTCTCCACTATGGAGGACTCCCACATCCACCCCAATCACAATTTTGGGCTCTTGGAACATTCCTGTTTGGCCAGTATAGTGTAGGTGTTTCATAGTAGTACCGATGGGGATGTGCTCACGCTCCACCACCCTAACCCTCCCTGAGCCCACTGTGTACAGCAGCCACTCCTCCTTCTGGGCAACCTCTGAGGAGGCAGTGGCAGACTAGGTGGTCCCTAGGTGGGGAGTAGGTCCCAAACCCAAACCAACACTTCCTTGAGTCTGGCCACCTCCTATCTCAGCCAAGAGAGGATCATGAAGATGGGGCAGCTATACAGTCTCTAGAAAGTCTCCTGAAGACTGCCAACCCACAGCCACTGCACTGCACCACCCTAGCAGAACTATGTCTTTCCTTGCTTATTTTACTGTTTTGCCTTTTAGCTCTTTTTACCCCTTGCCCAACTATTGCTTGATCCTAACTCACCTCTACCCTGCCCATCTTTGCTTTGTTCACTTTAAACTCTTAATTAATCTTACCCTAGATACAGTGTTTCACCTATACCCACACTGTTTCGAGACCTTATTTTACCACTACACTTTTTTGCTTCACTTCTGCCTGTACCGCACCCCAACTTACAGCTCTCCTCCTGACCCAGCTAACTCCAAAATGATTATCAGTTCCTTCCCCAACTCAGACTAGCACACTAATACTTTTGTATTTTGTTTTACCCTAATTGAAGGTCCCAATTTACCTTGCAGACCCTTTACTTCTAATAAAGTATGTGTCTACTTTCACCCCCAGTCAGAAATGTCCTGGCAGAAAAGTTCTAGCTGCCTTTGTCAGCTGCCTCCTTGCTCTGATAGCAAGATTGCTCTTCTTTGTACTAATACTGCTCCTATGGCAGAACCTGCATCCCCAGGGTTAGGCATAATCCAAACTTGATCAAACTGTGCCAATGCCAAATGAATAACTGAACAATTTAAAGCACATCCACCCATACACATTAAATTCTTAGATGAACACAGTTCCTTGGCTTTAACTGAGGCTACAGAAAATAATCTTTAATAAATTGATTCTGTAGCTGCAGCAATGTCAAAATAATCTTTGTCAGATCAGGTTGCCATTGTAAGCATCCACGGTGAAGGTTTTCTTTAAATTTAAATGACAAATAGTCTTGAATGAAATAGTTACTTATGTCGATGCTCAAGGATTCTTATCACCATGAGCTGTCATACCAGTTAGGATGTGTTCATCTTCAATGGGCTTTAGGCCTCCTGCTGAATCATAGCACTATATCGTAATTCAATTGAGTGCTGGTATGGTTGGTTCCAAACTTCTTAAGGTAGAATCTTGTCCTGCCATACTGATACAGTTTACAAATGTGCCTATTGCATCAGTCACTTAGATGCAAGCATCATCAAAATGTAGATGTATATATATAACAGCAGCATGGCTATGATGATGTGAAGTATAAGAGACAGGTACTCATATTCCACTTCTTAAGATATATTGTAATGTGATTCTGTTTAAGATTAAGTTCTTGCCCTGCTTAAAATTGTGTAGTGTCTAATTCTGGTCATTCATACAAATGGATGTTATCTGGTTTGCCCCACTGATCAGCATAGTTAACTAGACCATCTCACAGATTGGCATCATATTTATATCCACTGAACCTTTCTGAATGACTAGCAAATGCCAAATATTGATCTTTAAATACTGCCTGTGCTGCATCATGGCTATTACTGATGCCAGATGAGTTCCACTGTTGCAGCTGCTGCTATCCTCTTTCTCTTGCTGCTGCTCCTCCGCTTGCAATGCCCTGTGCTAGGAACCCTGTGGAAATGGCTGTCTGGCTCCTAGTGCAATTTGCTGCAGTTTGAACCCTGAATCCCAGTGGTGCCAGGTTGCCTCTCCATACCATGGTAGATTTTGTTGATGAAGCAGCAGCACAAGGCATTTGGAATATGTTGGCCACTGCCAAAATCAACTCCCTGTTCGAAGCTGTAAGTAAAAAGTAATTACTTTTTGGAGAAGAGAGACTGTCATCTTTTTAGCCCAGATGTCTCAGGTTCTCTTTCCCTACTAACAGAGAAACCTATTGGTAGCAACCAATACAGGTTGCCAGTCTAACATGTCAACCTTTTAAACTGACATGGTATGGCCCAGTCGCTCACTGCCACAGCAGCTGGGTGGGTCCCCACTCACGTCTGCACTGGTTGGAGGTAGCCCAGCACTGAGGGCAGTTAGGTCAGCCTGTGCAGATCCCTTCTGCCCCAAGACCCATGTCACATTCTCACACCTGAAACCCCACTGCTGGTTGTTGTAAATCTGGAGAGAAGCGATGACTCAGGGCTCACTGTGGTAAAAGTATGCTACGCTCCCTAAAGTTAGACTGTTGGCGCTGTCCTGTCTTCTTTTTCTTCGACCTTAAAACTTCTGTTGTGCAACAGTACCTCTTTTCTTTTCGCTGTAAGTATTTGTTTTCTATTATCCAGGTAGGCCACCTGGGATAAAACTATTCTATTACTTCTATAGTTCATCTCTGTTCTCTAGCTCTGTCTAATTCTTGTATTTTCAGTTCATACAGCCCCCAAACTTCACAGAAGCAAGGAGTTGGTGTAATAAATACTGTACAGTAGGAAAATTAAATTATGTCCCCAGGGCTGGCCCGGTTTTCTGAGGGTTGAGGCGCTGGACGCCAGCATTCACGTTGTGCCAGCAACCCAGGTTCAGGAATGAGCCGGTGCTGGGGGTCGGCGGAAGAGGCAGGATTGAGCATCCAGAGGACAGCTCTCTCCTCTCCCTGGGGTGGGATCTGGGGCTTTCCAGTGTGTTAGTGGCCTCTAGGGGTGAGCGGAGTACTACCAGCACTGGGAGCACATTGGGGCTCGCGTGCGATGGACGTCCATGTCTAGCATGTTGATGTCATTGCGATCGATCATGTGTAGGGGTAAAAAAAAGAAGGAAAACCTCCTTGGTGTGCTGTATGATGGCCAGCTGTGTGGTGTTGCTGACTCCTTCCCTGGATGCTCTCTCTGATCAGGAGCCCCCGATCCTGCAGTGGTGGCTGCATGCCCGCCGTGGCAAAGATCATTGAGCAGGTACCGAGGGTAGAGCTTGGGTTTGGGTGGTCCAGGAGCTGTGTGTGGCTGGACTGGACTGGGGAGAACCATAGGTAACACCTCCCCAGCAGCAGAGGAACAAGAAAATATGTAACAAAAAATAAAAATGATGTCCTCGGACATAAGACTAAATGAAGACTAATGTATAAAAGTCTTCTAGTATATGAGTTATGCAGACTAATGAATAAATGCCTGCTGGTAAAATAAGATAGCATCCTGGAGAAAATATATGCATATATTGAATGAGGTTAAAGGTATAAATGTAGAGAAAAGAGGTATTCAAAGCAGAAAGCTGTGCTTGATTCTTTTATGCACTGGCAAAAGCAATGTCCGCTATTGCAGCTGCCCGAGTACAGAAAAAATGTGTAGAAATGCATTTTATTTTTGCTGCACAAAACTCTTGTGCCCCAAGCTACTTAGAATGAGTAATATTGCAGCATTTTAGTTTATGTTGTATTGTAAGACTTAGTCTGGTGCTGGAAATAAGTAGAAAGTTGAATTAAGCAAGAGAGGCAGGGCGGAATTGACAATTCCAGCCACCAGCCCCAAAGGAAAAGTGTAAAACTTTCACTTTCAACATGAGTTGCGCCTGCAGGTGACCAGTGCAGAAGAGATCCTGGATTCGCTGCATATTAGCTCCTGAGAGGTTGCTACCATGTATCCTGATGTGCAAGAAGGAATAGCAAGCCTCAGGAAGAGATTTAATAATTAAAAAGTGAAGCAAAGTGAGTTGGTGGCTGAGAAAAGCAGGAGACTGCAATTGACAGCCACTCCTGTAGCACTGGTAAAGCCACTTATGCTCAAAAACATAGTATCGTGGAGTTGTTATAGATCTTCCCTGACTAAAAACAGCATGCAAGCATTTAAGAGAATGTAGTAAAACTTGTAAAGCACATATTAAAAACATAAGAACTTACAGCCAAAATGGGCTCAAACACTAAGTAGGAGTTAAGCTAACCCTCTGTTAATCTTCGCAACATGAATAAAAACAGGTGGCTTTGTTTATAACCAGGCTAAGTTTCTGAACAAGTGCCTCTGGTTTGAAAACAAGTAGAAATCCTTAACTGGGCTCTTGAAGTAAACAGTGCTGCTTCTAGCTTGCAGGTCTTGGATCCGGTTTTCTTAAGGGATCCAGCACCCTCTACTGTCCCCTTTTATATCTTTATCTGTTAATCCCCTGTCACTCAGATGGTAACCAACTGTGTCACCTTTATTTTGCTAGATAATTAGCTGGCTAGTTAACTCTGTAACAGGAATAAATGTGTTGTTTTCAGACTACTTTATAAATAAGAACAGTAGTGGAATGAGATTTAATTAAGTAAGGGTTTAGGGCACATTTAAGTACTGTATCTAAACCTTTCCAAAGACTCATAATTTGTGGTTAGTCTATTAAGGGTCTAGTCATGTGACCTGGGTCAAGGAGCATAAATATCCCTCCACTGTTCTTTAGGCAGATGAGCCTTGACAGTGAGACAGAGGGTTCTACAGTGAGGTAGACTGTGAGAATAAAGTAAAGTAAATACAGAGGTATTTAGACCGTAGTATTCTATGGTCTTTGGCTGTATTCTGATTTATTGCAAGAAACCACTGAGGGAAAAAGTGGTCATTGGTATTGCACATTATTTTCATGACTTTATTATTATTATTTTGGTTTTTCTGATTTTTGGTTTTGTTCACAAATTCTGTAAATAAATGTCACATTCCAGTGTGTTTTAAATCCTGAAAAATTGCCTCATCTGCATCATTTCCCACCCTCTGTGACATCTGGTGTGAGAGTGGGATCTGATATTGGTAGTCTGGTGAAATGAGAGAGAAACCAATACTAGACACCAGCCCTGGTGTCCAGACTTATAGGGGAAAACATTCAAGAAGGCATACAAACTGGAGTCTGTGGATGCCCAGGAACTGAAAGAGGAAGACAGCCTTGCTCGGTGCAGACCAGAGCCCAGATGCTGAAGATGGGGAAATCTCTTTGAAAGGTTTGGAGTCTGAAGGAACCAAGAGAAAAACCACCAGAGGAGCAGGATTGGACGATGCAGAAGAGGAGGACCAGATGGATGAGGAATCATTGCAAGAGGACTCACCACCTGAGGACATCAGTGGGTTGCTTAGATGGTTGGCTGTGAAGCAAATGGAAATGGAGCAATAATGAGAATGGGAATATCATGATAGAGAAGTGAAATGGAGATGTCAAGACCAGAGATGGGCCTATACCAACGAGCAGTGTAGGTGATTGGGCAAGGACCATCAGGGCTAGAAACACAGGTAATACTCTCAAAGATATAAAGTTAACAAAATGGCACCAACTGATGACATGAAACATATTTAATGACCTTGAAAGGGTAGCAAAGGCATGTGGGTAGGACCATAAACAATGGGTGGTACTAATGGCACCATATCTTATGGGAAAGACTCAATTGGCCTATAGTAATATGGACAGTAGACATGCGAAGATTATGAGAGGTCAAAAAGGAAGTGTTGAAGAGATATGACATTAACTATAGGCAAAGGCTCCAATCTTTAAAGTACTTTACCAATGATGCCAAAGGGGACTTTTACTAGACTACGGTAGTTATGCCTGAAATGGTTACAGCCAAAGGAAAAAACAGTTGTGACAGTGTGTGGACATTTTAGTAGTGCAACAGTATTTACAGATTTTGCCCATGAAGTGTAGATCTGAGGCGAGAGCACAATCCTGAAACTGCTGAGTTAGCAATCATATTAGTGGAGGATTCTCACTGCAAGACAGCCGATAAGAAATGGATATTGGAAAGACCCACTACACCAGCCCCCAGTAACAAAAGTCCTAGTTGTGCATAGAGCCCTTGTAGAATATACAAGATGCCTGGAGGAAAGCCTAACCAGGTAAGCAGACTTTTAACCCTGATACAATATGTAGGAACTGTCAAGGAAAGGACATATTGCTCAGTTTTGTACACGCCTCAGAGCTGAGGCATCTCACCTATCCTTATTAGTAGAGGGATATTTCTTGCTGGACATTGCCATTAACAGGAAGTATGTGTTTGGACTGGTGGATACTGGGAAGTAAGAACACTTTGATCAGACCAGAATTGGTAATAGATGGACAGACAGAGGATTCTGAAATGAGAATTGTATGTGTGCATGGGGATACACACCGTTACCCTATTGCTAAAATCATGGTAGATGTGAATGCTAGTGAACACACAGATACTGCAGGAATTGTGTCTAATTTACCAGTACTGATGGTACTGGGACATGACTTTCCAGACTTCTCCTCTATTATTGCAAAACAAGGGCTGACACAACAGTGACTACCAGAGCCCAAGCCAAAAGAGAACAGTTTTTGGGAGATAGTTTTCCTTTGACCAGGATATTTTAGATAGTCCTGGTAAGGATAAATGTATGAGGAACCAAAGAAAGAAGAAATAGAGGAAATGGAGACAGAATAAATATGTACTGCCTGATCAGCAGTTACAGACAATATTTACAAATGTTGACATTGCTAAATAGCAAAGTAATGATGATTCTTTACATAGTTTCTTTCCACAGGTTGATCAAGTAATGGAAAAGGACCACTGAAATAATGAGTAGAAATGGTATTCTGCACAGGTGTGCACCAGTCCTCAGACAGGAGAAAGAGTAGAACAATTGTTGGTACCATCAAAGTATAGAAGTCCCATTTTGTTCTTAGGGTATGACCTACCTTGGACTGGACATACAGGAAGAGAACACACTTTAAAACACATTTTGTTGAGATTTTACTGGCCAGGTATACAGGAAGAAGTGCTAGTTATTGTCAAGCATGCCCAGAATGTCAACAAGTGGCACAAGTGGGAAGAGAGACATAGTATCTTTGATGCCCCTGCCCTTGGTATTGAACCCATTTGAATGGATTGGAATGGACATTGTGGGACCCTAGATAAAAGTGCAAAGGGAAACCAGTTTATTTTAGATATTAGGATTATGGCTTCAAGTATCATGAAGCCATCCCAATGCAAACTGTGACGATGCCCGAATTGCTGAAGAATTAGTGAAAGTTTTCAGTAGGCTAGGAATACCCAAAGAAATAATTACTGCTAGAGGAACCAATTTCCACGCCACCTTACTGAAGGAATTGTATAAATTGTTAGGGATAGTGACCCTAAGAACATCCCTGTATCGTCCCCAAATGGATGGGTTAACTGAAAGGTTTAATCAAACACTTAAATGGATGATTCATAAGTGTGTACATGAGGAAGGCCGAATTGGGATGTCCTGTTACTTTTCATTTGTTTGCCTACAGAGAAGTCCCACAGGCATCTACTGGTTACTCCCCATTCACTATGCTGTATGGCAGAAATCCTCGAGGGCCCCTTGGATATAGTAAAGGAGCATTGGGAAGAGGGACAGATATTAAGCATACAAATATAGCTGAGTACATGGGACAGTTACAGCAGAGATTAGTCAAATACACCACACTAGCACATCAAAATTTGCAAAGGCCCAAGAATGCCAGAAACAAGGCTACATCGCTAGAATGGGTAACAAACGTTTTGTCCCCGGGAGAAAGTCCTATTATTGTTACCTTCCTCCCATCAGAAACTTTTAATAAATTGGCAAGGAGCCTTTGTGGTGATATGTCAAACAGGGCCAGTGACATATGAAATAGAAATCTATGAGAAAAGGAATGGTAGATGGATATATTATGCCAATCTTTTAAAAAATGGTATGAGACACGGAGAAGAACAGTAGCCCAGAGTTGAGAATGGTAGTCATACCTGAGAAGGAGTCTGAATTAAATGTGGCCAACAGAAGACTTGACACTGTATCCCAACCCAATCAGATAAAGATAAACACAGACCTGAGTGATAACCAGAAGAGAGAGGTGGGAGTCTGATCAGCTCCTTCCCTATGACCTTTGCAAATACCCCAGGTTGAGCCATCAGGTAACACACTCCATTCGTACAGAGTCTAACCCTATTAGGCAGAAGCCCTACAGAATCCCAGAAAGAGTCAGGCTGGAGGTGAAAGAGGAGATAGAGATACTCAGACAATTGGGGATAATAAAACCATCCACAAGTGCATGGGGTCATCAATCGTGATAGTACCAAAAAGGAGGAATACGCCTCTGTCTCGATTTCGAAGGTTGCGGTATCACAACCGATGCATATCCAATGCCAAGAATTGATGATATCATTGATTGAATAGGAAATGCTGGATACATTACAACACTGGATCTGACTAAAGGCTATTGGTAGATACCACTTGACCAACAAGCTAGGAGAAAACAGCTCTTAGCACGCCCATAAGACTGTTTGAATTCATAACCATGCCCTTTGGCTTACGCAGGGCCCCAGCCACTTTCCAACAGTTTATGGATTGTATTCTATCACCATATGCCAGGTGCTGTTCTGCCTACCTGACGACGGTCATCTACAGTCCCGATTGGGAAACACACATGACACACGTAGCTGAAGTGACTAAATCCATAAAAAGCTGGATTGACTATTAATCCTCAAAAATGCTGTGGCCATGACAGAAACATGTATCTAGTGATTCCTATTGGCAACGGACAAGTGAAACCTGAGATTGATAAGCTAGAGGAAGTGGCCAAATGTCCTATCCTCTTATAGAGAAACACGTAAGGTCATTTTTAGGTTTGGTTGGTGATTACCAGCACTTTATTCTGAACTTTTCTTCAGTAGCAACCCCATTGACAGATCTTAAGAAAAAGGTGTAGGAATAAAGTTGTATGGGATTCCAAATGTCAGGAAGCTTTTCAGGCCATAAGGGTTGCCCTGTGTTCATCCCTGTCCTAAAAAGCTCCAATTTTGAGATGCACTTGAAGTGCCTACAGACGCTGAAACTGGAATTGGAGCAGTACTAAGTCAAACCACCGGTGGAGAGGAACACATGATTTTGCACATCTCTCATAAACTGCACGAGAGAGAGCAAAAGTATTTGACAACTGAGAAAGAGCCATTAGCTGCAAAATGGGCCATAGAGGCTTTAAAATGTTATTTATGGAGTGCCAAATTCACATTGATAACTGACCACAAACCCTTATGTTGGTTATACTCAATGAAAGATAAGAATACCGAATAATCAGATGGTATCTGGCATTACAGCCTTATAGTTCTGAGGTCAAGCACAGGTCAGGTACTGAGAAGAATGCAAATTTTTGTCCCATATGAGGCCATGAAAGAAAAATCATGAAAATGACTGTGATGTGATGAAATATATATTGAAGCCCCAGGGTATATTTATGAAAAAAGATGTATTTCTGGGATGTATTATTATGTCATTCTTTCTAAAGTTTTTTAAAGGGACCCTGGGGTGCAGTTTCCATAGTGGATGGAGGAGCTCAATCAACCACCCCCACCACCTTATTAGTAGGGATTATTGGGAGGTTGTCAAACCAGTTTGTTTGAGATACTGGGGTGTTTTTGAAAAGGAGGTGTGTGGTAAAAGTATGCTATGCTCCCTAAAGCTAGACTGTTGAACCCTGTCCTGTCTTCTTTTCTTCCACCTTAAAACTTCTGTTGTGCAACAGTACCCGCTTTTCTCTTCTACTATATGTATTTGTTTTCTATTATTCCAGGTAGGCCACCTGGGATAAAACTGTTCTGTTTACTTCTATAGTTCATCCCTATTCTCTAGCTCTGTCTAATTCTTCTATTTTCGATTCATACAGCACCCCCCCACCACCACCACCACCAAACTCCACAGGAGGCAAGGATTTGGTGTATTAAATATTGTACAGTATGAAAAGAAATTATGTCCTCAGACATAAGACTAAATGAAGACTAATGTATAAAAGTCTTCTAGCATATGAGTTTATGCAGACTAATGAATAAATGTCTGCTGGTAAAATAAGATAGGATCCTGGAGAAAATATATGTACATATTGAATGAGGTTTAAGGTATAAATGTAGAAGAAAGAGGTATTCAAAGCAGAAAGCTGAGCTTGATTCCTTTATGCACTTGGCAAAAGCAATGTATGCTATTGCAGCCGCCCGAGTATAAATGTTGAAATGTCTTTTTATTTCCGTGGTGCATGCAACTCCTGTGCCCGAGCTACTTAGAGTAATATTGTAGCATTCAGTTTCTGATATATTGCCAGACTTAATCTGATGCTGTGAAATAAGTAAGAAAGTTAAATTAAGCAAGAGAGGTGGGCATTAACAATTGCAGCGCCCACTTAAAAGGAAAAATGTAAAACTTTCACTTTCAACACGAGTCATGTTGCAGGCGAACCTGCAGAAGAGATCCTGGATTCACCACATATTAGCTTCTGAGAGGTTGCTACCATGTATCCTGAGATACAAGAAAGAGTAGCAAGCCTTCAGGAAGAGAGATTAAAGAACTAAAAGTGAAGCAAAGCAGAGTCGGTGGCTGAGGAAAGCAGGAGCCTGCAATTGCAGCTGACACTCCTGTAGCACTGGTATAGCCCACTCGTCCTCAAAAACATAGTATCGGGAGTTGTTATAGATTTTTGACTAAAAGCAGCATGCAAGCATTTAGGAGAATGCAGTAAAACTTGTAAAGCACATATTAAAAACATAAGAACTTACAGCCAAAATGGCTCAAACACTAAGTAGGAGTTAAGCTAACCCTCTGTTAATCTTAGCAACATGAATAAAAACAGCTTGCCTTTGTTTATAACCAGGCTAAGTTTCTGAACAAGTGCCTCTGGTTTAAAAACCAAGTAGAAATCCTTACCTGGCTCTTAAAAGTAAACAGTGCTGCTTCTAGCTTGCAGGTTTTGGAATGGGGTTTTCTTAAGGGATTGGCACCTCTACTGTCCCCTTTCATTTCTTTATCTGTTAATCCCCTGTCACTCAGATGGTAACCAACTTTAGGCTGCTAGATAATTAGCTGGCTAGTCAACTCTGTAACAGGAATAAATGTGTTGTTTTTCAGTCTTCTGTATAAATAAGAACAGTATTGGAATGAGATTTAATTAAGTGAGTGTTTAGGCACAGTTAGCCATCTAAACCTATTCTAAAGACTCATAATTGTAGTTAGTCTGTTAAATGTCTAGTCATGTGACCTGGACCAAGGAGTATAAATATCCCTCCACTGTTCTTTAGGCAGATGAGCCTTGACAGTGAGATCTTCAGTGAGGTAGACTGTGAGATTAAAGTAAAGTAAATACAGAGGTATTTAGACCACAGGTACTCTATGGTCTTTGGCTGTATTCTGATTTATTGCAAGAAACCACTGAGGGAAAAAGTGGTCATTGGTATTGCATATTATTTTCATGACTTTATTATTATTATTATTATTATTTTGGTTTTTCTGATTTCTTGGTTTTGTTCACAAATTCTGTAAATAAATGTCACATTCCAGTGGGTTTTAAATCTTGCAAAATTGCCTCATCTGCATTATTTCCCACCCTCTGTGTCACTCACTTGTGATAAGGGACTAACAACTGACTGGGGGACAGTACTGCAACCAGCAACTTCAGAAGAAGTAACATCGTAATGTTCTCCATCCCTTTTATAAGTTTTCAACATTTGTCCCATTGTTGTCCTGAGTTTTAATCCCTACTGAGAACAACATTTCTGTGTTGCTGCATTAGCTGTGCTTCTTTCAGATCAACTTACCATCCTACCCCACCAAGTCCATGATCCTTCTAATCTCTGAGCTCTAATGTCAGCCTACTTTGTGTCCTTAAATTAGGGATGGTCTGAGGTTGGGTAATCTTGCATGTGTTGTCTACAGAAGCTTCAATGGCACAGTGAGTGAGCTATGCAGGTTAAGGAATCCAGGAAGTGTCAGCAGTATAACAACATTGCTGTTGTCATGGCAACCTGTCAGTTGAGGAAGAGCAACACGGTGCAACATGTACTCATTACATAATTTTATATTTATGGTTGTTTTCAGTTCACCTGCTGACTGTGCAGAAGCACAGCACTGTAGTTCAATTAACAATGATGTATGATGGGGTGTGGGTTGCGCTGGGATAACCACGTGGCTGGGCATGAGGCCAAAGGCTGAGTGCATCCAACATCCCAGAAGTGAGGTTATCCCAGAACAACCCACACTCTTGTGTGCATTATTGCTATTATACAATGGCTCTTATTTATTAATATTGTGGGGACACAAATGAGCACAAGTAGATGGCTCTTAGGCAGAGAACAAGTGTTGTAACATCCCTTTTATGTGTAGGGATATACATTTTATAGTATCGGTTGTACAGTTTTATTTTTTAATTTAATTTAATTTTTAGGAAACACGCCCATGTGAAAGCACTGCATCATTTCTACCCCACCTGGAGTACAGTGTACAGTTCTGGAGACCATACCTATGTAAGGACATAGACAGGGTAGAGAAGGTTCAGAGGAGGGCAACAAAGTTGGTGCATGGATTGCATCACAACCTATGAAGACAGGTTGAAGGAACTGAACATGTACTCCCTGGAGGAGAGAAGGAGAGGGATATGATAGAGACATACAAGTATCTTACAGGAGGAACAGGGTCAGGAATACACTATTTTAAGCAAAAAGATGTTCCAGGACTAGAGGGCATGAGATGAAGTTGGAGGAGGATGATTCAGAGGAAACATGAGGAAGAATTTCTTTCACAGAGCGGGTGGTGGACAAGTGGAACACCCTGCCAGAGGAAGTGGTGGGGGCTGGAAACAATCACGGATTTAAGAATGCATGGGATAGACATAAAGGAATTCTGGAGGTCAGGGATAAGGGACAACAGACTTCTAGGAAAACATAAACTGAACTACAAGCTCAAATGGGCAGACTGGGTGGGCCATAGGCCCTTATCTGCTGACACTGTTTATGTATCTATGTATCATGGGTATGCAAATAATCAATTGTCTTTTATCACAGTATTATGTTATGTAATACCAGGCAAATGGGTATTTGCATACCGTGATGCAGTGCAATCATATGTGATATGTTCCTCATAAAAATAATTGAACTGTAAAACTGATACTATACAAAATATGTTCCCACACTATAAAGGAGATGGTCTGACATTTGTTCTCTGCCTAACCATGAAATGTTTTAGCCATGACAAAATGTTTTGCCCTCCACAATATAAGTAAATAAGGTTTTATATGAAACTAACCTTTTTCTTTTGTACTACAATTGCAAGGCTGCATGCTGTTCTTGATGAGAGATGTTGTGGCTTGTTATTCAGTCTGGTATGTAGTTATCTGTATGTTTGAACTTGATGCTGTGAGGTTCTGCTCAGATAATCTCACACAGTGACTAATCAGAGTCCAGGAAATATTCTTTCTATTGCATAATCTGTTGTTTCTTCCCCATTCTTTGATGATCAACTTGAACACATCAACAATTGTGTAGTTCTAATAATTTACAAACTCTCCTTTGTGCACTTTTCTCTGCTAGTCTTAGACAATGCATCACACTTCCCAACATGTCTGTTTTTCATGTGTGGTAATAAATGCCACTGAAAAGCTGTTTGCTTAGCTAATGACTCTCATGTGCAAAATTGTCTACTTGCATAGCTTGTCACTGTACACCAGCTGAGCTGGGTTCAAACAGTCAGGCTGATGATTGATAGCATATTTTCTCTAGGGCTGGGCTAAACACTGGTGATAGTTGTAGCATTGCAGTTGAAGCACACCAGAAATGTTTTACATCCACAACACTTTGTTTGCATACTGTGTACTGTGCTTATACATGGGTAATTGAGGTTTTGACAGCCTCTGTAGGATATGCTGCAACTCTAATGATAATACCAGCCTAATCATAGAACAGTTTAGGAGTGTGTCTCATTTGCCTTGTGGAGTTGTGTAACACATGTCAGACTAGATATGTGACCAGTGGCATTTCACTAGACATGGGTAACTAGTTGTTAAGTCTGTGCTTGCACAAAGCCAACATATTGCTGTGATACTGGATTTCAGAGGTCTGTAATTGCTGTGTCCAATGCAACTCAAGCTGCAATGGTGTGACCATGACAGTCCCTGATCAGTGAGGCTGATCAAGATGCTGCTCTGCTGGTTGATGGCGGAAACTTTGTGTACTTGAAACAGGGTTGCCAACCCTATCAGACAGTGGTTACCTTCCTTCATCGTATGACACTGCCCATCAACCAGCTGAGTGGCATCACTCTCTCTACACCTGCTTTCAAGTCTCCTTTTGAAGATCCCTCCCAATTTTAGGCTTTTTCTTTTCGTCTCTCCCAAATCTCCTGTGTACATGCAGTCCTGGTACAACAGTAATGCAAGTGGCAAACATTCAGCATTGACAAGTGTTTGTTTAATATTATAGTACATTTTGTTTAGTTTGTGTGATTGCTACATGTATACACTCTATACAGGCTTTCTATATAGCACCTATTGCACTAGCATGTAGCTGAAACCAAGAAAGACATATGAGAGTTAAATAAGAAAAAATCAACTTTGGAATTGTTTGGTTGGTTTGCAATTCCCATGATGCTGACTGTGGTTTATTTGTGATGGATTCATCTTGTTTGGTGGTCTTGTTGCTACAGATGGTGAGTCAGATTTGTTCGTACCACCGCCCAGGGTTCATATTTTTCATGTTTTAGATACGATAGTATAATCATGAGTCAGCATCAGCAGTATGTAAGTATCTCAATGGATCCCACAAACAGACATGGGCAACAAAACAAATAAACAAGAAAGAGACATACTTGCTAAGGTTCTGAAGTTGACTGATTTCTTTATCATCACAAACATGGTGTGTTCATGTGTAATCATTAAAAATTTGATTCACTGGTGATATCAAAAGGAAGTAACAAATGGCTCTGGACTAACTGGCATGGCTCATGTGTGTGGGGCCAGATTTTTCTTGGGCCTAGGGCTCCTTATAACCTTAATCTGGCCGTGATTATTGGAGTTTTGAAGCAACTTTATCTATTCTATTTGTTGGATTTTGTTAACCAGGTAGGCTCACAAAGACTTATGTCCTTTTTCAGGACTGACCCAGTATAAGTTACATACAGTAGATAGCATTCTCTTGATAAATGCCAGGTACAACAAGCATTTGTCATTGCCGAATGTTCGCCACTGGTACTGCTGTTGTACCAGGTCTTGCTTGTAACATTTTACTATATATTTACCCAGCAGAGAACAGATGAGATGCAATATCTCATTTCCAGTGGTGTCCTGCTTTGACACGTTGTTAGATTGTAATTACCCAGAACAGTGCAGCTGAGAGGCAATATCTACTTTATGGGCACCTACATTTGGATCCCAAATTTCAGCAGTCTTTGTATGACGTGACATTATGATCAAGACAGGTGGAATTTTTAAAATCCCTCCAAAAGGTGATTTTGACGTGTGACTGTGGAAACAAGTTTCGGAGGAAATTTGAAACATGACACCTGCCATGGTCAGGAGGTGAAGTAACACAAGGGATATGCTGAACATTAGGGGTCGAAATCTGGAAAAATAAAGTTATGAGTAGATGTTGGAACAATTAGTTTACTCATAACATAGTTTAGTTTTCACAATTTTACCCCAAATTTTCTACATAATCTTTTATGACCACTCCTTCTGAGCATGACAGGTGTCTTTTATAAAACAATGCTTGAAACATAATTTTGCACCACTAGTGTTAAAACATATTTTGGATAGGATTTGAGAAATGTCAGCTGTCACATTCATGAAGTGGTGTGAAAAATGGCAATGTTGAAAAGTTGGGGTCAAAATATTGAAAATTACCATAGTTACAAGCGTGTGTTGAAAACTGCAACATAGACTCATAACTTTGCTGTTTTCTCTTATGTACCCCACATTTTCAACATAGCCTTCTTATGATCCCACATAGCCTTCTAATGAGCCCATCTCATGAACTAGGGCAGAGAACATTTTAAAATCCTGCCCAAAAGGTGATTTCACCACAAGTGCAAAAACACATTTTGGCCAGGATTTGAAAATGACAGCTGTCACATTCAGGAGGTGCTGTGAAGAATGGCTATGTTGAAAATCTGTGGTCAAAATATTAAAATTACTAAAGTTACAAGCCTATGTTCGTAAATGTCAACGTAGGCTCATAACTTTGTTGTTTTTAATATTTTTACCTACATTTTCAACACAGCTTTTTATGACCCCATTTTATAAATATGATGGAGAAAAGTTCAACTCCTGCCGAAGATGATTTCATGCAGCAATTTTGAAATCACCATTCGGGATAGATTTGCCTAATTCCACTGCAATTGTTCATGAGGTGGGGTCCCAAAAGGCATGTTGAAAATCTGGGAACGAATATTCAAAATGGCCAAGTTATGCCACTAAGTTCAAAACCCTATTGAAATACACTGAATCACATTCCTGATTTCCTCACTTAGCAGTTTGGAGTTGAAGAGTGAAGATGTGTCTGTGGCTCTAGAGAGGATTAAGGCATTGACCCCCGTGGTAAGTAAGGGCTTGGGGTAGTGGGGTGGTGGTTGCTGAGTGGTAAGGTTGGGTGGAGGGTCTAACAGTACAGCAGACATTGATGGATGCTTTTCTTTACAGGGTTTACTTTATTTTTAAACCTATGAGGGCACTTTTCTTTATTTCAGGTTACCGACACTGGGGCATTGGGCACCCTCAAGTGTCAGTGTTATAGTGGGCAGGGTGGGGGCAGAAGGCAGCACAGGGATTGTGCACCCCAGTGTCGGTGTTTTATTGGACAGAATGAGGGATAGAAGCTGGCACTAGGGATTGGGCACCTGTGCCAGACTATTAACATGGGTTAGGCTTGGGGTAGCAACAGACATCGAAGGACAGTTTCTTTTTACAGGTATATTTAAAAAGAAATATGAGGGATGGTTTTCTATTTCAGGTGGAGACACTGTGGGATTGAGCACCTCCAGTATCAGTGTAGTATTGGGCAGGGTGGGAAACAGAAGCCAGTATAGGGAATTGGGAACCCCGTGCTGGAAGATTAACATGGGTTGGGCTTGGGGGCAGTTATGGTGGGACAGCAATAGACATTGATGAACTATTTTCTTTTTACAGGGTCTATTTAAAAAATAAACTATGAGGGACGGTTTTCTTTATTTTAGGTTGCGACACTAGGGATTGGGCACCCCAGTGTCAGTGCTATGTTCTGGGGGATGGGATGGTGGGTGCTGAGAGGGAGGGTCAGGTGGGGATGAGTAAGGGTGGTGACAGCAACAGGCATCGATGGATGGCTTTTCTTTGTTACAGGGTGTAATTCAACCTCAGCAGGCTGATCATGACAGATCAGATGTGCTTGCTGGTGGTGTAGATCAAAGGAAAGAGCAGATCTGTGTTGGTTGGCTCTTTCCTTGAAACACACACAATTTCTGCCCAACAACAGAACACTGTCATGACCAGCCTGGTTGATGACTGGTGTGACACTGACGAGCCCTTGCAGACCATTCTGCATTGTACTGACTGTGTCACACTCCTCAAAAGCCACTCTCCTAACAAAATGTTTGCTGCGCGGTGTATTGAGAGATATGTAATGACAATGGTAGTAACAAATAGATTCCGCAGAGTATTAACCCAATAAATTGGTATAACAAATTCTACATACAGATCAATATGACAAAGTGCCTTTGTACAATATTGCAGTATACAATACATCACATTAATTAATTTAAGCAACTTAAACTCTAAAATTTGAATATTCAAAAGTTGCGCCATGTAACAAGGAGTTCGCCATCGCAAGTCCAAATGCGCCATTCTGCGATATTCAGCAGGAGGCAGTTACGCCCACTGGCACCAGGTTGCGCAAGAGAGCAATGCAAATGAATGCATGCTCAACAGGAGGGAGGATCCATGCATAACCTGCAACCCGATATTCAATCGATTCGCGCAGAGTTGTGCATCACGCAACAAACTGCGCCACCTGAAAGCTTGAGCCAAAAAAAGGCTTAAGTCGAGGGCCACCCACAGGTGAGCTGCTGCATTGCAGGGTGCAACACAGCAGCTGCCACCCTGGCTGGCCCCTCAACTCACTCCCTTTGTGCTCTCATTGGCTGACGCTGGCACGTACGACATGTCCCCCTCACAGCCTTTCACGGCACGATCATCACTGGCAATTCTCGATCGCTGGCAGAATGTGGTCCTCAACTCGGTTTCAGGTCCAGTGATCAGAAGCTCGATCGCGGGCAGAATGCAATAGACACTCCCAAACATCTCCCTGGTGCCAGTGTCCCCCCACCCACCCACGAAGCTCCTCCACCCCGCCCCCGCAGCCGGCGGGTGATATCGCATCCCACTGGCCAAGTTACTCGCCACTGAGCTGATTGCCCCAGATGTGCCTATTGGGTGTAGAGCTACAGCCAATGGCTGCAGAAGCATATCACATGACAGTCCAGATTTGTGAATGATCATTCACAAATCTGGATTGTCATGTACGGTATGGGCTGCACGCTCATTGGCTGTAGCTCTGCACTACTGGGCGGCAGCCCTACCGCGGATAGCCAGTCGGCGGGCGGCGGGGCGGCAGGCGGGTGGATGCTGTCGCCGCCGCTGCGGGGGAGCGGGTGGAGGGGCTTGGTGGTGTGGGGGACATTAGACACCAGGGAGATGTTTGGGGGTTCTGTTGTGACATTCTGCCCGCGATCGGGCTTTACGGTCCACTGGACCACCAGGGAGTTATTCGGTTGGGGAGGGTTAGGCATTCCCTGCCCGCGATCGGCTTTACGGTCCACTGGACCACCAGGGAGTTATTCGGGTTGGGGGAGGGTTGCATTCTGCCCGCGATCGGGCTTTATGGGTCCACTGGACCACCAGGAGTTATTCGGGTTGGGGAGGGTTACATTCTGCCCGCGATCGGGCACTGGGGTTATACAGGTTCTGCCCACGATCGGGCTGTGGGTGATGTTGGGGGCGATATGTGTTCTGCCCGCGATCGGGCTGTGGAGGTGGGGGCATGTAAATCGTGATGCCCGATCGGGCTGTGGGAGTGTGGGGGCATGTAACTGTGATGCCCGCGATCGGGCTGTGGGAGGGTGGGGGCATGATAACTGTGATGCCCGCGATCGGGTTGCAGTGTGTTGCCGGTCCCGACGGCTGCTGCCTGGCAGGGTGGCCAGGAGCAAGTCCTCGGGGATCGGGCGCACCTACATGCAAATGGCATGCAAATGGGGCCATAAGAGATGCAAATGGCCCCCCCGCGCCTTTTGCATAAATTATGGCCCCATTTGCATGTCACCTTTGAATATCGGAATTGGGCGATGGCGCAATGGTACTTGCGCCACCGCAAGTTGAATGCTCAACTCCCGCAACTTGCGGTAGCGCAGGTTCCACTGCGCCTACGCGCAGCGCTGTGTTTCGGGCGATATTCAAAGGAGTTGCTCAACAGCGCAACTCCTTTGAATATCACCCCGCCACACCCCTGCGCAACTATTTTGAGAAGCGGAGGGCTTGCGCCTCAGACTGGCGCAGTTTGAATATCTGGGCCCTAGTGTCCTGCTCTTTGTTCATGTTATTCTAAAAAGGGTACCGTGATATTCACTAACAGTACAGAGTTAAAGAGCAGCTTCCAACTAGCTCCTCACTGAAACATAAACAATACTGTAACTAGCCTGGCCAGAGTCAATTCTATACCTTTCCTTTAGATACATCCATATAAAAAGTTAATTGCCTCAAATTTTATTCCCAGACCTGCCAGCAAAAATTTAGCCAGTTCCTTATCCTCGCCCATGCCCCCACATTGGCATATGCAGCCCTGTTTTGTAATGTCACTAAGCGAAGGCTGCATGTGCCAACTCCATTGACTTGAATGGGGTGATTTTCTCTAGGTTTTATACCTATTTAACATTGGATTTTAACAAATTAAAGCAACTTTCTCGACTAACGGGACCTGTTGGTGGCGGTTGCTTTGATTACGTCAGGCGTTAAATAGGTATAAAACTAAAACCCCCTATTCAAGCAATGGGTACACATGCAGCCTTCATTTACTGACATCACAAAACAGGGTTGCATGTGCTGTGTGCAGGTGAGGCTAGAATGAGGAACAGGCATCATTTTTTTGCCGGTGGGTATGGGAATAAAATTACGAGGACATAACTTTTATATGGATGTATCTAAAGGAAAGGTGTGCATATCAACTCCTGGCCAGGTCAATTATCAGTTATGTTTCAGTGAGGCTAGTCATGAAGCTGCTCCTAAATTTGGTAATCACCCTGCAGAGAAACAATTTACAGTAAGCAGAGTGTTCAGTGTGAATGCAAGCAGGCTCTATCTCGCTTCTCTCTCTCTCTCTCCCCCCTCTGCAAATGAGCTATGCTATGCAGAGCAAATGTGAAAGTATAGTTATAGAAAGTTGAGGCCTTGCCACCTTGTTGTTTTATTTGGCTGACAGGGGACCATGAAATGTGTGGTGCAGAGTAAATCTGTTTTTGACCAACGAAGGTGTCCTGTTTTATCCCTAGGAATAAAGGACAATTAGCAAAGATGGTGAAGAAGATCAACAATGTGTCTGCAGCAGGAGGAAAAAGACACCAGCTTCATCATGCTGGACTGCAATGAAAGAATTGAAGATCAGCACCCGTTAGCTGATGCCCACCCATCAGGTCAGACATAGCCTGGTTCATAAATATGGACTAAGCAGGGCTACTGAAGCTGAACAAGGAAAGTTTCCTTCCCTTGTTGCAGTGGCATTCAGGATGGCTGAGCAAAGCCATGCTTTCCTGCAGAAACATTTATGGTCATAGATCAAGCTCCACCTCCAGGGTGGGGTTTCAGTGCCAAGTCTGGGAAACTATACAAATGTCAGGGGTGAGTTCTGGTGAAATTGTACTATCAATACCCCTAGACATGAGAGTCACCCTGAGACTATTGTGTGCTCCACTCACCACCACAGAGATCCATGGAAAGGGGGTGTCTGCTACATGTGGGGCTCATTTGGTATTTTGCATGTGACTGGCTTTTGGGTGTTTTGCTACTCCTTTCCTCAGCTGTACCTGTACTGGCAAGTGACAAGACATGCTGCACCCTGCAACTTTGGTGCCAAAGCCAGCAACAAAACTCTGCAAGGACTGTCTGGGCATTGCTGCACATGTGGCATCACTTCAGGACTCTGGGTCTTCATTGAACTTTGCTCAGGAAAGCACCGGTTTTGTAAAGGCCTTGATCTAGACAAAGTCAACTGCAAAGTTGAGCCATGGAGATTTTAGTTCATGGAGACTTTCCAGACATCTGGTCCATCTCGGCTAGAGACTGTTTGTGCCAGGATACTGCATGAGCATTGTTGTAGAATCTTTGAACTTGTGTTATAAGCTAGAATGGATGCTCATGACCAAATTCACCCTGTGTATCTTTCTAAAGTCACTTCCACAGCCCACTCCTGCAGCCTTAGTCAGAGGACACTAGTCTTGCCATGCATCAGCACCCTACTAGGACAAATTTTTTGTGTCCCTTTTCAGGCCTGATGTGGGACCAAGCAAATGGTGTACCACTGCCCAGTGTGTTCCAAGCCTACGTGACATCTGACCACCTGCCAATCTGTATGGTGGCATGGACATTACATCTTTTTAAGAAGTTCTGTGGAAAGTTAGAATGGTGTTATTCCAAACTACCATGTACTTTTGAATTTGTCTATAGGTCAATTTGTGGAACTGTTGTTAAGTATTCTTTCTCATCATGAGACACCCAGGGTGGTCCAAGAAGTTGTCTTTAATCCAGTAGAAGGACCATCTTATGGATTTGCTATCTGTGATTGACCACAGCCTCGGCTGCAGCCACAACCGGACATCCCTAGCACCAGTTACGGTGTCCCAACAGGAAGCATTAGTGCAAGAAGAGCAGCCAAAACAACCATGACTGAACATTGATATAGTACAATGACGCTAACCATATTTTCATTTATAGATGATACATGAGACCTACAAAAGACTGTTTCTTTTGGGACTGTTATCTAAGTGTACATAGGAGGCAGTTACTGTTTAAACAAAACGCATGTTTCTAACTGGTGCTTGTTTATTTTTCTGGGACTTAAAGCATATGCTACCTAATTATTCATACTGTCAATGACAAATACTGAATAATAAAGCCTGCAAAGTTATAAATAATGTATGAAATGTGTGATAGTACTGACATGAACTTCGGTTTATTAGACAGGAGACAGTGTAACATGGCTGCCGACATAGTCTGTTATTGTGTTGAATTATAACAGCATATGTTTATTGCTGGATGTGTATGTTTTCTGAAGTATACACCAGTGTGTGTTTAGCTATACATCTAGATGTATGTTTTCTGAATTATGAAAGCATGTGATCGTTCTGGGCATTTCACTATGTGATCAGTGTGTTAAAAGTGCCAGATGATTGAAGTGCAATTCAGAGGTCAAAGCTAGCTCAGCTGCTTTATGTTTTGAAATGGGGCCATGCAACATCTATCCTGTGCTTTTTGCAAGTATGTAACAAAGTTTGTAACATGCAAAACTAAAGAGGAGACAAAAGAACAGAGATTGGTTGAAATGAGTTATGTGGCAGTATCTCAACACATCATTATTTCAGCAATAATGAGAGTTGACTGTGAAGTACCCTAAGGCAGCCACAGAGAAAAAACTGCATAGTTTGTAAGTCCATGGTGATAGTCCACAAAACATCTTGTCTGTCCAGCCACGACCCACCCAAATGCTCGTAATAGTCGCACTATAGTGAAATACCGACTGCGACAGAGCAAGAGAATCGCAAAATGGCAAAATCAGGCACAGATTAAAAATGCAAGTTTATGCTATTACATTAAGTATTTCAGGAGATATCAATCAAAGCACTTCCGAACACATTGACCACCTCGACATGCGGCAGGAGGAAATGGAAATCCATTTAACCTGCACTCGTTCACGGTTCCGGAACCATCAATTTCAATTATTAGGCAGGTGAAAATGTGACTGACTGAAAGAAATAGCTGCATATATGTATCCTTATCATGGAAATAAATAAAACAGTTTTGAGAAACCAAAACTTGAAGCCAACTGAGGACGGGACACACTGCAAGTGAACACAAGGTCAGATATTATGCAAAGCAGTTTCGAGACTTAGATACGAAACAGAAACAGCAGTATACCGAGTCCTACTAACGAGCCTATGACAATAATAGCCATGTGGATTAGCACAAAACAGTGAACTAAAGTTTAAAAAACCTTTCTGTTTGTTTATCCTAAATGTTGTCTCCATGACATCTGTATGTAAAAAGGTTCTCCTCAAGTTTTGAAAAGTGCACCAAAGATTTATTTACAAACAAAATACCATCTGTATACCATTTGTTAGACACCTAGATCTATATTTCCAACATTCATAACTATTGCAGCACCATGTTACAAGCACATTAAGCCACTCTGAAGGGGTGTCTAATGGGAAATTAATGCATGGTTGGGCCATTATGGCACTCGACCTTTAGCCTCGTCCCACAACAGTCCCAACCATGCATTAATTCCTCATTAGATGCCACCTTCATCTTAAGCTAATGACTTATCCTTTTGTGCAGACTGTTATATTTGGGATCTGTAAGTTGGTATCTGCTAATGCCCTAGATTGTTCATAGTTGGGAAGGTTTCGGGCAATAATTTCCACCTGCTAGGGACATATAAATAGGGGCTGTGGCCTGCCAAAAGTAGTTCTTTAAGTTCTAGTTCCCGTGAGTGCAGTCCAGCTTCTCCAGCTGTGATCGGCTGGAGGGGTCTGTGGATCCAGGGATGGAGGCAAGTTCCTGGGTTCTGGATGGCACAGGTCCTCATTGGTGCTGGTCTCTGAGGTTCAGGCCCCAGCAGTGGTTCTGAGATTGAGGACAGTGGGGGCCTGTTGGGGACTTGTCCTAAAGCAGTGTCTCTGATGGCATCTGTCTAAACCTGTCTTTGGTTCCTGTACGATAGAGGTGTAGCCAGAGGATCTAGTTATGACAAGGGGACCTCTGGCCGACACAAGAAGGGTTGTGTGTGTGTGTATATGTGTGTGTGTGTGTGTGTGTGTGTGTGTGTGTGTGTGTGTAAATGACAGAATATTGGGCAGCTGGTGTCATTGGTTTATAAACCCATAGGCAAGTAATGAATTCTTCAGTTGGTAAACCACTATGGTCTGTGACCATATAGATTCCATCTTTGCCTCCCTATAGAAGCTTGGGCAGCTTAGGGCAAACTAATGGAGTAGCCTATACCTCATTTCTGTATAACTGTGTGTAGCAGAGGTATATCCTCTTTGTGGTCCCTAAAGCCAGGCAGCCCTGCTCTCCTTTTGTCCTGCAGGTCCAGGCCCAGTTGTCCTGTTAGTTCTGCTCTTGCTGTGGGTTGGGTCACTAAATGTTGCTGCCTTTTCTCTAAATGATCTGCTTAGGTAACAAGGGAATATACAAATAAAGTAATGGACTGGAAGTAGAGTGCTTCAACGCATCCGTTATCTCAGTGCAACAACACAGGAAGAAATTCGAGTCCTCTTTACCCGATTAAGACTTTCTGGTATCACTCCTGCTTCACCAACTGACCAATACTCATTCTCTCACAAACCCGCTCTGAAAATGAACAGAAAAATGCCCAATTGATTTCCCTGATGAGACCTAGTATCCCTTCATTCTGCCACAATTTCAGTTCCTGATTTTGAATATTTTCTTCCTGCCTACCTGGGGTCTCTGCTCGATGCTGCTGACTATATCTCCTCCCATTACTTTCTCATTCTCCACTGTTCCTGCTCCTTACAGGAATGCCCTACTACAAAGACCTCACATGCAGACCCTAATACATAGAGAATAATGCATATGTAGGTTGTGATATGCAGTTTCTTACACACCAAGGTCGTCATATATAAACCTCGAGAGCAAAGCTCAAGAGGTTTATATATTACCATACACTGAGGTGTGTAAACAAACTGCACATCACACACTTACATAAGCTTTATTTTTAATAATAGCTGGTGCATTTTTTATTTTGTTTTAAAGGAAATTAATACAAGATGTAGGGACACTGTCAGCCTTTCGGTCGGATTTAGAGAGTACAAACAATGGTGTGAGGAGCTAGCTTTAGTAATGTAAAGTGCATAAATACTCCTAAAATTTCCTGTAGTGTAGAACATTTATTATTTTTGTAAAATCACCTCACATGCGGTCTGTCCGTAATGTTATCTGCACATGATGCTCATGCCGGAAGTATGCTTTATTTTTGCAGACAAAATAAAACAAACAACAGCGCTCTTTAAAAGAAAATGAATATGTTTGCCCAACTCTTTGCTATGTACTGCACCACATGAGACCTTTTCTGAGTATGGCATTGAAAATAAGTAGCACAATCAAGAGCGAGTGTCCCTCGGCTCCATATCAACTTAGTATGATGCTGTATCACCTCGGTGTGACATCACTCCAGGTTGATATGGCTTTGAAACTTCAAAACATGAGTCGATATTGGGGTCACCAGTTATTATAATGCCTTAGCATGAATCGCAACACTGCCGCTGACAGCGTCTCTCATATAACTACTTTTGTCACAGCTGTGGTTTCCATGTCATAACAGTGATTGCAAAATAGCGATCGCTGTTATGGCGGTATACACTATAACAAGTAAATTGCTGATATACACTCACTTAACGAACAGACATCTGGCAAGTAAACTAAGTGTTTATGTGGGTGCCCCCGAGGAAGACTTTGCCCCTGCACACCTCGGATTAAGGATTACCAACTCCGGGGGGTGCATGTCAAGGAGGGGCAACAGTCCAAAATAAATTAAAAAAAAACACAGCAGAGCTGCAAGCTTTTCTCCCCAGTCCCTAGCCCTGAACCCAGTACCTGCTGCACTGCAGCTAGCTACCCTCACCACCACACCACACCACACCACCGGCTAGCTCAGCTGCAAATAGGCACACTACCCAGACAAACCCTCTTCCCTATCCTCCCTTCTCCTCCCTATCCCCCAAAGTTGTAGTCACATTGGGTTGCTACCCTACAGGGTAGCCCAACAGGACAGCGCTGTGAATGAGTTGCTGTTTGACAGTTACTCATTTACAGTCACTATCATCATCGGATATCCATGGCTGTTAGGCTGTTTCTTTATAAACAGCCACTACTCATTCACTCTCTCCTCCTCAGTGCAGTGTATCTGTCTCTCTGAATGAGGCGTGCTCACTCTTGAGCCACCATTCACTAAACCGCCACAATACTTTCAAAAAATATATATAATAGATGGGGGGTAAGTTAGAGCTTGAATCTGTGGGAACGCACTCTCTAACTGTTCTCAGAGCTGCTGCCGATAATTTCCATACATATATTGCTAATCTGTTGGTGCCACCTAATGGAAGATAAGCAACACTGCAAGCAGAAATGGACTTTTTTCATCATAACTGAATTCTTTTTTTGTCTTTTCACAAATTTACAAAATCAATTTATTTTTCCGATATATATTTTTTCCACTTTGTGATTGACCCATTTCATAATCCCAATAAGGCACTCCAGAGTGTACATTATGCTGGGATAACAGCATTTCTCAGGTGGTGGAAACACTTGGCTTTGCCTCGTGCTTCAACCCACCTGAAGGGTGCCATCATCACAGCACAATGAACATCCTGTCATGCCCCATTGCTTAAATATGTGTAGAGTGCATGAAACTGCTAATCAGATTCAAACCCTTTACCAGACAGGAAGGGGAAGTTATACAGAAAAGTAAGTGATGTCAAATTATGTGATGTGTGACAACTGATTTGATGACTACAATGAAGCGGAACACAGTGACATTGGCTGTGCTTGTCTTATTGTGTTCTGCTTCATTGTAGTCTTCAGGTCAACTAGTGTTACTGGGTTCTAGAACTAACAGATATTTAACAAAATGAATATCAGGCAGGAAAAAGGTAGCATCAATTTGGAGCCCTAAATAAGTATTAAAAAAAGGAAAGGACTACTTCAAAACAAATACACAAAGCAATACACTGGGTTGAAAATACACATGAAAAAAAATTGACAACTATATTAAAAAATGTAAATAACATTGTTTAAGTTCCCTTAATGCATACTTGAATTTAAATAATATCATATCACCTAATAAATAGCAAACTGTAGCATGTCACGCACACTCTACCATCCCAAGTCACAGCATCATTTGGGTACTTTAAAGATCATGTGCAATGGTTTTACATATTTTTAAAAAGCTTGAAAAGCTAAATTCAAGTCCCTGTGTCATTAATAGTGTTTTCTGAAAAGTTCATGTTGTTTGGTTTTGTGGTTTCTTTAAATCAGCATTTGTTAACTTGCTTTACAGTGGCCGAAAAGAGTGGAGTTATTTCTGTCCTCTAAGCCAAACTTAGAGAAAGCGATGACATGATTTTGGGTAGCTTGCTGTTTCAGATTCCCAATCAGAGCAGCACTCTGCAGAGTTATTGGTCTGCTGAGCTCTCCAGTTTCTTACAAATCCAGTCTCTGGTCTGTGTTTAGATAAGTCAGCTTAAAATCTATCATTATTTTCCTATAAAAAGCTGATCATTTCAGTTTCAGTGTTGAATTGAAGTAGTGGAAATCTTTCTCTGTGAGAAATCAGCTTGTCTGTACCATAGTTCTCATTTCTTTCTAATCAAAACTCTGATTTTTTTCTAACTATGTAACACAGGGCTGTTTAATGGATATAAAATAAATCTAAATTTTGTTCATTCACAGAAACAGTTTGTTTTTGAAGTAACCTTCCATAAATACATTCATGTAAGAACATTGTTTTATTGCAGATTGACAAACAGGTGCCTGTCACACTCTGCTACAGTATTTCAAGCACATGTACTGTCTGAAGTCACAAATTTCAGTTTTTTGTGGTTTCTATGTGAAAATACATTATGTATGTGCTACACTATATGGCATGCTGATGCACCATGTCTCTGCCCAACAGCTGAGGCTGCACCATTCTACTGCCACCTGTCCCCTGCCCGCAAGCCCCTGCCTTCTGCTCCACATTTGATGCTACTGCACCCTGCTGCCCACTGTCTTTTCCCACACAGTCAGGGACTGTGCACCTTGCTCCTCTATCCTCTGTCTAAAGAATCAGGGCTGCTACCTGCCACCCTGCCCAAACAGTTGGAGTTGCTGCATCCTGCTGCCCTCTCCCCCCACCCTCACAGTTAGGGACACTGCACCTTTAAACCTGTTCCAGTCTCCACAGTCAGGCCTGCTGTGTTAAGCCCTAGAGGCCAGGTTCCCTGCCTCCACAGCTGGGGCTGCTGCACCCATGCTGCCCTAGCCACCAGAGGTGGGGGCTTTGCTGCACCCTGCTATCATCTTCATTGGCCCAAATGGTCAGGGCTGCTGTACCATGTGTACCCCATCTCACAGTCAGCAATGCTGTACCCTGATGCCCCTGTGTCCTGCCCCACAGTCAAGGCTTCTGCACCTTGTTGTTCTCTATCCCCTGTCATCACAGACAGGACTGCTGCACCTGCTCTTTTCTATGCAGTTGGGATTGCTGTGGCTTGCTGTGCCCTAGAGACCCATGCCTCTACAATTAGGGCTGCTGCACCATGCTGCCACTTGCCACAAGATTCTGGGTGTTTACTGCACCCTGTTGCATGCCTCTGTAGTTGAGGCACTTGAACCCTGCTGTCCCCTTCCACCAGAGTCAGAACTTTGCTACACCCTGTTGAGACAGGAACAGATGGCAATAGGTGCAGTGTCCCTGACTGTGAGGGCAGGAGATAGAAGCAGAGTGCAGCAATCCCAACTGTTCAGAAAGGGTGCAGCAAAAGATTAAGGGCATTTGCTGTACCCTGTCCCCTGCCTGTGGAGGCAATGGGCTCTGTGGTGTGTCAGAGCACTGTGGTGGCAGAGAACCGAGGACAGCGCAGTGCAGAAGCCTTGACTGTGGAGCAGGACACAAGTGAGCATCAAGGTACAGCAGCCCTGACAATGGCACAGGGTGCACATTGTGCATAGCCCAGCCCACTTGGGGTAATGGAAGTGTGTAGTAGGGTTCAGCAGCCCCAACTCTTGAGGCATGGAGCATGAGACTGTAGACTGTAGCACAGCACAGCAGCCCTGACTGTGGAGATAGGGAACACAGGGCAACAAGGTGCCATGTCCCTGATTGTGGGGTGGAGACAGAGGCAGCAGGGTACAGCAGCCCTGAATGTTCAAGTAGGAACTAGGGGTGGCATCAGGATACAGCAGCCCAAATTGTCGGACAGGGTACAGCAGCCATGCTTGTTTGGGACAAGGGATGAGCAGCAGGGTGTAGCAAAGGATCTGACTCTGGTGAAGGGGGACAGCAAGGTGTAACTGCCTCAACTGTGGAGGCATGCAACAGGGTGAAGCAAATGCCCTGAATCTTGTGGTAAGTGGCAGCATGATGCAGCAGCCCACATTGCAGAGGCATGGGGCTCTAGGGCACAACAGGTCACAGAAACCCCAACTGTGTAGAAAGGAGAGGTGTGCAGTGCCTGTCTCTGGTGATAGGGGAGAGAGGACAGCATGGTGCAGAAGTCTTGACTGTGGTGCAGGACACGGGCATCGGTATAACAGCCCTGACTGTGAGATGGGGTACATGTGGTACAGCAGCCTGCCCATTTGGGGTAATGGAAGTTGGTAGCAGGCGGTAGCCAAAGCCCCACCTCTGGTGGCTAGAGCAGTGGGCAGCAGCCGCAGCTGCTGAGGCAAGGAACCTGACACTCTAGGGCTTTAGCACAGACCAGTAGCCCTGACTCTGGAGGCAGGAACAGAGGGCAACAGGTGCAGCATCCCTAACCTTGAAGGTGGGGTAGAGAGGGCAGCAGGGTGCAGCAACCCCAACTGTTTGGGCAGGGGGCAGCAGGTTGCAGCAACCCTGATTCTTTAGGCAGGTGATGGAGGCAGCAGGTTGCACAATTCCTGACTGCATGGGAGAAAGTGGGCAGCATGTTGCAGCAGCCTCGAATGTGGAGCAGAAGGCAGGGGGGCTTGTGGTGCAGGGGACAGGTGGCAGTAGACCGCAGCTGCCTCAACTGTGGGCACAGAAATGGTGCATTGGGATTCCAAATAGTGTCTCTAGTTATACACATACATGATGTATTTTCACCAGAAACCACCAAATAACTGAAATTTGTGAGTTCAGACAGTACATGTGCTTGAAATACTGTAGTAGAGTGTGACAGGCACCTGTTTGTAAATCTGACATGTAAAAATGTTCTTACATAAATGTATTTATGAGACAAACAGTTTCTGTGAATTAACAAAATTTAGATTTATTTATATTCATTAAACAGCCCTGTGTTATATAGTTAGAAAAAAATCAGAGTTTTGATTAGAAAGAATTGAGAGCTGTGGTACAGACAAGCTGATTTCTCACAGAGAAGATTTCCACTCAATTCAGCATTGAAACTGAAATGATTAGTTTTTATAAGATAATGATAGATTTTAAGCTGATCTATCTAAACACAAACCAGAGACTGGGTTTGTAAGAAACCTGGAGAGCTCAGCAAATCATACTCTACAAAATGTTGCTCTGACTGAAATCTGAAATGGCAAGCTACTCCAAAATGATGTCATCGCTATCTAAGCTTGACTGAGAGGACAGAAAAACTCTCTGTTTTCAGCCACTAGAGAGCATGTTAACAAATGCTGATTTAAAGAAAACCACAAAACCAAACAGCGTGAAATTTTCAGTAAACACTAATCATGACACATGGACTTGAATTTCAGCTTCTCAAGCTTTTATTAAAAAGTATAAAACCATTGCACATGATCTTTAAAAAAAAATTATTTTCAAGAAAGGTAAGTCAAGAGATGGCAGGTGATAGGGCTGGGTATGGGGACCAGGTAAATGGGAAATCTATGGGTGACAGGGGGATAAAATCACAGTAAACTAGAAAAATAAATGTAACAATAAATAACTGCTGGGCCTGCCTCATCGAGACTACCATAGCAGAATCCAAGATCTGAAGTATAGCCTGTGAAAAGAGAGAAGGTAACAAAAAAAAAAATGGTATAATATGTATTACTACCTTCACACCTGTGATAGCCATACCCTAAATGCAACATTACAGCATCCACAGGGACAAGAACCCCATAAACAGGTCACTCAGGAAGAGAGAAATGGAGGTAGAGATGCTGGTGGAAAACTGCAAGGAATACTATCCACAGAATGCATCAGTTTTGAGGTACTACATGTTCATGTCTTGAACAAATGCTTTCCACTGCATTTTTAGAGTGCCACTAAATTGGAATTATAGTTGGTCATTTATTAATAATTTAGGATGACTCCTTGTTACAAGATAATGACTGTCAGAGGTGACATGGTCAAGCTGATGTGCAGCAAGGAGGTGTGACTCATCTCCTGGTGTGACCTGGGGAAGGGTACAGGAATAATGTATACAAAAATACAAGATAAAACAATACAAAGAACAGAGTAGTGCAATAATGCAATTTTTGAATACCAATAGACAATACAGTAGTTGCAATAATGCAGTGATTAACAGTGAAAAAACACATAAACAATAATTGATCAGCTTATAGGTGATATTTACAAACAGAAGTGCAGTGATAAATTAGGTAGTCCTTAAAGGAGATGGGGACAAGAGAGAGTTGTGGGCATCATTAGGATTGTGGGAAATGGGTACAGTTTTAGGAGAGAAAGTTTTGAATCGCAGTGGAGAGGGAGTTAAGGGATGATGAGTGCATATGCTGACCTAACATCAACACCTCAACAGCGAAATCCTTCACAGGGACAATTTTGACAGCTTTCAAAATTGTCACTCGCGAAACCAAGGGCAGTATTTCACCCTTTTGTGTTTCACCACTCCTTCAAATCAACTCTGACTCAGAGTTGATAATCTATAGAAGGGGGCCTCGGGGAGCACAGCCCAAGAGGAAACACACCAATGTTGGACAGGTAAAATTTCATCTGTCGAAACGTGGGGATCTCGTATGCTGAACCTCACAACAGTGTTGCCAATTTGGCATAGCTAAACCGATGAGTGCCGGATTTGTGGAGGGAATGCATTCCCAGATTTTGGGAAAGTGGTGTTTGAAGGCCAACTGACCTGTCAATGTGGAGCAATGAGGGACAACAAGGGCCCTTGAGTCTGAAGGCCTTAAAGAATGAGCAGGAGGAGGGTAGAGAGGAGGAGGCTAGATAAGGAGGTAGAGAGCCTAACCAGTATTTAGAGATGAACTTGGCACCATGGGAGAGGTGCCAGTTTGTTAGTGAGGTGAAGGAGAGAGTGTGATAGAGGTCACAGAGGTGAGTGCAAAGGAGTCAAGGGTGAAATGACAGAAAGAATTGAAAAGGGGGTCCAATCTGGATAAGGTGGATTTGGGAGCAGCACTGTAGATTACGTCACAGTAGTCAAAAATAGGGATTATCATCTTTTGGGCAATCGCGCCTGGCCATAAGAGGATACAATTACGGTTCCTGTAAAGGCGCCGAGGCTGGAGGGGCACAGTTTTTCCAGGATGGTATCGATGTGACCAAAGAAGTTGAGATGTTGCTCCAGAAAAACCAAGATATCTGAATGAGGTGGTATCCTCAAGTTGAGTCCCATCCAGGGTATGGAAAGTGGACAGAACAGGGATCCGAGCAAGTCTCTGCCTAGTGCCAAAGGTCAGTACAGGAAAACATGAATATCGCCTGATCATATATGACACTTTCCTACTCCATATGACATGGGAAGTATTGCTTGCAATACAGAATTAGTGGTCAAGGCAGCAGCATCAATAGTGGTGAATGTATAAGCTCACTGTCAGAGTGCAGCAGTATTGGGTCTAAATGGAATGGGGGTTGTCATGTTGAAAACTAGCTCAAGGGACTGACAGCAGTACCTATGAAATGCAGTATTACATGTTTATATCTCTTTATTTTAAATACTAATTAAAGCAATCACTTAAAGGACTGTTCAGCCACAAAGTGTACAGTTTTTAGTATTTTATTCACTACTAGTGGTGTTTGTGTGAAAATGCCATCAGAGTGTACTGCACTGCATTGCGTGACTGTTGGATTGAGTCTCCTCTCCTCCTCATGCAGCCTCAATTTCACACTTATTCCATAGTCTAGTTGGATGTTTTCTTTAGTCATTTTGTTGACTGTTAATATTTCAACATTCTTGTGTGAAAGATATGTTCTTTGGTCATGATAGCCCTTCTTGCACTAAAGACTGTTTCAGAACTCAGACAATTACATTTTCTCAGCACCCACACTGCCTGTCTTGAGTACACTGAAATTTTGTCTGGTCTCTTTCAGAACTCACACTGGTTACTGAGCAGGACAGATACTTGACCGTAACTGAAACCAGTAGTGCCTCTTACATTAAACTTGCTCTGCCAGTACAGCAAAGGTTCATCATCCAGCCAAGCTCTTCTGGGTCATCCATGTTTGCTTGCACAACAGAGGCATCAGACATTCTCTGGTTCTGATGGAACCACCTTTGCTATACACACCCACCCACCTGGGAAAAAGTCCTTAGAAGATTAAAGCCAGTGCAACTGCTTGATTGCTGCTGCTACTGCTGCTTCTGCTGCTGTCTTGTATCTACAGAGGAGGAGGAGGAAGAGTATGAATGTGTTTGTGACAGATCATTCCTTACCTTGGGGACAGCCATTATCTGTTTGTGTACAAGCTCTTTCAAAACCTGAATGTGCCTATTCACCTCTGGCTTCCTCCATCAAGTTGAGACATGATCCCATGCTTGTAATGATGGAGATCTAAGATGGTTGCCACAACATGTACCTTGGACACTGTCATGCTGCACAACTGATGGTCTGTGGAAACTCATTTGATCATCCCCTCCACCACATTGCTGCCTGTGCTGTCACCATTCCCTTTAAATTGCTCCTGGATATTCAAGCGGGCCAGCCACAACACATGAATCAGCAGTATGGTCTGGCTGATACAGTCATTTGCTGCAATAAACCCTTGGGTACCATGTTCAAAAGGCTGCAGGATTTGAATCAAGGTGTCCATCATCTGCCACATATCCATTCTGATGGAGAGAGGATGCGTCACAGTCTCTGTGCTGAATGGAGACATCTGTTAGCTTCTTTTACTGCTCAAATAGTTGTTCAGTCATATTAAAAGTAGAATTCCACCACTTGGCCACCTCTACTTTAGCGGTGCTGTGAAATTCCATTTTTATCTGGAGATTTTTAGTTGGGTTCTGGCTTTGGTGGAAAAGCCAAAATGATCACACAGGTGGTGGGCAGAAGTCAGCATGGCATATACATGTCATGCTGAGTGTGACCTGCTGCTGCACACCACCAACAGGGCAGCTTAGGGATAAAGGAAATTGAAAGGACTTCACACAAATATTGGGAAATGTGTCCAGTGTACTGTGATACATGTATATGAGGAAATTGTTCCAGGCCCACTGTTCCACGTATCGGTAGTAAGGTGCAGTTTGAACAGCCCAGTGACTAAGGCCATGTGAGATAAAAGTTGCATAGTAAGATCAAAATAACATTTGAGAACAACCTTGATTGAAAAATATGTTCTGGGTGTAATATTCCATATCATTAAATGAAACACTGAATTTTCAACAAAAGCGTAGGGCAGCATATGCACTGCAGCATTCACACTAAACACACATTCAGTTCCCTGGAGACTGGGTGCTTGTGATGAAATTTACTGCACTCAGAGAATGCCACTGTGATTTTGTGTTGCACTACTGGTGGGGTATAGATCAGGGGTTGCTATGCCTGGGAACAGGGCCATATTCCTATTGCCAGAGGTAGGTCTGTTCATATTTTCAGACTGAAAATAGCAGGCAATAGAATGGAATTGTTGTGACCCTTTACTGGCAGGATTACTTTGACATACACTGAAGAGGAGTTGGTGTTGGCAATGCTAATCTGCTATGATCCACCTCACTGACTCCTGCTTCATCATCCACCTATCCACCACAGCCAAAAACAAGTCACTTCAGTCCAAGTTGTGTACCCTTTTGGTGTTGCTGCCACTAAGTTGGATGTTTTGTTTTTAGGTGACTATGCTGACCAGTAGTCTGAAGATTTGAGCCAGTTTTGCCATGGCTGACTCAGGCTTTTCAGAACTGACAAATTGCAAAGCTCTCATTTTGGAATCTTGAACAACAAAATCCAAGACTAATGATGTTTGGGACACTGGTCACTGATTCCTTATTGTTTACCATGGTGAGGGGCATGACTGGACCTGTACCTCCTGCAGACTCATGACCACCAGCAGCTCCACTGCTGCCTCTCTCCTATTTCACTCACTTTGCTGTTGTTGTTCATGGGCCTGCATATTACCATCTCTTTCAACAATTGATTAAGTACAGTATGATTATCACCATCAACCTATTTATCCTCCTCCTTCTCAAATTCAATGTTTTTCATTTGGAAAATGAAATTTTAGAGCCCTCTCTCTCCGGCTCCCAAACCACATCAAGCACCTGATCATCTAAATCAGAACAGAAGACAATGCTGCATACATCAGTACTCTCCAGGTTCTCAACATGCTCTACGTCTTCAGCTGGCATTTCAATATGACCTGTACTCACAATGTCCTTTACTATGTAATCCTTGGGATTCCTGTACTATCACCTACAGCCCCTCAGCTACCTCCTCCCATGTCTCCTCTTCCTCTGAACACCTCACACTGAGACTCCTCCACCACCATCTAATTTGTCTCACACTCAGCAGTGTCCTGTTCCTCATACTCCTCCAGTAATGGTGATGATTCTCCATGTGATTTGGGCATCATTGGCATTGCTGCTACCTTACTTACTGTTTTCTTTTCAATAGTTGACTGGGCTGCACAGACACCTCCTGTTACTACAGAACTACCTTTCTCCAGTCTTTGATGGCATGAAACAAGCCATTCTTGTTACAGGAACAGCTCACTGTATCCTATTACAGAGAGCTGTGAAGCTCAGACATTTATTTATTTATTTAAAAGTTTTACAGGAACAGACATCAGATGCTGTTGTGATGTTGCATTACTAGCTGCATATGCAGTTCTTCCCTGGCCCTTTCCACATAAGGACATGTGTCCTCCCATGCACTAAGATACACTTTTCACATTGGTCTAGAATGTTTCCTTACGGGAAAAGAAATGCTGCTCAACCTTCATTTATTAGGTTTAACTTTTTCCTCCACTTCTGTGCCACTCCACAAGTCACAACTGGGAACTTGAGCTCTTTTGCAATGACAGCCAACAGCAACACTGTTGAGCTCTCAAACAGCACTACAGCACTAAAAGCACTGAAAAATCTAAAAATATCTGACTGAAAAGAATCACACACCACAGTTCTTATTTAGGGCAATCTCCAATCCCTGGCTGCCTTTGATATATGTGTGTATGTGTGTGTGTTTTAAATTAAATCAGTCGATTATTTCAGTCTCAATCAGACATAATCTGTCCATTCTGTGTAAGTGCACTGTACATGTCTTTCCTCTCTCTGTCTTTCTCTGCTAGTGCTGAGCAGAGCCCATCCCCAGAACTGAGAAAATACAGCTATAGCTAACTAGTCAAACACAAAACTAAAATACTACAAACAAAAATGAAAGAACACGCCACTTACACCATCCTTTCACTTCAAGACTGTATTGAAAGTCACCCTAAATGTGAGTGTAGAGTTTTGATTTAAAACAGTTTTATCTGAAGTTTAACAGAGTAGATCATTCTCTTCAAATGTCAACAAGGTCTGCACTGAGCTGAGGAAGTCACGTGGATACATTTGCTGAGGAATGAAGCATCATGTATTCAGGGCCAGATTAATGCAACCTGGGGCCCTAGGCCCAGGAGAAATCTGAGGCCCTCTTCACCACACCAGTGCCCTTCACTGTGACCACACCTTTGGTCATGCATATTTGTTACTGACATTTTAACACATATTTTCTTACTGCCCCCAAAAGTGGCATAAAACCTAAATAACCTAACTAAAATGCTTCAAAATGAATTAAACTAATAATATCACTATGAAAAACATTGGTCCCAGTTTTGATCATTTAGAGAAAATAATTTTCTAATTTGTCTGGTACAAATATTGTTTGGGTATGAAATGTCTTGATTTGCACTTCTGCCCCCCACAATCATGTGCACTTGTAGTCTGTGTGTTACCATTTATAATTACTGGTGACCATAAATATCAACCAGATTACTGTTTTGTTAAAATGCATATCAACTGGATGTTGGGTTATTATGCTCCAAAGGCAACATTAACCTGAAATCTGGTTGATATGACACTTCATAATAACCCAAATCTGGTTGATATGGCATTTACCAAACAAACTGTTGCATCCCATTGTTTCACAAAAGTATTTCAACTGCAGTATTTTCAACTGTGTTTTATTCATGTACAGTTTAATTTCTTCAAAAATAAAACTGCACTCTAGCTAAAAACATATTTTCTTTCAAGCTGCTAGAAATGCAGTCTAAACCATCACATCAGCAATTATAAAAACAAAGGCTATGTAAGTTTGATGTTATGGATTTTTTCACACACCTCAGGTGTGTGAAAAAATCTACAACACACACTTACCTATCCATTATTCTCTATGTCCAGTCAGGTAGTATGAAGCAAGATTTGGGAGTTTTATTGGGTAGGGCCCATCTCTGAAAAAGAATAGGTCCTGGGTGGTATAGGAGTTAAACTGGTGGTTTACTGATGGAGTCCTGATAAATTAAAGAGATTATGTTGCAAAGTGAGTGATTGTTGGAAGAAATCATTTCAGGGATCAAACATTTATAGAAACATAGAAACATAGAAACATAGAATTTGACGGCAGATAAGGACCACTTGGCCCACCTAGTCTGCCCATTTTCCTACCTAACAGATAAGCTGCAGATCCTAGTTAACCAACAGCTTACGTCCTCTTACCCGCCACTAGGACTGCCTTATTCCTGTCCCGTGCATTCTTTAAGTCCCCCACTGTTCTTGGCTCACGACCTCCTCAGGGAGCTGTTCCATGCATCCACAACCCTCTCAGTGAAAAATACTTCCTCACATTACCCCTGAGCCGTCCCCCCCATCTTCAAATTGTGCCCCTTGTTCTTGCACTCTCTTTTCTGGAAGATGTTACCCTCTTGGACTTTGTTAATTCCTTGAGGTACTTGAAAGTTTCTATCATGTCCTCTCCTTCTTTCCTCAAGAGTATACATTTTAAGCTCCTTTAGTCTTTCTTCATATGTCTTCTGGTGCAGACCTGCACCATTTTGGTTGCCCTCCTCTGGACAGCCTCCACTCTGTCTATGTCTTTATGGAGATGGGGTCTCCAGAACTGCACACAGTACTCCAGATGGGGTCTCACCAACTGTCTGTACAGAGGATAACAACTTCCTGTTTTCTACTATTGATGCCTCTTCCTATACATCCCAATATCCCCAGCCTTCTTTACTGCCTTCTCACATTGCTTGCCCACCTTTAGGTCATCTGATATAATTACCCCAGGTCCCTTTCTATTTTTACTGTTGTCAATATCTCACCCCCATTGTGTACTCTTCCCTGGGTTTTGTTTCCCATGTGCATTACCTTGCACTTCTTTGCATTGAATCTGAGCTGCCATGCATTTGACCATTCCTCCAACCTTGCCAAGTCCCTTCTCATCCTTTCCACTCCATCTTATGTATCAACCCTGTTGCAGATCATTGTGTCATCTGCAAAGAGACATACTTTTCCTTCCAGTTCCTCTGCAATGTCACTTATAAAGACATTAAAAGGACGGTCCCAGTACTTGAACCCTGCGGTACCCCGCTAGTAACCCTCCTTTCTTCACTGTGTACTCCATTTACTACTACCCTTTGCGTCCTGCTGTCTAGCCAATTTTTTATCCAGGCTACCACCTTGGGACCCACTCCAAGGCTGGCTATCTTGTGTATTAATCCTTTCTGTGGGACTGTATCAAATGCCTTGCTAAAATCTAGGTAGGCCATGTCCAGAGCCCCTCCTGGTCTACTACTTTGGTCACCCAGTCAAAGAAATCTATTAGATTCGTCTGACATGACCTTCCATAAGTGAATCCATGCTGCCTTGGGTCCTGTGCCCCACTGGCCTCTAGGTACTCAACAGTTCTTTCCTTCGAAGTGATTCCATTATTTTCCTACCACTGAGGTCAAACTAACTTGTCTGTAGTTTCCTGCCTCTGTCCTGCTCCCACTTTTGTGAAGAGGAATCACATCTGCCCTCCTCCAGTCCTCGGGTACCACCCCATCCTCACATGATTTGTTAAAGAGAGTAGTCCAGCGATGTCACTAGTTCTACCCTTAGTTCTTTTAGAATTCTTGGGTGAATCCCATCAGGCCCCATTGCGTGAGTGATGGCCCAGTAGCTGCAGAAACTGACTTGCAGTTTTGTGTTTATGCAAGCTGAACAAATTTGCAATCAGCTGGAGACTTGACTCTGTCCAGAGGCAGGTAGGCCCTGCCTTGCAGAGTATTAATCTCTGCCCTATGAACTGCAGAATTTGTGCAGGAATGAGGACTGATTTTGTGACTGATTAGGAACCCCAAAGACTCCAGGAGCCCTTGGGTGATCTGTATATACTGTCTCGACTTGGTCTGGTGATTTGCCTACCACCAGCCAGTCATCTAGATATGGAATATTGTAACCCCTGCCTTCAAGGTGTGCCACAACTGCTGCCAGGCACTTTGTGAACACCCTTGGGGCAGAGGAAAGGCCAAAAGGCCTTTTATGGATTTTATGTTATTTTATGGATTTTATGTTATTGATTGTTATTTATTCATAGGTTGGTTTTTTTTGTTTTAAGAGAGACGGCGGGGACGTTTGCCATGCTGGGGTGGGCTCCCAGCGTGGCAGCAGGTAAAGCTGTTTGGGGGACATGGAGCCGATGGGGATTGGGCACCCTACGCCAAAACAACTTGCACACGCTTGGGTGGGCTCTCAGCGCGTGGCACCGGAAAGCTTGGGGAGGCGTGCAGCCTTGGAGCCGACGGGATTGGGCACCCCATCGGCTATAACAGTTGTTGCCACGCTGGGTGGGCTCCCAGCGTGGCACCTGGACAGCTGTTGGGGAACGTGGAGCCGACGGGTTCGGCACCCCATCGGCCATACAGTGTATGCGTGGGGGAGCGATCAGCCTGCAATATGTGTGCTTGCGCATGTGTGTGCATGGGGAGAGCTCTCCTCACTGAAGCGGAGCGCTCCCTTCAACTGTATGCCACTGCATTTTGGAGCTGTCATAAACAGCTGCAGCACTCATTGGGGAACTGGGGCCGTGCCTGCAAACACACTGACTGCATTGGAAGAGGGCTGATACACCTCCAAAACTCGAATGATGGCACTATGTTTCTTGCACTAGTGCAAGGAACATAAAATGATACATAATAAATATATGTTGGAGATTGCTGTAGGCCCCTGGCAGGTAGGGCCTCACAGCACATGCCTATGTTGCCTATGCCTTATTGTATTTTAATTACAATCATTGCAAGATTAATAGTGGAATTTTATTACACACATAGGCAACTCTATGCAATATAATTCTGCTGGTCACAATACACTCCATGGAAAAATATAGGACACATTAGAGCATTAATTAAAAACATAAAAGAGACAACTGATGATATCTTAGTCCTCTACAATGTTTAAAACAGCAAATAAGTATTTCAAATTTTAAATTGCTAACTGGATTATGAAAAATGGTCACAGAAAATGCCAGCAGAATATTGGAGGATCTACTGTAAATATTATTCTGATTTTAGTTATTGGAGAAAAATCATTCCACCTTTCTGCCTCAGAATTCTGCCCATTACTCTTCCTCTGCAATTCTATGGAATTAGGCAGAATATTTTTAATTTTGCAGATTTTCATTCCAACAAAATCTGAAAATTCAGCACAGAACTAATATAACATCAAGTCCTGTGCCTGGGAGCTGAACCCATGACAACTGACCCTGCAGTCCAGAGTGAAAGAACTACCAAATACTGTAAGTCATACACCGATATATAACTGACAATAGATCAGGGTACAGTCAATCTAGTGCTCATGTAGTCCAGATTATGAGCAAGGGTTCAGCACTAAGTGCAGACATTCCTATTATGCATTTACTTATACTATAAGCCCTATTAGATGTTTGAGATGCCTGAGATTGCATAGGTTGATGCTAGCGTGAGCATGAGGCATGATATACATGCATAAAATGACATTATTTTACACAAAATGGACGAATGAAATCAAAGACTAGAAGTGGAAAGAGCTCTGAAAATGACAGTCTGCCCTTAAAACCTTAGGACCTGCTCATTACTATTTCTCTCTTTCCTACCTCAAAAGATGCAACTCTTGACACCAGTGAACATATTCCTCATTAAAATATGCCTCATGCAGCAGAAAGCAACTCTATCATATTGTACTTTCTAACAATCAGAGTGAACCTGGACTCTAAGATGAGGAGAGAGCAGTTGCCTGTTCAATATGTCAATAACTAATAGGAAGAAAATGTGTGTGTGTGTGTGTGTGTGTGTGCGTGCGTGTGTGTGTGTGTGTGTGCCTCCCAGTTATCATTCTGCAAATTCTCAGGCTGAGTCTTTGCTCATTGGCAAAAGTAGATTTAATTACTAAAGAGCTTAATTTATATACTTTGATGGAAATCATGTGGCAAAGGTATGAAACTGGTTGTAATCAGCAGCAAGCAGATATGCACGATGCAACCTTTCCATTAAAAATGTTTTGCTTGGTTCATGTCATCCAAAGTTTTGTTCCTGAGCACAGGACAGGTAGAAAATGGCACACAATTGAGATGCAGCTACTTCATTATAGTAGTAGGAAGAAAAAGTTGTACCTGTCACCAAAAATTTACAATCAAAAGGAAAAGCCCTGAATGCAAACTTAACAAATCAGTTTTTTGGTCTGCTTTAAATCATATGTTTAAGTTAAAAGAGGCGGAGATGAGCATTTCAGGTTCAAAGACTGTGATTTCTAAAACAGGTACAGTATGAAAATGGCAATTATGTCAAATGATTGATATAATAGGCAGCAATAACATAACATTTCAGGTCAGAGTTCCTATGCAGCCATGTACAATCACCTCAGGTTTAAATGGGATGCTCTGGGTATTTTACTATACAAGCAATTTTTGTGTGTACACAATGAAATGGGCATTCCTACTGTTGGCCTGTGTGAGCAAGCCATACGCAGAGCAGGACTAAGTTTACAAGTGTTGTATAACCACATGGTGGTGGTATTCATATGGGTATTCACACAAAATGGACATCTAACAGCCCTTATAACCACTAGATCAACAAGGAGTGAGGATATACGATAGAAAAGGTATTTTGAATGTATAACGTATAGCCAGCTGTAGATGGGGAGGCAAAAGGAAGTGTGTGATGGAACACTGGAGTCCAACAATGCTGTTCCAAGTTATCTCATTGTGTAATAATTAAAGTCTACGGTCAGGATTCTAGAGACACAGATTGGACCAGTAGTAGCCTGATCTATAGCCTCATATAGATTGGGAATGTTCTAAGTGTACCAATCTAAACCAGCAGGAGAAGGAGGCCACCCACTGGAATGTGGTGCATAGTGCTAACTACTAAACCAGAGAACCTACAAAGAATCTTTCACTCACACTACTCACAGTCCAGTGATATAAAGTGCAGCATTTATTTTTACCTACATAAAGCTGCATGATGCAGGGCATATCACACATGGTGCTCTCCCACAGCCTGCCAAACTACTCAATGCCATTTGTGCATCCTCAGGTACAGGGCCATGACCAGAAGGGTATAAGAGCTGGGGCTGCAGTAGGGCCTGCACTGTCAAGGGTAAACTGCCTCTGAGGTCAGCATTAAGAATCACAGACAAACTTGCAATTTTCTCTTTGGACAGTGCTTATCCACTTGAAATTGAGGTTATCAGCAGTGGCAGCAGAGAGTCCAACTCCAGTTTCACAGGGTGGGCAGTGCTAACAAAGAAGCAAAAGGGTCCATTATTCAAAACATCTAATATTGGTGCCAGTGTCCCAGAAGTAGCAGGTACAAGTTACATTGTTCAATTCCTTGATCATGGTGCCAGCAAGTAGGACAGAGCAGTATGGACAAACTATGGATGCTCAGAAGGACTGATACATAACAATTGTGGTACAAATATTTTGTATGTCTAATGGTTATTTTATGCTTATTGGTGGAGAGGTGGGCCCACAAAATATTTTGGGGGCCCTTACAGTTATTGGCACAGCCCTGCTCATGTACCTTTCAAGGGTCTAGGTTTGTAGGACCCTGATCAGGATCTTCAACAATCTCCTGAAGGGATTACTCAAAGCAGATATAGTGGCCCTGGAGCCTCATGTAAGAGGTTGGCTTTGCATAAGCACTGCTATATTTCTTATTTTAGTTTATTTATTTATTTATTTGAGAAAATCAGAGAAGACCTTTGGACACAAGTGTTCATTTGCAAAGGTTCCACGTCAGAAGGTGACAAACAGATACACTGTACTCAGCTCTGTTGGAGCCTCATCATGTATGGACTGGTTGCACAATAGTACAATATTGAAAAATCTACAAGGGTATAAAGTAGTAGTAGTAGTAGATTTATTTTTGGGGCTCCCTTCCCCAAGGCTTAGGAACCCTTACAAAATAGACATTAACAAGCAGCACACAGAACAAATTCCAACAACAGTAAAATACATATAAATAACATTCTCTGATTCATAAATAAACCCTAACAATTCAAAACAAAATCACTCATCATATTTAGTTATTACATTCAAATCCAAAGGCTTGTTGAAAGAAAAAAATTCAATTTTCATTTAAATATCTCTAGGGAAGGAGCCTTCTGAAGGTGTCCTGGCAAGGAATTCAGAAGATAGTAGCAACCACTTCAAAGTCCAAACTCCAGACGACTTTAATCTTGCTCTGGGGACTTCCAGGAGGGCCTCCCTGCTGATCGTAGTCAAGCCTCGAGGTAATAAACACATGTACCAGTGTGTCCAGATTGTCAGGGGCATAAGGATTTAATTTGATTGATATTTTATAGATGATAAAATCCATTCCGGACAGCCGCCGATACTGCAACATCAAGTGTCGGCTCACCATCCAGAAAGATGCCATTCTCACCTTGGTGGAGGCCTCCAGTTTGGCCTGAGCCAATAAATAGCCCTAAATGCTCTCCAGAGGCCCACTCCCCACCCCTTCGACCCGGTACAACCACCAATATTTCAATCTTTACAGGGTTGAGTCCTAACCAATTTGACAACATCCATTCCAGATCTTGGACAAGCACTTATTCAGCATGTTGACTGCATCTGATCTTCCTGGTATGAAAGACAGGTAGAGCTGGGTGTCATCAACATAGCAATAAAATCCAAGACCAAACCACCTTATGACCTTGCTCTGGGGCAGCATATACACTGCAAATAACAAGGGGAGAGGACAGAACCTTGGGGCACTCCACAGGACAGGGCCACTGGGCTTGAGGAATAATTCCCCAAACCACCCTTTGGGTTCTGCCCTGGAGGAAGGACGAAACCAGTTGATGACCTGCCAGTGAGTCCAACATACTCCCTTAGCCTGTCCAGCAACACTCATTATCCACAATGTCAAACACTGATGAGAGAGGGAGGAGGATGAGAATAGATCATTTCCTTATCCCTTGCCCTGAACAGGTCATTCAGCACCTTTACTGTCTGGTCTCTGTGCTGTGCATAGCGCTAAATCCGGACAAGAGTGCACATACATCTGGCGGTCTGTGAGGGTGACTCTCAAGCTGGTCTATAACCACCTTCTAAGAACCTTCCCAAAAGGGGAGATTCGATATAGGTTGGTAGTTTGGTAGTTTGCCAAGATGTCAGGTCAAAAGATGGTTTCCTTCAACAGGGGCTTCACCAGATCCTGTTTAAGAGGCTCAGGGAAACCCTTTTGCTAAGGAACACCCAACAATTCAGCAAAAACCAGGCCCAGAGCTCCAGCGCAATCAACAAGTAATCACACTGGGCCTGGATCCAGGCTGCAGAAAGTTGGTTTCAGCCTTGAGATCACCCACAGACCTCCACCATCAACATCAGTCAGAACTCTCTCAGGAAACCGAACACACCAGTTCCCCAAGGCCCAACTCTGTTGGATGACACACCGACTGGAGAAATCCAGCCCTAACAGAGGACACCCTGTCTAAGAAGAACTGAGCAAACTCATTTGACATCATATTATAGGTTTACAATTTATATAGAGGATATATTGGGACCAAGGAGTCATCACAGGAACAATATTTGCATGCTTGCATGACAGCCTGGGGACTCATTCCATAGCTGTTGCAGGAGCATGTGAATTATGAGATGAGCACCCCATGGCACAAGGACATGTGCATGGAATGCCATTGTGTGCACTATGGTCACTTTAAAATCTAGTTCTTAGGTGTTTTCTTATCGTATCACATCCTGAAGTAATATTATTCCTAAAATACAAATAATAAGCATATGATGTGTTGCTTCAAATCAATTGTAAACAAGGGATTAGTTACTTGAAAAGTGGCATTAACAGACTGAGACTTTATGGGACCAATTCAAAAGCTCCCTAAATGGCACAAGAGGCTTGCCCCACAAAGAATGGCACAAAGCACCTTGCACCAAAAGATGCACAGGGAGCAATTCATAACTGCAGCCTGCAGCAAACACAGGCTGTGTGCGCCCAAAGGGGCTTGCATCAGCCTTTGCACCACAAAATTGACTGCAGCATGGTGCTAGGGGGCTTGTAGCAGAAGCAAGCTGCCATGTTCTCAAACTGGGATTCGCAAACCTCCCAGGGGCGAAATTCTAAGTACTCTTAGACCAGCCAGAGCTAAGGGTACTTTAAAGTGTGTCCTCTAGGAGGGTTAGAGACCTTTCATCAATCCAGATCACTCCCTGGGTGACAGGAAACATGTGCCACAGACCCCTCCAAATCTTCAATGTGTCCATATTTAAAGAAATCTCACTGTCCCTGGTGGTCTAGCGAACCCTCCCTGTCCCTAATGTGCCCATATTAAATGAACAGCACTGTCCCTGGTGATCTAGTGGACCACCATATCCCGATGTGCCTTATTTAAATAAATCTCATGGTCCCTGGTGGTCTAAGTGGACTCCTCCTATCCCTGATGCCCATATTAAAACAAATAGCACTGTCCCTAATGGTCTAGTAGACCCCACCCCTCCACCCTGGCAGGCAGTGACCAGCACCCTGATCCGTGTCCCATCCCTGAGCCAGCAACCAGCACAGCCTCCACTCCCAACCATGGCTAGTCACTGACTGAGCTGTCGATGGCACAGTACTGTATACAGTACGCACTCATTGATTGAACTGTCAGTCAATGAGCACGTACTGTATACTGTATGTGCTCATTGACAACTTAGTTGGCAGATGGCTGTGGTGGGGATCAGAGGGCTGTTCCAGTCGCCTACTCAGGGATGGGATGGGAGGGCAGGGTAGGGCAGTGCCTGCTGGGATGGGGCCCACTAGGCCACCAGGGACAATGCTATTCATTTTAATATGGGCACATCAGGGATAGGGAGGGGTCCACTGAACACCAAGGAACATGTATAAATATTTATGAGGGACATCGAGAATCAGGGGACTGCTAGACAACAGTCAGTCCATGGTGCAGCTGCTTCCTGACCACACCACAGCTTGTGGCACACCTGGAAGATGCATTGTCTGTTAGGTGCATGGCCACAGTTGCCAGTTGCTGCATGACTTGCCACCTGGACCCTACCCAATAATGAATCGGACACAGGGTCCCTGGTGCACCAGCAATGAATGCAGGCTGCCACTGGCGCAGCTTGCACTGATGTTTGTGAATTGAGCTCATATGTTTCAAAATATTTAGGTCATAAAATGTGGTTATAATGGAAACTATTGGATTTTGGATTTTCCCATATACTGAAAAACTGGTTAATAATCTGATTTATGCAATAGGCATGGACAAAATCCTATGAGATAAATCTGAGCTACTATGGGATAAATTCAAATGTTACATTTATCCACGTATTAGAAAATGGGTAAAGTAAATCACCCTTCTGATTGGCTGAGACACTTCTATTGCTGGGCATCTATCAGACAACAGATGCCCAGCTATTAAAAGTACCAGTCCAGCCAACCCCATCACCAGAATCCTGCCAGCGACACTTCTCTAATTGGCTAACACTCCCCTCTTACCTTTTCAAATGTCCGCCATTATTTTGTCTCGCTTAAGCGAGACATACTGATCCCAATGCTGACCGAATCCAGAATGAAATTAGAAACAGCTCTTTAAAAACAGAAAGAAAGCTACCAGGAAAAAGCACACTCCTGTTCTTATGTGCGGTTAGGGAGAGAGAGAAGAAGAAGAATTGTTTCCCTAACTGCACCACTCTCCGATCGCACTCGGCCACCCCTCCTCCTGATGGCAGATCAGCTGTGTTTACTGCTGTTTTGCAGCCCGCAGAATCCTGCTCTGTAGTACCTTGAGATTCATTGGCAAAGCCAGGGAGCTTCAGACCAGGTTGCAGATTCAGGCTGCCAACGCTTCTATTGTGCCATATGTAATTTTTTTTAAGTCTTTTCTGTATTCAAACAGCAGCGGTAGCACGTCGCGTGCTTACCGCTCATCCTCCATCATCCCGCTTGCCTTAACAGCAGCAACGAGCAATCCGTTTGACAAAAGTAAGACACGAGTGTTTTTAAGATAAAGATGAAATTGCTCCATGTATGGTACCTTGTTGGTAGCAGAGTTACCTCGCTCACATCTCTGGATCCCTGACATGCTAAACTGCATCCGACCACAAACTGCCATGCCTGATCTGCTGTAACTTACCAAGTTCTTGACCCCCAAACTGCTTCTATTCTGCTTGATGTCCCCATCCCGTATATAAAACCGCAAGTAAGTGTGTGTGTGGTGGGGAGGGCATGACAACCAGGTCCCAAGGCATAATATAGAGGCTTGTTAGCTCAAAGTCCCTAGCCTAAAACACATAACCACACACATTCTGGCAGCTGAGGAACTATTTTATTACAAAGATTATTTTAAACACATTTTTATCAACATTTTTAATTAAACTTTTTTTTTTTTTTACAGTGCCCATTTTCTAGGGTGCAATAATGCCTCCAGGGTGGGCGGTATTGGGCAATACCAGACCTTCCAGGGGCTATAAGGCCCTCCGCCTGTGGCGTCGGGCCTCATTACGCCCCTGGGCAGTCCAGTATTGCCTATCACCACCAATTCTGTCGGGTATTATTGCTTACGAGACGATCATCACAGATTTATTCACATAGTAGATATGTCACAATCACTCTGGAACTCATTTAGAATGTTCAGACTCAGTACCAGTACTAACTATATTCAAATGCAAATAACTTTAAAATGAAAAAGATAGCATAGTGTTATGAGCATGAAAGTTGTGCAGCACAAAATTATCTACAAAATGAGTGGTATTTCCTTTATAGATACCTAAAGATTTTTGATAATTAGCAAAACACAACAGAAAATTCATATTTTTTTCATTTTGTCCGCAAACAAATGTAAATAACTTTAAAATGAATAATGATAGCATGGTACTGTGAGTACAAAGTTTATTTGGCACAGAAATATCTACAAAATGAGTGGTGTTTCATTTATAGATACTTTTAGTTTTTCAAAATTAGCAAAACAGCAAAAATTAAATTTTGTGCACTGTTTCATCAAACAAATGCAAATAACATAAAAACAAAAATAGATAGTATGGTACCTTGAGCACAAAAGTTGTTCAGCATAAAAATATCTACAAAATGAGAGTGTTTTGTTTCTAGATTCTTTTAGATTTTCTATAATCAGCAAAAATGGCAGAAAATTCCATTTTATTCACTTTTTGACTAACAAATGCCCCTACAAAAGCAAAAGCAAAACAAAAGAATTGCATAAATGGAATATGCAGTGGAAAACTCCTGTAATAAATGATTTATCTGCACTCAAGCAGTTTGACCTGGACACCACACTCGTGGCTACGCCACTAGTGAGGTTACCCAAGGTCAAACTGCTCTTGTGCAGATAAATCATTTATTGCAATTGCTTCCATTGTACATCCCTGTTTATTAAGGCCAGTGATTGTGCAACACAGAAGCAAGTCAAGTATTTAAAATGCATATGAATCTATTCTGCTTCAACGCCACTCCCCTCCTACCCTTAAGCTCCTCCTCCTGGGGCTGTGTGGGTGGCTGTTTGTGCTTGTCTATGTCTGTAGGTTAGTTTTGTTCATTTACATGTTTTCTGTTGGAATACCTGTGCCATTCTTGCACACAACATTGGTGAAAGTCTCCTGGACTGAATTTCTGCAAATCGCCATCATCAGGTATCAGCTTTTTAATTTTAAATCAACTTTCTTGAAGCCTCCCCAAGGAAACATATGCCTTACAACTAGTCTTACAAACATGGTGATGCTGGGTCCTGCAACTGAATCAACATTTCAACATTCTCATCTGACCACTCTTAAAGCAACTGCACTTGTGGACTTTAAAGAACAAAGGAATTTTAACACATTTTGTGACCGAATCAATATTTTTGTCTGACCTTTTCCAAAGGTATTGTACTTGTCTCTGAGGACTTTGAAGATCAAAGGAAACATACAGACAAAAGTTTCACATTGCATATGCCTACTGTCGACCTACTCCCAAGGTATTGTACTTATCTCTGAGGACTTTGAAGAACAAAGGAAACATATAGACAAAAGTTTTACACATTGCATATGCCCAGGCCACAGTTTATCACCTTTCAGGAACTTTAACATATTATGTGATCCTGGATCTCAACAGTACTATAATACTTCTCTTAAACCCTCTGGCACCAAACCCTCCCAGTCTTTTTTTCATTTTCTCTGTACTTAGCCATAGTGCTAGCTATCCACCTTAGCCCACTAAAATCCTTACCCCACCACCCTCCTATTGCTCGCCACCCCCGACTGCCTAGCCCACACTACTTCTCGACTCTCTCCTGCCTCACTAAAAAAATGCTTTGGCTTAGTCCCCACCACCTGTTCCTGCTCACCCTCACCCTCCTTTTCCCTTTATGCCAACTCCCTCCGCCTACCCTACCCTCCACCTACTCTCACCTTTCTATACTACTACCGAAACATTGTACCATGGCTTTTACTCTGAAAGTCTTAAACAAACATCACCCAATTAATACCTGGGTAAAGAGCCATATTTCCTAATTGGAAACTGCCACATCATTATAACTCACTAACGATCACCTCTACTGGGACTCCAGAAGACAATCCAAGCATCTTAAAAGTACAAGCAGAAACTCACTCCAACCTATTATAGTTCTGGTGGCATCGCTGAAACTCCTGCTCCTCCTACTTTTAATATCTGGTGGGATACACCCAAACCCTGGTCCTGTTGCACTGAAGCCGACAAAAACAGGGAAAGTTGGTAGTGGTCTCTCCATTATCACTCTAAATATCTGCAGCCTCCTTCCCAAATTGGCATCACTTCAAACTCTCGCTGGACAAAAACCCTGATATACTCAGCCATTGTGGAAACCTGGCTATCTCCCAGCACCCGGATCATCGCGGTCTCGCCAGAAGGCTACAATCTTTTCAGACTCGACGGGGCAAGCAAGAAGGTGGGGGCTATGTTATCTACATAAGGACAACCTCTCCTGTCAATGCGGCAGCTTCACCCCCACAAATACGTAGATGCAACTCTCTCCTATCAAACTGCTTCTTGGTGCACAAAACAAAGTTCTCACAGTGGCCACAGTCTATATCCTCCAAAAGACCACCATGCCAGTATTAGTCTGTACTTTATTTGTTAGTCTGCAGCCCTCTGAAAATGAGCTCCTCCTCCTCGGAGTTTCAACATAAACTGGCCCCTCTGACACTGGCTCTTACAAAGATGACATCCTAGCAGCAAACCTGACTCAGATGGTAACCTCCCCACCCGGAAAAATTACAAAACTGGTACAAGCACCCTTATTGACTGGGTTCTCACAAATCACACTGACGGATAAAAACATTAAAGTCCTCCTGACTCCCTCAGTGACCACTCCCCAGTGTCCTGTACCTGGTCTAATAAATTTCTCAAGCCACCCCCAAAGTTATAACAAGCAGAGTATTGCCTTATGGGAATCTTATCAAGTTGAAAACCCATCTCCACAACAGGACTGGGCGCCAATCCTTGAATCAACTGATATTAATCACCGCACTAGAATACTTCATTAAATCTTTCAACTCTACATGCCACTTATACGCCCAGTAAAAACGTAAAATCAAAGCGCTATCAAATCCATGGATTACTGCCAAACCACTTGCCGAGCTCAAGGTTTGGGACCACCTCTGGGCAGTTGCCAGAGACACAGGCTCACCTCATGATACCCTAAAATACAAGCAGGCATGAAATAGATGTACCTCACAAATTAGGCAAATGAAGGCGCCTATTTCAAAATGCCCTTGAATCTACCTGGGGTGATGGAAGAGCTTTTGGGACAACATCCGAAACATAATGGATAAACAATCAAAATCATCACCTACCATTATGAAAGTTGATGGATCCACCACTCTTGACCCAAAGTCTATTGCAGATGCGCTTAATAAGACATTCACAGACCTTAGTGGGGTTCCCCCAGATTTCTTCTCGGACTTACCTGTGCCTTAGCCTAGTATCACAAACACCCTGACAAACCACAATTTTACTTCAAGAAAATCAAAGTGCAACGGCACAAGTACACAAGAAAGGCCTGTTCCAACTCCAGAACAAGTAGTGACACACTAGATCTAAAAATCCTGTCTCTCACCCTAGATGAAGTAATTCACCCTTGCAAAAATTCTTAATCTGTCACTTTGCCAAAGTCAATTTCCCAACAAATGGAAATCTGCCATAGTTCGCCAGTGCACAAAGGGGGACAAAATCTCAACAGAAACTATAGGCCAATATCAATACTCCTCCCTCTCCAAAGCACTTGAGCGAATAGTGGCAGACCAACTCTCTGATTACCTGGACAAATACAATCTACTCTGTAATCAACAGCACGGCTTTAGGAAAGGACATAGTACAACAACAGCCTTACTTGATTTCTCTGGAGAGTCCACTCAGCCCTGGACAAAGGGTGCCAAACAGGTGCAGTCTTTATCGATCTTACAAAAGCTTTCGACACAGTCCATCATGGCCTACTTACCTCCCTACTTTCTAGCCTAGGCCTGGCTGAAGGTCCTTGTGCTTGGGTAAAAGTTACCTGTCCAATCGGTCACAGGCTGTAAAAATCTCTAATGAACTCTCCGACTTCAAACCAGTTCTCTCGGGTGTACCACAGGGATCAATTCTTGGACCTCCTCTTTAGCCTGTTCCTTAACTCCCTCCCAGATATCTGCCAGGAGAAAATAATCTTATCGCTGATGATGCTGTAATTCTCTCTCCCACAAGGATCCAAACTCCCTAAGAAAAAGCCTGCAACTTGCTTTCTCTAGTGTTGAAAGGTGGTTCCTGGATAGTAAACTTGTGCTAAACCACAATAAAACAAAAGCCATGCTCTTCTCCAATCACCAAAACAAAAATAGGCATACTCCACTCACCATACAAACCTCTGCGGAATTACACTGGACCAAGTAAATACTTTCAAATACCTTGGCATCATTTTGACCAAGGGCTCACCTTTGCAACCCACATTACTGCGAAAACAGTGAACAACGCCTTGGAATACTATTCCGTAACTGTCAATTTCTAAATCAAGCGGCATTAAGAATAGCTATACAGAGTTCCATAATCTCAATCATTGATTATGGCCTTATTATTATGGCTCAGCTACCTCCACTGCTCTAAGGTGTATCTCAGTCACTCTAAATAAGGCCTGCCGGCTCCTCACGGGGTTCAAAGACTGACTCACATGTGTGATCTGTACTATGAATCAGGCTGGTTGAACCTATCAAATCATCTTATTTATCTCACCTGCACAATGGCAAAAAATCTATCTTGGGACTGACTCCATTATGTATTCAAAACCTACTCCAACTGAATCCTGGCTCATGACCCTCCACCAGATCTGAACGCCAACCTTTCCTGGTTCGAGATGCCGGACTGCACAGGGACAAAGATCTTTAGCATACAGGGCCCGACATGGTTCAATGCGCTAGTCCACCTACTCTATCCTCAACCTCGCTTAAGCTTTCAAATCCATGCTCTATGCCCACCTCACCACCACTAGCAACTGTGATTGCGCTAGGTAAAGACTACTACTCCTCATGTCCATCCTCACATCTGAGGCCTCTTCCTCCCTGACTAATGAACCCTCTGGTACCTCTACTACTTCCTGTCTCCCACCCAAACTCACCCCCTTTTTCCTGTCCCTCTCACTTACTCTCACTCACCACCTTTCCCTCCTCTCTAGCCTCCTTTGGCGCCTAATGATCACCCTCTCCTGGAAGTTTCCTTAACCTCAAATTGTCTACTCGCTTGAACCTGTTATAGCTTGTTTTTCTATGAAACTTAAAACGTTACTGCCTTAAACTGTTAATAGCAAATTTATGATGTAACTTTCCTGTCTGGTTTTACCTGTAATGTGTATCGTGCTTTGTTAAATGTTCTTTGTGACGTGGAACCTTTGTAAAGAGCCCTGGCTCAAAGGTATTAATTCCTAGACTAATAAACTAAACTAAACTAAACTCTAACATACAAATGTGATCATAACCTCATATAGGACCTAAGATCTACACATTTTACTAATGTAGTCATTAAAGCAGCAGTATTTGTTAGTCACCAGATAGTTTTTCAGCAATCTGTTTTTCTGGCAAAACATCATTATACCCATTTTTAGTTCCATTTTCTTTCATTCCTGAACTGAGATACATGATTTTAAAGTTCCTGCTCCCATGCCATACCTGATGTAAAAAAAATAAACAATTATCTTGGTGTCATGCTGTGCTGTTTACCACCAAAAACATGTGATAGGACTATCCTAATACATCCACAGTGTGAAATCTAGTATTTATAATCAACAGGTATCTTCAACGAAAGACATTTTAAAATTGCAAATGGCAGTCATTTTTAATGACATGAGTCACTAATTACAAAATTACCTATAAAAGCTGTTTTAAAAATATCGAGAAAATAAAAACACTGAGGCCCAGACTTTCAAAGGGTTGCACATGGCTAGCGGTGTTCCGCCATGCACAACTCGATGCGCCCGATTGCAATATTTAAAAGGGAAAAGTGCACCGCACAAATCCCGATGCGCCAGGTGCATCAGTAATGTATGCAGGCACAGGTGGAGGCGTGCCCATGCATAAACTGCACAGCCCAATATTCAGCCCGGCGTGCAGAGTTATGCAGGCGCAACCTCATTCGCGCCTGCACAAAGTTACGCCCGAAAACCAGGAACAAGTCAAGGGCCACCCACAGGTGAGCTGCCACATTGCAGGGTGCAACAGCAGCTGCCACCCGTGGGTAGCCATCAGCTGTTCCGCTACACCTGGCAGCGCCTCCCATGCCCGACCGTGGGCATCAGACATCACCCCGAGTCCAATATCCCTGGTGGTCCAGTGGACTGCGATTAGCTCAGTCACGGGCATCAGTATTCCCCAAAGTCCAATATCCCTGGTGGTCCACTAGATCACCAGGATTTCTGACAGGGAGGTGAGAATGCCGCCCTGATCGGGCTCTGTGCAGTCACTGGACCACCAGGATATTGGACTTTGGAAGTAAAATACCGCCCGCAATTGGGGCTGTCGCGATCACTGGACCACCAGGGATAAGGGACGTTCTTTGTCCCTTACAGGGCGTCCTCGCGATCGGGCTGCAGGGGCATCGGTCCCGATGGCTGCTGCCTGGCAGGCGCCAGGTGCAAGTCGTCGGGATGGCGCACCTGCATGCTAGTGGCATGCAAATGGGGCGTAATCAGATGCAAATGACCCCCATGCCCCTTGCATAAATTATGGCCCCATTTGCATGTCACCCTTTGAATAGCAGAGGTGCTGTGCATGGTGCAATGGCACTTGCACTAGCGCATCTCAATGCTCCACTCTGACCACTTGCACTGGTGCAGTTCCACTGTGCCATGCACAGTGAGTGGCCAGGTGTGATATTCAAGCAGTTGCGCCATAGCGCAATTGCATTGAATATCGCCTGGCTTTCACCCTGCGCAACAAATTTGAGTAGCACAGGCTTGCACCACAGAATGGCACAGTCTGAATATCTGGGCTTGAGGGTAAATTTAAAGCTATCAGAAATACATTTTGCAAAAAAATTTCAAGATGAAATGTGTTGCCGACTAACAAATTCTGCTGCTTTAACACCGGGGCAAGTGGTATCACAACTCCTGCTACCATACTTGCACTGTGCAAAAATAGTTTTGTACTACTCTTGACCATTGTAGATTAGAAAATAATTTGGTTTTATATGGTGCCTTTTATACAAACTTCCTCTCAAGGTACTGTACATTGCAAAGCAATGTGTTAGATACTGGTAACATGTTAAACATAATAACTATTAATTAAGGTCAGAAGTAAATCTAAGTCCATCAAGTCTGCCCACCCCAGCTCATAAGAATGGAAAACAAGTATGCTGTTCAAAAGGACTAATTTAGAAGGATTTTTTACCCTCCATACTACTCATGGTAAACTGTACTGACTGTAATTCCCTCGGTAAGCAGAAATGTGTCCACCCAGGCCTACCTTAAATGTTTGTACTGTTTTAGTAATGCAATGACTTTGTGCAGACAAACTTGGCAGCCACTCAGGCACTTAACAGCGATAAGGTAACATGCACTGTTTACAAGATAGCACTATATGTTGTATTGATCTGTATTTATCAGCTAAGGTTGGTATAAACAGAGTCAGATAAATCCTGTTATCTCAACCTTCAGGTAGACATGCATGAACATAACCATTTATTCCCATTTATTGCATGGAAAGAAATGTTTATTTCTGTATTTGTATTGTATGTTCTTATTGGTCTCAATTTTGCACCACTCATAAGTAAACAGTATCGAAGTACTCATGAAAATAAATCTAATTATACTATTAGGAAAGTGTAATAATCCCTATATATTACAAAAGTTGGGTCAACTTCTCCAGTTAAAGCGGAACAGAAAAATTATCAAATCAGTTTCTAATAAACAATTGTGACATAAGAAATAAAATAACATTAACCTGGTAAATTAATTGTGGTATCATAAACAAAATAAAACCAAACTGTCAAATCAATTGTGACATCATTAATAAAAAAAGTTTTAAACATTCTCACTTCAGTTTTACATCCATACTTTGACAAAAATACATTCTCACCATTTTGGTGTTGCCTCTAACAAAGATAAAAACACATCGGTTGTGGACTAATTCTGGTAAACTAAAATACTTACTGCATGATCTTTCATATCTCCTGAGACCTCCCACTGCTGCAGTTCACAGAGCTGAAGAAATGGATCAAAACCAGAGCCATAAATGCAATAAGAGCTTGCATTTCAGCTGGAACATCCCAGATTAAAAAATAAAAAGATTTAGAATGTAAACATTATGATATAACTGTGTCATAGAAACATAGAAACACAGACAATGATGACAGAAAAGGCCAACGGTCCATTCAGCCTGCCTGAGTTCTCTATTTAACCCTGTGACTCATTGTCCCTCCAGGGTCTTAGCCCACCCCATTCTTTCCCCATTCCCTCCAGCTGCCACTTCTGCTTGGGTTGTTTTCTGATATTGGAGTTGGCATCCCTGCCTTGTGGGCTAAACAAGGTTGAGGAGCCTGGGTTCATTAAACTCCTGATTGAGGGGAGGGTTTCAAAGATAGGTTTAAATAGTATGGTGCCTCCACTTAGAAAAAAATTAAGTGGGCCCGATGTAACTATAATACTAAACCCCCTCAGGATGCAGTACCTTCTACCTCCCTGAAGGATTAACCCACTGATGAATGAAGTTAGTGCAATAACTGTCTCCACAAGGTATGCAACTTAATGCTTTAAAAGAATATGCACTCTGACAGTAATCGCAAGCAAAAGTAAATAAGGGCTTTATCAGAGTCATGGCAAGGCTCTTAGGGAAAATGGTTAAACAATGAGGTAGCTATGTGTAGTCTATCACTGGTTTTCAGTGCCTGTCCAGGCCCAGCCTACAGTAACACATGCTGCCTTTCTTTGCTCATCTAGGCACTGCCAAAACAAATAATACATCCAGGCTGTGCTTCCAGTGCCCTTGAGGCTCAGCCCAAAATATGGCGTCCTGCCCATGCACAGTAACTGCTTTGCCCTGCCCTACTCTATTGCTGGGCACTACCCTCCACTGTTACCAATGCATAAACTCTTAGTTTTATTTATTGAAAACTTCAGGAGATTACTTTTGAACACAAGGTGCTCATTTGTAAAGATTCCACGTCAAATACATTGTCACAAAAACATTACAATTAGAAGAATAAGCAGTTCCAGAGGCAATGCAGCTAAGCCAGGCTCAAAACAAGTAAGACAGATTAATTACATACAGTTTTCACTGTTTCAGACCCTATTTCAGAGGTCAAAACTGGACAGCCCAATGTTGTTGTTACTTAGGAGCTCCCAATATTTCACTGGGTACCCAGCCATGGAAACAGTGTAGACCCAATGTTGTTGTACAGTGTTGGCTGGTGGGGTGTACTTGAACAAATTAAGCAGAGAGAGCAGGGGGACCTCAGCTGAAAATGACACGATAAAATGTGATGCTTTTTCCTGACCTATGGAGGTGGTCACCTTGTTGTGGTGGTCAGGCTTGATCATAATTGAGCTGGATGATGAGACTAAGAACCCACTCAACAATTTATAACAAGTAAGATTATTGGAGTTATTTGAAAAATTGTAGGCTTTAAAGCAGCAGAGTGGTAGGGGGCACTGGTACCTTAACAATATGCTTTTGTTTGGTCACACATCAGGTGCCTCCCACAAATTTTACTAAGATGAATTGTAAGTGCAGGGGTTGAACTTACTAAACACTTTATACAGATTTGAATGCAGGAGAATTGTGGCCTTCTTGTAACTGGTGCGCCCAAGTAAACACCTGTATGCCTGTTATTGGCCAGAGCACACACATAAGTAATAAAGCTGGAGAGTGGTTTACTCACAAGACAGAGAGAAATCAGGGCCCTCAACTCAGAATGGCAAGATTAAAGTGTGATGCTTTTACCTTATCTGACCGTTGGAGGGGATCTGTTCAAATCAGCCCAACAGAAAGAGATGCACTCTGGAAAAAGGCTCGGAAACCTAGAATTCCATCGAATTGAGCATCCATTAGAGCCTCTAGGAACCATTACACAAAACTAATAAGCTGCAAAAGCAAATTATTACCAAAAAGTCTTTGGATTCCTCTACTAAAGACGCGAATAAATTTTGAAGTCCCAAGAAAAGTACAAGGCCACAACCCTCCTGCTAAGATCTCCACTGGTGATACTACAACCACCTGCTAAAGGATATCCTTAACCTCTTAAATAATCATTTTGCTACAGTGGGTTTTGCCTTTGACTCCTCCCTGCAAGTTCACTACACTCCACCCTCCTTAACTCGGATTCCATGCATCCCTCAATTAGGACCCTTTCCATGCAAGTTCTTTTCAGTTTCAGTCCAGTTACCTTTAAACGGGCGGAAAACCTGTTGTTAGCTCCTGATGTAAATAAAAGTGCTGGGCAGATCAAATTGACCCTTATTTCCTGAAGCTTGGATACCATGTACTAACTGCCCCTATCACGCACCTCTTCAATAAATCACTCTCGGAAGAGGCCCTCCCTCATAAGTGGAAAATTGCACATGTTGTGCTTTTCAGATCCGGTGACCCAAGTAACCTGAACAATTATGGGCCCATTTCCTATTGCCAACCCTCTCAAAAGTATTGGAAAAATAGTTAACTCCCAAATTAGAGAATATATAGAGACACATAATATGCTTAACCCCTGCAATCAGGTTTCAGACCTAAACATAGCACCATAACCACACTAGCCAAGGTTACCAATGATTGGCAAACAGCACTAGATGCCAAGAACCATATCTGTGCTTTACTCTTAGATTTAAGTAAAGCATTTGATCTGAGTTAACCACAAACTCCTCCTACATATGCTGTGGAACATTGGACTAAATAACATCTCCCACAAGTGATTTACCTCCTACCTAATAGCGGACAGCAACAGATTAAAGCACAGTGTGAACTTTCCCCTCTTAAGACTTTATTGAGGAGGAGTTCCTCAGAGGTCCATTTTCAGGCCCCTATTCGTGATCTATATCAACGACATCGGCCTTAATATTGCTTCAGCAAACAAACATCTCTTCATGGACAATACTGTACTGTACTGCACGCAGCAAGCCTTCCAATGTGGCCTGCTCTGACCTCCAACAAGAATTCCACCTGCTGCAACATAATCTACTATAACTGAAGTTGCTACAAAATGGGAAAAACTAAAATCATGCAATTGGTTATGGAAAGGATAGAAATAGTCCCAGAGGGAGAAGGGGAAACATAAATGCTAAGCAAATGGGGAGATGCAACATATTGCAGACATGAAGGAGGAGAGCATGATTGGAGAGAAACTGGGAGACAAGGAGGTGGAGATGAGCCCCCTTCAGCAGGGGATCAGTACCAAGGATGGGGCCCTAGCTAAAGGGGACCTACAGAGAGCCTCTGGAGGCAGGGGTACTATTACAAGGGGGAGGATGGTGGTGTGGGAAGGAAACCATCAGGGCCAGGATAAATGGTTCGGATAGAGAGGGTTAAAGGGACACCTATTCAGAGGGGTTTGAGATAAGTGGGCAAAAACAGTGAGGCAGAATTGGGAGGGTGACAAGGGGTCTCTAATAAGGCAGGAAGACTCCCATGGAATTGAGATCATGAATAAAGGGGGGAAGGGGGGCTGAGAGGGCATAGTGGGAGGTAACCATAAGGATGATGGCGGTGTTAAGGTTCTGTTATTGGGAGACTTCGATGATTAGGGGTATCCATTGGGAGGGACGGGGGGTGGATGTCATAGCCAGGTGAAGGTAGTGAGTATCTCTGGGCTGACAGTGCACAGAGCAAAGTTCATGGTGTATGAAATGGTTAGGGATTGTGGAGGGAAACCGGATTTCTGGTGCATTTGGGAACTAACGATCTAGAGGAAGAAGCTTTGGAAATCCAAGCAAGGTTCCAAGAACTTGCCAGAGTCTGTCGGGATAATGGATGCAACATTTTCTTTCGGAGATATTGCCGTACCAAAGGCCTCAGTGGAGAAAATGGAGCTCACAGAGGTTAATGACTGGCTCAGGAAGTGGGGTGAAGAGAGTGGGTTGGGGTGTAAGGGAACAGGAATGGAGTTTGGGAGGATAAGGGACTATATGCCAAGGACAGACTTCATCTTGCCCCATTAGGAAGGAAGTCCTTAAACAGGGATGGCTGACTACATTCAAGAAAGGTGGGGTTTAAACTTCTGGGGAGGGATAAGGGAGGGCTGACCAGAAGCCCTCTCCCTACAGATGAGGGAATAGCCTTCAAGCCGAAAGGGGGAGGGGTAAACAGACTGGGGGTGGAGGTTTCAGGAGGAGCAGAGGGAGGATGGCATAAGGAATCTGGGTGGGGTCTACAAAGAGGAACAGGGATAAGGGTGGGGTTGGTGTTAGTAAATGCCAGGAGCTTGGGAAACAAGTTGCCAGAGTTCCAGGCCATGCTGTCTGGGGCATGTGGCGGCGGTCACGGAGACGTGGCCAACAAAAACCATGACTGGGACCTAAACGTATGGGGGACACTATGCTTAGGAAGGATAGAAAGAAGGGCAGAGGGGTGAAGTGGCTATGTTCATTACAGATGACATAGAAATTGCTAGGTAGAAGAGGCAGAGGGAAACGTGGAGGCCTTATGGGTCACCTTATGATCCCCAGCAGGAGATAAGGTCAAGCTGGGTGTAGTATAGGCCCCGGGATGAGTGATGTTCTAGAGGATGGTTTGCTGGACAACATCGTTGCCCAGTGTGGACCAAAAGGGGAAGGAGGGTGTTGATGGGGACCCATATGCCAGGTACAAACTGGGAACCATGTCCTCAAGGTGGCCAAGGAACCCGAGGCTGCTGGACTTCCAGGATGTGTTCTTAACACAGCATGTGATGGAGCCCACAAGGAGGGGCATGTCCTGGACGTGGTTCTGGCAGATGGGGATCTGGTAAGGGACATGGTTGTACAGGACCCCTGACTGAGAGCGACCACATACTGTCTGGCTTCAAATAAGCATGGGGGAGGGGGATCTAGGACACTGGCAGTGGACTTCAGGGGCAGACCTTATGGGCATGGGAAATATTCTCAAGGATCACTTGAAGGGATTACATCAATGACAAGTGTGGAAAGGAGATGGGAGGTCATAAAACGGGACTTCATGAGGCAGTCAGGATCTGCGCTAATTGAAACGTGGGGGAGCAAGGTCACATAACCATGCTGGTGGTCCAGTGAGGTACAGGTAGCAGTCAGAGAAAAGAAGGCGGCCTACAAAAATATAAACAACAAGAGGGGATAGGGATAAGGAAATGTACCATCTTGCGTCTAGAAAAGTAACTCAGATGGTGAGGGAGCAAAGTCCAGTAAGAGCAGCGGTTGGCACAGGATACATGGAGGAAAAGGGATTCTTCCAGTACATTGGGAGTGGAGAAAACTAAGGGCCATCTCAGCAGATTGAGATCAGAAGGAGGGTGGGTGGAAGGCAAGGGACCAGGCAGAGGTATTTAACGAGTACTTTGCCTCATGCTCACTAGGGAGGAGGAGGATGGGATATCTACAAAGCAAGGCATGAAGGGATAGAAGCAGCAGTAAGTGGGATCAGGGAGCAACAGAAAAGGAGCAAGAGGGAGGGAGAGGCACCCAGGGTGTCACATCTGGGTAAGGATAAAAGGCCAGTAAGGTGGAGGGGATGGATGATGCTATCTCCGCCAAAGGTGTGGTTAGCCCTCAAGGCCCTAAAGAAAGACAAATCTCCTGGGCGGATGGCATTCATCCGAGAGTACTATAGGAATTGGCGGACATACTGGCTGCACCCTGGCGGAGCCTCTTCAACAGGTCACTTAAGACAGGGAGGGTACCTAGGATTGGGCGAAGAGCACATGTGGTGCCAATCCATAAAGGGGTCGAGGGAAGTACCAGATAACTATAGACCCATCAATTTGACCTCGTGGTGGGAAAATTAATGGAGAGTATACTAAAGGAACGATTGGGGGTGTACTTGGAGGAGGTGGGAGGTCTGGATAGTCGGCAACATGGGTTTGTGCTAGTAGATCATGTCAAACCAACCTTGTAGAGTTCTACTAATGGGTAACATCATAACTGGACAGGGAAAGCCTGTGGATGTATTATTCTTGGACTTCAGCAAGGCGTTGACTCTGTCCCCACAATGGTCTGGTGGAGAAACTGATGGGGTTAGGAGTAGGCCCTTTGATGGTCAGATGGACTGAAAACTGGCTAGCTGGATGCACCCAGAGAGTAGTGGTCCGTGGGAGCTCTCGAACCCTAGAGAGGTTGGCAGTGGGGTACCACAGGGCTCGGTCCTGGGTCCGATCCTGTTTAATGCATACATATCGGACATCAGGGAGGGTATAGGGTGTGAAATGAGTCTCTTCGTGGATGACTCCAAGATGGGAGCAGTAGTTAAGGGAGAAGAGGGGAGGTTGGCCTGCAAGGGACCTGGACACCCTGGAAAGCTGGGCTCACACATGGAAATTAAATTCAATATCACCAAGTGCAAGGTGTTGCATCTTGGTTGGGGGAACCCTAAACACAGGTACACCCTGGGAGGGAGGCACTGGAGGCCTCAATAGGGAAAAGACCTAGGGGTCATGGTGGATGCATGTACGAATAACTCTGAGCAGTGCAGGAGAGCGGCTAGCAAGGCAAACAGGATGTTGGGATGCATCGTAAGGGGATCACCTCAGGAGCAAGGAAGTGATTCTGCCACTGTACAATGGACTGGTTAGACCACACCTTGAGTACTGTGTATAGTACTGGAGACCACACTTGAAGAGGGACATACAGCTCCTGGAGAGGGTACAGAGGAGGGCAACAAAGATGATATGAGGGCTAGGGATTTGACATATGAGACTTGAGGAAGGCTCTGCCTGTTTTCATTGGAGGAGAGGAGAGACAGGGGAGACATGATTGAGATCTTCAAGTACCTCAAGGGAATAAATAGGGTAAACATGGAGGGATGTTTAGACTAAAGCAGGAAGGTATCACCAGAGGGCATGGTTTGAAGTTGGAAGGTGGAAGGGTGGGGGCGGGAAGAGGAGGTTTTTCACTGAGAGGGTGGTGGACCCTTGGAATGCACTGCCTGGCGAGCTGGTTCAGAGATCCACAGTGGAGGCTTCAAGAGAGGGTGGGACAGACACAGAAAGTGGATGTATCAGATGATGGCCTGTCCGGGGGTGGGGATGGATGATAGGGGTTTCTGGAGCACAAGGGATGGGAGGACCCTCGGCACCCAACTAAGGATCTAAGGTTGAGCAGACTCGATGAGACCGTAAGGCCTAATCTGCTGGCAAATAGTATGTTAGTATGCCTTTCCTCCAAGCTAATTCAGCTGCTTCTCATTTCCCAGGAACTAGGCCTCAAATCATAACCCTCCTCGAGGAACCATTAGAGTCAGTAGAGAAATTTAAATACCTCAGATTTTGGATCAACACTAGGGTCTCTTTCACCTATCACATCAATGAGCTTGCCAAAAGCTCAGACAAAGACTGTGCATATTCTGTCATATCAAGCATCTACTTACCTCGAGCCAAAGCAAGACTAGTCCAAACAACTTTTCTTCCTCTCCTGGATTATGCAGATCTTCTTTATAGCCACTGATCTGTCTCTTCCTTATCTAAATTGGACTCCCTGTATCATAGGGCCCTCAGATTTATCACTAACGTGTCATATAATACACACCACTGCTCCCTATATGATCAACTCGACTGGCTGTCACTAAAACAAGGAGATTGAAAATGCAGTATTGTGGACCTACAGAGCTATAACAGGCAAGCTACCCAATTATGTATCCAGACTCCTAGTTTGCTCCTTGGGAATCTATTCCTCAGAAGGCATTCTTACATCACATTGGATGCTCCCAGGGTCAGAACTCAGTATGGTACTTCCTCCCTAAGCTACTCTCTCCTCCATTTGGAACTCTATCCAAAATCCTCAAGCTAATGCAAATAGTTAACAAGACTACCTTCAAAATGCTACTTCGTCACCTACTGGATGAAACCTGCAATTGCTTCCCAAGCTCTAGATCCTTCTTCTGAGCTCTCAATACCATGCCTTTAGTATTATTTCTAGAAGGCCAGGCATAGCTGCCCTTCCTCCTGCATGAATGGGCTGAAACCCATTGGATCACATCTATTCAACCCATCCTAGTTCCCTCCTTCCCAAGGTCCCACCCTCCCTCCTGGCCTCCCTCCACCTGTATGCCCCCACCTCCTCTCCCAGGTTCTTCCCAAACCCCACTATCTACTGATGCTCCCTTATTACTTGATACCCTCTACTATCCTAGCCCATTCTGCCTCCCTCCTATTAAGCCCCTGCCTCCCTCCCAGCTCCACTACTCCCCAACTCCTCTTGCACCCATAAAGCCACCACCTTTTGATGCTCCCCATTTACTAGCTACCCTCTATCATCCTAGCCGCCTTCCTGCCCCTCCTCCTCTCTGAACCAAACATTCTGCTTATACTGATGTGAATAATTGGGATGTTTTGTATATATTTTTTTATATATGATATTGTTAAGCTTCTCCATTTTGCTCTTATTGCACATTTTGTATATACTTATTTTTAAAATATTGTGATTACCTTGTACAGACCATGTGTATTTTAACTTTTTCCTTCCTGTTTTGCTTGTTGTATTATGTTTTTATTTGGCTAGTCCTCCCAGCACCACACTGCAAATGAGTTTCCTCAATTGTGTTTCTCCTGGTAAAATAAAGATTGATTGATTGATTGATTGATTGAGTCACCTTGTTGTGGTGGTCAGGCTTGATCATAATTCAGCTGGATGATGAGACTAAGAACCCCTCCAATAATTTATAACAAGTAAGAATTTTGGAGTTATTTGAAAATGGCAGGCTTTAAAGCATCAGAGTGGAGCGGGAGGAGAGCACTGGTACCTTAACCATATGCTTTTGTTTGATCACATGTGTGGTGCCTCCCACAAATTTTACTAAGATGCGTTGTAAATGCAGAGGTTGAGCTTGCCAAACCCTTTATACCAGTTCTTGAACAACCCCTGCTATTCATTGCAGAACTACAGCTCCGCTCCCAACTGGCTGTTAGACGTGTCAGTCATTTTCAGCAGGTCTGAAGGTCTGCCACCGACAGATTATTGGATGCTGCAAAGGTACCTAAATAAATGCAGTCCTTTACCAGTCCATGAGCACTCATGACTCCTGCCCAGACTTCTGAGCCTGATTGACTTACCAGTCACCCTTTTACCACATCATCATGCCATTACAGGTAAGAGGTGTCAAAGATGGCTGTTGAATCTGTAGTCCATGGACAGTCTGTGCAACATGTCTTTATTTATACAACGTTCAGCAGCCAAGCAGTATTTTGGACCCCAGCCCAGTCCTACACAGGTGCATTTACATGTCCAACTAACAGATACTGGATGCAGTGCTCTGAAACACATTCCATCCCTCAGTCAAGACACTATTCTGGTTTCACGTAGCTGTGTGATTGTCTCTCGAGCCCCAGAGGGCTACTATATGGCCTCCACCACTTCAGCACCCTTTCTGTGATGGTGCAGCTTCAGAATCTAGAAAACACAGATGCCTGGACAAAGGCCAGCAGTGCAGACAGACAGACTGCACTCTGTGTTGCTCACTGCTAACACAACATGACTCTCTAGAACTGACTCAGGGTCCCTTTTATGACCTATGTCAATTGGCTCTATAAGGCAGCCAGAAAAAGAAGGCCTGAGGAGAACAAATTCATTAACCCCTTATTAATGCACTGGGGATACAAGTGACTGGGTGTTAAATCTCTGTCCTGCAGGGGATTAGTAAAAGCAGCAATGCCACGTCAAGGCTTCCCTGAGTGGTACCGTTGTAGTTCCCGCTAACATAAACAATTTGCCACAGCTAGGGTACTGTGGGGCTTACTGTACCTGTGTCCTGTCCATAAAAGCCTACTGCACAGCAGCCGCTTCTTTTTCTTTTCTTTCTTCTGCTCTGTTCTGTCCTCCTGTGGGATGGCCTCTATAGGGTAATTTCTCCTTCATTCTTTGTCTAAACTTCATTCTAACCTCACCAGCACAGGACAGTGTCTGTCCCCTGTGTCACTTCCCCTGTCCCCAGCAACTCAGAAGTGCATAGCAAATGTTTACAAAAGTGTTAGAAGAGGGGAAGGTCTGTCCTGTATTACAATAAATTAAAAGAGTGCTCCAGTCATCTGAACTATTTTATTTTAAGTCAAGCGGCAACCAGGTGAGTGGTAGATAGATAGATAGATAGATAGATAGATAGATAGATAGACAGACAGACAGACAGAGATATATACTGTAGATAGATAGACAGAGAGATACAGACAGACAGACAGATAGTATTTATCTAAAAACCCTTTATAAAAACAAAGCTGCTTTACATAAGCATAGCATCACACATTGAATATAAATCATAGCCTACCCCTCCCTGTTGTCTGGGGGTATGCTGATGGTAACCTCCATGGAGATGGGGCAACCACAGCAGAAACACACAGAGATGTTTTACGTTTAGGATCCAGGATGTATTCAGCCACTGCAGGAGCCAGGCTGAAAGGCAAAAGTCAGCAGCTCCACGAAAATGACAATGGAATGCAACATGTAAAGCAACAGGTAAAGGCTCCTTTAATAGAAAACATTAATGCTCCTAGGCGCTTTACAGCAGAAATCCAACAGGTGGTCTTGTAGCATGGAACTGAAAGGTCAGTTACATCATAATCCAATTCCGTTTACCAGTCCACGCACATTATCTATAGTCCAAGGCGTGACCGGATGACCCCTAAAGGCAGACAGTACATTTCTTACACTGAGCATTTTTTAAAAGCTCAAAATACAGTCCCAAAGCAGCATCTCACTTCAGCCCCTGCAGTCTTATCTATCTCTCCCTCTTGGCAGAACCCACACTATTGTGACTCTATATGGCAGTACTCCAAATCTTGAGCAACTGCCCCACGAACTATGGGCATATGTCCCCAGCAAATGCTCTGGCTCTCCTCCCTTTCAACATGGTGCAAGGATCAGAGACCCATCCAAGGCCCTACATACAGTATTCCCTTCATGCTGTGGATACACATTGCACAAGCTCCCTGAGGCTCTTTTCTCTGGGGTGGATTCCCACCAGGGACGTGGGATCCCAAAGTCTCTCTCTCTCTCTCTCTCTCTCTCTCTCTCTCTCTCTCTCTCTCTCTCTCTCTCTCTCTCTCTCTCTCTCTCTCTCTATCTCTCTGCTTTGCTCTGCTCTAAAATGGCTTGGTTTGGAACCCAGCACTTCCAATTGGTTTCTTCCTCCAGACATGCTCCCAACCTCCTGCAGGGGAAAGGGGCTTCCACCCTTCACCCAGCCGCCATGATGTCCTGGACTGAAGCGTTGCACCACGCTTCCTATATAGAACCCAGAGATAATCCCATACAGCTGCAACCAGCCCGCTACACCTGGACCACCTCTCCTTCTTCCCACGTAAGCTCCTGTGCTGAGTGAAAAAGCCTGTTCCCTCAGAGGTGCTCTCAATGTAAATGTCCCTGAAGGAGGGCAGTTTAACCCTTTAGGGGTCTGGGCTGCGATACCTCAAAGTAAATATCCAACCAGTGTACATCCCAGTACACTGCTCTGACACTCAAACCTGGAGGGGCTACAACTCTCCCACTTTAAAAGCTCAGCACCTCAACAAGCTCCCAGAGTGCCACCAGCCATGCTGCCAGGGTCCAAACAGTGCATGTATGCATAATTCCTACTCTGCCAAACCCTACAGCTCAGGCTGTCTCACCACGAAGGTGGAAAAGAGCCTAACCTAACCAAAATCAGAGCCACTAGAGCTTGACTCTCCAAAACACGTTTAAGCTCACCTTGGCCACCTACCCTCTTGGACTCCCAGGACAGATTGCCTAAGAACCCAGGGGTGGTGTCCCAGGCCTAAATCCTACCTATCTAAACTAACAGGTGTCCTGCCAAGCTAGTTGCCTACTACCCCAACTAGACACTGTTCAGAGCTGCAGTCCATTATCATTAGCAACATGAACTACTTACTGTAAACAGTTGTTATACTGGAACAATAAGATTGGCCCAAATGAGGCTTACATCGACAGGCAACAGTTACTTTATAGAATACAGTAACAATCTGTCTTTTGGATGAGACATTAAACCGAGGTCCTCTCTGCTTGTTCTGGTGGTTGTTCAGGTGGACATTAAAGAGCACATGGCACTTCTCAAAAAGAGTAGGGTCATTTTATAGGGGAAAAGGGTTTTAGAATTCAAAACAATCAGTCCATATCTTGTATCTTGTGCAATATATACATTATTTTCAGTTTCATATACATAACTTTAAGTATGATCAACCTTCCCACTTTTTATACTCATCTGTTCATCATCATTTCTCTTCCTTGTTTTTTTATTTCATAATTTGATCACATGATTTCCACAATAACTAATTTGTGTTACATCTCTTTCTTCTTATCTGAGGTCATAAACTTGCTTGATCAAAATGGTTGCATTTTCAACAATATCTCCTGTGACATAATTTGTTGTTGTAGTACCCATTTACATCTAGATTGCCCTATATAATTATTTCATAATGGAAAAGATAACTTGCAGGGTACCCAAATGAAGTTGTGTCCATCTTTGTTTTTCATTTATTTATTTATTTAATGATTCGGAAAAGACCTTTGAGCGCAAGCTCTTTTACAAAGGTTCCACGTCATAGATTGCAAAACTAAGTACAATAGGAGAAAGCAAGGTACATCACAATGAGCGATACGGCTTGATTCAGAACTTACAGAATAACGCAAAACATAGGTACAAGTTAAAATAACAAGAAAAACACTTTATGAGGGTGTGGGGAGGAAATAAGCAGCCGTAAAGTGCCTTCTTAGTAGTTCAGAGGGACGGGGATAACTGGCAGTGGGGTGAAGAAAGCAGGTACGACAGAGAGGAAGGTACTGCAGTGAAGATGAAGGGTGGGAAGAAGGGCAATAAGGTATAGGAAGAAATGGGGTGAGGGAGACTGAGTGGAGAAGATGTGCTAGAGTAAATGGTGGGTGTGAGGGGCATGGTCAGGCAGCTTAACATAGAAATACAGAAACAGAGAATTTTTTTCTTTTTTGAATTCTCTTTCTGCACCTACCTAACTGGGGCATCTCTTGGGGATCCATGCTCTGCTCCTTGGCTCCACCACCCGTCTGAACCGTCACTCCCGTCAATACACTGGGATCAGGACCCTGAGCTCTCCCAGCTCAAGGAGAGGCCCATGAGTCCCAAGGGAGAGTTGGGAGTTGCTACCAACTTTGGACGTGTGGCAGGGGCAACTGAAGGTCCCATCGCCTCACCCGGTGGTAGGGATTTTCCATGTTTTCACCCTATTGGATGGGAAGTGCAATGCACTCTGGCACGCTGCATGCTTGCTCCTGAGCACACCCACAGGAGCGCTCCCAGCCAATCCCACTAATTCTGGCTCCAACTGTTGTAAGCCCCTGGTACCACCAGAGGCAACTAGACTGTGGGAGTGTGAAACCTCCCACCCCAGGGAGGTAGAGCTGTTCTCCGGATGCTCAGTCCCTGCCCTCCCTGCTGATCTACAGAGTCCTGGATTCATTCCGAACCGGTCTGGTGTGGCATCCAGCGCCTCAACCTCAGCGCCACCGGCTGGCAGAAACATAGAATTTGATGGCAGATAAGGACCACTTGGCCCACCTAGTCTTCCCATTTTCCTACCTAATGGATAAGCTGCAGATCCTAGTTAACCAACAGCCTACTTCCTCCTACCCCCCACTAGAATTGCCTTATGTCTGCTCCATGCATTCTTGAATTCCCCACTGATTTTGACTCCACAACCTCCTCAGGAAGGCTGTTCCATGCATCTACAACCCTCTTTATGAAAACATACTTCCTCACATTACCTCTGAACAGTCCCCGCCTTCAAATTGTGCACGTTGTTCTTGCACATCTCTTTTTCTGAAAGATCCCTTTTGGACTTTGTTGATTCCTTGAGATGCTTGGAAAGTTTCTATCATGCCCCCGCCCCCACTCCTTTCCTCGAGGCTATACATACTAAGCTCCTTTAGTCTTTCTTCATATGTCTTCTGGTGCAGACCCTGCACCATTTTGTTGCCCTCCTCTGGACAGCTTCCACCCTGTCTATGTCTTTGCAGAGATGGGGTCTCCAAAACTGCACACAGTACTGCAGATGTGGTCTCATCAACTGTCTGTACAGAGGGATAACAACTTCCTGTTTTCTACTGGTGATGCCTTTCCTATGCATCACAGTATCCCCCAGCCCTCCTTACTGCCTTCTCACATTGCTTGCCCACCTTTAGGTCATCTGATATTACTATCCCCAGGTCTCTTTCCATTTTGTGGTTGTCAGTATCTCACGGCCATTGTGTACTCTTCCCATGGGTTTTGTTTCCCAGGTGCATTACTTTGCACTTCTTTGCATTGAATCTAAGCTGCCATACATCTGACCATTCCTCCATCCTTGCCAAGTTCCTTCTCATCCTTTCCACCCCACCTTGTATATCAACCCTGTTACAGATCTTTGTGTCATCTGCAAAGAGACATACTTTTCCTTCAGTCCCTCTACAATGTCACTTATAAAGACATTAAAAGGACCAGACTCAGTACTGAACCCTGCGGTACCCACTAGTAACCCCCTTTCTTCATTGTGGACTCCATTTACTATTACCCTCTGCATCCCATTGTCCAGGTTATGTTTTACCCAGGCTAACACCCTGGGACCCACTCCCAGGCTGGCTAATTTGTTTATTAATCTTTTGTGTGGGACTGTGTCAAATGCCTTGTTAAAGTCTAGGTAGACCATGCCCACAGCCCTCCCTGGTCTACTACTTTGGTCACCCAGTCAAAGACATTGATTAGATTCATCTGACATGACCTTCCTTCTGTGAATCCATGCTGTCTTGGGTCCTGCCCCACTGGCCACTAGGTACTCAACAGTTCTTTCCTTCAGAAGTGATTCCATCATCTTCCCTACCACTGAGGTCAAACTGACAGGTCTGTAGTTTCCTGCCTCTGTCTTGCTCCCACTTTTGTGAAGGGCAATCCATCCACCCTCCTCCAGTCCTCAGATACCACACCATCCTCCCATGATTTGTTAAAAGGGTAGTCAGTGGTGTTACTAGTTCTCCCTTAGTTCTTTTAGAATTCTGGGGTGAATCTCATCAGGCCCCATTGCTTTATCCACCTTTCAGTTTTAGGGTTCTTTCAGAACCCTTTCTTCTGTGAAAGGACTGATATTAACCCTCCTATCAGAGTGCTTCTATTGACTGGATTAGGTACCTCCCACTCCTCTGCTTTGTGAATACTGACCAGAAGTATTCGCTCAGTATTCCTGCTTTTCACTGTCCCTCTGCCAAACCACCCTCATCTTATTCAGCCTCAGTATCCCTGCCTTAGTCTTTCTTCACTCCCTAATGTACCTATAAAAGGTTGTATCCCCTTCTTAACCGAGTTGGCTATCTTTAACTCAGCTTGTCCTTTGCTATTCTGACTGCCTTCCCATTTCCTTCTGCTTTCACTGGTACACTTCTCTGTCCTCTCCTTCTGTGTTTCCTTATACTTCCTGAATGCTATCTTTTCTCCCTAACCTTCCCTGCCATTTCTTTTTGAGAACCATTGTGGTTTTTTTTTTGTTTTGATTTGTTTATTTGCTTCACACAAGGCTTGTAGCATATTCAGGTCCCCATCAGCAATATCTCCCTTTCTCTGCCATCCTAAGGTGCCTTCTATCATTTCTTTGTCCATTTCCTCCACCTGAGATGGGGGTCTGTATGCAGCACCTGTGCGGATTGTGGTGCCATTTCCAGTCTCTTGGTGACCCACAGTGCCTCCTCTCCTCCTGTTTACCCTTTAGTTCCATTGCTTTGATCCCTTCCCTTACATAGAGATACTCCTCCTTTTCATCTACCCTCCTGTGACTCCTATAGATTGTGTACCTGGTATGTTGACAAACCAGTCATGGTTCTCTGTGTACCATGTTTTGTGACTGCCATAATATCCAGGCATCCTTCTTCCATCAAGGCCACTAGTTCAGGGAGCTTGTTACCTAGACTATGGGCATTGGTACTCATTACCTTACATTTTTGATGGACTTATCCCTTTTGCCACATCCCGTCCTTACTGCCTTTGTCTTTTCCTCCATTTACCCTGCCCTTCTCCTAATCAACTGCTCTATCTTGGTGTTTACCTCACTAACTACCCTTATTTTTTGGGGGCTAGGATTTCCTTCTCCTTTTCAGTGTCTCCACCTTTGGATAGCTTAAATGGTTGCCAATTGAAGCATTTAAACCTATCACCTAGGATCCTGGCTACCTTCCTGGACAGATGCAGACCATCACACCAGTATGGCCTGTATCCCTCCAGGTGGAGCCCCAGTCCCCAATGAAGCTGACCCACTGGCTCTGCACCAGTTTTCAACCACCGATTGAATCCCATGGTGTGAATTACCCTAGCCTCACCCATCCCATAGACAGGCAGCGCCTCCGAGAAGGTTAACGTGCGTGCTACTTGTCTAAGGCCCTCCCAACTCCACAACTCCTCATGCACTGCTACAATCCATTTCCAGCCAGATCATTTGTCCCTAGGTGGACAATGACATCCAGCTCCTTGTCCATGCAGCTGCTCCCATGATCCTGAGGATTCTCTCCCTGTCCCTCAAGCCATGGCACCAGGCAGACACCTTACCTCCATCTCCCTCCCTCCCCAGTTCTACCCTCCTAACAATGTCAATCCCCCACTAGGAGTTGTTTCCTTCCCTGTGGGGCCCCATACAACTCTCCTGTGGGTCTCCTTTGTGGAGGTTCCCAGCATCCTCCTTGGTATCCACAGCGGATGCCTCCATGAAGAACTACACTCTGCCAGAATGGTGTATAAATTGTGGAGAGGTATAACTGGAGGAATGCCTCTGTTCCACCACTCTCACCCTCCCGAGCCCACTGTGGTCCAACCACTCTCTCCATGGCAACCTCTGAGGCAGTGGCAGTGCCCTGGTGGTCCCTGGGTGGGAAAGAAGGTCCCCTGAATCCTGGCTAACTCAGTCTGGAGATGAACAACCTCCTCCCTCAGCCCAGAGAGGTGCCTGTAGATAAGACACCGCATCCTCCAGTATGTCTCCCGGAAGATTGCCGCCCAGCCACTGCACTGCACCACTCCCATCATGCTTTTTATTTGTGGTCCCTTAACTGTTGGTAGCTTCCATTAGTAGTGAGTGTTAGGAAACTCATGGGACTGGGAGTTGGGGAGGGGAAGGGGGTGGTGGGTGCCGAAGAGCATAACATGAACAGATTATTGAGGCAAGTCAGGAGAAGGGACAGGGGAGGGGTACCTGAGGCCTGCCTAGTGCTTGCTGGGGGCAGAGAGAGTGGGTGTGGCTGGATCTTTAGGGCAGGTGCACTTAGAGAGTGTCATTAGGTACTGTTTGAGGTCAGTTTTGAATTGGGCCAGACAATTGGTGGCCAAGAGGTGCCCAGGAATTCATTCATCCACAGGAGAGCCCAGTAGGTAAATGCATGTTGCCCAAGCGAGATGCAACATTAAGGGGATAGCCAAGGCCTCTAGTCCTCCACTGGTGACCTGTAATGGAGTCGGCCACCTTGATCAAATTGCCTACACAAGGCAGTGTTTTTCCCAATAGAGCCTTCTTCCCTAGGATGCAAGTCTGGAATTAGGACCCTGTTTCTATGGACAGCCAATTTTGCACGTCATTCACAGAATACAGGTGTGCATGCCACGCTCAGCATCCAGGGTGAGTCTGCAGGCTTTGTTGAGTGCAGTCTGAACCTTCTTGAGCACTGTATATATTGCTGCCCGTGAGACCACTAGTCCATAGTCAATAGTAGATGTGTGGAGCTCTGGACTGAGAGGCAGAGGCCCTCAGAGAGAGTATTGCCTGTGCCTGTACAGGACACCGATCTTGGCATTGACTATCTTAACCACAGAGTCAATATGGTATGCAAACATGAGGGTATCATCTATTATGACCCCAGATACTTGAACAAGTGGACTTGTTCCAGCGGCTCACTGCATGAGTTGGAGAGGATGTGGGGTGGTGCTTATTTTGTTGTGGGGCTGGAAATAAGCATGGCCTTGGTCTTCTTATAGTTTAGTAGCAACTTATGACTACAGAATCAGTCCTCAAGTTTGGAGAAGGGTTCTGCAACTCAGATTATAGGGCAGCCTGACATGTGCTGCTGCTCAGGACACAGCATCGTCTGCATATAATATGAGTTTGGTGTACAAGCTGGGGAGGCCATTTAAGAAGAGGCTGAAGAGTGGGGGCCCCAGTTTGATCCCTGGGGTACCCCTAATGATGCCTCTCTTGTGCTGGATACTATTTTCCCAATTCTGACACATTGATTTCTCCATATCAGGTAGTCTTGGAACCAGCAAAGGGCATTGGGTGCCACACCCATGTTTTGCAGTTGAGTCAGTAGCAGGGTGGTTGACCGTATCAAAGGCTTTTGTGAGGTCAGTAAGACAGACCCCACCAGTTTGCCTTCATCCACGGCCTTATGTGCATAGTCCATGTAGTCTAGCAGAGCAGTGGTGGTACTGTGATTGTACTTGAAGCCATGCTGGTTGGGGCATCGTAGATTATACTTATTAAGGTAGTCAATGAGCTGACCCACCACAATCTTTTACAGTGCCTTGGATGGGGTGAGAGGATCGAGATGGGTCTGTAGTTGGCTACCAGAGACTTGTTGCCTCCTTTATGCACTGGCGTAACTAGGGCCTGCTTCCACACTGCGGAGAGTGGGCAAGGGCCAGAGACTTATTGTACAGTGTGGTAATGGGCACTATAAAACGTCCAGGGTGAGGGATAGAAGTTTCATGCCTATCCCGTCACTGCACATCTGGTCTTACCTAGTACTTTCATGACCATATATAGGGTCTCCTTCACCATCACCCTTTTAAAGCAGAAGGTCGGGTGAACACTCCGGTGAATCGTTGTCAAATGGTTCAAACCAGGTTGAAAATAGACTGGTGGTAGCACTGGGGTAAGATCAGTGAAGGCCTTATTGAAGGCTTCCGAATAGCTAGAGGGTCTGTAGTGGGGTGTTACTGATACTGAGTAGCTGAGGGTGCTTCTTGTCCTCCTTTCCAAGGATGCTTTTGATGTTCTCCCAGAATCTTTCCCATCACCCCTGTTCTATATATCATTAATATTAGTTCTACATATGTCAACATTTGGAAACACTGTATGCTCCATCTGTAAGCAACTTCATTCCAAAACATTTTCATATATGTGCATTTTAAAACAAATGTTCTTGTGTTTCAAAATCAAATGGCATTCAGGCCTGGGAGAGTATTGTTCTGTTACTGGTTTATGCTTATTGTTGTTTTTCACATTTAGTCTGCTGTATAAGGTTAGCCAGATCAAGTTCCAGGCAAAGGCAGGGATCGTTCATTCATTAATTGTGATAGAGCAATCTTTGTTTCTGTTACTGGGCAGTTTGGTAGAGTCAATGCTTCTGTCCATTGTGTTTGTATCAGTAAATCATATAGCCCTGTTCTGGAGCTTGTCATAGCTATTTGACAGGGTACTTTTCATTTATGAGTTTCTGGAACATGGCTTTGAAATGTGCAGGTATAATATTAGTTCTATTCAACAGTCTACTTTTCTCCTGTGTCCATGCCAATACACAAATACTAACCCATTCTGTTATCATATTGTGCCATTGTTTATCCATTTGATTATGCCAAGTTACAATATTAAAACATAGAAACATTCCCCCTTTATGTCTACCTCATTACCTTCTATCGTCTCCCCCTGCAGGTGGTAGAAAGCCTGCCATAGGACCCACCACCCGCTCCTACAGCAGAATTTGTATGTATGTTTCTATACTGATCATTGCTTGCACACTGTAACCATGTGCAGACTGTCTTTGTTTTGCATGTCTTCTTTCCTTTATCCCTTCCCAGGTTATCCCTCCTCCCACCCTTCCCTTACCCTTCCTCTCCCCATACATATTAAGTACCTGTACATTTATCTCTACATGGAGATTCAATTCCAATGCTGTATGTTCTTTTACCTAATCTGAAAAATAAAAAGAGTTTACAACAAAATATAGAATCATACTGTAATAGAATGCCAGTGAATTCACCATTGCTATCCCACCTTTTTACTGTTCTGTATGTCACTTCTTTTTATCAGATTTGATCAGCTTCCCAAAGTGCTCTGAAAAAATAATAAATAATCATGTTTCTATTCGTACTGGGAGACAAAAACTAACGTACAAAAATATTAGTATGATTAGGTTCTTTATCAGCAAGATTATTTTCCTTTTTGATATCTGTCTATATATCCATATTTGTGACATTAATTCTGCTTTGCAGATTTTGCTTCCCAGTTGAGCATAGCTAGATCTCCTTCTCCAAGAAAATTCCTAATATCAAAATTGGGCCTTGAGTCAAGTTTATTGTAGCATAAGTTTGTCTTTGTTTGGGGTTCTTTTCCCAGATAGATTCCTACACTTTTCTCTACATTAATTATTGATCCAAAACCTTTGAGTATGCATCTAACTGTTGTATAACTTCTTGTACTTTTTCTATTACAATCACTACGTCATCTGCATGTGCAAGTGTTTTTATTGTCATGCCTGCTGTAGTTAACCTAATTCCTTTAATTTGGGTTGAACTCATAATTGACCACAGAAGGTGGTCTATAAAAAGATATATAGGAGGGGCTTATTAGGCATCCTTGTCTTACCCCTCTTCTAATCTGCGTGATGGTCCCTTTCCATCCATTGATTCTGGGTGTCACTACAGCCACCGTATATTAACCTTTTACCCAATTTATAAATTTCTTTGGGATTCTATATGCTTTTATGGTCAAAAATGTGTATTCAAGTGAAACAGAATTGAAAGCTTTCTGTTGAACAAACTTAATAAGATCCTTCTTCTGTTCCTGCCTGACATTTGTGAAAAAGTTCTCTTAATTTGATTAGATTGTCCTGTATGCCTCTCTTGGGAATTGAACAAGTTTGGGCTATTCTATTTAAAAGCCTCTGACAGCTTTTCAATCGCTTTGCTAGAATTTTGCCCAAAATTTTGAAGTCCGTGTTCAGCAAACTAATAGATCTCCAGTTAGTTAATAGGTTCTTGTTTCCTTTTATATATATAAATATAAAGTCTGCTGCAGCCATTGATTTGGAAATATTCTGTGAGGCTAAAATGTCATTATATAATTCTACCAGATCTGGTGTTAACTTATTTATAAATGTTTTGTAAAATTCTGGTGTTAATCCATCTTCTCCTGGGGCTGTATTATTTCAAAGGATGCTACTGCTGATTTCACTTCTTCTTCCATAATTGGTTTTCCTAATGCCTTTGCTTGTATTTCTGTCAAATTTGGTACTTGTAGGTTGGGCATATGTTCCAGATTTGTCTATACCAGAAAGGGGTGGGGGTGGGGTGCCAAAGGTATTTGTTACATATTTATCTACAATTTTAATATTTCTTCTTTTGATGTTTGGATTTTACCAGGTCATCACTCAGTTGTAGAACAATTTTATTATCTGTTCTTTTTGTTTTCCTTGTAAGGTTCGAGCATTTGTTTTTGCTCTCCATTCCAAAACATAGTTCTTGTTGTGAGGTTTTAGCCCTATTATACTGTATGTTATACATTTCTTGTTTAATTTTAGCTATTTGTTGACTATAGTCTGTTTTAGGAAACAGTCTCGATATATAACTCCTGGTTAGACATATAGTTTGCATTTCACCCTCCATCCACCTGTCCAGATTTGTTCTGAGTGAATTATTGGGAGGGATGCCCAGGACTTTACACCTCTTTTAAGCCAAAACAAAATATCTGCTACGTGTACACCTTCATTTTAAATAAGATAGTAATTGTTCTGACTGCAAGTTTTGTGATGGGGATGGCCAAAAATGGTGTCCATGTAGGAGTGTCTTTAAAGCATTATATTTCACCCAAATCTGTCCAAAGCTCCACCGCCTTGAAAACTGACGGTGTAATTATATTTGTCTGTATGGATTAGGGCAAATACTTCTGATGCATAACATTTCATTGAATTTTTAAGTAACGGTGACCCACATACACTCTGTCTGGTGGATTCTCCAATCCTCCTTGTATATCAGCCTAATAGCATTCCTTCATGGTGCTGGTTCCCCTTATTTTAAATAAATCTTACATCCACAGTAAAGGCTTAAAAATATTGTTTTTGGATGGGTCTTGAAGATTTCCTCCTAACCCTACTGCCATAGGAATTTGGGCTGGCAGACCCATGGTTAATCTTGTACGATTTGGCTTGTGTAGAGTTCCCCTGTCTCTCCTGTTTGTTGTTCTATCCCTTATTCTGTGTGTTCTTTGGACTCTGTGCTGCTTTCTCACCTACTATGGTGTTAGAGTGTTCATTTCATACATTTTTGTAGCTCAGTAATCTCTGGGGCTTGTGGTGTTGGGCCTGTTTCAATATCATTTGTCATATTTCTTTCCATAGCTATAATAATACCTTGAGGTTTGTTAAGCTGCAATGTTACTTACTATTACTCGCTATTGTAGGTGAAGAAATCATTTTACCTGTTTTTGTCACCATAGTGTTTTCAAAACAGGCCACTGCTGGATCTCGTGATCTGGGATCTAGGTATCGTCCTTGTCAGCTATCCAGCCCACACTTTGAAGGGCCATTTTGTAGCCCATTTCTTTTCCATGTTTTCCTCTCGAGATGCCATTTCTTTGCTGTTTTTAATCTCCTATGCTGTGGTCCTAAGGTTTTCCATTGTGTAAGGCATCCATTTGCTCAGTCCCTGTTTTTGCCTCATCGTGTTGTTCTGTCTCCAGCAGTTCAGGGCTTGCCACGTCAGCGTTAGTCTGTCTTATGGGTGTGGCCACTGCATGCAGCTGCCTCATGATTGTCTGGTAATTCTCCTCTTCTGAAATTTGTTTCAGCAGGTATGCCTTTTCTGCTGTAATGCACATTTTAATTCCCTTTCTTCCTCTGATTTAAGGCTTTCAGGTTCATCTTGTGTCCTCTCCCATGTTTGGGAAACTGCAGGGTCCACAACATTAATCAGTCCTGATTGAATCGGGGCATTTCTTTGGTAGGAATTTCTACCTCCATTTGTATATCTGTGTCTGTTTCAAAGTTTATCACCATCTGGTCTCCTGAAGTCATGGTGAAAAAGTTATCTCAGCCATTTCATGGGTCTCTCACATTCCAGAGGTCAGGAGACCAGCAACCTACCTCCGTGCATCCACATTCTCTGCTGTGTGTTGCAGAGTGGCCATCTCTCCAGACAGCCAAAGGGTTCCTCTACAGTTCAGTAGCGGAATTTCGATGGTGTCCTGGCCAATTTCCCCATTCACTAAAAATACCACCAACAGCTTAATCGGGTTCAATTTCTGTTGGTTACCATCTATACCCCAGGTTGTCCCTGAAAAGGGACTTCTAGCTCATTGGGACTACCCAGTCAACAAAATTCAATAAAAAATAAATAAATCTAATGACTTCTGTGATTCAAAGTATCAATAATGACTATCAGCATATAAGGCTACATGGGTTGTTTAAACCACCCTCCACATATGCAAGTGTCCCAATACTTTTAAGTCCCACTAAGTCCCAATTTGTAATCCACAAACAAGAAAGAGAAGAAAAGGAAGGGTTCAATCTCACCCATATAGATGTCAGCAAGTGGGGTCTCAACACTCAAAGGCACTGCAGGGCTTCTGGGCTCAACACCTCACTGCTTTGCAAAATAGTAGCAGGGATTCAGCTTAGTATTGTGGCAATCAAGGAATCACTCACCCCCCACAATACTGGCGTCCGTCATTTGATCTTGCAGCACAGCATAGTTCTCTTCTAGGGTCAATCCTCATAGACACCATGTTCACAGATTCTCTTCACCACCGCTGGGCCTCTTACGGGAAACAGTGGGACTTAAACATCCAGTCCATGCTTGCAGTACAGTTTCGAAGAATAGCTTTATACTACTCTTTCCTCTCATCTTCGATGATGTCCCAAATATATTCCAGTAAATAGGGATACTCATACTGTGGGTATTCCTCTCAGACTTGCCTTCTGACAGTGCTCTCCACCTAGACTACTCTGGAAAACTCCAGATAGATGTTCTGAAGCCTGCCCCAGTGGAAGCCACATGCCCTCTTGATACTGCCACTCCTAGTACTCTGGCTCTTGAATCTACCTGAAGGTGTCACAGGGCCCAGGTCAGGCTGCAAGATATGGCAAGGCTCCCACTGGGATACAAGATCACTGACTGATATACCACCAGGGAGTCCTTGAGTCATCTTTGATGTAGGTGATTCTCACACAGAAGATACAGTCCAGGATATAAGTTCAATGCTGTGAAAACAAATACAAGCACTGGCACAGTAATCACACTGATCTTCTCCACCAAAACACATCCACACATGGCAAAATTCATCAACCCTGACCAAGCAGCCTGGGCAGTTAAACCAGATACTGGTCTCAGTCCATTTGCATAGCTTGTGTAACCCCTCACCCCTGCCTTTTAGAAAAACGACAGGTGGCATGCTGTTGAAGCTGACAGCAGTACCTGGTGGGGACTGGGTTCAGGGAGGATGAGGTTACTCAGCATGGGGACCTAGGTTTGGCTACTCTGAACAGGGGCACCCAAGTAAATCCAAACACAGGAAGCAATAACTGTAATGTTCAAGAACCAGGAATGGGATTCTTCAGTGTGGCTTTTATTCACATCCAAGCTGAACAAACAAAGCATAGACAGACCCCCATGGGGCTACATTCATGGTAATGCAGATTAGAGACAACAGAACACTTTATCCCTATTTCCAGCCCTCAGGCTCTAAACCCACCAGCACACACCAGGACTTGCACGCAGCTTTGGGTACACAGCCCGACTTGTACACTTCTTGGGGTTTCCCCACTGGCTCGGCTTCCCTACGGCCACTTGATCCGCAGTCCATTTGAGGAATAAACCAATTATCCAATTTGCAGTCCATTTGAGGAATGAACCAATTATCCTGTTGTGGCTCCCCAAACCACACCTAGAGTCTTCGACTCCTGAGAGAATTTTCCTTACAATCCCTATGTGGGTACTTCCTTCAACACTGGCCAAGTGCCTGAGGCAAAATGAGAAATCCACAGAAGAAATCCGTAGAGGTGGACCTGGTCACTAAAGATGGGGGGCCACCCACCTCCAGCTCCCACAGCCCTTACTGGCCATTTCTCTGGAAACTGAACAATTCCTTTACTGAACTTTCAAATGTAGATTCTGGGTGAGCGTCTGTCACATCTCCTCTGCATATCATTTGCATCTCAACAAGTTCTGGACTTGAATCTACTTTTAATTTGCTAGCCCATTACTCTAGGCTTCCACTATTTTAGCAGTTCAATCCCACATTGTCACACAAGTCCCAGGGTGAAAAACATAGGCCCTTTAGCAAGCAGACACTCACCCTCATGTTGCAGGTGCCCACAGGTGACTCACAAATCTTCTTGTTCTCCCAAATAAACACTGGAACACACAGGCAGCTTTTCCTTCTACAAGCAGAACTAGGGGTTGCCCCAGGAATCTGCAGGAAACCTTTCCTACCCCCGGAGTAGGGCACTGAGACCGAAAACAACGGTCTCCACCACTTCAGTTATCTTTTGTCTCTCTTTAAGGTGGAGACACACACCTCCTACTTAAAAGTAGCCCTCTGTCAGGGCTGAGGCTCCTAGAGCCTTCACTGAGCTGCTTTCTCAGCAAGCTCCCAACTTCACACTCACTCACTGAAGACTGAACTGAAGACACCGACTTCAAAACCTCCTAACGTTCTATCTAACTCCTCTGCTGCAGATTCCAATGTGGCTCATGCAGCTGCGATAGTTCTATTGGTGATGTCATCCCTCAGTCTCAGCTGAGACTGAGAACAGAGTGAGACAGTGTGAAACCCATTTAACTGGAGTTTCACAAGCTGCCTTCCCTGCCTACCACTAGGTCTTACTGGATTCTAGTAACCCGGGTAACAAGGGGTTACACTTGCCCTTGACCAGGAAAATGACTGTCCGCAGTCATTATTTACCCGGCCTTAGGCCATCCCACCACGTGCTACCTCATGGAGGGGGTGATCAGGCCCCCCACCATGTGCAAGCACAAGCAGGCAACACTAAGGGCCTAGAGGCCTTTAAGTGACATATCAGCCTCTACACTATCCACTTACTATGGACACCTAGTGGCTCTGGTAGAACTATCCAGAGCATAGCCCTGATAGATCAGCACTGCAGTCCCAATGGCCATCTCAGGACCACAGCCTGTCCATCCCCTAACCTCTAGGAAAACCTATCTGCTTTTAACCTAATACCCCAAAACAAAAAACAACCGGGACCTCCCGACCTTGAGCAACCTGCAACCACACCATTAAATACACATTTTATACCATTTTACTGTCTACTCCCTACCCCCAACCACACCTGTGGAAGGAAAAGATTAATACAGTAACATCAACAATAACACCACAGTACTTTAAATTTCTACACTCTAAAGTACTAGTGAGGAACTCCGATGAGCCCTCCTCCTCTTCTTGTCTTCTCTTCTGTCTTCCTAGAACGCCTGTAAGAAAAAAAAACACACACTCCTAATCTGCATACACAATCTACCTAGACCCCTACCATCAAAACACTAAAGAATCCCAAAAGATTTTTTTAGAAAAAGATAGAAAAACAGTATTTACATTAGAAAATAACGACATTATTTACATACACATTTGGGGGATGGAGTGCTCTAAAAGTCCCAACTAGTGACCACATTGCCCGAAGGCTAGTCCAATAAAGAGTCTCTCCTGGGCGGTGCCGGTGAGCACAGTTCTAACAGGCCAAAGTCCCAAAGGGAGAGTCTTTGCGGACAGTTCACACATTTTGAAGTCTGCTAGTGTAGGTGTGTACTGCAATGTCATAAAGATAGAAAAGTTCGGACTTACCAGCCACTTGTAGAATGGAAATTTTGGGACCGACCTGCACCTCTGATGAAGGCTCTCCCTGGCAGCATTTCTTCCGGTACAGCTGGGCGGACATCTTCAGGGAACCACAGGAGGGCACATCTGGGAACAGCTGGGCTGATGTCATCTCTGGAGATGGAACCTTAGAACAGGAACAAAAGAAAACAGCTAATCCAACGTCATCCGATTACCAGGCAATGAACAGGATACAGCTGGGCTGGTGTCCTCTCTGGATCTGAAGTCATCTGGTGGGCCAGTCGATGGTTGCTGGAAAGGCCAGTACACTGTAGACTGATGAATGTGGGGCACCTGAGTCCTGGATGTCCATATTGGTGAATCAATAAAGGCATTTCACAGTCTGGTGTGGCAGTATTAACTACCACTGCTCGGCTTTCCATTTTGCAGGCACGGCATTTACTGGGAGGTCCTTGCACTGAGGCCAATAGTACCGGGGTCAGGAGCTTGAATTATTACCCCATCTGGCGCACATAATTCACACAGTGGGAGATTTCACGTCCCTCTACATCCACTATTCTCATTCTGTCTATAAACAGTGTCCTGCCTCTCTTCCACTGGGTATACTTTTCGTGGAACAGTCTATTCTTTACATGCTTGTTGGCCCCAGGATGCACACTTTTCATTGCTTCATCCCAGATCCAGGATTTCCTGCTGTTCTCAATCTCTCCCAGACTTTCCGAGGAAGGTAGGAAAGATCATACCATAGATCTCATTTGCCTTCTCTGACACAGTCTCTCCTTTTACTTGCTTTGGTCAATCTAGACCGCTGGCCTGGCTTAGGGGTGGCCAGTCCTGGTTCTGCCAGCTACGCATCCTTAAAGAAATTAGAAGCGGATCCCTGACTTCTTCCTCTTGCGAAGCCAGGGCAGTGGCATCACCACTCTCTTCCATACATTCCTCCGAGGCAAGATCTTGAGGCTGTGTACCCGTTCCTTTTCACAAGGCCACATAATGTAGGTTCCCCTCATCTTCCTCTTCACTGAGGATCTGAGCCCAGGAGTGAGCAGTCGTTCTCCTCCTGAGACTATCCACTCATCACTAGGCATGGAGGTCAACACCTCCCACTCAAAGGCCTCCCATCTCGTCTTCGCCTAAGAGACTTGGGCTGGCTCCCCTCCAGGGGTCTATTGATGCTTATCCGAACTTTCCTTTGGGATCCAGCATCCAAAACTTCAACTTCTGGTTCTGTCTCTAACTCTGCCCCTCTATCTTTGTGCCACACTCCCCGAAGGCCTTCCTCCACAGACTCCGCCTGGTGCTTAGTGCTGCCAACTGCAGATTCCTGAACCTTTGTCCATATAGGAGCCAACCGGATCAGAGGTGCTTTATACAAGCCATATTTTTCAGGCATCCAGCACAGTGAGGAATCATGAAGACGTCCCTTCCAGCTCTCAAGCATATTTGACATACATGCACTGGAAAACCAGGATTGCCACATGAGGAGGCAGTTGTCCTCCATAGCACCACTTTTCAATATCCCTCAGTCTATTTACTGCTGCTGTTACTGCAACCCAGGCATGATCCGGGTAACAAGCTGGTCCTGAGGCCATAACTGCAGAAAAACAAACAAAGTTCACTGTAACTGAAAGTCCCACTTTATTGAACACACTCTTTAGTTGCAAAATGGCTCCTCTGCTGCTGTGTTTGCTTTACTACCCACCCTGTAATGGCAGCGGCAGCACTCCTGAGCATCAACATTCAGAATCTGGGTCAAGCCACTGCGCACCCGATTTACAAAACTACTGATAACTTTTGCTCATACTGCACAACTTGCTCTGTTCTTGCTTTAAACACATTTATAGGATTTTCCACGGACATTTTACATACTGGAAACATTTTTTTTTCACAGTCCCTAAAGCTTCAGGTTTTCTAGCACAGGATTGCCTGTATAACTAGTGCTGCACATTGGCTACAACTCACAGTCTTTCTCTGGCTTTAAACTTTAAACTGAGGCTGAATTCATTACTATGCACAGTCAATGGCTTAACAGACTTGCACTTGCTGGCAGGACTTGACACAGTCGTTACTTGCAGCGACTACACTGCTGCACACATTTATATGGCATAGGACAGAAAATCACTGTTTGAGCAGTTTTTAGGTTGTTACTTGTTATCAGTAGCAGTTTGCTGCGAAGGGAAAATGGCCTGCAGCCAGTTCTTGGAGGCCTCAGAACAGAAACGGCGGGCAGTCCTGCCGATCATCTTCGGACCACCGCACTTGCAATTTCAATGATCAATTAGCGGGTTGAGCCTGATTTTAAACTAGAAAGTCAATTTTACAAAGTTTACAGTGATTTTAACACTCCGTGACGCTCCTCCACTGCCAATACATGCACTCCTCACTCCCTCTCGAGATGCTGGGGCAGTCACTGTAGAGCTGGCTGAGGGCGGGACGATCTCAGCCTGACCAATCACACGCCATGCAAATGAGCCTCTTCTTCCTCTCACGAGGGCTGTTCTCCCCTATGGCGATCGCCGAGCAGGCAATTTAAACTGCAGAATGCAACTTTTTTTTCTTTACCAACTGGCTCCATGGGAGCCCATTTCAGCTCATTTAACATAGCCATTACACCTGCAAGTCTCTCATTTAATTCAAAAGCATTTCCAACATCCAGGACACAGTTTTCCTGTTGCTACCCTAGTCTTCCACACTTTTCTTTACCACAGTTCTTTTAAAAGCATTTCAAATGTCCAGGGCTGATTTTCCTGTTGCTACCCCTAGTCTTCCACACTTTTCTTTACCACAGTTCATTTAAAAGCATTTCAAACATTCAGGGCACAATTTTCCTGTTGTTCCCCTAGTCTTCCACACTTTTCTTTTTTTTTTTTAATTCAATATATTTTATTCGTTTTAATTGATATCAAAAGAACACACACATTATTACAGTATGAAGAACCATAACAAAATAAAGATACAATAGAACTTGAACGGCCATAACTGGCCACATACTATAGAATTCAGCAGGAAATAGAAAAACCCTAAATAAACCCGCTACATGTGACCCTCCCCAACCCTGTCCCCCCACCTACCATAGCATCCACACACTATTTTGCGGCAGTCTTCAAGCTCTACATAACAGAGAAATGCATATAATCGTAGAGTACCGAACAAAGAGGCAGACCCAATTATTGGGTACTTTGACTAGACCATAGAGACAGCGGTACTCAAAGCCTCCCAAGTGGTATCACCTATATGTCCCATACGATTCATTTTAGCAATATGCAGTTCAACTTGCAGCGCAGGACCATCTCTGTGCCATTCTATGACTGATGGAGGGCTCGGGTCCTTCCAGTGCCTTAAGATTACTGCCTTTGCCCGCCGAGATAATGCCCATGTACAACTTGGTTCTCTTAGTCGTGCCCTCCTGATGCCTATTCAACAGGTAGACCTCAGGGTGAACAAATCAGGTATGTCAGGTATCTGTGACAGAGACGATGATCTGATTGTTAGCCAAAGGGTTGAACTTGAGTACATTCCCATAGAATATGGTAAAGGTCCCCTTCTGTAACCCCACATCTATTGCAAAGGGCTGACTTTAGCCTGCCCATTCTACAGAGTTTAACAGGGTATAATAGAGATTGTGCAATATATTAAATTGTTGCAATCTATATTTATCTTGTCTAATGCACTTATAGTTGTTAGCCCATATCCGTTTCCAAGTGCTAGGATTTTCCATTATCCTTAGTTTATGAGCCCAATAGTAGCAGACCCCAAAGGAAGACCTTCATCAAATTTAGTAACAACTCATAGATTTTGGAAATAGAGTGAGGCTGATCGTACCTTAAGCAGAAGGACAATTCAATTTTATTTTGTATCCACTGTGCTCCTTTAAGGTGAGCCTTTATCGCCTCTCGAACTTGACAAAATTTAAAACTGTATGGTTTATCTCTGGAAACTTAGAACAAGCCTGTTCATATGATAAGTCTTCCTTGAGGCCAAGTCTAATTTTAGACCTTCTAATGGACCTAGAAAACCAGGCGGGATCGGAGTTTGCTGAATTAGAAAATGCATATTCTGCATCACTGTTTGTTCTAATGAATTTCCAGTCAACTTTAAGGAGGCCTTGGGCTTGCTGCAACACTTTAAGGGACCATCCGATAGGGTATCTCGAATGGTTTAGGAAGGAGTTTAAAGTTGGTATAGGAATTGAATTCAAATTAATCGAATATCTAAGCGTCAGCCTCTCTATACTTAACCAAGAAGGACATAAGAACCGAGGCTGGAGGAGAAGTCGGTTTACACCATTGTATTATCTTACAAATATGTGTAGCAATATAGTATTTATAAAGGAAGGCAGAGCGAGACCTCCTACCTCTCTTGAGGTCATGAGTTTCGAATAGAGCGTCTAACCGACTTCCCCTTCCATAAATATGCATTAATTTCTCTCTGTAGGCCCTGAACCATGTCTTGGGCAAATAACATCCCAGCATATTTATGGGGTAAAGGATTCTGGGTAGAATATTCATCTTAATCAGATGTATTCTGGCCCCTAGTGATAATGGCATTGCATTCCATCTTGCTAGGTCTTGTTTTACAACCTTAATTAACCCATGGAGATTCTCTCTAATCATAGAGGTCGTACCTCTGGTAATTTTAATTCCCAAGTATGTCATGACTTTCGGTTCCCATGTCAACCCATATTCTCTCGCTATCCCGGGTAGCATCGGGCATTGAGTGGGAAGAGTTTAGTTTTAGAGACATTAATCTTGTAATTAGAGACCTCTTGAGAATTTTGCAATCTCTCTAAGTATTACTGGGATACCCTGTTCCGGGTCTTCAAGGTGTATAAGAAGATCATCAGCGTGAAGCCGAGACTAATACTGGTTAGCGCCCAACCAGATCCCTCTGATTTCCGGGAAGCAGTTAGTCTGTGTAAGAGGGCTCGAGATATAAGTTAAACAACAGTGGGGACAGTGGGCATCCCTGTCTCGTACCACACCCATTGCGAAGGGGCCGATAGTATACCATTGCACCAAATCCGTGCAGGCCGGTGCCCTATACAAAATCCGAACCCAATTTAGGAAATCCTTAGGTAACCCACATTATCAAGTACTGCAAACAAAAATTCCCAGGACACACGATCGAATGCTTTTTCAGCATCAAGTGCCAAAAGTGCCATGGGAAGAGTGGTATTTTGTGCGTATGAAATTATATGGTGAAGCTTACCAGATGATCACAAGACAGTCTACCATTCATGAACCCCAGTTGTTCGTTGCAGACTAGATGGCCCATTAGTAAGCTGAGCGGTTGGCAAGAATTTTGGCCAAAATCTTAATATCAACGTTCAAGCGATATAGGGCGGTAACTGCTCGGTAGCACAGGGTCTCGTCCAGCTTTAGGAATGAGGACAATCAGAGCTTCCAAAAGGAGGTCTCTGAGAGCCCCTCATTAAACAAAAATTGAATACTCTGGTTATAATAGAGTAATTATAGGTTCATATATCTTATAGAAGTTGGTAGATAGGCCGTCGGGCCTGGGAGATTGTCTCCAGCCAATTAGAAATCGCTGCCTTTACCTCTCTCTCCTGTATTGGTGATCCTAACCCCCTGCATCAGAGGGTACACACCTACACATAGGTGTCGAGTCTAAGAAATCCTGAATTTCTGCAGTGGCTATCCCTTCTGATAGTCCAGTAGAGTATAGCTGTTGGAAATATTCTCTGAACACGTCGGCGATTTCTTTGGGGTCCCGGACCACAATGCCACCACTGCCTTTTTGAATAGTGGCAATATGCCTAGTAGATACCATCTGCTTTAGTCTAAGAGCAAGCTTACCCCCCTATCCCCGGATTCCAGATATTTTATTTTAGTTCTACGGAGGCTAACTCTGCCTTCTGCATCATGATTGCTGAGTATTGAGCTTGGAGTTGTTGTAATTTCACCCATTCCGCTTCATTGGAGCGCTGCGAAATATTAGTTTTGGCGGACTTTATAGCGTTTAAAATCTGGTTCAAATGTTCTCTGGCCTTCCTGGCTCTAGTGAGAGCAAGCCTAATGCATTCTCCTCTAAATGCACATTTAAGGGTTGCCCAAATAATATCCAGTTTAGTGGAAGAACTAAGATTAAAACTGAGAAATCAGATAAAAACTCTTCAAGCGCCCTTGGGTGAAAGGGTCAACTGATTGTTAAGCCTCCACATAAAGTCCCTTTTAATGGTGCGCCCAGGCTCAAATATTATAGTGATTGGGAGTGATCCGATATAACTCTGGGGTTAATACTGGCGCTATCACAGAGGAATCAGGCCCGTACCGACTAGAAAATAATCTATTCTAGAAAGGGACCTATGCGGGGTAGAAAAAGGTATACTGCCTCGCTTTCCCATTAAATAACCTCCATATGTCTACCAGCCCTAGGCATTCCATCATCTCCTTCAGTGCTCTCTGTCGGGAGAGTCCCACTCTCTTGTTGTCAGACCTATCCAATTGCAGAGTGGGTGTCAAGTTCCAATCCTCAATAATCAAATTCGAGGAGACATAATTATTTAATGTGTCAAGTAAATGTGTAAAGAAAATGGGGAATCCGAGTTGGGGCCATATACTGAGCCAATAACTACTTGCTCAAGTCCTAAAGACCCAACTATAAAGATATAACGACCTTGAGTATCCCAGATTTCTTTTCCAGTAGAAATGGGACCCTTTGTGAACTAAAATGGCTACTCCCCTTGGCTGTGGAAACCCCAGAACCAAAGGCTTGGCCTACCCAATATCTCTCAAAAACTTAATGTCTTGTCTGTGCAAGTGCGTTTCTTGCAAACATACTATATCACAATTAAGGGTGGATAAGTGATTCAAAACAACTTGTCTTTTGCACCTATCCGGGCCTTTGACATTCCAGCTTATAAAATTAATGCTGCCCTTTTCATTTTTCGGCAAACAAAATAAAGTTAGTATCGCCCTACAAATTACCGGCTCACGTGGGGTGTGGATGCTAAACCTCCCAAATCCCTAACCCACTTATAGAACCAATCAACCTCCCCCGACAAACACCCCAGTTCGAACAACTGTATATTAAGTACTGAACCACCTTGCAATGACTCTATCAGCCCTACTGCAAGCTAACTCATTCCCAGCACAGCTCCCAGACTTATTGCTCACAGCCATCCAACTCGCCCTTTAGTCATTGTTTCTTGCGGGTGAGGAAGCCCGTTAAATAATCGAAGCTTCCTCCTATTAGTTAAAATAATAGATTACTGCCAGACAACAACATATCTCAATGGAGGCTGGAGAAAAAAAAAAAGAAAGGGGGACCTTTGTAAAAGCCCCAAGTAGTTTAGTAATATCATCATTTTGATATAGTCAATATAGATTTATACTCCTGTTATAATTAATAGTTATAGCAAGAGGCTTCCCAAAGATGAACCATACACATGTTCTTTCCACAGTACATCTAGCCAGAAGAAGCAGCTGTTAGATCGCATCATCCTCTCTCAGATTACAACAAAGCCAGATATATATGTCGCACTCCTGTTGTATATAGCACTGCATGAATTCCCCAGGTGTACACATTCTCAGAGTCAATACTTAGGTGCAGGCATCGATCTCCGTAGCTCCAGTAGATGGGAGCCAGATGGAACCAGGTGCTTATTATTTACGCGCCTTATATTTATTCCAGCCTTGCTACATTACTGAATACTTGAGAGAACATGCCAAAACACCTTGTGAACTTGTGCGACTGTATCACAGCCAGGACGATCAAGGCATTACTTCCTGCCAGGGCATCGAAATTGACAATAATACAGAGCCGGCAATAGGAAGAAATCTCAGTCTGTTGAGGACTATATTAGGGTCGCACTTTTGTTTTAACCGCCTCTAATGTAGCCAGATTATGCTTTGGGAAGCCCTTAATTGAAGCTCCGTGATGCCTGGGTTTGCAGCACATAAGGGCACAAGGGGGTCGTCCTACATCGGACTTAATGTCGTTTCTTATTCACTGGGCTCGTAAACCAAAACAAGGGCAGAAAGAAAAAAAAAAACCCAGTTCTCCTCAGTTCTCCTCTGTTAAGTTTAAAGCAGATAATATTGGGGTCTCGATCCAAATCCTTTAATGCAGCATCATGAAACAATAATTCCAAACATCAGCCCTGGTGAAACACAGGAAAAAATGAACAGCAGATTACAGGGCAGAACTTAAAAGTCGTTGCGCTACACAAAGTGCCCGTAGTCCTCTGAAACCAGTATTCCTAAGTCAATTCCCTCATGGGGCTCGGCATGCTCATTATACCCCGAGTTCATTTAAACAGGTCTGGAAGTGTTTTCTTGAGCTCAACTTGTGCAATTTATGCGTTTCATAGGAAAACCATTGATCTTTAATTTTAACTTGAAGCAGGGCTGGATAACAAACTCTGAATTGAAAACCTGCAGCAATTAGTTTGAAATGACTGAGTGCAGCTCTTGCCTTTTAAGTCGCACCCGAGTGGGGAGGTCATTGCGATTCTGATTTTCTTGCCATCCCAAGTGATCTCCTGCAGCCCCTTGATCTTACTCATAATGTGGTGTTTATCCAGAAAGTTTAAGAGCTTGCAGATCATGCAGCCTTGGTGGAGCATTTGGGAGGGGTGGACGCAATGATCTGTGTGCCCTTTCCACCACATAGGTGCCGTTCGGAGAGGGGCCTGCAATCTTTCAAAAGCTTCTGGAGGAACTGTATAGCCTCAGAGCCTTCTTCCTTCTCAGGAATCCCAATGATGACCAAATTGTTTCTCCTACTATGCCCCTCAGGTCTTCCAGCTTCTCTTCCATTTTTTAATGCGTTTAGTCAGGGAGGCGCTCAAGGTCCTGCTTGTCCACTCATTTTCTAGCGACTGGGTCCTCACTTCATTATCCCCAACCCTAACAGTTAGGGCATTTAATGCTCCTTTGAAGCTTTGTATCTCAGACGAAATTTCCTGGATAGACGCTTGCAATGGGCAAATTGAGAATCTCTCTTCCGTTAATGCAGAGGGGCCAGGATAGTTACTAGATCCTGGCGTGGGCGCTTAGCGGCCTGCTCTTTTTCGGGAGAGGGCGGCGGGGTATGTCTCACCGACTGTTTCTTGACAAACACTTCCATTTTATCACTGGATAGCTGATAGACTATTACTCCGGAGCAGTATCAGTATTTTGAGCTCAAAAAGAGCAAAAAATCTCAGGGTAGAGAAAAATTGACTTAGCTGCGAGCTGAGCTGTTCAGATCGCTGCTCACTCTAGGCTGCCATCACGTGGTCTCACCGTCTTCCACACTTTCTTTACCACAGTTCTTTTAAAAGCATTTCAAATGACCAGGGCACAATTTTCCTGTTCCTACCCCTAGTCTTCCACACTTTTCTTTACCACAGTTCTTTTAAAGCATTTCAAAAAGCGCTGTAAACAATTTGATGCAGGACAAGGCACACTCTTTGGCTTTACTGCTCCTTTGTAATCAGTTGGCAATTTTAAACAGCAGCACAAGATCCACAGCACACAGCAACACTAGGTAAATTGCTTCAGCTTTTGAGCTACCCGCTGCCAGATAGCCAAAACGCTAGCCCCTGCCTGAGTAACTTCCTCCTAGAACAAAATCCAAAGCGGTGCCTCCATTTTTGTAACCCTCACCCTGCCTTTTTAGAAAATGACAGGTGGCATGCTGTTGAAGCTGACAGCAGTACCTGGTGGGGACTGGGTTCGGGGAGGATGAGGTTACTAGCACAGGGACCTAGGTTTGGCTACTCTGAACAGGGGCACCCAAGTAAATCCGAACACAGGAAGCAATAACTGTAATGTCCAGAACCAGGAATGGGATTCTTAAGTGTGGCTTTTATTCACATCCAAGCTGAACAAACAAAGCATAAACGGACCTCTACGGTGCTACATTCCTGGTAATGCAGATTAGAGACAACAGAACACTTTATCACTATTTCCAGCTCTCAGGCTCTAAACCCACCAGGCACACAGCCTGGACTTGCACCACAACTTTGGGTACACAGCCCGACTTGTACACTTCTTGGGTTTTCCTCCTGGCCCAGCTCCCCAGGCCCTTGATCCGTGGTCCATTTAAGGAATGAACCAATTATCCAATTGCAGGTCCATTTGAGGATTGAACCATTATCCTGTTGTGGCTCCCCAAACCACACTAGAGTCTTTGACTCCTGGAGAGAATTTTCCTTACAATCCCATGTCTGGGTACTTCCCTCAACACTGGCCAAGTGCCTGAGGCAAAATAGAAATCCACAGAAGAAATCCGTAGAGGTGGACCTGGTCACTAAAGATGGGAGGCCACCCACCTCCACCCTCCCACAGCCCATACCCAGCCATTTCTCTGGAAACAATTCCTTTACTGAACTTTGAAATGTAGATTCTGGGTAGACGTCTGTCACATCTCCTCTACATATCATTTGCATCCCAACAAGTTCTGGACTTAAACCTACTTTTAATTTGCTTAGCCCATTACTCTAGGCTTCCACTATTTTAGCAGTTTAATCCCCACATTGTCACACAAGTCCCAGGGTGAAAAACATAGGCCCTTTTAGCAAGAGCAGACACTCACCTTCATGTTGCAGGTGTCCCACAGGCGACTCACAAATCTTCTTGTTCTCCCAAATAAACACTGGAACACACAGGCAGCTTTTCCTTTAAGCAGAACTAGGGGTTGCCCCAGGAATCTGCAGGAAACCTTTCCTGCCCCCGGAGGAGGGTACTGAGACCCGTAAACAGTGGTCTCCACCACTTCAGTTATCTTTGTGTCTCTTAAGGTGGAGACACACACCCTTCTACTTAAAAGTAGCCCTCTGACAGGCTGAGGCTCCTAGAGCCTTCACTGAGCTGCTTTCTCAGCAAGCTCCCAACTTCACACTCACTCACTGAAGACTGAACTGAAGACACTGACTTCAAAACCTCCCAACGTTCTATCTAACTCTCTGCTGCAGATTCCAATGTGGTTCATGCAGCCGCGATAGTTCTATTGGTGATGTCATCCCTCAGTCTCAGCTGAGACTGAGAACAGAGTGAAACAGTGTGAAACCCATTTAACTGGAGTTTCACAAGCTGCCTTCCTGCCTACCATTAGGTCTTACTGGGATTCTAGTAACCCGGGTAACAAGGGGTTACACTTGCACATGTTTTGACCACAAACTTGTCTTCATCAGCCCTCAGGTGTCAACATCCACTGTAGAGTGTGAAATTCCTCAGCCCTCCAGCACCATATTGATCATCACTGTTCAGCACAATCAGTCCACAGTAGACCATGACCTCAACCAGCTACACTGTGGAGCCACTTCAGTGCAGAAAGGCACACCTCCCCAAACATCCCAGATGAGCCCCACTTATAGTCTGCCTCCTCCCTGTTGTCTAAGGGTATGCTAGTAGTAACGTCCATGGAGAGGGCAATCACAGCAGAAACACACAGAGATGACTCACGTTAGGATCCATGGTGCATGCAACCACTGCAGGGGCCAGGATGAAAGGCAAAAGTCAGTTAGCAGCTCCCACCAAAACAACAATGTAATGCAACATGTAAAGCAACAAGTAAAGAATCCTTTAATGAAAAAATGAATGCTCCTAGGAGCTTTACAGCAGAAACCCACAGGGGTCTTGCAGCATGGGACCAAAAAGTCTGTTATATCATTCTCCAATTCTACTTACCAGTCCACACACAGTGTCCATATTCCGAGAGGTGTGAACCGGATGACCCCTAAAGGCAGGTAGCACATTTCTTACATTGAGCATTCTAAAGCCCAAAACATAGTACCAAATGCAGCATCTCACTTCTGCTTCTATGGTACCTCTCTTTCTTTCTCCCTGTTTGCAGGATCTGCACTATTGTGGCTCTATATGGTTGCACTCAAATCTTGAGTGACTGCCCCATGAACTATGGGCATATGTCCCCAGCAAATACTCCAGCTCTCCTCCCTTTCAACATGGTACAAAGAGCAGAGACCCATACCAAGGCCCTACATATTCCCTTGGGCTGTGGATACATATTGCTAGAGCTCCCGGAGGCTCTTGTCTCTGAGGGCAGATTCCTCCAGGGACATGGGGTCCCAAAGTCTCTCGCTCTACTCTCTGCTCTAACATGGCTTGGTTTTGAACCAAAATCTCCAATTGGTCTCTTCCTTCAGGCATGCTCCTAACCTCTCTGCAGGGAAAGGGCTTCCACCCTTCACCCAGCCACTACCATGTTCTGGAATGGAACTTTCCACCTTGCCTCCCTTATAGGATCACAGAGATAACCCCACAGAGTGGGCAACCAGCCCACTCCACCTATACCCTCTCCTTCTCCTGCCTGCATGCTGCTGTGCTGACTAAAAACCTGCTCCCCAAGGGGTGTCTCAGTCCATACGTCCCATGAAGGTGGGAAGTTTATCCCTTTAAGGGCCTGGGCTGCGATATCCCAAAGTAAATATCAAGCGGTGTACAGTACATCCCAGTACACTGCTCTGCTGCTCCAGACCCTGGGGGTTACAAAATGAATGTACTAATCAGTGATAAAACAACATTACAGTGTAGGTCAATAACAACAAAATAGCTAGTTCAGTCTCCTACAAAAGCTTGACTGAACAGACAAGTTTTAAGTTTACTTTGAAAATAGTAATGGGGCAACATGAATGTTAGCTGGTCCACTGTTCCTTAGCAACTTAAACCTCGATTTTGGTATGGTCAATAAACCAGTGCCAATGGAATGTAACCTAAGGACATCGGAGCCAGTTGCAAGAAACTTACTAAGGTACTGGGGTTGAAGAACCTTAAAGTAAATCCACCATCTTACAAGAAGCCAGTGCAGAGAGCTCAGCACTGGGTGATATGTTCACGCCTCTTTACAGATGTAAAAGTCTGGCTGCAGCATTCTGCATCAGCTAAAGGCGACATATCAGATCTACAGGTAGGCGCATTGCAATAGTCGAGGCAGGAGATGATGAAGGCATGTACTGTGTTAACAGATCGTCCTGGATGAGGTATGGTCACAATCTTGCTATATTCGAAGCCACTCCTGACCACAGCTGACCCTGAGGTGAAGACTCAGCTCTTGAGCAAGAGTGACCCCTAAGTTGTGTAAAGTGGGAGGCTATATAAGGGAATAAAGAAAAAGACAGTCAGGAACTACTAGGCCTAAACACAGAAAACAGATATGCACAATGGTTTGCGCTCTTCCCTAGTAAGGCCAGATATAGAAAAGGCAGGTACAATGGCCCCTGCTGAGTCTGCTAGGCTGCTCTATCTAGCAGCTGCTTGCTGTAACTTTTGTGCTTTACCTGTGTCGAAGTGATAACAGTAACAGTAACTACCCTTAGAGACCTTTAAATCATAAATAAGCATAGGCTGCCTCCATGAGCCTGTCATAAACCCCAAGGGTAATAAAATAAAAAGGGGAGGTTCATGACAGGCTCATGGGAGAAGCTTCATGCTTTGTTTATGATTTAAAGGTTTCACTCTGTTACCTGTTGAATTATGCTTAGAGTAACAAAGGGCTGTTGCTGCATAAGGAAGCAGAGTGGAAACCATATTTGTGCACACTATAGACTGTGTAGCCTGTATATTACACTCTTAAACACCTGTATTGGTAAAAGTGGGCAGAGTACATGATATTAGAGAGGGGCATAAAAGCTCTTGTAAGAGGTGGGTTTTGACAGTCTTTGCCAAGTTGCTGAAGAAAGGATGCTACTCTCCTGAGCACAGGGGAAAATTTCTCAAGTCAGACAGCTGACCATTTTGAGTTTTAAATCTGCAGACAGTGCTGGAGATTCATGGAACCGGTTGCAGCCCAAAAGGGTACATGAAAAGACTGTGATCCACTCTGCCTAAAGTGTCTTGAAAATCATGCTGAATGCTGATTGCATGACTGAACTTGTAAATAAACCATAATTAAAACTATTCTGCTAGCCAGCCTGCCAGCACAGCACAAGATTTACCACTGTGACACGGGTGACCTGGGTTCAGGAAAGGACTCAGGCCACTCAAGGGCTGGCTGGGACAGAGGTGGATTGAGTGGCGTCACATGCTCACCACCTCCGAGGGGCAGGGGTACAGTGTCTCTGGTCCTTGGGCCCTGAGTGACCACTGGATGCTCGGCATCAGAGCACCAATGAATGCAGGAGGGCATGTTGGACACATGTCAAGGGAGCACCACAGCATCCATCTGACATGCCTCTGGAAAAACTACAGACAAAATTCACCCTGGCAAGCCCAATGATGCCCCCGACCAGTGGTGAAACTGGAAAATCACATGCAACCCAGACACAGATCCACCAGAGTTAACGGAAGGGTTATGGTGGTGCCACCTGGGAGTAATCCGGGGCACTGTGGTGAGGGGTCCTGGGTCCGTCCATGAAGGTGGGGGGTGCTGATGGGGATGGCCACCAGTGCAAAATCAAAGTAAGTAAAACAAAACTATGCTGATTGCGTATTGCACCAGATATCTTGTGTTTTGATCTCCTTGATCTCCTATGATCAGTATTGGCAATGGGATCCAGGTGCATGGTCCAGCTTGGGGGCATGAACCAGTGGTACCAGTCCTGGTGCCTAGGTGGTGAACTGAAGGTACATGTCACAACCCAGCAGCCAGCTACTGTTGAGGGACAGCAATGGGTGCAGACGGTGTGCTCACTTGGCCACAATGGCACATAACAATGGGGGAACCATTGTTTCCAGGCTTGGGCCCTGCGGCACGACCCAAGCTGAAAATGGAAGGCCAGCGAAGCAGCTGCCATAGAAGAAGAGAGGAGGAAAAGGAACCAAGGAAGAAAGGAAGCAAAAAGGCAAGAGCCACCAGACAACATCATATAACTGCTTCACTAGTTGGCAGTGAAGCAGTTGGAGACTGACTGACAGCAAGAATGAGCAAACCAGTGAAGAGAAGAGGAACAGAGATGACAGGATGTGAGATGCAGAGAGACACTTAAAGCCTTGCAATGTGGCACAAATGGGGCAGGTGGGGTAGGTCTGATACCCCCCTTGAAAGACATTAAAATTACCAAACTGGCCCCAGAAGATGATATAGAAGCTTACCTGATGACCTTTGAAAGAGTGGCACAGGCATGTAACTGGCCTCATGCCCAGTGGATGATACACATAGCACCCTATCTGACTGGAAGGGCCCAACTCGACTACAGTCACATGGACACTGCTGATGCCAGCAACAATGATCTGGTAAAGCATGAGATACAGAGAAGGTTTAACATCAGCAGTGACAACTATCACCACCAGTTCAGAGCACTGAAGTTCCAACAGATGGCTCAACCTTGAGAGGTCTACAACAAGCTGAAGGAGCTTTTCATCAAATGGATACAGCACGAGAGGAGAACAATGGCCGAGGTCACTGAGATGCTTTTAATGGAGCAGCTCACACAGATCCTACCAATGGAGGTGCAAATATTGGTCAGAAAGCTTAGGCCAGAGCCGGAGAATGTGTTATCATCTTGGCAGAGGATTATCTAATGGCCAGGCACAACACCAACTGCAACTTCAGCAGGGGACAAGGGTCAGTAAGACTTTCCCTGCTACTGTTTTTATACACCCCACCCTAGAATAAAGAGTAGAATGAAGCCAAAGAGTGTGAAGACTACCCCTTTGGAACTGATATGCTATCATTGCCAAGGGAAAGGCAACTCCTATCAAAAAATCCCAGAAAGAGACATGTCTCATTTGACTCTGGTTAATTGAGGACTGTATACTGCTCCTGTTGGATTTTGGGGTAGGATATATCAAGGCCTAACTGACTCCAGCAATAAGCAGACTCTGGTTGATTCAGATCTCATTTCTAAAGGCTGTTACAAGAGTCCTGGCACGGGCGTACTGTGTGTAGATAGGGCACCTGATACTACCCCACCACATAGGACTGCTACTGGCATAGTAAGCCCCTTGGGAAGAGTTGGAGGTCAGAAGGGAGGTCAGAAGTGTAAGAGTTAGTGTAGTACTTACTCTACCAGTCCCAGTTATTCTGGGGCAAGACTTTCCTGGGTGTTCAGATTTCCTCCCATCCCAGAAAGAACTGTTTGAGATAGTCACTACCCAATCACAAACCTGACTTCACCAAACCATAGGTGATATATTTCCATTTGGGGATTATGATGTGTTTGGGGATCGAGGTAAAGCTAAGAAAACCAAGAGCAAAAAAGGAAAGCCAAAGGACTGTGGGTAAAGCAGCTCTCCAAGCGCAAACAGGACTTCCTAGTGACTCCTTGCACTGTACAGACATACTGAGCTGAACAGAAATGAGATGCATCTCTAGTGCCTTTGTTTTCTGAGGATGGGACTAACACTATGGGTGATGCACCCCAAGATGTTGTACGTGATAATGTTTTGTATTGAGTAGGTACCAACATTAAATCTGGGGAACTGGTGGAACAAATGGTGGTTCCTGAAAGGTTTAGGCATCAGTTAATACACCTGGTCCATGACATATTCATCTGCTACACCATTTGTTTTGGTCAGCCATTTACAACCAAGTAGCAGACTATTGTTGGGCTGACCCAAATGCCAGAACGGGCCAACATAGTAATGAAGAAAAATGTGCCCCTTATGCCCTACCACTAGTCACCACCCATTTTGATAGGATTGCTATGGGCATAGTAGGCCACCTTGAGAAGAGTTTGAGAGGAAACTGTTTTTTGCTGGTCATATGACTACGCCCACACAAAATATCCAGAAGCGGTACACCTTCGGACAGTAACAACACCTAGGTGACCAAAGAATTGGCCAAGATATTTAGTAGAATGGGTATCCCAAAGGAGATTCTATCAGACCAGGGTAGCAATATTAATTTCATGTTATTGAAGGAACTGTATCGGTTGCTGGGTGTGGATGCAGTAAGGACCTTGCCTTATCCTCAAACTGAGAGCCTGGTGGAGCAATTTAAGCAGACCCTGAAACATATGATAAGGAAGTTTGCACAAGGAGAAAGATAGGGCTGGGATCAGTTTTGCCGTTCCCATTGTTTGCATATAAAAAGTCCCTCAGGCCTCTATGGGCTATTCCCATCTTTCTTTGCTGTATAGTCAACACCCAAGTGTCCCTGTACATTAAAAAATTGGGTGGAGGCTGGCCGGTGGCGCTGAGGGCTGAGGTGCTGGATGCCTTACCTCACACTACACTGACGACCCAGGTTGCGGAATGACCTCAAGTCATCAGGGACCTGATGTGTGGGGGCAGAACTGAGCAACTATAAGACAGCTGTCCCTCCGGGTCGATGCCCACACCCCTGTAGTTCCACTCCCACCAGGTAGAGGTCCAGTAGGAAATGTAGGCATGAGGGGAGATGGCGATAGCCAGGAATGGGATGGAAGGGGCCAAGCCGGTACCTGGCGTGCATGTGTACCGCCATGCACATACATGTCTGCTGGAGTCTCCCTTCAAAACTATGATATTAAAATACTAGCCAAAATACTCGCTGAAAGGATTAAAAGATCTGGTTGGAGCTTCTGAGCCTCGAGCAGACTGGTTTTGTTCCGGAGGTCAGCGGCTGACCATTGGAGGACCTTGTCACATATCTCTCAGCATGCCGGTCTATCTCAAGTTCTGCTGCTCTGATATCTCTTGATGCTGAGAAAGCTTTCGACCGGGTTGACTGGTCCTTCCTATGGATAGTAATGGAAATGGGCTTTCCGGCCTCCTTCTTGAATCGATACAGGTATTTTATAGATGCCCTCCGTCAAAATTTACTGTAATGGGGTCCTGTCTCCCTCTTTCCGTCTTTTGCTGGTACCAGGCAGGGTTGCCCCCTCTCTCCCTGCTGTTTAATCTATATTTGCAACCCCTGCTGATTAAACTCAAGTCCTCTCCCTATGTGAAAGGTATCACGCTCTACAGGCGGAATTAGTTTTGTCTGCCTATGCAGATGATGTCCTGCTCCATCTAATAGAACCTGTGTCTTCCTTAAAGGCAGCACTAGATATTATTAGGCAATTTGGTTCTTTTCGAGTTACAAATTAAACATCTCCAAATGTGAAATCTTCCCTTAAATAATTATCGTTCAAACAAGATTTCCTTCCTTTCGAATGAGGTGGACTCCCAAATCAATTAAATATTTGGAATTCACTTTTCCCTGACCCTCACTTCTCAAAAATTAAATCTGATTAGAATTAGAGACTCGATTAGCCAAGACCTACAGCGTTGGTCAGCTCTCCCTATCTCACTGTGGGGCAGAATAAATATTATCAAAATGAATGTTCTCCCCGGATTTTCTATCCGCTGAACCTTACTAATCTCTGGATCCCTCTTTCCTTTTTCAACAGCTGCACCGACTGTTTTCTACTTTTATCTGGCAAGGAAAAAGTGCGATGTTCCTATACCACCTTGTCGATTCCCTAAGGAGAAAGGGGCCTGAGACTTCTAACTTCCTCCTGTTTTACAGGCTGCCCACTCTCTAAGTTAGGGAAATGGTTTTCTATGAACACTAGAGCTCCTGCCAATCTGGTTCCAATTAGAGGGCTTTTCTCTCGAAATTAGAGTTGATATGTTCACTTTATTCTACCAGACCCCAAAATCCTCTCGCAGCTGGTCTCTGATGAGACGGTGGCGGTTTCTCTAGAGCATGGGCACAATGTCTTAAGTCTTTTGGATCTCTAATCTCACGGATCTAGGGCAGCCGAAAGTTCTCAACCCAATATTCGAGTAGGGGAATCTTTGATAGAATCAAGCTGGCTTCCACAACTCAAAGATTCTAGGGTGGAACACTTATTTGGTTTTGATTAGCTTCTTACTCAGATGATATTCTTACCAGGTTTGATATACCAACCAAAAGTATTTTCAAAGTGTTTCAGCTCCGGCACTTGGTAGGTAATAAATTTGGCACTGAGGTCAAACTCGATTGTACACTTTCTATCTAGTATTATAAATCTGGCTTCTCAGCCTCATTCCATATCGCTGATTTACTCTTACCTCTTGGATTTTAACTCACAGGAGGAAGTTGGGGGTCCCTTGATCTGGACACGTCTTCTTCCCGATGAGGTTCGGTCTGGAGAAATTTTGGCCTAATTTACATAAATACCATACCCAAGATAGATTTCGTTTAGTACAATACAATATTATTAACAACCTCTATTATACTCCCATTAAACTTTTTCAAGCGTAAACTGATTTCCGTCTCAGATTGTTTCAAGGTGTTCACGAGCCGAGAGGCAACTTAATTCACATTTTCTGGGAATGTTCTAAAGTTGCTCCATTGTGGTCTTCGATCTGAGACAATCTGGATTCCTTCTGGGTCTGAGTAGGCTTTTCCGTCCCGAAATTTGTGTGCTGGGTGACCTCTCTCATATAGACAGTGTGGAGCACAGATATCACATGGCCTTAATATCTATGGCTGTCAAGAAACTGGTTTTAAGACATTGGAAGGACCAGCTGGTTTTATCACCACGCTGAATGGTTAAAGGAGGTAATGTTGTATCTCAATCCGAAAATTTGATTGCAAGTTATAAGGATCGTATGGATCTATTTCACAAAGATGGGGTAAACTGCAGTCCTTTTGTTTGTCCTAATGCTTGGAGCTGCTGACCTGATCCCTTGGCCCTCACATAGTACATATAGTGTTTCTAGTTTTTATGTTACTGTGGTTCCTAGACCTGTCCTTTCCTGGTTAAATAAGTTAAATCGTTCTAGATCACAAAGGTAGTAGGTAAATAGATTCTGATATCCAGAGCTCAGGGTTTTTGTGTTTGATAGTCTGTTGCTGGTGCACTTTAATTGGGAGGGTGGGGGGTGGAGTGGTGGGGATGATATAGTTTTCTGGAGGCTTGGTTGCGGATATGTATTTCATGTTTTCTTCACCTTTTAAACATTCCGAATATCCTATACAACTGTTTTATGGGGAGGGATATGGGTTTGTTATGTTTTCTGGTTGGTTTGTTGTTACTTCTTTGTGTGGGCTGTATTGTTTGAAACTAATAAACTTAAATTTCAAAAAAAAAAAAAATGTCTTCTGGAGTCCTGGGTTGAGGCGAAAAATGGGATAAAATACATCAGTACATATAGGAAAAAAAATTGGGTGGAGAAAGCCAATACCACCTAGTCAGTCAATAACTGCATGGTTCAGCTCAGAAAATGGCTGCTGAAATATGGACATAGCAAATCAGAATAGTGTGCAGGTTCAGCAGGCACAAAAAGCCTAGCAAGATACTGTACCACGGTTGGTACCAGAGCTATGTCTTTTTCAATTGGTGAACAGGTTTTGTTATTGCTACACTCTACAGAAAACTTTGAAGAAATGGCAGAGGCCATATTTTGAGACAAACAGGGCCTGCAATGTGCCAAGCAGAAACCCCAGATAAATGGCCAGGAAAGAAAACATACCATGTGAATCTCCTGAAGAAGTGGGTTGAGCAGGTACAGGTTCACCCCTTACTCATGGTACTACCTGAAATGGATGAGTATGGGGAACTGCAGTTAGCCTATGATTGGCTGGAGGAAAAATTAATGTGTTTGATGTGCAGGTCAATCTCAAGTTAGACCAAGGATCACATAAGAAGGTTCTACTGAGTATCAGAGGGTATTCACAGCCACTCTGTGGAAGGCAAAGGGTGGAACATGCCATTCATGTGAAACAAACAAAGCCCATAAGACAGAAACCATATCAGCTGCAAGAAAAGGTACAAGGACATGTTATCAAGGAAGTACACAAACTCCAGGCATTTGTATTATTGAGCCTCTAGTAGTGTATGGGCATCATCCATGGTAATTGTAGGGAAAATGAAGGAGGTATTAGACTTTACCAAGATTTCTGTAAGTTAAAGAAGGTATCCACATTTGACAGCTATCCCATGCCACTAATAGGCAACCATGTTGATTAACTGGGTAGAGCCAGATTCATTACCACGTTGAATTTTCTTTAAATGGCAAATACCCTCTGAAGACTCTCAAGATAAAACTGCCTTTGCCACACCAGTGGGTTTTACCAGTTTGTCACCATGCCTTTTGGCTTACATGGGGCCTTGTCTACATTCCAGCGATTCATGGACCAGTTGTTAGGTCCCTACAACCTCTTTTGTGCTGCTTATTTGGATGCTTTGGTGGTGTATATCCCAGATCTGCCAATGCACCTAAAGCATCTTTCATTATGTTAGCGACCATACAATGAGCTGGTCCGATCATCAACCCCACTAAGAGTGCCATTGCCATGGAGGAAACCTGGTACCAAGGGTATGTTCTGGATAATGGCCTAGTTAAGACAGAATTCCCTGAGGTAGAAGCGGTGGCTAATTATCTGTCCCTGAAGTTTAAGAAACATGTTCCATCCTTTTGGGGATTAGCTGGGTATTACCACCACTTCATTTCTAATGTTGTGGAACTGGGTGCCTCCTTCATTGATCTTACCAGAAAAGGTATGCTGATAAGGTGGTGTGGACTAACCAGTGCGAGGATGCTTTTAGAGCCATTAAGGCACCCCTTGCTCCTCTCCAGTGCTGCGCTGTCCTGATTTCACTAAACTTTTGAGGTGCACACTGATGCCTCTGAACATGGCATGGGTTGTTCTCTGTCAGAATATAGAGGGTAATGAGCATCCTGTTCTTTACATCAGCCAAAAGCTCCATGAGAGGGATCGAAATACTCACCATAGAAAAGGAATATTTGGTAGCAAAGTTGGCGATCAAGGCCCTGAAGTTCTATTGTGGAGAACAGAGTGAAGTTAGTGACAGATCACAATCCTTTATGCTGGATTAACCACATAAAGATCAAGAATCCCAGAATCACAAGATGGTACTTGGCTCTGCAGCCCTACAAGTTCATAGTCTGCCACTAAGATGGTAGTCAGCATAAAAATGCGATTTCCTATCCAGATATAGAACTGTTATCCTGCAGGAAGTAAGGAATGGACTGATTAACTGTTTCAGAAAATGATAAAATGTTACTATGTATATATGTCATGGAAAATGGTATAACCTGTCTCATGAAAGTAATGTGATAGAAGGCACAAGGAAAACGAGACTAGTATTATGTGCGTAGTCTTAAGTTACGCTGAAGGGTCCCTAGGATGGTGTTTCTCAAGCGGGGTGGTAGAAACTCCAATACTCCCTTGATGTTCCTTATCTGTTTAGTGATGCCCTGTTATTTGCCTAAACATAGGATGCCCACATCTTCAAACAGGTAGCCAGTCTTTGAGGATACTGGTTCCCTTTTGAAAGGGTGTGTGTATGTGACATGGTGATAGGTCCTTGTCCTGCAGGGGATTAGTACAAGCAACAATGCCACATAGGGCTTCCTCAGTATAGTGCCAGTTATAGGTCCACAACATGAAACTGTTTACTGGAGTAGGGTACTGTGGGGCTTACCTGTGTCCTGTCCAAGAAAGTCTGTTTCAAAGTAGGCCTTCTTTCTTCCTTTTCTTTCTTGTGCTCTGTTCTGCCCTCCTGTGGGATGGCCTCCTACAAGGGTAATTTCTCCTTCATTTTTGTCTAAACCTCATTCTTACCTCACTGGCACAGGACAGTGTCTGTCCCCATGTCAGTTCCCCTATCCCCAGCAGCTCAGAAGTGTACAGATAAAAGTGTCTGAAGGGGTCTGTTCTGTACTACAATAAATGAATAAGTGTTTCACTCCTCTGAGATATTTTGTTTTCAGTTGGGTGGCACCCAGGTGAGAGGGAGGTATATAAAGGAGTAAAAAATAGGGCAGTCAGGGACTGCTGTAGGCCATAAACATATAAAACACAGAAGCAAATATGCACAATGGTTTGGACTGTTCCTCTAGTAAGGCCAAGTATAGAATAGGCAGGTACAGCAACCCTGCTGTATCTTCTAGGCCACCCTGCCTAGAAGCTCCTTGCACAGACCACTTTTGTATCATACCTGTGTCAGTGCTGAAAGCAACTTCCTTAGAGAGCAGTAGGGCTATTACCTCCCTTTGTCCTGTACCCTGGGACATTCATGACAGGCTCATGGGAGGAGTCTGCGTTTGTTAGCAGTAAAATGGTTCTCCTCTGTTACCTGTTGAGTTGTGTTACAGTAACAAACTCTGGCCAGAGCTGATTGGCTGTAGCCAAGCTGAGGAAGAAACATGGCACTGTCTGCTGTGTCCAAGATGGCAGCAGAGTTCTGTGCGATGCTCAACGACTTGCACATGCACAGAGAACTCCAGTAGCCATCTTGGAAACAGCAATCTGTGCTACTGTGCTGCCGAGTTCAACGCGCATGAGCAAAGTCATCACGCATGTGCACAGAACTCTACCGCCATCTTGGACACAGTGGACAGTGCTGTATCCCATCAGTACTGATGGACAACATAGTGTGGTGAATGTACAGTGGTTGCCATTCACTTCTATTTAACAGTCAGTATCCGAAGCTCCCTTTTCTCTATGTGCTCATGAGCTGCCCAACAAAGTGCTGTTGTTGCATAAGGAAGCAGAGTGTAAAACTGCATTTGTGCACTGTATAGACTGTGTAGCCTGTATATCACACTTAAACAACCTTACTGGTAAAGGTCTGGGTCACATGGTACCAAGAGAATATAAAAGCTCCTGTAAGAGGTGGGTTTTGCAGTCTTTGCATAGTTGCTGAGGAGAAAGGACGCTACTCTCCTGAGCCCAGGAGAAAATCTCTCAGATCAGATGGCTGGCTATTTTGACTCTTAAATCTGCAGACAGTGTTGGAGATCCATGGAATTGGTTGTAGCCCAAAATAGGTACATGAAAAGATTGTGATCCACTCTGCCTGAAGTTCCTTGAAAATCATACTGAATGCTGATTGTATGACTGAACTTGTAAATAAACTGTAAATAAAACTATCATGCTTGCATACTGCACCAGATATCATGTGTTGTGACTTCCCTGACTTCCCATGATCTGTGGCAATACACACTGCCACACCTGAAATTTTACTGTCCACAAGATCCACCTTGAAACATCAACAGGAGCTCCTTATGGAAGTGTCTGAGCTCTTTGCCACTATCCTACCTGCAAAAGCACATGTAGAAGTACTCAGGTTAGAAATGTATGGATTATCCATGATTGAGGGGCTGGATAAAATGTCTTAAGACTCAATGACTATAGGTCCGTCGGTGCAGTGGTCGGTTCCACCTCCAATGCTGGTGACCCAGGTTTGGGAACAGACCCAGGACACTGGCGGGCCAGCTGGGGGAGAAGGATGGAGCATCCTGTGGACTGCTCACCTTCTCCGGGAGGTGAGGAAGTGTCTGGCACACAATAGACCCCTGGCAGAGGCCGGGAGTCATGCAGCTACGGCTAGTATACACAGGAGGAGGCCGGGGTGGCGCTGGACATCATTGCATGTCCCTGCCTCCCAGAAAACCATAAAAAGACAGCTGTCAGCTGCCCTCGATGAAGCCCACCATGGCTTCAATTAGCCCCTCAAGCCAGCCCTCTGACCTATCCGATGTCTGCAGCATGTGGAGGCGCTGCAGCCCACCGTGAGGAAAGCCACGGGGTATTGAAGGTCGTAGCTGATGTGAGGGTGGAAGACTCCATGACTATTGAAACACAAGAACTTTGTGTGCAGTGGGCCTGCTGGCAGTACCAAGAAGAACTCTAGGTATCTGTGTGCCCCATGCATACCGGCATACTCCTTCTTAAAAATGGTAGCCAGACTCGGTACCCTGGGCATTTTTCTATATCAGGTATACAGATACACTTCTACTGGGCATGGCGTTGAGTTCACTGCACATTATGCCATCACAGACACCGGGTGCATTGTTCTGAAACACTTGTTCTTTCAATCAAAACACTCATTCTGAATTGGCCTAGGTGGTTGATCCTCTGCCATGACGCAGAGGCTACTACTCAGCTGCCTTTTGTGATGGCGCAGTCTTAGAATCAGAAACACATAGGGCCCTGGACTAAAGTCTTGGGCCCCGATTCTAGAAGGTTGGCACAAATCGCGCCAAACATGACTAAGCGCCAATCACGCTGTGACATGGTCCTCGCCCTTTTCTAGAAGGGCAGGGTCCCACATCTAAACCCTGTGACTTGCGACATGTACAGCCAAATCACGCTGAACAGAGGCGTACCTGGCGAAGGATATACTTAATGCTTAACCACAATGCTGCAAGGTGAAAAGAGCCCCTAATGTCCGATCCAATTCAGTAGGGAATTTCCCCAATGTCCTGGCCAAATTCCCTCATTCACTAAAATACCACCAACAGCTTAATCGGGTTCAATTTCTGTTGGTTACCATCTGTACCCAGTTTGCCCATGAAAAGGACTTCTAGCTCAGTGGACTACCCAGTCAACAAAATTCAATAAAAAATAAATAAATCTAATGACTTCTGTGATTCAAAGTATCAATAACGACTATCAGCATATAAGGCTACATGGGTTGTTTCTTACCCCCATATGCAAGTGTCCCAGTACTTTTAAATCCCACTAGTCCCAATTTGTAATCCACAAACAAGAAGAAGAAAAAGAAGGGTTCAATCTCACCCATATAGAAGTCAGCAGGTGGGAGTCTCAACACTCAAAAGGCACTGCAGGGCTTTGCGCTCAGCACCTCACTGCTTTGCAAAATAGTAGCAGGGATTCAGCTTTGTATAGTGGCAATCAAAGGAATCACTCACCCCACACAATACTGGGCATGTCCTTCATTTAGATCTTGCAGCACAGCATAGTTCTTTTCTAGGTCAATCCTCATAGACACCATGTTCACAGATTCTCTCTCTCCACGCTGGGCATCTTACAGGAAACAGTGGGACTTTGCACATCTAGTCCATGCTTGCAGTACAGTTTCGAAGAATAGCTTTATACACCTACTCTTTCCTCTCATCTTCAATCCCAGAAGGCTACTACTCAAGCCTTTTTGTGATGGTGCAGTCTTAGAATCAGGAAACACATAGGCCCCTGGACTAAAGTCTTGGACCCGATTCTAGAAGGTTAGGCAGTAAGTTATGTAAGCGTGACTACGACCAACCACTGTTTGAACATGGACCCTCGCCCTATTCTAGAAGGGCAGGGTCCCCACATCAAGTTCTGTGACTTGCGACATACAGCCTGGTACGCCAAACAGAGGCGTTCCTGGTGAGGATGTCATCAACAACTCCTAATGCACCATAAGGTGAAGAGCTCCCCATGCCTGATCCCCAGTGGAGCCCCACAGGGAAGAGATCCCACCCACTGTTATGCCACCATGGGTCCCCAACACCAATCCTGATTCCTTTGTGACTGGTGTATTGTACAGTATGTACAGTACACACAGTCAACATATATATTGTATCTGGTAGTCTAGTGGCCCCACCCAGCTGTCCCATTCCACCCAGCACCACCCCACCGTCCCCAACCCGGTGGCTGGCACAGCCACCTTTCACCTCCATGGCCAGCCAGCTGCATTCAATGGGGCGCTTACTGAATAGATGCACTCAGAAATTAATTTCTGGGCGCATCTATAATAAACACTCCTACTGAACTCAGTTGATGGCTAACCGTGGAAGGTGAGAGGTGGGCTGTGTCAGTCGCTGGCCGGGGACAGGTGGGGGTTTTGGGTGGAATGGCATAGCTGGGTGGGGCCACTACTACCAGGGATATTGCGTGGTTCCATTTGTGGCACTGTCTCGGGTCTGGGCATGGGTGGGGTTGACAGCACTGCCCTGCAGGCATTTGAGCAGTGGGGGTTCGGGGCATGGGGTGTGTGGGAAGCCCTGCATGGGCTTTCATTGTTCGGGGTTCAGGGGCAGGGGTGTCATGCCAGCCTGCACCTACTGAGGTATGCTGGGCATGGGAGGAGGCACATGTGGACTGCATGCTGGGCTGCTGGTGGGTCTACAGAACCCCCAGAGGGCATATGTACAGTTACACCCTCGTCAACGGTGTAACCTATGTTGCCGGTTCTCCTCCGGGGTACATGTAGAATCCCGACATTGGGGACTTTGTTGCTGCCCTTCTGGTATGAGGCGCAACCGTTGCTGTAAACCCCCTAGCGCCATGTCGCAGGGGTTTATGGTGCAACTGCTGGCGAACAGCTCTTCAGTGCAAGGCCACATTGCAGAATCGCACATGTCGCAACTGCTGGCATAAGTTGCTACTTGCCATTCTACTTGGTGCAAATGCTGTTATGCCAGGTGTACTGCTTCTAGAATCAGGGCCCTGATGTGCAGACAGGCTGTCTGGAGTCTCCTTCTGCTGAACACTGTTGAACTGAACAGAACTCTCTAGAACTGGCTCCATCTTCCATTTTTGTTGCCTGTGTGAGGCAGCCAGAAAGGCTGGACTTGGGAAGAACCAACCATTTATTTATTTATTTATTTGAAAATTGGTGACCGTGAAAGGCACAGAGCCAAGGCTCATTTTCAGGTATGACCTGGAGGAGAATGAAGAGGAAAACAACAAGCAAATACAGAAGAATAGATGTTTACAAACATATACGGTGCAAACAACAGTAGGGGAATTTGGCAAAGGTGTGACATTTTCATGATATGGGTATCAGGGTGAGAACGCTCTACATCCAGAAACAAAATCAGGCAAGTGGAAGAAATCATAATGCAGAGAAATGGGAGGCATACAACCATCCCAAAGGAGGAGGCATGAATTGGGGAGGGAGGAGGGAGGAGGGAGGAGGAGGAGGGAAGGCAGGTCAGGACGGAAGCTCACAGGTGCAGGAGGCAGGTGGAAGGAGTTTAAGCTGGCGCTTAATGGAGGTCGGGAAGGGTGAGATGGCAAGCAGAGGAGGAGATTCCAAAGGGATGGCGATGAGGGGAGAAAGCAGATATACCAGTGAAGGAGCGGGGTGGGGGAGGGAAAGGTGTGGAGCTACCTGGAATGAAGGGGTATGAGGCAGATGTGATGGGAGATAGAGTGGATAGGTATGAGGGCAGTTCCTCAAACCAGTATTTAGAGATGACATAAACACAGTAATGCTGGCAACAGGAGGAGGAGGGAGGATGGTTAGGAAGAGTACAGTGTGCAGTGATGGGCACGGGGCTGAGTTCATGCAAAATGACAGAATGTATTACAGAGGGTGTCCAATCTTGGAAGGAAGAGGAGGAAGAGTATAGTATACCAGGTCAGCATAGTCAAAGTCTGGTAGTGCACCATTTTGATAACTGACTCAGTAGTCTCCATCCCGGTTTACTGTCTTCCACACAGACAGGCTGGTCAAGCGTGGGGTGGATGCACAGTCTACATTAAGGACTCCTAACTGCTCAATTCTCCCCACCCCCAGCTTGAATCTGGCGCACAGGCCCTTACCTTAAAAGCTATCACATGAAACTCAGCTACGCACTGTTCATTATTATTGCCTCTCTCCCCACTAGGAACCAAAAACTAGCCTCCCACTCCCTCCTGAACTACCTCTCTCCTACCATCGAATCGTGAGAGTATTGTTATGGGAGATTTCAATATTAATTGGCTCTTTAAGGATGCCACCCTCTTTCAGGATGCCACTGCCACCCTTGACCTGACTCAGGTTATCACTAACTCAACCCGCCATAACCCAACTACCTGCTCTTCAACCCTCATTGATGTAGTTTTACGAACCACCCAAATAGGATCTCCTCTGTTGCTGTCCTCCCAGTGCACTCAGCGACAACTTCCCAGTCCTCTTCACCTGGACCAGTAAAACTCCCAAACCACCTCCCAAATTCATTCACCTACATAAACTAAAACGTGGCAAATTAAGGCACCTACAGCTCTATCTCAGGCAATGGGACTGGTCCTCCATCTTTACTACTCAGATGTTGACACTGCCCTGGACCTTTTCATCCTAGCCTTTAACACTGCCTGTGATAAGTTTGGCCCCGCACAAAATCCATCATCAAAGGTAACCCGGCCCTCTGGATCTCTCAAAAGCTTCTAGACATGATGCACCACCATAACACCCTATGGCAGATTGCCAATGACATGGGCAGGCCTGCCGACAGGCAAAAGATATCGAGAGGCAAGGAAGAAATGCACCTGGGCCATCGTAAAGCCAAAGCCTCCACTACCAAATGTTGCTTGCATCCTCCTGGGGCACTGGCCACCAGTTCTGGAATAATATCAGCGAGCTCAGTGGAAAGACCAGTACCCCCACCCCTCCTTAATAGAAAGTTAATGGTACCACCACCTCTGACCCCAAACTTATTGCTGATGCCCTCAATCACTCCTCCTCTGACCTCCACCACATCCTACCCACTAACCTTTTGACACCCCGTCTCACCCCTCCACTCACCCGAACCTACCTTTGGCCTTAAGACCATATCCCTTGGAAAGTCAAACCATACATACTAAAAGCGATAGGTAGCTCTCGGTTCAGCAGTGACTCCCTGGACCTCAAGCTACTCTGAATTACCCCTCCATGAGTGCTTGCCCCACTCATATACTCCTCAATCACTCCATATACATCGGTAAATTCCTCCTATTGGAAAGTTGCCACCATCACCCCATACACAAAAGCGAGATGCCACCAGAAACTATTGGCACATATCCATTCCCCCTGCCAAGGCCCTGGAATGCATAGTATCAGACCAGCTCAATGAGTACCTCTCCAAATATAACATCCTCTGTAAAGAACAACACGGATTCCACAAAGGGCATAGCACAAACACGGCCCTACTAGAATTCTCCTCTCACCTTCACTCTACCTTAGACAAAGGACACCTAGCTGGAGCAGTTTTGTGGACCTGTCGAAGGCCTTTGACACCTATATCTAGTGGGCGTCGAGGTCCACTGACTTACATTTTGACCACTCTAACAGCATTAGTATCCCTGTGAACTGAACTGCACTGCTTATATTTTTGACTACTCTAACAGCATTAGTAACCCTGTGAACTGTACTGTTTTATAATCCCCAATCTTTTACAGGTGACTTGCCTACCAACACAGCACAGGTGCTCACCAACTTAGGGGCTTAGTTTGGTACTCTTGGAGGTATGAGCTCTGAACTGTTGTGGTGAGAATAGATGGGTGGCAATAATAGGTAGGTACTGCCGAAAAACAGGGTAGTATCAGGTGTCTGGTAGTGGTGTGGGAATCACCACTGGCCACGGAGTTGGGGCCAGTGACCAGCACCGATTTCGGGCCATTCCCTCGGTCAGTCTATCACTGGTATGAACATGGGGAACCCTCAGTACCTATTTAAGTGAATACCCTGCATCCACTCGTGTACACTAGCCTGTGGTATCCTCACTGTCCTTGGCATCCACTGGTATATTGGTGCAGATGACTCTAGAGCAGGTGAACCATGGGGCACTTGCTCCCTCCTGGAAACTGATTTCATGTTCTCCAACCTATTAGCGGAAGGCAGACCCCTCCCTGGGTTCTCTGCAGTCTTGACCTGAGGTGATTTCGATTGCCGTGCACTCTGGTCAGGAGATATGGCTCGCAGGGTGCATGCCAGAGATGGCTCCCTTCCTAAAACATCTCCTATGGCTACTCCTGGTGACCCTAGCACTATCAGGTGACATCGAGCTAAACCCTGGCCCACCTTGCCAAATGGCCTCTGCTGCTCTGGGCGGGGATGGCAGTCAAAGGGCTGAAAATAGCCCATCTCAATATTCATAGCATCCTGCCCAACCTGGCGGAACTACTGGCTTGGGTCACCCACCACACCCCTGATATCCTGGGAATAACAGAAACCTGGCTTAAACCCACCATACCAAACTCCACATGTGCCTCCCGGCTATGACCTCCTCAAGCTTGATCGCCCAGGAAAAAGAGGGGTGGCATCTTGGTCTATTATAAAAGCCATCTTAACTTGCGGTGCTACCCTGTCCACAACCTGTGCAGTCCCTTATGAGTTCCTGCACACAGTGCTGTTGCTCGGGATGACCAAAAGATACACGTTGTATTCACCTACAATCCCCCAGGCGGCCTAGAGAGGCTGTCCATCCTCCTGGATACTGTAGTTGCTGTGACCCGACATAATGAACGAATTATTCTAGGTGATCTCAACCTAAACTGGCGTTGCAACTCCAAAGCATATGAACCACTCCTTGCTGGTCTCTCCCTGTCACAACTGATTAAGGAGCCTACTAAAAGCCCACCCAATGGTGGAGGGCTCTCTCCTGGACTGGGTCATGACAAATCGACCAGAGGATCAGCTCATCGGACATCCACTCTGACTCCATCTTGGACCACTCCCCGTGTACAGAGTGTGGAAAATTCCTTCTCTTAAAATCTCACATAAAATTATCCAGGTCGAGACTACTCAAGGTTTGATCTTGGCTCCTACCATGCTGATCTCCAGCATGCTGACTGGTCAGCAATGCCGGAATGCACAGGACTCCTCATCAGCAGCCAGTCACTTCCTCACTGCGTTCAGGGTGCTGCAGGACAAACATGCCCCCTCATCAGACAGAGGTCAGGGTTCGGCGACAAAGTGGCTGCAGGGCAGTCTGCTAACCCTTATGAAGTACAGAGATAAGTGCTGGGCAAAATTCAAGGCCACGGCAGAACAGGCCATATTTCTGCAGTACAGGATGCACAGAAATCAGTGTAAGAAGGCTGTTAGGGTGGCCAAAGGGAATTTTGCAAATCTGTACTGCTGCACACAGCTAGGGACCCCAGGAGGTTGTGGAGAAACATTAAGAATATAGTCAGTAGGACCCGGCGGTGAGACCTCGGATAAGATCATCGATGGTGCCAGTTGCAACAACTCCTGACCATCGCAAAATGCATTCAACCAATACTTCTTGGACCTATCTACCATTACCTCATCACTCCCCATGGGGAGGGGAGAAGGGTGAAAAATGGGCTGCACCATCCTTATCTTACCTGCCCTGCCCTTCTTTTAAGGTGGTGGCGGTGCAAGAGGTGCAGAGACTGCTTTTGGGTCTCTCCCACTTTTGAGTGCTGGGACATGATGGACTGGAGCCAAAACTTCTAGTCTTGGTGCCAGTGAGATTGCCCCATGGTAACCCATATCTTCAATCTGTCCCTGTCATCAGGTGTCATTCCGTAAGTATGGAAAGTTGCCAGGGTGGTCCCAATACTAAACAAGGAAACCCCAAACTCATAGAAAACTACCGTCCAATATCCATACTGTCAGCGGTCAGCAAACTTCTCGAGAAGGTCATGGCAGGGCAACTGTCGGAGTACTTGCAGTCTCATGACCTGTTGTCCCCTGAGCAGCATGGCTTTAGGAAAGGGCACAGCATAACTTCTGCCCTTGTCACGGTCTCATCTTGGATCAGAGCGGCTATGAACCAAGGCAAACTCTCTGGAGCCATCTTTATAGATCTCTCTAAGGCCTTTGATCTTGTTGATCACACCATGCTCTCCACCCAGCTCAGCTCCTATGGTCTATCACCTGAAGTATTCAACTGGTTTTCCAACTATCTAAGCGGCAGACAGCAACTTGTTAAGTATGGGAAGGAGTTCTGGACACTATCCCTGTTACCATGGGTGTCCCACAAGGCTCTGTCTTGGGGCCTCTGCTTTTCTCCATATTCATGAACAAACTCCTTCTGCTGCTATCCACTGCAAGTCTATCCTTTATGCAGATGACCTGGTCATCCTGACTCACCCCTGAGATAGGAGTCATAAATCACCACCTGAGCAAGGACTTGAGGAACATCCAATCCTGGATATTGTCACATAAGTTGGTTCTAAATCTGAGGAAAACCTAGGCCACACTCTTTGGGTCTCAGACCAAGATTAAGGCCACCCCTACTCCATTATGTGTTTCTGGTGTCGACGGGTCAAGATCCCAGTTACTGATAACTTTAAATACCTTGGAGTGACACTGGACCTGCAGCTTGACCTTGGTCACCACATTCAGAATACTTGCAAGACTGTAAACTGCAAACTGGGTCTGGCATACAGAGCAAAAAGTAATCTTACTCCAGCAGCTGGATTGCACTGCCAGAGGGGTGCTCCTACCCTCACTCTGCTTTGGGCTCCTTTTGTTTGCCTGCTCATTCAAAAGCCCACCTCACTCAGGTGGTCCACTGCCTGCAATAATGTCTGCCCTTCAAGGCTGGCTGCCCCCATCTCACTCACCATTGTGACCTCTATAGTTGGCTAAATTGACTCTCACCCACTAACCACATAGACTTGTCTTAGGGTGCTTCACCAGAAAGGTCCTTGGCACTGGCACCCTCCAGGGTTTGAAATTTCTTGTCCCGTCAGTCTCCTCCTCCTACTCCTTCAGGTCCCAGGGACAGGCCCTCCTCAAGACACCGGCCACGGACTCAAATGGGTGGGCGGGACTTTGCTGCATTCGCTCCCAGACTGTGGAACTCCTTCCTGCCCAGGTCCATGCTGTGCACTCACAGATGTGTCTACATTTCTCCCTATGGAACCATCTCAAACTTGCCTCAGCCTGTGGCTGCCCCAAACCAACGTGAATTGATCCATCACAGCACTCCTCTGCTCTGGAGCTACTCCTGGACAAAAGACTAGACACCAAGAGGTTGCTAAGCTGTATATAGTGTCACATCTGAAGGATTTTAATACTGTGCCCCTGGAACTGCTCTTGGCTTCCATAAGGTGTTTATGTTGTTATGTTAATACTGTATAACCTATGCCTTACCACGCCGACGCTGTGTTGAATCTGTAACATTACTCAGCTCATCTCCCACAAGGTGTTTATTTTGTTATGTTAATACTGTATAATCTATGCCTTACCATGTTTCTATGCTGTGTTGAATCTGTATCCTCACATGAACTGTAACATGTCTAATTTGTACAATGTCATCAGATGTACCTAAATCTATTATTCCTGTACTCTCTCCGGTCGATTCGAAAATAGGCAATTGTCTTGTCTAGTGTACCTACCTGGTTAACAAAAGCTAAATAAAATACTTCTTAGCATCACTTCCAACTCCTGGTCTCTCTCAGGACACCATTCACTGGTTTGTTGACTACATCACTGGAAGGTCTCAGAGTGTTAAAATTGGGGACACCTCTCCTCTAACCATCCTGTTAGATCCGGGATTCCCCAGGGATTGATCTTGGGCCCTCTCCTCTTTAGTCTTTACCTCAATTCCCTTCCCTCTGCCTGCTCTGGTAATTTGCTACTATACTACTATATGCTGATGCGCTGTCCTCTACACGTCACACTCTAATCCACCACCTTCAAAACTCCCATTCTAACCACCTTCATGGAAGCTGAACAATGATTCTCTAACCAGAGACTTGTACTAAATTACAAGAAAACTAAGGTCATGACCTTTGCACACCACCAAAACCCCTTAGACATATCGCCCTTCTATCCTCAACACCAATAAGACCTCTCTGGAACCAGTTGACACCTTCAAATATCTCAAGCGCTACTCTGGACTCCTCCCTCTCATTCCACCAGCACATGCACCTCCTCTCCTCAGTCATTAACACTAGAAATGGCCTTTTGCACCTGTACAAACACTGCCTTATGCCTGATGCCCTCCAGATTGCAGTCTCCTCCTGTATTCTCTCTCCGACTAGGGATTCTTATCAATGGAGCAGCTGACACCACCTCCCTCAGTAGGTTGAGATTGTCCCTAAACAAAGCTTGTCACCTCGCCCTTGGCTGTGATTGCACTACCCACATTTTGTACCCTGTGCAGCATGACTAATTGGCTAAATTTTGATAATAGACTAAAGTTCCAAACCTGCCTTATGGCCAAGAAAAATTGCCCTCAAGCTGCACTCCCCTCATCTTGCCGATCTCATCAAACCTGCCACAGCTACTAGAAACACTCACAGCTCAAGCAGATCTCTCCTTCACAAACCCAGATGCAGTACCTCCCTCTTCCAGTGCTCCTTCATGTGCTGCGCTCCAACATGGAAGAACTCCCTCCCCAGCTCGCTAGTCTCCGAAAAAGACTTGGAGCTTTTAAGACCACCCTGAAGGGCCACCTCCATGTGGCCAGTGTCTGTGACTGTTTTAATTCCCTCTCTTTATCCCCATCCTTCCCCCATTTGACAAGGGACCTCCTCCCATCCCCCCAGGTCATGTGAGGATTATACCTATATGCATGTTATTTTGCATAGTCATTGATCTTTAATGAGTCTCTGTACCTCAATGTGACATACCTTATTTTACATTATCTACTGTATTTTTTTTATTATTTAGTTGTTTAACCAGGAGCAGCACTAAGCTGAAAGCTTTTTACAGGAGTGACCTGGGAGCACAGGGAGTTAAGTGACTTGCTCAGGGTCACACAGTACTAAGTAGAAGTTGTGGGATTCAACCCCAGGTCTGGTCTGCTGGATGTCACCAGATTTTCAGCTCAGGCGTTAAACCACTGCGCTATACTGCTTGTATGTTGCTTGTATACTGTCTGTTTCATTGTACTGACTGTCACTGTAACTGTCTTTGATGTGGAACCTTTGTAAATGAGTTCTTGACTCAAAGGTCATTTCCAATAACCTCAAATAAATAAAATAAATAAATAAAATAGAAAAAACTAGTTCCTGCAGATGTGCAAGGACAGGCAGTCTTCATTACGGCACAGTGCTCCAAATCTGAGGTGCAGTTTAGCATGAATAGCATCAATGTGAGCAGAGAAGTCAAATTATCAAGCCACACACTGAGATACTTTAAAAGAATGGACCACTTCAAGGGAGAACCATCCATGGAAGTGAAGAAAAGGAGGGAAGCATGTATGGATGGTTTTCTGGTTAGAGCCAATGGTCATGGACAGTGTTTTCTTTGTATTGACCCAAAGTTTGTTGGCCTGAAACCAGCACAGGACATCAATTACCTCCTTAGCAGCACACAGGACTACATAATGTAAACATTTATAGTGCCAGTACTCAGTTTTATGTACTGTATCAAGGTATTTAATATACCTGTTTTTAGCAGGAGTAATGCTATACGGAAACTAAAATGACATTATGCTGTCTCACAAGGATTGTTATGCCTCTGGGAACCCAGACAGAGAGCAGTGATACAAACACACTTTAGTGTCGCATATGAACATTGTTTTCAACATTAGGGCTCAGTGCTGGGGCCAGTGTTGTTTATTGTCTTCATCAATGACATTGGGGATGGCATTAAGGGCAAATGTGCCTATTCGCGGATGACACTAAACTCTGCGGAGAGTGGAAACAACTGAAGGGATATAGGACCTACACGAAAATCTGGAAAAGCTGGAGAAGTGGTCCAGGATCTGGCAGTTTGGCTTCAACGCCAAGAAATGCAGAGTTATGCATGTTGGAGCCAAGAATCCCAGGACAGAGTACAACCTAGGTGGAGTCTGAGTATCTGCATCAGAGGAGGGGAAGAACTTGGGAGTGATGATCACTAGTGATCTTAAGCACTCCACGCAGTGTAAGACAGCAGCAGCAAAGGCAAACAGGATGCTGAGATGCATATCTAGGGGGATCAGTAGTAGGAAAGGAGGTTATACAGCCCTAGTACAGGTCACTGGTAAGGTAGCATCTAGAGTATGGAGTTCAGTACTGGTGCCCACACCTCAAAAAGACATTAACCTGCTGGAGAAGGTCCAGAGGAGGGCTACAAAGATGATAGCAGGTCAGCAGGGTAAGGCATACAAGTAGAAGCTGAGGGCACTGAACATGTACTCCTGGAAGACAGAAGAGAGAGGGACATGATTGAGAACTTCAAGTACTTGAAAGAGATTAATAAGGTTGTTAAGAGAGAGTCTCTTTAAGCTGGTGGCAACCATAACATGAGGAGCACAGTCTTAAGCTGTAGGGTGGGAGGTTTAGGAGGGAGGTCAGGAAGCACTTCTTCACAGAGAGGCGGTGGACACTTGGAATGCACTGCTGGAAGAGATCATCTCGTTGAGGACAGTGGGCAGCTCTAAGAGAGGCTGGGACAGGCATAGTGAGAAGGTAAGGATCAGGGGCAGGAAGGATGGGAAGAGTGGGAGGGAGGGAGGGACATTAGCACAAGCTACGGACCCTGCAATATGAGCAGACTTGATAGACCAAATGGCCTTCATCTGCTGGCTTCTTCGTATGTTCGTATGTATTAGATTTTTTAAATGAAGAATATTGTGTTACAAATATGCCTCATTAGTGGAAATAACACATAGTACATTATATATTTCCACTGATCTTTAAAAAATATATGTTGGTTATGTTATTGTAGCTGATTGGATCCTTTGGCATCCCCAAAACCTAGGATTATTCAATCAGGGTCCTTGTGCTGATCTTTACAGTCACACATACACATTGTGCCTAACAAACTTGATAAAAATTGTTTTCAATTCAGTGACACAAATGGTTGATAGTAGGGCTGTGCATGTGCTGAATAGTATTCCGAGAATACTATGAATATAGAAAATTATATATGACCAATCATACACAACAAGGCAGTTGTCTGATCGAGAGGTTTCCATGGTAACCGAGACCGAGAGCAAGCTCAAGAGGTCCTTACCATGGAAACCTCGAGATTGTTCAGCTGCCTTGTTTGTGTATGGTTGCTCATGCATAATCTTTTATAGTGTATGGGCAACCATGGGCGGCACTCCTTTTCCCCCAAACAGGTCTCCAATGGAAAAAAACATGCCTTACTTAGGCAGCAGTTCCATCATGCTACTTACTTCCTCACCTGGGGGCTGCTCAGTTGGGCATGCGTGCTCACATTCGATGTTGTTGTGCTACACTAGTGACATACTCAGTGCAGCACAACAACATCCTGACACACTGAGTGCAGCACAACAACGCTGTTCCAGGCATGGATTTCCATGCAGAACAGCATTCCACCATACTCTATGATGGGCTTCCTGAATGTTCAGAACTATTCCACCACTGAACACTATTTGTGGTATTCAGTATTTAGCCCCATGGTATTAAGCGTTTGTCAATGCTGAATGCTCGTGCTGGTATTGCTGTTGTACCGGGCCCTGCATGTACACATTTTTACTATATATTTACCAGGATAGAGCAGATGAGATGCAATATCTCATTTTCAGTAGTGTCCTGCTTTGACACATTGTTAGACTGAAATTACCCAGGACAGGGCAGCTGAAAGACAATACAGTATCTATTTTTAAGTGGGCTCCCACATTTTGACCCCAAATGTCCAAGTCTTTTACAACCTGACATTATGATCAAGATAGGTGGAATTTTTAAAATCGCATCCAAACTGTGATTTCACACATGACTGTGGAAACAAGTTTCAGAGGGGATTTGAAAAATGCCACCTACAGAGAAACATAGAAGTTGTTGACAGATGAGGGCCTCCTGGCCCACCCAGTCTGCCCTAAAATTCCTACCTATAGTGGCATAGCAGACCTTACTCTGTCTCCAGTCTAATTAGGGCCCAAGTCTGCAAAAATATAGTTATGAGTAAATGTTGGAACAATTCATTTCCTTATAAATTAGTTGATTTTTCACATGTTTACCCCAAATTTTCAACATAATCTTTTATGACCACTCATTCTAAGCATGATAGGTGTCAATTGTAAAACAATGGCTGAAATGTCATTTTGTGCCACAAGTGTTAAAACACATTTTGGCAATAGGGTGCACAAACAAATATACACACACAAAAAAAAACATTTTGGTTTGAGTAGGATTTGAGAAATGTCAGCTGTCACATTCATGAGGTGGTATGGAAAAATGGCAATGTTGAAAAGTTGGAGTTAAAAATGAAAATTATCACAGTTACGAGGCATTGAAAAATTGCAATGTAGACTCATAACTATGTTGTTGTCTCATATTTTTTACACCAGATTTTCAACATAGCCTTTTATGACCCCACATAGCCTTCTTATGAGCCAACCACATGAACAAGGGCACAGAACATTTTAAAATCATGCCCAAAAGGTGATTTTGCAGCCACAAGTATGAAAACACGCTTTGGCCAGGATTTGGAAACTGACAGCTGTCACATTCATGAGGTACTGTAAAGAAATGGCTGTGTTGAACATTTGGGGTCAAAATACTGAAATTACAAAGTTATGAGCCTGCGTTTGTAAATTTCAATGCAGGCTCATAACGTTTTGTTTTAATATATTTGCCCCAAATTTTTAACATAGTGTTTTTATGACCCCACCTTGTGAACAATGGCAGAGAACATTTTCTTCTCCTGCCCAATAAGAGATTTTACACAGCAACTGCAAAATCACCTTTTGGGATGCAAAACACATTCTGGCCAGCATTTGAAAATGACAGCTGTCACATGCATGAGGTGCTGTGAAGAAATAGCTATGTTGAAAATTTGGGGTCAAAATATTGAAAATTACCAAAGTTACAGGTCTGTGTTTGCAAATTTCAATGTAAGCTCATGATTTTGTTGTTTTAAATATTTTACCCTAAATTTTCAAGATAGCCTTTTCTTATGACCCCACCTCATGAACAAGGATAAAGAAAAGTTTAGCTCCTGCCTGAAAGGTGATTTTTGCCAGTGACCGCAAAATCACCTTTCACGACATATTTGTCTAATTTTACTGCCATTGTTCATAAGGTGAGGTCCCAGAAAAACATATTGAAAATTTGGGGTAAAATATTAAAATGGCCAAGTTATGCCATTAAGTTCAAAATCCCATTGAATTACATAGAGCCACATACTGTACCTGATTTCCTCAGTTCGTGGTCCGACTTTGAAGATTGAAGGCATGTCTGCTGTCCAGAGATGATCATGACATTGGACCTCGCGTGGGTAAGTAAGGACTTGACAGTGATGTGAGTGGTGGGTGCTGAGTGGGAGGGTCGGTGTGGGCACAGTAATGGCAGTAACAGACATCAGTTGACAGTTTTCTTTTCACATGGTTTAAAAAATGATGAGGTCAGTTTTTATTTCTGGTGGTGACATTGGGGATTGGGAACCCCAATGTCTGTGTTATGTTTTGGGGTGGATATTGGGGAGGTGCTGAGTGGTAGGGTCTGGTGGGTAGACAGTAAAGGTGGTGGTTTTCTTTGTTTACTGGGTGTATATTAGATATAGATATAGATATAGATATGCAGTAGATAAAAACAATGAGGGACCATTTTCTTTATTTCAAGTGGTGACACTGGGGATTGGGCACCCCAGTGTCAATGTAATGTTTGTGGGTGGGGTGGGGGGTGCTGAGAGGGAGGGTCGAGGGACAGTTACAGCAGCACCAACAACAGACATCAATGGATGGCTTCTTCGTTACAGGGAGTAATCCTCAGCAAGCTGATCGTGATTATCAGCTATGATTGTTGGCTGCTTAAATCAAAGGAAAGAGATTACCTGTGATTGGTTGCTCTTTCCTTTGAAATAAAAGAAATATCTGCCCAGCAAGCCAGAATACTGTCATGATCAGCCTGGCTGATGATTGGTATGACACTGACGAGCCCTTGCAGACCACCCTGCATTAGACTGACAGAGTCACAATCCTCAAAAGCCATTCTCCAAACGAAATGTTCCTGCGTGTGCACACAGCAAACATAAAAATGGTTTTCCAAACTTTTCCACCCACCTCCATATTTTCCATTGTCCCAGAGAGTGCCAACCATCAGATCTTTGAAATTGTTGGTTCCTGGCGCTATGCTAGTAGCCAATGATGTCTTTCAAGAACATCCCCACCCTAAACAGACTTGATTCATCCTTTTCAGCACACAATTTTATTTCTGCCCTCTATTGATCCCTTAGTATGATGGTGGGCTAGTGACAATCCATGATCCAGGCTAGCCAGTTGGCCACACCCACCCGTCCTTGCCCATCCCACTGCTCTGTATTCCATTGGTATTACTAATACAACACTATTCTGTATGCGCTTAATGAGTGAGCTGGCACATGATCATGAGAAAATGCAATAGTGTCATAGGATGCGCAGCATGATAGTCACTGATGGAGACAGATACCCTCACTTATCAAGGGAGACCTTATGTGCCCAGGAGCCATTATGACATCTACAGCAACATGATGGCAAACAGGTTGTTTGGGCCCATGCCCTGATGACATCTTACTGGGGTACCAACCTTACAATCACTTTGCAAGGGAGGTGCCAGCATTGAGCCTGGCATACATTGCTAAGCAACACCAACCTGCAAACTGCAAGCAATACAATAATTGGCACTGGACTTGACAGAGTCTACCCAGGCATACACTTCATAGGTGACATGCAATGTTTGTGAGGTGCTCAATAAAGGGTGAACAAGGACAAGCTTCGATAAAGATATTTATTTAGATGGTTAATTTATTTATTTAGTAAGTTAGCTAGTTTTGGTGACCAGTTAAGTGCACTAGACACCAAATTGTCTATTTTCATGCATGAAGGTTGGGAATTTACAGTATGGTAAAAGGAGTGGCTGAGTAACAGTGTGAGCAACAGTATGAACAAGCAAGTGGAGACATACCACAATGATTGCAAAGTTAGAGAAAGATAATAAATAACAGCAATAGTTACATACAGATTTAAATAAGCTCAAGTAAAGTAACAATTAAATACCGGGGTCCAGATATTTTAACTCTGCGCCAGGCTGTGAGCGCAAGCTTGGGCGCAGCACAACTTGGCTGTGCAGGGCGTTGATCGGGCGATATTCAATGGAGCTGCACCATGGCACAGCATCATTGAATATTGCACCTGCCACCTGCAGTGTGCATGGCGCAGTGGCACTGTGCAACGCAAGTGGCCAGAGTGAGCAGGGGGATGCATGAGCTCGTGCGTATCAAGACATTCCAGATATGTGAATGGATCCATTCACATATCTGAAATGTGATACTGGTGCAGCAGCTGCCCATTGGCTCATGCTGTGGACCAATGGGCGTGACAGCCCTACCTACAGTGTCAGTCAGCGGGCGGTGGGTCACCAGGCAGGTGGGGTGCTGCCGCCCGCCAGCTGACCTGGGGGAGCTGGGCAGTGGGGCTCAGTGGGTGGATGGGGAGTAGGGGTACCACTAGACCACCAGGGATATTGGACAGAACATCTTTTATTACAAATGCCCACGATCAGGCAGACTGTGGTCCACTGACCACCAGGGATATTGGACAGAAATATTTTATTATTACAAATGCCCGCAATCGGCAGACAGTGATCCACTGGACCACCAGGGATATAGGGGTTCTTTTATTTTACAAATGCCCATGATTGGGCATGGGGGCACCGCCAAGTGCAGCTGGAGCTCAGGTGGCCACCCACAGGTGGCAACTGCTGAGTTGCGCCCTACTGTCGGCAGCTCACCTGTGGGTGGCCATCCGTTGTTCCTATTTTTGGGGATCAACTTTGCACTGGCACAGGTAAGGGTTGTGCGTGCATGGCTCCGCATCCTGGGCTGAATATCGGGCTGTGCAGAGTATGCATGGGCACCTCCCCCACCCGCTCCTGCATACGTTACTGATGCGCTCCGGCACATCGGGTGCCGCACTTTTCCCTTTGGATATCGCGCTGGGGTGCATCATGCGAACCTTTTGAATATCTGGGCCTGGGTATAGTGTTCCTGGAATACATAGCTTTGGGCCCAGAGAGTAAGATAAAAGATCAGGTCAGGTATGGATAGGCACAGGAGTAGAAATTTTTGACATAGTAAATATTTCCTAAGTTCAATTTTGAGCAGTTGATTGGCAGAAACATCATGAATTTCAAGCATAAGTGAATTCAAAGGGTGGTGGCTCTGAATCCACTGAATGGAATCAGATTCATCAGATTTTTATGTTGGCTTGCACGCATGCAAAGCAAGTTTGTGATAGTAGCACTTTCAAAGGTGTTGGTGTTGTGGCAAATCCAGGGATGCTTTAGCTGGTGTGTCCTCAGTCACCATCCAGTCAGCATGCTACCGATGACAGCAGTTTCGAGAGTGCCACCAACTTGAAAGAAATCTGCCGCTGCAAGAGAGACAGGCTGCCATTGTAGCGGCAGATCTGACACACCTCCATTACGTGCCATTCCTGAAAACGCTTCAATAAACATCGGGGCGGTTCTCGCCATCCACCTTTCACAATCCCTAGAAAGCCAACTTCTGGGGTGCCCAATCCTCCTGTTAGCATGCCTCCTCCCAGTTCAATTTGCTTATCGACAGGGTGCCCAATCTCCGTCGCATAATGCCCTCCCAGTTTTATTGTCTGCTGATGGGGTGTCCAATCCCTCGGCATCAGGCCCCTAAACACAGGCATGCTTATTTGCTGATGGGGTGCCTAATCCCCATCGCTCCAGTCCCCAAAGAAAACCAGGTGGCACACTGGGAGCCCACCCCAGTGTGCCCAAATGTCTTAGTGTCACCTGCAAAACAAAAGCCTTCCACCAAAGTATTTTTTCCCTGCAAAACAAGAAAAAGGTCCTCGTTGTCCATGGCACCACATCTCTCCCAACCTGCAGCCACAATCTGCACATCCCACCTTCCCAAACCCCACCCCATACTTACCTGTGGAGGTTGGTGTGGCAATCTTCGGGATTGGCCCGGGAACGACGTGGCACTCTTCAAACTGACCGCAAACTGAAGAAGTGCAGGTAAGCTGTATAATGGCATAAATTGGGGGCTCAACAGGTGGATATCGCAGCCACTTTTTTACTTTTGTGGTCACTGCGCAGAATCACCTTTCAGGAATGATTAATGAAATGACAGTGCCATTGTTCATGAGGTGAGCTCCAAAAAGCTTATGTTGCAAATTTGGTGAAAACGTTCCAAACAAGCATTTGTCAATGCAGAATGTTTGCTTGCTGGCATTGGCAATGGTAGTGCAGGAGTTAGAGATGCGTAATAGGAATGGCAGTGAAGTATTGAACTGAAGCCAACCCACCACCACCCTGCAGAAAAGGTGAAGTCACTAGTGTGCGTAGAAACTGTGCAACGTACACCCATAATGTAATTAGTTTGGGGATATTTTACAGCAGATTGCCAACACAGGCATTTGGGGACCTCCGCTCCAGGAACAGTGTCACTGTGTTTTTCTTAATCTGTCACGAACAGTGATTTCCACAGCGACCACGCATTTCTGTGCTGGAAGTGTGAAAACACATTTCAGCCAGGGTGTGAAAAGTGACAGCTGTGCTGTTTATAAGGAAGTGTGGAAAATGCCAGTGGTGAAAATCTGGACTGAAAATATTACAAATTCATGAACTTATGAGGGTGCATGGAAACTCGCAATGCTCGCTCATGCTAACACAGTCATTTTATGGACTTTTGTCACCAAATTTTAACATAGCCATTTTAAGACCTCTGCTCATGAATAGTGTCACTGTGATTTTCTTAATCTGTCTGGAACATTGATTTACGCACACCGACTGCGCCATTGTATGCGCTACATGTGAGAAACACATTTTGGGTGAGATGTGAAAATGACAGCAGTATTGCTCATAAGGAGATGTGGTAAAATGGCAATGTTGAAAATCTGGAGTGAAAATATTAAATATTCGACGTAACTTACGAGCGCAGCATAGAAACCGCGCAATCCACACCTCAGAATCGTCATTTTGGGAGCCACTAAATTTTCAACATAGCATTTTTGAGGCCTACCCATGAACTGTGACACTGTTGTTTCATAAATCAGTCCCAAAAGGTGGTTCCATTCAGTGAACACGAAATCACCTTTCAGGGCAGATTAATGCATTGACAGTGCCAGAATTCATGAGGAGGGGTCCCAAAACCCCATGTTGAAAATTTGGTGAAATAATTCCCAAAATGGCTGAGATATGCACCTAAGTTGAAAAAAAACATTTATGCCATTATACAGCTTACCGGTATTTCTTCAGTTTGCGGTCGGCTTTGAAGAGTGTAGAATGTTCCTGGTCCACCAAGATCTTTGCGCTTAGGATCCGGAGGTAAGTATGAGGTTGGGGGTGTGGGAGGTGGGCGCACAGAGGGTGGGCATGGGTTGGGGTGGGGAGCTAGACAATCAGCGACGGACCGTTTTGTTTTCAGGTGTTTTTCTTTCTAGAAGATGACGGGGACTTGTGCCATGCTGGGATGGGCTCCCACCATGGCAGCTGAGATTTTTGGGAGGTCAGTGGAGCTGATGGGGATTGGGCACCCCATCAGCCATACAGATGTGTGCCATGCTGGGGTGGGTTCCCAGCATGACAACTGGAAATCTGTGGGGTTTTGGGGGAGTTGTTGGTGGAGCCAGCGGGGTTGGGCACCCCGTGGCCATGCTCACTTTGCCATGCTGGGGTGGGCTCCCAGCATGGCATCTAGTCAGGGGTGTGGAGCCGATGGGATTGGGCACCCCGTGAGCCATACTGTGGGAGGCCAGGGGACACATGAGCATGCAGGGGTGGGCTCCCAGTGTGCTACTTGAGTGTTTGAGAGGGGGAACTTCAAGGAAGCTGTTCATGATAGTCCGCTCAGGATTCAGTCTGAGTGTAGGCAGTTTGCATACTGCCAACGGCAGTATGCAAGTTGCCTACACGCTACAACTGCTGATTGCAGCACTTTTCAGCTTTCAGCTGTAGGCCACTGCATTCTGAATGGCTGTCATAGACAGCCTGAATATTCATTGGCGTGGTGCAGCCATACCTGCAAAGGGAGCAGGGCATTGGGACTGGGAGGCACACCTATGAAAACTCATGTGGTGGCACTATGTTTCTTGCACATGTGCAAGCAAACATAAAACGACTGTTACGAGTGTGCATTGTGCAGTTTCCACGCACGCTTGTAACTTCTAAAATTTTTAATATTTTCACTCCAGATTTTCAACATTGCCTTTTTTCACACCTTCTTATGAACAGTACAGATGTCATTTTTCACATCCTGCCTGAAATGTGTTTTCACACATGTGGCTAAAATGGGTGATCGCTGTGGGAAATCAATGTTTGGGACAGATTAAGAAAATTACAGTGACACTGTTCATGAGCGGAGGTCCCAAAATGCCTATGTTGAAAATTTGGTGAACAAATTCCAAAAATGACTATGTTATGAGCATACGCAGTTTGCAGTTTCCACACATGCTCTTAACTTTGAGAATTTTTAATATTTTCACTCCAGATTTTCAATATTGCCATTTTTGCATACCTCCTTATGAACAGTAAAGCTGTCATTTTCACATCCTGCCCCAAACGTGTTTTCACACCTGTGATGCACAATGGGGAAGTCACATCTTAAATCAACTTTCAGGACAGAGTAACAAAATCACAGTGCCACTGTTCATGAGGAAAGGTCCCAAAAGCCCATGTTGAAAATCTGATAAAAAAAATCCCACAAATGACAACCTTACAGGTATGCATTGCACAGTATCTACGCTTGTAAGTTTGCAAATGTTCATATTTTCCTCCAGATTTTCAACATTACCATTTTTACACCTCCTCATGAACAGTACAGCTGTCATTTTTGCATACTGCACAAAATGTGTTCCTGCACCTGTGGCTCCCAATGGCGAGTTGCTATGCAAAATCACCTTCCAGGATTGAGATAGCTCCTCTATTCATGAGGCAGGGTCCCAAAAGTCACTGCTGAAAATTTGGAGTGAAAATACCAACAAACACCTGGGACATTAATGTTTCCAACCATACACCCACCCTGTAGAGACTGACAGGCACTGGGGACGAACTTGGATTCTTCGCCATAATGTTCACAGAAGTCTCACCTCTCCTTCCCTACCCTACAGCCACTGACAGGTACTGAGGTGTGCCTTGGATTCCGTCACCCTAATCATCCCATTCTCCTATATTGCACCCATCTCAGCTTATTTCCTTATGGAATGGGGTGAGCATAAAGGCTGAAGACCCCAATGCACACCGACACCTGTCTCTCTCTGCAGGTTGGGGTGAGGTGGAATGGCATTAGTGTCATGGCCGACCCAAGGCCATACTCCCAATGCCTTTCAGTCTCTGTGGGGGTGTTGGCGTTACTGCAATACTTCACTGCCATTCCTATTTTGCATTTCTAACTCCTGCACCACCGATGCCAATGCCAGCAAGCCAACATTCGGCATTGACAAATGCTTGTTATCTTTTGTCAGCATTCTGAATTTTGGCATTCAAAGCCAAAAGTCAGCATTCTGAAAACCCAAGTTTAATGTGTAGTCAGAATCTAAATACTTCCTTAGCCTTTTAAAACCTTTCCCACCCAGTAGAAACACCAAGGTGCCATAATGGGCCAAGAAAAAACCTCCCTCCCCACCCTAATCTCCTTCCTCTCACATTAATGTGTGACTGCTGCTGGGATCCCACACCCTGTGTGCTGCTGCAGTCTCTCTCTATCTCAATACTAGTGCAATCTCAGGCTGGATGGATTAGGCAGGCAGGAGAGGGTCTAGTGTAGTGGTGGGTGAAGTGGGTTCAATCTGCTCCATAAAGTGATTCCAGATAAAGGCAGATTTGGGAGTGCTCCGTGTCTGAAGCGGAGTATGTCACATTATAATGAGTAACGGGAAGGCCATTGAAAACAATGACTGCATTACTCCGCCTTCCCAGACCACTACTCCACTAAATTTTAAGGCGAAGTGCATTGAATGCAATGACTTCACCTCACTTTGCCTTGTTTTTAAGCTCAAGATGAATTTTGCAGTGATTCATGGGATTTCAGGTCACATGGGCTCTATATTGATCTGCACTGCCTCAGTTTGGGGTAGTGTGTATAGGAAGCTGTAGGAGACAGTGTGCTCTGAGAGCTGTCTGTGATTGAAACCTTCTAAAAGCTGTTAAAAAGCCTTTTGAGTAATGTGTTTTGCTCAAACTTTAGTTCATCGATTGTAGGAAACCCTTCTGTGCTCATATTATTGAGTGTTTTTTTTTGTGTATGGATTTTGAATGTTAATTTAGAACAGTCAGTGTACTGTGAAGTGTGCTGGGAGAGAGGCGTGTGTGTGGTGTAGTTTGATTTAAGTTGGAGAAAAGGATTTCTTTGTTTTTTGGTTATATTTTTGTGATGTAACTGACTGTGTTAATGTAGACACAGTAATGTTGTCAGTAATTGTTGACATTTTCTTGCTGATTCTGTGTTGTGTGGATCTGGTGCAGCAGTTCATAATTTCAGGTTGTTTTCCGGTGGCATATTACTGAATTTCAATTTGCTACGCATTACTCGTTCACCATTGTAGACAAACTGTTCTGTGTGTGTGTCTCAGTGTGTGTGCGGTGTTGGGTGACATCAAATAATACACCTTTTATTGTGCCACAGTGTAGTTGCAGGTGCAGCAGTGCGATTTGTGAACCTGCTAGCCACTGCAGCTGCCTGATTTTGTACTGCAATCGTGGTATCTGTTCTTTGTTTTGCTGCTTGTACTGCCATAAAATCTGCAGTCAATGCTCCCCCAACCTGTACTGGCAAAAGACATTTTTACCAGACTGTATTGTTGTGACCTCTGCACCACTGGTTACTGAAGGTGTTTTACTTGAGAATTTGTGTGACCGTCTCTATCTGTTGCTGAAGCCACAAGCTGTTTTCTTGGCTTCACATCCAGTGTCTCCCCAATCAGAGAGTGAATGTACCAAAATCTAAATTTGTTTATAATATTGTTGTTGATCCCCATAATGCCTACAAAGAGACATGCAAGCAAAGCTGGTTCTCACCATGGCACTGCTACCAGTAAGATAGTCTGTGGTGTGTGGTAGTACGCAGAGCATGAAGTGCATTGCTGATGTGAGGAAAGGTATTTCTCCTGCAATGTTTTTACAACCCAGTCAGTAGCTTCACTCATAGTTGGAGGAGATGATGCTTTCCCAGCCGTGGTGCTAGTACAGTTGCTGGTGGTGGTAGTATGATTATTGCTGCCTCAAGTTCGAATTCTGACCAGTGTACCGTATCCAAAAATATAGTGGGTGTGAAGCCGTGCAAATGAGTGGCAGTGTAGATGATGTCATACTTCCCAGTAACATCCCAGTAACTGAACCTGAGGATTCTGATAATCATGTCAGCATTAGCATACAATGTGATATTTCGTCCACCGTGGCGATTCATGTCATGCATTTTCCATGCAGTGATTCACAGTGTGGTGAAAAATATCAGGTGATGGTGGTGTAGATGATGATGATGATGATGTGATGATAACGATGATGTTGCGTTGCAACATGCAGTCCACATACCAGCATCCAAGCAGAAGATGTGGATGTGTGTGATGTTGATGACTATGATGATGATGTAATTGACCCCAGTTGGGAACCGAGAAAATAAATTCTAGGTGGCTGTGTCTGAGTCTGTTTGCTGTAATCCTCCCCCATAAAAACTTGTGATTTACCAGTTTCAGTTAATGTTTATGACCCAGTAATAATGATAGGTAGTCATGGCGGTGAGTTGCAGTCCAGGTGTCACTGCCCAAAACATCACTTAGCCCCACCCCACACTTCAGTGCTTAAAAGAATGGAGTTAAATAAGCAGCATCATGGACATGTTAAAAGCAGAGCATCGCCATCCCTTGTTTGGGATTTTTTTGTTCAAGATGCAAATGATGAGTCAGTTGCACTCTGTCAGGTTTGCCATGTGCATGTGAGTCGAGGTAAAGGGGGAGCCATCTGGGCACAGGAGGACAGCATGCGCATCTTAAGAATAGGCACATGGCACTGTGAACCAAGCACAAGATGGCAGATAATACCACAGTGGGGCGTTCACCTCGTCAGCAACCATAACGGCATGTTATCCCCTCCCATGAGTGTTAAGTCCAGTAGGAAATTAAACATGTGCAGTAGTAAGGTAATAATAGCAGAGGATTACTACAAGCATGATGAGGTGGAGGAGCATAATGACTTTGAAATGTTGTCCAGTGCTGGTGAGAGTAGCAGTTTTGGTGGTGGTGGTGGTGAATGCAGTATGTCTAGTGCAAGTGGTACATCAACCCCGTTGACAAATCTGGCAAAATAACTGCATTTCTGGGTTTGTTATCATCACCTGTGCAACTGTCTTCATCAAATGCCCACACTCCACCCCTGCCAATGCCATTCATCACAGAGCAGAACCATTTGTCATGACACCCTGTGTAAAACATTTAAGTCAGCCCACATTACAGAGTGTTTTTAGCATAAGCTGAAGTACCCCCAATCCATACAATATCACATGAACTTAATGCTGCTGTAGCTGAAATGCTGGCAATTGATCTTTTGCCCTTCTCCTTTGTGGAGAATTCTGTGTTCAGCGGTTTGCTGCATGTGCCTGTCCAAATGGAAAGTCCCATCCAGGACATACTTTTCTACCCGTGCTGTCCCCAAGTTGTTCCGTACTGTGTCCAACTCAGTAAGACATGCCCTTCAACATTCCTCCTCTCCTTTCATCCATTTAAGTATGGATATGTGAACAAGGACAAAACAGTGGGAAATTCATATTTGTGTATAACTGCACACTGGGAGCAGGTGCCGGGGTTGTTTGTGATGTTGGTAGTGTGAGTAATCAGTGCAGTAAGGTGGATTGTGCGGTAGCAGTCTTCCAGGAATTCGACAGCATGCAATGATTGCTATGTGCAATGTGACCTGTTCACACAGGTGAAAACATGTTGGAAGTGGTAATGACTGAAATTGACAAGTGGCTGAACCACCTGTCCCTGAGAGCTGGGTTCATAGTAAGTGACAATGGGTCAAATATGGTGAAATGCATCACGAGTGGTGTGTTTTTTCGTACCACGATGGCCCATTGTTTAAATCTTGTGGTGCAGGAGTTTCTGCAGCACCCTGATGTAAAGGAAATGCTGACCATTGCACACCATATCTGCTCTCACTTTTCACGATCTGGAAAGGCCGTGACCAACTGTGGCAGATGCAGATGCAAACAGCCTGCCTCAGCACTGCTTGAAACTGGAAGTTGTCACCCGATGGAACTCCACTTTATACATGGCAGAGAGGTTGTATGAACAATACAAAGCCATCTCAGAATATCTTGTGATGCACACTAGCTGTGACAGTTCCGGGGCCTCCATGTCTATAACGACTGAACAGTGGCGCCTCATGGACTCTGTAATAACAATTTTGCAGCCTTTTGAACATGCCACAGGCAGTGAGTGGTGAGTCTGCCTCCATTAGCCAATCAATTCTACTGCTGTGGGTGCTGAGGCAGACATTGGCGAATGTACAGCATGGCCTTGATGTTGCGGAGACAGTGTTAGCAGTATGTTGCTGCAACACATGCTGTCAGTATTCGATCAGAATTGTCACATTGTGAGCATTCAGCGTAGTGACAACTTTGGCATAGCAACAATGCTGGACCCATGATACTAACGTGGAATTGCATCAGTACTGGAGGAGGGCCTGAACATGTAAAAATATCAGTGGTCAACTGGTGTACTTGGTTCATTGGGCACAGAAATCACGTGCCAAGGTCAGTAAACCTCAGCAGCATAATCCGCTGAAGGTGTACCTGGAGGACCAGCAAGCATATCCTGCAAGAGGAAGGGGACTGCAGTTCCAGGTGGTCTGTCACCAAAGTGGCTGGTGTCAACCCGCTTTGGGAGGCTTTGTCCCAAGTAGGATTTGTGAAATAAATGATTCGGGAGAACAGGATGATGCATCAACCACTGGACTTAGTGTGGCACAGAGAGTAGTTGAGTCATATTGTCTGAAAACAGGCATCTGATAATAACTGATGATCCTCTTTGTACTGGAGTGGAAAGGTCAGTGAATGGCCAGAGCTGACTGCAGTGGCACTGAAGTACCTCACATGCCCACCCTCCAGTGAAAGTGTTGAGAGGTATTCAGCGCAGCAGGTGCAATAGTCAGGATTGTCATACAAACCTGTCTCCTGCAAATGTTGTTTGCTAACATTCATTAAAATGAATGAGAGGCACATACCAGCACAGACTGCAACCCTCGGTATACATACCCGCCTAGTCATGGTGGTTTTGGTGGTGTGAAATGAACCATCCTGGTGGCACTAGCAGTGGCAGCATGAAACGGCCCCCACTGATGTAGATGATGACACAATGGAGAAAGAATTTCCCAGTGGTCAGACTTCAGACATAGATGACTGTGAGGGCAGCTTTCTTTATGAGGATGATGATGTGTTAATGTTGGCAGGTTTTAACTTAGTTGTTAAAGGTGGTGTGTCCCCCAGACCACCACCACCACCACCGGACCTATTTTAGCCACTGCCACCACTAAGCTTGAGTCTGTCCACCCCTGGACCACCACCACTGGGACTGATGTTAGCCACTGCCACCACTGAGCATGAGTCTGTCTGCCCCCACAGGACCACCACCACCAGGACCGATATTAGCCACTGCTACCAATGAACATAAGTCTGTCCACCCCCAAACCACCACCACCACTGGGACCACTGTTAGCCACTGCCATCACTGAGCATGAGTCTGTCCGCCCCTGGACCACCACCACTGGGACTGATGTTAGCCACTGCCACCACTGAGCATGAGTCTGTCTGCCCCTGGACCACCACCACTGGAACTGATGTTAGTCACTGCCACCACTAAGCATGAGTCTGTCCGCCCCCTGGACCACCACCACTGGGACTGATGTTAGCCACTGCCACCACTAAGCATGAGTCTGTCCACCCCCGGACAACCACCACCAGGACTGATGTTAACCACTGCCATCACCACCAGATGCAGGAAGATGTAACAGAGAATGTCATCATGTGCTGCAGCTATCACCACCAGCACCCACCACCAGTATCATTCAGACAATATTTCCCCATTACATTTACATTTACCATGCCAAAGCAGAGGAATCGAACAGAGCCCACATCCATCAGCCACAGGCACAAAGCGCCTTAATATGTAAACCATAAAGTGAGTATGTATACTAATGTTTGTTATGCTGTTTAACTTCCTTTAGTTGTATGTTTTGTTTTCTGTAGCTTTTCAGAGTCGCAATGGTTAAACACATACGTACACTTATTTTGTTTATTTTACAGGTTAACAAAAATCTCTCCTTCGCTGAAACTCGGCATGAATAGTACTGCCACTGTACCGTACTAAAGGAACCTATGGAATATCCTTTGAAATCCATTCTGGTAAGTATGAAGATTTTATTTCATCAGTTTCATTGTTTTGGAAAGACTGCAGCAAATGCGACTGAGTACGATTCTATAAACTAGGTGACATGTATGTCACCAAAACTATTTCTGTAAGATATCATTCAAGCATTGTATTTTGAACTTGCAGCTGTTCAGCCCTGCCATGACAGTGTTGAAAAACTTGCACACAGGTTGTGTTACTTGACAAGATGTGGTTTTGAAATGTAACTTGACTTGAGATTGTGAACTAGGGACAAATTACAATCAAGTTGTAAGAAGTCATTCATTTCTTTTTTAGGAAACATCCAGATGCTTTGTTGTTGTGTCAAAGTGGCCTTATCCCAAAAGTTCTTCAACATCAGCTCCCCGGCTGGGGCACACATGCAACATGCAGAAGCCAGTTCATTAGATGACCATGACCATCATTAACAACCAGACTGAGAAGGATGCAGATGAAATCTCTGAAGAAGTAACCAAATAAGAAACCATTAGAGACAAACCTGCAAATATGCTCCCCACCCAAAAAAAAATACTTACCTTCATTTGCTTGAGAGTTATCCATGTCAAATTTCTACACAAAAGTTCTCATTGAGCACTGGAATGTGCACACCAACAGTATCTGTGACCTGTGATACAGAACAATACCATGAGTACATGTCCATGTCAACCCCTCACCTACAAAATACACAAATATATATATATATATATATATATATATATACACATATATATATCAATCAACTCACCAAGGCTACTATTGTGTACAGACAAAGGGCACCCTTCCATCCAGTTGAGATGATCGCATTGCATTTGCTGGAATTGCAGCACACAATGGACCAGCAACAGTTCACTCACAGTCATCATTTTATTCTGAAGGACTTTATATGTGCTGAAACGCTCCATTTCACTTTGTTACCATTGTCAATTTTCTGCACACAAGGCAGATGCATTTTGGGCATGCAGAAAAATCTAGGGACTCTGTGCCACCACTGCGCACATGACTGAGTGCACCATTAACTTGGGGACTTTGTATGTGCTGAAACACTCCCATTTCACTTTGGTACCACTTGTCAATTTTCTGGCCACAAGGCAGATGTATTTTTGTGTGTTGTGTGACTGTGAGCTCATGATGTCATACTGACATTATCAATTAAAGCAGCATTGCAAGAATGTGTTGACATTTTTGAACTGTACCTTTTATGCTATTTTACATTGCCAGCCACTAGTTACCTCCGAGTCATGACTTGAATGATACACTTCTTTTCAAAATTTCTGTCTGCTTTACTTAGTTGACTACTTTTTGTCTGTATGAAAAAAAATTAGCACACCTTTCAAAATTGTTATGACCGGATTGTATTTATTTGCAGCTGCTTTTCAATAAATATTATGTGGGTCATAAAACACTGCCTGTTGCATAACTGTTAATTTACAAGAGAAGTGATATATAGCAACTAACTGATGTGATGGTAAAAGCAGTGGAAAATACAGACAAAGATCTGGTCAGCATCATATTAAAAGGAATTCTCCTTTCATTATTTCACATGTGAAAAAGATAGTACAGCAAACTCAAATACTGGAAATTATAGTATCATACAGTCAGGATGTAAGTAAAGGAAGTTGTAACATAGCATTAAAAATATAGGTCAGAGTTCTCAACAGATTGTTGCACTGCTGCTTTACAGAGATTCACCCGTTCCATGAGTTATGGTGTTGCGCCTAATATGTGGGCACCTTACTTCCAGGGAATCTTTCTTGCTCCACATGGCTGTACATAGTGCAATACATTTCTGTGAAAACTGACCATAATTTCATTACAGTGTGTCATGTCATGGAGGAATTCCTATTCAGAAAAAGCCGCCAAATTCTGCCCCCCCTTTCTCAAAAATGTTAGGACGTGATGCCGGGGAGCCAGTGCGTGCTACACTATAGTGAATGTCCAGCAGCTATCCAAAAGTTTCTTTATGTTATAATAGTTCAGTTTGTGGTGAATGTGGGCACATTTCACTAACAAGGCTCTTGTAACTGGAAACGTGCTCACATGTTTCACCACAAACTGATCCATTATTACATAAAGAAACATTCGAAAGCTGCCGGACAATCGGACATTCACTATATTAGAGCACCCACCTGTGCTCCCTGGCATCATGTCCCAACATTGCTGAGAAAGGGGCAGAATTTGGGCAGCTTTTTCTTGAACATGAATCCTCCATGACATGACACACCAATGAAATTACAGGCAGTTTTCAAAGAAATGCATTGCACTATGGCGCTGCTGAGCAAGAAAGATTTCCTGGAAATGAGGCACCATATATCGGGTTCAGTGCTGTAAGTTGGTGAATCTCTTTCATGTCTGTTTCACGAACAAAATAGTTATAGAGCCTCAGTAATGTTTACTTTCTGTCAGGACTCATGAATTGGATTTTAAGTGATTTGCAAACAGCTTGAAGACTGAGCAATGCGGTATGTTGTGCTAAACTGCATCGCGTGCCGCCAGTGCTCTTTCCTGTGTGTGCATACAATGTCCAGCTTCATGCAAACATATATATGGTAAGACTTGTTGCAGTATCAAGAATAAAGATAACAAAGAATACCTGATGTATATTTTATTGGTACCATCAGCACCAGAGGACTAAGTGATATAATATTTTTCAGAGGTATCGGGTCACTGTGCACCTCAGTCACTCACAGTGCACACATGACTTTCTGGAGATCATAGCACAAAAAGCACATGCCCTCCCAAACGTTATGTGTGCAGTATATAATGTGACTAAGGTGCACTCTGGCCAGACACCTCTGAAAGAGTATTGTATCACTTAGTCCACTGATGATGGTGATGACAATAAAATATATGTTATTCTGCTTGCTATTCTTTATAGCATAAACACTACAACAAGTCAGCAACAGCAATATCTGTTTGCAACATGCTGCACAATGTCTGATGTCTCAAATACACACACACACACACACACACACACACACACACATGCAGGAAACAACACTGACTGCGCACATGCAGTTTTACACATCATACTTGTACTGCTCACAACAGCTTGTCCACAAGCACTTCACAACACAAAGTCAACATTACTGAGGCACTGCAACAACTGAAGAGGAAATGTTATTATTAAACAACAAAAAACACACAAAACAGTACAGCACAGTAGTGGGGGAGGGGGTCCAGAAAAATCCCTTGATGGGGATTCCATGGTGTTCGAGCAGCAGGTGTAGCATTCTCACTATTTGCAGCTGCTGTTGCTGGATTTGATCAACCTGCGTACGCACCCACCCTCTCACTGTTTTCCTCAAGGGCCACCACACCAGTGCAATGTTGGCCTGTGTTGCAGGCACTGTGGTGGGGTCCACTGCAGCTGGAAAGCCAGATAGTGGTGGTGGTGGTGGAGAGGTGGTGCTGGTGGCCATGGTGGCTGTGGTGGAGAAGCTGCTGCAGTTACCTTCTCCTGCTGCAGCGGTAAGGCACAACTTCACCCCAGCACCCTCTGCCACTGCCACAGAAGGGTCAGCAGGTGGATGCCTGGCCCTTCGGTGGCAGCCTGCCACTCCACCTGTGGTGGTTTGCCATGTGCGTGCACTGGCCGCCAGTTCCCAAATGTGTCCCCGGGGCCACAGCACACCACACAGATGGCAAACCACGATTGTGCTGTCTCCCCACACAGTTAAAAACTCCCATGCTGGGGAGCTGCGGGGGGACCAGATACACTGCTTGGACCACCTACATTTACCTGGAGCTCCACCTGCAGCTGTGGAGGTGGTGCTGCTGGAGCCCTGGAGCTGTGACTGGTGGTGGTGGTGGTAGTGGAGGACTAGGTGGATGCGCAGCCACCAGTGGCACTGGTGCTTCTGCTGCTTCCACAGGGAAGCAACACCCAAGAGTTGGGAGTGGTCCAGTTAACACCTGCGCCCCACATGTGTGCACTCCTCTCCTCTGCTGCCCATGCCCATGGGCCACAGACTCTCCTTGTCCTGGATCCATCGCACACAAGTCCCCGACTATCACCGACGCCTCAATAATATGACCTTCACCGCACTCAGTCTCACACTCTCAGACATGCACACACACAGTCACACACAGACACACATATAAAACAAAACAAAAAAAATTCAGTAGCAAAAGCAATGACAAACAGTACAAAACAAAATAAAGATGTAGCTTTTAAAAAGCTGTTTTTCTGCTAAAAATCACAACGATCCAACTAGGAAACAAACTGCTCTCCTCTCTCACCAAACAGGCTTCCTCCTTGTACAACTGAAAACGAGAAAGTGAAAGTAACTGCTTCTGACTCACTTCCTTCTTGCCTGGCTAAAGCATGTGACTTACAGTACTGTAAGCCATGTGATGTGAGGACTGCCTATATTGTTGTCACGTCACCTTATTTAGCGTTAAGGCGGAATGACAATGCGAAATCATAATGAGAAGACAAAGTGAGCACTTTATGGTGGTCACTACATTGTGCCTCGCGAATGGAAGTGGCTACTTCGTGTCCACTTCACTGGCAGATTTAAAATTCACTGCATCTCTAGTCTGGTGGCTTCATCCCCCATTCCACAAAAGAGAAACAAGTGTTGACCCTATCCCCAGCAAGTTGTGGCACCAAGCCCTCCCCTGCAAGTCGGTCTCCTAGCCTTTCTTCTGACTGTGACTCCCATCCCACATTTGATTCATAGGGCAAAGTCCCCAAAATTGGCTTTTAATTTCCCAGACAGTCCATAGTACAATACTTGATTTCGAAAGGCTTTATAAATAAAGTATTGATTGACTGAGTATTGATTGATTGACTATGTGTGATGGTGTTTTATGCGCACTAGATTGAGAATCAGATGCAGAACTGGAACTTTTCATTCTGACTCTGATTCTGCTCTGATGCCTTAGCAGGCATCACAATGGAATCTGAGACAGAATCCAAAGTTCTGATTATCCAACATATGCATGATGGAATGGAATGGCAGATTCTGAGAATCCCTATTCCAAAGCTTAGATTTAAAGGCGTGGCAGTTTACGATTGACAATACAGCGGATCTAAAAAACTAAGGGTTTAGTCACAGGATGATTTTGTAAGGAATGTGCAGAGAAGTTTTAAAGAATTAGCCAAATTGTAAAAAAATGACCAGGCTACTGTGCAATTTATAGATATGCATGCAAAAAAATTAATGGCACCACACGCTATGAGGTTGAAGCATGCTGACATGTTACTTTTAACAAGGCAGTGTTAAAGGGACACAGCAGTCATCTATTTAAATGTGCAAATAAATGGTATAAAGTGAAATAGTGCAACCAAATGTGTATTTAGAAAGGCAAACACAACATTTCAGAACAGAATCTTGTAATGGAGCCATAATGTTATAGAAATTTAATAATCTATCAATTAGTGTAGCTCATTCCTAATAGCACTAATTAAATAACGTGCAGTTTCAGTCTGCAACTATAAATGGATTTAGGCAAACAGCAGTTCCACTTTGATACATTCCATGTTTCTAGAGAACAAAAAGAGAACGACAGGAAAAATACGACTGCATGTCACTCTTTTAGAATGATCATAATACAATGGTTACAGACAGCAAACTACTTTGATTTCTTTTTTTAAATTCAAAGTTTATTGAATTTTAATATACAACACATCATAATCACATAGTACAAAAATTATATTGCTACATACTTTCGCCCAATCATAAACTTGAAACTAATTTCCTTTCTTCCCTCCCCCCCTCCCCAATTCCCTCTATTTATTTAATAAAAGGAAACATACCCCCTTAAAGCCCCACCTCTCTCCCCTGTCCCTCCCCGGCTTGCATCTCTTGAGTGGTGGCTCATTCATGTCCTTTCTCTCCTAGATTCATTGCCTTGGTTTGTCTGAAGAGAATAGAGGGTTAGTAGTGGGGCCCAGATTTTGTTAAACTTATCCATTCTATTCGACAGGCTAGCTATCATTTTTCCACACTGAGGTTGGCTAATAGTTCTTTCAGCCATTCAACATATGATATATCTTTGTTATCCTTCCAATGTCTTAATACCAACTTCTTCACCGACATAGGTATTAATGCCATGTGATATTTCGGACTGTTATCAGGATACCGAATAATCTCCTAAAAGACAGATTCTCTCTGTGGAAAGGTCAGTGAGCCCCAACAGTGGGTCCATTTTTGTTGGATTTGCATCCACAGGAGGTTACTTTGGGACACAACCAGAAGATATGCAGTAAGTTGCCTTCCCCGTGCGTGCACCTTGTGCACCTAGCAGAGGAGACAATACCAAATTTAGCCATTTTTTGGGGTGTAGTATATGTTGTGTAGAATTTGGAACTGTGTTAGCCAGAGTTTGACCTGAACTATAAATTTATGACACCCTTGCCAAAGTACCTCCCAATTAATGGCTATCTCAGGAAGGTTTCACCCAATAATCTGATGGTCCAAAGGGTCTGGGATGGATCCAATCATATAAGGCATTGTAGACCTTTGATACAGCATGTGGGAGACCTATTACCTGCCTTAGGTTAACCCCATAATTAGGGCTCTTGGTTGGCTGAAACTTCACCCCAAAAATCCTAATAAGGGTATGGCGCAGTTGATAAACTTTGAAAATGTTAAAGACCGGATTCCCAACTTGTTTAATATTTCTGGTGATGAAAGCCATTCCCCTTGGCTTCATTCCAAAACATGTAAGTTTAGCCTCCTTGGCCTGCAGAAGCCATTGTGGAAGAAGAACCTTTCCTTCTATTTTAATATTAGGGTTGCCTATCAACGGCTGTTCCAAATCTACACAATGATTGTACTTCATGAAGCTACACAGTTGGGAATGCACTCTTACAGATGTTGCAATGGGTGTCGAGTTGAGCTGCTTTGGAAGGCTTTTTGGGTCTCACGAAAAGCAACGTCTCTGGGGAAAGTTTGTAGTAGCGGATTAGGGCTAATTCTATTTTTATCCAAAGGGTTTATATTCATAGGGCTCTTCTGGATCCTTTCCTTTGATCCACCTTAAGTGTTTATTTAAATGACTGGACCAATAATAAGGCCTATATGTGGCACCGAAGGCCACCTCTAAGTTTTAGGTCCACTAGTTTATTGAACGCATAGCGGGGCACCTTTCCGCCCAGATAAAGTTAGCGATAATGCTATGAACTTTTTAAACCATGACTGAGGTAACCATATATTCAGAAGACTTAATGGATAATACAGTCAAGGGAAAACATTCATTTTAATGAGGTTAATTCTACCCCAGGTAGTTAATGGGAGACAGGACCACCTCTTTAAGTCATGGGTGATGACTTGCAGTAATACATCTAAATTTTCCTGCTGCAACTGTGTGACATTTCTCGTAAGAACTATACCTAAATATCTCATTGATTTTTTTCCCAGGATAGGCCTAATGTGTTAACTTCTTGCTTCAACACTCTCTGATTTAGAGGAAAACCACCGTCTTATCTACATTTAATTTATAATTAGAGAGCCTGCTGTATTCTTCAACAACTTCTAGTAAATGTGGAATGGATTTCCTGGGATTGGAGATTTGAAGTAAAGGTCATCGGCGTAGGCGAAACTTGACTTCAATGCCTTGCACCGCATCCCTAGATTTCAGAGTTAGCACTTAATCTTGAATGAGTGGTTCTAAGTACAGGTTAAAAAGTAAGCGGGATAGGGGCAACCTTGTCTAGTGCCGAGCCAAAGGAATTAATCCTGAGATACATCCATTACACATGACTCTGGCTGTGGGGGCCTTGTAAAGCATTTGTATCCACTTCTGGAATTCAGAAGGAAAACCGAATGCATGCAGCACTCTGAGGAGAAAAGTCCAATCCACTCTATCAAATGCCTTCTCAGCGTCCAGGGACACCAAAGCCACCAGGTATTCAGCATCCCTGGACACGAGAAGACATGTGCCAGAATAGCATGTAGTCACTGCCGATCTCCCTTCATGGCGCCTACCTGCTCTGCTCCTATTAACTCAGGAAGTACTCCGTTGAGGCGGTCTGCCAACAATTTACTCAAGATTTTAACATCCTGATTAAGCAAAGATATAGGCCTGTAGTTGGCCATGTGCACCTGATCTTTTCCGGCTTTGGCAGCAGAATTATCAGCACCTCAAATAGTGTATCTCTGTACTATTACCTGGAAGTATTTGTTGAAACAATAAAAGTAGGAAAGGGGCTAGTTGTTTTGTGAATTTTTATAAAAAATTAGATGAAAAGCCATCTGGCCCAGGGGACTTATCTAGGGAGGCTATCTATTGCTGTTAGGATCTCCTCTTCTGTTATGGGATTACACAGAGCGACTTGCTGTATTTCTGAGAGAGAAGGCAGATGGGACTCGGCTAGGTGGAGTCCATTACTTTGAGTGGGGGATCAGTCCTTGGGCTGTATAGCCTATGAAAAAGTTCTGGAACTCTGTAGTAATATCTTTTTGGTTATTTATTAGCTTTCCATCGAGGACCAGATAGAGGCAATGAACCTAGCTGACTCTTGCTGTTTGATTCGGGTAGCTAGAAAGTGACCTGCCTTTTCCCTTGGTCAATATAAGTAGATTTCGATTTCAGAATTTGGAATTCTGCCTTCTCTCTCAGAAGATCTAAATAGGAGTCCTTAATTTTATAAGTTCTAGCTGAGTTTGCTCCGAGGTAGAAGGGACATACTTTTTCTATTAATCTTATCTGATTAAGGAGCTATGTTAATTTCTGCTCTCATGTTTTTTCCTCTTTGATGCAATTCCAATTAGGACTCCTCTAAGGTAGGCCTTTAAGGCACCCATTCCATATCAGGTTTTCGGTGGTATTAAGGTTCGAGATATAAATTGTGAGATGTGGCTGCTAACTAGTTGTACCACTTTTGGGTCCTTTAAAATTTGGTTATTGATTTTCCAGCACGTCTGCTTTTGAAAGTTTAGCTAAGCAAAGCTGACATGTAACAAGGAATGGTCTGATGGAGGTCCAGGTTGTATGGTCGATTTTATTACAGCCGTAAGTAGTTGCTGGGAAATCATAATGTAATCAATTCTAGAGGACATTTTATGGACTGACAAGTGAATGTATAACACCTTTCTAGTGGGTGTAACGCATACACCATACATCACATAACCCTATTTTGTCCCACATGTCTCTTAATGCCCTTTGGGCTGGGGAGAGTCCTCTGAATCTATTACTTGTATGGTCCATATTAAGGTCGAATACTAGATTTAAATCTCCACCCAGAATCATAAGGACTGCCAAAAGGGGTTAAAATGTTAATTAACTCCATGTAGAAACTAGGGAGTCAGTATTTGGCCCGTATATGCTTCCCAGCAGTACCTGGTAGCGTATATTTTCCCTGAACTAATACATATCTCCCACGGTCATCTCTGATGATATTAATTGGTGTGAATGGAACTTTGCATTTTATCCAGATCATTACCCACAGCTTTGTGTAGTCCCTCCAGCCATAAACACTTGTCCTATTTGCTGCCTTTTCATTTGAGGTTCCTCGAGACCATCAAGTGGGATTCTTGAATAAAGGTGATGTCTGACCTTAATAACTGCAAGTGCTTTCAAACTTGGTATTGTTTTACCTTTTGCCTGATTCCTTTAACATTCCATGTGGAAAACACTAAATTACTGATCATTACCTATATATTCATATCTGTATACCTCTTTAGGCCCTTGTTCTGCAGGGCTTAATCTTGTCCCAGCCTTAGAAGATAAACTCAAAGCAAGCCAGACCCTCTCCCAAATCTCCCTCCCTCCACTCCTTAAACCCAGCCTCTCTGAATAGGCATACTCTGGTACTTTCATTGAATTATTTTCCTACCCTCCCTCCACCCTCATAGCTATGAACAACGATCCATGAGTGTACCTCTTTAAGCTCTCTCTCCCCAGCACCCCGACCCAATCACAATCCCTCCATATTTCACTTTTCATACCACACTTTATCTAAGGTAATTTTTGAAACTCCAAACCAAGCTTTTTCATTGGACCTTCTTTAACTATTCGGTCTTCTTTAATTCTCTCTATCCTAAGTTACAATCTTAACATCTAACAGTAATTTCTGAATTACTACATTTATATATAAATCCTATAGAGCGTTTATTAGGCAGTTCAATTGCTGCTCAACCATTCCTAGCCTTGATTATTCTATACAATATGTGTGACCTTATCTGAACGCCCATGCCCCAGGTACTGATTACTCTGTACTAAATCCAAAAGTAAATACAGGGAGTATCTGATAATCCTCCATAAGTTTACTATCCTTCAAAGTACACTGTTTAGGAAATCTTTCCCCTATATACCTATCAAGATCAAAACTACCATCCTTCTCCTTACTATTAGTTCATTTGCCTCTGTCTGTGTCATTGCCCTATATCTTAGCCCTTGTGGCTATGCATCTATTGCATTAGATAAACAATGAGATTACTAAATTAGGGGTAACGCTACATGTCCAAAGCACTTGACATTATAGTGCTGTTCGCTAGGAGAAGGAGGAGAGAAAAAAAAAACAGTCTTTTAAACCGCATCCTGGGGTTGTGGCTAATTGCCATTGATAGTGCCTGGAGCGAAATCCATTTGAGCGAAAGTCAATCTCGTGACATCTTGTCATGTAAACAGCCAGCTCTTGCACCGTTAATATTGAGTGTCAGCTTCCATTCCATCTGTCTTGGTATTTCTGACAGTGTGAAAGGCTTTGGGAGCCCTCTAGTGGCGTTTGTGCTAAAGTCATATCGGTAGTCAGGACTACTCTCTTAAGGGATTCACTTTATGCGAGCTGCCCCAGGGATGAAAAAAAGGAAGAAGGGTAGACATTGAGAACAGGGGATGTCTGTCATTCGAGAATGAGGTAGGGCTCCAGATCAGACGCAAATCTTGCCGACATTCACTCATTGTTCAAGATCCATTTCCCAGGCTGAAGTAGCACTTAGGGGCCGTCCCTCTGATTCTGCTTTTCTGGAGAAACCTTAGTTTTACTACTAGTCACTTGTGCTGTCAAGTCTGCGCACTGAGTGTCTACAGTGCTTTTGTAACTTGCATACAATGGGATTAACAGTACTTTACATTAGGGGAAGCGTTGATAACACTATTTCCCCTTTTTTCTTTTGCTTCTTTCGAGTTAACTGTGCCCTGTTACCCAGCTTCTCCAACTTCCTTAAACAGATTGGGAAGGCAACTCTGAGTCCTTTAATAGCATTGTCTGGCTCTTCGTAGGTCACCCATACTCCAGCTACCATTACCCCTAATTTCGCGGGGTATCTCATCCGATCTCACACTGGCCGCTATTAGTTTGGTTACTAGGGGTGAAATGAAGCCCTTTTCTGCCTAACGGATGTGGGCATATCTTGTGTGACTCTAATTTTGCTGCCTTCCCACTGCACCTCCTGCAGCTCTCTAACCTTAGCAAAGAAATGTTGTCGCCCAGATAATTCAAAACTTAAAAATTAAGGGGCGAGGGGGGCTCCCACTGGCAGCTTCAGTGGAGAGATCTATGTGCCCTCTCTATTATGTACTGTTGCCCAAAAGGTGAGGGGTCCGCTAGTTTTTCCATCAATTTTTGCGTGAACAGTATTACATCAGCTCCTCTTCATTTTCTGGGAGACCTCGAGGACGCATTATTTCTACGTACGGCCCTCCAGGTCTTCAATCTTAGGCTTCCATTTTGTTACTTATGGCGAATGGCTACAATGTCGGGTTCTGCCTTTTCGATTCTTTTTTCAGTCGAATGGATTCAGGCTTCATTATCTATTGTGCGCTGTACATCTTCCAGTGCTTGCATTACGCTCTTAATTTGGTCTTCATTTCATTGATACTATCTTTAAATGGAGCAAACTCCTGTAGAAACTGCTGCAAGGTAAGGGGTTGTTGCTGTTCCTCCTCCATCGTTCCAGAAGCAGGACATTCGGCACTAGTTGAGACCCTGGATTTTTGGGGGCCTTTTCCGTGTCGCATGGGCGGGGTGTGTTTGGATGTATTTCTTCTTTTGTTACCTCCATACGTGCTCTCAGTCTTTCTCTTTTGTTTTGTCTCTTTCTCGGTATTATCAGAGATGGTTTGACAGGTATTAAAGGTTGTTAACAGTGAAAATATCAACTTTGATTGAGTCGGGAGGCTGGAGCTGAACTGAAGAGCTGCTAGCTGGCAAACTGCATCACGTGACCTCACTACTTTGATTTCTAAAGCATTAATCATACTAGTCTATCTTTGTGTGTACTATGTAGATGTGGGCGGGATATTCAAAATGGTGGTGCATGGCGCCAGCAGTATTGCGCCATGCGCAACCCACTGATGCACCCCAGCAAGATATTCAAAAGGAGATGCTGCGCTGTGCAACTCCATGCGCTCGGGTGCACCAGTAATGTATGCAGCGCAAGTGAGGGGGCATGCCCATGCATATTTTGCACATCCCGATATTCAGCCTGGATGTGCGTGCATATACATGCACACACCCGCCTTGGCGCCACCCAGTGGGATGCAAAGATCCTCCGAAAAAAAAAGGAGCAGCCCTGGCCACCCACAGGTGAGCTGCCATATTGCAGGGCGCAATATGGAAGCCGCCAGCTGTGGGTGGCCACCAACCTCCAGAGCCACGCGTTCATCATCGCCACGCCCCTCTGCCCATTGTCATCATGCCCCCTGCCCACTCGCAGGCTCCAGTAAGAAGAAACTCCCTGGTGGTCCAGTGGACCTGCTCCCCAGTCCGATCGCAGGCGAAGTGAAATAATAGATTCCTGGTGGTCCAGTGGATCCGCCTCCCAAGCCCGATTGCAGGCTTTGTAAATCTAAGAATCCCTGGTGGTCAGCAGTACCCCCCTCCCCACCTGCCCACTCAGTCCTGCCACCCCTCTCCCCGGTCAGTGGTGGGAGGCAGCTCCCCACCCATAAGCCGCCCGCCGCCGCCAACTGACAGTGTACAGTACAGCTGTGCGCTCATTGGTCCACAGCATGGGCCAATGGGCATGCAGACCATACTGTACTATACAGTCCTGATATGTGAATGGAAGTCATTGACTGGAAGTCATCCACTGGACCACCAGGGATACTATTATTTTAACTATGCCTGCAATCGGGCTGGGGAACAGGACCACTGGACCTCCAGGGATTAAACACATTTAACAATGCCCACGATCAGGCTGGGGAGCAGGTCCACTGGACCACCAGGGAGAATTTACTTTTAAAGCCCATGATTGGGCATTGGGGCACCCTCCGCCGAGGTGCAGGGGTGTCGGTCCCTGATGGCTGCAGCCTGAGCAGGCGCCAGGCACAAGTCACGGGGATTGGCGCACATGCATGCAAATGGGGCCATAATGACATGCAAATGGCCCCATTTGTGCCTTGCATGCATAATGGCTCCATTGCATACTGACCACTGAATATCATGGCTCCTGCGTCTAGCACAACCACACTTGCACTGGTGCATCCCCTGCTCCTCACTTGCCACTTGCACTGGTGCAGTGTCACTGCACCATGTGCAATGTGGGTAGCCACAGTGCCATATTCAATGGTGTTGGGTCATGGCACAGCACCATTGAATATCACCCAGATCACACCCTGGGCCAGGTAGTGCCCCAGCCTGGCACAGTCTGAATATCCTGGCCCTGGAATATAGATGAACTGATCAATAAAGAGCACCAATTAAGATGCAGTCCTCAGGTAGGAGGAAGTAAGCTGTTGGTTAACTAGGATCTGTAGCCTATCCAATTGGAATAGACAGTGAAATGGGCACACTGGGTGGGCCAAGCAGTCTTTATCTGCCATCAAAGTCTATGTTTCTATGTTTCTAACCCCACTGTTAATACCTACAAAGGACCCAAACAGTCCTTGTTTAGAAATTATTCCTTCATGATTTGAGCAGGGAAGGGATCATAAATCCTCACATCAAGAGCTGGCAGCCAAATCCTTCCTCTTCTTGATACACTGAAGTGAAAGCTCCACCCCAGTGATACACCTTCATGTATACTTTTGTGAAGTATTCGTTTGAAGAGTGTGAGAACAAGCTGTATTTCTTGCAATGGGAGGCCGGGGGAGTGGACTGTAAACTTTTATATTTTTGCATGCTACTTGGTTAAAATCAATGCTGCTGCTTGACCAACAAGGCTCTTGAGGATTACACCTAAACTGGTGCATTTAAGTGGTCACCGACCCATATTTTAACAAGCATTTGTCAATGCCGAATGTTTGCTTACTGCTATTGGCATTGGTAGTGGAGGCGTTAGAGAGTGCATAATAGGAATGGCAGTGAAGTATTGAAGCAATGCCAACCCCACCCCCACCTGCAGAGACTGACAGGCATTGGGGTGTGCCTTTGGGTCATCGGCCATGACACTCACGCCATTCCATCTCACCCCTTCCTACAGACACTGACAGGTGTTACAGTGTGCCTTGAGGTCTTTGGCCCTTATGCTCACCCAATTCCATGAGGAAATAAGCTGAGATGAGTGCAGTATAAGAGAATGGGGTGAACATTAGATGCCTGTCAGTGGCTGCTGGGTGGGGATGGGGATGGGGTGGAATGGCGTGGGCATTACGGCCAATGACCCCAAGTCACACCCCTGAGGCCTGTACAGGGTGGATGTTACAGTTAGAAACCCCAATGCCCCAGGCATTTGTTGGTGTTTTCACTCCAGATTTTCAACATGGGCTTTTTAGGGCCCCACCTCATGAACAGTGGCAGTATAATTTTGTTACTCAATCTCAAAAGTGATTTCGTACACCAAGTGTGCCATTAGGTGCCACAGGTGTGAAAACACATTTCAGGCAGGATGTGAAAAATGACAGCTGTACTATTCATGAGGAGGTAGGAAAAATGGCAATCTTGAAAATTTGGCATGAAAATATGAAAAATTGGTGAAGTTACGAGTGTGTGTAGAAAGTGTGCAATGCAGCTCGGAACACAGTCATTTTGGAATGTTTTCTCCAAATTTTCAACATGGCCTTTTGGGACATCCCTCATGAACAGTGGCACTGTCATTTTGTTAATCTGTCCCAAAAGTTGATTTTGCAAAGCAACCACACCATTCTGCGCCACAGGTGCAAAAACACATTCAGGAAGGATGCAAAAATGGCAGTTGTACTGTTCATAAGGTTGTGTGAAAAATGGCAATGCTAGAAATTTGTAGTGAAAATATTAAACATTGATGAAGCTACAAGTGCACATAGAAACTGTGCAACAGACACTCATAACACAGTAATTTTGGAGTTTTTCACCAAATTAGCAAGAAGGGGTTTTGGGACCCCACCTCATGAACAGTGGCACTGTTGTTTTGTGATCGGTCCTGAAAAGTGATTTCACGCAGCAACCATGAAATCACCTTCAGGACCGAGAAACGAAATGACAGTGCCAGTGTTCGAGGTGGGTCCCATGAATCCCATGTAGAAAATTTGGGACCAAACTCCAAACATTGGTTGAGATATCAACCTAAGCTGAAAATCCCCATTGACTGTCGTTGATAGGACTTACCATCATTTCTTCAGTTTTCTGTTGATCTTTGTAGAGTCCAGATGTATTCCCAGTCCACAGAAGATCACTGTTCCTGACCTCCAGAGGTAAGTATGGATGAGGGGTGCAGGAGGTGGGAGCACACAGAGGGAGGGTGTGGGTTGGAGGAGGAAGGCCAGTGGGAATGACGAGTGACCGTTTTTTTTTCTTTCAAGTTTAAAAAAAAAAATATGTTGGGGAATGTTTTCTTTTTACAGGTGAAATATTAACAAAACAGATTTTGGCACACTGGGGTAGTATCCCAGTGTGCCAGAATACTGGGGGAGCAATGCTGACCTGGGGATTGGGCACCCGAGGTTGGCTGAGAACATAGGGGCATGGGGAGGCAGCTCATCCGACACGGAAGTAGGCATCCCAATGTCAGAAACATCAAAGAAGTATTTTTTTGCACACTGGGGTGGGCTCCCAGTGTGCCACATTAATGGGGAGGGATGGATACATGGTGACATGAGTTGAGTACCCTGATGTCAGCATGGGATGGAGAACAGAGGGTCTGGGGTGGGCAGCAGGGTGGGAGGTTTTATGCTGGTGCGATGGAGAACAGAGGGAGTGGGAGGTTTTATGACATTGCAACAGAGAATGGAGGGTGTGTGGTGGGCAGCAGTAGTGGAAGGGAGTGGGAGGTTTGATGCTGGAGTGGGGAATGAAGGCTGTGGGGCAGGCAGCAGCAGTGGGAGGAAGTGGGAGGGTTTCATTATATGCTGGTGCGAGGGAATGGAGGATGTGGAGCAGCTGGCAGCAGCAGTGGGAGGGAGCTAACATTTAAATTTGTTGTCCTGCTGTGTGCCTGGTTGGGAGAAAGGGAGGAGCTGATGCTGCAATGACAAAACAGCCCTGACTGCAGTGGCAGATTTCTTTCAAGTGCAGTGCTCGCTTTGAAACTACCATCACCGGCAGCTTCGGCATTAATTGGTGGCTGAGGGGCGTGCCCATTAAAGCATCTGCTGCATTGACCACAACACTGCCACACCTCTGCAATGCTCTACTATCTCAATATGTTTCTTGTACTGTCGTGCAACAAACATAAAATATGTGAGATCTTCCGCGTGAAGGCACCATATATTTAAATATTGTCAAAGAGATCACATTTTCGTGTAGCAGTTAATGAAGTTGCAAATTTCTAAAGTTTTTCTTTGAATTGGCAGTAATGAATTTATTCATTCTCAACATAACTGGACAGAACTTGCATCTGCCACATAAAAACTACCACTGGGAAGCTTTTGCAGCCAAGTTCTACTGATGGATTTCTCCCACAATTGGGCTGGGTACCAAATGATCTGCCAGGTTAGGTGCCTCTTGTAGACCTTCCTTGGTTGTCCTGTAGAAAACTATTTCTTACTACTTCTCTAATGGCCTTTACCTGCCTACAGTAGGTTGTAACAAAATAGACATTCTGAGTACTGCTGTTTGCCTAAATCCACTTATAGTTCCAGATTGAAAAGTGCACTTTATTTAACTAGTGCTAGTAAGAGTGATCTACATTGATAGCATTATATTTCTGTGACTTTATGGTCCATTATATCTCTTAGTGTGTTGTGACTGTATTATTTGTCTGTATGCTGTCACCTCTTGCCAAACACAGATGTGTTCATGTGGAGTGACTTTCATGTTCTGCCTGCTTGCATTTTTAGGTATTGCCTGCACCTATGCTACTATTTTTATACACCCTATTTTTTTTACCTGTGTTTCCTGCCTTCAGCTTCCTTCAGTTACACTGAGGATCTCCCCATTCTACGATCCTGGTAATTTTCTACTACCATTCACCATACCAGTGATCCATGCCTACTATTTGTGTTAAGCCATGCACAGCTTATCGACCACATGGTGATGTCACAGAAGTCAGTCTGTTTCTCAGAGAAACACTTAAAGAAACTAAAGTCAAAATTTACAACAAAAAAAAATATGTGCAGAGTGTTTTGATTTGTAGGTGTACTTCAAGTGAGCCCTTCCTTTATTTGCTGAAAGTTTTTTCTAAATTTACTTGATAGTTTTATTGCCCGGGATCTCCATATTAGCATTTCTCATGTAAATGGGCAGATTGAGTAGATCTAGTGATCCTTCTCTGCCGTCAAGTTTCTATGTTTCTGTGTTTCTATTTCTAATGGCTCTTCTTGTTCCCATGTGACAGGGATGTGTCCTAGGCCATTAAATCATCAAGAACTGTTTTTTATCAAGTTTACAGTAGTAGAGTCATTATGCTAATTAACTCTCCCTGTCCAGGGAGCTCTAATAAAGGTTATATTTACACATGGCAAATGCCTGAAGGATAATTGAGTTGGCTATTCTGTAAGCAAAGAGCTGGAGTTTTCACTAATTATAGCATTTATGACCTTGGGTGATTTACAAACATATGAACATACAACATTTCCAGATGAAAAAGGTCCACAGATCTATCAAGTCTGCCCAATTGCGTAGCTCTTAGCTCCATATCATTACAGTGTGCTTTCTTAATGGCCATGTGTAGTTTGATAAAATGAAAGGCTTTAAAAACAAAACATTAATTTGTTCTGACTAGACATAGAAACATACCTAGAAAACAAAAAAAGTTTGAATTAGATAGTTATTTAGTTGAAGCCTGCAGATGATGCCCCTAAAAGTAGATGCTGTTGTAGCAGTTATTACTTTTTGAATCAATGGTCCTGGATGCATCACAGTCACATGGGACAGGGGGCATTATAGGAACAAGAAAGAGCATTAAAAATACTAACATGAAGATCCCGGGCCATGAAACCAGAAAGCAAAATTAGAAAAACTCTACACTTAAAAATAAAAACACTATGCAAACATATTGTTTTGCAAATGTTGACTTTAGTTCTCCTTTAAGTTCTGAAGTGGCAGGGAGCTAAGAGGAGATGGCTGAATGGTGGGAGGGGTCATACACCCTCCTGGTAAAGAGGTGGTCATCTGCTAACCCCACTCTCATGTACATCTTTTTGTTTTGCCTCCTTACATCATATGTTATGTCCTTTCTCTTGTTCATTATTCAGCCATTGGGTGGTCTCACTATATTAGTTTTAAAACAGCTTTATCACAGCTTACTATTTGATAAAACACAATACTTTAAGAAATACACAGACAATTATGTGAGCAATCCAAGCAATACTGCATATAACTCAGAAAAAGTTAATTACTATTAAAATATATTATATGGTTTGCGAACATCTCCTCTAAGGTAACTTCATAGTTTGCAACTCTGCATGAAGATAAAGCCTCACAAGTTAGAAAATTCAATGTTTAGATTATTAATACAGTACTAAATAAAAGCAACATTAAAAATACAATTAATGGAGCTATCAACACCTGAACTGGTTCTTTCTAGCTCATAAATTCCTAAATCAAATGAATTAATATCTAGCATGTACTCCATCTGGACTGAAAATTCAACAGTTCTATCAGCTAATTACTATGTTTTAGTTCTACAAAAATGAGCTTGATACATCCAGCAGTCTTTGGTTTGATTCCACAATCTCCACTTGCATGCTGTGTGACCCTAAGCAAGTCACTTAACCTACCTAGTGCTCCTGGGACACCCCTGAAAACAGGCATTGTGATTAGTGATTAGTGATTAGTGATTAGTTTTGTGACAAGGTACCTTTGTAAATGAGCCTATGGCTCAAAGGTTTTCAAACTGCTGTTTAAATAAATAAATAGTGGTCCTTACCTGGCTATCAAAGAATTAAACAACAACAAAAATAGATGTCATTGCACTGCTGGCTCCCACATTTAGGACCCTAGTACTTGAAAAATAATCTCAAACTAGAACAATGACAGCAGATTCCATTTCTAACAAATGAGCTTACATTATCAGCCCTGCTTGGTATGATAGCATATTTTATACCTATAACCATCTATGGATCATGATCCATGCATTCAGATTAGAAAACATAACCATACAATTCTAGAGTGAAGCTGCTGAAAACACATTTAGAGGTGTTCAAAGTTAAAGTCTGTTTCTGCAAGGCATTGAAATACAATCTGCAAGGCACTGAAATATCATAAACAACAGTGTCATTAGTCTTTGAACTGTGCCGAATACAAGAATGTCATCATGTTAGGAATGTGTAAAATTCCTTGTTTCACACCTTTGAGCACTTAGCTGCTAGCAATATTTCCAAACTGAGGTTTAATGTTGCCTAAGACCTGTAAGCAATGGAACTAGAGATGTATCCAGGCAATCTTCAGTTAATTTGTTATATATCAGATAGCAGATCACACAGCAAATGTCCACAACTGCTACTGCACTGACAGTTGCTTGAATCAGATTTCTGAATTCCAATCAGCCTATAAGTTCCAATACATTTATAAATAATGGACTGAAGTCAGAGATTGATTTCTGCTGTACGTTATAGTATCTTCCATGAGATGGTTACTAATACTGCTTATTGTTAGCTTTGTAACAACTGTTAATCATACATTATGATTACATATATGCTCATCTGAGCCTCTCTGGAAATGGTTCCATTGTTCTTGTGGGCATTTTCAGTTCCCATCTGATGGATAGATAAATGTAATTGATGGCACCCTTAGCCACCAGGCATGTGACTCAGTCCACTAGTGTCAGGTGGGATGTGGTATTTTGCTCACTGCAAAGTGAAATATAGAAATACAGAACATGATCCAAACTCCATCCAGTTTCCTGCATTTTCATACCTATTTCCCATTGCTCTACCATCAAATAGGGTTTTATTCCTTGCTCTATCCTTCAAATTCCCCAGGAGCCCCACTTACTCTTCGCTCCTTACTCCACTTTTTGGCATGACAAGGCCTCTAAATCTGTCCCACCCAGCACTGAACCCATTTATAGACCCTGCCTCCATAACTTCTTTCGTCAATCAGTTCTATTTTCCACCACTTTCATGGCAAAGAAGAACTTCAACTTCCCAAAATCTCCCTTTTGCCCTCTCATCATCACAGTTCTGTTCCTAGTGAACAAGTCCTTACTCCCTCAGGCACTTGTACTTTAAGTCACAATCATATCCCCTCTCTATCCAGCCATCGTCAAAGCCTACCCTAGGTCTAGTGTCAATGTCTGGGACTGATCTAGCTAGGATAGTGGAGCATTTGCCACTTTTTAGCTATGAAACTCTCAGGTTTTAGACTCACAGGGATGAATTCTTGAAGGCTGTTGCAGGGCCATAGCTGTAGCATTGCCAGTTGCTGCAACTGCACCTGATTTTATAATCTCAGGTGCAGTTGTGACAGTCAATCTGATTTATGGCAGCTTGTGCCCAATCTAGAATGCAAATTCTGTATAAATTCTGTATAAATGATCCCAGATATGGCCTACAAGCTAGACCACAAAGAGATGGTCTAATGAGCATCATTTTGCTGCAAGCCCAATGCACCATATCTTTGGTAAAATCTGTCCCACAATGTTTATAAATATCAACGTAAATAATGATCTTATGTTCATGTAGAAGCAGAAGAGAGAAAGAAGTAAGTGCTTCAGCTGGGATTTGAACCCAGGTCACCGGAATACTGTTCCAGTTACACCACCAGCTGCGCCACCAAGGCAGATGGAACCTGGACCATCCCAGAGCACATACTCTTTTCTCCAGTGCAATGCAGTGAGTGCAGGGTTCAGTATTAGGACCGGTCCTCCTCAATGTCTTTATAGCGACATTGCAGAGGGACTGAAAGAAAAGTATGTCTCTTTGCAGATGACACAAAGATCTGCAACAGAGTTGATGCACAAGGTGGAGTGGAAAGGATGAGAAGGGACTTGGCAAGGTTAGAGGAATGGTCAAATGTATGGCAGCTTAGATTCAATGCTAAAAGTGCAAGGTAATGCACCTGGGAAACAAAAACTCAGGGAAGAGTACACAATGGGGGTGAGATACTAACAACAAAATGGAATGGGACCTGGGGTAGTCATATCAGATGACCTAAAGGTGGAAAGCAATGTGAGAGGGCAGCAAGGAGGGCTGGGGGATACTGGATGCATAGGAAGAGGCATCACCAGTAGAAAACAGGAAGTTATTATTCCTCTGTACAGACAGCTAGTGAGACCCCATCTGGAGTACTGCGTGCAGTTCTGGAGACCAATCTCCATAAAGACATAGACAGGATGGAAGCTGTCCAGAGGAGGGCAACTAAAATGGTGCAGGGTCTGCACGGAAGACATATGAAGAGAGACTAAGGAGCTTAATATGTATAGCCTCGAGGAAAGAAGGAGAGGGGAGACATGATAGAAACTTTCAAGTACCTCAAGGGAATCAACAAAGTCCAAGAGGGTAGCATCTTTCAAAAAGGTGTGCAAGAATAAGGGGCAAAATTTGAAGATAGAAGGGTGGCTCAGAGGTAATTTAAGGAAGTATTTTTTCACAGAGAGGGTTGTGGATGTATGGAGCGGCCTTCCAGAGGAGGTTGTGGAGTCAAAAACAGTGGTGGAATTCAAGCATGCATGGGACAGTCATAAGGCAATTCTAGTGGGTGGGGTAGGAAGAAGTAGGCTGCTGGTTAACTAGGACCTGCAGCTTATCCATCAGGTAGGGAAATGGGCAGACTGGGTGGGCCAAGCGGTCCTTATCTGCCATCAAATTCTATGTTTCTATGTTTCTATGTGCATATTTATGGACCATATACAAGCAGAAGAGAGAAAGAAGTGCCTCAGTTGGGACTTGAACCCAGGCCACCTGTAATACCATTCTGGTTGCACTACCAGCTGTGCTACCAAGGTAGCTGGAATCTGGACCATCCAGGAGCACATTATTCCTTCTCCAGTGCATGACCTTGTGCTGCACAGATACATACATGTTCAGTCACAATTTATTTAATTTAATTTATTTATTTTCACCTTGTTCACCAGGTAAGCACACTGGGCCAACGCCCATTTTCAGGAATGAACCAGAGCCACTTATCAAGCAGCTTAGTTGTTACAGAAATACAATAAATACATACAATATGATACAAAATATAAAACAGCACTTGATAACATATACATTACTTTACTTCAGTAACACTTGCAAATAGATTGGTTCAGAAAATGAGGTTTTAACTACTTTTAAAATTTAAATGACTTTTAGCATCTAGACAGGACTGAGGCATGGTATTCCATAGCTTAGGTGCCCGAATGAAAAAGCCCTCTCCCCATACAAGAGTTGTAATTTTGGGTAGAACTAGAAGAGCATTTGATGAGGACCTTAATGTTCTAACCTGTTTCTTAGGTTCAATTAACTTGAATATTGGGGAATGGTGTTCACATTTCATTATATTATTTAGTGAGCAACCCAGATTATACAGGAAATTTAATCTAGGAGGTATTCATCCAAGTTCATTATAAAGCAAGCAGTGATGGGTGTTATATGATGGTTTTGCTGTAACAAAGCGACAGACTACATTATAAGATTTGTTTATTTATTTATTTAAATTTTGGTAACCAAGTAGGCCCACTGAGACTTTGACAGTCCCTTTTCAGGGGCAACCGGGATTAGTTACATGTACCTAGAGGAAAAGAAAACCAATGCCTTTGATTGTACAACAGTATATGGTACATTGATCATGTACTGTATCGTGTTGAGAGAGATAGACATTATCATTTCCCATCAACACTGTAAATAAAAATGAATTATTATACAGTACTGGCAGGAGTACACTCTTAGCAACATTTTCCCTGGCTTGTCTTGTTAAGCAGTCCTTTATTTTATAAAGACCACCTAATTTCTGATTTACTTGTTTAACAGTTTTCTTTATGTGTGATGTAAAGGACAAATTTGGGTCCAATAGGACTCCTAAATATTTTGTCTCAATAACCTGCTGCAACATTGTACTAGTCAAGTCAAATATTTGAAGAGGTCTACTTTTGTTTAATTTAGGTTTCAAACTGAAAAGAATACATTGTGTTTTGTTGTATGTAACATCAAGCGATGCAACTTTAGCCATTTGTTTAAGGCAGAAAAATCATTATTTAGGGATGAATTTATTTCATCCACTGAAGTTGAATTATTAAAAGAATAATATCATCTGCATATAACAGTAGGCTAGACCTGGTATGTGATCTATATATAAAGAAAACAACAGGGGTCCCAATATGGACCCCTGAGACTTCTGTTTGAAATTATGTGTCTAGGACCATACACCACTAAAATTAATCCTCAGTGGGCAATTTGACAAGTAACTTTTGAACCACATATTTCTGCTAGTTCAATGGCCTTCAGTCTCTGGAGCAGTATGGCTTGGTTAACAAATCAAAAGCCTTCAATAGGTCAACAAAAACTGCGCCAGTTAACTTACTGTACCATAGAGCATTGACCATGGTCCATTGATCTTAAGGCATGATCTGAAAACAGGCGAGGCAGTACCCATACTACAAGACTTAAAGCCATGCTGCTCCAGAGAGTGGAGTCCATTGGCTTGGAGATATTCTATGATTTGTTAGTTAACTGTTTTCTCTAACATTTTACTCAAAGGTTACAAAATTGATATACGGTGATATTTGTCAGCATCATGGAATGAACCAGACTTTGGAATTGGTTTTATATCTGTTTGTTTCCACTTTTGTGGAAACTCACCTGTAACAAGGAGAGATTAAAATTTTTGTCACAGGTCAATAAACCAAAGATTTAATAAGTTTCAAGAACCTGGATTCAAGTCCATCCAATCCTGGACTTTGTTTATAGGCATCTAGTTTAGTAATTTAAGTATCTAATGAGGACAGATTTTCTAAAAATTAAAGGAGGATTGATAAGATTACTTTGTGTTTGCACATCATTTATTAATGAAGTATTGCAATCAATGTTATTGGAATATTTTGAGAAATCTATAAATTTGGATAAACATAATCACACATTTCTTTAGGATTTGTTATAATGGTACCATTATTTTAATTATGCCAGAAGTTATAGTTTTGTCTGGATTAATCAATGATTTAACTGAAGATCAAAATATTTTGGGATCACCCAGGGTATCCATTTGTGTTTTTTAATAAATATTCAGATTTACTCTTTCATAAGATTTTACATTTATTTCTTAATGCATGATATCTGTTATAATCAGCAGTACAATCTGAGTTTTATAGTCTTTCCACTGTCTATCTCTCTCTCATTAGATTATAAAGTTCAAAGGGATCCATTTGTTATAAGTTCCTCTAACCCTTCTTGTCACCAATGGAAAGCGCTTGTTCTGTAATTCAATTAATGTAGTAACAAAAAAATCAACCACATTATTTGGATCAGGTATAGCATCCAAGTATGACCACTCTAATAAGTTCAAATCCTCATTCAAGTGCCCCAAATCAATATTATTATAATTTCTGTATGAAATAATTTTAGAAATGTTGGTTTTGATGCTACTCTAGATACAAAAATACTAGGAGATGGTAAAGCTATGTTGTCTGAAAAGTCCCACAATCAACAATCTTGTCAGTATTTATTTGTTAATATCCAATCCAGGGCTGTATGTGAGTTAGTGTGAAGATTCATTCTAGTGAACCATGTAATTATCTGGGTAAGGCCTGCATTTAACAATAGTGTGTCTAAATCAGATTAGTCTGCTGTACCCCAGTTTAAATTAAAATCCCTTATAGCCAGAACATGTCTGTTGAGGACAATAGATTTAAAGCAATCAAGAAACTCTATTAGGCCTATGTTACCTGGTTTAGGTGGGTTATATACTGTACAATGACTAACCTTGTTACATACTCCTAATGCAAGTTCCAAAACAACCATTCACATTAAGTTTTGGAATTTGTGGGTATATCCTGTATAGTTACTTCTAATATATACTACAGAACACCATAATCTTCCCTCTTTTTTACAAGTTCTATCCTTCCAAACTACTTTGTACCCTTTTATATCAGAACGTTATCATGTGTGGATGGTCTTAACTATGTCTAAGTTAAACTAAGTATATCTGGTTTATAAAATGTCATCAGTGTTTAAATTTCAGCTTTTTGTTAAGAAAACTTGTGGTATTTACATACATAAATTTAAAACCCTTTAAATTCCATTTAGGTATTTCCTGAAAAGGTTCTTGAATAGGCCCAAGATTTATTTCATCATCCCTGACATAGTCAGGAGTATCCATGAAAAAATAGATACAGTGTAAGAATGAATTAAAAATACATAATAGAATATTTCATTTTTTTGGAAGGAACACGTACCCATGTCAGCTACAGATTGTTTAGAGAGACAGCCTAAGTAAACTGTATAGCCTATAGAAAAGTGGGAAGACTGTAATAGTAAATTGGAGAAAATAAAATTATCCCCATAACCACTCAGTCTATCCCTACTTGAAACATTTGCCATTGGGATACAAAAAGTAACCATATCCAAAACAAGAGCCCAGTAAAAGTAAAAGCAAACATACTAAAAGTCATCCCATCTTACAAAATTACAAAGTAATAGCCTAACTAAAATAACTCCCTACTTATAAATAAATTGAAAGTAAAAAAGAGGTAAACCTAGCTCTTATAATGTACTAAATATAAAACAGATTATAATATGCTGAACTGCAGAACTAAAGACTAAACCTTACCACTGTGGAATTTCTGTTCAATAAATATGCACACCACACTCTTGTGATTAAAATGTAATTATCTGTACAGCACTGGGTTGTGCACTGGAAAAAGTAATGTGCTGCAGGACAGTTCAGGTTCTACCTACCTTGGCAGCACAGCTGGAACAGTATTCTGGGTGGCCTGGGTTCAAGTTCCAGCTGAGAAACTTACTTCTTTCTCTCTTCTGCTTGTATGTGTTCCATAAATATGCACACACTCCCATGTGTACATGTTCATGTGATTTTGTTGTATTCATGCTGTAAATTCTTACTACTGCTGCTGTTGTCCATGTTGCTGGAGACAAACCATATGTAGCTAAAATGGAACTTTGTGTCACCATGCTTTCGAGAACAAATAAATGACTTGCCTCTGAGAGTAGTTGATAATGAAATTAAATTTGTTGTTTAAATTGTTTCCAGGCTGACAGAGAAACATTTCAATGGTTTACATCTGGCACTGGCCACCAATCAAATTCTAGTGGCTTTTGCTTCAGGTCACTAACATTTTCCATTATTTAGCCCTCCTGGCTAATATTGAAAGAAGAAAGTGTTCAAGTGCACCAGCTGGCCTCTGGATTTTCTCAGTCACTGCTCTGCTAAGTAGTGGCTGCATAACGTACTGTAGATCCCCAGCTTATTAGATAACAAAACAGTTATTGAAATGACAGCTGGCAGTTAAGGACTCACCACAGCTTCTGCTAAAACCTTTTGCAAGAGCCTGGAACCTCTGCCTTGTGCATTTTCTAGGGTCCCACTGACATTTCAGGAGTCTCGTGCAAGAGGAATATCTGATTCACATGAATAAAAAATATAATTGTCTACCTGTTTTGCTCATATTCAACACTTAAGAGGCTCTGCCCAGTACAGCTCTGGCAGCCAATAATCTACATGGCCATTACTAGCCCCTTAAAGGCGGTTATCACTAGCAGCCCTCCATGCTGTGACCCTCTGTGTGAAGGACCGAGTGCAAAGGAAATCACAGGAGTCTGCTAGAAAGTCACCCAGGAGATATCCAGCAGCCAGAAACTCTGCCTGTTGCATCCCAGGTAAAACTGTATATGCACCCTTAAAAGTATGTTTTGTGGGGGTATTATGTGGGGTCCTGGCTGTAATGTACTGAGGAGTATACTACATGTTATTGTAAAGTTTATCTGCAGAACAATGCTTGTGCTGTAGCCACAGGTGCCAGAAGAGAGTAAAAGCTGAGAGTGCTGAGGACCAGAAGGACACTTATTGGAATTCAAAGGACACTTTTTCTAAACCAGTTTTGCCTTATCAAAATACAATAAATGCACATTTATGATGATGATCATAATGTTAAGAATTCAGTTATAACTTATAGGACTATTTAATGCAGTATATTAAGAACTCACCTGTCAACCCATTTTCTCCAATAGCGCCATCAGAAGTTTGAATCATCCATTGCGTAACCTGATACAATCGCTGCTCAGGTGAAAATGAAAGATGACAACGTAATACTTGTATTATCAGCCTCTAGCATAGTCATCACACAAATAGGTTAGGAGTTTTTGGTTCTACTAACTTCCGGATAGAAAATAGTAGGTAAGCCCAACCACCAGCAACAAGGTAAACCCCTGAGGCTGGGAAATAATGACACAGAGCCACTAAAGTTACAAAGAGCTTATTTATTAATGAATCACAGTGTACAATGTCAAGTGTATTTATTCATGAGTCACAGTATACAATAAGAGTAAACAATATTAATTTACAACAATATGGGTACAACAGAATACAATGCAAAACCATAATTGCTGGAGCCAGAGAGTTTGGTCTGCCAAAACTGTACTTGCTGGCATGAGGACTAAACAGAGTACCTGGATGAAGAGTCCTTTGGAAGACTTTGACTCAATCTGGAAGACCAGTGCTCATCGTAGCTCAGGTCCAACCAGTGTTGTCCATGGCATGGCCTTTAATCTTCTCCTGTACTCCTGCTCACATTGTGTGTATTATTACAAAAATAAAATGAGTATATTACAGTGTTGAACAGTAAAGATAGAAAAGTCCTTTCTTTGACCCACCTTTGGTACTCCAGCCTGCAGCACAGAGGGTCATTAGAAGAACAGTGCCTTTACTTCATGAAGAAATAAGCTCTGCCAACTCCAATGCTCTTCTGGCCACATCCAGTTGTTACAGCAACGTCTGGAGGGAGGAATAGGATACACCTGAAATGTTCCAGAATTTCATGAGAATTCAATAGTAGCTAGCCATCTGCCAATTTCTGTACTGTTGCCACTGCATACCACAGACTTAGCCAATAAACCAATTTACCATTACCACCATAGCTATAAGTCTGCTATGAATGAATCCTATAGATGCTCTGGTCACCACTTCAGGCTGCTATGCCTGTACAAGGCATTCCCAGGCCCTAGCACAAGGCATTCCCAGGCCAGGCCCTGGTGCCCATAGACTCACCAAATCAACCAATTTACCACCATATCTGTACTTCTGCCATAAATGAATCCTATAGTTGCCCCGTCACCATTTCAGGCTGGTATGTCCATACAGGCATTCCCAAGGCCCTGCAGCCCACAAACTCAGAAAAACAACCAAGTAAACACCATATCTATATGCCCTGGTCACCACTTCAGGCTGGTATGTCCACACAGGCATTCCCAGGCCTGGTGGTGTCCACAAATCGACCAATTTACCACCATATGTATTCTTCCCTCAAGTACAGATTTGCAGTATCAATTTTCCCAATAAAGTTATATTGTCTTTCATTTCATTGCATAAAGTCCTGTACAATTTGTGTCAGATCCAACTTGTCTGTTTTCTTCTTGTGAATGTTCAACAGTATTAGGTGATTGTACCTCTTCTTCGTCATGGTGCTTCATAAGTAAGACTTGATTCTCCATTGTGTTGAAAATAGTCTCTCCCTAGTACCTGTACTCATTGGGACAAAAAGTACATTTGAATGAGCTTCATTACTTCTGAATACAGTGTCTGCTACTGGCAGTCTTTTCCCACTAAGACATCAATAATGGTGTTGATTGAAGTTACTGCCTTCACCTCTGGCAAAACCTGCTGCACAAGCCCTGGGAGCACCTTCAGTTGGGCATTCAGATTGTCAATGTCCAAGTCTTTTTCTCCATACAACTCTGTGACCTGAGGAGGAACTGAAAATGACTTTGCATTAGCTGCTTGAAGCAACAAATTCTCCATGGATTACAGCAAAGCATATGTTTCTTGATAAAACATCAGTCTAGTTCCACAAGACAAGCATCAATGGCTTCATAATACATTTGTCAATACCAGCCCTTAGCAGATGCAGGATGGTGATGAGGCACGCTACCATGTTGCAGCCTTGCTGGGACAAAGCACTGTATGGGAGTTCAGGCTCTTTCACAATTTCCAGCAGTTGTGCTTTCTCTTTCATGTCTTCACAAACCTGGTCAAAGTCATTGAGCTGACTTTGTAAATTTATTCTAGAGAGTTTACATTCCTCATTGTATTTTCTGCTGTGATTTTTTTTTGTTTGCAAGTTTGAAGCCACTCATTCTGATAGTATGTTGTATGATACAACAAGTCCAAAATAGGTCAGAAACATTTTCATCATTGACAACAGGCCCCTGACTTTACTTCATACATCAGTAGATCTGTCTTGTTCCAACTCTTGTAAGGTTTCATAGTGTTCGATAGTTTGTGAGAACTGACTTGATGCTCTTTGTTCTTGCTGTCCATCTTGTTGGACAAAGTAAGTGCAGGCCTTCTGTCATCATGTGAGGGTCCTCGCTGTCATTTGCTGCAATATTTTCATAAAGAGCTACTCACTGTGGTGAAGCATGAATCAACACACTTGCTTCCTGTACAAATGTGAGGGCATCTTCAATGCAATGCTTGCTTTGCCACAGTTTTGCAACACCAGGTCTAAGGAATGATTTGCACAATGGACATTCAGTGCTAGTGGATTTGTCTTCTAATTCTGGCTGCAGTTCTAGAAATACATCCACTCATAAGTGCAGCTCCATCATATGCCTGTCCTCTCATGTCATTGACTGGTAAATTACATCTTAATAAAACATCCTTAATGGAACTGGTGATAGATTCAGCATCTCTCGTTGCCATTTCATACATCCCAATAAAATCTTCATGTATAACAAAATAGGGCAGGGACACCCATTGTATACACATCGTCATCTGTTCATGTTGGTTGATATCCCAAGATTCATCTGCTATAATTGCATACAGCTTGGATTCCTTGCATATCTCTTCCAGTAGGTTCCTTAGCAGATGATGGGCCATGTGTTCCAAGATTTCATTTACAATATCTGACCTCTGATATTTCCCTCCTTGGATCTATTTCAGTAGTTCTGGCACATCATCTGCCTTACTCAGCATCAGCTGCCTCAGGTTGCTTTCCTCTTCCTTGTGGCCATGATTTGCTAGTCCTTGCCAAACTAGAAACTGTATTGCATTTAGTTGTTTCATGAACGTTTCTCAGTTTCTCACCTGGTCCTGTGCAAGATGCTGACTGAACTGAGCACCAGTATTCATCCTTGTGTTATTCAATGCATTATACTTCTCAACAGCTTCATGGTGGAATAGAGATGCCTGATGTTTCTTAAATTTGACAATTGCTTTCCTCCAATCACTGAATTCTGATGAAGTGAAGGTTGATTCACCACACTGACTGCCTGTGATGAGTTTTCTTTCCTGCTGCCCAACAGTAGTAGCAGAATACACAACCTTTTGAAACACAATATGTTAGCCAGCTGAAAGCTAAAAACCACTGTGTTTGACAAGTTCTAGTTTCAGTTCTCTCATTGGTTCTTGGAATGACTTGTTTGATGGATGTGTCTGTAGCACTGCTTGGCTGAAAACACTGTTAATATTGTGGCAAAAAACAGAAGAGTAGGAGGGAGACAAAAAGCTGGTTCAGACACTGGTTCAACTGCAGTGACCCGGTATTCTCAGAACAGGAGGGAGACAAAAGACAGCAGATTCAGACACTGGGTCAGTGGCAGTGACCTGGTATTTGTAGAGACATGCACAATGTTGCATCACTATTGCTGTTCATGGGGAACAGCTCTGCAACTCTGTTTTCTTTATCAGAACAGGTCTTACCATCCAGGGGCACTGGAATAGCAGCTGCAGGACAATCAACATCAGCCAAGGAACAAGTCAGTTCTGGCACTGATGCAACACTTGGAAAGCGTGGCAGACATCTGACTCTGTAAAGCCACTGGCAGCAAAGCTGTATGAACAGTTACATTGTCACTTACTGTACCGGTACAACTGACAGTTGCAGTGCTTGCGGCAGTGTCAGTGGTATTGTTCTCAGCACTTATGTCACCTGCAGGCTCTGAAGCTATTGGTATCTGGGCACTTCCAAACCAATAATTTAGTTTTCTTTGCATCTTGGCAGCAATATCAGTCAGTTGTTTCTCCATCTGTTTTTTTCATCTCTTGGACCTTGGCATATTTGAATGCAGTGCCACAGAAAGTGCAGGATCTGAGAATTAATTTTGTAAAAATGTAGTGAAACCTTCTGTGTCCTATCTTCCAACAAGGCACTGCTGCATGAACATTATAAGCTAGCAATGAAGTGTCATGGCAAAATTAAAACTACTTTTTTATATCTTGCCGTGTCTGTTATCCCCATGTCTTTGTCAATAGTTAATATTTATCCTCTACTACTGCATCTACTTTAATTGGGCATTATATTTTGGATAGTGACCTATGCCTCAAAATGCTTGTGTACTGCACCATTATTGTACAAGACATGTGGGTCCAGTAAAATTTATAATGCACGATTTGGCTTGGATGAAAAAACTACTATTTTGTATGCCATAATGTTTGCTTATTTCTGCAGCAGTCCTTTACTTTCTTTCCTGCCAAAATTACAATGGGAGGCTTTCACCCATAATGCAATTTTGGAAATTTATCTCTTCCATCGTCACATAAAAGCCAGCCTATTCCAGCAACTGTCAGTCACAGACTTTCAAATGCCCTCCTGCCTCCCCAACTCCTCCTTTTTGGTACACTTTCTCTCCTTGCTGCTGGGTCATCTATTCCTATCACTGCCTGGCTCCTCTGCCAAGGGTAGGAACAGAAAAAGCCAAAGTTAAATAATGCACACCTGCAATAGACACTATTCACCTAACATTGAATTGTTTTAATATAAAGAGCACATCTAGCCTCAGTTTTCATAAACAGTGCCACAGGAGGACTTTGACATAGTGGCACAGCTGTTTATCAAATGATCCCTATACTACCACTCACAGTGGTTCATCTCACTCAAGACATGCAAAGTGCCAGCTTCATTTACCACCCCAACACATCAGTCTCGTACTCCAGTTCAACCTACAATACAGATTCCATGCCATTACCTGCCACTACAAACAAGCACCATGTTATGTAAATGAAAACCCATTTGCAGTATAACAGCAATAATACCTGCCTTGGTTACAGAAGTTAGAGTAATGTCACTGAGCCAAACCCATACAATTAAACAGTGTTTTGCTCTTAGGAACCTACTGGGATAGGGAAGCACCCTGACTAAATCGAATTTGCTCCAACAATAAGAAGACTTAAATTTTACAGTGGCACTTATGAATAAGTAATGAGGCCTATGGCCTCATGGCTCACTGTACGCTAGGTGAGCCTATCTGAGGCTCTGTTACTTTGAACAGATCATTTCACTTCTTTTAAAAAGTTCATGCAAGCCTGGTGATATCTAAGGCAGATAGGTGCATACCACTCTACTCATCTTATTTCAGGCATATCTGCAGGGGAAGGTGTTCTATAGATACATAGGGGAGAAAAGAAAAGCAAGGGCACAGATCAGCAGGATTAGAACTGGGAGGATGGGTCAGGAAGTTGGGGAACAAGCAGAGGTGCTAAATGAGTACTTTGCCTCTTTCTTTACTGGGGAGGTGGGGATCTTTCCAACCCGATGGGAAGATAGAGGAGCCCAGTGAACCAAGAGGTCAGTTGGAGACTGAAGGAATGGATAAGACTAGGGCAGGTGATGGGTCCTATATAGAAGGGAGGAGAGGATGCATGAGGAGGGGGATGGGAGGGCAAAATCACAGCGGATAAGGTGAGAGAAGCCCTCCGGTCGCTAAAGACTGTGAAGGAGCTGGAGCAAGATGGGCTGCATCCAAGGGTGCTGAAGGAACTGGCGGATGTGCTGGCAGCTCCACGGACTCACTCTTCAACATCTCCCTGAAGACAGGGTGGGTGCCTCAAGATTGGAAGGTGGCTCATGTGGTGCCTATCCACAAAGGGGGTCCAAAGAGGAGATGAGGAATTATAGGCCCATTAGCCTAACGCCTGTGATAGGCAAGGTTATGGAAGGTATTATCAAGGAGAGGCTGGAGGGACAGCTGGAAAGGTTGGGGCACCTGGATGACAGGCAGTATGGTTTTGTTCAGCAGAGGTCATGCAAGACTAACCTGGTGGAGTTTTATGACTGGGTGATGGCTGCCTGGACCAACATAGGCGGTGGACATCCTTTATCTGATTTCAGTAAGGCAGTTGATTGGTACCCCACAATGGTCTACTAACAAAGCTGGGGGAGTTGAGGGGGCAGTTGCTCAGGTGGGTGGAAAACTGGCTTATGGAGTGAATACAGTGAGTGGTGGTTGGAGGGATAGTCTCCTCCCCAGGCTAGTCATCAGTGGGGTCCCCAGGGTTCAGGTCCTGGCACCACTCCTGCTCAATTCCTATGTCTCAGACATAGGGTGGGTGTTAGAGTAAGTTGAGTCTCTTTGTGGATGACTCAAAACTGGGAGCACTGGCAGATAAGCAGGAGGGAGAGGCCCTGCCCTGGTTAGGCTGCATCTTGAGTACTGTGTGCAGTTCTGGAGACCCCATCTTAAGAGGGACATAGCATTGCTGGAGAGGGTCAGAGGAGGGTGACCAGAATGATTCAGGGCATGGAGGTAGGACCTATGAGGAGAGACTGGATGAACTCAATCTGTACATACTGGAGGAGAGGAGGGAAGGGGGACATGATAGAGACTTTCAAGTATGTAAAGGGGATAAATAAGGGCAGAACCAGGAAAGTAATCAGGCTTAAGAGAGGGAACTACCAGGGGCATGAGTGGAAGCTGGGGGAGTACAGGAGAGCACAGGAGACACTTCTTCACAGAGAGGGTGGTGAACCCATGGAACGCACTGCCCAGAAGTCTGGTGGAAGAGACCACAGTAGAAGGATTCAAGAAGGGTTGGGACAGGTACAGGGGAAACTGAGGCCAGGGAGGGCCACCTCTGAGGCTGGGGGTGGAGGAGTGAGCTACCAGTAGGGGCTAGCTTCCGAGCAGACATGATAGACCATGGGGCCTATTTTTCTGGCTTTTACTATGATACTATGATATTTATCAGAGATTTGAAACAAGAGCAGACCTGTTATGTTAATGCATAGAGAGTTAAGTAGAAGTGGTGGGACTCAAATCCGAGTCCCTTGGTTCACAGTTATACTCCAACCACTAGACTAAACAGCCTTGTACTGAAAACATACTGTACTGTATCCCAGGCAGACTTTGACATATTGTTTCTTCTCTTGGTTAACAATGAATTGCTGAAGAGTTTGTTGCCTTCACCTTCACACTATTTGGTATTGAGCCAGGCCCCAGCTGCCATCCCAAGGGAGTAGACATTGATAGGTTCTGTTGAACTGATTTCAACAAACTGTTTAAACCACACCACAGTGTTTAAACCACATCCACTATATACTATAGCAGCCTATTTCTAAGAAGAGGTCAAAACAATTAATGAAACCACATCGATCTATTTTAACTGCTATACACTATAGCAGCCTATTTCTAAGAAGAGGACTAAGAAAAGAAATTAATGAAGTGCACATAAAGAACTTGGTTTAATTAGGAACTATTGTTTTTTCTCAAAGAGATAATGTTGCATTTATTGACTTGGCTGCCACATATTAAGCATACCAATGAAGGCTGAAAACTGGTACTCCTGCTTAACTTAATTATGCACAGTTATAATACATTGCAAAGAATGGCATTACATGCCTGGCCTGGGTTCTGGAAACATTGATAAAGTAAATCTGATCTGATAATGTACAGAATAAAAGACATCTAACTATTTCATAGTCAGAATGAATTCTCTCATTGAAAGAGCTAGACATCCTCCAACTACAACAGTCTACTACATTGTTTATTCACCAGCCTTCATGTGCACTGCTTCTAGGACCCAGTAGGCCAATAGGAGCTATCAAAAGCCCATCTACAGGATGGAAGAGAAGCATTTGTTTTATTTTATGCCAAGAATTGCTGTAGTTTACTTTACTTTTAGCTTTTTGTTTTAAAACCCTGACATAGATGATTATTTGTTATTATACAATGGCAAGGAAATTTCCTGTATTCTGATTGGTCAGTGGTGCCTGGAACAGTGATGTTATTACACATTAACATCACTGTATTGATATAAACCTCACTGCTTTGCTTTCTCTTAAGAAACAAAGATATATTGCCTCACTAAAATCTACTAAAACGTAATTTTTATTTTTATTTTGTATAACAACGAGCCATTTTATAATAGCAATAAGTCACTCCAGTGTGTGTGTTATTGTGTAATAACATCACTCTTCCAGAATTTAGTGGACACACTCCAGCTTTGCCTCGTGCTTCAACCCACTCCAGGTGAGTGTTGATCAACATAACACACACACCTTGTCATGCCTTATTGCTTAATTAATAACAGACTACTAATTCCAATGTGCTCAGCCTCTGGCTTCAATGCAGTTTTTCAAATTAAATATGTTTTATTCATTTGTAGGAAGAGTTAACACATCTCTTTATTTCAGACATTTGACAGAGGCAATCACATATTCTTTTTAAACAAATGTTGTATACTGGGATCCTATTACAATACAGTGTCATAAGGGATATATGTTGTAAACATAATCCTGACTTTATTCACATACTGTAATCTGGCTTCAATGCAGTTTCATAGCTGGGAAAACTGAAACACAAGGATGTTGAATGGTGTGCCTGTGAGGTTAAACAAGAAGTCAGTCACAGCACAGCAACACACGGCACAGCACAGGTTAACACTCAATTCAACCACGATCTTCTGGATTACAGGTTTTAAAGGTTATACCTCAGTCATCACAAATACTTTTTCCTGTAGATACATGAGCTTTTCGGTACTCCTTTTGCACAGTCAGTGGGTTCTAGAAGCAGTGCATGAGAAGGCTAGCAAATAAAGATGCAGACTGTTGTAGCTGGAGGCTGTCCAGCTCTGCCACTGATCAGTTATGGCTGTAATACAACTTTGTGGCCCAGTCCACTTACTGGTAAAAATAAATGAATGAATGTTACCTTTAAGTTACTTGCTTGAACTTCTTGGCATCTGGTCTTTCATCACACAAGTGTCATGAAGTTTACATTAATCACATATCACACTCATTCAATCAGGTTCCTCTACAAGCCTATATTTGCTCACTCTTTGCATGGCAGAAACAGCAAGCAAGTATTCAAGAATGCCTCTCAAATATCTCATATGGTATCCATCAAAATCAAAAACAAAGTGCACAGTCCCACAGGAGAAAGTTGCTGTAAACTCAGACCTTAAAGCAGAAACTGTTCACATTATACAATGGTAAAGTAACATTATCTTTGAGCAGCTTTAAGCATTGAAACAAACAATACCATACTGAATCTTTTGTCACTGATGTGAGGGACAGAGATGCTCAAAAAATAAATGAAATGATGATGAAAAGTGTGAGGCTGGGACACTGGTCCATGGGTCAGAATGGATTATGTGAGTGACGATAAGACATAGTCAACCTTGAATAGCAAACTCAAAACCACACTCACATAATCCATTCCATGGACCAGTGCCCCAGCCCCACACTGTTCATCATTTATTTTCATGTATTTTTGAGTTTCTCTGTCCCTCACTTGTCACATTTTTCTCTGTCTCCCACTTGTCACTTCAGTGAAAAACATTGAGGCATGGTAATGTGTTTCTTTCTTACCGGGATTTATTTAATGCCCCAGCCAGTATACTATTCACCCTTCAGCTGGCTGCTTCAGGAGGGTGGACAAAAGTAATGAATTCCCCTAAGTCAATCAAACTCAGAGGCTTTCAAATCAGTGTGATGAATGCTGAAAACACCAGCAGGCTGTCCTATGTGCAGAACTGCAGTGTCCCTGACTCACTGTCCCAACACCCATAATGGCTCTCTCTACTTGTTCACAATTTATATCAAGGAACTGAATAAAGGGGCAGGCAGAAAATGTGGCTCACAAGTTTGCAATTGGCACCAAGGTTAGGATGCAACAGAAAAAGAGAACACTACAAAAGTATCTATAATAGAGACTTGGATACAATAGTCAAGCTGGAAAGTTGTGGGACATGAAGTTTTATGACAGTAAGCACTGTGTTGCTGCTGCATCTAGGAAAGAACAACACTAAAGGTTCCACGTCAGAAAATGTAAAAGATGCTGAACTAAGAAAGCTTAATTAAGAGAGGATTTCAGTTATATATACCAGCAGACGTAGAACAAGGGCATCAGTGTGAGATACTGTAGCTTGTAAAAAGGCAGCACAGGTAAAATGCAGGTTTAAACTTTGCAAGCTGGTCAAGGAAAGCAATTGGCACTACTGTACGGGGCATACATGGAGGCTTCCATTACAATACTTCTGAAATCCTTACCACAGCAGTAGGGACATAAAGCAGAAAAATTCAAAAGTAGAGCAGAGCAAATAAAGTGTCAGCCAGCACCATCCATAACAATTTCCTACCATGATATCCTGCAGCGAATTTATAGTATTAGCTCTTTTCCATTCCATTCCATTCCAATACTGGAAAAAGGACATATCCATGACCTGCCATGGCCACCACATTTGCAATACTACAGCATTTATTGTGCACATGTCTGCTACTCAACTTGCTTGCTGCATGGACTCTGAAAAAAAACACTCTTTCACAATTCCCACAGTGTCCTTCATTTCCATATCAAGCAGCTGAAAGGTAATGAACTGCATGCAAACCCATATAAACAGGTTTGGTTCATGAAACAAAATGCAACTATTCCCCATAGCACTCCACATTTCCCACCTATGGAACAGTGCTCCTTCACACACAGAACCACATGTACAGCCTGAGCAGAGGTCGATACCTACCCCCATGGTTCAGAATAGTGCATGTAGGAGAGATAGATAATTACTGATCAAGCACCCTAGAAGCAGACCTCGTACTCTTTAGGAAGGGAAACTGATTTTGAACACACACTAATGGGCTTTATTCTTCTCTAATGTCCAGCATCATGCTTCATGCTCAGTACAAGATGAATAGTATGCCAACCAATAGGAATGTATACCATAGTTGTGCCAAATGGTATAACAGTATAGTTTTACTGAAAATGGAAATGAAAATCCATTCTATAATGATCGCCCCAGCAATCCATGGTGTGTGGTTAGCAGGATGGACTCTGATACGTATAAATGAAATAGTTTTGTAAACTAAGTTCTGCTTTATCACTTCACAATTTAGTTTGCTAAGCTCTGACTACCAAGTCACTCCCTTCACTTAACCTCCTCCCCATGGCCTGTCCAACGATGCTCCTTCATTAGCCCAATGTACTATAAACTAGTGTAGTATTTGTACTGTTTGGTGTAACTGTGTGTAATGCTGTGATATTAAATATCATCTGGTACTGAGCATGATACTGCACATTATAGAGACTATAATATGCAGCATCATGCTCAATACGAGATGAATAGTATAGAGGAAGCCCATTAGTCTGCTCCCTCCCAAATAATCCACCTATTGGGAAAAAGCAGCGTGCCTGCCTCCTGGATCAGCCTGTCCACTAAGTCTGACCACCATGATGTGATCTCGATACCTAACCCAGCTACCTCCACGGCATAATAAAAATTAATAAAAAAAATCAATGTGTACCTGTTAGACATTGAAGCTTTCATGTAATAGAATTTGAATGTCTATTGAGAGAAAATATCATAACCCCCTTTGCTCTCTTTCCCTATCTTGACATATGAAATATGTATAAGCGCTGTTTGGGACAATAGTTTTGTATTTGTATAACAAGCTGTGAAATTATGTTAGTACTAATCCATTCCTCCCTGTGGGTGTGAGATAAATGTTTTTTTAGTACATGTACACTGCTAGGCTTTTAATTATTTATTGTGTGGAGTTTATTCTACATCTTAATAGCTTTCAGTTGAAACATTTTGTTTAAATCAATTAAACCCCTCTTCTATTCCCCCTTTTTGTTTTGCACTAATTCTCTTCCAACGCTTTCTCGTGTTGGCCTGTTAAGTCATTTATATGTCTCTTTCAAAATTGATTATCTGTGTTTTCAATGGAATGAATGTTTTAATTATATTCCTTTTTATTGGTCTGCTATTAATTTGCAATTAGAAGGCCATTAGGTCTCAAAGTATTTATTGATATGATGTTTCAATGTAATTTATTCTTTGAGAAAGGGTCATGGCGACCAGAAATGCGTTAGATGGTCTTGCTATTTTATAATAAATGTTTCTTTATTTTACTGCAGCGTCAGTGATTTTACTGGTGGTGGATGAGTGCCTGGTTACAACATAGAGGATAATGGCTGGAGATGGTGATAACCACACTGTAATCACCTCGGTGGTTGCTAGGGCAGCATGGTAAACCTCAAGGCGCAGCTCAGAGAGGTTACTTTAGCCCTAGCATCCACAAGAGGTGATTTCACTGTGGTTGTCACCCATCCCCAGCCATCATCTTTATAGTGTATGGTCAAAAACACTCTTGCATTCTATGTGTGACAATTATGGAACTCTGGTGCATAACAAAGCTGTGTAACTGCTGATCATGGTGGTTAATAGGCACTTACCATACATTATAGTGTTTAATTCTTGAATTACCAAGTGCACCCCTCCTTGTGCGAGCCCTTGTGTGTGTTTTGGGAATTTAGTTTTGGCTTATTCGCACAGGTTACAGGAAAACTCATGTGTAAAACTGCCAGTTATCTATTTATCTCTGACTTACATATTGCGCGATTAATAACTTTAAAATATGTCTCTTGAAATAACACCTAATCTGATCTTCAAGAGTACACAGAGACTTGAAGCAACGCAACCCCTGGACTTCATGAATGATTTATTGAGAGCAGCTGGGCAACGAATACCTTTCTAGTTGATGAAACAGAAGAAAATGCAGTGGATCCAGCAGCTCAGTTTCTTAAAGAAGCATTTAAATGGGTGGAAAATTAACCCTGAGATTGAGGAGAATGTATTGGACAAGGATGAACATGGAAGCATATACTGGTAAAAAGAATTCTACACCTGTTTGTGCATAGATCTAAAACCAGCTTATGGATTAGAGAATAAGGCTTTTATGTGAGAATGGGAATCAATTTATCTATCCAAAGCAAGTTTAAAACTTATCAGTTTGATTATAAAGCCTTTACAAGAACAAGAACAGTAATGAAAGAAGAACTAAAAGACTTTGAAGTTGAGATATTAAGAGCACTGATGAATGACATTCAGCTTGATGTGGAAATTAAGAGGGTGAAACAAGGCAAATTTGTTAGAGACAGAGGAGATTAAGAACTTGGTTGGGTATACAGTGGAAAGTGAAGAAACAGAAAGGTATTCTAAAGAAAATGTTTCCTTTGATTTCAGTACAAGCGGCTGTGGAATTGACAGTGAAGAGGAAACCAGTATTAATTGGTGTCCTTTTTAGAACAAAGGAGAGATTAAAATCATCAAAGAATACAGCAAGGTATACCCTCCTCCTTCAGTTCTGGAAAATCAAGTACCCCCGTGCCTCAATATTAACAGCAACAGCGCTGAGTCCGAGACTGAATTTTCAAGAAAAGGACAATTACGGTCATGTAACAACAAGAGGAAGAGAAAGAGGGTACAGAGGGGTAGACAGGGTAGGAACAGGCTATTATCAGGATTACAGACTGAGACAACAGAGCAGAAGATATTTCCGAGGAGGAGGAGGAGGTAAGTATGGACACTGCAGAAAAAAGTCAGCAAGTAATTAATCCAAGAGGAGGAGATTTTAGAAATTATATTTTGAGAAGAGAAACTTTTGGATTCTCAAGTTAAAAGCTCATGTAAATCCAGGACTAAATTGGGGTTTGATATAAAACCATTCCTGGTGAAAAGATGTTGACGCTTTCATACAATAGAATTTGAGCGTCTATTGAGAGAGATATCATAAACCTCCCTCTTGCTCTCTTTCCCCATCTTCGACATATTAAATATGTATAAGCTTGTTTGGGACAATAGTTTTTGTTATTTGTATAACAAACTGTGAAATGATGTTAGTACTAATTCATTCCTCCCTTTGGGTGTGAGATAAATGTTTTTAGAACATGTACACTGCTAGGCTTGTAATTATTGTGTAGAGTTTGCTCTACCATCTTAATTGCTTTCAGTTGAAACATTTTGTTTAAATCAATTAAACCCCTCTTCTATTCCCCCTTTTTTTGTTTTGCTCTAATTCTCTTACCAATGTTTTCTCTTGTTGGCCTGTTAAGTCATTTATATGTCTCTTTCAGAATTGATTATCTGTGTTTTCAATGGAATGAATGTTTTAATTATATTCTGTTTTTATTGGTCTGCTATTAATTTGCAATTAGAAGGCCATTAGGTCTCAATGTATTTATTGATGTGATGTTTCAATGTAATTTATTCTTTGAGAAAGGGTCATGGTGACCAGAAAAGCGTTAGATGGCCTTGCTATTTTATAATGAATGTTTCTTTATTTTACTGCAGCGTCAGTGATTTTACTGGTGGTGGGTGAGTGCCTGGTTACAACAGTGTTTTAATTTTGAATTACCAAGTGTATCCCTCCTTGTGTGAGCCCTTGTGTGTGTTTTATCAAACAGCTTTCCAGTCATGTAAGAGATAATGACTCTACTTTACAACACCACTGGGACTGGGAGGCATTAACACGTATACTCTGAGAGAAGGACAACACCAGCTTGCAGTGGATGTTCCCAATTAATGATCTCATCTTCTGTTGTGTTTAGTGTGAGGGGGCTTGTGACTTGAGGCGTGGCAATAGATTAAAGGCAAGGATGTCAGGAGAAGACAGGCACTACTAAATGTCAGGTGCTGACTCAAGCAGTGAAAAGCAATGAATAAATACAAATGAAAATTGAAAAGGGCAATATTTTCAGCCCTAAAAAGTGGAGATGTGGGCGTGCCTCTGCACCCCTGTTTCCTGTACCCTTGGCTGTAGCTAGTGAACATTTCATTTGCAGGGCTGTTTTGTGCTATAGTTAAATCATTCAGCTACTCCCCACCTGAGTAAGCATTATAGTTAAACCTACAGCCACATCCTGTTTGCATGACCACTACGAGGTGGTATTAACTCCTGTTATGTTGTTCTATAACAAAGCCTGAAGCTACACCCTATCTGGGTGAACACTATGTGGTGAGCTACCCACTGTTAGCCCTTATTGGTAGACACAATTCTGCTGTATATATGTTTTCTATGTAACTCTATGCATGTGCACATGTTGCAAAATGCCAGTGTTAATACAAAGGCACAAAGAGAAAAGACTGGATTTAAAAAAGGTTTTGACCTTCCTTTGACCTGGAAGGCCAACTTCTTGCCAGGAATCTGACAAGTTATTGTCAAAGACTTTGGGGATAACTGATCAAAGGTATTTCCAATAGTTAACTGACCAAGGGAAACAAAGGTGAATAAAGTGTTCAGGAGATAGCCCTTTTAATTTCAAAAGCAGGATGCTGTGATCCAAGGTATTGCCCTTGATGAGATGAAAGAAAAAACAGAAAACTTCCTTCTAACAGACCTGTGTGAGATTGTAATGTCAGCTGTCATAAATGTAGCATCAAAGTTCCAAAAGTTCTGTCTGCGCTCTGGAACAAGGGTAGTGTGCTGAGCAAGGGTGACTAGCCCCAAATATTGAAACATAAATCCAAAGATCACAGTGCTCTAATTTTGCCAAATAAGCAGTCAAAACTGATCTTGATTTCAGTTAAATTAACTGATCTATTGCTCCACCACTTAGTGCCTTCTGGGGGCATTAGCTAACTAGCAGGAAGTCGTTACAATTTATTTTTCAATTCAAAGTTTATTAGTTTTACCTTACATAGAATGGATCACAAAAGTACAATGTCTACTTGAAAGGTTGGTAATAACATAGAAGGATTCATTCTCTTCCTCCTTCTCCCACTCCCACCCTCTCTTTACCCACCTCCCCACACAGACATATCAGATTAGAAAATTCTACCAGAAGGCAGGTCCCATGTTTTGTAATTATAATGAATAAAGGGTATGTAAAGGATCCCATATCTTCTTGTATTTGTTCATCCTGTTATTGAGACTAGCAATTACTTTCCCTGTTCTAAGGTTGGCTAAAAGCTTATTGAGCCACTCAGTATAAGAAAGCTCTTCCTGATCCTGCCAATGATGAAAGACCATTTTTTGACTGACAGGGATATAAGGGCCATATGATACTTGTGAATGAGCACTGTAATTTTGGTAAAATCCCCAATAAACATATTTCAGGTGTGAAAAGTGCTTCCAGACCTAGAAGAGGATCCAGATTTTGCTGGATACTGGACCATAATGGAGTTACTTTAGTGCAGGTCCATAAGACATGATAAATAGAGCCTTCCTCTAGTCAGCATTTGGTGTAGAGTGGTGAAGGGATAAAACCAAATTTAGCCAGTCTCTGAGGGTATAATATAGGTTATGGAGAATATGGAATTGAGTAAGACGTAATCTGTCTTGAGTTATGAATTTGTGAGTATTTTGCAATAAGGATGGCCAGTCCAATTCCAGATTGGGGGAAAAAGAGGCCCAATATGCCATAGATCCAAAAGTATTTGGATAAACCAGATCATACATAATTCTATATATCTTTGATACAGCTCCTTCAAGACCTGCCAAATGACCTAGTTCAAGCCAATAGATATTTTGGCAGATAAAGGAGGGTTTGTTCCAACACTTTCAACAGGAGATGTTTCAGTTGGAAGACTTTGAACACATTGTGATTGGAATGCAATACTTCATCATGAGTTCTGTAGCAGTAAGCCAGGATCCTCTTTCAGATATAAATTGAGAGATTTTGCCTTTTCCAGCAGGGGCATCCATTGGACAGTGAGTAATCTGTTATCAATCTTAAAATTAGGTTACCCCATATGGACTGTTCTAAATCTAGAAAATGCTTATATTTAAGAGCAGCACACATCTGCATATGAACCTGTATAGAGGTTGCTATGGGAGATCTAAGTAGTCTCACAGGGAGCCCAGATGTTTTAATATGAAGAAGTGCATATGGGGATAGGCCACGGACTTGATAAGGGCCAATTCAAGTCTAAGCCATAATGATGAAGATGAAAAGGAAAAGTCATTACAAATTTAAATACAAAATCAAGTGTGACATCATTGGAACATGTAAATTCATTGAGTTTAACAAACCTAAACCTCAAACCAAATTACACATTTCATCAAACTAAAATCCCATTACCAACTCTCACTTCAACCTTAGATCATTACAAACTAGGAAAAGCAGATAGTGAAGCCATAGGACAGGTACCATAGTAGGAGTATAATTATGTCAATTTCAACAGCTTACTGGGATCTCCTAGTGGGACTCACCAGACATTGCTCATTAATGAACACACTTCCTATTAAATATTGGTAACTACTGCCTACTTACTATTTAAAAGGCTATACAGAGATAAAGGAAAGTGGAAGAAGGTAGACATTTAATAGTATATCTGGGCCCTCTAAACCGAAAACAAAAGTCCAGGCCATCCACCGGAAAACATGCTGAAAAGTAACATTTTTAGACTCTGAAAAGAAATACAAAAAGCACAGTTAGTATCCACAATATACTTCATTATTCAGCAGCACAATTAGTAAGTATAGAAAAACTAAAAGGCAAGAAGAAATTTAAAAGGAGCTGTAAGAGAAAGGGGGAAGTGAAAAGAGGGGAAAGTAGAGGGGTAGGGGAAGAGAAATGGAGAGGGAAGGGATGGGGAGAAAGGAAAGAAGAAGGAAGAGGGAGAGAGGCTACAGGGTAAAGGGGAGAGAAAATAAAAGAAAAAGCGGGAAGAGAGTAGAAAAAGTTGGAAATTAGAAATCAGATAAATTACATTATTGTAATTATTTCATATTTAATGTTTGGTCATACAGAAGAAACTTCAACATTTATATTTCAAAATGGTTTCAGGCCCCATCTATCATTGAGCCCATTGGGTTTAACACTTTGCTCAAAAGGTCCAATTACTTTCCTCTGTAATAATAAATTCAGCCTGTCACCATTCCTAGCTGGACTCGGAACCTTTTGAACACCCATGTAGCTAAAACTCTGTGGGTCTGAGTCATGGAACATAACAAAGTGTCTACCCACTGGTGTATCCATTGTTTGGTTCAGGATAGAATGAAAATGTTCTTGTATTCTTTCTTTTAATGGCCTTACCATCTTGCCCACATAGTACAACCCACAGCCACACCACAGGATATGAACAACAAAAGTGGTGGTACATGTTATAAAATCATTAATACTAAGCCTGTCTCCATTTTGTTAAGATTAGTTCCTTTCCAGCATTCATGTAATGGCAAACATTACATTTTTGCATTAGTAATTGCTCTCTGGCCTAGATCATAACCAGGTTCCCACTCTTTCTGATTTCTGTAGAACTGGTTATGTATCAACTTATCTTGCTGGTTTGGTGACCGTTAAAAGTTATTCTTGGGGTGTCCAATAGTACCTCTTTCAATATTGGGTCAGTTCTTAGTATGTCCCAGCAGATCCAGACCAAATTACTAATTTGCCCAGAGATAGGATTATATTTTAAAGAAAATGTTACATTTTGTTTTTCTTCAACTTCTATAGTTCCTCTTTATGACTACTTACTATAAGCTCTTCCTGTGTAAAACTTCTTGCTCTTTTCTATTGCTGACTCCAAAATGTGCTACTCTAACCCTCTCCAAGAACCTATTTTGAGTTCATCAGCCTGTTTGATAAAGTCTGTATAATTTGTACAGTACGTCTGATCCTAACAAATTGCCCATATGGTATATTTTTTCAGTTTAAATGGGTGGGAGCTGTTATTTCTAAGTAGAGAATTGGTAGATGTATTTTTCCTGTGTCCTTTTGTGTTTACTCTTCTGTGTTTACAGCATGTGTCTGTCTACTAGCTACAAATGTCAAGTCCAAAAATGTACTTACTCACTTTGTATTTCTGCAGTAAATCTTAAGTTTAAAGTGTTGTCATTAAGCCATTTAATAAATTCCTTAGCATCTTACAAGCTACTTTTCCAGATGCACAGTCATCTATATAGAGCCCCTACTGATGATATTCTAAAAAAATATTTATCAGATTTTGCAAGAATTCTAATTCCCACATTCCCATAAAACATTTGCATATGATGGGGCCATAGAAGCCCCATCGCTGTTCCACAAATCTGGGCAAAATACTCATTATTGAACGAAAGGTAACTATGATACAGAATAAATCTTAAAGCATCTATGATGAACTCAACTGGTGACCCTGTGAGGTTCCTGTCTTCTCTAGGTAAAATATTGCTCCTCTCAAGCCATCCTCATGTCTTATGGAGGTGTACAGAGACTCCACATCTATAGAGATCCACAGGTTGTCGTCCCCAGTAAATATCTTTAAACTTCCGATTGTGTCTTCTGAATCTTTAATCTAGGATGGAAGCCTAACCATACTAAATTGTAAGAAAGATCCACAAATTCACTCAAATGTTCAGTTAGTGAACTATACTTATTGACTGTGTTGCTGAATAATGAAGTATATTGTGGATACTAACTGTGCTTTTGTATTTCTTTTCAGAGTCTAAAATGTTACTTTTCAGCATGTTTCTGGTGTGGATGGCTTGGACTTTTGTTTCCGATTTAGAAGCCCAGGTATACTGTTAAAGAGGACAGGAAGTCACTTCTAATTGTCAGCTGTTTATAAAGGTGATATTCTGAGAAATTATATGTATTCCCCTAAATTATCCATATTTAACTGTAGCTGCATAAAATGTATTTGTGAAAAACTGTATTTTGCCTTGTTTTGTTTTTATGGGCAACATTAGGTTACAGGTCTCTTCATGGAACTAGTAATTTGGAGTTTTAATTATGTCATGGGTTATGCATAGAACTCTAAGCATAGTTCTGATAGGCCAAGAGCTCATAATTAGCATTCTGTACACAAACTGTGATATAGTTACAACTCCACATCACAGGTTCCATGAAGAGAACTGTAACAGAATGCTTCCATAAAAACAAAACAATGTAAAATACAGTTTTTGCATCACTTTTTATTCAAATACAGTTGCATATGGATAATTTAGGGAACACATGACATTTCTGAGAATAACAACTTAGTAAACAGCTGCCAATTAGAAATGATTTCCTGTCCCTTTAAATGTCTGCCTTCTTCCACTTTCCTTTATCTCTATATAAACCTTCAAATAGTAAGTAGGCAGTAGTTACCAATATTTAATAGGAAGTATGTTTTTATTGAGCAATGTCTGGTGAGTCCCACTAGAGATCCCTGTAAGCTGTTGAAATTGATATAATTATACTCCTACTATGGTATGTGTCCTCAGACTTCACTATCTGCTTTTCCTAGTTTGTAATGATCTAAGGTTGATGTGAGAGTTGGTAATGGGATTTTAGTTTGATGAAATGTGTAATTTGGTTTGAGGTTTAAGTTTGTTTAACCAATGAATTCACATGTTCCAATGATGTCACACCATGATTTTGTATTTAAATTTGTAATGACTTCCTGCTAGTTAGCTAATGCCCCAGAAGGTACTAAGCCAATGTGCTAGGGGCTTTACACAGTGGTGGAGCAATAAATCAGTTAATTTAACTGAACTCAAGATTTGTTTTTGACTGCCTATTTGGCAAAAATTAGGCACTGTGATCTTTGGATTTATATGTCATAAATGTAGGCTGGTTAACATCATCAGGTGGCACAACATTGTGTTGGGGAATCACAAAGTGACACCCAGTTAATATAAATGGAATGGCCAGCCTCTATACACAAACAGAAGTTATAAATAACCCAAGCTCAGGGCATTTGGAGACACTTTCATATGGACTCCACCTGATACATAAGAAGCAAAACTGCTAAGACTCAGTGACTGCCAACATACTTTTCTCATCTGGACTCTACCTGATACACAAGAGGAGGCCCAACTGCTGAAGCCCAGTGTGGCTACAATGACTAAAGGAACTGAACACTTTCATCTACTTTTCTGGACTTCAATTTACTGCAAATATAAGGTAGATCTTTTAGCTATCAGTTTTATTGCATTTCACTGTACATTTTCCATTTGTTTATGTATACTGTAACCTAAATTAGAGTATATTCTTTTAGTTGTAACTGTATTTAAGTATTTTAGTAAAACATTTGTTTTTCTAAAGAAATTCTGCCTGTTGAGATTTCTATATTTGTGTGCGACTGTGGAAGGTTTATTAATAATCTGTGACAACTGTTAATTGCTTAGAGGGGCCACATAAGCAACCAAATTGGAAAAAGGGTCTGTAAGGGATCTGGAAGGATAGGAGAATACCAAAGTCTCAGGGATGAGTCTGCAGGGCTTCTGAACCAGGCTGTTGCATGTCCTGTGGGGAGAAGGCCATATCAGGCTTTCACTGCTACTCCCAAAGACATTGTGATGCCTGGGTCTTCCTCCTTTGTGTAATAGCCAAGGAAGGGTACATATTTGGCCACAAGACTCAAGATTGTGCTCTTATCCAAGTAAGAGGGACACCATGGATCCTCGTGGCAGAGGTGCAGTTGTGACCTCGGTGAGCATTCTAAAAGCATTAGAAGGGTATCCCTGTCTCCCCTGACATGTACTGTACTTAGGTGGGCACTGTGAGCTCAGTGGGCCTGACCCTCAGGAGTGGGTTCATGACACTACAAGGTAGTTTTGCTGAATCCCTGTTTTGATGAGCTATAGCTAGACTGCATCTGAGTGAGCTCTAGGACTTAAATTAGACATTTGCTTAGAATAAGTCTTTATGGGTATGGTGTTTAGAGACAAGGCAATCACTTATGAAAGTTGCCAGCAGCAAAAGGCCATCCTGGTCTGTCTAGGCTTGTGCCAGCAGTGGGTCTCTCCCTTGTGTAGGGATATGTTCTGAAAGAGGCCACTGCCCCAACTGTAGGACCCTTGGTGGAGCTCCATGCTCAGCTGGTGGCAGCAACAGTAGAAATATCTCAGCTGCATCATTAGTTCAGCAGCAGCCCACCCCATCCCCCAACTCCTGCAGAGATCCACTGGTTCAGGGAGGTGGAGAGTGGTAGGGAGGGGAACAGGAGGGAGGCAGGATTAGCCATAAGGAAGTTGTCCAGCCCCTGACCATCCAGTCAGTGAATAGCTTTGCACCCTTAGAGGAGATTCAGACACCTGACTATGCTGGATGGGGGTCTTTGAGAAAGTCAATGGGAAGGGCAGAGCAACGTGTTGATACCAAAGGGAACAAATCTGCCAGTAGAGTCTTAGTGGTGGTGGAACTCAATGATTAGTGGGATAGAGAAGGTGGTGGAGGGTGGGCAGGAGGGATGGTCTGGTGCCTTCCTGGGGTATCTGCTACCTGGGATTAAGACAGGAGAGGAGCAGGAGTAGATGGGGTGCAGGTACACCTGGGTGCCAATTATCTGGGAAACCAGTCAAAGGAGATGCTGAAGTGGGACTTTCATAGATTAGGGACAAAGTAACAGCACACTTAGCCTCCCTGGCCTTTCCTGAAGCCCTCCCTGTGTAGGGTAGGAAGGGAAGCAGGCTAGAATAAGGATGGAGGTAATAGGGAGTTTAATGGATGACTTAAGGGATGGTGTAAGGATATGTAAGCCACCCCTCCTCGGGTGTGCTTACTATCCTTGTCCTTTATTCACCTTCTAGCTTAGTTCACTTTGGGCATTCCTTGTTATGTCCCTTTGGGGCAGTGTTCCCTGTCTGTATATAAGGAAAGGGTTGCTAGGAAGAGATAAAGAGATTCAGTGGATTTTGTGAGGACAATTGTGACCAGGGCCTAGACCCCTGGCCCAGTAGGTGCCAGCCTGGGCAGCGTCAGGCTACATGTTGGGCATCTCCATTGGGGAGGATAGCAGGAGTTGATGATCATTAGGATAAGGGTCCTGGTGGTTTAAAGTTTTGAAGTCATGCAGGAGGTGGAAGAAAATTTGTCAACATCTGGAGGCCGGGAGTCTTGGCAACAAATTATTGGGAAGGTACAGCAATGCAGCTGTCATGGTGGTGGTTGCAGGGCCCTTGGAGATGGCAGCTCTGAGGGAGGTCATGTTCCCAGTGTGGCACACTATTGGGATAAGTCTGGGTGGTCTGCATTCTAGGATTTGTTTTATCAGGCCTGCTGTGCCGTGTCTGGAGCAGGTCCCATGTTGAGCCCTAAAGGAATGTAGGGTAAGGATGTAACTGAAGTAGGAGCCATTTGCCTTTTCCATTTCTGCAAATCACTGCTCAACTCCAGTTTGGATTAGGGTATGTGCTCATCTTTGGGTTTTGGAGGAGGTGTACAGGGTGGCCACAGTGAGATATTTAGGCCTAAAACCCCCCCGGTTGCTGGTTTGGGTTCCAGGGTGAGGAGTAAGGCATTCACGGGTATGGTTGGATACCAGTTAGAAACTTTTAGGTAGAGACGAGCATAGTTTCAGGCTCATGAAACCATGCATGGAGCCTGTTCTGGTCTATAACTCCCAGGCCTTTTGGCATTCTGGCTGCTGGTGCATTAGTACCTTTAGGTCTGCCCTCTAGCCCGTATCTCTCAGCCCCTGGAGCTGCTCCATATATTTTACACATTTTAATCAAATTAAACATTCATCTATTTTCTTTTACACTGTATGTGCTGGATTATTTGAATGAGCTAACTTGATTGCTCACTTTGAAGAAGGCTTCCATCTCCTTCTTCCACTCGAGCCTAGGCAGAGAATGTAGTGGTGGTGTGGCTGGCATCTATCTGGTAAGATAAGGCCTATTTGTACAGTACTTGAGAGTCAACCTGTCAGGAAAGGCCTTGCATTCTTCTCACACTGCTATGTAATGTTCTGGAAGGTCTCAGTGCTGTGCCCCCACATCTTAACACCGGGAGCCCTAGGCGCTAAAAAGGAGGTGGGAGTTACAGACACGGGCTCATCCAGGATGTTATATATTTATTGAGATGTGCAGTTTTGAGTGTGTTGGAGGGAGCTGAGGGTCCAGCTGCGTGGCAGGACTGACTGTTTGTGTGGTTCAACACTGTAGGTCACCATTAAAGGTTTTTGGCACCTTTTCCATTCCTGCTTGCAAGAGGTGGTGTTCTGCTGTCTGGAAGGGTGGTCAGGTGGGGTGAGGTGGCACCTGATTGGCTCTTAGCCTAGTTATGTTTGTGGCATGTGTGGAGGAGGCGCCATTTTCCCTCAAGCTGCATGGAGAGAAGGAACTGTGAGGAGAAGCACTTAAACTGATAAAGATGGCTGAAAAAAATTCCTTCTGAGCTGCCCATACCACCATCCCAACTCGCTATTGTCCTTGCTGTGGAAGTCAGCAGGAAGAGGAGTGGTGGAAGAAGTGTGTAAGTTGTGGTTATCGAGGTGAAGGAGTGCAGCTGCCATTGTGCTTTATCTTCTCCAGAGGGCCAGTCTGCAGGAATCTGGGAAGGCACTCTCTAAATTATGCTTGGCCTTATCCAGTTGGAGTATCTGTGAACACAGCTTCTTTAACATCTCAGGGGAGCTTGGATTTAGTTATGGAGGCCAAGCCATCTGCCCCACCGTAAAGCCCAAGTCAGAGGCCTCTGATGTCATGGTGGAAGCCGTGGAGAAAACCACCAGTGAGGGTACTGTGCGACACAGCTGTCAGCCCAGTCCCATGGTACCCACCACCATTGACTATCCTGTTGGTAGAGGGAGAGGTAGAGGGTGGGAGTAGTATCTGGTGACCCCAGGGCCCAGGGGTTGGCGATGGCCTCTACCTGGCAATGGTGGCTCTTCAGGTACCCCCAGTGAGGAGGTTTTGTATTTGAGAATACCCAGACAGTTGAAGGAGGAAGAAGTTGAGGATAAAGTTGTGTGGAGATGCCAGCTGCCTTGCCCTCTGGACAAGACTTCAAGCCTTATCAGTTTGCTGACTAGGATGTGTGCTGCGCCATCCCCCATCCTTGTGTGCAGCCTGCTATAAAGTTGCTTGATACCACACCGCACCTTTCGCACTGTGCAAGGCCACTCGTGTTAGAATGGATGGTTTATTGAGTAGTAGTCTGGTGAATGTACCACACTGAACCAAACTGTGTTTGGAGCCTGGTGCCACCGGTGCACCAGTGTTTGAGCGATGCCTCAGTAGTCACAAAATGGAGAATGGATGTGACAGAGGACCCATAGAGTACCCAAGTGCTGAGTACCCTATATCTCAGTGTGGTAGTGTGGGTCCCAATAAACAGATCATGCAACAGATAGGATGCATAAAAATGCATATGTCTGCATTTATCATTTTATTCAAAAGAAGAGAAAAAAATAAATAAAATACTAAATTTAATATATACAGAAAGGAAAAATAAATGGTGTTAATCCGTCACACCTCTTCAAACATCAGGAGATAATTATTGCAAAATAAAACAATTACAGAATTCCTGAGTTCTTTCCTTCTCCCAAACAATGTGGAAATTTGCACAGTTTCTTCTTAGAACCTTCTCTCTCCTTGGCCAGAACCTTACTGACCACCTATCTCTTGGTTCTCCTAGAGGAACCTTTATAATGCCACAGGGTGACCTCATCAATCATGTGATATCTTAATTAAGATGAACAATGGCATTTTCAAGCTTATATATGTAAATATATATATATATATATATATATATATATATATATATATATATATATAAACCAACTAGTATCATTCTAGCACTTCAAGGGTTTACCCAAAAACATTTATTTCCTCACAAGGTCCTAAAACAAAATATAGACTTAATTATAGAACTATGATGTCAGAGCATTAGCTTAGCTCCCCCCTTCTAACATCACTCCTCCTTGAGACCATATAAGCTGCCATTTCATGAGTTGCTTGCTCTATAGAAGGACCTCTACCTACATGGGCACTCAGGTAACAGTTTATTTTAGTACAATACTTTTATTTGTTCCAGTTTCTTAGTTTTACAGCCACTGTTCTTAACTTACTAGCTGAAGTTGCAGCAGACACTTGCTTCTCAACTCAGCCTCTGCTGTTTAGAGGCTCTTTTGTTTACAAATGAAACAGCTCCTTCTTGACATTTGTTTTGGGACACTGAGCTTGTTGGACTGCTTCTCCCAGTAGCCACTGAAGGTTTGCTGAGCATAGCTTTTCAATATATAAGTATTGTTTTTATTTTAACAAGATGCAATTAAGTACTGACAGAAAAAGAAAAAAAGGGACAGTAAAGGATAGATAGAAGATTGCCAGGTTGGCCACCCTGACAAGAAAGTATAGGATAGATATTGAAATATAATAGAGGATAGGATAGGTGAAAAGAAATAATGGGGGTTATTGCATCTTGAAGTGATAGTTTATACTTACAACAGGACCCCTGTTACACTCCTCCCACCACAAGAAGGCAACATAATGTTTGTTGTGTTGACTGAAACCCCTCACCCTGTGAAGGGTTGGAACTCACCACCCACTCCAGAAGTTCCCCAGGGACCCTTAAAAATAAACAGGATTCAAAACACTACTCAAAATCAGACAATACTGTTTACAAGTCATACTTTCCTAGTTTGTGCCATCTTGCACTTGTGATACACTACAACTCCATTATCTATATCTGGAACAGAGTTATTAGCTGGATCAGCACAAGCGTGATAAAAATCAGCGTTCTGATGCTGAGAACCAGCTCTATGTCGTACAGTGAACTTATAAGGTTGTAATGATAAATACCACCTTAAAATGCGCCATTTTTATCTTTCATCAAATTTAGCCAGCATAAGGGATTATGATCTGTTATAATCGTAAACTGATTTCCCAAAGATAATATCTCAGGCTTCTACTGCCCACTTGATGGCCAGACATTCTTTCTCCACTGTGGAATATCTTCTCTCTTTCATGTAATTTCCTGCTGAGGTATAAGATGGGGTGTTCCTCTCCTGGTGATGCTGGGTCAGTACTGCCCTATGCCTGTGTCAGAGGCATCCGTCTGTAACTCAAATGATTTAGTGAAATCAGGGCTACATAACAATCGGAGCTGGAGCATAGGATGGCCTTGATTTTGTTAAATGCCTTATCACAGGCGGACTCCACTTTACTTTATTGGGAAAATGTTTTTGGTCAGATCTGTGAGAGGAGTAGCAATGGTGGAAAAATCCGGGATAAAACGTCACAATAACTTGCCAGACCAAGGAAAGACCTGACATGGCACTTTGTCATGGGTAGGGGACTGTTAGCTACAGCTTCAATTTTATCTACTTCTGGCTTAATCCTCCCATGTCCAATAATGAACCCCAGATAGCGTGTTTCTGTCTTAGCTATAGCACATTTGGATGGGTTAATGGTCATTCCAGCATCCTGGATGCTTTGTATCACCGCACTAAGCTGTAATAGATGAGTCTCCCAGTCGGGCTATAGATGACCACATCATCCAAATAAGCAGCACTATAGCCCTTGTGAGGTCTCAAGACATGATCCATGTACTGTTGAAAGGTAGCAGGGCTCCATGTAGACCGAACGCATTGTAGTGAACTGATATAGACCAAGAGGTGCAGAAGGCAGTTAATGCTTGGGTTTTGGGGCCAATGGAATCTGCCAATACCCTTTTGTTAAATCTAAGGTGCTTATGTATCTTGCAGACCCAATCTGATCTAGGAGATCATCGATGAGTGGCATCGGATACCCATCAAACTCAGATACTTCATTAATTTTCCTAAAATCTAAGCATAACTTGATGCCCCTTCCTTTTTGCACGACCACTAATCGAGAGGACCAAGGATGCGTGAAGGAACTATCACTCCTGCTTGTTCCATTTGTTTTATCTCAGCCACTACTTCTGGCCTGATCTTTTCTGGTAATCTATATGGCTTCTGATGAATTGGTTTGGTTTGGGTAACTCGGATCTCATGGACTCGCCTTTGGCTCTCCTGATTCTTTGTGAATATCGCATGAAATACTCAAGAGATGATCATCTCAATCTCTGTGCAGGGTTTAAGTCAGATTGATATGCACTTTTAGTGTCAGTAACAGATTTATCAATCCTGTCATATACTATATCTAGCCTTGCTCTATCAGGATCGGTCTGGATATACAACACTGGGGTTTCTGTTTTTACCCATTTTCTCAGCAGGTTGGCATGGTAAATTCTTTTACCGTCTATGCCCTGGCATCTCAATGGCATAGTTTACCTTGCCTACCTGGTGTAAGATCACATATGGTCCTTGCCAATGCATGAGCAATTTATTTTCAGTGGAGGGTAACAATAGCAACACTTTTTCCCCAGGTTCAAATGCTTTATGCTTTAAGCCCATATCATAATGTCTTTCTGTCTGAGTTGTTTCTGGTCAACATTTTGATGGGCTATAGTCACATATTCACTAGCCTTTTCCTCAATGCAGTCATGTATTCAAGTATATTTTGCATGCTACATTAGACCCTATTCCCAATGCTCCTTTACCACATCTAAGGGACCCCTAAGGTTACGTCCATATAACATGGTAAAGGGGATAACTCCAGTAGCCTGAGGCACCTCTATAGGCAAACAGCAAATAGGGCAAAACTTATCCCAGTCCGGCCTTCCTCCTGCATACTTCTGAAGCATACATTTCATTGTCTTGTTAAATCTTTCCACTAACCCATCAGTTTGTGGATGGTATGAGGATGTTCTAACAGCAGATACCCTAGCAATTTGTAAAGTTCTTGCAGCATGATGGAGGAAAATTACTCCCACGGTCTGTCAGGATAACCTTGGGTATTCCCATCCTGCTGAAGACTTTGCCAGTTCTTCTGCATTACGAGGGCAGTTACCGTCCTCATTTGTATTGCTTCTGGGTACCTGGTTGTGTAGTCACAAATGACTAAAATATACATGATTCCCTTAGAACTTTTTAATAAGGTCCCACCACATCCATTGCCACCCTGTCAAATGGAGTAGTTACATATAGTATAGGTTGTAGGGGCACCATATCTTTCTTCCCTCCCTTGGCAACCAATTGGCACTGGGACAGGACCTACAATAGGCGCAGAACATCCTGGTGGACCCCTGCCAACTGAATCGAGATAGAATACGTTGTACTGTCCGGTCTCTACCTTCATGACCAGCCATGGGAATATCATGTGCCAAGTGCATTATTTGTTCCCTATATTTACTGGGTACCACTAACTGTTCAAGTTCCTTATTTGTACCAGTCTCTACAACAACTCTATACAGAATATTGTTTTGATAATAAATCGAGATTGTCCAGGATGTCCAACCTTGTCCACCTGTAAAAATAAAGATGTTAAAGATTCATCGCATTTTTGGTCCAGTACAATATCTTGCACTAGAGTCTCTGGGATATCAAGTTGACCTTTAGCCTGATGATTTTCATTCCAAGTCTTTTTTCTCTTCGCCTGGTCTTCTTGGACTTTTGTCCTTACTGACAGTCTCAAAATAACCATTATCAAAAGGAAAGACCTCCTGTAAGTCTTGTGTTTTGGCCTGGGACCTAATAACCACATTAACAGTTCCTGTAGAAGTCTTCTGCTGCTGCATTAAAAGGTCAAATGAGGAAAGTCTTGCCCAACAATGACAGGTACTGGGAGTCGTGGAACAAGGCCTACCAACATGTCATGGCTTTCTTGATTACAGTTACATTAAGACATGCTGTAGGGTATCGGTGTATGTCTCCATGTACACACCGCACAGTAGTACTTGAATCACCCTGGGGCATATTCAGTGCTAGATCAGCCCTGATCAAAGTTTGTATACTGTCTGAGTCCAGCAAACCCAAAGTCTGTTGTTCCCAATACCCACAGAGGTCACATACCCAAGATTTGCTAGGGCAAGATGTGCTAAATCAGATCTTTTATTTGGGCAGTTCCTTACAATATGCCCTTTTCAAGACAACCATGGCATATTATTTCTGCATATGGAACTCTCCCACCTCTCTCCCTCGATAGAACTGTCTCTGGTTAGTAGAAGCATTAAAGGTGGTCTTACCAGCACATTAGATGGTCCTGGATTGCCCTGGTTACCTCTGGCAAGGTGCTTCTTGCTCTAGGTAATCTTCAGCCAACTTAATGGTGTCTTGGCTGTCTAGGTTTATGTTCTTTTACCCATAATGCACTTCCACAGGTAATATCTGGATGAATTGTTCAATTATTATCAGTTCCATGATTTGGTCTACAGTTTTGGTGGTGGGTTGTAGCCATTTTCCACAATAGTCCTTCAAACGGACATAGGTTTCTCTTGGGGTATCCAAGCTTGCCATTTTCTGAGACCGAAATCGTTGCCTGTATGTCTCTGTGCTGATATTATATCTGTGAAGAATTTCTTCTTTAACTCTGTCATAATTTGAGCTATCAGCTCCACTTAGCTGGCTGTAGACTAGTTGTGCCTGTCCCGAGAGGTATGGGACCAAACAGATCACCCATTGGTCTCTGGGCCAGTTGCAGGTTTGGGCCACCCTCTCAAAAGTTGTCAAATAGGCCTCAATATCATCCACCTCTGTCCAACTTAGTTAATTTAATGTCTCTAGAAACAGATCTCCCATCTGCCCCTGGGTCATGTCCTGAATAGCTTTTAAGGTTGCAGTCCATTTTTCATCTTGTCTCCGCTCTCTTACGCCTGTATCCTCCGGTTTTCATCCTCTATCTCTGGTCTTCTTCTCTGCGCCCATCTCAAGTTGGCAAAAACAAAGCCATTTCAGTAGTTCACTTGGATCCTCCGGTGCTGGGGTCATCTGGCTTTCCTCCTTCTTGGATTACCAGCTGCAGCTGCTGGCCATCTTCTTCCATCTTTCTTTGTCTGGTAGCAGGTTCAATCCCTGGCAACAACTGGACACCAGTCTTCAATCTGACAGACCTGGTCAGATGTAATGCATCCAACTCCACTTGTTCTGGTTGTTGCATCTGCTAGGGTATTTTCAGTGAACCACCCCTCTGGAGTACCTTCTGACACCCCAGAGGTTGTAATCCCACTTCTGACACCAGTTGTGGTAGTGTGGGTCCCAATAAACAGATCATGCAACCAGATAGGATGCATAAAAATGCATATGTCTGCATTTATCATTTTATTCAAAAAGAAGAGAAAAAAATACTAAATTTAATATATACAGAAAGGAAAAATAAATGGTGTTAATCCTCACACCTCTTCAAACATCAGGAAATAATTATTGCAAAATAAAACAATTACAGAATTCCTGAGTTCTTTCCCTCTCCCAAACAATGTGGAAATTTGCACAGTTTCTTCTTAGAACCTTCTCTCCTTGGCCAGAACCTTACTGACCACCTATCTCTCTTGGTTCTCCTAGAGGAACCTTTTATAATGCCACAGGGTGACCTCATCAATCATGTGATATCTTAATTAAGATGAACAATGGCATTTTCAAGCTTATATATATATATATATATATATATGAAACCAACTAGTATCATTCTAGCACTTCAAGGGTTTACCTAAAAACATTTATTTCCTCACAAGGTCCTAAAACAAAAATATAGACTTAATTATAGAACTATGATGTCAGAGTATTAGCTTAGCTCCTCCTTCTGACATCACTCCTCCTTGAGACCATATAAGCTGCCATTTCATGAGTTGCCTGCTCTATAGAAGGACCTCTGCCACTAACATGGGCACTCAGGTAACAGTTTATTTTAGTACAATACTTTTATTTGTTCCAGTTTCCTTAGTTTTACAGCCACTGCTTCTTAACTTACTAGCTGAAGTTGCAGCAGACACTTGCTTCTCAACTCAGCCCTCTGCTGTTTAGAGGCTCTTTTGTTTACAAATGAAACAGCTCCTTCTTGACATTTGTTTTGGGACACTGAGCTTGTTGGACTGCTTCTCCCAGTAGCCACTGAAGGTTTGCTGAGCATAGCTTTTCAATATATAAGTATTGTTTTTATTTTAACAAGATGCAATTAAGTACTGACAGAAAAGAAAAAAAAGTACAGTAAAGGATAGATAGAAAATTGCCAGGTTGGCCACCCTGACAAGAAAGTATAGGATAGATATTGAAATATAATAGAGGATAGGATAGGGTGAAAAGAAATAATGGGGGTTATTGCATCTTGAAGTGATTGTTTATACTTCACAACAGGACCCCTGTTACACCTCAGAAAGGTTATGGGACAATATAGAAGAAAAGCATCCAGACTGGGTGTTTTGGGGCATGGTGCAAAAGATCCAACAGTGATCGGAGGCATTTGGTCAACCCTCTCAAGCTGTCATCCAAAAGGCAAGATCTCTGTGTTACTCATTACCTTGGGCATGACTTACATTATGCCCTTGTCCAAGATGTGGTTGGTTGTCAGATGAAGTATTATGATCTCCATGGTTTCATTTATGAATGAAACCACAAAGCCAGACCCTGCATATTATTATCCCCATGGTGGGGACCCATCATCTGAAAAGAACTTCCAGCAAAACTGTTATCAGCCTGGACTGTCCTGTTTCAGTCATTTGATGTTCAACATGTTTGAGAGGTGACTAAGTTTTGAAAAGATACTGTGCCTGTGGGGGTCTGCAGGACTGCCCCACCTTTGGAGACCAGCACTGTTGGACTGGATCACTGAGACTGTTATTAAGATTGTTGTGAGAAAGTTATTTCTAAATGGTTGTTCCTGTTGGAACAATCTCAAAAACAAATTGCTAATTATACTATTTCTACCTCAGATGCTGAGTGTGAGGAACTGTATGAGAGGGTCATGAATGAGTGCTTCTCTTTCCTAAGGCATTAACTTTTAATTGTCATAATATTCCAAATGTTGTGGTTTGAAGCTTTTCTTTAAGTGACAGCCTGGCCATTGAGTTTTACTTAACCTTAAATTTTCCTGTAGTTATAAATGTCTGGGCAGAACTCGCTGCACGGGATAGTATGGGAGAGTGATTTGCTAACACTCCTTGGAGGTTTTGGCCAGCTGGGAGTGTTCCTACCTGACCCAAGCTGGACCTTCTCAGGCAGCCACTTGCCCTATTTCTAGGAGGAAATGGATTTAAGGGGGAGAGTGTAAGCCACCCCTTAGGGCAGGCTTACTATCCTGTCCTTTTATTCCCCTTTTAGCTTAGCTCACTTGGGAATTCCTTGTTCTGCCCTTGGGGCAGTGTTCTCTACTGTATATAAGGAGGGTTGTGGGAAGAGAGAAAGAGATCCAGCCGGGTTTCCATGAGGGTGAGTGGGGCAGGCCCTAACCCCCGGCCAGTAGGTGCCAGCCAGGCAGTGTAGGGCTCTGTGTTGGGCACCTCTGTTGGGGAGAGCAGTTGGGCTCATGGTCCTGATAGCTTAAAGTTTTGAAGGTATGCAGGAGATGGAAGAAAAGTTGTTGACATCTGGAGGCTGGGGAGTCTTGCCAACAAATTGTTGAGAAGGTATGGCAGTGGGGCTGTCGTGGTGGTGACAGGGCAGTGGCAGGGCCCTTGGAGGTGGCAGCTCTGAGGAGGTCATTTTCCGGTGTGGCACACTGTTGGGATAAGTCTGGGTGGTCTGCATTCTGGGATTCATTTTATCAGGCCTGCCATGCCCATGTCTGGGGCAGGTCCATGTTAGGCCCTAAAGGATTGCAGGGTAAGGATGTAACTGAAGGAGGGAGCCATTTGCCTTTCTGTTTCTGTAAATTGCTGCTCAGCTCCAGTTCGGAGTAGGGGTCTGTGCTCAACTTTTGGTTTTGAAAAGGTGTACATGGCAGCTGCGGTGAGTATTTAGGCCACAACCCCCCACCCTGGTTGTTGATTTGGCCGGTGCAGAGCAAGGCACCCTCCCGAGCATGGTTGGATTCCAGTTAGAACCTTTGGATAGGGGCGAGCCCAGTTTCCAGCTCATGAAACCGTGTGTAGAGCTTGTTCTAGTCTATAATTACTAGGCCTTTTGGTATCCTGGCTGCCTTGTGCTTCAGTACCTTTGGGTCTGCCTCTAGCCTGTATCTCTCAACCACCTGGAGCTGCTCCATATATTTATTTATACATTTTAATCAAATTACATGTTCATATATTTTCTTTTTACACTGTGTGTGCTGGATTATTTGAATTTTCCTAGTAAGAGAAAGCCTATTTGTGGTTGAGAGTCTACCTGCCAGGTAAGACCTTGCCTTTTTCTTACACTGCCATGCAGTGTTCTGAAGGCCTCGTGCTGTGCCCCCACCCAGTATCTTAACATCGGGACCCCTAGACACTAAAAAGGAAGGTGGGAGTTACAGAAAGGGTACCACTTTGTGGGGGACTTCTGGGACAGAAGGCTCTTCAAGGTGATGGACTTCACTGACAAGAGAGTGGGCCTATTCACTGGGGCAGACGTTTGACTTCAATATCAGATGTTTAAACTGACTACAGGGGAGACTAGATCTATGCAAATCTCAATGGCAGAGATTAAAGGGATCCTAACTAGCACTCCCCTCATCTGGAGGCTTGTAGCATAGTATGTACAAAGAAAGCTGTGGCCCATACTGACTACGTGAAGGGACTTTGGAGAGGGGAATACAGAGGGATGCACAAGGAAAAACAAAAGGATGAGAGGGCATGTGAAGTGGAAGAGTAGAGAAAAGCAGGATCAGGGGTCAGATGGAAGGGGCATGCCTTAATGCCAAGAGCCTAGGTAATAAAATCAGTGAGCTCCAGCTGCTGATGGCAGACACTGAGGTGGACATTGTAGCCATGACAGAAACATGGGCTTTGGAAAATAATGACTGAGAACTGATAGTCCCTGGGTACTGAAGTTCAGGATGGGTTAAAGGAACAGGTAGAGGGGTTGAAGTAGCCCTCTGTGTTTGGAGGACATAGAGGTGATGGAAGATGGGCAGCAGTGGTAATAATGGGAGACTTGAGACACTGTAGGTGCAACCCATGGCAGCCTCAGGCAAGAAACTGCACCTTAGGGTGTGATTTATAGACTGCTAGGACACAGGCAGGAGAGGGACAGAGAGCTCAGAAAAGAAATAGAAAGAGGAATAGCTAAGGAGGAAGTAGTGGTGGTGGGTGATCTGAAGTTGCTGGACATCAATTGGGATGTTCCCGTGACCAGAGCACCAGAAACCATGTCTTGCTGAATGCATTCCAGGACTGTCTGTTGGTACAGTTACTGTAGGTAAGAAGCCCACAAGGCAGGCCACAATTTTGATGTGGTGTCACCTACTAGGAGATGGCAGGAACTGTGGGAGTAAGGGAGCCATTAGAGAACAGTGACTGTAACTCTGTTTGGTTCAAACTGACCTCAGGCCTGATAAACCACAATCAAGTGCTGAAGTCCTTGATTTTAGAAGGGCAGACTTCAATAGGCTGAAGGAGTTGGTCTGGGGTAACTTAGTGGAGTGGACAATATAGATGAGGTGGAAGAGAGATGGGGCAAATAAAGGGGCTGTTCTCAGGGCTTCTATAGCATGCATGAGAATGGTAACTAAAAAGAACAAATTCAAGAGACCACTATGGTTCTGGCAAGGGTCAGGGAAACAGTGAGGGCCAAGAAAAAGACCTTCTATGAATTTAAAGAAAAGCAGGAGGAGGAAGAATATTTGCTAAAAAATAGAGGCAAAGAGGGTGGTTAGGGAGGAAAAGCAGACACAGAGCTGCGACTGTAGAGGAGGCCAAGAGCGGATAAAACAGTTCTTCCAGTATATTAGTGATAAAAAGGAAGATAGGAGGGGGACTTCTGAGGCTAATAGAGGAGATAGGGTGATTGAGGGTGGGTGGGCAAAGGCCACCATTCTTAATGATTGCTTTTGCTCAGTTTTCACTAGGGAGGACAATGGGCCCTTGCCGAGAGTGGCATCCAAAGCAGCCATTAAGGAGTCCCAGAGATAAGGCAGTCAGCATTTACTAACAAAAGGGTCTTGAAAGGGCTGTCAGCCTAAAAGTTTGTTAATACACCAAGACCAGATGGGTTGCATTTGAGGATACTCAGGGATAGGCAGCGGAACTGGCTGATCCCTGATAGGTTTATTCAACAGCTCTAAGTCACAGGGGTGGTTCTCAAGGACTGGAGGGTGGCAGATGTAGTTCCACCCATGGGGGGGCAAGGAACAGCAGGGAACTAAAGACTGGTCAGTCTTACAGAGAGAGAGAGCGAGACAGAGAAAGAGAGAGAGAGAGAGAGAGAGAGAGAGAGACAGAGAGAGAGAGAGAGAGAGAGAGAGAGAGAGAGACAGAGAGCGAGACAGACAGAGAGGCCACAGCTTCCCTTGAATCAAGGAAGCTATTTTCTAGACTACACTGAATTGAATTATTACTTTTGGACCTGAGTAAGTAACTAGTACTGATTCTGTTTTGGGGTTACATAGACAGTGTCGGCAGATAAGAGCCTATGGCCCACCCAGTCTCGCCCATTTGAGCTTTGTAAGTTTACTTTATGTTTTCCTAGAAGTCTGTTGCCCCTTAACCCTGACCTCCAGAATTCCTTTACGTCTATCCCATGCATTCTTAAATCCTGTGATTGTTTCAGCCCTAACGATTTCCTCTGGCAGGGTGTTCCACTGTCCACCACCCATTCTGTGAAGAAATTCTTCCTCACGCTTCCTCTGAATCATCCTCCCTGCAACTTCATCCCGCCCTCTAGTCCTGGAACATCTTTTCGCTTAAAAAGTTGACTTTTCTTAGTTTTAATTTGAATTTGCTAGGAGGAACTGTAGCTGGGAGATATTTGAGTCATTTGTGACTAGACCTGTTACTTATCCTCTGTGAAATAGGTGTCTATTAAGGAGGAGCGGAAAGAGGCCTAGCTGAACTGTAGATTTAAAACAGGAGTTGATTTGTGGTCTCTGTCTGCTGAGACAGAGAGAGAGAGAGAGAAAGCAGCCACAGCCCTTGAATCAAGGAGGTTATTTTCTAGTCTACACTGAATTGAATTATTACTTTTGGAACTGTGTAAGTAACTAGTATTGATTCTGTTTTTGGGGTTGACTTTTCTTAGTTTTAACTTTAATTTGCTAGGAGGAACTGTAGATGCAAGATATTTGCAGTCATTTGTGACTAGACCTGTTACTTAACCTCTGTGAAATAGGTGTCTGAAAGGAAGGAAGGCACTCGGGTGGAGAGTCAGAGTTGTAGTTGATTGTTTCTGGACGGCATAGGTTTACTCCTCCCACCCACCCTTCCCTTCACCCTACCCACCCCACACGCATAACTTCCTTTATAGCAGGGGTTCTGACATCACTTCCCCAAAACTGCTAACAACATATACCTGTTCATATCCTTAGCGTACAGCACACTGAATAGGGGTAGAGACACTCACAATCTTGCACACACTAAAACAAGATAGAAAAAAAAAGCATCTGTAAAAGCAAGGACACAGTCATGTCGGGAGTGGTGCAATGCACTGGCTGTGGAGCAGCAGTCTCCGGGAGACATTCTGGAGACTGCATTGCTACCCTATTTGCAGGCACCTCTGGTCTGAGGGAGGAAGTTGTTCTCCATGCTGACCTGGCAAGGATTTGAGAAACCTCCCCACTCAGGGACCACCCAGGCTACCACCACTACCTCAGAGGTTGCCAAGAAAGAGGATTGGTTGGACCACGGTGGACCTCAGGGAGGGTGATGGTGGTGGAACATAGTGCATTCCTCCAGTTGTGCCTCTCCACAATCTATCTGGGCCACTCTGGTGGAGCATGGTTCTTCTATGGAGGTACCCACAGTAGAGACCAAGGAGGATGCTGGGAACCTCCACAATGTAGACCCACAGGAGGGTGGGCACAGGACCCCCACAGAGGAAGGAAACAACCCTGGTGGGGACTCAATTGTTAGGGGGTAGAACTGGGGGAGGAAGGGTAAGGGAGGTAAGGTGCATGCATGGCACCATGGCTTGGAGGGACAGGAAACAAATCCTCAGGATCATGGGAGCAGCTGTAAGGGGGAGTGAGTGTATGTCATTATCCACCTAGGAATGGATGACCCGGCTGAGAATGGGATCAGAGCAGTGCAACAGGAGTTTGTGGAGTTGGGGAGGGCCTTAGACAAGTAGCACACACAGTAACTTTCTTGGAAGTGCTACCTGTCTATGGCATGGATGAGGCTAGGGTATTCTGCATCATGGGATTCAATGACTGGTTGAAAAGTGTGCAGAGCTCAGGATTTGGCTTCATTGGGGACTGGGGCTCCACCTGGAGGGATGCAGGCCTATACAAGTGCAATGGTCTGCATCTATCTAGGAGGGAACCAGGATCCTAGGTGATAGGTTTAAATGCTACATTGGCAAGCATTTAAACTAGCCGGGGAGGAGGCACTGAAAAGGAAAAGAGAAATCCTAGCCCCGCCCCTAAAAAAATCAGGGTAGTTAGATAAACACCAAGACAGAGCAGTCAATAGGGAGAAGGGAAGGGTAAATGGACAAAAGACAAAGGCAGTAAGGAACGGTCTTCCTGAGGAGGTCATAGAGTCAAAAACAGTGGGAGAATTCAAGAATGCATGGGACAGACACAAGGCAATTCTAGTGGGGGTAGGAGGAAGTAGGCTGTTGGTTAACTAGGATCTGCAGTTATCTGTTAGGTAGGAAATGGGCAGTCTAGGTGGGCCAAGGTCCTTATCTGCCGCTAAATTCTATGTTTCTATGTTTTTCTCTATTGTAGGAAACTGATGGAGTCACTCATCAAAAAGGATCTTGTGGAGTACTTAGAGAGCAACGGTCTCCAGGATAACTGATAGTTTCCTTAAATGGGTGATGAGGAATTGGATAAGGGCCATACTGTGGATTTGCTCTACTACTTCGCAAGGTTTTGATTCAGTGCCTGCAGACATCTTCCAAAAGAGAGGAAGGATCTGTGTGCAGCTAAGGTCATAGTAAACGGCATAAGTACCTAGCTAAAGGGAGGCAGCAGAGGGTAGTATTCAATGGGGTTAACTCAGAAGAGAGGGTGGTCAAGAGTTAGAGTCCACAGGGTCTGTCCCATGTCCAGTCCTCTTCAACATGTTCATAAGTGACACTAGTGAGGGGATGCAGGGCAGGTTGTGTCTCTTCAAGATGATGCTAAGCTTTGTGGGAGAGTGGACAGTGATAATGAATAAAAGAAATGCAGAGATTTACAAAAGCTGAAGGGTGGTCAAAGGTTTGGCAGTTGAAATTCAGTGTCAAAAGTGCAAGGTGATGCACCTAGGGAACAAGAACCCTAGGACAGAGTACTGTATGGAGGGTGAGACAGAACCATGGCTGAGGAACAAGACATAAAACATAAGAACATGAGAAGTAGCCAGCAGATGGAGACCACGTGATCCATCTAGTCTGCCCAAAACTTTTACCCCTCTCTGTTTTATTACCCCTTCAGGTGCTCGCATTGCCTGTCCCATGCTAGTTTGAATTCTGATTGTCTTCAATGCTACCACCTCTGAGGGCAGGCTGTTCCATGGTTCTGTCACCTCTCTGTGAAAAGTATTTTTATATTGGTTTCTAAATTGTTTTCCACTAGCACAGATTGTGCCTCCTTGTACGCTGTGTTTTGTTTTCCTGTAATAGGTTTCCTGTCTGGGCTGTGTTGATTCTCTTTATGTATTTGAATGTTTCTATCATGTCTCCTATTTCTTCTTTGATCTAGAGTATAAGTTTAATTCACTGAGTCTCATTTCATACTGTTCTTGATGTAGACCCTGCACTATCTTAATGGCCCTTCTCTGAATCTTTTCGAAGCGTGTGTGACTGACACTTGCAGCTCTCTAAATCCAAGAGCACCTCTTCTACATTTCTTTTGCGCTATCTCCTGGAAAGTTAATTTGGCCGAGCTTGAGCTTTCTGACCAGAGATACAAAAACTTTTCGCTTTAGTGGTTAGTTTAGGGTTTCTTAGTTTTGAGGCAGGGTGAGGAAGTGATTAAGTTTTAGGAACTAGCTTTCTTATTTTCTAAGTGTTCTACCCATATCCCTACCTTGCTGGAGTGCTGTTGGTGGCATTCCATCTACAGGAGCCTAAACTGCTGCAGGGTCCCAGCTCCCATGCTTGGCTTCAGTCCTGTGGATTGCCCCAGACCATCGTGGGCTGGCAGTGACCATAAGGATTTTATCTAGCACCAAGACTGGCGCTGGTGCTTTTAATGCAGAGGTGCTAACATTCAGGATCTGCCCAGGACTGCATGTTTGTTCTTGCCTTTGTGACAATCTTGCACAGTGCGGCTTGTTGGTCTGTGGTGGCGTCCTGTTTGCTACCATACGTAGGGACTGCCGTGAGCATGATGGGCTGCTGTTGTGCTGTGGACCTTCCTGGGTGAGGGCAGGTGTGGAGGGCTTTCCCATTCTCATTTTCCTGGGGAAGATCGATCGCTTGTTTCCTTAAGAGGATTTAAAATTGGATTGTGTGGACCATTAGTGTTCTTTTGGTCTCCCCATCTCCCCCTCCCCGTGGTGGATTATCGTAATGCGAGGAGGGACTGGATAGTGTGATCTACTAGTCCTTGAACTGGCTGGTACTGTGGATTACCGGACTTTAGCTGTTTGGTGACACTTTTGGTTTGTGGGGGCTCTCCCTTTCAGCACCTATACAAAACAAATCATTTTATCTGGCCAAGCATTGCTAGGCTTAATTTAATGGGATTAGGGATATGCTGCCCTTTAAAAATTTTTAAGGCCTGCTCTTTTACTTTCTCTTCCTTTGGTGGTTGGGTGGGTGTGGAGTTGGGTATCGGGGTTCATTATTTTGTGCAGCGTGGATGGTGTGTGAGTGGTTAGGATTGCTGTCTGTATTAGTGGTGTGATTGGATCTGAGTGAGTGGGTGAGTTAGTTGTTAGTGGTCCTCTGTGGTTGGACTTTATGTGTCTGGGGGCCTGGGGTGGGCCCAGATAGTGTACGGGCATCCCAGCTGCTCAATCTGTGGCCTTTACCAACCTCCTATTTCCACCATTACAGCATGTTGCTGCCAGGAGGTCAAGATAAATAGGAGGCACACTGATCATGTATGGCATGGCATCCCATGCACTATAGGAGGGGCAGGATTGGGTGCAGAAGGTGCCCTGGATATCAATGGGGCCTTTAAGAGGTGAATGGTACTTGGTTCCTGTTCCCAGAGCTCCCACCAGATCGAGTGGGCAGGTAGCCAGAAGGACTACATTGTCCATCAATCCCTGTGGGCAGTGTGTACAATGCCAGATCGATGAGGAACAAGACTGCCATTAATGCAGACCTGATTTCTCAGTCGATCTGGCTTGTATTCGAAACCTGGGTGGGTGACGATGTTGGCCTGTTTTAGAGGCGGCTGTCCCTCTGTGTACTCGGTGGTGCACTGCCCCTGAGTGGAATGCAGGGGCGGGGAGTGGCCATCTGTTTTAGATCTGAGCTTGGCTTCCATCACTCAGGGTGGAAGGCAGGGTTCATTTGAATGTGGCGATACGTGGAGAGTCCTGGCACAGGTTGTGGGATTCTCTGATCTACCACCCCAGGGTGTAGGTGAATTCCTCAGGAGGTAGCCAACCTCATCGCTGGTGAGACATTGAGTTCCCGGTGTTTGGTCCTGGGGACTTCAATACCTGGGCTGACGACAAGGAATCTAGGCTAGGTTATAACCTCCTCCAGACTATGTCATCTCTGGGCCTATCGAAGGAAGTTTCCACTGCAACCCACCAGGACAGCCACATGTTGAACCTGGTCTTCTCACTGGAGCTTGAGGTGAGTAACCTTAAGATTGACCGGTCATTTGGTCATATCACTGCACAGTGGGGTTCTCCCGGCTGGGCCCCCCGAGAGCCCTCCCCTGCTGAGATGGTCAGCTACCACCTTTTGAGAGGTTTGACCTCAGAGGGATTTTGGTGGCAGATGATCTATCTGGTGTGGACAGTGCATGTGTAGAGGTTTGGGCATTGTGGTTGCCACCTATTATAGGGTGATGGTTGCTCCATCTCCCTTGCACCAGCATGTACGACCCAGATCTTCTCACTTGAGGTCACCTTGTTTTGATGGGCAGCTCAAGGCAATGAAGATTGTGGGTCGGAGGCTGGAACGCTGCTGTGGAAGTCTTGCCTGGAGGCAGATAGACTGGCCCTGTACTCACACTATAGTGAGTATCAGGGGCAATCAGTCTTAAGAAGGCAGAGTTCCTGTCCAGAGAGATTGCTGCTGGAAGAATTGACTAACTGTGCTTTTGGACTGTGGACAGGCTCCCTAAACCCAGCCTGTCTCCAGCCAAAAAGACTTTTTCTGACGCTTTAGTGAAGAGTTTGCTCAATTCTTCTCAGACAGGGTGTCTGCCATCCAGCAGGGTGTTCCACCAGTGAGCCTTACAGTGGCTTACAGTGCAGCAGCGGCTCTAGCCACAAATGGTTACCAGGGCACAGCTGGGGCACAACAGATGGCAGCCAGGGCACTGATATATTGTTATTATGGGGGAAGCTCTGCACCAAGGGGCACCAACTGGGGCACAGCATTTTTTTACTGGGCACATACCCTGGCGGGGTTCTGTGTAGAGCCGCCACTGCTACAGTGATCATCTGGATCACCCAGAGTGTTCTGCCTAGTTGGGGAGAGTTTAAACCAGTGGAGATGTCAGAGGTCGTTGAGGTTGCTAACAGGTTGAAGCACACATATTGTGAACTGTACCTAGTGCCGACGCATTTCTTGATGAGGTGTGTTGACACTGTTGGCCCGGTGTTCAACTTGATTGTTCAGTGCTCTTTGATGGAGGGAATTTTTCCGATGCCTTGAAGGAGGCGCTGGTACATCCCTCCTGAAAAACATCGCCACACCCTGACGCCAAGGCAAATTACCATCTGATCTCCAACCTCCCATTTCTGGGAAAAGTTGTTGAGAAGGTTGTGGTGCAGCAACTTGAAGAGCACCTCATGGACTTTGATCTCGATGAGCCATTCTAGTCTAGTTTCCATGTGAGGCATAGACAGCAACCACATTACTTCTGGTGCACAATGACCTCCTAGGGCTAGAGATCAGGGAGGGGACAATTTAATCCACTTCAATCTCTCCTCAGCCTTTGACATGGTAGACCATTGTGTGTTGCTTGACTGCCTGAGGGAATTCTGTGGGCTCATCGGCTCTGTCATCTGCGGTTTGAATCATTCCTCATGAACAGAAAACAATGAGTAGTGATGAGGAAGCTCTCCTCCTCCTCAGCCTCTTGTCATGCGGAGTACCTCAGGGATCGGTCTTGTCACCAATGTTGTTTGCTGTGTACCTGCTGCCCGGTTAGTTTATTAGGAAATACAGCTTGGTTTTCATTATTATGCCGATGATACCCACCTGTATTTTTCCTTTGCCCCTGGAGCTTCTAGCAGTGGAAGTACTAAACAGCTGCCTTGCAGAGATAAATGACTGGATGGCCTCCAGATGGTTACGACTGGACCCCAACAGGATGGAGGTATTGGTGGTGGAGTCGAACAGAAGATGGAACAGATTGCCCTCTGGCACCGAAACTGGTTTATTCCTGGGATCTGTGCCATTGAGGGCCTCCTCTAGGTGTGAAACCTTGGTGTGACCTTCGACAGCAGATTGTCATTTGATTTCCAGGTGTCATCTGTTGTCCAGACCAGCTTCTACCATCTTAGGAATATCGCCAGGTTGCTTCTAGTTCCGCTTTTGGACCTCCCACCTTAGTGCATGTATTCATGGCATCCAGACTTGATTACTGTAATGCGCTCTACCTCGGGGTCTCGAGGGGTAACTCCACTGGCTGCAGCTAGTGCAGAACGCAGCCACTAGGTTGCTGACCAGGCAGCCTAAATTCTGCCATATTACACCGGCATTGTGTGATCTGCACTGACTGCCAGTGAGGTGGAGGATCCTCTTTAAGGTGGGTTTGCTCATCTTCAAGGCCCTACTATGGGCTGGGTCCTGGCTATCTGTCGGACCTTCTTACACCTGCTGTCTCAGTCTGCTCCCTCTGATCCTCATCTAGGGGCCTCCTGGTGATTCCCAGGACAAGGCTTAAAACTGCGCGACAGCATTTAGTGTCACCAGCCCCATCCTGTGGAATTCACTCTCCATCTATTCTGGAGGCCCTTCGGAGGGTTTTAAGGCCCAGCTCAAAGCCTTCCTGTTTAATCAGGCCTTCCTGGACCTTATTTATTAGTCCTCCCTGGGTACCCTGTTCCTTTCTCTCTCTCTCTGAGTTTCAGTTTTAAGAGATGTTTATTAATTATACCTATTTATGCTTATTTTTACTGTTTTTTTATATTAATTAATGTTATTTATTTTATTTTTATTTTATTTAAACAGCAGTTTGAAAACCTTTGGTATAGGCTCATTTACAAGGTACCTTGTCACAGTAAGACAAACCAAAATACACAGTATAGCAGTACAACACATAAGTTTATTGTACTGATGGTGTGCTCTTATTATACAGCACCCAGAGCCTCTGGGATTGGGTGCCCAAAATAAATTTGCCTTGCCTTGCCTAAGCGGTCAATGTCGTTTTTCAGGTGGGGTCTCCAGAACTGCTGACAAAGCTAGCTCTCGCTTGTATCATGTGACTGCCCCAACATAACATAACCCTATTACAACACTTGAGAGTCCCTGAATGCTCTATACAACACTTGGAGAGTCTCTGAACACTCCTTCCAATTTCTCACTATAACATTACATAGGTTTATCCCTCGCACCCTTCCTCCCCTCCTCCCTTGCCCCCTTGTTGCCATCCTCTGCTACCTCCTCACCCTCTCTTACCCCTCCCCTTACTGCCTCTCTCCTTATTCCAATCCCCACCCAGTACTACCCTCCCATTTACCCTCTCTTAATTTCATTCTCACCCCACCTGTGCTACTTCCTCCTCCTTCACCGCCAACCCCTTTGACCACCCCTCTATACCTCCCATCACCTATCTCACCACTGACCCTCCACCTCCCATGACAAAGCCTTCTCAGGCTGCCACTCATGCACATCTTGAACAAAGCCTTCTTTATAGCTGCCTTACACTACCCATGCACATGATCCTGAAACCCTTCTGCTGACCTAGGCACTCACTACAGGGCAGCTTACTCTTTAGAACAGTCTGGTACTACTTGTCTATTTGTTGAACTGCGGTGAAATTTCTTTGTGAATTTCTAGACAAATTGTAACAAATGAGTAACTAGCCAAATAAGCGCATTTGTTTTTTTATGTAACCATGAAACCAAAGAAATCTTTGAACGCCAATGTATTTTGTACCAATGCATCTGTATGTATGTGTATTTTCTTTGTATATACTGTTGTTGTTGGTTTATCTGTTTTGTACTATGTCTGACTTGGAACCTTTGTAAATAAGTAATTGGCTCAAAGGTATTACTTCAAACTGAAATAAATAAATAAATAAATAAAAACTGCATGCACTATTCCAGGTGCGGCCTGACCAAGGACCTGGATGATTTCTTGCACTTCCTGCTTGTAATCCCTCTTCCTGGAAGCCTAGGATGCCGTTGGCCTTCTGTGTTGCTTTTTCACATTGTTTCCCCACTTTTAGATCATTGGTAACAATAACTCCGAGGTCCCTTCCATCTCTGATTCTTCTAATTCATGCTCATTCAGTGTGTACGTCTTTCTTGAGTTATGTTTACCCATGTGCCTCACCTTACACTTCTTGGTGTTAAATTTAACTGCCATATTCTTGACCACCTCTAATTTCTTGAGATCGGCTTCATCCCAGAGGCACCTTCATCTGTGTCTACCCTGTTGCAGAGTTTTGTATCATCTGGGAACAGGAAAACCTTCCCTCAAGTCTACCAGCAATGTCGCTGATGAATATGTTGAAGAGGACTGGGCCAAGTACTGACCCCTGTGAAATGCTGCTGGTTACTCTGCCCTCCTCTGATAATGCCCTCATTGATCAGGACTCTCTGTGACCTATCTAGAAGCCAGCTTTTAATCCAGCTGACTATTTTATGGTCTGTGCCTGTGTGCTCTACTTTGTTGGCCAATCTGCTGTGGGGAACAGTGTCAAAACTTTACTAAAATCTAAGCAAATCATGTCCACTGCATCACCTTGGTCCACTTGTGGTTACCCAATCAAAGAAGAGAACCACTATATTCGTTAGACATGAGCGCCCAGCCAAGAACCTGTGCTGCTTTGGGTCAAGTCTTCTGTTTTCCTTAGGTGGTCTTCTATCCTCTGCTTAAGCAATGCTTCCATAATTTTACCCACTACTGAGGTTAGGCTGACAGGTGGTAGTTCCCTGGTTCTTCCTGCTTCCACTCTTGTGCAAGGACACCACTGTTGCCCTTTTCCGGTTGTCTGGTACTATACAGCTTTCTAGCAGCTTATTGAACAATTCAACCAGTAGTGCATCAATCTCTTCCTGAGTTCTTTCAGGACCCTTGGGTGGATACCATCTGGACCATTGCCATATCCACTTTTAACTTACCCAACTCCTCTAGGACACTTTCTTTTGTGAAGGGCTCATGTTGGACACACTATGCCACTTAACATAGGTCCTTTGCCACTGTCTTCTATAGTGATGACTGAGCAGAAGTCATTCAGTATCTCTGCTTTATCTTTATTCCTCTCCACCAGCTGATCCTCCTTTGATGCTAGATGGACTATTCCCACCTTATTCTTCCTGTTCTTTCTTATGTATCGATAGAAAGTCTTATCACCCTTCTTTACCTCCTGTGCTGTTCTCTCCTGTGTCTGTGCTTTGGCAATCCTAATTGGCTACCTTGCCTCTGAGTTTATTTCTGTATTCCTCCCGTCACTGTCCATCTTTGTTTCCTTGTATTGCTTGAATGCTCTTTTCCTTAATCTTAGCTGCTACCTCCTAGTAAATCAGAGTGGGTTCCTCTCTTCTTGGATTTGCTGATCTGTTTTGTGTGTCCTCCATTACTGTAGTTAGAGCATGTTTCAAGGTTTTCCAGCATTCTTCTACATCTCCCTTGGTACCGGTTTGTAGTAGGATTTGATCTGGGATTTCATTTCAGAGAAGTTTGCTTTCTGAAGTCGATTACATTGATTTTTGTGTAGCATCTGGCTTCTGTTCTGCTAACTGTTAGCCATACTGATTTGTGGTGGTTGGATCCTGAGTGGCTTCCTATGTGAACACCTGAGATCCTGGAACTGTTGGAAAGTACCGGTCTAGGATTGATGTCTCCCTGGTGGGTGAGTCCACTAGTTGAGTTAATTCTGCCTCTCGCAGTGCATGGAGGAATTCCTTGCTCTTCTCTGAGGATGCCATGTTTGAGGACAGGCACATCAGGCAGATTGAAGTCCCCAACTAGAAGTAGCTCACTCTTATCGCCATTGTCATGATGACTTCAGGAGCTCCTTGTCAGTGTCAATGTCTTAGGATGGGGTCTGTAGACAACTCCTACCCAGATAGGGCGTTTTCTCCAGCTCTAGGGTAATCCATGAGCTTCAGCCTTACAGTGTTTGTCTTGGGTTCTGTTGCACAAACCCTCCCTTAAAAGGAGGGGAGTGGCTTTCTGTACTATCACATTTATATAGCCTCTATCCTCTTTTTTCCCTTCCCAATCCCTCCTAAAGAGTGTTAGCCAGGTATCGTATCATCCCATGTGTGGTCCTTGGTGAACCACATTTCGTAATCACTACCCAATCCAATTGTGATTCCGCTATCATGGCTGTGAGTTCAGGGATCTTGTTTGGGAGGCTTAGAGCATTGACACATGGCCTTCATACCTGATTGCTCTGGCCTGCTGTATGGTTACCCTGTGTGTGTTTTGTACTATCCATGCTCTTGTGATGCCTTTTGCATTTGTTGACATTTTCCAGTGGATCTTCCTGGTCTATGTTTCTGATGGATTTAGTGAAAAGTGCATATGCTGGACTTGAACTGCTTGATGTTGAGAAGAGACAACTGGTGACCCCTGCAATGCTGGTGGTGCGCTTGCCTCCTCCCCATCTACTAGTTTAACTAACATGGATATCAAACTTTTGGTCTAGTGCTCTTGTCCCTTCCTTTGTGAGGTGCAGGCCATCAAATCCAAAGAACTCTCTCTCTCCAGAATTTCTGCCATTTACCCACAGAGTTGTGCTCTTTTCTTGGCACCACATCAGCCAAGTGTTTAGCTCTGAGGTATACCTCCCTGAGTCTCTGCCTCCTTTGGGTTATCATCAGTGACTCCTAAAGCAAAACAAGTTAGTGCAACAAGGCTTATAGCAAGACAAATAAGATTTGTGGCTGTATCAGGAAGGATACTGATAGCAGAAAAAGGGAGGTAATACTGTACAGATCCATGGTGAGGCCACACCTAGAGTACCATGCCTAGTTCTGGGGTTCTTACTCAGAAATGATAGGAATAATCTCAATATGCTGCAGTGCAGGGTAACAAGAAGGATTTGGGGCAAGCAAGGCATGTCCTATGAGAAGCACCTCAAGGCACTGAACATCTACTCACTGGAGACCAAAAGGAGATGGGAGATATGATAAAGACCTTCAATTCTTATAAGGAATTACAGGTTGACCTGCAGGAACTATTAACTTGAATACCGGTTTGTGGTCACGTGGTCATGAGTGGAAGTTAACAGGAAGGAGGTTCAGGAGGATGTGAGGAAATATTGTTTTGCAGAAAGGTGGTGGAGCCATAGAACAGGCTGCCAACTGAGGTGGTGAGTGCAAAAACTCTCAGTAGCTTTAAGCATGGCCAGGACAGAATGAAGGATATAGTGGCTTCTCTGGGGGGTCAGAATCAATGAGGAGAATGGGGAGGTGGGGAGGGCTAGCACACTGAAGGAACAGTAGACCCCAGGGCTACATGTGGAACTGGGTCAGACTGGATGATCCTTTGGTCTTTTTCTGCTATCATTGTCTATGTTTCTATGAAAATAGTGCTCAGAAAGGCATGTTAGATGGTTAGTGTAACAATAATGGTTTACTATGCCCCTGCTTACCTGATCAAGAGTCTCATGTGACAATTGTGGGTCAAGGAGGCTTACTATAGGGTTAGGACTAGCACTGAAAATTATTCCTCGGTTCTTCCTATTTCTACTTGTGGGATTAAGGCAGATTCATAATTTTGTTAAAGGTTAGTGATTTGTTAGGAGTATAATTTTCCCCAAGAAATGAAAAAAGAAATCCTTTGGAATATGCAAGATGAGACTGAGAAAGCTACTGTTGGGTAATGGGGAACACAGCTGCATCTGTTATCTCAGCATGGAACTATGGAAGTGCTTTTATCAAAAGTGTTCCCTGGGTACTTTGATTTTACTTGGGTTCTTATAGACTTCAAAATGGTGATGTCTCTACCCAGAGAGCCTTTGGACTTGCCAGATAGCAAGCAGATTGATACCCCAAATACTACATTGGTTCTCAACAGACCCTCTGCCTAGAAACCAAAGGCGCAATAAATCAGTTGTAATAACATAATGAGCAATACAGCAGCAAAACACAGTCAAGTAGGGTAGGATGTATTAAGAGGAAAAACTGGAACAAGGTTATGGGAAAGGAAGGAATGGCTTAGGCAAATAATTAATGGCAGTAAAACACAAATAATGTGCACACAGGCGATCCTTGCTGGGGCCATTGCCCTCTCACCAAGAACATCCCACACACACAATTACTGAGCTTCAGCTGATGCACCAGTATTTCAATTACCCATATATCTAGGGAGCTCTCTTAATACTGTTTGTTGGTGATACCATGAAGCTACAGTCAATGGCCTGCACAGGCCTGATGCAGAGGGATGGAAATTAAGCAGTGGCAGGTAGCTACTAAATGCCACTCTTTAACTACATCCCATTCTGGCATGCACAATGCAGGGTGCAGCTCTTCCCTGGAGGATCACTAAGTACACTGCAACCATGCATGGAAGGGGTATGCAAATGTTCTGCCACACACCCCTACCATAGTACTTTTCATGGCAGATAGCAGGGTGTCATAACTCTCTGACAGTGTTTCCAGTAGCTGGGTTACTCAACACTCTCTGGACATTTTAGGCATATCAGAGTCTTGGCTAAATCCTAGCATCAAGCAACATGCAATAGCAACACATGGTTACAACTGCTTCAGGAAGAACAGCCTAGGTAAGCAGGGAAATGGTGTCGTCTTGTATATCCGGGTTGGCTTAGATGCCATTGAAATCCCTACCCTTGCCTCTGAACCCTATGCAACAGAGTCACTGTTTCTCTCCTGACTCTTATCTGCATTAAAATTACTAGTAGGCTATACCTACCTGCTTCCCAAAGAGCCTCCATCTGGCCCCAACCTCCTTGCCAATCTCCCTCACCATGACCTTATACTCTGGCGATTTTTAACAAAGACTGGCTGAACCCCAGTTCTGACAAGATTTGTGCCTATCTTGCTGATGGCAACCTCGCTCAACTCATCAATGTCCCAACAAAAATAACACAAAATCGGGCAACTATTCCTTGCTTGATTGGGTGATCACCAACTGCCCATAAGGTGAAATCTGTGGGTGTACTCACTTACAGCATCAGCGCTCACTTCCTACCTTCTATATCTGATGAAATAACGTCCCTAACCCTCCATCCAAGGTCACTCTGGTCCGAGATATGTCCTGTCTCGATCCCAGTGCTTTTCTTGCCTCTATCTCGGATGCCATTTGGGACCAATAAACACTCTCCCAGACATCAACCAGGCCCTTCATTTTTGTGACCAGCTTCCCCAATATAGTTGATCATCATGCCACCATGAAAAGGTGTAGATTAAAAGGGATCAAAGCTCCATGGCTCTCAAAAGATATTAGGAAGCTCATGACTGCTCATGATCAGGCTTAGAAGACCTTCAAACAAAGCAGGCTACCCTCTGACTAGCAAGAATACTGTTCAGGAACAAGTATAAAAATTCTATTTAGAAAGCTAAGTGCACCCACTTCAGATCACTCAAACCGAGCATCTCTGTAATCCCAAAAATTCTGGAGGCAAGTGAACTCCCTAATCAAAGGCAAGTCCTCTGAGGTCCCAAGCTCCATCTCTGCCCAAGATACTGTCCCTCTGATGCCCTCCATCCATTGCCGCTGGATATAAAGACTTCTTTACCAACCTGCATAGCTATACCTCACTCTTTGCCGACTGCTCCTCACCTCTCTCCCACCCCACCAATGGACACTGGTGCTCATCCAGCCTTTCACCTTAAACTTGCCATTCTTAATGAAGTTTGCTGGCTTCTCGCTACCTAAAACTGACAGCTCCAGGGTCACGACACCCTCGAACCTAAATGTCTCAAACTGGGTGTTGTGCCTTGCCCACCCAGTCCATGACATGTTTAACCAATCCTTCCTCTAGGACTGTACCTGATAAATGGAAAGTAGCCATGGTTGTTCCCATTCATAAGGGTGGATCCAACACAACTGTTGAGAACTTTAGGCCACTTTCCATCCTCTTGCCAGCTGGCAAAATCCAAGACCATATACTCTGTATCCATCTACAGGATTATCTGGACCACCACCACCTCCTTTCAAGGTTCCAGCATGCATTCAGAAAAACACAGTACATTCACTGCCTTGATAAAAGTTACATACAACCTGTTCCATGCTATGGACCAAGTCTTTGCCACGGTGCTATCTTCATCCATTTGATGAAGGCTTTTGACTTAGTCAACCTCAGCCTCCTTCTACGGCAGCTACACTCACTTGCCCATGACATTAGTGCCTTAACTTGGCTCCAAAGTTACCTTACTGGCTGTACTCAAATAGTCAAGCGGTCCGTTCTCTCTCGGATCTCGGAACAATAACCCACAGCATCCCTCAGGGCTCCATCCTGGGCTCATTATTAATTTTCCTATTCATTAAAGAATTGCCAAACAACTGTGGAATGGCCTCCATGCACTTTTATGTGGATGACACCATTGTTTACAGTTCTTCATCCGACATTGGGTGGCTCAACAGCTTGCTCACCTCGGACTTCAAATTCTGAGGGCTGGTTTCTACATAACCAACTAGTCTTCAACATCAAAAAACACAAATGCATTCTGTTCTCCAATCCCTTCTGCTTGCTGCATCCTCACGCCCTCTTGTGATACTCTCCCATAATGGTGATGCTCTTGAATCTGTCCCATCCTTTAAATATCTGGGTATCATATTAGATTCCTCGCTTTCCCTGAACACTCATGTCACCCTCCTAACCAAAGCTCTAAGCCATAAGCTGTCTTTGTTCTACCACTTACAGACCTTCCTCACATTGACTTCATGCCAAAGATCGCGGCTGCCACCCTCCTGCCCCTTACGTATGGCGCCCATTACTACTTACAACCAACACAACCATCCTGTCTCACCTCAAACAGGCCTATCATAGGGTGGGAAGGTTTGCCTTTAGGGTCAATGCCCATCACCACCACTGTGATAGCCTCTACTCCTGGGCTGGCTAACTACAGATCCAAACTTTAGTATGCCAGGCTGAGTCTAGTGCACACTGGTCCATGTTACACTCCTCCTTGCCTTGTTGAACTTATTCAGCTCCGCAACCACCACATGCTCTTAGATCTACCTCCTCCTCTTCTCGTACTGCCCAAACCTTGCTACAGTGACCCAGAGATCATTTGCCTTCTCTGTGGTGTCTAGCGGAACTCACTACCACACTCTACCTTTTCCTGCTATTCTCTCACTAAGTTCCAATCCTCCCTATTACAGCACCTCAATGCCTCATCATTTTGCTCCTGCTTCCATTGACTCTTGATCCAGCCTCCATAATGCTATGTATAAATTTTCCCCACTCACTGATCCTCATATGTATAAGAATCCCCTCCTTGACCCCTTCTGTTTATGTAAATATCTGATGTAAGTGTATCTGTAAATGGTCCATTTTGTAAGTCTACAAACTGTGTAACTATAACCACTGTAACTGCCATATCTTTGCAATCTGTAAATGTTTAATCTGAATGTTTCTGTAAACAATGAATTTTTGTAAATCAGTGAAAGACATAAATGTATCCACTGCTACTGTCATGTCATTGTCTACGCTCTGCACTTTCTGGGTCACCCCAGAAAAAGGGACTGTAATGTCTCAGCGGCTCACCAGGTTACTAAAATTCAAATAAATAAGAGCTGGCTAGGTATGGGAATTGTAATGAGACAAGGTTTTGTGGTGGCAAGAGGTAATGGGGCAAGAGATGGGGCTACCACTGGACACCACATGCCGTTAAATGTGTGGGAAGCAGGTGGGGACCACTGGTCCAATTGGGAAGGAAGAATCTACAAGGACAAACTAGTGCTTCTGTAGCCCAGAAATGGGCCTAAAGGTGATGGTTGGGTCAGTGGATGAAACACTACAGTGGTATAGTAATTTGCCTAAGGCTCTTGCCATGGCATATTGCTGCATACTACTGGTGCTAAGCCATGGCCAGCCAGATCAGCATGCCAGTGAGTGCAACCCGATATGTATATATATTTTGTATAAGTACTTTGGATGTTTGTAATCGCTTTCATGTACTCCCTTCTCCCCTCCCAGGTCACACTTGCAAACGAGTCTTAGCTCACTGTACATTTCCTGGTTACCAAAATTTAAAATAGATAGATATCCCAGCAAAACTGTGATACTTGATTCTGGTAGTTGGCACTGCTGTGAGATGTGGCAGCAACCATGATGCACCTTGCCATAAGTGGAATATCATGGAAAACTGGAGGAAGGAGTCAAGTTAGATCATCCAGTTCCTGGTTCTGGAATGACTGGGGACAACAGTCAGAAAAGTGTAAAATGTACAATAATGCACAGTTTAGAATGGATGCCAGAATCAAAGTTTAAATCCTACTATGATTACCCACATAAGAAAATCCACCCTAAAAAGGTAAAAGTTGTCACAGTTGCACATAAATCTGTTGTTGTACTTTGTTCATTGAAAATGTGCATATGAATGTTTTTACTAACTGAACTTACGATATATATAAAGTGGTCAACAGAAGCTACCAGCAAACAATATCAATGACTCTGTCTTCATTATGTGTATATGTTCTCAGCTTCTGCAGCAGTAGCACAACTGTGTGAGTCACATGTTCCATAAGTTGAATTTGGGTGTTCCAGATTAAGATCGCCTTCATAACTGCATATATTAAATCACTCAGTATTATAAATGTGATTACACTTGATGGCCTATAGCCCTAATCCTCAACATTTTGAGAACAGTCAAAGATCAAGAGATCAAAATGCGGTTAGGATGCAGTGTGGTCTAGTGGTCAGAGCACGGCTTGGGGAACCAGGAAATCATAGGTTCAAACACCTGCTGGAGCCAAATACTGCTTTGGGTAAGTCACTTAACCTCCCAATGCTCCAGTCCAGCCACCTGTGGAAGAACATCACTGCAAACAAGATGTGACATGCTCGCATCTCATTTGGGCTATCCTGGATAAACATATTGAGGAAAAAGACTAAACTCCCAAGAATCCAGTGTACAACTGCCCAGTGCCTAGCACTGCCTACTACAGTAATGTTAATTTTGCTGTAAAATTGGGTTTCAATTGCAGCAGCTACTTTTGATTGGTTAAGGCCATGGCAGTGTCATGACTCAGCATGGGGTATAAGGCAGATTTGCATTATACAGTTTTCATAACTGACAAGTTAAATTGCATTAGGAGTTCACAAATTTATGAACGCTACAAATAGATGACTAATTTATTTATTTATTTATTTGAACTTTGTTGACTGGGTAGGCCCACTGAGACAAAGCATTCCATATATAAGATAAACATTGCTATGCAGTGGAGGAAAAATTACACTTATAAGAACAGGAAATTCAAACATATAATGTACTGAGATACAGAGATGCCCTCAGTGATCATCACCCAGTCTTAGTAAACAGAAAGTCCATAGACCAAAAGCCACACAAAATTCTGTAATTATGTTCCTTCAGCTACTTAAACCTTAATCCCTTCTTAACAAACTGGCCAGCTCCAATTGATCCCTATTGCCTTTGCCCTTACATTGACCAAGTCCTCACTTATTTTAAAGATAAATTTCTAACTACATGGAACTCCTATGCTCCATTCAAATGCACTAGAGTTCATGGCAACCATCATCCTGGATCGCCACTGAGTTACTGACCTGTCTCAGGGAGTGAAACAAAGCTTGAAGGAAACATAAGGCCTCCCAGCTTCCCCAGACTATGCCAGGTGTAGCATGTTAAGAAATGCCTGCACAAAAGCTACCAGAGTCAAGTCTGAATATTTTAAATCATCTTTTCTCAAAACATCAATTCCCTCCAAATTCTGGAAAGTGGTCCATGCCCTATTCTTCCCCCTTCACATCCACCTCCCCAGTGCTTAAAATAAACAACTCATTGATCTCCTAACCATGCAGTGGCTCAAGAGTTTAACTCCTAGGCTATTATACCTCCTCGCCCACATCACTCTAAAGTTCCTCCCTCTAACCTCCCCTCCTCATCCTCCCACCCAGCACTCAACCCCTCCATGCCCATCCTTCCTTCCTTCTCCTTTTCTGCTGTCTCCCCAGAGGAAACACTAACAGCCCTTCTCTCTCTTAATCCTTCTAAGGGCTCATCACTGGATGACCTTGACCCTAAACTCCTCTACTTTTCAGCTTCTGCTGTAGCCTACTAGCTCTCCTTAATCCTAAATCTTTCCTTCTCATTCTCATCTGTCCCTTCATCCTGGAAACATGCAGTGGTCCTCCCTCTCCCAAAGGATGGTGACCATTCCTCCCTGCAAATTTTGCCCAATCTCCTCCTCCCTGCCCTTGCTAAGCTCCAAGAACACCCGGTCCTTTCTTAACTAACCTCCTTCCTCGATGATTCTTCCTTTTCACCCCGTTCCAATCTGGCTTTTGGAAGAACCACTCTACTACCTCTTCTTTTGGAAGAACCACTCTACCTCTCTCTTCAAAACCTTCACATCCTGGTCACCACATGTAGGATGGCAGGAAAGTAACCAAGTGGCTAACGCGCCCCTGCTTCAACTTCTCAAATCTAGGGACAAACTTTGGTCCAGGTGGAAGATCTCCACCTCCGTGCAGACTTTAAGACTATCGTGCATTACGTAACAACTGCAAAGAACAAATTCGTATTGCCAAAAGCACCTACTATAGGAATCTACTAATAACATCCTCTACAAATCCAGCACAGGTACTGGTCCAAAATTAAGGACATTCTCGGCAATGACAAGCAACAGAATCCAGCTGACATGAACATTCAAGGTGTTCACTGCACCAACCATGACACCATTGCCAACGCCTTCAATGCCCTTTTTCTTCTCCACCAGTCGCTACTCTAACTAGCCCACAACCTGAATGTCCTCTTCTCCCCCTCGCCCCTCCCACACCCTCCTTTTGTTCTGGCTCCAACCACATACCTTGAAGTTCGCAAGCTACTTAACTCCCTTCCAGCACGCTGGGGTCAAGGGCCTGAGGGCATCCATCCTTGCATACTTAAGCAGTATGCACTTAGCTGACCAGACCTATCACCTGGCTTTTTAGCCTCTCGATTCGTACGTCTACTGTCCCAACCACCTGGAAAACTGCCAGAACCATCCCTATACACAAAAAGGCGATGTCAAACTCATGTCCAACTACCCTCTATATCTCTTCTGCCCACTCTCAGTAAGCTGCTTGAAAAATAGTCCACCGCCAGCTTGCTGCTCACCTTGACATGTTTAATCTTCAAACCCCATGCCAACATGGTTTCCAGCCCGGTCACAGTACCACCTCTGCACTTACACAACTTACAAATGACATCAGAAATAATATGGACTGGCCTACTCACTGGGGCAGTCTTTATCGACCTGTCTAAAGCCTTTGACGTGGTACACCATCCTCTCATGCTAAAGAAACTCCAATCCATTGGAGCATCTGACCAAGCCCTCTCCTGGTTCCATAGCTATCTTGACAATCGGACTCAGGCAGTAGCATTTCACAAGGCCCTTTCCTCCCCCTAAACATCTCCGTGGAGTTCCCCAGGGATCCACTCTTGGACCTCCTCCTCTCCTCTTCCTAAATGATATTCCCACCATGTCCTGGCATAGCTGCACTCCTATGTACGCAGATGACCTTGTTCTCTACTCTGGGTCAAAATCGGTTGCTGCCATCAACTCCACTCTCACTAATGACTTCCAACCCTGCAGACCTGGCTCTCTAGCAACCACCAAGTCCTGAACCTAGAAAAACCTGTGCTACGCTATTCGGATCCTCTAAGAAACTGTCTGCCCCTCGAACAGGCTCCAGGTTCAATGCCTTGATGGCTCCCTCATCTTAAACACTGAGTCCTTCAAGTACCTTGGGGTCACTTTGGATCCCACACTTGACCTGTCTCCAACATGTCAATATGGTGTGCCGTGCTGTCAATGCTAAAATTGGTGGAGCTTATCACGTGCACCACTCCCTCACTCCTTCCGCTAGACTTTCTGTTAGAAGGTATTCTCTTACCCCAGCTCCAATATGCTCTGCCCTCCTCTTTGCTGCAAACTCTGCTACAATCCACAAATGGGACACTGTCTACAACAACATCTGTAGATTCGCCTAACAGCCCCATGTCTTACCCATCATTGTCTCCTTTACGCTGGCTTAAATTGGCTGTCGCCTAAGGATATTCAAGCCTACTCCCTGGGCTGCTTTATCGACTCCCTGTCTAGACCTCCCTGCCCTGTCTATCTTGCCAACCTCCTGACTCCTGCCTCACACACCCGTACCCTCAGGTCTTCCTCTGTCCCCATGCTCTCCACTAGACCTTGCATGACAAAATGGGTGAACAGGCATTAGCCCATTTTGCTCCCAAATTCTGGAACTCACTCCCTCTTATGGTGAAACTTCAGCCTCCATCGAGAATTCAAAACTCGGCTGTTCACCCACCTTCTAGCCTCTGGCCAATGCAAATAGAAACATAGAAACATAGAAGTTGACGGCAGATAAGGACTGCAAGGCCCATCCAGTCTGCCCATTTCTTTTCTACCTTATAAATGTGCCATCGGCCTTTGCTCTGTCAGTGACCTATCTATTCATAGTCATTTGTATTGCTCCCTTATGCCTATCCCATGCCTGTTTGAAGCCCTGCACTGTATTCATAGCCACCACTTCTTGTGGTAAGCCATTCCATGCATCTACCACCCTTTCTGTGAAAAGAATTTCCTCACATTCCCCTTAATCGGCCTCTCTCTAATCTCATGCTGTCCTCTTGTCCTGCTATTTTTCTTATATTTAAACATGTTAGACTCTTTCACCTTGTTTATGCCCTTAAGGTGTTTAAATGTCTCGATCATATCACCTCTCTCCCTCCTTTGCTCAAGGGTATACATATTGAGCTCCGTTAATCTGTCCTCATATGTCTTCTGATGCAGTCCCTGCACCATTTTGGTTGCCCTTCTCTGGACTGCCTCAATTTGGTTAATGTCCTTGTCAAGGTGTGGCCTCCAATACTGCCGATGAGTACTCCAGATGGGGCCTAACCAATGTCTTGTACAGAGGATTATTACCTCCCTCTTACGACTTGTGATACCCTACTAATACACCCTAACACCCCCCTAGCCTTACCTACTGCTTTAGAGGTCTGCTTGGATGATTTTAGGTCATCAGTGATGATGATGCCCAAGTCTCTTTCTTCCTTTGTGACTGCTAGCACTCCCTCCCAGCCTATAAGTGGCTTCAGGGTTTCTCTTCCCTATGTGCATGATTTTGCACTTCTTTGCATTAAATCCAGTTGCCACTCTTCTGACCATTCTGCTAGTTTATCCAGATCTCTTCTCATTCTGCCCACCCATCTGGATCATCTACTCTGTTGCAGATCTTGGTGTCATCTGCAAACAGACAAGCCTTACCCTCTAGTCCATCTGTGAGGTCACTAATGAAGATGTTGAATAGGACTGGCCCCAGGACTGATCCTGAGGTACCCCACTTGTGACTTGCATCTCTTCTGACTGTATACCATTTACCACCACTCTCTGTTTTCTGCCAGTCAACCAGTTTGCCACCCAGTTGACCAACTTCTGACCCACCCGAGCCTACCTAGCTTATTTATCAATCTTCTATGTGGAACAGTGTCAAAGCTTTGCTGAAGTCAAGGTAGGCGACATCAACTGCTCCCCTTGGTCCACCACTCTGGTTGCCCAGTCAAAGAAATCTATGAGATTAGTTTGACAGGACCTTCCTTTAGTAAACCCATGCTGTCTTGGATCCTGTGCCCTATGGATTCCAGGTGTTGCACTATCCTTTCCTTAAGAAGTGCCTCCATAATCTTGCCCACTACTGAGGTAAGACTGACCGGTCTGTAGTTCCCCGCCTCCTCCCTGCTACCACTCTTGTGGAGTGGGATCACATGAGCCCTTCTCCAGTCTTCTGGGACCTCTCCTGTGCTCAGAGACTCACTAAACAATTCTGCTAATGGCTCTGCTAGTTCCTCCTTTAGCTCCTTAAGTACCCTGGGATGTATGCCATCAGGTCCCATTGCCTTATCCACCCCTGGGCTTAGCAAGCTCTTGCAGGACCTTTCTTTTGAAGAGGAGTAGTGCTCACCTCCTCCCCCTGTGTCCATGATGCTGAGCTGTTGGCCCTGCCTACCTTCTCTTCAGTAAATACTGAGCAAAAGTATCTATTTAGGATAGATGCCTTTACAGGGTCCTCCTCCTCACATGCTCCCTTTTCTCCATTAAGCTTAGCAATACCCCTCTGGACTTTCTCCTTTCACTAATGTATCTATAGAAAGTCTTGTCACCTTCTTTTACTGTTCGTGCTAGTGTTTCCTCAGTTTGGGACTTTGCCTGCCTTACTGCCTTACCTGCTTCCCTTAGGGCAGTTTGGTATGCCTCCCTATCTTCATCCGCTGTGTTCCCTTATATTTTCTGAAGGCCAGCCTTTTGGCTCTGACCTTTTCTGCTACTGTATTTGAGAACCAAAGTGGTTTCCTTCTTCTTTTGCACTTCCTTTTCTGTCTAACACAATGGGATGTTGCTTCAAGTATTGTATCCTTAATGCTTGCCCACTTTGCCTGTACCTCCTCACCTGTGTTCTCTTTTGCCAGGGCTAGCTTAACTCTGTTGGCCATCTTATCAAAGTCAGCTCCTCTGAAGTCCCATATTTTTGCTTTGGAATGGGATGATTTAGATGTAGTAGCCAAATTAAACCATACCATGTGATGGTCACTGGCCCCCAGGTGACCTTCTACCTGGAGATCTGTGATCCCTTCTTTGTTAGTCAGTACTAGATCTAGGATAGCCCTGTCTCTTGTGGGTTGCTGTACCAGTTGTTTGGGGCCCTCCCCTGCAGGAATCCACTATGAGTCTAGTTCTGGCAGATGTTCCTGCTGGTATTGACCAATCTGTATCTGGCATGTTGAAGTCTCCCATTATCAAAACTCCCCTTTAGCTGTCATGTTTTGTATATCTTCTAACAGTAATGTGTCTATGTCCTCCCTCTGGTCTGGGGGCCTGTAGACAACCCCAGTTCTTATGGCTGTCCCATTTCCTGTTTCAGGGTGACCCACAGTTCTTCTGGCTCCTTATGTGTATTCTGAATTTCTGTAGCTTTGATATTTTCATTAACATACAGGGCCACCCCTTCCCCCTTTTCCTCGGTCTCTTCTGAACAATACATAGCCAGGTACTGAAGTCTCCCAAGTGTGGTTACTGGTAAACCGTCTCACTAATTGCTACTATGTCCAGTTTAGCCTCTGACATTATTGCCTGAGGTCTGGGATCTTATTTCCCAGGCTGTGAGCATTTGTGTACATGATTTTCCATTGGCCAGATTTTGGTGTGTTAGTTGTTGGGTGAAGTTTGGCATTACCCTGGCCATCGTATAGGAGACAAACCTTTTCTTACCTGGTGATGCAATGAATAACACGCGAAGGTGTTCCACCCATTGACATTATGGGTGCTGCACCTCTCCCCATTGCTAGTTTAAATATTCTGCAAAGGCGTCAAACTTCTGCCCCAATGCACTGACTCCTCTTTAGTCAGATGCAGTCCATCAAATTTAAAGAACTTTCGCTCCCAGAACTGTTGCCAGTTCCCTACAAATCTGTGTCCTTTTCCTGGCACCAGTCCTTGAGCCACATGTTTAGCTCCCTATCTCCCTTCTCTGACCTTCCGTCCATCTGCTCCCTTCTCCCAGACTGGCAGGATCTCAGAGAGGAGATGCCAGACGAAATAGATGATAGTTTGTCACCCAGCCTAGTCAGGTGTTCCTTGGTCTCCACAACTGACCGGCTGGCGAGATCATTAGTCCCTATGTGTACTAGGACATCAATGTTTTCTCCTGCTTTGTGAACAATTTGTAGTCACGGTCAGTGTCTCTCCATGCTGATGTACCTGGGAGACATCTGACCATCACCCCTGGCTGGAGATGGGTATCAACTCCCGAATCATGGAGTCTCCTATGATCAGAAGTTTTTGGATTTCCTTTGTGCTTGTTTAGTTTTGGTTCCTGATTTGGGTGAGTATTGTTGTGCTGGCTCCTGTGCACTGAGTGTCCTGCTCTGCAGTGTCTTCTGCCTCTTTATTTGATTTCAGAGATAGAGGCAGATACCTGTTTGTAGTGTTTATATGGTTTTGGAGGTAATGTGTTGGAGAGCAGAAGTGATGGGGCACCTGATTTGCTCCTCCTAACCACCTGCCAACCTCCTGGACCAACTACCCTCTGCGGTCGAGGTTTTTCTGTTGAATGCTGGGGAAATGGCGGGTGGTTCTTATAATGTATTTCCTCTTCAATATGAAATTTGGGTAGCAATCTCTGCCCATGCTGCCTGGAGCTGAGACTTAAGATCTCAAAGGCCCAGCATGTGGACAGTGTCCTAAATCCTGTAAGACTGTCCTTCTGAAAATTGTTCCACAGTACCTGCAGTTAATGAAATCCATTCCAAATAAGTTGCTGGGTTTGTAACCTAGTCAGAGTAATTGAAGAAAAAAAAAATGCAAGTAATGGTTTAATTGTGCTTTGTTTAACTTGTTATAACAAGTTAAATTACTAGTGCCCTGTAAATGAGATCACCTTGTGGAGGCCCACTGATCCGCCCTTCTGCTCTGCCACAGGAAATGTCACAACTGTGGTACCCTATAAAAGGAGTGTAGCGTGGGGTGGTTGGGGATGGATGTGGGGTGGGTGGCTGGGCCCTTCCCTGCCTAAAAGAAGAACCACGGACGATGTGCTCTTAATTTGCTTTGTCCCACTGCAGGCTGTCAGGTCTGACCTAGGTACTACACTAATGTTCTCCCATGCAATATGCTTGTCTAGGTGGCTATGAACCTTGATGTCTTTACTGTCCTCGGCTGTCTTATGGTTGCCCTAATTGCTTTATTTTACATCCTTATTATGATCTATGCCTAAAATGTACCCTTATGTAACTATTACTGTGCTACCCAATGTATATCTTGTTTTGCTCCTGTACATCTATATTATGTCTGTGCATTTCTGCATGTGTAACCAATGTCCTCGCTCTCCGGGTCGTTGCCTGAAAATAGGCAGGTCTGTTGCCTAGCGCACTTACCGGTTGCAAAAGCTAATAAATAAATAAATACTACCACCTCCCTACTCAGGCTCACTGGCTCCATCCTCACCAGGATGGATAATAGCCTCATTACCTCTGCAATCTTTTTTTGTCAAGCTTTCTGCCAAGGCTTTCGACACAGTCTCCCATGCCCTACTTCTTGACTCCTCATGGTTGCTGGCTTGTCTATTTCTGTCAAAACTGGTTTAGAGGTTGCCTCTCAGGCAGAACACAATCAGTCAAGATCAGGATACAATCTCCCCCTTTTCCACAGGAGTCCCACGAGTTACTACTTGGACCCATTCTCTTCTCCATCTTCCTAAATGACTTGCCCTCAGTATGCTCCGCTTCTCTAATATGCATGCCGGTGACACTGTCCTGTTCTCCTCTGGCAAAGCCCACCAATGTAGCAACCACCCTTCAGCATGATTTCCACCATGTTCAGCTATGGTTTGCCTCACATCAACTATTCCTAAATGCCAAAAGACTGTCTCCATGACCTTTGGCACTAGGCAGAGACTCTCTAGGCTGCACCTTTACCTTCTTTCCATAACCTTGATGGGACAATCCTAGAGACACCTCCTCATTCAAATACCTTAGGGTTTGGTTGGATCAACACCTCAACTTCTCTGGCCACATTAGCGCCATCCTGAAAAAACTGCACCTCAAGCTTGGTGCCTTATTCAAGAACCCGTGGTGCCTCTCTCCTTTCTCTCAACTTGTCCTCACTAAATCTGCCCTCTGTCAGGATTCTTAGCACCCTGGCGATGTTTACTGTCATGTAGTTTCTTCCCTCCCTCCTTTTTTCCTTTTCTCATCTATCCCCCTATTTCCCTCTGGCCAACTTGCCCTCACCTAATTCTATCCACTGGCAGGGTTCTCTGCATCCTGGAGGGACCCAGCACTGGGCAATTACTCTTCCTTCACTCCCCTCCCCTCTATCCTTTCTACCCAATTAGTCCTCTCTGATTCTGCATTCTGGCAGGGTTCTCAGCATCCTGGGTGGCCTAGTCTTGAGCAAGCTTCTTCTATCCCTCTTCTTCCCTCCTTTCATCCTTTCTCTTCTCTCTTCCCAATGTGTCCTCACCTAGTTCTGCTTCCTGGCAGGGTTCTCAGCATCCTGGGAGGGTCCAGCACTGGAAATGACTCTTCCTTCCTCCTTTCCCGCCATCCTTTCTACCTAACCCTCTCCTGAATCTGCTCTCTGGCAGGGTTCTCAGAATCCTGAAGAGGCCTAGTCTTAGGCAAGTTTCTCCCACCCCTCCTCCTCCTTCCCTTTACCATCCCCTCTACTATCTCTACCCAACTTGTTCTTGCCGACTTTTGCCCTTATTCTAAATCCTCACCTCATTCCGCCACTGGTAGCGATTTCCGCACTCTGAAGGGCCAGCTCCAGTATGATTCGCCCTTCCTGTTCTATCCCTTACCCCTCCTTCTGCCCTCTCTACCCCCTGCACTTAAACAAAGGAATTAGTTCCTTGAGCTAATAACTTGCACTTTTGTTCTGTCTGAGATGCTCCAGAGTGCACTAGCCCTGTGTTAACGCCTCAGGACTGATTTTTTGCTCACTTTGTTCGATAATGTTCCCCCATCATTATCCTCCTTCCCCCGCTGGTTTCCCTGTCTACCCTTCTACCCTCCTTGATATCTCCTCACTGTACCTTATTTATTCAATAATTGCTAAATGATCTACCTCTTAACTGTGTTCCATTCCTGCAAGAGTTGGCTCCAAGGCTACATTAAATTTCTGTATTATGTTCCTCAGATATGCCACTTGTAATTAAATGCATATTCCACAGGTATGATATATTTAACTGTATGTTATGTAACAAATGCAATTGTATGATTATTTATATTTTTAACTGTATGTTTTGTTACAAATGTAATTGAATGTTTAATTTCTCAGATATATTAAATGGTAAACTGTATGTCTAATTCTTCATCCAATTGTACCCCAGTTTCCAGGAGACAAGCAACTTGTTGTTCAGTGTGCCTTCCTGGTGAAACATTTAAATAAATAAATAAAATAAATAAATAAAACATTGTGACTTGTGATTATACTCAATATATCATACAATAAACACTCAGGACAAGGAATTAAAAATATAGACAAACAACATAATTACACAGTATTAGAATACTAGGTAGGTCTTGTAAAGGCAGTGTGGTATATACACATAAATACTGTCTATTGAGTATTCTATACATGTATCTAGGAGAATTAAAGAGAGAGAAAAAAACATAAGTGAGGAGTTGAAATTGCCGTGCTCAGTAAGACATATGGGGTAAAGGAAGGGGAGGGTGGTTGGGAGAGAGGGCAGGCATAGAAAGGAGGGAAGACCTGTGGGAGGGAGGGAGGGAGGAGGAGCATAGAACAAAGTAGGGATTATTTACAGTCACAAAATGGAGGCTGAAGGAATATTGCTTTGTATAATCTTTTAAATTGCATAAGAGATGTACATGCAAGTAGGTCCGATGGGAGATTGTTCCATTTTGAGGTGCAGCAACAGAGAAGATCTTTCGCAAATAGCTAGTTAAGTCTTGGGTAGTTTTAGGATTGGATATTGAGAGGATCATAGGGATGGTAAAGGGTTTAAGTGTGAGTAGAGTCGGAGAGACTGGGTGGGGAAGGCAGGTGGATGAGCTTAAAAGTGGTGCAGAGCAAAGAGGAATTCAAGATGGGCTAAAATGGTTCCCAGCCTATGGTATGAAGCACATCACAGTGGTGAGTACGTGCAGGGACTGGCACAGTGAAATAAGTTATTCTATGATATTGTCTTAATCTGTTTAGGGTAGTAGTCTTAGCTGAGTGCAACAGTGAAGCACCACAGAGAAGGCCCGTAAGAGGGTAGCAGAGGTTGTGGTTCTCCTGGTCTGAGGTCGAAGGTAGGAGGCCTAGCTTCTTTTTAAACTTTATTTTCTTGATAGAAATATAGTTACACATATGTTGTTTAGGGTACTAGGACAATTACATCTGTCTGTTACATCAGTTTCCAGAGTGTGACATACAGTATAATAAAGATCTTACACAATAAACAGTAGGCTATATATGTATACATTAATAACATATACAAATGGTCTATTACTACAAGTCTTAAGACAGGCATCGCTCTACCCTTATCTAGTTGTTCCTTGCCTGCCTGACCAGACTCCTGAATTCTATATTTCTTATAATTCCCTGGTACAAGCAACCACATCATGGGACAAAAGTAAGATCCCGGCTGAATTGTAAAAACCCAAGCCCTCCATCTCAATTCAAACTGAATGCCTGAGTGCCAGCAATTAGGCATTCCAAAAATATTCCATCATCATTTTGTGCCAATCATTTATGTTGGGAGACCTGGGCTGCCTCCACAGATGGGTAATTACCTTCTTGGCCACCAAGAGATAAGTAAACAAAAGTATACCTCATTGTACTTTGTACCCCTCAGGTGGGTCAGAAAGAAGCACCAATTCTGGAGTAAGAATAGCTTCAGAACCCATAATTTCAATCAAAGCATCCTCTACCTCTAGCCAAAAGGGTCTCAGCTTAGGGCAGGCCCAGAATATGTGTACAAAATTAGCAATCTGTTCCCACATATTCTCCAACAGGATCCCACCAGCCCCGGGAGAATTTCGCTAACTTGGCTGGAGTGTTGAAGTATCATTTCTGGCTTTCCACGCAAACTCCCACCAGTAGGGGCCAAGGAGATTCCAAAGAAAGACAGGTATATTTCAACCACCTGTCATATGTCACAGGGTTGGGTAATTTTTTATTCCATGCCTGAAAAACACTTTTGTCATATCTGTTAGATACTCCTGAAGCCCCTTATATGATAACCCTATTAAATGTTGCCAAATAGTACCTTTAATCGAGGAGACTATCAAATTCAATAAAAGAGGTAAGGGTGAGGGAGGCAACTCTCTCAGGATCCTTGTGCAGCAAAATGTCCGTACCTGCATGTATCTATGGTATTCCCTATTAATGAGACCATGAGTCTTCTGAAGCTGCACGAAGGACCCCTGCAAATCCAAAAACTGGAATATAAAAGATAGTCCCTTTGGTGCCACCTCTGGAAGGTGAGATCAAATCAGGCTGGCATGAACTCAGTTTCAGCTATTAATAACCTTAAATAATAAAATAAAGGTTCCAGAGCCGGGTAGCCTTGGTCCTATACTAAGCCCATAAGCTTTGTTGTGCTGCCGTAAAATATTCAGATAAATTCGGAAGAGAAGAAAGAGGAGCAAATACCACTTTATGAGCATCGTGAAGGTCATTAAGGGTGCATTTAATTTGCTTCCAGGGGGCACTGTAGACCTGGTTTGACTATGCCAAAATCCAAGTTATCACCACTGCTTTAGCATATTGTCTCAAATCAGGGAGGTTCAGCCACCCCTATGTTTTGGGAGCTGCAGAAGAGACCACCTTATTTGGGGCCTCGTCCTTCCCACACAATTCTAGAGAGGGTCATACTCCAGGATGTAAGCAGGCCTGAGGGGCATAAAAGTATAGTATTCTGGTAGTATATTAGATTGAACTGTTTCAATTCTTGAATAAAAGGACAGTCTAAGCAGGGTCCATCTATAAATATCCACCTCTAAGGCCTGTGTAAGTGGTTTATAATTAATCAAACACAGGTTCTGTAGGCTCTGAGGTAATGAAACTCCTAAATATTTATTTTGGTACCTCTTCACTAGAAAGGAAGGAGGGTCTTCAAGGCTACTGGGGGTGAAAAGTTTAGTCAAAACCTCTGTTTTGGAGGCATTTACTACATACCCTGAGACTTCCGAATAGTCTCCTAGTACCTTCAAACTCTCGGAAGAGATTTCTCTAGCTCCATTAATGTGAAAAAACATTGTCAGCATATAACTTTGCCTTATAACATTCTCCTCCCAACTCTATTCCCTGTACCTCTCGAGATGTTCTGATCGCTATTACTAGGGATCTATATCTATATGGCAAATAACAGGTTTGAGAGGGATAACCCTAATGCGTGCCCTTTCCAGTCCTACTGGGGTGGAAACAGATCCATCTACCGTATATATGCCCATGGATTAACACAAATATTACTAAGCCATGTGATGAGTTCCTCCAGAAAACTGAAGGAGGCCAACACCTGCCACAAGAAATTCCAAAGCACCGTCAAATGCCTTATAGGCATCCAGGCTTACAATAGTCACTGGTAGGGAATGTCAGGAAGCATAATCCATAAGGTGGATCACTCTACGTGTGTTGTCTGAGGTTTGCCTGTATTTTAAAACACCCGACTGGTCTGGGTGGATAATACTGAAGAACATCCTCCAGCCAATGAGCCCAAATAGACATATAAAGCTTATAATCACAATTTAGTATTGATATGGGTCTATTCAAATCTGGCTGCAATGGGTCTTTACCTGGTTTTAAAATTGTGGAAATTACAGCATAAGCCCATGAAACCGGAGGGGATCACCTCCCTGAACCTCTAAAAAGTTGTCTCTCATCAGGGTAAAAGGTGAGACAAGAAGGCTTTGTACCACTCCTGGGGAAATTCATCAGGACCAGGGCATTTTAATGTTTTAGTGTGGGTCACCACTGTTTTAATCTCCTCCACAGTTATTGGGGCAAGCAGGTTCTCCCTTTGCTGCTGTGTTATTTTGGGAAACTGAAGTGTGGCCAGAAAGTGCCATATCGATTACACACTGGAGAACAGATTGCTTATAGTTTCTTATAGAAACTTTGAAATACTGATATGATATAGGAGGCCTAGCTTCTGATGTGTGGATTTTGTGACCTTGGCAATATGTGTCTCTAAATGATAGGTGCTCGTTGAGTGTTAAACTGAGGTATTTGAATGAGTTTACCCTTCTAGAGTGTTGCTGGAAGAGGTCTTAATTATCAAAGGAGAATGGGTGGACCTATCAAAAGCGGTGTAGTGAAATAACATAGACTTGTTTTTTCTGTTGAGGACCAATAGGTTGGTCTTAAACCATGCCTCCAACTGCTGGAAGTCACTTTAGATTGATATTGAGGAAGAGATATCATTAGAGGATCTGTAAAGTATGGCACAGTCAGCGTAGTGCTATATTGATGCCTCGTCACAGTTTGATGGTAGCTTGTTGATAAAGACGGAGAAGAGTAGTGGGCCCAGTATAGAGCCCTAGGGAACACCATCTGTGATGGGTGATAGGGAAGACATAGAGACAGACCATTTGACACATTGTAACCTGTTGGTTAGATAGTTGGTGAGCCAAGAGATAGTGAAGGATCAAGACCAATATTGCCGAGCTTAGTTATAGAAGTTGGTGATTGACAAGATCAAGGCTTTAAGTCCACGAAAGTGATCCTTTCTATGAGCCCCTGATTCATGGCCTGAAAATATCCGCTGTAGACACGAGGAGGGCAGATTCAGTGCCATGCAGTCTCCAGAAACCATGCTGGTGTATGGTTAAGGAATTAGTCTACTCAGGGTAGGAATAAAGTTGTGCATAGAGTATCCTTTCTTGTATCTTAGCTAAGGGCATAAGATAGAGATCGGTCGGTAATTCTCGACTAGATCACTGGGTCCGCTTTGGGTATGGCCCAGATTTACAAAAAAGAGTAAGATATACTTATGATGGATGAAAATTCTAGGAAAGCATATATAGATTCTGTGTATGCTAATATCACCCTTGAGACCAATCTTACAGGTGTAAGAGTATTGTTACATGCATTCTTAGGGTATAAGATCTGCAGACTGAAGGTGAGTGCCTCTGATACCCTAAGAATATAAGTGAGACCCTCTTACAACCATAAGCATGGTCTTTCAAACAGTATTAACATCTTATTTTTTCCCAGTTAGTGCTCATTATACTTCCACTGCTCCTTGCAGCAAGTCCTTTTGTACCAGCTTTCCTTCAGGACTTACTATTGTGCTACTGCAGCATGGCCTGGGTGCTCATTGGGTGCAGGGCCTGCTGGTTGCGGGAGTCATTTAGATCTCTGGATCCATCTTTTCCCTGTTTTCTTACATGCCTGTCATGGAGGAGCTGGCTTGCAATGGCACCAATGGCAAGGCAATGCATGCTCCTATGTGTCGTGCATCTGCCGCTCTTCTGCTCTACACTTGTGGTCTTAGTGAGCTGCCCCCAGCCACAGCTCGGGCCAGTTAAACGCAAGCTCTGCATATCCTCTTCATCCCAGAAGAGGAGAACAGTCCAGCGGATGTTTTATTATCCACCCCACAGTCAACCCTCTGACTCTCCAAGCTCAATCCCAAACTCAGGGCATCTGCACCGCAAGTGGTAGTGCTACCACGGCACCACCAGGCCAGCTCAGTATTGATATATTATTGATGGAGACTGATCCAAAATACATAAATATTTAAAAAACCTGCGGCCCAGTGGTGCTGAGAGCTAAGGTGTTGAATGCCTTACTTAGACCATGCTGATGACCCATGTTTGAGAATGAGCATGGACCATCAGAGGTTGGCAGGTGGGCATGGAGCTGCCTTCTGGCAGCTGTCCTCTCGGGACTGTAGGTGGCATCCTCGGCTCTTGACTGCCCCATGGTGGAGGCCAGGAAGCAGCACAGGCCTGAGGGAGTGCCAGGCACTAGACCGACAGGTGGGCTGATGGGGCAGTCACTGGGGCTATAGTATGCATGTGTGCCTCACGTGCATGCATCTCTACTCCTGAGGCCCTGGAGTAAAATGGGAGGACCTCAGAAAATGGAAAATCATGGAGCCAGCAGCAGGATGGCCTGACCCTTCCACAGGCTCCGCTCCCAGGCCGGGCTTAAGGTAAGCCCGTAATTCCAGGATGTCGGGGCTGGGGGCCGGTTGGACTGATGGGGGCAGCTGGTGCAGAGATAAATAATCACACACAAAAAACTGACCTGAATGTGCCCATTTCCAGGGCAGCTGTGCATGAGACACTGTTCACAGGAAAATATATCTCATGAGTATAGGAAAGGAGTGTCCTATTGGTCAGAGTGCCCTCTCAATCTATAATAACTACAACAGTGAATCCAGATCTAAACAGCAACATCCATAAAATGAGTTGGGAAAATCATGCCTTTTGATTAGCTGAGGGGCTAGTACCCATGCATTTATCTAAGCACAACCAATGGCTAAAAAGGACTGCTGCCAGCCTTGTCCCAGTGCCCAACAAATCAATGTGCCAGCCATAGAATGTTGATTTTGAAATGTCTTGCATCCTCCTCCCCAACAAACATTCACATTAACTTGTCAGCCATATGTTCACTGCATCCTCAAGTTGCCAGGTCTTTATCTTTTGCTGCTTATTTCTCTTTTGTTTCCTGTGATAAACAATGGAGAAACAATTCCTGGTGAGGGACTCCATTGTTAGGAGGGTAGAATTGGGAGGGGGCACTGTGGAGCCCAGCAAGATGGTGCTGTTTTGATTATCCTGCTCAGCTTGGGTCAATGAATTTGCTTGAAAAACATTTTAAGTAGAGATACTGTAATTGTTTAAAGGAGATAAGGAACTGTTGTGAAAAGCCTTCTGCTTAATATGGAAACTCATGCAAAGATCAGCATTCTGGAGTGGAGCAAAAAGTGAAAATGCTCAATCAGCTGCTGTGACTTGCTCAACGCAAGGCAGGCTGGAAGAGATCATGGAAGAACAGCTGAGGAGACCCTCCAGGCTATTGGGGCAAAGCTTTCAAAGTTAATTAAATCGGTAACTGTTCTTTGGACAAATTTGACAGCCTAACTTCCAGGGTCACTACACTGGAAGTGACAATGGAGGGAAGACAAACGACAACCCTAGATGCTGCCAAGAGAGTAGATGCAGCCACGGAGTGGTGTCATCCCTGATAAAACAGAGTGGGCACTGGAAAGCCTGCATTGAAACTCTAGAAAACCTAATCAGAGCCCTGAACATCAGAATTTTGGGCATGCCAGAGGACAGTGAAGGGGACAGTCTTATATTGTTTCTACTGGACTGGTTTACTCAGCAGATAGGGGTGAAGTACAGCCAAAAGTCCAGTTGTTTCAGAGGACCTATAGAGTCTCGCCATGTGGGCGATCGGAAGAGCAAGATCTCCCCGGACCATCATTTTGGTCACCGACAGAGCTGGGACTAGGGACTACTTCTTGGCACTGGCCAGACATAAAGGACCCTCCTTCAAGATGGTCAATGAGTCAGCCTTTTTCCAGATATCAGTTATGCTACCGCTAGAAGCGCGACGATTTGATGGAGTTAGCGATGTTGCAAGAGGCCCTCGATTTCTCACGGGATGATTTTCCCAATGCAACTTCAATCGCATATCGCAGGAAGGTTTATTTATTCTCTGACCCAGCTGAGGCCTTGAAGTGGGGCCATAAGAATGCTGTCCCACCAGCACGCCAGTCCAATATGGAACACCAGTCCTCAGACGATGAAGAATCCTGAACCCTTAATCGCTTTAACAACGACTGGTGGATTAAGCCACAGCAGGTATCTTTTGCAGCCTGTAGCTAATTCTATGTAAGTATTCTGTTCTTATCAGATGGTAATTTCACCTGCAAGCTCACCGCCTCATGTTGAGGGATTAAGATGTGTTTGGGACATTTTTTCATTTCCACTTTTACTAGATTGACTTTGGACTGATCCTCTAATAAATATTAGAGACTGTACCTTTCCCAGAATGATAAATAAGAGACCAGATGTCAATGTATTTATTGTTTTTTTCCTTTATTAATCTGTTTTGGCAGGTTATAAATGTTTGTCGACTAAGCACCTAGATATCTACATTCTAGTACATCAAAAATGGTTTGCACATTATTTGTGCTCTTACTAGCGATTGCATGGCATCCAGTACCATATTATATGGTGAAGGATTTTGGACAATACTTTTATGCTTAATGAGATAATTTCCATGCTGCTCATGGCTTCATTACAGCAATGGCATTATACTGCTCTGGAGTTCCCAGAGAAAATAATTTATTTTACTCTGTGATTCCTCCAGATGATGCATCTTTAAAGCACTAGATGGTTAATATTGATCTTACTAAGAGGAGTGGCACCCTTTATGGATATAAACAATAATGTATGATATATCTGTGCTTGGTAACAAGCTGTATGTTTGCAGAAGACACCAGGAGAAAGGATTGCTGTGTGACTGGACTTCTCTGCTGGGACTAAAGAAGTAGAACTATTGTACTTTGGAACTTTAATTTAGGGTAAAAAACTAGCAAACAAAACAAAAAAAAGTGTGTGTTTGTCTGAGTTAACTGAACTGAATGGTTATCTGAGCAGTTATCTAGGTGTAAATCTCAGGTGACTGAAAGGACTTGATAGCTGTGAGGTTTAAATTACCTGTAGAAAGATCTAGTTAGTAGGGGGTAGAATCAGCTAGAAGGAGCTACATTTAAAGACTGCCTTAGAAAGATTTTGCTAGTAGCTTGGCAGAAGACACCAGAAGAAAGGACTGCTGTGTGACTGGACTTCTCTACTGGGACTATAGACATAGACAGGATAGAGGCAGTCCAGAGGAGGGCAACTAAAATGGTGCAGGGTCTGCAAGAGAAGCCGTATATGAGGAGAGACTAAAGGAGCTTAATATGTACACCCTTGAGGAAAGAAGGAGGGGGGGACATGATAGAAACTTTTAAGTACCTCAGTGGAATCAACAAAGTCCAAAAGGGTAGCATCTTTCAGAAAAACAGTTGTGCAAGAACAAGGGGACACAATTTAGAGATGGGGCGCAGTTCAGGGCAATGTGAGGAAGTATTATTTCACAGAGAGGGTAGTGGATGAATGGAACAGCCTTCCTGAGGAGGTTGTGGGGTCTAAAACATGGGATAATTCAAGAATGCATGGGACAGACATAAGGCAATTCTTGTGGGGGTAGGAAGAAATAGGCTGTTGGTTAACTAGGATCTGCGGCCTGCCTGTAGGTAGGGAAATGGGCAGACTAGATGGGCCAAGCGGTCCTTATCTGCTGTCAAAGTCTATGTTTCTATGTTTCTATAAAACAAAGTTTAAAAAAAAAGAACTGGGAAGAGAGGAAGAGGGAGGTAGGTGCCTGCCTGGCACCATGGCTTGGAGGGACAGGGAGCGAATCCTCAGGATCGCAGGAGCAGCTGCACAGGGAGGGAGCTGGATGTCATTGTCCACCTAGGAACAAATGACCTGGTGGGGAAAGGATCAGAGCAGTGCAGAAGGAGTTTGTAGAGTTGTGGAGGGGCCTAGACAAGAAGACTACCATAACCTTCTCGGAGGTGCTGCCTGTCTATGGTATCAGTGAGGCTAGGTGCTCTGCACCATGGTATTCAATCAGTGGTTGATAAACTGGTGCAAAGCTCAGATTTTGACTTCATTGGGGACTGGAGGTCCACCTGGAGGGATGCAGGCCTATACTGGTGCGATGGTCCGCATCTGTCCAGGAGGGAACCAGGATCCTAAGTGATAGGTTCAAATGCTTCACTGGCAACTATTTAAACTAGCCAAGGGGAGGTACTGAAAGGAGAGAGGAAATCTACTCCCCCAAGAAAATCAGGGTAGTAAGTGAGGTAAACACCAAGACAGAGACGTCAATAGGAGCAGGGCAGGGTAAATGGAGAAAAAGACAAAGTCAGTAAGGACAGGGATGGGGCAAAAAGGGTAAGGCCATCAAAAATGGAGGGTAATGAGTACCAATGCCCGTAGTCTAGGTAACAAGCTCCTGAACTGGTGGCCTTGATGGAAGAGGGATGCCTGGACATCGTGGCAGTCACAGAAACATGGTACACAGAGAACAATGACTGGGATGTCAACATACCAGTGTACAATCTACAGGAGGGACAGGGAGGGTAGAAGAGGAGGAGGAGTAGCCTCATGTAAGGGAAGGGATCAAAGCAATGGAACTAAAGGGTAAACAGGGGGGAGAGGAGGCACTGGGGGTCACCCTGGAGACTAGAAATGGCACCAAAATCTGCACAGGGTTGTATACAGACCCCTGTCTTGGGAGGAAATGGACAAGGAAATGATAGAAGGCATCCCTAGGATGGCAGAGAAAGGAGATATTGCTGATGGGGACCTGAATATGCCAGATGTTAACTGGAGCACCTTTATTGCAGCCACATCCAAGAGCAGGGCCATTCTCAATGCCCTACAGGGGGCATGTCTCAGACAGCTAGTATTGGAACCCTCGGGAGGGATCAATCTTAGACCTGGTACTCTCAAATGGGGATGGAGAGAGGATCTCAGATCTAGAAGTGGGTAGCCATCTGGGAACAAGTGACCACCAAACAGTGTGTGGTTCAGGATAAACTCATCTGTAGAGTCAAGCCATAGAAAAGTGTAGGTACTGAACTTCAGGAGGGCTGATTTTGTCAAAATAGGAGAGTGCCTCAGAAAGCACTAGCAAACAGGCAAGAAGGAGGGTGAAGCACAATGTGGAAACATCAAAACTGCCATCACAGAGGCAACAAGCCTTTGTGTGAAGCAAATAAACAAATCAAAATGAAAGAAAAAAACACTATGGTTCTCAAAAGAGGTGGCAGGAAGGTTAGGAGAAAAGATAACATTCAGGAAGTATAAGGAAACACAGAAGGACCAGGACGAGAACTATACCAGTTAAAGCAGAAGGACGTGGGAAGGCAGTCAGAGCAAAGACCCAAACCAAGGAGAAGATAGCAATTCAGTTAAGAAGGGGATAAACCTTTCATAGGTACATTAGAGAGTGAAGAAAGACAAAGGGAAGGATACTGAGGCTGAATAAAGAGGAGGGAGGGTGGTGGGCAGAGAGGGACAGTGAAAAAGCAGGGATACTGAATAAAATACTTCTGCTCAATATTCACAAAGGAAAAGGAGGGTACCACAATCCAGTCAATAGAAGCACTCTAGATAGGGGGTCGATATCAGTCCTTTCACAGAAGAAAGGGTTCTGAAAGAACTCCTAAAATTGAATATGGATGAAGCAATGGGGCCTGATGGGATTCACCCCAGAATTCTAAAAGAACTAAGGGAGGACTAGTAAAACCTTTCACTACTGTTTTAACAAATCATGGAGGATGGGCGGTACCTGAGGACTGGAGGAGGGTGAATGTGATTCCCCTACACAAAAGTGGAAGCAAGACAGAGGCAGGAAACTACAGACCTTTCAGTTTGACCTCAGTGGTGAGGAAATGATGGAATCACTTCTGAAGGAAAGAACTGTTAAGTACCTAGAGGCCAGTGGGGCACAGAACCCAAGGCAGCATGGATTCACAGCGGAAAGTCATGTCAGATGAATCTAATCAATTTCTTTGACTGGGTGACCAAAGTAGTAGACCAGGAGGGCCGTGGACATGGCCTACCTAGATTTTAGCAAGACATTTGACACAGTCCCACACAAAGATTAATAAACCAATTAGCTAGCCTGGGGTGGGTCCCAGGGTGCTAGCCTGGGTAAAACATTGGCTGGACAACAGGACACAGAGGTAATAGTAAACGAGTCCATAGTGAAGAAAGGGAGGTTACTAGTGGGGTACAGCGGGTTCAGTACTGGGTCCGGTCCTTTTTAATGTCTTTATAAGTGACATTGCAGAGGGACTGGAAGGAAAAGTATGTCTCTTTGCAGATGACACAAAGATCTGCAACAGGGTTGATACACAAGATGGGGTGGAAAGGATGAGAAAGGACTTGGCAAGGTTGGAGGAATGGTCAAATGTATGGCAGCTAGATTCAATGCAAAGAAGTGCAAGTAATGCACCTGGGAAACAAAACCCAGGGAAGAGTACACAATGGGGTGAGATACTGACAACAACAGAAATGGAAAGATACCTGGGGGTAGTTATATCAGATGAACTAAAGGTGGGCAAGCAATGTGAGAAGGCAGTAAGGAGGGCTGGGGGGATAGTGGGATGCATAGGGAGAGGCATTACCAGCAGAAAACAGGAAGCTGTTATCCTCTGTACAGACAGTTGGTGAGACCCCATCTGAAGTATCATGTAGTTCTGGAGACCCCATCTCTGCAAAGACATAGACAGGATGGAGGCTGTCCAGAGGAGGGCAACCAAAATGGTGCAGGGTCTACACCAGAAGACATATGAAGAGAGACTAAAGGAGCTTAATATGTATACTCTCGAGGAAAGGAGGATGAGGGGACATGATAGAAACTTTCAAGTACCTCAAGGGAATCAGCAAAGTCCAAGAGAGTAGCATCATCGGAAAAGAGATTTGCTAGAACAAGGGGCACAATTTGAAGATAGAGGGGACAGCTCAGAGGTAATGAGAGGAAGTATTTTTCACAGTGGATGCATGGAACAGCCTTCCGGAGGAGGTCGTGGAGTCAAAACAGTGGAGGAATTCAAGAATGCATGGGACAGACATAAGGCAATTCTAGTGGTGGGGGTAGGAGGAAGTAGGCTGTTGGTTAACTAGGATCTGAAGCTTATCCATTAGGTGAGGAACTGGGCAGACTAGGTGGGTCGAGCAGTCCTATCTGCCATCAAATTCTATGTTTCTGTTTATATAAAGCTTTTCTGCCCTGGGCTCAACAGCCATCAGCCCCAACCCACCTCTGATCAACACAAACTTCCATGTACTTCCAGCATGAGTCTTCCACAGATCCCCGGGGAGCAGGAAGGGAGGTCAGTCCTCCCTCACCTGGTACTTGCATGCAGATTATAGGGCTTGGATGGCCATGTGAACTGGAAAATGAGCCATGTTTCATCACGTGCCAGCTCTAGTTTCCATTTTGTTCTAACACCTATTTCCCTGAGGCTGGGTACAGCCCCAGCAATGGGCTCACATGCTACTGACATGCTCCTGTAGAGAAGCAAGCTCCCCAGGCCACCACAGAGGTCACCAGAGGGATGGATCCCAATGCTTACCTCCCAACCTGGGAGCGCTGCTGTACTGCAGCATCTTTGCAGCCCTCGGACCAACCTAACCCAGCTCTTAAGTTCTTTCTAAAACCCAGATTGTGCTACCTGCTGGACTATTGGACACCTGCTGATTCTTCTTCTTGTTTACTTTGTTTTCTTCAATTATCACTCCAATTCCTCCAAAAGTACTGTACCTTGCCCATAATGTCACTTAGTCGCCACATTGTACCATTCCTACTCTGACACTTGCGCAGTAAACTGTACCCTACCTGCTCTCTCCTTCACAAATTTACGTACTACAGCCCAACTGCTGTTTCGGTCATCTATGCTTCAACATGCTCACTAAGACAAACACCACTTTGTGGATAAAACATTTTTTAAACCAACACAAGGCAGACATTTCTTAAGTGACTGCAACTCCCAGAAGTGCTCATATGTGCTTGTGGGTAGAGGGTAGCACTTGCTCAAGTGTAGTATGTGACAATGGCAACCAAAACAGAGACAAACAATAGTGTCCCTAGTGCCACCCAGGTATGGAGGAATTATTTGAGATTCATTTACAGTTTCATATAATTTTTTTGTATGTTAAGCTATTGTATTGTAAAACAAATTGATAGAAAATCCATGTTCTACATGAAATAAAAACTTGTGTGTTGGTTGTGCTGATAACTGCATGTCAGAGGCTGAAGGCACTTGTTCATTACTACACCCTAGATATGTGTTTATCACAGCACAACCAACACCCTGTTGTGTCTCATTCCTTTCATATTACATGGTTGACCATATTACCCACTAATTTCCAGTTGCAAAGAAATCTCATCACCAACTCGATGACATTACTGCAGTGGGTAATGGATAACTGCCATATCAATTAACACACCGTTGTTTGCTGAACTGACATCACTTAAGTGTGAATAATTTTGTGTTAATAGAAATATCAACCTCTGATACCCACTGCAATGTCACACACTCTATCTGGCTGCAAAACCAAAATTACAGGAACCTGCTTACAACGTACAGCAACACTGCCCAACATGACAGTTAAACTAAATAAAAAGGCAGTCTTCCAAAACTAATATGCAAGAGTGTTGGGGATATGCATGACACAGCACCAGGTATGCATGAGAGGCATGTACCTGGCCCACAAAGCTCCGCACCTGCAGACAGGTGTACAGTATGCACTACCATGTGCCTCCACAGGGTGCCTGTTCATGGCCCTGCCCTTGGCGTGCTGCTGCTGTGTGTGTGTGTGTGTGTGTGCATGCTCTTGTGCTCTTCAAGGAAGCTGTAGTAATAGTTCTCCAATGGGGCTTGGAAGCAAGTGGGGTGCTATGGGACTGAGTTTGTGAGAGACAGTAGGAAGGAAGGAAGGAAGGAAGGTTACCCAGTAAGCCAATTTTTGGTTCCTCCATTTGTCATGGTGTTTAATCACCTGATTATTCTGTACCGTTTTTGCACTTTGTAATTTGTCATTGCAACCATATTTTATGACTTGTTGTAATTTTGTTACACTGTACTCCCAACCCCAACCGCACCTGGAAATGAACCTTGACTCAGTGTGCCTTTCCCAATTATCAATTTAAATGAACCTCGACTCATTGTGCTTTTCCCAGTTATTCATTTTCAAATAAATAAGGAAGGAAGGTCTATGCAAACTGCTTTAGCACCATGAATTAAATGTAGAAGTTCACATAAAAGTGGGCACTGTATTTTCAACAGGAGTGCATTCCCTTTCCTTCCTGGATATTTTCTTTGTGTTGTTTGTGTTTATACTGTAAGGGTAGAGGTGCTTGTAGGGAGTACTGTATGTGTGTGCTTGTGCAGTACATTCAGAGCTCCAGCTTGAGCCCTTTCATTTCTCCTTGTTCATCATGCTCCTGACCTCAATTGTAGTACTTCAAAAGTCTGCTGTCCACAGCTGCAGTCATTTACAGGTGCTCCAAAATATTGCCAACATCAAGCTTTGTATAAATCAGGACTTTAATTAATTGCAAAATTTGTTTATTCAGAACAGGCTCATACTAAATGTAGCAAAAAAATCCATGCTTTTGAATCCACAACCAGAGTAAATCCCCTTGCTGGTGCCTATGACTTGCACATACTAGATGATACAAAATTGGAAAGTGTCAGCGGTTTTAGATATCTATGGACCGGCCGGCCCAGTGGCATTGAGGGTTGAGGTGTTGTGTCCTCACCTCCCCCACCCCGTGACCAGAGATCAGGAATAAGCTTGTGTTCCTGGGGATGGAATTGAGTGTTCATCAGACAGATCACTTTTTAATTTTTATTTTATGAACAGTAGCAGCAGCAAAACATTCTGGACTTGTGTGCAAGCACTTCTCATTTCTGGGCATCAGGAGAATTTTATGGGACAAGATGACAATGAACTTTTGTTTCTCACCCCTTTATGTACTATGGTGTGACAGCATGATGTAGAAGCCTGACACATTTTTTTAACGCACACAATATTTTGGGTAGAAGTTATATCACTTGTGATTTTGCCACACTTCACAACTGAGTAGCACAACAACAGTGTTGGGGCACTCAGCAACACACAGCACAGTACCATGTAGTGGTAACTGTAGCCCACGGTCAGATTTATTCTGGTAGTTGAGAAGAATTAAGGAAAGAGATAGGAAGACAGAAACATAAAAATTAGACAAGACATATACAGTAGGTAGGAATTTAGATTTAGGAAATGTAACTTTTTAAGACAGTAGAAAAGGAACAATAAAGTGAAGCAATACACACATATTAAGACAGAAATTTGTTTGCTGTTTTTAAACTTTTTTTTTCTTTTGGGGTAACAAAGGACTACAAAACTTGGGAACACTAAGGAAAAGAAAAGGACAAATTAAGTTGGCATTTTTATACTGTTTTTGGTATTTTTGTTTTAGGGGAACACAGGAGTATAAAACTTGGAAAGAAAGACTATAAGAGAATAGGACAGACAAATGGGAACATAAAAAGATAGAATAAATTAAAAACAGATCAATTCACACAGCCCCACCCCACTTCTGGTGGAGCTCCTCCATCACTGCCAGCAGCTTCTCTTGGCTACCAAGAATAACTTTAATTCGCTGGACCTCAGCAAGCAGACGGCTGAGGCCAGCCACTTCTGCTGCTGCTGCTGTTGGTGGTGGTACCAGTGGTGCTGCTGCTTCAAGAGGGTGGTGAGGAAGAGGAAGTGGAACAAGGGCACCGATTCTTCTTAAACTCAACACATAACTACACTCCAAAGCTGATGGTGCTATGGCAAGTTTAACATTTTATTGTTTGCATTGCAAAATAACAACCAGTAGTGGATGGCAACTCTAATCAGAAGCCCCGATTCTTCTTCTATCCAGTGTCAACTCCACTATGGCATTTGCACACCAATGCCATACAAGAACATGGGTCAAGCTACAACCCACTGTGCACATGGATGGGCCACCATCCGCACCCCTATTTACTCCTATCCCTGAAATCTGGCGCCTCACTCCACCTGGCAGTGTAACAACAAGTGAGGTCCTCTGCCCCCCCATGTCAAGGTGGCTACCTTTCTTCCCAGTGGACCGCATGCTGCAAAGATTGCAAATGATCACCTCTGGTCACTTGGTCACTTGCAAATAAAGGACCACAGGTGATCACCTGGGTAGGGGAAGCATTGGCAGGATGCTGCTGCTGGACTGGCAGGCTCCTCTGCAGATAAGGAGGTTGCAATGGTGCTGCAAGCCACTTGGGGAGGCATATGGCATTCCTCCAGTGCTTCTTGATTCTCAGGCTGGCACTGCTTCTGCTCCTTTCACTCCGGGAGTGGTAGTGAGGGAGAACCTGTCCTCCTGCTGCTCAAGTGGTGGGGCTGTCACTGATGCTGCCTCTCTTGGAGCAGTAGGTATGGTTGGGGCTGGGGTGCTCCCCAAGGAACCATGCCCGATGCAGGCAGATGATCTCCAATCCACCATGGATCCAGACACTATGACAGCCAGGTGCAGACTCCACGCTCCATTGGGGAAAGGTGGAGCACTTTAATCAATAAACAAGCATTTGTCAATGCCGAATGTTTGCTTGCTGGCATTGGCATTGGTAGTGTAGGAGTTACAGAGCTGCATAATAGGAATGGCAGTGAAGTATTGAACTGAAACCAACCATCACCACCCTGGAAATAGTGACAGGCATTGAGGGTGTGCCTTTGGGTCATCAGGCATAACAACACGCCATTTCACCACACCCTACCTTGCAGACACCGACAAGTGTCACAGTGTGCCTTGGGGTCTTTGGCCCTTATGCGCAATTCCCATTCCATCAGGAAATATTGTGAGATGGGTGTGGTATAGGAGAATGGGGTGAACTTTGGGGCTGAAGAGTCCAAGGCACACCTCGATGCCTCTCAGTAGCTGCAGGGTGGGGGTGAAATGGTATGAGCATTGCAGGTGACAATCCCAAGTCACAGTCCTGATGCCTGTCATTCTCTACAGGGTGGGGTGCTATGGTGGAAACCCTAACACCTCAGGCATTCGTTGGTATCTTCCTCCCAAATTTCAACATGGGTTTTGTGACCCCACCATGAACAATGGCAATATCAGTTTGTTAGCCGAAGCTGCTTTTGCAAAGCGACTACGGCATTTGTCACCACAGGTGCAAAAACACATTCTGAACAGGATGTGAAAAATGACAAGCTGTACTGTTCATGGGGAGGTGTAAAAATGGCAATGTTGAAAATCTGCAGTGAAAATTTAAAAATGGTGAAGTCACAGATGCATAGAAACTGTGCAACGTGCACCCGTAATGTAATTAGTTTGGGAATTGTTTACAGCAGATTGTTAACACAGGCATTTTGGGACCTCGGTCATGAACAGTGTCACTGTGATTTTCTTTATCTGTCGAACAATGATTTCCCGACGCGACCACGCATTTCTGTGCTGAAAGTGTGAAAACACATTTTGGCCATGTTCTGAAAATGACAGCTGTACTGTTCATAAGGAAGTGTGGAAAATTCCACTGGTGAAAATCTGACTGAAAATATTACAAATTCATGAACTTATGAGGTGCGTGAAACTGTGCAATGCTCACTCATAACATAGGCATTTTAGGAATTTTTCACCAAATTTTCAAAATAGCCATTTTAAGACCTCTGCTCATAAACACTGTGATTTTCTTAGTGTGTCCCATACATTGATTTGCGACATCGACTGCACCATTGTGCACTACATGGGCGAAACATGTTATGGGCAAGATGTGAAAATGACAGCTGTACTGCTCATAAGGAGGTGTGGTAAAATGGCAATGTTGAAAATCTGGAGTGAAAATATAGAACATTTGTGAACTTATGAGCATGCATAGGATCAGTGCAACAAACACTCATAAAAGTCATTTTTGGGAATTTTTTCACCAAATTTTAACATAGCCATTTTAACACTTCTGCTCATGAACAGTGTGACTGTGATTTTCTTAATGTGTCCCATAAATTGAGTTCGCACACCGACTGCGCCATTGTGATCTACATGCGTGGAAACACATTTTGGGTGAGAAATGAGAAATGACAGCTGTACTGCTCATAAGGAGGTGTGGTAAAATGGCAATGTTGAAAATCTGGAGTGAAAATATTGAAAATTAGCAACTTACGAGCCGCAGTGAGGTACAGTGCAACGGATGCCTCGTAAAATAGTCACTTTGTGGAATTTCTTCAAATTTTCAACATAGGCTTTTGACAGTCCACCTTATGAACACTGGCACTGTCATTTAGTTAATCAGTCCCAAAAGGTGATTTTGCTCAGTGACTGTGAAATCACTCTCCAGGCCTGATTAACACCGTGATAGTGACAGAATTCATGAGGAGGGGTCCCAAAACCCCATGTTGAAAAATTTGGTGCCAAAATTAAAAAATGCCTGAGATATGCAGCAAAGTTGAAAAACCCTATTCATTACATTATACAGCTTTCGGCATTTCCTCAGGCTTTGAAGAGTGCAGTCGTTCCCGGTCCACTGAAGATCGTCGCCTTGAGAGCTCCAGAAGTAAGTATGGGGTGAGGTGGGGGTGTGGGGAGACAGGTGCACAGAGGGTGGGCGTGGAGGAGCAGGGAGACTGTGAGGGACTGTTTTTCTGTTTTCAGTTTTTTTTTTTAATTATGATGCAGGATGTTTGCCATGCTGGGTGGGCTCCCAGCATGGTGGCTAAAAGCTTTGGGGGCAGTGGAGCTGCGGGGATTGGGCACCCCGTCGGCCATTCAGACTGGTGCACACTGGGGTGGGCCTCAGCGTGGCAGTCAGTAATCTCTTTGGGGTGCTGTGGAACTGACTGGGGATTCACACCCAGTCAGCCAAACACATTGTTACCATGCTGGGTGGACTCCCAGCATGGCACCTGGAAGACTGTTTGGGGAGGGGGACAGCACTCGGTGAGCACTTCCTTTATCTGATCGTGCTCACTGAAGCGGCTCTGTCCCTTTCAACTGTAAGCCACTGCATTCTCGAAGTGCTGTCATAGACAGCTGCAGCATGCATTAGGCAACTGTGGCCGCCTGCAAACACACGGAGGGAATTGGAAGAGGGGTGCCACACCTCAGAAACTCGGATGATGGCACTATATTTCTTGTACATGCTGCAAGCAAACATAAAAAGGAGAGAGAGAGAGAGAGACAGAAGAAGTCAGGGAAATAAGACAGCACAAAATGATTAAAAACAAAGGTTAAGTTATCAAGAAAGGTTCAGAAACAAAAGTACCGTATAGCACAGAAAACAAAAAATATTTAGAAATAAGAGGTTTCTTAGAAGTTCTGTCAACTGTGTGGCATTCTCCTGGCTGCTTCTAGCTCAGCTCACACTGTCTCACTCACTACAACAGAGAAAGTGAAAGCAACACTTCCTGCCCTGGCATTACACCTTGTGACCTGCAGAAGCTCCCTATGTGACCACAACTTTTTTGTAAACTTTGCCTTTCTAATGCAAAGGCAAAGTTAAAATGGAAATTAAAAGTGAAGTTACTGTAGGAGAATTTCCCATTGAATGGGAAAAATTTGTGAGATTAATAAGGTGACAGTTTTCACAAATTTGCCTGATATTTGCCTGCAGACTAAAACTTTGCAACATCTCTAGCATTTTACCTATGAAATGACTGATAGCAAAAGACCCAACTCATGCAGGATGCTTGTATATATCGAGCATACATCTATGGTAATCCATATTGTGCTTTCCAGTCCTGCAAGTAGCACACTCACCTCTGAGGTGGGGAGATCAGAAGGCTGTGGGTTCTATCCCCACACCAGGCACTTAGGTTAATCCATACTGACAATATAGTGCAGCATGAGGGGGTGCTACACTCCTGAAGTGTCATCTTTCAGATGGGACATTAAACTGAGGTCCCATCTGCCTGTTCTGGTGGTAGTTCAGGTGGATGTTTAAGATCCCATGGCACTTGTTGAAAAGAGTAGGAAATTTTATATTGAAGGGCACAATACCAAATATACAGAAACAAAAACATTCTTTTTTTCATAAAGAAAAGAAATACAGATAATATGCAGAAAAAACAACAAACAAACAAACAAAAAAAAACGTAAAGGACATCATGGACTACCAGAAGAGAAACATCATGTATACAAAAAAGCACTGCACACACCTTAGTAGTCACATTTATCTTATCTATCAACAACAATCTGTACTTCCAAAAGTATTTCCTAGGCTCTTTCAGAAAATAGATTTGTGTGTCTAGCTCACAAGATTACTTAAATTTAATAAAAAAGGAGAGGTCTCTCCACCAAGATTTGACCATCTGTAAACCATAGTCTATAATCTCTTTATTATAAATATTTCTTGGAGCATTTTTAAAACAGAGTATGTCATTTGCTGCTGCTGAAGTACCCACTGTACCTTTGCATTCCATAGATATAATTTTAAAACAGAAAACACTACTGATAATGATCCCTTATGATAGCTGGTCAGTCTATTTGTAGTCACCTAGCATTAGGGTATCATAGGTATGGTTTTGTAACCATGGTAGTTTCCAGGCCTGGGCCAGAAAAACATAGATTGTGAGAAAAGGTACAGCAGAGAGCAAAATGCTCCATGGTTTCCTCTAAGGCTCTGCATCCCATATAGGGACATGATCATTCATCCATGGGCTTATTTCTGTGGTTTCTATGTATGTTTAATTTGCCATGTGCACTCACCAAAAGGGTTTCCCACATGTGATCTAGAATTCATTTTTCATTTAAAAGTGATAAGACTTGATCTAATTTCTCAGGTCTACAGTTTGGGAACTCTGGTTGTGTGTGGCTTACTCTATCAAAATATGTTGACACAGGTGTTTCCTAGATGAATTAAGTAGGTAAGATTTAAGGATATTCCATTTAAAATTTTCTGGGCTGTGGATTTCATAGCATCTGACAGACTAAAACTTTAGAAAATTTAGAAGGGGCCTCAATCCATTTTGATGGATATGTTTACCAATTATTCTTTAACCAATGGTAAATGAGGGAGTCTTCCTTTGCCATGGCATTTTGATGTAATGGACCTAAAATAGGGAGTGAAAGAAAACTACAGGATCTATGATCCAAGTCCCCTTGGTTACATGGTAGATATTTGAAACCTCTTAACAGAGTTAAGCCAGCTGCCCCACTGCATTTGAAAAAATAAACTATATAAACATGTTTCAAAAGTTGTTGGTATAGGAAATATGGTTCTCACGTTTATTAAACCTGGAATCAAAAATTGCTTTATGATATGAATCCTTTTTAATTTAGATAGCTTCACCCTTCCAAGATTTACTTTCACAAGAATTTAAGGCATTGTCCCAATTGATTGTAGCTAAATTCTGGTAGTCAAAAAATCTCTAAAATTTTAACCGGACCCAAGACCACTGGAAAATGTTCTATTACAGAAGGTAGAGAATTCAGAGGCCCTGGGAACTGCTTTATATTTCTTCCAGTTAAGCCAGGCCACCGTGACTTCTGAAAAAATGCCGTAATTCCATACAGGCTGCTTTTTATACTTCTGATATCTTTAAGGAATAAGCAGGTATCATCTGCATATGCCAAAACTTTTACCACATCTTCCTGGGTATTTCCTAAGAGTCCTAATATAGATGGATTTGCAATCACATTTTCCAAAAGAGGATTAAGATAAAAGATGTAAAGAAGGGGCATAAGGAGCAGCCCTGCCTAACCCCTACCAAACTTTTACACACGGGCCAATAACCCCTGAATATATGGACTGCAGTATGCTTGTTTACATAATATCTGAATTTTGGAAATAAAGGTGTGAGGGATACCATATGCTTGTAGTACTTTTATTTATTCATTTGTTAACTGGGTAAGGACACTGGGCCATTGGCCCTTTTTCAGGCCCGACCTGGAACACAGTAAAGACATAACAATATTTAACACTTAATTACAAAAATTACAGTACAATACATTACACAATTAACAATAAGTTACAAGAGACAATTGCATGAAACTTTAAACAAGAAGTTATGGGTTACCTGTCAAAAGCTTTGCTTTGATCCAGGATATGATCCACCTGTTAGCATTAATTTTCTGGTAGAACTCCCACAATTCCCACAAGATTATTAGAGGGTGATATATTGTCCTGTCCAGTAATCCACAAAATTGTGTTGGGTGAGTAATATTTGTTGCAATTTTCCATAACGAAGGTGAAGGATTTGACATAATAATTTGAAATCAGCATTAAGTAGGCTGATGGATTTCCAATTATGCAGATTGGTTTTGTCTCTAGACTTGCATAAATAAATCACTAAGCTCCAAGAGAAGGATTTTGGAATGGAATTATGGAAAAAGAAAAATTAAATACTTTTTCCAGAAACAGGGCTATCTCAGTAAGAAATTACTAAAGGGTAAACCATCTATACCCGTGCTGCCCCAACCTCCTGGATTGAATGACTTCAGCGATTTCCTGGGTTGTAACCTTATTTGTAAGGAAGGCAGAGTCTTCCTGAGATAGAATATGTTTAGACATTTTGGAAAGGAATTGTGATTGTTTTGTTCCTTATTGGACTCTTCTGGTATTGTGGCTTCCAGGGATTCTGAGACCACTCCATAATCTGCTCAATAGATGAAACTAATGAGCCATCATTCTGTTGTGACATGGATAAAGATAATACCTGATGTTATGCTTTACCGCACTATAGATCAAATAATGGGACTTTAAAATTCCAAAAGAGAGTTCTGCTCTAATGGAATGGCCCTTCATATTGAAGCTTCTGCATGTCAGCTTTTACTGTATTGATGTGACTGGAGTTAGTGATAATAGATGCTGTAGTTGATTACGTAAAGATAAGTATTTAAAATACTGCTTTCTAGACTTTTTCCAATGGTTTGAAAATATTTCTGAATGTCCTTTTTGTTTAATGCCTGAACTGGAGGTATTTTTCCCTATGTCTGTTGAACAATTAGTTTGCCTATGTGATGCTGCAGAAACTGTGTCTGGTTTAGATTCAGGGAAGTATAATCTGCTGCTTATGATTTTCTATGGTCCGAGTGTCTGCTGAGGTTGGTTGGACAGTATGCTGGATATCAGTAATGAGTGTGTTTACTGCTGACCTTGGAACTTCATTGCTTCAGTAGCCATTGGAGGGTGCCACTCTGGAGTTGCTGAAGATTGTAGAACACATCTATGTCCCATGTGGGGTCTTGTATCCGATGACCTCCTCCATCCTGTATCCAGCCTACACAATTGAGGGCATATTCTGACCATGGAGCATCTGTCTCTTGTTTGAAATCCCAAACGCATTTATAATAGCTGTGGCCACAGATTCTGGTGGTGAAAACTGGTTTCAATTCCAGGAGCAGAATTCTGCTCACTTGGGGTTTCAGACACACTATCTGCTGTGATATGTCTATGTGCTAGTACCACACCATCCCACTTTCTGCATGTATCTTCTGTTTTTCATTTTGCCCTGGACCTTCTTCAGCCAAGAGTTTCAACAGAGCAGTTTTTTTCTGCCATATCTGTATCCAGTATAGTCACTGACTGAACAGCTGAAGAAAATTCTACTGTCTCTTGGGCCAGTTTAATGTTACTTGCTGCAGGGTGAAGTCTTAGGTGAGGGCTATGCTCCCTGTAACTGCCATTCCGACTTGTTCCCCAATGTAATAGTTTCAGAGGTTTTAGCACAGTGAGCTCCTGTGTTCCTGACTCTGTATATGACTGCAAGAACGGTCAGCTGTGGGGACAGGTGGCACCCTGTCCCTTATCTCATTAGAAGATGAACTGTACACTTCCAATTTTCCTTGCCCTTTGCAGGTTAACAGATGTGGTTGTGTTGTTAGAAGCAGCCATAACAGTAGTGCTGGTTATCAAAGCAGCTGGCCATGACTTGTTTGTAAATGTTAGCCCCAGTAAACAAATTAAGAGCTGTTCACCTCCAGAAACAGTTTTTAGTTTATAGAAAAGAAAATACATTCACACTGTCTTGATTATTTGCTCAGTTTGATAAAGGTGGGCACCAGGCTTCAGCTGTATTGAACTTTTGTAATAATGCAAATAGTACATAAAAGATTAAATACCGTATCATCTTCCCCTTCCCTCTTCCTATCAGAAGTTGAAGTTTAAACTATTATACTGACAGCTGACCCTTTAGTTCTTTTCCTTCTTCCTTTTCGCTCTTTTAGTGTATGTCCATTTCATTTTCCATTTTTGTTAATTTTCTGTCTAGAAAATGATCTGGTTAGTCTGTCCAATCAGAGAACTTTAGAGTGAGGGTTTGGTGTCCCCATGGTTTTTAAACAATGAATGGAGGAATGGTTATTTGTTATTCTTTAAGTGGGTCTTGTTGCCATCAGCTCTTGTTACACGTGTCTTTGATAGATGAATTAATGTTCATGTGGCTTAACCTTTAGATTTAATTAAAGTGGCCCTGAAATTGAATCAGACAGATATTTTTGATTGAGACATAGGAAATATAGAGTGTATAGTTGCACATTATTTGTTATAAAAACTAGTGTGTTATATATATATATTTATATACATAGATAGATAGATAGATAGATAGATAGATAACCCCTTTGTGTATTGGTTACAGGATCTATACATGTTGAAGTTATTTAAAATATGAAATTTTCATGTTTAATCTAGACAGATTGGAGACTATTAAAAGAAAAATAACTTACTTTTACTAACTGGAGGGACCTGTTGTAAAGGAGTTAAAATATATATGGGGATAAATATAAACTGTATTTCAATATACTCTAGAATGTGTGTATGAATTCAATTAGAAACTATTGTCTATTGTTGACAGGAATAAGCCACTAATATATGGTTTTCACTGCTGTTCAATTTATATATATTAATACTGGGCCTATCCATTACGATAAGTATTCTTTTAAGTTAAATTTATAGCACTTTGTTGTATAGCACTTAATAGTTAGTAATACAGAATTGGCCACTGTGCCTTTAAATTGGTGCTGATTTGGGATTGGCTGGGTATTGTTTTAAACCATAATGTCTCCTTGACCAGTATCCCTTGAGAAAGCCTTGCAGCGAAACCTGGTTGGACATTCTGTTTACAAGTTTGCATGGCTATGGTCATGTTGTATGCTATGGTATTTAATCTTTTATGCACTGTTTGCATTATTAAAAAGTTTATTACAGCTGAAGCCTGGTGCCCTCGTTTTTGCTCGCTACTGTCACAAATTTTGTATGGGGAGCACAGGTATTAGAAAGTGGAGTGATTCTTTTGGCTGTTCAGTTTGATAAGTGACAGAAGAAGTTGGTACCTGTATAATAGTGCTTTGTTGTCCAGATGTAGTATTGGTAACCAGGGTGTACTGCCAGGACTGGTCTCGTTGTCAGCTAGGCCTTCAATGGGGTGCAATCGGTTTGATAGGTCTTTCAGCTTTAGCAATGCTTGTTGCAACTTAGATTGTTTCATCTGGTGCTGTGTTTCTGACTCCTTTATAAGTTTTTGAAGTTCTGCCTCAGTTTTTCCCATAAGAATTCCACCATCCATATCCTCCTTAGAATCCCAAAAATTATCTGGTCTGTTAGAGTCAGCTCCATGTGAAGCTGAGCATCCATAGGATCTGCTGCATCAAAAATATTTTGGTCTCATTAGCCACAGAGGCCGGAGTAGAGACCAGAACCCCAGCCTCCTCCACACCATCTTAGCTGGATCCCCAGCAGAATTGGACTCCTCCATTCTGCTCACAGGAAGTCAAACCCCTGCTGGCAGAGTAGGGAATTTTATTAAACAGAACTGCACAATTTCATACGTGATTGTATACAAGTAATAAAATTCTAAACACTCATATGTGAAGCCTAAAACAATCATGTTATACATCCATTCTTAAACATAAACCCATATATAATGTCTATTCCCAAATATTTGGCCAGTTATACATATCCATTAATAATCATATAAATTCTTACCACATAGTCCTTTTTGTTCACCTACTTAGACACCCTTTTTATTATTTTCATACAAACCAAATATCACTGCCTTCTATATTGTGGGCTAAGACATCCCCACTTTAACCTTAGTATCCCACCATTGCAAATTCTCCTTGCCAAACAATATTGTAGGTATACAAATTATAGACATACCCTTAAGACTTTCTCAGTCTTTGTACAGTAAGGAAGAAACTGCTATAATTTTTACCCTGACTAAACCTTTACCCCAATTCCTTAATTACGCTACAATATAGGAACTGTTGTCCAAATTCTCCTTCTATATAACATTTTTTCCTACCTATTAGTAGGTGCTAAAAACTAGGTGACTATTTTACTCCAATACCTCACCACACATTCATGATTTGCTGTGGAAGAGGACCTTTTCCTTCTGCCATACGGCTTTTATTTCCTTTACATTCCAATCGATAGCCCGTTGTTGTGTCATGCTTTTCTGCTTGAACACATAATGGCATCTATTCTGCCATATTACTCATTTAATAACTGTGAAGATTACTCTAAGGGTGCCTTTATGAAACCCTGACCATTCCCTCCCATATTGACGGAACACTAACTCTTCATATGTTAAGTTTTTAAATGGGGGTATGTCCGACAGAGCTGCTAGGTTTTCCCAAAATCTAGTCCATAAATGGACATTCAAAATAAATATGAGACATAGTCTTTAAATATGAGGACGTAAAACACGTGTATGTGTCTGCTGTTCTTAGCCTGTGCTGATTGCACTATGAGGCCTTCCGGCACCATGCAATTCTGCTTAAAGTTGAGCCAGTCCAAATTCTCTCATGGGGATTTGCATATGTTTCCATGATGCTTTGCATTATTGGGGCATGTGCAATGTGTTTTCTTTAAAATTTGGCTGTAAGGCCAATATCCTCTGGGATAACCTGTGCTTCAGAGCATTTGCTCTTTTTTTTTTTTTTTTTTTTTTGTAGTTATAGTCTCTAACATATTCTCACAACCTTGTCTTATACATATTCTTTCAGATATTTCTTTATGATGCTGATTACCCTTCACATTTAAACAGCTATGGCAACTTAGCATAGGGTATCCTATATTTTAGGAGGACCCTTGCCTCCATTAACTGTGCCGTACCTCTTCAACTCATATCCCTTCTGGTAGACTGAAGTTTGTTGTACCTAATATTTCAGTAAATAAAACTTTCTCATATATTTCTTTCCTACCCATGTGTCTCATCTCATTTTGAGTCCCTTTCCAACTCTATTTTCCAAAATATCTCTAATAGATATGTTGCCAAGCCTTGAGAGATACCCCTAGAGGTCCCCAATGTAATGTTTCCCATTTCTGCAAAACAATAGACTGTTTTCTTCAAACATGGAGACCCAAGGCAATTGTTTCCCTAGTAGAATAGGTGAAAAAGTTTTGTATACAAAATGTATAAACAAGACTAGTACAGGGTTGAGCATATTCAAACCCCTGCTTAACAGGCCAATAAGTAACCACTTTTTCCTATTGGATTTAATCTGCTTCCCATAATAAAATAAATGCAATGTTATACATTTTAACTTCCAGCTTCACTGGCAGAAAGAAACTATCACTTAATAATATAAATAATTGCAGAATAAACATTTTAAACGCATACACACTCTTTTTTTTTTTTTTTTTTTTTTGGTAATGGGGAAAGATTTCTACCACTCAGTTTTTCTTCTGCTTTAGCTATGTCTTTTCCCAGTTCAAAGTTTTACACCAAATTGTATTCCTAGGATTCTAATTGGTGGAACTGCAACTGAAATGCCAGAGATATGAACTCTGGAGATGTCTGCCCATGTATAATTATACCTCCCTTTTTTATTAATTTTGATCCAGATATTTCTGAAAATCCTTGTACAGTTTCTAGGGCTCTCTCACTTGATGATACATCTGCTACCATTATGGTGATGTTATCCGCATAAGCTAATGCTACAGGAAATTTCAACTTTCTTGGCCCCATAATATGCATAATGCCTGCTGCAGCATTTAAAGAGCAGGTACCTACTGTCAGGTACCAGCCCCCCAAACACATATAATAGTGGACCTGCTCCACTGTTGACCCGATATTAAAAATTCCATACACTTCCCTTCGGATAAAAAGTTATAGCATCCCAAATTTGCACCCCATAAAAACAGAGCCCGTCTGACATGCCCACAGGCAGGTACCCAACCACCTTTTGTGATGTCAGGAAATGTATACTGAGGGTGCATGTCATTAACCTGTATGTATGTGCTATATCTATGCTCTTAGTACTATTTAGAGGTGCCATGTAGAAAAATCAAAGCAGCAGCTGGAGTAACAGTCCCTGTTTACTGGAGTGGTCACTTTCATTTTTCCAAGTGGCAACTCTAAATAGTACTATAAATCATTGAAAAATGGTGCCAATACAGGTCTATGGAGCACACACACAGCCTTCATTTTCTGACATCACAAAAGGGAGCTGGGGTACCTGCCTGGGGCATGTCAGGCATGGCTCTGTTTTAAGAGGTGCAAATTTGGGGTACTATAACTTTTCACCCAGAGGGAAGTGCATGGAATTTTTCATACCCTTCAACAGTGGAGCAGGTCCGCTATTATATATGTTTGAGGGGCTGGGTACCTGACAGTGGGTACCGCTCTCTTAATCTTTGCAGTAAGGGGTCAATAGCAAACACATAAAGGATGGGTCTCAGGAGCATTCCTGTTTTACCCTTGCCAGATTTGTATATGCTTCCCTACCTCCCATTTACCACTGGCCTAGTAAAGGCATTTGTATACAAAATTTGAATCCATTGAATAAAGGTTTCTGGAATTCCATATTTTCTCAGAACTTCAAAAGATATTCATGCAGAACCACATCAAATGCTTTAGATTGCTCTATTGATATTAAATAACCTGTTGTGACTGAGCACTCAGATACTTCCCTTATACATTTAAGATTGTCAATCATTGATCTCTGCAGGACAGTGCATGCCTGAGCTAGAGATATTACATGCTGTGCAATCCTTGCCAATCTGCTGCATAAAATTTTACATAGCAGTTTCCAGTCCACATTTATTAAGCTAATGGACCTCCAGTTTTCCAACATTAACCTATCCCCTTTTTATAAAGAAACACCAGAAGGCTATCTGCCAGTGATGCTAGAAGTGAAACTATCCCATCCAAGATATCATTAAAGACACATACCAAACTATCTAGAAGCTTGTCTATTGCCTTTTATAGAATTCCCGATAGCCCATCAGGGCCATGGGAAACTCCATTTTCAGTGACATGACTACTGACTGTAGCTCTGGTAGAGTAGGAATTTTATTAAAGGAAAATATCATTCAAGCAATATCAGGAGTAACAATAAATTAATACAGAAATTCCAAACATTTCTAGAAAAATTCAAAAGAATAGCTAACAATATTGTCTCATCATACCATAAAGAAAGCAAAAAGGGAACAAAAGAATAGTTAATAAGGTTTAGCTTCAAACATTATCCCATTCTGGTTCCAAAGGACCTTTACAGTGAAACCAAGTTCCAGGGTCTGAATATGCCATTACATATGGGCTCAGCAAGAAGTCCTGGCTACATACTGTTTTTCACTTTCAGGTCACTGGAAAGTCAGAATCAGTGATCCAGTACGTATTTCTCCAGTTTGCCCTTATAATATTGTGTGGGAAGCATTTTTACATCTTTAAAATATACCATTAAGTTCGCTCTGAATCTTCTGAATCAATTCTAAATGCTCTATCTGCTTCTGCTGTAAAGTAAATAATGGCCTAGCGTTCCAAATGAACCATTTAATAACTAGTAGTACAACATGCAGTGTACTCTTATTCAGTCTAAGGCTGCATCTCCATAATGGCCTACATTAAGGCTTCATAAGTCATGGAAAGAAACCATGGTGCATTCCATTCTGTGGAGAGCACTATCCAAACCCTCTGTATGTAGGAACATGTGAAAAACAAGTGTGTTGTTGTTTCCAGTGTTGCAATACATTGTGGCCTACTACAGTAACATTCTTTGCAACTGCTTATGCATGTGATTTGATTTCACATTGATTTAAGCAATAAGACTGCAACATGGTGTGTGTTATCGTTAATAATAACATCACTCTTGGGGTGGGTTGAAACACGAGGTGAAGCATTGCTTCCACTACCCCAGGAGTGATGATGTTACACAATAACACACACCCTGTTGTGCCTTATTGCTATTATACAATGGTTCTGTTATACAAAATAAAAAATGTAAAAATGTTTTTAGTAGATTTTAGTGAGTTTCTTGGAGAAGAGGGAAAAAGCTCTATGAATACAGCAAGCAAAGCTAATGCTAATCAATGACAGTGATGTTTTACTGTAATATCATCACTGTCTCAGGCACACACTGATCCATCAGAATCTAGGATTCTTTCTTGCATTGTATAATTTATCATAACAACTGAGCCAATGTAGGTCATGCATTTTCAGTGGGATTCTGGGTTCTTTATCTAGATTTTCTAAGGAGGAAACATACTGTGGAGGACACTTTGGGAATGTAACAGCTTCTTGAAAAAAATTCACTTGAACCTCTTTATAAACATCCTTCCTCATCTTTGTGATAACCTGTGAACTGGTCATTTGCCAGTGCTTTAGTTTCAAAACACCTCTCTAAGATAGTCTGAAACAGCCGTCGATTTTTAAGAATTCTTACGCCCATTATTCCATTGGGACAACCATGGTGAGCAAGTTAACAATAAGAAGGGGACCCATTCTTGCACTGCAAAAACTGATAGAGGTTTAATATCTGTCTGCAGAAAATGCTAAAATAGAATGTGATAGGGTTGATCATTCCTAGTCCTCCTTGTTTGATCTCTAAGAAGGTCAGGTTTCTTTATGGGTTAAGCCTGCTCCCCAAATGGCCTGGAAAAACACTTAATAAAGTAGTTTCTAACCATTTTGTTAATGGGTAAATATGGCTAATATATAAAAATTGGTAATAAAAACATTTTAACTAGAGAAACTCTTTTCTGTTTATAGTGCTGCCACTTGTTCCAACCTGGTACTAACTGTTGTCCTTGAGTCAATTTGGGTTCCCAGTTGGCTTTATCATCATGTTCTGTACCATAGGATATACCTAAGACTTGAATTGGGTTTTGTGTCACTGGTATACCCAAGATATCCTGAATGCTTGAATCAGCTTCTCCCAGTTGCTTGCTACACTATTAACAATATTAAGCAAAACCCTGCATATGTGCTGTATCAATTACATATCTGAATTGCAATTACTGCAGATCTTAGGTTTTTAATTAATATGCACAAGTTATCTGCATAGGCTATTGCCACAAACCTAAGGGTGCTGTTCAAGATGGAAATATGTTGGAGCTCTGCGGAATCATTGTAAAGAGAAGAAGGCTTAGAGGCAGCCTTGTCTCACACCTTTTCAGGAGGTGTACATAGGCCCTTTCCACCCTTGCACAATAGGAATCACTATTGCAGTTTATATAAACTTTGGATCCAGGCTATAAATGTGGTGGGTATCCGATATTGCTTTAATACTGCCCAAAGAAATGTATGGCAAGCTGAATTGAATGCCTTTGTTGTGTCTAGGGAAAGCACTACCCTGGTATATTGTCTCTGGCTGTGTTCAAACAGTTCTCTTAAAAGAATCAGATGATCCGTGATTTTTCTGCCTGACACTGAGCATATCTGGGCTGGGAAATCAAATAGCCAGCTGTTATTAGTAATCTAAGGTTCAGGATTTTGGCAAGTATCTGAAAGTCAGTGTTCAATAAAGTTAGGGCTCTCCAATTCTGGATATTACTTTTATCACCGCTTTGAATATATATACTATCTGCCCTGTGGTCAGCTTCAATGATGGACTTTGGTCATTTAATATGCAAGTAAATACTGTACCTGTGCTAGTTCCTCTAGGAATTTATTCCTATATATTTATATACCTCATTCATCAGGCCATCGCTTCCAGTGATTTATTACTTATTAAGGTGCTCAAAGCATGTGCCACCTCTATCGGTTTTATGGGTTGTATAAGGAGGTTCTGCGTACTCTGCTGAGCAGACAGGGTTATCCAAATCCTGGAGCAAGGTCTCATAATCTAAACTATTGGAACTGTCAGCAGCAAACAATTGCTGCATGTGATGGAACACTATTTTTTATGCCCAAGATGTCCTCACTGGAGGATATTGTTCTCATCCCTTAATCCTGTCATTTGTTTTGTTTTACATTATTATGACAAGTTTCATATGGACAGGTATATTCTTTTTTCCTTGCTTCATAAATCTTTGCTGATTTTGCAAGTTCTGGGCTTGTGTTTGGTAAAATCTACCATTAATTTCTTTAGGTTGTGTATTTGTTCCTGAAAATTCTGGCCTGTCATATATGACAAGGAGAGTAACTCTTGAAGTTGCATTCTATTCTAAAGACAGTGATGATATTCAGTATGTCTTCTGTTTTAGAAAATATTTTAGAAATATTATCAAGTTCTGCTATAGTGTCCCTCCCACCACAAGGGGCCCCTCATACATGCAGTAAACTGACTTCCTGGCTTCCACAAAATAATCAATTCCTTGTTTTACTTCAGAATTTTCAAACAGGGAAGAATTAAATTTCCAGGTTCCAGGGCCATAATTGGTATGTCCTGTATTGCCTATGACTATTTTCAGTAATTTATGATCTGAGAATTTTGATACTAAAATATTTGCTGCCTGGGTTTGTACAGAAGAAGAAATAAAAAAAATAATCTATTCTAGTTGCTAATGCTTCTTTATGGAAAGTAGGTACAGGTCTCCCACTTAATATTGACGTGTGTCTTTTAACTCCATAGCATGTGTTATATTTTTAAGACAAGCCATGTCACAGTAGATTTTCCTTGTCTTTGCATTTTTCCGCCTGTTAGGAGATGCTGCAATTAAAATCACCTCCCATACCACAGTCTAGGTGAGTGCAAATACAGTTGTATAAACGAAATAACTCTGTTCGTTCTGCTTTTGTTTGAGCAGCATAAATATTAATGATGTGAAACAACACATTTTGGAGTTTAAGTTTGACCAAAAGGGCTTTACCTGGGAACAGGTCAAGAATCTTAACCAACTGGAAATTAACTCCTAAAATTAAGATCAGCAACTCCAGAGCAGGAATCAGTACCAATCAATCAATAGGATGGTCCCAAGGCACTATAATTTGATTGCTGCTTTGATATCCTGCAATGTATGGAGTCTTGTATCCTGCAAAAGAAAAATTCCTGGCCCTTGAAACTTGAGGAATGTAAATACTGCCTGCCTTTTACTATGGTTTTAATACTGTTAGCATTTAGGGTGGGGTATTCAGAAGGGTTGGACCTGGTGCAGAACCCAGTTGCACCATGCTAACCCACTGATGCACCCCGGTGCAATAATCAAAGGGAAAGTGTGTGGTATCAAATCCCAATGCACCGGGGCATCGGTAATGTATGTGGTAAGTGTGGGGGCATGCCCATGCATACTCTGCACATCCCAATATTCAGCCCAGGATGTGCTTAGCAGATGCAGGCACAACCCGCACCTGCGCCTATACACAGTTGAGCCAAAAAACAGGAGCAACAGCGGCCACCCATATGTGAGCCGCCATATTGAGGCTGCAACACGGCAGCTGCCAGGCTGTGAGTGGCCACTTGAGCTCTTGTGGCACTGTCCATCATGGTAGCACCTCCCCATGCCCAATCGTGGGTATATGTTTTGAATTAAATATGTCATTATCCCTGGTGGTCCAGTGGACTCTCTTCCAGCCCGATCACGGGCATAAGTATAAATAAACATCCAATATCCCTGGTGGTCCAGTGGACCCTTCCAGCCCAGTCGTGGGCATATGTAGTAACTACAACAAAACCATCCCTGGTGGTCCAGCGGTCTACCCTCCCCACCGCCCACTGGGCCCCACCACCCGCTCCCCATCAGCGGTGGGTGGCATCTCCCTGCCCATAAGCAGCTCGACCGCCGCCCGACTGACTGCGTCACAGTATGGCACAACAAGCCCATTGGTCCACAGCATGGGCCAATGATTGTGCAGACCGCACTATACCACACAGTCCAGATATGTGAATGGATTCATTGCAACATCTCCATAAGGCCTGGTAAAACTCTATCAAGTGCTGAAGGCATTCATGTCATGAGAAAGGCCTAAGCAGTGCACCGCATGGAGTGGTAATCATTTTTGTAGATTTTACTTTACCACAACAACAATAATAGAACAGTGGTTCCTTTTCTTTCATCTGTGACATAAATGATTATTGAAATTTAAAATAACAAACACAGAAGTATAAACATTAGCGATACTTGTAAAGTTCAACAGCGTTCTTCAGTACCAGTGGACTGACAAGTGGTTGATGATGGGAGAAAGAACTGAGACATGATGGCACCAGCCAACAAAAGTTTCTGGATGTTCTTGATGCCGACAACCTACAGTTCCATGATGTGCACAGTGGAGTGTCAATACTGTTTTCTCACTGGTCACACCAGGTTCCCTGCCTAGCCTATATATACTCACATACATACTGTGTTGCATTTTCTAAACCTAAACCAAAATGTTTCATACCAGGCCATTATATAAATGCAATCACATTCCTGCTGCATTTTCTGTGCTACATCTTGCAACAAATACACACTGTCATGTCTCATTGTCCTTTATATAGTCCTATGCTTGTTTGTGCCATATAGTAATCTTGTTTCCACGTTCTTGTATAACATTTTGTTTTTCTTTCTCTGATATACTGTACCAATGTAAACTGCACCATTTGTAATTTGTAATGTTCCTTCAGTCTGCTTGTACCAATGTAATTTGTACTTGATACCATTATTGTACTGTTGCATCTAGTATCTATTTATATCCTCCCCCACCCCACATACACACTACGAGGTTCTGACATGCCTTCATTATTCCATAAAGGTAAGTTTGTCACTTTGATAAAACTCTGAAACACATATTTTGCTACAATTTAGTTTAAATGTTTTATTTTGTTTGTACTTATCTGATTGCTATGTTAATGTGCAGGAACAATCCTGGTATACAGGAAATTATTTTTATTGTAGCTGTAGATTAGAGGTGAAACTAACCCAGGGTGGCCTCTCTTGATGCCGTTGTGTCTCCTATAAATCTAAATTCTAGTTTGGTTCTCTTCCCTGCCTTACATCACTTTTATCCTTTCCTTCAGTTTCCTCCTACCTCTATACAACAATTCTCCCCATTTCCTCACTTTTCCTTCTAGAAAACGTTCCTTTGGTTAATCTGCTTTCTCAGACCATTTTCCTAAACTTTGGTCCTCCTTCCTTGGCTATTCATTCTGCCTCTTCGGCTTTCTCTTTAACATCGCTTCTTCATGACTTTTCCTTTCCTGTTGCAACTGTCCATGACTTCGTTTCTCACCCTCCCCTCACTAGTTCTGTCCTGCAATTTGTTTCCTACATTACCTGTACAAAATGCATTATTACATTACATTTACATATCACATGTTCATTATTACCCTTCATATATGTTTTCTGATTTGTCTTCATTTTGTGATTATGCCCTTAATATATTATTGCTTAATATCATTTTGCACATCCCCTATCCTCAGGACATATGTGGAAACAAGCTGTTAGCAGCTGAGTATGTCTTTCCCAGTGAAACTTTTAAATAAATAATAATAATAAATAAATGACTGCAAAGATGTTAAAACACAAGGAGGGTTGCTCACAAAACAAAAACTCAATCTTTATAGTTTTCTTGATTCAGTTTGTAAGGATGTTGTAAACCCTTGTGTTTTGTCTGGTTCAATAGGATTCTTCAGATGATGTTGTATTTTCTGCAACTAAATATATACAAAGTTAATATTTTCATACTGTGCATGGGACCAAGATCACTGGCCCCTAAAATGTATGGGTCATAATGTGTTTTGACTGTTGATTTACCATATTTACCATGTTTATATGTTTATCTGTTGGCTGACCTCATTTCTGCATGTTTTTTGTATTGCAACCTCAGCCTCCATGGAAGGGAACTCACAGAAATAAAACCTTCTACTACGACTAGAGTTTCAATGCATCTACAGCGTAATTCTTTGCTGAAGTCATAAACCTTTATCTGTGATATCACAGTTTGTTGAAGTGGGCAGTATAATGATGCACAAACAAAGGATTGTAAATTCAGCAATGGACTAGGCAACATGAGCTGATTAAAGGAGAACTGCACTGAACCAATAAGTCATTTTTCCCAGTAGAAGCTGTTTTTAAGAACTGGTTAAAATTCTGTTATTCGCCCATCTATACAGGCCTTTAGTAACCTCAGTGGGCTTCTGCTTTAGACTCTGGTGTAAGCATCATTTCAGAAATGTATGATGTCCCTATGTTCCTCTCAGCCAAGAGCTCTATAGTAGAACATGTATGCATTGTACTAACAATAGAGGAGTAGAACAGGGATATAAACTACATTGTATGGTTCTAAAATGGTTCTCAACAGCAGCATGTTAATCCAAAACACCCACTAGGATAACTAAAAAGACTGGATAGGTAGAGCAATAACAGAATTTGAACCAGAATTTTAAAACAGCTTATAATGGAAACATGAGATAAAGCTGCAGGGAAGTTCTCCTTAAGTCTAGGGACCAGGGTCCTCCTGCTTCCATATAAACAAACCTAGTTATGAAGAATAAAAGGAATGGAAATACTGAAAACCTGTAAAATAGAAGCTGAATTTTGTCTAAATATTGAATTTTTCAGAGCTTTCCTGTAAGTGGGAAAACATTTTCAGCAAATTTCCATAAATAAAAAGGAGTAAAAAATCAAGTCAATGTAAGTGTGATACTTTTAAATACATAAGCCAGTAAAATAGTTTAGCTAGCCCATTCCAGTGAAACTCTAGTCAACAAACGTGTCTCACATGAATCTTATTTCCCTGGCCCTTTAAAGAATGTGTTTGGTGAAAGTGGCCATTGACTGTAAAATGGTTACTTTTACCGATCCATTAAATCAATCCTATTTAATGGTGCATACCTTAGGCTGACAAACAAACAATTTGTCTGAGAAATATGATCACAATTTATTGCTCTTCTGCCTGTTAAGTTGCATTTTTTGAAACCCTAGTAGTTGCAGAAAAGATGGATGTGGCCACAAGCAGAGCCATCAGAATGTGTAACATAATAGGGAGCAATATAAGATGAGGGCACCCAGACTAAATCTCCTTCTCAAAGCCAAAATGTCAAAAGGCTCACTTAACCTTGTTTTAACAAGTTAAGATCCTTGATGTATAAGTATGTTATAAATGTACCAGAACATCACCCTATAAGATTAGATCTGTCAAAACTGGGCCCTTCAAAATACATTCACGTGAATATTCTAACATATGCAGTTTTCTGTACACTTTATCTCTTCTGCTTCCAAATCAATTTTTCACATTTTGCATTTTATTTTACCTATGAACTTGTTTTTATCTACAAATTGCCTGCACATTGTGTATCATGCATAGTTGGTTACAATGGGTGTTATACTTGTTTATGTCTGCTGTTTGCTTCTGCTGCCATTTGTCACGTCTCTTGCTAAAAAAAGTTTGAAGGGAACAGTCAGCATAAAGGGCCCCAAACTCAAGCATGGGACTGGTCTGTATGTGTAGTTTGCATACAAATACATTTGGTTTACTTACTGTTTACTGTAGTATAGTGGATTGTGTCAGACTAATTTTTACTTAGTTCTGGAGCTGACTTCTGATGATTACAAATCCCACAATCTCATGCATACGACATCTAAGTAGTCAGCAGCAGTGGAGATTCCATACTCTGCAGTGATGTTATTAATTTATTTGTAACCGCGTGTGGTGCACTGATCTAGAGAACTGTTTTCAGGCATAAGCCGCCCATGAAGATGGCACAAAACATGATACTAAGGAAATAGGTACAACAGGGAAAGTGACAGTGAGTAGTCACAATACATAAGGATACATTACAATATGATACAAGTAGACAGATTTGTGCAAAACTGGGTTTAAAGTGATCCCAGTACAAATCAATTACAGTGCACAAAGGTTCAGTGGCAGTGAGTGCCTACATATTTCAATGCATTAACAACAATTTCCAGAGGAAAGATATCAAAAGCAACAATTTCCAGAGTTGATTGAGGATTTATCCCTGGGACAGGGTCTGTCAGTCAACCAGGGGGCATTTACAGGTGATAGTAGCAATATGGGAAGTCTTGCTGTGGGATATAAATAGGAGGTGTGAGCCCAGAGTTCATAGGGAAGCAGAGAGGCTGTTCCACAGATTTGGGGCAGTCAAAGATAAGGCCTTCTGGCCCATACACATCGTGACTTGTGGGCATTCTAACATTAAGCTAGAGGAGGTCCAGAGGCCCCAATGGCAGGGTTTTGGCCTGAGTAGTGGGAGAGGAGAAACAGGTTTTTCTCTGATGGCTTGATCAACTATGCAGCCTAGGATGTAGTTCCTGCTGGCCTGAAGGGCAGCCATCCTAGGGCCTGATAGAGAGAGAAGTGATGCATGAAGCAAGATGCCATCAAGGCAAACCTACAGATGCTGTTGCAGGTTTCGTTTAGTCTGGACAGTTCTGAGGATGAGGTTTGCAAGAAGATGGGAGTGCAGTAGTAAGCATGGGGAGTAAGGTTCCCTGGGTTATGGTGAGTCTGACATCTGATGACTCCGTATGATCAGAGAAAACTCAGTGCAGGTCCGGGGTGACTGCCATATTTGAAGGAAGTAACTAACTGAAGGGTGAGCTGTTAGAAATGGGTAGCTAAGGGAGGTAGTATCCCAGCGGTAACAGCCTATATGGCAGGACTTTTCCAAAATCTGACACCTTGCTATGGGCTGAGGTCTGCTGACCAGGCACCCATCTTCATCCCCAGACACAATACCACTAAAGGTGCTAGTGCTTTGTCTGCCATGCCTCCAAATACTGAAATTCCTTCCACTAGCTTTGCACTAATCACTATCTCATGCATCTTTTAAAAAGGGCTAAGAAATTATCTTGATACTTCCCACAAGTGCTCCTGCTTCCAACCTCCTAGCTCATTTCCTTCCCAGCCTCTTCTCTCCTTTGATATTTATTGATCTGCCCTTCTATACGCTTATGCCCTTCTCCTTACCTATTTGTCCCACCTCCCACCTTACTTCACTCTCATCCTCTTTTCTTGGCTCTTACTTTATCACCTACTAGTGTCCCTCCCTAGTTCTATATCCATTCCTTATTAGCACTCAACATTTTCAATCTGTCATGTTTTTCTTCCTCAAAGCAAATTGTGATGTAGTTTTTGGTTTTGTACTGTTCCTGTTTTATTTTTATTTATTTATTTTTTCTCTACACTGGTATTGCAGCCCTCCTTGTTCTGTAGATACATTTGCAAATTGCTCTGTATACTATTGTCAACTATTTTTGTACTTGTATTGAAATGTTTCCTGTATTGTTGCACTGCACCATCCCAGGTCATGCCTGAAAATAGTCATTACTATGGCTAGTGCACCTACCTGGTAAACAAAAACTAAATAAATAAATATGGGTGAAGTATTATTTTGGCGGCTCAATATGGGCGACTCAATAATACTGCTCCCATGTAGATCGAGTGGAGAAAAGAGCACTGAATGGGTATAGCGAGTGTAGCGCCTGAGAGATATGCTACACTAGAGAAAGGGATTAAAATTGATTTGGCCGAGCCCTGCTGAGCTGGCCATGTGGTGTAATGGCTTGAGCCACTATCCCTGGAACCTGTGGTGCTGGGTTCAGATCCTTTCCAGGTAAAATTTTGCTTCCAGGGGAGTTCTATTTTTCTAAGTCCGTCCTCCTGGAGTTAAGAATCAAAAACAAAAGAAGCATTGTATTTTCCAGAGGACTGTCGTTGTTTGCAGTGGTCTCTATGTTCAAGTCACCCTTGACACGGGCGATTTTAGCGTCCCTTTAGAGCAGCATGATAAAGGAATTGCCTTTATCACATAAATCCTCCCAAGCTGACCTAGCTAGTGTGGGTTTTGATCAGAACAGCATGGCCTTCCTGGCCTTTACTTGGAGCCTGTTTGTAAGGAGCCTCTGCTGGCTGGCACCAAAGTCATCCATGAGTGTAGATAAAAGTTCTACCGAGGTCTTAGCACTTTGGTATAGAACATGATCTTCAAGTACAGTAGCAAATTGCACGTGATGCTATCCTTTGAAGGAGCTGACAAACAAGGAAGGCAGGATTGGTCCGAGAATAGATCCTTGGGGGACCCCAGTACTGACCTCCCAGGTGCTAATCTTCAATCAGATGTTTTCTGTGTCTGCTTTTCTCAAGGCACTAAGTGCAGTCCTCTGTGACTGTACTTAGCCTAGGGAGGACAGGGGACCTGCAAACAAAAATCAGAGCTTATACAAACTCTAACATACACTGCTGCCTACTGCTCTGAAGTCAGCTGCAGGAATTCTGGATTCATAGTAACAAAAGATAGCCTAGAACTCAAGCAAAATTGGTCTGATGCAACTACTGTACTGAACAATTAGTAAACCAAAATGTTTTTGCACATGAAGTGTATATTGGGATCAGACCCACATTTGAGCATGTGGCCCTTGGTGCTAACTGTTCCACTTTAATACTGAATGGGACCTCCAGTAAAATGGTAAATAAATGAAGCATACAACAGCTTATGTCAGTATATTCTGTATTAAAGCAACTCTCCAATGAAGGAGGCATATCGAGAGATCCTAAACCAGCCGCCTTTGATTAAAGCAGCTCTATAATGAAGGGGCATATTGAGATTGCATCCTAAACCAGCCCCTTTATTTCTAGTGCACCTTGTAAATTGCAAGACTTGTTCTCATTTTATGATAATTAATTTGCATAGTTTAGATTTCAAAATATATAATTGGTGTGGGGTGCAGACCATTGGCCCAGCAGTGTCCTGACAACTTCAGCACACTCCTAATACAGTAGCTTAAGTGGTCCTGATATTGTGGGGCCAGTGTTCAGCTTCCTCCTTCTTGAACATGATTTCAAATTTAAATTTAACACCTTAAACACTATTGCAAAATGCTTAAAACTGCACAATTCACAAGCTGACAACAAGGGAAACTTTATTGCAGTGTGATATCAATTGGCCCATTTGGGCCCCTTTTGTTGCGCTGTTGCTTTTAATCAGGTGCATCAGCAAAGTGGGTAAAATTATACTGATGACAGCAGTGCAAAGAAACATGGGAAGAATGTAATACCTTACACGCTTTATTTTAAAGAACTAATGCCACGAGCATAGCTATGAGAAACATAATATTTGGACAAAATGTAACATAGAATTGAAATATGTTCAGTCTTAATGATCTTGTTCTTAAGTATTTAAGACATTGTCATGCAAGTTGGGCCTTTGAACTTCAGACTTGTTTACACTTGCTGTTCATTCTCAACCTGAAATCATGGGACCCCATATTCAGAAGGACAGTGCAGCACTAACAGGCATAGCATCAGGCTAACTGGACTTGTTGCATCCAAACAGGGCAGGGGCCATGTTCAAATGGGCCCACTGTGTTGCCTACAGTGGACAGCACAGATAGTTAATGCAAATAAGAGTGTCCTCTTGAATACAAGGTTCAGTGCATATTCAGAGGGTTCTGTAAGTGCTAATGGGTTGCTGAGGTAGTGCTAATTAAAGCTGACAGAACCTACTCTTATCAGTGTGCCCAGTGGTGTGTGACCCCCTGCTTCCTTCCACCCTGATTACACAGTTCAAGATACCCTTAGGCATATCTGGTGGCCCAGCTGGCCCTCCCAATTGATCCCCGAGTAAAGGTGCACAATAATGCATATACCAACCCAAGTGGACTAGTGGTACTCTCTCCTTACCCACTGTCCGGAGACATATAGCCCCACCCTGGCCCATCTACTCAACATCCAGGTCTCCCACACTCCATCATCCCTATCTATTCACATATCCAATGAGAGCAGAGCCACTGAAGGGTGCTAGAGTGTGACCAGCACAGACCCTGCTTTGTCCATTTCATCCAAACATAATCTGAATGACAGGAAGTCAGCAGACATGTACTATAGAAACAGCTGTTTCTATAATATGTGTGCTAACTACCCATCAAGCAGACAGTGGATGACTGAGGTGATAAGTGGAGGGTCTCTGCTGGTCCCCACCTAGGACCTGTCAAAAGTTCTGCACTACAACTGATGGATGAGTTAGGACAGATATGGGTGGGATCTAGGTGTTATGGGCCAAGGTTAGGGTGGTACATATGTTTTGACAACGATTAGATTGGGTGTACAAGTCCACCAGGGATGATATATGTATTAATGCACACCTTGCTCAGGGATTGGGCAGGTGATCACTGGAGTACCAAGTATGCCTAAAAGCATATTGAGCAGTGTAATTGGGTGGGAGAAGGAAGGCTACTGGACAACCAGATATGCATTAAAGCATGCTAAATAGTGTAATCAGCAATTGGGCAGGGAGGGTCCATTAGACTGCCAGAGAATGCATAGGTAGATAGGGCTCTGGTGGGGGGCAATGGCTGAGACCCTTCACAATGCCTCCACACATTTCTCTGCAAAGGTATTGCACAGAGCCATTAATGGTCATACAATGACATGCAAATGGCCCTCAGCACTGTGCATGCTATATGTGTCCATTAGCATACCTGCCACTGAATATGGCTCCCAGGAGTGATAATGCTATCTGGTTTATAACATGCTATCTCCATCACTGCTTGGAGTCTACTGCTTGCTGGGGCTGTGGTGAGATGGCACATATCACTATGTGTAGCACTATCACAGCCAGATATTCATACAGGCAGTGGGACTCGACAGGGTGTACTGCCCATATGAATATTGTTACCTGGCAGTGAAGTGCTATATTTATCATGATGCTGGGTTAGCACGGTGCAGACAGCCAGGACTGACTATGAGGGCAGTAATCTGCTGCCAAGGAAATGATTATGATGTTACAAGCACAGGATTAAACTTGAATATCCTTAGCATACATGAACAGGGGAATGAGGAAAAGCAACGTTTTGAAATATAAACTGATTCCTGCTTAAGTATTACATTTTCAAACATTTTCCCAGAGGCAAGAGCTGCTGTTTATCTGTATAAGATGAAGACTTATTCCAGTTTCATTCACTTGCATGACCTCTAGTTCCAAACATATTTAAGAATTGTTTTCACACTTCAAAGATCATGCAGCCCCTTCCCCAGGTCAGTATTGAGGTTCTTGTGTTGTTGTGAGTTATTTCTGAACATTTTTACAATTTTGTTATGTAGTTTTTGTTTGATTAGTATTTATTCACCTGCAGTATATGAGTTCAGAGCAGTCACCCTGTTCCTGTGCCTGTCAGTTAGCCTTATGGAGTGATGACGTGATTTTGGAACAGACTGCACATTCCAACCTGGTAGAGCCTGCCTGATTTATTAGGCATACTGTCATTAGCATGCAGCAATGTTGGGATGTTATCACTTATCATGCAGCCCAAGATGTATCTCAGTACTTTGCATAATTAATGTGACCATCAGCTTGTGCTGAATGTGAAACATTAGCTTTTTCCCTAGTTGCCTATCACTATGTCTGACTGTATTTCTCTGTGACAGCTCATTTTACTTATACTGTACATGTCGTGACTGTCTAGCATTGTGTAGCTGCAACAGTGACTCTGCAAAGGAGAGGTGACAGTTGCACTGTTTTTACAAGTGTAAATCAGTCTGGGAAAACTGTACACACGGAATAAGTTTTAATTGAATGATTGGCTGTCATGTCTTAAATGTGTACCCATTAAAACATCTTTTATACAGTGGGGATAGGATTTTGAGCAATCTGATTGATAGTTAGCTCATGCTAGAAGTGTCTAAGGCACAACTGAAAACTAGTCCCAGCAACCTGGACACAGTATTTGTTTTAAAGACCTTGGGCAAACTTCAGAATTTTCACAACTCAGAAGCCACTGTTTCCTCATTAGACACCCAGGGTGGATATTCAAACTGCACCCAAAATGTGTGCAATAGCAGGAGCAAGCACAAGTCCATTGCACACATGCACAATAGGTGTGATATTCAAATATGGAGCAAGCCAAATTGCGCAACCAGCCAACGCCTGAATATCGCACAACCTGTGCCATAGCAACCAGGAAGGGAAGGAGCAGATACCAGATGCGCTATACGCGAACAAGGGCAGCCTAGCTGAGCAGTCCAGAGGTGCCATAGCACAAGCAGGAGCCCCAGCAGCAGAGCAATGGAACTACACAACCAGGGAGGTAGGCAGGGCCCACCACCCATGCCACAGATGGGCACAAGAACACACTGCAGAAAGTACAGTTCACGTAAGAACTACGATAACAGAAGATCTTGAAAGGAGCTCTTGCAGCAGGCTATCTCAGTGGGACTATGCCACAGGCACTAGGACCACACAGAAAACTTCTGCCTGCAAGCCAGCTGGGACCGCCCAACGCTGGCCCCTGCCCGACGCCGGTCAGGGTACAAGAGGGCGACCCAGCTCCACCCTCAGTTCTCCCGCCAGTTCCCAGCAGATGGCCTGACAAGAGAAGGAGATGAAGCCCATCCTAGAGGACAGAAGATAAGAAACCTGCACATTCCGAGGGGGAAGGTGGAGGAAATAGCGCTGATGCAAGAGCTCCTCTCGAAGATCTACTGTTACGGTAAGTTCTTACGTAACTGTACTATCTTACTCTCGAGATAGAGCTCTTGCAGCAGGCTATCACATTGGACTGAGTCCCAAGCAGTTCCCTAGCTAAGAGGCAGTCACCTCCTTGGAGGAGGAATATACTGACTTCAGAGACAGTCAGGACAACAGTCCTTGTAGAACCGCCAGGCCAAAGCCAGCACGGCGCCTGAGACGATATCCAAGCTGTAATGCTTGGACAAAGGTATGCACCGAATTCCAGGTCGCAGCCGCACAGATGTCTTGAATGGTGACATTCCGCTTCACGGCAAAAGAAGCTGAAACACCCTAGTGGAGTGGGACCTCACCGGACGCCGTGTAGGGGTTTGTGGTGATGTTCGTAACAGAATGACACGCAATGGACTATCCATTTGGAAATAGTCTGCTTGGACACCGCTGACCAAAGCGTGGTGGCACTAAGGCCACAAAGAGTTGTCTCGATTTACGTGTTGAACGCTCTGCTGAGGTAATACCTCAGGGACCTGTGGACATCCAATGTGTGGAGGAGAACCTCCCTCTATTGGAGGGAGAAGGAAAATAAACAGGAAGGTCAACCGACTGGTTGAGGGTCAATTCGGACCACTTTCGGAAGAAACCTAGGATTAGTTTGGAGGGAAACCTTTCCCTATGAAAACCAAATAGGGCTCTTTACACATCAGAGCCTGCAGCTCGGAAACTCTTCGAGCGGAAGTAACAGCAACCAAAAACAAACTTTCCAAGATAAATACCGCAGCTCGCACGCTGCGGGTTCAAAAGGGGAAGGGTAAGTTTCTCCAACACAAAAGGAGGTCCCAGGGTGGATAGGGTCTCTGATGGGAGGTCACATGTGGAGGACCCCCAAAGAAAGGTGCGGGCCACATCCAGCTGGGTTAAGGCTCTGTTGCCCACTAGAGCATGGTAGGCAGAGATCGTCAGAGGTGCACCTTGATGGAAGAATGGCTCAAGCCGTTTTCATCACAAGGAGAGAGGTATTGCAATGCAGAGTTCACAGAGCATGTGACTGGGTCTAAATGCTGAGGCAAGGCCCAAAGGCAAAAACACTTCCACTTCATGGCGTAAGCTGAGCGAGTAGAGGTTTGCATGCAGACGCCAAGACCTCAGCCACTGCTGGGGAAACCCCAGATCTAGCCACTGCTACGCCTGAAGGAGCCAAGCATGAAGGTGCAGGGATTGGACATCCAGGTGGACCAGAGAACCCTGGTCCTGGGACAGCAGTTGCGAGCACAGGGCAGCGGGAGTGGAGGTCTCCTGGGACAACCGCTGCAGAAGTGGAACCAAATTTGTCGGGACCAGTAGGGTGCCACAAGGATCATGCATGCCCCTTCTGCCTGCAACTTGAGCAGGACCTCTGATGAGAGGGAAGGGCAGAAAGGCATAAAGAAACCTCCCGCCCAACAAGGGACAACGCGCCTGGCCAGAAAACGCCAGGCGCTGGCTCTCATGAGCAAAAGCGTGGCAGCTATGCGCTGGTGATGCAAAGAGATCCAGCTCGGCAGGCCCCACCTGCCAAAGAGGTGATCTGCCATGGACTGCAGTAATTCTCACTCATGCGCCCTGGCCCATGACCTGAGATCATCGGCCATACCGCTGAGGGCTCCTGTAACGTGAACCGCTGATAGACAAATGCCCCATTCCAGAGCTCCAGTACCAGACTCTCATCGCCTCCCGCAAAGAGGATAGGAGTGAGTGCCTCCTTGCTTGTTGATATAGAAGATGACCACCATGTTGTCCGTCTGAATGAGAAGAGAGCCAGGAACCAGGTCCTTCTGAAATGCCTGAAGGCGTAGAGGATCGCTCGCATTTCCAGGACATTGATATGGATGGACCTTCCTCGTCGACCAAACCCCCTGTGTGCGGTGACCACCGAGATGAGCCCCCAACCCAGGTTTGAGGCATCCGTTGTTAGAGTCTGACCTGGAGGCTCTGGATGAAAGTGGCCCCTTGTCCAGATTGTTGGGGTCCATCCACCAAAGCAACGTTCTCTGGACAGGCTCCGAGATGAGGACTAATGCGCCCAGGTCATCGGAGTATTGATCCCACTGCACCCTGAGCATCCATTGTGGGATTCTCATGTGAGGCGGGCCAAGGATATTACTGGGATGGCTGCCGCCATGTGCCCCAGTAGACTGAGGAAGTTCTGAGCCAGAACTCGAGGTGCTATGGAAACTGCTCTGCCAAACTTTGCAGGCGAAGACCCCTGTCCTGAGGGAGAAAAGCTCTGCCTGGACGGAGTCCAGAGTCACTCCAATGAAGGCGAGGTTTTGGCTGGGCTCTGGGGACAACTTCTTAAGTTCAGGGTGATCTCCAGGTCTTGAAGAGAGTATAGGCATCTCCGAGAGCGCGAAGGCCATCCCTTGACGGGCTGTCAGCAGCCAGTCGTCGAGGTAAGGAAAGACATAATGGCCTGAGCGCCTGAGAGCCGCAGCCACCACTGCTAGGCACTTGGTAAAGACTCGCAGAATGGAAGATAGCCCGAACGGGAGCACCTGAATTGGTAATGCTCCCAGGAAGCAGAACCTCAGATACTTCCTGTGGGAGGAAAGACCCCGATATGCATGTACGCATCCTGCATGTCGAGAGAACAGAGCCAATCCCTTGTTGCAGCAGAGGGAGGAGACTTTGGAGAGTCACCATCCTGAACTTTTGTACTCTATAAAGAGATTTAAGGACGGAGGTCCAGAATGGGGTGAAGGTCCCCTGTCTTTTTGGGATTAGAAAGAAATGGGAATAAAACCCGTGATCCCACTGCTCCATGGGAATTTGCTCTATCGCCTCTTTGCAGGAGGGTCTGAATTCTCCTTCCAAAAGTGGAACGTGTGAAGGAGGATAATGGGAGTGCTTTGGTGGAGTACTGGGAGGAACTCCATGAACTCCAGCGCAGGTCCTTCCGAATGACATCCAAGACCCATTGATCTGTGGTAATAGAGCTCCACTCTTGAAGTGAAGGGAGAAGGCCCCTGACTGGCTCCCTGACATCCAAACCATGGAGGGGGGCAGAGTCGTCTGGGTGGAACCGGGGTGGGAGAGAGGCCTGGGAGGACTTGGGCCCATGGCCAGAGGGTCCACTCAGACTTCTGGTTTCCAGATCTCCGCAGAAGCTGCCTCTGTCCCTGCTGGGAACCACGGGCTGAAGTCAGACTGCCTGAGGACTTTGAAAAGCTGACGGCAACGGGCGCCGCTGGTCGCCATGGTACAACTGGCGGACCAACCAGATAGACTTGCCCGATTCCTGGAGACGTGAGATCAGATTCTCCATCTCCTGCCCAAATAAGACGGTACCCTGAAACGGCAGGTCTCGGATACCGACTGCAGATCCTGTGGAAGCCGAAGCCTCAACCAGGCATGGCGCCGGAGACAAACCCGGAAGCAGCAGCTCTGGCCGCCTTATCTGGGTAGTATCATAGGAGGCCCTCAAGATGTGAGTGCCAATGTCCCAGCCCGACTGCAAGAGGGCCAGGAGCTCCATCTTCTTCTCGGAGTCTGGCATGGCCTGTACCAGCTCAAGACCCCGCCTCCCACAATGCGTTCTGGAACTGTACCATGTGCGTGAGGAAGTTTAAGGATCTAATGGTGCAGGTGGAGGCAGAGTAAACCTTCTTGCCCACCTGATCCAAATAATGGGACTCTAAGTCGGAGGCTGAGAGCTGAGGTGACACGGCTGTCGAGACTTGTCATGAGCAGCCGTGATCACGGAGGAGTCCGCCTGAGGTGTTCAGCCAGAAAGGTTCTGCCCTCGGTGCCTTGTAAAGCCTGTCTGACTTCTTGGGGACCGTGGGGATGGAGGCTGGGTGCAGCCAGGTGGATCTAGTCAGGTCCTGAAAGGTATCCACTAGGAGAGGAATGACCAAAGACTTTGGCTCCTTCTGCCTCAGGTACTTGGCCAATCTCCGCGTTCCAGGTCCAGGTCTTCCGTATCCTACTGATTAGAATCCTGGATATGCCTCATGACGCCCAGAAATGTGGGATCGCCTGGAGGCAAGCGAGGCATGTCCTTCTCCTCAGGGAGCACTTAAGGCTGAGGAAGGAGGAGAGGATGAAGATGCAGAGGAGGACCGACTATCAGATTTAGAATGGTCTGGTTCTGCCTCATGGCCATGCTCTGCTGGACGCCGGACGCAGGGGACCGGACGACGGTCCGAAGACTGACGGAAATCCGAAGACCGACTGCGGTCCCTGGACCGACGATGGAGCGATGACAGACGCCGGTCAGGGACCGACATTGGGAACCATCCGCCAAGCCGGGTAGGGCCCGAGAATGAGACCATGACCGACGCCGGTCAGTGGGACCGAAGGAGCGGCGCCGGTGGTCCTGAGACCGAGCGTGGGAACAAGCCCTACAAGGGGTGAAAAATGGCACTGGGACCTCAATGGGAGGCCTCACCCTCCGACTGTGGTTCACCGGTGGGATCAGGTACGGTGTCTGGGCGCGACGGGTGGTACGTCTATGGACCTGCCCCACCAAAATGAAAAAGTTGTTTCAGCTCATCCTTGAGAATATTTCTGCCGCCCACTGCGGGAAGGAAGATTCAGGCTCGCGGGACATGAGGGCAAGCTATCCTGGAGGCCCAGGGGAGGAGGACTTGGGCGATGGGGACATCGGCAGAACAATGACTGACCCCGGTCCTTGGTTCTTCGACCGCATCGGTGCTGCGACCGGCGACGGGTGATGACAGGGGCGCTGGAGAATCCTTATGTCTGGAGGCGCACCTTCAGCAGAGCGGCACCGTGTCGACGGTAGGGTCAAGCAGCTACCGCCACAGACTTAGAGATGACCTGCCGAGCCACCTTTAGGCTTGGCCGCAGCTCCCCGGACGGGCTGGCTTTATCCTGGGAAGAGCGCCACGACTCATCCGAGCCCGGAGATGGGCCTTTCGGGAAAGTCGCCACCGCGATCGACCGAGACTGGGACCGTGCCGGACCGACTGCGTCCGTACTATAGTGCTTCTTCTCCTTCTTCTTCTCCTCGGAGGAGTGCAGGTCCATCTTCTTCTCCATAGGTAGGCCTTCAGGGCCTTCAGGCATCGGATGCGGTCCAGCTCATAAACGCTTGGCAGTCGGCACGGAAGCGTGTCGTCCGGTCCAAGCAGAAAACGCACTACTAGTGACCGCCTTTGGTGGAATTTGCCGGCCGTACTGCACTTATTTACGTGTTCGGGAGAGAGGGACACCTGGGAAGACATGGAATCTCGAGGACCGGATGCAACGCCAACGCCGGATCCGACTACAGGCAGCAGGACGAGAAAAGGCAAATGAAAAGCCGGAGAAACCGAGCAGCAAACGCAGATGTACAGGCCTCGATCACTGTGAAACAACAAAGAAAACAGAAAAACGTTGAAATCGAAGAAAGTATCTTGATTGATGACAATTTTCACTAGGGAATCACAAGCAGTAGCTCTTCAAGTTCAGCGGTGACGCGGGGAAAGAACTGAGGTGGAGCTGGGTCCGCCTCTCTAGTACCCTGACCACGTCGGGCGGGCGGCGTGGGGCGGTCCCCAGCTGGGATTGCTGGCAGAAGTTTTCCGTGGGTCCTAGTGCCTGCGGCATAGTCCCTAATTGTGATAGCCTGCTGCAAGAGCTCTATCTCAAGTAAGATCTGACAATGCACCCCACACCCCAAGCACAGCATAACTGGGGAGGGACGGAATATCCACCGCCCATGGGGACAAGCAACAAAGCACATAGCTGGGCCATGTTGCCCAGCACACCCACCGGCAAGCTGAGACTGATACACAAGGGGGTGGACCACCCGGTGTACAGCAGCCCCTCCCCTGTGCACAACACACCCTGCATTGGACCCCAAGACCCCCATGAGCAGTGACCATCACTGCAGGAATCCCATGCAACCCCCGTCACACTGCAACCCCGTGTACCACAGAACCATACAAGCCAGACCCACCATGAGCACCCAGCAGTGGGTGGCAGCACATGGCAATGCAACAACGGCAAACAGTGCCAACATGCATAACCCCCGAGGCACAGCCGAGACACCGAACATGTGTCACCACAAGTGGTACCCACACGGAAAGGGCATGCCCTGATACCACTGCCATTGACACAGCACCCTGCACAGTAGACAGGTGTCACAGCGACTCACCATGAGCCACAGCAGCCAGCACAGACACCCACAGTGGTGCATGGAAGCATGCATCGCACCAGATGCAACACAGTGCAGGGCAAACACACACCCATACCCTCGGGACACCAACACAGGGACGCGGTAGTGTGGCAACCCAGCCACCAGTGTGGGCACATGAAAACTGTGCACACACAGCCTGTAGTCCACCCATGGCACAGGGTGACACCCACCTGTGCATGTACTGTGGCCCTGCACGCCACCAGCATACACCTGGAGCACAAGTCACAGACAGTGCTGCACTGCCCCTGCAACACACACAAGACACAGCATGGAGGTGGGACAGCAACTGTGGAGGCCACAGTGTCACCCAAGGCAACATGCACCCCACGTGACAGGTGGCAACCCAGCATCGTGACAGTCACAGTGGATGACCTGCAGGACAGCACCCACTGACAAGGCAGCAGACCTGGCAGGCCGCAGACATGCAAGGGTGTCAGCTGCACAGGCCAAGGGTAGCTTGACAGGGGCACAAAGGACACAGAGCAGGCACTATGGAACACTGCACACAGCAATGCAATGCACAGGAACAACACACCACAGATACCGACTGAAAGCCACTCCCACACCAGAGACACCTCCCACACACACACACACACACACACACACACACACACACACACACACCCATGACTATACAACCCCAGATGCCATGCACACCACTGTAACTGAGCACCTATAGCCAGCTGCAAATCAGAGACCACCACAGTATTCATATCAAAATATCTGTATTACAAAAATAACAACAATAAGAAGAAGAACAACAACAAGAACTATTTACAAATTTACAAAACAGGGGTGGGGGTACGGTGCAAGGCAGGGGTGGGTAAGGGGCAGGGTGAACAACTGGGAGGGAAGGCAGGTGTGAGGGATAGGGTAAAGGGGGAGATGATGGGCAGCTACTGTCTGCCAGCCTGCTCCCTTGCTGCTGGTCCCGGGGCCTCCTTCTCCGTCAGCATACCATGCTGGTGTAGGTCCTGCAGGATGGCGAGTGAGTCCATTGCCACCTGCAACAGCTGCTGCATGGACCTCTCTATCCGTGCAGTATCCAGACACCTAGGACAAGGGATCAGTGTCAATGGGTGTGACTGTCCATATCCCTGAAGCCCACCCATCATGCATGGCATACAGCCAAGTGCCCGCCTCCTGTAGATGGACTGCACCCACCCACAGTGACCGTGGTGCACAAGACATGCCCAACCAGGCAGCAACAGCCATGTGTACCACTGCACACACACACACACACACACACACCACCCATGTCCAGCAAAGCACAACCAAGGCCGGACAGGAACGTGGCTATGGGGCAGGCAGTGCCACAGCCATGTGCCTGGTGCATGCATGGGACCACCATTGATGCACTCTCAGAGATGCAGTGCCACTGGACAGTGCTGACTGTCACATGTCGCTGCATGGCAGTGGTGTCCATGGATGGTGGCCATGCCCTGCCCCCCATCACACAGCATGCTATAGCAATCATGATGTCATGGCACTCACCCTCATCAGGCTGCTGCTGCTGTCATGGCTCACCACCACCACACTCGGCCACCACTGGCACCACTCCTGCACTTCAGCCCTGGCCCTCCTCCCTCCGCCACACCTGTGGGAAACAAAAGGTGAGAAACACATCAGTGTAATCTCAAAGCATATTCCCCTGCCCCAATGAGTGTGCCCGCCCACCCAGCCAGACCCATACATCACATGTCCTGTTAACACTGCCACAGCCAACCCTAGACCAACCTCCCCATGTGCTGGACACAATAGACAGTGTTACCCATATGGACCATACAGTGCATAGACGGATCACCCACCTGGCCGAGGCACATACCTCCTGGCACGTGACCAGATGTGCCAGTAGCGCCAGCCCTCCTCCACAGGTCCTCACACGGTGCCTGCACTGTTCCATGGACCTCCGCCGCCCAGTGGCCTCCTCCAGCTCAGTGGTCACCTGTTGCCACACTTGTGTCCTGGCCCTGTCTAGGGATCCTCCCCAAATAGTGGGCCATAGTGAGGCTCCACCACGGCCACCAAGTTCACCAGCTCGAGGGCACCCACCGGGGCTCTTCATGCGGCATCCCTGGATGTATAGTAGGAACATGGCGCTCCACAGTGCGGCAACCTCACGCGGGAATTGTTGCCAATACAAGCCATCTATCGTTCTATCGCCGTTGCTGCAGCAGCCGCCCGCCAGTTCCATCGCGGCTGTCACCGAACAGCGCGATAGGAGCTGCAGACATGCCATACGTACAGCCAAGGGGCAAAGGTCAGGCACAGGGTCATGGGTCTCTGGCGCATGGCCACGCACAGCTCCATCGGACGCCTATGCGCCCAGCGCATTGGTCGCCCGTGCCATTGCCACAGCAGACTATTGCGCAGCTGTGCCACAGCGCCATGTAGTGACTGTCGCTGCTAGCACCACTGGCACAATGGTGGCTATGCCCTGAATTGCCTACAGCGCAGCACATCATCAAGCGGCAGGCAGACCTTGCCTAAGCTACCTGGGCATGCGCGGCGGTGTGCTGCAGAGTCAAAGAACTGCGCCATTGGCTCAGCCATTCGAACCGTGACAGGCAAAGTGCAAAAGCCGAGTATTCAGCCATCATGCAAATCATCCATCAGCTATTCAATGGTGCAGCAGCGATTTGTATCTCATTAAAGTTGCTCCACACCTAATTTGTATGGATTACGCTTATAAAATGTGACGCTGGTCTGCAGTGGCCATATTCGGTTACTGCAGTGGATAGGTGAGTTGCATGCTGTGTGATGTTCTGGACTATGGTCTTAGGGAATTGCTGTGTACTGCACAGTCACAGGGCGACCACTCTCACCCATACAGGCTGTGATATGACCGAGTGAGGAAGGGGTGAGGAGGATGATGGTGAGCGGAAGAGGAGGCCCAATTTACAAAAGCTGAGACAGAGGCACTCTTCGAGGCCTCACTTGGATGAAGATCCACTTCTCAGTGGGACGGGCGGGCACTCAGGCCCATGCTGCTGCATGGGAGGGGGTGGCACGTGTCAACCTGCATGGCAGCCACCAGTGCTCTGTGCAGGAATGTAAAAAGAATATGGGGACCGGAGAGGAGGGTGAAGGAGAAGGTGGCAGCCATCAGGGCGGCACGTGCTGCAACAGGCGGGGCCAGCCAGAGGTGGTGCAGCTGACTCCAGCAGAGGACCGCTCACTGCAAGCATGCAGTGCAGTGTCATTGAGGGCATTCCTGGAGGTGGCTTCCAGACAGGTGGTAGCCCATCACTGCATGGTATGTCATGGTCGGGGGAAGGTAGATCACATGCACTAACGTGTTCTCACTTGTTACAGATCCCAATGGTCTGCAGGGGTCGAGTGGTGGAAGGCCTGTTCACTGCAGACAGCCATCCGAGAATGGAAGAGGGACCATCCACCTCCGCAGTAGCGGCGTGCATTGCACCAGTGTGCAAGCCTGGCTGCCATCTCTGATGTTGGTGAGACAGGTGTGGGGGTGCCCTTCCTGTGTTCTCAGTGGACTGGCATCCAAGAATGCCAGCACACTGTATGTGGCACAGACCGCACCATTAATGATGCAATGACCACTATAGGCATTGACATGTGTGTCACAGAATGGACAAACAGCAGGACAGCTCACGCCCATGGACCTAGCTGGTTCCGACGTGTGTGCCAGCACGTCAGCACAGTCCCAGGCTGTGCCTGTCAGCACCAGTGGGCAGCACCAGTGGCTGTACAGGTCACTGGCACTGCTGCAGCCACAGCAGCAGAACAACTGAGCCCTTGGGCACAGCAGGCGGAGGGCAGCAGCAGCAGTCACCCACTGGGACTGGGGGTACAGGGTTCAGCGGTGGTGTATGTGCACCACCTGTGGACTTGCCCTACCTGGTCCTGTTGAGCAGCACCCACCCGAGGGGTGCTGAACATCAGGCCCTTCCATACCCTGAGGGACAGGTTGCCGATGTGGTAGACTGACCCTTTGATGAGCACACCGCCTGCTTCAGGCATCAGTACAGCAGCAGATGCGGGTTGCAACGTCTGTGGAGGCACTGTGTGTGGCTCTGAAGTGGCACAGCAGGGACAACGAGAGGATCCTGTCACAGATTGACCATTTGTGGATGGATGTGACCGCTGCCATTGACATGCAGACACAGGTATTGGTCGCTGTCGTGGCCACATTGGGCACACAGTCAGGTGCCCCTGTGCCACTCACACCGCCGTAGTATGCTATCCACTCCCATTCCCAGCGTCGTGCGACATCCACCCTGTCAATGCCGGATTGAGCTGTGGGCATCCTGAGCACCCTGTGCAGGTATGTTCAGTGCTGGCGCCTTCGCGGAAAGGTCACGCTCAGACAGTGGAACCCTGGTGGTCCATCGGTGCCACCCATGAGGCCCTTTGCCAGCCTGCCAGTGCTGCTGGGTCTCGGGGGCCGCCCACACATCTCAGGTGGCCGTGGCACTGTGCCACAAGACTGAGCTGTCTCCCAGTGTGGGCCCTGTCTGGTGCTGCCCTGTGTGCATGTGTGTTTCGTGGCAGTGCACTAGTGGGTGCTTAGCCTCACACGCAGACACACGAACCAGCTGCACACCTCCCGACTGCCATCCACAGGTGCGTGTGCATGATGATGCCTGCATTGCGCTGTACACCAAAGTGCTAAGGTGCCCAGCATCTGACACATGTACATGGACAGTCAGTGGACATGTGTGTTTTAGTGTCTGTTCCGCTCTGTTGTGCAGCTGACCCTGTGCACTTTGTACCTATTGTGTGTGTCCGTCCATGTGGCGTGTTACTGTTCACCCCTCCTGGTTGTATGTGTGTGCTTCTGTGCCCTGCCACTTCCCTTGCCATCATGCACCCCTGGTGTGTTTCCTGTGTGTATGAGGGTTGTGCCCTAGCCACTGTTGGTTGCACATGGCCCCATGACTTACCTGTGTTGGGTGAAGTGCTCCTCTGTGATGGTGTCCCGTGCAGCTGGGCCAGCTGGATCAGTCGGGGTCACGTCGTCCAAGGGGGCTGCCAATCCCCATCATCACGGCATCACCGCCGCCCCATCACTGTCCTCTGTTCGACCTGTCACGGCTATCCCAGAGTCTTTGGCCATGTTGTGCAGGATACAACAGGCCAGGAATATCCCACAGGCCTTTGAGGGCTATACTGTAGGGCACCGCCGGAGGTGTCTAGGCAATGGAATCGCGCTTCAGCATCCCAAACACCCACTCAATGATGTTGTGTGTGGCGGCATTTGCCTCATTGAAGCATTGCTGCGATGGGGTCGTGGGCCACCGGTAGGGTGTGAGCAGCCAGGGATGGAGTGGGTATCCTCTGTCACCTGTGTGGAGATAGTGGAGGTTAGTATCTTGTTCAGGCTCATATTGCTCCAACCCTGTGTGCCACACCCATGGCACCTGTGGCTTACCCACCCTTGGCACCAATTTGTCAGTCCTACATGCATACTCACCCACTAGATGTCCTGTGAGGATGTCCCACTCTCGAATTGATGGCACAGTGCTGACTAGTACCATATAAATGAATCGCTTGCTCCCCAGGGTGCATGCCACAGACATTGATGATGCGCCCACTGGCATCACACACCACCTGGCAGTTGACACTGGCATAACCCTTCCGATTCATATAGGTGGCCCCATCAGGGTCAGGTGGCATGTGAATGGCCACATGGGTGCAGTCTATCGCCCCTAGCACGCCAGGCATGGCCGTGCCACCCTGTGGAACTCCCATGTTTGCATGAAAGGCCCTACTGCGGTGCTGGGGAAAATGGATTTACCCGCAGCATGTGGCAGCAGTGCACTGAGGAATTGGGTGAGGATGCATGATGTGGCTGACTGTGTTATGCCTGTGGTGTCCCCTGTTGGTCTCTGGAAGGTACCCTGGTGAGCAAGCACATGCAGGCTGTTACCTTTGTCTCCACTGACAGAGCGTGACTCCGTCGTGAGGGTGCCTGCATCACATCACTGCACAGCTCACAGAGCTGCCTCAGTATTGCCTGTTCAGGTGGTACTGGCCCACAATCTCGACATCTGAGTAGAGCTCAAAGCTGGTGTGGGCTCGGTACGCCTGTTGGGGTGTACCGACGGGCCTTCCACTGCCACGCCCTCTGCAGCATGCCTCTCACCCCCTATTATGGCTTCCATGTGAAGCTGGCACTGTCCATGTCCCTGGCTTGTGTCCCCCCAGCTTGTTGCTGTTGTCTCCGCTGTCCTGACTGCTACCTCCACTGCACCGGGTACACCTACTGGCTTCTGCACTCTGTGGCCCACACACCTTCCCTTGCCCCTATTCTGTCCTCTGCTCTCCCTGGCCTGCACTCTTCTCCTCTGGCCTTGTCTGTCTCCCTTCCTCATGTGGCTTCCCTGTGGCGTTCTTGTGCTCTTCCTTGATCCTTTTTATTTTGGCTCATTTCCGCTGTAGGCGCAACTGCACTTGATCCACTATTTACTGCGCAGTTTTGAATATCGCATTGTGCACTTTATGCATGGTTCCACCCTTCGGTTGCACCTGCCTTTAATTAGCATTGGCGCTGTTGCTCAAGCATGCTTTCAGTGGCGCAACTGCCTCCGCTGAATATCGCAGAATGCGCATTATTGGACTTCCAGGTGCAACCCCACGCGCATTACGCAACTCTTTGAATATCCGCCCCAGAGTGAAAAACCTTCTATATTAACTTATCTTAACACAAACAAGAGTCATTTTGTTAATTGCTACCTATTACCATCTATTGACACTCCATACAAACCATAAACATTTAAATTATTTTAAAATCCATGGGCCAGATTTTCAAAGGTCTGGGGATGCCAGCCTCTGGTGCACCAAACATATGACGATGGAGCTTGGGGCATTCTCCTGTCAGCGATCATTATTTTCAATCCCTTGTGATGATTGCTGCACCTTAGACCATGGATTTGTGGTCCACTGTGCACCACCCAGGGAGGCAATGTAACGGTGCTTGCACCAGAGCATTGGCACAAGCTTCCATAAATCAAGGAATTAGGAGCAATTGCACCCTAGATTTGAAATTCGGGTAGTTGTGGCAAAGGAGTTGGGCGTGACACACAGTTCAAAGTCCTGTGGAACAGGGTGGGACATAAGCCCTGTGCCCCTGTAAATCTAGCCCCATATGTCTGTTCCAGCATGCCTGCCTCACTCACTTTCATTCTGTCAGATTTCGATCCCGCTAGCCCACACGCTGCATCCAAAACATCCAAAACCAGCCCAGATTTTCACTGTCCATTGCTTCATATTTTAATTTCTTTTTAATCAGCATTTGAACTTCCCATACTACTTGTTGCCCTTTTGTTTAAGCTTCTGATACTCCAGCCCACCCACCCACCATTACCACTGCCTTATAGTGTTTTCAGATCCCGATAGCAGTTGATGGGGAAGCAGCAGCCCTGTCAGCCTCTGGAGAGAGCATCATTACTCTGAGTACAGATCCTTAATTGACAGCAGAGAAAGCTGACAGCCGTGGTTGTGAGAGAGGCAGGCTGAATGGCAGCAATGTCTTCAGGAGGCAGAGCCAACAGCAATGTTGGGCCTTGCAGAACCTCCCAGAACAACAACCCCAACCAGCCCAGAGAATGACCCAGTCAAGACAGTGAGTCGTGGCAGCACCAGCAGGAAAATCTACACTCCACTCACCCTTCCTTGATTTCAGCTCCACCCACCCTGAGCATGCCTGTTCACTGGCTCACTTTCCACAATGCTGTACTTAAAGGAGAAGACTCCTGTATATTTATGATTTGGATATGTCTGATGTATTTATTATACATTACATCAAGTACTGTACATATGTCAATAAGGAAGTGCAAGAGCTAGACAGATGCAGTATAGGAATGGCAGTGAAGTATTGAACTGACGTCAACTCCACCCCACCCTGCAGAAATGGACAGGCATTGGGATGTGCCTCACCCTACCTTGCAGACACTTACAAGTGTTGAGGTGTGCTTTCAAGTGTTTGGGCTTTACACTCATGTCATTCCATAAGGAAATACACTGAAATGGGTGCAGTATAGGAGAATGGGGTGAACTCTGGGGCCAAAGGATCCAAGGTGCACCTCAATGCCTGCCACTGGCTGCAGGGTGGGGGTGGAATGGCAGGAGCATTACCATCAACAATCTCAAGTCACACCCTGACGCCTGTCAGTCCTACAGGGTAGGGCGTTATGGTAGAAAACCTTAACACCCTGGGCATTTCTTGGTATTTTTACTCCAAGTTTTCAACATGGGCTTTTTGATCCCACCGTATGAACAGTGACACTATCAATTTGTTAGCCAAAGGTGATTTTGCATAGCAACTGTGCCATTTAGTGCCACTGGTGCGAAAACACATTTTAACAGTATGTGAAAAATGACAGCTGTACTGTTCATGAAGAGGTGTAAAAATGGCAATGGTGAAAATCTTGAGTGAATGTATAAAAAACAGGTGCAGTCATGAGTGTAGTGAGAAACTGCGAATGCACACCTGTATGTAATTAGTTTGGGATTTTTACAGCAGATTTTCAACATAGGCATTTTGGGGTATGCAGAGGGTGGATGTGGGTTGGGGGAGGGGCAAGAGAATCAACGAGGATTTTTTTTTCTAGGTCATTTTTTTTTTAGAGATGACGGGGACTTATTCCATGCTGAGGTGAGCTCCAAGCATGGCACCAGGCAGATTGTTTGGGGGCCATGGAGCCGATGGGGCATTAGGCATCCCGTGGCCAAGAAGACTTTACCACACTGGTGTGGGCTCTAGCATGGCAGATGGAAGTTTGTTTGGGGACAGTGGAGCTGAGGAGGATTGGGCACCCCTGTCAGCCATACAGTGTGCTGAGGGGATGCATGAGCCATGGGGGTGATTATGCTAATGGGGATTGACTACCCCATTGGCAAATGAACTGGGGAGGGGGTCATGCCAGCAGGGGATTGGGCATCCCGCCGGCTTTTTTTATGGGAGACTTCACATGCCAGATACAGATTGGTCAATACCAGCAGGAACATCTGCCCAAACTAGACACATGGTGGATTCAATACAGGTGGAGGGACTCAAACAACTGGTACAACAACCCATGAGAGACAGGGCTATCCTAGATCTAGTACTGACTAACAGGAAAGGATTACAGACCTCCAGGTAGAAGGTCACCTAGGGCCAGTGACCATCACATGGTATGGTTCCAATTTGGCCACTGAACTAAATCATCCCATTCCAAGGCAAAAATATGGGACTTCACAGGAGCTGAGTTTGATAAGATGATCAACAGAGTTAAGCTAGCCCTGGCAAAAGAAATACAGTTGAAGGATACAGGCAAAGTGGGCAAGCATTAAGGACGCAATACTTGAAGCAACATCTCCATTGTGTTAGAGAACGGAAGTGAAAAGAAGAAGGAAAACCACTTTGGTTCTCAAAAACAGTAGCAGAAAAGGTCAGAGCCAAAAGGTTGGCCTTCAGGAAATATAAGAACGTGAGTTAGGATGAAGATAGAGAGGCATACCAAACTTCCTTAAGGGAAGCAGGGAAGGCCCAAACTAAGGAAACACTAGCACAAACAGTACAAGAATGTGACAAGACTTTCTATAGATGCATTAGTGAAAGGAGAAAGTCCAGAGGGGGTATTGCTAACATCAAAGGGGATAAGGGGCATGTGAAGAGGAGGACCATGTAAAAGCATCAATCCTAAATAGATACTTCTGCACAGTATTTACTGAAGAGAAGGTAGGGCAGGGCCCACAGCTCAGCACCATGGACACGGGGAGGGAGGAGGTGTACACTAGTCCTTCACTAAAGAAAGGGTCCTACAAGAGCTCGATAAACTCCAGTGTGGACAAGGCAATTGGACCTGATGACATACATCCCAGGGTACTAAAGGAGCTAAGGGTGGAACTAGTAGCACCATTAGCAGAACTGCTGAGAGTCCCTGAGCACAGGAGAGGTCCCAGAAGACTGGAGAAGGGTTCATGTGATCCCGCCCACAACAGTGGTAGCAGGGAGGAGGCAGTGAACTACAGACCAGTCAGTCTTACCTCAGTAGTGGGCAAGATTATAGAGGCACTCCTTAAGGAAAGGATAGTGCAACACCTGGAATCCATAGGAGCACAGGATCGAAGACAGCATGGGTTTACAAAGGAAGGTCCTGTCAAACTAATCTCATAGATTTCTTTGACTGGGTAACCAGAGTGTTGAACCAAGGGGGCAGTTGGTGTCGCCTACCTTGACTTCAGCAAAGCTTTCGATACTGTTCCACATAGAAGATTGATTAATAAGCTGGGTAGGCTCGGGTGGGTCAGAAGTTGGTCAGCTGGGTGGCAAACTGGTTGACGGGCAGAAAACAGAGAGTGGTGGTAAGCGGTATACAGTCAGAAGAGATGTAAGTCACAAGTGGGGTACCACAGGGATCAGTTCTGGGGCCAGTCCTCTGCAATATCTTCATCAGTGACATTGTAGATGGACTGGAGGCTAAGGTTTGTCTGCAGATGATACCAAGATCTGCAACAGAGTAGATGATCCAGATGGGTGGGAAGAATGAGAAGAGATCTGGATAAACTAGCAAAATGGTCAGAAGAGTGGCAACTGGGATTTAATGCAAAGTGCAAGATCATGCACATAGGAAAGAGAAACCCTGAAGCCACCTATAGGCTGGTAGGGGAGTTGCTGGCAATCATAAGGGAAGAAAGAGACTTGGGCATCATCATCACTGATGACCTGAAATCATCCAAGCAGACCACTAAAGCAGTAGGTAAGGCTAGGTGATGTTGGGTGTATTAGTAGGGGTATCACAGTCGGAAGAGAGATAATAATCTCTTTACAAGACACTGGTTAGGCCCCACCTTCACAAGGACATTAACCAAACTGAGGCAGTCCAGAGAAGGGCAACCAAAATGGTGATGGACTGTATCAGAAAACATATGAGGACAGATAAATGGAGCTCAATATGTATACCCTAGAGCAAAGGAGGGAGAGAGGTGATATGATTGAAACATTCAAACACCTTAAGGGCATTAGCAAGGTGAAAGAGTCTAACATGTTTCAATATAAAAAATAGCAGGACAAGAGGGCACAGCATGAGATTAGAGGAAGACGATTAATGGGTATTGTGAGGAAGTTCGTTTCACAGAAAGGGTGGTGGATGTATGGAACAACCTACCTCAGGAAGTGGTGGATATGAATACAGTAGGGCTTCAGACAGGCATGGGATAGGCATAAGGGAGCAATACAGATGAGTATGAATAGATAAGCCATTGACAGAGCAAAGGCCAAGGCACATTCATAAGGTAGAAAAAGAAATGGGCAGACTGGATGGGCCTTGCAGTCCTTATCTTCCGTCAACTTCTATGTTTCTATGTTATTGAAATGTTTCACCAGGAAGGCACACTGAACGGCAAATGGCAGATTTCGTTGGCTTCCTGTGGACTGTGAAGACCAGCGGAGAAGCACGTTGCCATAGGCCTGCACATAATCAGCTGTTTTGGTAGCTTGTAATGCACCTAAACAGCTGATTACGCCAAGTGATGTGGCCGAAATTTTGACGCATTTTGCATGCTCCTAGCTGCTGACTGACACAATATGTTTCTGCACGTGCATGCAGGCAACACAAAATGCATACAGGTGGAATAACTATTTTATATAAAATCAACACAAAGATTTTCCTTTTTCCTATTCAACCTATTGATTGTAAATTTTACAGGCATATAAAATAGATAGTCCCATTTAATAAGCCCAATAAGACACTCCAGGGATGTGCATTAGACAGTTTTAATGCACGCCCAGGGCCTCGTGCCATGTGGCCTCATGCCTTACTACCCCCTTACTGTGCATTAGATATAGGATAGCGCATGGAGGCAGTGTGTTACGAGAATTTAACACACACCCAAGTTGTTGGATGCCACATAAACCCTTGGGTGTGTAGTGTTAAATTTGAGTATATACACTGCACCACATGTTCTGTTTTATATAATTTAAAGGGTTGCATTTTTTCACTGACTCCGCCTGCCCCTGTGTATGCTCTGGGTTGCAAAATAAAAAGTTTTTATGTATTTATTTTGATCCTGGCAATCAGCACCTAGCCAATTGTGCTACCACCTACTCACCACCCCAGCCCAGAGTGAAGTTAGAGGGGAGAAGGAGACAAGACATGCTGGCTGGTGAAGGGCACTGGAGACAAGCAGTAGGAGGACGACTTGGGGCCTTTGTTGCTTTTGACACTCTTGTCTTGTCCGCCCAACAGAGAGTGTGAGATCGAGTATGTGGCTCCCCTGTGGGTGCCACTGACAAGGGACTAAAGCCATTTAAAAAATAAATAAATAAAAATGGGGAACGTTAGGTCATAGGGCAGGATCTGGACAACTCGTTATTCTCAGGTACCACCAACAGTCTGACACAAAGAGCCATGTATTAAAAAATGCCATAATACGCATACAGTGTATTACAGCATTTAATACACAGCTTTTTCATTAGAGAAAAAACATAACTCATTAATTTTAACTGTCTAATGCACACCCTGTTTTGTTTTATTGCTTATGTACCATCTTCTGTGTGCAGTGCAGCATGTCATGAAAATCAGGCAGGTGTCACAATTATTTTACATTGCATTGAATAACATTCCTGATCATTATAGTGGGCTTTATAATAACCACTATGTTTACGTAAGTGAATAATAAGGGCGCTTTTCCCATGGTTGCTGTCAGACAGTGATGAGATGAGATGATAGCAGTTCATGGAGCTTCTTTCCATGGCTTTGAGCCTTGCTGCCTCATGGTTTCAAGTTATTTCAGTCCAGATACTACGCATCAAATTCTGATCTATAAATGATTTTGATCTTATACGGTACAGTATATTTTGGCATATTCACTGTCTTCTTGAATGACTATTTTCCAACTACTGTATTATGAAGTTGTAATACTCTTTCATCAATATCTTTGAAGATGGTGTGACAGGGCAATTCATATGCTGCTTTATTTGTTTCTGTCAAGGTGTTTATTTTTATTGGCAAATTATAAGAGAGATTGTGTAACGGTGACTTCAATGCTGGCCGTGCTGAGTATTTTTACAGAACTGTCACAGATATTGCATCATCTGCTTCTGTAAATCTTTCAATTGTATAACTCTTCTGCCAAAAGCTGTCAGAAGGCGTAAAATTATTCATGAGCTGTTCATAACACACATTATTTTTAATTTGTCATTTCTATTAAAACAACTTGATTCCTACTACTGATTGTGTGTATTTGTAGCAAGAAATGTAAGTACATAGTTTTTCTTGGTGTTGAAATACTGTTCATATTTTTTTCTGCCTTACCCCCAAGGCTCAGTCCTGCTCAGCCCACTATTTCCCCATCCCCAAGCTTACCCTCCTGGGAGGGGCTGCGTGGTGGATCCCCTCCCATGGACACTAGGTAGGCTGGTTCCAGCTGACATCCCCTGGCTGGGGCCATGGGATGGGCCCCCACCGACATGAGTAGGCAGCGGAGGCGGCAGACCCAGCGCCATGTTTGTGGGATAGTTCTTTCTTTTTTTTTGGTGCAGAAACCCTGTGGGCAGGATGCAATGACAACCAGCGCCTGCCCTGCCCTCATGATTTGTGGCTTCGCCACAGTGGTATCCCCAGCTCTGACAGAGGTCCGCATTGCACCAGACACTCAACCCCTCCCTGTGGAGAACGATAGCAGTCCCTGGGATGCTCAATCCTCCCCTCCCCGCCAGCCCTCTGACTCCCAAGTCCGTCCCTAAATCCGGGATATCATCACCACAAGAGGACGCCTTGTTGCTGCGCTGGCGGCTGGCAGACTGTTCACATTTTACACTGTTACCACCACTCAGACAACCTGTCTGAATCTGTGATATTTCTACTGACTTTTCAACAATCAGCAAACTCTAAAAGTTAGACTGCATTATAGGATTCATGCCTAGGTTCGTGATGTAATCAATTTGTTATGATTTTTTTTTTTTGCTGTTTATAGTGAAAGTGTATTTTACTTACATTACAGTATCTGATCTCAATATTGTATATACACTTACTGGTATTTTTGTGTGTTAAGATTGTAGTATTCTTTTCAAGCTTACATTGAAGTTCACTCTAATTTTCTACTTCTGTAAAACTAACACATAAAACAAAACCTACAACATGCCATACCATTCAGTATTTGGGTGCAAAAATAGTTTGTCATCTGGACATAGTTTTTACTGATTTTCAAATTACAAATTACACCATTGACAGTGGATTGCTGTGGTGAACAGGAACACTGGTTACCAGCAAGCCACAGTGTTTTATGTTCTGATCATTTTGAACCTAATCAGTTTATGATTCATCCCAGTGTTTTAGACAGTATAAGCTTTCAACCAGGTCAATGCCGGTTAAAGAAAGGTGCTGTGCCCATCCTCTTTGTCATTGCAAGGAGGCACCCATCCGATAAATCAATTCTGTTGAGAAGCATCAATAAATAGAGATAAATGCTATATTATTTATTAGATACACTGAGAACTATGATCAAAATATATATACATTTCACCACCCAGGTAGTAACGTATAAATCAGCAACAGCCTACATGTTTATATTCAACACTGATGCATCCACAGTTTCCATTGTGAGGCATGCACACCTGTGTATTACTACATCTGGTGCATGATATTGGAAAATGGAAAGGAGCAGAGTTCAAAGCTTTGCACTCCACTTGCCCTTGCCCACCACCTCAATGATGATATATTCAGTTGAATAGTGTACTGTTGCTATCCAAATGAATATAGGATCATGTCAGGGCAGCGCAAAGTCAACTAGTGCTGCTCCAAAATGGATCTGTGCTGTATGCAGCCCATACCGAAGTGCAAGCAAGTGCTGTGCCCTTAGACCTTTATTACCAGGAGACACCAGCACAATATTCAGCCAGTAACATGAAAATTAGCCCATTTTGGTATGCAAGGTGCTAAGGGCCATTTGCATACTCATTATTGCTCATTTGCATGGGGAGTGGATGTAGGCTTGGGCCCTATCCGTAGCTGGCACCCCCACCTCCGAATGCCCAACCACGCAATGCGTACATTTTCCTGGTGTCTTGTGGCACCCTGCCATCTGGTCACTATCCATGTTAATGTTTTTGTCTTACCTGGTGTCTGCTGGCAACCCCAACCATCCAATCGCCATCCATGTATGTTGCTATGTAGTCCTGGTGACTACTGGCACTCCCCACCTGAAGATGTAGTCCCCAGTGTCTAGTGGCCATCACCCTCCAATCTCCCAACCCCAATAACTGATAATGTTGTCCTGGCATCCAGTGGTACCCCCTCCCACCTGCTGAGCACTCATTCATGTGGTCTGCAGTGCCATAGTGGCTACAGACCAACCACCCACAGTCCACACCAAGCAAACCAACTGTCCATTCCCCTTCCCTGACCACACTTGGTTGGTGTCATGTGGATGTGACATGTTGACTGGCACAGGCCCCTCTCCGCACCTCGGCTGGCCACCATATGGACTAACAAGATACATGCATCCAGTGTACTGTATATGGAGCTTGCATATCTCTTCTGTAGAATTATAAGAGCTCACTGTACAGTACACAGGACATAAGCTCCTGTCAGTCCAAACGGTGGCCTGCTGAGGTGGTGAGAGGAGGGCTTTGCTAGTCATCATATTAGATCCACATGGCACCAGCCAGTGCATTTACAGAGGGGGAACAGACAGTTGGCTTGATTGGTGGGGTGGTCCCTTAGTGACTGAGTTGCTAGGGGTACATGGGTGGGTGCTCAGCAGCACAGGGGTACCCCGGAAGCCAGGTAAACATACTCAGTTAGGGACTGGGCGATTGGAGAATGGTGGTTGCCACTCAACATTAGGACTACACCTTCAGTTATGGATGGTGATCAGAGGGTGGGGGATGCTACTACACACCAGTGAGTACATCTTCATATATGGGTATGGTGATTGGAGGGTTAGGTATGCAACTAGACACCAGGGACTGCTTTTACTTTTATGTTGGCATGAATCAAAGGGTGGTGAGTGCCACTAAATACCAGGGAACAATTCAACATATATGGAAATGGAGATAGGATAGTGGGGTTGCCACTAGATAACAGTGACTATTCAGACATATACGGGATGGTGATCTGGGGTGGGGTTCCACTTGACACCAGAGAACAGGTATGATCCCCAACTGCCCTCTTGGCTGTTGAAGTAGTTCCTCTGCCCACCTGTAGGGTTTACCCAGAGTAAACTGGCATTTTCTAGGCATTAACTATGCTATGCAAAGTGGCCTGCTCTTTTATGTTTGTGCAGTGCTACAGCATTGAGCTGCACTTGAATTCAAGTCCCTGCCTCCATTTGCATGACTACATTATCTCTGTGCATGTTATCCTGTTTACTGCATGTTTCTGCCCCTTTGAATCTTGCTCAAGGGCACAAACCCTGCGTAAATGGAGCACAATCAGTTTGTGTGTCATGCCAAGCTGTTGATACTGGGTCCCAATGATGTTTTCTTCAAAAGTACATTGGTATGGCTCAGTTATGTCATTTGAATGTCCGCTGTTTCATAAAATATGTAGTGGTGCATATCGATCATAGAAACACAGCTACATACACATGCAACAAAGACACACACACACACAGAAAATGAAACAGACATATATGTTCAAACAAAATCAGATGTGATATGAGTCCATGTACTGCCAATCCCACAGTCTGTCTTTTGCTCTGCTTTGAATAATAGTTTGCAATATTATCACGTTTTGGTGTTTGATGTACATTTTTTCAGACTTTATTAAAGAAATCAACATGCATTCCATTACACATGTTGGCAGTACTGCCCATTGAGCATTGAGTACCATTCATCTCTTCATCTCAAATCTTTTCTTCTTGTTCTATGCACAACAGTTGTTCTGCACATATGTCATGTATTGATATATGTGAGATGGTATCACATTATGGTATACTGTAGAGCACGGTTACATATAAGTTATGGAATGTGATTATACCCTTCTGTGGTACAACATCATTCTGAAACTTCTTGAGCATACACAAATCACTTTCACTCTGAAAGCGAAAGAATCGCCACATGCACATTTCACATAATACTATACACTACAAATAATACAGGATGAGTACGTGACATCTGTGAGCATGATGACTGCAACACATGAACAGTAACCTGTCAATTAAACAAATCACTGTAATCATTTCATCTTCACCAGATTCATCACTAACATTCAATGAGATTTTTCTCTGTCATAACCTGCTGGATGATGTCCCTTCTACATGGCATGTCAATACAGTATCTTCAACCCACTTAAAATATTTGAGTTCGAATCATTATGTGTATTATCTCTTATAGACTGATTATAGCAACACTTCATTTTTATGAGAATTGTGTGCAAACAGGCTAGAACTAAGGACGGTGACTTGCGTGGCATGTCAAGAGTTGGTGCTCAGTAATTAAACAAGTAAAGGTTCCAATTTCATATGGTAAATTGGTGATGCAGTCAGGAATACTTTTTGACAACACCACACTACAGACAGTGCCATACCTGCCATTACTGGCTGTACTTCACACACATGGGGGTGAACCCGAGGAACTGAATATTAGTGTTGGTAATTTGTACAGAAATCTGTACAGTATCTGCTTCATGACTGGTGGATACATAGCAAAATTAGAAGCTATACTCGGTTACATCAGATCAACAATGATTACCACCACAGGGTTGAAATGCTGCCTTCTGACAGTTACTCTTGTCTGCACCATGTAGAAGGAAGTTGGAGTGCTGCCATGTTTCATCTGTACCTTTGTACCTGCCCTGTGCACAGTTATTGACTTGCAAAATGCAGCATTGTTATCCACAAGAGCATACAATCACACCTGACCAGTCCATCACTGGCTCTACCTCAAGTGTGGGTGAAACTGAGGAACTGATTATTAGTGTTGATAATTTGTACAGAAACATAGACTTTGACAGCAGATAAGGACTGCTTGGCCCACCCAGTCTGCTTATTTCTCTACCTATTGGATAAGCTGCAGATCCAAGTTAACCAACAGCCTACTTCTTCCTACCCCACTAGAATTGCCTTATGTCTGTCCCATGCATGCTTGAATTACCCACTATTTTGAACCCCATGACCTCCTCAGGAAGGCTGTTCCATGCGCCCACCATCCTCTCAGTGAAAAATACTTCCTCATGTTGCCCTTGAGCCGTCCCCTCTGTCTTCAAATTGTGCCCTTTGTTCTTGCACATCTCTTTTCTGAAAGATGCTACCTCCTGGACTTTACTGAGTCCCTTGAGGTACTATAAAGTTTCTATCATGTCCCTCTCCTCCTTTCCTCAAGGGTATACCTATTAAGCTCCTTTAGTCTTTCTTCAGATGGTTTCTGGTGCAGACTCTGCACCATTTTACTTGCCCTTTCTGGACTGCCTCTATCCTATGTCCTTGCAGAGATGGGGTCTCCAGAACTGCACACAGTACTCCAGATGGGGTCTCACCAACTGTCTGTATGGCAGTATAACAACTTCCTGATTTCTACTGTTGATGCCTCTTTCTATACATCCCAGTATCCCCAGCCCTCCTTACTGCCTTCTCACATTGCTTGCTTACCTGATATAAGTATCTGCTTCATTACTGGTGGATATTGTACAATAATGTCTGAACAGGGTGGCGGTGCCCATGTCGACCGCCCAGGGCGTGATGAGGCCTAACGCCACAGGCGGAGGGCCTTATAGCCCCTGGAAGGTCCGGCATAGGCCAGTACCGCCCATCCTGGAGGGTATTATTGGCTCTAGAAAATTGGCCACTTTATTACTTTTGTTTAAAAAATATTTATTTTAAGTTTAAGTGATGAAACTCTTAGCAGACTCATTTATTTTCTAATAAAATAGTCCCTCCACCTACTTTTGTTTTCAGCTGCCCAATGGTATCATGAGAATTATATATTTTTTTTAATTTTGCTCGCATCGGGTTACGCTGCTTTCATTTGCTGCGCCGGAATTAGGCAAATTTCAGTCAGCTGCAGATGGACATCGACTACGTCTGCAAATATTGGGACTGTGGTCTGATTTTCAATCACCGTGGAACTGGCTGCTTTATGTCCTGCATCTGGACATTTGCTTTCGACTACTGAGGTATTTGTTTAATCACTGTTGTGGGTGTGCTGTATGCCGTGCTTGTGAACAGAATAGTCTTGAGGGGTTTGTGAGAGTACCAGTATTTTCTATAGGTTACATGCTGCAGATGGACATCAATCTGTGGCTTGGATTCTACGAAAATACTGGTGCTCTCATCTTAGGAAGTCATGGGACACATTCCTTTATGTCTGCTTTTAAATTTCTGCCTGGTTTTTACAGCGGTGGCTCTAATGTTACTATATCTGCCTCATCAAGACAATCAGTTGTGTTTTCTGATGCTTTGGTCGAGGGGTGACGAGCTTACCGCTGCTTTTCGGGCCGATGTTTACAGGTTTTTTTAAATAGTGGCTCAGTTTTGAATATTCGGGTTGCCCACTGATTAGATGGGTTATGGGGCACCCCACATTTGCACTAGTTTTCCTGTGGTTTATCGAAAATAAATGAATCTCGCTTGACGCTTCAGCCAACGGATTCATTTACTTCCGGCCATTTTCTAAATATTGATACCAGAAGTGATGTATGGTTACATCAGTTCAACATTATCACCACCACAGGGTTGAAGTAATTGCCTTCTAATGGTTACCTTGTCTGTACCATGTAGGGAAGTTGAAGTGTGCTTCCATGTTCCATGTGTACCTTCTTACCTACACTGTGCACAGTTAATGACTTACAAAATATAACATTTTCTTTCCACAGGAGAATGCGATTAGTCATGACTGGTCTATCACTGTCTACATTTAAAACAGATGCAGGTGAACCTGAGAAACTAATTATTACTGATGATAATGTATACAGAAATTGGTATCTGCTTCATGGCTGCCAGAAACATATTGATATGAGAGGCAATGCAAGGTTACAGGTTGTAACTACTAATGACACTTATGTGGAAATTATATTGTTAGGCTATGTTGCTGAACTGCTAGAGGAAGGCATCAAGGTACAGAATGAGTACCTGTCATACAAGCTAGCAAAACAAAACATTGGCCAAGACAATGTGCCTCACCGTTGACACAAAATAAAAAAAATAAATGGGGAGAAAAAAGAACTTGTTCTTTTGGAACACAGGAGTCACTTGCATCACTGATGTGTAAGCATGATATATATGCTATACAAAATGTATAGGACAGAAACCATGTGCTATGTGTTATCACATTTCAGTTTACTATCAAAATTATTAAATGTCCATTCTTTTTCATTTACCATATACACAAGTGTTGTGCAAGGAGGATGAAACAATGCTTATCAAATTGTATATGCTCCTGCTGTCAGCAGATGGAATATGCCATCTGTAGGATAACATTGCAGCTGTCTCAGTAGTTATCTATTTGAGGAATTACCAGGTTTGTATCTCACATCTCTATGTATAAATGCAGTAAATGACACTGTCATGTCATCAGACATTCTAATACTAGATCTGTTATTTGGCTGTACAATACTTTTTGGAGTTTGTAATGTGAAACAAGGTTCAGTGTGTGAAATAGATATGACTGAACAATACAGAATGACACATGCTGTGTAGTCATCCATACTCAGACAAACCTGTGTGTTCATCTGTAGTTTTATATGGGAACCATTGAACCGCTATTGCGCCACTGACAAGGTTGATGGCTGCCATAAAGACCTCTCAAGGAAGACACAGCATTCTTGTATATGGCTGCCTAAACATATTCTGGAATATTTTCCATATTTGCCTTTATCATTCCATAAACAGATGGTGGCAATGCATGTGGTTTCATACTTGTAATGTTTTTATTTTTAACATTTTAATGTAGTGTTGATGAAGATGAGAGCAATGAAGTGCCACAATGATTTCCTAAAGGACAACATCTTGGCATGTACAATTGGAGTGTTTTGATCAATGACATGGATCTTGATAATATATCATTTATCCTGGTACTTTTCAAGGGACATTCACAATGTGTTTCTACACTAAATTATATTGAAAGTGGATATGTGAGAAGTGGAGAAAGGAAATGTTATAACACTGACATGTCATCAGTGACGTGAAATGAAGAGTGGTTACAATAATAAATCCTTCTTAGGTGATACTTATTTTCAGTAAGAACACACCAAACACAGCTACAGTTAGTAAATAAATTACTTGTTTGTGTGAGCACAGATACATCAAATATATTTAACCAATTCATTTAAAAGTTGTTATGACATTAATACATTTGTGCTGGACACTCAGTACAAGTAATGTATTTTTGTATATGTTACAGTAATAGGTTTCAAAGGTACTGGTCATGTAACCAACTTATAAGACTGTAAATGAATTTCTGTCAGTTACCATCCCACATTCTATTTGTGATACATCACGTTGACTGCTTACCAAATGTGCCTTCTATTACGATGCATAGTTTATGGCAAAATAACATAAAATTAATGAAAGTATAAGTAGTGCTACTTATACAGAGATTGATTTTATTAATTTTGACATGTACTGACTATCACAATCCACTTAGCAGGTCAGGCCCTCTGCTCCCACAGTGCCAACCTTCAAATGCAGTCTTGTGAACAGGAAGCAAAAACAGGGTAACCCTCCTGTCTGATTTGGGTTCAAATCAACCTTGGTCTCAGGTCTTGGAGGATTCAAACTGTGAACCTCTTGTTAGCATACCCAATGTACAGGCTCAGATAATTCTGCTCTTCGGGGCCAGATATCTTTTCCATGGGCACCTAACCAGGTATACAAAATGAACCCTTAAAACTCTATTAAAGACCTCAGAATAAATTCTTACATTTTCCCAGTTTGGTAAAACCAGTAAGCTTTGTGCAGTGTCAGCTTTAACCATGTATGCTTCCCATGTTAAAGAAAGAAATTCAAAGGTACACTAAGTAGTCTCTAAAGTAGAGGTGTACTTAAAGATGGATAAAAATGTAACATGTAAATACAGAACCATATATCACAAAACATACAATCACTTAAAAGAATAAGGTTTTAAAAGTGCAGATTCCTACCACTAATACACTTAGACTTGACTGTTCTAAGGTATTCTTATCTCACAGTGCTGTAGATGTTTCTTTTCAGAGTCCAAACATTTGTGTGTAAATGGAAAACAGAATACAGTTTAAAAATTGGCTTTGCCAACCTCTTTGCATGAGGTCACCTAGCTCCTCCCTGTCAGAATATAAAAAAATCTATGCAAAATAAGATGTCTTATTAAAGTATTAAATTCTCTGACCTCAGCACAACTCAATTTCTCATATGACTTTCTTTGATCTTATGAGCAGCTTCCCTTTCCAGGACATCAAAGGACTTGTTATGTCTCTCTGCCAGATCTCACGGAGGTGCAACATGCTTTGTATCATCATGTGAATATTAACTGTGTTTCCTCTGAATGTCATAAAAGTTTATGACCTATCTTGGCACTTGGCAAGCTTCAATTAGTCACATAAACAGGAGATCCTAAATTTAAGTCTCTTCTAACCTGTAATTATCTCTTGGCCTTCCAGGTAACACGTTGTAGCTAAAACCTGGGAAGGGGGTGTCATTCCACAGGCTGATTCAGCATGTATCATGAGAGACACTCAATAACACATTTTTATATTACAAAAATCATAGATTAATCAGAAACAGCTGTCTGAATGTCACACTGACAACAATAATCAATGGCTTTATAATGCAGTGCAAACAAGGTCGCAGTTTTACATTAATAACTGATAAATTTGCATCTCATGTCATGCAACTTTGTTCAATAAAAAGGAAACAAATTGAGCATGTGCTCATATTGACAATGACATACCAATTTCCTTTCAGTTAACTTGCACTCAAAGCAATGCAACACACCTATGTAAATACAAAATCACACATGCCCACACAATGCAAAGCATCGGGCTGCATATTCAAATCACCACAGAATGTTATGCTGGTCCAACTTTAAGCAGAATTGCATGGTCGAAGGCCTCTCACACAGTTTGCAAGGGTGCTAACAGAAGACATAGACACGTGTTTCGTCCTACCAGGACTCATCAGTATGCCTCGCCTGTTTGACACCCCAGTGGAATGGACCAGCTACCCTAAGACAGTGTGTCTTGGATATGTTGTGGTGAACCCATTAAATAAAAAACATTTAAAAGACAAATAACCTCTGTGCCTCTACACTCTATGTAAACTGTTGAACATGAACCATGAGTATGCTAAGCAACAACCATACAAAACCAGAGAAAGAGGATAATTGACAATGCTTTACTCCTAACAACAGTCCTTCATGTTTGAAGTTAATGGAATACTGTGCCTAACATTATCCGTTGTAGTAGGGTGTGGAAATAAGGACAACACAGAACAACCAGAATAAGGTACAACACACTGCAGTGTGATTTTATTTATAAAACAAGACTAAAATAGTTAAAAAGTAACAAAAATAATCAGCAGAATCACTACTCATTGTAGTACTTGCACAGGTTGGACCTTACAAGCTTTAGATCCTCTTCCTATGTTTGGTCTAGGATCTTATACCATTGTAAGTCCTCTTCTCACCCTGGCTTTGGGTACACTGTGATCATCCACAGCTAATCTGAGGACCTCCCTGTCTGCAGGGTTTTTACCCTCCTCCAGTCATATAATCTGACTACTATTTTAATACAAAGGTTTTCTAGGTTAAAATAATACATACAATATAGAAAACATTCATTTGCATCCTTATACAGTTAGCATTCTTCTGTTTTAAGTACAGACTTACTTTAATTAATTTATTTACAAGAAAGCATCCATGAATCTGAAATTGGGTTTTAATGAGTGTTAGCCCTCCCTCCCTCCCTCCTCTTTATGACAACTGGCATATGGTTTTAGAATAAAAATGGGAATGAGAGGCTGCTGGCTCCTAAAAGCAGCTAGCCAGTGATGTCCTCCCAAGTAAGGTATTTCTTCTTTATAAAAGTCACTTTCCTCAAACAAAAGGTTGTAATGGGATTATAATACTGTTTCTAATGGCACTATAATACTGTTTCTGACTGCTCTACAAATACTGTGCCCAATGAACAGTAAATAAATGAAACAGCATAAGCTTGGGGTGGGGAAAGAAAGAAGGACAGAACAGAGACATTTTGTGTCTCTACAGACATTTATAATTTTGCTTATAATTTGATAGCTCATTGTATTTATTTATTTGGTGGTGTAGATACATTTGTAGTGGAGTTTGAAATTTCCTTAGGGATATTTTTTCCCCAATTTCGTACTGTCGACTGCAGTCTTTTCTACTGTGTCAGAGAACACCGAATGAGTGAGAGCGAGTAGGGAGAGAGAGAGAGAGCACTTCTGTTTTAAAGGTGATAGGAAATGGTTTGTCACATCTAGATGCCCTCAGTTGTTCTTTATTGAGTACCCAGTATTCTGATATAGTTTTGACTTTTTTGTTAAATTAATAATCTAATTTTGTTTCTTTTGTAACTACCCTGAATCCCTTCCACTCAACAGTTGCTGCTATCTCTTTTCACGCTGCCTGAATATTCTATGACATCACAAACTCCTTTCCAGGAAATTCAGTTGAATGGCATGGAATGGGAGTCTGTGATGTCATCAAATGTCTTAGAGATATGAAAATGAAAAGCAGTAGCTGGTAAGGAGAGTGGAACTCAATGTGGATCTGAGGGCACCCCAAAGCTACATTATTTATTTATAAAAATAAACCATCAAAGCATATCAGAATACATAACTGGCATGGAAAGGAAAATGGAAGGCAGTTAAATATGCAAAAATTATTTCCTATCTCCTAAATCCTGTTTGAGAACTTTCTCCTCACTCTTCTGTCTTTTGAAGAGGCACAGTGAGTTTTTGTTGCTAAATAAATAAATAAGTTGCCAGATGGTTTCAGAACAGACCTGTCAGTCTTTTTAACTTACTTACAAATATTCAGCTCTATTGCTTAGCTTGTCTGACTTTTTTAACTAAACAGTTTCTTTTCTTTCACCCTCTCATGACCACTGCACAGAGCATTCTCTTGCAATAGTGTGGAATATTTAAGCATGTAGCGCTTTCGCAGCTGCACAAATTTGGAACAGCTACCAGCACAGTAACATTATTGTTATAATCAAACTCTGTTTTAAGGGTCACTAAAAATGTGTAATTATACTCCTCTTCTGTGATAAGACATTATAAAGAGTAATAACATATCCCCCAATATGTAAGCCTCTCCTAAATTATTGTTGACCATAGAGGCAAACAGGAAAACTTTCACATACAAAGTGACTTCTTCAACTGAAAGCAAAGTTCAAGCCACTCCATGATACAGCCCAAAGTTTCTTAGTGTGTGCTTAGAGGTTTCAAGCATAATAATCAATTATTTAATGTTTTTAATGTTCTTTTGGTTTTATCATTCTTTACCATAAACTATTTCTAAGGAGTCCGGGGTCAAAGCGGTTCGATTCTGTCTCCTCAAAATACCAGTAATGACAGGGAATTTCTCTCAGAACATTAAATTGTCCTCTGTTCTTATGCACCAAGCACTTTAGAAATATCAAACAAAAACATGATTTATTTTATTAGACGCCACAGGCACTTTCATTTCATATTGTATACACACTTTAATTGTAACATGCAATGTTGCTTTGTTCCAGCTTGGTAGCTATACAGCCTGTGGTCTGTTTTTAAACAACTTAATATACAGGCACAGAAGGCATAGCAATTTATGCAGCCCGGTTGGCTGATGGGTTGCTGGAGATTCCGAGGGTTAGTTTAAAGTCATCTGGTGCCTGTGCTTTTGGGTTTGTTGCCCTACCCTCTGAAATTCTCTGCCCCGTCAGCTACAGGAGTGCAGGACAGTGGGGTGCTTTAAGCAGGCACTGAAATCCTTTTATGGGGTAAAGCCTATCCTGAATTTTTCTGATTTTATTTGTATTTATTGAATTTTCTGAATTTTATTTATTTGTGCAGTGTCTTGATATTTGAAAGGCACTATATTAAATAAACTTTATTATTATTGTTGTAGGATTGAAAGGAAATTCAAAAAAAAGTAGAGAGAGGGAGAACTTCTTGGAGGCCAACTTACATAAGGAGAAAAAGATAGTAAAGTTTAGATAGAGAAGTGCTGTTGCAACAGACTTTAGTAAGAAGATACAAAAGGGTCCCATATGCCTTCAGCATGCCAAGGTAGACTGCAGCTCTGCCACATCTACTGTGTCATCTGAAATTATTCTGCATCTTTGTATCCCATATATTAGGTGATGGAAACTTACCTCAGATTTTCCTAACCACACAAGACTGCAGTATTTTTCTATATTTCTTCCCTAACTTCACCCAAATCCAGAAGGTGAATTATATATATGCCATATGCCTGAAAAGCCTATAGAAAAAAAGAAAATTAGTTATTCTTTTGAGACATATTGAACATTACAGTTACACTACATTTAATGTTACACAACAAAAAATATTGATTGCTGTCACAGTAGCATGGAGGAATAACACAGTAAGTTCTTGAGATCTGGCCATGTAGTAAACCCTATTTCTCAAAGAAAACAGAGTTACTTAGGGACTGGCAATGGGAATGAGGATTGTGCATCTATAACTCTGCAGTCATAACGGGAAGGTGGGCCAATGTGGCTTGTTGTTGCAGTTCCCCTGGTGATGTCCAGGTGGCAGTAGAAGTGGCACCCATTGTACAGGAAAAACAAATACACACACACAGGGCACTTATATTCATGTATGTACTACAGTATGCTTGTTTGAAGCATGATGGTGTGCAGAGAGTACTGCAGCATGACAAAATAATTATGTGCACAAGGTAATGCACAAACCTGCATTCGACACAGGACAGCCATACCTAACCTATTATGAATGGTCAACATAAGTGTAAAACCCATAAAAGCATTGCACATTTGCTTTTGTTTACACAACATGTATTACTAAAATGCATTTGCTCTTCTTTCATGGTCTCTTCTCCTACTGGACTTTCATGTACTCCTGCAGCGACGGTATCAAAACATATTTATCCATGCTGTTTGAGAGAAATCTAGGGTGACCAGTAATGCACTCCAGGTCAGGAAATTCTTCAGACTGAATGGTTACAGTGGTGTCATGGTGATAGCATCTGTTCTCCTTGTTGTTTTCACTGGGTCATGGTTTCTGCATTCACACCTGAAAGACAGCAGAATACAATAAAACATTACACAGCTAGTTTGCTTCAGATGTTATGCCACTGTTACATAACTAAAAATGGAACATCAAAGTGAAATGACTACTATGTGACCGCATCTGTTAACCGGCATGTTTATAGAGTACATCAGCAGGTTTATACCACCCCTGTGGCAGTCTGCCCCATCAGGCGTGTGTAAGTGCAGCCCCAAACCATGAATGTGTACCTTGATCTAAATGTTGTCCCTGGTGTCCTGTGTCCCTCCGATAACCCATCACACCTATGTGTACATGTAGTGATTTTCCGTGTTGTAGGGTGGCATCCCCACCATCTGAGCACACAACTAATCTCCTACTGACCAGTGCCCCACCCTCTGATCCCCATAATGGTAGTAGTATCATATTCCCAGATGTCTAGTGTCACACCCTCACACTATGATCCCTTTCACTGTTTTCTACAATATTTCATGGTGTCCTCACGGTACCCCATTAACTCGGGTCACCCTCCTGTAGTAGTACTGTGTTCCACGGTATCTACTGTCATCCACTAGCATTTGATCTCCATCCCAGAATTCTTAGAGAATTCATGTGATGTGCCCGGCATTTGGGGTAACAGTAAACAACCAGGTATTCACTGCAACAGGAGGAACAGGGATGGGGAAGCAGCAATTGCCATTACACACATGGTAATACTGTTAGAATGCTGGACGGGGGAGGAGGGAGCGGGTGCCTAATACACACCAGTGACTACACTAGCAGTAGCAGAACAGGTGATCAGAGAGGGAGGTGCCACTGAAGAACAGTGAGATCACAAGTAATACAGCAATGGCAACTGGAGAGCGGGTGGTCTGTGCTAACTTTTGAATATGTGGCCTCAGTTATTGTACTACTTGTAGGGGTGAGACTTATCAAAACAAAAGATGCGGTGCCAAGTGAAGGTGTTTGCTCAGCACACTGGCAACCTGAGTTCACACCCCGAGCCTGGGTACCAGGAGTGGAGACCGCAAGGAAGGGATGCACCAGTGACCATTGGACACTTCCCTCCCAGGGGTGGGGCCTGTCACAAACCCACTCAGCAGGTCAGGCGCCTACTCCCAAAGTACCAACCTCCGAGTGCAGTCTTGTGAACAGTTTAACAGAACAAGGTAACCCTCTTGTCTGTTTTGTGAGTTTGGATCAACCTTTGGTCTCCAGTCTTGGAGGGATCCAAACTGTGAACCTCTTGCTAACATACCAATTCACAGACTCAGATAAGTCTGTCTTCGGGGCCAGATATCATTGCCTATGGGCACCTAACCAGGTGTACAGAAATGAACCTTTAAAACTTTAATAAAGGCTTCAGATTTAAAATGCTTCTCTTTCCAGTTTGGTATCACCATTCAAGCTTATGCTTAGTGTCTGCTATAACCACATATACTTTTCTTACAAATGAAAGAAAATCAAAGACAGACCAAGTATGTCTCTAAAATAGTCTTACTAAAATAGATAAAAATATGAAACACAAAATACAGAACTATTATATCACAAGACATACACATCTTTTACAAGAACAAGGTTTAAACAGTGTAAATTCCTACAATAATATTTAGATTTTGCTCTCTTTCTAAATATACCTGTTTTAAAATGCTCATAGATGTTCTTTGTCAGAGTCTAGATAAAAGTGTCTCTGTGAAGTCAATCAGAATAATGTTTAAAATCTGGTTTTCCCACCTACTTGTATGAGGTCACCTAGCTCCTTTCTGTCAGAATACATAAAATAAATTTATATAAAAAACAGGATGTCTTTTCCAAGTATTAAATTCTGCAACTTCAGCATGACTCTTGTCCTCCAAATGACATTTCTTTGATCTCATGATAAGCTTCCCCTTTCCAGGATATGAAAGCATCTTTATGATTTCGCACTAGTTTACTAAACCTGGTTTCCTCTCCTAACGTCATAAAATGGATATGCTCAACTCAGGCCTCTTCCATCCTGTAATTAACTTTAGCTAAAACAGGATATCCTTGATCAAGGTCTGTTCTACTCTGTCATTAGCTTCAGGCCTGCCATGTAACACCTGGTATCCAAAACCTGTGTGCGTGATCTCACGTGCTGTTTTAGCATTTTCTCATGGCTTTCGCCTTTTCAGCTGAAACCTGGGGGCTGAGCAACAGATTTTCAGCATCTTTCATGACAAACAGTCCATAACCCATTTTGATATTACAAAAATGATACTACAGCACTCAGAACTGGCTGTCCACATCACAATCCTCCTCACCTACACTGAATTTGAGGGTCTATCCCTGCATGGGATGAGCTTCCCAAATCAGTTCACTCCTCATAGACCCTAGACAGCCCATCTGAGTTCTGATTTTGACTCCAGCCCTATGTATGATTTTATATCATACCTTTGCAAAGCAAGACTCCATCTTAGCAATCTACCATTGTTTTCCCCATCTGTGTCAGCCAAACCAGGGGGCTGTGGTCAGTCTGCACCACAAATGCTGCCCATACAAGTATGGCTCCAATTTCTTTAGGGCCCACACTATGGCATGACATTCATTTTCCACCGTGGAGTATGCTTGCTCCATAGGAAGTAATTTCCTACTCAGGTACACTACTGGGTGATCTGTCCCTTGGCTGGATGTCTGACTCAGTACTGCCCCAATACCCACATCTGAGGTATCAGTCTGAACTATAAAGGTCTTGCTACAGTCAGGACTTGTCAAACAGGAGCACTGCACAGTGCCTCCTTTAGTTTGGAAAGGTTTCCTCACAGGCTGGGCCCCAGGTAATTTTCTTTGGCATCCTTTTCTTTTTCAGGTCAGATAAGGGAGCAGCTAAGGCACTGTAATTGGGTACAAATTTCCTGTAGTACCCTACTGTCCCTAGAAAACCCAGAACTGCTTCTGGGTTTCTGGTCTGGCCATGCCTGGACCACTTCTATCTTTATTTGGTTAGGACGGAGCTGTCCCCAGCCTACCACATGCCCTAGGTATGCCACTTCTCCCATGGCCACCTGACACTTCTCTGCTTTGACAGTGAGCCCGGCCCCTGTATCCTGCCCAGCACCTCCCTAAGGTGGGATAGGTGTTCCTCCCAGTTGGTACTAAACATGGCAATGTCATCCAGGTATGCCATGGTGTACTCCTCAGCACCATTTAACACCTGGTTCACCAACCTTTAGAAAGTGGCTGGGGTGTTCATATTCTGAAAGGCATTACTTTAAATTCAAATAAGCCTAGTGGAGTGATGAAGGCTGACCTCTCCCTAGCTCTGTTTGTCAACTCTACCTGCCAATACCCCTTCGCCAAGTCAATGATTGTAGGTAGGTTGCCCCTCCCAACTTGTCCAGGAGTTTGTTCATCCGGGGCATCAGGTGGGCTTCTGAATTCATGACTGCATTCAGTCCATGATAGTCCACACAGAAATGAGTAGAGCCATCTGACTTAGGCACAAGGACTACGGGTGAGGCCCAGGGGCTGTGGGATCTCTGGATTACCCCAACCCAGCATCTCCTCCACTTCCTCCTAATGTCCTTTTGGACAGCCTTTGACAGCTGATATGCTGTCCACCATATGGGTGTCTGTGTCCCTGTCTCCACATCATGCATCACTAAGGGGTTAGTCCAGGCTTGGTGCTAAACAAGGGGGCAAAGTCTGTTAAAACCTCCTTTACTTTCTGGATCTGGTCCAGGGCCAGCTGGGGAGACACTTACTGCCTCTACAGAGGACTCCTGCTTGGTCTCTTCCAGCAAATCCAGAAAGGGGTCTCCTTCGTCCATCCCTCCCTATGACTACATGCTGCAAACACCATGTCAGCCCCTATTTGCATATGGCTTCATCATGTTGACATGGTACATCCTTTCTGTCTGTCTTCTGCCAGGTAACTCCACAATGCAGTTCACATCATTTACCTTCCTAACCACTTTGTACAGTCCTGCCCACTCAGCTGGTCTTTCTGGACTGGAATAAGGACCATGACTTCCTGACCCACCATGTATGAGTGAGCTCTGGCTCTGCGGTCATGCCACACTTTTGTTTCTGTTGGCAGCTGCCAGGTTGCTCTGGGCTGTCCCCATAAGCTCCTTCAGCCTTTCCCTAAACCTAAGGACATAATCCACAATGGGAGTTCCTGGTGGTGTGCTTGCCTTCCCAGTCTTCTCAGATCAAGTCTAGGGGCCCATGTACCCGCATCCATATAAGAGTTTGAAGGAGAAAATCCAGTTGACTCTGGGTCACTTCCTGTATGCAAACAACAGGTGGAGAAGGTTCTCCCAGTCCCTCCCATGCTGTTCAGCAAACGCCCAGAGCAGTGACTTTAGGGTACCATTGAATCTTTCCAAAGACCATTGGCTTGTGGGTGATATGATGTCGTTCATTCCTGCACCAGCCCACACTTCTCCCATAAACATTTTATCAGGTCTGACATAAAGGAACCCCTCAATCAGTGATCACCTCCTGTGGAAACCCAACACAGGAGAAAATCCCAAGTAAGGCATCTGCCACTTTGTCTGTCTGCAGTGAGGATAGGGTGACTGCTCTGGGCACTGGGTGGCATAATCCACCACAGTCACGATGAATCTCTCTTCCCTAAGGAGCTGGGGTACTTAAAGGCCCCACAATATCCATTCCACCCTCTGGAATGGCTCCTCCACTATGGGCAATGGAATCAGGTGGCTTGGATTTTCTTGCCCGCCTTCCCTATTTCTTGACACGGTGACAAGACCTGCAATACTCTTTCACTTGCTGGGTGAAGTTAGGCGAATAGAAATTCTGGGCTAACCACTGCATTGTGTCGTGATTTCCAGATGACCAGACAAGGAAATATCATGTGCAATTTTGAGCAACTGCTCACGATACCCCTGGGGAATGACAAGTTGCCTGCCTAGCATCCCTCCTCTGTCTGTACTGCCTAAGTATACATAAGTCCAGTTTCCCAATAAACCTTATGTCTGCCATCACCTCCCTGTGTGCTGTCCAAGTCTGCCCAAGCCCTCAGCTTCTAAACTAGAGTCATTCCTCTGAGCAGCTGCAAACCCCTCACATAGTCCCACAGCATGGGACAGGTCCCCTTCAGTTGTTAAACTAGGGTCCCTAGCACTAGCGCCAGGGCACTGAGGATCACTGTCAATCCCAACCCTCTGATAAGGGGTCACCCTCCCTCATCAGAGTAACCCTCTGTAGCTGTATGGTTACTTGCTACTGGAGAAATTTCCACCCCTATTCATTAATCTCCATATCAGGAGACACAGGCTGGGGAACCAGCCTCTCAGTGGTTTCCACAATGGCTTCTGTGGGGTTCAGGAACTACAATTTTCCCTTGTCGCTGCTATGGGTAACTGCACATACCATCCCTGCTGAGATTGTTACCCAGGATCACATCCACTGCTAATGTTTGGCTACAGCCACCTGTTACACAGTTCCCCGTTTCACCCCAGTCTAGGAGAACACTAGTGAAGGGCAATGTTTTCTCCCCACTTCCAAAGTCAGTATAGTGAGATATTTATTGAGTATAAGCTGACCAGGCTGTACCAGATCCCCTTTCACCAATGTCAGGGATGCCCCTGTGTCCCTTAACCCCTGTGTCTGTACACCATTCAAAATGACTGGGTGCATGTGTTCCCTCATGTTCACTGGCATGCTTCCAGGGACACACAAACAACCCACTTCTTTTCTAGAACCCAGTTGTGTAGTATGGCTTTTTGGGACACTGTCTGGCAATATGCCCAGTTTTCTTACACAACCAACATTCAGTTTTTCTCTCAGAGAAATCTTTTCTTTGAAACCTGGGGCTAACTGGTTTTGGTGAGGCAGTGAGGGTTTTAGCTGTCCTGAAGTGCACTTTTCCTTTCTGTGCTGCCACACCCACCCCATCTGCTCTCAGAGCAGGTCTGCTCTTGGCATTGCGATCCGAGAGTTCAGCAGCCTCTTGCACTGTTTTGGGGTCTCGGTCCTCTATTCAGGATTTTAGCTCTGCTGGGCATGCCCAATAAAACTGTTCTAATAAAATCACATTTTCAGTCTTATCAACAGAGTTTGCCTCAATTCCTTCCACCAATATTTTAAAAACTGTCATTGTTTCATGGCTAGCTCCTCATAGCTCATATCAGGGCTTCTCCTGAGCTTATGGAATTTAGCTCTTTATGATTCAGAAGTTAATTCAAACTTTTAACAGTGCAGCTTTTAGCTTGCTGTAATCATTGCTGTCCTCATTGTCCATTTGACCCAATGTATCCAGAGCTCTCCGGTAAGTGGGATAGCTGGAAGCTCCAGAACGGTCTAGGAATTTTAGCCCAAATAAAAACTTTTTCAAAAGAATTTAAAAGACATCCATATCCTCCCTCTTTAAACTCAGCTATTAATTTGAAGTTCAGTTTGTAACCCAGTCCTGCAGTTCCAGTTAAACCCAAGCCAATTACCTGCTCTGGTGCCGCTGGTCAGAGTCGTAGCTTCTCCAGTTCGTGTTGCCTCTGGCGCCCTCTCTTCTCCTCTCTGCAGCTTGCTGGCACTCCCGCTCTCCTGCTCTGCCTCTCTGTATTCTCGCTCTGCATCATGGTCCGCCTGATTTCTCTCGCCTCCTCTTCTCTTGAACTCCAGCTCCATCCTGCACAACTCAATTTGCAGCCTGAGTACTTCGGATTTAGGATACTGGTGACCATCCCCACTGCTGTGGTCCTTCACCGACAGTGGCCATGTTACCCTCTTCATCGGATCTGACACTGCACTGGCAGCTAGCCCTTCCACACTCGAGGTTTGGTCCTTTCCAGTCACGGTCCATGACTCACTGCTCTGGGTATCTGCTACTATCAGGGCATCTATGAGGTTCTGTTTTTGGCTGTCACCTTGAACAGGACTCCTCTGTCCCCATACAATTGCTTCAAGTAATCTACAGTGTGCCTGCTGTAGTCAGAAGCCATCTTCTTCCCTGACTATGGCTACTCTGACTTGCACTTTAGGAAAAAAATAAACGGTAGGAACTTGACTGTATGCAAAGTGATATATAGTTCTGTTTCCTTTTAAAATAAAACTCTGCCTGTTTCCTTCTTTGCAAGTGAGCTTAAGGTCTCAAGCTGAAACAGAACAATAAAAGCTTGTGATACCAAAATTATGCCACTGCTGCCAACCAATCTGTCACAAACCCACTCAGCAGATCAGGCTCTCTACTCCCAAAGTACCAACCTCCCAGCGCAGTCTTGTAAACAGTTTAACAGAACAAGGTAACCCTCTTGTCTGTTTTGAGAGTTTGATCGACCTTTGGTCTTCAGTCTTGGAGGGATTCAAACTGTGAACCTCTTGCTAAGCATTCCAATGCACAGGCTCAGATAATTCTGTCTTGGGGGCAGATATCTTTGCCTACAGGCACCTAACCAGGTGTACAGAAATGAACCCTTAAAAACTTTAATAAAGACCTCAGATTTAAAACACTTCGCTCCAGTTTGGTATCACCATTCAAGCTTATGCTTAGTGTCTGCTATAACCATATATACTTTTCTTACAAATGAAAGAAAATCAAAGACAGACCAAGTATGCTCTAAAATGAGTTTACTAAAATAGATAAAAATATGTAAAACACAAAATACAGAACTATTATATCACACAACATACAAATCTTTTAAAAGAACAAGGTTTAAACAGTGCAAATTCCTACAACAATATTTAGATTTAGCTCTCTTTCTAAATACCTGTTTTAAAGTGCTCATAGCTGTTTCTTTGTCAGAGTCTAGATAAAGTGTCTCTATGATGTCAAACAGAATAATGTTTAAAATCTGGTTTCCCAACTACTTGCATGAGGTCATCTAGCTCCTCCTGTCAGAATATTTTAAAAATATTTATATAAAAAAACAGGATGACTTTTCTAAGTATTAAATTCTGCAACCTCAGCACGACTCATGTCCTACAAATGACATTTCTTTGATCTCATGATAAGCTCCCCTTCCAGGACATGAAAGCATCTTTATGATTTCACACCAGTTTACTAAACCTGGTTTCCTCTCTTAACATTACAAAATGGATATGCTCAACGCAGGCCTCTTCCAGCCTGTAATTAACTTTAGATAAAACAGGATATCCTTGAACAAGGTCTGTTCTACTCTGTCATTAGCTTCAGACCTGGTATGTAAAACCTGCGTGTGTGTGATCTCACATGCTATTTCAGTATTTTCTCATGGCTTTCATCTTTTCAGCTGAAACCTGGGGAGGTGGGTGAGCGACAGATTTTCAGCATCTCTCATGACAGACAGTCCATAATCCATTTTGATATTACAAAAATGATACTACAGCACTCAGAACTGGTTATCCACATCACATGACCTGCCTAGGCACCTCTAGGTGGATTGGGTGCATGCTTGAGGGACTTGATGCCTTGATATGCCCCCACCGAGGATGCTGACCCACGCAAGGCTGAGAACTTGATGAGTGGGGCAGAGAGAAATGGAAAATGGTACCTCAGCCAGCTGGATGACTACCCCTGGACCCTCACTGCCACAGAGCCCCAGACAACCAGGACCGACACCATCAGCACCCAATGCCAAGCAGCTAGCCAGTAAGGCAAATTCTCTCCAGAAGTGGGCCTGCCAGATGAAGGATACATCAGGTTACCTTGGGGGGCTGCAATATGGGCAGTGGTTGGCAACAGGGGTTGCCTGGGACAAGTAGGTCCTAGGCAGCTCAATGGAGAAGCTAGCCAAGATGCAGGGAGGCGCAAAATAGATGAAGAAAAAAAACAGATACAATTTTTTCTCAGCAATCACACTCTCCGTAAATGGAGCCAGTACCTCAGTGATTGTGGTAGGGAAACAGGATGCTTGGGAGCATATGGAGTGTTACTGATATAAGGAGTATGGAGGTGACAGTCACAGTTTCCATGTCATTATTACTGCCATATCATGACTGTTATGCACATTTGTGGAGCACTCACATCAGGAATGATGTGACATGCTAGAGATGGTAAAGCACAGGGTAACAAAAGATGTTTATGGCAAGCAGAGCATGTGTTATGAGGGAATGCTCAGGGCACTGAACATGCACCCAGTGGACCCAAGTAAAGAGAGGTGACATATGAAATATGCATTCAAGTTCGAAAAGGAATAAACCACTGGAATTACAAGGTACTAATATGCATTCAAGGTCATTAGAGCACGCTTGGAAAGTACCAGGATGGAGGATCACTAGAACAATTAAGTAGTTTTTTTTACATAGAGGGTGGTGGAGCATGGAAAGAATGTAATAGCCAAACTGATGCCTGTTACAACACTTGATGGTTCAAGCTTGGTTCTGGCTGAATGAGGAATTTGATGGTCTGCAGAGTAGAGATAATCATGAGGTGAAATAGAAGAGAGGATGGGGACCACTGAGACTGTGCTCGGACAGTATGTCACATGGCCATATACACAGCATGCTCACTCTGAATGAATCATTCCTCTGGGTCTGATATCATTGTGCATGTTTCCATGTTACTCAAACATAAATATTGTAATAAAAGCCCCCCCACATCACCATCACAGGACTGGAATAGGTGGCCACTACATCCAGGAACACATGCCAACCACCTGGAGCTAATGGTGTGCATACATATATGAGTAGTGAGAAGATGGAAATTAGTACACCTTTGCTGCTACTGTGACCTCTCAATGTCACACCACTCAATACCCCTTCCCCACCAAGGGAGAGAGACATCAGTTTGTACACTGTAAGCTAGATATCAGTGGGTGTTACCAAAACCAGTGTTATTATGTAAAAGGTGGCTTGTAACATACTCAGTATGAACAATCATGGTGCACTGTGGATGCTAACACCACCCTCCTCCACACATTACTGACCAGATGTTGATACTACTGATGCATTATTTCTGTACATATTAAAATATAGCTCCCATCCATATCTGAAGGAGAAATTTTGTGGATGAGAAAATACATGCATAACATTAGATCTCTGCATTCATGTTATATTATGTACGTTCCACATTATGTATGTATCATGGGCCCTATTCATGAACGCAGGTGGCTATGCATGAATGGCTGCACCCCTCGCGCAGCTGTGCAACCAGTGGAGATCAGTGTGGGGACAACATCCACGAACACCGTCCCCACCTGGCTCCTTTATGAGGCCCCACACCCTGGTGCATAGGTTCATGGGGGGGTCCTGTGAGGGGCTGTGAACCCAGCAATGCAGCCAATTGGCTGCCCAGACTGCGTCATGGAGTGCATCCCTTGTGCCCACAGGGTGCCATGATGGTCCTGGTGTGCAGAGCACCAGTCACAATGTTGGAGGTGATGACGGTGCCCAACCACCCCAGCCCACCCAATGTGCCCAATGTCAGGGGCATCCCTATTGGAGGGCCAATGCCCCTCACCATGTCTGCTGTGACTGGTGGCTCCATCCCATGGGTGCATAACAGGCCACCCTGGTTTACGGCTGCCCTCAGATCACACAGCCACCACGCAAGCACTCCACGGTTTTGTGCATCACACAGAGTGCAGCCACGACCCTGTTCTGGTGCAGAACTGCACTTGCAGGGATCAGGCACATAGGTGGGGGTGGACCTGCACGGTGCATATCATGGATGGGACACAGTGTATGCAGCCAGGTGTGGGTCAGCTATGTGCCAAGGTTATGCGGTGCATATCCCATACCGTACCTTTTGTGAATAGGGCCCATTGTGAATTGTGCTACAATGTACCATAATGTCACCTTCATGAACTATGGGTGTGTTTACATAACAGTCTTCAGTGCACACATGAGACAGTAATCAACATTACCATTCATCAACTGGTTTGCCATTCAGTTCCTCTGTTTCTTCTTTGCTGCTTTCACTGTTCTCCATTTCTGACTGTGCCACCCGTTGATTCAGATTTACTTACTATGGCTCAAAAAGTATGTGACAATAGTGCTGCCCTCACTAAAATACAGGACAGCTCCATTTCTTCATCTGACAGCACTGGGAAGCTGCACATACAGGGAAACATGAGTCTCACTGTCTGTTCTATGATGTCCAAATTTGCATTGCTCTAAAATGATGTCAGAGCACCTCCAGCACAGTGAGCATCTGGGCAGTGAGAAGGAGCATGGGGTGTGTCTCCACTAATAATAAAACCTGCAAACTAATGAAACAGCAAACATTGTAAAATAAAATTACAACTGGACAGGTCTGTAGTCACCACAGATGTAGGAACACTGTATATATAACAAATTCCATTTCATCAAAGTGCACTTTGCACATGATATTTAATGCTGTTCTCATGAAAACAATATGGTTGGTTGCTGTCCATCTTTATCTGGTTACCTCCCCAGCTGGTGACATAAGTTTTCACTCAGTCCACATCCACACTGTGTCCTCCTCAGGAGTGTGGTTCTGAACTGACATCTAATCAGCCTATATACCACCCTAACAAGATTAGAAGTTCCATCATACACCTCAACCTTTTGTCAATAAAATAAGAGGCACAGGCTTTCAAAATGAGGGACAATGTGGAATACTGACCTTTGTGGCAAGATATGCCTTGCCAATCAGATGGGCAGATGTGTGATGTTATGTTCTGTTATATTTTGTATATGCACATGCCATGAGAAGCCAGTGTTAAAGAAAGGCCTCATAGGATAGTGAGAGAGACTGGATCTCTGATAAAGGGTTTTACCTTCCTTTGACCTTCCTTTGTCCTGAAGGCCAGCTTGTTTGCCAGGAAACTGACAAGTTACTGTCAAAGGCTTGGGGATAGCTGATCAAAGGGTATCTCCCTAGTTAACTAACCAAGGGAAACAAGAGGTAAATAAAATGTTCAGGAGATGATCCTTTTCACTTCAAAGGCAGAGTGCTGTGATCCAAGGAAACTATCATAGTATTACCTTTGATGAGATGAAAGGAAAGAACTGGAACATCCTTCCTAGTAGATCTGTGTGAAATTCTATTATGGGTGTTATAATTGAAAGGCTGCATGACATGGTGTGACATTGTAATACTGTGATAGTCATGCCTATTTAAAGCCCCAGCTCAGGGCATTCGGACACACTTTTCATCTGGGCTCTCCTGACCACAAGCACAGAGACTAAGAACCAAACATTGCCAGTACAAATGAACTGAACCTTTCATTCACTTTCCGGGACTTCCAATTACTACTAAATTCAGGCAGAACTTTAAACATTTTTAGTGCATTTTTCTTACATCCATCAACTTTTATTTTGTGTTATTCTATGACCAATTTACGTACATTTTAATTATTTAACATTTTATTAAAAACATTGGTTTTAAGAAATCTGCCTGAGTGAGATTTTTCATATTTGTGTGTGGATTGTGGGATAGTTATTAATAATCTGTGACTAAACTGTTATTGCAAAAGGTGTGTCATCAACAGCTACCCAAGAAAGGGTCCGTGTATAGTGGAAAGAGCTGGATAAAGACAGGGAAATACAAAAGTCTCAAGGAAGGGTCTGTGGGAATTTGAACCAGGTTATTGTACTCCATGTGGGAGAAGGCAAAATCAGCATTACAATGCTACCCTAAAGAGGCTATAACACTGGATCTTCTCCCTTGTGTAACAACCAGAGGGGTTCTTATTTGGTTACAAGACTTCAGAACAGTATTATACCCTACCCAGAAGTAAAGAAGGTTTCCTGGAACCTTGTAGTGAGTGTTTAGTCATGACCTCAGTGAACATTATAGAACCACATGGGGTAGATCTCCTGCCCCCAATCATGGACTGTACTTAGGGGTGGGCACTGTAAGCTCTGTTGACCTGACTCTCGGGAGTGAGTTCATGACAACCCTCATAATGAGGGAATATCTTGCAATATGGAGATTCAAGATCAACACACTGTGGAAACACTTGCCTTTACTTGTACAAAGTTTATTTTGATTTAACATGTTAAAATATTATGAATTTCTGCTTTAAAGTCTGGATTTATAACACCTTCTCAGCATGGGCAGCACCTTTTCTATGAGGGTCAGATAAGGAACCGAGTAGTTTTCAGGTGGTAAAATGACAGATGCCCTTCATAATCAAGGAGAGTTGAGAGGTGTGAGTACCATGGTGCATTGGCAAGGGAGAACCAAGAATGTATAAGAGAAAAAATCTAGTTTTAAGAATAACGTGCTCTCAGAAATGTTAATTTAACAAGTATTGCAATATTTTGTTAACCTGCAACTGGCTTTTAAAAAATAATTTAATTACTGATGAAAGTTCACCTCAGCTAGCATGACTTTTTCTTGGCTTAACTATTAATTGTACAGTACTTTTAATGATGTACTTTACAATGACTTCTCAGATCACTTTTTACAATGGAACCAGATTTGGACTTTGATTTATGTAGCCAAACCTACAAAATCAGTAGTCATCTCATACGTATGGCTCACCTTTGCCTGGGTATTTAATCTTCAATTGCCTCATTTAGGGGCATCACATACTGAGAACTACAGCCTCTGGTGAAAGTGCTGAACAATCAAATTTCTCTTTAGCTTTATAACAAACTTTGAATGCTAATATGACATAGTCAAGGACACACAAGGGACCATAATATAGCCCCTGATTTTGGAACCCATTTTAGTAGGTTTGTTTGCACATATTTTCGTGTTTGCTGTGTTGTATAAGTTCTTCTTGTGTATGCAGTTCTCTGTAACTTGTTTATTCTACATATTGTTCCTCTGTTTTTGGCATAATTTGTATTATATTCGGTCTCCCTCTAAGCAATTTCAAACACACAGATTGGATAGATTTAAAACCAACCCACTATCTTATTAAAACATTGGTATTCTATGTGTTGCTGAACAGTGTTCATAATTCCATGTAACCTGAGATTAGAGTAATTACATTTTAGACAATATTACATAAGTGTCCTGTTTTCAGCTACTGCAGTTTTGTGTGTGAGAGGCCATTTGGTGCCATGCACTCCTGCTTAAAAGCAGAACCAGTCTAAGTTCTTTCAAGATTACTTGCATGTAAAGTCCATGATACTTTGTGTTTTGGGGTGTGTGATTTTATATTTTGTCTAAAACCTGGCTTTGTTGTTCATGCCCTTTCTGGGTAGCAAATGCCTTTAACGGATTCTTCGGATCTGTAGTCACAAAAAAAGATGCAACAAAATACATCTCCCATTTGAATAAAACTGTCAATATCACCAGGGATGAAGTCATAGAAGCAAAAAAAACATTAATACAAACTCTGCCCCAGGACCAGACAATCTGAATCCAACCTTCTTCAAAGAAACTATAGATCATGTTAATACACCCTTAACAATCATTTTAATAAATCATATAGGAAGGAACATCCCAGATGATTGGAAAAGGGCAACTGTTGTTCAATTCATAAAAGGGCATCCAAAAATATATTGAAAATTACTGGCCCATTCTGTAGTGTGTAAAACCACTGAAAGAATATTAAAGCTTAGACTAGATGAAGAAATAATAAACAAAGGTCTAGAAGATAGCACACTGCACGGATTCAGAGCAGGGCACTCTATGCACCATGAACCCGATCTCCTATGAAAGAGTCAGTAGGAGCATTGGCAGGCATCCCTAGTGGATATGGTTTTTCTTGACTTCAAAAGGCTTTCAATTTAGTATCACATATAGTACACTACTTGTTGAAAACATGATAAAACTATGTAAATAGCTACACAACAAAATGGGTTGAGGAATGGTTGCTTAATAGAAGCCAATAGTAAAAATATTTGACAAATGGTCAAATGAGATCATGGTTACAAGTGGGATACCACAGAGTTCTGTATTAGGACCATCACTTTTGGCATAGTTATCAGCGAGCTACACCAGGAGGACAACTGTACACTGAGCAAATTTGAAGATGATACTAAGATTGCCTTGAGGTTGACACTGGTTCAAAAATCAACCAATTATCCAAAAACTTAGAAAACATCGAACAAGATAGCTTTTAATGTGGACAAATGCTTGATTATTCTCCTAGGATGAGAAAATCCACAAACTGATTACCCTTTAAATGGTAATAAATAAAACCAGTCACCAATGAAACTAATTTGGGCATTCCGTTAATAATATTCCTTCACCAGGGATCAATGCAGAAAGGTGGCACTAGTGGCAAAGAGGCTCCTGGCAGCAATAAGGAAAGCCTTCGTCACAAGAAGTGAACTATGCATAATTCCTCTGTATAAATCTTACATCAGGCCACACTTAGACTATGCTGTTTCCTTTTGGGCCCCTTTATCTATCAAAAGATATAAAACTAATTGAAAGTGTCCAGAGAAGAATAACCAAAAGTAATACCCAAGGGTCAGGATGCTATCCTATCATGACAGAGTAAAACACTTAATTTATATGACCTACAACTGTGTAGGGACAGGGTGGCTCTCCTTAGACATTTTGGTCTAGTTGTGATGTGTATGGCTAAATAAATGGAGGTAATGGCTTTGTACCAAGATATATCTGGCTCCTGATCTTTTTGTGCCTTGGTGAGTGCCGTGACTGTTTTTTTGTTTTTTTTCTATTGTGTACTTTTGTCACAGAGCACCCCAACTCACCCTGGTGCAGATCTTTTCTGTTTAACATTTCGCCTATCAATTAGGCTTCTTCTGGGGAACTGTAAATAGATTCAAATAAAATATTTACATAAATATCTTTATATGTTCATATAACATTGTCATTAGTTTCACAGAAAACAAAATTGTTGCCTCGATTATACATGTTTTCTTAAAATGGGTTATTTACTAATTTAATAAAAATATCAATACATTTTTATCTCTGTGTCACCCATATGAACTGGTCACCATTTTAAAACTCTGTTACAAAAACAGTTTTGAAATTGTGGCCAGTTCATATGGGTGACCAAAGATAAAAATGCATTGATAATTTTAATAAATTAGTAAAGAACAGTTCCCCAGAAGAAGCTTAATTGATGGGCAAAACATTGGGACTTAATTGAATAATAAAAGAAGATTCAAAAGAGACATGTTTTTGTGTTGAAGCATTTATTTGCTCAAGCAGGCCAGAAATTTCACTTTTCAGTTTAGATGAAAGCATGCTACATTACTTTGGATATTTGAACAGCAAGTTGAAGTTCTAAATCACTGATTTTGTCCCCAGACTATACTGCTATCTCAATGATATGACACAATCAGGTGTCATACTCAAGGTCATACCTGATTGGCTATGCTGTATTGTGGCACTACCTTACACTGCCATCTGCGAGACCTTGTTCATGTCCAACTTGGGGTCACCTCCCGGGACTGTCAGGGACTGGGCTCATCAAGGACATGAGATGCCCAGCTTGTGGGGGCAGGTTAGAGGTCACCTGACACATTAACAGTCCCCTGGCTACCAATAATTAAGTGGGCTCATCATAGACGTGAGATGTCCAGCTTGAGGGGCAGGTCAGAGGTCACCTGGTACATTACCAGTCCCCTGGCTGCAATAACAAAGTGGTACTGGTGCGTAGCTGTGAAAGTAGTCATTCACCCACACTCCTAACCAGATGCAAGGATTCAAGATAAATTTACTTGGTTACTTTTCTGTATGCAAACATGCAAATAAAATATATATTGATATGGCTCAGGCTTCCAAAGTGGCTAACCAGTCTATCCTCTATTTGCATAGACATCATCCACAGAGCTGCTGTTGATGAGTAACTACCACACACACACACACACACACACACACACACACACACACACACACACACAACAGGCTAACATTTCAGATAAACATTTCATGGCTACAGTTTGATAAAGCAACAATTATAACACTGTTTTTATAGTTTTATCAAAGTCTGGAAGTGCTGTATACAATTCTGTCTTTATTCATGGACCCCACATTTCAAATGCTGTGACTTGTAGAAATGCTTTTTCTTTTTCATTAATAATTCACACTTTATATGGAATTGCATTATATCCAGGTAGCATAGCTTTGCAATCATTAAGAACAATAAAGACCTGCAAACTTTAAGTATATCATAGCAAAACTCAAGCCATGTCACCCTTGAAATACAACCTGAGTAGCACTTGGAAATATTAACTTAAATTTGAAAGTTATTTAAAGCTTTGTTTCTTATAAAATATTTTTTAACATTCAGCTTGTCGACTTTAAATTATCCTCATTTAAAAGACTGATATTTCTTTCAGTAAGTTATTTCAGTCTTTGAAATGGGATTTCAATAATATAACAGTGAAAGCCAACACAAATTTTGAATCTTTCTTCACCAGTGAGTTAATGCTTGTAGCAACACTTCTTAATGTAAGAGAGTTTGGGGCCATTTCAACTCCATTTCCACCAGTACAGAGCTTCTATGACTGTCTACTGTACTCCACCAAGGATTGTATCTTCTCATGCCAGCAAGTGCTTCCACTTGATTGTCTTTGTGAACTGACCAAGTCTTGGCTAGAGTGACAGCCAGTGGTTCAGTTCTTGTGACTGTTCAAGTGATATCGATTTGCTCTGCTGCAGATGATCCTCAGATACTCTGGCATATCAACCAGCTTCCTTCTTACTGTATAGTCTATTTTCATATACCCAAATGTCTGCTTCAGTGCAGCTGATGCATACAGTATGATTGAGCTCAAAGGAAAAGTTTTCTTCTGTAAGATTGTCAAAGCTCCTGTGAGCGCTCAAATGATTTTAAAGATATATATGACACAGAGTAGACTTCTGTTATAGCACATTACTTATCAACACAGAAACTATAAGAAGAATAATGCTAAATGTCCTTTTGCTGCCATCAGATGACCTCTGAGATTTCATTATAGCAAACACTGCATTTGTGTGGTTCGTTGGCACTCTACATTGCAGATCATTCCTTCACAGCAAGAAATACATTCCTGAAATAAAACAAAGTATATGTTAACTTCAAATTAAAACATGATAAAATCTGGTATTATAAGACAAAAATCTGGTATTATAAGACAAGCCCAAATTTAAGTTATGCCTCAAATCACCCCATGTGTGATGTTACCCATGATGATTGATACTGTGAAGTGACATGCTGGATTGCAGTAGAACTTTTTCTTCCCGTATTTTATTTAAAAGGACACTGTCTACCCCCAAGGGCCAATTCTGACCCATTTAAACTAATGTGGGAGGCTGATAGCATGTTAAACACCAAATTAAATGCCACATTTTATTCTGTTTTATGATGTTTCAACAAGGACCAGTTGTTTTTATTGCTCCCCGGTTGACACCCATCAGCTTCAGCACCTGATCCCCATCACCCCATGTCCACCAGGAATTACTGCTGGCATCTTCCCCAGGGTTTGCCTCCCTGGAGAGGTTGCCAGAGTTCCCCAACCCCACTATAAAACAGATCAGGTTTTGGCTGTGGGCCCAGCTACTTGATGTGGGGCTTGTGGTGCTTGGTACCAATCTGCCACCAGCTTTTCCCATTTGCTGTCCCTAGGAGGCATGGCATACAATGGCATCATGATATATACCACGTGCTCCCATGCGGCATGCATCAACACCTACCATACCTCCCTACATGTTAGCCTGGGCTGCCTTTCCCCAGCTTCCACTAGGAGCCAGGAAAGGACTGGGCTCTGTCCACCTTTCTCAATGGAGAAGAAGAGCAGTCCTATGGATGCTGAATCATCTTCCCCAGCTGGCCCTCAGGCATCCCAAGTTGACTTCCAAACTCAGGTTGTTGGCGTCACAAGCAGTAGCACTACTGCTGCGCCAGCAGGCCGATTAACAATGTCTAGTTTTAAAAAGTAAGAAAAATTACAAAATTGTCGAGGAAATACTGGTATGGTAACATCAAAATACAGGTGCCCCATTCATTTTATTAAGTCATGCCCAACATATAAACAATGTTAGTGATGTGCTGCATCACTACCATGCTGCAAATAACACAGTAGCATCACAAAATGACAGAAAACATTGTTAACTTTTATAAGTAGTTACTTTGTATTTGTAGTATTTTGTTTTATAATGACTTTTATCAATTAACTAATTTTCTGCATAATAGTACTAGGTGTGATGAACAGAACAGCTTGTACCTGGAAAGACATATCTAACAATCAGCAATCAAGCTTTCATCCTTGGTGATCTAAATGTGGTCTGGCTCTCTGCTAAATCAGCTGACCTCAAATGGATTAGTGATCAGCTTGACTTAACTCAGCTCATAAATGAACCCACCAGGCCTATCCCCTAAACCCTACTAGCGCCTCAATTCTAGGCCTCACCTTAATTAACAGGCTACTAAAAATCTCTTATTCTGCAGTCTTTGACAATTATATCTGTGACCAAATCACTACAGTCTGTGTCAGATGCCTAAAGAAAGACAGGTCGCAATCTAAAATTGTACAGAAAAGTTATCTTAATCACTTTAGTAAGTCTGGTTTCCAATATGATTTGATGGCTATCAACTGGCAGAAATTCTGTCTTACACAGCCAGCACATACTGCCACTGAAATTTTTAACATTTATATCTGGGTGTTATCAAGAGACGATCCCTCCTGGTTAAACACAGGGTAAAATGATAAACTGCCCCTGGTTCAATAGAGACATGAAAGCCGCATTTAAAGACTAACTCTGGCAACCACCAGGCCTGCTACATCAACTGCTGATTAGACTATCTTTGGGCATAGATGGAACCACTGTATGAGGCAAATGTGGACCACGAAGCTAAATACTATCTCAGCTTAATGGGAAAACATAAATGTCTCCTCCAAATTCTAGAAAGTCGAAAGTCTCGGGGCTGCTTCCTCACTACCAAAGCAACTTACAGTCACTAACAAGATTATCAGCTAAAAGCAGAGTATCCCAGAAGAATTAAACATACACATTACTTTCACGGGATTGAACTTTGACAGTTCTCCTGTAGTGTCTTATCCTCTTTCAGCTAAGCACATCCAAAGAATGTGGCGTGTGCTAATGCACCTTTTGTTATAATACCAGTTTCCTACAAACAGGTCAAACAGCTTCTCTTAAAGTTAGATAACTGGGAAAATGCAGGGCTGGCAATCTGGACACTCTCTTGTTTAAACTGGGCTGCACCCTTCTAACTACTGCTATCATCCAGCTCACCAACTGCTCACTTATCGGTATTAGTGAAAACAGCTCATGTCATCCCCTATTTAAAAATGGTGATAAAAGCAGCATAAATAACTATAGGCCTATATCTGTACTTCCAATCCTTGCAAAATGACTGATAAAATTGATAAATGAACAGCTACATAAACACCTTGACAAATTTAATGTAATTTCCTGTAGTCAGGCTTCATATCAAAGCATAGCATGACTACTGCTCTAGCTAAGGTCACCAGCAATTGGTTCACTGCATGAAACCAAATGCTTGTCAGTGCCACCATTTTCTTAGATGGAAGCATGCCATTTGATACTGTCGATCACATCATATTATTGCAAAAGCTTTCCACTCTAGGGGGTCAGTGTGTCTTCCCTAGCCCTAGCCTGGTTCACCAACAATTTAGCTGGACATCAGCACAGTAGTAGATAAAGGTAAACAGTCTCTCCTCTTCCTATGCCCCAACATTAAACGCAGTTCCCAAAGGTCAGTCCTTGGTCTACTGCTATTTATGCTGTCCATAAATGACCTAGGGTCCAACTTAGATGATGCAAAATTACATTTCTGAGTCGATGACACTTCTCTATAAATCTACAAGTCCACCACAGCCTTGTTGGTGGCTGACCATCAGACTGCTTTTAATAAACTACAGTGTAATCTACTGTATTTCATTCCAAATTACTGCTCAAACCTCAAAAATTAAGATAATGTTGTTCTCCTCAAATGGTAATCTAACCTCAACAGCTTCCTCTTCTCCTTCTCCATGCTACTAAGGGACAAGCTAGAACTGGTGGAAATGTATAAGTACCTGGGTCTTGGTTGGACAGTAAACTGGGGGCTGGCAGTATAGCCTAGAGGTTAGAGTATTGAGCTGTGAATGAGCATGGTACATTAAGCAGACAGACCTGGATTTGATTCCCACTACCTCCACTTGCATACTGTGCGACTCCGAGTAAGTCACTTAACCTCCCCAGTGCTCCCAGGTTGCCCCTGAAAACAGGCGCCTGTGCCTAGTGGGCCTTACTTGGTTACCAAAGAATAAAATAAATAAAACTGTCCTTCACCCACACATTGACACCTTATAAAAAAGATTTAGTTCTAGACTGGGTTTTTACTATAGGAACAAATGCTGTTTCAACACTGACACATGAAAAAGACTGGTACAAGCCACCTTCCTACCAATTTTATGCTATACTGACCTGATTTACTGATGTAGTACTGCCATGTACTTGGCTGAGTAGGATGTGCTCTACCACAGAGCCCTCCACTTTATAACTAGTCTGTCTCCCAGGACCTATCATTGCACCCTCCACACTACTGTCAGATGGCCCTTCGGGACCACAAGATGGCTGAAAACCTCTACCCATGGACCCACAAGGTTCTACAGAATGGCCTACCTCCTTACATCATGACATTGTTCCCATAGTTGTCAGTCTATATGAGTTGAGGAGTAACAATGTTATTGTTCTAGGATACCAAGCTGCTTCTCTCATTTTGGAAAGGCTGCACTCAGCTGGCTTGTTCCTGTGCTTTGGAACAAGCTGCAACGCATTTTAAAGCTTTGCACCCTAACTAGTCTTCATGCTTTTAAAACACCCCTTGCACTGATGTGTGTAACCTCAATAATTTCCTTGAATTTCATATGAGACCATGAAATTACACCATGTATATACTGTACCAACCATGCCATTTATCCTCTGAATGTACTGTCATGCTATACTTTTCACAAATGCTTTATGTATTGTCTTCTATCAGATTATGTATTATGATTTTTTTCCCATGCCTGTTTGTCACCTGTATATGATTCCACTGCTCTGTGTATTGCAAAACACATAGCTGAACAAGTGTTAAAACATAATTCTCTGATTTACAGGTAAACATAATAGCTCACTCAAAGTAGCTTTTCATGGGCTTTCAGACATTAAGAAATCCTGAAGATCAGAGTTCCTCTTTAAGGCAGTCAAAAGTATCCTGTTGGAGGACTTATAGTATACCATTACGGCAAACATATTACTTATTTTCTTTGTAGAAATTCAGGAGTTAAAGCATCCATATTGCAGGAAGCTGGGCTGGGGTCACTGGGACTGCAGTTTAAAGATGACAAAAGGGCAATATGTTCTGAGTTTTCTAGCTCACAGTGTTAAAGAGCAGCCGACACCATTAGGACAGCTTTAACAAAACATTATTTAGAGACAGTTCAGCTTGTATTTCACATTAATTCTGTATTCCGTATCCCCATTATTTATTACTGAGGTCATTTGCATGAAAATGGGATCTTTCCTCCTGAAGAGTTCATCTATTCTATTGCTTTCTACCTACCTGAGGTCATAATGCTCTACTTTTGACATCACATATTCCCATGGCAGCAGACTGTGATGTCACAACAGGGAACTATGACAAGAAGTCGGGAGTAAGCAAAAGAGGTAGATGTACTCTAAGGGATACAAATTGTGCAAATTCTCAGTAACAAGTAATGGGGAGGAGAAATCTATTGAAGACATATGGAATGCAGGCTGAATTGTACCTGAATACTATGTTTTCAATGTTTTCTTTGAGGTGTCAGCAGCTCTTTAACAAACTCCGTCAGAGTCAATATAGCTGCTAATACATTAGCCTGTTAAGGGTATAGAATAATGTGTGGCTTAGTTGTATTTACTTGTTGCATTATTGTGATGTAAAATTCCACATTTACTAGACACCGTACTGGATGAGTAGGGAAATTTTAGATAAGGTGAGGGCAAAAGAGCAGTATTCAGTAGATACAAGAAATCTGGGAGGGAAAGATAGGGAGGAGTACATGAGGAAGTTTAGAGAAGTTTCAAGGGTATTAGAGTGGCCAAGGCCTCCAGGGAACTTAGGCTGGCTCAGGGAATTAAAGACAGGAAAAGGACATTTCCAATACATAAGGGAAAGAAGGAGCTGGAAAGACCAGATAGTGAGGATCAAGAAGGATGGGGGTGGCAGAGAAAGGAGCAGAACAGGTAGAAGAACTAAATGAGTACTTCTGTTCCATATTCATGTGGGAATAGCGAGCAGCTTCCACGGGGGTAGGGAGGGTGGGCGGAGGGGAGGGAGTGATAGATGGGGTAATCACTAAGGGCAGGGTACTGGAGGGTCTGAGGACTCTAAGGTGGATAAGGCACTAGGACCAGACAGCATGCATCTCATGGTGCTGAGGGAACTGGTGGAGGTACTGGCTAGGCCACTGGTGGACCTATTCAATACCTCACTGGACACAGGGTGTGTGCCAGGACTGGAGGATGGCCAACATGGTGCCCTCCATAAAAGTGGCCCTAACGATGAACCAGGCAATTACAGACCTGTAAGCCTGACATCCATCATGGGGAGGCTGATGGAGACAATTCTGAAGGAGAGGCTGGTGAAATTTCTGGAGGATAATGGACTCTAGGATGGTCATCAACATGGGTTTGTCTCAGGAAGGTCCTGTCAGACTAACCTAGTTGAATATTATGACTGGGTAATGAGGAATTGGACAAAGGTTATGTGGTGGATGTCATATTTTTGGACTTCAGCAAGGCCTTTGACTTAGTGTTGTATAAGAGGTTGGGGAAATTGAGGTATGTTGGGGTTGGGAGTAAGATGGTTAACTGGATCGAAAATTGACTACATGGAAGGCAGCAGAGGGTAGTGGTGGTGGTGAGGGAACTCTCATCTCCAATGGCAGTGATGAGCAGGGTGCCTCAGGAATCGGTATTGCAGCTGGTGTTTGGGATATTCATAGTGGACATCTCGCATGGCATCAGGAATAAAATCAGCTTCTTCACTGATGATACCAAGTTGGGAGCAGTGGTGAACAGCATAGAGGAATGGCGGGACTGCAGAATGACCTGACTAAACTAGAGGAGTGGTCAGAATAGTGACAGCTGGGGTTCAGTGCTAAAAAGTGCAAGGTGATGTACTTTGGAGTGAGGAAACCAGGGAGGAGCTATCAACTGGGTGGATTACAGCTAGGTACCTCCGAGGAGGAAAAGGATCTAGGGGCTTGTAACTGGGAAAATGAGCAACTCAGGGCAGTGCAGAAAGGTGGCAGCAAAAGCCAACACGATGCTGGGGTGTATTACAGAGAAATCTCCTCCAGGAACAGCAAGGTGATCCTGACTCTCTGGTCACTGGTCAGGCCACACCTGGAGTACTGTGTGCAGTACTGGCACCCATATCTAAAAAGGATATCAGACTACTGGGAGGGTATAGCGAGAGCTACTATGATGATCCAGGGACTGGGGAAAGGCCACATGAGGAGACGCTGCGTAAGTTGAATGTGTACTCCTGGAGGAAAGGAGAGATCGGGGATACGATTGAGACCTTCAAGTACTTAAAGAGGATTAACAAGACAGGTACAGAAGGGATATTTAGTTAAGGGAGGGACATGAGATCACGGTCTTAGATTGCAGGGGAAAATATAGGAGGGAAATTAGGAGACACTTTCACAGAGAAGGTTGTGGTGGAATGGAACCTCTGCCAGAGGAGGTGGTATCTTGCAAGACAGTGAGGGATTCAAAAGGAGATGGGACAGGGTGGGGGGTTATTGAGAAGGGGGAGGGAGCTGTCAAGGTAGGGGTGCTAGTTGCACATTCAAGTAGACTTTTTTTAACTCAGCTTTATTGTTTAACATCAGACAGCAGCAGCAGTTCATACTTATATTCCTAACATACATAAAGACTTTCTGGATTGTGTCAGAATACATAGGATCATGAATTTCAGTTCTCTTAAGTTTCTGTGCTGACCTTTAGTCCATCATTGTATGATAACATTGTAATGTAAAGTAACAGTCCAGAAAAGGAGCATATCCATATAATAGTATGTTCATTAGCTGCTGTCAGTAGTCATGTTGCAGTTCAGAAAACACCTAGTTATCTGGGAGGAATGATATAATTTGATCGTATTGCTAAGTAATAAAAAGAAGAAACTTCTCAATAATTAATCTAACACAAATAAATTTAGGGTCCAACATGACCCTGGTATTGTTGCGCCACTTATATCCCCTTCCCTCATCTTTTAACCATTGTCAATAATATAATTCTCAATCTTATAGTTCCTATTGGCAAGATTTGTCACCTGTGCTGTACCATTATTTAATGACCTTACCCTCGTTTACTCCTAAGTTTGGGTTGAAGTTCCAGGTGCAATTTCCATAGTTCCCAGCCTCCACCTAACTTTGTGCTTATCAAATCGTAGCCAAAGTCTGGCTGTTAGTGCCTGCATTGTAAGGACCTCTTGTGTCCTCCTCCTTATCCAACCTTCTAAAACTGAAGGTTCAGGTTGCAGCCACTTTGCTGTAATACACTTCAGAGCTATGACAATCAGTGTCAGGAGAACCCCATGGATCTCCTCTTTTGGTGTGTCACTGTGGGGAACCCCAGAACCCACTCCTCAAATTCCAGAGGGACAAGTAATCCTATTATACCCTGAACTGCCCTTTGTATTGCCCTCCAGTACTGCTTTAACTGTGGGCATCCCCAGAAAATATGCCAGTGACTGCCTGTCTGCCCACATGCTCTCCAACACAGGGCTGATCTAATGGGACTGTTGTATTGTGTAATAGTAGGGGTGAAAATACTGGATGAGCACTTTCCAGATGTACTCATGCCATATGGGGGCTAAGGCTGCTTTCCATTCCCACTTCAAACTGTGGGCCCAGTTTGCCTCACTAATATTTCTGTAACCCCCCCACCGCCCCCTTATTTAACCAGCAGGCACCTCCCATAGTCTAGGGAAAAGAGAGGGGTGGGAGTTACACTGATTGCCACCATAGACAAGGTGGGATATGCAGATGGAGTAGACATTATAAAACACAAACCAAGTGCAGCTACAAGGTACACACCTAGGAGATCAATACCTTGGCCACAACCCAGGTCCCGGGAAAACATTTGCTCAGGGCTATGCTAGGTTTGTACTTCTGGACAGGGGTACCTAAGTAACTCCATATGGAAGCAATAACATAAATGTCCATACCAGGTTGGGATTCTAGAGTGTGGCTTTATTCTGTAACAAAGTAGGAACACACAAAGTGATGATGGACCCCAAGGGTTACACACACGGTAAATGCAGACAGCTGAGGTACAGAACACCAAATTTCCCATATAGCATAGGATGACACTAGAAATTGTGGACTAGCCACCGTAACACACACTAAGCAAATTCCTCAACTAGGCACCCATGGTCAGTACTTGGAAGTCCCATATGACACAGGATTAATGTAGAAAATGTGGAACTAGCCACAGGTGAACACTCAAGTTACTCTGGAATTGGCACATACTGGTCAGCACTGAACATTTCCCATATAACATAGATTAAAAGTGGTACACAGACCACATAGGAGCACTGAAGGCTTGAAATGGAGAAAACCCACTCACTAGGGTAGAAGTTTCTTCAGGCACTGCTCACATGCACTGACAGAAAAGACACAGGTGCCTTCAGAACCCGGAGTGGCAAACTGGTCACTCTAGATAGGAGGTCTCCACCTTTTGTTTCCAAGTTCATACCGCCATCCCTCTGGTAAATACACCTCACATTATCCAAAATGTACTGATGATGCTTTCTAGAAATGTATTTCACATTTAACATCCTCAAAGGACACAACAGGGTGTCAAAAACAAAAGACCCGCCACATGGCAGTCACAGATAGGACTTCACTGTGGACAGTCAACTTTTAAATGTCTTAGGTGGCAGGGTCTCTCTGACAGAGAAATTCACCCTTAAAATGCAGGTACTCCTGGGCAGACTCGGACAAAACAAAAGTACTCACAAGAAGTTGCCACACAAGGCAGCTTTACAATGTCCTGGTAGGATCAAGGGATTGCCCCATACATTCTAGTAGTCTGCTCCATCCCACATGGGAAAAAGAACAGGAAATCTCTGGAGACAGTTTCCACCACTTAGACAAAGCTGGATAATGCTGTACTTCACTAGGGCGAGAAAACTGGAACACTGCAGCTCTCTATCAGAACTGCTACTGGAACTGCAACTGCCCTTTGCAGACTCCAGCCAACAACTGACCACAGAATTCTAAATTCCCCACTCACAACTGCTGTAGCTTATGCTGCTGTGAGAGTTCTAAAGTGACATCACCTGTCCAGCTCCCAGCTGAGATCAGAAACAGAGAGAGAGTGACAGAGTAAAATCCATTTACTGGCAAATCACTAGCTGCCTTCCCTGCCTACCACTGATTCTAAACAGGATTCTTGTAACCCCTGGGAACAAGAGGGTTACATTTTCATTCGCTTCTTGCCCAGGCCTCCCTGTGAGTCCCCAAGGATGCCCCATTCTCTGGAGTAGCAATTTGCATGTCCCTAAGGTGTATTTCATTGGACCTGCTATCCTCACAATGTTGTATAGAAATGTTTCCCATCCTGATGGTGCCCTAGTAAGTTGTATCAAATGATCCTCTAATTCTATAAAATACCTAACCTGCATATATCTAAGAAATTCTGTTTGGCCAGTTAAACTTCTCTTTATCTCTGAAATGATATACATTTATCTTTCTAAAATTGTATAAACCTCGTAAAATACCTTGTAGCTTCCCATTTAGCATAATTTAAGTCCAGGGCAGGAGGAAAAATTCAGACTCATACCTGATAAGAGAGCCCACATCTGTAGGAGCATGTGTCAATTTTCTTACCTTGTTAGTGACATAGAGTGCATGTTTAACCCACCTATCAGAGCAGTGTTCTTTATAATCTAGAGGGGTTTCTGTCAGTATCAACATGAACAGAGGTCTGTCCTGTATTGTATCATTTTCTATCTGATACCATTATGAGGAGAGTCTCTGCTTAGCCCATGTGAAAAGCAGACACCTGAGATGCTAAATAATATAGATATAGATTCAGAAGAGCTAGGCCTCTTTCTTATTTAGAGAGTTGCAATATTTTCCTTGCAACCCTTGATTTCTTATTGTTCCAAACAAACTTATGTATTTGTATTTCAAGCTTACGCCAAGGGTGAGAGGAACTCTTATAGGGAGATACTGGAACAAGAAGAGGAGATGGGGCAATATATTCATCTTTCGACATCTATTCTCCCCACCAGGAGAGGGGGAGAGATGCCATCTGGCCATATCTCTCTCCAGGACCTCCCACAATTTGCCATAGTTGTTACCAAAAGCTTTGAGAGATCCACCAATACCTGAATTCCCAAATACCAAATTTGATTTCTAGGGCCCACTTGAATGGGAAGTACTGGTCAAACAGATCAGAGGACTTTCCACTTAGTACCAGGGCTTCTGATTTCGATAAACTGGATGACCTAGGGGATGGCAGTAGTTGCAGGATGATCTGGCAAAGCTTGAAACCTGGTCAGACACCTGGCACCTGGGGTTTAATGCCAAAAAGTGCAGGTGCTGCATTTTGGGATGAAGAACCCAAGGAGGTGTTACCTGCTGGGGTGGGGAGTGCAGCTAGCCCAGACAGAGGAGGAGAAGGATCTGGGGTGCTCATTACAGGGTCAATGAACAACTCGGCACAACATAGGAAGGCAGCTGCAAAGGCAAACAAAATGCTGGGGTGCATTGCAAGGGTATATCCTCGAGGAGGTGATTCTGCCACTGTATAGGTCATTAGTTAGACTGCACCTGAGTACTGCATGCAGTACTGGTGCCTGTATCTGAAGAGGGACATTAAGTTACTGGAGAGGGTGCAGGCAGGCGACAAAGATAATCAAGGGGCTGGGGGACTTATCATACGAGAGGAGGCTGAGGGAACTGAACATGTACTCGCTGGAGGAGAGGAGGTTGGGGGACAAGATTGAAACCTTTAAGTACATGAAAGGAATAAACAAGACAGGTACAGAGGGCTGTTCAAAGTAAGGGAGGGAGGGAGGGACACCAGGGGCCATGATATGAGACTGGAGGGAGGAAGGTTCAGGAGGAGATGTGGAGACACTTTTTACAGAGAGGTGGTGGTTGGGTGGAATCGTTACCTGCAGAAGCGGTATCCAGCAGAACAGTGGACTGCTTCAAAAGGGATGGGACAGAACAAGGGGAGGGTCAATGGAGAGGAAGGGTGGAAGGGAGGGCAGCTGCAGAATAAGGGTGCTAGCTGCACATCTGAGTAGACTTGATAGACCTCTAGGCCTTTATATGCTGGCAATTTCATATGTTCGTAAATTGATTTTATAACATGAGCACTTCCAAACGAATGTAACAGGTGCATCAGAGGTGGCAATCAAATTTCAGGTGAGGACATAAAGAATATGGAGTCATCAGCATACAGAGCTGCTTTATGTTCAGCCTCTACCATTACGCCCTGTATCTCCAGGTTGTTGGGCACTTTAGTGGCCAGGGTTCCAGGCTCAGGGCAAAATAAGGGAGACAGGGGCATCCCTGTCATGTCCCACGAGTCAGGGGAATAAATCTGAGCTGATGCTGTTCACTCTGACTAAGGCTTTAGAATTCTTGTATAGTTGGAGAATCAGTTTCATAAATTTGGAGCCAAATTTCATTTTTTCCATGGCTGCTTTTAGAAACTGCCAATTAACCCTGTCAAATGTCTTTTCTGCATCATGAAAATGGCTATCTGGAACTGCCTCTGGGCTTTCTTAGAAGAAATGATGTTAAGGAGCATCCTGATATTATCTGTGAGAATATCCCTGAGATAAATCCTGTTTGGTCCTCATGGATTAGCCCTGAAATGACCATCTGTAGTCTAGTGGCTAATAGCCCAGTAAACAGTTTCAGATCTACGTTAAGTAGAGATGGGACGTTAGGACCCACACCCAAGGGTCCTTTCCTTCTTTATGCAGTACTGTAATTTGGGCTAACTGCTATGAAATTGGTGTCTTTCCCCTTCAATGACCTCCCGACAGACTGGTAGAAGGATTGGGAGGAGTATATCTCAAACTTTTATAAAACTCTGGTACAGCCATCTAGGCCCGGAGATTTCCATTTTCAACTTCCTTATCTGATCTTTCAATTCCCCACCTCGATAGCCTCTCTATCATTTCCATGGACTGTTGGTGGAGAGTGCATGTCAATCCTCAAAGAAGGCTTCCAACCCTATCTAGTAGTTAGGGATCTCCTCTTAGCAGTATAGAGTCTGTAATAGTTAGCAAATATATTTGTTACATCCCTGGTCAACTGCATAGTGTCAGTCTCTCAAAGGAGGCTTCCAACTCTGTCTGGTAGTTAGGATCTCCTCTTGGCAGTATAGAGTCTTGTAATAGTTAGCAAATATATTTGTTATATCCCCTTGTCGACTAGTCTTATTTCCTTCCTTCGTATATCGCCAACTGCAACACTAATCTGCTTGCCTGTTGAGCTCTCAGAGTGGCTGCCAGTAGCTTACCTGCCCTATTCCGATTTTCATAATATTGTTGCCGAACCTTCCTATAGTTCCTCCATCTGGGCAGTGATGGGCTGTCAGATGGTTTTGTTCTCTTCTAATACCATCTTAACTTCCTGATTTAAAGTGAGTTTATGTTGGAATTCCAACTCCTCCAGTTCTAACTTTAACTCCGTCATTTTATGTGTCTTTTTTTTTTTTAATTCAGCTGCAAACTTTATAATTGAGCCCCTTAGGACTGTTTTAAAGCATCACAGTAAATTGCATGAGATGTGACCCCTATTGGGTTATTTCTAAGGTAGTCCTAAATAGTGGACTCCACCATGTCTTTAAAATCTGGGTTATTCAGTAAACCTGCATTCAAATGCCAGTGGGAGTTCCTTGCAAAGGGGCCAAATCCAGTATCATCTTCACAGAAGCATGGTCAGAGATCGTGCGTGGAAGTATCTGGCAAACAGATGTAGCATGGGCTCATTCCTCCAGGATAAACAGCAAGTCTATCCTGGTATAACAATTGTGTCTGACAGAGTAGTGGGTATAGTATCTCAGGCCACCATTAATACACCGCCAAATATCTAACATTCTCAGTGTCTGACTGAATTTATCTAGGGTTGAGCCGCTACCCCATCTTAGAGCCCATAGCTCCTCCATGCCTGTCTAATGTCGGTGATAAGATGGAGTTGAAGCCTCCGCCAAGAGGTGGCCATCAAAATCCAAGAAGTCCAGCATTATCTTTTAATAAAGTGAGAAGTCTCCTTGTCTATGTTAGGGCATAGATATCATTATTATACAAGGGATGTATAGGGTTATAAGTTTCACAGATCTGCCCTCTTTGTCCAGCTCTGTCTTCCCCACCTGTAACAGACAGTCCTTATGAATTAGGATAGCCGTGCCTGTCCGATGTGGGTACACTTGGTAAGAGGAGGCATAGAGAGATCCCACCCATTTACGGCACAGTTTTTGGTGTTCCAGTCTGTGAGATGGGTCTCTTGCAACCATTACAATGTGTGCAACCTTTCTCCCCAGCTGCTGCAACATCCTGGCTCATTTTATGGGGTTGTTAAGCCCACGATGTTATAAATAACTATATTCAAGCTGTCCATCTCGGGTTGGATGCCACCTCTCACCCTGTGTCCTGAGAATGAGACCCCTCATTTGAGGAAGAAGTGGCCAGGTTGAGAGGAGAATGCACCTCGCTCCCGCTGGCGGGGATCAAGAAGGAGACACTGGCTGGAGGACACTGGTAGTGTTATAAAGAAATTCAGAGCCCTTTATTTTATGGAATCTATGAAATCTAAGATGGAAGCCATGCTGGGCTAGCTAACACACTAGGATAACAGTGCATGTTATTGAGTTTTACAGAATTGTATTAGTTTTAAACTCTGTCTGCATTAGTGGTGCTTTAGTTATTTTATTTTGCTATTTGTTATTTTTGTTTTTATCGTCCACTGTTTTTGTTCCGCTCCTTCTAGTCCAGGTTAATTCTGACGCTATTAGATTAGTGATTAGTATGAGAGAGCTAGGAATTTACAATGAGGCAGTAAGATTAGGATCATTTGCAGGTGTACAGAGTAATGTTTAGCTCACTCCTGAATTGGCTCTTACTGCTGTGGGAATCCTGTTCAGCGTTAGTGTGCTCACTTCCTGGACAGTTTTACATTTTCTCGCCTCCTCATCTGGCGTTTTTCCACTCTACAGACTGGAAGTCTTGGAGATCAATCATGGGAGGAACTGTAAGGTGGAGGAGGTAGAAGGAAATGCTTCCTCAATGGATTAGAGCCGGCTTGGGTTGTGGTGGGATCGGAGGAGTGCTGGTACTTTCCGGAGGATTTTTGAATGTCCTCAGAAGAATTGCGTGGATGAGTAGCTGGGACTGGATTTAAGATTTAGACTGGGACTGAGCTGGTATTATGGGATTCGGTGCTCCACTGAGAGTGTCCCTTGGCATCCTTGGATCAGGTAGGCCTCGACGGTGGCTGGGCCAGGTGGGGATATTATTAATCAGTTGGCTGGAGGACCGGTGGTGGTTTTTATGGCCATAATCTCCTAGAGGGACCGGGTGAGCCCTGGCCTTTGTTGGTGGCTGTTGGTCTGGCAAAAACAGGGGCTGCCTGGATTGAGATTGCCGGGTGGGGTGGGGAAGAGACTCTGGTTGGGCACTTTGAATTTTGATTCCATTGATCAGCCTGGTCAGTCTATTGAGTCGGAGCGAAGATCCTTATCTAAAAGCTGGTGATTGTTTGAAGGATTCTCCATAAATTGGATTTGAGGCAGTGAGAGTGCCAGTGATTAAGTTTTACAAGTTTTGTTTGTAAAGACAGCTTGGACTATGAATTCAACTAAGAGTTGAACTCAGAAAACAACTTTATTTGGTCCTGAGAAGTGAGAGTTCTCGGACTGTTTGAAAGACCTCTACAAAAACAGGATTTGAGGCAGTAAGCATGCCCATGATTAAGTTTTACAAATTTCTGTTTATAAAAACAGCTTAGACTCTGAATTTAAGTGAGAGTTGAATTCAGAAAATCTTTTATTTGGTCCTGAGAAATGAGAGTTCTCGGAACCTTCACTTGACTGTGGAGCTAAGTTAGGTGTTTAAACATTTATTAGTTATTTTAATTTGAATTAAATTAATATTATTGCTTTATTTATATGCTGTTTGATTTTCATTGTTATAAATGTTCTAAAGCTAGTATATTTAGTATTTGCTGTTTATAGTTTTATTTGTGCTGGGGTGGTAGTTATTCTAGGTGTGTTTTGCTGCTAGTTTTAGAAATGTGCTGGAGGGCCTAGAGATGGTCAGGCAGTATTCCCCTACCAGACTCAGGAACTGTGTCCCTTTGACTGTCCCTACTTACCAATTGAAACTTACAAATGTTGCCAATCTTTAGGGATTGCTAGGAGGCATAAGAAAAGGGAGAACTGGGTCTGGTGGCGGAATGGAAAGGTGGGGTGAATTGGAGTGGTGGGGACCAGGCGACACCCTGGGATGAAATGGTGTCAGGACAAGGAAATCCCTATCTTGTTCCCATACCCAAGGGCCCAGTAGTAGATGCTGGACAGGAGTCGAGGTCTCCTCAGTATCCCATCCAACCGGTGTTTTGAATGCCAGATCCATTAAAAACAAGACAGCCATTACAGCTGATCTTGTTGAAATGGTGGATCTGGTATGTATCACGAGACCTGGCTGGATGAAAATGCAGGCCCAATATTGGCTTCTGCAGTTCCAGCTGGGTACTCAGCAATCCACCACCTGAGGTTGGATCAGAGGGGCGGGGTGTAGCCGCCTTGTTTAAGACCAAACTGAGTGTTGTGGATGTTCCAGTAGGGATCACCAGATCCTTTGAGTGTATTATGGGAGAGGTGTAGGCTGCAGGATACCCTCATCTACCGTCCACCAGGTGATGGGGAGTATTCCTGTAGGAGACAGCAGACTTCATCATCGACATGGTGTTGGAGTCTCCCAGCTGGATAATTCTGAGGGACTTCAATGCCTGGGTCAACGATGAACTCTCACAATTTGGTCAAAATCTCCTCCAGCTAATGACAATGCTGGGCCTTACACAGGTGGTTACCTCCTCTACCCATATAGAATGTCACTCTTTTGGATCTGTTGTTCCTCCTGGGGATGGAGATCTCTGACATGGGGTGGAACCAGTCAGTTGGTCTGACCATCATACCATAGGGTTCAGTTCAAGAGCCCCCAATTGGACCTGCCCCTTCAGAGATGGTCGGTACTGCCGTTTAAGGGCGTTACCCCAGAGGGTCTATCGGGCGGTCCTGGACCTATCGAGATTGTTGGTGAAAGCACAAGTCCAGGGATCTTGTACTGGCCTATAATAAGGTGGTCAGAGATGCCTTGGACTTGATTGCCCTGTTCATGTTCGACCACTCACTCTTCACCCAAGGTCCTCTTTGTATGACAGTTCCTTGAAGGAGTTGAGGCGAGTTGGTTGAAGGATGGAGACAGCATGGCAGACGCCTGGCCTGGATGCTGATGGGCTTAAATTGATGGCACAATATAAAGGCTATCAATCAGAAATCACCTGTAAGAAGGCAGAGTTCCTGTCCAGGGAGATTTCTGCTACACAGAATCAACCAGTTCAACATTTCCAAACTGTAGTCAGATTGTGCAATCCAATCAGTCTCCAGTCCGGAAGTGCTTTTCACAGGTTAAGTGTGATGAGCTAGTCGATTCTTTGCAGATAAGGTTGCCAGCATCAGGTCTGGAATCTGCCTGGCTCTTCCACGAGGGGTTGCGGAAGTCGATGGGAGGTGGTGAGCACCGGTTTGTCTGGATGGATTTCAGCCAGCCAGAATTCATGGACATTGTAAAGATTGTCCAGACTTTGCACCCAACCAGTTGTAGTTTGGATCCGGGCCTTACCCCCTTTTAGTGGGGTTTGTAGATGCCATCTGCCCAGTCCTAGCTGAAATTGTCTGGAGATCTTTGGACAAGGGGTCTTTCCAGATCCCCTAAAGAAGCAGGTCATATGACCACTCCTTAAAAAGCCCTTCCTGGACCTCGACTGTCCAGTTAACTACCAGCCTGTCTCTAACCTTCCCTTTGTGGGGAAGATTATTGAGAAGGTGGTTGCGCTGCAACTGGACGATCACCTTACAACTCACAATGTCTATGAAGTTCTCCAGTCAGGATTTAGGAAGAGGCATAGCATGGAGACCGCCCTTGTCCAGGTATTAAATGACCTCCAATGGTGAGAGATCGAAAGGCTCATACCATCTTGGTCTTTCTTGATCTCTCAGCAGCCTCTGACACTGTGGACCATAGTGTGCTTCTGGAGTCCCTGTGGTTCCTTTGTGGACTGTTGGGTACAGTCCTCAAGTGGTTTTGATCATTCCCCATCGGCAGGTCTCAGAGGGTGGTCACTGGAATTTATCCGACACCTCCTCGCACTGTGGGGTACCACAGGGATCCATATTGGCACCCACGTTGTTTGCAGTGTATATGCTACCATTGGGAGACATCATTAGGTGATATAGCTGAGTTTTCACTGCTATACAAGTGATATTCAGCTGTATATGTCCTTTATGCCTGGATAGGTTAATGCAATTTCCATGCTAAACAACTGCCTCTTTGATTTCAAAGACTGGATGAGTGCTGGCTGGCTGAGACTGAATCTGGATAAGACTGAGGTGTTGGTAGTGGACCCGGGTCACCGGGGTGGGGTTTGGGGCTGGGCATGTGTCGGGCCTATAGCTTGATGATGTTCAGCTCACTACCTCAGATCAGGGCAAACCTAGATGTTATCTTTAACAACGGCTTGACCCTGAAATCTCAGGTGTCAGCCATGGTTAAATCCTCAGTTTACCATCTGAGGAATATCGCCTGGGTGAAACACCTGGTTCACTGAATGACCTTCCAACATGGGTGCATGCCTTCAGTACCACCCGTCCTTGGCTACAGAAATTCCCTCTACCTAGGGCTGTCTGGGGTTGATATCCACCACTTGCAGCTAGTGCAGAATGCTACAGCCAGGCTGTTGACTGGTACTTCAAGGGTCAGCCACATTACACCCAGCAAGAGACTGCACTGGCTGCCATTTCAGTGGCAGATCACCTATAAGGTAGGCTTGCTTACCTTTAAAGCCCTACATGAGCAGGGACCTGACTACCTGAAAGATCTCCGTTTACCCACTCCCAAATCGTCTCTTCATCCACCAACAGGATTGCTAGATTTCTAGGATCATTTGAAAACCTCTGGTGCCCGTTGGTTTTCATTTGTTGCACCAACTCTGTGGAATTCTCTACCTTGCCGGTTAACAGAATGCCTGACCATCAGCAGTTTTAAATTGATGCTAAAAACATATTTATTTTCACTTGCCTTCCCAGATTGTTCTTAATTTATTATGATTGTTTTATTCCGCTTATTATATTTGTGTTTTAAAATGTACAACGCCTTGATATTTGAAAGGTGCTATACAAATAAAAGTTTTGATTTGATTTGATTATGGCTCACAAACAAGGAAAGGGAGTGGAGGATCCAGGTTAAAAACCCAGGTTCCCTAAGTGACTGTGCCATGGCTCTCAGCCATAGAAGAAGTGTGGATCTGTAACAGTGAATTGTGTGCACCCTCCATGGAGTTTTGTTGCTCGGCTTGAGATTTTGTAACAAGTAAAAATGCCTGTTTGCATTCAATTTCTGTTTGGACCAAATCTGTTGGAGTCATGTATTGCCATGCTTGTGCTTTGCCTAACCTAACTGTTCCCATATAACTTCTAACAGTGAGAGGAACTACCAGCCATGGAGGGGGAAGTGTCATCTGCCTGCATCCCCAACAGAGTTCACGCCATCGTGGATGAATCCTTCTACAAATGGAATAAAGTACTGTGTGTGTGCCTCTGCTTATTTTTTATGCTACTCAATCGAGTTGGCACCTTTCCCTTTCCCAGAGACTATACCCAACAAACCCCTAGACAGGGAAGGAGGGGAATCTGTCTCTGTAATCGATCACCACTGTGGGACTGAGAGTAGTAGTTGTTGCATGCCTTAAAGAAATACCCCAAACCCCTAGAGCAGGAGCATGTGGACTATACAAATGACTGTTGTTTTTGGAAAAAGAAATATCATCCAGTTGAAGTAATATGTAGGGCCAGGGGTTACACATTATATTAGTGTTCATTTTGTTCAGCCTGCTTGGGATTTTGCAAGTTCAGTGTACAATGATAAACTGAATCTGTTGAAATGAAATATTGGTTTGGTAACCAGATGAACCATTTCAACTATACATCTGTTGCTTTTCTATTCGGCTGTGATTCGTTTTGTTCCAAGGTTGTATAAGGTTTGGGATATTGTGCCCTATTATGGTACTGTAAATTTCAGAGATGAATTCACTTTTGAATGTTCTGTTAATAATATGGTTCCTATTGGCAAGCTTCATATTTTTAATATTGGTGCAGTGTTTTTCTTGATGAAATTGTGAGTTTAATGTATCTGCTAAGTTCTGATGGTGAGAGATAAACAGTACTCTAATTTTACAAGAAGTCATAAAAGTGTTGTTGTTATAGCAATCTGATGGAGTGATGATGCCAGAGTTCTTTCATAGGTTAAATTCTTTATTCATTATTGACGGACAAAAATTTGAATTGTCACATATTGTAAGATTTTTAATAACTTTGGGCCCCATTTAATTAACTTATGGGCTAATTCCCAGTCCTTACAAGAAGCATCAGTTGTCATAATTTTTGGACATTTTGTCTTTTGTCTATAAAAGCTGGAGGCTAAGATCTGACAAAGATCTTGATAAGGGTGTAGCTGTTTTTCCATTTCTTTATTTGTTGTACAGTCCTTGGTGAAACATTTATCAGTGAGGCAATTTGAGCTGATAAGTAATTCAACTGAAATTTGAAAGAGCCTGTCCTCTTTCTTTAAAAAGGAATTTTTTTCCATTTTTGTCAAGGGTGCTTGTCCCTCAAGATAAACATTGAGGCATTTTTTTTTAATTTGGGAAAGAATAGGATTACTGTATAATGAGTAATGTTTGAAATAAGAACCGTAATCTGGGTAGTACATTAATCTTTATTACATTAGTTCTTTCTACTAATGTTGAGTAAAGTATACCATTTGACCAGTTCCTTTTTTTTTTTTTTCCTTTAATGGCAAATCATTACTGGCAAACAGGCTATTTAGGTTTTGGGTTTACATCGTACCTAAGTATTGATTCAGTCAGCAGTATGAGGGTGAATTACTGTGGAAGCTTGCCTGGTTTCCAATTGGGACTGACCATATCTGATTTGTAGCTAATTTATCTTATAACCTGATGCAGCTCCACACTGGTGAATAACTTGCAAAAGTTATTTTAATGGCCCTTTAGGTTAGATTGAAAAGTATGGCTTGGGCCACATATAAGTGCATTTGTGTTTAATTTTGACAATTTTTATCCTGTTATTTTGGGATTGTTCATGATGCTAATAGTTAATGGTTCAATCTCTAATGCAAAGATAAAAGGTGAAAGAGGATCTTGGAGCCTGCCCTCCCCAGCAAGCGAACCCCGTGGAATCATCATCCCCCAGTGTGCAGAAGGTCGTGAGGGCCTCGAGCCTGCCCTCCCCCAGCAAGCTGGACTTTGTGGAATCATCATCCCGATGCGCAGAAGAAGGTTGTGAGGGCCTCAGAGTCTGCCTCCCCCAGCAAGCTGGACCCCTGAAGAATCATCATTGCCCGGTGTGCAGGTATGCCCGCTGCAGCCAACTATGGCCCCATGGAATCATCATCCCCCAGTGTGCAGAAGGTCATGAGGCCCTCGGGCCTGCCCTTCCCCAGCAAGCTGGACTTCTGTGGAATCATCATCGCCCGGTGTGCAGGTATGCCATGCTGCAGCCAACTATGGCAGTTTGTTCCTCAGAGCTCTCAGATGCCTGCCATTACTCATTTGAATGCACTGAACAATAGGACTTTTCAAATTTGGCGCCATTTTGAGAGGGCCATTCCACCTTTCTGTCTGCACATCAATGCTGATAGTTTTTGGCTAACTTAAAACCTGAACTACTGTTGTGTGTTCTCCACAATTTGGGGAGCCTTAATTTATTTTACAGTTTACAGCAGTCAGAGCACTAATTTATTTTACAGTTTACTGCAGTTGACCTTTGTTGTGTGCAAATAGTGATAGCCTAGCTGTAAAACCTGTGTACTGCTTCTTCTGCATAATTTGAGGAGCCTTAATTTATTTTACAGCTTACGGCAGACAGCTTGACTCCGGGAGAGGGAGATTTAAACCAACTTTAAATTGGGCAGCTTTCTGACCAACAAGTGTTTTGAATACTCCTGCTGCAAAAATTAACTAAATCCTCTGACAAACAAGTGTTTTAACATACTCCTGCTGTACAAGAATAACTAACTCACTCAAAAGTTAGAGCATTGACTTAGCTCCTCCTCCAGCCCACCTGCCTTCTGTATATAATTCATTCTTCTCCTCTCTCCACAGAAGGTCGTGAGGGCCTCGGAGCCTGCCTCTCCCAGCAAGCCAGACCCCGGTGGACTCATCTTCCTCTGGGTGCAGGTACGCCACACTGCAGCTGACTATGGCAGTTTGTTCCTCAGAGCTCTCAAACACCTGCAATTACTCATCAGACTGCATTGAGGCCACCACCCTAGGTGAGGTCAGCCTTATATAGGCCGGGTCTCCTCACATGAGCTGCAAAAACCTATGGGTCTCTCACATGAGCTGCAAAACCTATGGGTCTCCTCACATGAGCTGCAAAACCTATCGGTCCACTTTCTCATAAGCAGCTTATCTGCTCTCACCGCTAGTGGCCGCCCTCCTGTCATTACCAGCAAAAGCAAATAAATAAATAAAATAGCCCAGTCTTTCCACTATTCTTGAAAGTAATCCTGGTTCACCCACTGTCCAGTTACTGTTGGCAACATATAGCTCTGTGGTCTGAAATCGGCTAGGTTACTACCAGGGCTCAGTAGCTTAGCTAGCACTCTGCTATAGCTATCTGTCATTAGCAATGCTCCAGTGCTGTTGCTACGGCCTTAGTAACCGCGTGCTGAAGCAAGGATTTGCTGGTTGAAAATTTCCATTTACAACCTGCCTGACCTAATCCCTACTACCCTAGGTGGCTGCACTGTCTCCTTGGAAATTCCCTTACTCAGAGCCATGCTGACATCGGGTGGCATACAGGACCATCACCATGGCTCTCCCTTGACTGCCTGGGGTCATGGCTAAAACCCCTGGACCCCAGCCGCCTTGCCTCTTTCAAGTCCCCCACCTGGCTATCCGCCAAGGCTTAGAATGGCTCACCTGAATGTTTATAGTATCCTACCCAACCTAGCAGAGCTAATGGACTGGGTGGCACCTACAACCCTGACATTATGGGGTTCTTGGAAACCTGGCTGAAGCCTCCACCCCTGACTCCTTGTGTGCCCTTCTGGGCTACAGACCTCATCAGACAGGACAGGGCAGGGAACAAGCATGGGGGACGGGTGCTCCTCTACTATAAGACGTAATCCTAAATGCATCTATTATTGTACACAGACACCCCACATCCCAGTTGCAGGTTCCTGCATGCCCTGTTTCTACTAGGAAACACAAAAAGTTGCACCTGATCTGTGCCTACAATCCTCCGAAAGGAGGAGTGCTAGGCTCTCCTCACTACTTGACAGCCTTAGCGACAAGGTTGAGCCAGATGAGAGACTACTCAAATTTAACATTAAGGACTACCTTGCAGCCCTATGACAAGCCTATTGGTCCTGGGTCACTGCCACCAGCGACCTCAGGATCTAGACCATTTTCTCACTGTATTTACCCCTTGCAAAACAAACATGCCCCACTCACAAAAAGGAGGGTGATGGGCACTGTCGCAAAATGGCTCCATGGTGGCCTATTTTCCTTATGAAGCTTAGGACAAATGCTGGGAGAGATGAAAGATGTCTCTCAACAATAATGACCTCACAGAAGATCGGCAGCTCAGAAACTCCTGTAAAAGAGCCATCCCGCACTGCCAAAGGTGACTTCTGCCAATCTGCCCTGCTATCCTCAGCCAGAAATCTGTGGAGCTTCTGGCAGAACATCAAAAAACACAGTCAGAGGACCACGAGTACAGGTCACCCGATATGCACATTGGCGGGGTCAGCTGCAACAACTCCTTACTATCGCCAACGCATTTAACTCCCTGTTCTCTAACCTGTCCACCCCCTTCCCGTGTTCTGCCCCCAAGGCTCATGGTCCCTCCTGAGTGGGCACACCCCGACCCCTTCTACCTAAAATGGGTCTCTGTTATGGAGACCCAGAAGCTACTTGCAGGTCTCTCCCCTCACAGCGGGCGGGCACGACAGCCTTGAACCCAAACTGCTCAGTCAGGGGCATCCCTCTAGCCTGGCCTGTCACTCACATCTTCAACACTTCTCTAATCTCAGGGATCATCCCTGACATATAGAAAGTGGCCAAGGTCACCCTGTCTACAAACAAGGCAACCCAAAAGATCTCAAGAACTGCCGCCCTATAGCGATTCTGTCTGCGATCTGTAAGCTCCTTGAAAAGGCAGTTGCCTCACAGCCCTCCCACTATCTTCAGAGTTATGAACTTCTCTCCCTGCACAACACAGCTTCAGAAAGAGCACAGCACTTCTACTGCCCTTGCTGTGGTTACCTCTGAGATAAGGACCGCCACCGTCGAGGCAAACTGACCGGAGCCATCTTTGTGGATCTCTCAAAGCCTTTGATCAGGTCGACCACTCACTCCTTAGTGCCACTCTTTGGTCTCTTGGCCCCCCACCCATGCTTGGTTCTCTAACTACCTCTTTGGCAGGCAGCAATACGTTAACTTCAACTGAGACCTCTCCGACCCCTCTTCGGTGACCTGCAGGGTCCCCAGAGATCCGTCCTCGGACCCATTCTGTTTTCCTTTTCATAAATGAGTTGCCCTATGTCACAGCCCATGGCGCACCACCCTATACGCGGATGACCTCGTCATCCTGGCCAGCTCCAGGACATCACTATCATTAACTCCATGCTGAACTCTGACTTCAAGCTTCTTCAAACCTGGCTATAAACATGGACCATCAACCTAAAAAGACCCAGGCCATGCTGTTTGGCTCTATGGCCAAGATGAAAACCTTCCCTGTTCCCCTAAATATCTATGGCGCGGTGGCTCCCTCCTGCATGCCATGGATACTATTAAGTATCTGGATGTAACCCTAGACCCGCAACTGGACCTCACCCTGCATATTCGGAACATATGTAAGGCAACTAACGGCAAGCTCAGACTTGTCTACAGAGCAAAAGCTGTCTCACCCTGGCCGCACTGGCTTGCCCTAGCTGGGGAGGGGGCCTCCTACCCACGCTCTGTTATCTGCTTCTATCCTTTGCCCCTGTCCAGAAAACAAGTCTCACAAAATGGGACACTGCATACAACAATATATGCCGCTTAGCTCTCTGCACCTCATATCACGCATCGCTGTGAACTTTACTCACGGCTGGAGTGACTCCCCTGAAAAGCACTGCACCTTTGTCCTCCAGCACTTCATCGACAACATCATCAGAACTGCCACCCTTCTGCACTTGCCCTACCCTTGAAATATGGAGCCCCACCCTACCACCTAAGATCCAGTGACTCACAGGACCTCCTGGTTCCTAAAACCCGCACCCTTGCAGGTATTCGGCCTTCACTGTTTACATGCTGAGAGTGTGGAACTACCTTCCTGCAATAACTCACTCCTCTCCCTCCCATCCCTGCTTCAAAGCCCCCTGTAGAACTTCAAAATCGCCTCTGCCTGTCTCTGTGCCTTATAGACCCCAGCTGTGGCTCTTTTCCCAGTGGGACTGTCAGAGGCCAAGATTCCTGCTTATTGCATGCACTTAGATCCTGTAACTGCTAGTTGTTTCTAATGTTATCAACATGCACTGGGCCTATTCCCTGCCCGCCTGTTCCCTGAGGGTACTAGGTCTATAGTACTCCTCCTGTTAACAATTTATCCCCCTCCCCGAGGTATGATTTATCCTATATTGTTTGCTTTATTGCCAATGTCTGTAGTATGCTGTTATCTACCTATCAATCTGTTATGCCTGAAGTTCTTGTACTGTATGTTACCTTGACTCTGCCGGATGTTCTTGTATTCACCTTGTAATCCTCCCGGTCACACCTAAAATAGGCACTTGGCTATCTAGTGTGCTTACCTGGTAAACAAAAGCAAATAAATTGTCTTGTACCTCTGTTCATTTTAATTTTAGTGGGCTGTTGTTTGAATTATGACAGTGTGGGCTTGATATAATAGTTCATTCCATTTTCCAAAAGTTGACCAAATCCTATTTTATCCAAAATGGTAAGTCCCACTGTACTCTATCAAATGTCTTTTTGGCATCAAGTGATAGAATGGTTGAGTTCTGATCTTGACTGTTATTAATTATACTAATTCTTGTTGCATTTCTGTTTCATTTCTACTTGAAATGAATCCTCTCTGATCTGGATGGTTTAATTGAGGCATAATATTGTCTAATCTGTTTGATATCAATTTAGTGAGGATTTTAGAATTACTGTCTATTAATGATGGCCAACATGGGTCACAGTCTAATGGCTCTTTATCCTTTTTGAGAAATAACATTATTCTTGCCTCTAAAATGAGGTGGGATCTTGATTGACCATTGTTATGTGATTGTACAGTGACAAAAGGTGTTCTTTAATTAGATCACAGCTGGCCTTGTAAGTCACTAGTTGTACCATCTGAACCTGGACATTTGCTCATTGGTAAATCCCGTATTTCTAGTTCCTGTTCTTCTTCTTTTGTTTTATTGTTTAAAGTTTTATTTTAGGAAACTGCTTTACATAGATAGCAAAAGTGTTGCAACCACATATAGTAATTCATTAATGAATCATGCATTTAAGCATTTCCAAGGGTTATTCACAGGACAATAAGAGGTTGTATACCAGAGCTCATTAACAGAGTTCACAGATCATGTTTACAGTATTCTTTGTATTCTGCGGATTAGAAAAGTGCTAGAGACAGGTTACAACTGTATATTATTCATTTTTTTTTGCTCTGTACATAATGTTCCTTTCTTGTTTACTTTCCTGTTAAACACTGTTGTTAAAAAGCCAATAGTGTATTCAGTTGGTTCCCTAAGTGCTTGAGCAGTTGCAGCATTGCAGATTTAAAACTGGTCTGGGAATTCTGCACTCCTTGTTTGCAGGTCTTATATCTAGTGATTGTCTTCTCCAGTAGAAACGTATCCAGCTTAATTTTACAACCATCCACACTCTGCAGCCTACTCCTCCACTCACCACCACTAGTGTGATACAAACGTGTTCTGATGTTTCCACTCACAGTATTGTGAAGTCAGCCAGGGCGTGATGCAGTAAACAGCATCTCACTAATTCCTGCACAACAAAGGACTTGATCACCATTGAATTACACTGCTTCTTGCAGTATACTACAGCACACTACAGAAATGCTGCAAGATACTACACTACATGTTGGCTGACTCCACGGTATGTGGTCTCCACCACCCATTGCCTTAGTTTATGTCACTTTTATATTAGCTAGTTGACAATGTCCCCTGGCCTTCTATGTCAATCTCGTTCACATTTTACAAAATACCACTATCATTATTTCCCTTACCTTCTCTCACCACAGTGAAAATACACACCTCAGTGCTCTAGTTTCTCCTTATAGCTTTGCTCTCCAGGCCTGTAATCATTTTTATAGCCCAGTGCTCTACGTTTTTACCACTGCAATATTTGCTGTACTATAATGACCAAACCTACATGTAGTTTTGTAAAATATGGCCTCACTAGTGCCCTGTAAGACAGTTATATCATTTCTCTCACCCCACTCTTAGTAGAGATGGGTGAAGTGGCCCAATTCACTCTGCAAAGTGGAACATGGAGTGAAAGCAATTCGCAGAGTGCTCCACAATAAGGCGAATTACTTAGCGTTATTAATAGGTAGCAATGAAGCCCACTGAAAACAATTACTCAGCGTTACTCCACCTTCCAAGCCACTACTCCACTAATTCTTAAGGTGAAGTACATTGAAAACAATGTACTTCCACTTTACTACTATTTTAGCTCCAAAGCCAATTTTGCAGTGATTCATGGGATTTCAGGTCACATGGGCTCTAGATTGTTCTGCACAGCCTCAGTTTGGGGTAGTGTGTGTAGGAAGCTGTAGGAGACAATCTGCTCTGAGAGCTCTCTGTGATTCAAACCTTCTAAAGCTGTTAAAAAGCCTTTTGGGATCATTTTGCTGAAACTTTAGTTCATCGATTATAGGAAACCCTCCTGCACTCATATCATCGGCGTTTATTGTTTGTGTGTGTATTTTGAATGTTAATATACAACATTCAGTCTGTGTACTGAGAGACAGTGGAAGTGTGCTTTGGGGAGGGCATATCTGTGGTGTAGGTAGATTAACTTGAAGAAAAGACAGTGCTTTGTGTTTTGGTGATATTTTTCTTGTATAACTGTTAATGTACACACAGTAAAATTTTCAATAATTCTTGCCATTTTTTGCTGATTTTGTGGTGCAGCAGTGCATAATTTTAGTTTGTTTAAAATATGCGGTTATATTACTGAAATTTTCAATCTGCACGCATTTCTCAGTGTGTGTGTGTGTGAGTATGTGTGTAATCTGTCTGTACATTTGCATCTCTTTAGGCCCATTTCCATCTCTAACTTAGTCACAGTTGTTTCTTTGGCTTCCTTCAGAGTACTGGACAGGTGTGGTGAATAATTCAGCATGAACACTGTACTCACTACTATGCATTTTAAGTCAGGACCATCATCAGGAGTCACTCGTGATACAAATCACGTTTTCATCATCACGGTCACAAATGCAGTCACAAATTGTGATTTCGATCCGTCACAAATCACAAAAGTAATTTTTTACTAGTTACTTGGATGTATTGTAAGCCTCTTTTGTAGTATCTCTCCAGGCTTCACCACCCACCATTGTTCTCATTAATGAGTGTTCTTAAGTCGGGGAGTTTGTGCCACACCTCATCGGGGCCTTGGGAAGTACAGCCATAGGCATTTGCGTTTCTTTATCATAACGGTCACAAATGCAGTCACAAATCGTGATTTATGATTACATCACGAATCACAACATTCATATTTTTACTAGTTACTTGGATGTATTGTAAGCCTGTTTTGTAGCATCTCCAGGCTTCACCACCCCACCATTGTACTCATTAATAAGTGTTTTTAAGTCAGGGAGTTGGACAGTGTCTGCATTACATACACAGACTGGAAAAAACTGCACCCATGCAGTTTAGCACAGTACACTTCACTGCTCAGAATACATATGGAAGACAACAAAAAGGGCATAATTACATACAAGGGTCGGGCATGGTGGAGGAATACATTTTATAACACAGCAAGGAAGGTGTGGGGGAATGGTGTGAGGAAAAAAATAATGTGGATCCCATGGTGATCCAGCAGCAGTTCCAGCATGGACATGATTTGCAACTGATGTCCCTCTATGTAAGAAAAATAAAATTTACAGAAAGAACAAATTAAGTAAAAAGAGTACAGACAGAAAAGACAAAAAATGTAGCTTTTAAAAAGCTGTTGGGTCTAAATCAAAGTTTAAATCTCCTTGTTCTGATCTCAAAGTATCAGCAGTCACAAAACACATTCCTCACTCTCTCTCCACCTGCAGAGAAAGTAAAAGTGTCTGCTTGTAGGATTCACTTTCTTCCTGCCTAGCTAAAGAGCATGTGACTTACAGTACTGTAAGCCATGTGATGTGTGGTGGGGTTGCCAAATCTGAAACACCAAGTGGATCACTTAAAATCATAAAGAGGAACACGAAGTCCATTAAAAACAATAACTTTGCCTTACTTAGCATTGCCATTCCATGTAATGTGAAGTAGTAATGACAAAGGCGGAGTGAGCACTTTGCATTGCCACTCCATGTAGCAAGTGGCACAAAGTGCCCACTTATGTTCACTTTACTGGCATGAATTTAAATTTGCTGCATCTCTACTCTCTAGTACTTTCTTATTCAGTGGTTAGGTCTGCATACTATAGCTAACGATGCTGAGAATACTTCCGCTTCCCATGCACTATCGTCTCCAGCTCTTTTTCCTTGTCTGTATCTGCTAGCTTTAACTTATTTTCAATATTATAGACCAGGAAAAGCTACTGAGAAACAAATAATTTCCAGGAGTATCTTGTGGCATGAGCAGCAAGGTAGTTAAATAATTACATATTGTCTATAGTAAATTATAAAATGAGTTGGACATAGTCTGCTTCCTGATTGCTAAATAAGTTCTGAGACCCATATGTTAACTCCACAGAAATGCACAGGTTGGAAAAGTTCAGACAATGGGAGCGGGACTGTGAGCCAATTATATACAGCATTCATAAGCCACTTCACTCTTCCAGTTGCCATTGTAGCCATTGCTACCATCTCTACACTGCAAACCTTCAACGGGCCCTAAAAGTAAAACTCCCTTAACTTGAAAAAAATAGCTAAACATTAATCCTTCTCATAGTACCCTCTATACACACAAACAAATTTAAAAATGAAAAACTATTTACAGACACAATAAGACACTCCAGGTTGTCAGTTGTTTGGGTTAATACACTTCCAGGAGCTAAGGGCACCCATTACAAGCACCTCATGCCTCATTATGCACCTGGGCATCTACCACTGACAGCCAATGCCCTGTTGTATCTTAATGCTTACTTAGCTGGTAGGCTGCCTTACAGAAGGTTCTAAAGAAAGACAACAATATAAAATGGAAACATTTCCAAGTGTACAAGGGTTGTCGTGCAATCCAGCAGTGCACAGGCGTGCTATGGGCCTCAGCCACAGTTACATGAGTTAGCATACAAGGTTTTACCTGATGTCTTTGGTCAGACAGAGACATTGATTTTGTAGCCTATGTAGATAATGTGCTTTAAATTGTTTGGACCTGTGGGTATAGGCCTTCTGCTCTATACATTTCTGGAATCTCTGGGGTAGCTTTTGAATTTTAGTGGCCACCTTTTAATTTAGAATAAATACATAATCACACATACCCCAATAGTTCAAAGCATCATGGGAAGTAAGAGGATGGTTCACCCTCTGCGGTCGACTGCCACTAGGTGAAGGTCTGATGGCAGGGCAGGCAGGAAGTGGCGTTTAGGGTGGGAACTACCAGTCTGGTGCAGCAAGTGTGTGCCTCTACATGTAATGTGCTGACACCTGTGCTGCAGCATGAGGAAAGGAAAAATAGTAAAATGACAGAGTGGGCTTAGTGAAGCCCTGCCTGCTCAATCTATGCCCTCCTGGGACCTCTGGTCCAAAACTCTGGATGAGTGTTTTTGGGGGGAGGAGATTGTCCTCCCCATCTGGCACTGCCATGGGACAAAATCGGTGGGGGATTCTATAGGAACAGGTAAATATCTGGGAAACGTCAGTTGATCAGGACAGGCAGGGATAGAATGATAGCCACCTACTCAGGCCAGGGAGGAAAAACTTCTATATCGAAAAAGAAGGTCAAAGCTGGCTATTTTCAAAACTGAAAAAATATATATATATGCAGTTTTCAGGTGGTATACCAGTTCTTTAAATTACCTCATGACCAATCAAAATGCAGGATGCAAGCTCACTACTGTATAATACATTTTTAAAACTCCTGTGGTAAGTGTGGAGCCTGATATCATCATGGCTAGAGGTGTCCATTGGATTTAAAGAAGGAATTGCTTTATTTTATACTAGAACTAGTTATTGTGTTATAACTGGGAGCGTTTTCTCCCGTGAAACCTGGTTATATTTCGCTGTTGTAACCCATGGATTATAACGGTGAACATGCACTGGGTTTCCTCACTCAATGCATGTGTTTGCCTCTGCTCTCCCTCTCACAGCACTGGACACTTTACGCCACTATGACTCAATGTGGGTTTGCAGTAAGTAAACTGAATAAGAAAAATTTGCCTACGCAGCAGTTGACCTCCTAGAGTAATTCCTCAAATTCTACTCAGATAAAGCTTTTAAAAAAGAAAGAAAAGGTTTAGCAGCTGCTCGGCTGCCAGCTGCAACAACGCATCGTCATAGGCATCAACCAACCGGACCATAGTTTGTTTTACTTTTATAATTGCTGTATTGAGAAAATGCTCCCCAGCAATTATATAAAATAAAATATAAGGGTGGTGTGTTTAACTCGAGATTTTACACAGACCTGTGTTGGATGCTTAAACCACGTGAGCTTCGGCCTTGTGGGTTTATGTGTAGCATCCAACACCTCAGAGTGTGTAAAATCTTGCTAAACACACCACCCCATGCATCATTCTATATATAATTTCTGGACATTTTGGTTCTCAAAGTATTAGTGACTGACTACACAATTCTGCATTAAGGCTTGTTTCTACCTCAGTTCTGGTATGGAAAATGCTAGAAACCGTCTGCAGAGAGGAAAGGCAGGAGGGTTTAGTAGGTTGTAGCAGCAAGTAGCTGGGAAAAGCCCTCATAGGCAAATCTGAAAGCACTGAAGCAGACCCTTCAAGATGTCCTACAAGCAGACAAAGCAATAGACTAATGGTTGATGGACCTTGATCAGAATGTGGTTGATTTTCAAACCAGAATGTTGGGCTGTGTAATGCAAACATCCTAAGCAGTGGCTGATGGTAAGGAAGATTTGTGGATGGCTGGTAAACACTGGCAGCTGCTACTGGACTCAAAGAGAATAAAGATTTGTGTTACCATCTTGAGATCCATGCAAGGGCTCCCCACCTCTGATTGGTCAGACTCTGAGACCTCTGAGGGTGCAGATCCTGTGGTATTTGCCAGTACATTGTTGGATTCACAGCTGCATTTAGAACCTGAACAGTTTTTCAGACCAGGCCACGGACCCTCAATTTCTGGAACCTAAACAGTTTTCAGAAATCCTCTGTACTGTACTGTACTGCAAGGGATCAGCGTGCCTTGACCAGGCCACGGACCCCTCAATTTCTGGAACCTAAACAGTTTTTCAGAAATCCTCTGTACTGCAAGGGATCCAGCGTGCCTTGACCAGGCCACGGACCCTCAATTTCTGGAACCTAAACAGTTTTTCAGAAATCCTCTGTACTGTACTGTGTACTGCAAAGGGATCAGCGTGCCTTGACCAGGCCACGGACCCCTCAATTTCTGGAACCTAAACAGTTTTTCAGAAATCCTCTGTGACTGCAGGGATCCAGCGTGCCTTGACCAGGCCACGGACCCCTCAATTTCTGGAACCTAAACCGTTTTCAGAAATCCTCTGTACTGCAAGGGATCCAGCGTGCCTTGACCAGGCCACGGATCCCTCAATTTCTGGAACCTAAACCGTTTTCAGAAATCCTCTGTACTGCAAAGGGATCCAGCATGCCTTGACCAGGCCACGGACCCCTCAATTTCTGGAACCTAAACAGTTTTCAGAAATCCTCTGTACTGCAAGGGATCCAGCGTGCCTTGACCAGAGCCACGGACCCCTCAATTTCTGGAACCTAAACAGTTTTCAGAAATCCTCTGTACTACAAGGGATCAAGCATGACTGTTGACTTTTCCATTAGCAGATTATATCCTCTCACCACTAGAGGGCTATATCTCTATCTCTTTATCTAGTATAGTAAGCCATGTGGGCTCTCTCTGCCTTTCTCTACCTCTCCTCCTCCTCCTTGCCCTGGCCCCCTTCTCTCTCCTGGTCCTAGCCACCCCACCCCGCCACCCTCTACTCTGGTTTCCCTGCTACTCAAGGGAACTCTCCACTTCCACTCGAGTCTTGTGCTTGGTGCACCGTTTGGATATTCCTGGTTACTTAACCCGACCACTTCTCTCAACAAGTGTGGCCACCTCTCTACACTGTACCACCTTGCAGTCCATATGGGACACGCCTGGAACCTTGCAACTTCTACTCCAGGAAACAACAATCAAACTATCTCTCAAAAAGCTGCGACTCTGCTCCTTAAAACTCCTACTCCTCCTCCTTCTCATCTCAGGCAGCGTCCATCCCAATCCTGGCCCTAGAAGCTCAGGCCACACACAAACTCAGGTGCCATTATCCTTGCAACCATTAATATCTGAAGCCTACTACCAAAGCAGGATACTCCAAGCCTTCATATGCCAACACAACCTGACATCCCTTGCAATGGTGGAAACTTGGCTGACACCACAAGTTCCTGACTCAGAAGTAACAATACAGGGCTACAATGTCCACAGGCTGGACCAGATATCCAAAAAGGTGGTGGTTCTGCAATCTATAACAAAGACTCCCTGTCTTGGCACCCTGTAGCAGCTCCATGACTTTCTGCCTCAGCCCAGATTCTGCCAATAAAATCGTCCTAGGTCCCAACCATAAAGCCCTGACTATTGTCTCCATTACATCCATGGGGACCCTAAACATGGATTCAACAATGTCCTAAATTTTATCAACTCTCATCCTCCGAAGCTGAACTTATTCTACTAGAGTTTCAACTTAAACTGGTTAGCATCAAGTGCCAGTGCCTATAAAGACTCCATCTCAGCTGCTAACCTCACACAAATGGGAAACTCCCTACTAGAATTAACTACAAGACTGGCACCAGTACTACCTCTTGGATTGGGTCCTCACCACTCACCCCACAAGGATTTCTCGTCGACCATTCTCCCAGACTCACTCAGTGACCACTCCCCAGTCATGTGTGCATGGTCTAACAAATTCCTAAGCCCCTCCCAAAATTATTGCTAGCAGAGTCCTACCTCATGGAAAACTTCCACATCTCAAACAACACCTGCTTCTACAAGACTGGCTACCCATCTATGAAGCAACAGATGTTAACTGGCTCTTGATCACTTCATCTCAATTTTCAACAAAGCCTGCAACCTCTTTGCCCTGCTAAAAGCGCAAACAAAATCTCTCTCTAACCCATGGGTCACCATGGCTCTTCTCTCACAGCTGAAACTAAGGGATCACCTCTGGGCAGTTGCCAGGGCCACTGGCAAACAACTGGACATCCAAAATTACAAACAAGCACGAAATGCCTGCACAAAGCCATATGGCTAAAGAAATCCACCTATTACAAAGACGCTCTCACCAATACATGGGAAATGGTGGCTTTCTGGGACAATATCAAGGATGTCACAGGAAGCAGCCAAAACCTCTCCGCCATGTTAATGGTTGATGGATCCTCAACCCTTGACCCCAAGGTGATCGTCAAACATCTTTAACACGGCTTTTTCAGACCTTAGTGCTGTTCTACCCCATGACTTTTTCGAAAACAGGGCCTACTCCCCAAATACCTGAGCCCTCAGTCTAACCATCCCCTCTTCTACTTCAGGAAGGTAAGGATGAATGAAGCTCGCCGCTATATTCGCAGCTATCTCTAAATCTAGATCTAGTAGCGACACCCTGGACCTTAAGCTTCTGTTGCTCACCCTCGATGAGGTAATTCATCCATTAACAAAAATCCTAAACCTCTCTCGGCTGTGGAATATTCCCGGACCTATGGAAAACAGCCACCGTGACACCATCCATAAAAGTGGGGACAAGGCGATTCCACTCAAATTATTGCCCTATCTCCATACTGCCCCACTCTCTAAGGCACTTGGCGCATCGTGGCTGATCAACTTACCAACCACTTGAATAAATACAATATACCTTGTCCACAACAACACAGCTTCCGGAAGGTCACAGCACCACCACAGCCCTTCTTGAGTTCACTGGAGCTTTGCACAATCCCTTGACAGCGGCCTTCTCACAGGGCGTTTCGATGATCGACCTCTCAAAGGCCTTCGATACAGTACACCATGGACTACTAATACACCAACTACTGAATGCGGACTATCACCTGACTCTTCTCTCTGGTTTAAAAGCTACTTAGAAAACGTTCACAGAGTAAAAATTGCAGACGCTCTTTCTAACACCCTGCCTGTTCCTCGGGTGTCCCACAGGGATCCATACTGGGACCCCTCCTTTTTAGCCTTTTCTTAAACTCCCTCCCTTACCACTGCTCTGAGCAGATCATACTATATGCCAATGATGCTGTTGTATTCTCCACTCACAAAGATCCTGCAACTCTTCAACACAACCTTCAACTTGGTTTCAGTTCTGTAGAGACATGGTTTCTTAATCATAAACTGGTCCTCAATGACAAAAAACCAAATCTGTGCTCTTCTGCAGCTCTCATAACCCACACAAGCTACACACTTGGCTATCTCCACCACCCAGGGAACACTCTAGATCAGGTGGTGTCCTTCAAATACTTAGGGATACAGCTTGACCCTAATCTCTCTTATGGACTTCATGTAGATAATGTAGCTAGAGCTGCTAATACACGGCTTGGTCTCCTCTACAAACACAGACCACACCTCCGCCAGAAGCTTTGAAGGTTGCAGTCCTGAGCTCTGTGATCTCTGTAATAGTCTATGGTCTCATCATTTATGGCTCAGCCACAACCACAGCCCTTAGATGCCTCTCAACTGCCTTAAATAAAGCATGTCGGCTCATCACTGGTGCTCACCGTCTCACCCACACATGTGACCTGTACACTCAGACCGGCTGGCTCCAACTATCAAACTGCATAAAAGTTTCTCCATGGTCCTGCTCCATGGTCAAAAAACTACCTTGGCCTTGCACCTTCTGGGGTCTCAACTCTGTTACAACACCGAATTAACAAATGGTGCCTTAGGAGATCCACACTACAGCTACTGAAAGTCCCTCACTGTCACACTTCACAGGGACAACTCTTTGCTTACCGAGCACCACTCTGGTTCAATGGCCTCAGCCAACCATCTCCTCTGCCCCAACTATTAGTATGTTTAAAACTAGGCTCCGGGACTATCTCACTACCAACAGCTCCTGTGACTGCCCAACTTAACCTTGTTTCTCACTTCCCTTTCTGCTCTAGTTGTCTCCCCCCACTGGATTCTACCCTCACATCTTGGTATACCCAATGCTGCACTTTTCACCCTCTCGCCACCCTTCCTCAATTCCTTTTCTCCCCTACCTCTTCTCTCCCTATGACTCTGGCACTTCTTATCTGTTGTCTGTTTTCTCTGACAAATGCCACTGGCTGCCTTGTTACAATGCTACCCTTGAACTGTATTAATCTGTACTCTGTTTGCAATGTCCACATTGTTGTAATGCCTGTCTTGATGTTCCCCATAATTTGTATTTCTCTGACGTGGAACCTTTGTAAAGAGCCATGGCTCAAAGGTATTTGTAATCCTAGACTTGATAAATAAATAGATCTAGCACCTGTGGTCCTTAAGGCATATGAGTCTCCGCCCTCCCTGGGAGGCCTAGGACAGTGTAAACACTAACTGAGCTGTCCTGGTGCTCACAGCAGGGTATATGATCATGACAGAATTCTGAAGGAGCCATGTGCAGAGAGTCACTGCTGATAGAAGAGAAGGCCAGAGTTTCCAATGTTATGGACCTCGGTTTCATCATGAACACTCAATGAAAGTCTTTGGTGGATAACAAAGCTTGCTCAGAGAACTAAGGAATACATAGTTTGCAATACCAAGCAAAAGCTAAAGTGACATATTTGGGTAAAATGTAAGGTTTGGGACCCTAAAGAAGGAAGCATGCTGCTGTAGAGCATTTAGCAGGACTTTGGTTCGAGGAAAGTGGCTTCAGATGAGGGGATGACTGAAAGAAGTTGGTGGAATCCATTCTACTAGATGGTACATGTACTTTATGAGCGAGGACTGTGAGGTGAAAGTGTTAGGTTTTAGTGTGGTCAACATTTCTGGACTTTGCTGGAAATTATCTTTACTTAAGTGTGTGGGGAAATAGCATATGTTTTATTCATATTGCCTGTTTCAAAATGATGCAGGCGTAATATAGCACTGATCAGATGGCCCATATACACTGATCCCACCTCCTGGTCTTGACCTGGGTTACTGTCAAATTCAGGCACCAACGACTGACTTACAAGCCCATCTGCTTTTTATGATGCTTTGGATCAGGGATACCTGCATAAAATTAAAAAAAAAAAACATACTGTTTCTTTTACTTTCTTTTTAACTCAGTTTTGATTGTTTTATGTTTATTGCAACATATGTTTGGAATTATAAAATGGCTATAAAAATTCAGTAATCTGACTGGCTGAGGAGTTGGAACCCAATGCTGTTGTCCCACCACAAGACCACTGGAAGAAGGACCAGTAGCCTCTTCATATATGAAATCAGTTGTACTAAACACATACCTAACTGCCATCACAAATGTGGCTGTCACCTTTACTCACTAAAACCTTCAACTAGACCTTAAAAATAAAACTGCCTTAAATTCAAAACATAATAATTAAATGTTATTTGCCCTCATAACCCCGTCTCACACACATATCTTAAACAATGAAGTACTATAGTACTTAACATTTTAATTATAGTGTTTCTTTGTTCACCATGAAAAATCACCCTCCTAGCCTCACCTGCTTACTGGGAAAATCTGTGTTGTTTAACCTGCTACACATAAAACAAAATCCCTGGTTCCATCTAAGGTCTTCTGTTGTGTGATAGTGGGGTGAACATTCTGCCAGTAGAACTGAGCAAAGATTTGAATTCTTGTGTTCCATAAACGTAAACATTCTATCTCTTGAATTCAAACCCAAGACAGTATCTTAAACTGCCTTCAGCCACAATCAGCAGAAGGCAGGTGACTAGTGGGTGCCCAAGGGTTCAGTGCTGGGGCTTCTACTCTTCAATGTTTTTATAGCAGACATCGCTGATGAACTGGAAGGAAAGGTGTGTCTGTTCGCAGATGACACCAAGATATGTAACAGGGTGGACACCTCAGAAGGAGTGAGCAAGATGGAAGCTGACCTCAAGAAACTAGAAGAATGGTCTGGAGTGTGGCAGCTGAGATTTAACGCCAAAAGTGCAAGGCAGTGCACATAGGAAAGAAATCCAAGAAAGGAGTTTTACCTAGGAGGTGAAAGTCTGGCAGCCTCAAACCAGGAGCGAGATCTGGGAATCATAATCTCAGGCGACTTGAAGGTTAGTAAGCAGTGTGAGAAAGCAACACTGAAAGTCAACAGAATGCTGGGATGCATTGGGAGGGGAATCACAAGCAGGAGAAGGGTGGGAGGTGATACTACCACTGTATAGGTAGCCAGTCAGGCCTCACCTGGAATACAGAGTCCACTTCTGGAGGCCTCACCTCAGGAAGGACATTGACTGGGTGGAAACAGTACAGAGAAAGGTGACAAAAATGATTCAGGGTCTGCAGTAAATTTCCTATGAAGAGATTTAGGGAACTGAATATGTACTCCTGGAACAGAGAAGACATGATTGAAACATTCAAATACATAAAATGCATTAGCAAGGTACAGGCAAAGGAACTTTTCACTTCAAGAAGGGCTCCAGGACTGAGGGACAAGACCTCAGACTGCAAGGAGGAAGGTTCTCTACCAACACCAGGAAGTTTTTCTTCACAGAAAGAGTGGCGGACACCTGGAACAGCCTGCCCCAATAGGTTGTAGGGGTCAATACTGTGGGGATTCAAGAATGCATGGGATAGACACAAGGAGCCCTGACTACAAGGGCAACTAGAGTGGCAAAATAGGTCTCAAATGGGCAGACTTGATGGGCCTATCAGTCTTCTGCCATCAGCTTCTATGTTTCTTGAATACTTTGTATGTAAGTATCTTTGCAACTGTTCAATGGATTTGCATGAAATTTTGCATGCACAGTCTCAAGAAGTAGATCTCTTGACATGCCACGTTCGGTCCAGTTGGATACATATGCAGAGTCCGAGATCCAGATAGTGAAAATAAGTTTTAAACAATCACCGCTTTTTTACTGTTTTTGTTTTGCCATCATCTAGTGCCCAAATGGCTTGGAATTTGGGTCTGAATTGTTCAGGGTAGAAAGGGCTTGGTCCACAGATGTGCCTTTGGCTGGTTTGGTGAGAAAATATTAATCCGTTCCAACAGGAAACAGACAGTTAACCTGCTTGTGTCCAGGAGCTTAATGTTATTTTCCTTCAACCCATCACCAGCATAAGTACTGTAAAGCAACTAAAATTGTATTTGTTACACCTAACAGTAACATGTAATAAATAAACAAATGATGCAGGGTGGCTCTGTAAGGAGTACAATAAATGTGATTAATTGTGACAATGCAGTCAGACATTCAGTTTTTGGCTTCTTTTAATGTATAAAAAATAAAAAGGCAGTCCAAGACATGACAAGGGACTACATTATCTCATTATGTTATGGCTAAATGTAATTGCAATACAGCCAAGCCTTCAGACGTTTTGCTTCTGTTACATGTTTTTAAATAAAAAAAAACCTGAAATGCAAACAATGTGAAGTGATACAGCCTAGTTCTGTAAGGGACTATTTTATCTCAATGTCATGGCCAAATTTAATTGCAATAAAGTTAAATATTTCTTTATATGTTTATTGCTTAATCATTAGTCATTTAAAATGTTTATAGCCATAGTATAATTGCAATAAGGCACTCAGGGTGTGCATCTTGGTGGAATAACAGCACACCTAGGGTGTCAGATGGACTCAGACTTTGGCTCGCGGCTTCACCCACCTTAGGTGTGCCACTATCTCAGCATGACATGCACTCTGTTGTGCCTTACTGCTTAAGTAATCAGTCACTGAAGAAACTACTGTAATTCAGCTGTTTTGCTTTATAGTACATAAACAATTTTGTGTGGGTTCTGATGCAGAAAGCACTAACCTTGAGTGAATATAAAATAAGGTGTAACCCCCACACACACACACACACACAAATGGGGTTCCCAAAAGTCTTCCTTGAGCTTGCCTAAATGCTCACTGCCAGACTGGTATCCTGTGTTTTAGCAGTTTAAATGTGATTGCCAGACAGTGCCTGTATAGCCTCTGTGTACAGTCTCTTTAAGAGCAGCCTAGATTGCAGTCATAAGTAATCTGAGTGGGAGCTCTGCTGAAAGATGTAACTATTTGCTGAAAATCATTTAGAGTGATAATGTAGTTTGTCTAACCTGCCTTCTTTGCAGAAAGGACTGTTCTGTTTATCTCCACTGTCTTGGTCCTGGACTGCTGAACTGGACCAAACAGTACTGTGGGACCTAAAATGGAGCCAGACTACAGGAGCTGTCTGGAGTCAAAATCTGTAGGAACTGTAGTTTTGGGCTTTTGGCGCATTTTTGCACCTGAAGGGGAGCCTTTGTTGTGACTGACAGACAGATTAGCCAACCAAACCTTTTGGATTCTAAGAAAGTCCCAGGTTGGCTGGCAGTTGAGTCAAATCTAAGTTGGGGGCTGAAGAGGCAAGCAGCTTGAAACAGTCAAGCAGCCATCTGAATAGTTTTGCATGGGAGAACTGTAGAAAGGCCTGAGTTGTGGCCTGCATGTCTGCCCGCTACTCCTGAGAGGGAGAGAGAAATTATTTTGGACTAACTCCAAGTTTGTGAGATCAAAGTAAGCCAGAGTTTTACCAGGCTCATACCTGAAGACGACCGAAGATATTGCTGAATGTGACCAGCCTGTCAGGATTTCCAGCTGCTTTTGAATCCCAGTTTGTGCAGAGACTTTGTGATCGTGACTGGAGAGTGGTTTGCTTGGTACAGTAGAATCTCCTTACATGTAAATGTGCTGTGTATTGAAAGTGTTCGTGATTGGGTTCCTCACTGTGTGAAATGTGTTCTGCTTGCTGGGTCCATAAATCCTTTACATGTACATGTGCTGTGTACTGAAAGTGGGTCGTGATTTGGTTCCCCACTGTGTGAACTGTGTTCTGCTTGCTGGAAGCTTTATCCAGCCTAATCGGACTGAATCCCAGTTCATCTCCATTCAGCCTGGGCCATGCTAGCTGGCTCTGCCAGACTACACCACTGCACAGAGAAAGCCACCGAGACCTGCCTGGGATCAGCACCCTGCTCCACGCTTGAACAGGAACAACACCTCAGCGAATCGTGTGGGCCCTGCTTCTCCTGGCACTCCAGATTAACCACCTACTGTCTCGATTTTTGTCCAGCCTGTGTCCAGTCTTGGGTATTGTGAGTAATCATCAGGGTAGCTCCCTGCAACAACAGCCTAATCTAAAAGTGTGTCATCTGATTGTCTTGTTGTTTCTTTTCATGAACTGAGCCCTCCAGCTCCGGATTACAAATAGTATGTGTTATGCATGTTGTTTTTCTTCCATCACAGGGGTCCAACCAGCTGCAATGTTCCTGGCTAGCCCACCATTCTCCATCTGAGTACCCAGGGTATGTGACTGTTTATGGACCCAGAAGTGCATGCATAACTGTTTGATTGATACAGCCTTTAAGCAAATTAACCTGATTACACCCTTCCCTTGTTCAAGTCCTTAAATAAATCAGATCTAACTCCTTTTGCATTTACCCTGACTGTGGTTCCTGTTTGTGCAAGGGTACTGTATTGCTGTTATTTGCTGTGTATAACCTTGTTTTGGGGGTCCCCAGGGCCGAGCCAGAGGGCGCCCTGGTGGTAAGCAAACAGTGTGGGTACTTGTGTGGTGTACCAGGGGTATTGTGAGAAGTGATTATTGTGTATTGTTCTGGCCACTAGTAAGGAGAGAGGGGGTTACAGTGTCCCAGAGGGCTGTGCCCAGGTTAGCTTGACCACTACCAACCCTGACCTCCAGGTGGAGGCACCCGTTTCAGAACTCAGGCCCCTTAACCTGCTACTAGCCAAGCCAGCAGGGGTAGTAGCCCTTGGGATAGCGCCACCTAGGGGTTACAACTGCTTACTTGGACCTTAGTTAACTTTGAACTTGTTTATACTATTGCAAGTACTGTATGTACTCTCCTGTATATCAAGTTTCATGTTTTCTCTTATAAAGTCCAATAAAATATAATTGAAAAAAACAATTGTAGCGCAAAATTCCAAAGTGCAGTGGTGGCAATTGTCACTTGCCATGCAGGTTGCGTTCCAAGACTGGAACATCATGATGGGCTGCATGGAAGAGGATTGAGTGCTTCAGAGGACACTCTCCTTTGTGGTGGGAGGGTCACATATTCACTGCAGTACTGACACCTGCCAGACCACAGCGGTAGTGCACTTGGGCAATCTTGTAGTAGGAGAAGATGTGCAAGCTGATACTGGGGAATGCCCGCCTAGGAGCTGAATAGCAGGGTCCAACCCGGAGGTGAAGTGGGGCAGCTTACCCAGCAAGGGTCTACAGTACATCCAGGGTTCCCAAGGTCCTGGTCAGACAGATAACTCTTTAGATGGAGGCCCAACCAGAGGTGCCCCTCACAAAGCTCATCAATCGAAGTGCAGGGTGATGCTGGTAGTTTGGATAAGAGGTAATCTTTCTTTGAGGCAGAGTCTTGCAGATAGCATTACTAGCACAGGCATGTTTTAGCACTGTTTTCTACTGTGTATCTGCACTGAATTCCAGCCCACCGTGCTTTGTGATGTCCTTGCACATTTGTATCTGTATACTTTCATGCAACTGCAGTTAATAAAATTCTATATAAGAAAAGATACATTGTATAGCTTTCATGCAGTGCTGTAGGTCATCCATAGCACAAAAACTAAGAGACTTTACACTGCTCAATTACACTTCAGAGTGCATTGCTAACCTTCTGTAGGACTGTTTGAATTGAAGTGGTTTAGCCAACCCCACTGTTTTTTTTGTTTCCTATTTACAATTTACTTCTCCTGGAGAGGGCAAGGCTCCAGCCCTCCCTTGAAGGAACTTGTCTCTCCAGCTAGCATCTCCACACCCAACCCACCTAACCATGCCCCATGGGTTACCTCCCATGACAGGGCCAGTGGCGAAGGGTGCCGGCTTCCCCACCCTCAAAAGCCAACATCCAGATTGTCAGTGGGGAAGCGACATGGGTGCAGTCGGCCATCATGGAGCCTGCCAGTCCCATCCTTTTCCTCTGTTTTTTTCTCCCTGACTCATGCACGTGCAATGGGCAGGGTGACTGTCTCCACCTCTGTGGAGGTGTCTTATGCCCTGTGCTTGGGTCTGCCCTCTGCCAAGTCATCGCTCATGTGCTGACCCCCAGCTTCCACTGGTGTCAGACTACAGCACAATGCTGTAACCACCCACCCCAAGGAAGGAGAGCTTTCTGCAGATCCTCCGATCCTTCCTCCCCACCACCGGCCAACCCCGAGCGACCCGAATCCGTTTCCAAACCTGGAGTCGCCGGCGTGGTCTGCAGGTGTGGCATCCAGCACCTCAACCCTCAGTGCCACCAGGCTGGCTATTTTTTTTGTTTGTTTTATGAAACCTAACCCTAACATGTGATGTGCCATTTGCTTTGGGAAAGAGTATTCATGTAGTCTCTGCTTGCTAACCAAGGAGCATCACTGAACTGTAACAAGCATTTATGTGGTCCCTGCTGACCAACCAGAGAGCAACACTGATGTCTTCCAGCATTTCTGTAACCCTGTTGGTCAACCAGGAGCAGTGCTAATGTTTGCCAGCTGTCATTTAAACCCTGCTGTCTGACCAAGGAGCAGCACTGAGGTCTGCCTGTATTTACTGTATCTCCTGCTGTCTGACCAAGAGAGCAGCACTGAGGACTGCCTGTATTTACTGTATGTCCTGCTGTCTGACCAAGGAGCAGCACTGAGGTCTGCCTGTATTTACTGTACTCTGCTGGCCAACCAAGAAACAGCAATGAGGTTCACCAGCATTTATGTAACCCTTTCTGGTCAACTAAACAGAAGCACTGAGGTCTACCAGCATTCATATAACACCTGGCTGAAAGCCAAGGCACAGTACTGAGATCTGCCAGTATTCATGCTTCCCTGCTGGATGACCAAGGAGCAGCACTGAGGTCTGCCACCACTCATGTAACCCCTTGCTGGCCAACAAAGGAGCATTCATGAGGACTTCCAGTATCAAATATCCCCTGCTGGCCGACCAAGAAGGAACACTGAGTTCTGTCAGCATTCACACTCCCCCGCTGGCCAACCAAGGAGAAGCACTGAGGTTTACCAACATTCATGCAGTCCCTGCAGACCAACCAACGAGCATCACTGAGGTCTGCCAGCATTCAGGTCTGCCAGCATTCATGCATACCCCTGTGGCTGACCAGGGAGCAGCACTAAGGTCTGCCAGCATTTATGTAGTCTCTGCTGGTCAACAAAGGAGCAGCACTGAAGGTTGCCAGCATTCATGTAAACCCAAACTGGCCAACCAAGGAGCAGCACTGATGTTTGGCAGCATTCATGTAATCCCTGCTTGCCAAACAAGGAGCACCACTGATATCTGCCAGTATTTAATTTATCCCTTGCTGGCTGACCAAGAAACAGCACTGAGATCTGTCAGCATTCATGTACCCCTGCTGGCCACTAAGGAGCAGCACTGAGGTCTGCCAGCACTTTTTAATCCATTCTGACTGACAAAGGAGCAGCCCTGAAGTCTGCCAGCATTCATGTAACCCTGCTGGCCACCAAGGAGCAGCACTGAGGTCTGCCAGCACTTATGCAACCCTTCTGATTGACCAAGAGCAGCGCTTGAAGTCTGCCAGCATTCATGTAACCATTTTTGGCTGACCAAGGAGCAGCACTGAGGTCTGCCAGGCATTTATATACCCCTTGCTGGCTAGCTGAGGAGCAGCACTGAGGTCTGCCAGTCCTCATTTGCCCCTATTGGCCAATCATGAAGCAGTGCTGATGTTTGCCAGCATTTATCTATCCTCTGATGACCAACCAAGGAGCAGCACTGAGGTCATGAACCCCTGCATAAACAACACCATGTTTGATGGGATAAGGGATGGTACAGTGACTGTTCATTTCAGCACAGTCCACGCTCCACAACTGCACTCTAAGCCAGAGAGATAAATGTATAAAGTCAATAAGAGTACAAGCTTGGCTCTTGACAAAGCGCCATGCTACAGAAGTGAAGGTCTGAGGTTGTAGGCTCACCAGGGCTTGGTGGATAAACTTTTAAATGGCAAGCTTGTACTTGCATTGATATTATACATTGATCTGTCTGACTCAGAGTGCAGTTGTGAAGTTGGATCATCATGAACCTGCTGACCAATCAGGGAGCAGCACTGTGGTCTGCCATAAAGGCTGCTACTAAGGCCAAACCCAATAACAGAAAAAAGCTGGCCCCAAAACACTTAGTGTAGCATTTTCTGTGATGATCAAAGCCATCCAGATATAACCTGAAAATACCTTTCGCTCTGTGTATTAAAATACAGTGTTATGCTGCTTAAACAGCTGTGTTTATCTTTTAAACACGTTTTAATTTAAAAGGTTTTTCCTCAGGGTAAACCTGCTTCTGTAATCAAAATGACCCTTACTGTATGTCCAGAGTCTCTCGGTGTTGACAGCCCACATAACGAACATTCTTCCTTTGTAGCACACCGTTTGGTTACAGATTTACTCTGTCATGGCTGGTTAAGGGTGAATGGTCAGGCAGAACTCGGTGTCTAGAGAGACAATCAACATGTTATTTTACATAAACCCTAGTTCCTTTCTTATACTTACAGTAAGTGCTGCTAGACTATCGGATTCCAAAAGTTTAGGAAATGCATGCCAAGTTCAACCTGACTTTAATATAGAGTGCAGAGGCTACAAGGAACAAACAGGTGACACAGCAAGAGTAAAATGGACGAGGTCGCCTCCTGTAATATAACTTTCCTGCCAGCCCAGGTCTCCAAATTATGTAGTTACACATTTTTTAATTATGTTTTCTTGCACTTTATTACTGCAAAGTTTTGGAGAATGTGGAAGCAAAGATGGTTCCTTTGGAGCCTGACTGATTGCAGCAACAGATTATGTGAAAACATATGAGATTAGTGTCGTGGATCCAGCTGGATGTAACCAAGACAGCAGTGCACTGGTATTACTGTAACACTGTAATGACTTTAACAGGAATATTATTGTTAAATTATTTACAGCCACTTTGGTTGCTGTAAATATTAGTTTAAGCATTTATATGTCCACAGACGCTACTGAAACATTAACGTAATACTGTGCACTGCTGTCTCAGTTACTGTAGTACTGGAAACCATGTCACCGATTCAGTGTGCATTTTCTCCATAATCCATTGAAGCATTCATTCATTCAGACTCCATGGGGAGCTTTGCTTCTGCATTTGCCAAACCTCTGTAATTATAAAGTGAAAAAGACATCAGAATGTAAAATTGTTTTTCATTTGGTGACCTTTGGTGGCAGGATAAGGCATGTTACAAGGGCAGCCTCATCCCATTTATCTTGTCGATCACCTTTAACATGCAGTAAGTAGGTTTGGTAACCTTGGCCTACAGCAACACATAGCTTTATCTTCTTGCAACTCATTTAACAATTTTCTTTGTGCCCAACACATGAAAGCTTGTTTAAACTGATACAAGTGATCCCTTTAGCAGTTAAACTATACAGGCCATATTAAAAATACAGTTGTTTTACAGTTCTATTGCTGTGTAATATAGTAACATAGGGACTAGAGCTGCAAGTTCAGTTCTCCCATAGAATCGAACACCTTGAACTTTCAGTGTTCAGTACTCTCAGACTCTTGCAAACTTTTGGTCCCAAATTTGAACTTTGGTTCAGCTGTTGAGAACTAATTAAACTGACTAAGTATACCACTACCCTCAATGTCATTCTCCTCAGGAATCTATCTGTTTCAGCTATGGTATAAAAGACTGAACAGTGCTAGTTTCACAACCTCACTGGGTAGGCTAATACACCTTTTAACCACCCTCTGTATGTAGTTAAGCTTTCCCATGTTTCCCTTATTCTGCCCCCAACTAATAGCATGCCTCTTGTTCTACATTCACCAGCTGAAACATTTGTGTATACACCACTCAGTCTATCCAATTTAATATCTAGAAAACTGTGATCATGTCCCTCTCAGCTGCCTCTTTCTAGGCTAAGTATTTTAAATCATTTCAATCCCTCCTCCCATCTCTTGCCCACTAAGCCACTAATCAGTATTAATATTAACATAAATGACATCTGGACCCATGGTTGGTAAGCTGAAGGCCATTTCAAATCTCAGAGTTTATACTCCAGCAGTAATAGTATAACATTACAAAGCCTTAGCAACGTAGATTACTAAAAAGTAACCTTGTTGAGCCTGTTGTTGATCTTTGGATTTTCTGGGTTATTTTCCTGGAGGAGCGCACAAAATGTATCAAAATAAGTATTCCTCCACAGGCTTAAATTTGTTAGTTATAATGACAAAACAACACATATCTTTATTACTAGGGCCAATAACTCTATATTGATAATCTAGTAAATATCCATGCACAATACAAACTAAAAAAAAAAATTTCTAAATAAGATGAGGTGAGGGCTGTCCACTGACCAACATGCTGTTGTGTCGGCAGCTGGGGTTCAGGCGGGGAAATGTGGGCAGGCAGCTGGGGCTGGGAAACAGTGCTGCTGATGGCATTGCTTTTTAGCCCAGAAAGGGGCTTGTGCCACTAGCACCACAATAACTCCTGTGGAGGGCTAAGGAGCTTGCTTTCTAGGCTCTCTGTCGTGACATCCACGGACAGTACTGGTTGGGGCAGCAGTACCTGTCAGATGGAAGAAACCCAAGGTGCCATTTATATGGTGGCTTCAGGCATTAATGGACCCCCTACACATGGACATCTGTTGAAGTTGATGAGGGGTACTGCATGATTGTGCTAGTCGAGGGAGCTGAAGCAGTTTGACATGCAGTCCAGGCAGCCTGCTACTGGAGAATAAAAGTTCCTGAAAACAAATAGGCAAATTCACAAGGCTCAAATACTATTTCGTCAGGGTCTTTTATTTATTTATTTTTTAATTCCTTTACCCAAGATAGTCCAGCTGAGACTTACTATACAATGACTGTGTTAAACTTTGCCAAATAGGATAACGTTTCTCTGCAATTTGGCTCTTATTCCTGCACTACAGTACAGGAATTTGTTCCATAACTTTGGTACCAAAAATTATTGAGTCGCTATAATTGTTTCTGCACTTGGCACTTTTACCTCAAGTGCACATTCCTGAAAAAAGAAGAAATTTGACAAAAGGCAGTGTGGTCTAGTGGTTAGAGCTCTGTCATGAGTAACTGCAAATCACAGGTTTAAACCCCATCAGAGGCAAGTATTGTCTGAGTGACATGGAGCAAGCTGTTACATCTCTCAGTGCTCTAGACAGTCCATCTGGGGAAATGGTAGATGCAAGACCCTACTGAAAACAAGACACTGCATCTCAGCTGAGCTATTCTGGGTTAATATACGACAAAATAAAAGTGGGGTGAAAAGAGTAAAAATAGGGGATCAAAATGTGAAAAAAAAAACAAACTATTGTTGCAGTTGTGGTCCTTGGCTCACGGACACTGGCCCTGCTGAAAAGCTGGGGAGTATGACTGGTTACAGAGTCACCGCTGATCAGAGATTTAAATCAAGCTTAGCCTGATAGTGCGCCCAGAAGCTATTATCTGATCACTGCTCAGTAGCTAATGTGAATAACAATAACTTGGGATGGTCTTGTATCACAACCCCTGCAGCAGAATTAGCATTCTATCAGGGAGCCTCAAAGGAGAGGTAAATCATTGAATGTAAATCGAGTCAGAACTATCCTCTCACCCCTTGATGAGGTCCCTCCATGACAGGACTGGGGCACTCTGGCAGGGTAAATTATTGCAGCTGCACAGTGCTGTATATGACAGGGCAAAATACGGTATTTGTGAACTAATATTTATAGTTTTGATCAGATTTGTTGCTCATGTCATTGTTCATAATGTACACATTGTGTTATGTGTATGAACTGCCCATCTTGGACAAATCTTTCCTGCAAGAAAGGTTTTAACTTCCAGGGGACATTTCAACAGCATGAAAATTCACCCAATGTCTCCAACACCTAACTCTCACGTTACACCTTGCCATGACCATGAGGTATGCCGTGTTTTTCAACAATATCCTCAAGTTACTGGAACTCACTCTGGGGACACCATTTGTCTTCAGCCCATCTGTTACATTCATAATTGTTCAAAGCATTTTCACACGTAAAACACTTAAAGCTGTTTGGAAACGGAGTTGCTGTGAAAAAGATAAAAAGAAAAGTAAAGTAAAAGCCTCTTAAAAAACACTTATAACATCTAGTAGAACAACACCAGTTTTCATTACTTCCCATAATTGCAGTACCTGCCTGAGGATTTTTTTCAGATTTGTTAACCCTTTCCCTTCAGTAGTAACACAAACCCAGCCACACTATAATAGGCAGAATACAATCTACTTCCATACTCAGAGTCGGACTGACCCACCAGGGTACCTACAAATTTCCAGTTGGGCCTCCTCAGCTGGATACATGGTCACCTTCTAAACTCTGAAAATCTTTGTATTTATCATCTTTTTTCTAATTAAATTGGATATCTGGACCACTGTAGTTAAATGTAAGATGCAAACACAGAGCTAGTGTACCAAGTTGAAGTGCTATACTGAGACGAGTGTGTCAACAAAGTCCAAGAGGGTAGCATCTTTCAGAAAAGAGATGTGCTAGAACAAGGAGCACAATTTGAAGGTAGAGGGAGAACGGCTCAGAAGGCAACGTGAGAAGTATTTTTTCATGGAGAGGGTGGTGGATGATGGCTGGCATGGCCTTCCTAAGAAAGTCATGAGGTCAAAACAGTAGGGGAATTCAAGAATGCATGGGAGAGACATAAGGCAATTCTAGTGGGGGTAGGAGGAAGTAGGCTGTTGGTTAACTAGGATCTGCAACTTATCCAATAGGTAGGAAAATGGGCAGATTGGGTGGGCCAAACGGTCCTTATCTGCCATCAAAGTCTATGTTTCTATGTTTTACCCTGGGCCCTCCCTACTGGTTTTCCAGGTGGACCCCTGTATTCACTTTTCAAGTGGGCCCACTGTACCCCAGTTGATCCTGTCCATACTGAAAGGGCTTTTATCTGCTGTGAAAGTCAAATACAGGGTTCTCAGGTATGTTCTCGGGCAAACATTAAATATTTTACCTTCATCCCATGAGCGCATGTCTATGTCAAAACCTTCATGGCTGGCATTTTACATTGAAGAGACGTGGAATGCAAAATGTCCTTCAATATACAGTAATAAAATAGAAAACAGTAAATGCTAGCTATAAACTGTGATGGAATGGAGTGGGATGAAACAGAAAGCTACTTACGATCCATTGGGAGTCGCACATTGTAAAGTTGATATTTCTGGCATACGCTTCAGTTCCCCAGAAGTAAGAGGATCTGAAGAAAAAACACCTTGGGTAGATGATAGGTAACACCATATTTTTTGGTTATTTTCACTGAGGAAACTGATAAATCCTTTTTCTAAAAAAGCAGAATAACTTTTAACATATTTAACTTTTAACATATTTAGATTATGCAGTAATGTTCTGTCCTTTTAATACTGCAAACATAATATACACATTGTTATGTCATGTTATCCACATTATGAACAACACTGCTCATAGTATAGAGTACTTTGTTGGTAAAACTGAGGAGATATGGATTAAAATAGGTCATACAGTATTTCAGGTGAATTACTGCTAGGGTGACTGATATACCACCCAATATTAATGAACAAGATGAGGCAACTCTAAATAATTTTATATTGTATATCCTGTGTACCAGTGCTACCAGATCCATCTTGTAAATGAGCTTGCTCAATGGTGATCGCCTGGATAAATAAGGATTTGATTGACTGACTGAAATAAAGAACAGTTACTTACTGTAACAGTATACCTTTGAGAAAATCTCCTCCATTGGGCCACACCTTTAGAACTCTGAGCCATCAGCATCAGGACCACTCAGAAACTTTTGCTAGCTGGGGGTTGTCTATGATGACATGACCTCACTACCTATATACAGTAACATGGGTGGCTCCATCACTTCTCAGTTCCCCACCAAAGACAAGCTTAGAAGATATCTGACCAGCAGGAACCAGGAGAACAGAACCAGAACTAGAACCAGGGACACTGCAGAGGCACAAGATTGGAAAATAAGTCTATATGGTACTATATGTACACCCCATTAAGGCAACAGGTGTCACTGCAGGCAAAAGTATTATCAGAGAAAAGACCATGTTGGAAGGGGTGGCTGCACTGTGACCCAATGGAGGAGTTTCTCTTGAAGATCTACTGTTACAGTAAGCAAGTGTCCTATCTTTATCAAGGACATCTCCTCCATTTGGCCACATCTACGAACATTTCCAAGCATTAACAAGGTACCCAGGGAGGTAATGTATATTATGACATCATGACAGAGTCATTGAGCACAGCAAGGCTAAAGCCAGCATGACTACAAGAAATGACATCCAGACTGCAATATTTAGTGAAAGTATGCAGTACTCCATATAGCAGCAGTGCAAATGTCAGATGCAGAAATATTAAAAATAGGCCACTGAAGTGGCCATGCCAAGGGTTCAATGACCATGAGCAGAACCGAAAGTTCCTTAGCATGCTTCCTATAACAAAGGACTATACAGCTGGCTAACCATTTCAACAGGTACTGTTTAGCCATGAGGGCACCTTCCTCATTGGGGCAAACAAATAACTGAGAGGACTTTCTGCAGTCCTTAGTTCAATCAACATAGAAGCATAATGTTCTATGCACATTCAGTGTAGGCAGCGATTCTTCACCTTTTTAGCATGCTGAGGATAATACACAGGCATAATACACAGCAAGGTTGATGGTCTGATTCAGTGTAAAATCAGAAACCACTTTTGGCAGAAACCTTGGACTAGTCCGTAGGGACATCGTATCCTAGTGAAAAATGAAATAAGGAGGCTTGGTGATCAGAGCCTGTAGCTCAGAAATTCTTCAAACAGAAGTACAGCAGCAAAAAGGTTTTCCAGGATAGGAAACACATGAGTCAAATTGGCTCAGGCGGAGGTCCCTGTCAGTTTTTCCAAAACATAATTAGGGTCCTAAGGCAGAACAGTTTATTGTAACCTGCAAATGGGGTTCCCAAAAGACTTCCAGGAGCTTGCTTGAATGCTCCAAGCCTGAATGGTGTTTGGCGCTTAAGCCTATTTATCAGTGAGTGTTTTTAGAGCTTCTGGTACTGTCTCTTAAGAGCTGTCTGCTTGCAGACATAATTAGTTTGTATGGGGGACTGTGTGCTTCTCTGTTTGAGTATCACTCGAGCTGCTGCCAATTCACTCCATTTTTGCAGTCACTAGGAGTGCAAAGGGAACCTATCTGAAAGATGTAACTGTTTGCCAGAAATCATTTAGAGTAATAATGAAATTACAGTTTGTCTAACCTGCTTTCTTTGCAGTCAGAACTGTTGTCTGCCTAGTTCCCCATTCTGGCTTTGAACTGCTGAACTGGACCAATCAGTGTGGGGTAAGCTAGCTCTAAAATGGTGCCTTGGACGAATCAGAACTTGGACTCATAATCTGAGCCAGCCACAAGAGGATTGTATGGGCAGTGACTCTGGGAGATGTAGTTTAGACTTGGTGCCTTTTGGACCAACAGCGGCAGTCTATTGTGGTGACAGCCAATCCAGTCAAGAACTGGGAGGAACTCAAAGGAAGTGCCCGGTTTTGTCTGTTGGAGTTTCAGTTTAGCTCTGGCAGTGAAGGGAAAGGAACCCTGGCTCCTTTCAGTGCACAGTTTCAGTCAAAAACATGTGTAAGGTCCAGAGTTCCGGTCTGCAGCTTGTGTAACTGCTTGTTAGGACTGAATCCATCCTGTGAAGAGAATCAAAGGATATCTGAAAGTAGAAACCAGGTTCACCCTGTAGAAGACTGGAGGAATTATGGAATTGCACTCGGTCTGTCAGGAACTGAATCTGTTGTGTGTTCTCCTGCATTGTGCAGTAATTGCGATCGGACATAGATGCAGCCTGCCTGGTATAGTGCTTTCTTTTTACCATATAAATGTGTGAAGAGGTTTGTATACCTCAAGTGAATCCTGCTGCCATTAAGTGACTTTTGCCTGTGACTGTTACCATATAAATGTGTGAGGTCTCTTGGAGCTCAAGAGTAGCCCTGCTGACATTGAAGGACCCTATCTTGTTTGGAGGTCGTGAGTACTAATTCAGGGTAGCTCCCTGTTGAATTGCCACATTAAATCCAAATGGAATTACTGTACTGCTGACTGTTTAACTAATTTTTCTTTTCTCTGTGTGAAAGGGCCCCTACCAGCTGCCACGGTTTGGACTAGCCACTAGGGCTTGGGTACCCAGGGACAGACTGATAGGGATAGGCCTGTGCACAGAGCCAGGTAGATGAGTAGAGTGATAAGCTAATTAACCTGATTTCCCTGTCCTTGTTATATCCCCTAAATAAATCAGAGCTGCTTGTTTCAGCAAAGTTATACTGCCTGAGGTATTTGTCTATGTTAAATACTGTACTGTGATTGTTGCACTGTATCTTGTTTCACAGGAGGTCCCAGTACTGGAACCAGTCCTGGGGGTAAGTGTATACTGTGAAGGTAATTCTGATATATTGTGTGGGCCACTAGTGGGAAGAAAGGGGTTGCAGTGTCCCAGAGGCTGTGACCAAGTTAGTTTAACTATTGCAAACCCTGACCTCTGGGTGGAGGCACCCGCCATTGGATCCAGGCCCCTCACCTGTTAGTGGCAAATCGAGCAGGGGTAGTAGCCCCTGGGATAAGCGCCATCTAGGGTTACATATGGATCAGGGAACATGTCAAAATACCCTTAAGGAATTCTTGTTGTTCCATGGTTTTCCCATAAATAGGGACATAGAGCTGACCACTGACACAGCGTGGCGCTTCTGCTCACGACACTGGAGACCCGAGTTAAAGAACAAGCTGGGGTTGTTGAAAGCCAGCTGGGGAAAGAGGCTTGAGCATCCCATGGAACACTCTCCTCCTCCAAGAAGGGAGGTTGCAACACTTGCTACTATACCGCCACGTAGGTGACCACAGGTGTCAGTGTAATCAAAGGCATTTGGGAGGGAGGATCCAGGCTGAGATCTGATGTGGCAGCATGCCTAGGACTGCACATGCCCCTTGGATCTCTATGAGTGCCTGTGTCCTGGGGAGGAGAAAACAGAAAATGAACCTTGCAGCCAGCCTGAAGACAGCCTCCAGTGGACTGAAGTAAGACCGATTTGGAACCCTCTGATGCCAGCCTGACGAAGACATGTGCAGGTGGGAGGTGGTGTTCTCCCTCATTCACCACCTGGGGGTCTGAATCTGACACAGCACGAAGGCAAGACATCTGTAGGGGCTGAAACTTGATTAATTCAGGCACCTTGGAGGACCCTGAGGGATAGGTCTGGCTGTGATGTAGGAGGAGGCTTAAAAAGATAGGGCCATGGAAAGCTGAAACAGCTGCCAAATGCACTTTAACAGATGAGTACTGGAGACTGGAGTCAGTTAATGACAAAGATAATCCAGCACAGAAGTCACAGGACATGTATAAGGTCCACAGAATGTGACTTCTGTTCTTGGGACAACAGACCCCTGCACTGAGGGAGCTGAACAGGGCGCCCACCGCCAGATGCTGTAAAAGTGAAAGCAAGTTCTAGTGGGTTCAAAGGGTGCCACTAGCATTAGAGTGGCATGTTCAACCTATGGCTTGAGCAGTAACCTCTAAATGTGAGGAAGTGGAGGAAAGAGATAAAGGTATCTCCTTTCCAGGAGAGGATAATGCATCTTGCCATAAAAACTCTATGCCTTTTGAGTGAGTGAAGTGCAGAAGTTTTGCATTGTATGGGGGCGCTAAAAGGTCCAACTCTGGATGACCCCACCTTGCGAATAGGTCATTTTCCATGGAGGTCAAGAGATCCCATTCATGACTCAAGGACTGAGACCTGTTTACCCAGCTGAAAAATGATGACTTTATCATGCTATACCATAAATAGCCATTATCAAGTATGTCCAAAGATCATGTTCAGTCTTCAGAAACCATCATTGTAATCCAGATTAATAATGAATAAGCATAATGTTAAATGGCTGCCATTTAAAAACCATGATGATCTGAAAATGATTGAGTGTGAGTAAAGAATATCTCACATCATGATGATTTTCATGATTACCCATGGTTAAGATCAGTGAAATAATATAAAAAAATCAATTTTCTGTAGTTTGGGAATTTATATTGTCTTCTCTTTGAGCTCTTTATACGAATGATCAGTTATAACACACTTTCTTTTCAAACACATTGCTTTCATTTATATTTCATCTTACACCTCATATCTTACTGTGTTACAAAGACTCAAATTGATTTACAAAGTTCCACAAAGTGGTTCCTTTTCTATTATGCTGAGTTCCTAAAAGCACATTGTTTGTTCTCAAACCTTTCCTTACAGTCTGAAACAAATATTATCCAGTCAAAATTATTTTAAAAACAGAAATTACCATTATTTTTGTCCATAAACTGCACTTCTGAAGTATGCAAATGAGTTATGCAAATATATATACTATACCAAACTAATGTGTACTCTTCCTAAGTGATTAAAAATCCACTTCACTTGATTTATAATTCATATTATTTTGCAAATATATGCCACGTTCATACTTTCATATGTATTAGTAATTTTTTTTAATATTCGTGACTTACAATCTTACATTACTAAACAGGCAGAATCACCAGTGATCATCACTTGATCATTTACAGACCTTCAAAACCATCATGCTGATCAAATCTTACAAAATAATCAACAGCTGGTGATTTGAAAGTTACATGTTTTTGATTAAATCATGATTATATCATAATCTTAGATCATGATACTAATATGATGTATAGTCTCTATTTTTAAATATATTTGTGAGAATACTGTGCTTGTTAAACACCATGGGTATGCCTGTAAATGGACCTTTATGTCCAGTGTACCCACCTGGGAAACAAAATGAAATGAAATTATCTCTCTTGATGATCAAATACATATATTTGATGATTAAAATGATCAGTCATGATTGCCTTAAAAATAGGAATAATTATTTACAGATTTGCCTGTGTAGCCTGTCTGCTAAGGTGTCTTGGCACCTGGGAGAAACATGACTGACAGCTGAATGTTGTGAGACATGTCCCAGTACCACACTCTCATGGCCTCACTGCACAGTGGGTAAGAGTCGTTCCCTTTACTTTTATGTAGTGCATCATACTTATATTGTTTGTCTGAATTGCCAAGTGACAGGAACTGAAATGGGCTTCAAATGCCTGTAGGCCAAGTAGAACAGCCCTCATCTTCAGAATGTTGATATGGAGAAGACTCCAGATGGACCAACTTCCCTAGTTTGGAATGACTCTAAATGAGCACCCCATCTGGATCCCAAGGCATCTGTCGTAGAATCTGTAGGGGAGCCAGGTGGAAGAAGGCGCTCTGCATTAAGTTAGGGCAATCCATCCAACACAGCAGAGCATGGTGTAGAGGAGATGTGACCAACACCATCTGGTTCAGGTTTCCGTCAAGTGACTTCACTGTACCCTGAGTGTTCAGTGTGTAATGCATATGTGGATGTAGGGATAAGTGACAGTTATGATGGAAGTAGTCATCAAACCCAGCAGAAGTAGCATGCACTGGCCAAAACATAGTGGTTGCTGTGTATCATGCGAGCATGGGCAATCAAGGTATCTGGCCTGTCCACAGGAAGAAAAGCACTGACAACAGCCATATCTAGAACTGTACTGGAGATGTTTGAAGGAATGAGGACCAATTTGGGCTCACTGACTGACACCCAGGGCCTCAAATAACTGTCTTGTCTTTGACAGAGTTTGTACAATCACATCCCTGGATGGGGCTTTAAGCAGTCAATTGTCCAAGACAGGGAAGATGTGCAGCCCTTCACTCCAGAGGAGCTGCCACTAAGTGAAAAGGCAAGACTCAGAGATGATAATGACCTCCAGCACAAAGCAGAGGTACTGTGTGACACTTGCTGACTGTGATATGAAGGTATGCATCTTTTGTATGTAAAGCACATAGCAAATCCATTTTAACAGAAGAATGAGAGCCTGAAGTGAGACCATCCAAAACTTCTTGTATTCAATGTATTTGTCCAGGCATCAAAGATCCAAGACTGGATGCAGGTCTTCATCATGTAAGGAACAGAAAAACAAGGTGTGCTCCAGTAAAGGAAGGCAGTGTGGGGCAATGGTGTGATACTAGCCGGACTAGAGGCAGTTGAGTCACAGGGACCTGATAGACTGCACTCACTGCACTTCATAGACTGGGACCTTTTCAAGGAGATGCGCTGGCACATCTCAAAAAAAATGCACCAAAGCGCAATATTGAAAGGGAGGAGGTGCACTGTGCATCTCCAGCTGTGCCCAAGTGCAATGATAATGTATGAGGCATGCCCATGAATATGCAGCACATCCCCATATTCAACCCGAGATGAGGCGCATCTGCCTGCACATCTCAGAGATGTGCCGCCTAAAGTTGGGCACATTAGAAACACTAACCCTAGCCAGCCACAGGTGGGCTGCTGTACACACACAGCAGAACAACAGCCACCAGCCCCTGTAGCCCTGTGGCTAGCCCCCAATCCCCAAACCCTGATGTGGCATATATATCAAAAACTATTCCCATTCCTGGTAGTCTAGTGGCACTCCTTCCCATCCCGACCCGATTGCAGCATATTCATAAATAATTATACCCTATTCCTGGTAGTCTAGTGGCACTCCTTCCCATCCCGACCCGATTGCAGCATATTCATAAATAGTATACCCATTCCTAGGTAGTCTAGTGGCACTCCCCATCCCGACCCCGACTGCAGCATATTCATAAATAATTATACCCATTCCTGGTAGTCTAGTGGCACTCCTTCCATCCCCGACCCGATTGCAGCATATTCATAAATAATTATACCCATTCCCTGGTAGTCTCAGTGGCACTCCCTTCCCATCCCGACCCGATTGCAGCATATTCATAAATAATTATACCCATTCCCTGGTAGTCTAGTGGCACTCCTTCCCATCCCCGACCCGATTGCAGCATACTCATAAAAACTATTCCCATTCCCTGGTAGTCTAGTGGCACTCCCTTCCCATCCCGACCCGATTGCAGCATATTCATAAATAATTATACCCTATTCCCTGGTAGTCTAGTGGACCCATAGAAAACGCTGCCCCACCTGGCCAAGTGTGCTAGTGAGAGCAACAACCAAATGAGCAAAACTCCAGCACCTCCCACTGTAGTTAGGATAAATAAGGCACATTCACAAAACACCAACAAGCTGTATGCATGTTAGAAAGCGTTCTGATGATGCTCTGAAGCAATACTGGTAGGAGGTTAGTGGGTCTCACTGAGTTCTTGTTTTAGATGGTCAAAGTACTTTCTCTGGCTGCTTTTTAGATTTGAATGTATTGAATAAAGTAAGAACGCTTTCTCACATGCATTACAGTTTGTTGGGTGTTTTGTAGATGGGTCTTATTTATCCTAACTACAGTGGGCGGGCAGTGCTGGAGTTTTTGCTTGGTTAGTCTAGTGGACCCTCAACCCCCACCCTCTCAGGAACCCACATCCCATCACTCCCTGTCCCAGCATTGTCAGGCAGTTGGTGAGCAGCACAGCCCTCCACACACCTCCATGGCTGCCCACCGACTGAAGCGTCACTGAATGACAGTGTAATGTAAGCACCACAAGCCCATTGAGTGCATTGTCGAACAATGGCCTTGATAATGTACTGTAATCTGTTATTCACAAGATTGTGAATGACAGCTTACAGTACACACAAGCTACCACTGGTCGACAGTTCCAATCAATGGGCATTGTGGTGCTGACAGTACACTCTCATTCAGTGACAGTTCAGTCAGCGGGCAGCGTGGAGGTGTGGCGGAGAGCTGTGCTGCTCACCGACTGCCTGGACAATGCTGGACAGGGAGTGGGTGGGATGTGGGTTCCTGAGTGTGGGGTTGTAGTCTACTCAACTACCAGGGAATAGGGTGGAATCAAATATGTGTATGCAGCAATCAGGGCCGGGATGGGAGGGGAGTGCCACTAGACCACCAGGGAATAGCGTATCATTATTTATGTGTATGCTACGACTGGGGTCGGGATGGGATGGGGTGTTGCTACACTATGAAAATGTGGGTACTGCAGCCACACAGCACGGGACTGGGCTGGGGTGGGGAGTCTGCAGGTCATCCAGTGCATCCTGCCAGGTGCATCCCTACTGAGTGTGTAAATGGGGCCATAATGACATGCAAATGGCCGTTACACCTAACATGCCTAATAGCTCATTGCATGTTTTGGGCTGACTATCTGAATTTGGGCACAGCACATCTGGGGATGTCCCGCACATCCCCATTCCAGGTATTCAGGCTGACCAGGGATGCACTGGCGCATTGTCAGTGGCCCCATTTGCGTCGACCACTGAATTGCTATATTCAGATGAGATGTGCAGTCATGCATCTCATTTGAATGTAGCTTTTTCTTGTGCCAGCCCATTTATTTGGGTGGCACATCTGGATGCACTGGAAAGCTAGCATGCTTTGAATATGGGGCCTCTATGCCTTCCAATCTCCTATCAAAATGTATCTTTTCTCACTTGCCTATGATTCCATCCTCCTCACTGGCTGAGCTCTTTGGACAAAAGAAGATGGTGCAGATAGTACACTATTAGAATGTCCTAGGTATCCAAATGCTCAAATAGTATACTATTAGAATCTTCTAGATAGCCAACAACTCGAACAGTGCACAGTTAAACTCTGAATAGTGAAAAGCTTAAATAGTGTACTAACAGACAGAGTCTTCCAGTGCACTTACTCATGTTATCTGGCCCAGCACTTCTTCCATATTAGACACTGGATTGGTTTAGCCATGTTCGGTCTGATCTCCAGGTGGCACAGTTCCATCAAGAGTTATGTCTGAGGTGCTGTTGCATGGTTCCATCCCTGTACTTTCTGCAGCAATCCAATCACGTGATCAGCCTTTTGCATGCAATGTGATCTGCCCAGCATTTTATCTTTCACAAAGTAGAGTTAACTTCACCAGAAAAGCACATTTCATAGTTTTGTGTGAGAACTACACCTCAAATTTGTCAAAGCCGGTCACTCTGCAAACTCTTCACTAAGGGCAAAGTTTGTGAATTTGCCATATCCTTGTTAGTAATGGAAAACTTCTCAACATCTCCAGTCTTAATCTCACCTCTCTGTTTCTTACTACCTGCATAGCAAGCTGAGAAACACATAGATTAAAATCATTGTCAAAATTGCTAGAACTGCAAAGCCCACTTAAAAGCGTGTCCGAGTGGGCAAAATACCACCAAATAAAAATATTTCAAAGGGAATATTGGGCACTTTGAAAAAGGGAGAGTAAACAACACTTTGGGCATGCTTTCCATAGTCCACTGCATAAAACAAAAAAAGAATACGTTCAGAGCCTTTTTGAAAAAGATACATATCAGAATCTGAACAAGGTCATGACATGCTCAACAGACCCTAATTTCACTGTTTTCTTTTGGTAACAACATATGCTGCATAAATACATGCAAGCCACATGATAAAAGTAGTTAAATTCTGTTTTATCAATATTGTTTATATTATGGTAGAGGAACCCTTTTTAAGGTTAAAGGGTCAAATTTGCACCTTAATAACTTTGCTACCATTCAGCTGAATTTGCCTGAAATTTGGAATGCCTGATTAAGAACCATACATCTTAGGATCTGCCAACTTGTACTCAGTCAATTATATGGCTACAGGAGTTATTAAGCGTGATCTGCGGCCATGGTTCAGGTCATTCTTGCTCGCACTCACAGGTTGCATGGTTTGTGCAAGCGTCCGAAAACTTCAAGGAAGCGCAGCCAGGGTGCCCAGTGTGCCTTTCAGAGGATTTCGTGAAAAAATATTAAACAGTTCAAAAGTTATAGAAAAACAAGTTCCCATTATAAGTCAATAGGAAAAGTTAACAAAAGTTTGAAAGTGTCACAAATGCAGTTTTTACTTTGCAAATCCACCATTTTGTTTTCAGTTGGTGATCAGAAAATGCTTGCCATTTAAATGTGGGACACTCTAGCAATCTAATTATTTTGTATTCACCTAGTCGGACCCTGAGGATGCTAGGCATGTCTTTATTTTGGGGTAAAACACCCCATAAATATGTTTTCAAATTTCTGAAAAGTATTTTTGCAAAGTACTTTTGCACTTGTGATACTGTCAAATGAATTTGCAAGCTTGCAAGTTCAACAGTACTTTTCTAGGCTATGGCAAAATGACAGCAATTTCTTGCCACCCTGCAGCAAAAGAACGGTTTGGTCTTTGGCCTGAAATTTGAGGAACGCAGCCAACATCTCACAGATGTGCCTTTCACTATTTTGGTGAAAAAATATTACAGGGTGGCAATGTTATAGCACTCCAAAGTTGACACTTTTTCCCATAGGATAACATTACGGCGTCCGCTGCATTACAGGAACGCTTCCACCCTGCTGCAAAATAACGGTTTATTCTTTGAGCTGAAATTTGAGGTAAGAAAGCCAACATCCCACTGATGTGCCTTTTCCTGGTTTGGTGAAAAATATTATAGGTCGGCACAGTGACGGCACCGAGTTGGACGCTTTTTCACATCTGATAACATTACAGCCCGTCGCGTTTTGGGGCCGTATCTCGAAATGGTACGAGATACGGACTTTTTTGCAAAAACACTTAGCCCCCAAACAGAAGCTAACTGCAAAACTAGCTGTGAAAGTCATAACTCATATGAAATTTACATTTTTTTCCTACGTGACGGTTCCTGAGATATAAGCAATTTAATATTCCAAGTCCTCATTTTCTGCTCGAGGCCCATTGTTATGTATATATTCTTTGTTTTCACTGCGTTTCCCAATGCATTTTTGGGGAAAAGAAGGTTGTACCTTTCGTTATTTGCCAGTTAGTATTTCAAGTTGCTTCGTTATGCACTGTTACTATCTACGCCACTGTGCATTATGGTTTGTGTTTTCACTTGTATTTGCATTTGTGTTTGTGTCATTTGTTATTGTTGCCATTACCATCACCTGTTTCATTTGCACTGTACGCATCGCATACGGTTTGTGTTTCTGTATGCGCTATGCTTCTGTTTCCTTTTGGCTGCTATTTTTGTTGTTACTGCTACCATTTGCATTTACAATTGCAGTACTATGACCGCAGTCATAACGGTTTGTATTTCTGTGCTCGCTTGCATTTCTCTTTCCTTAGGTGTTATTGTTGCCACTGCTACTTCATTTGGCGCAATAATTGGCGCTGATTGTGCCTATGCGCATTTCTGGTTTGCATTTCCATATGCGCTTCTTTTCTCATTTCCTTTCCTTTTCATGCTTATTCTTCATGTTAACTTTACCATTTGCATTTTACAATTGCGGTACCATGCCTGTGCACTATGGTTTGCGTTTACGTGTGCGCTTGCGTTAAATGTTTCTGTTTCTGTTCCTTTCAGTTCTTTTCGGCTGTGACACTTAACATTCCTTTTAAAATACACGCTGTCATCACCATTTGGTGCTACCAGTTGTGTTTTCAGACGCTGCTCAATGTCCGCTTATAGCCACTTTGCTCTTTTTGCTTTTATTAACATTTCCTTTACCATTTACGCTTGTGTTACCATGTGCACCACTGTTCGTGGCTTCTGTTTGCATTGCTGTTCCTGGTCCTATGTCACAAGACATCACGTGGCGGAGCGTCACTATTTCTCATCATCATTCTCAAAAAGAAATGAGAGGCAAAATCTCAGCTTAATGTATGTTAGAGTTGCTTCATTGCTTATTGGGGTGATAGTTTGTGTTAGTTGAAAGTCTTCTTGGACCCTCCACTAATCTCCAATCGCATCGGGTGCAGCTAGTCGCCGGGTCCCAACTCTCATCCCATTCTCCTCATACCTCTGCTTCTTCACATATGTGATGGATGAGAGTAGGGCCGGTGACCCCAACGCACACCCTGATGCCAGTTGGGGTGGGCTGGGGTCCAAAGGGGGCTTTCAACCCCAACACCAAATTTCTCGCTTTGTCACTGTGGAACAACCCCAACTATACCATTAAATGGATTTTTTTGCTCTAATATAGAGATATATATACTGTATATATATATAGAAAGATACAGATAAATATATATATATATATTCACCAGCTCTGGTTCATGCCACCACCTGAGAGACAGTGGTTTTTGGTGAGCATCAGAATCCTCACTGGGACCAGTGGAGGCTGTGCGTGATGCAGAGGTGAGGCACTTAGCTTGAGTTCAGAACAGACCACTCAACATTTGTGCTCCTCCTGCTGCCCAATCAAAGAGCAGCATTGCAGTGAGCTATCATGTCAGCTATCCACCCACACTCATTGGAAAAGTGTGCATCTGTAGCAACCATGATTGTTGGTGTGGTGTAAATGGGAAACAAAAAGAGGGAGAAAACTGACTGAGTTTTAATCATTTCATCCACTTTTCCTTTTTCTACCAAAACAGAATGCCTAACTCCATCTGATTAATAAAGTTCAATTAGTGACATTTTAACTACATCAACTCTGCAATGTAATTTCACCACCTTCAAGTTATAAAATGAAACATAAATCTTTGCTGCCAACATGTTTTGTACTTTGACATATAGCATCTTTGGTGCTGCAGGGCAAGTGATAAATTATATGGCAATAAGCCATGTAAAATATGACCCTTTGTCTGCCAGAGAGCTGCTGCACTTAAATAACATCTATTCCAGGGTATTATTGCTTCTCTTTTCTAACTGCTGGGATTATTTAGTGTAACTCTGAAACTATGACATTAATAAGAAGCATTTGTCAATGCCGAATATTGGCTTATTGGTATTGGTAGTACAAGAGTTAGAGAGATGCATAATAAGAATGGCAGTGAAGTATTGAACTAATACCAACCCCACCCTTAAAAGACTGAAAGGTGTTGGGGTGTGCCTTTGGTTGTCGGCCATTATGCTTAAGCCATTCCACTTCCCTCACTGCAGACAGCAACAGGTGTTGTGGTGCTCCCACGGGTCTTCTGCCCTATGCTCACCCCATTCCATAAGGAAATAAGCTAAGATGGGTGCAACACAGGAGAATGGAGGAACATTAGGGCCAAAGACCCCAAGGCACACCTCAATGCCTGTCAATGGCTGTCACTGGTTGCAGGGTGGGAGTGAATGCGCATTACAACCCACAAACCCAAGCCACACCCTGATGCCTGTCAGTCTCTACAGGGTGGGGTGTTACAGTTGAAAACCCTAACACCCCTGGTGTTTGCTGGCATTTTCTTTTTTTTTTTTGTGCCTTACTTGCCCCTGGCCTGCCTCTACTTCCGGCTGCTCACATGACTCCCCGACCCCTCGCTTTGGCCCCCTTCCACTTACCTCTCATATTGCAGCCATCCCAGGGGTGGCCAGCGTATCCCTTCGGCTGGATGGGTCCCTCTCTCTGAGGGGAAGGCGCAGGGAGGGGAACCAGCCGATAGTCAATCAGTGCCCGGCGCTGCTGAGGTGGATTCCGGGGCATCAGGGCACTCAAGTCAGCAGGAGCTGGCAGCCATCGTCCAGCCAACCAGGAGGCTATGGTTTCTGCTTTTCTCCCGGGGCATGGCGTCCATGGGCGTCTAGAGCCAAGCTGACGTTCACCATGCCCCTTGTGCAGTGGGGCTCGCTTATGCTGTTGCTCTCCCAACCTCTGCCAGGAGGCAGCAGACAGCGAGCCATCCCTCCCTCCCCAGAGAAGGTGAGCAGTCACAGGATGCTCAGCCTTCTCTCCCTGGACAGCTGTCCAGTGACCTGAGTCCATTCCCAAACCCAGGTCACCGGCGATGCAAGTGGAAATCCAACCGCTGCACTGACAAGCCGGGCAATGTTGGTATTTTCATTACAGATTTTTAACATGGGTTTTTGGGACCCCACCTCATGAATAGTGGCATTATCATTTCATTTTGAATCCTAAAAGGTGATTTCACACAGTGACTCACGATTCAGTGCCACAGGTGCAAAAACATATATTGGGCAGGATTTGAAAAATGACAGCTATACTGTTCATGAGGCGGTGTGAAAAAATGGCAGTGTTGAAAATCTGGAGTGAAACTATAAAGAATCTGCAAAGTGACGAAGGGCATGAGAAACTGCACAACACACAACTGTAATGCAATCAATTGTTGGACTATTTTCACCAAATTTTCAACATGGGCATTTTGGGACCTCCACTCTTGAACAGTGGCAGTGTGAAGTTGTTAGTCAGTCCTGAAAGTTGATTTCCACAGCAACTGTGCCATTCTGTGCAACATCATGCGACAACACATTTCAAGCAGAATGTGAACAATAACAGCTGTACTGTTCATAAGGAGGTGTGAAAATGGCAATGTTGAATGTCTGAAGTGAAACTATTAAAAACTGGTAAATTACGAGCCGATAGAAATTGTGCATTGCATGTTCAGTAACACAGTCATGTTTGGAATTTTTTCACCAGTTTTGCAACAGGTTCCTTGATTCCACCTCATGAACAGTGGCACAGTCATTTCAGTAATCAGTCCCAAAAGGTGATTCTATGCAGCGACCGCAAAAATCACCTTTTGGACCGAGTAACAAAATGTCAGTGACATGTTCATGAGGTGAATCCCAAGCACCCCACATTGAAAATTTGTTGTAGCTCCTAAAAAAATGGCTATGATATCAACATAAGTTGAAACTCTCATTGATAGCCATTATACAAGTTACCTTTGATTCTTCAGTTTGCCGGTCAGCTTTGAAGCGCAGGCGTGTCCGCTCCACAGAAGATTGCTGCTCTTGACCTCCGGAGTAAGTATGGGGTAATGGGGGTGTGTGGGGAGGTGGTTGCTTAGAAGGAGGAGGTTGGGAATGGGGCAGTGGGGAGACTACGAGGACTATTTTCTTTTTACAGATTAAAAATGTCGGCGGATTTTCTAATTTATAGGTAAAAAAAAAAAAAAAACAACTTTTTGGGCACACTGGGGTGGGTTCCAGTGTGCCATATGAGTTTGGAGGGGAACCTGATTCTGATGGGGATTGGGCAGCCCATTGGCAAAGAAAGTGAGCTTGGGGGGACACATGATGCTGATGGGGATTTGCACATCGGCAAAGACAGTGAGCTTGGGGATGGGGGTCATCTGACACTGGGAATGGGCATCCAGGTGTCAGAAAAAGAAATAAAAAAAAATTATCTGGGCACACTAGGGTGGGCTCCCAGTGTGCCATAATGTGCTGTGGGGGAATACATGCCAACTTGGGATTGGGCACCCTGATGTCAGCAGGAGCCGCCAATGTGGAAAGGCGCACAGGGGCTGATTTATTGAAATGTTTCACCAGATTGGCACAATGAACAAACAAGTTGCTCTCGTGAGACAAGGCCCAGGGACAGAGTGCTCGGTGCACAGCAGGAGCCGACTAGATTGGGAGGAGGAGGTGCGCTGCAATGATGAAACTGTCCATGATTAGCAGCAGACTTGTTTCAACTCCTTTGCTCTCTTTGAAGCCGCTGTCATTGATAGCATGCTCACTGACTGGTGGCTGAGGGATGCACCCACTAAGCATCCCCTGCATTTGCCACAACACTGACACATCTTTGAAATGTACTACTACCACAAGATGTTGCTTGTGCATGTGCACAGGCCAACATAAAAACAGAACGATAATAAATCTAGTTTTATAAAATAAAGTAAGAACACCAATAAAAGATAAACATTAAAAATACATTAATCTTTGTTGCTTCCTGCTCAGTCACTGGAGTTTATATAGAGACAGATAATTTATGGATTTTGCAAATTGAAGGCTCAAAGTTGTTTTCGAATGTCACAGGATGTGATATCAATTGGGGCTAGAATCAGGTCGGGCCACAAGTTCAGGCTATTTTTGGGACGCTCAGTGAAATGGGCTGAAATGGGTTTTTAGAGCCCTTGTTTCATTTTTAATGAGGCTGTTTTGATGATTAACAGCCCTTTTCATAGCCTACTTGTAGGAGGTTGTTGTTAATGTGCTGGCGAATGTCCAAATAGAAGAACAGATCCAGCAGCAAATGATTTGATGCATTTTATTGGACCAATATAGACGTAGAAAAGAGCAGTAGTGCTTTAGCTTTCAGACAAACCCAGTCTTTCCTCGAGCGTAATGATAGTTATTTAGTAAATCACATACTTTTAACACCCAGATCATGCAGAAAAATAGAAAAAATTCCACTGGTTCAAAATATTTATTAAAAAAAAAAAAAAGACACATCAGAGAAGCTGAAAAATACCAGTTCAGCTTCAGCTGAAAAGCCTAAAGGTCAGATGTGCTTAGAGCCTAGCATCATACGAGGAGTATCTGTGTTTTTAATGGATTCTAAATAGTAAGATCTTTAGGGATTATGTTGTTCCTCTTGCACTGGATAGAAGAATGGCATGAAAATAGCCCCGCCTCCAACCCTTCATTTAATTTCGGCCAATTCAGGTTTTCGGGCCAACCCAGTTTGAAGTGGTTCTGTCAGATCAAATTTGCCTGGTCACATGACCTAATATCAACTAGATGCCATTAACTGTGTCAGTGTGTCCCTCACATGATTTGCCTGTTTTACTGCAGTTTATTATTTTAAATCAGCAGCAACTTAAGCACTGATTTGACCAAAGGGCACTGAGATCAGGCTACACATGAGGATTTGTTATAACCATAAGAGGGTCTCCCACACATTCTGTAGTTTGAAAAATGTAGAACATTCTACTTTGATTTTTTTAATAAAAATGCTTTTTGTACTGTATTACAAATCATTAACTATAGTTTGATGATTTACTATATATTACATTGAAGGGCACCAATCTGTATGTGGAGGGACAGGAAAAGCATCTGCTGGTAAAAGACAGAATTTTGAAAACCCTGATCATAGGTGCAATTCCTGAAATTTGACTGTTTTGTGAAGTTCTTATGAAGATGAGAAGTTTATGAAGTTTGCCTATCTTCAAAGTCTGCAGGAACTTCACAATGTGACTTCAGTCACAAAGTTTGTGCTGCACTGGTGGCCTCTATGTAAAGTTAATGTAAACAAGGAGGTAAACAGCAGTTCTTGAGGAAGAGATAGGAATAAGAGTTCAATGAGCACTGCCTGAGTTGCATTCTTCTGTTGTTTTGGGCAGAAGCACTCAGGGAGCTTACATGAACTGGGTACCAGACTGCATTGTTTAGGCTGGTTGGTGTAGCTTCAGCAAGTGAATAAATGGGGAGGGCAATGACTGAAGTCAAAAGCTATGTGAACAAGTAGTGCACTTTCATCTCCTGCCCTGTGTGCAGCAGTACACCAAAAAATGTTGTGCTGAATCATTTGGCATCAGCGATGGAGGCAGTCATGTCACATCACATCAGTCTTGGGAGGTGGTAGCATAATAAATGATGCAGCAGCAGCAATGAATGATGATAAGTGTGCAGTCAGATCATAGGTTTTGGAATGCAGTGGTACATTTGTATTTCAGGACTAGTTTGCAGGCAGCACTCTGTTGAGGATGGGTGGAGGAGATGCAGTAGCAGCAGAAGCAAGAATAACTCAGAAGAGGAGGAGTAGGAGGAGTAATCTGGATCATAGATATATAAATGTTGTGCTACACTTTTGTACTTCTCAGCATCAGTACTCTTTGTGGTAGATGTTTAACCTTAGGTTTTAACAACACTTCCCTTTTCATCATCATCATATATTTTTTCTTGGCCAGCTCCCAGGAATGATTAATGACCAGGTTGTCGTTATATTCATCTTCATCATCATCCCTCCTCTCCTAACCCCTCTCCTCTTTTCCAGGTCATCTTCTTCCCTCTGTTGTAAAAGGGCACCCATTAAACCTGTGCAGTATGCTGCAAGTCCTGAGGCTCAAGTACAGTTAACACTGATGGCAATGGCTACACAGGTGCTGACTTATTTGGTAATGATACTTTACCAAAATAAAAACTGCTGTTCTCACTGGTGTTGGTGTTAATATGGTGGATACTTTGGAGATTCTTTTTGGCTGTCTCTATCTCACACAGAAAGTCAACCAAATCAGTTGCCATAAACAGCTTAACAGGACCCCTAGTTGGCCTGAACTCCTACTGCTGATAAAGATCCATACTCTTCTGTTCCACACCCATGCCTCATTCATGGTCACCAGCTTTCAGTCTGACACCCTTGCCCTCACCTCTACCTTTCCCTGTACCACTTATAGTCATTTCCTTGTAAGTTCTACCAAGTTATATATAGTAACACAAATATTAGCATAGGAGTGATGATTCAACCAGACTTTAATAACTTCGTTGTCCTATTGATCAAGAGCCAGTATAGGAGGGGTGGTACTGACAGTCACTAGCAGGAAAGGATCATGTGGTTATCATATCTGATGACCTCAAAGTGACAGGGTAGTGTGACAAACAGTGAGTAGGACCAGTGAGGTGCATAGGAAGAGGTATCTCCAGCAGGAGGACGGAGCTGGTGTTGTCACTATATCGCTCACTGGTGATACCCTACCTGGAATATTGTGTCCAGTTCTGGAGGCCACTCTCAGAAAGGACATAGATAGGGTAGAGGCAGTCCAGAGGAGGGCAAATAAAATTCCTTAATTCCTTCCTTCCTGACTGAAAAAATGCTTATTTTCAGGTGCAACCCAATAGAGTTCAGAAGAAACAACCTTACAATTAATCAGGAATGAGAAGTAAAGCAAAGCAGGGTAAAATTACAGGTACAGCAGAGCATGATAAGACTACCAGAAACAAACCAGAACACAAAAATATTAAATTTAATGATATGTAGCAGACAACAGCAATCATAAATAGCAATTTGCCGGTTTAGAAAAGTGCAACACTAGACAGTCAATAACAGACAGAAATAAATAACAGTTAGCCAGCCTTGAATGAGAACATCATTACAACATAAGTGGTGGCTAATCCCTTAAGTACAGTTACAAGCAAAAGAGCCAGTATATCGTTCTTTGAGCATCCCTGAAGAGTCAGAAGCACCACCTCATAAGGGCACCGGAGGGAATTCCAGAACTTGGTGCAAATGAGAAGAACGCCTGTTCACCCTTCCTGGTGGCACACTTGAAAACATGGAGTAGAGACTTGTCAGAAGATCTGAAGGGTGAGAACTGAAGGAGCAAAGAGATAGAGGCAGAAGTAGAGGATCTTAAGAGCTTATCTAGGAAATGCCTGAGAGCACAGAGAGCACAAGAGCACTTAGTGGACAAAAATAGCCATCTGAGGGTAGAATACAGATCACAGCGGTGACCGAGACAGTTGGAGGACTGTGTGAAATGACAAATATTGTTATATGTCACATCCCATTTCATCAGGATAATTCTAGAGGCTTAGGCAAAGAATAAAGGCCATAGTGTAGTTTAGGCAAGAGGACTCCTTTATGGATGGCAAGAGTGGCCTCGGTTTGATATAGTGCTTAATTCGATAAGTTATGCAAAGCTTAGTATTAACTGCCTTGCAGATGGTGGGGATATGTAGAAAGAAATCCATTGAGTGGTCAAGAATGATGCCAAGGTATTTGAATTGGTCAACTGTGGCAAGTAAGGAGCCATCAGCAACAGTGACAGCTAAGGTATCTGCACAAACCTAAGCTTGGCATTAAAACTAATTAACATAGCCTGAGTGTTTTCAGCATTAAAGACTAATTTATATTTTATGAGCCAGTTCTGAATGTTCTAGAGATCCCAGCTAAACTGAAAGTTAATATGGCCTATGGTCTGAAAACTAAAATAGAGAGCAAGGTCATCGGCATAACCTAGGGAGGACCAGGAGACAGACATAAGAGGAAGACTGTTGATAAACACAGAGCAGTGGACCAATAATGGAGCCCTGGAAAATACCAACTTCAATAGGGGCCATATTAGATGGTGTTGTGTTGAACTTTATGAACTGGAACCTATCTGAGAGATAGTTCACAAACCAGGAGGCAGCATGAGAGGAGAAGCCAAGCATAATCAGTTTTGAACATAACTGGTGATCAACCAGGGCAAAAAGCCTTAGAAAGTTTGACAAATACAACTCCTGTCATCATTCCCTTATCCACAGCTACTTTAGTATATTAGATAGTTTGCTGAGTGTGGTGGATGTTCTATGCCCCTTACAGAAGTCATACTGTTCGGGTGATAGGTTGCACTAGTGGAAGTTTGTCAGTTACACTACAGCCACCTTTCCCAAACATTTGCTTAGAACTGACAGAAGTGCAGGGGTTTTAAATAGCTGGTATCACATTGCACATTGCAATGCAAACCGCTGGTCATGCGAGTTATAACATGGAATGGATCACATAAAAGTGTGATCTATTTTTTCCATGTTTTCTCACAGTTTCCACCTTGTTTGAAGGATGATTTCAGTGCAGTACTGTAATTTATGCAAAAAATGGCTGTTAGTTCTGTCCACCTGCCTGATCCCACACTCCGTCTGGAAAGTGGCTACAAGAGATGGGACGCTACATGAGATGGGATGTGACTAAATCAGTGTGACGCAGTGAGCGAGAGTATTGGAAGAGCTCCTGAATTCAACACAAGAAGATGATAAACATCAAGACTAAAGGTGGGTATATCTAACTCACTGTGATGGCAGTGAAGCTATTATAGGGCATTATGGGGGCAAAAGACTTTATTCTGTTGTGGTTGGTTGCACTGGAAAATAAACTCAGCTCAGCTGGATGGGTCAGAGCCTGCATAGTTGGGCTTGGTTTGGTGATGCACCTCCTCTCCGTGTGGTTATGTGCAGAGCCGTTAAAGAAACGTGATAAGGGAGGAGGTGCTAGAAGGAGGTTTTAGTCTCGATTCAAGTTGTATTGCCATTGATGAGTAGTCGTGTTCATGCGTTCTGCTGAGTCCTAAGTAGACTATGTACACACACTCCCATGACCTCTGAGCTGCTCTGGACCTGGAGTTGGAACCCCTGCAGAGAAAATAAAAGAAATAATTTGCAAGTAATAGTGTAGGATTCGGGGCTACAAGGTTTGTTTGCCATGGCTGTCGATTAGTCTGCATGCTGCTGCACTGAGGTTCCCATCCATGAGTTGACCATGTCTGTGTGCTGCCCTTAGTTATTCCATGGCTGAGCTCCAAATGTGAAGTCTAGACTGACTCCCCTCCTCCATGGCCTCAGCTACCAGTCACATGATCAGATTGGGGTTCTCCTGACTGCAAGCGCAATGAGCATCAGATAAAGATCAGTGGTGAAACTCTTCTTTTCAGGATCTCCTTACATGAAATTCACAGTTCTGCCCTCATTTGCAAAAAGAAGTGGACAAAATTGCCTTTTACTTCCTTTGAGCACTGAAATGAGGGACACACTCCAGTCAAAACGAGTGATAATGAGGGACACATCCTAATATGGAGATACATGTTAACACTTTGGAAACTGTACTTACGTAAAATTTATTTTAGGCATACCATTTTATACATTTCCAGGCCTTCCATTGACAAAACGTGCTCCAATCTTCAACTGGAGTTCAACCATCTTCAAAAAACCTGTTGCAACTAGTTGCTTCTTAATGCTAAAAAGACAAAGGCAATGCTTTTTCACCCTACTCCAAGGCACCTCACACTACATTATTTGGCACGCCATCTCAGATCACCACCCTCCTCAATGAACCTCTTGAATCTGTGTCCACATTTAAATATTTGAGTGTGTGGGTTGACTACAAATTGTCTTTTCTGACCATAAGAAGAATTAGCCAAAAATCTCAAACAGAGACTTGGTATATTCTTCCATATTAAGCACTTACTAACAATGGAAGCAAAAACTAGACTTGTGCAGTCAACCTTCCTCCTCTTACTGGACTACAGGGATATTCTCTATGGACAAGGGACTAGTACAGCATTAAAAAGCTTGACATCCTATATCACTGAGCCCTGAGATTAATTACAGAACCACCCTACTCTACTCATCACTGTTCCTTATATGCTCTAGTTGGTTGGACTTCCTCAGCTTCAGAGCTATAGAAATGCAGTCAATTGGACATACCGAGCCATCATAAAGAAACTACCCCTATATATCTCTGACTGCCTCCCTGTTCGTTCTCCTGGAAGCTATGCAATGAGAAGCCTTTCTTACATATCTCTAGTTATTCCCAAAGTCAGAACTCATTTCAGCAAATCAGCCATAAGACATTCCCCTCTCCTCCCTATGGAATGAATTGCAAAAACCTTCAAACAGCCATTCCGCTAAAACTGACTAACTTCAAAACCTTGCTTGCACCAGGCCGACGCAGAAAATTGTAACTGTGTGACTTAAAACGCTGCCACCAATTCTTCATTTTGCTTCCCTCTTGTTACCTTCCTCTTTTTATCTGTGTTTCACTTCCAGCTCCTCCTCCTTATCATCCTTTTCTCATGTTTCAACTTCTCCTTTATAACCATCGATCCAGGTATATGTTATGCTTAAATGATTGTAATTTCTTACTGCATGCACTACCTTGTTAACTACGGCATATGTTATATCACATTGGCTGATGTTATAACATGCTTATCTGATTGTAATTATTCACTGTATGAACTGCCCTGTAAACCTTGTCAAATGTTATGCTGTCTACCTTACTTTATCCTATGTTTTTATTGTTGTCTCACGTTGTATTTATGCCCAGGTCCATCTTGAAAATTAGTTCTTCTCAATGATGTTTCGCCTGGTTAAATAAAGATTGATTGATTGAAATTGCACAACCCAGTAAATGATTTTTAATGATAGTTATTTACATAAGTATGTTTTCACACATGGTTGCTATATGTACCATACCGCTGCTGTTACATATTCCAATTCTGTCTGTATGTCAACTGTTGCACATAGCACTGTATCATATATAATGACCCTAATGTATCTTGTATACTATTTCCAATTCTCCTTTACTTTTGTCTATTATATACTGAACCATGTCTTCTTGGTATATTTGTTATACATTATTGTTTACCTCCTTTGTTTTATCCTCCCAGGTCGTGGCCTGAAAATAGGCAACTGCTTTGTTTAGTGCACCTACCTAGAAAACAAAATACTAAATAAACAAAATTTATAGAATGCATTATTGTCAGTGTATGTAACAAACTTGTTTTTATACGGACTTTTAAATAAAACTGAACTTGAACTACTCATAGCCAAACAGCTATTCAATAGCAACATTATTCAACAGGAAAATAAATACTGATCATGAAAAAAGGCAGATTTAGCAAGGGACCCTAAGTAATGACAAAACAGGATTATAGTGTAAGGTCAGCCCTTGTGTATGGAAATCGGTAGCTTTTAAAATGTTGTTGTACCATGATTCAAAGGTAACGGGACACAATTATGCCCTACTGTGATACAATAACATTTCACAGCAAGCAAGCCGCACCAACAGAAATGGCAGAATCAACCAGAGAGTAACAGGAGGCGGTGGCAGCGCAGGATCAATCAAATTGATGGGAGTCTCAGACAAATCCTCCATGAGCAGGATCAACTAGATATTAACACTTAAATAAAACAAAATGCAGGGATTAACCAGATATTTCAGTTTACTTACATCAGCAAACACAATCCCTCACACCTAATTCTCTCACTTAGCAAGAAATGCGCGACCATGTTTTGTTTTCCAAAATCCCTCCCACATGTAAGCAACAGCCAATAGAAGCCTGTGCTATACACATAGGGACATCTGGTCCCAAACAGCCACACCACTGACCATAGCAACCGCCTTAAATCACAGGATAACACGCCGCAGCAAAAATGTTTTTCTGTTAAAGAAATGATCAGATCTGTTTTTATGACTTTTTGGGGACCATACACTATAAAAAATAATGGATGAACTCATGCCCAACTAGTCATTTGTGCCCCTTAAGTTCTGCTTCCACTGACCTCTCAAGCTTCTCTCTCAAGGTCACAAGGAATCAGAACCCCTCTGGCACAACACACTGGTTGTGCATAGTTGCCCATCCATTATTCTATATATTTCTGACAAACACACAAAACAATACAGTGGCGATATTAAACAGATGTCACAGAAGCCCACATTTCCAGTTATATTAAAAATATAAAAAACAAGGGTTATGTTCCTTTCAGATGCTCACTTCTGTGAGCCCATGTGACTTGGTGGCAACACATTACACTGCAGTGATGGAGACCAAGGTTTATGGGCAACCTTGGGTTTATCTCCTCTCGCACTAAACAGGTGGACAGCAACTATGCCCCAGAGGAGATATCCTGCTACTGTGTGTTGCTCAACAGCACCATCTGCAAATCATTCATAATTAGAACTTGGTGTCCGCCTTAGAAGAACTCGCTCACACTATCATCCCCGAGGCCCGTACACCCCGATGATTCAGCTACCTGCAATGGATTGGAAAAGTAAGCAATAATACTCAGCAGGGGTTACTGGGCTATACAGAACTGACCAGGACATTATGAGCCCTGACACTGCAGACAGTGAGCCTTATAGCCTCTGGCAAGTCTAGTCTAGCCCATACCACCCACCCTGGAGGGTATTAATTCACTTAGAAAGTTGGTATGTTTAAAAACCTTTTAACAAAATGTAAAAAGTTAAAAAAAAAAAAATTTAAAAGTGTTTACATGTTAAGTAGTCCCTCCACTGGTAGAATAACCAGCAGAGGGTGCTGCGGTTTTTGTTCTGTACTGTTTTTGTTTCAGTGTGTTTTCAACAACACTTCCCTCCTAAGCACTGCAGACCCCCATTACATTTTAGGTTTTTTGTTTTCTTTGTATTTACTACAAGTGCCCTGGAGTGATCACTCATTCCCACTGATTACAGCTGATCCATCCCCAGGGCATACAGCATAGTCGATCAGGGACTGCAGTGAGCACAGTTGGAATGTGAGACAAACATAGAAACTTGCCATGAAGTAAAATGGCTACATTAAAAGTTCAGTATGCAGTAGTAAAAGTGAGTGCTGCTGTTTTCACTTTTGAATAAAACTGCCATTGCGGACTATCAGGGACTGTTTAATGAGCATGGTCGGCATTAGAGAGCTGCTGAGCGGTTAGGAAGAAGCTGAGCCCCATCTGTCATTCCATGAAGATTCAAGAGTGTGATGGGCAGCTGAAGTGAGATCAGAAGAGCTGTTCTGGTAGAAGAGGGACACAGAATAAAAAATCATGTTACTTTATTCCTTGTTGCCAGTGAAGTGAAAGTCACCATGGCAGCGGGATGGGGTGTTGTGAGTTGCTCGTTAAGAAAAAGATGGTGGACAGCACAATTTTTAAAATCTATGGGGCACAGTGGCCTTGTAAACAGGCAGGCTGGCACATGGACTAGTTTTTACTGGTCTGTGTTGCATGATACCTGTCCGGTAGGGGTACTCTCAGCCAATCACAGAGCAGGATTTCTCCAACCCATTTTCTAAAGAATTATAAATGAGAGGGAATTAGTCAATAGAATACAAAATATACACACCTCACCCCTTTGAATAATCAAATCTTCATTTTCCATCTGTAATAAACCTAAAATCTGGTGGCTGCTGTAATTTTTGCATAGCATACCCTTTGACTCTCGGAGAACATGCCTGATAAGTAAAAGAAAATATGATGCTATGTTTGTTCATTCAGACCAGTTTCTGGATCCAGCCTTTATAGTTCATGTTTAGAACACTAGGCTCACAACAAATTGAGAAACAGTGTACCTTTCACTCATCAAAAAAAACTCTGTCAATGGGCCAAGGGTCACTTTGTACAGTAGGTGCTTGTACTGGAAGAAAAAATATGCCTTTTCAAACTTGAAATGAATCAACCCTTTTAATCTTTGCTATTCAAAACAAAAGTATTTATCAACTGCTATTTAATTTAATTCTAGTACTGCATCTGATATAAACAAAATAAGGAAGCAAAGTCTTAAAGGGCAATATCCATAGGATAGCCTACACCTACATGTGAGGCTGCCCTCGATTTGCACTTTGCATGAAAAAGTAAACATTTTACTCACTGTGCACCTCTAATATTAAGTTGTATCTGGTTGACAAAGCTGCTCCTCACTTAACAGTACATGTATACTGACACTCTGTTGGCACCCCAGAATGCCCCACAGCTAATGTCATGACTGGGGATCAGCAGTGGAACCTAATTTAGTCTTCAGAGGTCAGCAGCACTGGTGACTGGCACAACAGAGCTACAAATGGCTCCACACACTAAGTAGACTAATTGAATCTCTTGCAGCAGATCCCAGGCTGTGATGTTGGCAAAGGTGGTTTTGGGATACTGCCCAAGTGTAACCCCTGTTACCGGGGTTACTAGAACCCTAGTTAGATCTAGTGGCAGGCAGGGACAGGCAGCCAGTGAAACTCCAGTTAAATGGATTTCACTATGTCTTGCTCTGTTTCAGTCTCTGCTGATCTGGGGCTATGACATCATTTAGAATTCTGCAGCAGCATAAGCCACAATGGAATGTTGCAGTTGGGAGTTAGTTAGAGCGTTGGGAATTTCAAAGTCAGTCTAGAGTTGATCCTTGAAGTCAGCAGTCTAGTTTTTGTTTGCAGTCTGAAGTAGGCTCAAGACAGGGAAGGATGTAGCTCCTGTAGTACAGTGGAGGAAGGGGTCCTGCTCTCAGCTCTGACTCAGAGCTACCTTGGGGTGTGCTTCCACCATAAGAGAGGCACAAGGAATCCACTCCCAGGGCAACCCCTGGCCTGGGGAAAGGAAGAAACTGCCTGATGAAGAGTGCTGGGAACTACAGTTTTGTGGACTGAGATTCATTCCGAGTTTTGGATGCCTGCAATGTGGAGGGTGATGAAGCTTTGATAAACGGCCAGTGTCATTCACCAAAACAGTGAGTAAATAAGTCTCTGGGGCTGTGGGTCAGTCGGGATGCCAAGTCAAGGGTTTATGGAACAGTGAGATGTAATGACTGTTGTTGTATGTAGGGGTCTTCAAGGAAAAGACAGTTTCTGCATTACAAAGCCATGTACAGTCTGCACTATAGTAGCCAAGGAAGAGGCTTATGGAACAGTGAGATGCAATGACTGTTGTATGCGGGGGTCTTCAGAGAATGACAGTTACTGCATTACAAAGCCATGTACAGTTTGCATTACAGTAGCCTAGGATGTGTGTGTAAACAAAGGAATGGCCGGATATGGGTCTATGGAACAAAGGTGGGAGACCTCCCATCTGGTGTAACAGGGCTCACCACTATGGATTCACTTTGAAACACCAGCCACCTTTCTGTCAGGTATTGGCCAGTGCCTGAAGAGGGTGCCCAGACGTTGGGATGGAGTAGAGGGTGGTAGTGTGCCACTAGTTAAAGAGTCCATGACATATGGAAGTTTAGGATCCAAGAATGGATATGTGTCTGTGTCTTCACCTTATCTGCATTACAAGGAGTGTAGCCCTGTGGGGTCTGTCTATGCTTTTCATTCAGTGTTGCTGAATAAAGCCACACTTTAGAATCCTATCTCCTGGTATTGGACATTATGTTATTGCTTCTAGTCTCTGGATTACTTTGGGTGCCCCTGTGCAGAGTAGTGAAACCTAGTCACCATGCCGGTGACACCTTTCTCCCCAAATTTTCAACTTATAAAAATGGAGGCACCGTGTCATTAGGACCCAGGCCCCTCAACCTGTTCACTAGCCATACAGGCAGAGTAGTAACCCACTCAGTTTAGCGCTGACTGGGGTTACACGTATCTGCATACATATAATTTTAGGCTGGGGAGATGCTGAAGCAATTAGATAAAACTTTGTTATGTTCTTATATTCTTATTATCTTATGTTAGAGGCATGCAGTGAGTGAAACTTTATTTTTTCATGCAAAGTACAAATCAGGGCAGCCCCAAACCTAGTTGGTGATGGAGGGTTATTACATTTGCACTTCCTTTAACAGTATATATATTACAGGGTACAGCAAGTCCCAAGTGATCTAGTGGCCCCCACATCCTTAGCCTTTATATGGTTGCCAGGTCCTCCATTTTAACAATTAATTTAGCCAGGATGGTATAGCTGTGATATAATATCTCCTTTTCTATGTGGTGCTTTTATCAATTTTTTCAGCTGGGTGAACCATAACAAAGGCGTAAAGTGACTTGCTGAAACTAAGACACTGTGCAAGTGGCTCTGGTGGGATACAAACCTGAGTCTCTGGTTCCCCTACTGCACTTTAGCCACTAGACCAGGCTGCTTCAAATGTGGTTGGTGGCTAACAGTACAAGACCATCTGACTCTGTTCTGCAGACTGTGGTCCAAATGGAAAGCTTCAGAAGCTTTTTCATAGCCGTATACATGTCTAAATCTGACAAAGGATGCAAATATAATAACTGACAAAGCCCAAGTCAGGCTGCCAAAATGGCAACTGAACAGTTCGGTAACAATTCTCTGGATTCAGTGATGTTCAGCAAACTAACCACTGGATCAGTCCCACACGTTACAAAATGAAGTTTGTACATCAGTGTTACTCACTACAATAGGACCATCCCAGTGGTGCAGTGACAGAGCATAGGACCACCACCTAGAAAACATTAAGTTCAGAATCTCAGAAATTAGGCTTTTGCAACACAGTACAGGTCACTGGTGTGGTACTCATGGATCTGACCAAGGCCTGTGATTTTGTAGAACGGGTAGATCCGTGTGGAACTCCACTCATTACTTTTTCTTCTCTGATTTAACCCCACTGACCACCACCACCCTCTGTCATCTTCATACTAGCCTGTTTCGCACCCAACTCACTAGAGTTTTAGCTGCACTTAGGCCCTTCCTTTCCTCATAAGCAATCTCCTGTGTGGTACCAAATCAAAGGTCTTACTAAAGTCAAAGTACAAGTCCATCAAGAGCCCTTGTTCATCTCCCTTTGTCACCCAGTCAAAGAGGACTATCAGGGTGGTCTGACAAGAACTTCCTGTGACAAAACAGTGTTGTTTATCATCCTGGAGTCCATTGCTCTCCAGGTATTCTACAAGGTCCTCTTTAATCAGGGATTCCATCAGCTTTCCATGATGGAGGCAGGCTAACAGGCCTATAATTCCCTGGTTGCTTCGGCCCCGCTCCCACTTATGTAGCAGTAATATGTCCACTAACTTTCAATCTGCTGGACTTCCCAGTCCTAAGAGATGTTGAATAGCTCAGCCAGTGGATCAGCCAGTTCGGTTGCTAAATCCCTCAGAATCTTTGGGTGTAACACATCTGGTCACTCTTGGACTCATTATTTTCATTGTTTCTCAACTCTTCTTCACATCTGTAAACACACTGATACACTATTGTAGACTGATGACGCTGTCATAGTAGTTCAAAAATCACTTCATGAGGAGTAAGTGTAACCTATGGAAGTAATTGCATGAACTATAAAGTGACTTTCAAACCACTTTTGCAAGGAGGATCTAAACAAGCTGGATGATGGGTCAGATTCCTAATGTCTGAGATGCAATATAGCCAAGTACAAGGTGCTATGCTTGGATAGGAAAAAGAGAGACAGGACATGTACACACTGTGTAGGCCCCTTGTTGCAAAAATGAGGAACATGGCCTGGGAGTCATTGAAGATAAGGGACTGAAGCAGGACATATGCAACCTCTCACTAACAGTGGATACTGAATAACTTGTGCCACCAGTTTCCCAGTTTGGACTGATGGTGATTGTTTGGGCTGAACTGTGCTAGCGACTGTAAGGACCCCCTGTGAAATATTTTGTGGAGCCCTACCTCCCCACCAATAAGTCAAAATAACCAGCAGCACGTATAATATATTTTTTACGCAAGTTCTTTGTATGAGTCCTGCTGAGTATCTGAGTTTGTCCATGATGCCCTTTTCTCCTAGCTGGTACCAAGATCAAGGAACTGAACAATGTAATTTGTCCCTACTCCTTCTGGGGACACTGGCACCAAAATCAGATGTTTCAAGTAATTGGCCCTATTGCTTCTTTGTTCTGTACCCCATCCCATGACATTGCAGTTGGAATCTGTGGCACAGACCACACTGCTGCCACTTTTTTTAATCATGACATTATTTGTACCACCTCCATGGACCTGGCAGAGCTCACGCCCCCAGGGTACGCCCTCAGGTCCCGTATTTTCCTCGATTTTCTCCCCCATGCCCGCCATGCAATGGGTGCAGCAGCTGTCTCCACCTCCACAGAGGCAGCCAAGCACCCTGGGCACATGCTAAACCCCTCTTGTTGTGCTGACGCATGCAGCACAACCCCTCCCACCGAGGAAGGATCCTTACCCCCAGCCAACCCCTGAATGAACCGAGTCTGTTCCCGAACCAGGGTCGCTAACATGGCATGAAGTGTGGCATTCAGCATCTCAACCCTCATGCCACCGGCCGGCAACACTGCTGCCACTGCTGCAGATCCAGTCTCAAATGGATTAGCAATGCACAAAAGAAAGTTGCAAGTTTGTGACAATAAAAGTTTTCTAATGCTGACCTCTGTGAGGCAATGAGCCCCTGACAGTTTAGGGCCCTACTCACAGCTGAATCTCTTGCACCAATCATGGCCTTGGCAACAGAACTTTCCGGTGAAGCTTGGAGCAGTATCTCTTTAAGAACTGAATATTTATATATGTATGTATGTATTTCAAAATGTTTCACCAGGAAAGACATACCGAGCTGCTAACAGCTTATTTCCATATGTGTCCTGGGGTATAGGGAAGTGGCGATAGAACAAGAGGTGGAAAACTGAAAAGTATTAACATTATAAAATTGAGTCATATACAGCAATGCAGTATATATCAGAGGAGCACAATCATAAACAGTGAAGACAAATCAGTACAACAGATTCATGTAGAAGATGAACTGAGTTTTGGAGACAAGGGAAAACTACTCATATAGGTACAGCCTGGCGATAAGGAGAACAAAATGACCAGGGCAATACTAGTGGGAGGGAGGAAGTCAAGAGATAGAGGGTCATGGACAGTTGCAGGTGGGAGAAGAAAAGTCACAAAGAAGAGATTTAAGGGAGAAAGGAAAGAGGCAGACTGGACTGGGAGGAGAGGACTAGAGTTTAGTAAAGTGATAAGAGAAAGATTGACCAATAGTTGATTTCCTAGAAGGAACAGAGAGGAAGGAGAAATATTAATGCAGAGAGGAGGAAGGAAGATGATAGAAGGGATGCAAGGTATGAGGGAATGGAACCAAACCAGAATATTGAAAAACAGAGGCACGATGGGAAAGGTGCCTGGCATCAAGGCGGGAGTGACACGAAGAGTAGAGAGAGTAGTGGTACATATAAGGGGTCAGTCTAAGAATGAAAGTGGGGGGGTCCAGTCTGGCAAGGGAGGAGGAGGAGGACTTGGGAGCTCCACTATAGACATGTCACTATAATTAAAGATAGGGAAAATCATCTTTAAAATGATCTCTCAGCAGGCAGGAAGTGGGATACTGGCTTTGTTCCTGTGCAGTGCACCAAGCTTGGGATGGAGCTTATGGTGAATGGCATCAATATGCATGGAGAAATCAAGATGTCAGTCCCGCCAGAACCCAAGGTACTTAAAGAAGGATATGTCCTCAATCATAACACCATCAAGGGTGTGAAATATAGGGAGGAGTTGAGTCTGGTACACCTCTGTTGGGTGTGAAAAGTAATGGAAACTTTTTGGCATTGAGGACAGTTGTTTAGACAAGAACCAGAGCTGAATGTTGTCAAAATCCAGCTGTAGCTGTGAGTAATGATCATGCGAGGAGGAGTCAGATTCAGTAAGTACTGTATCATCAGCATACATAAGAAAAGATGTAGCGGAACAGACATGGGAGGTCATTCAAGAATACAGAAAAGAGATTAGGGCCTGAAAAGACCCTTCTAGGATGCCTGAGCAGATGTGAAGTGGTGATGAAATGGATCTTCCTATCTGGACATCTTGAAACCTTCCCTCAAGGTAAGAATGAAACCAACTGTAAAGTCAAGAAACCTGCTTCTTTAAGCTTCTCCAGAAGGAGGGTGTGTCTGAGGATGAACTCTGCAAGTTAGCTGTTGCAGTGTGAGCTGTGAGCCTCAGTACTGCAGCCTGTCTGGAATGTTTCGAAAATGTCTGCAAGTCTGTACCAATCAGGAACTCCCATTTTGCAGAACATGCAGACTTGTTCAGGCTCAGGACATGGTAACCATTGACACATGCAGATCAGTTGGGATTTAAGGGATTAGTACAGTCAGAATTTGCAAAAGCATATGTTGTGCAGAGTGTTTGATCTGTTTGTGTAGTCCTAGTGTGTCCTTCCTCTGTCTGCTACTAGGAGTTTTTTCTAAATTAGCCTGTTAGTTTTATGGTACCTTTATGACCCTGGGGAACTCCATCTCAGTAAGCTTTATTGCTCTTGTTCCTAAAATGCTTCCTGGCTACTCCATGTGACAGTGATATATCCTGGACCATGGATTCAGCAAGCACTGGTTTAGAGTCAATTTAATACAGCAGAACTGTAACATTAAGCAACTTACTGTACCTTATCCAGTGAGCGCAAATTGCTACATTTATAGTTTAGCAAATACTTGAGGCTAATTGAGTAGGTTATCCTGTAGAAAGCAGCTAGAATCTTTCCTGATTCTAGCATTGATGATCTGTGGTGATTTGTGTGCTTTTGCGCTGTGTATAATTTGATGAAATGAAAAGATTTAAAACAAAACATTTATTCCTGTTTGTTAGACCTGACACACACATAGAAAACAAATATATTGAATTAGAGCTATCCACTGGAGGCCAGAACATCAGACTCCTATCTCTAGTGCTTGGTGAATGATTCAGTGATCACAGACGCATCCCAGTCACATAGGACAGGATGCATTGTAGGAAAAAGAAGAACAATAAACTTTGCTGAGCTGGAGATCCTCAGGGCCATAAAACTACCATATAACTAGCAGGCTGATTTAGAAAAACTCCTAACAGCAAAAAGGGAAGGACACACCAGGACTACACATAGAAATCAAAACACTGCACAACATATATTTTGCAAATTTTGACTGTACTACTGCTTTAAGTTGGATGGACTATAAAAGGACTTGCTCATGTTGTTCATTGCTTCTTGGCAGCTGCTGTTTAGCCCGTTCTTTAATATGGTTGATCACATGTCTGAAACACAGTTTAAGAGTTAGAACTAAATTGCACAATGTTATTGTGCTTTATCTAAAATTTTCTTGAACACCATTGCTTCCTACACTTCAAACTGAATCTGATTGTCCTCAGGGCTAGAAGATTATACCAGTGAATGGGTTCATACTAGCTATAAAAACAGTGTCGCCAAATCTTTTCAAAATAAATTTCCTAATAGTTAGCATGACTTATGTTTAGCATTAAATCGCATGCTGCAGGGAGGATTTCTGCACTTCAGCATGAGGCAGAGTACCTTTTGCTATATTGTAACAATAGCTAAAGGATGAGGGCAGGATTGTCACTCATCATGAGGAAACTGGGGAGAGAGCACACAGCAACAAAGATTGAACCTGGACCGAGGAGGACATGTGCACTGCTGACCTAATCTGGAATTAGCAACTAGCCACGAACCACCTGTGCTATTCTAGTAGCCTACTTATCACTGTGCTGGTACAAAGAGTTTATTCCGAGGAAGGGACCCACCCTACACAGACACTGGGCTGCTGAAAATATTAATGGTGGCTCCTGGTTTCTTTGCTTAACTACCTATGGGGGTGTATCCACAGAAATTAAAGGGAACTGCCAGTAATAAGAGCCTTACACCCAAGAGAGGCTGATTCCAATTTGCAGTTCGTGTAAAAAAAAAAAAAAAAATTTGTTTTACTTACTTTTACTTTAGTATAGTAGAATGGATTAGGTTAATTTTGCTGACTTCTAAGATTCCATTTCTTGTAACCAGAAATCCCAGAATCTCTGTAACTGACATCAGAGGAGTACTACAGAGCTGGGAGATCTTAATAGTCTGCAGTTATGTTAAAGATTTTGTAGCTAAAATCAGATATTTGTTGATCCTACTGGTCCTACTGTACTCACAGGGCTTAGTGCAATCCTCTGTGACTATATCTAGCCCCAGGAGAACAGCAGACCAGCAAACAGAAGATTACAGCTTATAACAAAAACTCTTGACGTTCACTGTAGGCTATTGAATCTTCCACTACTGCAGTCCTCCTGTGATGTCAGCTGCAGGGAGTGTGGCGCTTGGTTACAGGAAATGTTAGCTTGCAAGTCAGTGAAATTAGCTTGATATAGTCTACCACACTGCAGTAATCATTAGGTAAAAGTGTTTTTGCACACAAAGTGCAATTGAATCAGCCTCACACTTGGGTGTAAGGCTCTTATTGCTGACAGTTCCCTTTAAGTTGTACAGTGCCTCCACCTAGTGAGAGTTTGTAGTAGACCAGTGGACAATTTGATACATGAACCTGGAATGCTACACCTTCTCACTGTAGTTAGTGCACCTACCTATCTTCTTTTGTTTATAATACAATCACCCTCCAACACTGGCATGCACTGTAGATGATCAGAAAATAAAGATAACAGGTTAGAACACAACACAGGTTTATTAACACATCAGTACCTGCAATGGAGATAAAGGGTTAGCACAGACTCCCACAGGGAATCTGTCCCCATTGCTTGCCCGTAGGTGAGAGCCAGACAACAGTGCCACTAAGCTACTAATTAGCCCCACCAGACATGCAGCGATATGACCAAAGCCTCAGCTGCTGATAAGGCCAAACTAGGAGCAACCCTACATTATTTGGTGGAAATTTCACAGGTACCCCCAATACAGTTTGGATCCTCCTGATTTTTGGAGGTCACTATGCAACCCTGGTACCAGAACCTTGAATAAATGTTAGGCACTGCAACACGGCAGTCCCTCAGTGCCCAGTGGTTGAGCCTGGGTTGTCTGGGCAGTGGTGTGCTTAAATGGTAATATCAGAGTAACAGGCTCCTTAACAATATCCCCCCAAAAAAAAGTCCATGCACTGCTACTCTATAAGTGAGGTACTTGTAATCCGCCCAACGATCAACTAGCAAACAAACTGTACTCATCCACAGCTCCTTGGTTACCAGGAACAACAGATGCTGCTGCCTCACTTGTTTTACTTCCTTTACAAAAATACAAGTGTGCAATTTACATACAGCATGTGATGCTGCGCAGTTGTACTTCTGTAAGGGTTTGTCAGTTTGACCTCTGTGACTCTTCAGGAGTCAGGATTCAGGTCCAACCACAGTTCATACTACCTTCCTGGCCAACTTATTCTGCTTGTGGCCAGTGACATTACCAGAAAACCAGGTCTGCATTCCTTAGTCAAGGGCTCCACACTTATCTTCAGCTGACATCTCTTGTATGGTGCAGCATACAAATGCCACTCAAACTTCTGCTACCTCAGATGCAAGGCCTGGGATGACTTGACTCACTTTTACTTCATGATCGTTAGCATTTTCTGCTCACTTAGGGATCCCACACAGATCTGGCTCCTCTTCACCCATCCTATTCCCATCCGCCACATAATATATTCAAGGCTATGCAGTACAGTTCCAATTTGTATTACCATGCCACTCACATTCTTCGACAACTAATAGGATTACTAAGGGTGACAATACAATGTTCCACCTTCTCCCAGACCCCCGCAATACTCAGATCTGGCAATTCTACTGACTGGCCTTCCCAAGGTCAACAGGGTCACAAAATGGCAGTTCCCTGGAGTCCTCACAGCTTGTCCCAGTAACCACTGCCCAACAAATGTCTTCTGCAACTGAACCCCTGCTTTACACTAGGAGTCCTGGAGAGTCGCTTGATCAAACAACAAAACCAGCTCTAGAGAAGGAGGGTTACATTGGCAAATCATAATCCCCAGTTCTGGACTGTGACCCATTACTGACTGGTAATTGAGCAGGAAAGTGCTGATTTATGGGACCCAACTGGCCATTAAGAAGGTATTGGGCCTGATGGGGAGGGGCCGGAATGAATTTTAATTGGAAAAAGGTACTGTTGAGTGGGTGCAGTGGGAAAGTTGTTATTACAGGCTGAGATTGCAGGAAAATATTTAGGGTATATTTAGCAAGGAAGAGGAACGCAAGGGGAATAGTAAGGACAAGGAGGGCAGCTGGGGAGACTACACAGAAGAGGATCAACAAAGCAGACATACCCAACAGGTACTTCAGCAAGTCTTCACCATGAAGGAGGGGGAAACATAACGCCAAACAGCAGCAAGAATATAAGGGAGGAGGTGAACATAAATCCATTTTCAGAGGAAGAGTCCTGAAGGAACTTGTAGCTCTGAAAGTGGACAAGCTATGGAACCAGATGAGATACATCCATGGGTACTAAAGGAACTCAGGAGGTGGTAGCTGCACCACTGATGCCTTATTCAACAGCTCACCAGAAACAGGCATGGTTCTGGAGGACTGAAGGAAAGCAAACATGGTCCCACTCATAACAGCGACAGCAGGAGGACGCTAGCAACTATAAGCTGGTCAGTATCACATCAGTGGTGGGAAATTAATGGAAACCCTGTTAAAAGAAAAGGTTGTAGAGTATCTTGAACCCAGTGGGCTACAAGACCAAAAGCAGCATGGACTCATGTGGGGAGGTCATGCTAGACAAATTTGATTTCTTCGACTGGGTGACCAGGCAAAGAGATCAGGGAACTAGATCAGGAAAGAGCAGTGGACATGGCCTGTCTGGACTTTAGGAAGGTGGTGTTGCCACTGTATCTCTTGCTCGTGAGACCCCACCTGGAGTACTGCATCCAGTTCTGGAGGCCGCACATCAGAAATGACAGACAGGGTGGAGGCAGTCCAGAGGTGGGCAAGTAAAATAGTGCAGTTGCACCAAAACCTTGTGAGGAGAGGCTGAGGGATCTCAACATATACACTCTAGAAAAGAGGAGAGTGAGAGGGACATGATAGAGACCTACAGTACAAGTACTTCATGGGAGTGAACAAGGTACAGGAGAGGGCCACTTTTAAATGAGTGGAAGTTTAGGGATGCGAGAAAGTACTGTATCACTGGAAGAGTGATGAACACCTGGAACAGACCATCAGTGGAAGTGGTAAATGTGAAACAGTAGGGGGCTCTCAAGCCTGCACTGGCTGGACATAGGTGAACATTACTAAATAGGCAGGAAGGAGGAGGGTTGCCAGAGACCAGCTAGGGTCTGCGAAGACAGACTAAATAGAGACCATTTGGATGGACTGGGTGGGCCTAGTGGTCCTTTTCTGCTGACAAATCATATGATTCTATGTTTCAACAGGGGCACAGGAGCATTGGGCTCTGGAGTTCACCCAGCAGCTGTGTGGGAGTGGATGAAAATCAGAAAATTTGTTTTAGGGGCCTCACATTAATATCCCATACCTGAAGGCGTTATATCATGAAATTCATTATATTCATGTAACCCCCATCCTGATGTCTAGGAGTATCCAGGTGGTAATGCAGGGGGGCCACAACAACAGAACGGGCACAGTCCTGAGACAAGGAAAGTCCTTACCAGTCAGATGACTTCGTGATACACCAGGTCTTCCTTACGAGGGTGCCTGTTGGGTGCTGGACTGTGGAATTAATAGGAGGGTTAGCAACAACAATCGAGACAAATTGAATGTCCACACCAGGAAAGTCATTGGAATGGGGTCCCATTTATAAAAGATAAACTGGCCAGTCAAAACATATTTACAAATTAATTCCCGGGCCCAAGAGCCCTCATTAGGTTCAGACAGTTCACTGGTGGTTCTAACATGGTTGTGAAGACCCCACCCTTTTCTCAGTTAGTCCTTGGGCTGGATGACCACATACTGGATATGGCAGCAGCAGTTCTAAGACCGGGACCTCATTACAGCAACAGAAATCTTCTTCACCTTCCCCAACACCATACAGGTCTCTCCTCCTTGAAAAGGATCCCAGAGGTCAACAAAAGGGGTCCCATACTTGCAGGCTCCACCCAACCCCCTCGAGCCATTTTTCCTGTGGACAACTACCTCCCATACCCATCAGAGCAGATGTCCCCACCAGCCCCCACCTCAGACATGGCAGTCCTCTTCATTCCTTTCAATCACATCAGCCTCCCACAGCAAGCACTGTGACATATCTTATGTACAAGTTTGATATCGATATAGATGACCAGGTAAACATAAAACGCTATGTTTATACATTAAACAATAGGCTCCACCAATGTATTACACACATGACTCGCTAGTATTACACCATCCCTTTGCATGTACAGTGCGTGACGGGTCTGATCGAGCGGACAGCTTAAAATATTTGCTGATTGCTGACATTCTATTAAACTTGCTGAAGAAATATATAACCCTTGATTTTAAGGCACCTGCTTATTTTGTAGGGTAGGGTTTTGGGAACAGTGAACACCTGAAAAGGCTGTTTGGGTAACCATTAAGAGATATTGTAACATGGCTCTGGACAGAGCACTGAAATGGAGCTCACCGATTGGTGCGAACGCATCATCTGATCGACTCCCAGCCGTGATTAAGCCAGCAGTAGAGCCCGCTAGGATAGTACCCCAGTGTCCACTGAGGCAGTAGACCGTTAGAGCCCACTGGTTATACCGACACTCCACCCACTGTCATGCCGAAGACGCAGTGAGCGAGTCTCCACATGACGAGAGACATGCGATGGGAGAAGTAGACAGGCACGTATATGTGTGAGAGTGACGAACTGACACACGGGTAACACACAGACCAAAAATGGAGAGATCTCAGAATGACATTCAGTCTGTGCGGTGTAAAGGGGATCGCCAGGTGGGTGGACGACAAGTACAGAGCAGGGGCTATCACTCGCAACAGGGAGGATAGTGCAAGCGTGTCATGGCCATGGTATGATTAGATGAGTGACCTGCCTCCTAGTCACCAACACCGCCACAGTACGAGATAGCCGACAGTGACAGCACTGCATAGTGCGCTGAACCACCTGTTCGCAGACACAACAACACCGATCATGTAGACCAGTCTGCGAGTGGCACCAGCTGTGCAGAGTACAACAGTGATGTTGGCACCATGCAGGCCACTGACTCACCACACTGCTATGGGCAGATGACCATGGTGACAGGTGGAGAGGGAGATAGCCTTGAACAGCACGGGTCACACCAGTGACAGTAGCGCCCAAGTGGACGATGAGGCACAGCTGTCCATGGACAGAGAGACAGAGCATCTGCAGCACACAGCCAGCACCTGCACTGAGCAGGACAACGACACAGATAGCTAGCAGGTTGCCCACAGTACAGAGACAGCACAGCATGCAGTCCTCAGCGACAAGCAACTTGACACCCTAGAAACAAAAAGGGTGGAGGCAAACACACACAAAAACACTGCCTGGGCATGGAATGTGCTGAAGGACTGGCTGGGCGCCACCGGCACAGAGATAGATTTAAAGACAGTTGCACCACCTGAGCTGGCACGAGTACTAAGGCAGTCTCACGCCACCATGAGAACAGAGCACAAGCAGCAGTACAGCTTGAGCTCATTTGTGGGATCGCGACTGGACTACAGCGATATCTCACTGGAGGCTAGATAAAGAGTCATCAACATCATAACTGACAGAGACTTTGTCTCAGTCAACAACGCCTTTGTCGCTGTTCTCAAAGAGTACTGCAGGGCTGGGCAGGACACTGCAACCCACCACCCAAAGATCACTGACAGCTATCTCAGGAAGATCAGGACAAGCCAGAGATTGAGTCCAGAGACTCCATAAGGGCTTGTCCGAAGACTGTGGTTTGAGATCCAGCTGGGGCTCGCCCCACGAGAGGATGAGAGGGGCAAAGGGAGCCCACCAGAACTCTTTGTGGTGCAGGTCACGACGAGGCCAAGAGTTCCTGGCCTTGCATTCAATGAGAAAACTAAACCATGCCCAGCTCAGTGACACCACCTGGCAGAGTCTTAAGGGAGTGCTGTATAGCACGCCAGGCAGCAAGGGCTGTGTTGTTTCCATGTACAAGGAGTACATCCAGCTGCCCAACCAATGCTCCTGCCCTTATCTGCATCCTCACAGAATGGACCACACAAGTGTAACATCGCACCTGCTGGTACAGCAGGCAGCCTATGGGAAAACACTACTTAGGAGGTCTCATGCTGCAGATCTCAGAGGATGCGGGCCTTCTGCACGGTACACCAACCACAGTATCTGCAGCACCGCAGTCAGTATACTGTCGCAGGTTGGTCTCACATCCAGAGAGACAATGTCTGTCACAGGACATCGTGTGAGACCAGCCAGCGAAGCTACTGGTCTCCCTCTCCAGACGACAGGAGAAAGTGGTCCACAGTGCTCTCCTGCCCCAGACACTGCCACCAGGTACCCTGCCAGCGGAGCAATGCAGGAACCCAGTGACAGCACTCAGAGCAGTCACAGCCAGCTCCAGACTCCTGCAATCCACCGCGAGCACGGAGACCAGCCAGGGAAGGCAGCCAGGATCCTCACACTCTACCCCGCCTACACGAGCAGCAGGCTCCCGAGCACACACAGAGCAGACAGCTACCTTACCCATGCAGTCACAGCCTGCTGAGCGCCAGACCAGCAACACCGATGGAGACAACAGCGGAAACAGCACAGCACCGGCGTATTATCTGCCGCCAGTCAAGTGCACACCAGTCCTTCCACTTTGAGAATGTCACAGTGCATGGCCAGTGACATTCTGCTACCAGGAGGAAGACAATCATCCTGAGTAGAACTCGCTGTGCGACGCCATCTGCAGCGCCACATATCCACAGAGACATGCAGCACCACCCACAACCCTGATCTGCATATCACGCACGCCGGCCGATAAGAAAGCCAGGAATCATTGCACAGCACTACTCGTTGCCAGCTGCCACAGAACTACCTGCTCCGATTTTACCAGCACCATGACTAGCAGAGCAATCATTGACCATGCTAGAGAGTGACCATAGTTGTTTTTCCTGTACCCTGAAAACTGTAAGGTAAATAATGCCTGTTCCACGATCGCAACGTCTCTTGTCTATTTGTCCCTGGTCTCACCATCTGTGAGCGCAACTCACCTGTAACATAGGCTCTCCTCCCAGGCGGGCATGTTGTAAAAGCGCGTGCTAATCACCTCCAGCGTCGGGCTCTACCAGTGATTAATGCCCTGCCTGGTTAGCCTCGCCTTGGCCTCGTGGCACCAACACCCAATCTTCAGCAGGGCATTATCCACCGTAGAGCCCTCCTCTGTCGGGTGATTAATGCTTACTTCATAGTATATACCTTTGGCTGCCACAGTGAGTCTAGATGAAACCTACAATGAAACTCCTAGTTCTTTTAGTAATAATTCGCGGAGACAGGAAACTCTATTTCTGTTTTTTAGTCTATACCCATTTTAAAGGAAAACTACCCTCATATCTTGTCAATTTTATTTGTTTCATGTCAATAGATAACTCTTTTCCTGTAGCTGTTAGGGCTATACACGCTTTGCTTTTAGTTTGTTTTCACTGTTCATGGTAGCCCCAGTGACTACCCTGGGGTCTCCACTTTTACGGTTGTTGGAAATCTCATTGTCCATGATAGCTGCATTAGCATATGAGAATGTGTCACATCACTCATTTATACCACGTGTCTATGCTGAAAGAACAAATACCCTGCAAACGCCTCTGAATCACATACATTGAATGCAGATTAAAGGGGAAAACCCTTGCATTACAACTCAGACAGTTGGCAAAGCTGACTGAAGGTAAATGTGGTATTTCATACCTTCCTGCAACTTGTTGTTTTAAAGTCTAATTAAGCAGACAGGCATACTATGGAGCCTAAAGGTAATTACACATCATGTTCTATATGCTAAGGCAGCTCTCAGGGACAATGAGCTTTCAACAGTCAGCAAATGGAGACCACCAGACAGTTACAGGCCTAGTATAAAGTGTGAAAAAACTAAAGTTATTGCATACATCTCTAACAGCTACATGACAAGAGTTGACTGTTGAGATGCAAACAAAGACAAGATATGAGAGGGGTAGTTTTCCTTAATAGATTTTCTCTTCAGTCAATTCTGCTCTCCTAATTCAGTCTCACAAACACAACTGCCACACATCAATTGATGGAGAGGGCTGGATTAGAGAATTCACAGGCTTGAACACACTAGCTAGCAAGGGATGGGCAAATCATACATATTATTAAAGAGCTACTGACACTCAAAGAAATCTTTAAAAACATAATTAGGTACAATTCTACTTGCATTTTCATTTATATTTTATATACTGTATTTCTCCTCCATAATTTATTACTAAGGAAATGTATATGAATATATGATCATTGTCCCTTAGAGTTTATTTTGAGTTCATCTGCTTCTATAGCTTACTCCCTACTCCAAGTCATAATACTCTGTTGTGACATCACAGTCTGTTGCCATGGGAGTAACTGTGAGGTCACAAGTAGTGCTCTATGACTGCAGGCAGGAGAAAGCAGCAGGAATAAATGAACTCTTCAAGGCAGAAATCTGTTTTCATACAAATGACCTCAGTAATACATAATGGGAAGAGAAATGCAGAACTAATGGGAAATACAAGCTGGACAGTGTTTAAATACTGTATTATGTTTTGTTAAAGTTCACCTGAATGTGTCACCAGCTCTTTAAAGGCCTTTAGGAGGCAGTATAGTGCAGTGGGTTAAGGCTCTGAGCTGCAGAGCTGGAGACCTGGGTTTGAATCCCACAGCCGCCTAGATGCATATTGTGCAATACTAAGCAAGTCACTTAACAAAAGTAGGCTGCTGGTTAACTAGATCTGCAGCTTATCCAGTAGGCAGGAAATGGGTGACTGGGTGGGCCAAGCGGTCCCATTCGCCGTCAAATTCTATGTTTCTATGTTAACTTCCTTGTGCTCCAGGTCACATCTGAAACAAGCTTTGGCTTTGTGAGCTACTCCTGGCTAAACAATGTTCCCTTAAATGGCAAGAGATTATCTACAATCTTCATTGGCTGAAGCACATCACCTGATAGTGATTTAATCTATGATACATGCTGCAGCCCAAATCAGAATCTGATCACAAACCACCTGTGTTACAAATCACTACACTCCACTGTCATGCATCAGCTTATGAAGGCAACCTGCCTGCCTTTCTATCTTGTCTGTTGAGTGCAGCACAGATCCCTCCCCTGACCATTGGTGTGTTTCAACTTGTATTCTAAAACTGATATGGGAAATAATACGTCCTGATTGGTCAAAGCCTGTGCACTGTGACAAAACAATACACAGGTAATGGGTAAAATAAAGTTCTGGCAATCAGGACACAGCACATTAACAGTATCAGTGCCTTTTTCAAAAACTCCTATTAAAATTACAAACATTACTGACACCTTTTTACACTAAAAATCATCTAAGCCTTAAAAATAAAACTTCCTCGAAATAAAAATGGTAAACAATTTGATTAAATGTTCTTTTCCTAAATATTCCCCTCCTGACACATTACACACATTAAAAACATGAAGTACTGTTCAAGTTTTATTTTTGCAGCTTGTCTTTGGACCAGGGACCCCTCCTCCCTCCTATCCTTATCTGCCTACTGGGATACACAGATAATTTCCAGACGCTTTGAGAGAAGGGAAGAGAAGTAAAAGTGAAAATAACAATTTGTAAGGTACAGGGAAATAAAATAAAAATACAATACAGTGCAATAAAACAGAGAATACATTACAAAAAAAAATACAAAATGCCACTCTCCAGCTCAGCCCACCTTGGTTAAAGCAGAAGAGAACTGTTTTAGTGGGAGAAGCCCAAATCCAAGCATAGCTAAAATTACAATGGGACAAAAGATTGGACTAACAGGTTCATTCTTCAAATGTGTTTCATAGGAGTATGAATTTATTACTGGTTAATATCCATTATCATCCAGAAAACATTTAAATAGAACCCCAACATTTCAAGGTGTCTGTATCCCTTCATCTGAAATCTGGTTACAATCTACAAGTTAAAATATTGATATGCTTATTGTAACTAATGTATATTTCTTTTAATTCATACGTACATACATATACATATATATATACATATATATATATATACACACACACACACACACACACACACACACACACACACACACACACACACATAGTTAGGGTTGAGAAGACATTTACATGTTAAACCTAAAATTTTGCACCTTAATAACTTTGCAACCATTCAACAGATTTGCCTAAAATTTGGAATACATGATCAAGAACCATACATCTTGGGATCTGCCAACTTTTGTACTGTTTGGATATAGGTCTTGGAGGTATTAAAGCGTGATCTGCGATGCATGTTTACGCTTTTTGGAATTCTTTGCTCGTCTCTCTACAGGTACCGCATACGGTTTTATGCGACAGGTCCGAAATCTTCAGGGAATGTGCAGCCTGGGTCCCTGATGTGACTTTTGAAGATTTTCGTGAAAAATATTAAACGTTCAAAGTTATTCAAAAACAATTTCCATTATACGCCAATGGAAAAGTTAACAAAAGTTCAACAGTGTCACAAATGCAGTTTTTACTTTTGCAAATGGCTCTTTTACTGTCGTAAATCCATCATTTTGTTTTCAGTTGGTCATCAGAAAATGCTTGGCATTTAAATTTGGGACCATCTAACAACCTAATTCTTTTGGAATTCACCTAGTCGGACCCTGAGGATGCTAGGCATGTCTTTTTTGGGGTAGAACACCCCAGAAATATGTTTTAAAATTTCTGAAAAGTACTTTCACAAAGTACTTTGCATTTGTGACAGTGTCGCATGAATTTGTGAAAGCTTTGAAAGTTCAACAGTACTTTCCAGGCTGTGGGAAAATGACAGCAATTCTTGCCACTCCTGCTGCAAAAAGAACGGTTTGGTCTTTTGGGCTGAAATTTGAGGAACACAGCCAACATCTCATAGATGTGCTTTCCGTGTTTGGTGAAACAATATTACAAAGTTAGGGTTAGCAAAGTTACAGCACTCCAAAGCTGACTCTTTTCCCATAGGATAACATGTTACGGCATCCGCCGCATACAGGAATCCTTGCGCCCTGCTACAAAATAACGGTTTGGTCTTTTAGGCTGAAATTTGGAGTGAAGAAAGCCAACATCTCACAGATGAGCTCTTTCAGCGGTTTGGTGAAAAATATTACAGGAGCCAAGGTTGTGGCACTCTGAACTTCTCTTTTTCCCCACAGGATAACATAACAGCGTCACGCACCTTTCAGGGCCCGTATCTTGGAAACAGTGCGAGATATGGACTTTTCATCAGAAAATGTAGCCCCTCAAAGGGGCCAAGTACAAAACAACCACTGAAGTCATATATCATATGACTTTTAATTTTTTCGTCAGACGGTTCCTGAGATATAAGTAATTTAGTATTCCAACTCCTCATTTTCTGCTCAGAGACCCATTATTATGCATACATTCTTTGTACTCACTGTCTTTCTCTATGCAGTTTTGGGGAAACCAGCCTGTGCGCTTACATTACTGTTACCCTTACTGCTTCTGCTTGCGGTTCCGTACCGCTTCACTTATTGTTCCTATCTACGCCAACATGTGCGTTACCTTTTACGTTTTCATTTGCGCTATGCTTGCATTATTTTAACCATTTGTGTCTACAGTACTGTTTATTTTGTGTTTCACTTTGCGTCACCATGCGCATTACCATTTGCGCTTATGGCATCGTAGTTTACTATGTGACAAGACATCACGTGGCGGAAGCGGACCCTTCCCGCTGCTGCATTACATTCACTATTTCTCATTATCATTCTCAAAAGAAGGAAATTAGAGGCAAAAACTCCATTTAATGCATTAGTTAGTTCAAGTTCAAGTTTATTGCAGCAAACTCCATTGAGCAAGCTCATTCACAAGGAGGTCCTGTGACATATAGACTAAACAATGTAAAACATAGATAGGTAATAACAGTAAATACTGCAAATGCATTACATGATAGAGCGAATATACATACAAGGGAAGATCGCAGGTGGTAAACACTAGTCTAACACTGGGTAGCGACTTACAGGTTGCATACTGATAAATGAAACATGAAGACTGGTGTATACAATACATATAATTTTGGCAGCTAGAACAAACAGAATACAATTGATAAGGGGGTAGGAGTGATTTAATAGTGTAGCATTGGGCCTAAACGATAGGTAAAGCCAGTAGTAGATGGGAGGGAAAGCAGTTAATATGACAAAGGCAATTATACCTTACTGGTTAGGGTCGTTCACTGACGTTTACAAAAGTGAAGACATCTGCATGTTAGCCAGAACTGGCCCTTGCCCACAATCTCCCAACCGGTCAGGGTGCTGCTGGGTTGTCGTGGTCCTAACTCTCACCCCATTCTCCTATACCTCTGCTTCTTCACACATCTGATGGGATGAAAGTTAGGACTGGCAACCCTCAACGTGCACCCCAATGCCAGATGGGGTGTGGGCAGGTGGTCCAAGGGGGCTTTCAACCTAATATCAAATTTCTTCGCTTTGTCATCATGAACAACCCTGACTAATGCATTAAACAGTTTTTGCCTCTAATATATATATATATATATATACTTTGCAGAAAACTGTATTAATGCAACATTTAGGTTCAGTCTAAGCGACAAAAGTAGGGAAATGTGGCTTTAGGGTTTCCAATCTAAAACCCCACCCCACCCTAAAACAAATCAGAGGTGCAGACTTCTTTGGCTTGCAACCCTAAAGCTACCCCATTAGGTGTGTATGTTTCAGAGTATAGAATGGGGTGAGCTGTCAGGTTGATGCTTCCAAGGAAGATCAAATCGATTTGTTTTGGGGTTAGTTGGAAACCCAGCCACATTTCCCTACTTTTATCACTTTAGCTTGAATCCTAATTGTTGCTTTAACGATTTTTTTGTAAAGAATTTTCTTATTTTTTGAGATAGTATAATTGTATCCTCATTTGTAAAATGCATACATATATGTTGCTGCAGTAGTGCAGGGCGGGCTCCTGTGCTTGCATTTCTATTGAAACAGAAATAAACTTTTCAGCATAGCTGTCTTATTACCCCACCTCATGAACCTGGTAATGAAAATTTTGAAATCCCCACCAAAATGTGATTCTGCGTCACTGCAACACCATTCGTGTCGTAGGTGTGAAAACCAGTTTGGTCAGGGTTTCATAAATGGCAGCTGTCACTTTCATGAGATGGTGAGATGTGTAAAGAGATGGTTATCTTGAAAATCTAAGGTCAAAATATTTCAAATTGCCAAAGTTATAAGTGAGTGTATCAAAATTTCAAAATATGCACATAACTTTGCCATTTTACATATCGCTTCCCAAATTTTATCATGGCCATCTTAAGACTCCACCTCATGAACAAGGGTAGTAAAAATTTCAAACCCTGGCTGAAAGATGATTTCACCAAGCGACTGCAAAGTTGCCTTTTGGGCCAGATTTGTGTTAATTCTACCAACATTGTTCATGAGGTGGAGTCTCAAAAGGCCATGTTGAAAGTCTGATGTAAATACACAGAAATAGCAAAGTTATGCACCAAAGTTGAAAACCCATTGAAATACATTGAAGTGCACTTACCTTAGTATCTCAGTTCATAAATCATGGAATAATATTCCAGTTCATGTAAACCACAGAGTAATATTCCATAGTTTATGTAAACCACAAAATAATATTCCACAGTTCATGTAAACCATTGAATAATATTCTGCAGTTCAAAGGAAAACTCTAGTTGGACTGCTGCTTTAACGGCAGTGTGCCTGCTATAGTGCTGAGACATTAAATAGCGATCTGCAAAATGTTTATTCAGTTTAAGCTACAGAGCCTTATTAACTCTCTTAGCAGGAAGTAGGAAGAGTTGGGCTGTAGTTCTCCATTTTCTCATGTAACCCCTACAAATGGGGGTTCTTAAAAAGCCTTGATAAAATGATTAAATGATAAAAGTTAAAAGGAGAATTAAATTAAGGCAATCTCCACTCATGCATGGTAGCATTGAAACATAGAAACACAGAATTTGACCATGAGATAAGGACTGCTTGCCCACCCAGTCTGCCCATTTCCTACCCAATGGATAAACTGCAGATCCTAGTTAACCAGCAGCCTACTTCTTTCTACCCCCACCCCTAGAATTGCCTTTATGACTGTCCCATGCATGCTTGAATTCAACCACTGTTTTTGACTCCACAACCTCCTCCGGAAGGTCGTTCCATGCATCCACAACCCTCTCTATGAAAAAATACTTCCTTACAATACCTCTGGGCGCCCCCATCTTCAAATTGTGCCCTTGTTCTTGCACACCTCTTTTTTGAAAGATGCCACCCTCTTGGACTTTGTTGATTCCCTTGAGGTACTTGAAAGTTTCTATCATGTCCTCTCCCCCCTTTCCTCGAGGCTATATATTAAGCTCCTTTGGTCTCTCTTCATATGTCTTCCGTGCAGACCCTGCACCATTTTAGTTGTCCTACTCTGGACAGCTTCCATCTTGTCTATGTCCTTGTGGAGATTGGGTCTCCAGAACTGCACACAGTATTCCAGATGGGGTCACCAGCTGTCTGTACAAGAGGGATAACAACCTTGTTTTCTACTGGTGATGCCTCTCCTATGCATCCCAGTATCCCCCAGCCCTCCTTACTGCCCTCTCACATTGCTTTCCCACCTTTAAGTCATCTGATATGACTACCCCAGATCCTTTCCATTTTTGTTGTTGTTAGTATCTCACCCCCACTGTGTACTCTCTCCTGGGTTTTATTTCCCAGATGCATTACCTTGCACTTCTTAGCATTGAATCTAAGCTGCCATACATTTGACCATTCCTCTAACTCGCCAAGTCCCTTCTCATCCTTTCCACCCCATTGTGCATCAACTCTGTTGCAGATCTTTGTGTCATCTGCAAAGAGACATACTTTTCCTTCAAGTCCCTCTGCAATGTCGCTATAAAGACATTGAAGAGGACCGTCTAATACTGAACCCTGCGGTACATCACTAGTAACTCCCTTTCTTCACTGAGCAGCTCAGGGTAGCATCTGACCTTTCAGATGCTTCTGTGTCATTGCTATATAAGTAAGCCCTACTGTAGCAGGGCAAGCATGAGCAGGGCTTAAGCGGTAATTCACGCACATGAAGGCGTGCACAAAGACAAGCTGCGCCCAGCGTTGCTTGCATGTTTCCGCTGGTTTGAGGACTCTAATTTTAACGTAAGGAAGAACTTGTGCATCTACGTAACACTGTGTGTGAGTAAGCAGAATTTGTTAAACAAAGTGCTATACTTAGTACGTGAGAGTTTCCTGGTCTTTGTAGGCCTACACTCTGTTAGCATGTACTGTGGTGTGCCCATGATGGATAACCTAATGACTTTAGAAGGTGAACTGGAAATTAAGTGCATCTGCTGTCATATGTTCCTCATTATAGAAACAATACCTAAAAAGTAATTTAAGTGCCCAAAATGCTTGCATAATGAAGAACTGCTTAGAGAAGTTAGCTTTTAATGAAAGATTGAATTCTAGAATCCAGTCAAAAGGAAATGGCTATTATGTTAAACTCAGGCATGTTGTAACAAATATTGAACCAAGCCTCTCAGATGTATGTCAAGCTTCTTTAATTAGCCTTAATAATCATTTGAAAACATCTAACCAGAAAATACCTGAAACACCAACAACTCCTTATATACTGCAAACAAAAAAGGGCATGGGATGAAGAATGTAACATCGATCCTAATGATGAATGGTATGGAGTACACAGTTCCCAAGCACCTAAAAAGGAAGGAAAGCTAACATATTTGACCTCCCTTACATAATAGTTTTGATATCTTAGCTACAGATATACCAGAGCCCAGGCAAACAACCCAACCCCATTAATATTCCACTGGTAATGGAGACAGATATTCCTGCAACCTTTCCTCCAGTTCTTGATACAACAAGCCCAGCGGAAGGAGAGAAATACTAGTATTAGGTGACTCATTTATTAAACACCTTGACAGGGCAGTGTGCTACCCCTGACAAGACTTGTAGAACATTATCACCCCAATCCGGCCTGGCAGCACTGGTCCTCCCCTGAATTCTCCTGGCACGATTGCTTCTATGAGCATCTGTAGCCTCCTGAAAAACTGGACTCTCTGCACTGCTGGGTGACTCTTCATAAACCTGATGTTGTTGCCCTTGTTGAAACCTGGCTGTCTCCCTCCACTCCTAACTCTCATGTCTCTCTCCCGGCTACACTCTCCACCGGTTGGACCGTGTCGGCAGGAGAGGTGGGGGCTGTGTCTTCTATTTGAAGGATTCTCTCTGTGGGCTACCCTCCCCCGCCTGACCTCACCATAAGGCCCAGGCACTTACTCTAAAGCTGTCCCCGGACCCAGCTAGAGGCCCATTATTCCTAACCATAGCCTACATACCCCCAAGAACCAATCCCAGGCCCTGGGCCCACTAATTGACTACCTCACCTCCCTACCCAACTCGTCGGACCAAATCTTGGTGGGCGACTTGAATATAAACTGGCTCTGCCCTCATCTTCCTCCCACCGTGAGGCTTTCTATTCAATTGACCTAACTCAACTGGTCTCACAGCCTACTAGAAAACCCTGGGGACAAGCACCTCCTGGATGTGGTCCTCACCAACAGGCCAATCCGCATCCACAACATCCAAATCCTCCCTGACTGCCTCAGTGACCACTCCTCTGTGCTTTTCAACTGGGAAACCCCTCGGCTCTCATCCCCGGTCAAAACCACCTCTCAAGGCGGCTTAGGCCTGGGGACTCATAGGCCTTAAGCGCTTCCCTTGCCCACACTGATTGGTCCTCTAACGAGGGCAACCAACATTGACTTGGCCCTGGGCTTCTTTGTAAGCACTTTCAACTTTGCCTGTGATATCTTTGCTCCCACAACTGCTAGGAGGTCCAAAGTGAAACATGCCCCTTGGATCACTCCTGCCCTTCTGTGGCAACTTAAGCAACGTGACAATCTTTGGCACCTTGTTGTTGCTACTGGCCGTTCAGCTGACAGGCAGTCCTATGCTGCTGCCCGTAACCAGTGCACCTGGGCCATCCAGAAGCTAAAGGCGGAATACTACTCAAGCCTCTCTTACCTCCTCCTGGGGAACCCTGGTGCTTGGGACAACATCAAGCAACTGAATGGTCACTCCCAGTCCCTCTCTCCTCTCTCTTCTCAACATCAATGGTACCGCCTCCTCTGACCCTGCCCTCATTGCCTCCCCACCTCAATAACTCCTTTACCGACCTTAGCTCAGTACTTCCTGGTAACTTTTTCAGTCCACCTCCTCCATCTGTACCACCACCCATTGCCCGCCCTCTTCCCCACCTAGTCAGGTCACCATGCAAGAAGCTAGGCCTTACTTGCTAAAAGCCCTAAAGGTAACACCATCGGTAATGACCCACTTGATCCCTGCCTTTTACGCCAGGTCCTGATCAGGTCCTCTCACCTATTACATGCATTTTCAACAAATCACTCTGTCTCGGAAAATTCCCTCTGCCTGGAAGATTGCCACAGTTACCCCTGTCCATAAAGGTGGTGACAGGACTCTTCGGGTAACTACCGACTCCATCCTCAATCCTCTCCCCCCTCTCTAAATGCGTAGAGAAAATTGTGGCGTCCCAAGTCTCTGACTACCTCTGTAAGTACAATGTTCTCTGCCCTGAACAACACGGGTTCAGAGCAGGTCATAGTACCAATACAGCACTCCTGGAATTTTCCAACTTCCTCCATGCCTCCTTGGACTCTGGTGCCTTGCTGGTGCTATTCATTGACCTGTCTAAAGTATTCGATACTGTTTGCATCCTCTTTTGCTCTCCACCTCTACTCTAATAGGCTTTGCCTCAGGACCTGTTTCCTGGTGCACCAGCTATCTCTCCGCCTCCCAATGTGTGAAAGTCAACGTACTCTCTCTGAAACATGCCCCATTCGCTCTGGGGTGCCGCAGGGCTCAATTCTTGGACCCCTACTATTCTCACTCTTTCTTAACTCCCTACCCAGCAGTTGTACGGGTAAGATGCTTTCTATGCTGATGATGCTGTTCTCGCTCTTCCACAATGACCCCATGCTGCTACAGAACTCCCTCCAACTAGTCTTTGACTCTGCAGCTACCTGGTTCACTGAGCAACCGACTTGTTATCAACCTTAAGAAAACAAAACGATGCTCTTCTCCCACCCCCAAAATAAGTACAGCAAGTTTCCTTAGCTGTCCACTCCACACCCAATCTCGTCATTGACCAGGTGCAATCCTATAAATATCTTGGTATAACCTTTGACCCTGCACTTTCATTCCATGGACATATATCTGCCCTAAATTCTGTCGCCAACTCACGGCTAGGGCATTCTTTACCGCACAAGAAATGCCTCCCTCCTGATGCCCTCGCCTGGCTGTGTCACCTCCTCTGTCATGTCTCTCATTGACAATGGCCTTCCTGGTCTATGGCTCAGCAGATCAGACTGCCCTCAACAAGGTTCGCCTCACAGCAACAAGGCCTGCAGACTTATCACTGGTGCTCCCAGACTCACTCACACATGTGAGCTGTACACCCTGGCTACTCCCACTCAACCTGGAAGAGCGACTCATGTATCAGACATGCCAGCTCACCTTAAAGCTCTGAATGGCCTATCCCCCATAGGCCTATCCAACTCCATTCGCCGCACTGCAACCGACTCCTGATCACGCTAAGCTCGCAAAAGCTACCCTAGTTATTCCGAGGCCAGGACTCACAAGGTCAGAGGGCATTCCCCACTGCAGGCCCCACTGGTATAACTCCCTCCCTGCCAGTGTCTCAAACTCTCTAACCTTAGCTTGCTTTAAGCCCAGGCTCAGAAACTTCCTGCTTAGTCTCCGAAATGCAACTGCCGCTAGCCTAGTGTAAAAAAATATATATATATATATATATATACTCTGTTTGACAATGCTCACTGAGCTGTCTCCCCTTCCTTTCCTACTTATTCCTCCTCCCTATCTCCCTCCCTTCTACCTCTCACCCAGCTCTCCTCGACCATAAGTTTTGCACCTTTGTTATCTTTTGCTCGCTGGAGATTGTACTCTATTGTAAACAAAATTGTAATTGAACTGTAACTTTTTGTTTGTAAGTACTGTGTCCTTGTACTACTGTTCTGATGTCCTCTTTGTGACGAGGTACTCTTTGTAAATGAGCCTCTGGCTCAAAGGTTTCTAAACTGATGTTTAACTAAATAAAATAAATAAAAATAAATAACATATTTAAGGATCCGTGGATAGTAGAAAGCAAGACTACGTGGCACTTATTAATAAACTGATACCATGGGTTGTGTCCCAGTTCTATCTGAAGTTTTACCGATTCTCAAAACTCACACCATTATACCTTAAAATTAAAGTTATAAATGAATGGATGCTAAATGAACACTCAAAAAATATAGCTTGCATTACACATTGGGAGGAATTTTACCATCATGAAGAGTTATTTTGTTGGGATGGGCTTCACCTAAGTAGAAGCTCATTATTGGGGAAGTATATAACAGATTTTATTGCAAAACTTTAAACTAACATCCTTGGGGAGGATAGAGTATGTCTGGTCCTCCTGAAACCAGAAAACAGTATTCTCAAATCAGAACTGTAATTCTAGAAAAAACAACATCCTAGTAAAAAAGCCCGCTGCAATGAGCACTTAATAACCATCTTAGTTAATGCACACAGTTTGTCTAATAAAAATAGAAGAATTAAAGTATATCCTGGCTAAAGATAACATTACTGGTTCACAGGGCATGAATGGGATACTAAGATTTAAGGGTACCTGAGTTCTGTAAAATAGAACAGATGCTAGAAGAGGCGGTGTTGCACTCTATATATCTAATGAGTATGTAGCCCACAGTATAACTCCAGCAGAAATTACTAGCAGTAAAGTGAAAACAATTTGGGCCCAAGTTAAACTACAAGATGAGACATTAGTTGTAGGTCTCTGTTATAGACCCGTAAATTTAAGTCTTATTGAAAATAATGAATTACTAACAACACTGCAAAATATGAAAACTGTCCAAAACTATATTCTTATGGGCTGATTTTAATTTCCTAGAATTGACTGCCTCACACTCAAGGCCATGGACGGTTGAATCTGTATTTATTGATCTTACTATCAATCAAAATCTAAACCAAATAGCAACCGAGGAACAAGAGAGAATAATATACTCGATATTATTCTAACCAATATGGAGGATAGGATGTCCACTGAGTTATTAATGCACCACTGGGAGACAGTGATCACAATATGGTGACATTAAAGATTAATATGAATGATGACACCGCACATGGGGTGACATTAGATAAGGATTTACAAAAAGCAAACTACAAGGAATAAATAAATATTTAATATTTTGGGAGGGAAATGGACGCCCAGGGCCTTTAATTACACCAAATATGGACTGTATATGGTTAAGATAAAATACTGCCTAGATACATGGGTACCAAATACACAAAAATATAATAAAGGTCTTAGAACTCTGTTATGGTGGAACAAAGGTATAAAGAGGGCAATAAACAAAAAAAAAAAGAGAGATATTACAGTAAATACAAAAGAAATCCTACCATAGCCTCTTGGAATTCTGACAAGGAAAAACAAAAGGGTGAAATACAGTATTAGAAAAGCAAAGAAGGAATCTGAACTAAAATTAGCTACTCAAACTGTAAATAATCATAAATCAGTCTACAATTATATTGGCTTGTTAAAAGGAAGTAGTTCTACAGTTGGTCTCAATTGAAACTAGCAAGGGATAATAAGCAATGAGCAAGCTATGTCAGCTTGAATTTAATGACTACTTTATTAGTATATTTACCGAAGACAGTTTGTCACGTATCACTACATATGTACAGAATATACAGTTTTGCCCATTACCATTACATGGTACTGCAAAGCTTACTTCAAAAATCTTAATCCTCATTCTTCCTAGGGCCTGATGATATGCATCCCAGGTTTCTCAAAGAAACATTTAATGTCATTTGTGGTCCCCTAACTGTCTTGTTTAATGCCTCTTTAAATCAAGGTGAAAATATATGAAATCATGGAATGAGGCACTCATCCCAATATATAAATCTGGTAACAAAATGTGTATCTAACTATAGACCCATTAGTCTTACTGGCCAGTTATAGGTAAACTCCTAGAAAGATTACTGCTGATTCAATTGAAATCCATATCTCACGAATAATCTACAAGATTTTACACAACATGTTTTTTCCAAGGTAGAGCTTGTTTAACTAATCTATTGAACTTTTGAAATGTCAGTGATCACTTGATTTAGGGCTCCGTGGACATCATCTTCTTTGACTTTTCAAAAGCTTTTGATAAGGTTTCCTATCAAGTTCTAATAAATCTCATGTACAAATTTAAATTTCATTCTAATATAATAAACTGGTCATTTTGGCTTTAGAACAGATGCCAATGTGTTATTAGAGGCCACAGTTCCAAGTGCGGGCGCTTAGGTTAACAGCGGGTCCCACCAGGAACTCCATGCGGCCCCTGTTCTTTTAATATGTTGATTTCAACAATGCAAACAACTAGCAACATCTGATGTCCAAATATGCAGATGATTGCAAACTAGATATATAATCAACAATGTACAGGCCAGTAAACAACTTCCAGAATGAATTAAACAAGATAGGAAATGGGCTACCAATAATAAGATGCTTTTAATGAACAGAAGGTAAGGTCAACACTTAGGCCATTAAATAATCTGAACTTTACTTACAAAGTAAATAATATGCAACTTACAGAAACCACTAATGAAAAGATTTAGGTGTTGTATGAATAACAAATTATTTTTCAACACCCATACCTTAGCTAAGGTTAAAAAGTGCCAAAGAGTAGTTGGCTGTATCTTTAAACATATAAAGAGTAGGTACTCCAGTGTAATTCTTCCACTTTATACAAGCTTTAGTCAGATCACATTTAGATTACTGCTCTCCCTTTTGCAACTGGGTCACAATTAAAAGGAAAAATTAATAGAAGGAGTTCAAAAGAAAATAAAAAATTAATTAAGGATAAGGAACAACCTCGAATATGAGGACAGGCTAAAGGAATTAGATCTCTACTCTATGGAGTATAGACAATTATGTGGTGATCTCTGCTTAACATAGAAAGCAATTTATGATCCACTTCTTCTGGAATCATTGGGTTTATTAAGAAACAGTTCTAATGCTAATACTAGAACACATAACTTTAAATTAAGAGTGAGGTAATTGTAAAACCCATAAAAGAAGCTACTGGTTTACCCAACGGGTTGTGTGTCTCAGTGGAATGCTTTACCAAGAGAAACTGTTGAGAGTAGTATTATGGATCAATCTAAAAACAACTAGACAATTATATGGGCAGCAGGAAACATCCTACCTTTAATATATATTCCAACCCACCATACTGGTGGTGAGATCTATAAGGGCATTTTACCTCCTGAGCCCATTACATCCTATGAATCCTATGAAAGATGGTGGCATACAAAAACTCACTCTAAAAAGGATTCCCATACCTAAAACTTCATAAAAATATTTTGAAGTGTTTACTGAGCATGCTCAGAATCTGAATTTTTAAAATGTAATAACTTTGGAACAGAGTGATATTTTCACCAAGCCACTGGAAAGGTACTTCCATGGGTCAAGTCCTTTCTACCCCTGAAAAATTTCAGACCAGAATTCCAAACTGTCTGGGCACTATGTGATGGCAAAAACAGTGATTTTCTATATTTGTTCGCAACCCCGCCTTGGAATCCCCACATCTGACTGGAACAAAACTTGGTGTATTAAGAGATCTACCTCATGAGACTCTGCATGCAAAATATCTTACAAATCTGTTGAATGGTCGTGAAGATATTAAAGTTAAAAATTTGAGGTTTAGCATTACAGTGCCTACTCAACCCTAAATATAGTGGCACTACCACGCCACTGTAATATATAGGATAGTATATGGAAACCATACACAATAAGGTTGTTCCAAGTGGATACCATAATGACTGATGGCCTCAAGAGCTAAGCTCAAGAGGTCACCAGTTGTCATGGTAATGAAGAGGGAAAAGTTAGCCTTGTGTATGTTTTCCAGTACACTGTTCTATATAGTATATTACTCTGCACTGCCTCCTCAGCTACTTCCTGAATTGTTTAACAATGGTATTTTAAATTTTATTTTAAATTTCTACATCCTGCAATTATGCACTTGCTTACCTTGGCAAGCTCTTGCCATGTATGGAATTGTCTATGGTACACTGAATTTGTTCTCTTTGTTATGATACCTTGTTATCCCTTTCTTGTTGTCAGAACTTATTCTGTTATTGTAATCCCGCTGTCCCTCTCCCCAGGACAGATCTGGAAATGAGCATTACCTCAATATGCTTTTCCTGGTGAAACTTTTATGACAGGGTTGAATTAGGACCTGCCCCATTTGTCATGCAGAAAGAGCTTAAACGCAAGGATCTGTTCTATACTCTCCTTTTCTGTCTCTTCTCTGTCTGGTTGCGAACCAAATTTTCATGTGAGACTAGGAACTGATCATTTTGACGGTTTCACAATTCTTTACCTCTCGACATATCTCTGCCTTCCCTTGTTGTTCTTGTCTTTCTTCCCCTTCATATCTGCAGGTATAAAATATATGTGACTCTTTATGTGGAAATGTCATTGATACTGGGATCCATTTGTTTAAAAATGTATAGTTATATTGCACTGTTGAAATGATTGTAAAAGCTATTTGGAACCCAAGAGGTTAACCTGAAATGCAGTTTTAAGCCTTTGCAGAGCTGTAAACAGAGAGATCAATTCTAGGTCTCTATGTTCTTTTGCTGCACCTGCATCGAAACTTACAAGAATATTCTGTGAGAAGTAGGCTCTGTTAACGAGTCTCGAAAAGACTTATAAAAGTAGTAACACTTTTGCTAGAAAGACAAGGAGAGTGTGAGACTGAGAGACTGAAACTTGGAATTAGAGATACCCTCAGAAGAAGGACTTGGTTTTCTCTGTTTGTAATGCCTGTGTAAATAGTTATACTGAATAATTTTATTTTTTAGTTTGCTGTTATTAAACATAGAAAAATAGATTTTGACGGCAGATAAGGACTGCCTGGCCGAGCCAGTCTGCCCATTTCCCTACCTACTGGATTGGCTGCAGATCCTAGTTAACCAACAACCTTCTTCCTTCTTCCTCCTACCTCCCACAAGAATTGCTTTATGTCTGTCCCATGCATTCTTGAATTCCCCACTGTTTTGACCACACAACCTCCTCAGGAAGGCCAATCTATGCATTTACTACCCTCTCTGTGAAAAAATACTTCCCTACATTGCCCTGGAGCCATCCCCCTCTATCTTCAAATTGTGCCCCCTTGTTCTTGCACATCTCTTTTTATGTTTCTTGATCTATGCCTCAACAACACTTTTACATAAAAATAAATATAGTATATGGTGGACTGCGATAGCAGCAGTCTTCATTAAACAAGATAGCCCAGAATCACTTTTCTTTGTTTTTGGTTTTGGCTCCATTCTGCCCGACCGCACTTGACCACAATCGCCCGCCAGCTAGCACAAACATATGACTCTCCACCAGCCACTGACCAATGATGAGCACTGATGGGGTTACTTGTCTTCTGACATCCTAACTAATGCAGAATGAAAAGTCATTCTGTGTTAGGGAAGACATCACTACTGCAGCAAAATTACTTTCTATGGTGTATGGATTTCCATATACAATTGATGCTCCACCATACTCTATATATACTTATAAAATGGCCAAGTATTATCCTGAGTACTGACTGGTCATTAGCTGTGCATTAACGGTATCTGATGCAAGGCTAAAAACAAGTACTGGTAGCCAGGGCTCAACACACAAAACTGAAATCAATGTGCACAATAGAACTTTCATTTTAATTGGAATTTTAGCAATCACCACTTTTTCCCAAACTGTGAACAGCATTACAGACACAGCAAGTATTATTGGCACCCAGCAAGTCCATTTCATAAATCCTGCACATCATAACTGGTTTCCTACAGACTTTCAATACATAACATGAAGTGCCTGTCACAAAATTCTAGAATTTAGTCACAATGACACCTGCTTTCCCGTAGCACTAAGACACCTCTCAGCATACTTGGATAGCTTTCGGGAACCGAAACAAAAAGCCAAATCTCCATTTCAGTCTCCTACAAGTACATTTGTTGACACAAATCTAGTAATCAAATAACAGCCCTTCTCCAAAGATGGGCTCAACTTAACCATTACTTCACAATTTCAATATGCCTCTTTCAAAGCAGCGTTTGCCAACTGTATCCAACTCGAACTCAAATAGCTGCTCTTGGGATGTAGCCAACAGCCGAAGCTAATGGTTGCCTGGAACTTTAGCTCCACATCAACTCTGGCATAAATCCATGATAACTCCATTCTTTCTGCAGAGATCAATCTTTAATTGACATAAAACTTTGGTACTGAACTCACCTTTTCAGTGACTCCTCATTTGTATCCTGGGCTGCTGGCATTCCGAGCTACAATCTACAAGCTCCACACACTGGTGAGCAGCCTGCCCACACGAGGGGATCCCCGAGATGGATTCCGTGTCATTGCCACAACTACCAGAGGGCAATCTGTTAGAAATCTGACAAATGTTCGTAGAGATCCTGCAACGAATGGGCATATGGATCTGGCAAACCAAGCATAACACAAATGACATTATCGACTTATCTCAGAGGGCTTGTGTCTCTGAACACAGGCTGGTAGAGGCTGAGGATGGCTGGCGCACAACAGATGCCAGACTATACAAACGCAGGCTGGGTTATTCAGCTACTTTGGCCCAGAGTCAAGGACCTTGAGAACCACAGCCTCCGGAATAACCTCAGGTTTGTGGGGTTTCTGGAGGGAATGAGAAAGGACGCTGTGATATTTCTGCAAATGGAGCTGCCGACACTGGCTGGCTGGCATCTGGGGACCCACTGAGATAGACTGGCCCACAGAATGCTTGTGACCCCTGATCGGCCCCAGGTGGCCACCCTTGCATCATCCTTGCCCAGTTTCTTCATTTTCAAGACCGGAAACTATTACCAGAATGGCCAGGCAAAAGAGAAAGCTTCACTGGAGGGCACAAAATTCAGGTGTTCGCTGACTACTCACGGGGTTTCGGCAAGATGGAGGGATACACCACAGCAAGGAGAGCTTGTAGGAGATTGGGCAAGAATATTCATTATGCTACCCGGCCTCACTCTGTGTGGTGTTCAATGGCTACCCAAGGGTGTTTGACACATCTGTAGCTGCTGAGAGCTTTCCTGCAGCTCAGGCCCCAAGCTACACTGGGGCAAGCTCCGAGACACTGGCAGAGCATTGCCCCTGTTAAGCCCACTCCAATGGACCAGCAAGCACCAGAGCACAGCCACCAGTGGGCACCTCCTGTGCCCCAAATCTCAACTGACAAGCCCTGATGAGCCGGGACCCTCCTGCCAGTCCTCAAGCAAGAACCAGAGGAACAGAAGATAGCCTAGGGAAGGGGGCTCATGTGGACAAACCCCCAGGCTCTGCTCCAGGAGCCGCAGAGTGACAGTCTTGACTCCGAGGCCTCGGCAGGTGCAACTTTCCCAGATATGAACAACAATAAATTTGTGGGCCTGATGGACCAACCAATGGAGAGCCTGCTGCATCATCCACCTCTACCACCCAAATGCTATGCAGGTACCATGGCTGTGGCAGTGGCAACCATGGCAAGGAGCCTCACAGGCTGGAAGAATCAGTAGTCACCATGGCAGTGGTCTTGCTGTCTATCAAGACTATGGAAGCTCCTGCTGGGGTCTTCCAGTGCCAGCACCGGAGGTCGAGCAGGTGGGCTGATGCTGAGGGATCAGTCTCCCCAGTGAGTGACTTGACCTTCTTGTCTTTCTTTTCCACTCCAATACCATCCCAGAGAACTGATCCCTCCCGCCTCCCGCCTACCTGGTTACATGTCAGCTTTAACTCTTTGTTTTGTGACAGAACTGTTTAAATGAATAAAACATGTCCCCTCATCAAAGGGAAGGAGTTCACACTCCAGTAAGTTGGGGTTCAGGGTGTTTTCCTTTTGTTAAAGGACCCCTCAGCCACAAGATATAGTGGTATGTAGGGGGCCAATTTAGGTTGTTAAGGGGCCTTTTTTTTCAATAAGAGGCAAAATTACAGTTAATGGTTTCCTAGCCTGCTTGGAGGCTAGATATTTTAAAAGTTAAAACATGAAGGAGCACTCATGTGGGAACCACTGTGCAATAGTATTGACAGTGCAGCGGGACACTAGACCCCACCATGTGAGGCCCTTCTTGTCTTGACCTACCACTGGAGGACAGCACTTTAGGATCCCTGGACAGACAGTAGTCAGTCCAGACCCCAAGCCCACTACCCCACTAGGTATAGCAGATGGGTTTATACCCCACACTAGAATAGACAAACTGTTTGGGAGTGGCCTGAGGCCCCACGCCCGGACACCACAGGGATCATATCTGAGCTTACATCATGAGCTCCACCATTGGGAACTTTGGACAAGGGGAATAAGACTACCAAGATGCTGATGCAGTGGCTCAATGCAGGCCCACACAGGGCGGGGCATCACCCAGCCATGCGACAGGATGCATCATCGGTATAGCCTAATGCCTGAGATGAGGACCAAGGTGAAGGATGGCGGGTCTGGTGGAAAGGTTCCCCACACAGGCGCAGGCTCTCATACAGAGCTGGACACCATCTTGACAGGGGACAAAGGGCCTCCTGGTGTTATTCTTGTGACACCAGCCACCCCAGAAGTATACTAGGGGACCCCGCCGCCATCACAGCCCTGATCTAAGGTTATGGTCCCCATACTACCAAACAGATTAAATGTGGCCCTCCTACCAGGGCACCCAGACAAGGAGATGAGGACACAATCACCTGTCTACCCCCGTCTGAGAGACCAGGGTTGAGAGCCATGCATGAACAGATGGCAGAAATAACTGGAGTCCCACCCTGGGAAGAATTAGGGTGGGGTGACAGCAAGATGTGCCCATATGGGACTCTCAGGGGAAGAGGGCAGGCGCTATACCCTGGCCTCACGGGATCCTCCCAACCTTCTGGTCCATGAAGGGGTGTAGGGAGAGGAGGGCAACCTGGGGCTGTCACTGTGAAATAAGGCATACTCATGAAACAACTGGGCCTGAATCTTAGAGACCTGCAGAAGGAATAGTGCACATCAGGGTGAGAGCAGAAACTAAGTAGTCAAAGGACTCTAACCTTTGATGCGCACTCCAAGATGCCCACCACAGTGACCCCATGAAGTATCTGGAGCTGCAAGCCAGCTGATACAAAGCAGACACTGGTCAAGAGTTGAAACAGGGAGGAGGGAGGAAGGGGAAAGGGAGTTGTAATCTACTGTGTTCAGACTATGTTATTCATGGTATCTATGATAGAGGTACAAAAATTTGTTAATGCAAAGTTGTGTGTATATAGTTTTGTTACTTAGGAATGGCATTCCAAGAAGTAGGGATATACAGAAGATAGGGAGGAAGAGGAGGAGGAAAGGGATATGTGAAGGGCTGGGGTCCACTAGAGGAGAGAAGGAAGCAAGTTGGAGAACTCAGCCATACCATCTTCAGACCATGATAAATTGCTTGTCCTGATGGAGACTAGACTAATATCCTGGAATATAAGGGGCTGTACTCGCCAGTTAAAAGAAAAAGTCTGACTACATCTTAAAAAACTGAGCTCCCTGGTAACATTCCTCCAAGAGATAAAACTCTCCTCTTGGAAAGCAAAGGAAATTAAAACAGGGCTGGTGGTGGAAGAATAACAAAGTACAGCCGCATCCCAAAAAAAGAGGAGCCTCCTTCACAAAACCTAGGTTGGAAAGCAACCTGACAATTGCAAGACAAAGAAGGAGATGGATCATGGCTGAAATTAAGACCCCTGATGGCCCCTTGATCCTCACCAATGTCTATGCCCCTAACCAGGACTGTCCAAATTCTTTCATGAGGACAGTCAGGTCCTCATATAGTTCAATGCAAAGAAACCCCAGTATTAATGGGAGGCAATTTTAACCTAGTATTAGACCACACTATGGACAGGAGTAACAGAACCCCGAACCCCATAGACAGGCCAAGGAGGTGGTCCATAGCTGATGATGGAGCACTGCTGCTGGATCCATGGCGAATGCAACATCCAGGAATGTGCTTCTCCCAGACCCATGGGTCATCCAGCAGGATAGAGCTTTGGTTAATCTCAAGTGGAACATACGATGGGGTTGTTAAAACTCAGTCGCACCCCATTATTATCTCTGACCACGCCCCTTGAGCTGGTGATTAGCCAAGGGCAAGCACCACCCCAGACCTCTACATGGCACCTGGACACTCTCCTGCTGGATGATGTACAATTCCAAGAGTGGCTGGGACCAGAGGTGGAAGAATACTAGAAGAACAATGATAATGGGAAGTATCTGACTCTACCCTATGGGAAGCCATTAAAGCTACCCTCAGAGGTAGAATCATTGATTTTGCCTCAGCAAGAAGGCAACAAAGAGAGGCAGACTAAAGGGCCTTGGAGAAGCAGTTGTATACTCTAGAAGTCCAGTACAAAAGCCTCCAATCCAAACCTCCACCTCAAACACTACTGGCACAACTGACCAGCACAAGGCTCTCCTCGAACACATCTAACCCGTCAGTCCGAACTGAACCTGCAGAGGCTGCATCATGCCTTTCCTGGAGGGGGGTAGAAAAGGCCAGTAAATACTGGCCAACTGGCTCAAGAGCCAACAGGTCGCAAAGACCATCCACACACTAACAGACAGGGATGGCAATACCTGCCACTCTCATAAGAGGGTGAACAAAATCATGGCCCAGTTCTATGAGTAGTTATATGCATCCCCTTCCCTCCTGACCCTCTCAACATTCAAAGCTTTCTGGCCAACCTACCCATTCTGAGAATCCGGACAAGGCAGCCAAAAGTTTAGAAACCCCAGTAACAGTAGAGGAAGTGAAGGCGAGAATAAATCCATGAACCCACACAAAGCCCTGGGAAAGACAGCCTACCAATAGACCTATATAGAATGTGGGAGTTCCGCTTGCCTGATACCTGGTCAGGGCATACCAAGACTCTCTGGCCAATGGGCAACTACCCCATCAATGAGAGAAGTGACCATCACGGTTCTCCCAAAAGGAAAACCCACCTGCACCTGCAGCTACTGTCCCATCTCCCTTATAAATGCTGATGCCAAAATATTGGCAAAGGTGCATAGCTGGGAGGCTAGAACATCTCTACCAGGCTTGATCCATCCGGCCTCAAGCTGGATTCATTAAGGGACGATTAGGTCAGATCATCAAGTACCCTGATTACTCTAATGCACATGACCAAGTCATCTACAATCCCTCTGTGGCCCTAGCGACGATTTTGAGAAGGTCTTGACTCAGTTGAATGACCATATTTGCTACACCCCTTACAAAAAAATGGGCGTAGGGCCTAGCTTTATCGCATGGATAAAGCTACTATATGCCTCCCCATGGCCTCGGGTCCTGACTAACCACACTTTGTCTCCCGTTTGAATTGCAGAAGGCACGAGGCAGGTGTCCCTTTCACCCTCCTATTTGTCCTAGCAAAAGAACATTTGGCTATAGCCCTGAGGAATTGCAGTGGATCCTGGGCATTCAGGTAGGCAGCCCTACCTTTAAAACCTTTCTGTATGTCGACAACCTCCTGATTACTACATCTTACACCCCCAGGTGGTCCAAGATATCCTCGATATCATGGCTGAATTCACTCAGGTTTCAGACTAAGAGTAAACCAGACTAAAACAGATGTCCTCCCACTGAATTTGGCCAGCTCAGGGAGATCTTCACAAACCAAGGCCTTAGATGGTCTCCAAATGGCATTAAATACCTAGGTGTCATCTTACACCCTAATTTGAACAAAATGATCTCGGTTAACTTTGCCAACCTTCTAGACTTCCTGAGACAAGAAGCTGATAGGTGGAAAGCATTGATACTCTCACATAAGCAGGCAAGATAGACTCCATTAAGATGATGGCAGCCCCCAGAGTGCTCTACTTGCTAGCACATCTTCCAGTTGTAATCCCCAGAAATGGTTCCAAAAATGGGGGCTAATTGGCAGCTTCCTCATGGAGGGCCGCTGTCCCACATTTAGCAAACTTAAGCTGAGACAGCACTGGAGTAGGGGAGGGTGGGGACTTTCATGGCTACAAGGCTACCATATGGTTTTCATCTTGGCCCAGGGCATCAGATGGTTCTCCAAGATAGGACAATCCTCTCCAACTTGGCTCTCACTAGAGGCTTCGATAGTGAAGGCCCCATCTCAGCAGTGGTTTTCTATGATGCTAAGAGGTGCCTGCATACCTTCTCCCTCCATGCAGATCTCAATACAGTACTGGAGGAAAGTGCATTCCTTCTAGAACAGAACCCAGACCCCTGGAAATATATGCCACTTTGGTGCAACCAGGTTCTGGTGGTAGGGAAGAGCCCATCCACTGGAAGGTCTTGGAGGCCCAAAGTATCACCCAGGTGCAAGATTTACTACTCCTGGTTCCCTAATGATTGATGCTTTTGAAGCCTCAGACCAGGTAGCATCTCCCAGTTTCACATTTCTGGAGATACCTCCAAAGAGGGCGCCTTTGCTCATGCACCTAATGCCCCCACCCTAAGGGAATGCCACAGGACGCCCAGTCGTTAGGCACCTGGAGGAAGTTAATCAAGAACAGAGTGAGTCAGATTTATGCCGCTCTCAGGGATGCCCCCAGGACCCCACCCAATCAGCAAAAGCTTACTGGGAGCACGAACTGACCACTCCGATCTTCTCGATCAGAATGGGCCCACAGCTGGGTGAGAATTCACTCAGCCTGTTGAGAAGGACACACATGTCTAATTATGAGCAAGACCATACTCAGATGGTATCACATGCTGGCCAGACTTAAACGGATGGGGCTAACCCTGGTAACAATTGCTGGAGATGTGGAACTCCAGAGGTTGACCTGTACCATGTCCTGTGGGACTGTCCCCACCTACATTCATTCTGGACAGCAATCCAAGATATGTGCCAGAGATATTCCAATGGTCAGCCCCAACCCCCTCCTATTGGAAGTAGCAGAGGCCAGACACTCCCAAACATAGCCCAGGAGCTCAATGGGTCACAGCAGCAGGGACAGCCACAAAGAGGCTCATCCTGATGAGATGGCACTCCACAGAGATACCTACCTTTGTGAAGCTCCTCCTGGCACTAGCCCAGGGGCCACATACGAGACTCTTGAGTTTTGCTGGGGGATCAGTAGACAAATTTGAGGAATGCTGGCAGCCTTACCTCAACTCAAGATACTATCACAAAGTTTAGTTGGATACGGGCTTGGAGGTGAAAGAACTAGTGAATGCCCCGGTAACCTTCCTATGCCTTCCCCACAACCTCCCTGCTCCCATCTAGAAGCATTCACCCCATCATCCACTTTGTCTCCCTCATTAAGGAATGCCACAATGTATATAGTTAATATTCATGAGCATTAAGGCCCAAGACACACACCAATTCCCATACCTTTGACCCGGCATGGCCCAGCAAATGGCAGTCCGGCATGTAGCATAGGATGGGTTTGAGAGCACCACCCCCATAAAGGGACGACCTGCCACAGGGTTTACAGTGTGATGGCAATGATGGGAAAGGATCAGCCTAGTTGAATAATAAAACTGTTCATAAATGTGAGGAGATTGATATGATTAATGCACCTGTAATGCTGAGGTCACGTATGTTCCGGCGCGTGGGGCACCAAATGTTCGCAGTGAACCCAGGGGATGACATGTTATGGTGTGTGTGTGTGTGTGTGTGTCTCAAATAACTAAAAATCTTTAACCACAAAACAAAAAAAACAAATAGCTGCTCATTACTTGGGGATAAACTATCCAATAATATTGGTAATTTTACCTGGAAATTGGCTCTTTACCAAAAGTAATCACTTTGATCAGTTTTCTTGCCCAGTAATATCTAGTAAATGGCCTAGAGATAGATTTGCACAAGATCATAGAAACTGCATCGTACATTTTAATGCAAACACTAAATAGCCTGTTTTCAGGTGTTCACAACAACAGTGAATACTATGATTACCTGCCTTAGACAAGCGCCTTTATGAGTTATTACTCAAGAGAAGTTTGATACTACTGCTATTACTAATATCTGGCTCAGTACATCCTAATCCAGGGCTGGTTGGAGACATAGATTCCCCACCGTTTGTAAAACATGCCATAAATATTGAACACTTAAATATTCAGTTTGCTTTCTAAATGGGATAATTTTACAAGCTGGATAACTTATTATCGGTTTGATGTTGTTAGTTTATCAGAGGCCTGGTTAACAAAAAGGTCCAGGATAAAATGATTTCTCTTGTTGGTTATAGGACATTTAGATGCAACAGAGGGACTAGAAGGGAATGAGGTGTCTCTTTTATGTAAGGAATCATTTTAATGTGATACAAGATGATGCAATTGAAGGTCCTTCCTCCTGTGAGTATTTGTCCTTATTTATTTTGGGTAAACAAAAATTCTTACTGTGGTGGCTATTTATGCTCCACCAGGCTCCCAGGAGGATGGCCTCAAATTATTGGAGGGCATTCGAGAATACTGCCCAGTAATAGAGAGCTTATTATCATGGGAGATATGCATATTAATTGGCTGGGAAAGGATAAAATGAAGTTTCGGAGATAGTTACTAATCAAAATTAACACAAATAATTGATGGCCCTACATAAATAAATTACAAGACCAGATACTAGTCGCTGCTTGACTGGGTTATGGTCTCTGATACCAATAAAACTGTACAACAGGGGTGCTCCCAGGTGGTATCAACGACCACAGCCCCATCTATTGCTGTTGGTCAGCAAAGAAAAATATGTTCCCCTGTTTTGTCCTTTCTTGTAACTTAAAAATCGGATATAGATGGTTTCAGGCAGGTGGTAGCTAATATAGGTTGGACTAGAGTAGTGCAGTGTCAGAAATGGATAAATGCCCTAAATATTTTATAACCTATACAATTATGTATGTGATAAATTGTTTTCCTTTGAAGAAGCTTAGGATCAGAGGTAAAAACAAGAATGGGTTACATCAGAACTCTTGGATCAAATGAGAACTCGTGATAGACTCTGAAAAGCCTATAGGAAGACCCCCTAGTCAAACTATATTGATTTCATACAAACAAGCTAGAAATAGGTGCAAAGTGTTGGTTAGGTGCTTAAAGAGAATTACTTCCTTGAGACAGAAGGGCTTCAGGGAAAAATGCCTCAGAGACTTGGAAGTTTGTCAATGAACTTACTGGTAAAAACATACATAATTTATACAATGCATAAAAATGAAGGACGGCATTGCAACTGATTAGTCTGTAATAGTCCAGGAGCTTAATGCTCATTTTGCTGATTTTTCTATGTATTCTCTTGGGGATCTGCGGAGCAATCCAGCATGCCTCAACTTAGAATTGGATTTGAACTTACCAAAGTTTTATTTCGAATCTTAACTCCAGATGATGTATTAAAATATCTCCTGGTGATGGACCCTCATCCATCTGTAGGTAAGGATGAAATAGACTATCGACTTGTGAGGACCACTGATGATGATCTCTGTTTTCTCTTTCTGTTATCTTTAATTTATCCCTTTGTTGTCTACTGTCGTCCCTATTCTTAAAGCAAGAGACATTACAGATAAAACCAACGATCGCCCTATTTCTTTATTGGCTCCACTCTCAAAGGTTCTGGAAAGAATTATTTTGACAGATCATGGAGTACATGTCAAAAAAAACATACTTACATCAGCACAGTGTGGCTTTAGGCAGGACACAGTACTACAACTGCCTTGGTGGGTTCATGAGGCATAGTTCAATGTGACACTTGACAAAGGCTTTATTCTGGGGCTGTGTTCATGGACCTCACAAGGCTTTGATCTGGTCAACCATGGTCTTTGCTTTCTCATTTACAAACTTAGGAATATCTATGGAGGTTAAAGATTAGTTTAGGAGTTATTTAAGTAATCATACACAGGAAACATGGCTCAGTGGGCAACTCTCTTCTTCTATTGCTGTTACACTGGGTGTTCCCACAAGGTTCTATTTTGGGCCCCCTTTGTTAAGCCTTTTTCTTAACACTATACCTCTTGTGTGAACAAAATCACAAATCTTTTTATATGCTGATGATGCAGTGGTCCTCACAGAGTGGGTCCCATTTTGAAGAAGGTTTAGAATAACTTGGCAGATGACTTTTAGAGGTCCAAATTGGTTTAAAAGACACGGGTTGGTTCTTAATGAAAAAAGTCAATGGTGTTTGCAAATTCAAGAAAAAGAATGAATTTAGATCTTGCATTATTTATTCATACCATTACAGTAACAAACATTGAACAAGGTAAACAATTTAAATATTTAGGCCTATTAATTGATAAGGGATTAACCTATGAGCAGGGCCACTGGAAAATTTTTCCTAATTTCCACAATTTCACCCTTCTCCTTAAAATCTGCAATTTCTTGCAATTTCTTACATTTATGAATTTTGACTGAAATTGTATAAAAATATTTAAATTCTCAGGAAATCTACTCAGATATACTGACAATTTAGTACACAGACTTGGATTTGACAAAACAGTACAGTGTGAGGTGAGAAGGGGTCAAATGTGACTCTGCTTTCATGTGATTCACTTCCTGCTTTGGTTTCAGAATCCTCTGGTCATGCATATGTAGACTTGAACACTTAAAATCTGTGTTAAAGCAAACTATCAGAGAACTTTTGCTGACACAGAGACTGAAACAATAGGAGTGAGAAGAGGTGCAAAGTGCCCATTCACCTAAATGAAGTCTTGACCACAATGCTTGTTTTTGAATGGCAGGGTAGATTTTCCTTGTATAAATACTTTCAATCTGAAAGGATTTTGATTCAAATGTGTCAAGAGTTTGGATGGCCTTGCTAATATAAACTTGAATATGCTCCTGAGAGGGTTGGTGAGAGCGATTCCTTACATGTCAGTCTGCGCAACTGCATGCTGCATACAAAACCTACAAAGGAAACATTTCTGAAAACATGCTGAACAGGTTAGTATTGTTAAACAGTTACCTTCAAATAGACAAAGTAATTGCAACCCAAGTAAAATCACTGCAAACCGAGTAGAACAATAGTATAATGTATTGATAACTACTGTATGACGTAATGGAAAGCTATTGGTATGATTTGATACTTTTATCATGTGATTTTAACATGTACTTACAGTGCTGATTAAGAACAGAAATTATTTTAACAAAATAAATATTTTTCTTACTAGACCTTTGTTAGGCACCCTGCTTATCTGTTTATTTTTCTTGCACCAAACAAGTAGTTTAAACAGGCTTCATTATTTAACATCTAGAAACTGGCAAAATATGTTGTTTCAGGATGTATTCAGTACAGATTAACTGTAAATTACTGAATAAAATCTAGTTAGCACAGCATGACTTAGATGTCTTGATTTTTAGAAGATATGTTACATAATGGTTAGTTTACAGTGCATTTCAAAACACACATCTTTCTTCATATTAAAAGCATTTACAAGTGGCAGTACATTTATCTAACAATTTATGTGATCAATACATGCTGCAGCAAACAATAAAATATTTATTAAGGGGCAATGGGGATGTATAGTGAACCCCATAATTTTCCATAATTTTGCAAGAAAATCCCCACATTTTTGGGTAAAATTTTCATAATTTTCCAGTGGCCCTGCCTATGAGCCACAGATTTTCAATGTGACAAAGGTATTACATCAGAGACTTGGGACATTATATAGACTATCACCTCTTTTGACTGTCTCTATTGACATTTATTGGCCCAAAGTTTTTATTGCCTTTAATTGATTACGGGTTGTTGTTTTATTTTTTCTGCAGGAGGGCATGCTATCTAAAGTTAAAGTACTCCTTAATGCAATTTCTAGGTTTGCTACTCAGTTGTCACGTGGACACATCATTGCAACCTACTTGAACAAGCAGGTTGGCTTTCTTGGAAGGAGATACAAATTTCAGTTAGGTTGATTAGCTAAAAGGTGACATTTAATAAGGTGCCTGACTCTCTATTATCAACATTTAAGAAGCAGAATATATCTGCTATAACTCGATCATCAGTTCCATACTCTTTTTCCATTCCAAGAATGCGTGCTTCCATGGGTCAGAAGACAATATTTTACTCTTTTCCTTTATTTTTAATACACTGCAATTAGCCTTTGGCTGTATTAATGTTTCATTCTCTTCCTTTAGACACAAGTTGAAAGAGTATCTTTTGCTAAATTTATATGTAACTGTTTTGTATAATTGGCTTGTGAAGGATTGTATATGTTTATAATGTAATTTTGTACTTTTGTATTTTTGTCTATATGTTATATTGTATTGTTGTTATTTATGCACTGGTCACATGAAAACATGTCATTTGGCCCATGGTCTCATCAGTATAAATAAATAAATAAATAAAACATTTCATCTCCAAATATAAAACAGTCATCACTCAACATTTAATTTGTAGTAAACTACTCACATCTCATTCTGATGCTTTTATTCATAAGAATAATAACTTTTCTTTCTGTCTCCCATCCCACTGTCCCCGATGCTCTCCTCAGTGTCATACTCTGCCCTGAAACCAGCGCTGATCTTCCCTATCTTCGTACAGAAACTGGAGGTTTTGGTATGCCAGGGCAGTGTCAAAAAAAAGGGGAGGGAATATATAAAAAGGGGATATGTGTTTCTGTTTTTATTGAAACTGAGTGGGAGGGAGTGCATAGAAACTATAGTAACACAAAGATAGCTATGGGTGCCATAGTAGGACAAAAGAAAGAAACTGCAAAAAATTAAATAAAACATGCATGGCAATAATACAGGCGCAGGAACTATTTTACTGTAAAATGAGGAAAATATTTTACTATTAGGTTATTTTAAACATATACATTTTAATATTATAGAATGCAGTTCCCATTTTATAAGTGCAATAAGACACTCAGAGGTGGGTGTATGTGCATTGAACACATCTAACACATGGCCACGGGCTCACTATGCCCTGACTATCGTTAGATGTGTTTATTGCACACCCCTCAATCTTATTGCTTACATATACTAGGGAGGGTAAATAACACTTTGAAGATAAAGGGTGTTATTTGCACTAAAGAGATAGCTACTGTGTAAATAACATCTGAAAACATTTTATCTGCACAGTAGCTTCAGTTCCTTATAGTACACTGCATTTGGAACAGTAAGCTTGTCACTAGCTCCGTGTCACTTTCTTGTAATATAGCGTAAATGAGATGCTCATGAGTAAGCAACCTGTGTACCAACACAGAATTAATTAGACAGTAGGCTGACTTTCTTTGAATAGTGTTTAAAGCTCAAATGCAAATACATTTTAATAAAGTAACCATTTTCCTAATACAACCACAACCAGGCCTTATGTTTTACAAATAAACTGCAGGAATTGCAATTTCATATGCATAAATGCTATGTTATTGCCAGTCTTATTTGATGACGTCACAGAAAGGCCCTCAGACTTTTCAAACCAGCTGACGGAATCTTGGGTGAGCAGTGATGTCATTTAAGTAAGAATGACATCACTGTCCTCAAGGTCTTCGCAGCTAGTATAAACACAGTACATCGGACTACTGAAATGGCAAAATCAGGTGTCACTTTAAACCATAAGAAATGTACTATAAGAATATTAAATATCTAGTAACTTTCATAGCTAATCAGTAAAACTTTTGGAACAATATTAAACAAGAAAAGGTGTGCCAATCAAGCCACGTTTTTTTTCATTTTCCTAAATAACCAATATGCAGTTCTGTTTTGATTCACACCATTTGCAGAGGTTTTCCACACTTTCAATATTTATGCATTTTCATTAATGCATTCACCACCTCCAAAATTTGAACCACTGCCCTGTAGCCTTCCACAATATTTACTTATGTCCTCGCGCCTCTTCTTAATTTGTAATTCTACCCTGTCCTCGGCTAATGTTAGACCTTTAATCATCTTTCCCAAAATATGCATCTCTTTTACTGCACCTTCACAATATTTTTACATTCACCTCTCATCTAAACATTTGCACTTTTACTCCTGCACCCATCCAGATATAAATCCCGTCTTCTGCACCCTTCTCTCAGGAGGTCAGTAGGAAGCCAAAGCTCAGACAGAAGAACACATTGCAAAATCAGTGGGTAGAGGGACAAAACCTTTACAGGTACATAAGTGAAAAAAGAAAGGCAAAGGGAGGGATAGTGAGACTGAAGGGGAGGATGGGGGCTGTGTGAGGATGACAACAGTAAAGCTGACATATTGAACAGGTATTTCTGCTCAGTCTTTACTGAGGAAGAGGAGGTAATGGGTCTGAATGGAGTACAAGGGGTGAGAATGGTGCAGAAATGGACACAAGTCCCTTTACGAGAAGGGTCCTGAAGGAACTGGAAGTAATGAGTTGATAAAGCAATGGGGCCAGATGGGGTGCCCCAGGGTCCTTAAGAACTAAGAGAGGTGGTGGCTGAACCTCTTGCTATCCTGTTTAGCGATCACTAGAAACAGGGGAGGTACCCAAAGACTGGAGGATAGCAGATGTAGTCCCTTATACAAAAGTGGGAACAAAGAGGAAGCGGGGAACTACAGACCAGTCAGCCTCACCTCGGTAGTGGGAAGATCATGGAAGCACTACTGAAGGAGAGATTGGTGGAACATCTGGTTGTCAATGGACTACAGGACCCAAGGCAGCATGGTTTCACCAGGGAAGGTCATGTCAGACCAACCTCATTGATTTTTTGACTGGGTGACTAGGGAGGTGGATCAGGGGAGGGCAGTGTACATGGCCTATCTGGACTTCAACAAGGCCTTTGACACTGTGCCACATAGAAGATATGCAAAACTGGGGAATATGGGTGTGGGCAGGACAGTAGTGCGGTGGGTAGGTAACTGGCTGGGCAGCAGGACACAGAGGTGGTGGTAAATGGCTGTCACTCCACAGAAGGAGAGTGACCAGTGGGGTACCACAGGGATCAGTGCTGGGACGGTACTATTCAATATCTTCATCAGTGACATTGCATGGGACCTAGAAGGCAGAATTTCACTGTTAGCTGATGACACAAAGCTCTGTAACAGAGTAGACACACCAGAGGGTGTAGACAGAATGAGAAGGGACCTGCAGAAACTTGAAGAATGGTCACGGGTTTGGCAGTTGAAATTCAATGCAAGGAAGTGCAAGATAATGCATATGGGCACAAAAACCCTGGCACAATATATCAGTTGGGGGTGAGGATATAGCATGCACCAAGCAGGAAAGGGATCTTGGAGTTATCATCTCTGATGACCTCAAGGCAGGGAAACAGTGTGACAAGGCAGCAGGTAAAGCAAATAGGATGCTGGGATGCATAGGCAGGGGCATCACCAGCAGGAAAAGGGAGGTCATAATTCCACTATACAAGACACTAGTGGGCCGCACCTGGAGTACACTGTGCAGTTCTGGAGACCTTACCTACGTGGACATAGACAGGGTAGAGAAGGTTCAGAGGAGGGCAACAAAGATGGTGCATGGATTGCATCACAAGTCCTATGAGGACAGGTTGAAAGCACTGAACATGTACTCCTGGAGGAGAGGAGGGAGAGGATATGATAGAGACATACAAGTATCTTACAGGGAGGAACAGGCAGGAATGCACTATTTTTAGTGAAAAGATGTTCCAGGACTAGAGGGCATGGGATGAAGAGGAGGATGATTCAGAGGAAGCGTGAGGAAGAATTTCTTCACAGAACGGTGGTGGACAAGTGGAACACCCTGCCAGAGGAAGTGGTGGGGGCTGAAACAATCAGGATTTAAGAATGCATGGGATAGACATAAAGGAATTCTGGAGGTCAGGGTAATGGGCAACAGACTTCCTGGAAAACATAAACTGAACTTACAAACTTAAATGGGCAGACTGGGTGGGCCATAGGCCCTTATCTGCCGACACTGTCTATGTATGCATCTATGTATCTATATGTACTTTAGCCCACAACACCATATATGTGTTCATTTATCCCTGACTTCTCTCAAATGTACCCACACAAAATTTGTACTTTCACCCTCCCAAAATTTGGCTTCCACCTCTGCATCCTTCTGAAATTTGAACTTGCATGCCCAAAACAGTACTTGTACCCTGCACCCATCTTGAAATTTGCACTTACACCCCTGGATACATCCCAACATTTGTACTTGTACCCCTACACCCCTCCCACAGTTTGCACCTGTACCACTACACCCATCCCAGGATTTGTACCTGTACTCCTCCATTGCACCCTATGGGGTACCACGGGGTAGGGGTTGGTCCTCTTTAATGTCTTTACAGGTGACATTATGGAGGGGCAGGAAGGATAAGTATGCCTCTTTGCAGATGACACAAAGATTTCCAACAGGGTTGATATACTGGGGAGGATGAGAAGGGACTTGCAAGGTTGGAGGAATGGTCAAAAGTATGGCAGCTTAGATTCAATGCAAAGAAGTGCAAAGTAATGCACCTGGGAAACAAAACCCAGAGGAAGAGTACACAATGCGGGGCGGGAGGTACTAACAACAACAAAAAATGGAACGGGACCTGGGGAAGTCATATCAGATGACCTAAAGGTAGGCAAGCAATGTGAGAAGGCAGTAAGGAGGGCTGTGGGGATACTGGGATGTACAAGGAGAGGCATCACCAGTAGAAAACAGGAAGTTGGCATCCCTCTGTACAGACAGTTGGTGAGACCTCATCTGAGTACTACGTGCAGTTCTGGAGACCCCATCTCCACAAGGACATAGATTGGATGGAGGCAGTCCAGTGGTGGGCAATTAAAATGGTGCAGGGTCTGCACCAGAAGCCATATGAAGAGAGACTAAAGGAGCTTTATATGTATACCCTAGAGGAAAGGAGGGAGAGGGGACATGACAGAAATGTTCAAATACCTCAAAGGAATCAACAAAGTCCAAGAGGGTAACATCTTTCAGAAAAGAGATGTGCAAGAACAAGGGACACAATTGAAGATAGAGGACAGCTCAGGCAAGCGTGAGGAAGTATTTTTCACAGAGAGGTGGTGGACTCATGGAACAGTCTTCCAGAGGACGTAGGGGGTAAAAACAGTGAAGGGATTCAAGAATGCACGGGACAGACATAAGGCAATTCCAGTGGGGGTAGTAGGCTGTTGGTTAACTAGGATCTGCAGCTTATCCAAAAGGTAGGAAATGGGCAGACTGGGTGGACCAAGCGGTCCTTATCTTCCATCAAAGTCTATGTTTCTAGGAGTCTATGTAAATGTGTACTTGTACCCCTGTACACCTTGCAAAACGCACTACTCCCAAACTTTGTAATTGTACCCTATGCCCTCCCAAAATTTGTACTTGTACCACTGCACCTCAAACATTTGTACTTCTACCCTGCACTCCTACAAAATTGTATACATGTTCCCCACACCCTCTCAGAATTTTTACTTGTACCCTGCATCTTCTCTCCCAAATTTGTACTTTCCCGGTACATTTCTAAAATTTGTAGCTTGTACCCCTGCATACCTCCCAAAATTTGTACTTGTACCCTGCACTCCTCCCAAAATTTGTACTTCTACCCGCATGCCTCCAAAAATCTGTACCTGTTCCCCAGTACCCTCCCAAAATTTGTACTTGTACCCCGCATCTCTCTCTCTCCCAAATTTGTACTTTTACCCTACACCCCTCTCAAAATTTGTACTTGTACCCTGCATACAGTACCTCCCAAAATTTGTACTTGTTCCCTGCATACAGTACCTCCCAAAATTTGTACTTGTACCTCCATGCTCCTCCCAAAATTTGTCTTGTACCCATTGCACCCCTCCCAAAATGTGTACTGTGTTTGTACCCTGCATCCCTCAAAGTTGTACTTGTACCCCTAAAATTCGTACTTTTACCCTGCACCCTCTCAAAATCTGTACTTGTTATCCCTGCACCTATCAAATTTTTAATCATACCCCTGTACCCTCCCAAAATCTGTACTGTACCTCTACACCCCTCCAAAAATTTGTACTTGTACCCCTGCATACCTCCCAAAATGTGTTTTTGTACCCTGCATACCTCCTAAAATGTGTACTTTTACCCCTGCACCCTCCCAAAATTTGTAATTCTACCCTGCACACCTCCCAAAATTTGTACTTGTACCTATGCCCCCTCCCAAAATTTGTACCTGCACCCTGCATACCTCCCAAAACTTGTACTTGTACCCCTACATTACTAGCAAAATTTGTACTTGTCATCCTTCTCAGAAATGGTAAGTGTACTGCATCTCAAACCTCCCAAATTTGTTGTACCACTGCCCTCCCCCAAATTTGTAGCATTACCCCCACACCCCTACCAAAATGTATTTATTTAGTTTTGTTAACCAGGTAAGTACACTAGACAGTCAAATGTCTATTTTCAGGTGCGACCCAGGAGATTACAGGAAGATTACAGGCAAAATTAACCTCCTTGTGCTCCCAGGTTGCTCCTGTAAAAAGCTTTCAGCTTAGTGTACGATACCTGGTTAAACAAATCTAAAAAAAAAAAAAAAAAAAAAAAAATTAGATATTACAGGATTTCAGAGAAAGGTAATACCTGTACCCCTGCAAACCTCCAAAATGTATACTTGTACCCCTGTATCCCTCCCAAAATGTGTACTTGCACCCCTGCACCGCTTCTTCCAAATCTGTGCTTGTACCCCTGCACCCTCTTCCAATTTTGTACTTGTACCCCATGCATCTCTCAAATTGTGTACTTGTACTCCTACACCCTCCCAAAATTTGTACTTGAACCCTGTACACTTCTTCCAAATTTTTACTTGTACCCCTGCACTCCTCCCTACCCCAAATTTGTACTTGTACCACTACACTGCTACCAAAATTTGTACTTGTACCTGCACTCCTCCAAAATTTGTATGTCTTCCCTGCACACTCACAGAACTTTTACTTGTGCCCTGCATCCTCTCCCAGATTTGTACTTGTACCTCTACACTGCTACCAACATTTGTAATTGCATCCCTCTCAAAATGATAGTTGTACCACTACACACCTCCAAATATTTTAAGTTGTATCCCTGCACTTTACCAATATTTATTATCCCTACTCCCTCCCTCAAATTTGCAGCTGTACTAGTCTACCCTACACCCTCCCAAAATGTGTATCTGTACCCCTGCATACCTCCATAAATGTGTACTTGTACCCATACACCCCTCCCAAAATTTGTACTTTTACCTTGTACCATACCAACATTTGTACTTGTACCCCCTGCACTCATACCAACATTTGTACTTGTGCCCCCTACACTGCTACTGAAATTTGAACTTTTACCCCTGCACCCATACCAACATTTGTACTTGTACCCCTACACCACTACCAAAATTTGTACTTGTACCCTGCACCCATACCAACATTTGTACTTGTACCCCACACCACTACCAAAATTTGTACTTGTACCCCTCACACCGCTACTAAAATTTGAACTTGCACCCTGCACCAATACCAACAATTGTGCTTTTACCTTAACATTCCTCTAAAACAATTTGTACTTGTACCCTGCACCTTCTCAAAACTGTAGTTATACCCCAGCACTCCTCCCAAAATTTGTATGTGTAACCCTACATCCCCCCAAATTTGTAGAGTCCTCCCAAAATTTGCACTTCTACCCTCTGTATCCCTCAATGTAGTTGTACTTGCACCCCTCCCAAAATTTATTCTGGCACCACATCTAAAAGTTTTATTTTCAACCCTGCCAAAATAGGTATCTCTCCCCAAACTTCCGTTTCCCTACCATCTCACACCTCTTATACTCTACAAAGGGCTGGTGTGCAGACTAGGGAGTAGTAGGTACAAGTACAGCACACATTTTTGGAGTAGTGTGGGGCAAAGAGTACTAATTTGTGGAACAGTGTAGTGGTAGGGGTGTTAATTGTGTGAGGATTGCAAGAGAAGGGATTCAGATTTTGACAAAGTTGCAAATTTTGCATGTGTGCAGGGAACTGGGTACAATGTTTTGGAAATGTGTGGATTATGAGAGTGGAAGTGTGTAAATTGTTTGCAGAGTATGGGGTAGGGGTAAAACTTTAGATGGTTCCAGCGGCAGGGGCACATATTGGGAAAGGAGTGGGTTAGGAGGTACAGATTGTGTGTGTGTGGGTGGGGGACAAATAATGGGATGGTTGCATGTTCGGGAGCTGTGCAGGGAGGTACAAGTTTCAGGAGTCATGGGATAGAGGTAACACATGGTTGGAAAATATGTATGGTATAAATTTAGGACATGTACAGCTGGGCACATACCTTGGGTGAATGTTGATGGTGTATATATGTTGTTGGGGTAGAATGGCAGTACAAATTCTGGAACAGGTGAGTGTTGAAATATTAGGATGGGTGCAAGATAGGAGTACAAATATATCAAGTATGAGAGGACAGATTTTGGAGACATGCAGAATGCTTTGAGAGGTACAGAGGAACACATTTTACAAGGGGTTGTGACAGGAGATCCTGCCACTCTTGAGGACTGACCTGTTCTGAAAAATGTTGTGACAGTTCTTCTGTTTCTTAGCCTAATCTATTCTTTACAATTTCTAGTTCATAAGGTTGGTCACCTATGAGCACCCCCTTCCCTTTCTTGACTATGCTATTGTGTCTTCTTTAATTTTCCTTTTCTCTCTCAGGTCCTCGTACAGGGGTTACTGTGGTGACCTCCAAGCGTATATAAAACAGATTATATTTTATCATTGTTGGATTTAGTAATAATAGCACTATGCCATAAAATACCTTGATGTATATACCTTACGTTTATGAAACCTGTAAATGTTGAAAATACCATGGCACTAGGTGTTTTTGATAATGGTAAAAGTACTAGGTGACTATTGTAAAAATTAAGTTGTGCTATTTATAATGCATGTAAATTGCTGTAAACTGAACAAGTCTGACATTCCGTGGCAATTTGCATATATCCCATGATGCTTTGCATTATAGAAGTATGTATAATGTTGTATTTCTTTGAAACCTGATTTGTTGCCAATGCCCTTTGGGGTAACCTTTTTCAGTGCTTCTGCACTGAGATTTTTGTCTATAGCTTGTTTTGTTTTTTTTTTTTGAGCCCCACCACCCAAGCAAACAATGTCCACATAGGGATGAAGGATCTTCACTGAAATGTTTAGATCAGAGATCAGTGAGTCAGTAGGTGCTGGCTAAATGTAGAGAAAAGATTTCCATAGTCTGTTGCTACAAACTGATATACTAAAGAAGGGATATGCCATTGCGAAGGTTATATTCTGCATTGTGAGTAAACATCAGACAGAGATTGTGTGTTGAACTTGAAGTTTGGTGTCTGGTCCATCTATTATCCCACAACTCCTTCACAGGGGTGTAGTAAGAAGTATACATTTCAGAAAGTGTGTGGGAGAAGGGTATAGGTTATAAGAATAGTGCAAGGTAGAAACTTGGGAGAGTGTGTGGGCATGTTTTGGGATAACTACAAGAGGAGCAGGACAGAAGTATACATTTTGTGTGGTTATGCACCTGGGGAGCGGTACTGGGGTAATAGTACACTTTTGTGAGTGTTGTAGTGCCTCAGAAAGGGAGATACTCTGAAAGGAATAAATAAGCAGGGTGTTGTGGTGGCTCCATTTAGGGCTGGAAAAGGAATATAGGGAACCAACATTTACATTTTAAGAGTATGAGGTTTTTGGGGGGCTTGATACAGTGCTCAAAAGTTGGTGATCAGCTTACGGAACTCATCAGATAGTTATCATTTTGTTCTGTTTGTATGAATCCATTAATAAAATCCCCATCAGAAAAACTAGTGTTAAAAACACTGACACCACTGGGAAAAGTTCAGAAAATGAAAGATTTAGACACATGCCAGTTGTAGTTCATGTATTTTCTGTAATTATTTCACCTTTGCTTTATTTCTGAGGACAGCTGCATGAAAACAAGATTGCTGGCCCTTATATATTATTTAATCTGGCTGCTTGTCTACACTTGATGTCATAATCCCTGTTTATGGCATCATAACTATCTCCACAGCAACAGACTGTGATGTCATAAACAGAACTATGATGTCAGTCAGGTGTAGACATGCAGCTAGAGCAGGTGAGGAGCAATCCTGTTTTAATACAAATGCTCTTTGTTATAAGGAACTAAGGGTGAAATTACAGGAACAAATATAAACTATGAACTGAAGTGTATCTTAATATTACATTTCTTTAAAGTTGTTCCAGCAGGGCCAGGAGCTCTTTAAATACTGATTTTTGCCATTTTATAATGTAATGTACTGTGTGTACTAATTTGACAGGACCTGGAGGAAAATTATGTCATTATTGCTTGAATGACATCAGCATTCACGCAGATTCTGCTGGCTGGTGAGAAAAAGTCTGAGGGATTTTTTGTTTTATTTATTTTATTTATTTGAGTCTAGGATTACAAAATACCTTTGCGCCAAGGCACTTTTACAAAGGTTCCGTCCATAAGTACATACAGGCATAAAGGTCATACAGGTTTCAAAGTACAGAAAAACAAGCAGTAACACAGTTGTCACAACTCGTATTTATATGGACAGTACATAAAAACACTAGGAGGATGTAGGCAACAAAGGAAAAGGGGTTGAAGGAGGAGAGCACATGGGTGGGGTGGAACTGAATATAGCAGCCTAAGGGGCTCTGTCAGGACAGAACAGGAGTAAGAGCAATTGATGGGCATAGGACTGACGAAGTGCTAGTAAGGAGGACAACAGCAGCCAGCAGAGACTGTTGGCAGCAGTGAAAGAACATTGCTTAAGCAGGGGCAGTCACAGATGCTAGTGCCTACTAGGGAGGCGGAGCTGAGCCTTGAATGCACCCAAGCGTTGGTGAGGTAGAAATGTCACTAGTGAGACTGTTCAACCAGTTAGGAGCCTTATATGCAAAGGACCTTTGGCCTTGGGATGTGCGACTGTGGGGATTTGCAGGAATTGCGGTTTAGAGCTCCTGGTGTTGCAGTTGTTGATTCTGGGTTTGAGGAGGAGCGGACTCAGGGGAGCCTTGCCCATCATTATTTTCTTTGCTGTGATGCAGGTTGGATACTTTATTTGGTTGTTTAGTTGCAGCCATCCAGTAAAACATTGATTAAGGGAAGCAAGTAAAATAGCATTTATACGTGAGTAATTGCAGTCTTGAACTTCATTTGTAACAAATGAGGCCTAGTTGTCCTCATGGTGGGTAAATAGTACATTTTTAAAGTACTGCATCAAATGCAATTTTCCTTTCACTAAACAACTGTAGTGAAGTAGGCACTTTAAGTGTGACTGCATGCAAAAAAGCATTCTCTGATAACAGCAAAGAAGCATTTAGCAAGGAAACCAGCACATAATATAATGAAGAAAAACAATGTAATGCAAGAAATATTACCATAAATTACTTTTTTTTTTTTTTTTAAGAGCCAGCTTTATAGCATGTCTGAAAGTGGGAGTTCACTCACACAAGCTCCCGATAAGCTGAAATGCTCTCCCCTCTTGCACTTTCACTAGCTGAGCGAAGTACCGACCTTAGAAGAAGTAGTAAAATCTGCACCTAAATAAATGTAGAGTGTGAAAAACTCCTTTCATATTCCCCTAAAAAGCTGAGTATATCAAAACCTGCCTTTTTCAAACCATGGCAAACATGTCTGTGACCACACTACCTATACTGCTACATGTGCACATATTCTGAGTGAGAGCTCCACCCACTATCGGTAGCTGTGTGTTTGAACAAGCCATCAAATTGATTTCTAAGACAAATGGACCAATCAGCACATTGGTGGGTGGACCCTTAGTCTGAACATGGAAGGCAGCATGGCGGTCAGTGAGGTAAAAGATAACTTTAAAGCAGTATTTTGACAATTTATACCTCCACAATAGAAAAATAGATATCATTATAACATATTAGAAAATGGGTAAAATTATTTGAGGCTTAGGACTGGCTGAGACACTTTTCTAGCTGGGCATCTAGCAGACAACAGATGCCCAGCTATTAAAAGATGCCAGTCTAGCCTGCCCCATCACCAGTATCCTAGTGCCCTCCCTGCTTAGTAATTGGCTAAAGCCACCTAATATGAATTTCAAATCGCCACTATGTTTTTGCCCTGCTTAGCGAGACAAACTGCCCACAGCTAGTCAGCCCTTGCCACAGACACATGGCACAGCTATGGCAAGCAGTTTCCACATAAAATTAAAAAACGAACCTACAGTACTTCATTTCTAAAGGGGAGAAAACGCCCATTATACTTGTCTGCAGCTCCCCCCACCTTCTGTCCGTGTCATGTTTTTCCCCACTCGCCTAGCGGACGACTTGGCAGCCATCCTACCCCCAAAAACACACAAACACCCTCAAAAAGTATCTTGTTTTATGACAGAACAACAAAGGACAGGCACAATTTAAAAAAAAAGTAAACAACAAAGAAGCAGTCAATCCGACCGGTTTCTCAGCGAGCAGTGCTGACCAAGATTCTGTCCCACCCCCATGACTCGTGTTCACTTTCCTTTTATAAATTGAAAAAAACATACAGAAGTAAAACACCATTCATCTGACCCTTCTTTTCACAGTGCAGCTCCACATCGAGCAGCGACATCCCCAATGCCAAGCCACTGTCACAGACATGGAAGCGCTACATAAGTTACCGACAACGGCACACAGCAGTTTCGTAAGCTGTTCCCTCAGTCAGTCGGTCACCCGAATACACCATGTACACAAACAAATGCCTTGTTCTTGCGTCTCCCACCTGCTGAGAATCCGGCTTGCTAACACAGAACAAAATGACACCCTAAATACTGAGGTTCTACACACGCAGTCAGTTTTCTCATCCCCTAAAGTAACAAAAAAACAAGTTTTCTTTTTAAATCAGAGTGCTACCACATTCCATGATCAGAGCCATCCGTACACTGAACCTCAGTAAACCATGTCCCTACAATGCCACGGCTCCACTTCCATTGTGGCAAAACATTTAGAGATGTTTATTTTTTGTTCTTCTGTTTTTTTTTTTAAAATAACTTCTGCTGAGATAGAAAACATGGTTACCTGCAGCTTTATTGCTCCGTTTCCCAATCAGCCATTAGTACTGCCAGCCACTAGTGTACAATGCAGAAATGAAATAAAACTCACATAAGGACCACGCGGTCTCACGAAAGAGGTACAAAGGAGGGAAAAAAAAGAAAACAACTGAGACGGAGGGGTTCATGTTTCAAGAACCAAGTAACGACATGCTGTACACAGTAGAAAGAAAGTGCAAAACAAATGGGAAATCATACACTGCCTTCTACTGGCAAGCATAAGTAAATATACCAGTAGAAGGACTACTTTACTGGCAAAACAACTTCAACAATTTTTCATAATTTGTTTCACTATTTATTAAACATTACACAAAAATGTTTACATACAGCTCATTTTCTAAGTGCAATAATACCCTCCAGGGTGGGCAGTATAGGCAATACCGGACCTTCCAGGGGCTATAAGGCCCACCACCTGCAGCGTCAGACCTCATTACACCCCTAGGTCCAGTGTTATAACCTACCCTGTTGGGTATTGCTTACGTGCAACAGTTTAAAAATATTTTAATTTGAATGTATTAAATACCAAGTTGGCTCTGATCACACATAAAGCAACTAAAAACCACCACAACATATCATTTGATAGCAAATTTATAATTTTTTCTTCACATCTCTTTTTTGCACTGCGTAGATACAGACAAATCAATATATTTTAGGACTCCCATGGTATACATTGATTATCCCATGAGGTAGCGCACATGTGCATGTTATCTGGTTTGAAATGTTGTTGTTGCCACTGTGCACTCGTGTCTGTGCCACTCATGCAAATGTGCAACAACGCACATTCCAAACCAGATAACATGCATATCTGGTGCTACCTTAAGAGATAATCCCTATTTATATATAAGCAGCTGAAAATAAGGTCAGAACTTCCTCTTACTTCTTATAAAATCATCCCTTTTTATGTTCATTCACTGCTAAACATCTATTTTCAACCAAAATGAGGAAGATAAACTTAAAATTCATCTTAGAATATTGATTCATAAATAAATTATTTTCAAAATTATTAATAAACAAAAGCTTTTACCTAGCATATAACTCCTTGTTGCTCACATGTACTGATTATGTTTCTGAAAATATATATAAATGTACATTAGATCATATAGCCACCATGTTTTACAACACAATAAAAGTAAAGATACATTACAGCTGTGCAGACATATGAAGGGCAATAATTAGGGTAACACACAATAAAGATGTAAAACAGAGCAAGTAGCAAATCTTTTGCTTGTCCTACCACAGTTAAATTGAATCCTAGCTTTCACTAGGCCTTCTGTTGTGTGTGTGGGAGTGGTGAACATTGAGACAGTAGTATTCTGCAGAACTCTGAATTCCTGTATTCTATGACAAGCAAGCATGCCATGTGTTGAATGTGGGCTAGACAGATGCCTGAAAGCTGTAAATGGACTATGTTTTATAAGTTACTTTAAGAAAACAAAATACCTATTTTTGATAAAACAAATTGCTATTTTTTCTCAGCTTACCTATTTTATAGACACAACAAGACACCTGAAGGTGTGCATTATGTTGCTCTATTTGCACTGCTAGGAGCTGAAGGCACTCCACCAGCAATGTCATGTCCTACTATGCCCTGGTCATATCACAGCAAGATTAGCATGATACACACCAGTTGTGTCTTATTGCTTGCATGAGCAGCAGTTTTACTACACTCTCACACAGCTTGTTGTTAAAGTGGCGACAATGGACTATTTTTATATAACCGGGTAGACTCACTGGGATTGGGTTCCTTTTACAGGAGCAACACCAGGCACATGGCATAGTACAGTTCTTGCAGAGCAAAAAAAATACAAATACAAGAGATGTTCATTTGGCATTAAATACACATAAAATAATCACTAGGGAGCATTTTAAATGCTCAGATAAGTTGTAAATTGCATTACCATCACCTGGTTGTAATTATGCTTACAACCAGGCAAGCTCATTGCTAATGTTAATCAAACTTGTGCTGTGTCAGTCATACAACTGCCACAGTGATTAAAAATGCTCACTAGTAATTATAAAAAACAAGACATGGTTGAGTGTGTGAAAGCCAGAATTTTACACACACCCTCAGGGTGCGATGCTTTTACAAACAAAAACAGGCTAAGTCAGCCTTGCCATATTAAACAAAGTTATAGGCTGGCACTTATTGAAAAATGAAAAATTACTTTATTACAAACCAGAGGACATCAGGGTCTAGTATCCCAATGTTTCACGCCAAAGCAAGCGCTTAATCATGGGTAACTGCAGTCCAATGGAGAAATCCATTTATACAGTGAAATTAAAAGACACAGTAAGCTAATACAGATTAAGGTGCAGTGCTAGAAACTAATTGCACAAACCACACAAATGCAAAATACACAAAATCAAAGAAAAATAAAGTGCTTAAAAATGTGAATTAAAAATGTCAACGTGTTTTTGTTGGTTTGTAGTTACCGTTAGCTCCAGCCGCACTGGGAGCAGTCCTGGTTGTGTTCAATGCTTTTATAAACTTCATGAGCTTGGCTTTCAGAGTTTATGCAGCATCCCCACCTCAGTGTGTGTAAAATCTGGTTACACCCCAACCCATGTATTATTGTCAGTATAGGACATATACACAAAACTGCTCAGCAATAATGTACAATTAGGTAAAACAAATTGGATGGGTTGATGGGCTATGTCTGCCATCATAGCCTATGAATCTGCTCTGCAATAATAAGGTAAAGCAATTACACTGCACATTTAACAGCAGAAGTTCCATGAGCTTTGATCTGAATTTGGTATAAGAGTTAATTTACCTAATTTGGACAGGAACAGAGCTCCATGCGTAGGTGACAGAAGCTATGTGTAGGGGGTGGTGGCAGCCCTCCACTTTGGCCAATGAGCATTCAAAGTGCTCTTATAATGCATGCAAGATCAGAAGGAAGCAATAATGGTCTTTTTGTAATCACTACACCCCTCACTTTTCCCCATGTTTCAGCACCCATGGCTCCATGTTCTGCTGACTCTGGTGGAAAAAGTCTCAAAACCATGAAAGACTTCATTGAGGGTGTTCTAAGCTGGTTAACAAGGGCTTTAAGTCTCAGATTGTTTATAAATGGTAAGGCTGTCAGGGGCTGAATATTATTTCCCAGATACCATGAATAGTAGAACTCCCAAACATCTGTAAGCCCTTCCCGAACAGGGGACTATTTGGTATTCATTATTTGAGTGGAATACTAGGGGAAAGAAAATTAAAATAACTCCCACCTTCCTTTTCCCAGTCCAAAATCCAGTTAAAATGCAACTCATCTCCTCTCTGTCAAAGCCAAATCCCCTCCTCCCACTCCAGCACCCACAAATTGTTCATCTTTCTTTGGAATGTGAAGAACATCCCACAATGGGTGACCAGCATAACCCACCTACCTGACGCCAGATGCCATCTTTAACACTTCCAAAGTTGTTTGTTTGTGCTAAAAGAAATATTACTAATTTCCCTCCACCTAGCAGTACCATGCTCCCCCATCATCCTCCTCCCCTGCACCTGCTCTAGTGTTGGAAGATGGCAGGCACAACCCACCTTCCCTAATGGCCAGCTGCCTTTCGATGAATGAAAGTGCTTGTGTGATTTATTTGTAATAGAAACCAGCTGATCACATGATCAGCTGGTTTTACTATTACAGATAGAAGCATGCAAGTGATTTCTTTCATTAGAAAACGAACAAACATGGAGGAGGGTGAGTTTGTGGTAACCTCAAAAGTTAGAACTGTGTGCTGGGGGGAGTGAGGTAAGAAGCAGGTGCTGCTAGGGTGAAGAGATATATATGAAATATAGAATTTGATGGCAGATAAGGACCGCTTGGCCCACCCAGTCTGCCCATTTCCCTACCTAATGGATAAGCTGCAGATCCTAGTTAACCAACAGCTTACTTCTTCCACTCCACCCCCTAGAATTGCCTTTATGACTGTCCCATGCATTCTTGAATTCCACCACTATTTTTGACTCCACAACCTCCTCAGGAAGGCTGTTCCATGCATCCACAAGTAATATTTATTTTAGTGCAAACACTTTGGGAGTGCTAAAGATGGTGGCCAGCCATGGAGGGATGGGTGGTGCCAGTCGCTCCATGTGGGATTTTCTTTACATTCCCAAAAATATAAACAATCAGTGGGTGCTGGTGGGGAGCATGGGATTGGGCCACTTACACAGGGTGGGGGATGGGGGAGTTGGATTGTGTACTGGGTTTGAGCTGGAGAGAAGGCTGAGGCACTGTTCATGTTTTCATTTTTTGTAACTGCCACAGATGCTGCATACCCGAATACCAAATATTTGGCTGCCAAATACCTAGAATTCAGAAAAAGTATTCACACAGCCTAATACATGGATTAAGATGGGATTTAAAGTAACTAGGTGAGTTATGCTGCAACATCTTATGCCAATTAGCCCATGCTATAAGTGTATTTAGCATTTAGTGGAGCTGTTCAGCCTGGAAACAGGAAGCAGTAGTGGGTTTGTTGGTCTGTCATTAATAAGAATCATTTCTACCACTACATAACACAAGTTCACTACTCTATTGCATATACATCTGGGTTTGCCTATGTATAAAATCTGTTAGGTACATAGGTTTGTACACAGGTCATTTGGGCCATTTAAAAGTGCAATAAATCATTTCAGAGTGGGGTTTAAAGGATCTAAGATGCACTTTCCAGGGTGAAAGGACACTCAGTCATTAACTTTGTGCCTCACACCCCTGGGGTGTGCATCTTAAATCCTTCAACCACACTTCGGCATGGTCAGTTACTTACTTAACACTTATACACATGCATCTTGGCAGCTTGACCAGAGACCAGGGGTGCAGCTCAGAGTGGCTAGCCCAAAACAGATACAGTACAAAACAGACAAGGTGCACTCCAAAACCAGATAGAGCTCAGATAAAATTTAAAGCAAAATAAACATTTGAATACTAAAGTAAATAATACATACTGATCTAATGGCCAGCCACCTACAAGAAGTCAGTGCCCCAGTGTTTTGCCAGTCAAGGTTTGGTCATGGGGTATTTGGAGTGCAACTAGTCTGTTTTCACAGCTACGTATTTATCAGTACCCAAGACTAGGTAATCTAAGGTGTTCAGGGACTTCAGAATGGTGCCAGGTGAAACTGTAATTCTGTTCTAGAAAATTTCCATGGCCAAATAAACAAAACTCGGCAAATTTCACAGAACAGAATAACTTATTAAAAAGGCAACCTTACTGGGAGCAGAGCCAGCCAGCAATCATGGAGGAAGCTTAATTTCAGCAGTGAGATAGAGGATAAGCTAATTTCAGTCCATCCGACAATAGTGCGACCTTCTGGAGGGCATCATGACCATCACTAAAATCTGCTTTTGTTAGCCACTGTTTGACACTTGTCTTGTAGAGATCTGGCAGGCTATGCAGAGGGCAGCTGCTTTTAACAATCACCTGGCATCACCATGTTGCAGCTGAGTAAACAGACCGAAGCCCTGCAGTGACAATTGGTCAATTTCATGGATCCATGACTGAACTGAGAAGATGACAGAGAAAGAACAGATGGCGAGCGGCACTGCAAAACACCTCTTTTGCATACCGAGTTGGAGAACATTACTAATATGCTAACCTGACTCTCTACAGACACTGATGAATTAAAGGCCACTACCAGCAAGACCAAAGCAGATTTACAATTGTTAGCTGGACGGAAACAGACGCTGAAATGGCAGTCAGAGCCCACAAGGTGACTCATCACAGACTTTGGGGCCAGTTCAGAGAACACCACGATCAATTTGCAATACCTTCTGGCCAAAGTTGATGACATGGAAAATAGAACCCGAAGAAACAATATAAGGATGATGGGACACCATGGGCCTTATCCAGTCTTTTTCCCTAAAGTACTGCAGCTCAACAACGGGTGCCACCAGAGACCGAAAGCACCCCACCTAGACAAGGAGATTGGCCCAGACCTATTTTGTGCAAATTTCTGTGGTACTTTGTGAAGGAGCAATATTTATGCCTGGCACGGGATAAGGAGCACTTAAACTGGGAAGGTCACCCTGTTCAGCTTTACCAGGACTATTCTTATGAATTATACAAGAGAAGATGGGCCTATGCTGAGGTAAAATGACAGTTCTCAAAACAGAATATTCCACTTCCCTCAGATACCCTGCCATGCTGAGAATTTCTTGTAATGGGGACTATATCACATTTAATTCTTCAATGGAAGCTGAACATTTCTTACGAGACACTCCTGATAGCAGCCGTGGGTCATATCATGCATTCCAATCACCATGAGGTGCTAACCAGCAAGCTATGGAGGTCACTAGTACCAGTGATGAAAAGGGTATACCATGGGAGAATGAAATACAGGCTGGGGCAAGGGTGCCCTGACAAGTGCCTAGATGAATGCAAAGAGAAGACATAAAATCAACAAACTGGATGCCCTTCCTCCATCAAGACACAATCCAAGAACAGGCAGAGACAACAGCACCTGTCCAGTGTGAGCAGCATCTCTCCTGGGGACACCGTGGTCAAAACTTCAAACAGGTATGCAGCCCTTGGAGACCTTTGCACCCACGGCACTGATGCTGTCAAACCCTGAGATAAGTTACCCTCAGGAAGCCACCTTTACTGCAGACTCAGTTATGGACTGGGTCCCATTATGTCAAGAATGGTCGATCGTGTTCCAGAGACCACCGAAGGGGTCATGCAGTCTGAGACTGAGCAGCAGCTGTACTGAACAAAGCCATAGTTTTCAAGTTGTGATGCTACTGGGCACCATGGTTCCCTTGACTGGGCATATTATTGTACCTTTCACAACTCAGAGGGTATGATTTGGTGATAGATTGAATGAACTATGGACAGCAATGACACTGCTCTTTCCCTTCTAGCCGATAATGACAATGCTTAGTATCTATTGCCATGTGCAGCTGACTACTCTATATGGGTTCATCAGATCTGAATACGAGATTCCCTCAGTCAATGCAGTTTGAGAAAAAGACACTTTTTGACAGTTAGGCATAAGGTTTGATCCAGAAGGCCTTGGGGACAGGAGGGTAGTGCAACCTTTTCCTCCCCAAGCACACCTGGTAACTTACTTGTGCTCTTGTATCAATTGATGGCACTCACGGCTGTGGATATATCACATAACGCAAATAACTTTCATCTACTACATGAAGCTACAAACAGAATGATTCCAAAGCACAACTGTGATGTACTAATGGGCTCCCCTGTTTATCCCTGCTTACAGTCTGAGCTGGCTCCTTCACATCCTTCCACGGTCATGACTCAGTCTGTGGTAAACCAAAAATATCTTTGCCGTGAGAGTATCGGAAGCAGCAGGCTGGATGAAGTTTCTGAAAGGCAACAGAGGTCAGCTATTTTGTTGTTTGCAGTCTAGTTTTTGGATACAGCCCCCATGTTGATTGTCAGCTACCTTCAATTGGTTCGATCTGTTAGGTTTGTAAAGATGTATTGTCCCCTTCACATGCTGTCGGTTAGCCACTTTTCCCAGAAGGATAGGGAGAGGGTTATCACACATTTATTCCAGCCCAACCTCTACCAAAACCAGGAACACTCCTCAGTTCGCTGTGAGGTGCTAACTTCCCCTCCTATCTCCCTCCCCCTTTCTCCTAGGAATCTCACACATAGTGCACAAGACAAATAATGTGGAGGAACTATGACAATTACTCCCTCATGGGATTTTCACAATGACACTCCTGTACTCTGGCATCCTTGAGCAGGGCTGCTGTTTCCCCTCCCTCTGCAGTGGGTCCATCTCTGCTCGAGCCCGTAATGTGCGTGTGCACCCATGGAGAGAGAGATAACTTACTGAGTAATGAGGTGCGCAGTGATGAAGGAGGTCGTGAAGTGGTGAAAGAGCAGATTATGTTTTTCCCTGATACACTATGACTCCTCTAATTCCACCTCTTAACTGGCTCTCATACCTTCTCCTGGCATCAGGGTCATCAGGAGGCTGAGTGAATAATGAAGCAGACCGAACAGAAGCAAGCGGGGGAAGGGCTCCACGGAGGTACAAGGCGTGGGTCCCTTAAAAGCAGTATGCAAACAGCTCCTTCAGTAAACGAATGGCACAGGAACCCTGTATATAGGGAAACACCAACTGATGAGATGGGGTCAGATTCAGATACAGTGGGAAAAGACAGAGAATTTCAGAGTGCAGGATGAAATACAGGCAACTGCACTCTCTCCTCTATCCCCCAAACATACCCTTCCCCAAGACACTTTGTGGCCTGCTACCACCACTAAGAATCTGAATAACAGGCTCTCCAGATGTACTTATCTAACACTGGCTCCTTCTAGTTTATGCCACGACACCTGACCACTTCTCCTTAAGTCCCTTTTGCTTACAGGATAGCAAGAAGGAGCAAGGGTGGAAATCATAAAAGTTTACTTTGTTTTCCTCCGGAAGGCTTTCCTGACCTTGGGCAGCTGGGTATGATAGCTACCTGGTCACGGTTGAATTTCTCTCCTGGACAATGTCACAGGTTATTGTATTACATTACAAGATGAATGGGAAAGGTTCTGTACCTCTTAATTATACTGAAAATGTGTTACAGTCTTGTAAGCAGCTAACACAAGCAATTAATGAGCATCTGCTCAATGGTGTTATCCAAGAATTCAATAAATAAAATAAATAAAGCAGGGTCTCCCAGCAGCAAGTTGCATTTGTTTCAAATGTTCTGGAGGTTTGTTTTGAGTTTCCCTCTGCTCACGTGGTTTATCTGGATGGTAATGTTGGTTAAATATAAAAGAGCAAACAAGATATCTCGAGACAAAAATACATGGTTTTGCACTGCAAAAGGGCTATCAACTGGTATACTTTGGGCAATGCATACACAAAGGAATAGGCCTACCTGGACTTCAGTAAGGCTTTGACACAGTGCCACAGAGAGGCTGTTAAAAGCTGGGGTACATGGGAGTGGGTGGGGCGGTGGTGCAGTGAGTGGGGAACTGGATGGATAGCAGGACACAGAGGGTGGTGGTAAATGGCTGTCACTCTGCAGAGGAAAAGGTGACCAGTGGGATGCCACAGAGATCAGTGCTGGGTCCGGTCCTCTTCAACATCTTTATCAGTGACATTACGGAAGACCTAGAAGGAAGAATATGCCTGTTCGCTGATGACACAAAGATCTGCAACAGGTTGGAAGTGCCAGAGGGTGTGGATAGAATAAGGAGAGATCTGCAGAAGCTTGAGGATTGATCAAGGAAGTGGCTGAGATTTAACACAAACAAAATACAAAATAATGCACAACAGGCACAAAACCCAGGAATAGCATATCAGCTGGGATGATACAGAATGCTCCAAGCAGGAAAAGGACATAAGGGTTATCACCTCTGATGAACTCAAGGTAGGGAGTCAGTGGGAAAAGCAAACAGGATGCTAGGATGCATATGCAGGGGTATCACCAGCAGGAAAAGGGAGGTCATGATTCCACTATACAAGACATCAGTGATGCCACACCTCGAGTACAGTGTCCAGTTCTGGAGACCTTATCTTTGTAAAGCGATAGATAGATAATTTTATTTATGTAGCGCCCCTCTCCAGAGACTCGAGCACTTCACAATACAATTTAATAACACAATAGCAAGTTAACAATACATGAATCCAATACAGGATAAGCAACAAAATACAAAGAAAATCAATTATCATATAACATAGTAATTAAAAACCACTGAATGCCTGGTGAAACAGCAAGGTTTTTAATACATTTTAAAGATTCTGCCGAGGGTGCCTCCTGAAGTTGCTGAGGAAGAGAGTTCCAAAGGGTGGGTGAGGCTACTGAAAAGGCTTAATCACCAGGTTGCAACCTCACCCTAGGAACACTAAGAAGGCAACCCTCGGTGGAGCGGAGGAGTCCTGAATGGGCGGTGAGCATGAGGAGATCTTGCAGGTAGACTGGTCCCCAACTGTGTGGGCCTTATAGGTCAGTAAACTGACCTTGAAGATAATCTTCCATCTGACTGGCAGCCAGTACAGTTCATGGAGGATTGGCATTATATGATCAAACCTTCCGTGCGCCGACAATGGTCGAGCTGCCACATTCTGCACTAGCTGCAGCCATCAGAGGATACCTCCAGAAAGCCCCAGGTAGAGGTCACTGCAGTAGTCCAGTCTAGACGTGACAAAAGCATGTACCACTGAGGTCACATCCTCAGGTTGTAGAAGGTGTTGGATCCGGGCAATATTCCTCAGATAATAAAATCCACTCTAACGACAGCCAGACAGGGTGAAGGCAGTTCAGAGGAGGACAACCAAGATAGTGCAAGGATCACATTACCAAACCTACGAGAACAGGCTGAAAGACTTAAATATGTACTCCTGGAAGAGAGGAGGGAGAGGAGGATATGATTGAGACATACAAATACCTCACAGGGAAGAACAAGGTACAGGGAAACACAATGTTGCATAGAAAATATGCTCAGGACTATGGGACATGGGATGAACTGGAGGGAGAGGTTCAGGAGAACATTAGGAGTACCTCTTCACAGAGAGGTGGTAGACAAATGGAATGCTCTGCCAGAAGCGGTTGTGGGGGCAGGAATAATTACAGGATTTAAAAATGCATGGGATAGGCATCAGGGATCCTGGTAGTCAGGGAAGGGACAACCTAGTCCTGGGGAAACTTGAAACACAGTTACGTGTGCAAATGGGCAGACTAGGTGGGCCTTAGGCCCTTATCTGCCATCAACATCTATGTATCTATATAATATCATCATTGCAGTAACACAGCATTCCAAAAAGGGGTCTCAGCCTGGGAAGAACAGACGAGGGTGCATTCTATAATTCTTACAGTAGATCATGGATAGTAAAAATATAGTGATAGCCACCTCATGAAATGTGAGGGCATGATTGACAGATAAAAGAAAGAAAGTTCTTTCCAGGCTGAAACAGCTGAGAACACATTTGCTTTCCTGGAGAAACCACGCTTAAAGATCATGTGCAGCGGCTATTACATATTTTTAAAAAGCTTGAAAAGCTGAAATTCAAGTCCTGTGTCATGATTAGTGTTTCCTGAAAATTTCATGCTGTTTGGTTTTGTGGTTTCTTTTAATCAGCATTTGTTAACTTGCTCAACAGTGGCTGAAAACAGTGGAGTTATTTCTGTCCTCTCAGCCAAACTTAAGAGTGCAATGACATCATTTTGGAGTAGCTTGCTGTTTCAAATTCCCAATCAGAGCAGTAGTTTGTAGAGCTAATGGTTTGATGAGCTCTCAAAATTCCTTACAAACCCACAGTCTGATTTGTGTTTAGATAGATCAGCTTAAAATATATCATCTTCTCATAAAAGCTGATCATTTCAGTTTCAATGCTGACTTGAAGAAGTGGAACTTTTCTCTGTGAGAAATCAGCTTGTCTGTCACAGCTCTTAGTTCTTTCTAATCAAAACTCTGATTTTTTCTAACTATATAACACTGGACTATTAAATGACTATAAAATAAATCTAAATTTTGTTTATTCACAGAAACAGTTTGTCTGATGTAGCCTTCATAATTCATAATTCATGAATGTGAAAATGTTTTTCATGTCAGATTGACAAACAGTACATGTGCTTGAAATACTATAGCACAGTGTGACAGGCAGCCGTCTAAACTCACAAATTTCAGTTCTTTGGTGGTTTCTGTGTCAAAATACATCATTTATGTGTATAACTAGAAATACTATGTGGCATCCCGATGCACCATGTTTCTGCCCACTGTTGAGGCAGCTGCAGTCTACTGCCACCCGTCCCTGCCCACAAGCCCCCTGCCTTCTGCTTCACATTGAGGCTGCTGCACCTTGCTGCCACTGTCTTCTCCCACACAGTCGGGATTGTGCACCCTGCTGCCTCCATCCCTTGCCTAAAGAATCAGGGCTGCTGCACCTGCCACCCTGCACAAACAGTTGGGGTTGCCTCACCCTGCTACCCTCTTTCCACCACCCTCACAGGTAGGGAAGCTGCACCTGTTGTTCCCTGTTCCTGTCTCCACAGACAGGGCTGCTGTACTGTGCAAAGCTCTAGAGTTCAGGTTTCCTATCTCCACAGTTGGGGCTGCTGTACCATGCTGCCCTAGCCACCAGAGGTGGGGCTTTACTACACTGTGCTACCCACTTCCATTGCCCCAAAGAGGCAGGGCTGCTGCACCAACTGTGCCAACTCACAGTCAGGGCTGCTGTACCCTGATGCCCGTGTTCTGCACCACAGTCAAGACCTTTGCATCATAATGTCCTCTATCCCCTGTCACCAGAGAAGGTCTGCTGCACCCTGCTCCTTTCTACACAGTAGGGGCTGCTGCCTACTGTGCTCTAGATCCCTTGTCTCTTCAGTTTGGGCTGCTGCACCATGCCCAGTGGCCACAAGATTCAGGGCATTTGCTGCACCTTGTTGCATGCCTCCACAATTGAGGCAGTTGCACCCTGCTGTCCCCTGCCACCAGAGTCAGATCCTTTGCTACACCCTGCTGCCCACATCCCTTGTTCCAAACAGGCATGGCTGCTGCACCTATCCCACGTTTGTGCTGCTGTATCCTGATGCCACCTATCTCCTGCCCGAACATTCAGGGCTGCTGCAACCTGCTGCCCTCTGTCCCCAAACCCACAGCAAAGGCCATGGCTCCTGTTGCCCCTGTTCCTATCTCCACAGTCAGGGCTGATGTGCTGTGCTACACTCTAGAGTCTCATGCCACCTGCATCCAAAGTTGAGGGCTGCTGAACCCTGCACAATGTGCACCCTGTGCTATTGTCAGGGCTGCTGTACCTAATGCCCACCTGTGTCCAGCCCCACAGTCAAGGCTTCGGCACCATGGTGTCCTTTGTCCCCTGCTACCATTGTGCCCTGCTGTACCACAGGAGCCTCTTGCCTCCACAGGCAGGGGACAGGGTGCAGCAAATGCCCTTACTATTGTGCTGCACCCTGCTACCCTCTCTCACCCTCACAGTCAGGTACACTGCACATTGCCCCTGTTCTTGTCTCAGCAGGGTGTAGCAAAGGATCCGACTCTGGTGGCAAGGAGGCAGCAGGTGCAACTGCCTCAACTGTGGAGGCATGCAACAGGGTTCAGCAAATGCCCTGAATCTTGAGGCAAGTGGCAGCATGGTGCAGCAGCCCTAACTGCAGAGGCATGGTGCTCGGGCACAGCAGGCCACATCAACCCCAACTATGTAGAAAGGAGGGGTGCAGCAGCCCTGTCTGTGGTGACAGGGATAGAAGACAGCATGGTGCAGAAGCCTCAACTGTGGAGCAGGACACATAGGGGCAATAGGGTACATCAGGCTCTGACTGTGGGATGGGGTACACATAGTGCAGCAGTCCTGAACATTTGGTGCAATGGAAGTGGGTAGTGACTGCAGCAAATGCCCCACCTCTAGTGGCTAGAGCAGCATGGTGCAGCAGCCCCAGCTGTGGAGGCAGTGAACCTGGCACTCAGGGATTGGCACAGCACAGCAGCCCTGACTGTGGAGAGAGGAACAGGGGGCAACAGATACAGCATTACTAACTGTGAGGGTGGGAGAGAGGGCAACAGGATGCAGCAACCCTAACTGTTTGGGCAGGAGGGGCAGGGTGCAGAAGTCCTGATTCTTTAGGCAGGGGATGGAGGCAGCAGGGTGCATAATCCCTGACTGTGTGGGAAGACAGTGGGCAGCAGGTGCAGCAACCTTGAATGTGGAAGAAAGCAGGGGCTTGCAGGGTAGGGGACTGGTGGCAGTAGACTGCAGCTGCCTCAACTGTGGGGCAGAGACATGTTGCATCAGAATGCCATCTAGTGTTTCTAGTTATACACATACATGATGCATTTTCACACAGAACCCACCAAAGAACTGACATTTCTGAGTTCTGACAGTACATGTGCTTGAAATATTGTATTAGGTGTGACAAGCACCTGTTTGTCAATCTGACATCGAACATACAACATTTGCCAGCAGATAAAGGACTAAAGGTCTATCAAGTCTGCTCGAATGTGCAGCTAGCACCCTTATTCTGCAGCTGCCCTCTCTTCCACCGTCCCCTCCGTTGACCCTCCCATCCCCTTTTGAAGCAGTCCACTGTTCTACTGGATACCACTTCTGCAGGTAAGCATTCGCCCAGCCACCACCCTCTCTGTAAAGGTGTCTCCTCATCTCCCTCCTGAACTTTCCTCCCTCAGTCTCATATCATGGCCCCTGGTGTCCCTCCCTCCCTTACTTTGAACAGCCCTCTGTACCCTTATTGTTTATTCCTTTCATGTACTTAAAGGTTTCTATCATGTCCCCCGCCCTCTCTCCTCTCCTCCAGTGAGTACATGTTCGCCCCTCAGCCTCCTCTCGTATGATAAGTCCCTAGCCCTTGATCATCTTTGTCACTCTGCTGCACCCCTCCAGTAACTTAGTGTCCCTCTTCAGATACGGGTGCCAGTACTGCATGCAGTACTCTAGAGTCGGTCTAACTAATGACCTATACAGTGGCAGAAACACCACCTCCCTCCTCAAGGATATACCCTTGCAATGCAACCCAGCATTTTGTTGGCCTTTGCAGCTGCATTCTACATTGTGCCAAGTTGTTCATTGACCCTGTAATAAGCACTCCCAGATCCTTCTCCTCCTCTGTTTGGGCTAGCTGCACTCCCACCAACAGGTAACTCCTCCTTGGGTTCTTCATCCCAAAATACAGCACCTTGCAGTTTTGGCATTAAACCCCAGTTGCCAGGTGTCTGACCAGGTTTCAAGCTTTGCCAGATCATCCTGCAACCCCTGCCATCCCCTAGGTCTTCCACCACTGCTCCTACCTTGGTATCATCAGCAAACAGACTGATCTTGCTCTTGATGTCCAATGATATGTCTGCAATGAATATTCCAAACAACACTGGTCCCAACACTGGGCCCTGTGGAACACCGCTCGTCACTACCCTTGGGTGTGAGCTCCCCCACCCACCACCACCTCCCTCTTGCCTCTCTGAGCCAGTTCCCTACCCATCTCACCAGCTCTGCACCCACCTCTGTGCCTTCTAACTACTTCCCAGCCTTCCATGTGGCACTGAGTCAAATGCCTTACTGAAGTCCAGATACAGGACATCCACTGCATGGCTCCTGTCCAATTGCCTAGTTACCCAGTCATAGAACTCCACCAGGTTGGTTTGGAAGGATCTGCCACATATGAAGCCATGCTGTCTGCTGTCCTGTAGTCCTTTGCCCTCTAGGAGAGCCACCAGCCTCTCCTTCAGGATAGTCTCCATTAGCTTATACACGACGGACGTGAGGCTCACCAGTCTGTAGTTCCCGGTTCATCTTGGGCCACTCTTGTGGAGGGACACCACATGAGCCATCCTCCAGTCCTGAGGTACACACCCGAGTGTACTGAGGCATTAAATAGGTCTGTCAAAGGTACTGCAAGGACCTCTGCCAGCTCCTTCAGTACCCTGGTGTGGATGCCATCTGGGCCTGGCGCCTTGTTCACCCTCAGTGCCTTCAAACCCTCCCGAACTCTGCCCTCCATGATTTCCCCATCTGTCACCCTCCCCGTTTCTGCCATTCCTCCCACTTGGGTGTCAAACCCCTCTTCTCCTTAGTGAATACCAAGCAGAACTAATCGTTTAGTGCTTCTGCCTTATCGCACCTGCTTCCACCCAACCCCCTCCTTCCTAATCCTGACTATGTGGTCCTTACAGCTCCTTTTCTCCCTGATGTACCTAAATAAGTCCATCTCCCCCTTCCCTAATGCTTTGTGCCAGCCTGAACTCTGTAGATGCCTTGGCTCCTCTTACTGCCCTTGTCACCTCCCTTGATTCCGTCAAGTACTCCTCCCTGTCCTCCCCATCCCTGTTTTCTTGTACTTGCTAAAGGCAGCTCTTTTCCTCCTTACCTTTTCCATGACCTCCTTGCTCAACCAGCTCGGTTTCTTAGCCCTAACCTTCTTGCTCTGGGCCTTGCAGCAGGTTTTGGTTGCCTCCACTATCTCCAGCTTTGATGAGCTCCCACCTCTGGTTAGTTTCCATACTAGACTGAATTCTGAACAGGTACCCTTTACCACTTCCCCATCCTCCCAAAGTCAGCCCTCCTGAAGTCCAGCACTCTTGTGCCAGATTCCACTCCTTCTTTGCCCATATCAATGTGAGCCATACTGAGTGGTGGACACTCCCTGACAGCAGTTCCTCCCACCGTAAGTTCTCTCACAAAGTCCCATTTTCAGCACAAGGTCCATGGTATTCCTAATCTGGTTGATTCACTGACCATTTGCAGCAGGAAGCAGTCCTGGAAGGCATCCAGCAGTACCTGCTCCCTTCTGTTTCTGGTTGTTGGGGTACCCCAGTCCCTCCCGGCATATTGAAGTACCCCACAATCACCACACTACCCTTCTCACAGGTCCTCCTGATCTGTCCCGCTAGTTCCTGTCTAACTCCTCCATCTGAGATGGCGACCTGTACACCACTCCCATTCTGAGAATCCTATTCTTGGAATCCTGGATTGCATCCAAAGTGACTCCGTACTACCCTCCTCCCCTTCCTCCCTTACACACTTCAGTCCTTCCTTCACATATAGTGCCACCACCCCCCCCTTTCCCAATCACCCTGTCCCTCACAAATAACCTGTACCCTGGTACAGACAGGTCCCAGTCATTGTATTGGGTGGCCCATGTTTCTGTGATGGCTGCAATGTCCACCTCTTCCTCTGCCATGAAAACCTGTAACTCTGCAGTTTTCCTCCCAAGGCTCCTAGCATTAAGGGTAACCACCTCCCCCATCCTGCCCTCCTTTACCAGCATCATCAATAGTGAATATGAACATGAAAATAAATGTTCTTACATTATTGTATTTATGAAGGCTCAACAAAGAACAACTGTTTCTGTGAATGAACAACATTTAGATTTATTTAATATTCATTAAACAGCTCTGCATTATATAGTTAGAAAAAATTGAGGTTTGATTACAAATAATAAGAGCTGTGATACAGACAATTTCTCACAGAAAAAGATTTCCGCTTCTTCAATTCAGCATTGAAAATTAAATGATCAGCTTTTTAAAGGAAGAGAATGATATATGTTAAGCAGATCAAAACACAGACCAGAGATTGGGTTAGTAAGAAACCTGGAGAGCTCAGCAAACCATAAACTGTACAGAGTGCTGCTCTGATTGAGCGTCTGAAACAACAAGCTACTCCAAAATGATGTCATCACACCTAAGCTTGACAGAGGACAGAAATAACTCCACTGTTTCCAGCCACTGTACACGAGTTAACAAATGCAGATTTAAAAGAAAACCACAAAACCCAACAGCATATAATTTTCAGGAAACAATAATCATGACACAAGGACTTGAATATCAGCTTTTAAGCTTCTATAAAAATATGTAAAACCGTTGCACATGAGCTTTAAGGGCTGCAAAGCCCAAAACTAAGAAGGAATGGGTAGGGCTGCAAGCCCATAGTACCACCAGTAAGGCTAAAGCTGGGGTCTTTATATTGTTTCATAAAAGCTTGAAGTGGAAGCAGATTGAACAGAAACAAGATGGGGAAGGGAGATGGGTAATCATGGTTAAAGTGACCACCCCATTAGCTGAGGTTCAATGCAGGAAATGCAGTACTGCACCTGGGGCCAGAACCCGGGCCAAGTGTACACCCTGGGGAGAGAATGCTACAAGTCTCGATGGCTGAGAGGGACCTGGGGTGGTGGTGGATGTCAAGATGAACAACTCGGGAGACTTGTAGGAGGGCAGCAGCCAAGGCCAACAGGATGCTGGGATGCATCACTAGGGATCACCTCCAAAGGAGGAGTGATACTCCCTCTGTATAACTGCTTGGTGGCGACACCTCGAGTACTGCGTGCAGTTTTGGAGGCCACACTTAAAGAGGGACATTAAACTCCTGGAGAGGGTCCAGATGAGGGCAACCAAAATGACTTGGGGACAGGACCTATGGGGAGAGGCTCGAAGAGCTAAATATGTAAACATTGGAAGAGAGAAGGGATCAGGGGACATGATAGAGGTCTTCAGGTACATGAAGGGGTAAATAGGGAGGAACAGTCAGGGTGCTTTGAAGGAAGGAGGAGGGGCAACTAGAGGGCATGGGTGGAAGCTGGAGGGAAAAATTCAGGGAGAAAGGAGGAGGTGCTTCTTCACTGAGGAGGGTGGTGGAGCCATGGAATCGCTGCCCAGGGAGTGGTGGAGGCAGAGATGGTGGAGGGGTTCAAGAGGGGTGGGACAGGTACAGGGAAGGGTTCTGGAAGCAAAATCCAGTGCAGCAGAATATCCGGAACTGGAAAGGAGAAGCCAGAGAAGGTGAGGGGCAGCAAGGTCAGCTCCCAGGGTGGGGCTGACCAAGCGAGCAGACACGAAAGACCGTTAGGCCTATTCTGCTGGCATTTTAGTATGTTAGTATTAGGGCTGATTATTTTAGTCAACATTTATACCCCAAATGAGGATGCCCTGGGTTTCTTCAATACCATCTCTCAAGTACTTATGGACTTGGCCTTTGATAACTCTGAAATCCTTATGGGAGATTTTAGTAAATCATTGGATCATTATTAGATAGATCTATTTCTAAATCCGAGCCACGCGTGAAAGCCCTGCACCGTTGAAAGATTTACTGCAACTGTACCAGCTAGCTGATGCATGGAGAATGTTACACCCAGCTGATGCATGTGATACTTTTTCTTCGAGCTTGTGCAATGTCAGGCAGACTTGACTATTGGTTCACTGCCCCAAGACTTACATCTACAGTAATAGATGCAAGAATTGCACCTTTGTACATTTCGGATAATGCCCCAGTAACACTTTCCATGGTAGTGGACTCTCCTCCCAGAGATCCACCTCTTGGACAGTGTGATCCACACCTATTACAAGATGAAAACTTCACAAAGTGGGTAATAAAGGAAGTAAGTAACTTCTTCCTTGACAACCCCAAGGGCTCTGCAGCTCCATCCATGGTATGGGATGCCTTTAAAGCCACCCTTCAGGGCAAAATAATTAGTTTTGCATCCCACCAACATAAGAAGAAGGAGAAAAGGTAACCAACTTAGAGGAGCAGTTATGTACGACAGAGGATTGGCACAAAAAAAAAAAAAAACATCTGAGCAATAGCAATTTGTTAATCAAACTAGCATCTCTAAGAATACATCTCAACTGCCTAGCCACCAGAAAGGCTGAGCTGCAAATTCAAAGAACACAGCATAAATATTGGGCATATGGGAAAAAGCTGGCAAACTGCTACCCTACCGACTTAATAAAACAACAAAGCGCAGACGCTATATCCTCAATTGAAAAACCACAAAAGCCAGCTATGCTCTACCCCAGAGACTATCAACCAGGCCATAACAGAATTTTATCAAAAGATATACAGCTGTCTGGTACAATGGAAAGAAGGAACATGCTCAGCCTTTCTGGAGGACCTAAATCTCCTAGTGTCACTGCCACCCAGAAAGAAACCTTAGACGCCCCTTCACTTCAGAGGAACTGAGCTCGGCTATTAAAACAAGACCCTGCATAAATCCAGGAGGTGACGGCTTCCCAATGGATTTTTATCAGCTGGTCACAGGAAAGGTAATGGAAACTACCAGATACCCTAAAGAGGCATGTTACCAAAAGAAGGGAAGGACCTCTCCCCTCCTAGCAAGCTACAGGCCTATCTCTCTTATAAATGCTGAAGCCAAAATGTATTTATTTATTGAAAGTTTCATCAGGAAGGCACACTGAGCAAGTTAAATTGCTCAGTCACCTGGTGCATCCTGGGGAGAAGGTAGTGGGAATATTAAAACAAAACAATTTCCTAATACAAGAGGCTTCAGTACATAGTAGGAGTTGCAAACAAATTACAGATTACAGGTATCCTCTATTCTTTTTACAGTGTGACATAGTTGGTAAGCAGTCAGCAGTACATACTTATATACATACTTATTTTATTTATTTAAAATTGGTGACGGGAAAGGCACGCTGAGCCGAGGCTCGTTCTAGGTGCAACCTATATATGACATATATACATATGTATGAAGTGCGTTATAAACAAAAGTGCAATTTGCATGTATACGTTCAAACAATTTAATACAATTTTGAGCAATTACTGGGTGACAGGAGAGAGGAGGGGATGAGAAAAACAGTTACTTTCATGTGATAAGTAGAGAAAGCCAGAACCTCCTGTCATGATTGTGTGGTTGTAACTAGAGCAAGTACAATTTGATGAGAAGAAATTATGTAGTGCCAAGGAGAGGAGTAAGGGAAGAAGAGTGTCTGATTTGATGGAGTAAGGCATTCCAAAGTTTAGGGAAGCTGTGTGTGAAAGCAGCCTGATTAATGGAGGTAGAATGATGAGGGAGTGCCAACATACGGGAGTCGTGTGATCTAAGGGAGTGGGGGACAGATAGAGAGGTAGTGAGGGAGAGATCAAGCCAGAATTTAGAGGTGAATTTTGCAATAGAGCATGGCGTGGGTCACTAAGTGAGGGAAGGCAACAGTGTGATAAAGGTCACAGTGGTGAGTGGAGGGGTGAGGTCCAGGCAGCGAAGCGGCAAAGGAGTTGAAGAGGAGTCCATAGTTCTGGCATCAAGGCTGGAGTTAATCCACCAACAGTCCACCTGCACAAGTGGGATTTGTTAAAGGCAGGCCTAGTGCAGATCATGTAAGACCTCTGGTTACTTTGATGCAGACCGCTGCAGCTCTTCCCACCTGCTGCTGCCATAGCGGTTGACTTTGAGAAGCATTTGACCCTGTAAGTGGGATTACCTGCATGCGGTCTTCTGTCACTGTAACCCGACCCACAATTTTGCACTTGGATAAGGACACTCAACAATAGCCCCTGAGCAGGGTGATCACTAACAATACTCTCTTGGATCCCTTTATATTATTTAGGGGCATGGTGAGGTGCCCGCTTCCCCTCTACCTTTTGTATTGGCCATTGAACCTCTAGCAGCCACAGTAAGAGTACAGCCCCAAACCAAAGGGCTTCAGATAGGTAACACTTCTTATCATGCAAAGTTGTATGTGGATGACTATCTAATTTTAACCAGTGTGCTACCATCAGTATCTCCCATGTGCTGATGCTACTTCTAACACTTTGTGGATATTTCTGGGTTAAGGATTAATGCCACCAAATTGGAAATACTTCCCCTAAATAAGATTTTTCCCCTGTCCTCATAGCCAAATACACAGTTAGCCTAGGCATTCAAAGGAATTAAATACTCAGGTGTCCATATTACCCCTGATCTGGGCAATCTGATTGCCTCAAACTTTAACCCGCTGCTTAATTATTTGAAAAAGAGGTAGCTAGGTGGAAGCACCTGAATCTTATGATGGCACGGAAAATTGCAGCAATCAAGATGCTATTCATTCCCAGGGTTTTTAGTTGTTTTCACATCTGCCGGTGGAGATCCCAGAAAGTGGTTCCACAAAATAAACATCTTGGTAGGAAACTTTCTCTGGGGACCCATACCCAAGATATAGTATAGCCAAACTGAGAGTGCCATGGATCAAATGAGACTGGTGTCTGCCACACTTCCAGTGGTATGCCTATACCTTCTAGATGGCTACCACTTGTCGATTATTCCAATTTGAAGGCCCCAATACCCCAAGCTTGGGTCGACACAGAATCCAGTGTGTTGCTCAGGGATAATCCTATAGCCTACTTAGGCTTCTCACTCACTAGACAGTTCCAGACATGGATAACTGTGAAAGCAGCACATGGAGCTTGGCATAGGGTGGGACTGTTGACCAAATCATGTTTGAACCTGGGGTGTACACTCACATATGGAACAACCCCGATGTTGCACAGACAACCACGCTATCTATTGGAAAGACTGGCATGCTAAACATATATCTCAGGTAAAAGATTTGCTTGCACCAAAGGGTCAACCATGGAGTCCTTTACAATGATCCAAACTAAGTATGATATACCCAAATGGGATTTCTTGAAATACCTCCAATTAAGAAACCTGAATCACTCATGGGCCTGGAAGAGGTGCTCATGCTCCAGGTGTTCCACTCACACACAGGAGGGAAAGGAAACCTGAATGTCTCCCCATACAGGTGTGGCTGAGGCCCCCTCAGGACTTGCAGGCCACATCCAAAGGAGGATCAGAGAAGTGGCTCTGAACCCTTCCTTGGCAACAACGGATGAATGGCAGAATTTGCTAAATATGCCCATATCAAAGATCAGGAAGGGGTTTTCAAAACTGCTTATCTTGTGAGTAACTTCAGAAGAGGTTGAAATAACTGCATATTTGATTTTCTTTTGTGGGTAACTTAACTGGACTGTCTACTAGTATTCTGTGACAGTTTGCATCAAAATATTTTGAAATAATTTACTGGTGGTGGCTGTTTACATCTACTATCAAAGGCTACAGTGTGTAATTTGAAGCCAGACAGAGCCTCAGGTGGGGAAGTTGTCTTCACTAGTCAGGAGGCCTGCATCATAGCCAATTGTTCAGGGTGGAACATTCCAGCATTGATCAATTACTATAAACTACTGGTGTGATCCAGTTTCAGATCCAGGTGTTGGTTGAATTACTGTAAAGAAGGGCAGTACTCACCAGGCGGTGGAGCAGTGGTGTGTTTGATTGTTTCTGACAGTCACTGGTGGTTCGGGACTACCCCTCTCCCCTCACCCCACCGCCCCAGGCATGCGGCATTTTCTTTTATTGCCAAAGTTCTGACATCACTTCCTCAACAGGTCTTGGGACAGAACTGTCATATTTTTAATAACTCAAAGTGCATAAAGGGTAAGTACACACCAAAATATATATATAAAAAATAATTATATATTGCATATTGTAAGAGAGAGAGACATGAGGGAGTGGTGCAATGCACTGGCTGTGGGGCACCAGTTTTCCAGGAAACATTCTGGAAACCGTTGCTGCCCTATTTGCAGTCAACTATCAGCTCTGAGGGAGGCAGTTGCCCATCTCCAGGCTCAACTGGCAAGGACTATGGCGGTCTCCCACCCAAAGAGCACTAGTGCCACAACCACTGCCACAGAGGTTGCCAAGTATGAGGAGCAGTTGGACCACAGAGGGTTCTGGGAGGTTAGGTGGTGTAACAGAGGCGAATCCCTCTAGTTGTCCCTCTTCACAAATCATATGCCAGTATGACAGAGCAAGGTTCCTCCGATGACACCTCAGTGGAGACCAAGAAGAATGCTGAGGACATCCACAAGGGAGACCCACAAAAGGGTGGCAAGGGACCCACAGGGAAGGAAACAGCTTCTGGTAGGGGACACAGTTGTTAGGGTTGTAGAACTGGAAAAGGGAGGAGAGGAAGTAAGATGCCTGCCTGGTGCCATGGCTGGAGGGACAGGAAGCGAATCCTCAGGATTGCAGAAGCAGCATCACTAGAGAGAGAACTAAATATCATTGTTCACCTTGGGACAAATGACCTAGCTGAGGCATGAGATCAGGGCAGTGCAGGATGAATTTGTGGAATTGGGAGGGGCCTCAGACAGGAGCAAGCACGGTAACCTTCTTAGAGGTGCTGCCAGTCTATGGCAGGAGTGATGCAAGGGTACACACCATGCAGTTTAATGAATGGTTGCAAAACTGGTGAAGAACACAGGGCTTTGGCTTCATTGAGGACTAGGGGTCCACCTGGAGAGATGAAGGTCTGTACTGGCATGATGGTCTGCATCTGTCCAGGAAGGAACCAAGCTCCTAGGTGATAGGTTTAAATGCTTCCTTGGCAAGCTTTTAAACTAGCCGGGGGATGCTGATAAAGCAGAAATGTCAAGCCTCCCAACAAAACATGGCAGGTAGTAAGGTAAACACTGAGGTACAGAGGTTGACAGAGGGCTGGACAGGGGTAAATGGAGAAACAGACAAAGGATATAAGAGCAGGGATGGGGGAAAGGATAAAGCCAACATATATGGAGGGCAATGAGTACTAATGTCCATAGTCTGGAAACAAGCTTCCTGAGCTAGTAGCCCTGATGGAAGAGGAACACTTGGATATTGTGGCAGTCACGAAACATGGTACACAGAGAATCATGACTGGGATGTCAACATACCAGATTACACAATCTACAGAAGGGACAGGAAGGGTAAAATAGGAGGTGGAGTAGCTTTCTACATAAGGGAGGGATCAAAGCTACAGAACTATAAAGTAAAGGGGAGGACAAGAGGCACTGTGGGTTACCTTGGAGACAGGAAAAGGCATCATAATTTGCACAGGGGTTGTATACAACCCCATCTCAAGGGAGAAATGGACAAGAAAATGATGAGGACATTCTCAAAATGGCTGAAAAGGGAGGATACTGTTGATGGGGACCTGAATATGCCAGATGTTAACTGGGCAACATGTACTACAGCCACATCCAAGAGCAGGGTCATTCTCAATGTCCTACAGGGGGCATGCCTTAGAAAGCTAGAGTTGGAACCCACTCGGGAGGCAGCAATATTAGACCTGATACTCTCAAATGGAGAGAGGATCACAGATTTAAGTTAGTAGCCATCTGGGGAGCAAGTTACCACATACAGTGGTTCACAATAAACACAACCATGGAGACAAACCGCACAAAACAAGGATATTGGACTTTAGAAGGGCTGACTTTGGCAAAATGGGTGAGTGCCTAAGGAATGCACTAACAAATGGGCAGGAAGGAGGGTGGAAGAACAATGGAGAAAATCAAATCTGTCATCATAGAGGCAACAAGCCTTTGTGTGAAACAAAGAAAACAAAACAGAGTAAAAACACTATGATTCTCAAAAGCGGTGGCAGGAAGGTTAAGGAGAAAAGGCTGCATTCAAAAGTATAAGGAATCACAGAAGAAGCACGATAGGGAACTGTATCAATTAAAGCAGAATGAAGTGGGGAAGGCAGTCAGAATAGCAAAGGCCCAAACCGAGGAAAAGATAGCCAACTCAGATAAGAAGGATAAAACCTTTTATAGGTACATTAGGGAGCATAGAAAGGTTAAGGGAGGGATACTGAAGATTATTTATTTATTTTATTTATTTATTGAATTTTGTTGACCGGGTAGGCCCACTGGGCCCGGAGGTCCCTTTCAAGGCGACCGGGAGTGAAAAATAACATACAGGTAAACAGAAACCGTAAAAAGCAGGTAAGAGCTGTAAAATTAACATACATGTTAACAGACAGTACAAGTAGGTAAACAGAGCTGTAAACTTGATTAATAAAGATTAATAAAGGAGAGGGAGGTGGGCAGAGGAGACAGTGAAAAGGCAGAGATACTGAACGAGTACTTTTGCTCAGTATTCACAAAAGAAGAGGAGGACTCTGCCTAAACCAAACAATAGAAGCACTTTGGGTAGAGGGGTTGACACCAGTCCATTTACAGAAGAAGAGTCCTGAAAGAACTCCTAAAACTCAAAGGTGGACAAAGCAATGGGGCCCTAACGGATTCATCCCAGAATCTCAAAAGAACTAAGGGGCCTAGTGACACACACTGACCACACTTTAACAAATCATGGGAGGATGGGGTGGTACCGAGGACTGGAGGAGGACAGATGTGATTCCCTTCACAAAAGTGGGAGCAAAGGCAGAAGCAGGAGGCGACAGACCCGGTTAGTTTGACCTCAGTGGTAGGAAAATGATGGAATCACTTCTGAAAGAAAGAACTGTTGAGTACCTAGAGGCCAGCGGGGCTGGGACCCAAAGCAGCATGGATTCACAAGCCAGGGAAGGTCATGTCAATCAAATCTGAATGATTTCTTTGACTGGGTAATGAAGTAATAGACCAGGGAGGGCAGTGGATATGGCCTACCTAGACTTTTACAAGGCATTTGACACAGTACCGCACAAAAGATTAATAATCAAGTTAGTCAGCCTGGAGAGTGGGTCCCAGGGTGGTAGTGTGGGTAGCAAGCTGACTGCACAACAGGACACAGATGGTAATAGTGAATGGAACTCATTCTGAAGAAAGGTGAGTTACTAGTGGAGTACCTCAGGGCTCAGTACTGGGTCCAGTCCTCTTTAGCATCTTTATAGGTGACATGCAGAGGGTCTGGAAGGAAAGGCATGCCTTTGCAGATGACAAAGATCTGTAACAGAGTTGATACACAAGGCGGGGTAGAAAGGATAAGAAGAGACTTGGAAAGTTGGAGAAATGGTCAGATGTGGCAACTCAGATTCAGTGCAAAGAAGTGAAAAGTAATGCACCTGGGAAACAAAAACCAGGAGAAGAGTACACAGTGGCAGGGAGGTACTAACATCAACAATAATGGAAAGGGACCATGGGGTAATCATATCAGATGACCTAAAGGTGGGTAAGCAATGTGAAAAGTCAGTAAGGAGAGCTGGGGGATACTGGGATGCATAGGGAGGGGCATCACAAGTAGAAAAAGGGAAGTGGTTATCCTCTGTACAGACAGTTGGTGAGACCCCATCTGAGTACTGCGTACAGTTTGAGACCCCATCTATGCAAGGACATAGACAGGATGGAAACAGTCCAGAGGAGGGCAACTAAAATGGTGCAGGGTCCATCAGAAACCATATGAAGAGAGACAGAGAGCTCAATATGTACACCCTTGATGAAAGGAGGGACGGGGGACATGATAGAAACTTTCAAGTACCTCAAGGGAATCGACAAAGTCCAGGATAGTAGCATCTTTCAGAAAAGAGATGTGCAAGAACAAGGGGCCCAATTTAAAGATAGAGAGGTGACTCAGGGGTAATGTGAGGAAATTATTTTCACGGAAAGAGTGGTGGACGATGGAACCGCCTTCCTAGGGAGGTTGTGGGGTCTAAAACAGTGTGGGAATTCAAACATGCATGGGACAGACATAAGGCAATTATAGTGGGGTTGCAGGAAGTAGGCTATTGGTTAACTAGAACCTGCAGCTTATCCAATAGGTAGGAAATGGTCAGACTGGGTGAGCCAAGTGGTCCTTATCTGCCATCAAAGTCTATGTTTCTATAGAATGGCAACAGCACTGGGCTGTTGCCCATAAGGCATATGTTGACCCCTGCAGCCTTTTGATACAGAACAAAAACAGGTTTATGGCACCGAACCTGATGCAGCTTAAATCCCTTGGCCTGTTACAACATGATAAATGTTGGAGGTGCGGGCACCAGGAGCAGATCTTCTGCACATCTTTGGGGCTATAAACTCATTCCAACCACTGTGGGCCCAATTTTCTCAGAAATGCACAGAGATTCTAAAATGCCATATTCCCACATTGCCTGCTGTGGCAGAACTGTGTTCTGCCAGTCTGATAACCCAGTGGAGGGATGCCTTTCCTATCTTCTTTTCCCTACTGAACTCTGTTACGCAACAGTTATCTTCCTATACTATAATTTATCTTTTTCTGCCCTGGCACAGGTTGGCTACCTATGTCAGTCTTTCTGTTTCTTACCAAATCTTTTTCCTACTGCCTTTAGTTCTAATTTCCTTATTTCCATCCCTCACCAAGAACTCCCAAAATCATGCACCAGGCTAAAGATAGTTGGCAGGATTAAAATAAGGTGCATTTATGGCCTTTAAAGAGATATAAGGTGCTGGTTGAATAAAGTGCATTTTTGAAATAAAGTGCTTCATAAAGTTAATGCTTATGCCATTTTATGTTGTCTTAGCATACATGAACAACATATTGGGGTTGTTTGAAGTAGAAGAGCAGGTTTTGGAGGATATGGTCGTGGTTAGGCCAGTGGCCACTGTGCTTTTAGGGCTGGGCCCGTGGCATGAATTAAATTGCATGCTGTGTATGACAGCAGTTGCAAAACATGCCACCAATTTGAAATGTTTGAGCAGCTGCAATGAGGAAGCGACCCTCATTGCAGGCATGCCTTACCTGGTGTAATATTTCAATAAAATGGCAGACAGCTGCCCGCCACCCACCGCCACAGTCCCTTGAAGCTGAGCAGTGGGGTCCCTATCTCCCTGTCAGCATATGTGACACCTTTACTGATGTGGTCTACCGAGGTGCCCAATCACCCTCAGCATCATGCCTCTGAACACAGATATGCTTGCCAACAGAGGCGCCCAATCCACCTGTCGGCATGTTAACCCCCTCCCATTTTCCTACCCTGTCCCACCCAGATTGTACTGCCACACTGGCAGCCCACCTCAATGTAGCCAACGTGTCTCAAAAGAAATTTACCACACTGGGAGCCCTCCTGTGGCCAAACTTGTAAAAAATAAATAAATAAATGGACCGCGGGGAATTTTTAATTTTTGTTACCTGAAACAAAGGAAACAGTCCTCGCCATCCTGTCCCCTTCCCCAGCCTGCAGCCAGCCTCTACCACCCCACCTCCACACACACACACACACACACACACACACACACACCATACTTACCTCCGCGGCCTGGTGCGGCGATCTTCAGTGGACCGGGAACACGTCTGCCTCTTTAAAGCTGACGCGAACTGAAGAAATGCGGTAAGCTGCATGATGGCATAAATGGTTTTTTCCCAACTTTGGCGATATCTCGCCATTGTTGCAAATTTGGCACCAAATTTTAAACATGGTTTTAGACCCCACCTCATGATTCAGTCACTGTCATCTCGCTATTCAGTCCCGAAACGCGATCTCACGGTCACCGCGCTAGCACTGCTTTTGGGACTAATTAAAGAAATGACAGTGTGACTGTTCATGAGGTGGGCTCCTAAAAGTCTATGTTGCAAATTTTGTGAAAAAATTCAAAAATGACCATGTTACGAGCTTGTGTATGGTTCATGCACGCTTAAGTAACCGAGAACTGTTAATATTTTACTCCAGATTTCGTAGTTATTTTTCCATACCTCCTTATGAACGGTATAGCTGTCATTTTCCACATCCTGCCCAAAATGTGTTTTAGCACATCCAGCACACAGTGACACAGTCACTGTAGGAAAACAATGTTCCGACAGAGTAAGAAAATCACAGTAACACTGTTCATAAGCAGAGGTCTCAAAATGCCTATGATAAACAGTTGGTGAAAAATTCCACAAATTGACTATATTTACACGATGTATTGCACAGAGTCTATGTACAGTCATAAGTTCAAGAATTTTTAGTATTTTCACTCTAGATGTTCAACACTGCCATTTTGTACACCTTCTTATGAACAGTACCGTGTCATTTTCACATCCTGCCTGAAATGTGGTTTCACATCAGGTGCACAAAGCCTGTCACTCTCTGCAGGGTGGTGGGGTTGACATTGGTTCTATACTTCATTGCCATTCTTATTATGCATCTCTTCAAACACCTGCACTACCAATGCCAATGCCAGCAAGACAACATTCAGCATTGACAAATGCTTGTTATGTATAGGGTGCAGGAATGTTTGGCACTGTTTAAAATTACAGTTAAATACAAAATAGCATCCACTCTGATAAGTGGATTATGGATACAAATGAAGCAGTGTTATGCTTATGCTGTTTGAATTATATTGCTGCTCCGTTGTTATGTAGAATGTTATGCCAAAGAAATCCTGCATCGACGCAGGAACTGTTTGAACTGAGCGGCAAACATTAACTTTACTTTTGCTGCTGCTCGGTATCTGTATAAATAATTACTAGTCTCATTATTAGGACTCCCGGCTACTGGCTTTGTATAAAACATGCTGTAGAATGAGGCCAGCTAGCCATGGAGGAGTCCGTAGCATGTCTACAGCCAGTCTATGCTGCTAGAGAGGCAGGCTTACCAACCCCATACAGATCCCCAAAGCACAGTAGCTAGACAATGACTGTCTAGCAGTCTGCCACTTTGTTACAACATAGAAAGCAAATTATTTAAAGGAACAGGAATGTTCCTATGTATGGAAATGCTTTACAGAGAGAGTAGCCCTCGGAATAAGGAGAGGGTTGCAAGAGAAGCTAAAAACAATAAAGAAATTAAACAAATTCAAGAATAAAGAAAGCGCTGCAGGTCTCTAAAGGAGCCCCATTATGTATAGAGCCCTAAGATATAAACTAAAGGGCTAGTGTGCATGCTATAATAATACTGCACATGTATAAATACAATAAATGTTTGCACTGTTTGCTTATATAGAAAATAAGGAACTTCAAATAAGTAAGACCTCAGGAAGGGGATTTACTATAGGGGGACAAGCGGCCCCTAGTGGGCTATATTTATACCTCTGAGCTAAAACCTCATTTTGTAATAGAGGAGGAGTTTCCCTATTTAGTGACCTTTCTAGAACTAATTGGACATTATGGGAGTAGAGATGCAGCAAAATAAAATTTACTCGCGTGAAATGTTTCCGAAACTGCGCAAAATTTCACAATTTACCTGTCACCACAAGTCCGTAAACTGACACACAACACACACACACACACACACACACACACACATGCATGCACACAAGTTAGCCTGCACCCCCATTTGTTTATTAAAAAAAAAATCATCCTCCACTACCTGGTGTCTAAGTAGTCCCCCAGCTGATCACTGGCCGTAATAACATGAAATAAGCACCCCCCAAGTTACCCTGCCACCTCTGTTTATTAAAAAAACAAAATGCACCCTCCACTCCCTGGTGTCTAGTGGACCCCACCCCATCAATAGATGGCAGCACCCACCAGCTCCCCCATTAGCTTGATCAGGCCACGGCCTGACCCTCTACTCACCTCCACAGCCAGCAGCCAGACTAAGCACCACTGAAAGCTTGAAAGAATGAATGAATGAGCACAGTACACAGTACCGCTCATTCATCTCTTCATTCAAGCACTCAGTAGTGCTCAATCGAGCTGCCCGGCGATAGGTGATGGAAGTAGCTGTGTAACAATACTAATATCGAATTACTGGGAAACTTGAATAGTACTATTGTAATGATGAGTGGTATCCTGTTTCTGAAAATAATACATTTAATTTTTTCAATAAAACAAGTGGAAATAGCTTGGGAAGTAACTGAGAGAAACATTATATCCATGTTAATGCAACAATGATGACTTTCCCGAGAGAACCACTAGACATCAGGGGAATGGAAGGTGGAGAACCTATTTATTTTTAGAGTTTAAAACAAATGAGAAAGTAAGCTAACTGTGTGTGGGTCTTTTAAAGTAATTTTGGCTAGTGATCGGTTGGGGGACCACTGGACACCAGGAAAAAGATTTCATCCTGTGAGTGGCGGGGGTTAGGGAGACCACTAAACACCAGGGAGAACTTTGGCCAGTGGCCACAATATTTCACCACGGAAGGTGAAATTACTCCCATAGGTGGTGAAATTTCACCCATGGGTGCGAGAAATTTGCAGCAGGAAAAAAAATTTCACCGGACTTGGGGGTGAAATTTGAGTCAACACAATAGGTAAAGAAATTTAGCATTTCATGAAATGCGCTAGTCATAAAATATTTTGCTGGGCAGAATTTTCCAATTTGCACATCTTATATGGGAGGACTTTCCCATAAGTGGGAGGGCCATATAAGCCCTCCTCAAACACCAAGAGTCAGATTAGCTATCCAGCCAGTCTCACTTACCTGAGGACAAGGTAAGAGAAGGACTTTGCCTGAAACAGAAGTTTATCTTGAACAACAGGAAAGCTGAGTATTGTTTCATAGAGATACCTGAAGTAAGGTGGAATAGCATTGAGCTATTAATTTTCTAGTTCAGTTTGAACTGTTTATTTCTATGTATTTATTATTTCTGTATTTTGATACTTTTGTATAAAATAAAAACTCTCGTGGTGTGTTGTACCCAATAACTGTGTCCTGTATTATCTTTGCAACCCACGTACCTGTGACACCTGCCCCTTGACCCCTTGAAGCACGCCCTAGAAACTATGGCTGATGCAGGCCTCAGCAGAGGTAAAATGCTTACTCTCAGAAGATGGAAGACTCCAGAAATTCCCTCCATCACAGAATGGCTGTTAGTAATGGAAATGTTAGCCACATTCTCACAAATGTCTCATTATGCCAGAACTAATCAAAAGTTCTTTATACTATGGTCCCTTTATTTGGCTTACATACAAGACAGAGCTCGCTCCATCCTTGGTCCTGCAGAGCAAGGATTTACTAAAGTCGTCATGAACAATTTACCTGTGCTCAGTAGGAATATAGGCTTGGATTGCTGTGTCTAATGACTGCAAATGTTACCCTTATCTGAGGTTTACAAACCAGGATATTAGTCTGCCCACTTTAAACTACTTCATATGTATATTCTCTTTACATAGATTTAACACTGTTAAGGTCGGATCAATGACTTATTGACGGTTTGTATTTGTATACTCTTATATGTGCTCTCACTGATACATAACAAAAAGGAAAAACATATGTGTTGTTGTCCTTTGTTAACAAAAGGACAAATGTAAACCCATTCATGTATGTACATTATATCTTGGAAAGAGCAATAAAAAGATTAACTGTGTAAAAAAAAAAAAAAGACAACCTTACCAATAGCCTTCATATTCCTCTGGCATTCTGCCAAAGGGTGGTGGTGGGGGGTTGAGGCTGGCAGAACTGCCCTGGTAGAATCAAGCTTTTCTATAGAAACCATTTCACTGGCAGAAAGTACAGCTCTGCACAATTTCTCCATGGAGAAAAATGAGCACGATACTACTTCTAAAAGAGTTCTTTTTAGCCCACGACAAGTGCCTTATGGACTATGCTGCTGTTTCGATGTGAGGAAAATAGGAATTTTCTTGACAGAACTACAATTTGACTACAGAGTAGACCACATTTTCCTTGGACTGACAAGGAAATCAACAGTTCCTTTGCCCTGTGGCACATGGGAAAAAAACAATCTGTCCACCCCTGCTTCACTGCCTGTCACAGCCTGCTCCTTGGTCTGCAGTTTGCACCTTACTTGAACTATGCCAGGCAAGTAAATTCCACTGTGCCTTAGAAACCACTCTCCATCTGTGACAGATGCAACTGGCTGCCGCAGTAACTAAAATCCAGCATTTGCCACAACTGCAAATAATTTTTTTTTTTTAAAACATCCAACTCAACCAAATGTCTTAGAACAGGTGACCTTAGGACATGTCACTATACTTGGATTAGATAAGCCATGCTGCCTACAATAGCTTTTATAAAATACATTTACATTACCTAGAGTGCTGTCAAGATTGTCCAAAATGCTTAAAAGTAATTATTTTCATACAAATTTTAGATTGTGAAACAAGCTATCATTGTGGAGGTGTGTTTTAGAAAGCTTGAATGTATCTTTTGGAAATAAACTGCAGATCCAGTATGAAAATAGGTCTGGTTGACTTTTAGACTATTCTGTAGTTAGACAACCCTGCTTCTTATACTCTGTGTTCTTTAGGGTCAAGATATGCTGTTCTGCAAACAAACCATTCTGCACACCCATGAGTCTGAGGGCAAGATATGCTGTTCTGCAAATAGTGTTCTGCACACCATGAGTCCTCTCCTCCCATTCCATCCTGTGTTTTGTAATGCAGAACAGTCTGAGAGGAAAAGAAGCAGCAAACAGTAAATATTTGGGAGGCACAAGCCCCAGCATCTAAAGCTACTAGAATCAAAGCCCTCACAATATGCTTACCTCTTCAGAAAAATGTAACACTGGAAGCAAATGAGTTTTTGTGTTTTAAAGGGATAGGAAAGTTGTGCTGTCAGCAGTTAGTAATTTTCTATTACCTGAAATGAAAACCTATACCTCTAAATAATTTGTATTTCACTGTACCAGAATAAACAGTGATGTGAAAATCTGTGTTTTCAACTGTTATACTTTTATGGACAGCATGCAGCAGATTTCTCTTCATGGCTCCAGTAATTTAGTTTTTACTATAGTATGTCATGATTTGTGTAGAATACTAAGCATAAACTGTTGACCTATCAGAACTGTGCTTTAGAGTTTTGTACACAAACCTTGACATGGTTAAAACTCAGGTCACTGGTGCCATAAAGAGAACTGTAACAGAATGCTGTCCATAAAACCAAACATGCAAAATACAGATTTTCACATCACTTTTTATGTAGGTACAGTTAAATATAGATAATTTCAGGGTATAAACAGAATTTCTGAAAATAAGAACATAGCTGCTTAGAAATAAATTTCCTATCCTCTCTAAATATAGCAAAATATGTACTGTATGCTCTGATTCAAACTCCCAGCCTGCAGTATCTGAGGTCTCTGTAATAAATGACCACATGCTCAGCTGTACTGAAAACAATTACTAACCAAAAAACAGTGAAATAATGTGACCATTGACTAACCTGTACAGTACATAATGAATTAAAACCTAGAAGGCATTTTGCAGTTAAGGTATTGCATACATTGAATGCCAGAAACCTACCTTATGTAAATGCTGTCCTAAGGTTTGTCTGTGCAGACTAGTTTGAAATTATCCCACGCTCTTTCAACATCCTTCTAACACAAAGGCCACAGCAGGCTGTTTGGTCTCCTTATCAAAACTCTGTCACTGATCTCACTTTATGACACTTTTGTTTGACTCCTGTTGGTCAGCAACTGCTGACACAAGTCCTACAAATGGGACTAGAGAATCTGTTTTTCTGTGTGTGTTGTGGGGGCACATATCATTTGGCCTACCACAACATTCTCTTTTATTGTTGTTATTATGTTTCAGTATACAGTAGGTGGATATTTTTGGGGAGGGTTACAAATGTTAACACCTAAATGTATGCTATTCGATTTTGGAGGAAGATGTAAAATTATAGAAATGCATAACACTGTTAGATGCATGCACTGACTTGGAAATTGATCCACTGGATATTTAGAAACAGCATGGCCTGGTGACTGGCACACAGGCTTTGGAACCAGATGGCCCAGGTTCAAATCCACAAAGCCACTTATTTACTGATTCACCTAAGAATAAGTTACTTATGCTGTCAGTGCTTCAATCCACCCAGCTGGGAAAGTGAGTAAATGCAGGGCACTGGTGACAATGAGATACTGAATTTCAGCTGGGCTGTCCTGGTAAAATATTTGTGAAAAAAGGAACTAGGAACTGACATTTAAGAGCAAGGTACAGTTTATTCTGTACAGAAGAAGAAGAAGAAGAGAAGAAGAAGAAGAAATGGTATTCATATACTGTAGCATCTTTCATTAACAATGTGCACATTATATTCCAAAGTGATTTACAAGCAATGAGAGACTGGTAGTGAAGTGACTGTAACCATATAGTGGCAGCCATTTCCAACACCAGCACCCACACACAGTTTTGGGTATTTCCATGAACTGGTTTTATGGGAAGGAATGTTGGCCAGGACATGGAGAAAAATCCACTACCCTTGAGAAACATGCCTTGGGTTTCTTTTACTTCCAGCTGGACACCTACAAGGACAGCATTAGAAATGTGCAGAAGGGACCTCAGTTTAAAGTTTCATCCAAAGAATGGAAAACCCTGACAGTACAGCATTCTCCTAGTACTGCACTCAGGTGCTAATGTTTATGGTATGAGCATGATCCTGTATTGTACCAGAACGCAATCTTCTGGGCCAGAAATGGGTGTGCTACCAACCACACCATAGAAACATGGACTTTTCTGCAAAACAGGACTGCTTGACCCACCCTGTCTGCCTAGATGGTCCCTTCCTAGTCTGTCTCTGCAGACTCAGACTGGTTTCCTGAAACCCTCCCTCCTCCCTACCTATTTCCTAATATTCTCCTATGTCTCTTCCATGCATGCTTGAAGCCCCCTACTGTTCTTGACTCCACCACTTCCACTGCCAGTCTATTTCAAGTGACACCGCTCTTTTAGTGTAGCAGTAGTTCCTTGTATCCCTCTGAACTCCAACCCCACCCCCAACCCCCAGTTCGTCACATGCCTCTGGTTCTGGTGCTCTTCCTCATTCGAAAGAAACTCTCCTCCTGCACCCTGTTGACCCCTGTGAGGTACATATAGGTCTTTATCTTGTTCCCTCTACCTGTCCTGTCTTCTATGGTGTCGTGTTCAGATCATTCAGTCTTTCTCACAGGACATTTTGTGCAACCCTGCAACATTTTAGGTGCCCTACTCTGGACTGTCTCTACCCTGTCTATGTCTTTTCTGAGGTGCAACCTCCAGAACTGGACACAATGCTCAAGGTGGGGTCTCACCAGCGAGCAATTTAGTGTCAGCACCACCTCCATTCTCCTGCTGGAGATATACGCACCCTATGTGTCCAACCATCCCAGTGGCCCTACCAACTGCTTTGTCACACTGCTTTACCAGTTTAAAATCATCAGATATGATAACCCCAAGGTTCTTTTTCCTGCTTAGTGACTGACAGTACTGCCTGTACCTCCCTTATCCTATACCCAGTTCTTAGGTTTCCTCGCCCTATGTGCATGATTTGCACTTTCTGGCACTAAACACGACTGCCATGCTCTTGCCCATTCCTCAGGTTTCCAAGATCCCCCACATTCCTACCACCCCTTTCTTACTGTCTACCCTGTTAAAGATTTTGGTGGTGAACCTTACAATTGTCTTTGGTTTGTAGCAGATATTCTGCAGGTGGAGGCTACTTCTAACTGAAAGGTGAAATAAGGAACTTAGAATTATCAGGAAAAGACAGTCTTTCAAGCAACAGGGGAGGTGGCTCTAGCTTTACGTTTGTTACAATTCTTAAGATTTTCAAGTGCAGGAAGTTTAAAGCACAGCTGACTTATTTTGGGGCTGACTGCTTTCAGAGCACAAACCACCAGGCTGTTTTGGGGCTGGGGAGGTTTACCTGTGTCTGACTTGGATGTCTGGATTTTCTCTGTTTGATTAGCAGGGTATTTTCTCTGTCAAATAGTTGTGTAGGGCATCTTGCTGACAGGAAAGCACTCATCATGGCGGTGGGTCAGAGCTCTTAGCTGATTGTTTTGTGAGGGCTACAGTTTGGTCAACCTTCCCACCCCTCACCCCATCCACCCCTGGAAATAGTTCCTTTATACCTGGGGTTCTGACATCACTTCCTCAAGAGTGCAAGGTGCATATCACTGTCATATCCTCTCTAGCACACTGCACTGGCGATATAAGCATACACATTGTATATTATATATATATATTTCTATATAACAAACCAATCACACACACACACAAAAAGTAGATAAACATGTGGGGAGTAGTGCAATGTAATGGCTGTGGGGCAGCAGTCTTCCGGGAGTCTTTCTGGAGGCTGAGATGCTGCCCTATTTGCAGACAACTCTCTGCCCTGAGGGAGGAAGTTGCCCGTCTTCAGGCCACACTGGACAGTAGTAGGGAACTTCCCCAGGCCACACACTGGACAGTAGGAAGGGAACCTTCCCCATCCAGGAGCACCAGAGCCACCACCACTACCTCAGAGGTTGAAGAACACACAGCAGTTGGACCACAGTGGGCTCAGGGAGGGTGAGGATGGTGGAACAGAGGCACACCAGTCAGTTGTTCCACTCCACAATCCATACACCATTCTGGGAGCATAGCTCCCCATGGATGCACCCACAGAGGAGACTAAGGAGGCTGAGGACAACTGTCACAAGGGAGGCCCACAGGAAGGAGGCAGAGGACACCACAAAGAAAGGAAGCAGCTCCTGGTGGGGACTCAATTCTTAGGGGATAGAACTGGGGGGCAGGAAAACTGAAGTAAGGTGCCTGCCTGGTGCCATGGCTTGAGGACAGGAGCGCATCCTCAGGATCATGAGAACAGCTGCACGGGAGTCTGAGCTGGACGTCATTGTCCACCTAGGGACAAATGACTTGGCTCAACATGAGATTAGAGCAGTGCAGAAGGACTTTTGTAGAATTGAGAGGGGCCTAAGACAAGTAGCACACACAGTATCCTTCTCAGAGGTGCTGCCTGTCAATGGCATGAGTGGAGGCGAGGGTACTTTGCACCATGCAGTTTAATGAATGGTTGAAAAAATGGTGTGGAGCACAGGGGTTTGGCTTCATTGGGGACTGGGGTTCTACCAGGAGGGACACCAGCTTATACTGGCAGGATGGTCTGCATCTGTCCAGGAAGGAAACAAGTCTTTTGAGCAATCGGTTTAAATGCTTCACTGGCAAGCTTTTAAACTAGTCAAGGGGAGGCACTGATAAGCAGCAGGAAAATCCCAGCCTCTCCTGCAAAACAGGGTACTAAATGAGAAAAGAACGAGGTAGAAAGGTCAGTGGGGATGCTGCAACAGAAGGTAAAGCCATCAAAAATGGAGAGCAATGAGTACCAATGCCGCAGTCTGAGTAACAAGCTTCCTGAATTAGTGGCCTTGATGGAGGAGGAACATCTGGATATCGTGGCAGTCACAGAAACATGGTACACACAAAACCATGACTGGGATGTAAACATACCAGGATACACTATCTACAGGAGGGACAGAGAGGGTAAAAGAGGAGGAGGAGTAGCTCTTTACATAAGGAAGGAATCAAAGCAACAGAACAAAAGGGAAAACAGGGAGGAGAAGAAGCACGGTGGGTAAATTTGGAGACCGGCAATGGCACCACAATCTGCACAGGGTTGTATACAGACCTCCTTCTCAGGGAGGAAATGATAGAAAGTATACTTAGAATGGCAGAAAAAGGGAGATATTGCTGATGGTGATCTGAATATGCCAGATGTTAACTGGAGTGCAGTTGCAGTAACCACTTGAAGAGTGGGGTTATTCTAGATGCCTTAGACAACTAGTACTGGAGCCCACTCGAGAGAGCGATCTTAGACCTGGTCTCTTAAATGGAGATGAAAGGAGGATCACAGATGTAGAAGTGGGTAGCCATCTGGGAACTAGCGACCATCGAACAGTATGGTTCTAATAAACACAGAAATAGTCAAGCGACAAAGGCAACAGTACTGGACTTTAGGAGGCTGACTTTACAAATAGGTGAGTGCCTAAGGAATGCACTAAAATGGGCAGGAAGGAGGGGTGGAAGAACAATGGGGAATAATAAAACTGCCATCACAGAGGTAACAAGCCTTTGTGTGAAGCAAATAAACAAAACAAAGCGATGTAAGAAACCACTATGGTTCTCAAAGGAAGTGGCAGTGAAGGTTCAAGAGAAAAAGAAAACATTCAGGAAGTACAAGGAATCACAGAAGGAGCAGGACAGAGAACTGTATCAGTTAAAGCAAAGGAAGCTGGGAAGGCAGTCAAAACAGCAAAGGCCAAAACTGAGGAAAAGATAGCCAACTCAGTTAAGAAGGGGATAAAACCTTTTATAGGTACATCAGGGAGCGAAGGAAGACCATGGGAGGGATAGTGAGGCTTAATAAAGGGAGGGAGGTGGGTAGAGGTGACTGTGAAAAGGCAGAGATACTGAACAAATATTTTTGCTCAGTATTTACAAAGAAAGAGGGGAGGTACCTAAAACAAACAGTAGAAACACTCTGGATATAGAAGTTGATACCAGCCCATTTACAGAAGAAAGGGTTCTGAAAGAACTCTTAAAACTGAAGGTAGACAAAGCAATGGGGCCTGATGGGATTCATCCCAGAATTCTAAAACAACTAAGGGTAGAACTAGTGACACCACTGACTACCCTCTTTAACAAATCATGGGAGGATGGGGTGGTACCCGAGGACTGGAGGAGGGCAGATGTGATTCCCTTTACAAAGTGGGAACAAGGCAGAAGCAGGAAACTACAGACCTGTTAGTTTAACCTCAGTGGTAGGGAAAGTGATGGAATCACTTCTGAAGGAACAAATTGTCAAGTATCTAGAGGCCAGAGGGCACAGGACCCAAGGCAGCATGGATTCATAGCGGGAAGGTCATGCCAGACAAAACTGATAGATTTCTTTGACTGGGTGACCAAGTAGTAGATCAGGGAGGGGCTGTGGACATGGCCTACCTAGACTTTTAGCAAGGCATTTGACACAGTCCCACACAAAAATTAATATACAAGTTAGTCAGCCTGGAGTGGGTCCCAAGATGACAGCCTGGGTAAAGAATTGGCTGGAGAATAGGACACAGAGAGTAATAGTAAATGGAGTCCACTCTGAAGAAAGGGGTTACTAGTCGGTACCGAGGGGTTCAGTACTAGGACGGTCCTCTTCAATGTCTTTATAAGCGACATTGCAGAGGGACTGGAAAGAAAAGTACGCCTCTTGCAGATGACACAAAGATCTGCAATAGAGTTGATGCACAAGGTGGGGTGGAAAGGATGAGAAGGGACTTGGCAAGGTTAGAGGAATGGTCAAATGTATGGCAGCTTAGATTCAATGCTAAGAAGTGCAAGGTAGTTCACCTGGGAAACAAAACCCAGGGAAGAGTACACAATGGGGGTGAGATACTAACAACAACAAAAATGGAAAGGGATCTGGGGTAGTCATATCAGATGACCTAAAGGTGGGCAAGCAGTGTGAGAGGGCAGCAAGGAGGGCTGGGGATACTGGGACGATGGGAGAGGCATCACCAGAAGAAAACAGGAAGTTATTATCCCTCTGTACAGACAGCTGGCGAGACCCCATCTGAGTACTCATGCAGTTCTGGAGACCCAATCTTCGCAAAGACATAGACAGAATGGAAGCTGTCCAGAGGAGGGCAACTAAATGGTACAGGGTCTGCACCGGAAGACATATGAAGAGAGACTTAAGGAGCTTAATATGTATAGCCTCGAGGAAAGGAGGGAGAGGCGGGACATGATAGAAACTTTCAAGTACCTCAAGGGAATCAACAAAGTCCAAGAGGGTAGCATCTTTCAAAAAGAGGTGTGCAAGAACAAGGGGCACAATTTGAAGATGGGGGCGGCTCAGAGGTAATTTAAGAAGTCTTTTCTACAGAGAGGTTGTGGATGCATGGAGCGGCCTTCGAAGGAGGTTGTAGAGTCAAAAACAGTGGTGGAATTCTAGCATGCATGGGACAGTCATAAAGGCAATTCTAGGGGTGGGGGTAGGAAGAAGTAGGCTGCTGGTTAACTAGGATCTGCAGCTTATCCATTATGTAGGAAATGGGCAGACTGGGTGGGCTGAGCGGTCCTTATCTGCCGTCAAATTCTATGTTTCTAAAAAGGCATACCTTTCCTTTCAGTTCATCTGCAATGTCACTTATCAAGACACTGAAGAGTATTGATCTCAGTACTGAGCCCTGCTGCAGCCGCTGGTCACTCTCTCATCATAAGATTGAGTATTGTTAACCAGCACCCTCTTTCACCTATCTGTTAAGCAGTTTCCAACCAATTCACCACTTTGGATCCCACCCACAGACTGCTCAGTTTCTTTATCGTTCTCCTGTATAGTACAGTGTTGAAAACCTTGCTAAAGTCTAGAAAGGTTACGACACTGTCTTCCCTTAATCTATTTACCTGGTCACCCAGTCAAAGAACTCATCAGAAGTTTGGCATGACCCCCTCCTGCCCCATGAATCCATGCTGCCATTGGTCTTGCAGCCAATTGGATTCAAGATACTCTACCAATCTTTCCTTTAACAGTGTTTCCATTAATTTCCTACCAGACCATGCCAGATTCCACTGAGCTGTGAATAAGGCTGTCGGCAGCATCCTGGTTGTATCCCATCTAGTCCCATGGCCTTGCCACTTTCAGAGCAGCAAGTCCCTTCAGGACTCCTTCGTCTGTAAATGGACTTGAGTCTGCCTCCCTCCCCTTTGTTCCTGGTGATCACTGATGGTCCATTCCCCCTCCATGAAGACTGAGTAGAAGGAACTTGTTAACGATGTCTGCTTTTTCTTGATCCTCTTCTGCAGAGTCACTCTTCTAGCCTCCTTATATTTACTATCCCTCCCTCCCTTGCTTTCCTCTTCTTACTTACCTGAGCGAAAATCTTATCATTTGCTTCCCTTTGACTATCCTGTCCTCTGTGGCTTTGCTCCTTACTGCCTTACCTGGCTCCCTCTTTTTCCTGGTACACCTCCTTGTCTTCCTTCCTCTGCATTTTGTTATACCTCCTGAATGCCACCTTTTTTTCTTCTACCATCATGGCTACTTCCTAGAGTACCACATAACAGTCTTTGTTCCATTTGCTTTTACTTCTTTCCTTCACACAGAGGCTGGCTGCCTTAATTATGCCCTCTCATATTTTTCCCTACTGTTCCTCTACCCTCCATGACATTCCCCTACTAGGCAGTTTCTGAAGCAATTTCCCAGTTCCTTAAAATCTACTTTCCTAATGTCCAGGACCCTCAGCCTCATGTTGTTTGCAATGGTTCCATTTACTTTCTCCCTATGGTCCTGGCGGACCCTTTCTGCCTGTCACCAGCCCCAGCCCCATCACCCTGGCATCCCAAGGAGTTTCATAGGTCATTTCCTCATGTTCCTCCAGAGCTTCCTCTCTGGTAGGGCAGCAGGCCCCTACCTCCACTGTGAATGGATCCCATTATGCAAGGGCCTGCCTATATAGCCAGGCGTGGGGCCTGCAGATTGGGTGGCATCATCCTGCCACTTAGGGATTTTCTGTTTTCTCCCGATTCCCTATGACATTGGTATCAAGGGTATGGCAAGCATGCACCCATGCAAGCATGTGTTATGTGGCGCCTGGTGGCGTCCCCCACCCACTAGTCATTTTAGCACACTGCCAACTGTGGTAACCCAGGTGGCAGTATAGCAGTGGAGTTGACTGCCCTCCTCCCAGGAGAAGGACAGTGTCTGCTAGGATGCTCTGCCCTTCACCCCTGGCTAGCCTCCTTCAGCCTGAGCTCCTCCCCAAACTCAGAATGCTGGTGTGAGGGAGGTAAGGCGTTAAGTGCCTCAGCCCTTTGTACCACTGGGCCTGCCCTGCCCCATCTTTATGTTAAACCATGCTGTACAGTGATAATGGTACCTAGGGGACTGCCCACTGACGTCTGCAGTGCCTCCTGTTTGTAAGCACCAGGTCCAGCACTGCTCCATCACTAGTGGGTTCATGGACTAGGTGCCTGAGAAAGACCCCTTGTAGGGAGTCAAGGATGGCCCTGCTCCTTGCTGAAGTTGCAGACAGAATGCTCCAGTCCACATCTAGCAGACTAAAGTCATCAATTAGCAGCACCTCCCTTTATCTGCCATCCTGATGATGTCCTCCCAAGTGCCTTATCCAACTCTCGACCTGTGCTGGAGGTCTATATACCACCCTGTATGTATAGCAGCCCCAGCACCTGTCTCAGGATGACCCACAGCACCTCAGTCCTTCACTTTCCTCCAAGGTATCCTTGCACTTCCATAGCCTATATTCCCTCCTTCACATATAGTACAATCTACTTCCCTTCTCTTCTCTGTCTTTCCTGAACAGAGAATAGCCTGGTATGCCGCATCCCAGTCATGGCTGTTGGTGCACCATGACTGTCATTTATTTGTTTGTTTGTAACATATTTTACCAGGTAAGCAACTAGAGTCCAAAAATTGGATAATTTCAGTTGTGGCCTGGGGAACAGGAGAAAATAGTAATACAATACAATCAATCCAATGTATATACAAAGTCATGAAACGCATGGAACAATAATACAAAGTCACCAATTTACAGGAGCATACATAAAGTCGAAATCACATTCTGATTACAAATGCACAGGAACAATACATACCAAGTCATCGCTTACAGGGTGAGTACATAATGTCGAAATCATGTTCAGGTACAAATACTCAGGAACAATACATACAAAGTTTTGTGGGGTATTTAAAATAGTATGAGTGGGAGTGTATGGGTGAGGGATTGGTGTTATGGAAGTCTTAATATTTGGGGGCTGCTGTTTTAGGGTTTTTGTCAGCAGTATGTAAAAGCAGCTAATATTTTTGGGGCACTTTGTACCTATTGTTGCATTTCTTTTACATTTTAGAAGGATTTTATTTTTATTATTACTTTGGAAATTATTTAATGTGGGGAGGGAGGTTGTTGTTTTAATTGTTTAGTTTATTTTGGTTGAGGGGTTGTTTTATATTAGTATTAGTGTGAGTGAATAGCTACTGCATGAAAATGTGTTTGGGACAAGGACCCATAAGATGCAGCTACTCAGGGACTACCTCCATGGCCTCCATCCCTTGAGCCCAAATCTTCCAGTTAAGGCCTACCAGAGGTGTAGAGCCCTGGGAATAGCTGGGAGGGGTGGTCTGGCGTGGTGGTGGTACCTGAGTGCGTGCTGGAGAGTCTGGGATTTGGGTGGTGAGGAGAAGATGATGCCCTGGGGAAAATGGGAACTGAAGAGGGGTTGCCACATTTAGTTCCCATACCCGAGGGTTCCACGATGGATTGTGGGCAGCTAGCGGTCCAGCTGCCTCTCCTCATCCTACTCGGGTTGTGTTATGCAATGCCAGGTTGATGAGGAATAAGACTGCCATAATGGCGGACTTGATATCCTCGGTTGACCTGGCCTGCATCATGGAGACCTGGCTGGATGAAAATGCCACCCGGTACTCCATGATATACAACCCGAGGGAGGATCACAGAGGTAGGGTAGCCATTTGTTTCTAAAATCAGCCTGAACCTCATGGTGCTACTTGAGGTCATACATAATTGTTCGAGTGTGTGGCCGCCCAAGGTGATGTGGGGGCAGGATTCAGTGTTCTTGTGCTTTATCATCCCCTGGTGCGGATGGGGATTTTGTGCAGGAGATCAAAGAGCTTGTCACCAGCCTGGTGTTGGAGTCTCCCAGGTGGTTATTCTGGGGACTTCAATACCTGGGCTGACAGCAGGCCTCGGTTTTGGGAGGATCTCCTGGGAGGCATGGGGCCTGGGCCAGTCGTAAAAAGCAACAACAGCTATGCACTCAGAAGGCCACACACTGGATCTGGTCTTTTCTTTAGGGTTGGATGTGACAGACCTCAGTGCTGATCCTGTATTTTGGTCAGATCATATCACCATGATGTTCATGTTTGGCGGTACCCTCTAGATGGTCCCACTCTTGTGGAGATGGTCAGGTACCACCCGCTAAGGCGAGTTTTCTCAATGGGACTACTGGCAGTGCTAGACCTATCGAGTGTTGGGGTGGCTTGTGTGATTGGAGCAGAGGAAGCAGTGGCAGCCTATAATGGGGCAGTGACTGCGGCCTTCAAATCCACTGCACCCATTCATGTCCATCCCTTGTCTACTCACCAGAGACCTCCTTGGTACGATGAGGATCTCTGGAGTTTAAAGATTAAGGGGCGGAGGTTAGAGAGGTGCTTGAGAAGATCTGGCCTGCTGGAGGACAAGCTGGCCCTGAGGTCACATTATGTTAAATATCAGGGACACTCTCCCATAGGAAGGCAGAATATTTGTCTAGGGAGATTGCTTTATCGAAGAACAGACCAGCTCAGCTTTTCCACACAGTGGACAGGCTATTACATGCTTCCTGTTTCTGTGTCAGGGGAGCAGGTTCTAGCACTAAGTGCAAGGAGCTGTCTGTATTCTTTGCAGACAAGGTGTCCTTAATCAGGGATGGGGTCTCTTCAAGTACCTCTCAAGGGGATGCAGGGTCCGGAGTGAAATGTGTCGAAACACTCCTCCTGTCTGGCATGAGTTTAAGCTGGTTGGGGTGGAAGGTGAAAATAATCGCTAAGCTGCGACCAACCAATGTTAACTGGACACAGGTTCAACAGGACCTCAGTAGGATGCTTCCGACCTGATTGACCTGTGATTGCTGGGTCGCCTGGAGTTCCTTGCAGAGTGGGGTCTTCCCAATGGCCTTGAAAGAGGCCTTGATTAGACCCCTTTGAAGAAACCCCTTTGGACCCGGACTGCCTCTGCAATTACAGGTCAGTCTCAAACCTCCCATTTTAGGGAGGTTACTGAAAAGTGGTGGCCATACAGTTTGACAGACATCTTGTCTTTTCCTCCACCTTGAGCCTTTCCAGTCTGGGTTTCATGCAGGGCATAGTACAGAGACCTCCCTGGTGAGGGTGCTTAATGATCTCCTGATGACGAGGGACAGGACAGACTGGACCATCTTGGTCTTCCTAGACCTCTCTCAGACATTTGACATCGTGGACCATGAGGTGTTACTTGACCACCATGTTCTGGTGTAGCCTGTCCAGTAATGTCATCAACTGGTTCAGGTCATACCTGACAGGCAGAGTGCAAGGGTGACATTGGGGTTAGCCTCATCTAACCCAAAGCCTCTGTGCTGTGGCATCCTGCAGTGCTCGGTCTTATCGCCCTTCCTGTGCTGTTCACAATGTACATGCTGCCACTGGGGACATTATCAGGTGGTACAGGCTGGGTTTCACTGCTGGCAGATGATACCCAGCTGTACTTCTCCCATGTGCCCAATACCCAGGTGTTGGCCTCTGCATTTAACAGCTGCCTCGATGGAGATCCAGGTGTGGATGACCAAAACTGGCTTAAACTTAACCCAGACAAGACAGAGATACTGGTTGTGATCCAGTTCATCAGGGTGAGGGGTGCCCCTGGCCTAGTGTTAGGATGTTCTCCTTACCCCATTTAGACAGGTGAAGGATTTGGGCATGATCCTGGATGATGGTTTGATGATTGATGCACAGGTGTCAGCCGACATCAGGAGTGGATTTTACCATCTCAGGAACATCGCACAAATCTGAGCCCTGATCCCGCTGAGGATCTGACCGCTGATGCATGCATTCATCACTTCCAGGCTGGACTACTGTAATGCCCTGTACCTAGGGTTATCTGAAGCAACCTCCACAGGCTGCAGCTCATGCAGAATGCAGCGACAAGATTGTTGACTTGGGTGAGACGAGGTGAGACATCACCCAGTCCTCCATGGATTGCACTGGCTGCCAATCAGGTGGAGAACTGTCTTCAAGGTAGGTCTCCTGATCTACAAGACCCTACACAAAGGGAACCTGTCTATCTGCAAGATCTCCTTGTCCCTATCGTCCACCCTGGGCACTTCTTTCTGCCAGGAGGCCTCCTTGAAGTTCCCTAGAGTGAGGCTGCGCATTCTGGGGACAGGGCATTCTCAGTGGCAGCACTTACTCTGTGGAACTCATTCCTGGTTATCTAAAGGAGGCCCTCGGTAGAAGCCTTTAAAAGGGGTTAATACATACCTGTTCCAGCAGGCTTTCACTGACTGATATATTGGTTTTAAAGGATGGATAGAAATTTAAAATTTGTTTTAATGATGAATTGCTGCTTATGTGTATTATTGTTGCTGATTTGTATTGTACAGCGCCCAGAGTCTATGGAATGGGTGCTTTATAAATCAAATATCTATCCATCTATCTATCTATCTATCTATCTATCTATCTATCTATCTAAAGTTGCCAATTTACAGAGAGCATACATAAGGTCAAAATCACATTCAGGCACAAATGCACAGGAACAATACATACAAAGTCACCAATTTACAGGAGAATATATAAGTTCGAAAACTAATGTCCAATAACAATTCAATGAAATTATTAATTGCAGTACAGAGTATGTACGAACGTCTCAGCACAGACATGGTCAGAGTAGGAGTAGGCTAACCTGGACCAGGCCCCACTAAAGTTTAGGGCAGTTTAGGCAGGACAAAGGAGCCATGTATTGCTCCTTTAGCTTAGCCACTGCAGACAGGAAACTGTTATGGAGGTGAGGGAGGAGGTGAGACAATTCCATTTATGGGGCAGTCTATATCTACCTGATGGAGGCTTATCCAGCAGAAAGTCTGCTCCAAGGAATTTGTAGCCTTTACCATCCTCCAACATTAAGAAGTATGAGGAATTATGGAAGTTATGGCCTCCAAATCCAGGCTAGTCTCCTCCATGATGGCCTCCAGGTCCAGAATTTTATTTCCCAGACTCCTTGCAATGGTGCACATGGCTCTCCATATCTTACTCCCCTTCCCCGTTTGCAGTTTCCTGAGGCTCCCCGACCCCTCTCTTCCCTTGTTACCCTATCAGTTTCTGTCTCCCTTTACTCCTTTCTTCCTCCATGTTTACACTAGACACTGTATTTGAACTTTCTGTTTAAAGAATTATTTTCTAGTATGGATTGTAACTGGATGACTTAGGTGCTAGTGTAGTTAGTTTTCAAATTCTTCCTGTGGTATGGAGTTTCCAAGTAGAACCACAGCTTCATGTGCTGCCTGGTCATGGTCACAACTCCTTCAGTTATGATGTATTTGTTTGGGTCCCTTACCAGTTTCACAATTTTCCTCTAACATCAGAGGATTTTCCAGTATTTCCTGTAAACACTTCCTATTGAGCCTGGGGCCTAAATACCGTCACAAATCAGCATCATAAAGTGGTCTCAAGAATCCCTTTGCGGCACAGTTACTGCAAATAATAAACTCACTGTGCCATACACCAAGGAGTTGTAGGAGTTACACCTTTACCTTGATAAAGCACCCACAGGTGTGTGAAATGACATCGAGGAGGTGTCTGTTTTGCATAGTTCCTACTGGGTGTTTGTACTTCACTAGCCTTGGCAACAATGCCCTGCACTTTGTAAGTTAAATAAACTTTTTACTTTTTGCATATCGTATGTGTTAAGTACGTCTGTTTAGCCTGTGAGGTAGGCCAGTGTGAGGTCTTTTTGGTTTGGGTTGTAAGGATTTCCCTGCACTTGTGTAATGGGCATTGTGCCACTGCACAAAAGGGCTGGTATGATAATCAAGAGCTGTGCTATTCACAGTCACTTCCTGACTTCCCAAATCTGCTGTCCCACACCTCAAAGTGTGGCATAGCTTTAGAACTGCTGGAAAGCAGTTCCAAATGGCTGTCACAGGTCTGCAGCAAGGGACTTATAATACACTGTGGGAATAAGCGTAGTGGCAAGGGACTGAAATTATTGTTGGACCAATTCTGGCTTAACAGTGCATGGGAAAGAGGGCATGGGAGGGATGTACCACTGGACACCAGAGTGCAGGATCAGTTTGGGGGTCCTGGACAGCAGGGATGGCACCAGGGTGGAGGATCAGTTAAGGGAGCTATTGGACACCATGGATGGCATCAGAGTGGAAGATCAGTTGGGGACCCTATAAAACCAAGGATGGCACCAGAGTGGGAATTGGTTTGGGAACCACTGAACACCATGGTGGAGGATTAGTTGGGGGCTGGACATGAGGGATGGCACCTGAGTGGAGGCTCAATGGAGGGGCAAAGATTGGTTGGACAGAGGTCACCGACCACCAGTTAGGACTGACAAGGGACAAATAAAATTAAAACAGCATGGCCCATAAGCGGGTCAAAAGCACATGGGGTCAGGGGACATTAAGGCTTCGCCATGCCATGGGCACTTGGCATGACATGTCATTCAACTTGCACTTTGCCATGGTACAAGTTTGTGTGTGCTGCACTGTCAAAGTATCCTTTTTTTCTTTTTAACATGTTTTTAATACAATTGCAAATGTTGGCACATATGGTGTATGTTAATTAACCCCTGTTTGATGTGTGTTTGTTGTGAAATAGTACTGTTTGTTCTTTCTTTAGGATCCTTTGTTAATGATGTCTTTCACATGTAACCAGGTTGCCATGGGTTACTGTTACTCCCCTGCCTTGTGGACTCAAATAAGGTTGAGGGGCCTGGGTTCTGTTCTTCCTGGGGAGTTCCTTCCCAACAAAAGATTATATGTTGCAGTGTCTCCACCCAGAGATAAAGTTAAGTGGGCCTGGTGACAGAATGGTACAACCCCTGGGATGCTGTACCTACCCACCTCCTCACAGTCACCCCATTGTGACAGGGTAAAATAGGACCCTGTCTCATTTGTTATGGAGAAAGTGTTTAAATGCAAGGATCTATTCCTTCCTTTTCTGTCTCTTCTCTGTCTGGTTGAGCAACCATATTTTCCTGTGAGACTTGGATTTGATCACCCGACAATCTCACAGTTATTTGCCTCTCTCACTGTATCAGCCCCTCCTGCTGTCTGTTTTTCTCTCTTGCATATCCGCTGATAGAAAATATTTGCAAATCAATATGTGGAAATGTAATTAATATTGGGATCCTTTTGTTTAGGAAATATATAGTGTTACTGTTGAATTGTATTTAATTATATTTTGAGGTGATTGCAGAAAGCTATTGTAAACTCTTGAGGTTACTTAGTGCAAATCTTCCAGCCTTTTGCAAAAGCTGTGCAAAGGGGCCTCAACTCAAGAAGCACACTGTGTTCTAGCAGCTCCTGCCCGATATTTACAAAAATAGGATGCTAGCTAAGAATGGGGTTGAAAAGACTTATAAGAGCTAAGCAGCAACTGCAAGAAAGAAGAGATGAGAAAGGGACACAGAGACTGAAGGAAAACTATTTTATTATACCTTTGTGAGCAGTTATACAGAACACGCTTATTTTTATGTTACTGCAACTATAAATAAATAGTTTTGGTGAATTCTACAACTCCTCCTGGTTTTCCTATGCTTCCTGACCTGTACCTTGACAACACCCACACATGGAAAACCAGAAACCAATACAATATTACAGTGTACATGCAATTACTATCGCTCTCTAACAATCTGCTCACTTAGACAGGACAAACAGACAATTATACAATGGGTTCTAAAATGTAAGCTTTCTGACTGGTAGGGTGACACTTTATGAAGTGGGGTAATTTTTGAATAACCACGCAAAAGTGCCAGCCCATACGTTAGTAAAATCATTCCATGCAGAACACCAAGCCTTCTCTTGCTAACTGCCCCATTTTGCAAAATCAAAAGCTGTTAGTAAAACAATATAATATCTGATCTAACCTGTAGTTTCTGAAGTGGGAGACAACCGAGTTAACAGCAATATTTCAGTTTAAAATCACTGTCATGATGCTCCGCCACTCACCTTGCTGCCAGCTGGTTTCAGGTGAAGGAGAAGGCTTCTACCCAGTATCAATGAACTATTTAGCGTAGTGGGGAAGGACATATTATTAACATAGAAACATAAAATTGTCAGTAGACAAGGACTGCTAGGCCCATTCAGTCTGCCCATAGGCCCTATATAGTGTATGTGTCCACTGACTCTATGTGATCAATGTCTTTCATCACTCCCACCCTCTCTCAAGCTACCCTGTGCCTGTCCCAGGCAGCTAAACTCCCTCCTCTGTGCTTGCCCCACTATCTCCTGTGGCAGACTATTCCAAGCTTACTACCCTTTCTGTGTAGAAAAACTTCCTCACACTACCTCTTAATGTACCCCTTCTAATTTCTTATTGTGCCTCCTAGTTGGAAAGGTCCCCCCACACACTGTGTTTATGCCCTTGAGGTACTTGAAAGTTTCAATCATGTCCCCGCACTGTCTCCTCTCCTCCACTGAGTACATATTGAGGTCCCGTAGTCTCTCATCTTATGTTTGTGATGCAAGCCCTACACCATCTTTGTTGCCCTTCTCTGGATAGTCTCCACCTTATCTATGTCCTTGCACAGGTGTCGCCTCCAGAACTGCATGCAGTATTCCAGGTGAGGCCTTACCAATGTTTTATACAATAGCATTACCACCTCCCTCCTCCTGCTAGTGATACCCCTATCTATGCACCCCAGCATGCCACTGGCCCTCCTTGCGCCTTAGTTTTCACTCCCAAAACCCACTCTAGCCAAGGTTTCTTCATATTTCAATCATGGACCCGATTACAACTAACCACAAAAGACACAGTTCCCCACCTCTAGCACTTGTGTCTGACCCCTCTATACCGTTCCATTCTTCTTCCTGCTCTCCATATGTTACACACACAAATGTTCGGCCGCTCTATGTGTTTCTCTCTTTGACTTTATTGTAATCGATTACCTCCTGTATTTCAGTTTATGAAACTGCTGTAACTGTTAGACAACTGTTAGTCTCTGACATTGTTCTATATATCTAAACCACTTGTTTGGATGTTCCCCTGTATAGATCTTGTTTCTGTTTAGACTCTGTTTTGTATTTTCGCATTTTCTTGCTATCTCTTACACTGGACGTTTGTGAAAGCGGGCATTTTGCTCACATATTTTCCAGTATATAAATAAAGATTGATTGATTTGTGCACTGCTTAGATACCTTAAGGGTATCAGAGATGATAACCCCAGGTCCCTTTCTGCTTTGGTGACAGTCAGCTCCTCCCCAACCTGTAGCTGTCCCCAGGGTTCCCTCCACCCAGGTGCATTATTTTGCACTTCTTTGCAATGAACCTCTGCTGGCATATAAGCAACAAAAAGGTTTTTCCTTCACTTTTTGTATTACTCTCATATTTATGAACTGTATAATCGGAATAATCACTGATCGGGTGTGAGTTGGGCTAAGATTTACCCACAGCTGGCATGGTTTGTCACCGGGCTGTGCTCTCATGACTGAACCACTTCAGCCTTTGGATAAATCCAGCCCAGCCCACATCCGATAGGGTGATAAGTCCTTAAAAAACAACTGATTAAACAAGGTGGTATGGGTGAAAAGGGAATGCAAAGATAAATAAATGGTTCTTACTGTTTTGAAAAATGCAATAAACAATAATAGTACCCCCCAACACAGCAACACAACAATATAGTTCACCTCCCAACTGGTACCAGTTTTACTCAATCTACTTTTCTGGGTACCCAGGGCAGTGAGTTTGTACCGCCGGAAGAGGTGCGGCTGGTTGGCTGCCACTGGTGCACTTTTTCTTTCTTTTTTTTTAATGAAACAGTAACTTTGGTGGAAAATTATGTACAAGTCTCCCAGAACACAGGGCAAACTCTGAAGTGACTCATGGTCCTGGAGATACCAGGCTCTGAGTTCTATTCAGGCTGACTGTTGTTTCTTCTGTCTGCAGCTCTAGGGGCTCTCAACTTGGATGCAGTTCTCTCTGGCTGGGTTGCAGTTCTGTCTGCATCTCTTGCAGTTCGATCTTCTTCTCTTTTCAGCTCTGGAATGGACCAGTCAAAGGGCCAGGCCACACAACTCACCCACCCATCCAGGCATCCAGCCCTCAGAGTGAGAAGAGTGAGAAGATAGGCAGTGCTAACTGTTACACTGCCGCCAATCCCACAGACTGTCCGCTGACTGATCACCTCTTCCTGGAGCCCAGGAACACAGACATTACTCACTTCAGCAATGCAGTTTATAACACAGAAGTCCAAGAGAAACAGCACAGTCTCAGTCACCCTGTGGGCTTGCAGCAGTGGCACTAATAGGGCACAGTTCAGGATCTCCTCCTGGCTGTAGGCAGGAAACAGTCTCTCAAAATCCAGATGCTCCATTTCTGCTCAGCAAAACCACTTTCCACTTAAACACTGACAGCTTCTTCCAGATATTGGAAATCACAAGTACTTCCTGAGCAATTGGCTGTGCAATCCCCAGGCAGGCCACTAACCTTTGGCAGAAACTAAGTTTGAGACTCTCCACTCTCTGGAATCTCCAGGCAGACTGCTCGAGCTGAAGCTGCCCCTAGGTCTAAGGAGATCAGATGTAGAGTTCCATTCTGCCAGTGAACAGACAGAACACCAGGAGGAAGGAGCTAATGGTATAACTAAACTTTTCTAGTGGGACTAAGAACTAGAACTCTTGTACTGGGACCTTCAATTCAGGGTAAAAAAAAAAAAAAAGAGTTAGTGTGTTTGTCAGAGGTAGTTGAATTAAATTGTTATCTGTGTTATCTGTGTACTTATCGAGGTGCTTGTCACAGGTGTCAGAAGGATTTGTTATCTGTGAAATTAAATAAGTGTAGAAAGATTTGCAAAGTAGGGGAAGTGGCTTAGCTAGAAGGAGCCAGGTTAAAACCAGATTTAAGCACTGCCTAGATAGCGCCTGCCAGAGAACAGACAGAAAACCAGGAGGAAGGAGCTCACGGTATAACTAAAACTTCTCTAATGGGACTATATTGCCCTCCTTTCCTCCCTCCACCACCCTAAACCAGTTCTGATTTTATAGGCACAGGATTTAACTGACAACAGGAACTTGCCGCTTGGGAGCAGGAACACCAAAGACTCACCATCCTAGAAGGGCAACAGTAGCTCTCCTCCCCCAGCTGCTGGAGGTCTGACTCTGAGCAAGTAAGGAGATTACTGAGAAATATAGGAACTTCTTGTCTCAGAACAGGAAGATCAGGAGCTAAAAGGGCACAGAGGCAGTAAGTAAGTAGGGGAAAAAGAAACAATCAAACAGGGAAAGAGTAAGTATTCCAAACAACAGTTAGGGGCCAGTAAAAAACATGATGGGAGTGGTGCAGTGCAGTGGCTGTGGAGCAGTAGTCTTCCGGGAGACATTCTGGAAGATGCAGTGTTGTCCCATCTGCAGGCATTTCTCTGGGCTGAGGGAGGAGGTTGCTCATCTCCAGGCTGAGCTGGCCAGGATTTGTGGGACCTCCTCTCCCACCCAGGGAACACCAGGGTCACTGCCATTGCCTCAGAGGTTGCCAAGAAAGAGAAGCGGTTGGACCACAGTGGCTCAGGGAGGTGAGGGTGGTGGAGCAGAGGTGCATCCCTCCAGTTGTACCTCTCCACAATTTCTATGCCATTCTGGAAAAGTGTGGTTCCTCTATGGAGGCACCCACAGTGGAGACCAAGGAGGATGCTGGGAACCTCCACAAAGGAGACCCACAGGAGGGTGGCATGGGACCCCACAGGGGAAGGAAACAACTCTTGGTGGGGACTCCACTGTTAGGAAGGTAGAACTGGGGAGGAAGGGAGAGGGAGGTAAGGTGCCTGCCTGGCCATAGCTTGAAGGGACAGGGAGCTAATCCTCAGGATCGCAGGAGCAGCTGCACAGGGAGGGAGTGGGATGTCATTGTTCCCTAGGAACAAATGACCTGGCTAAGAAAGGGATCAAAGCAGTGCAAGAAGCATTTGTGGAGATGGGAAGGGCCTTAGACAAATGGCACACACGGTAACCTTCTCAGAGGTGCTGCCTGTCTATGGCACGGATGAGGCTAGGGTGCTCCACAGCATGGGATTCAATCAGTGGTTGAAAACTGGTGCAGAGCTCAGGGATTTGGCTTCATTGGGACTGGGGTCCACCTGGATGGATGCAGGCCTATACTGGCGTGATGGTCCACATCTGTCCAGAAGGGAAACAGGATCCTAGGTGATAGGTTTAAATACTTTATTGGCAAGCATGTAAACTAGCCAAAGGGGAGGTACTGGAAAGGAGCAGGAAATCCTAGCCCCCAAAAAAAATCAGGGTACAAAGTGAGGTAGACACCAACATAGAGATGTCAATAGGGAGAAGCGAGGGGAAATGGAGAAAGTAACAAACACAATAAGGACAGGGATGGGGCAAAAGGGGTAAGGCCATCAAGAAATGGAGGGTAATGGTACCAACACCCGTAGTCTGGGCAACAAGCTCCCTAAACTGGCGGCCTTCATGGAAGAGTGATGCCTGGATATCGAAAGAAGTCACAGAAACATGGTACACAAAGAACCATGACTGGGATGTTAACATACCAGGGCACACAACCTACAGGAGAGACAGGGAGGGCGGGGGGCTCTCTATGTAAAGGAAGGGATAAAAGCAACTGAACAAAAGAGTAAATAGGGAGGAGAAGAGACACTGTGGGTCACCTTAGAGACTGGAAATGGCACCACAATCTGCACAGGGTTGTATACAGACCCCTATGTCAGGGAGGGAATGGACAAGGATATGATAGAAGGCATACTTAGGATGGCAGAGAAAGGGAGATACTGTTGATGGGGACCTTAATATGCCAGATGTTAACTGGAGCACCTTTGCTGTAGCCACATCCAAAAGCAGGGCCATTCTTGATGCCCTGCAGGGCATGCCTCAGACAGCTAGTTTTGGAACCTACTCATAAGGGAGCAATCTTAGACCTTGTATTGTCAAACGGGGACAGTGAGAGGATCTCAGATCTAGAAGTGGGTAGCCATTTGGGAACAGGTGACCACCAAACAGTGTGGTTCATGATAAACTCAGTTACAGAGTCAAACCATACAAAAGTGAGTGTTCGGGACTTCAGGCGGGCTGACTTTGGCAAGATGGAAGAGTGCCTTAGAAAAGCACTAGCAAACAGGCTAGAAGGAGGGTGGAGCAACAATGGGGAAATATCAAAACTGCCATCACAGAGGCAACAAGCCTTGTGTGAAGCAAATAAATCAAAATGAAAGAAAAGCCAGTATGGTTCTCAAAAGAAGTGGCGGTGAAGGTTAAGGAGAAAAAGATAGCATTTAGGAAGTATAAGGAAACACAGAAGGAGCAGGACAGAGAACTGTACCAGTTAAGGCAGAAGGAAGCAGGAGGGTAGTCAGAATAGCAAAGGCACAAACTGAGGAAAAGATAGCCAACTTGGTTAAGAAGGTGGATAAAACCTTTTACAGCTATATCAGGAGCCTAGAAAGACAAAGGGAGGGATAGTGAGGCTGAATAGAATGGATGGTGGGTGGACAGAGAGTGACAGTGAAAACCAGGGATACTGAATGAATACTTCTGTTCAGTATTCACAAAAGAGGAAGTGGGGAGGTGCTAATACAATTAACAGAAGCACTCTGGAGAGGGAGCCGATCCCAGTCCTTTCACAGAAGAAAGGGTTCTGAAAGAACTCCTAAAACTGAAGGTGGACAAAGCAATGGGGCCAGATGGAATTCACCCAGAATTCTAAAAGAATTAAGCAGAGAACTAGTGACACCACTGACTACCCTTTATAACAAATCATAGGAGGATGGTGTTGTACCTGAGGACTAGAAGAAGGCTGATGTGATTCCCTTCACAAAGTGGGAGCAAGACAGAGGCAGGAAACTACAGACCTGTCAGTTTGACCTCTGTGGTAGGGAAAGTGATGGAATCGCTCTGAAGGAAAGAATTGTTGAGTACCTAGAGGCCAGTGGGGCACAGGACTCAAGGCAGCATGGGTTCACAGCGGGAAGGTCATGTCAGACGAATCTATTTGATTTCTTTGACTGGGTGACCAAAGTAGTAGACCAGGAAGGGGCTGTGGACATGGCCTACCTAGACTTTAGCAAGGCATCTGACACAGTCCCACAAAAGATTAGTAGTCAAATTAACCAACTTTGGAGTGGGTCCCAGGGTGGTAGCTTGGGTAAAACACTGGCTGAACAACAGGACACAGAAGGTAATTGTAAATGGAGTCCACTCTCAAGAAAGAGGGTTAAAAGAGGGTACCGGAGGTTCAGTACTGGGTCCAGTCTTTTAATGTCTTTATAAGTGACATTGCAGAGGGACTGGAAGGAAAAGTATGCCTCTTTGCAGATGACACAAAGATCTGCAACAGGGCTGATACACAAGGAGGCGTGGAAAGGATGAGAAGGGACTTGGCAAGGTTGGAGGAATGGTCAGAAGTATGGCAGCTTGGATTCAATGCAAAGAAGTGCAAAGTAATGCACCTGGGAAACAAAACCCAGGGAAGATTACACAATGGGGGGTAGTAACAACAACAAAATGGAAAGGGACCTGGGGATAATCATATCAGATGACCTTAAGGTTGGCAAGCAATGTGAGAAGGCAGTAGGGAGGGCTGGGGATACTGGGATGTATGGGAGAGGTATCACCAGCAGAAAACAGGAAGTTGTTACCCCCTGTACAAACAGTTGGTGAGACCCCATCTGGAGTACTGGTCCAGTTCTGGAGACCTCATCTCCGCAAGGACATAGACAGGATGGAGGCAGTTCAGAGGAGGGCAACTAAAATGGTGCAGGGTCTGCAAAAGAAGCCATACGAGGAGAGGCTAAAGGAGCTTAATATGTATACCCTTGAGGAAAGGAGGAGAGGGGACATGATAGAAATGTTTAAGTACCCCAGTGCAATCAACCAAGTCCAAGAGGGTAGCATCTTTCAGAAAAGAGATGTGCAAGAACAAGGGGACACAATTTGAAGATAGAGGGAGACGGCTCAGGGGCAATGTGAGGAAGTATTTTTCACAGAGAGGGTGGTGACGCATGGAACAGCCTTCCTGAGGAGGTTGTGGGGTCTAAAACAGTGGAAGAATTCAAGAATGCATGGGACAGACATAAGGCAATTTTGTGGGGGTAGGAAGAAATCAGCTATTGGTTAAATAGGATTGCAGCTTATCCTCTAGGTAGGAAATAGGCAGACTAGGTGGGCCAGCGGTCCTTATCTGCCGTCAAAGTCTATGTTTCTATATTGGTTAATCAGGCTGTCAATCCACAAAATTAGTATGCAGAATGTTTACTTAATGCCTGCTTGGCTGGGAGTATGGTGCCAAGACACAGTCATCTCTTTCTCCCAGAAGCCTCCTTTCTGTAGTCCTAAGGGCTCCTTGATCTCCTCGCTGGCTAATACTGGAGTCAGGGGTGAAAAAGATGGCTACTACAGTTCTGCTTACAGGCAGACAGTCCAGAGCCACAAGTTTAAGTTATTTTGCAGGGCTCTTAACATGCCCCATAATCCAGTAGCTGCCCTCTGCTTTATTGTCCAGTGCCAGAGTGAGGCTTGGCAGAGACTCCCCTGCCTGTCACTAGTGCCGCAGCACTGTCCCCCCCTCCCCTTCAGGTGGCAGGCAGGACTTCCATTCACACAGCAGCCTTGGCTGCTCTCAAAGCTGTATGGTCTGCTTTTAAGCACTTAAAAACAAGGTTTATTTTTCATTCTCCCCACTGTGTGCTTCTAAACCCCACTTATGTCTTTGAGGTCCCAGTAGTTAGAGCACACAAAAGAGACACTGGCCAGAGCCGCCTGAGCAGCCTTAACACTAGCAATCAGAAGCACTACAGGGACTGCGAGCAGACCACTGCAGCAGACATGTTCGAGCAGGAGCCAGCTCAAACATGCACACATGGAGCTGCACAGTGCTCTACTGAATTGTGCAGTGCTTGCTCTCTGTGCTGTACCACCAAGCTGGCAGTTTTAACATTTACCACAGCTCCTGCAGTCCCACAGCAGAGCAGGCACACAGGGTCTAGTAGGAGCATTTCAGAGGTACCAAGGACCAGGGCGGGTGGGGCCAGGTGGCGGCAGGCAAATAAGGTAACCCCACCTGTTGGGGAAGGGGTTACACATGTCCATTGTGTAAGCAATAATACCCAACAGGGTGGGTGAGTGAGCAATACCGAACTGTTCCGGGATGAAATGAGGCCCGACGCCACAGGCGGAGAGCCTCATAGCTCCTGGAAGGTCCGTATTGACCATACTGCCCACCCTGAGGGTATTATTGCACTCAAAAATGGGCTATAGGTGCCATTTTCTGAAACACATATAAAAATAACAATATGTGTATAAAACATAAATAAAAAATAATTAAAATGGACTTTTCTGGTAAAATATTCCCTGTATTGGTAAAATGACCAGTGGAGGGCACTGCTGTTTTATTTGAATACTTTCATACGACTATGAGCATCTCCACAAACTTATACTTGCTTACTGCTTTGTCTGCCCACACCCCCCACACACACACACACACACACACACCACAGTGGAAAACCGTGTATTTTTCTTACTTTTAGGAGTGCCGAGTCATAGCAGGGAATGTGCGTGATCAGCTCCATGTGAACAGAGGTATTTCTTTTCACTTTTCAATCAGGTTTTAAATGCAGCGCAAGTCTCCAGCAGCAGTTTAAAAGCCGCAGCTACTGAGACAATGTACGATCTACTGATCACTTCAAGAAAGTGATTTATAAAAAGACAGTTTTCTGCTTTTTGGTTGCTTGCTGTTAGGAATGTGACTGAGTGTGTTTTTTGGGGGGTCGCTCATGCAGCAGAAGCTTAAGTCAGTCTGATCACTCTGGTAGACAGGGTGGCGGTACATGGAAGCTCTGTGTTCAGGGCTGTGTTGTGATCCAAGGATGTGCGGTCTGCTCCCAGAGAGTCTTAGGGTATCTGGTATCACAGCAGCAGCATCAGTATGGGACATTATAGAAGTGAGAAAAAAAAGTGTGGCGGAAATAAGCCAATCGGAGGGTGATGTACATTTTGTTTGGTGGCTGGCAGTCAACTACTGAGTGCTGGGTAGCCAGTGTCTCTCCCTAAGTGATAGGAAAAAAATGACGGCAATTTCAAATTTAGTGTGTTGCTTTCTGCCAATAAGTAAGCAAGATGAGCACAATGCTATCTGAGTGGGTAAAGTGGCACTTTGGGCTGGTTCTTTTGTTTCCTGAGTGTCTACTGAAGCTAATATACCCCCGACAGAGGTACCAGCCAATCAGCGCCCAGGAAATAAAAGCCCATTTTCATCAGATGCACTGGCACCTGTTCCGGAGCTCAGTGAGTGGCATCAGTTAAGAAGAAGCCTTGCATGGAAAGGCTCACTGTAGGCTTCTACTCAACTAATGCTGCTGGATTCCAGAACTGAAGCAATTGAAAAGAATCTATATATGGTAAGACAGAAAAAGGCAGTATCTACAAGGGATCCACAATAAGATGGAAATATGACTATTTCACAACAAATGCACAAAACAATATGCTGGGGCATTTCATTTCACACATGCCAACATTTTCTACTTCTGTTAAAAAAGGTCAAAATTTAGGTTTATGTTCTCTTTCATTTTTTTATTTACAAACCTAAAGCTAATGGAAAATTATTAACATCCAAAAGATGCTTCCAATATCAGCCCTTCTTGTTTTCCATGAATACAGGCTCAAAAACACAGGTGCATTTTACAGCAGGCAGCTTTAGAGACCTTTGCTAGACACAAGCAGAAGATGGTCAGATGGTTTCTAGTTGGAAAAACAGCTGCTGCTGCTGGGCTCTGTAGACTGGTAGCTGCTGACTTTTACACCTCTCCAGCTATAAAGTACACCAGTGGGCACTGTAATGGACTGAAACGATTTCTAATTTCCTTCATGTCTTGCCTTGCTGGACTGACAGGCAGCAACATTTAGTCATTTAAATAACATCCACCCTGGAACAATGATATCTTAGGCCCCTATGCCCCTCAAAAAAAAAAAAACTACGAGCCTATCATTGTTTACTTCAAAGAAATTAATTACAGTATTAGTATGTGAAAGAAAAATCTTCACATGTAATAGTGCAGCACATGTTCAAATAACATACATACAGTAGGCAGTAGAGGACTACAAAAGAGTTAAAAATAATGTTGAAATGTCCACTAAATTAGGTTTCTGTCCCTGCTGTCCCTGTCCTGTGTTCTCTGACCCACACCATTCCATGGGAAACAGCAGGATGTAATTTTTGTCTTAGCAGTTTTCTCCAGCTAAAACAGGTAAATCACTTTGCTACAGTATATAACAAGAATTTGTCAATGCCGAACGTTCACTTGCAGGTATTTGCAGTGGTGTTTGGCACTTGGACATGGCTTATAATAATCAGTGACAAAGAAGTACAATGAGGGACACAGTTTAACAATTGGCTCTATCCCTGAAGCAGACAGCATAAGAGTATTGGTGTAAAATACTTTGTCTGCAGAAGAGCAAGTCTGTAACTCTGTTTGACAATATTGTGAGGAAACAGTATACCCACTGTTCAGTCACAGAAACAAACACAAATCTTAGGAGGGACAGGAACAGTTTGAGGCAAAATCAGGGACATCCCTGAAAATCAGGGAAAGCTGAGAGGTATGGTCCCTCTTTCCCTCTCTCTCCCCCATGCTCACTTTCTTTCTCTCCCTTTGCCTCTCTCTGTCTTTCTCCCAGTCTCTTCTCTCTCTCTCTCTCTCTCTTCTCCCCTCTGTCTCTCACAGCAAACAAGCATTTGTCAATGCCGAATGTTGGCTTGCAGGCATTGGCATTGGTAGTGCAGGAGTTAGAGATGCACAATAGGACTGGCAGTGAAGTAGTGAACTGGCGCCAACCTCAGCCCCACCCTGCAGAGAGTGACAGGCACAGGGTGTGCCTTTGGGTCACTGGCTATAACACTCATACCATTTCACCTCACCTACCCTGCAGACACCAACAAGTGCTGCAGTGTGCCTTAGGGTCTTTGGGCCTTATGCTCACCCCCATTCCATAAGGAAATATGCTGAGATGGATGCAGAATAGGAGAATGAGGTGAACTTTGGGGCTGAAAAGTCCAAGGCACTCCTCAATGCCTGTCACTGGCTGAAGGGTGGGGGTGGAATGGCTTGAGCATTACAGCCGACAATGCCAAGTCATACCCCTGACGCCTGTCAGTCTGTACAGGGTGGGCGTTATGGTTGAAACCCTAATACCCCAGATGTTTGTTGGTATTTTCCTCCACATTTTCAATGTGGAGCATTGTGAACCCCACCTCATGAATAGTGGCACTATGAGGTTCATTAGTCGAAAGGTGATTTTGCACAGCGACTGTGCCATTTGATCACAGGTGCAAAAACACATTTCGGCAGGATGTGAAAATGACAGCTACACTGTTCATGAGGAGTGTAAAAATGGCATTGTTGAAAATCTGGAGTGAAAATATGAAAAACACGTGAAGTCATTAGCGTGCGTAGAAACTGCGCAATGCACACTAGCATAATTATTTTGGAGATTTTTAAACCACATTTTCAACATAGGCATTTTGGGACCTCCACTCATGAACAGTGGCACTGTGATTTTGTTAATCTGTCCCAAAGTTGATTTCCCCACAGCGTGCATCAGACATTGTAGCGCTACATGTGCGAAAACACATTTCAGGCAGGATGTGAAAAATGACAGCTGTACTGTTCATACAGAGGTGTGAAAAAGGGCAATGTTGAAAATCTGGAGTGAAAATATTAAAAATTATCAAGTTACAAGCATGCATTGAAACTGTGCAACACACTTGTAACAGTAATGTTTTGAATTTTCCACCAAATTTTGCAAGATAGTCTTTGGGGACACCACCTCATGAACAGTGGCACTGTCATTTCATTGTCCGGTCCCGAAAGGTAATTCTGCACAGTGACCATGAAATTACCTTTTAGGACCGAGTACTTGAGATGACAGTGCATGTGTGTAAGGGTTGGGTCCCAAGTACCCCATGTTGAAAATTTGAGGTAATCAACCCCCATTTATGCCATTACACAGCTTACCTGCATTTCTTCATTTTGCGGTCAGCTTTGAAGAGTGCAGACGTGTTCTCACTCCACCGAAGATCACAGTGCCAACCTCTGGAGGTAAGTATAGGGGTGAGGGAGTGTGGAGAGGTGGTGTGCGCAGAGGGGTGAGTGCGGGTTGGAGGAGGAGCCAACAGCGAGGGACCGTTTTCTTTGTTTCAGGTAATTATTTGTGTGCAAGGAGTGATGCAGCACAATACTTGGCAGCAAGTACACAACCAAGTCATAACCTAGACAAAACAGTTGAACATACTGCAAGAATGTACCCTTGCCCAACAGCACCTGCTCCTGCTCTATAACATGCAAATGGTAACGAAGTTTGAGTGTGTTGTACAGACTCTTCATTTACCTCATTTTGTTTCAGGAAAAGGATGTTTAGGTGTCTTGAAGGCTTATAAATCCCATAAAGTAGCAGCTTTTTTGTTTGTTTGTTAATGTAGGCTGATGTACTGTAATTAAGAACTGTACAGTTGCTACAGCAACCTGCAGTTTTGAGCCTGCAATGACAGCTCAGGTTTGAGCTGTTATTTGCAGCACAAACTTTTCCTAATGGGACCCACTTATTGTGTGGAAGTGCAAATCAGCATCAACTTTACTTGTAAGAGAGAGAAGTGCAAGTCAGCTCCGGATTGGTCACTCGGCATCTCTGTGATTAGCTGGGTATGATTCTGTTCTTGCCAGGTTTTGTGGAAATTGTCGAATGGGAGAAGTAATGTTACAGCAGCCAGGTTCATCCTAATCATTGATTTCTAAACCAAATCACATTGCTTTTGCTAAGCTGCCTCTGGTTTTCAAGAAACTAATTAAAACTGGTGGTTGAAAATAACTCTAGGCAATGCCATGATCATTTGTAGTGCAGTACGATTATGGTGCTAGGTGTTATACAAGAAACAGGGAAATGGTAACGTATAGCTACATTGCTTGCATCTAATTAACAAAATGCAACATTTTGTCACAATATGATTGGCTAAATAAGGCACTAGCCTAGGAAAGGCATATCGGAGGCATGTCATCAATGCCGCTACATGACAAGCTTGTCTCTGATTACAGTGGCACTTTTCTTAGAAGTTGTGTCCACTTTACATAATGTTGGTGTCAGCTAGCATGCTGGTTTATTGGGGAATGAGGCGCACCTACTACCATAGCGTGCCTTGCATTCGTCAACACAGACACACCTCTGAAATGTGCTACTAGCACAAGACGTTCTTGCACAAGCACGCAAGCAAATGCAAAATGAATTCTGTCACTATAATTGTGCATCTTATCACTTAAAAAGAAAACAATGTTTCATTATGTGTCAGGGGATACGATAGTAAGAAGCTAAGGCTTATAACATCATTAAAGTATTTGGCCCAAGAGACAGGAAAGGGAAGCCGTGAACAACGATGTAGCCACCACCTCATGGTAAGTCTAAGAAAAGTACAGTTATGTAAGAACTTACCATAATAGTAGATCTTTGAGAGAGGCTCTTGCAGTAGGTAATTACATATAGGACTGAGCGTCGCAAATTTCTAGCTAGCAGTCCCTGGCGAGGGACCCTTGCGTCAAGTGACCGGCGTCAGGAGACGTCCGGTATAAAGGGCGTCCCGGACACCGCTTCCCGTTCTTTTCCCACCACAGGCCAAAGAGGCCAGACGAGAGAGGAGCGGATATTTCCTCAATGGAAAAGGAGCTGAAAAGCCTAGGGGATGGAGGGCGATAGAATTTACTGCGGAAGAGCCTCTCTCAAGACCTACTGTTACGGCAAGTTCTCACGTAACTGTACTATCTTTACTTCGAGAGGGCTCTTGCAGTAGGTAGTAACATATAGTACTGAATCCCAAGCAGTCTGGAACAAAGAGAGGCACCGGAGGAGGAAACTACTCAAAAGGTAGTACTGGCTGTACAAGTCTCAAGATAGGAGGACTTGCAAAACCGCCAGCCAAGCCTGCTCTCACGAGAGGCAACATCCAAACTGTAGGTGTTTCGTGAAGGTATGGACTGAAGTCCAGGTGGCGGTCAGCGCAGATGTCTGCAGCAGACACATTCTTGAACAAGCACGTAGAGGCAGCTACTCCTCTTGTGGAGGGTTCTGACTTGACCCGGAGGGTCTTTTGTATTTGTCATAACAGAAAGTGATGCAATGAGCCAACCACTTAGACAGGCATTGCTTGGAAACAGCATTGCCTTCCCTTTGTGAGCAAAAGAGACGAACAACTGATCAGTCTTTCAGAGATCCTTTGTCCTGTTGGTGTAGTATCTCAGAATCCGTGAACATCCATAGTATGGAGCAAATACTCCCCTTGATTAGAGTACTGCGTAAAAAGCAGGTAACTCTATGGACTGATTTAAGGTAGACTCTGGAACAACTTTAGGTAGAAACTTAGGATTCCTGCAAGGAACGATTCATTCCTTGTGAAAAATCAAGTAGGGATTTTACACATCAGGGCCTGGAGCTCGAGATTCTTGAGCCGCAATATTGGCCACCAAGAAGAGCGCTCTTCCATGAAAGGAACTTCAAATCTGCAGAAGCTGCAGGTTCAAGGGAGGAAAAGTAAGTTTCTCGAGAATGAAGTTCAAGTCCCAAGGGGAGCCGGAGTACGGATGGGGGCCTCAGATGGAGGACCCATCTGAGAAGGGTCTTGAGACCTCCAGTTGAGCGAAGGCTTGCCTCGAAGCGGACATGATAGGGTCGAAATGGCTGCCATGTGTACCTTCAGAGAGGAATGGCTGAGACCCAGGTCAAACAGATGACAAAGATACTCCAGCAGAAGCCCGCTTGAACAGGAGAAAGGTTCCACGTTTCTGGAAGCGGCCCAAATAGTGAATCTTTTCCACTTCATGGCATAGTGGATCTGGTGGAGGGTTTTCTGGCCTCCACTAAAATCTCCGCCACTTTGGGGAGACACTCCAAAATGGGATTGGGCTAGGGTCTGCAGGAGCCATGCATGCAGTTGAAGGATTTGAGGCCTGGATGGACCAGGGTCCCTGATCCTGGGTCAACAAACCTCGAGATAGAGGAAGAGGAAGAGGAGGATCCTCTGAATATTGTTGTAGAAGAGAGAACCAGACTTGCCTGGGCCAGAAAGGAGCGATCAGAATCATTCGTGCTCCTTCTGAAGCTAGTTTCTGCAAGACTCGTGGGATAAGTGGAATTGGGGAAAGGCATAGACGAATCTGTCCTTCCAGTCTAGAGACAGAGTGTCACTCAAAAGCACCTCACTCTGGAACGAGCGAGCAAAAGACGGGAAGTTTTGTGTTTAGAGGGGATGCGAACAGGTCGACCTGTGGTGTTTCCCAAAGTTGTAAGATATTGTCTAGGACCCCTGGTCCAGTTCCCATTCTGAGTCAGAGCAGAAGAGCCGACTAGCTTGTCTGCCAGGGTGTTGTCGACTCCCGGAACGTGAATCGCCGTGGAGGTGAAGGCCGTGATGTTGCCCAATCCCAAACCCTCATTGTCTCCTGTATAGAGGGTAGGGACCGAGTCCCTCCTGCTTGTTGATATACCACACCATGCACACGTTGTCCGTCCTGGACGGCTAGGTGGCTGGGAAGGATGTATTGATGAAGGGCTTGGACAGCATACAACACTGCCCAAAGCTTGAGCACATTGATGTGAAGAGCTTGTTCTAGCTTGGACCAGGAGCCCTGGGTCTGATGAGGGCCTAGATGGGCTCCTCAACCTTCGCCGAGGTGTCTGTGGTTAGAGTCTGGGAGGGGAGGATGAAAGAAAGGAACTCCCAAAAAGGTTCTCTCAAACCATCCACCACTGCAAGTCTCGCGATCATCGCGAGGAGATCAGAACTGAGTGATCTAGGTCGTCCATCAGCTGATCCCACTGAGGCGTAGAGTCCACTGAGAGATCCTCATGTGGAGTCGAGCGCGAGGTACTGTTGGGATAGCAGCCACCATGAGCCCGGAGGGTGAAGGACCGACCTCACGAGACCATCCTGTGGTCAGAAACAGACCTATTTGGGTCTGAAGGGTGGCTGCCCTGTCCAGAGGCAGGAAGGTCTTGCCCATGGTCGATGGAGGATCGCCCAATAAACTGTAGCCTCTGGAAGGGTCCAGATGAGACTTGAATGGTTGATGGTAATACCCAGGCAGGCGAAGACCTGCTGGGTAGGGAGAGGAAACACAGGAGTTCCCCTGGACGGGGCCGCCAGGAGCCAGTCATCCAGGTAAGGGAAACCTGCACTCCTTTGTATGCAGGTGGCCGCCACCACTGCCAGGGCATTTGGTAAATACTCTGGGAGCCGAGGATAGACCAAACAGAGCGCCTTTGAACAGGTAGTGGTCCCTGGAACGCAAAACGAAAGTATTTGCAGTGAGATGGGTGAATGGGAATGTGCAGATAAGCATCCTGCATATCCAGAGCACAAAGCCATTGATCCGGCCGGAGGAGGGGCAGAAGGCTCTGCAAAGAGAGCATCCTGAACCTTTGTACTCTACGAAAGATTCAGGGAACTGAGATCTAAAATTGGTCTGAGATCTCCTGTCTTCTTTGGGACCAGGAAGAAATGGAATAGTAACCCATCCCTGAAGATGAAGGGGACAGGCTCTATCGCTTGCTTCAGCAGAAGAGCCGATATTTCTTCCTGGACCAGAGGAAGATGTTCCCTTGAATAAGACAATTTCAGAGAGGGGTGGCGGGTGGTTTCTGAAGAAACTCTATGGAGTGTCCTTCTGCTATCAGCTGGAGCACCTAAGAATCTGTGGTTATCCTCTCCCATCCCGGAAGGTGGAGAGAAAACCTCCCTCCCACCGTTCCTCCGGAGAGTCTGGAGGCAGTGGGAGAGGAAAGGAGTCAGGTGGTGTGGGGCAGCGCGCGCTGAAGCACCCACTGCTTTCTGGGTGAGGGTGGCTTGGCAGCTGCGGGGGCCCGGCGTTTGTGGCCCGCCTTCCTGGGGTTTCACCTTGGACCGATTCCATCTGGCGAAGGGATGGTGCTGCTGCTGATGGGGACGGTACATGGAATCAACTGATTTGTGGGCCGCCCCTTTCTTCTTGCAAATCAGTAATGATGTCCTTGACATCACCCCCGAAAGCACTGACCCCCGGAAGGGTGCTTCCTGGATAGCAGATTGCACCTCCAGGACCAAACCTGACACACGGAGCCAAGCATGATGCCATAGGCCTACAGCGAAACCTGAGCTCCACCCAGCAGTGTCCACTGCATCATATGTCGCATGTAGCATGTGTCGACTGGCTGAACGAGCAGAGCGGACAAGATCAGCCAACTCCTGCTTGACTTGGGAGTCAGGCAAGGAGTCCAGTTTGGCTTCTGCCTGTAAGGATGGCCTTCTGGTAGTCCCCATATGGCCTACATAGTTCAGGGCCCTGATCCCCAGTGTGGAGGAAGTATAAATCTTTCTCCCATACTGGTCCAGAATGTGAGATTTCTTATCAGGAGGAGATGAGCTAAGATGTTTTGGGTTCACCAACCGCCATGAGCTGTGCTAATGATGACAGAGTCGGCACGAGGTGAGAATCCAGGAAATCAACACCTCTGGAGCCTGATATAGCCGGTTCAACTTCCTAGGAAGTGGGCTAAGGCCAACAGCTGTTTCATATTGTGGTAACAAGGTCGGCATGAGGCTCGATCCAGGGTGGCACCAAGGTAGGAGCTGTCACGGGCAGGTCCAGATGTTCATCGAGATTCAGACGCTGAGGGTCTGGTTCCAGGGAGTGCCACTGATGAACCTCCTGGATTTTCCTAAGCAACTCCATAAAGAAGGATCCTCCGGAGGAGACTTCGGAGGAGTCCTGGCCAGGGCTTGGATGGAGAGCGAGGCTCTGCCTCTCTCAAGCAGACATCGGAAGAGTCCGAGGAGTCCGAAAGTGAAAAGGAAGATGAAGAAGAGAAAGACTCTTTCCCGACCCGGGAGGAACGGACCCCTTGGGAAGTCCCCGGGAAGCGATCCTGCCCCTCTCTGGATCCAGACGGAAGAACCCTGGAGTCCGGAGGTGGTGAGGGAGTGTGCCGCCTTGGGCGATGGGAACCTGTGACGGCACCATCGCCGGAAGGCATCTCTCAACCTCTTGGTGAGCTGAGCCTTGGCCTCAGCCCACCAGGAGGCCAGAGTCTCCTGCAGGTCCACCGCGGCCACGAGGGCGGTGGAGGAGGAGGAGGTGGGGGATAAGGATACGGGTTATAACCATGTGGAGCATATCCAAAACCCAGCTGCAGATAGCCCGGCGACGGTATTGTGGCGCCGAGTACTGCGACGGCGGAAGCCCGCGCCAGGTACTGTGGCACCGGATACTGTGTTCCCAGGTACACCGCATCGAATAAGATGGAGGATACCCGGTGCGGAGGAGCTGCCGGAGCAGACAGCCCGGCCGAAACCCTCACAGGCGGGTCCATAGTGGAGAGGGCCCGATGGGAGCATATCTCCGAGTCGGTAAGGCCGACATCAGGGTCGACAGCGGAGGTCCTGGTGCTGGAGGTACCAATGTCAGAGGGCTGGCGCCGGAGCCGGGCGCGCCCAGGGAACCGACGCCAGGTCCGGCGCTCCAGGCGGAGGAAAGACTGATGGAGGGTAAGGATCCCCAGCTTCGCCCGGGATGGAGGGAAAAGTCCCTGGGGTCAGGATGGGGAGACTCTGGTTCCCCAGACAGCAGTGAAGGCTGCAGGAACCAGGAATGATGGACGATGGGGGCTCTGTCGCCGGTTCCGTCTCGGCTGGACGCCGGATGAGACGAGTGAGGGTTTACTGGCGAGCTCTCGGCGGTGCCGGAGGAGCCGACATCCGACTTATGAGAGCTGTCACCGAGACAGGCCGAGAAGGTGATCTGCCTGGTCCAGTGGAAAGGAGGTCGCCGCCCAGGAGGGTCAGGACGCCTTACCAGCCCTCTCCGGGCGGACGTCAGAGGAGCCGACGTCCGCTTCACCGGAGTCACCCACAGAGGTAGGCCGCAGCCTGCGGCCAAACCAGGGCGGAGACCTTCAACTGCCCGGAGGCACCCGCAAGGCCCGAGCGCCGAGCCAGACAGGCGAGTCTATGCCGCTCAGAAACCTCCGAGGCGGCCTTCGAGGAGCGATCCCCAGAGGATGTTACCTGTGTCCCTGCAACTCCAGAGGGAGACATGGTGGAGGAGCCCTTGTCCGTGCCTCTCCTTCTTCTTCCAATGTCCTTCGGGGAAGTGGACACCTGCCTCAGTTTTTGAGCTCCTTCTCCATCAAACTCATTTCTTCTTTAGAATATGGGCTTCCAGGGATTGCTGCGCCTTTTCCAGGTAGCCGCGTTAAAACTGAGGCAGTGCTGGCACTTCTCGACCGGGTGATCGGGCCTAGGCAGAACAGGCACAGGGGTGGCAGTCCTTGTGCAGGAGTTGGGTGCGCATGAATCGCACTTATTCTTGTGCTCGGAGGGTGTAAGGGGCGACATACACCGGCGTTAGTCGTAAAATAAAGTTTTTCGGTAAAAAGCAGCGAAGGTAGGCTGATGACACAAATTTTCCTTGAGTGCTGCATGAGCTAATGGCGGAAAAGAACTGGAAAGGCGGGCGCCGGGACCGCCCTTTATACTGATGTCGCCAGAGCCGCCGCCTTGACGGCGCGGGCGGGTCCTCGCCAGGACTGCTAGCCAGAAATTTTCTGTGGGGTCCTGCCGCCTGCCAGCATCAGTCCTATATGTAATTACCTACTGCAAGAGCCCTCTCGAAGTAAGATCTTTGTATTCCTACATACAGTTTCTACTGCTAGCACATGTTGCTGGTAAAAACTGGTTTCCTGGCATTTCCCATCTTCATCTTGTTTTGGTGAGCTTACCCCATAATGTTGAATTCAGTCCTATTATTGTCACAGATACCCACGAGATGTTGATCCTTTACTACTCTGACCATGTCTTTCTAGTACCCAACAGCAGATTAACAATTCTAGCCCTTCCTTTTCTATGTCTGACATGCTGAAGAAGGAGGTGGAAACAAAAAGAAACTCCGGCTCAAATGGTCTGAAATCGTCTTGATAAAGCATCAAGGTTGATGCGAAATGTATACAGGGGGTACTATCACTTTTTATATGTGCTTTCAGACCAATGATTTTTTTTTATTTGTTTACATAAGAACAAATGAGTTTTTTATAGTGTCCAATCATGTGGACTGAAGCTTATTTCAGACCATTTGAGCCGGCATTTCTTTTGTTTCCATGTGGTTTGTATTGTAGTGTGGCTCCAGTCGACATTTTCCTCAGTCACCCCACCTTTCTGCTATGCTGAAGAAGGAAACAACCCTTTACAAATGGCAAGAAGTTCTCCCTGCTTTCCTTGGATACAGTCCACCTCCTAGTTATTATCATGTAGTAGGAAATCCTGCATAACCAAAAGCCTCATAGTTGTCCTTTAAATCTCAATTGCCAATCACAGTCATGCTTTGCTGTGCCCAGGCAGTCTTACCTACTCCTGACTTGTCTTTTTGCAACTAAATTCTAGTAATCGGTTTTCTGTGCGACTCTAATCCTTCTGATGCCCTCTTTTTTATTTGATTTTATTCCTTCCTTGCACTCTGTATAAAGCAATCCTCTACCCTTCTGACCAGGCTTCTGACCTGCTCATGTCCCTCTCAAGAGACTGTAACATAGTAACACAGTAATTTAGTATCAGAAGTGATGCCAGGTCAGGCATAGCTAGCTGCCATCAGTGGATGAAACGCTTGCATAAAACTAACTTTTCAATTCAAGTTTTGAAAGTCTAAATATACTTGATACCCACAGCTGTACTTCATGTCATTTAGAGTAGCAGCACTAATAGGTAACCCCAAGAAAGGAGCAGCAGACAGGGGCGAAGGTGAGGGCATCAGGTGGCAGGGCCAAGTGAAACCAGGAAAACCACAAAGTTGAGAGGAACAGGGTTTGCCAGAGCCAACGAGGACTATACTGGTGCTGGGTAGGTGCATGGTGGCATTGTACAATAAAGTAAATTACTAATTCTTGGCTCACAATATCTGAGCACAGGCATCACTGCACTGCTGGAGGGCAAAGGAAGTAGCGGGATTGGCTCGGCAAGCAGTTGCCTTCACTAAAGGACTGAAAAAGCAGAGTAAATCACTGTCATATAGCCTGGATGCCCTGCAAAATCACACCAGAGACATGAATCTACAGATCTTGGGGCCCCAGAGGCAATGAAGGAGGGAACCTGGTGGGTTTTGTAGGGTCATGGTTGAGACAATTGCTGCAATTGCTCTGGCAGTCAATAAAGCCTTTTGAATTACAATGGAAACACTGGAGAATCACAATAAGTCCAAGACCTTTGTAGCAGTTTTGGCTGGGGCACATGATCGGGTGTTAGAGACTGCCAGAAGAATGGGACCATTAACTGGAAGGGGCGGGGAGAAATGTCACTATATCAAGACTTTGGTTTCACTATGAGGGATGGGAAGTAGGCCTTTGATGCAATGTTGCCTATCCTCCATACCCTGAGCATCTCTCACTTATGCAGTATGCTGCAAAACTGAGAGTTGTGTACTGGGGGGCAAAATATGTGTAATGACCCAAAAGATGTGGGAGTGCTGCTAAAGAGAATTAAATAGATACAAAAATCAGCAGAACACTCAGGATTTAAATTAAACTGCTGACTTGCTTCATATGTAGACTATGAGGGGGCTAGGAGAATAAGAATGAAGAAGAAAGTGAATGGAAGTGCTTGATAGTGGGTTGTATATCCAGAGAAGTGTAACTTTAACAAAGATACAAAGGTAATTAGAAATGTTTTCAGGCTTACCTAAAAAGCCTGTACTGTCTCTGCTGGTAGGCTGCTCCACAATTTAGCATGCTCTGAGGGAACAAGTGACTCATGTTACCTCTGAATTCACCACCACTAAGTGTCAGTGCATGTTCCAAGGTCCTACTGGAGGATCCCAGATCAAACATCTCGTTCAGTCCTATCGATACCATTGAGCAGGTGAAAGACTGAGATCATGTCTCTCCTCTGTATCCTTTTCTAAGGTGAATATGTTTAAGGCCTCATGCCTGTACTCACAGTTTTGTCCATCATTGTTGACCACTGTGTCCCCAATCACGTGATCCGACTGCTCCATTTGACTGTCTCAGTACCCATCTTGTATTCTGGAGATCATACCAGCACACAGTTTTCCAGGTAGTGCCAGACTAGGGCCTTCTAAAGTGGCAAAATTACGTCCCTGCTCTGCTAAGCACCTCCTTTGAAGCACTCCAACATTCTTCTGGCTTTCTTGATAGCAGCTGCATGCATGCTTGCCCAGCTTCAATCCCTTATTTAATATGAACTCAGGCCTTTTCCTTCTTGACAGCAGCAAAAAGCCGCACAGTGCTTAGGTTGTACCACTGTTTTTCTTCCCCAAGTTTAGCACTTCCGTCTTGTTAGCCATGCTTCTTACTTTCACCATACTGAAGCAAAGAACTGTGTTCCTCCACCCCCCCATGTCAAACCCCAACCTCTGGTCTCTCTTCCCATTATCTTTGGGAAGGGAAAGTATGGCGAGGGAATCTTTCATGTCTAGGTGTATACTTTTGCAAGAAACATGAACCCTTGCTTCAACTGCTTAAACTTTGCTGCCTCACTGACCCTCATGTGGCAAAAATAGTATCCCACAGAATAGTACATTAGGGGTCTGACTCTGAAGGCTCCTACCTACTTCCCTAAATGTATCCTGCAGAACGATAGCTCTGCCTCTGTCTATATTCACTAGTGTCAGCAGATACCCTTTCCCCATTTGGCACAAGCCTATCCACCCTCACCATGATGTCTGCAACCTGGACATCAGGTAGGCAAGCAACAAGCAATCCACATGGTTCAAGTATCCCAGCACTCCATCCATTTTTCTGACATATCTCACAGTGCAGTCCCTATCATTACTACCTTCCTGCTACCCTACCTTGCTTTCTACCCAGGCTCTCCAATAATGTGGGCACCCTCTACTGAAGTCCCCAGAAACAGCATCCACTATTGTGAGATCATCATCTACCTTTCTGCCTGTGGCTGATACCAGTGGTGGCCTCTGCCTCACCTTAGGATCCCATCCTCCCTGTCTCCTTAACTTATTCCTTGTTTCTGCCCCTGGATCTACACATCTGATCCCTCTCCTGTTTTCCAGCCAATACCTCTGCAACCCCTATACTCTGGAGCACTGCTCGATGCTCCTCGAACATGCAGACTCTGGCATAAGTGTTGCAACCAGCCTGCAGTCATTATAGAATAAACTGTCCATGGCTATAGTCCTGAATGCACACATTCTGGAATCCTTGCAGTGTGCTGGGTGCACTACCATAGTCACAGACATTACAATTTCTATTCTACCTTGTCCGGTAAAAAAAAAAATCAAATAGTAAACCCTTGGCCATTTCTCTTGGTCCTTCTTCCACTCAGCCAACTCCTATTTACTAATATACTAAAATGCCAGCAGAATAGGCCTAACAGTCTTTGTGTCGCTCGCTTGGTCAGCCTCCACCCTGGGTGCTGACCTTGCTGCCCTCCCTCACCTTCTCTGGCTTCTTCCTTCCCAGTTCCGGATATTCTTGCTGCATTGGATTTTGCATCCAGAAGCCTTCCCTGTACCTGTCCCACCCCCTCTTGAACCCTCCACCGCCTCTGCCTCCACCAGCCCCCTAGGCAGCGATTCCATGGCTCCACCACCCTCTCAGTGAAGTAGCACCTCCTACTTTCTCCCTGAATCTCCTCCAGCTTCCACCCATGCCCTCTAGTGACCCCTCCTCCTTCCTTCAAGCACCCTGACTGTTCCTCCCTATTTACCCTCTTCATGTACCTGAAGACCCCTATCATGTCCCCCAGCCCCTCTCTCTTGCAATGTGTACATATTAGCTCTTCGAGCCTCTCCTCATAGGTCCTGTCCCCAAGCCCCAAATCATTTTGGTTGCCTCCTCTGGACCCTCTCCAGGAGTTTAATGTCCCTCTTAAGTGTGGAATCCAAAACTGCACGCAGTACTCAAGGTGTGGCCTCACCAAGCAGTTATACAGAGGAGTATCACTTCCCTCCTTCTGGAGGTGATCCCCTAGCGATGCATCCCAGCATCCTGTTGGCCTTGGCTGCTGCCCTCCTACAAGTCTCCGAGTTGTTCATCTCGACATGCACCACCACCCCCAGGTCCCTCTCAGCCCTCAAGACTTGTAGCATCCCCCAGGTGTACATTTGACCCGGTTTCTGGCCCCAGGTGGAGTACCTTGCATCTCCCTGCACTGAACCTCAGCTTCCACTTTCTAGACCATCTTTCCAGAGCCTCCAGGTCCCCCTGTAGGGCCACCTCCCCTCCTCCCAATCCACCACCCCCCAGTTTTGAGTCATCCAGAGAGACTCATCTCACCCTCATTCCTGTCCTTATGTCAGAGACGAGGCGTTGAACAGGAGGGGCCCAAGGACTGATCCCTGTGGGACCCCACTAATGACCCTCTGTGGGGATGAGACTATCCACCAACTACGACCCTCTGGGTCCAGTCCTGGATCCAAATGCCTATCCATCTGATCATCTGGTTCCCACCCCATTTCCCTAGCTTATCCAACAGGCCCATGTGAGGAACAGAGTCAAATGCCTTGCTGAAGTCTAGAAAGAGGACATCCACTGGTCTACCCAGGTCCAAGGCACTCGCCACCCAGTCATAGAACTCCACAAGGTTTGTCTGACACGATTTCCTGGGACAAATCCATGCTGTCTATCGTCCAGGCACCCTGACTTTTCCAGGTCCCCCTAGCCTCTCCTTGACAATGCTCTCCATCACCTTGCCCACCACCGATGTCAGGCTGACAGGCCTGTAGTTCCCTGCCACCTCCCTTGATCCTCCCTTGTGGATAAGCACTATATGCACCACCTTCCAGTCCTGGGGCGTCCACCCTGTCCTCAGAGAGATGGTGAAAAGCTCCTCCAGGGGTTTCACCAGGACATCCGCAAGTTCCTTCAGCACTCTGGGATGTAATTTATCCGCCCGTGCTTTCTCCATCATAAGGGAGCTGGAGGACTTCCTCACTCTCTCTGCTGTGATTTCCACCTCGGTACCTCTTCTCCCTGCTTAGCCTCCCCCTCCTGCCAGTGATGCCTCCCTCTCCCTATTTGCCTCAAGTTGATTTGCTACTGGCTCACTCAGCATCTGGCTTATAGCGAGTGTGTGCCTCACTCTGTGACTGGAATAACTAGATTTTCTATTTGGTTGAAGAGTTGGAGCTGCTGCATTTGGAACTCTGTGCCCCAGTTTGGTTCCCAGCAAGGCTCGGTGCATCTGTCCAATACACTACAGTAAATACACTAAACAAACAGGAATGCCTTGTTCTCTCCCAAGCATTACTCAAATATGCACAAATGAGCGGGCACCTGCTCTTGATAATGTGACTCTAAAGGCTTTAAGTAATGGCAAGTGGAAAGCCATATCCTATTTCCAGTCAATGTTCATTAAAGCAGCGGTGCATGCTAGTAGTGAAAATCTTGACACTATTTTTATTATGTTGGCTTGCAACTAGGCCAGCCAACATATTGCAGTAGTAGCAGATTTGGAGGTGCGGTCACTGTAGGTGAATGCAGGGCATGCAACAGTAGGTGCATCCTCATTCCCCATTAAGGCAGCATGCAGGTGCCACACCAGCAACACATAATGTGGTGCACACATCTAAGAAGATGAGAGCTAAGCTCGTCATGCAGCGGCACCTCCTGACGTGCGTTTCCTGGTGGAGCATTCTAGTAAACATGGTGGCAGTAACTGCCACCACCATCTGCTAAAAATGCCAACTTGGGTACCCAATCCCCTGTCAGCATGCCCTGACCCAGTTCGTGTGCCGACAGGGAGTCCACTCCCACCGGCATAATGCCATCCCCATTTGTTGTGTGCCAAGGGTGCACAATTCCCTCATTGGGTGCCCAATCCCTGTTGGCTAGCCCTCCAACACTCAGGTGGCAGTCTGGGAGCCCAGCCCAGTGTGCCAAATGCCCTGTAACCAAAAAAAAAAAAAGTCCCATGATGTTTTTTTTTAACCTGTAAAGAAGAAAACAGTCCCTCATGGTCTGTCCTGCTTCCTCCCCAACCCTGCCCACCCTCTGCGCACCCTGCCTCCCACATCCCCTCACCCCATACTTACTGTCCAGATTCTGGCATGACAATCTTCAGTGGACTGGGAACACGTCTGCACTCTTCAAAGCTGACCGCGAACTGAAGAAATGCCGTAAGCTGTATAATGGCATAAATAGGGTTTTTCAACTTTGGTGCATTTCTTGGGCATTTTTTGGAATGTTTGCGCAAATTTTCAACATGGGGTTGTTGGGGCCCTACTCATGAATTCAGTCACTGTCATGGCATTATTCAGTCCGAAGGTGATTTTGCGGTCACTGTGCTGAATCACCTTCGGACCCATTAACGCAAAATGACAGTGCCACTGTTCATGAGGTGGGCTCTCAAAAAGCCTGTGTTGCAAATTTGGTGGAAGAAATCAAAAAATGACTCTTTTACGTGTGCATTGTGCAGTTTCCACGCACACTCTTAACTTTCTTAATCTGTAATATTTTCACTCCAGATTTTCAACATTGGCATTTTCACACCTTCTTATGAACAGTATAGCTGTCATGTTACATATCCAGCCGAAATGTGTTTTCGCACTTCTGGTGCAGAATAGCACGGTCGCTGTAAAATCAGTTTTAAGGACAGTTTGAGAAAATGACAGTAACACTGTTCATGAGCAGAGGTCCTAAAATGCATTTTTGATGACTGTGTTACAAGCATGCATCGCAGTTCCACGCACCATTATATCTTCGCAATTTTCAGTATTTTCATGCCAGATTTTCAACACTGGCATTTCTTCACACCTCTTATGAACAGTACAGCTGTCATTTTTCACATCTTGCCCAAATGTATTTTTGCACCTGTGGCGCAAAATGGCATGGTCGCTGTGGGAAATCAACTTTTGGGACAGATTAACAAAATCACAGTGTCACTGTTCATGAGGGAGGTCCCAAAATGCCCAAGTTGAAAATGTGTCTCTTTAGGGTGGGTGAGGGTTGGCGTCAGTTCAATACTTCACTGCCATCCCTATTATGCATCTCTAACTCCTGCACTACCAATGCCAATACCAGCAAGACAACATTCGGCATTGACAAATGCTTGTTCTGTTTTAGATCACCCTTAGTCACCTGTCTTGTGTGAACTTTCTTTTTCCTCATTTTGAGATTGCATTAGCCTTTTCTTTACATTTGAACTAATAAAGGTGCTTTCTTTTTGATATGGCTGTGTACAGATTCAGTCTGTTGTTTTTGAACACCTACTGTTTATCATTACTTTTCTTAAAACTAAAATTAGACTAGCATGCAGCCAACAGAGCTCCCTGACTTTATGGGATGATAGGTGTTCAAAAACAGCTAAGAATACCAATAGAAACCATGCATGAGCCATACTAAAAAGAGTGATCCTTTATTATTTCAAATGCACAGTAACAATAAAAATAATAAAACACTAAAAGCAGACTCAAAATCAGGAAAGAAGGGTATCATACAAGACAGGAGGTAAGGAAAATGTAAAATGTAATAAATAGTATAGGGCCAAATGTTTTACCACAGCATGCACTGCTGCTTTAAAGGCTTGAGGTAACAAAAAAAAAAAATACTGCACATACGAACTACACCCAGTTTTTACTTCTCCTTTCTGGCTGGGTTGGGGTGTTTAGAACTCTGTGTGCAGCAGTGGAGAATGCTACTTTCACATGGAGAACGCTCATTATGTGAAATATAGTCGTGTTTACATGGCGGCTTTCAGTCCCCCCTGCAGTCCATGTGAGCACTCTGACCCCCAGCGGCCATTTCCTTCTGCATTTACATGGCCCCTCTCAGCACCAATGCACAATGTACTGTAGAGGGGCCATGGAGCTGGGGGCAGTAAGCTGCCCTTAGAGGAGGAGGATGCTGGGAGGTACTGGAGCTACTTCAGAGTGATATGTGCAGCCTGTCCACATGGACTGCAGCAGATCCTGAATCAGTGCAGTGAATGACTTACAGCATGCAATGAATGGCTTGCCACGATAGGCTAAGTGTCCACATGTCTGATTTTGAACTGGAGCAACCCAAGCGCTTCAGTTACTCCAGTGAGAAAGTAACTGGGTAAATGGCTCTAAATAGAGTAATTCCTCGGAGAGTTAGCTTGTCTTATGTTTTAAGCTGCTAAAATTGTGGCTTTAATTATGGTATGCAATATGAAAGCATTCAATACACAATGGTCTGCTAATGTACCCTCCAAACTCGCTACTAAAGAACATGACTCCTTGGTCACCTTCCTTAATCAACCAAATGCAACTCAGTGACAACCTCTGGCACAGAGCCCTTGACTCGGGAAAGCATATGGATAGGCAGGCTTACCATGCCGCAAGAAACAAATGCACCTGGGCCAACAGCAAAGCGAAGCAGACTATTATAAGTCAACTCTTGCCTTCTCCTGGGGCTTGGCCTGTAAAATCTGGGACAATATTAAGGAACTAAATGGAAAATCCAACCCCCATCTCAACTCAACATCAATGGTTCAATCACCACTGATCCGCAGTGCATTGCTGACAACCAGCGCCACCTCCTCGGACCTTAGCACGGTGCTCCCTCCAATTTCTTTGACCCAGTCCCCCTCCCATCCCTTTTTCTACTTTCTTGCCCTACCTCCTCAAAGCCCAGAAAGGTACCAGCCACAGTAATGATTTGCTGGACCTCAAGCTACTCCGTCTGGTATTGGATGTTGTACTCTTCCCCTCACCAACCTTCTCAATCGCTCCCTCTCCCTCAGCCAGTTCCCCGCACCTGGAAAACTGTGGTCATCTCTCCTATATACAAAAGTGGTAACTTTACCTCCCTCGGAATTTCATGCCAATATCCATCCTTCTTCCCTCCCTCTCTCTCTCTAAGGCCTTAGAAAAGATAGTAGATCAGCTCACTGATTTCCTCACCACTCACAACTTCCTACTACTTGCAGCAACATGACTTCCACCGAGGGCACAGCACCATCACCAACATCCTCATTGAATTTTCTACTTACATACACTCAGCTCTCAACAAGGGCACCTTGCCAGGGTGGTTTTCATTGACCTTTTGAAAGCCTTCAGTACCATCAATCATCCCTCCTCCTATCCTCCCTCCTGCAAATAGGCTTCTCCAGGGCATTCATGCCTGGTTTTCCAACTACCTCTCATCCTGCTCACAGTGTATTAAAATTAATAGTACCTTCTTCTAGTAGCCGTCTTGTTCGCTTCGGGGTCCCTCAGGGCTCTATTCTGGGGCCCTTGCTCTTTAGTCTATATCTAACGCTCTCCCAAATACCTGCACGGAAATGTTCTTCTTTATGCCGATGATGCGGTCCTTTTCTTTTCACACTCAGACCCCATTCACCTTCAATCTGCCCTCCAAAACTCTTTCAGCCATGCTGAAAGCTGCTTTATTGACCGCAGACTTGTACTTAACCTGAAGGCGACGAAGATCATGCTCTGCAGCCACAACCAAAATAAATGCAAAGACTCTCCCTTGGTGTCCTATCCAATAAACCCCTCCCCTTGAACAAGCTAACTCCTTCAAATACTTTGTCATAACTTTTGGCCCTGCACTCTCCTTCCATGATCATATCCATACTTTCTACTCTGCTGTTAACTCATGTACTGGCCTACTTTATTGCCACAGAGACTGCCTCCACCCTGAAGCACTGAGGCTGGTTATAACCTCCTCAGTCCTATCCTCGTTGACTATGGCCTCCTGATCTACAGGGCTGCAGACAACACTGCCCTCAATAAAATCAAATTGTCGCTTAAGACCTGCCGGCTGCTTGTAGGTTCCAACATACTCACCCATACCTGCACTCTTTACTCCTTGACGAATGTTCTCAACTTGGAAGAGAGGCTGCTCTACCAGTCCTGCCCTTGCCAAGAAAATCACAGCAGGGCTTGTCCCCGGGCTTGCCCACGATCATCTGCCCTTCTCCCCCACTTTCTCCACCATAGCTCCTCCAAGCCTCTCTCTATGTACCCAGAGTTAGGACCTCCCTGCCCAGAGATCTTTTCACTATAGAGCCCCATTCTGGATTTAACTCCCTCCGGCAGCCATCACCTCTAAACAAAGGTTTGGGCCCTTCAAAACAGCTCTCCGGCACCATCTCTTCAACTCCGCAGCTGTAATTGCCTATAGCAAAGACACAGGTCTTGTCTAAGACCCCTTCCTGGGGCTCCCTAAATATGTTCTGCTCCTTCTAGTCTATTATTTTCCATTGGTTTTCTTTGTGTAAACCTGTAAATGTCATAACCTTAGCTACTACCCCTTACAGTTTCTGTATAATTAATAACAAATAATATAGTGTTATATCTGATTATGTGTGCACTGATAATGTAAAGTAGCATCTAAAACTGCATTTACCTTCTTGCAGAAAAATGAGGACAAGTTTTGGGCAACCAGTTCAAATTGGCACACCACTTTATTAATAGTTCATGGAGATTCAAAGACCTGTAGGAAAAGTTGCTTGAAATCAAGTTGACGGAGAGGGAGGTTTTTATGTTCTAAATTAAGGACAGAAGTATGTTTGTTTCAGTGCCAGGACTAATATAGTGGCCTGTCTAAAAGTGGTGTCCAAGAAAGAAAGATCACCTACTGTACAATTACTCTACATCACAGCTTATACGCTCTGATCTTCCCACAATTTAAGACTTAAAGTACTCCTTTAATGTGATTTTGTTCATAAGAAGTCAGACTTATTCCTATTTAAAATGCTTTCTAAATGTTTTCATTTATCTTCGGTCTTTTAAATTGCTTGACTTGCCTCTCTCCTAATTGATCGGCTCCCCATATCTGCAGCCAGTAATATAAATTTGCCTTACATTATTTTCAGTCAAAATTTTGGTTGTATGGAATCGTCATGCACCCTGCAAAAAACAAGAGTGCGTGCTTCACATCTTCTCTGGATATCGGCTGAGGTACTTACTTGTCTCTGCAACAGAGACCTTGCCTGGGGTACTTTCAAAATCACTGGTAGAAACAGCAGCCCTTTAACAGCATAGAGGGTCCTGGAGGAACTCACAAAATTGAGGGTGGACAAAGCGATGGGGCCAGGTAATATACACCCAGGATATTAAAGGATGGTGCTAGCAGCACAGCTGGTGCCCTGTTTAGTGAGTCGCTCAATACAGGGAGGTTCCAGAGCACTGGAAGGGGGCAAATGTAGTCCCTCTCCACAAGAGTGGTAGCAGGGAGGAGGCAGGAAACTATAGGCCAGTCAGCCTTACCTCAGTAGTGGGTAAGATTATGAAGGCACTGCTTAAGGAAAGGACATGGAACACTTGGAAACCATGACAGCACAGGATCCAAGGCAGCATGGTTTCACAGCAGGAAGGTAATTTCAAAAAATCTGATCAGCCTTTCTACTCGGGAGATGAGCGAGGTGGATCAGGGAGGCAGTGGATGTAGCCTACCTCAATTTCAGTAAGGCCTTGACTGCAGTACCCCAAAGAAGATGGGCGAACAAGCTAGGGAGCCTGGGGGTGGGCCACAAAATGGAAAACTGGGTTACAAACTGGTTGAGGATAGGAAGCAGAGGGTGGTAGTAAATGGGATCAAATCTGAGAAAGGAGGCTGACCAGTGGGATGCCTCAGGGATCAGTCCTGGAGCCAGTCCTTTTCAGTGTCTTCATCAGTGACATTGCTGAAGGCTGGATGGGAAGGTTTGCCTATTTGCTAATGATAGCAAGATCTGCAACACAGTAGACATGCCAGAGGATCAAAAGAATGAGGAAGGATCTGGGAAGCTGAAAAATTGGTCAAAGGTGTGGCAGTTGAAATGTAATGCAAAAAGTGCAAAATCATGCACCTAGGTGAAGAAATCCTGCAGAGCTACAGAATGGGGAGTTGCTGACAGTGACCAGGAGGAGACAGATTTAGGGATAATCATCTCTGATGACCTAAGGGTGGCTAATCAGCGTAACAAGGCTGTGGGGAAGGCCTCTGCTGGGAGGCTGTTTCATACATCCACCACCCTTTCAGTGAAGAAATACTTCCTCATGTTACCCCTTAGTCCACCCCATCCAGCCTTATGTAATGACCCTTGTTCTGGAACATCTCTTTTCTGAAAGATGCTACCTTCCTGCACCTTATTTATGCCCTTGAGATATTTTAAGGTCTCTGTCATATCCCCCTCTCTTCTCTCCTCCAGGGTATACATATTGAGGTCTTCCAATCTCTCCTCATATGACTTTTGGTGCAGGCCCTCGCCATTTTGTTGCCCTCCTCTGAACTGCCTCTACCCTATGTCATTATGGAATGCAACCTCCAGAACTGGACACAGTACTCCAGATGAGGCCTCACTAATGATTTGTACAGTGGTATCACCACATCCTTTTTCTGTTGGTGATACCTCTCCCTATGCACCCCAGTACTCCACTGGCTCTCCCCACAGCCTTGGCACATTGTTTTGCCACCTTTATTTTACCTTTATACTTGGTGTTACCTTTTTAAATAATCATTTTGTGTCACACTTTTAGTTCAGAACATATTGATTTTCATTCAATTTTGAGCCCCCACCAGAAAAATGATGAGCTATAAGACTCTGCAAAACAGACTTGCTCAGTTTTGAGACTGGAATATTAGTGGCCCAATAATTGCCTTCTACTATTAAAATCTGTGTGGTAGCACAAAAATGGCTGAGTCCCATCATACTATGTAAATCTTTGCATATAAATGGATTTTCTGTGATTTTTTAAAGATTCTTTTGTTTAAAGGAGATCCACATGTGTGTTCTAGATAATGTCTTTCAGGACCCAGAAGGCTTGATAAGATTCATTTATGGCATGGCATCAGTTCAGTTCCTGAACTGCAAAACTAATCCTGGCAACATGAAGCACTTCAGCAGCTTAACACAGCTTCTATATCTTTGTCCCATACCTCTGTTTTTAGTGTAATAATTATTTGAAAAAGTTCACGAGGCTCAGTCCTTAACAATGCCAATCTACACAACAAAATTCAACATTATGCAACTGTGCAGCAGGAAATATTGCAGTAACAAACAGTGGCATTTGTTGCTAGTGACAATCTTTGCTTTATCATTGACTGTCATTATACAAGCTTATATTGGTGCCTTTAAAGGGTGTGCAGATGCATTAATTAATACTAAGTGACTAATATAACTTTGTACAGACACACTCTTTCATAGCTTATCAATTAATACTTTGGTCTCAGTCAGTACTTTCCCGAAGGTCAGTTTTGCTTTTGTCACACAGATAATTCTAAGTAAAACACAGTTTGCAGAAATAATCAGTGCCTAGCACCAGCAGTAATAGTTAACAAGTAAACCCTTTAAAAACAGAAGAAACTCAAGGGACTGGAAAACTTTGACAAATACTTTTAATGGATAACTACCAAACCTTTCCTGTTTCAGTTTTACGACTGACTCAACATAGGGTTGTCCAGGGCAATCCTTCAGCCAACAACAGGTCAATTCCTATCCAGGGTTACAACTCTGAACTCCTGAGATCCACAGATGACACCTCCCTAAGCCTCTGGTCTGCTTTCCCCATGTCTGAACAGAGGTTCAGGACATGTAAGAAAGCGGAGGAGGGCCATCCCGGGGTCAGGATAGTTTTAGGACTGTACAGGGCAGAGGAAAGTGTTATCATTCACACTGGACACACCCTTTGTCCATGAACATTCTTTCCCTAAGGATGTTTAGTCAGGTGGCACATCACTGTGTCAGGACATAATGCTGCAACCTCTGCTGACCTCAAAACTCAAATAATCCTTTACCCTGTACAAGTTGAAGTTATGGTGTGTCATGTTGTTGAACTGAATGTTGCATTATTCATTTATTTATGATCCTGGATTAACACCTTTGAGAATAAGCTCAATTCATAGGTTCCACGTCAGAAGTTATACAAAGTGATAAAAATGTTGAAAAGTACATCACAAACATATTTTTATATATGTTTCTCATGGTTGCCTTGGATGCACAGTGCCTGTAAATGAGAAATTCTGTCAATTTGCTTTCCACAATTCAATTCCAGCAGTTCAGCTGCTTGTCAATCAATGGCCACCAAGGAGCAATTAAGCACCAGTGTCCACCCCTCAAACATGCACACGCTGCACACACACACACACCAGGTTGGCAGATCTAAACATAGAAGTTGACAGCAGATAAGGACCTCAAGGCCCATTCAGTCTGCCCATTTCCTTTTCTACCTTATAAATGTGCCATTGGCCTTTGCTCTGTCAATGGCCTATCTATTCATACTCATCTGTATTGCTCCCTTATGCCTACCCCATGCCTGTTTGAAGCCCTGCACTGTATTCATATCCACCACTTCCTGAGGTAGGCCGTTCCATGCATCCACCACCCTTTCCGTGAAAAGAACTTCACATTACCCCTTCTATCTCATTCCAAATCACCAGCATGGCAAGCATCACTGCTGACAATAGAAGTGAAGGGGTAGCTCAGTGGTGTGAACTGGAGCCACTGCACTAGTCAATTATATTTTGTACCCTTTATAGTACTCTGCAGTCAAATGCCAGTGGGTATTCCTCATCCATCCTATAGGTTGATGCGATCCAATCAGAATGAAGGGGGCAAGGACATACTGTACCTCTGTGGTCATCAGATATTCTCCAGTTCTCTTCGTGCATCAAGATAGGTGGGTCACATCCTAACTGCTCCCAAACAAAGCTACTAGCTTTACAGGTACAGTCTATACTCTTATTTCTGCTATAAACTAACAGCCTGGTAGCCAGCTTAGCTCTCTATCTCTACTAACTACATACTAAGCAACCACCACTAGCAGCGTCTTTATGTGCTATGGTGAAATGTTAGGCACTTTTCTCTCTTAAAATAATTCCAAAAGCAACTAGAACTCTAGAATGCATTTTGCCAGGAAGACACCCCCTCCAGTAGCGGGGCCTGAACCCATAAACTTCCAAGACAGAGAGTACTGAATACAGCAGCAGTCCAAAACAAAAACAAATTAAAAATAAATGGACTAAGGAAGTGGAAGGCACCCCCAGTAGCAGGTCCTGGTCCACCACATCCTCTTATTAATACAGTGAGCAGCCTCAGTGCTGGGGTCCCTCCTGTAGCAACCCCTCCTCAAGACTGCATATTTTCTGAGCCCCTGCATCAGAAACAGCCTGGAATCACCTAGCCCTACAGCTGTGGAGGTCCCTCCCATAGTGACCTCCACAGCACTGTTCATGACCAGCATTCCCTTTCAAAGCCCCAAGGAAAGAAACCTCTCAGAGCCTCCCAAGGCACTGTTTACCAGGTCCTACCTGCAGGGTGACTCAGCCAGATGGCTCCCTGCTTGGCCAGGCTAAAAATTATTCCAGCACTACCACAGCCTCCTCAGGAGCTACTTCAAACCATTTCTTCCTCTGGGCAGTCCTTTGTTCTTGGGGGCCAAAATCACTGCTCCACACCTCCCAAGACAGCCCGTGGCCATTACTGCTTCTATCTCAAAGGACAAGCCCCATGATGCCTCGCGACTCTCGCAGAGCCTAATCACCTTATCCATAGGGCACTGCCATTGCTTAACAATCGCGAGATTACTGCAGTGCTATATTGCCTGGGGCAGTCCTGCATACAGGACACCCAAATAGCATCTGTCCCCATGAGATTTCACTGATGCCATCTTGCCTGGGGCTTCTCTTTGTTATGGCTCCATGGAGATTCCCCAGACAGATATAAAAACAGCAAACCCAGCTTTATATCTCTGAGTAACTGGCAACAGACTGATAATTATGTGGCCTGCTTATACAAAGGGAACCTATCTGATGCAGTTTTCTCTTAATCCTCACAGATCAAGTGGCACCATGAGAAAACACAAGAGTGTGGTGTGCACTTCACAGCACTCGAGGAGGACAACACAGTGTGCACCCTGACCCCTGTAGGGACATGGCGGACATGGAAGAGGAAGGGTCAGTTACCAAATCCCCTCCACCCTCCACCACACTGATTGCATTGGGCGCCGCCAGTTGCAGCTACTATTCCAACTCCTGGAATCGCTGAAAGCAGGCAAACCCTTACAAGCATGTGTGCCCCAAAGCTCCCTCGGAAGAACCCCTCAAGAAACAGCCAAGGCTGAAAGCGGACAGCACAACAACCGAAGCCATGGGGACCAAGAGGAGGCCTCAGCAGACAAATGAACTCGACTGTGCCTCGGAGATAATATTGATGAGCTCATCACCATGGTGTGGATGACACTGAAAATTTCCCAAAAGTCCGAGCAACCATCTACCTTGAGGACCCCTTACTCTCAATATAGGCGAACTGGTGGAAAAAATCCACTTCCCTCCTGTAAAACTATTGATACACTTCTTACAAAGTAGTATGAGGCTGCAGAGCCTACGAGACTCCCAGAGAGAAGCATAGTTAACAAGTGGTACCCCATGGCCCAAGGAAGGAGCGACCACTGGGAAAAGCCCCAAGGTGGACAGCCCATGTCTGAGCTCTCACAATGGATGACTGTTCCCATAGAGCACAGCGCCCTCAAGGATCCTATGGATAAGAGAAAACTGAGAACCATCTCCGAAGATTCGGAGGCCATCCGGCATGCTGCGCTCGGCAGGCGCGGCAGTGTGGTTACCTCAGAGCACTACTCAGGTGGCTAGACATCCTCACTAAGAACATCCCAGAGGATTCCCCACAGGCACATCGCAAGTCGCCATACAAGCAGTTAAATACATAATGGACGCATCATCCGACATCCTGAAATTCAGCACAAGAATAGCTGTACTCGCCAACAGGGCAAGGAGGGCACTGTGGCTCAAGCTTTGGCAAGTGGATAACGAATCCAAGAATGCGCTAATGAAGCTCCCATTCAAGGAGGGTTATACTGTTTGGGGAAGGTCTGACACCATATCTCAAACACTGGGGTGGCAAACAAGTGCAAGGTGACAAGGATGTCTACCTGCCATGAGGCAAATCCTTTCACCCCAAAAATAAATTCATCAAACCCAAAGGACAAGCCTACAACCCATCAGCCTCCAGACAGTGGAACCAAAGACCCGGTTCCAACACAGAGCTTACAATAATAAAACCAAAGGTAATATAGGGGCCACTTTTCCAACAGAGGCTGCAAACCAAATTTCAGACCCCAAGGTAACAAAAATGAGGGTGCGCAGGCTGCAAACCTTCCACTGGCAGGAAGAATCCAGTGGTTTGTGCAACTATGGGCCCACACAAGGTCAGACAAATGGATGCTGTAGGTGGTGACAAAGGGCTATGTAATAGAATTCAACAGCACTCCATTACAACACAGGCCACTTGTTTCACCCCTACCAAGGTGCCCTCTCAAAATACAAGCAATAAAGGAGGCAATGCAGGACTTGCTCAACAATGGGGCTATCACGCATGTCCCTACAGATGAAAAAAAAAAAAACACAGGGTCTGCTCCTTGTTCTTTGTTGTCCCAAAGAGGACTGGTGGAATGTGCCCTGTCCTGGACCTGAAACATCTGAACCATTTCATGACCTACAAGAAATTCAAAATGGAAACCCTAAAGTCAACACTCCTTTCCATACAACTCGGGACTATCTCACCTCGATAGACCTTAAGGATGCCTACTTCCATATCCCCATAAAGCCCTCACACCACCGTTACCTCAGGTTCAGCATTCAAGGCAACACTTCCAATACACCTGTCTCCCGTTCAGCCTGGCACCAGCTCCTGAGTGTTCACCAAGACAGTCGTGGTCCAGGTGGTGCTTCTCAGAAAAAGAGGTACATGTCATTCCATATCTGGACGACTGGCTAATAAGAGCCAGGACAGTGGAGCAGGCCCGGCACAGCACACAATTAGTGATCGAATGCCTATGGCAACACGGCTGAATGATAAACACAGCCAAGAGTCAACTGATGCCTTCACAATCTATCACTCACCTAGAGCGCAGCTTTAGACATACTAAATAACAAGGTGACACCAACAATGGAGAAAGGAGGCAATATCCGAAGTTAATGTCGGGTCTAATCAGCAGACCAAACAGAACGTATGGGATTACCTCAAATTCTGAGCATAATGACAGCCCTCATAGACTTAGTTCCATGGGCCAGATTACACATGCAGATACTTGGAGGTTTCTTATAGAATCGTGGGATCAGACAACACAGAAGTTCAAATTTCGCCTCTCGCCGCCATCTCGGTTCTCACCACACTCAGATGGTGGATGCAGCAGCACAACATCCAGAAAGGAGATCACTGATGCAGGAAACCCCAGAAGTAATTACAACAGACACGAGCTTGGCAGGCTGGGTGCATCCTACAAGAACCATGTGACACAGGGACTATGGACCCAGTCAGAGTCCAAGCTGCCTATCAACATGCTGGAAATGAGCAGTCTGCCTTGCTCTAGTATTCTTCGCACCTGTCGTCCACAACAAAATGGCTTTAGTAAGTGTGACAACCAAGTGACAGTTGCTTACATAAACTAGCAAGGAGGAACCAGAAGTAAGCAATGATCAAAGAATCACTACAATTTCTCCACTGGGCCAAGCGAAACTTACAGTCCATCGCAGCCATATATCTCACAGGGGCATCCAACACTGAAGCAGATTGGCTGAGCAGAACCATCAGCCAGGTGGAGTGGAAACTCAACCATCACATCTTTTGGAGGTTACAGGCCAAATAGGGTCCCTCCAAGTGGATCTCATGGCTTCTCACCAGAGCACAATTACCAGACTACCACTCCAGGTTCTCGGATTCCAAGGCGCAGGAGGAGGACAACCTCTCAGCCCTGTGGAACTTCAGACAGGCCCGCTTTCTTCCCATTCAATGTTGTACAAATTACTCCACAAGATTCGACACACGGTGGCGTCAGTAGAGGTGGTGGCACCCAATTGGCCGAGAGTCCATGGTACTCCCTCATTCAGGCAATGGCAGTGGCCCCACTGATGGCTCTACCTCACGGTCCAGACCTCCTGTCACAGGGACCAGTTCTTCACCCAAACCCATCCAGCTTGAAGCTGACAGCATGGCTATTGAAAGGAACAGACTGTTAAATCAAGCTATCACACCAGAGTGGTAAATCGAATGTTACAGTCCAGGAGACACTCCACCACTAAGACTTACCATAGACAATGGCAAATTTTACACAATGGGGCAGAGCAATGGGAACTCGCCATCAGTGGTGGGACTTCACAGATTCTGGACTTTCTAAATGAAGGGGCAAACAAGGGCCTCAGCCCCACCTCACTCAGAGTGCAAGCATCAGCAATATCATCTATTAGGGAGCCACTACCAGGGATAGGTCACATTGGCTCACACCCATACACACAGTCAGATTACCTAGAGCAGTGACTCTAGCATCACCAAAAGTAAGGCCAAGATGCCCACCGTGGCATCTCAACACAGTCCTAGATGCTCTACAATCCCCAACTCTCCAACGACAACCTGCAATGGTACACGGTTAAGACAGCCTTCCTGGTTGCAATCTGCTCATGAGGAGGATTGGAGAGATTCAGGCACTATCATGTAGGGAACCTTTTATAACATTTCACAGCAATAGGGTAGTCCTTAAAACTGTACCCTCTTTTCTACCCAAGGTAGTTTCCACATACCATAGGGAACAGGATGTTCCACTGCCCCTACATTATAGCAGGCGACTCCACAGACCGTCGTGACCTCACCCGCTAGACATCGGTCATCTGCTGATGCAATACCTCAGCATGACACGTGACATTCATAAAACAGACAGACTATTCATACTACACAAGGGCAGAGAGTAGGGCAGGCAGCTTCCAAAGACACCATTGCTAGATGGATCAGATAGACCATTAGCGAGGCCAACAGGGCAGCAGGCCAGGTCCCACCAGTGGGTCTCAATGCTCACTCCACCAGGTCTGTGGCGGCATCCTGGGCAGAAAGAGGGAATGTATCAATTGCAGACATTTGTTCAGCAGCAACCTGGTCTTCCATACATACGTTCACCAGGCATTATAGGCTAGACATAGCATCAGAAGAAAGAACAGCCTTTGCCAGGGCAGTGTTGAGGCAGGAACACAACCACACATAGCTTCATAGCAATCTGCCTCTCTTCACTCTCCCAAGAGTAGTCACCGAGATGTGCACTGCTACTAAGGTCCACTGATATCTGACTGCGGAGTACTATAAATGGAACAAAATATAATGGGATTTACTCACCTGGTAAAGGTGATTATCTGAGTACCCTTTATAGTACTCCTGAGCCACACACAGGATGGCAGATTACTCTGCAGGCCGGGTCAACAAAGGCATGTTCACAGATTAATGACATACAATAAAAATATGGGATGATCTTCAGTCTCTAACTGTTCAACACGAAGTTGACATAATGTAAGATTTCTCTTGCAATGTAAAGAATATGTATATTTTCTTTTATGATACTCAGGAATGTACCACAATAAAGAAAGGTGGTTACAGAGCAAGGTCTGAATACTTTGTCTATTCTACTCTGCCTTATAGTACAGGCTACCAGGCAATAGCCAAAGGGGTAGCATTTAAAGACAGAGGTTATTCCCATGCTTACAATGTCCAGTTATCTATCTCTCTCCCTCACCTGTATGTCACTATTTTTTATCATCATCTAGCTATGGAAGAATCACAGTGGAGAATATCTGATGGCGACAGAGGTATGTCTTCGCCCTTTCATTTTGATTGGATCGTGCATCAACTTATAGGATGGACAAGGGATACCCACTGGTATTTGACTGCGGAGTACTATAAAGGTACTCAGATAATCACCTTTACCAGGTGAGTAAATCTCAATATCTAGTTTCTTTAGCAGCTTGGCTCACAGATAGACATCAAAACATTGGAGGTCGTTAAATAGGTTTTGTGAAAATATCTCTCAACAGTACAACTCCACTACAGCAAGTATTTCACATTTTAATAAGGCTGAGATATGTAATTGCTTATATGTGTTACAGTTTAAAATCATTGGTTCATTACAAATCATGTGACATTTGAAATACATTCCTAAGACACCCTTGGCAACCAGTAAACAAACACATTGCATTATAACAATTATTATAAAAGGGCACAACATTTCCTGAATTCTGATTGGTTGAAACACTTTTCCAGCTGTGTCCTTATCAGGACATAACTTTACAACCGGCACTACTTTGGCCACCAAAACATAGCAGATGTACCCCTTATACAAAGTGGGAACAAAGAGGCGGGGAACTACAGACCGGTCAGCCTCACCTCGGTAGAGGAAGATCATGGAAGCACTACTGAAGGAGAGATTGGTGGAACATCTGGTTGTTAATGGACTGCAGGATCCAAGGCAGCATGGTTTCACCAGGGGAGGTCATGTCAGACCAACCTCATTGAATTTTTTGACCGGGTGACTAAGGAGGTGGATCAGGGAGGGCAGTGGACATGGCCTATCTGGACTTCAGCAAGGCATTTGACACTGTGCCATGTAGAAGACAATTACACAAACTAGGGAATATGGGTGTAGGCAGGACAGTAGTGCGGTGGGTAGATAACTGGCTGGGCGGCAGGACACAGAGGGTGGTGGTAAATGGCTGTCACTCAACAGGGGGAAGAGTGACCAGTGGGGTACCACAGGGATCAGTGCTGGGACCGGTCCTATTCAACATCTTCATCAGTGACATTGCGCAGGACCTAGAAGGCAGAATTTGACTGTTCACTGATGACACAAAGCTCTGTAACAGAGTAGACACACCAGGGGTGTAGACAGAATGAGAAGGACCTGCAGAAACTTGAAGAATGGTCAGGGGTTTGACAGTTGAAATTCAATGCAAAGAAGTGCAAGATAATGCATATGGGGCACAAAAACCCTGGCACAATATATCAGTTGGGGGTGAGGATATAGCATGCACCAAGCAGCAAAGGGATCTTGGGGTTATCATCTCTGATGACCTCAAGGTAGGGAAACAGTGTGACAAGGCAGCAGGTAAAGCAAATAGGATGCTGGGATGCATAGGCAGGGACATCACCAGCACAAAAGGGAGGTCATGATTCCACTGTACAAGACACTAGTGAGGCCCCACCTGGAGTACAGTGTACAGTTCGGAGACCTTACCTACGTAAGGACATAGACAGGGTAGAGAAGGTTCAGAGGAGGGCAACAAAGATGATACATGGATTGCATCACAAGTCCTATGAGGACAGGTTGAAGGAATTGAATATGTACTCCCTAGAGAGAGAGGAGGGAGAGGGACATGATAGAGACATACAAGTATCTTACAGGGAGGAACAGGGTGCAAGAATACACTATTTTTAAGTGAAAAAGATGTTCCAGGACTAGAGGGCATGGGATGAAGTTGGAGGGAGGGCGATTCAGAGGAAATGTGAGGAAGAATTTCTTCACAGAGCGGGTGGGGACAAGTGGAACGCCCTGCCTGAGGAAGTGGTGGGGGCTGAAAAAAATCACAGGATTTAATAATGCATGGGATAGACATAAAGGAATTCTGGAGGTCAGGGATAAGGGGCAACAGAGTTCTAGGAAAACGTAAACTGAAGTTACAGACTCAAATGGGCAGACTGGGTGGGCAATAGGCCCTTATCTGCTGACACTGTCTATGTATCTATGTATCTATGTAGTATATGATATAATCAACACGTGCCACCACTCTCCACTGCAACTCCTCACCTAGCATCTGATGGAACCACAACAGCTGCAGCAGGACAGCGGTAGCACCAATACAGAAAGCAGAACAATACCAATCAGTGTATCCAAGGTCCTCCTTCCTGCACAATTACTGAAGTTTTAATGTTCTGAATATGTTATTTTGTTTTATTCACTGCCCGCCTGTTCATTGGAGGTGCACCTCTCATTCCGCTGCTCAAAAGTCTGCCCAGTACACACTGACCATTTCTGATATCTCCAGGCCAGACTCAATTCTCCTCCACTACCTCCTCTCCTCAAAGTCGCAACAACCCAGAAGCTCCTGTCTATAAAAGTAGCACCACAAAACTAAAATGGAGTTTCTTTCTCTTCCTTACTGACTGTTATGGTTTGACAACCAGCAAGCAGAAAATCATTGTCTATGCAGCTGCTGATGGACATACTCACTCCCACCCATGCCAGCCATTTACTATAAATGAAAAAAAAGACATGGTTTTGAGAGTTTCTGTGTAGAGTGAGTGGGCGGAGGGAGTGGAGACACAGACAGACACCAATGTCCTGTAGTAACTTTTAAATAAACAGCTCCATACCAAGACAGTGACAAGGACTACTTTTCCTTTTCTATTGATGATATATTTTTTTTACTCTTTATCTACATTTGTACGTGCATTTTTTTAATTAATTTCTTCACTGGGGGCCTTTTGTAAAGTGGAATAAGGCATTCTGAGGTGGAGTTTATAGGCCTGATAAGAACACTTCCCAGGTGCTAAAGGCACTCAGCACAAGCACCTCATGCCTCATTATGCACCCAGGACATGCTCTTATCAGGCCATAAACTCTACCTCGTCATGTCTTATTCCTTATATATACCATCGCTAGTACCCATGGTGAGACCCATTCAGAACTGAAAAAATACTAAATAGATATAAAAGACTACAGGATTTGGGGGCGGGGGGTTAAATTCAAAATAGTCACATACAGTATATATAATGCAATGATAGTTAAGTAGATCTCATGATATGATATGTGAAACGTGCATTTCATATAATGCAGACCAATAACAATGATTTAATAGGGATTAAAAAGATGAAATGCAAAATATATATTATTAAAAAAAAATCTATTAATGATTACCTGTAAGTCAAATAAATACTATGGGCTTGATTTTCAAAATGAAACTTTGGCGCTTAAGGTGCCTGCGCAAGCGGTATGATGCAAGTGGCACCTTCCATCACAGTTGGTGGCTATCTCAATTTTCAAATGCTGGCTGCATTTAAAAATGGGATTCCATGCACCTCAGTCACCATGTGCCACCCTCATGGCAGAAGTGCCCATGCACCAGGTTGCAAGAGTTGTTGCACCATTACAGGGCTGCACGATCCCTTTTGCAATTCAAGCCCCACCATGGTCCAATAGGGGGCTGAAAGACCAGTCAGAAGGTGGTCTAAGGGCCATGCACCACAGCCAGGCAGGGCAGTGAGTGGGGGAGACCTGCAAGGAGGGACCTGGGGCAGAAGGAGCATAGGGTGCCCTAGGGAGCATGAAGGGCATGGCGGCAATGTCAGGGTGCTGAGGTGGCACCAGCAGGTGCATGCACAATTCCAGTGAAGCAGTTGGCTGGAGTAGAGGGGTTGGCAGGGAAAGACCGTGACCTGGCCCCAGCCTGTACACAGCCCTTGCATCTGCCCCATAAGTGCACCAGGCCCCAACACTCTAGGCGGGTAGCAGCCTGCCTCCACATGGAGAGCTAAGTAACAGGGTACTGTCACGGTGCCTGGGGAATGTTCCTCTCCACCACCTGCACCCCGCAACCTGCAGCTGCTCCCTAGCTACCAATAATATTGGGGACTGGTGCATCTATGGGGCAGGTGCTAGGCTGTGTCCAGCTGGAGCTGGGTCATGGTCTGTCCACTCCTGCTACTTGGCTCACTGGAAATGTGCATGGCACCCTGCCAGGTGCCATCTCAGTACCTGATATTACCACCGTGCCCCCTCACTCCTTAAGGCACCCCTGTGCTCCTTCTGCCCCAGATCCCCTCATTTCCAACATATTCCCTACTCCACCTTCATGGCCCCTCTCAGGTTGTGCCAGGTGGGGGATGATGGATCCCTCCATCAAACCTTGTAGGTGGGCCATGTTTGGCGCAACCCCGTGGCTGTGGCAACCTCAGGTCTTGGTGCAGGGCCCCCATTTTTAATGCTCTTTTGGCTCACGGTCAATAGCTGGGGAACCCCCCACCACATCAGCTCAATCCCAGTGCTCTCCTGGATCCAGACATCATGGGGCTCATGATGAGGATTTTTCCACTTTTATAAAATAAAGCACAGAATCCGAGTTTGCCTCAGTCGTAGATCACCACAAACTGCAACCACGTAAAGAGCCTCTGAAAATCAAGCCCAATGTTTATTAAGTCATTGTGCCAATACACTTATAAAAATAACACTGCATGCATGAAGAAAACTTCACATATATTAAAATGTTAAATATAAAAAAGAAACATTTTGTTTCAGTGTATACTTATATTGATAATGCCACTTGATAAATTAGCATCCCTATGCATGCTTAAGATTAAGAGCCACAACAGAATGCTGGAGTATTGCATAATCTCAGGGACGCAATGCAACAGAATTAGGTAGGGTTGGGATAGGAAGAGAATGGGAGAGGGAATTGGGAAACGGAGAAGTACAAAAAAACAAAAAAACAAGCATTTAGACTAACAAAATGCTACGGAGATCCATAATATGGCTTCACTTATTAAATGACATCCTGGGGGACCTCTATTTGATATATGTCCTCCAAATACAATCCTGTATTTAATACAGATGATAGCACCAATGCCATTCTGTAAGAAATATCTATGGCTATCTAAATAACCACTTTCACTCATAAACAGTGTAGAGGTCATACAATAATACATCAGAACTTATTAGGAACAAGCACATATAAAGAATAAACTTGGACTAGTCCCTTGAAAATTGTGCCAGTTGGAAAATGTCATTTAAACTTTTTTTCTCATGAGCCTTCAGTTTAAACTGCAACAACCTCTTCTCATTTGAAGTGTTTCAGGCCAACATCCTTCCCTCTGTCTCATGCGCGCCTCCTTTATGTCCCCAAATTTGAATTTGTGGGCATTATTATGTTAGCCACATGGGTTGCTAATGCATTTTCAGTTCTGCTTTTTGTATGGCACATTTATGTTTGTAGATACTGTGCCTAAATCTGGACCAATTCATCCTACATAAAAGACATAATCTACTTAATGCATTTATACAATGGCTGCTGTATTACAATCTATGTGTTGCCAGACCTGATAGTCTTTCTCAAGTTTGGATCTTTAAATGGGTCACCCATCATCACTAAATCTTGGCAATACTTGCAAACTCCACACATGAATGTACTTACTTTTTTCCTTGTCTTTGCTGAATGTTTATCAGGATCATGGTGGCTAAGTGTCAGTTTGTCTCCTAAATTTGGACCCCATTTGTATACCTGTTTGGAAAAATTTGTGTACAAGAATGAAACTTAGGTTCTGTCTGAGTATGTGCCACTTGTTATATAGAATTTGCCTCACTGCAAATGACTGGGAACTACATGTAGTCAATGCATTTTAGTTTATTCATTTGACCTTTAGTCATTATGAAAAAGAAACATTTTTGAAGCAGTAGACAAGTGAATACAAAATATCGGTAAACATTTCAAAGACAAATCACTTAGAAACAATACATAGTATAATACCTAATTAAAGATTAATAATGTATGGGGAGCCCTTGTTATAAGTCACGGCTATCTCGTTTTATTTTTTGTACTCCCATCATTCTGGCGTCCGTTGTTATAAACCTTGCTTGTGTATGTCAGATTGGTGGGATTACAAGAAAGAACACAAGCGTTGTCAGTAATCTAAGCACAGAACTGCACTCCCGCTAGTATGCGCGCCAACTTTAAACAAACATTCTGTTGTGGCAGTTTTCAGTAGCTAACATAAGTTACATAATGGCCAGCAGCAGTTTTTATCCAGTGTCCCCTTTAACTGTCATAAATTCAGTGCAGATCAAGTAAATGATTTGTTTTCTAATAGTTGCTGCCATGTACTTTGTTTTAAATATTTTTAATGCCCCACCTCCAGGTTTGCATTGCTCCTCACGATGTGCCTGCTTACCTTGTCACATCTTGTTTCCCACGACCCTCAAGTCAATGTACAGGATGTGACCCAGATCTCAGGAAGCACATGATCATGGTCAACCAATCGCATTGCATTCTGGATGTTTACAGTGATTACTAAAGCGAACAGTTTCCTTACTTTGCAGAATAGTTTATATTTAATAGAAGTTGGCAGTCACTTGGTTAAATGCAGTTTTTTGTTGTTCTTGTTCAGAAATAAACATTTGTTAGGGGCAGCGGTTACCAACATTTTTTGTTGCAAACCCCAGACACTGTAAAGACAATGCATGATGATTGGTTGTTAACCAGGTGCAATCACCTCTGGTTAGTGATTGCCATGCCAACGGTAACCTCCTTGAGCTGCACTCTCGAGGTTTACGTGGCATGGCAAACTACTTGGGGTGATTACACCATGGTTACCAAATCGATCATCATGCATTATCTCTATGTAAGAGGGGTACACATTCTACTAAGCCATTTGTTACTGCCTTTTAACAAGGCACAATTTCTGAAGAATTTTCCACAGAATTTGGTCAATACCTTAAAGGAGATAGAAATTACTTTTACATAGTTAACTGCCCTCCATCTTCTTTTGCCAGTTATATATTCTGATGAACTTTGATGATTTTATTTGATAAATAAATTATCTAGCTTTAGGGTACTCTTAGACCTACATAGGGTTCCACTCTCCTCTCACCAGGTACTGCTCTTTATTTTCATATTTTAAGACTTTCCATGACATCAATGACTCCCATTCCATGCTATTCATCTGAATGACCTGGAATGATGTTATTGATGTCATAGACTATTCAGGCAGTATGAAAGAAAGAGTGATAACTACTGAAGACAGAGGGATTCAGGGTAGTGAAAAAGGCAAAATATTAGATTATTAATTTCACAAAAAAGTCCAAACATATAAAAATAGTGGGTGGACAAAAAAAGAACAACTGGAAGGCATCTAGAGATGTAAAAACTGTTGACTATCGGTTCCACCCATTCAGAGCACTAGCATTAGTCGCCCAGTCATCAGGGCACCAAGTTGGGATTCGCCAACCCCTGCTTTTGTGGAGTCCGCCCCACCCCCATTATTAATATTATAACTCCAAGGGAGTGGACCTCTGGGAGGGGTGCACATCCCAAAACTGGAACTGTGATGTGCCGGCACACTAATGCCAGCGCTAATGGCCAGAAAGGTTGCCTATCACCTTTAAAGAGATAGGAAATGATTTTTACATAATTAACTGCCCTGCCATCTTCCTTTCTATGCCAGTTATGTATTCTAATATGCTTTGAACAATTTTGGGAAATAAATAATCTAGCTTTGGGGTGCCCTCAGATATACATAGAGTTCCACTCTCTTCACCAGCTACTGCTATTTCTTTTCTTATTTCTAATGCATTCTATGACATCAATAACATCATTCCATGCTATTCATCTGAATAACCTGGGTGGTGTTACTTGTCATCTAATGTTAGGGCAGTATGAAAGAGAGCGGCAACTGCTAAGGAGAGAAGGCTTCACAGTAGTTATATAGGCATAAACATTAGATTAATTTAACAAAGGGTCAAAAACATTTCAGAATATTGAACAGGCACTAAAAGGATAACAGGAGAGCATCTAGAGGTTTAAAAACTTTCATATCACCTTTAAGGTGCAGTCTACAGAGTTCATATCTAGAATCCCACTAGGTTTGGAGTGTTAACAGTTGTAAAATAAATTAAAACTCTAAAGTGCTGTTATATTGTTCATTTACTAGCCATGATAAAAAGCATTATGAAATGGTTCATAAGAATGCTGAATTCTGATTGGTCAAGAGCTAGTTTCAGCGGACCATTATCCCTGCACAACAGCCCAGCTGAAACTACTCCCAAACAAAGAGACTTAGCACATACATTGAAGCCATCCGCCTCAGTCGAGCCACCTGACACACACTGTATATACGCGTCTATTAAAAAAAAGACTGGTTGACTTTTGATTTATTGGCTGCACACTTTATCACCACAAAGTTTCCTTTTCATGTCTACCTTTTCAAAAATTACTGTTTCTCTTCAGTCACCCTGGAAGTCCCTATGAAAGCCATTGATGGTGTTCTCTGAAACTGCTGCTCAATGCAGCTCATTTCAAAGTGCCACTGCCTACATTGTCTTGAACTGCCACTGAAAGTGACTCACTTCAAAGTGACCCCAAGCGCAGCTCTCCTCCTCATGCCCTGCCAGTGGTTTCTTTTTAATAATGAAGGAAAAAAATGGACAACTGTCTCACAGTTGTTGCAACTCCTTCCACAAACACTGCTTGCCTTACTCTTGATCAGCTTCATCTACGACACACACGAGACAGACCACAAAGAAATAAACTACTTTTTTATTTAAACAAAAAAAATCAGACAGGCTGTCTGTAGACTGCAGCAAGTATTCGCCATTCCCCAGTGTAACCAGAAATTTATAGCGGAAAGTACAAAAAAAAAAAAAAAAAAAACACTCTCACATTGGGTTCTAAACAAACCTTCATGAGGGCCAGTGCCAAGAAGAGCAGTTACTAACGTGTTTACTAAAGACATCCCTCGCTCTCTTTGTTCTGTCTCTTTTAAGCGGTGATACTCAAAAGTTAAAAAAAAAAAAAAAAAAAAAGATGCACGATAACTGATTTTCTACCCATGAGGAGGGGAAACTGGGGACAGGGTGGGGCTAGGTTAAAACCTCACGATGGCTTACACATGGAGAGATCCCACCCTTGTTAATACAGGGGACAAATCTGCTGTTAGGGACCAATCTGCTTTTAACTTAAAATTACCGGCTTAGCTGGCAATACAAGTTCACTATGTGTGCACTGGGAGAATTAATGGGAGCTGATTCTGAACTTCTCAGACACGTCCTCTGGATAGGCATGATTCCCAATCCTGGTTCCATTACTTACACCAAGAAAAACAAACAGTGCTTAAAACATTGTTGCCACCTGCTGGCAAAGTGGTCACAACACAATGACCAAATGGGACTATTTTTTCCTTGCAAAGGTTTATTCAAGATTTTGTATCTTTTTTGGTAAATAAAATATAGGTTTCAGTGTTTATTAATTTATGTTTTGTATTTATGTATGTAGGGATCCATTTAATAATCACAATAAGGCACCCAGGGGTGGTGGTATGGTGGAATAACGTCCATTCTCGGGTGGTGGAAGCACGGGCTTTGCCTCATGCTTCAACACACCTGAGGTAGGCAGTTATCCCACCATAATGCCCCTGCCATGCCTTATTGCTTAATTTTAATATACTTACTGTACATGAGCAAGAGGTTTAAACAATTTACACCCATAGCATCCCAAAATAAACATTATAGTCATTAAAGGCCCACTAAACTTACCCTAGGTAAGCATTGTGAGGTATACCAATTATATTTCCAGGCCTGCAGCCATTAACCATCCACTCCTTAGTGTCAAGATTAGTTATGGCATTAGGCACATGAACAGGCTCAAGAATCCATATTCGTGACCTTTAAAATCTAAACCTGATTAGCAAAATTACAGTCCCTGTCCCAAGGGCCAATCAAAGGGTGACTGAAAAGTGGGAAAATGGAATGCACTTGCACCTTATAAGTTTGGACATTAGTCCCTCAAGACCCACTGAACAAGAACAAGGCCAAACCGCAGCTCAATACCTTCCATCTCTAGGGAAAACGGTAAAGTGCATGCCCAAATCATTACAGCAGTGAAACAATGCTACATGAATTATTCTCTGCTCCTTCCTGCAACTCAGTCATATAATTGAATTTATTACGCTACTATTATATAATCCATTTGCCATTTCAATTATAAGATGCCCTAAATACCATGAAATATCCAGCATTAAAAATAAAAATGATGGGGATTTCTTAAATAAAGTAACAGAACACTTACATACTAGGCAAGTACTTAATATAACAAGTTTGTACATGCTAAAGCCTTATCACATGTAACAAAGGTATTTGAATTTGAGTGCTATCATCTTCTTAGTTAAAACAGCTCTCTAATGAATGTTAAAGTACATAGGACACTAACAGATAAAACACAAATCACAAAAATATAAAGAAATAAAATGTCATTCATGTCATATCAGGAGTCATCATAGTCATAATGTTCATGTGAGAAAGCGTTCATAGGGTTTGTTCTTAGAATTCAAACCCTTTTATGTTAGCTTGTGCACATGTCCAAGCAACATCTTGTGCTAGTAGCACATTTCAGGAGTGTGTCAGTATTGGCAAATGCTGGGCACCCTTTATTAGAGTGCATCCCTCATTCCCCAATAAGCCATCATGCTAGTGCCAACACAAGCATTAGTGCAAAGTGGGCACAACTTGTAAGGAAAGTGCCGCTGCAATCAGAGACAAGCTCGTCATGCAGCAGCACAGATGACATGCCTCCTGACGCCTTTCCTGAGAAATATTTCAATAAGCATGGTGGCAGAGCCACCACCACAAATTCGAAGGAAGCCGACATCAGTGGTGCAACCCTGTGTCAGCATGTCTGCCCCCGACAGTGTGTGGCATACTGGGAGACCACCCCAGTGTGCTGCCACTTACAGTAACCCGACTGTGTCAGCATGTTCCTGCCCCAGGGCCCTGCCCACCCCATAGTGTGGCACACTGTAAGCCCACCCAGTGTTGCCAATATCAGGCCCTCCAAAGTCATGTGACACACTGGGAGCCCACCCAGTGTGCCCAACATTTGTTTTCACCTGTAAATTAAGAAAACTGTCCCACGGTGCAGTGTCCATTTTTTTGTACCTGAAAAAAGAAAATGGTCATTTGTCCGTGGCATCCCCTAACCACACCCACCCTCAGACATTCCACCTCCCCACACCACCTCATCCCATACTTGCCTCTGGAGATCCGGGCGCTGAAATCTTCAGTGGCACAGGAACACGCCTAGACTCTTCAAAGCTGACCACAAACAGAAGAAATGCCAGAAAGCTGTATAATGGCATAAACGAAAAAGGTTCAACTTAGGTGGATATCTCAGCAATTGTTTTGAAATTTGGCTCCACATTTCAACATGGGGTCCTTGGGACCCACCTCATGAAGACATGTAATGTCATCTCATTATTCAGTCCAAAAGGTCATTTCGTGGTCACTACGCATAATCATCTTTCAGGACCAGTTAATAAAATGGCAGTACCACTGTTCATGAGAAGGGGTCCCAAAAAGCCTATCTTGCAAATTTGATGAAAACAATTCTAACTGTTACGAGAGTGTGTTGCGCTGTTTCCACGCATGTTCGTGCACAGATGATTTTAAAATTTTCACTCCAGATTTTCAACATTGCCATTTTACACACCTCCTTATGAACAGTACAGCTGTCATTTTTCACATCCTGCCCAAAATGTGTTTTCTATTACGTGGTCCAATGGCTAACGGCTGTGGGAAATCAACGCTCAGGACAGATTGACAAATCACAGTGACACTGTTCATGAGCAGAGGTCCCAGAATGCCTGTGTTGAAAATCTGGTTAAAAATCCCCAAATAATTGCATTACGGGCGTGCATTGAGCAGTTTCTATGCACATTCGTGAGTTTGCCAACTTTTCATATTTTCACTCCAAATTTTCAATATTGCCATTTTTACACCTTCTCATGAACAGTACAGCTATCATTTTTAACATCCTACCCAAAATGTGTTTTCTCACCAGTGGGGCCAAATGGAGTAGTCTTTGTGCAAAATCACCTTTTGGCCAACACACTGATGGTGTCACTGTTCATGAGGTTAGGTCACAAAAGCCCATGACGATAATTTGGGTGAAAACTCTAACTCAATGCCAGGGGTCTTAGGGTTTCCAACCGTGACACACCATCCTCTGAACATCTGAAATTTGCCAGCAGATAAAGGCCTGAGGTCTATCAAGTCTGCTCGAATGTGCAGCTAGCACCCTTATTCTGCAGCTGCCCTCCTCCCACCCTTCCCTTCATTAACCCTCCCCTTGTCCTGTCCCATCCTTGTTTGAAGCAGTCCTGTAGAGACTGCCAGGCGTCAAGGTGTAACTAGGGATTGTCAGCTGTAATGCTCACCATTCCACCTCCACCCCCATACTGCAGCCAGTGACAGGCATCGAGGTGTGCCTTGGACTCTTGGCCTCAAAGTTCACCCCATTCTCCTATACTGCACCCATCTGAGCATACCTTCCTTATGGAATGGGGTGAGCATAAGGACCAAAGACCCCAAGGCACACTGCGATATTTGTCAGTGTCTGCAAGACAAGTGTGGAGGTGAAAATGGCATGAGCGCAGGTCGGCGACCCAGCAAAGGCACATCCCAATGCCTGTCAGTCTCTGCACTGTATGGGTTAGCGCCAGTTCAATACTTCACTGCTATTCCTATTATGCATCACTAACTCCTGCACTACCAATGCCAATGCCAGCAAGACAACATTCGGCATTGACAAATGCTTGTTAATTTTAAGACAGCTGAGTGAATTCAGAGCACAAGTTCAAAGCTTTTCACCGAAGCCTGAAGTTGCAGCTCACGCTTGTTAAAGTGCTTGGTGTGATTTTATGGTAACCTCCTGAGGGCCATGACCTATAAACGAATCGCCTTTCAATTTTTTCACATATCACATACCGGTTGTTCCTTTAGTTGGGAGTCAGGAATTGTAAAATGAATGAAACAGTACCGCTGAATGCAATATCTCTTTATGAAGTCACCTTATTATGAAATAAGACATGCAAAGACACCCTTTCACATGAACCAGTTGTAGGGTTAAAGTAGCAAGAACTCTACAGCATATATTCCAACATGCCTCTTACGGAGTTTATACAGATTTCTGATCAATACTGCCCCAAAATCTCTTGCCTCTTAATTCTGCTTTCATCACCTCCTGCAATAACTCTCCTCTCCCTTCCTCTTTTGGCAAGACTCATAGGCTCCATTACTCTGTCTTCACATCAGCCATAGTTATCTGTGGTACTGAAAGAAAAAAATGCTCCACTTGAGCGTAGTATGTTCTTTATGTATCAAAATATAATGACCTATACCATTAGGCAATGTTAGCATGCCTGTATATGATGAAAAAGTGCCTTGAGAGCAGATACTGTCGCTACAACACTTCCTCTGCCAGGGTAGAAATTCACTCACCAGTTCTCTGGTCCTCAGGATTCATCATTGACTTAAGCCAATTTCTTAACGTTTTAGAACAGAAGCTCTAGCTTCCTATAAAGTCTCCATGTTGCCACTGTTTGAAAGTTCTGAAGTTCTATTTGTATACTAGTGCACACAGATACACCAGGAAAACACCAAGGAACTAAAGAACATCATGTGCTTCAGACTTTATCAGGCCCCAGAATACCAACACTCTAGCTGTTTACTCTGGGATTTAGAAATGACAGACAAAACACAAAAACTATCTATACCAAAGCAAACCAACAAACATACATACTGCTTGAGTGTCGGAGGTTAAAACAATGCCTGAACAGAGTCAAAATACTCAACTAGGTCAATCTGAATGGAGCTCAGGAATGGGTGGAGTAGCACAGCAGCCATCTTGCTGCTCTGCTCCCAGCCTCGTTGACATCACTCTAGATGTAGTAATAAAAGTTGGAGTGGAGTTGCCAATAACTGGTTTGGTTCTGTTGCTCACAAGTCAGTTTTCTTCAGGGATAGGTTCAACCTGTTGTATAGCTATATCTAAATAGTCCTTGCTGTAGTTTCTCTCAACGAATCAACCCTAAGGTTTCCACCCTTCCCTATATGCCTCTTTGGTGGAACTGTTCTTCTTGAGTCTAATCAGCTGACCAGTAGGTATATTTTGAACTGTATGTCTCATGTGGTGGCTGGTGTAATGGAGAATTGAATTCCTATCCATTACTTTCCTGTGTAAAATAGTTTCCACCATTCCTTCCATCCTTCTGTATAACTAAATCCAAAAGGTGGCTTTATCCTGACTCTAGTTCAATGCAAATTTCAAATTAGGGTTTGAATTTTCTAAAAGTCCCCTTCCACACTATAAATAAATCATCAGTGGACCGTCTGTGGATATCAATGTGTGGAAAAATGGGTTACTCACAGCTGAAAGTCGGTTTCATTCTCCCACATGACTAGATAAATATTGGTGTAACTGGGGTCAAAGCTGACCCCATTGCTGATCCTTAATCTGATGGTAAAATCTACCCAGGAACATGAAGGAATTACTGTACAGCACCTTCTCTGTCAAGGTGACCAACAATTCAGTAACTTGGTTACTGTACCTAATTTCTGATACAGCGCTTCCTGAGGGTCATTAAATGCCCTCATGGGAGGAATGCTGGTGTATATAGCCTGCACATCCAGGGTGCCAAAATGATGCCTTCCCCAACATGCAGGTTCTGAAAACATGCAACATACTTCTCTTTGATATAACTGGAAACAGACTCACAATGCCCTTGATGTGAAGATCAACAAATTGAGCCAATGACTCAGTCAGGATTCAGTGCTGGAAACAATGGGTCCCCTAGTGGCTCATACAGATTTTAATGAATTTTAGGTAAACATAATATTATTACCCCATTTGTTTCTTAACAGTTAAAGGAAACTGTGGTCCTGCCCCACCCCCAGCTTACCCCCGATCCAGCTTTTTTATGTAGAAAAGCGCATTTTTCTTGCGCTGCTACTTTATTTTATTGCAAAAAGCCTGCGAACTGGGGAATATGGCGGATGCTGGGGGGCTCCATTTACTGTAAAGGTGCGGCACCACACTGCTCAAATGTATTTAGTTTTAATGGGTTCCTGGCACTTGGACCAAAGTAACTGCAAGTTTTCTTAGAAACAGTTGTTAGAAGACCTCATCTTACTTTACCTACTTGGAACTATTCTGTTACAGATCCAGAAGCATCTTCATTTAAACATATGAAGGTAAATTTCCTCATCTAGATAGTGTATATTCAATTGAGTTGCTGATACATAGGACAATGGTGTGTGATCACAGGTGCAGTCTACATTGGTTAAGCCTTATCAGATCTCCTCAAGGCATGCCCAGGAGGCTGAGGGACAGATACACTCTGCTTTGCCTAGTACTGGCATTAATCTGTGACTGGATAATATATAATCTAGTTTCAGAAATTGTAATGGTCCTTTTTAGACAAGAAGCCAAGCCTAAGGGAACTGTTTCTACCAAGGTTCTCAATGTGGGTATTCTACAAGAGTGATTGGTCAATTCACAGATCTAAATATGTATAGTTTTCAATACAATAGAACATACTGTACATAGTAACAGTAATTTAGGTTGGAAATCACTCTAGGTCCATCATGTTCGCACTCCTGCTTTATAAGTAGGTATGAGACAGTATGTCATGTGAACATGTGCCAACTTAATTAGGTTCCATACCCACTGTACTATTCATTGTATCCACTGATTCTACTGGTAAGGATAAATTTGTCTGGGGTTACCTTACAGGTGTGTTTTTTCATAACATTTACTGTATCCACTGCAAGGCTGCTCCACAGTTTCAATTTCCTGTGGGAAAATAATTTTTCTTAACATTACCCTAAACTTACCACCCCTGAGTTTCAGGGCATGTCCAAGTGTTCAGCTGGTGGACATCAGAGTAAACATCACTGTCTGTCTGTTCTTGTTGATAACACTTGTAACTCCCTGTGGGCCACTGTGCCTTTTAGCTCCTTTGCTGCTCAAGGATCAAAAGCATTCACTACTGCCAAAGAAACTAACACTGCTGTGTTAGCAACCAGACTGGGCAGTACCCAATCTGTATGCAGCCTGAAGATGTGTTTGCAAACCGAGACAGGCATGTTTCTGGTGTGGAAATATATTTGGACTTCATGTTTTGCAAGAATGAAGGATTTCATGGAAACTATGACTGAGACTATTGATCTGCAGCCATGTTGCTGCCCTTTTCAGCTCTCAGGCCTGGTGATAGGGGGATGGAGGGTGAAGAGCATCCAATCACAGCCTTCTATCAACTCAAGTAGCCACAGGGGCTCATGAACTCACAGGACTTAATTCAAGCAACATTAAAACTGCCAATCAACTGTTGTGTGATGAGCCTGCAGGAATGCCTGTCTTCCTGAATTACAGCCTAATGTACCAATCAACTTGTTCTTTGTCCCCATGAACAGCAGGTTATGTTTGAATACCAGACAGTTCTGTTTGAGCTCCTGAGGAAAAAGCAAGGCCACTGCTTACAGAAAGGAGGTATTTTCATGCTAGCCACTGAACAGGTAACATAGCCTAGTGCCGGCTATACATCACCCTGGGGACTGGATGCCTCGACATGGAGGTTATGCAGATCCATAGTGGCCTAATCAAGTGAAAACAGTTGAACTTCAAAGTTACATCACCATAGAGTTGCACAGTGGTGAGAAAGTGAAAGAAAGAGCGACTGACCGACCAACTGCCTGAATGGGATTGCTGCAAGCTGCAACAGCAAACCCGGTATAGTAAGAAATCACATATCACTGGAACCATGAGTAAAATCAGGGTTTGCCCCAGCAACTTAAACACAGTATAATAGCTGAGGTATCATTTACTGGATTTGGCAAGCTAGCCGGATTTTAAAAACACTGCTGTATGAGGTTTGGGTTGTCATTTGCAACCGTATGGCCTTTGAGTTTGGAGAGTCACAGTTTCATGGAGTTTACTAATCATTTAATTTAAAGTTCACCACTGCCAGCCACCCATATGCAATGACAGCAGATCCAATCTGATTCCACAGCTAGGTAACAAGCAACATTTGGAAGCTCCTTAAAAGGTTTTAAGGGAAGACCACTCATTCCAGTGGAGAATGGTAGTTCCTCCAGTGCATGAGAGTAAAATCCACGCCTATTGGGCACTGCGGTGTTAGAGCGGGCTGTGTGAGAAGACTGTGCCTAGATGGGCATTTTCAGTAATAGCCCATGAAGACATTGGTTTGGGCTGCACCTGCTCAGGGCAAGTGAAGAGTAGCCAAACCTGTTAACAGACAGGGCCTACATAGGTCACCAGAAGACCAACCAGACATACTGCCCAGCTCAGTTTGCTGCAAGTTTCCCCTTTTAGGGTCTGCTGTCATAATAAAACAGATACAAACCCCTCACATACCAGCACAGAAATCATGACCCCACAAGCCACCATAATATTTACAGTGGTATGGTGGTGTTGCAGGACAACAGACATTACTCCCAAGTACACCTTACACATTAAGTTCAGGTCCACTCTCAGCCTTCTTTTCTTCACTGTAAGTAACGTCAAAAAAGTGGAGTCACTGCACTCCATTTTGGTTTCAGTCCAGAGCCATTAAATGCTTTCTTGGATGCATATACCATCAATCAACTTTATTTTATCTGTAACTAGCACAGTACTAGTGTACTCATGGTCAGAAGATGCAGTAGGGCACTAAAACCCTCTTGAAATGCAGACAGAATAGTGCACGTTACCTTATCACACAAAGAGCATGCTATCATCTGCATAAAGCTCATACTGGTGTTTGCCAGTACAGTCAGGTTTAAAATGTTTCTTAAGCTTGTTAATGTATGACAAAATGTAAGTAGACCCAGCATTGATTCCTGTGGAATACCCTTGGATACCAACCAACTTGCTGACAGGAAAACTTCCATGTAAATACACAAAGCACATTGACACATGTCATCAGTGAGCCAACAGATAAGACCAGGACCTTTCTCATAACCCAGGCCCTGTACACTTGATCTCTATCAATTTCTGGTCCACTGTATCAATAGCCTTTAAAATTTCCTCAAAATATCCCCCACCCCCGTTCTTTGTCCCCTGCAAGTGCTTTATTATACCATGCACAAAGAGAGCAGTTGCAGAGGCCAATTTGATAGTTGCTTAAAACATACCTATTCAGGTGGTAGTTACTGGCAGGATTAGACTGGAGTACAGGGCTAATCTGGAGGTTGATATAGGTCTTACCTGAAAAATCAAAGGGAGGGCACAGGGTGACACTCATACCAGTATTCCACTTCAAATTTGTTACACTGGCTCAGTGTTTTTTTCTTAAATTTACTTGCAATGCCCAATTTACTCCACTTCATTAGACAATGAATGATAAAGCCAAAGATTTTCAGAGGTTATAAACTGGCAGGTGGGGTACCCAATCGGGTAGCACCTGGAAATGTCCAGGTATCTCTGGTGAGCCAGTCAAACTCTGGTTACGTATCTTTGCTGATGAACCTTCTAGTAGTTTACAACTTAAGGATGCAGTGAAATAGTCCTATAGTTGTCAAAGTAAAAGTTATTTTCACCCTTATAAACCAGAACTGAACAACCACAGCCTTTTCCCAAGAATGTCTATTTTCCCCACTACTCAAGTAAAATTAAACAAATAGGTAAATGGCCCAACAGGTGTATACATTTGGACAGCAGCATATTTCAAAATCGTTGAAATAAATTCTGAGAAAAGCTATTTAAAAGTTTATTTAATTTATTTAATTTTTTGGAGAGGAAAAAGATTAAGCCGATGTGCTTTTCAGTTGTAACTTGGGAAATGGGATATTTATTTTTCATTTTTATTTATTTAGGGATTCGATCATACCTTTGAGCTCAGAGCTCTTTTACAAAGGTTCCACGTCAAACAGTGACAATGACAGCAATAACAAACAGTTTACATACAATACTCAAATAGTAGGTGCTCTCGAACTGCACTGGCTGCCTGTTGGTGGCAGATCACCTTTAAGGTTGGTTTACTAACCTTAAAGCCTTACATGACCAGGGACCCAGTTACCTGAAAGATCTCCTGATTCCTATTGCCCCCTCCGTCCTCTCTGTTTCCTGTGCAGGGATTGCTAGAGATTCCCAGGGTTCGATTGAAGACATCAGGTTCACATGCTTTTGCCTTTTCAGCACCAACCCTGTGGAGTTCTCTACCTCGTTGGTTGAGAGAATACCCAACCGTCGATAGTTTTAAAATTGGTTTAAAAACATATTTTAGTCTAGCTTTTATTTAATTATGGTTGACATATTTTAATGTTGCTTTAATTTATATTATGTATATATTTTTATGTACAGCACCTTGGCTCTGAAAGGTGCTATATAAATGAAGTTGATTTGATTTGATTTAGGTCGCTAGTATACAATAAGGTTACAATGTAATTCATAGTACCAATGATGATAGTACAGCGTCAAGAGCATTCAACTAGGGCTAAGGACAGTGTTTATATGTGGCGAAGGAGATAAAGAGGTGTGACACCTAGTGTGAGAGTCCATGAAGGAGTCAAGGTGAGGGGAGGGAGACGGGGCAGGAGAGAGGTAGGCGGCCAAAAGAAGTGGCTTTGTCTAAGAGGTTGGGAGGTAGTGGTAGTAGGTTGGTTTTAAGGTTGACCAGTGGTAGAAAAGGCATGGGGGAGAGGAAGACAGACGGATAGGGCAAGAGGGAAGAGTGGGGGTTAAAGGAAGGGAAGGAGAATGTGGATGAGTGGGCATTATGGGTGTTAGAGTCCTAGTGGCAGACATAAACTGTCCTAGTAAGAAGGATATAAATAGTAATCTTAAAAGATACAATAAAGGCACATAAACATACAATTTAGGCAATAGGTACCAGATGAATTAGGCAATATACAGACTTACAATATACGAAGAGCATTAAGACACAAGTGGACACGTTTATAAAGGCACATGGCTCAGCTGTACACAATTCTATAAATACAGTAACTTAGTAAACACTATACAGTATACTCTCTCTCTCAACTTGCAACTTATGGCAGAATTCAGTTGTCAGGACTTGTAGCCATGGTAGGGTCTTTCTCCTCTCCTCTGGCAGTCACTTTCTGGGGAAAGTTTGCAGCACAAATCAAGGGTCTGGACTCCGAGCGCTGTTTTTCTCAGCTTGCACAAAAATCAAGGGTCAGGACACAGGAGCTACATTCTCCTCTGCCAACAGCAAAAACCAAGGGTCAGGACACGGGAACCGCTTTCTCTTCAGCTTGTAGCAAAATCAAGGGTCAGGACTTGGAGCTGCTTTCTCCTTAGCTTGTAGCAAAATCAGGGTCAGGACTCATGAGTTGCTATCTCCTCAGCTAACAGTAGAAATCAAGAGCCAAGATTTGGGAGTCGTTTCTCCTCAGCATGTGGTGAAAATCAAGGGTCAGGACTCAGGAGCTGCTTTCTACTCAACTTGCAGTAAAAATCAAGGGTCAGGATTCAGGAGCTACTTTCTCCTCAATGTGGCAAGAATCAAGGGTCAAGCTAAGGAACTACTTTCTCCTCAACTTGCAGTAATCAAGAGTCAGGATTTGGGAGTTGTTTTCTCCTCAGCTTACGGTGAAAATTAAGAGTCTGGACTCAGGAGCTTCTTTCTCCTCAGCTTGCATTAAAAATCAAGGGTCAGGACTCAGGAGCTGCTTTCTAGTCAGCTTGCAGCAAAATCACGGTCAGGACTCAGGAGCCACTTTCTCCTCCAGCTTACATCAAATTTCTCCCAGTTCCTGCAGAGGCAGCATTGGGGGCATGGAACAGTATGGAATGAGGATAATTTAAAATAAAGTTTGCCATCTTAGTTCCTTTTCTTTTTCCATCTTGCATCAGAATTCAGTTATCAGGACTTTGAAGCAACTTTCTCTGTAAAACGGAATGGGGGTGTTTGAAACATTAAACAGTTATCCCTTCAGCACTGCTGTGCAATGCAGTGATTTTCACCACTTGCCTGGAAGTGGATTTTAGCCACTTCAGCACCTGATCAAGGTGGTCAGGATGGTTAAGGGCAGACTAACACCTCATTATGTGCTCCTGGTGTCTGCTGTATCCATCAGCTATAATTCAGAGTAACAAGGTGATTTATAATGAAGGGTCTGGGGGCAGCGTGGGCACAAGCTTTTCATCCACTCCAAGTGACTGTCCATGCAAAACATATATGGTATAAGTGGCCTGCACTGTGCAATACTGCAACAGGTGAGACAGCGTCAAGAAGAAACAAATAAGTGTATTTCACTCTAGCAACTAACCACAGATACCAGAGTAGGGTGACAAGATCAGAAACAGACAAGTGAGGGTGCCAGGGCAATATGAGAAAGGGGGACGGTGGGTGTAGAGCACCGGAGTGAATAAGCTAGGTAGAGGAAAGTCCATCAGATATACTGCAATTTATTTTTATGTTAGCCACAACTCTGCCAGTGGGAAATACTTAAAATACGGTAATGTGAAGCCGACCAGGGGCTCACTAGATACTGACTATAGCTTTAAGAGTTGAACCTAGCAGTATGAGATGTTGGATCATGAGTTTTCCAATGCTCCCTATTAGTCAGTCTGCAGAAGCTGTGATGTAGTAGAGAATAAACATCAAGAACACCCCAATAACAACCTCCAGGAACTCACATGATATAATAAATTATAAAACAGATTTTCACAGTACCTTACTTGAAGACATCTACCCTTTTCCTAATGCTACCTTCAGCGTGGATATACTAGAGAAAATCATTTTGTTTCTTACAGTCATCCATTATTGGCCTTCTTGTGAACAGTGGCTTAACTGTAACTTTAAAAGACTTGTCCAACTGGAATGGGAACTGTGTGGTTCTATGATGCAACAAGAAATAGTCAAGTGCCTATTATAAGTCAGTGACTAAATCAGAATATTTGAATTATTAGTTTGACTAGAAAATGCAAGAATGTATGAGTATACAGTATGTGGTCCCATTGCTAGAGGATCTTTCTTTTCAGGCATCTTCACAGCTGAGACAAATAGTCCTGCTGCTCCAAGAGTGGTAGATGGTATTCTCCACCAAGTCCCTCTCCCAAAACCTTGATGAAATTACTTAAGAGATGTGTGGTGATTTTCCAAATTTGTTTTCATCCAAAATTGTTCCAAGATTTCCTACATGGTGAGATCTCACACTTGTAGTGGCAGGGGTAGGAGATGACAGAAACTTGTATTATTTAGTACAGTTTCCACCTAACTGATTTTATGGAGATATGCCAGGTGCTGTCATATCTGCATCTAAGCCACTGTCTGCTAGACCCAGCTGTCCCTACTCTAATGAAGACTGGAATCATGGTGCTCAGTTCAGTAGTCGTTGAGAACCATCAATGGCTCTCTAAGAAAGGGTGTGTTCCTATTGTCTTGAAAGAGGTTGTGGAGACAGCCCTCAAAAGAAGGCTTCTTTGGATCCTGCTGATTTTGCAAGTTTTAGACTGATCTCTAACTTGTCCTTGCTGGGCAAAGTTATTGAGACAGCGTGGCAATCTGACTAAGACAGCACCTGGAAGAATGTTCCCTTTATGAGCCTTTTCAATCTGGTTTCATCCTCAATGTTGCACTGAAATGGTCCCAGGGATGGTTTTGAATGATCTGCTCCTTGCAAGGGATTGTACAGAAGTTTCTTTCCTGGTCCTGTTGGATTTGTCATTTGCATTTCATACTGTTTAACATGAGGAGTTGGTGGAGCATATTAGATGAATCACTGTAGTGGGAGGACTGTACTGCACTGGTTTTATCCTTCTAAGTGATTACCATCAACTTGTGATTTCAGAGAATATTCAGTTGTTTTCCTTGGTTACTAATGTGGCGTCCCTCAGGGTTACATTTGGTCTTCTCTTTTATTCATAGTCTTTAAGCTCCCACTCACAGAGGTGATCCAAATGTACAGCTTGGGTTTTCATTGCTATGGTGATGGATACCCAGCTGTATCTTTGTTTGATCTGGACAGTTCTTCTCAGTGACTGTACTTGAGAATGCTCTATCCAAGACCAGTCTGTGGATGGCTTATAGTGGGTTGAAGCCGACTCCAGCAAACTCAATTGTTACTGGTGGGACTAGATTGACTTGGGTCATCCATATTTGGAAAGCCTGGAACTTTCTATTTTAATTATAGACCCTAGGCTCAGCAGGTGGGTCACAATCTGGGGGTCATTTTGCCATGAGCCATCACTTGTACCTCAGGTGTAGGCTGTGGTCCGGAGTGGCTTCTATCATTTGAAGAACATGGTTGGATTGCATCTTTGCCTTGACTGGGACAATTTCTGAACACTAATTCATGCTTTTGTAGTCTCTCTCTGACTTTTGCACACTACCAGGGTCTTCTAGCAGGTCAGATCTGCCATCTACAGCTGGTGCAAAATGCTGCAGCTAGATTTGTCACCGCTATAAGAAGTAGTGATCATATCACTCTTGCACTGCATTCGTTGCACTGGCGTCCTGTGAGATGGCAGATTGATTTTAAGATACTTCTTCTGACTTTCAAGGCCCTTAACAGACTGGGCCCCCAGTACCATGAGGAGCATTTGAGAACCCACCCCAATAGTCATGAGTTACAGTCTGATGGTATTGGCATATCAGTCATTCCAAAGTTGAGATTAAAATCAACTGGGGTACAGCTTTTCAGTAGCTCCCTCCCTACTTTGAACAGCCTATAGAAGGCTCTGCCAGTACAGTGGGGAAATAACTCCTCCCCATTCACTACACAAGCCTTCTACATCCACACCTCTGCTTAGCGAGTTAAGCTCACCATCGTTCCTGTGGCTGGTGGGCTTTGAGCCCCCCCATTTCTGCCTCCCTCCACTTCCTGCTTGTCCCTTCTCCTTCAGCCTAGGTCTTCGATCTCCCTTCGCTTGTTTCTTCCCGTGCCCTCCTTGTTTGTCCTGTCCCTTCACTACCCCTCCCTTTTCTTTGGTGTGTCCATACCTCTTTATTTCTCCTGCCACCCTCTTTGTCTCTTTTGGGGTTTCTCCCACCAGCCGCTCTGTTCATGTTCATCACCGCCTACCCATTTCTATATTCTGCTGTGAGGCACCCATGCTTCTGTCATTCTGCAAGGTGCATGCATGAGATATCTTGCATCTACTTCTCCTCACAGCTGGGGGCCACTGCTTCTGGACCTTGTGCTGACTCCACTGCTCCTTCACCTGCACTGTGGCTGCTGCTTGCACGTCCTGGCTCCTAAGCTCATGGGCGACACCTATGTGCCCTACACTGCTCAGACTGTTCTTGCCGGAGATATTGCTTCTGCTCGCCTTTCTGTTTTCACCTCACACCACTATGTGCACTTTTGAGTGTCGCTACATCCCATGCCTAATTTGCCCCTTGATATCTGTGGCTTCTGGATCTTCCTTTGCTGCTGCACATAAGTTTTTGTCTCTGCTCTCTCCCATACTCAACCTCCAGATGTCATAGGGGTTTATCTAGGAATGTCTACCCCTTTTCTGCCTCTGCTATGTGCTTGCTTGGACAGCTGTTTACTCAACCACAATATACCTAGCTACTGCTCCTTCCATGGCCTATGTTTGTTGCTTCCTCCTATGCACTGTTCCAGTCATGCCCATTGTGCCATCGAGCCAGCCTAGCCACCCTGGTCTCTCTATTCTTTGCCGCAATGACTCTCCTTCCTACAGGCAGCTATTCTGGGATCCAGCCACCACAGACCTTCATCTGGCATGACGGACTACAAAGGGTCCCTGTCCTCTACTCCCATGACACCTGGGAATCACGGCTGTGCTCAGCCACTTTTTATGGACAGATCCACATGGGGATTTGCCTGTGTTCTCGGACCTTAGTCACCTGAGATGGCGGACCATTGGGGTCCCCATCCTCTCCTGCTTTGCCCTCAATGTGGCCTGGCTGCTCGCTAAAATCATATTCAAGCTCAGTTTGTTCACTTCTACTACTTCAGGTGGACCTCACGTGGAGGTCCCACTAGTCTAGCTAGCCTACATGGGGCCTAGCTGACTCACTTCCACCACCCTCAGACAGATCTCGTGGAGGTCCTGCCAGTCCAGCTACCCTAAGTGGAGGCTTAGCCTGATTCACTCACTCTACTCCTTCTTAAGACAGACCTATGAGTCGATCTTGCCACTCCAGCTCGCCTCACATAGGGGCACAGCCAGCTACTTGAACACTTTCATGCTCTCCTCCGAGAACTTCAGGGGTCCCTCTGGTGTACAATTGGAAACCTCGTATTGCTGTGATGGTGCAACTTTCAAATCTTGCAATCCTGCCACCTGCTAGTCTTTGCACATTAGCGTTCTATACATTCTTTGCTATGCCTTGCATGGATTTCAGCTTTAGTCAAGATATAGATGGCCTCTGCATTTCATCAGCTTATCCAGTCACCCAGCACAGACACTTGTGCAGCTTGGCCTCCTGGGACCTCATCAGGATCATCGTCATCCACTACCACAGTGACAGCGGACCCCTAGGGGATCCATCATCTCAAGCATCTACGCCCACAGTAGGCTTCTCCTCATTGCTCAAGCTTCCATATCTACATTGTATTCCCTTGGGGTCTTTTCCTCATTATAGTTTGACTATGCACCACTACAGCACTGGTGGACTGTGGGGGTCCCCATCCTTACTCGGATAGTGCAATACTATGGCAGTGGCGAGCGACATGGGGTCACCATCCCCAACACACGCCCATGGAGGGGCCTTTTTCTTCATTCAAATGCACTCTAGTCTCAACCAGACCTACCGGGTTTCCCACCCCATTACTTCAGAGCATATTTTTTATGGCGATGGCACACCCACATGGGGGTCTCACCATCCTGAATTCCATTGAGCTTCAGCACATTATCCTTGCTCAACCAGCTTCCAGCTGCACAATGTAACCCATGTGGTGGTCTCATATCTCTGAGACTGACCACCAGGTACCTACTCAACCGCTAGGGCATTCACTCACTGCTACCTCTGCACCTATAGGGATCCATGCTTCAGCTGCCCATCTGGGCCTACCCTACTTCATTGTTCATTATGTCTTCTACTGGAAGCCATTCCATGTCAGGTCAGTTCCAACCTAACAGCCCACATCAGGGTCTGAGGGCTGACTTTTCAACTTCTCCCCAACCCTTGCATCAATCACCACCAAAAGCCCACATCAGGTACAGGTCCGGTCGATGAAACTGCAGTGCTCTGCTCGCTGAAGAGCCCATTTAATTCTTGGCACCTTTTCCTGGATCGGCTTGTTTTAGTAGTTTTATATTTATTCGCTCCTCCCTGCGGTCAGCCCCCATCCAACCAACCCCCAGCCTCATCCCGGAATCACGGCTCTTACCTGCCTGGCTCAGGAGGCGGAGCATGGGGAGGTCGATCTTCACCTGCCGACCAGCATTTTTCCTCTAGTGTTTTCTCCCAGGGCCCCAGGAGTCAGCCGCATGTGCTTAATGGCAGTCGGCCTCGCCCCCATCCCAGGCCTGGTGCTTAGGCCGCCCATTAAGCTTCCTCCAGCCTCCACTGGGGTCGACCATCAAGCTGAGGGGTGCCGTACTCCTCCCGGAGAGGAGAGCTTGCCTATCGGCAGCTCCATCCGCTCCGCCCCCGTGTCTACCTCCAATGCCCTGGGCTCATTCCCGAACCTGGGTTGCCAGCATGGGTCGAGTAAGGTGGCAGCGCTCAGCCTCTACATCACCTGGCTGGCCCTGAGCTGCTTGTTTAAAAATCTTTAGCTGCTTTTCCTGTTCTCCAGCTTTTTGCTGCTTGGGAGTTTTCAGCCTGCCCCTCCTGCCTTTCTTAAATACACCTTTGCCCTGCCCACTGGTAATGCTGACTAATCCCTGCAGTTAGCGGTTGGGATCAATCTCTGTGAAATTAGACCTCCACTGCTATTCTCAGTCCCTGCACTTCAGCAGTCTCTCTCTCTCTCCTCCTTTGTCCCTTCCCATCTTACCTGATCTCTCAGTTCATCATGCAGCCTTCCTCCTATTTCCCAGCCCTCCTGACCCTTATTGTTGTATTATCACAATGGACTGCTATACCCAACTTATCATTCCCTTGGCCCTGTAACCAAAATGATAGACTTTTCATTCTTCAACTTGCTGCCTCTTCCACAATCTCCCTGTCACTGCCCTGTATCCATACCCTAAACTGTGCTTCTACCTCTGCAGGTACCTTGTCCAATCTAAATGTACCACTCAGGCCAGGACCACCTTTGCCTTCCTGGCTGTTGCTACATGGATTATGGCCCTCTCTTTATCACTTTCAGGTGATATTGAGACCAACCTAGGCCCAGCAGCATTTAGGCTCTCACCCTTCAGGCTAGTTTTTCTTTGGCTCCCAACCCATTGGCCACAAGATTGCCCAACTAAACATAAGAAGCCTTATGGCAAATCATGACGACCTGGTGGCTTGGACTGCCACCCATAAGCCTGACCTCCAAGGAATAACAGAATCTTGACTTAGGCCTTCTCTCCCTGACCCTCTGTGCCCCGGCTACAATATGATTCGGGTTGATCAGGCCTCATCAAAAGGGTGGTGGCCTGGCACTTTTTCTAAGTCCCACCTAAACCTGGCCCTTCAATCTTGCCCTCCACTTGTGTCTTGTGAGGTGCTTCATGCCCTGCTTCTGTTAGGTAATACCAAGAAGCTGCACACTGTATGTGCCTACATTCCTCCTGCATCCAATGTGAGGGACTTGAGGAATTTCTGGAATTTCTACCCATGCCACCAAAAACAATGAAGTACTTTGCCTAGGTGACTTCAGTCAGGATTGGCTTGGCCCAAGCTCCCTATCCTCAACACTAACATAGCCAAAGCCAGTCTAACTGAGCTTGTCACTGAACTTACCTGGCACTCCAGCAGTGGCACTGGTCGCACACTGCTTAACTGGGTCCTCACCAATAGGCCAGACAGAATCTCCTCAGTTACTGTGTTGTCTGACTCCATTAGTGACCATTCTCCTGTAACCTGTGTCTGGGATGCCTGCCCCACTTCATAGCCTAAAATTATCTCTGTGGCAGACTTCTCTGCCTTCAATCCTGGCTTTTCTATCCAATTTCCATGGGTTGACTGGTCTCCCTTTTCACCACAGACAACACTGATCTGGTGGCAGAGTATTTCTCCAACACACTCGCGCTCACTGCAGTCCAAGCACATTCCTTACATTAGGCAAAGGGTTAGGGGCCTTCCCACTAAATGGCTGACTAGCCCCTTCTCCACTTGCTTAATTCTTATGACAAGCTCTGGGCCAGGTGAAAAGCCTCCTCCCTTCTTTCCGACTTTGTTGCCTATTGCCCCTTAGTAACTCATGTAAGAAAGTAATCCACTTTGCTAAAAGTGATTACTACTGAGGTTTCTCCATGCCTCTGCCCATTACCCCAAAAGGTACTGGGCACAATTCAACACATTCTGGGTGTGATGCTTCTCAAGCCCCTCATGACATGCTAACTGACAGTGTTTCTTGTAACAACCCCAACACCACAGCGAATGCCTTTAACTCACTTTACCTCCCTTCCTGACTTCCAACGCAGCCATTCCTTCCACCTCTCCTCCCCAGGCCTCCCTCTGCCCCATCCCCCTTATTCTCAGCCCTGTCTCTAGAACTGATGTCCCACGGATCCTCAACACTATGTCTCCTCATGGAAGCACTGTAATGATGGTCTGGAACCTAGAATTCTCAAACTTGGCACCTCCATTTTTGCCACCCCTATCCTGCACCTCTTCAACCCTCCATTAGCTCTAGCACCATACCCTGCTCCTGGAAACAAGCCAGGGTCATACCTGTCTTTAAAAAGGTGACCTAAAACCCTATGAACTACCACCTATAGCACTCCTGTTTACCCTTAGTAACTTGGAGAAACGTGATTCATCGTCAGGTGTCAGACTTTGTAGCTAGTATAACCTGCTATCTCCTGCTTAACGCAGCTTCAGACCAGGCCACAGCATCTCAACTGCCCCAGTGCAATTCACTAACACCACCTCAACCACCATGGATAGAGGCCAACTTACGGGGCTGTTTTATTGACTTAAAGCCTTTCAACTCGGTCAACCATTCAATGCTCTTGCATCAGCTAGGTTCACTGGGTGCCTCCCAGTCCACTATTGCCTGGTTCTCCAGCTACCTGCTGTCGCACCCAGTCTGTCTCCTACATAGAGTCCTCGCCACCCGTCCCTCTATCCACTGGTGTTCCATAGGGTCCATCTTTGGGCCTCTGCTGTTCTCTATATTTATAAAACAATCTACTGTACCTACCATTCCTCCCACTGTCACACCTTACTCTGTGCTGACGACTTGGTCCTCTATATCACCTCTAGCTCCATCTCTGACATTAATTCCATCTCCCATCCCTGTGTGCCTAGCTAATTTATATTGTTTGATTATTTTATGTTGGATGTTTTGTATTGTTATTTATCTGTTTTATATTTTTTATTTTAAATTGTGATTTTATTTTATTTTCTGTTTCATGAATAGGAATACCTTGTGAGAGGAGAGATACCTATTTTATTATGCGGAAGTAGTTTTGTTCCTTCTTCTTTCCTGAAAGCAAGTTCAAATGGTGACCTAATTTGAGTTAATTTGATTCAAGTTAATTTATTTTTTGTTTAGTTTTTAGCTTTAGTTATTTTAATTATTTGGTTTTATATATTAGTGACTACAAGCTAGAGTAGAAGTGCATTGACTCTTTTTGTGCCATGTTGGAGGATTGGGATATGTACGCTGTCCCACCCCCAGGTCATGCACTATTCATCCCTGCCCTACATGCCCAGCTCCTTTCCCCCCACCATTGCTTTTTCTATCTATCAACGCTGTTAGGCTTTGGGCATTGCCCGCAGGAGGGTGGGGGTGAACAGTGGAGGGTGGAAGAGAGGGTGTTAGCATCGGGGTGGTTAAGCCCAGAAGGCGCCCTGGGGCAAAATGGAGTCTAGAACGTGGGCCTCCTTGTCTGGTCTCCATCCAAAGGCACCACCATAAATGGTGGGCAGGTGGCTGGGGCATCCCTGGAGTTCTGTCCAACTCGGACGGTGTTATGCAATGCCAGATCCGTTCGAACAAGACTGCTATTGTTGCAGACTTGGTGGGTACAGCGGATCTGCTGACATCCTGGCTCTGGCTGGATGGTAATGCTGGCCCCGTACTTGAGGCGGCAGTTCCAGTCGGGTATTCAGTGATACCGACCGAGATTGGATTCTAGGGAGGATGGGTTGCGGTCTGTTTCAAAACAAATTGGATCTCACTGGTGTCCCAGTTGAGGAGACCAGATCATTTGAATGTGTCGTTGTGGCAGGTGCGGGCTATAGGCTGGCTCTTGTCTATCATCCACCCGGAGATGAAAGCTATTTCTTAAGGAAGTGGTGGACTCCGTGATTGACCTGGTGTTTGAGTCACCCAGGCTGATGGTCCTGGGTGACTTCAATGCCTGGATCGACTATGAACTCTCTCAATTTGGACAGTACTTCCTCCAGTTGATGAATTCATTGGGCCTCTCACAGGTGGTTACCTCTGCCACTCATAAACATGGCCATTCCCTTGACCTGGTCTTCCTCCTGGGAATGGAGGCCTCTGACATGAGGATGGAACCCATCGGATGGTCAGACCATTACACAGTGAGATTCAATTTTTGCACCACTCTTCGTAGGCCAGCCCCTGTGGAGATGGTCAAGTACAGCCCTTACGGGATGTGGCCCCGATGGTGTAACTGTGGTGCTTGATCGGTCAGAATTTCCAGTGGCAGCTTGGATCCAGAGGTTTTGGTCCTGGCTTATAATAAGGCCATTACCTCTGCTCTGGATTCCATTGCTCCAGTCCATGTGCATCCTCTCTCCGCCCTTAGTCGCAATGGTTTGACGGGGACTTGAGGAGATGCGGTGACTAAGACGCAGAGTTAGAGCGGTGCTGGCGGAAATCTGGCTTACAAGCCGACCATCTTAGACTGCTAGAGCATTATCGACTCTATCAGTCAGCAATTTCCTGTAAGAAGGCAGTATTCCTGTCCAGGAAATTGCTGCTGCTCAGAACCGACCGGCCCAGCTCTTTTGAACCACAGACAGGCTGTGCAACCCAGCCTGTCCACAGGTTCGTAGAGCCTTTTCACAATCGCGGTGTGATGAGCTTGCTCGGTTCTTTGCAGATAAGGTGGAGCGACATCACGGAGCGGAGACCCGCGTAGCGCTCTCTATGGGAGTTGCCATGGACCAGCCCCTGGTCACTATCCTCTTTTTTCCTGGAGTTCCTTTGAAAGGCCAGAAATCGTGGATGTTATGAGGGTTGTCCAGGGTATGTGCACTACATGCTGTAGTTTAGACCGGGTCCTACAGCCCTGATAATGGGCTGTGGGGATGTTGTCATCCGGTTCTGGCGCAGATAGTCTGGTGCTCATTTGACTCTGGTGAGTACCCTGCTCCCTGAAGGAGGCAGTGGTGACACCAGTGTTGAAGAAGCTTCTCTGGACCCAGACTCTCTCACTAACTATAGGCCAATCTCTAACCTTTCCTTTGTGGGGAAGGTAATTGAGAAAGTAGTGGCTGCTCAGTTGGACAACCATCCGACCATCCATAGCATCTGACCCTCTTCAATCTGGTTTTGAAGAGGCACAGCACCGAGACTGCGCTGGTTCAGGTGCTCAATGATCTCCTGATGGCGAGAGACCATAAAAATGGTCCATTTTGGTTCTGCTTGATCTGTCATCAGCATTTGACACCGTTGACCATGGGGTGTTGCTTGGCGCCTAAGATGCATATGTGGGCTTTCTGGTTTGGTTCACAGATGGTTTACTTCTTTCCTCACTGGTAGAACTCAGAGGGCAGTGTCAGGTGCATTTTCCTCTGACCCTATCGCTCTGTCCTGTGGGGTGCCTCAGGGCTCAGTGCTGTCTCCATGTTGTTTGCAGTGTACTTGCTTCCCTCGGAGACATTGTAAGATGGTATTGGCTGGAGTTTTACTGCTATGCTGATGATACCCAGCTCTGCCTGTCTTTTGCACCAGGCCAGGATGGAGCACTTTCAGTGTTTAATAACTGCCTTGGTGAGATCCAAGGTTGGATGAGCTGGCTGAAGTTGAATTCTGGGAAGACAGAGGTGATGGTTGTGGATCCCTAGTTGCCAGATAGGGGTGAGGGAGCAAATCAACCCATAGGTTTATTCCCTGGGATGTTGGGCTCCTATCTCTGAACAAGTCTTGCGACCTAGGGGTGATTCTTGATGATAGACTGACATTGGCTGTCGTTAAGTTATCCTTTTACCATCTGGTGAACATCGCTAGGATCAAGCACCTTGTTCCATCCGGGGACCTGCCTACATTGATCCATGCCTTTGTGACCTCGCGTTTGGATTACTGCAACTCCCTTTACTTTGGGCTTCCAGGGGTTGATATTGCCACTTGCAGCTGGTGCAAAACTCCATGGCCGGTTGCTGATGAGGATTCCTCATTCTTCCCACATTACACGGTGCTTCTGGAACTGCACTGGCTGCGGTTCAGTGACAGATCACCTTTAAAGTTGGTTTACTGACTTATAAAGCCCTACACGGACTGGGCCATGACTACCTGAAAGAGCTCCTGGTCCCTTACCTCCCAGAGCGACTGCTCGCTCGGTCAACGAGGGTTGCTGGAGATTCAGAGGTGGTTTAAAATCTTCTGGGGCCGGGCTTTCATGTTGTGGCACCGACCCACTAAATTCTCTACCCGTTGGATCAGGAGTACATGACTGTGGGGAGTTTTAAACAAGCATTGAAAACATATCTATGGAATAAGGCATATGGGGATGGTGTTGAAGTGGACTGACTGTAATTGTCTGGCTGTTTTATAATGATGTTTTATTATGAAATTCTTTTAACTATGTACTGCACCTTGACTTTGAAAGGTGTATTATAAATAGTTTATTATTATTATCTCACTTCTGACCTGCAACAAATTCAAACATGGCCCACATCTCACCACCTCGTATTAAATGTTGCCAAGACCAGGTCATACTCTTGGGTCCAGGAAGCTCCGCATTCTAAACCCTCGTTTCTGGTCTCTTGTCTTGATGGCTCCCCAGTACAAGTTATCGACTCTTCAGATATTTATGGGTCACTCTGGATCCGTGTCTCAGTTCCTCTCTCCATGTCAATGAGGTATGCAAGTAGGTCAATGCCAAAATTGGGTTGGCTTATCATGTCTGCCACTCCCTGCCGCTAGGATCTCCATTGCCCAAGGACTTCTGCTCCTGGTCTTTGCTCGCACTGCCGGTCTTTGCTCAAGTGCAGGCAAATGTCCTTCAAGCATGGGATCTTGTACTGCATGCAGTTCTGGAGACCCAATCTCTGCAAAGACATAGACAGGATGGAAGCTGTCCAGAGGAGGGCAACTAAAATGGTGCAGGGTCTGCACGGAGACATATGAAGAGAGACTTAAGGAGCTTTATATGTATAGCCTCGAGGAAGGAGGAGGGGGACATGACAGAAACTTTCAAGTACCTCAAGGGAATTAACAAAGTCCAAGAGGGTAGCATCTTTCAAAAAGAGGTGTGCAAGAACAAGGGGCACAATTTGAAGATAGAAGGGGGCAGCTCAGAGGTAATTTAAGGAAGTATTTTTCACAGAGAGGGTTGTGGATGTATGGGCGGCCTTCCAGAGGAGGTTGTGGAGTCAAAAACATTGGTGGAATTCAAGCATGCATGGGACAGTCATAAAGGCAATTCTAGGGGGTGGGGTAGGAAGAAGTAGGCTGCTGGTTAACTAGGATCTGCAGCTTATCCATCAGGTAGGGAAATAGGCAGACTGGGTGGGCCAAGCGGTCCTTATCTGCCGTCAAATTCTGTTTCTATGTTTCTATCTTGCCTATAACAATGTTTGCAGATTTGCCTCGTCTGCCCATCGGGTTAAACACGCTGCACAAAGAAACAGAGACTTTGGCAGATAAGGACCTTGGCACACCTAGTCTGCACATTTCACTACCTACTAGATAAGCTGTGGGCCTAGTTAACCAACAGCCTATTTCTTCCTATCCCCACAGAATTGCTTTTGTCTGTCCCATGCATTCTTGAATTCTCTCACAGTTATAGACCCCACAACCTCCTCAGGTAGAGCAGTTCCATCGTCCACCACCCTCTCTGTGAAAAATACTTCCTCATTGCTCAGGCTGTCCCCTTCTGTCTTCAAATTGTGTCCCCTTGTTGTGCACATCTCTTTTTTCTAAAGATGATACCCTCTTGGACTTTGTTGATTCCACTGAGGTACTTAAAGTTAGAATCATGTCCCCCCTCTCCTCCTTTCCTCAAGAGTATACAGATTAAGCTCCTTTAGTCTGTCCTCATATGGCTTCTCTTGCAGACCCTGCACCATTTTAGTTGCCCTTCTCTGGACTGCCTCCATCCTGTCTATGCCCCTGTGGAGATGGGATCTCCAGAACTGGACACAGTACTCCAGATAGGGTCTCATCAACTGTCTGTACAGAGGAATAACAACTTCCTGTTTTCTGCTGGTGATGCCTCTCCCTATACATCCCAGTATCCCCCATGACCTCCCTACTGCCTTCTCTCATTGCTTGATAACCTTAAGGGCATCTGATATGATTACCCCCAGGTCCCCTTCCATTTTTTGTGTTACTACCTCCCCCAATGTGTACTCTTACCCAGGGTTTTATTTACCAGGTGCATTATTTTGTACTTTGCACTGAATCCAAGCTGCCATACTTCTGACCATTCCTCCAACCTTGCCAAGTCTCTTCTCATCCTTTTCACCCCTTGTGTATCAACCCTGTTGCAGATCTTTGTGTCATCTGCAAAGGGCATATTTTCCTTTCAGCCCTCTGCAATGTCACTTATAAAGACACTAAAAGGACTGGACCCAGTACTGAACCCTCACGGTACCCACTAGTAACCTCCCTTTCTTCAGAGTGGACTCCATATACTATTACTTTCTGTGTCCTGTTGTCCAGCCAATGTTTTACCCAGGCTACACCCTGGGACCCACTCCCAGGCTAGCTAATTTATTAATCTTTTGTGCAGGACTGTGTAAAATATCTTGCTAAAGTCTAGGTAGACCATGTCCACAGCCCCTCCGGTCTACTACTTTGGTCACCCAGTCAAAAAAATCGATTAGATTTGTCTGAGTGACCTTCCCACTGTGAATCCATGCTGCCTTGGGTCCTGTGCCCCACTAGCCTCTAGGTACTCAATAATTCTTTCCTTCAGAAGTGATTCCATCATTTTCTGTACCACGGAGTCAAACTGACATGTCTGTAGTTTCCTGCCTCTGTCTTGCTCCCACTTTTGTGAAGGAATCACATCTACCCTCCTCCAGTCCTCAGGTACCACACCATCCTACCATGATTTGTTAAAAGGGTAGTCAGTGGTGTCACTAGTTCTCCCTTAATTCTTTTGAATTCTGTGGTGAATCCATCAGGCATTGCTTTGTCCACCTTCAGTTTTAGGAGTTCTTTCAGAACCCTTTCTTCTGTGAAAGGACTGGGATCGACCCCCTCATCTAGAGTGCTTCTGTTAATTGGATTAGGTACCTCTCCGTCCTCCTCTTTTGTGAATACTAAGCAAGTATTCATTCAGTATCCCTTCTTTTTCTCTCTGTCCTCCACCGTCCATTCTATTTAGCCTCACTATCCCTCCTGTGTCTTTCTATACTCCCTAATGTACATATAAAGGTTTTATCCCCTTCTTAACCGAGTTGGCTATCTTTTCCTCAGTTTGGGCCTTAGCTATTTGACTGCCTTCCTGCTTCCTTCTGCCTTAACTGGTACAGTTCTCTTGTCCTGCTCCTTCTGTGTTTCCTTATATTTCCTAAATGCTATCTTTTCTCCCTAACCTTCCCCTCCACCTCTTTTGAGAACCACGGTGGCTTTTTCTTTTGTTTTGATTTGTTTATTTGCTTCACACAAAGCTTGTTGCCTCTGTGATGGTAGTTTTGATGTTTCCCCATTGTTGCTCCACCCTCCTTCTTGCCTGTTTGCTAGTGCTTTTCTAAGGCACTCTCCCATTTGACAAAGTCATCCATCCAGTACCCTCACTTTTGTATGGCTTGACTCTGCAGCTGAGTTTATAGTGAATCACACTGTTTGATGGTCACTGGTTCCCAGATGGCTACCACTTCTAGATCTGAGATCCTCTCTCTCCACCACCATTTGAGGTACCAGGTCTAAGATGGCTCCCTCCCAAGTGGGTTCCAACACTAGCTGTCTGAGGCATGCCCCTGTAGAGCATCGAGAATGGCCCTGCTCTTGGATTGGACTGCAGCAAAGGTGATCCAGTTAACATCTGGCATATTCAGGTCCCCTATCAACAATAACTCCCTTTCTTTGCTATCTATGGATGCCTTCTATCATATCCTTGTCTGTTCCCTCCACTGAGATGGGCATCTGTATACAACCCCTGTGTGGATTGTGGTGCCATTTCCAGTCTCTAAAGTGACCCACAGTGCCTCCTCTCCTCCCCATTTACTCTTCTGTTCCATTGCTTTTATCCTTTCCCTTACATGGAGAGCTACTCCTCCTCTCTTCTACCCTCCCTGTCTCTCCTGTAGGTTGTGTACCCTGGTATATTAACATCCCAGTCATGGTTCTCTGCATACCATGTTTCTGTGACTGCCACAATATCCAGGCATCCCTCTTCCTTCAAGACCACCAGTTCAGGGAGCTTGTTGCCCAGACTACGGGCATTGGTACTAATTACCCTCAGTTTCTTGATGGCCTTATCCTTTTTGCTCCATCTCTGTCCTTACTGCCTTTGTCATTTTCTCCATTTACCCCTGCCCTTCTCCCTATCGGCGTCTCATATATTGGTGTTTACCTCACTGACTACCCTGATGTTTTGGGGGCTAGGATTTCCCTGCTCCTTTCAGTGCCTCCCCTTGGCTGGTTTAAATGTATGCCAATGAAGCATTTAAACCTATCACCTAGGATCCTGGTTCCCCTCCTGGACAGATGCAGACCATCGCGCCAGTATGGGCTGCATCACTTTAGGTGGACCCCAGTCTCCAATGAAGCCAAACCCTTTAGCTCTGCACCTGTTTTTCAACCACTGATTGAATTCCATGGTGTGGAGCACCCTAGCCTCACCCAAGCCATAGACAGGCAGCACCTCCTAGAGGCTACCATGCATATTACTTTTCTAAGGCCCTCCACAACTCCACAAACTCCTCCTGTACTGTTCTGATCCCTTTCCCAGCCAGGTCATTTATCCCTAGGTGGACAATGACATCCAACTCCCTCCCTGTGCAGCTGCTCATGTGATCCTGAGGATTCTGCTCCCTGTCCCTCCAAGCCATGGAGTCTGACAGGCACCTTACCTCCCTCTCCCCCTCCCCCAGTTCTACCCTCCTAACAATGGAGTCCTCAACCAGAAGTTGTTTCCTTCCTTTGTGGGGTCCCATGCCACCTTCCTGTAGGTCTTCTTTGTGGAGGTTCCCAACATCCTCCTTGGTCTCCACTACGGGTGCCTCTATAGAGGAACCACACTCTGCCAGTGCAGCATACAGATGTGGAAAGGTACAGCTGGAGGGATGTGCCTCTGTCCCACCACCTTCACCTTCCCTGAGCCCACTGCGGTCCAACCGCTCCTCTTTCTTAGCTACCTCTGAGGCAGCGGTGGTGTCCCTGGTGGTCCGTGGGTGGGAGAGAGGTTCCCAAATGCTGGTCAACTCAGCCTGGAGATTAGCAACCTCCTCCCATGGCCCAGAGAGGTGCCTGCAGATGGGACAACACCGCATCCTCCACAATGTCTCCAGAATGCACTCTTTACTCTGACCTCCACTGGTTATCCCCTCCACCCAGCGTTTATATTCCATTGGCTGCCTGACCGACAATATAATTCATTCATCTCTCCCTCCTCCCTTGCAGCCATGTTCACGCCAGTTGACTGCCTCCGACTCCTCAGTCTTCGACTTCAGCTCTGGTCACTGTCCCTAATTGCTCACCAAAATGGGTGAACTTGCCTTCTCCTTCTATGGTCCCAAATTCTGGAACTCCTTCCATTTTCCCTTAGAAGCTCCAGTTCTCACCCTGCCTTCAGGCATGTACTCTTTAATTACCTCACCTCCCTAGATGCATGTAAATGTCGTTAGTTCTGTAACACCGCCTTACTTGCTCTAGTTCATGGAACATACCTCTTTACTTGCTGTTGCACTACTATCCCTCCCTGTCCCATACCCTCGCCCTATGCCACCAGCACTGCTATTATGCACTTATGTTACTGATCTCTGCAAACTGTTTTTATCTCTTTTGTACCATAATACTTATGCTATGTATACCATCACTTTCATGCTAAGTAATTCTACTGTCATGTAAGGTTGTTGATCTCTTTATGTACTGCATTGTATCAGCTCCTCCCTGTACTATGGTTTGTAACTTGTTTGAACTGTAATCTCCCAGGTCGTACGGAAAATAGGCAATTCTGTCTAGTGCACTTACCGGTTACAAAAGTAAATAAATAAATATCCACAATGCCCATCCCTGTAGAGTGTTCCTGTATCTTTGGACATCTTAGGATATTTCTTGCTTCCGATAAAGTACTCAAGCGGACCCTACCATTGCACTGAAGTCCAGCTTCAGGCAAGCCTCCCATTCACATAGATACGTGCTGCATCCGTTTTTCTGCTGGCATCACTACCAACCATTTCATCCTCTAAGATTCTATGTCCTCAACTATTTCTGTTGGCACTTATCTTCAACCATGCTGACTGCCCATGAACATTTTATTGCCATTTCACTCACAGGTCCCTCGATCACAGATTAACCATCGTTCCTCATTCAGATGTCCTCCTAGCTGGATATCTTCATCTGCTGGAACTGCATCTTCAGCAGTGACTTCCCCACTCATCATCAACTTGGACATCTGGACTTGGAATTTAACAGAAATCAAGCCTTCCTTTGCATTTCTACATTCACTTGCTTAGACAGTTGTCTTACTTTCTCGCCAGACTGTACATAGCTCTGCCCCACTTCAGGAAAACATTTGCTGATCCTGCTTCTGCTTCCCTCTTGAAAGTGTAGATGGGCGTCTCTCATAGTATTGGTCTCCACCACCATGGTTACTGCTCCAGCCTACGGTCTTCGCATTATCCTGGAATAATTTTAAGTACTGCTTCACCCCACCACAAAAGGACCTAGTTCATGCTCAACACATTCTGTGTCACCTTGGCCAACCTATGTGGAGTCGCCTTCCTACAGTATCTTATGCAATGGTGGACCACGAAGGGTCCCACCATGTTTCTAGTTTTCCACATAAGGCCTGGCTGCTTGCTCTTCCAGATTCCATTCCCTCTCAGCCAATCCACATGGTATCTTGCCATCTTTACTGGAACCCATGCTATAGCGGACCGTGTCGGTCCGCCATTTCCTAACTTCACCACGAGGGGCCTGGCTACATGCTCAATGCACTTCTACTTCACCCTAAAAGCAGGGCATCTGCTTCATCCACAGTCCTGCATCACCGCAAGGGGGCCTGGAGGTTTCTATCTGCTTTTCCCTCCTACATGCTACTGGCCACACTCTCTGGAGTTGGAGGAGGTAATCACATCAGTAATTACATTCTTTTGGGGTCTTTTGGGCCTTCAATCCTACATTTACCTAGCATCCCGCCAAAGGTGGGATATAGAAAAGGTCAAAAGATAAAGTTCTAACAGCAACCAAATCTCATCCAGCTCACAGTTGTAAGCATCAACCATATCTCATCCAGTTCCTATGTACCATAAGCACTGACTGATCTACCAGTCCAGCTCAAACATAGCTATGTACAAACCATATCTTACGTACCAAAAGCAAGGAGCTATACCACACACTGAATTCACAGATATTCAGTTTGCCCTTCTGTCACACTTTTAAAAGTAGGTTGAGGATATGCTTTTGCACAGTTTTTGCAGGAGACTGAGATAGCCATAAGTATCTCCACCACTTGTAATATTAGCTGCAATATATGACTGTATTTTATTGCTATGGTTATGTAAAGTACCTTGGTTTTAAAAAGCATTTTAAATAAACTATCTGGAACTGTCCATAAACTGTCCATAAAACTTGTTGTTAATTTTAATGATATCTGGCTCCTTGCAAGTGACAGTCTGATGTTCTTCCATGCATTTGGCATGGCAGATAGACTATAAAGAAGCAAACTTTGTAGAAGAATATCCTCAGGAATGGAGGAAAAGGCTCAAAAGGCAGTTTGCAAATGGCTGAAAGAACCACATTAAGGCCGCACCTGGAACCAGAGAGTGAGAGTGAGGTCTGGAATTGTTAACTGCTTGAAGAAAGTAAATAGCATCAGAATTGGTACCTAGGAGAATAACCCATCCAAAGGACACAACACTTCACCTAGAGCTGAAATTTGACCCCAGAGGTGCTAGAGCCAAGCCTTTGTCTACTCCTGACTAAAGAAATCCAAATATGCAGGAAGGTGGCCTTATTGGGTTTAAGATTTCATTTTTCACCAAGGAGGCAAACAAATTTTAAAGTCCTGTCATACATGTCAAGGGATAGCCTTCTGGATGCAAGTGTGTCTATGACCTTGACAGAAAAACTTTGATTTAGAAGTCATCTCCTATCAGAAGCTAACTGAATTGATGCTGGGTTCAGATGTAGAGTAGAGGTCCCATCTTAGAAAATCCCAGTGGCAAGGAAGCTGAACAGTTTCTGAATTGTGAGATAAATCAGATCTGAGAACCCCAGCCCTTTTGGCCACATTGAAGCTATCAGAAGGAAGCTTCTACTTGACTGCTGAATTTTTGAAGGACCCTTCAGATTGACCGAACTGAAGAAAACAGGTAGGTCCCTTGATGCCTCATCATTGAGAGAGAGAGAGAGAGAGAGAGAGAGAAGATCAATAGCCTCCACTAGTAGGCACTGAATCCAACTGAATAATCTGGGACCATGAGAATTTTCCCTGGATGCAGAGAGATTAATCCTAGGGGTCCAGAACTGACCACACAGAAGACTGAATATCTCCAGGTATAGAGACCACTCCTCTGTATTGACAATTCAGTGGCTGAGCCAAACAATCTAAAAGTCTTGATCTCCCTAGATGGAATGGTTGACACAAGATTCTTTTAGGTCACTGAAGAACCTTTTCAGTTGTTAGGTGCATGCTTTTACTTTTGTGCATCCTTGATCCACCATCACTGCATTGTCTCAGTGAATCTTTACCACTTGGGACTTGAACTGCTGCTGAAAATGTAGAGAGCAAGAACATTTCCCACATCTCTAAGAAATTTATCTGAAGGACTTGTTCTTCTGGACTCCAAACACCTGGACTGGAATCTGATCTGGAACAGATCCCATCTAAGGAGGCTGACATCTTTGTCAAAATTTGTTCTGGAGGAAACATGGGGATCCCTTATTAGATTTCTCAAATCATCCCACCAAGCAAATATGTAGTGACCTGATGAGGGAATTCAAATCTCTTATTGCTCTGATGTGGGAGACCAAGACGATAGAAGGTGGGACAGAAATGGTCTCTATGGAGGTGAGCCCATTTATGGAGGTGAGCCACTAGAACTAAATGTTACAGCTGTGATCAGACCCAAGATTTGAACTAACAATGTGCAGAGATCACCATTTGAGTTCTGAGTTGCTGAATGTCTTGCTGAAGAGTTTTTAACCTGGAAGAGAGGAAGACCTGATGCAGATTTATTTTGAAATAGTCCTCAAGTGTTCGGTGAGGGAACCCACCACGGAGGCGCTGGTACTGGATGTGGTCCTGGCAGACAGTGACCAGATTGGGGCCTGGAGGTAAGGGACCCATTGGCGGGAGTGACCATGCCACGGTCTGGTTCTGCCTGGACCTAGGAGGGGTAGAAGGCTGCACAAAGACGGAAGTAAACCCACTTCAGGGGGCGGATTTTAAGGAAATGGGAAGGATCCTTAAGGAGCATTTGATGGGATTGGGTCAGACATGGATGCTGATAGTAGGTGGAAATCATCAGGAGAGGGTGCAGGATGCTACCAGCACCTGTGCAAGAGTAAGACGAAAATGCGGTGAGGGCCCAAAACCCTGCTGGTGGACCAGGGGGTCCAGGAGGTGGTGCGGGAAAGAAAGCAGCCTATAAGCAATTCAAGTGCTCAAGGAGTGAAAGGGATCGAGGAGTACGAGCTGATGGCTAGAAGGGCCTTAGAGCAGGAGGGCGGGCAAGGCAAGGAAGGAGCAGAACCTGGCCAGGGAAATTAGGAGAGGGAACAAGGGGTTCTTAGATACATTGGGGAAAACGAAGGGTGAAGGGGCAGATTAGCAGGATTAAATCAGGGGAGAGATGGGCACAAGACCCGGGGAGCAGGCTGAGGTACTAAATGAGTACTTCACCTCAGTTTTCACCAAGGAAAATGGGGTGCTGCATCATACATGGGAGGAGACAGAGATACTGAGGGGGGACCCTTACAGATCAGAGGGTCTGGGGAGAGGGAGAGGCATCACTGGCAGGTGGGGGAGGCTAAGCAGGAGAAGAGGTACGGAAGTGGAAATCACAGCAGAGAGAATGAGAGAAGCCCTCCGTCCTCTTTAAGACGGAGAAAGCACCGGGCTGATAAAACATCCCAGAGTGCTGAAGGAACTTAAGGATGTCCTGGCAAAACCCCTGGCTGAGCTTTCACCATCTGAGGACAGGGTGGATGCCCCAAGACTGGAAGGTGGCGCATAGTGCCTATCCACAAGGGGGATCAAGGGAGGTGGCAGGGAACTACAGGCCTGTCAGCCTGACATCGGTGGTGGGCAAGGTGATGGAGGGCATTGTCAAGGAGAGGCTAGGGGGACCTGGATAAGTCAGGGTGCCTGGACGATAGACAATGGATTCATCCAAGGAAATCATGTCAGACAAACCTGGTGGAGTTCTATGACTGGGTGACAAGTGCCTTGGACCTGGTAGACCAGTGGACGTCCTCTTTCTAGACTTCAGCAAGGCATTTGACTCTGTTCCTCACGTGGCCTGTTGGATAAGCTGGGAGAAATGGGGGTGGGAGCCAGATGATCAGATGGATAGGCAATTGGCTCCAGGACCGGACCCAGAGGGTCGTAGCTGGTGGGATAGTCTCATCCCCAAGGAGGGTCATTAGTGGGGTCCCCACAGGATCAGTCCTGGGCCCTTCTGTTCAACGCCACGATCTGACATAAGGACAGGAATCAGGAGTGAGATGAGTCTCTTTGCAGATGACTGGAAACTGGGGGGGTGGTGGATGGGGAGGAGGAGGGTGGCCCTCAGGGGACCTGGAGGCTCTGGAAAGATGGTCTAGAAAGTGGAAGCTAAGGTTCAATGCAGGGAAATGCAAGGTACTCCACCTGGGGGCCAGAAACCCAGGCCAAGTGTACACCCTGGGAAAATGCTACAAGTCTCGATGGCTGAGAGGGACCTGGGGTGGTGATGGATGTCAAGATGAACAACTCAGACTTGTAGGAGGGCAGCAGCCAAGGCCAACAGGATGCTGGGATGCATCGCTAGGGGATCACCTCCAGAAGGAGGAAGTGATGCTCCTCTGTATAACTGCTTGGTGAGGCCGCACCTTGAGTACTGCGTGCAGTTTTGGAGGCCACACTTAAAGAGGGACATTAACCTCCTGGAGAGGGTCCAGGAGGGCAACCAAAATGATTTGGGGCTTGGGGACAGGACCTATGAGGAGAGGCTCAAGAGCTAAATATGTACACACTGGAAGAGAGAAGGGGCGGGGGACATGATAGAGGTCTTCAGGTACATGAAGAGGGTAAATAGGGGAGGAACAGTCAGGGTGCTTGAAGGAAGGAGGAGGGGCCACTAGAGGCATGGGTGGAAGCTGGAGGGAAGATTCAGGGAGAAAGGAGGAGGTGCTACTTCACTGAGAGGGTGGTGGAGCCATGGAATGCACTGCCTAGGGGCTGGTGGAGGCAGAGACAGTGAAGGGGTTCAAGAGAGGTGGGACAGGTACAGGGAAGGGTTCTGGAAGCAAAATCCAATGCAGCAAGAATATCTGGAACTGGGAAGGGAGAAGCCAGAGAAGGCGAGGGGACAGCAAGGTCAGCACCAGGGTGGGGCTGACCAAACGAGCAGAACCGAAAGACCGTCGCCTATTCTGCTGGCATTTGAGTATGTTAGTATGTTCCAGTCTCTGAGAAGGAATAAGATAATGCTTCTCTGTATTTATTATACAACCATAATGTTTCAGGATGTGAATGTCCTGGCTAAATAGATTTGTGCTGTCTGTCCTGCTGAAGCTATGATCTGGATAACTATGTTGATCCTCCTGTCACGAGGGATGTAACAATCAGTGTCAGTACCTTCATAAAACCTTGAGACGTGGCTAAAGGGGAGAGGTTGGTACCAAAATACTGATTGCAAATGGCAGACCTCAGAAATCTCTGAGAGTGGTGCATTAGAATATGAGGTACACAAAGGATAGAAGCCAGATAGTCCCCAGTTGAGCATCCTGATAATGGACCACAGGAACTCAGTCTTAAATTTGCTTTGCTTCACAAACCTGTTTAGACTATAAATCTAAAATCAGGTGAAAACCTCTGACTTCTTGTGGACTATGAAATAAATTTAGTATAACCCATGCACCCTCTTGGCAGGGGAAACAGAGACTATTGCCCCTATCTGAAGCACATGGTACTGTGTCTGGTCCACTGCTTTTCTTTTTACTGGGTTTTGGATACTGGAGGCTCAAAAAAAATGGCCCCTTGAGGGCATGGTAAAGAAGCCTATTATACAACCATGAAATACAGTCTCCTGCACTGAGTCTGTTATGGTCTGGACCCATCTGTCAAAAATGTTTAGAAGACACCCCTGAGGGACCAAGGGACAAGATGGGCACATAAATTCTCACAAACCTGCCTTTTCTTCTGGTTCCTCTCAACTGTCTGTGAGAAAAGGATCCTCTATTCAGAGAAATCAGTGCTGACCGCGAAATCAGTGCTTGCCACAGAAATCAGGAAAACCCGCCACACAATACAAGTGCTAGCTATGCAATCACACAAGGTAAGGGCATAGCTACTGATATGTAAGTATGCCGTAGCATACATGCTCATTAGAAGGGCAGCAAACTGATGCCATCTGCTACAAAACTGAAAAGCTAATGGCACGCATGGCATCTTGATTTGTGTTGGCTCTTGTTACATAATTCCATTCAGCCAGTATTGTGGGGTGGGCAGACTGCAGCAAGAGTAGCAGAGCTTGATTAGGTCCACAGCAGTTATGATTTGCTGCTGTGTAGGTGTAGGAGGGCTAGCTCAGCCATGTTAATTTTACATTGTGAGGCTGCTCATGGTGCACACTGAATCTTTGGAAGATAAATTTAGAAGGAAGAACTGGAAGGCAAGCACTAGTCAAGAAGGAGAAGATTCTGGGGTGCTTGTGGAGGTGGAATCAATGTTGGTGTGGTGACAGGTATTGGAGGAGAAGCTGATTGCAGAAACATAGGGCTGGCAGTAGACTGAGCAGAGGACTCGGTCCCATCTAATGGGCACTGATCACAGTTTTGATTTGTGGACTGCAGATCTGTACCTGCAAGTGTGAGAGTAATTTCTTGGCAGATTTGAACCTTTAGCCTAAGTAGTGTGTATCAAGCTCAATTCTAAGGCGGGTCCAGCTGCCCAGCTGCAGCAGAACTGGGGACCAGGGTATACTAGAACTGGAGCAAGCAGGTATGGAAAAAATCGTAATGGAGAGCTTGATTGCTGCTATACATAAGTGAAATGAGGGTCACTGACTGAAGAACACCGGAACCCCTAAGTTGCAAGGAGAAGAGAACATGCTAACCAAGGTTACTCCAGCTTAATAAGAATGACTTGCTTACATTTTTAGTGTGTTCCCTAAAAGAAAACTCAGGAGTCAACAAATTCTACAGACACTGCAAATTACATCTTCCTTCACTGTTATAGGAAGACAATTCCACCCCCAACCATGATTTGCACACTGCACTTAACATGTTTATTGCAAGGCAGTTGGGGTATTCCTAGTTTAAAAATAATCTAAAAGAACGTTGATCAAAATCAGGAAAAAATGGCTTTCAAGTTGGAGTGTCTCTTCACACAGTATCTGCTAAGTGTAGATTTAAACCAGAAGAAGTTCAAGCAGTTTTGCCCTCTGTGTAGTTTTAGCTAAGTGTGTATGTTCTCTCTCTGATTATAACATGGAGAACAGCAAAAGCCATCAATGTCCAGAAAAAGAACAGATGAGCCTTCAAATTCAAGGTGGGAGAGAAAATTCATTAAAGAGAACACTGATACCCATAGCTGCACCAGGTTTGAGTTATTGCAATTAATATTTGTGATAAAGAAGACTACATACTGTTAAATGGCTTACTGTTCCACTTTCAGTGTAAGAAGCGTTTGCACAAAAAGCAATCAGGGTTAACTAAAGACTTAATCCTTTGAAGATATGTTGTTTAACCACAGTTTATTTGCTGAAGAATGGCCACAGAATCAACAGTTGTTCTGATGCAGAAAGTATGAGGTCCTGCTGCAGAATGTTGGTCTTCTTTGCTCAGTAAACACGGGGCCCTAGGGTGATTGAACTTACAGAGACTGAATGTGAAACAAACAGTCCCTACCTGTTATTCATATAGGGCCTATGCACAAAGGGTCAGATTGGCTATGTGCTGTGTATCCATGGTGCAGAGCCACTCCGCACCCATTGCACCCCACAGGTGGAATGCACCAACGGGGTGCACAGCCCCTATGCATCCGATCCCCAGCCATGCAGACTGCAATGCACCATGATGGTCAGGGGACATGCCAGCACTCGCACCATGCACAAAGGCACATAGTGCCTTCCACAGGGGCTTATTTGCCTGCTGGTTACAGCAGAGGAACACCTGCCAAAAGAGCTGTACATGCTGCTGTGCACACAGATACCTGCCGGTCCATGGAGGACTGTCCTGTCAGAAACCCACAGTAATCTAGCACCCGCCCCGTGGCTGCCCACCCACCCCAGCACACACCTGTGGCACTCCACAGCACTGCCCCCCAAAGGGGCTCTGGCATCGCAGGTTGCAGTGCACACCCACCCACCGCCCACTCCACAGCCCCTGCCCCATACCTGTCCACACACACACACACACCCCAGTCCCAAACCGGCTGTCCCATATAGTGCTGCAGGGGTGATGCATCCCAACACAGCCCCTGGTGCAACTGGTCACTGTCTGTTCAGCCCAAATGCTGGCAAGTCTGCAGTGGGCACTGTCCGGAAAGCATAGCAGACCCTGATCCCATCCCCACCAGATTGACACTCTGTGGCCCCTGCAGCACCAACAGCCCCACCGCACGGTGTTGGTGGCGCTATCCAGATGGCCAGCGCACAGACCTCCTCACCTCCTCCCAGCTGCGGCCATCCTAGTGATGCTGAGAACTCGCAGCCTATTTATAGGGGTGTGCTCCCAGCAACACTTGGACAGCCGACGACCATGGAGGTCTGAGGAGGGCTGTGCTGCCAGCCATCCCAATCCATGAATCATACAGTATGGGACAGGGAGTGGGTTCAGAATGCCTGATGCTACCAGGGTGTGGCAGCATAAAGGGGCATCATGCCTACAAGGTCACGGCAGGTCTGTGTTACGTGGGGAGGGAGCACTGGCACTAATGGGGCCATGGCTGGCATGTGTGTTGCAGGGAGATCCCTCTTCATAGGGCTGTGGCTAGCATGTGTTGGGGCGGAGGCTGCTCCTGTCATATAGCAGCCGGGCATGGCTGTGCAGGGGCGTGCACCCTAATGCCATGCCCTCACTGTGTGGTGGGCAGGGGTCCGTTCCATGGGATGCTGGTCGGGGAATGGCCACATGGGTCTGGGTGCCCTCTTGTGCTGTTTATGCACCTGGACCTGTGACTGCCCACATAGGAATCCACTCTGGGACCCAGTACGGGTACCCGATTGGATGCCAGTTGGATCACAACTCCACTCATGGCCACCCTGTGGGTCCTGTACACCAGGGGCATGGCCACGGACAGGTAGTGGCCAACAATGAATGCCGACCATGCGCACCCTGTCCATAGGTGCGGAGCTACACAGGCAAGATACATGCCTCCAGCGCATATATCCCACCCATTAGTGCACAGGCCCCAATGGGAGAAAAAAATAAATTGTGAAGCTAGAAATTCAGATGCAGAACTCAACAGTGCTACTGCCCTAGCACACTGGTGTTAGGAACTGACTAAACAGGAGCATTTTAAATTGGAATACTTACGATATCAACGTTCTGTGCTACTAGGATCAGCTCTTACAAATATAGCTCTGCCAATAAGCCCTAGTCAGGGTGTACATTACTATACTGTAAGTAATTCCCATTGACGTTGAGCAACAGACACAAGAGCAGGATTGAAAAGTGAACAAAAGTACCACATACAGTACATCCACATTGACTTGTTTAAAAATAACTCTTGCTCCAAATCCTGGAGAAGGAGTAGAGCTCCATCCTGCCCCTGCCTGCTTTGTCCATCTAACTCTCTCGTCTCCCTCTCCTCAGAAATGCCAGTGTGCTGGAAGCATGGAAAGCAGCAAACTATGGAACTTCTGAAACAAGTGCCACAACTGCAACTGTAATAAATCAATTCCATGAGTTGGCATTCAGTGTAGCTTCATAGAATACACAACTCACACAAGGGGACCACACCATGGTATTCAACCAGCTACAGTGGAACAAGTTCTGACCTCATTCACTCAGCTGACCACTGCGCTGTACTGACAGTGGTTCCTTTATTGTACCTTCTTACCACCGCTGGAGATGTTGCTAAATTTTCTTTAAGGATTTCAAATATTTTTGTCTGATGAATATCTAAAAGGCTCAGTATTGTGAGAATGAGTGGTGTGTGGCTGGCTCCGTGGTGCTGGTAAATGGGGTGCTTCTCTGGCATGTTGGTGATCCGGAGACAGGACCCGGATCATCAGGAGTGGAGAGGGCTCAGAGTAGTAATCTCAGATGCTGTCTTCCTTGGGGGTGGGGGTGGATGCACTGCACTCCAAATAAGTAACATCTACGGCAGGCATGTGGCAGTGCCCTTCGTAGCAAGGGTGATCTCGCATTCCCTGGTGAACCAGTAAAGGGAGAAATCTTCCTGATTGGGGGCAGCATGAAGGGTGGGCCAACAACTACCCATGCTGAAAGGCACATTTGGATTGGCTGTCCCTTCCAATGCCAACAGTTGAAGCTGAGGAATCCTGAGTTCATCCTTCAGGTCACCATAGCTGAGCAAGAACTGGGTGGGTGTGTGGGTGGGGGTAAGCAGCAGACTGTAAAGATCAACTGAAGCTTGTGGTGTCTGTGTCAGAGGATGTTCCAGTGCAACAAGATTGAGAAACAGTGGAGAGACCTCTAGTACTGAGGTAAGCACAGCGGAGAGAAATAAAAGTGAAAACAGACTGAGTGATGCATATCAGCTGCCAGATTCACGCCCTCAGACTAGTGTTGCCATAGAAGTGATGTGTGGATGATGTAGGTATGGTTATTGGTTACAGTCACAGCCACATTCACAGCCATACAATCTGTGAAGAAAACCTGACTTGAACACCTTTGACAAAACAGCTCTTGAGCTCAAAGGTCTTCCAACCACAGTAAATAAAACAAAGAAGAAAACAAAACCTGCTACAATATACAACATGTAAGAATGTGCCTTGAGAACTGACCCCAGGGATGTGTAACGAAGGTAAACTTTTGTTGCCAGCAGCGTGAACAAAATACTAAAACAAGCCTGCCAATTAACTGGTGTCATGCACTGTAGTGATTTACTACACAAATGTTCATAACGCTCCTTTTCACAATGATTACTACTGTGATGCTCTGCCATCTGCTTATGGTTATTGTATAATATTTGTATTATAAGTCAATGGTTGGTGTATGAAATTATCTCACACAAGTTAGCACTTTGGCTTTTAACCTTCAAGATGTCAGTGAGGATATCATTGAACTGACCAGGAAAACTTAATTAATGCTTTCCTTCCAGAGGGATAGTTTATGGCCCTTATCAACTGCTGCTGCTGCTCTGATGTTGGTTCCGAATACGAATTTTATGACACCAGTAAAGGATGTAATTTGTCTGATTTCCTTGGCTTTCTACACCTTAGTGACATATTGTGGAGTTGTAAAACCTCAAAGAGACCTATTTGATTAAAGACCGTCATGTGTAGGAAATGGCTTTTTTCTGATGTTCACTTTAATTAAAAATACCTCCTTGTAGAAACTATGTTAGAATGAACTCTAAAGGGAAGAGCTAGCTGACTATCTTTCCCCACCCCTTTTAGTGCGAGTTAAAAGAAACATTGTGTCTGGGAAATGTGTGGTATATGATTCTAGACTCAGAATACGGTTCTCTGACTTGGAAAGCACTTAGAAAGGTAACAGAGCAGAATTAAGTGTTTGTGGTAGGAGTTTGTATTCTGTAACTTTCCTTTTTATTTGTAGATGACGGAGATTTGTGATATAATTTGCTCTGTATTTTATTTTACCTGTTTTAAAACTTTTTAGTAAACAATATTTTCTTTAAAATACTGCCTGTGAGCTGGCCTGGTGGTGCTGAGGTTGAGGCGCTGGACACCACACCTCGTGCTATGCTGGCAACCGGGTTCGGGAATGACTTGTGGCGCTGGGGCTGGCAGGGAAGGAGAGGATTGAGCATCCGTAGGGACTGCTCTCCTTTCCTCTCTGGGGTGCATACTGGGTTGGCATCGCTGTGCAGCGGCCTCTGGTGGAGACCAGGAGCACTGCAGATGGCGACACAAGGGAGGGCACAGTGTAAGCGGAAAAATTGGCCTCATGACTGATGGGATGGCGCTTACGGTTCTCCGCTTACCACCGATGCCCTGAAAGAGCTCCTCCACTTCAGCAGCACCCTGGGACAAGTATGTGCTGGTTGCCCCTGGTGCCTTCCCTTGGAGGAGGGACCCGCCCAGTGAAGGGTTACCTCAGGCGGCTGCGATGTGAAGGTGGGGGCTCAGGATGGGATAGGCAAGCGGGTGATGGACCTAGAGCAGACTGAAGGAGGGTGGTCGTCAGAGGACAGAGGTGAAAACAAATAATACGAAAAAAAAAAATACTGCCTGTGCTCTTTTCTATTATTTTACATGTGCTTGCTGAACCTATATTTCGACTGACAGCTGTTAAAAGCTTGATTTGTGTTACTGAGCTTGCTTAAAAGGTAAGAAATACCTTGGTCTCTTACAGAGTTGTAAGGGTTCATTTTGGATACCTGTCTGATGCCCTTGGGTGAAAGATTATGTCACCCCCAACGAGAGAGTATTATCTGAGCCTGTTAATTGGGTATGCTAGCATAAGGTTCAGAGTTTGAATCTTTCCAGAACTCAAGGCTAACAGGTGATTCAGACCCAAAGCAGACAGGAGGGTTACCCTATTTGTTACCTGTTCACACTATTGTGCTCTGAGGTTGGCACTGTGGGAGCAGAGGGCCTGACCTATGGAGTGCATTTGAGACAGATTTGGCTGGCAGCAGTGCAATTTAAAGTATTTGGTAACACAAGCTTTAACAGTTCAGTGTGTTAGCTTAATACTGTACAGATTACTTTTAAAAATAAATCACTGCCTTATTTTGCATGTAAACAGAACCATATAATTTTGCTTACAGTCAAAGTTCCTACCTGTTTTATTTTTTCTAAAGTGCAAGTTAGAGTAGCCATAGTTAGGAAAAGAAGATGGCTTCCAACTACAGCTGGTACACTGCAGACTACCTGAGGCAGTTGTGCCAGGACAGAAGAAGTCCAGCACGAGGGAAAGCCAACAAGCAGAACCTTGTGGATGCTGATGCCCAGAGCCTCAAGTCACAGTCTATGACTGAAAAGGACCGAACCTTGGGCATGGAGGGCCAGAGTCCAGTGCAGTGTCCAGATCCAGTGAGGAGGACAGCAGGACCAGTGCAAGCCAAGGGCCACAGCACCAGGAGAAGGTCACCAGCATTCTGGAGCTAGAAGCAATCAGGCTGCAGATGGAGTTGTGGAGGATAGAGCTGGAGTTTGAACAGAAAAAGTTCCAACTGTAGATGGAAAATGAGGAAGAAAAGAGAGACAGCTTCAGTGAGAAGCTGAGCAAGAACAACAGGAGGCTAAGCAAGAAAAGCAATAGCGTCAGCAAGAGGCCGAACAAGAAGAGAGAGCACCAGCAGAGATTTGAACTGGAAAAGCTACAACTCTAAAGACCAGCATCAGAGCAGGTAAATGGCTGGGTTTAACCAGAACTACAGGACTGGGTTACAAATTAAATTCCAAATTGATAGCTGAATTTAAAGAGGGGAAGGACATGGATGCCTTTTTAAATTCATTTGAAAAGTTTGTATTCAGGAAAATATTCTAGAGAGTCCTGGAGCTTCCAGCTATCCCGTTACTTACCAAGAAGGCTTGGGAGGTATTGGGTCAAATGGACAATGAGGACGAAATGATTACAGTAAACTGAAAACTGCACCTTTAAAAAGTATGATTTGACTGCAGAAGTATACAGAACTAAATTCTGTAAGCTCAGGAGAAGCCCTGACATGAACTACAAGGAGCTAGCCATGAAACGTCAGTTTTAAAATGTTGGTGGGAAAGAACTGAAGCAAACTCTGTAGATAAAATTGAAAATGCTGTATTGTTAGAGCAGCTTTCTGGGCATGCCCAGCACAGCTGAAAATCTGGCTGGAGGGCAGAGATTCAAAAACAGCGCAAGAGGCTGATGAACTCTTGGACCGCTATGCCAGGAGCAGACCTGCTCTGAGAGTGAATAATTGGGCGTGGCAGCGCAGAAAGGGAAAAGCGTGCCTTCAGGGCAGCTAAAACCTTCACTGCATCCACGAAACCAGGTAGCCCCAGGTTTCAAAGAAAAGATTTTCCTGAAAGAAGAAACGAATGTTGGGTTTGCAAAGAAACTGGGCATATTGCCAGACAGTGTCCCAAAAGGACAAGTAGTACCCAAAGTGGTGTTTGAAAAGAAGTGGGTTGTTTGTGTGTCCCTGAAAGCATGCCAGTCAACATGAGGAAATACATGCACCCAATCACTGTGAATGGTGTACAGACACATGGGTTAAGAGACACGGGGCATCCCTGACTTTGGTAAAGGGGATCTGGTAGAGCCTGGTCAGCTCATACCCAATCAATCTGTGACTGTAGGAGGATTTACTGGGGAGGAGAAAACCTGGCCACTTGCTAGTATCCTCCTAGACTGGGGTGAGGCAGGGGACTGTAAAAAGGTTGCCATTGCCGAAACTTTAGATGTTGATGTAATTATCGCAACAATCACAAACAGGGGATGGTGTGTGCAGTTACCTGCAGCCAAGTGGCAAAGGAAAGTTGTGATTCCCGGACCCCATAGAAGCCACTGTGGAAACTACTGGGAGGCTGTTTCCCAGCCTGAGTCTCCTGAGATGGAGACTAATAAAAGAGGGTAGAAATTTCCCTGGTAGCAGTTAGCCCAACACCTACGGAGGGTTACTCCAAGGAAGGAGGGGTGACCCATTGTCAGAGAGTTGGGGATGGCAGTGATCCTGAGTGCCCTGATGCTAGAGCTAGGGACCCTAGATTAGACACTGAAGGGACCTGTCCCATGCCTTGGGAATGTGTAAGGAGTTTGCAGCTGCTCAGAAAAGTGACCCTAGTCTAGAGAAGCTGAGGGCTTGGGCAGACTCTGCTGGAGCACAGGAGGTGACAGAAAACATAACGTTTGTTGGGAAAATGGATGCAGGATTCTAAGACAGAGGAGGGTGATAGGCAGGCAGCTTGTCATTCCTCAGAAGTACCGTGAGCAGTTGCTCAAGATTGCACATGATATTCCCTTGTCTGATTACCTGGGAATTGCACACACAGCGGTTGGCCCAGAATTTCTATTGGCCCAACTTCACTCAGCAGGTGAAAGAGTATTGTAGGTCTCATCACTAGTGCCAAGAAATAGGGAAGGCAGGTAAGAAAACCCAAACCGCCCTAATTCCATTGCCCATAGTGCAGAAGCAATTCCAGAGGGAGGGAATGGATATTGTGGGGCCTTTAAATACCCCCAGCTCCTCCAGGAAGAGGTTCATCCTGACTGTGGTGGATTATGCCACCTGGTGTCCAGAAGCAGTCGCCTATCCTCACTGTGGACAAAGTGGCAGATGCCTCACTTAGGATTTTCTACTATGTTGGGTTTCTGCAGGAGGTTATCACTGATCGAGGGTTTCCTTCATGTCAGACCTGATGAAATGTTTGCGGAGAAGTGTGCAGTGGTACAGAGATGCACAACACCTTATCACCAGCAAGCCAATGGGCTTGTGGAAGATTTAATGGCACCCTTAAGTCAATGCTCCAAGCGCTTGCTGAACAGCATGGAAGGACTGGGAGAAATACCTTCCCCACTTGTTGTTTGCATACAGGAGGTGCCCCAAGAGTAGACAGGGTTTTCCCCTTCAAGCTCTTATATGGACACTGGGTATGTGGGCCCTTAGACTTGATCCGGAGGACTAGGAAGGCAAGCACACCCAGGAAACTCCCATAGTGGATTATGTCCTTAGGTTTAGGGAAAAGTTGAAGGAGCTTATGGGACAGCCCAGAGCAGCCTGGCAGTGGCCCAACAAAATAGAAGGTGTGGTATGACTGCAGAGCCAGAGCTTGCTCATACATGGTGGGTCAGGAAGTCATGGTCTTCATTCCGGTCCGGAAAGAAAAGCTGCAGGCCGAGTGGGCAGGACCGTACAAAGTAGTCAGAAAGGTAAATGATGTAAACTATATTACAGAGTTACCTGACAGAAGACATACACAAAGAATGCACCATGTTAACATGATGAAGCTATACGCTAATAGGGCTGACATGGTGTTTGCAGTGTGTAGTCCTGGGGAGGAGCGGATGATGGAATCCCCTTCTGGACTTGCTGGAAGAAAGCAAGTGGGAGTCCTCTGTGAAGGCAATTAAATTATCACCCCAGTTGGCTCCAGACCAGATCCAGGAAGTAAGGAGGTTTTAGCAGACTTTGCCCACTGTCTAGCGCCAAGCCTGGACTAACCTTTTAGTGACACACAATGTGGAGGCAGGAACACAGGCGCCCATACAGAGAACAGCATATCGGTGTCCGAGGCTGTCCAAAAGGACATTAGGAGGAAGATGGAGGAAATGCTGGATTTAGGGGTAACCAGAAAACCACAGCCCCAGGGCCTCACCCAAAGTCATCGTTCTGAAGCCAGATGGCTCTACTCATTTTGTGTGGACTACCATGGACTGAATGCAGTCACAAAGTCAGATGCCCAGCCAATGCCATGGATGGACGGACAAGCTCCTGGACAAGTTGGAAGGGCAACATACCTTACACTATTGACCCAACAAAGGGTATTGGCAGGCAGAGTTAATTGCCAGAGCTACGGAGAGGTTGGCCTTCATCACTCCAATCGGGTTATTTGAATTTAAACGAATGCCTTCCGAATGAAGAATGCCCTGCCTACTTTCAAAGGTTGGTGAACCAGGTGTTAAATAGTGTTGAGGAGTACACTGTGGCGTACCTGGATGACACTGCCATCTTTAGTGCCAGTTGGGAGGGGCAGTGCTGGGCAGGATACAGTTGGCTGGGCTCAGCGTCAAAGCTGAGAAGTGGCAGGTGGACATGGCTGAGTGGCATACCTCGGGTATGTTGTAGGCCGGACAGCTCCGTCTAAGCAAGTAAAGATGGAGGCGATCAAGGCATGGCCCAGACCAGAAATGCAGAAGCAGGTCAGGAGTTTTCTGGGGACAGCAGTGTACTGTGGGAGATTTGTACCCAATTACAGTGCCTGGCCACTCCCCTATCTGACCTGGTAAAGAAAAGAATGCTCAGAAAATTACCTGGAACTAGCCTGTGAAAAAGCCTTTACTAGACTGAAGGAGGCACTGTGCAGTGCTCCTGTATTGACAAGTCCAGACTATAGCAGGTCCTTTATAGTCCAGACTGATGCCTCAGATGTGGATATTGGGGCAGTGCTGGAGCCAGACATCCAACCAGAGAAAGATCACCCCATAGTGTACCTAAGTAAAAGTTACTTCCCAGGAGTAAGCTTACTCTACTGTGGAAAAAGTGTATCTTGCCATGATGTGGGCCCTAAAGAAGTTAGAGCTATACTTATACGGGCAGCATTTTGAGGTACAAACTGACCACAATCCCCTAGTTTGGCTGGCACAAATGGGTAAAACAAATGGTAGACTATTAAGATGGTGTCCTGCCTTGCAAGAGCATGGCATGATGGTCTCCCTCAGGGCAGGGCAGCTAATGAAAATGCTGATGGCTTGTCGCGTCAATGAGACAAGAACGGACTTGGGAACTCATCCCATGCAGGGACAGAGCCCCAAATTCAGTCTAGGTGGGAGGACTGTGACGCTCTGCTATCTGCTTATGGTTATTGTATAATATTTGTATTATAAATCAATGGTCTGTGTATGAAATTGTCTCACACTAGTTAGCAGTTTGGCTTTTAACTTTCACATGCAGATATGACCAGGTAGCCGCTCTGCAGATGTCTGCTGGGGAAGCGTCTCTGAATTCTGCCCATGAAGTGGCAACAGCTTGGGTGGAGTGGGTTCTAACTGGCCCCAGAAGAAGGACCCCAACTTGTACATATTCAGTGCAGATAGTGAAGTGGATCCATCTGGCAACTGAGTCCTTACGAGCCTTTGTTTTCTATATTTGGATCCACTGTCAGCACAAAGAGGTTTGCTGACTTTGCAGGGCCTCAGTTCATGTAAGGTACAGTTTGAGAGCCTGTCCAGAATCCAGAGTGTGCCAGTCTTTTTCTTTGTCATTGCTAGAGTTAGAGCAGAATGAGGGATAATCACTTCCTGGTTGCAGTGGAACAGAGTCATTACCTTAGGTAAGAAGCCTGTGTCTGTGTGGAGGACTTGAGTCCTGATGAAAAGTCATATAAGGTTCTTTGATAGACAGTGTACCCAGTTCATGGATTCATCTGGCTAAGGTGATAGCAATGAGGAAGGCGACTTTCATACAGAGGTTAAACAGGGATGCCTCCCTAAAGGTTCAAAGGGAGCCTTGGTGAAAGCCTTGAGAACCAGACTGAGGTGCCATGGAGGACAAGCGATTTCACTGGTGGATGCTTTAGGGTAGTCACCCTCAGGAAATACTTGACATGGGGATGAGACCCAAGTGACTCCCAGTATCCAACAAAAGTAGGGCCCCTAAGACAGAGACCTGGACATATAGGGTTGCAGGCTGCAGACTCATATCAAAACTCTCTTGAAGGAATTGAAGGAGGATTGGAAGGGATACTGGGCTATCAGTCAGCCATTTGGAGTGAAGCCAGAAGAACAACTCATGCCAAATCCTGTAGTATACCTTACAGGAAGATTGGCACCTGGAGTGGATCATCTCTATTACTGCTATGGAGTAACCAAGTTCCTTGAGAGACTCCCGCTCAATCTGCAGGCTAACAGGGATAGATTGTGGAGAGTCAGATGCATTATAGGACCCTGATGAAGATCCAGACATATTTGGAAGATGGGCAGAGGATCCTTCACCATGTGGACCAGGTGAGGAACCATGGGCACCGTGTGCGAGGGCACACTAAGATTAATTTGGCCTTGTCTAGAGTCACATTGTGGAGTACTCTGGGTAGCAGTGGAATGGGGGAAAGGCATACAGTAGTTTGTAATGACCCCAGTGGAGGAAGAAGGCATCTTGAGCCACTGCCACCCTCATCCCTGGCAAGACAGCAGAACTGCTGAACTTTGGCGTTTTGCCTGGATGCACAGAGATCCACTTGCGAAGAGCTCCAGTGGCAGCTGAGAAGCTGAAACGCTGCTCTCTAGTTCCCACTCTCCTAGCAGGATGTCCTTACAGCTGAGGCAATCCACTGTAACATTGCCCTGCCCTGGGATGTAAGCAGCTGCCAGACTGGAGAGGTGACGTTCAGCTCAGCGTAGCAATATGAGAGTTTCTCTTAGTATTCTTGTGCTCCATGTGCCCCCATGTCAGTTGATGTCGCCATCATGGTCCAGTTGTCTGTAAGGATCAGAACATCCCGCTTGTACACATGGGGCCTGAATTTTTAAAGAGGTAGATGAACTGCTCTCATTTCCAGTACGTTGATGCTGATGCACGATTCCAGCAGGGATCACTTTCCTTGAGAAGACAGACAATTTAGATGGTCACCCCAACCTCTGAGGCTGGTGTCTGTGGTAATTCTGACCTGATAAGGGTGGCCCAGCTTACAGTGCCTCATGATGTTAGAGCTTCTGTTCACCAGTGCAGACTGTCCTTTATGTGCATCATGACAGCTGCCTTGTAGTTCAGATTGCGTCTGTGCGGGACCACTGTTTTAGGAGGGTTGCTTGCGTGGAACCGTATCCACCAGGAAACTTTGGTCCCAGTCAGCTGCATGATCACCTGAGCTGGGAGGTGGGAAGAATGTTGAAACTTCTGAAGTGTGACTTGTAGGTCCTCGAACATCACAGAGGTGAAGACCTTGCCCTTGTGAGTCTGGAAGTCCGCCCCGAGTGGTTCAGAGTCTGTGTCAGGAACAGGGAGCTCTTTGCCTGCTGATGACGAAACTGTTTGTGGACAGGCAGCAAACCACCTCCACCACTGCTTGTACTGCCAATTTGAAACCCAGAGCTCGTGTTAGGATGTCATCCAGATATGGAGAAAGATGGATTCCTGGCTGTTTAGGTGAGCAATGACTGCCACCTGCACCTGAAAACACCCTTGGGGCAGAGGTAAGCCTGAATGGAAGGGTTCTGAATTGGAAGTGCCTGTCCTGAAACTTGAATCTGAGATATTGCCTGGGAGATTCCTGGATGGGGATATGGAAGTAAGCATCTTGTAAATCGATGGATGCCAGGAAGTCTCCTGATGGAGTTTCCTGATGATGGATGGCAGTGTTTCTATTCTGAAGGGTCTGCTGCAGACAAAACCATTCAGAAACCTGAGGTTCAGGACTGGACTAACCCCCGTGCAATTTGGAGCGGTGAAGAAGAATAAATGCCATGTTGCACTCTGGAATGGGAACATGCTCTATGGCCTTTTGTAATAAGTCTGTTATGGCCTGGAGCATCGCTTGTTGCTTGGATGGGTCAAGCAAAAGAGACGAGGGATGAAATGAGGTGCTGGGGCTTTGTACTGAATTTGATGAGATATTCCTTGTTGACAATGTCCAGAACTCATTTGTCTGTTGTAGTTCGGACCCATTCCTGAAGAAATTTGATAGTCTGCCCCTATGCAGGGATTGGTCCAGATGGTTTCACTGTGATTTGTTTGTAAAGGCTCCTCTGTCACGGTTGCCGCCTCCTCCACCTCTGTTGTTACATTGCTTACAAGAGGAAAATCATAATCTTTTGTTCTAAAACCTCTGTTCTGTCCTTTGTTGTAGGACTGGTCATGAAATGGCCATTGGGACCTGCCAGCCCATGATTTTTCCCTGACTGTGATTGGGGCATGTGAACCTTAGCGGTTCCTCCAGATTCCTTCACAGCCTCTTTCACAGCCAAACTGAAGAGAGGTTGCCTTCATATGGGGCATTTGCCAAATGGGCCTTAAAGGAGAGTCTGCCTGCCAGGCCCTTAACCAAAGATTGTGCCTGGCAGAGGCCTGGTAGAACGTAGCTCTGGCCACAGACGAACTGCATCTTCTGAAACACCTGCTGAATAAGCTGAGGTAAGTCGGACCAGCTGAAGTTGCTGAAGCATTGCTTTATTCTTTCTGAATCCTCTGCCAGCTGAAAAGGACAAATCCATGGCCATGGACAGGCGGCACTAGCTAAAGTAGGTTGACTATTGCTGCCTTCATGAAAGCTGTTGATGCCTGAAGACCTTCTTTAAAGATGAATCCACCTTGCAGTCCACTGGGTCATGAGAGTGACCCCTCTGTCCACAGGAATGATCATCTTCTTGGTCAGATTGGATATCAGAGGGTTGATTCTGGGCAGGTTCAGCCATGTTTCCAACAGTTTCTTGTCAAATTTCAGCAGTATGTTAACCGGCACAGAACCGGGTAAATTTTCTATGGTCCCTGTCACTCCTCTTTAAGAAGGTTGTCAACTGCTGGTGGAAGGAAATGCTGTAGATGGCTTAGATGAGGATGGCAGTTTGAAGGCTGGCTTGTTTGGTTTCATAGTGGTGGGGAAGTGCCTAGGTGTATCACTGCCATGACACGCATAATGAAGAAGTCTGCTGCTCTCATGATGCTGCTCTATTTTAGTCTGCTCTCACTATTTTGACTGGTGTTGCTGCCGATTGGTGTTCGGGGGCCATGATGTACAGCAGCGTGGCTGAGCCTGAAACCCGGTGGGTGAAACCACCACCGTGGTGCAGGAAGGCTGAAGAAGGCGGAGGAGTCTTCCTGCACCTTGAGAGGATGTCCCATTGTAACTCATGAAGCAAAAAAAACAAAAAAAACTAACCTAACTAAAACTTCAACCTCTGTCACCAAGGAGCAGAGTGCTGTTTCAAAGCTCCTGCTACTCTGGAAGTAGGAAGTAAACTGAGGATTCACATGGGGTGCAGAGTATGTCCAGCTGTTTCATCTTTTCAACTTCCTGCCTGCCTGCTGACACAGGAAGCATCCCAGTAGTACTCAGCCCTGCAACCAGCCAAGAGAGGGAAATTGCTATTTCTGTGAGAGGACTGCCTGAGGCCCTTGGGGTTCACCTCGCCGACCCTCGAATAAGCCAACCAGGGCTGCCTGCAGTTCAGCTACACTGGCTACTCAACCTAAAAGTGGCATGGTGCCTCCAGCTGGGGTAGCAACATGGAATACCTGAATGCTGCCACGCAAGGCTATTACCCCAGGAAACAGTGCATAACCTGCCCACAGAGTCCTACCCCAGAACAAATAACACGGTAGCAGACAATAACCCCCAAACCAAGAAATGCAGTTCAAACAAAAATTTATTTAAAAGGGAGGATACAGAAAGAACAAGGGACTGTAGGACAAATGGGAGCAATGGGGTAGCAATATTCTTATTCTCTGTGCAGTAACAACCACTGCCCCACACAGTCTGCCCACCCCACAGTAGTCCTTCAAACCTCAAATGGGTACACTTCACTTAAATCCACCAAAAGGCCATGGGTGAGAACTCTCTTTTAGTTGCCGTGGGTACCTCACTTGAGATGCAGATGCTGCTAGCAGGGTAGGAGTTCAGTGGCATGCTTTAACTGTTGCAGGCAAAACACACTTAAAACACAAACTGCTGCTGAACGAATAAACTGTAAACTGTTGAAAAGGATCCCTATTTGTAATCACACACAAATGGGTGGCCAGATGGCCCCAAAGGTCTTCTGCCTGGGCCTATCAACGTAGTAAGTCCACCCAGGGCTTCTCCCTCAGTCGTAGCACAATTATAACTTTCCCTGTTGCGAGGCTGAAACCTTGATGGTTACTCACTGTAGCTTCACAGATACTGTATTTCTGGTGTCTGATGATAGAACAGGTGAGAGCGGACATTATTCTGGCTGGAGATCAGGCTTCCTTGGGGTCATCTGGGGTTCAGCCACGGTCTCAGTTCTCTCATGGTCAGTCTAAGGCTGTAGGTGCAGGGGTCCAGAGACCCTGGAGGCAGGCAGTGGCCTTCTCGGTCAGTTGGTTGATAGGTGATAGAGCTTGTACCCCAGAGAGGAGTTACTAGTGGAGCAGGAAAAATGCAGCTCCAATCCTCACCATCAAACAGGTACTTTTGATAAAAACTGTTTTCTTCACAAACCTGTTACTAGGATCCCAGACTTCTTTAGTCTGCCAGGACTGCAGTGCCTGGCATACAGTGACTCACTGGCTCACAGCTCCTATCTCTCTGTCACACTAACAGAATTGGCCAAGATTCCTGAAATGCCCTTTATAGGGGATGAAACCGACACCCTATTGGCTGGTCAGTCTTACAGGCAAAGCAGCATTTGGAATGTTGGCCCTAACATGGGACTATTGTGTTATCAGACGTCTGTGTCACTTCACAGTTTTTGTGGAACAAATGGGAAGGGTTACAAATAATCAAAACTAAGATGATTTGATGCATATCGTCTGCACATGGGAGACAATAAATATGTGGGTGTGCAACACCCAGTAATTGGCTTCCTCTAAATTAAGATAGTGGAAATTTGAGGCGGTCTTTTGAAAATCCAGCTTCTAGGTTTACAAATGCAGTAGCCTATATTTAATGCTTAGTACAGACAGAGCCACAGACAAGCACATGAATGGTGGGCCACTCAGTCACAGTCAATGGCTGCAGAAGCCATAGCAAGACTACCACCTCAGTCATCCCTAATCCCTTATTTTATGGACCTCTCTTGCACTATTATCCTTGTGTTTTCATCCTTCAATGATTATCCCAGGTGCTTCAGTGCCCCTGACCAAGTCTTTTTAATGTTACCTTGCCTGGTGTTCTGTGAGGCCCCCCCGTCTCCTGTCCTCTCCCCGTCTCCTGTCCTCTCATGGTTAGAAAACACTATTGGTCCCTATTGGTTCTCACTCCCATCACCCAATCCAGCACTAAAGTCTACATCTGCTGCCACATGCCTCACGCAGTACTACAAAGCTTGGAAAGCAGTTCTAGATTCTTGCTGCACTTTGCAACATCAGGCAGCAGATTTGGGGTCAGGAAGACTGTCCATAGCACAGCTTGTCATTATCATGCCAGCCCCTGTCCTTTCATGTGCCAGAGCAATGCCCATTGCTCTGGCCCAGGGACAGCCTTGTGACCCACTCCTTTATGTAATGCACAAAGGTGAAGGAAAGTTGAAAAGTAGCCCATAGTGGATCTTGCAACCATATTCTGAAGACAGTTGTGACTGTTTATACAACCACTGATCTGGAAACACTTAATGTTATGAACTCCCGTTATACAGACATTTTTATTAGAAACATTTTCACTAGAGCAGGTTCCTCGTTACTGAATATGTACATTCTGCACAAGACAAACATTAAAACGTAAATAGGATATTCTCAGCTACTGGATTAGCTACAGTGTTGGAGTCAGTATCAGACATGAGATGTTAATACATTCAAGGAAGGAAATTAGTCTGACCTGTTAGACCAACAAATTAGATCCTTTGGAACAATGGGATAATACTGCCATGTTTAACTTATTAAAGTGTATTGTATCTTCCTAAAATTGTAAGTCAATCAGGAAACATTTGTAACATTACTACATTTATATGTCTGCAAAAATATGTATTTATTTATTACCTTTTGTTTACGGGTAAACACTAGATAAGGAATGCCTATTTTCAAGCATGACCCAGGAGATTACAAGAGCATGATCTGGTATCCTGTGATAGGGGCATGTGGGAAGTGGGAGCCTTCGAAACAATGACCCACTTTCAGCTACTGCCCGATGAAAAGGTGTGGGGTTAGCGACCAGATGGGGTGGGTCGTAGAAAGGCAACAGGATGTTACGCCATATACACACCGGGGGGGCTGGGAGGAGCCCACAGAACATGGGGTGGGAGGGTATGTGAGGGTGGTGCCGCTGGATTGCCAGCGAGTGGTGTCATGGCACAGTGGGCTAGGTGCTGGTCTGTGGTGGTGGGGCTGCAGGGTTCAGGACCAGACGCCAGTACGTTTTGTTGCACCTGGCCAGAGACAGTGTTTTTTTTCTGGTATGCACCCTTCAACATGCATCCCCCAGAGTTGAGAATCCTAATTTAGGGAGGTGCAGGGACACAGCCCACTACATAAAAAAAAAAAAGTAATTTGCGTCGCTTTTAGTTGTGCCAGGACTCCACGTTGCTAAGATTTAATTTTGGTCATGTGGGGTTACAAATCACAGTTATCACATGGAACCACATGGTTTATAAAACGGTGCAAGGGAATTACAACAATGTGAAATACAAGCAATGAGCAGGGTGATACAAATAAACAAGTACAGGATGAGCAGATAAGCATATACATCAAGGATAACATAGAAACATGGGTTGATGGCAGATAAGGACGCTTGGCCCACCCAGTCGCCATTTCCCTACCTAATGGATAAGCTGCAGATCCTAGTTAACCAACAGCCTACTTCTTCTACACAGACCTTGAATTGCCTTATGTCTGTCCATGCATTCTTGAATTCCCCCACTGTTTTTGACTCCACAGCCTCCACAGGAAGGCTGTTCCATGCATTCACAACAGTCTCCGTGAAAAAATACTTCCTCACATTACCTCTGAGCCTTCCCTTTCTATCTTCAAATTGTGCCTTGTTCTTACACATCTCTTTTCTGAAAGATGCTACACTCTTGGACTTTGTTGATTCCCTTGAGGTACTTGGAAGTTTCTATCATGTCCTCCCTGTCCCTCCTTTCCTCGAGGGTATACATATTAGCTCATAAGTCTCTCTTCATATGTCTTCTGGTGTAGACCCTACACCATTTTAGTTGCCCTCCTCTGGACTGCTTCCATCCTGTCTATGTCCTTACAGAGATTGGTCTCCAGAATTACACGCAGTACTCAGATGGGATCTCACCAGCAGTCTGTACAGAGGATAACAACTTCCTGTTTTCTACTGGTGATGCCTCTTCCTATACATCCCAATATCCCCAGCCCTCCTTACTGCCCTCTCACATTGTTTGCCCACCTTTAGGTTATCTGATATGATTACCCCCAGGTCCCTTTCCATTTTTTGTTGTTAGTATCTCACCCCCATAGTGTACTCTTCTCGGGGTTTTGTTTCCCAGGTGCAAACACTATTTACATTTTATGGAAATAATACAAGAACAATTTGTCCCATTTAGAGGACGGTAAGTGCGAAGCTGAAGGGCATGCAGGGTAGATAATTCCCTTACTAGAGTTCAGAGGGGTAGGGACTTAAACAATCATGATTCTACAAGGACTTGCTCAATTTAAGCTTTAATGCAGGGGTATATTTTTTTTTTTTTGAGGGGTTAATATAGTCTAGTTTTTCCTATCCATGGGAAACAAGTAAAGTCCATGCAGGAGAAAGACTGGCACTAGGTTTGAACAGCGTTAATAACCAGCTGTCATAGCTATTGTATTAACAGTGCTGTCCAACGCAGCGCCACTAATGAATATCGCCAGCAAACACAGCATCAATGTTAGCGGTTGGACACATCGCAGTGACAACTGCTACCATTGTAAAATAAACTATGGCAGTAGCCTATTTTTATATAGTCCTCCACACCCCACATGATGCAGGGGCTCTCACCCTGCACCCCCTACTTATAGATTCCTACTCCGAGGGGAGCAGATCATGGGAAAAGGTGAAATCTGTGGGGCCATGGAATACTGTTTCCATGGCCTTTGACATAAAAATTTAACTCCCGAACAGAAATTAAAATTACCTGAGGGAAACCAGGCCTACAACCCTGGTCTCTTAGTCTGTGCTGATTTGAGCTGCTGCCTTAACTCGCTCTTTCCAAAGGACTGCTTAGCCAGCAAGTGCACTTTTTCTCTTCTTCCCACATTGTCTAAGTGGCTGAATGGTGATGGGGTAGCGGTAGTTGATGGATGCTATTGTACTCCTGTCATTATTCATTCCTTACGTGATTCTGGCTGTGCGGTTTAGGCTGCACTCTTCTTACCGGTACTGGACTTTCTTCTAGTGATGCTAAAATTACTACAGTACTAATTGTGCATTGAATCTTATTTAAGTTCACTCAAAAAGGGAATTTGACTTTTTGTAGACATGTAGGTTGAAAAGGCTTTATCAAGTCAGACTGCATCCCAAGAAAAGTAATTATGTTGACTTGCTGCACTGCTTACTTTATCTGCTCACAGGCATCCACTGGCATTCTGCAGACTACTATTCCACTAATAGGAGGTTGTCCTACGCTTGCCTATCCTTCCAGTTTTTTAATGAGGCATCTCAGCAGGTCAAGCCTATCCCAATAAGTCAGCTCCATGCATGCCTTTTTTCCTACAGTAGCTTAACTTGTCTAATAATGCTTAGATGGCAAGCAACTTTTAAATCAATGCCCAAGTATCTATAACAAAAGACTGCTAACTAGACAGAATACTCAACAGCTAAAACTAGTACATGCCAGTCTCCTATTTTAATCAGGACCCAGGATGGTTTGTGCACATATAAAGAGTTTTTGGATTCTAACAAAAGTTTGTAGATGGCATCTGATGGACAAAGTTACATAAAATTGCCCAAAATATGAATTTCAGGACTCTACTTTTTTATCACTGAAGACATTCTCATCTAAACAGGATCTTTTCCTTTTGGCATCCGTTGACATTGTTTATTAGGTGTGTGTGAATAACTCAATGTGAATATACAGCAGCGTATTTGTATTTGGGGGTGGGGCCAGATATTAAGGTATTCGTTATTTACTATCTGGGCTAAAAAAAAAAAAAAAAAAAAGACTTTAAGACCCATTCCTCCTCCTCTCCCAGGTGAGCAGGGCTAGTCTCGTGCCCCAGCCTGTGAAATACTGGTCTCCCACCGCATACAATGTATTATAGTCTGATATCCATGTTGGCACCTTACCAGGACAAATATATGCCTTTATGGCACCCCTTCTTAAACCAACCCCACAGTCCCAAAGGACCATGTCTATCAAGTAGCCCCCGACCCTCTATCCATGATGGGAGGAAATAGAAGATAAAACATACCTGCTCAGTGAGTCTCCTTTTCCTAACCTGCACTCTACTGCTGTCTGTGGTGGAATCTCCTGCCTTCATCTGAAAGCCTGCAGCATGCCAGGTGGGTTAGGGAGTTGCCTGTGCATCACTGAGTGACACTATTCACTGACTGGTCAGTCTGCTTAGCTCACTCAATGACCTGCTGACTCCACCCCCAAACCTGGCCACAATGTAGGCTGTCAACTGAGAACAGGAGGCTACACTGCAACCTGCCAATTAAAGAATCCACTGTAACAAAAAAAAAATCTGAAAATAAACCAGTTTTCTGATTTCCAGCAAATAAAATTTACAGCTGGCATCAGCAGAGCTCAGTTATACAATGTTGTATTACAATTTTAAGTTCTGCACATTCTATTTTTTAATTATTGAAGACATTTGCATGAGCATGGGCTCTTTCCTTTAGGCTTTATCTGCTCCTGTTACTTTTAGGTGCTATAGTCACACTTCTCTGCTTGTGACATCAGAATAATTTCCTTGGCAACTAGTTGTGATGCCACAGCAGAGGGTTAGAACTTCATGGCAGGAGAAGCAGCAGGGCAGATAAAGTCTGGGAGACAAAAGAACCTGTTTTCCTGCAAGTACCTTTAGTAGTGAAGAGCAGATTGTCCTGCAATTTGAATTTTTGGAGATGTTATGAGATTTCATTCCTGATGATGCCCAGTGTTAGTTAGGACCACAAAAATGTCCATAATATCATACCATACTTATTATTTGGGACCATTAATAAACCGTTTTTTGTACACGCTACAGAAAGTGGGTGGTTGTGGGGGGGGCAGCTGGAATGTTTTGCCTATTACTAATAGGGGAACAGTCACCACCAAGGGCCCCAAAACTCAAGACTGGGGCTGGTCCCTAGGTGTACTTTGTGTGCAAAACCATTTTGGTTTACTTAGTATTTCCTGTAGTATAGTAGATTGTATCAGACTAATTTTACTAAGCTGTAAACTGATATCTTCTGTTACTGTAAATCCGGAGATCCTTTGTAGATATATTAGCAGAAGGCAGCAGTGAAGAGACTTAGCCTGCAGTGCATGTTATGATTTATATAAGCTCTTATCTTTCGTTTGCTTGTCCCTCTGTTCTCCATGGGCCATTTACAGCCACAGAGGACTGTACTTATTCCCTGGAGAAAAGCAGTCCTGGAAAACATCTAGTTGGAGATTATTAAAGTTCTAACATTCACTGTTGGCTATTGAATCTGCACTACTGCCTACTGCTCTGATGTCATAAGATATCTTAAGATGCTTAATATAATATATTAGTTGTTAAGATGTGCCGCATCAAGTTAAAGACTCACAGTGTGATCCCGATGGTCTGCCTAACCTGTTTGAGTGTGAAGTGTCTTTTTCTTTTATCACAACATTGTTTCTCTCACGGCCGTCTGCCATTCTCTGCACCCCATGTGATCCCTGGCAGCTCACTCATACAGGGCTAGTGTACACAGTCCCTGTGGAGAGGACCCTCAATCGCGACCACCAGGCCTGGCTCATCAATTAACCTGATGTCATCACCCTGGTTGAGACTTGGCTGTCGAAATCCTCCCTGACTCCCTAGTCTCCCTTCCTGGTTTCACCCCTTTTCCGGTCCGACCCGTGTTGGGGAGGCAGGCGGCCTGCATTATGTCAAGGTCTCTCCCGTACTAGCCCTGCCCTCCCATCCTGACTCCAGGGCCCAGGCGCACGCTGAAACTAACCCTGACCCTTTAAAGGGACCCTTTATCTGACTACTGCATCATGCCCCCCAGGGACCAAATGCAGGCCATTGCCTCTCTTACAGAATACCTTACCTCTCTACCTCCTTCCGCTGATCAAATTCTGGTGGGTGACTTATATGTCAACTGGCTCAGCCCCTCCTCCTCTACCCGAGACTCCTTTTCAGCAGTAGACCTAACGCAACTAGTTACCCACCCTACCAGGACTAACCCCAAGAGAGCTCCAGTACCCTGCTTGATGTGGTACTCACCAACCGCCCTAATCGGATCCCCAATGTACAAGTCCTCCCAGACTCTCTCAGCAATCACTCCCCATTCTATTCCACTGGTCATCCTCAGTCCCCAAACCCATAGCACAGTCCACATGCCGCAGCGCCTAATACCTGGTGGACTAATAAAACTTAAGGAACTTCTGTCCCAAATTGACTGGTCTCTATACAGGCAACTCCTGACATCGACACAGCTCTCTCCTTCTTTACCCAAACTTTTAATAATGCCTGTGATATCTTTGCCCCAATGTTGACCCGCCCGTTCTAAAAGGAAGAATGCCCCTAGGTACCCCAGCTTTGATCCACCTGCTCAGACATAGGACAACCTATGGCACGCACATTGAGACTGGCCGCCCAATGACAGGCGGTTATATGCTGCCGTCCCAAACAAGTGCACTCGGCCATCAGAAAGGGCCAGGTCTGAGCACCACGGTCCTCACTCACTGCCTCATGGGGAACCCCAGAACCTTCTGGATAACATTAAACAGTTAAATGGGAGTGCACCCCCCACCCACCCAGATCAACATTAATGGTGTGATCTCCTCAGACCCAGCCCTCATAGCCAACCACCTCAACACCTCATTCACTGACCTTAGCCCTATCCTCCCTACAAATTTTTTGACCCTCCTCCCCAGCACCTGCCGTAAATCTTTCTCACCTTATTTTCTCCTCCCCGTGTTTCTGCCCAAGAACTTAGGCCGCACCTTTCACTGCCCTCAAGAGTAATAGTACAGGCAGTGACACCCTGGATCTGTGTATCCTACGGCTGGTCTTGGACACAGTCCTTACCCTATCACATGCCTCATCAACGACTCTCTTTGCCTGGGGAAGGTTCCAACTGCCTGGAAAGTCGCCACTGTCACCCCTATCTTTAAAGGTGGTGATAGGACTGTGGCTGGAAACTATCGACCGATCTCCATTCTCTCTCCTCTCCAAGGCCTTGGAAAAAGTGGTGGCCTCTCAAATCTCTGACTACCTCTCCACCTACAATGTCCTTTGTCCTGAGCAGCATGGCTTCCAAGCAGGCCACAGTACCAACACAGCCCTCCTAGAGTTCTCCAACTTTCTCCACTCCTCCTTAGACACTGGTTCTCTGGCTGGTGCTGTCTTCATTGACCTCTCAGCTTTCGACACTGTCTCCCACCCCTCCTTCTTGATGCCCTTAGTCTCTCTGGTTTTGCTGCTGGACCTATCTCCTGGTGCACCAGTTATCTGTCTGACCGCTCAGGCGTGTAAAATTAATGGGACCTACTCAGACATCTGTCCCATCTTTCTGGGTTCCCCAGGGCTCCATTCTGGGCCCCTTACTATTCTCCCTTTACCTTAACACCCTTCCACGCTCTTGCTCGGGGAACATTCTATTCTACGCTGATGATGCAGTCATCTTTGACTCAAGTCGTAACCCTATTGCCCTCCAGGACTCGCTGCAGAAGTCCTTCACTGAAGCCGAGGCTGGTTCAGAGAACATAGATTGGTGATAAATCTTAAAAACAAAACCATGTTCTTCACTCATCCCCAAAACAAGTCCTGCAACTTCAAACTCCTCATTCACTCTGGGTCCTCTTTCCCATTCGAACAAGTTTGCTCCTATAAATACCTAGGGATCCATTTGACCCCTCCTCTCCTTCCATGGACACATGCTGCCCTAGCCACTGCCACTAATATCCGATTGGGCATCTTACATCGGTATAAACACTGCCTCCCCGAGCTCTTGACTACGCAGTCACCTCGCTGTCCTGTCCCTAGTGGACTATGGACTGCCGGTGTATAGTGCTGCTGATCAGACCGCACTCCATAAAATTCCTTTTCTCTGAATAAGGCCTGCAGGTTAATTACTGGAGCACCTAGGCTGACACACACCTGTCTACTATGCGCTAAAGCGCTGGTACTTGATCTTGGAGTGCCTCAAATATCTGACCTGTACCCTTACAAAAGACCCTCCTTGGGCTATCCCACAGGATTGACCACCACCATCACTTGGCTCTGTCCCACTGGTTCATACTCGGACCTCTGGGAAAATCTCTGTTGTTATCCCTAGAGCTAGGACCTCTCACGGCCAAAGAGCCTTCAGCTTTGGGCCCCCTCCTGGTTCAACACACTGCCCCCTCCATCTCCAAAGCTCCAACTATATCGTGCTTCAAAACTTCCTTACGTAACCACCTTATTAACACCGATGCTGTAATTGCCACTTAGTCAAAGCCGTGACTAATACTTATGACAAAGCTTTATTACTACGCTGCTAAGGACAACATAACTGGTATTGTTTGCATCCATCCCACCTGTACCAGCTTGTTTGTATCTTTGTCTTAATTTACTGTTACACTTATGTGTTGTACTGTTATACTGTGTATTTTCGTTTGTCTTACTGTGACAAGGTACCTTTATAAATGAGCCTATGGCTCAAAGGTTTTTCAAACTGCTGTTTAAATAAAATAAAAAATAAATAAATAATACCCAGGCAGCGATTCCACATGGGTCCGAGGGTGTGCAGAGGCATAGCCATCAAGCTGCCATGACTGACTGCAATTTTCTGCCATATTTTCTCCCTTAGGAGTACAGACATGCAATGATGTCTATGCACAATGTGCCAACATCTGCTGTAATCCTCCTCTGGATGCACTCTGACTGTGGAACCCCAATCTCCGCCGGGGCGCTGCAACATGTTGCAAACCTGGAACCCACTCAGGAGAGGACAGCAGTCTACAGATGCTCCGTCTGCTATCTCCCCAGCTGACCCCAATGGGCAAGGCTCAATTCCAAACTCTGAGTGGCTGGCATGGACAGGTGTGACATCCAGCGCCTCAACCCTCATCACCACTGGGCTGGCTGTGTGTAAAATGCTTTATCAAAAATTATTTTTTCACTAAAAATATATTCTTTTACCTTTTAAAAGATAAAAAATAACTTTTCATAAAGACTTAAGGTAAAGATAGTATGAGATTAAGGACTAAACTATGATGACATTGATGCATTATAGGCCTAAGAGATCAGGAAGGAGGAGCAGTGAAAGCGCACATTAGCAAAATCCAGTATGTCTTTTTTTTTTACTTCTAAACAATTTATATTGCTAATTTGTGCCAACAGGAACAATATGATAGCTGATATTTTAACTTCCATTTATCTCTAACTAAGACAGTGTCAACAGGTACTGTATAAATGCGCTTTTGTTTCCAGTATGGCTTTGTGCCTTTGCTTGTATTCAAAGACACACAGAATGCACTAGCAGATAAGGACTGCTTGGCCCACCTAGTCTGTCCATTTTCCTTGCCTACAGTATCACTGCAAGTCCTACTTGATCTCCGGCCCTATTCACCCACCCTTCTATAAGATTCCTTATGCCTATGCCATGCATTCTTGAACGCCACCACCATTTTCACCCCCCACTACTTCTGCTGGGAGACTATTCCAGGAATCTACCACTCTGTTTGTGAAGAAGTACTTTCTCAAATCTCTCTGAATCTACCCCTCAGCATCTTTTCATGCCCACTTATCCTGGAGCACCTTTTTCTGAAAACACATCCCTCCAGTACCTTATTTACCACAGAGAGTATTTAAAGTTCTCTATCATATCCCCTCTCTCTGCTCTCCACCAGGTTGTTACACGTTTAGGTCCTTTAGTCTGTCCTCATAGGACTTCTGATCAAACCCTGCACCATTTTAGTTTCCCACCTTTGGACCATCTCACTCTATGTTCTTCTGGAGATGTGGTGTCCAGAAATGAACACAGTACTCTAGGCGGGGTCTTACTAGCAATCTATATAGAGAGGCAATACCAACTCCTTTCTGTTGGTGATACCCTTCCCTGTGCACCACAGTATCCCACTAGGCAAGGCAAGGCAATCTTTATTTATAGAACACCTGTCAAAAAATGGAAGGAAGACTCCAAAGTCAATGTCAGGTTCTTCAATTTCCAATAAGTTTCATTAAACCAAATTTAAAAACTAAAAACAGAGCAAAGCAAAACCAGAATTCAAACAGAAAAAATCCATATAAGGTATTCAGGCAGGTAATACAATGGTCAGCATCACCTGGAGTTCACCTAATGCCTGGTACCAGTAGAGAAGCTCTGTCTTGGCTGCAGCTCTGCCACGAATGAACTCATGAGACTCTGGAGATGTCAGCTTTATATATATCCAGGTGTCACAAGATTGGCTTAAGGTCTGTTGGTGGTGACATCATTTGATTGACAGAACTAAATAGCAATAATATTTTAAATTCACGTGTTAAAACCATTTACAAATTAGTTTCAGATCTTTGTATAGATAAGACAAATATATACTAGGAACATATAATTCAGGTAAATTTACAATTTGAAATGTTGTATAGCATAACCCTGCCTTCTACTAGGAGTTCCCCCATCCCAGATCCTGCTTAGATCTAGGGAGGTGTGGCCCTGGTCCTATAAACAGGGAAAAAGGAAATGGAGAGAGCACACCTAAGAGAGCTGGTAAGCATAGAGACCCACAACAAAAGTTTCACAAAAATAACCATTTCCTCTCTTTATGTAAGCGTCCTGACACAAGTTACATAACATTTTAGCATTTAGGAGTACTGCTGTTGAACATTTGTATTATTTAAAAAGGGGCGTGGTTAAAAGAAAAGGTTCTGCCCTTTTTCTCTATCGTGTTGTCATCACAATCACCCATCTCTTCAACATGTCCCTTCCCCAGGGCTCACTCCCGATCATCTGGAAAACTTCCATGTTATTCCACTATTTAAATCAGGCAGCACTTGTGATCTTAATAACTACCGCCCCATCTCCTCACTCCCTACCCTCTCTAAGCTTCTGGAAAAAGTGGTTAATACCCTGCTTAGACAGCACATCAACGACTTGGACCTTCTAAACCCTGCTCAGTCTGGCTTCCAACCCCACCATAGTACCACCTCAGCGCTTGCTAAGGTCTCGAATGACTGGTTGAGGCCTTGGATGCCAGATGTTATGTGTCGCTCTGTTTCTGACCTTAGCAAAGCCTTGACACAGTAGTCCACTCCTTGCTGCTGATTGCACTACGGAATATTGGTGTCAGTGACACGCCCTAGAGTGGTTTTTAACTACCTCTGATCGACACCAACAGATCAAAGCTGAGGGGTCTCTTCCCCTAAAACACTCTCTAGAGGAGTACCACAAGGGTCCATCTTGGGTCCTGTCTTGTTTGCCATTTACATAAACTAACTAGATGCAGGAGTCAAGTCAGCTGACATACACCTCTTTGCAGATGACACCATGTTATATGTAGCCAGACCCACTTTGGAACTCACGTGTAGTGACCTCTAGAATTTAACCACTTACAGAACAATCTCCTTTACTCTAAATGTCTGTTAAACACCAAGAAAACAAAGGCTATGATCTTCTCCCTGTAGTTAACTCCCCTACTCTAGCATGGTGGGGACAGGCCCTCATATCCACACTTGCTCAGTGAATGGCTGGAATATGCAGATTCCATCAAATATCGGGGGTTGGATTGACTCAGTCTTTCCTTCTAAGTCCATATTAAGGAACTTTCCAAAAGCAAACAGAGGCTTGGGATTTTCTTCAGAATTAGGCATTTATTAGCATGGAGGGAGAACCAGGTTGGTTCAAACAACGTTCTTGCCTCTCACCAACTATGCAGACCTTCTGTATGGGCACTGCTCTAGTGTGGCCCTTGCCAAACTAGACACTGTGCCACCGGGCACTCAGGTTCATTACCGGTGCCCCCTACTCAACACACCACTGTACCCTCTACAACATTGTAGGTTGGGGCTCCCTTAGTCTTAGATGACAAAAGAATACAGTGCTCTGGATCTATAGGGCCATCTCTAACAAGCTGCCTCAATATATTAAGGATTGCCTACCTTCTTGCATTCCTGGCAGCCTTCTGCTGAGAAGCCAGACTCTTATCGCCCTTTACATACCCAGAGTTAGGACGTGCTTGTGCTTTAGTCAGGCGGCAATTAGTCATGCCCTACCAGTCCTCTGGAATACATCTCAAAATTTACTACAGCTCGTTTCACCTGTACCATTAACTGCCTTCAAAATCTTATCCAACAATCATTTATGGAGTCCTGCAACTGCTTCTGGCACTGAATCTCTGACTCTCCCTCCTACCTGTCTGTCACCTCCCCTACTAATGGCACCTTTTCATCCCCATACCCTCCCCTTACCCTTAGACCTACCATGCTGACTAGCAGCTATGACAATTCTGAAGGTATTACAATTTCCCCTCCCACCCCTCCTAACCTCCCTCTCTCCTCGCGCATCCTGTGCCCTCAGTGTCCTTGCTTTACAGTCTTCTCCTAGGCCATGTAATGCTTTGCTGGTCTAGACCTCATCCAATATAATGTACTCTACTGTCTGTCAGATACCCGTTTATATAGAACTCACACATAGCGTTATGCTGACTGCCTTTGGTACCATGCCTGTAAATTATGCTGCCTTGTTCTGTTCTCAGTGTCAAGCCTTACATTGCTGTTTGTAAATTATTGTACACCACTGTGCCAAGCCATGCCCTTCTCACTTGTAATGACTGTACATAGGCTGCTAATGTTGCTACGCCTACACCAAATTGTTGTATTGTGACCTGTTGTTGTTTAAACTACCAGGTCCATCTTGTAAATGAGCCCTGCTCAATGGTGTTCCATACAGCTAAATAAAGATATCGATTGATTGACTGATTGATTAGTTGATTGATACATGAGGGTAACAGGATGGGGAGGAGGAGAGAAAGAGATTGAAAGTGAGTGAGTTTTATAACGCCTCCTTCAGTCATAGAAACAGACTGCTATTCCAAATGGCTTGCAAAACAATAAGGCAGAAGCAAAAATATATGTGCAGGAATATTTGAACCATGAAAGCGACCCAGATTAGGAAAGTTACTTTTGCTTACTTTTAGTTTTCTGACGTGCTTACAACTGCAGAGAAAACAGACAGAAGGCAAACATTACTTTCTGGCTCCATACTAGTATGCTTTTGGCAGTATTAAATGCTGCTCTTAATGCATTATTACTACAGGGCAGTTTAATGAACTTTGTCTGCATTTGGCTCAGCAAGAGTTAATGCTCAAAACCAGGCACCGTATAACACTCAGCAGAAGTTATGCAGAGCTAAACTGTTTAATTCACTGCACGTACAGGAGAACCAGCACTACAAGAGAAACAAACAGGAAAGAGCAAGATAAAGATAGAAAACTCCTGTGTACAGACCAGATAAAAGGACAATAAATACAACTAAAAAGAGGGCATTTCAGCTTTTAAGGCCTTCAAGTCCACCTCCCTCTATACAGTAATGCAGCTACTGGCAGTGTTTCACAATAAGGAAAATGCTGCATCTCAATTATCTAACTCTTTCTGTTAGCATATGTAAACTATTTTAATACCTCTTTAGCTATAATAAGGTCAGAAAACCTAACGTGCTGACCCCAAACCCTAGAGGTCACAAGCTTGGGAGAAAGTCACAGACCTACAAAAGACCACTTTCTGACAGCGCCCTATCATGAAAGCTCTGGGTGCTGTGCATAAAACAAGTCAGAAAATGCAAAACAGGCTACATCATAACTGACCATTTTAAAATATGATCAAATAAAACAGACTATGCAGATCTAAGCTTAAGTAGCTGAGGAAAGCTTATTCAATCAAAATGGTCTTCAGAGAAGCTAGTCCTCCCAAATGCCAGTTTTTTGTATTTTTATTTAGTTTTGTTGACGGGTAAGTGCACTAGATAAATCCTGCCTATTTTCAGGCACGACCGGGAGGGGATACAGATGAATGCCAACTGACCTTGAACCAGATGAAGCTGTTGGTGGTATTTTTATCTTTTTTTTAGTGAAAGAGGAAATTTGGCCAGGACACGTGGAAATTCCCTGCTCTTTTTGATAAGTGCCATGGGATCTTTAGCATCCACCTGAACTACCACCAATCCAGGCAGATGGGACCTCAGTTTAACGTCTCATCCGAAGATGGCACCTCAGAAGTGCAGCATCCCTCATGCTGCACTAAAGTGTCCGTACTAGGATATTAACTTAAGTGCCACATGTGGGACTTGAACCACAGTCCTCTGATCTCCTGGCCTCAGAGGCGAGTGTGCTACCTACTGAGCCACTGACACTGCCTGGCCACCTTTAAGTCAGACAATATGATCACCCACAGGTCTCTTTCCTGCTTGGTGGTCATCAGTAAAGAGTCCTTCCATTTTGTACTCTGCCCGGGGTTTCTGTGCCTTAAGTGCATTGCTTTGTACTTTTTCACTGAAATCCAGCTGCCATACCTTGACCACTCCATGAGTTTTCTTAGCGTTCCGCTCATCGTTTCCACCCCAGTGTCCACCCTATTGCAGATTTGGTGCCATCAGCAATGAGGCAGACCTTCCTTCAGCTCCTCTGCAATGTCACTTATGAAGACATTAAGAGGACCGGTCTCAGCACTGATCCCTGACACACCCTGCTGGTAATCCTCCTTCCTCTGAGTGAATTCCATTTACACCACCATTTCTCGCCTACCCACCTAACACATTTCTTACCTAGTTTACCATCTTTGGACCCCTCCTAAGCTACTCAGCTTGCTTAGTAGCCTCCTGTGTGGAACAGTGTTGAAAGCCTTACTGAAATCCAGGTGAGCTACATCCACCACTCCACCCTGATCTGATTCCATAGTTACCCAGTCAAAGAAATCTATCAGATTTGTTTGACATGCCCTAATGAATCCATGCTGCCTCGGGTCTTGTAACCCACTGGATTCAAGATCTTCACAATCCTTTCCTTTAGCAGTGACTCCATTAACTTTCCACCAACTAAAGTGAGGCCGACTGCCCTATAACTGCCAGCCTCTTCCCTGCTACCACTTTTGTGAAGCAGGATTACATATCCCTCCTCCAGTACTCTAGAACCACTCCTGTTTGCAATAAGCTGTTAGATATGACTGCCAGAGATGCAGCCAGTACATCTCTGAGCTCCTCAATGCCCTGAAAGCACCTCATCTGACTCCATTGCTTTGTACACTTTCAGATTAGTGAGCCCTTCAGGACTTCTGTCCTCTGAAAATGGACTAGTGTTCACCTCCTCTCTCCAGTGCTCTTACTTTTTGTGCCAGCTTCTCCTTCCTCTGCGATTCCTCATCCCATCTGCATATACTGCTACCCTAACACTGCCAGTAAGCACAATTAGTTTGAGCATGCAAACAACAAGCTTCAAATATATCTGCTGCCTCCCAGACTGATGACTGAGCACTGGCAGACCACATCTGTGAGCCACAAACACTGCTTGTCACTGCAAACTGTTCAGTATGCTGCCTCAGGGCCATAATCCCAAGAGCAATAATTAATACAAACAAAAATGGTAAAGCATTCGTGTTTTTTATAGAACTATATATTCACTGATTGGAACAAACTTAACAAGCACCCTGATATTTAAAACGATGGGTATTCCTTTCCTTCCTCCCCCCTGCACGTTATAAGCCTGCATTTTGATTTTTATAAATATTTTTGCTCTGCTTACTTTGCTGCCTGCCTCTACTTATATCCCTCGACAGACCAGAGGAAAGGGTTAGGGCAACTGGCCCATTACTCACTTACGCTAAAATGGCCTGGCATCCATCATTTCACAGTTTACTGAGGAACTTCCAGAAAGAATATGACACGTGAGAACAATTAATGGTGCTACGTGCTCCCAAAGTTTGGTGAGACTCATCAGCATCCATCAAAACTCATTTATCACAAGAACGCTGGCTGTCCAAACTCGGGTATCATGTTCCTGGAATTTAATGCAAGGTAATCTCTGCAGGATAATCTCCCTGTCACTTTCAGTCTATTATAAGCTTATGAAGGAATTCTATTTGGAGAGTTGTCTGTGAGCCCATTAAATTCTTTTTATTTACCTATGACAGAGCAGATTTGGAGGGGGGGCTTATTTTGACAAGACATTCTTCTGTTCTGTAACTATGGTAGGGTACCTGGATCCATCACTTAGGATACAGAGCAAGTATTAGACCACCCTCAGTTACAGCTGTGTGTTATTGACCGCTATGAAAACACAAGTCTGAATTCGTACATAAGAGTGCCAGGGTTCCTGATGGGACCAAATGACATCCAGAATCAATCTTTTCTTGACACCACTTGGTACACGTTGTCTTGATGTTTTGCCAATTCCATTTTTCTTCTGCTTTGAACAAGACAGACAGCAACACGCTTTACCAAGAAATGTCTCCTTTTGTCCCCAAGGAAAGCAGACTATTCTGACCTCTCCAGGCAGGAGCACACCTAGACCTTCTTCAAGGAGTAGCACTTATGTCAAGGGGTGGCACTTTCCCTGAAAATGTAAAATGCTCCTTTTAAAGTTTGATCAAGTTTAAACAGCTACTGTTTGCTGCTCTATAGGAGCAGCGGTGTGCTACTACATAGCAGATCAGTAAGAGTTCCCAGGTAATGGGTATTTATTGAAGTTTCTATACTGGGGTAGCCTCATTCAATTCCAAGTGGCTCCAGGGCCATAGCATAATAGCAATGGGTGCATTTGTTTCAACAAGTTACAAAAATGGATATTATTTACAATTTAGGTTAAAATCAGAAAATGTTATACTATAGAGCACAATTCATTCACTTGTGCAGAATACAAGATGAACCTGAAAAGGATTTACCTAAAATTTGTAGTGAGAAAGAAATAATGTGACCCACTGGGAGTTAATCCCAGGTCCCCAGAATACTGTCCTGGTGCTCTAACCACTGAACTACAGGCTCAACATGGTTGATATTGCCAGAGAAAGAAAGTGTGTCCAGGAACATCAGGTCCAATGATGTAGCAGTAGCTCAGTGGTTAGAGCACCAGGACAGTATTCTGGGAACCTGAGTTCAATTCCGATGTCACTTTATTTCTTTTCACTACAGTTTGTGATTTAAATTGCTTAGCAGCAGCTAATACAGCAACAAAAACATATAATTTTAATCAATGGTATATCTATGTAATTGTATAACAATGCAGCAGTAAAAAATGAAGGATAGTTCTTTTTTTCCCTTTTCCCAATTAGAGATTTGCTACCTTACAATACCAATGGGATGTTTGGGACAGTACTCTATTAGGAGGGTGACATACTGTAGCTAGTTTTGTTCCTCCTTAGACATCATCATCAGCTCTGAGACTTCACTGTGTGGCATCACAACTGGCCAAGAAGAGCCAACTAACTGCTGCAAGACCAATCACTTGTGATGTCACCATAAGTGAGGTCACAATGCTGATGAGGTATGAAGAGCAAGGCTCTCATGGACATGGGACAATACATCCTCGATGCTCCAGCAGTCTATCAGGAAGCTCCTTCATTAGTATGACTGTTCTCTGGGATGCTCTGCTGACTTCCCAGGATGCACCAACTGTATTTTGCCCACCTACACTGTAGTTGGAAAAACCAAAGTGCCTCACCAGGAAACACAAGGAACTTCCTGAATTTTGGTCCAGGACCCATAATATTCTATTTTAGGAGTCCTGGACCCCCAAGCATCAAAAAGCTACTAACAGTCCTGAAGAGAACAGGACTAGTAGGTATGTCCAACTCCAGGTAAACATAGAAACATATAATTTTACAGGTAGAAAAGACCTCAGGGCCTTATATTACTAGTAAAGTACTGCTATAAAGTAAACAACCTTCTAGTGAGCAAATGAAAGAAGAAAACACTGCACAAATAAAAAGTAACAGACTACTTTTAAAAATTAATAACATTTTCTGCCTGCTATTTTTGGGGCTACTAACTCTTTAAAGGAGATAGAAAAATGGTTAAACTGTATATGAAAACAAATGGTTAGTGTGATGTAGACAGCCAGTTCTGAGTGCTGTATCGTTTCTTTTAATATGGAAATGTATTACTGACTGTCTCTCCTGGGAAAAAATCTGGTGCTCTTAGAATGACCTCACTCACCCCCCAGATTTTAGCTAAAAGATGAAAGCCATAAGAAAAATGCTGACAGCATGTGAGTTCACATACACTCAATTTTTAGAGACCAAGGGCTGGATATTCAAACTGCACTATTTTGTGGCGCAAGCCCTTAGCGCTGCACAAAATAGTTGCGCTGAGAATAATGGCAGGTGATATTCACTCTTTGAATATCACCCCCAGCCACAGCCACTGTGCATGGCGCCACCGCAAGTGGTCAGAGTGAAGCATTCAGTGCCGGTGGCGCAAGAACCATTGGCGCCATGCGCAAATTTCCGATATTCAAAAGGTGACATGCAAATGGGGCCATAATTCATGCAGGTGCAGGGGGGCCATTTGCATCTATTCTATATTCTGTTGCATGCCATTAGCATGCAGGTGTGCCGATCGAGGACTTGCGCCTGGCACCCTGCCAGGCTAGCAGCCATCGAGGACTGACGCCCCTGTAGCCCGATCGCTGGGCAAAAGTGTGAAAATCCTCCCCGACTGGCCCGATCGCTGGCATTAGGGTAGAACAAACCCCCCCACCAGCCCGATTGAGGGCATAATGGTAAATGTCCCCCCACCAGCCCGATCGCGGGCAGTACAGAATCCACCCCAGAACACATCCCTGGTGGTCAATGGACGCTAAAGCCCGATGCGGGCTGCAAAGTGATGAATCCACACCCCAGGAACTGATCCCTGGTGGTCAGTGGACCGCTAAGCCCGATCGCGGGCTGCAAAGTGGGGAGCGGGGTGGTGGGCTTCGTGGGTGGGTGGGTGGGGGCACTAGATCACCAGGGCTATGGTCTTTGGGGAGCTTATCACTTTGCAGCCCGCGATTGGCTTAGCGATCCACTGGACCACCAGGGATCAGTTCTTGGGGGTTGGACTCTGTGCTGCCCGCGATCGGGCTGGTGGGGAGGGTTTATTTAAGCTTATGCCCGCGATCGGGCTGCAGGGGGGCAGAGGGAGTAGGTTAGGCCAGCCACAGGTGGAAGCTGCTGTGTTGCACCCTGCAATCGCGGCAGCTCACCTGTGGTGTTCCTCGACTTACTCCTTTTTTGGCTCAAAGTTGTGCAGGCGCAGGTTGGGGGTTGTGCCTGGTACATCTCTACACAGCCCGCTGAATATCGGGCTGTGCAGTTTATCATGGTTCTTCCCTCCAGTTCAGCATGCATTCATTTGCATTGTGCTGTTGCTCAGCTTGCCTTGGGGCGCAACTGTCTCCTGCTTAATATGGCAGAATGGCGCAATTTGGACTTGCACATGGCGCAACCCTTTTGAATATCCAGCCCCAAGTGTTACATGTAAGGCCTTAATTAAGGATCCTGTCTGAGTTAATTACAACCATAGTTGCTATAACATATCCATTTTATGACGTGGAAGGAAAACCCAGGTTATTACATAGAAGTGCTAAATCATTAAAGATGCTCTCCTGTCCTGGAAGTGGGAAGCTTATTATGAGATCAAAGAAGTGTCATTTGGAGGACATGAATTATGCTGAAGTTGCAGAATGTAATACTTTTGTACAAGATATATATTTTCATATATCCTGACAGGGAGGAGCTAGGTGACCTCCTGAAAAGAGGTAGGGTAAAAGCCAGCTTTTAATTTAGTCTGTTTTACATCACAGAGACACATTTTTACTTAGACTCTGACTATGAAACATATTGGGAGCACTTTTAAGTAAGTATTTAGAGACTAAGTACTATAGTAGGAATTGCACTGTTTAAACCTGGTTTCTTTTAAAAGATTTGTATGTCTGGTGATATACTGTAAGAGTTCTGTATTTTGCATTTTACATATCTTTATCTATTATATTAAAATTCTTTTAGAACTTACTTGGCCTGTCTTTGACTTCTTTTATTTATAAGAAAAGTACATGGTTATAGCAGACAGTAGACATAAGCTTGAATGGCGATACAAACTGGAAGAGAAGTGTTTTAAATCTGAGGTCTTTATTGAAGTTTTAAAGGGTTCATCTCTGTATACCTGGTTAGGTGCCTGTAGGCAAAGATATCTGGCCACCGAAGACAGATATCTGAGCCTATGCATTGGGTATGCTAGCAAGAGGTTAACAGTTTGAATCCCTCCAGAACTTGAGACCAAAGATTGATCCGAACTCACATAAACAGACAAGAGGGTTACCTTGTCTGTTACACTGCTCTACAGACTGCGCTCAGAGGTTGGCACTTTGGGAGTAGAGGGCCTGACCTGCTGAGTGGGTTTGTGACAGTTAGTTATGTGGTGTGGCAATTTATGTTAGAACAATTGGGGTTTAGCCTCTTATTAGATTTACTGTTCATTGTGAGTAGTATAAGAAATCATAAACGTCTGTCTTATTTGTGTATTTTTCTTGAAGTGCATCCACTGACACTCTTTCACAGAGCGTCACTGACTCTAATGTCATTTTCCCATCTAGTATAGTTATGGCATGGTCAGATCATTCAACATAGAACTGTTATTATAAATTGCACTGTACCTACAGTATTTTATTTACACTACCTGGTAATTACATTCTTCTGACTTCTGTGCTTTTAGAGAAAGAAGATGGTCTAGTTCCCTGACAGAATGGTGAGCAGCATGCAGCTCAACAACCTGAACTGGAGGTGATCCCTGCTTCCACACCAACAGCCGAGAACTAATAATGAGACAACGTTGCCTGCTCATCTGTGGACAACAGCTTTCCCCACAAGCAGAGACTGTTGCTGCTAGAGCCAGAAAGGGACTTTTCACAGACTTTACTGCTGCTACACAGGACCGTCAGTGCTGAGAGTCAGAGATGAAGCTGTAGCTTTCTAAGGTGGTGGCAGCTGCTATGAGGAGAAGCCATTGGAGGTGTGCAGCAACATGGAGGATAGCTTGCCATTGCCCCTGCCCAGAAGTGAGGAGGAACCTGGCTTGGATGAGGACTGTGTGGTTAACAGCTCTACACCTGTCGCCGCTGAGGAGGAGGGCACAGAGGGACCAGGAGAGAACCAGCAAGAGCATAACCTATATTCAGTGCCTGAAGCCTACTTGCATCGCCCCCATCACTATGGCCATCTGTGACTCCATGAGCAGCCGCCTCACTCTGGCAAGATCAGTGACTATCTGATGAAGAAGTCCCCTTCTTCCATGGCACTTACACCGGCTGGCCCAGCTCCTTCCACTACATCCTGACACTCAGTTTGCTTTGTGAAAGTACTGCAAGACCCCTCCTGGCCATGGGGCAAGGACAACTACTTGATGCTGAACCCCAACAGCAAGTACACCTTTGCTGACTAAAGTGCCTCACCAACAGCAGTACTGGTGGCAACTCTAGAAGACCTCACTAAGAAAAAGAGAGGCCCCACCACCACCACCACGGACCACCTCATTTCACATACATAAAAGTAATGCCCACGTAATCCTTTGAAGTTGTTGAGCCAGTTGCTGAGCCATGGCTGGCATGCGGCGTGGAGGCACCAGATCTGCTTGCTACCTTGTGGATTGCGATAATGCACTTAAAGAAAATGCCAGTTTCAGATTCCACGATCCTTTCACCCAACCATCAGGCTATTAATGACAGAGAGGTATGATCCGGTCCCCTCCACCCCGAACAATTAGTAAAACTCACAAAAGCCATTATATAGCCGTCATTGATTTACACCCATTCATGACCAAAACAGTGTGACAATTAAGTGAAGAATTGCAAAATTAAACAGGTATTTTTCTTCAAAAACGTGATGTGTTCCACTAAGGTGCCAAGCAGTTTGGTTCAAAACCAACATTACAACAAAAACTGTATGTTCCTGTGATTTTTCACACCGCTAGTCAGGCTTATTGAGGAATCAAGAGTTTGTGACATGAATATTTTAGTTAGGCATGCGCTGACTCACAGCTGAAAAAATAAATAAATAAAGCCGAATTGGACAATCATGTCTTTGAATTACTGAAAGTGGAGTTAGGCTAAAATGGAATAACAAAATAAAATAACACACACCAACACCGCTGTTTGGTTAATAAGCTTTATTAAACAGCAAAACACATCAGAAATTAATTTCCTGTCTCCTTTAAGGGGATGTAGTGAAATCTTAAACTAGGGAAGGGACTCTTTTGGTATAGCTAGTTTTACATTCCCAGTATGCATACATACATAGAAACAATGTGTTGGCAGAAAAGACTGGTAGGCCCATGTAGTCTGTCCTACTTTCCTGCCTATTAGTGCACCCTGGCAGCCTGACTAGCACTTGCCAAGATAGACAGATATGCACAAAGAGACAGCTATACCTCTTTTTTTTTTTTTTTTTAATTGTTTAACCAGGAATAGCACACTAAGCAGAAAGCTTTTTTTAACAAGAGCAACCTGGGAGCACAAGAAAGTTAAGTGACTTGCTCAGGGTCACACAGTATGCAAGCGGAAGCTGTGATTCAAACCCAGGTCTGGTCTGCTGGATATCACTAGATTTGGAGCTTAGAGCCTTAGACCACTGCACTATAGTGCCTTATAGCATGGTTGTGACCCATTACTCCGATTCATAGGAGATACAGATTTTATTCTTGCTGGAGTTCTGGAGATCATGTGCCTGGGCTGTTACTAAATTGTGAGGTGCTCTGCATGTCTGAAAATTTCAATGCAAAGGTGCCATTTCTATGCTGTCTATTTTAAGCTGAGATAGAAATGTGGTTTGCTTGCATCTGATAATCAGGCATTCTGCCAGCTAAGCAAGTTTGGTAACCAGCTTGAGAATATTACAAAGCTTTCAGACACACACAGAAGAGGACAGACGTCAAACCAGGAATGCTAATTAAACACCTTGATGTCCAAAGCAGACTATCTCCAATGCAGTTAAAAGGAAGATTCTTCATATAATTGGTGTTTAGCTGAGGGAAGATGCCAAAGGCAGTTGCTCAGCTGCTGCTGACATAACCAAGGCAACATTTTGGTAGCCTAAGGCTACTGAGAATTGCTACTCTTTCTTGAACATGTTTATAGCCATTTAAAACATCTGTGGTAATAAGGATGCTCTAGCAGCTCTTTTCTGCCCACCTTTTCCTGAAGCCACACTTTCTGTTATGGTTTCTTCTACAGAAATGAAACTGCCACAATCAGTCTGTAATATCCTAACCTTTCTTTCTTATTTATTCCAGAAAACCTATTATTGTATCAGTTCGTTATGAACTGGAACATGCCACCTGAATTTTAGTAAGAGCCACAAACATAAAAAGCCTCCAATGTGATGGGGATAGCAGCAACACCTAAATTTAAATACATGTAAATTGTCTTTATTCAGCTGCTGGTTGCTGGGCTCTAGGACCACTGGGATCTCCTCTCATGTTTCCCTGAGGCAGAAAACAAAACTTGAAGCATCCAGGGCATCAGCTCCTCCAATGGTAGATTGTACAGACTGGTTGAAAAGCAAGTAGGAAAGTCTGATGACCAAACCAGACAATCTACAGTACTTAGAAGTAAAACTAGAAAAATAACATTAGAGAATAATCCAGATCATAAATGAAGGCTGATTAGACAACTATGTATACTTTTGGGGAATCAGCACTACAACCTGCAGTCACAAAAAAAATGTTACAGGTATTTAAATTTTGATTTCTACCTCCTATGCTGCTTGCAGCACTCTAGGACCACTGGGGTAAATAACAGCAGTGAGACTAGTGTACCCCAGGGTGGAAGTAAGATTGCCAGAAAGATAGCCTTCAGTAATTACTTGTAAGACTCTGTGTCTCAAAGATGCCTCCACAGAGTGGCCACATCCAACATTGTAGAACCTTGTAAATGTGTGCAGACAGGACCAGGTGGCAGCTCTGCAAATGTTGGCTGGTGATGTGGCCCTGAGTTCTGCCCATGGGTGACCATGGCATGAGTGGAGTGAGCTTTCAATGGTCCCAATAGTAGGCACCAGCTTGTCTGTAGGAGGATGATAGTTGGTCATATCTATCTGGCAAGAGAGTCTTTTGATGCCTTTTTGCCTTGACCTTGGCCCCATGAGAACCAGAAGACTCAAAGACTTGTGCAGTGGGAGCAGTTCATTCAAGGTACTTCTTTAAGGCCCGTCTAGGATACAGCATATGCAATTCTCTTCTCTTGTCATTCCTGGGCTTAGGACAGAAGGAAGGAAGGCAGGACAAGTTCTTGATTGCAATGGAAGGCAGAGGTTACCTTGGTAAGAAACTTGGGTCTGTATGTAGTACCACTGAGTCTGGATAAAAACAATATATGGTTCTTTGGAAGAGACTGCTCCAATCGCTGATTCTTCTGGATGAAGTGATAGCAATGGGAAAGTGACCTTCACTGTAAGGTGGAGAAGGACACCTCTACCAGAGGACTGAATGGTGCTTTGGTTAAAGCCTTGAGGACTAGATTTAGATGCCATGGAGTTATAATCAGCTTCACTAGAGGACATTTCAGAGTCATTGATTGCAATAATCATTTGATGTTAGGAGGTGGGACCTAAGCAACTCCTCATATTCCACCAGTACCAGGGCTCCTAAGGCAGAGGATGTACCCTCAGGTTTGCTGGTTGTTGGTTGTAGGCTCTTGTCAAAACCTTCCATGAGAATTGAAGAATCAGTAATGAAAGCGGTCTGATTGTCCATCTGTTTGGACTGGAGTCAATAAAACTTCCACCAAATTCTAGTAGAATTTTGAGGAAGTCTGATGCCTGAGTGTTATCATCATTTAGATTACCTCTGTGGAATACCCTAGGTTTTGAGAGTTTCCTGCTCAATCTCCAAATCAAAAGGACAGATTGTGGAATTCGGATAAGTTATAGGCCCTTGATGAAGAAGGCCCTCTCTGGAGTGATCTGAAAGCGTGAATAGCAAATCCTGTGCCCTGTGGGTTAGATGGGGGGCCAGTATGGGCAGACCAAGATTAGTTTTGCATTGTCCTGTGCTGCTCTATGTAATACCCTGGACAGAATGGGAAAGGGAGGCAATGATTACAGAAGCCCATATTGACCCCAGTGGAGGAGAAGGCATCTCGTACTACTGCTTCAGCATCCCTTGTGAGTGAACAGAACTAGTGAAACTTGAGTTTTGTCTGGAGGCAAAAGAGTTCAACCTGGGGCAGTCACTACCATTCCATGAGTGGTTAAAAGGTGCTGTCCTTCAGTTCCCATGCTCCCGGATGAATGTCCTTGCAGCTGAGCCAGCCTGCCATGATGTTGTCCTGCCCCAGGATGTAAGAAGTGGAAAGACTTGACAGGCAAAGCTCAGCTCAGTGTTGTAATAGCAGAATTTACTTCAAGCATGCAGCTAGCTTCTGCTGCCCTGTGGCAGCTGATGTAGACCACTGTAGTCCTGTTGTGCATGAGGATCAGTATGTCTTGGTTGCCAATAGTATCTTTGAATGTTTGCAGAGCCAGGTGTACTGATTGTATTTCCAACACATTGATGCTAAGGTGTGACTCTAGCAATGGCCATTTGTCCTGAACTGACAGTTGATTCAGGCTGGTACCCCACCATCTGAGACTGAGACTGGTGGTGATTCGTACTTGTTGTGGATGACCCACCTTTGTGGCTCTTCATTATGTTTGACCTCATAGTCCACCAATAAAACTGTCCTTCATCCATTGTGACACTGTCACTTTCTGATTCCTGCTGTCCCTCTGAGGGAACCATTGTTTGAGGAGGGTGCCTGAAACAGTTGCATGTGAATCATGGCCCACTAGAACTGTGTCTGCCACTGAAACCATCGTCCTTATGAGTTGCATGAATCTCTGGGCTGGCAGTTGAATGATGTGCTGAAATTTCTGAAGAAGCATTTTGAAGTCCAGGAATTTTGTCAATATTGGGAAAAACTTGCCCTGGCAAGTTCTGACATCCACCCAGGTGGCTTAATGTCCATGCTGGAATCAGGGAATTCTTTTGATGTTTGATGACAAATCAATGGGCAGATAGGCAGTGAATAACCTAGGTAACTGCTTGATGAGCTGACTTATGCTGTACATCTCAGATTATGATGTCGTCCAAATAGGAAAACAACTGAATTCCCTGACTGTGGAAGTATGCAATCACTGTCACTAGAACCTTGGAGAAGACTCTTGGGGTTGAAGAAAGCCTGAATGGAGCAGGTTCTGCATTGGAAGTGGTGGTCCTAAACATTGAACTGCAGATTCTGTCTGTGAGTGTCCTGGATGGGGATCTGCAAGTAGACATCCTGGAAGTCAGCAGAGGCTAGGAAGTCTCCTTGGTGAACTTCCCTGATGATGGACGATAGAATCTCCATCTCAAAGGATCTACTGCAGACAAAGAGATTCAGGAACTTAAGGTCCAGTAGTGACCTGAAAACCCCTGTGCACTTTAGAACAATGAAGAAGAGGGAGTATACACCTCAGCTGATCTCTGATAAGAGTACTGGTCCTATGGCCCCTTTCTGCAGACACTCTATTACAGCCTGAAGCATCACAAGTCTCTTGGCGGGGTCAGAAGACAGTGGTGATGAGACTCCATGAGGAAGTGAAGACTTTGGAGTCAAACTCAGTAAAATACCCTTTGATCACAATGTCTAGGACCTATCTGTCCAAATCAGTATGGACCCATTTCCCCAAAGAAAGTGAAAAATCTGCCTCCGATTTAGAAGAGCCCAGTCTCAATGTGTAAACCTTTGTTGGAATTTCCAGAGTCATGGTTGCACCACCTCCACCTCTGCTGTTGTGTTGATTACAGGAAGCAAACCAGGGTCGTTTGTTAGAAAAGGTGCTTCGGTTTCCTGATCTGTTGTAGGATGACTGACCACAAAAAGGCTTCCTAAACTGACCAAACCAGAATTTGTCTTGGGATTCTGACTGTGGTATATGGACATTAGCAGTCCTAGACTCTTTTACTAGGACTAAGGAACTGGAAGGGGGACAGGATCAGATCTACAGTACAGTAGCTTCTTGTTTTACATTGTTTTTCATGGATTCTACTTGGTAGAATGTTTATTTTCTTTCTTACTACTAAGGGGCTAGCAGGGTATTGTTTGGGGCTGTTGGAATTTTGAAACCTGTTTTGGTAGCTAAAAGTGGGCTCATTTGTTTGGTTTACGGTGTGGCAGGCTGCATTTGTAGAGGCCTATTTCTTCTTTTAAACATAATTGGTGTAATTTAACTGGTCTGTTTCTTTTGAATTGGAGACCTATATCTTATAATTCCAAACCTATTTTGATGTATTGTTGGTGAAGCTGTTTGAATTGGTGTCCTGTTTCTTTGGGTAGAATTTATTCATTGTTGCTGGCTTCACTAGCTGCAAAGTTTTGAGTGGGGGAAGGGTGCTAATTGTCTGACTAGAGGCCTCAGCTACCTGATTGTTTCCAGAGGACTTGGGCTGGTCCCATCCACCCAAACCCTCACCCCACCCACCCTGGTCAATTATTCCCTTTGTACTAGGGGTTCTGACATCACTTCCTCAAACAGGCAAAGGATTTGCACCTGTCATAACAGAAGCAGACATCCAGGAAAGGAACTGCAGCAAGTGAAGAGGTGACGGCTCTCTCAGTGGAAGGGAAGTAAATGCAAATCTAGGCGCTTTCATTATTACTACTTCACATAGTTATTGCATTGGGTAAAGGGGAGTAGGAGTTGAAGAAGGTGTGCAATGGCTACTTAAAGTATTTTTAGTGTGGATAGGAATATACAAAGCAGTTGCTCAACATATCTAAACGTGTGCAACAAAGGAGGTAAGGGACATAAAGAATGTTTTGCACTGATAGAGGGGAGAGTGGGGACTTGGGGAGTGTTTGGTATCCTGCATCTGGAAGGGTGGGGGGTCGCTGGTGGGCAATGACAGCAATGGGTAGGGTGGTAGGCTGCAACAGCTGCGGTGCACCAATCTTTCTAAACATTGCCTGGAGAGTAGGAGGATGTTTAGTGCAACCACATAGAAAACTTAGAAAGGAGATTGAGGGTCTGCAGGAGGAACTAAGACAGGCAAGGCAGATTGGGGGTGGGTTTAGCCCAATACTGGAGGGAGGAGGAAGGGAGATGAGGGAGGGCACTTTAAGCCAACAGTGGTGAGGAGGGGTCAGAAGAAGGGAAGCAGAGACAAAGGGCCCAGGACAGGAAGAACGATTGCCGGGGAAACCAGGTCAGAGACAAAAGTCAAATGGAAGGAGGCAATAGGGACTTGTGAGGGAGGCGAAGAAGTGGCAAAAGTCATGGAGTGGAAAGGAGAGAACAGGTTACTATGCAGAGAGAGGGCGGGCATTTGTGAAGGATCTTCAGAAAATGGTTTTGCACTGCTAGAGAGGAAGAGGGTGGAGGAGGGAGTGATGAAATTAGAGGAGTAATTGATAAATGCCTGGACCAAACTGGAGCGGGGGAAGTTCTGCTGGGAGAACTGCAACAGGGTAAAAAGGGCATAATAATGTGCAGGAGGAAGAAGAGGAGCTGGAAATGAGGGAGGAGATGAAAGGAAGCAAGCAGGGAGTAAGAGGGTGGAATCTTGGTGCTGGGGACTCAATACTAAGAGGGTTAGGTGGGGTAGCAAGGCGGAGAGGCATAGTCGCATTTGGGTGGAGGCCTTGCCAGGAATGACAGCGGAAAGGGTGGGACAGTCTGTTCTGAAATATGCTAGAAGGGGTAGGGACAAGCCTCATTTAATTATACATCTTGGGACAAACGACCTGGCTGACAAGACAGTGGATATAGTCAGAGGAGGTTTGAGGAACTAGCACAATTATGTGAGGGGCAGGAAGATCAGTAACTTTTTCCGAGATACTTCCGTGCCAAAGCAAGCACAACAAGAAAGCTGAGAATAGAGGAATTTAACAGATGGCTAAGAACCTGGTGTTGTGCTAAGGGTATGGGCTGTTGGGGGTGGGGAGGGACCTGGGAGGACAGTAGTCTCTATGCCAAGGACAGACTACACTTGAGTGAGGAAGGAAAGAAAGTGTTGAAGCAGAGGATGGAAGAATATATAGAGGAAGTTTGGAGTTTAAACTAGGGTGGGGGTGGCAGTTGGGAAGAGATATGCAGGGACCACAGGTTGGGAAATCATATGAGCTTACCCCATAACAGTGACAAAGGACAAAATGGCAAGTACTATTGGTGATGCTAGGAAAGGAGGGCAGGATGGGAGGAGGGAAAAGGGTGGAAGGTGGTTACCCTTAATGCTAGGAGCCTTGGGAGGAAAACTGCAGAGTTGCAGGTTCTCATGGCAGAGAGAGGTGGACATTGCAGCCATCACGGAAACATGGGCCACCCAATATAATGACTGGGACCTGTCTGTACCAGGGTACAGGTTATTTCAGTGGGACAGGGTGACTGGGAAAGAGAGGGGTGGCACTATATGTGAAGGAAGGACTGAAGTGTGTAAGGGAGGAAGGGGAGGAGGGCAGTACAGAGTCACTTTGGGTTCAAATCCAGGATTCCAAGAATAGAGTCTTAGAATGGGGTGGTGTACAGGCCACCATCTCAGATGGAGGAGTTAGACAGGAACTAGCGGGACAGATCAGGAGGACCTGCAGAAGGGTAGTGTGGTGGTTGTGGGGACTTCAACATGCAGAAGTGGACTGGAGCACCCCAGCAACCAGGAACAGAGGGAGCAGGTACTGCTGGATGCCTTCCAGGACAGCTTCCCTGCAAATGGTCAGTGAACCAACCAGGTTAGGGAATACCCTTGACCTTGTGCTGGCAAATGGGGACTTTGTGAGAGAACTTACAGTGGAGGAAACTGCTGTCAGGGAGTGACCACCACTCAGTATGGCTCACATTGGATATGGGCAAGGAAGGAGGGAATCTGGCACAAGAGTGCTGGACTTCAGGAGGGCTGACTTTGGGAGGATGGGGGAAGTGGTAAAGGCGTACCTGGCCAGAATTCAATCTAGTATGGATACTAACCAGAGATGGGAGCTCATAAAGTTGGGGATAGTGGAGGCAACCAAAACCTGCTGCAAAGCCCAGAGCAAGAAGGCTAGAGCTAAGAAACCGAGCTGGTTGAGCAAGGAGGTCATGGAAAGGTAAGGAAGAAAAGAGCTGCCTTTAGGAAATACAAGAAAACAGGGAGGGGGAGGACAGAGAGGAGTACTTGACAGAATCGAAGGAGGTGACAAGGGCAGTGAGGGGCAAAGCATCTACGGAACTCAGGCTGGCACAAGGCATTAAGAAGGGGGAGAAGGACTTCTTTAAGTACACTAGGGAGAAAAGGAGCTGTAAGGACCACATAGTAAGGGATTAGGAAGGAGGGGGTGGGTGGAAGCAGGGTATGATAAGGCAGAGCACTAAGTGAGTACTCTGCTCAGTGTTTACTAAAGAGAGAGAGGGGTGACACCCAAGATGGGTGAAATGGCAGACGCAGGGGAAGTGGTGACAGATGGGAAATCATGGAGGACAGAGTTCGAGAGGGTTTGAAGGCACTGAGGGTGGACCAGGCACCAGGCCCAGATGGCATCCACCCAGGGTACTGAAGGAGCTGGCAGAGGTCCTTGCAGGACCTTTGCAGACCTATTTAATGCCTCACTACATTCGGGTGTGTACCTCAGGACTGGAGGATGGCTCATGTGGTGCCCCTCCACAAGAGTGGCCCCAAGGATGAACCGGAAACTACAGACCAGTGAGCCTCACATCCATCGTGGGTAAGCTAATGGAGACTATCCTGAAGGAGAGGCTGGTGGCCCTCTTAGAGGCCAAAGGACTACAGGACAGCAGACAGCATGGCTTCATACGTGGCCCGATCCTGCCAAACCAACCTGGTCGGGTTCTATGACTGGGTAACTAGGCAACTGGACGGGGACATGCAGTGGATGTCCTGTATCTGGACTTCAGTAAGGCATTCCGACTCAGTGCCATGGAAGGCTGGGAAGGAAGTTAGTAGGCACAGGGGCAGGTGCAATGCTTGGTGAGATGGGTAGGAAACTGGCTGCAGGGAAGGCAACAGAGGGTGGTGGTGGGTGGGAGCTCTCACACCCAAGGGCAGTGACAGTGGTGTCCCACAGGGCTCGGTGTTGGGACCAGTGTTGTTTGGGATATTCATTGCAGACATATCATGGGACATCAAGAGCAAAGATCAGTCTGTTTGCTGATGATACCAAGGTTGGCGCTGTGGTGGATGACCTAGGGGGATGGCAGGGTTGCAGGATGATCTGGCAAAGCTTGAAACCTGGTCAGACACCTGGCAACTGGGCTTTAATGCCAAAAAGTGCAAGGTGATGCATTTTGGGATGAAGAACCCAAGGAGGACTTACCAGCTAGGGGGAGTGCAGCTAGCCCAGACAGAGGAGGAGAAGGATCTGGGTGTGCTCATCACAGGGTCAATGAACAACTCGGCACAGTGTGAGAAGGCAGCTGCAAAGAAGGCCAACAAAATGCTGGGTTGTATTACAGGGGTATATCCTCAAGGAGGAGGAGGTGATTCTGCCATATATGGGTCATTAGTTAGACCACACCTGGAGTACTGCGTGCAGTTCTGGCGTCCGTATCTGAAAAGGGACATTAAGTTACTGGAGGGAATTGCAGCGGGCGACAAAAGATGATCAAGGGTCTGGGGACTTATCATATGAGAGGAGGTTGAAGGAGTTGAACATGTACTCACTGGAGGAGAGGAGAGACAGGGGACATGATTGAAACCTTTAAATACATGAAAGGAATAAACAAGACAGGTACAGAGGGCTGTTCAAAGTAAGGGAGGGAGGCCACCAGGGGCCCATGATATGAGACTGGAGCGAGGAAGGTTCAGGAGGGAGATGAGGAGACACTTTTACAGAGAGGGTGGTAGCTGGGTGGAATCGTTACCTGCAGAAGTGGTATGCAGTAGAACAGTGGACTGCTTCAAACGAGGATGGGACAGGACAAGGGGAGGGTTAATGAAGGGGAAGGGTGGAAGGAGGGCAGCTGCAGAATAAGAGGTGCTAGCTGCACATTCGAGCAGACTTGATAGACCTCTAGGCCTTTATCTGCTGGCAAATTTAGGTATGTTACGTATGTTACGTACTTCTTAGGTGCTACGCTGAACAAGAGTCCGTCTTCACATGGGGCATTGATGAGGTGAATTTTAGATGAAGTATCTGTCGACCAGGCCCATAGGTTTCTTCTAGCTGAGGTTTAGTAAAACATTGTTTGAGTGGCACAATGGACAGTATCCTCCAAGGCATCCACTGACTGAGCAGAGGCCTGCAGGTGTAATTGTTGGACCAAATCTTTATTCTTAGAAGTCTCCACCAGCTTGAAAATCAACTTCATTGCCCAGGAGAGTGTCCTGGTGAAAAAAATTATCTGTTGTCACCTTCAAGGATGCTGTGAGGCCTGGAAGGCCTTTTCAAGGTTGATTCCACCTTGCAATCTTCTGTGTCCCTCAGGGTAGTCCCGTCGTTCACTGGAATTATGGTCTTCCTTACAGAGAAGAGATCATGGAGTGGATCTTAGGAAGATTAAGTCAGGTTTCAGATTGTTTACCAACTTCAACAGTTTGTTGGCTCTATGTGGACTGGGTACATTTTCTCTAGGCCCTGCAACTACTCCTTAAGTAGATCAATTGCCAGTGGAATAGGGAAAGATGAGGATGGCTTAGAACAGGGTTTTAACCTTTGTGTGAACAGACCCACAGTAAAAGTCAGTAATAGCAGGGGCCCCTACCTGTAATGGCAGACTGAGGGTGCGGGGAGGTGTGGAGGTAAAGTTTTACACAAATGCGGATGGTGGTATGGAGTTTGAGCACAGAACTGCTGGCCAGAGACCAGATTTGAATCGCATATTCACTGTGTGACCCTGAGGAAATGGAGGTGTGGAAGTGTTAACAGTGCAGAGCTATGAATTAAAAATACAGATCTGAATCCACGGAGACAATCCAAGATCCAGGGTACTAGCCTGGACAGCCCTGCAGGTCTGGAATATTCCCTTTGATAACTCGTGAAAGAAAGTCTGGAAATGTCCTTCTAAATGCCTTAAATACATTTTTATTACACCTTTATACCTGTAACTGAATGAAGGAGAGAAAGAAATGTGGTGAAAAATGCTCTGCACGAGCAGATATATATTAGGTACTACGAGTGGAACACGGCTCAAGTTAAAACAAATAGCTGATTTCAACTGGACTCCTCTTTACAACTGCTTGTCATTCAGTACCTATTTTATGCAAAGGAGCATGACCACAACTGGGGCTCCTATGGCAGAGCATTGAAACACTGTTCAAAACACCAAGATGGTATTAAACACCTTTTGTACAGTTACATATTTACTTTTCCTGCTCACTCCACAGACCCCCTTCACCTTGCTCAGGGACCACCAGGGGACCGTGGACCTCTGGGTGAAAATCCTTGCTCAGAAGGTCTGGATAATTTGAAGGTTGCTTTTCCTCTTTGGAAGTGGGACCAACGTGCATGTCCGATAAGACATTTTTAATGAAAAGTTAAGGTAATCCAAATCAAAGTACCTTTCAGACAGGGCTCATGAGAGTGTGGGGAGCCGGGGATAATTCCTGGGTCCAGCACCAAAGAAGGGCCCGGCCACCTGGCATGCTACTGTACACAGCTGCATAGGGGCTCCAGAGTCTGAACTTTTCCCGGCCTGAATTCCACCACAGGCCACTAATAAAGGTAGGGTAAAGGCAGACTGGATGTGGCCTAGTGGTCTTTATCTGCCATCAGTTGCTATTATTCTATGTTCAGACTCAACTCTACATACAAGGAATTGCTGTGGAGTTCTTCCTCCTCAACCACAGATGAAACTGAGTCTGACAATGAAGGAGATCTGGCATGCTGCTTCTTTCTTTGTGGTGACACAAGTGGTTAACTGCTTCATCCTTCTGTGTGGAGAACCAGCACTTTTCTTTTTCTTGCTGCAGCAATGTTCCAGATAGTTCTCCTGGTCCGAGGAGGAAAGCGAATTCTTTTCCATGACCTTTATTGAGGGCTTGGCTTTGCTGGGAGTCAGGGGCTGAAGATCGAAGCATGCCAAGCCCAACACAAAAGCTCTGTTTAGTTTTGTGAGTAAGTCTAGTGCCAGTTGAACTAGGAGCTACTCCTCCACCTCCTGTGAGCAAGAGGAAGTGGTAGGAACCTCCTCTGTGTGAGCAGCAACCACTGTAGCAGAGGCTTCATGTTTTAGATATAAATGACAACAGGGATGATTTGCATTTTGAGCATGTTTTTCCCATGGAGGATTTGTCTAAGGGCTTGCACTGACATATCCACAGACATTGTCAACCAATAAATCACGAGAGACAGTGCAACTGTGGATTGGGAGAACCAGGTCTCTGGTAGCACATGGCTCCCAACGAACCTCGTAGGGCAGAAAAGCAAAGAGGCTTTTTCAATGTGATAGAGCATTGCCGTGGCTCAGCTGAGAGGGTAGCATACTTTTGGCACAGGATAGCAGACTTTTAACACCACTGAGGGAGAGGGTTCAAATGGAGGAGTCAGGTGCTCCCAGATGAGAAAAGACAGCCCTGTGAGATGAACAGTCCGGAAGTATCCTTGATCCTACTGAACTGTCAACCAACCACCCTGTGCCAAACAGGGATGACAGCCCTGAGGAAACAAAGCAGTCCTGGAAGTATCCTTGATCTTATGGCACTGTAAACCAGCCACCCTGTGCCAAAGAGGGGTGTATGTTCTGGTTACAAACAGCTCCCAAAGGATAATTACCACTGGCTTGAGTTCCTGGCAGTGTGGGAGTAGAATTCAGTGAGAGCTGGCAGGCACACTGCTCCAAATGATGGCGGTGAGATTTTCCTGAGATCTGGTCTGCTGGGTCTGTGTAAAGGGCCCTGTGCTAGCCCCACATTTCACCCGCTGGCACCACCCTTCCTCTCTTAGCAGGCTTGATGCTGACCCACCCTGCCCCTCTCTCATCTCTCTCTCTCTCTCAATTCCTATCCTACACCTCCTCCCTTGGTAGCTCTGCCCACCAATTAGCCCTCTTACTTTACTCCATTTTGCCACCAGCTCCCTGTTGTTTGTTTGTCTGCAGTGGCCAGCCACCCCTGCTCTCCGACTGTTATGTAGCTCCCATTTCACCCACCTTTGTTTCACCTTCTACCACCCCCGACTCTGTACCAACATATCTGTACCAACATATCTAACACTGTTTTCTTTTTCTTCCCACAGCTGTGATCCCTTGGCTGGGTGCTGAGCCCTCCTCATACCCATGGTGCAGCTCCCTTGACTGGCCCTGCCCATCCCAGACCCTTCTCCAGCGGACCCAGTGAACTAGGTATGGCTACATAAAAGTGCAGTTTCAATTTTGGCACCCGCTCTGTTGATTTCTCCGGTTGGCTGCTCCTGGCTAGTGCACAGATGTAATTGGATCCTCACTGATTCCACTGCCACACACAAGCTCATGCTCATAGAACACAGTATCTATGGAGCTCTGCTGTCAAAATTTTTGCCCACCCACCTCAGCCTTAATTAAATGCACACCAGCCCTCCTCTTAACTCCTTCCAGACTCCTCTATTGGCTGCCTGCATGGGAAAACTGTGCCTTAAAGAAACAGGCAGCTAACTTCTGTCATCTGGCCCCTGATTCTTCAGGCACTAACTGCTCAAGAAAAGTGTCTTTTCCTCCCTGGCACCATTTAGCCGCTACGCCAGTGGTGATCACCCTTCAGAACCACTCTGAAAGTGTCTCACACTCACTGTATTCTGTTTCTACTATAACGTGGACCAGACTAAGGAGTAAGCCTTTCCACTGTGCCACCTCTCTAGCTGGTACACTGTCTCCTAGTGCACCAATAATGTCTCCACTTCCACCAGGACCTTACAGTGCCTCCTGGTATTCGCCTTGTCGCCACCTTTGTCCTTGTAAGGAGCCTCGTCAAATCTTCTCAGGCTACCCTTGATGGAAAGGTACTAAATGTGTATGGTACAGTGACCTCACCCTTCCTTGTCAAAACCTGCAATGCCCAGCAACTGCCCTCCAGGATCATTGGCCTGGCCTACATAACTAAAGATCCTCTATGGTACCTCCTCAAAGGCCTTGTAACCTGTTTTGGGAACATGAATAATAATAATAATTTTATTTATATGGTGTCTTTCCATTGTCAAGGTGCCTAACAAATAGAAGCAGCTCATAAATGTAACCCCAGGGGCGCACCCATGAGGGCTACTACCCCTGCCTGCCTCCACAGAGACTGGGTGAGGGGCCCAGTTCCGTTGGCGGGTGCCTCCACCCAGAGGGTCGGGGTTAATACTGTCGAGATTGCCTCGGTCACAGCCCTCTGGGTTACTGCAACCTCTTTTCCCCACTAGTGGCTCACACTGGGTACCAACAAGGCTTTTCACCAATACACTTACCCCCAGGTAGTATCTCTCAGCTCACTCCAGGGACCCCTGTAAATAAGATACAGTTATATCACATTCACTATACAGCGGTTCAACAGGATGCACAAACCAGCCAGGTGTAGTTGCAACACACAAATCTGATTTATTAAGGGGAGATAACAAGGATGGGGAAATCAGGCTAATTGGTTTATCACTATAATTAACTACCTAGAGCTCTGTGCACAGGCCTATCCCTACAAGTCACTGTCCTGGGTACCCAAGCCCTAATGGCTAGTCCAAACGTGGCAGCTGGTTGGGGCACTTAACAGATAGGCGCTGCAATCCTGAGCAAGTCAGCAGGAAAGAAAGTTCGATTAGGCAGTCAAAAGTACAGCAATACGATTGGAAAACCACTGTTTGCACACTTAACAGGAGCTACCCTGATTTAGTACTCACAACCTCCAGCCAATCCCAGTTCTTCCAACACTAGCAGGGCTGAGCCTGAACTTCACAAGTCTCTTTACACACTTATATGGTTATCTCAGTCCAGGCAGAATCCCTCACTGGCAGCAGGATTAACTTGAACTCACAAGTCTCTTTACATATTATATGGTTGTCTCAATCAAGACAGAATCCTCCCTAGCAGCAGGATTAACTTGAGCTCACAAGCCTCAGAGTATTTATATGGAAACAGCAACAGTCAAAAGTCCTTTAATTGCAGCAGGATTAACTTGAGCTACTCCACATTTATATAGTAAACAGCAATAGCAGAGGGGTTCCACACCAGGCAGCTGCTCCCAGGCTCTTCAGCTTTCACAGTCACTCCAGCTCTGCAATGGCAGCTTTTACTCCTCCCGCGGACCGAGCGCGATTCAGCAATTTTCTCCAGTCCTATCACAGGTCGAGCCTGGTGGGTAGCTGTACAGAGCACAGCCTCCTCTGACCACCCGCCGATGGATTTCAAGACAGACCTCAGAGGAAAACGCCAACTTAGGCCTTCTGCGCTTCCCACGCGAACACTCCCCAGCGCAGAAGCACACAGCTCACTCCTCACTAGCCACAATGATTATGAAGCTGGCAACACCCAGCACCTTCTTAGTTCAGACGCGACCCTGCCATTGGCTGGTTGAGCCTGCCAGTCACTTCTCCCAGCCTCAGTGGTGCAGAAAAGCGCCATAGCCCATAATACCTTTCTCAAACAAACAGCTCTTCCATTGGTCAGTCGACTCTGTAGGGTCCCAAGTACTGATTGGTCCAATTCTGCAGTTCGGTACCAAAATGGAGGAGGCAATCGAGACTCTCTATGCTGCAAAGCAGGTTAGAACAACTACATTATCATTATTTTTACAGCTTATTTCAAGCACCCATCTACATCCTTTATTAGGCTCCCTGCACTATTAGCGATGGCAGAATGGAGCGCTTACTTAGCAGCCCGGCGGGAGCGTCATAACAACACTCAAACCCTTCCCATTTTAATCCATTCCGACTGCAAAAGGCAGCCCTTAAAGGGCCAGTATACGGAGGCCTTAAACAGCACTCCACGGACCCTCCTTTTGGCTTTATGCCAATTACCAACCAGGCATAGGGCATATTAGAACCCCCATTTGCAAGGGGTTACAATAAAATCCAATAACAGAACAATACAACTTAAAGTCATTAGCCAATCAATAATAGACACTTCAATTATCTAAAAAGCTTTTGCCACAGAAAGGTTTTAAGCCCTTCTTAAATTCCTTCACAGTTGTACACTCCCATAACCAACAGGATAGAGAGTTCCAAAGGGTGGGGCTGCATGGGCAAAAGCTCTTGAACTGGATGACTTCAAATTCATCCTTGGAATCTCTAACAACCCTCGTCAGCCAAGCGGAGTGATCGACCAGGGCAGTAAGGAACTAGAAGCTCTTTCAGATAATCTGGGCCCTGTCCATGTAGGACTTTAAAAGTCAAGTAAACCGACTTTAAGGTGATCTGCCACCATACTGGCAGCCAATGCAGTTCATGCAGCACCGGAGTAATATGGCAGGATCGAGTAGAACCCGTCAAGCCAGGCTGCTTCATTCTGCACCAGCTGCAGACAATGGATTTCAACCCCAGAAAGTCCTAGATAAAGGGAGTTGCAGTAATCCAAGCGTGGTGACACAAAGGCATGGACCAAGGTGGAAGTCGTCAGGACGGAACCAGATTCCTAACCTGGTGATATTCCTAAGATGAAAAAGGAGGTTTTGACGACAGCCGACACCTGAGAATGTAGGGTCAGTCCATCATCAAAAACTAGCCCCAGGTTACACAATCTGCTCAGAGGTCGGGACAGAGACGCTGCCAAGAAAATTCCAGATGGCTCACCAACACCCAACCCCCATCTGACAACCTGGGTCCACAACCAGTACATCAGTCTTTTCTGAGTTCAACTTCAGCCAGCTAGAATCCATCCACTCCTGGATTTCTTTCAGACAGTTGTTAAAGACCGACAGTCAACTTCAAGACCAGCACCAGCACCCTGCTGGATTGGGTGCTCACCAACCGCTCGCACATCACTGATCTCACTGTTTTCCCTAACTCTTTGAGTGATCATTCCCTGTCAAATGCAACTCAATAACAATTACTGCAACTCCCCGCCAGAATAATAAAGAACTGATTGTCCTAAAGGCCACCTTCACATCTAAAATCAGACCTAAACATCAAAATTGGTCAGACCTGTATGACACCTAAGATGTGGATACGGCTATGGGCATCTTTATATCCAATTCAATGCTGTCTGCACAAACACGCACTCAGTTACAACAAGGAAAGGCAAAGGGCCTTCTAACCTCTGGATTACCCCAGAACTACTTGAACAATCTGCCACAAGAGATCATCTCTGGCAAAATCACGAGCTCAGGTACTGCATCAAACATTCAATGACATAAGAAGACACGCAATGCCTGTACAAAAGCAATCTGCCATGCAAAAAGCAAATATTACAAGGATGCCCTCACTAAATCAAGGAACAGCAGCAGCAAATTATTCTTGGCCAACCTCAGTGATATCACAGGAAAGACCTCAAAACTGCCCTTCTATGCTCACGGTTGATGGTACACCAACAGTGGACTCACAGCTTATTGCCAGCTCCCTGAACCATGCGCTCACTGACCTGAGTAGTGTGCTTCCAAGGGACTTTTCAATCCCCTAACCCAAGAGTCAATCAGTGGTCACCTGCACTACCACTGAACCAGCCGCTATTTCACTTCAAAGAAGTATCCGAAAGTGATGCTATGAAATATTTAGAAAAGGCACTTGGAAAATCAAGGCTCAGTGGAGACTCACTGAACCTTAAATTTCTTCGCCTGGCACTAGATGAACCCCTAGAACCACTAACCAGAATAATTAATCTTTCACTCTGTCTCCCACTCTCCAACATTGGAAATTCACGACAGTAACTCCTGTACTTAAAAGTGGGACTGTATCATACATTGCAACTACAGATCAATCTCTAAACTCCAGCCACTATCTAAGGCCCTAAAAGGACTGTAGCTGACCAGATGGCAGAATACTTTAACTAACACCAACTTTTATGTCCACAACAACATATATTTCAGGGCGGTCATAGTACCACTACAGCCTTACTTGAATTCACCGGATACATATATAATGCCTTAGACCAAGGCCACCTGGTAGGTGCAGCCATTATTGACCTATCAAAGGCATTTCATACGGTTCACCATGCGCCCACCTTAAACAGCTGTCTGGCATTTGTCTTGCTCCTGAAAATGTTAGCTGGTTCAATAGCTACTTGAGCCATCCCTCACAGCAAGTCAGGATTGGGGATGTCATCTCAGACAGCTCGGCCTGTCAGATCTGGTGTGCACAAGGGTCAATTCTTGGACACTTAAGTGTGTTCCTAAACAATCTCCTGCCACCTGTCACTGTCATATGCTCCTGTATGCCGACGATGCAGTCATTTTTACCAGCAACCTCAGTCCCTGAACTTCTTGAGGCAGATCTTCAAAGAGGTTTTGCATCTGCAGAAACATGGTTTAAAGAGCATAGGCTGATTATGAACTATAAAATAATAAGACCATGTTTTATGCCACAACACAAAATAAGCTCAAAACCACCCCTGGCTATAAGGAATGACAGTGGTTCCACACAAGAGCAAGTATCACACTTCAAATATCTTGTGGTGGCAACAGACTCATTGCTGTCCTTCTCTCAGCATATTGACATCAGCAATGGCTGTTAATACAAGAACTGGAATCCTCTATCTGTATAGGCACTGTCTAACCCACAAAGCACTAAATCTGGCAATCAGCAGCTCTATCATCTTCCTCATGGATTATGGACTGTCCATCTATGGATTGTCAACTGACACGCCCTTCAGAGCATTGCAGTTACCCTAAACAAAGCCTGCAGTCTACTCACAGGTGCACCAAGACTCACCCACACCTGTGAGTTTTATACCCACGCTGGCTGACTTCAACTGAATGACAGAATCCGTATCAAACCTGCCTAATAGCCAAAAAGTCACATTAAACCTGCTTCCAACTGGGGTTCAGAACCTTCTGTCCCTACCTCAGAGGACCAGACATAGCAGAAGCTCCTCTACTCAAGTTTCCCATGGCCCAGATGCTGCATTGCCATGGCTCAACGTCATTCTCACAGCGCAGCCCTCTCGAAAAATGCTCTGCCTCCAGACATCACTGGGGCACCAATGATAGGATCTTTTAAATACAGACTGCACAAACATCTCCTTGACTCGAGTAGTTGAAGTGTCCATGCTAAGCCCCTCGCACCACAGTACTCTACCTTTAGCACTGTATCCTCACTTCTTATTCCTTCTTAATGTGACTCCTTGAAGAGCACTGCTAATAAGTTGTCTTGTGCCTGTGGAGCAGGCTGAGGTTGCTTCCCATCTTCCAGTCTTCACTGAAGCTCCTGAAATCTCCCGGGTGGGGGAGGTCACCAGACTATGCAACAAGGCTATGTCTGGGAGGCCCCGGATGGAAGGTGACCAGCCTGAGTGCAGGGTGGAGCCGATCAAGGCAAGATCCCCCTACATCATCAGGTAAAGCACTGAAAATCTCTTCACAGGTGTCCAAAACTAAAACAACAAGCAAAGCTGAAAAAGATAATCTTTGACTTTGTCACCTAGTGACAGAGCTCTGCTGCAAACTGCCTGCTTACTTGAAGGCAAGTAGTAGACTGGGACAATCCAAGGCGGGAGGAGCTGATGTCCTGGATGCTGCAAGTTTAGTTTCCTACTTCTAGGGGCGCATGAAAGGATGATCCCAGTGGTTCTAGAGCCCTGTGACCAGCACAAACAGGGGAAAAGTTTTAAACACAGTTCAGCTTATGTTTCATATCATTTCTGTATTTTTATTCTCCTTTTACAGCTGGTGTAGCTATTCAAGAAGTAATGTGTTCTGGAGAAAAATGGAAAGGCATAAGTAGAAACAATGCTTATTGCTTACTGCTTCCAGCATCCACAGCGAACTGGATCATAGACTTTGACGGCAGACAAGGACCACTTAGCCCACCCAGTCTGCCCATTTCCTACCTATTGGATAAGCTGCAGATTCTACCCCCAACATAATTGCCTCCCAGATATCACCTGATAGTATGCATCAGATCACTGTGCTGCTCTTCCCTGATTTTTTCCATGCCTGCCATGGGGTGTATCAGCCATGAAGGGCTTTTAATTTACTTATTTTATTTTTTATTTAATGAGTTTTGATAACCAGGTAAGTCCACTGAGACAATTACAGTCCCTTTTTCAGAATTAAACTACGGAGTATACAGCCATAAGGTTGCAATACAAGTTAGATACGTAATTAAGCAATCACGGCATGACAAGGTGTGTGTTATCGTGTAATAACGTCACTCCTGGGGTGAGTTGAAGCACAAGGTGGAGGCTGAGTGCTTCCACCACTCAGAGTGGCGTTCTATATAGAGATAAAGATGGGTCTTGGTGTGTAACGAGAATTTACACACACCTGAGGGGTTTGATGTTACATAAACCCCGAGAGCGAAGCTTGAGGGGTTTATCATAGCACCAAACCCCGGCCGTAAAAATTCGCCACACCGAGACTATATTATTTTATATAATTGTTGGGCTTCACTTTTCGCCAGCAATTATATAAAAAAAATATAAAAGACTGCTCTGTCGGTGCAGCCAGATTACTTCAGCGAGGTCCGCTTTCAGTTTATTTTAATTTTGTTATGGGGTCCATCCAGTAGTCGAGTGGAACATCTGAAGTAGTTTAAACAATTTACTTACTGCCGGTGTCCATGGCAGTCTCTTTTCCCTATGGTGTGTTCGCGGTAGGGTTTTCGGCTTGTGGCGAGGTTCGAGTATGCACAGTCGCGGGGAAACCTGCACGTGTTTGCCATTATAAACGCCTTTATAATGGCAAATTATGCCACGTTTCCCAATGGGAAAAGGGAAGCCCACTAATTATTACACAATAACACACACCTTGGAGTGCCTTATTGCAATTATACAATGGCTCGGTGTCATACAAAATAAACAAAAATTAAAATGTTTTTAGTAGATGTTTTGTGTTTCTGAAGAGAAAAGCAATAAATCTAGGTCCAAAAGGTCCAATAAATCCATACAGTGATGTTATTGTATAATAATATTACTGTCAGGCACCCACTGACCAATCAGAATATAGGAAATTTCTTGCCATTGTATAATAGTGTATATACAACTGAGGTAACAATAATAGCAATGGGAGAAGAACATATACAGGTATCACAACAAGGCTGAAATATAATAAAATACTAGTATGATACAATATTTACAATCGATAATCTAAATACAATATATACACATTAGCAAAAATGGTAAGATGGCAGAGCCAAGTGACAGTAAAATACTGCAGAAGAAGAGTGGTATAAGAGAGAGGATGAAAGGGAGGGGAAAGTACAAGAAGGCAGTGACAGAGGATAAGGCAGGGGATGGAGAAGAGTCGGAAGAGGAAAAGAGTAGGCAAGCTGAAGAGCAACAGAGGAGCAGCAAAGGGAATTAACAGAAGCAGAAGCAGGTCACAGAGGCAGAGAGAGAGAGAGGTAAGTAGTTCTGCTTGGAATTGTGGAAGGGTAGAACAGGACAGGACAGAATGGGGCAGAGAGTTCCAGTCAGATACTGATGCAAAAAAGGACTTACGAGCAATTAGAAGACATAAATTAGGCTTAATGAGAAGGGGAGGAGAGGCCGATCTCAGGGCTCATGGAGAGTTGTCTAAAGCGGATTGCTTCTCTGAGGCACGGGGCAGGGTAAATTTACAGACAAGCTAATGCAAGAAGCTTAGGTGGAGAATCTTAGTTTAGACTCATAGAACAGCCAACCCAATGAGGAGAGTACATTGCAGTGATGGCGCAGGCAGGGACACCTAAGGCAAACCTTCCCCACTCTGTGGTATGCCTGAGAAAGGAGAGACAGGTTGGTAGCATTGGTAGAAAGCAATAGTGGAGCACCATAGGTAAGGAGGAAGAAGAGATGAGGAAGCTATCTTCATGCAAGAGGTAGAAGTAAGAAGGTCAGATCCAATAACGGAGAGCTATTTAACGACAGAGTTTTATTAGGATGGCAACATGGGCATTAAAGGAGAGAGACGATCAAGGATGATGCCCAGATACTTGAAGGTGCTGACAGATTCTAGAGTATTCCATTGAGGGAGATAAAACTAAGTGGGGGGCAGGGTGCAGGAAGCAGACTGTAGGTGGGAGAAGGGCATACTTTTTTTTTTTCGTGTTAAGGACTAGTTGCATATGTCTAAACCATTTTCAAGGTCAGAAAAGTCAGAAGCCAGGTCACTGTTTATCCTATCGATGTTAGAAGAGGAGCGTAGATACATTGCTTCATCGCACACAGGTGCATTGGAGGCCCCAAACACAGTTTTTAGACAAATCATTGTTTAATAGGGAGAACAAACAAAGGGCCCAAGATAGAGCCCTATGGTACCCTATGTGTTATGGGACAAAGGTCAGAAACTGAGCCAGCCCATTTCAATCTTTTGACTGGAGAGATAGCTTTGGACCTACTGGAGGGCACTGGTATCAAGGCCGAGGACCCAAAGCTGCTGAAGTAACAGATCGTGGGTTCACCAGGTCGAACACTTTTGTGAGGTCGACAAAAATGGCTCCAGTGGCAGAGCCTTGGTCCATGGCCTGGTAAATGTCTGATGTTACCTTTATTAATGCAGTGAGGGTGCTATAGTTCTTTCTGAACCCATGTTGAAAGGGAGAGAGCAGATTGTGGAGTTCAAGATAGTCTTGAGGTGGCTGTACACTATACGCCTCCTGAATCTTTCGGGCCAAGGGTATAGGATATAGGATAGAAATAGGCCTACAGTTTTCAGCAACAGTGTTGTTCTCCCCTCCAAGCACAGGAACAACTATGGCAACTTTCCATAAGTCAGGCACAGTGATGGTAGGAGCAGGAGGGAAGCAGAAGCATTGTGGAAAAGTGATGTATATTTTTAAGGTCTGTGAAAAGGCATTAAATCCAGCAGCAATGGATGAGAAATCAGTAAGGGAGCTGCCTGGGCCATAATGGAGTTCAGGAGTTCAGCAGCCCTCCCTTTGACCAGGCAGTTCACCTGCTTCCAGAACTCTTTGGGGTCGTGCAAGGTGTTCAGTTTGCAGCACTTTGAAATTATGATGTTTAGCTTTATGAGGGAGTTTTTATCTATTCCTAAATTGCTCATAGAACTGCCAATCAGAGGGCAGCCCACTTTGTTTTCCAATGTCTCCTGTGGTTGGTATGAGCCCTGAAGAGTTTGTGTTCTTACTAACAATGTTTGCTTGGGGGTGGGTGTGGTACCTCCCCATTCACAGCTTCTGCTGTAAGGATATGAAAACTTCCAAGCCACCGCCTTATAGTTATAAAACTCAACTCCCATGCACCATGTGATCTCTTTGCCAATTCCAGCTTCTTCCAACGAGGGAGAAGACTTCAGGCCATTAAAACCTTTATTTACCACCACCAGAAATTAGCAAAAGCAGCTCTTCCTGCTTCTGCTCAGCAGCATTCAATTATTATTCCTTCCCGCAGGTCTGGCAAAAAACAAAAACAATCAAAAAAAAGAAACAACTCCCCAACTTGCTCATCACCAAACCCTCCATGGCAGCCAATGAGGGCACTTCAATCTGCAGCAGTGAGATGGCAACCAGCACACTCCTCCTCTGACCATCCTGTCTGGCTGCCATCTGAGCGATGAATATATTATTAGCAATTATACAATGGCAAGAGAATGTCCTGGACTCTGATTGGTCAGTGTGTTGGGGAACAGTGATGTTATCTCAATATAACATCACTGTATGAAGTCCAGGCACACACATGACCACATGACAAACTCAGGAATCATGCTACCCTTCAACAAGTCACAACCACTCTAACCTGCCACTGTAAACTTCAGGCCCCCAAAACCATGTCACAACCCACTAAACAACAATTCCATTAATAAATGAAGGTGACCAAAATCCCAACAATAAAGAACATAAAATAAATTGCCATGCCCATTTTTTTTCTCCCAAGAAAATTATCACTGAACCGCACGACATCACGATCAGCTTCCAACCACCTTCACAGTTCCCGCCAGCACAAAAGAATGTCACCAGATTTGCTTACTTTTAAAATTTATTATAAGTGGCCCAGTCATTTCAATGTATTCAAACAGTACGTAGAAACCAGGAGAAAGTCGTAACTGTAAACGATTTTCTGTCCCTCTCGACATAGCAAGTACAAATAACAGCCATGCTATACAGTCACTGACCACAAACCCTCGGACTTCAGTCATACATCTCACCTTTTTCTATGGTCTGTAGAAAATGTTTCTAAAATACAAAGCTACAAACAGCCTGTTTCTCCAGCTGCAATACAGTTCCCAATTGTAGTTTCAACCACTCTGACTCCTGTACTCACTGTAAAAAATCCTGACAATTTCAGCTCTCACGCTGGTTGCATTACGTAAATGACTCAGTGCCACAGTAAAGAAATGGCCCCACTCTTTAAAAATAAACTGCAGGATAAAAGAAAAAACTCAAAACCAGGAAGAGAACAGCCGAGGTGGGGGCAAACACTGCACCTGAGGATTCACAACAGAGACATGCTATGCCCTCAGCACAACACATCATTCACACAGCACCACCACCTAGTGGCAAAGAGAAAAACTATAGACTTTTTTCTACATGTAAACATCCACACACAAAATCTATTAAAAATAAAAATATATATATATTTTTCCTTTTTCTATTTTATTTACAATCAAGCCATTGTACAATAGTAATAACGTACTCAGGGTGTGTGTGTTGTGTTGGGATAATGCCACTGGTGTTTGCTGTACTCAGCCTGTGGCCTTGTGCCCAACAACCCAAGGTGTGACATTATCCCAGCATGACACACACCCTGTTGTGCATTATTGCTTAATCATGCACGGATTCACTTAGATGGAAGTTAACTGAAGTAGTGAGAGGAGGGCCTGTGCCAGTCACCATCTCACTGCTGCAGAGTGAAGCACTTTTGTTGGGTACTATGGAGTAGGCTGGGCTGAGGAGTGGAAGATTGAATAGTGTCACTGAAGTTTTGCCAGACCTGTGGGGAGGAGGGGAACTGGGTGCTGGTGAGTTGGGGGTTGAGGGATAAAAGGGTTGGATTGGGTGCTGCTGAGTGGAATGGAGAAGGAGGGATTCCTGATAAATACTTGTTGGTGCTGTGAGAGTTATAACATGTTACAAGAGGGTAAACAAATGGTCCCAGTCCCCATGTGATCCCATAGCCCATCCCAGATCCTGCAATGAGGGAGAATACTGTTGGGCAACAGGACCCAGCCTTTATTTAAAAAAAATATCCCCAGCCCCCATGTGATCCTTGCCTGTCCTGGCTCCGCATGCAAGGGAAGAAGACAACCTGGACACTGGGCCCCTTTATATTTTAAAATCCACCAATCCACCTACCCCAGAGTGATCCCTCACCGGTTCCGACTCCTGCTGCTAAGGAATAAGACTGTTTGGATCAAGCCCTTTCTTAAAAAGAAATCCCCAAGCCACCGCATGATCTGCTCATCAGTCCTGAATCCTTCCAGCTAGGGAAAAGACAGTCAGATCACCAGGCCTTTTGTTTACCCCCAACTTCCCTCACCAGTCCTGGCTCCTAGTGACTAGGGAGAACAAATCAGGCCACTGGGCCTTTTGTTTACCCCTCCCATGTTCTCTCCTTGCTGGACTGGGCATTTGCCAATGAGGGAACAAACTGCTAAGCCACTGCACCCATTATTTGAAATCTCTCCCCGCCAGTCTCTGCTCCTGTCAGCAAGGAAAATACAGCTGTCATTCATGGATATAAAAGGGTCCCAAGAAGAAGGAGCCCTACCGTAGCACCAGCAACTGCTATGTATGGGGACACTTCAATCCGCCTACTACTCTGAAACTTATTTGCAATGGCACTATCCTTCTGGACAGACCATGACTTGGTAACCTCATCTTTATATTTTTAACCTTCTGTGTGGCTTGTGGAGAAATAAAAGAATTGTGCATTTACTGCGGGTTTATATGCATGTATTTGTACATAATGTAGCGCTGGGGGTGTGTGTGTGTGTGTAACTTCCAGGGGGCGCTATCCTAAAGGCTACTACCACTGACTGCTCAGTTAATAACAGGTTGAGGGGCCTGGATCCAATGGCGGTGTCTCCACCCAGAGGTCGGGGTTGGAACAGTCAAAGGTGACCTGGTCACAGCCCTCTGGGTCACTGCAACCCCTTTCTTCCCACTAGTGGCCCACACAAATCAATCACAGTATCCTTGCAATACCCCTCTACCCCAGAATTGGTTCAATCAGCTTGGCTCTGAGGACCCCTGTAAGTAAGATGCAGTTATACGATAACCACTGTACAGTAATTCAACATAGACACACAGGTTAAGCACAGTACCATGCAACAACAAATCTGGTTTATTAAGGGGAAATAACAAGAACGCTGAAAATCAGGTTGATTAGCTCTCCACTCTAAAACATATATTTATATCTAAGGCACTGTGCACAGGCCAAACCTATGTGTCACTGTCTCTGGGTACCCAGGCAAAAGAAGGATAGCCCTCGTTGCAGCTGGTTGGGGCCCTGACGCAGAAACAAGCATTTGATTCCTGAAGGATTAAGTAGAGCCAGCAAGCTCAGTTCGCATAAGCAGTAAAGCAGCCAGACAGATGTAGCCCTCACTATGTGCATCTGGCAGGGAGCTACCCTGCTTTAGTGCTCACAATTCCAACAGAAAGATTGCTCTCGCACCACTCACAAGACCAAGCCTGGGATTCAACACTTCTCCACATATTTATGTGAAGAGCAGAGGGTACTATACCAGGCAGCTGCTCCAAAACTCCCGATCGCTTTTGCTGAACAAACCGGTGAACTACGCAGCTTCACTTGTCCTGACAAACAGAGCATGATTCAGCAGATTCTCCAGTCCTCCACAGGGTGTGCCTGGTAGGTAGCTGTGTTCCACAACCTCCTCTACTTGCACTCCTCAGGGATCTTGTCCGCTCTTTTTCTCTCTCTTCTGGTGATGAAGTCACCCACCTTCTCAGCCTGACTCATGCGCTTCCTGATGCGAATACTTCACAGCGCAGGAGCCAAGGCTCCTTCCACCTTCACGATCACCAACGCACTCTGCCCCTGGGCAGTTTGGGCAGAGAATCCAGTTCGGTGCCACCCAATCCCACTGGTGGATGCAGCTGCCAGTTACTCACTACTGCCCTCATTGGTGCAAAAGGCCACAGTCTAGACTGTACCTCCCAGAATTACTAGCTGTATCCCCATTGGTCAGCCAGCTCCATTTAGAGTCCTGATTCTAGTTGGTCACTATTTGCTCAATTTTAGTTGCCACCCTGCTCCTATTGGACCCCTCAGACAGTCCTGGTCCAAAATGGAGGGGCACAGCACATAAAGTCCCAGCTGCAACAAAGCAAATTAAACAACTGCATTGTCACTATTACTCTAAATGATTTCAGGCCAATAGTTACATCTTTCGAGTGGGCTCCCTTGCCTTTCAGCAATGGCAAAGAGGGGCAATTATATTACAGCTCGAGCGGGACTCAAGCAGGGAAACACACAGTCCTCCTCATGAGCACCGACTATGTCTGCAAGCAGACAGCTCTTAAAGAGACAGTACCTGAGGCTCTATAAGCACTCATAGAGCCATTCAAACGGCTTAGGCGCCAAACACCAACCACCAGGGGGGAAACACTTAGGGCAGCACCTAGATGGCTTTTTAGGAACCCCCATTGGTACAGGGGTTACATGTATCGTGGGGATCAGTGTGCATGCAGTGGTGTTTCAGTCCATGCAATGTGGTTTGTGTGCATGCAGTGTGCGACAAGGTGACCCTGTCAGGGTAGGTACCTCCGTGAGAAAGACGAGAGCTATCCTTGCCTCCCTTTAAATGCCTTATGCCTATGGTATATAAAGAGCTCTAGTGCTTTAGAATAATAAGGTATAAACTTTAAGCAAGAAATTATCAAAGTGCCTGAGCAATATGTATCACAGTGCAGAAAGTGCCTTTCTAATTAAATCTGCAGAGAAGGAAATAGACGGTGCAGGAGTGACTTTGATATAACTGTTAAACCCATAAAAGTGGTTTTCAACCTGAGAGGAGCTAAACAAAAATAAAGCAAAGCTCCTTGCTCCAGCTCTCAGATGTGCAGTGCGCCAGTAAGAGTGAGTGGCTGGCAGACTGCAAGAATACAATTGAAGCTGCCCTACTCTTCATTAAAAATAATAAAGCTGCAAAAGAAATTTAAAGTAAAAATCCAGTAGGGTCTAAAGAAAAGCAAGAAGAAAGCTTTATTATATGTCTTAAATTAGGCAAATGTCCTGGCCGAGCGAGCACAGTACAGAACGAGCAACAGACTACATAACTTTCACTTTCTGCTGCCCGTGTTACCATTTGCGCCTGTGGTGTCTTTTGACCCTCCTGACCTCTTTAAGTGAAGATGTCTCGAGAGGGAGTAATAAGAGGAAGGAGCGGACACACTCCTTGTTATTTAAAAAAATTAGAGTGATGTTCATGGTGAGCTAACAACTGGCAAGGTGTCAGATGAGCTATTTCAGCTGCAGTTGAAGCGGGCAGCAATAGCTTTTACTTTCAGCCATCCTCACTTCTAAAAATAACATAGTTGGATAGTGCGTCTATGTTGGGGACAGTGGTATCCCTAAATGATAGTTGCTAGAACAGATTTAGGGTAAAACATAAGAGAGAGCACCAAAGCAAATTAAATTACAAAAGGGAGCAGGTAAGCTCCAGCATTCTCTCCTCTCTCTGCTCTGATGCACACAGCTATCTGAGCGGAGTGGCAGCTATGGGGTTTCTTGTACATTTCAGCCGACACTACAATGAAGATCCCACTGGGCTAGCTATAAACAGGACAGTCGCTCTGTCCAAAATGTATGCTAAAGTTCAATTAGGGCAGAAAACGCCATAGAAATGAAACTAAAGAGAAGACTTAGAAAAGGAAATGACAGAGCCAAAATGAAATGTTTCCCTGAAGGCTGACATTTGTAGCTATTGGAGGAAATGAAATGAGTACTGTTGTCCCAGTGCCCAAAAAAAACAAAAAGGCTTAAATAATAAATAAATGTTGTGACTTGGGCACAGTAGTGCTTGTAATTAATCCTGAATAAAAACTGAAAATACCTTTAGGAAGTCCCTCTGTATGTTGCATGGTGTTAGCTATACGCTGACAGCCCTCAGAATGCAGGTATATATGGCGCCCAAAGAGTGAGGTCACTGCAATAGGGCGGGCATAGCTCCATTTCTGCACATTAAGTATGCCAGAAGTATTTTAGGCCTTCAGACCAAGACAAGAATACTGTACAGTCTAAGATATGATGAATGGATATATACCTTTCCACTGTAAATGTCAATAGAGGGTGAAAAGGTAACAGGAGGTTTGATAGATGCATTATACAAAAGGGGACGGATCACCTGACAGTAATGTCACCCTGGGTGGATATAAAAGCCTACCACTAGGGTAAAGTTTTAGATAGGGTGGTCAGTGAAGAACTGACTGTGAGAGGAGCATGACCTCGTGAGAGAGTGCTCACACTGCCACTTTAAGAAGGCGGAGAAAAGCCTGGTGATCCTGATGTACCAGCAGTGATTCTGTTATTTTGTTGGGAAACTAACCTTGTTTATTTCTGTAAATATTTAATTTCTCATCTTTTATGAAAACAAATAAAATGATAAACATTTGGTTTTAAACATCTTGTATGCACCAAATTGTCTGCCTGGGTGGGTATGTGTATATATATGTGTGTGTGTGTGTGTGTATGTGTGTTTGGGGTGTATTAAGATCTGTATCAGTGTCTTGTGCATCTGTTGATGGGTGTATCAAAGACTACATTTGTGCATGCGTTATGGTCCATGTGTGCACATGTTGGGTTCTATGGGTAGCCTGTGAGGTGGGCACATGGGAAGGGTGCCATCCATAACGGCGACTCCTTCCTGGGTGAAAACCTTTATGGCAATGGGGAGGGTAGGGTAGGAATAAATACACGACAAAATGTCGCTATATGTACACTTGCATGGGGGGTGAGCACGACGAGCGTGGGCTGGGAGGGGCAGAGGGGTTACAGGGGTGGCACTGCAGTGGGTTGCCAAGTTCGTCATGGAATCAGGGTTTGGACTCTGGTTGGGTGGGTGAGGTACTGGGTTCGGTCTGGGCTCTAGAGCAATTTGTGCGCCAGCTCGAACCTTTATATTTTTCATGCTTTCACCCCCCAACATGCACCCCTGGAGCGGAGAATCCTAGTGAGGGGTTCGTGGGGGCTTCTCGCCCACATGAAGGGAAGGAGCACAGCCCTCACAGAAAACATTGAAATATTATGTCCCCGCGCCGTTGTCCCAGGCGCTAAGGGTGCTGTGGAATGCCAAAATGTGTTCGGCGATTTGATTTCAAGGATAATGGTGATCGCTTAGGTATTCGCCATTATCACATACAGTAGAACCAGTACTTTGTGTGTGTGTGTGTGTGTGTGTGTGTTCTGCCATCACTGGAATCTGTGTGCACCACACAGTAACTTTTTAAGAATTACACAGTGTTTTGAAGTTTACTAAATTTACAAGTACCTCTAAATGCAGGTAATGTCAGTCCTCACATTACATTGATTGTACTGCATCAACAGCCACTGTGGCTCTGATCAGAGCTGGTCTTTTAACTATACACATAAAACAGGATCCCTGTCATCATGCCCCTCCCACCTGCTTGTCTTCACCTGACATCACAATCCTGTGCTTGTGACATCGATGCATTAGTTGCTGTGGAAATCTGTACGCTGTCACAAGCAAAGGATTATGCTGCCAGCTGTAGAGAAGCAAACAGACTGGATGAAGTTTAAGGAATGAAATCCACAGTCGGGTGTGAGAAAATATTGTTATAACAGAACAACTTGGGTGGGTTGTGAGCCTCATGCCTTCAACCACCCAGGAAAAGAAGTTATTACAACACTAACACACACCCAGAGTGGATTATTATGCTCTAACATTTGGAGAATGATCAAAAGTGTTATGCTGTAATCCAGTGGTCATGCTAACAATGTGTTTGGCTACTACGGCAAAGGGGATTTGTGTAGAAGGAGTAAGTGAACAAGTTGAAATGTGTCTAAAAATAATTTGCAGGACTTCCAGGGTATGCGATGATGGTAGGAGTTATTCAATTGTTGAACAGAAATTGGTCATCAGCAAAACTCCATGTTGGCATCAGCAGAACTCTGCATAACATTCAACTTTGATTGAATTTCAAGCCTGTCTATTTATTATTACTAAGGACATCTACAGGCAAACAGTAGCTTCAATTTACTGCTCACCTAAAACTGTCATTTATTTTGGAGCTGAAGTCATAATATACTGCTGTTGATGACATCACAATAATTTCACAGAAACAGACTGAGATCGTAAGCAGAGGATCATGACTTCAGTTCCAGAATAAACATTAGAGGCAGATGAACTGAAAGCCACAAAGCTTCTAATCCCAGGTAAAACCATTAACAATTAATAATGGAATCAACTCATATTCATTTTCTTGTAAGGTTGTGTTATTCAAGCTCTGCAGCATGGTTCATTTACATGTTTTTGTTTTAAACTTTCTTTTATTAGAGCCTCAACAAATGCTCAAAATGCACAGGCAGTTACATCAGAGATGAAACAGTAATGCAAAATATCATTTCATATGCAAATGTTTTACTCTTTATATGAAAAATGACTTACAGCATAAAACATCAAGCAGTCTTTAAAAAATCAAGTAAGAAATGCCTTGCCTGAGCATCAAGTCTACTAAAATGACAACATAAAATACTGATAGTTATAAACGAGCATCCTGGCGATAGATTGTAGAGGGTCTGCTGGGCTCTGAACACTGAGTGAGCTGGGCTCTCCATCCACGTATGAAGTGGCAGAAAGAAAAATAAAACGTTGTGCATAGTGCTGACATGACAGTCCATCTGGCCACTGGATACCAGCAATAGTAATGCTCCATATTTATCAATATGCATATCTAATGGCCTATATATCTCCAAAGGCTATCTAGGAATCTAATTAAACTACCTGCAGTGGTGTCATTTCAGCAGAATCATAGGGGTTGTAAAGCTCCTCTACTCACCACATTTCATATGGACAAATGCTAGAGAATCCTTGTGTTAAGGGTTTCTAAGGGCTGCAGTGGGCATCAAAGGGTGCAAAGAAATCATCTGGATCTCAACCACAGCCCTGGCTACCCCTAAATGATACCCTGGCTAACTGATCCAAACTAAAATTCCTTCAGTGCATTCCAGGAAGGTCATAAACGGAAACCATAACCCATGTAATGTTCTGTTTGCAAGTGCAGCCATGTAGTAATCAATTCCATACATTCTTACTTTTCTGATGGTTGTAGTCATGGGTGAAGACCTCTGGTAAAGTTTGACCATAAGCACTCACAGATTTCTGGTAAATGCTTTCATAGCCACGCAGTGAGCACAAACCTCTGGTAAATGTTAACAATAGTCACTCACTGCACACAAACATCTGGAATTGTTCACCATAGCCATTCACTGAACACTGACCTGTGGTACTCTCAGACAAATTTGCCAGCAAAACTGGGGCAAAATCAGAAACTATACACTTCATGAAGCTTCACAAGTTCCCAGCCTTTGAAACAACTTGCTGGCAAATTTCATTTTATAAAAATCTGTTAAAATACCACCCCACCCTCTGTGCTATATACACCCACTCCTTCCAACCAGGCATGAATGTTTATAAGTACACCCCCTACTAGTCTCCTCACTAGCACTCCCAACACACACACACCTGGCAAAGATCTTTCATCAATTAGAGGCCAGAAATTTCCTTCCACCTGCCAGCAGCAAAATCCTTGCCCCATTTCCCACTAAGTTCCATAAAACAATGAATTAAGCCCTCATCCTTTACCACATTTGGGTGAATAACCCCCAGCCCCCAAACTTTAGGAGCAATGGTGGATAAAGAATGGCTATACCTGTAAAAGAAAGCTATCCCTCTAATGGAGTGAGTGTCCTCACTCTTTAGTATTTGCGAACAGAATGAATGGTGTGTGACATACAGTATATCCTAGTAGTAACAAGCCAATAAGCTATATCTACAAGGACATACAGTATGTCACTCACAAAACACAGACTTCTGGTAACTGTTAATCATAGCAATTCATTGAACACAGTCTTCCAGTAACTGTTCACTGTAACCACTTACTGTACACAGAGTTCTGGTAACTGTTCACTGTAGCCACTTACTAAACACATACTATCTGGTAACTGTTCACCATAGCCACTTGCTGAACACAGCCTGTCTGGTAGCTGTTTACCAAAGCCACTTACTGAACACAGCCTGTCTGGTAACTGTTCACCATGGCCACTTACTGATCACAGACAGTCTGGTAACTGTTTACCATAGCCACTTACTATCACAGACTACTGGAAACTGTTTACAGTGGCCCCTTACTGAACACAGATTTCTGATAACTGTTCACTGTAGCCCATTACTTAACACAAATTTCTAGTAACTTCACTATAGCCACCTACTGAACATAGACATTTGTTAACTCTTCATTGTAGCCACTTACTGAACACACACTTCAGGTAACTGTTCACTGTAGCCACTTTCTGAACACACACTTCAGGTAACTGTTCACTGTAGCCACTTTCTGAACACACACTTCAGGTAACTGTTCACTGTAGCCACTTTCTGAACACACACTTCAGGTAACTGTTCACTGTAGCCACTTTCTGAACACACACTTCAGGTAACTGTTCACTGTAGCCACTTACTGAACACACACTTCAGGTAACTGTTCACTGTAGCCACTTACTGAACACACACTTCAGGTAACTGTTCACTGTAGCCACTTACTGAACACACACTTCAGGTAACTGTTCACTGTAGCCACTTACTGAACACACACTTCAGGTAACTGTTCACTGTAGCCACTTACTGAACACAGACTTCTAATAACTGTTCACTGTAGCCACTTACTGAACATAGACTTTGGTAGCTGTTCACTGAAGTCACTTACTGAACTCAGACTTCTGGTAACTGTTCACTAAATACAAGCATTTGTTAATGTCAGATGTTCTTTTGCCTGTATTTACTGAGGAGATGTTTGCTACTGGTAGTGCAGAGGGATAATTAATTCAAGTTTGTTCTCTAGCACTCTCTTCTCAACCCCTTCAGACCGCCTGTAGGAGAGAGAGAACGAGGGATAGTGTGTATGTTAGTGCTGTGCGCCAGTTAAAGCACCACTTGGAGCAACTGTAGCTGTGTCCTGTCTGTGGGAGGTTTAGAAATCGTCCACAGGAGGCTGCCATGCATCGAATCACCGTTCACTAGTCACCGCAACAAGTGCACTCAGATAAAACTAAAAGGAGCTCTAGTTTTAAGGGCACCACGAGGGCAGAAGGCAACTTCATGCATCTCTACACAAGCTGGTGAGCAATTGACAGGGAGAGGGCAAACAATATTTTATAAATTAGACACACTGAGGTGGCAAGGATGCAGTTAGACTCAGAAAGAAAGACGTTTACTGATGAGGCTTGATATAGTAATGACGTGTTAAGCTTGGTAGAGATCAGTAGGTCTGAGATGAAATGAGTTATATGTTGTTAGTCTAGTGGCTGCTCATAGAAAAATGGGACAGGATTTTGGGAGCCAGCAACTCTGACAATAAACTAAGATTTGCTGTATCCCTTCCCCTGCATTTGTCCAGTCCAGTTTGATTCCACCTGTTCATTATCCCGCTTGATCATTGTTTTAGGGTTAAGGGCGAGTGATGAGAAGTGCTGCTGCTGGCTCAGAATCGTTAAACTTCCAGTGTGTAATATCAATGTAGAAAGGCAAATTGAGGGGTCTACATAGAAACAAGATTATACCAGGTTTGCTTGGGTGACTCCTCTCAGCTGGTTGCTAGGCAGCATCATGTAAGTGAAATGAGCCAGCCACTGTCTGATAGGAGTGACTGACTCTTTTCAAGAATGTACAGTTTCTGCCTATCAAGTAGTGAATAGTGTCATGGCCAGAGTGCCTGGTCATTGGTCTGCATTGTTGAGCCCCTTGCAGCTTCAGCCATCCATGCAACAAAACATTTCTTAGCAAACACAAGCAAGTGTAAAATTGTTAGGACACTTGAAGGACCAAGAAAACAACTTAAATGCACTCAATAATTACTTGAAGCATTTTTTTAATACCGAAGATGCCACCTGTCTGCCCTGGCACTTCAACCACCCTAGTCTTCATCAGTGGATGTCAGTCACCACAAACCACAGAGCTTAAATACTTTCAAACTAAGGAAACAAAACACTATTGGGAGACACAAATGTGAATAGAGGAAAGGTAGGACTTTGTACAGTACTAGGGATTTCTGAGAGTTTACAAAGGAAATCCATTTACATAATCCCTACATACTATTTACTTTTATTTTGTATTTAAAGGTTGCAAAACAAAGAACAGATTCCATGAGAAGCAAGTCTCGTTTAAAGAACAACCAGGTTGTAATTAAGACAGATTATAACTAAAATAAGTATAATGCAACTAAACAGACACAAATCAATTAATAAATTTAAAACAGATTGTTCCTAAGAGAGCAATTTCTAAGACATGTTTAAAAAGGCCAAGGAAAGGCAAATTTCTGAGCTTGGGGTTGTTCCAAGAAAAGGATCTCCGTCCAAAATCATGCACTTAGGACAGAAACCCAGGGCTGAGTACAAATGGTAGTATTTACCACCACCAAACAGGAAAGGGACCTGGGAGTAATCATATCTGATGACCTAAAGGTGGCCAGACAGTGTGACAAGGCAGCAGCTAGTGGGATGCTGGGGTGCATAGGGAGGGTATCACCAGCACAAAGAAAGAGTTGTTGTTACCGCTGAATAGATCACTGGTGAGACCTCATCTGGAGTATTGCATCCAGTTCTGGAAACCACATCTCCAGAAGGACATAGACAGGGTAGAGGAGGCAGAGGAGGGCAATCAAAATGGTGCAGGGTCTGCATCACAAGCCCTATGAGGACAGACTGAAGGACCTCAATATGTACACCCTGGAGGAAGGGAGGAGAGGGATATGATAGAAACATTCAAATACCTCATGGTATAAATAAACTTAAGAGGGAAGCATTTTTAGGAAAAATATGCTCAAGAACAAGGGGACATGCTATGAAGCTGGAGGGGGAAAACTCATGGAAGATGTGAGGAAGTTCTTCTTCACAGAAAGAGTGGTGGATGCCTGGAACAGCCTCCCAGCAGAAGTGGTGGGGACAAAAATGGTAACACACTTTATGAATGCATGGATAGGCATAAGGAACCTTAGAGGTAGGGAACGGGTAGGGAGAAGGTCAGAGATCAAGAAGGGTCTATGCGGTGTTATAGTAGGTAGGAAACTGGGCAGACTGGGTGGGCTAAGCGATCCTTAGCTGCCATCAATATCTATGTTTCTATGTTTCTCCATATGAAAGTTAACATTCCTTACCATAATGCATGTGAAATTTGTTTAGTGAAAAAGCCATGCTGTGCACATCTCTGAAACTGTATTTGTAAACAGGAATACCTAATCTTTCTGATAAATAAGTAGGGGTCTCATTATTAGCCAATTTATAAAGGAGGGCTAACCAGTGAAGATTAAGCCTGGAAGAGGGGATAATAACCAATTCAACTGATGCAATAAAGAGCAATGGTTTCCTCCCACCTTGCTAAAATAACATGAAGTAACCAAAATTATAAAATAGGTTCCAAAATCATCAAAACAGGTCACCTGACCATGGATTAATTGTCAAGAAACCCACAGTTCGGCTTGTCGGACTACAAAATCCTGATTGTCAGCAATGTGAAGTGACCTAGTCAGATCACTCTAGCAGAGACATGTGAAAAACTACAACTATATAGCATCCTAATTAGAACAAATCCATCTAGTGGAGAACTACAACTATGGCATCCTCAGTAGGACAAATCCATCAAGCGCGGAACTATTTTATTACAAATGCATGTTGACAGGTTTTTAAGTATATATTTAGGTAAACCTCTAAAATAAAGTTGCCCATTTTATAAACAAAGTAACCCCACCCAGGGCATGGGTTTAATGAGTAGCCCTGCTGGATTATGAAATTTGATTGACAGCAATGTAAAGTAACCTACTCAAATCACTCCACCACAGAGACATGTTAATAAAGATGTGATGAATTTCACCCACATAGTGCAGAATTTTGTCCTCGAATGGTGGAATTACCCTCAAACAGTGGAATTCCACCTGCAAATGGTGGACTTTCACCCTTGAATGGCAGAATTTTGTCCTCGAACAGCAGAATTTCACCACATCTCTAAGGGCATCCCCATTAGGACTAATCCACCTAGTGGAGAACTACAACTACAATATCCTCAGTAGGAAAAATCCATGAGGTGGAAGAATTATTTTATTACAAATGCATGTTGACAGTGATTTCTTTTAATATTTATTTAGGTAAACATCTACAATGAAATTGCACATTTTATAAGTGGACTAACCCACTCCAGGGCATACTGAGCATTAGTCCACACCTGGGTGGCTGAAGTCACTTGGCCTGCGGCCTTGTGCCTCAAAACCCCCAGGTATGGATTATTAATGCTCAGTAAACTCATGTCCTTTCATGGAATAATCCATTCATAAACAATTTTTAGTGGAAGATGTGAGTCAAGAGCATGATGGTAGACAGTATCGCTATAATCAAGGATGGGTAAAATTGCTTGCCCAATAATGTGTTTACCATCTAGGATTAACAAACAGTGTCTGGCTCCTTCTAAGCATCCACAGGATTGGTGAACTTTTAAAACAGTTTTAAGCAAGGCATTATCATGTATAGAAATCAAATCTCCAGTTGCATATGGTTGGATCAAGATCCAGCGATTATACGGATCCAACACAGCATGACCATGCACTAGCGCATGTGTACACACTTGGTATCCTTAATGACTGGCTTCCAGAAGAGGGAGGCACCAAAAAGAGAAAAATGGTCCCACTGTCTGTAGATGATGGACCCATCCAGGCTGCATGCCTCTACCTGCCTGCCACCTGACACAAGATTTGTTGGGGGTGTATATCAATTCTAGCACTCGACTCTACCTGGGGCCTATCCAAAGCACCATACAGGAGGCCGGTAAGGAGTGGAGACCCGTGGAGGCCCAAGGTGTGCTAAGGGCTCCAGAGGGAGTCAGGCATGGACTATGAAGGAATGTGAAAACAAAAAAAATAAATAACATAAAAATTTGCATAATGTAAACCTAAATTTGTGGGCATGACCCCAGGACCCTCTCACACAGGCATCATGTCTGAATATGGCTATCCTGGTGTGTGAATTCTAAATAACTAATTATTAAGAAGATACCATCTGCAGTGCTGGAAATGGACAGTTTAGTGGGAAACCAATCACCTTTATATAGGACTGAACATACCTGGCAGGGGTCTTGGGACACATTTCTCATTATATGCTGAATTATGACACATTAATTGTTACATTTTATGTTTTGAGCAGATAGGTGTTACAGTCCTTTTCCATTTTAGTCCTGGAATTGAGTCAGGCTCTTAATGTTTCTCCTGGAACTCTGAGTTCCCTTTGGTCCCCAGTCCGCCTCCGCTTTCACCACTGGTCATCTGGCCAGACCCTATGATTCACAACACTGGCCAACATTTAGATTTCAGGACTAAATGCAGTTTCCAAGCCCAACAGCAAGTTCAACTTTTATTGTATTTTGATCCGCAAATATCAAACATGTGGATGATGACAGAACTGATACAGATGGGATGGCTCAGAATACTCAGATTTATTTATAGCAGGTACTAGAGGACATCACTTTCAATTGTTGTAACCTATGTGGCATATAACATTTACGAATAAAGAAGGACAGGATGTGCATTATTTGAAATAAGGCATAGAAGGCAGTGCTTTGTGCTGGGGTAATGACACGACTTGGGTGGGTTGAAGCATAAGGCCAAAGGCTGAGTGATTCCAATACAAAGAAGTGCAATTATCCCAGCACAAAGCACACCCTAGAGTGCCTTATTGTGATTATGAAATGGGATTAGGATTAGTAAACAGTTTTTTAAACATTTTAATTTAAATAAGGAAAGACAAAAAGGAGAAAAGAAAAAGTAGTCCTATTGAGCTGTTGTAATTTTGCTGTTTGTCAAGCAGATGGCAGGTGTTACTTTTATTTTTGTGCTTGCTTGCACATTTGCTGCAAGAAACACCTTTGGGACAGTACTGCATTTCAGAGGTGTGTCAGGGATGATTCCAATGCAGAGCACTGCACAGTGGGCTTGACCCTGACACACCAATGAACTAGTGTGACAGCCGTTGGATTTCTACAGTGGGAGTGGTTTTCACTTGAGAGAATGAACCGCACCAATGAGAGTGCGCATCATTCCTCTCATTTGCATAAGCAACACCCCCAAGAAAAAAACAAAATGACTGCCACCTCAAGGAAAGCACCAGCCGCCATACCTCTCAATCGCTCTGCATTTTCCATGAGTTCCTGAATGTTTGCAGTCCCAGTCAGCCTGTTCCACTGCCCCGCATTCCACATTCGATTTCCACACTGTGGCTGCCGAACACTGAAAACATGCACTGTCCTTTATTCCCCAACACTTCCTGGTTTCCAGTACTTGATGACGCTCGTCCGACGCGCCTAGATGGCCTTAGTTCTCACTCTGCTGTCCTCCCACTGGTGAGAGGCTCCCCACCCTATGGATCTCCATTAACCTAGTGACAAAGTGAAGGCTGCACTGTTTGTCCTAAGCTGCCTGGTATATTTACCACATTGCTGCAGGCCTGCAACTGTGCCAAAGTTTCTGTGGCAATGCCATCAATCGAGAGAGAGACAGCAGCTGGTCACTGTGTATATCTCTGTCTCTCTCATGTGTGGAATACTGCACCATGGTGAAAACTGAATGCATCGGTGAGAGGGAGAGTGACAGGAAGAGGCAGCAGTGGCGTAATCCATGCATATACTTGTATGTTACTGCATACAGTTAAAATGTCCTCTTTTTTGGACTCACTGCTACAGCACTGGTCCTGAACCCCAGTCCTTCGGTGATAGGCAGGGAGGAGTAGGACCCAGACACAGACTCAGGAGGCAGCAGTAGCAGTTATGGCATCCAGTGGTATGACTGGACAGTTTCTCCACGTTTTCTTGCTTCACCAACCACTTGCTGCAAGTTTCGCTGCTCACACTCAAGGGACATTGTCAGTAGCCAGTCTGAATGAGTCACTCAGGTGAGGTGTGAGAGCCAGGATGGAAAAGCTTAACTGCTGCCTAAGGCTCCCCCACCCCAGCCACAGTTTTGTGCTGCCAGAGACTCTCAAAGTTGGGACCAAGATTAAATCGTGCGCAGTCGGCAGCCCACTTCTGCTTGCCACTCTGTGGCCTCTTCATTGATTTGATTAGTGAACCCTTCCCTGACTCTGACTCATCTGTTGCAGCCACCACCTTCCCCGGTTTGCACTACCCACACATACAGTCTGCTCCAGCCTCTGAGTCCTGCCCACAGGCCACCCACCCAGGCTGCGGCCCTTCCTTCTTGATGGCCACAGAGAATGAGAAGCAAGGAAGAGCTACAGTCAGAGCCACAGACATGGAGTGATGGTGCCAGTGGAATGGAGTCTTCGGTGATGTCACTGGTGTGGAACATGATCCGTCAGGTCACTGCAGTCGCATGGGTACTAGAACAGCTGAGCAAGTTGAAGTAGTGGTCCGGGGGTGGGGTCTGACACAGGAGAAATTGGTATTATTTTTTTATATTTATCAACAATACACTGCTGTGGCTATTTTGTCATAAAACTTGGTCACCTTTGATAAGGAATTGAAAGCAGTTCTTTGCATACTTGCAGTATGTATAACCTACTGGGGTTGATTCTAGACACTGACTTGTAGCACTTTACAGTGAGATTGTTTTACCACAGCTCTTGGTTGCATGAGATGGTTGTATTTTTAATGTGGGGAGGGTGAGAGGGCTGTGCACCCCAACAGTAATGTGACTTGGAGCAAGTGGGGTAGAATAAGTGTCTGGGGAGAAAACTGTCAGCACCAACTTGAATCTCATCTACCATTTTTCTCTGAGTCAATGTCTGTAGTAACGCCAACCAATTGACTCCATTTTGGTGTAATTGCTTCTAAAGTTTATGAAAAAGAACTGTATGAAAGGAAAGTATCCTGGAATTCAAGTGTGATGCTATCTGGGGCTGTGTACTGTGGAGGTAGGGCACTCCCTGGTCCCTGCCTATGCATTCACGTACCCTCTACTAGCCAGTCACATAGTGTCATTGGCATCAGATGTGAAAATAGTCACTCACTCATTCTTCCAGATGGAGGAGGCGTGCCACTGTAGTGACCTAAAGAAAGGGTGGGGGCAGGGGGAACCCACGAGGAACAAGCAAGTAAGAAAGAAAATGAAAAAGAAGTTGACTCCTTGAAGAAAATGTGCATTTTATGTTCATGCCCATCTCCATGCAGCAGGTTATAGGGTTTGTATTTAGGATATTATATGGAATTCTGTAGTGAAGAATGAACATATTCTTCAGCTCTGGGACACCGAGCAACGGGGGAATACCCTGCCACACTGGCATCTTAGGATCACACTCTGAGCCTGGCACATTGGGAACTGAAGCCAGCAGGCAGGAGGAAAGCATCCATGCAGGTACTCTCTTCCAGGGTGTGGGTGACACAAAGTGCATTGCCAGTGCAGCCAGCAAGTACTAGTGCTCCTCATTGGTGCAAGGCCAGTCCAGGGAGCCCACAGAACATAGAAGAACCAGCGGAGATGACCCAGCAGGGTCAGTCAAGGTAGGTCTCCTCTTCATACTGTCTGTAGCAGCCAAGCCAGCCACCACCCTACCCAGCCTCTCCAATCTCGGCTCTCTGCAAGTGATCAAGTTATTCCTGACACACACACATACACACACACACACACACACAATCACAGCTCCTTTCTCCGAGGCGGGTGGAAGCAGTATCTGCTGGCACCGAACTGTCATGGGAAAGTTCAACATTGAAAGGTTTGGCATTGTAAAGTAAGTCAAAATAGGTGGAGGAGCCGAAATCTCCTGCACCTATTCTGACTTACTTTACACGCCTATGCTACATTCAAATGTTGTCCATGGCGATTCAGTGCTATGCCAGCAGATACTAACATACTGTCCAGTAACCTCAAAATAATTAACGATAATTAATGACCTTTTGATCAGGGTAGAATGATTAAGAAGACAGAGAAGAGATAATACAAGAGGCTGCAAGACCATGTAGAAACAGTAATGGTGGTTGTTTAGTAAAAATACTGTAACCCTTATCTTATACCCTGTTAGAGCCGAAGGAAATTCAGTAAAGTCAGTCAAAGCTAAGGGTAGGATGCAGAAATCTATAAAAGACATATGAATAAAATACAAGCTAAATTGTGTTCAAATATTGAGTTTTTCAATATCTTGCCAAAGCGTCAGCTGCTCTTTAAATGGCCTTCATTATTAAGTTACTAAGCACTCATTATTCACTACGGTCATGTTAATAAACCATCAGGATTGATTGGACAGAGCAAGCAGGACCCCCTTCCACCAACCCAAAAATTAGATATATGGGCTGGTTTTGATGGTGATGGTGTGATTTGCTACATAATGTCATTGGATTACTTTACAGACAAGGGTGCCCACCCTTCTCCTTCCTATACTGTGCTTTGTTTTCTCTTCCATTTCCTACCTCCTTCATCTCTGTCCCTCTGGCCTCCACCGTTGGTCCCATTTGTATTTCTTTTGCCCTTCCTTTGTTTTGGTTCTGCCACCTCCTCACCCCATCAGCATCCCAGGGTGTGGCGTAATTTTACCGGCTGGCCTCCCCTTGGCCTCCTGTGTGGCTATGGCTCTTTTCCTTAGTCCCCCACCCCTTCTGTTACAGGCCATCAGAGCTTGCTACCCACCACGGTGCAGCTCTTTATGTTATCCCTCCCTTTCTGGCTATTTCAATATGCCGTACAGCTTTCATTTATGCACGCATTGCTGTCTCCTCTCTCTCTCTCTCTTTTCAACTCCTCCACCCCTCTGCACTCCTCCTCAGCCCCTGCCTCCTTACACAGTGCTTGGGGCTCTCCCTGTGACACTGGAGCACCTTTATTTTACGGCAGCATCTTGCTGCTCTCAGCCCCTGGCTGCCCTTCTTAAGCCTTGTAGGGCATAATTTAAACAAAACAAATTGCCACCAGAGTGGTAATCAGAAAGGAGGCAAGAGGCACTTTCTAACACGTCTCCTCCACCGGCTTCATTTGTGCCCCATCAGCCACCTCATAAGCCCTGTAGGGCATAAATTAATTAAAAATAAACTGCTGCCAGGCGGTGATCAGAAAGGAGAGGTGCTTTCTAACAAGCCTCCTCCACCTTCGATGGCTTCATTTGTGCCCGTCTGCCTCTCGTAAGCCCCATAAGGCATAAATAAATTTAAAAAAAAAACTGCTGCCGAAGCAGTGATCAGAAGGTGGGGAGGAAGTGCTTTCATTACATCCACTCCGCCTTCTGCTGGCTCACACCTTTCTCTGTCCCCCACCCATGTGGAGTAGGCTGCAGCCCAGCTCTATACAGGCTGGGAGTTCTACAGCACCAGCAAGCACTCTCGCTATAAGCGGGGTCACGCTATCGGCAGGCTGCCCAGCAGTCCAACTTGCTCCTCTGCTGCCACTATAAATAAACCCCCATCACTTCCCATAGCATAAACTGGGCTCAGGAAGCCCCTCTTAGGCCCAGGAAGAGTTTAAAATGTATTTTAACATAAATGCTGGCCTCAGAACATCGGGGCTTGCCACTACACCACCAGGGCTATCTTTATGTTCTAACCCCGCTTTACAGGGAATTTCCAAGCTCCACTGACCACCAATAGTACTTTTATTTCTACAGAAGGGCTAATAGCCTCCACTAGCCCACTTGGGCTACTAAATAAATTACTGCCCACTTGGCCACTGCTCAGGGCAAAGGGTCCCAGCTGAGCCCCCTTCCTAACCTCATTACCTTTTCTTTCCTTCTGCTTTCTTACTGCTTTTCATCTAGCCAACCTATTTCTCTTCTCTTCTATTTTTCCAGGTCTGACCAAAAGATGGCTTCTACCTTAAGCAAGTAAGTATTCATTTATTTCTATCCTATCCCTTCTGCCCTGCTGGTCCCCCTATGAGCTGTGGGTCCTTTGTGACCCTTTTCTGTTTTATTTTACAGGTACCTTGGCATCACCTCTTTAGACCTCTATCCAGGCACCAGCAGCAAGAAAGTCCCTTTATTTAACCTTACTTTGGGTGGGTTGATTGCAGCGGTGTCTGTGTTCATTACAGCCACCTCTGTTGCTGTTTCTCTGTCCTAGTAACTGCTTTTTGCTTGTGGTCGGTGAGGACTTCAGAAAGGCTTGGCAGAGCAGTAAGTTTACTAACCCTTCTACTTCTGTAATTGTTTGAGACATGCAAATGTAACCCCTAGGTGGCACTATCCCAAGGGCTACTACCCCTGCCAGTTTGGCTAGTAGCAGGTTAAGGGAAGCTGGAAATCCTGACAGGCTGATCGCATTCAGCAAAATCTTTGGTCTTCTACAGGTATGAGCCTGGTAAAACATCAGTAGCTTACTTCGTTCTCACAAACTTGGATTTGGTCTGAAATAATTCTCTTCTCGCCTCTCAGGGGCAGCAGGCAGACATGCAGGCCACAGCTCAGGCCTTTCCACAGTTCTCCCATGCAAAACTACTCAGACGGCTGCTTGACTGTCTCAAGCTGTTGTCTCTTCAGCTACCAACTTAGATCTGACTCAACTGCCAGCAAACCTGGAACTTTCCCCACAATCCAAAAGGTTTGGTTGGCTCATCTGTCTGTCAGCCACAACAAAGGCCCCTTCAGGTGCAAAAAGGCGAGAAAGCGCCAAACTACAATTTCTACAGATTTTGACTCCAGACAGCTCCTGCAGTTCGGCTCCATTTTAGGTCCCACCAGTACTGATTAGTCCAAGACCAAGATAGTGGAGATAAACAAAACAGTCCTTGCTGCAAAGAAGGCAGGCTAGACAAACTACATTATCATTATCACTCTAAATGATTTTCAGCAAATAGTTACATCTTTCAACAGAGCTCCCTCAGATGACTTATGACTGCAATCCAGACAGCTCTTAAAGAGACAGTGCACAGAGGCTATACAGGCACTCTCTGGCAATCACATTTAAACTGCTAAAATGCAGGACACCAGCCTGGCAGTGAGCATTTAGGCAAGCTCAAGGAAGACTTTTCAGGAACCCCCATTTGTAGGGAGGTTACACAAAGTTAACAGGGCGATGTAACCATGCCCACACACACATTCTGTACTTACATTCAGGTGTTCTGCTCAGGTAGCTGTCCATGGAATCATAAACACAGATTGCATATGTTATAACCCCAAATTTTCAGCATAGCCATTTCCTCATGAATATGACAGCTGTCATTCTTCCAATGTGTTCTCGCAGCATCCTGAAAGGTGATTTCACAGTCACTGCAGGACACCACCTTTTGGGCAGGAATTGAACATTTTCTCCACCACTGCTCATGAGGCAAGATCATATGAAGGCTATGTTGAACATGTACAAAACAAAATAAGTTATCAGGCTGTGTTGCATTTTAACACAGGCTCATAACTTTAATACACCCTGACACATACACCATGCAAGCAAACATTCGGCATTGACAAATTCTTGTTTAAATACAAGTAAGTGACTGAAGGGATATTGATACGCTGAGCCTGCTTAACATAAACAGATCAGTTAAGTCATGTTTCTTTTTCCAGTGTTGCTGTGCTAGGATATCAGTACTGGGTTAGGAGTGCCTCAGTCAAGCAGGTTTGCTGGATTTTCTTACCCATTTCATAATGTGAGATAACAACACACTCAGTAAGTGAGGCATAAGCCACAGTTGAGTGCCTTACCCACCGAAAAGTGCCTTTATCCCACAATTATGACTGCTTGGAGTGCTTATTGCAATTATAAAATGGTTTCTCTAATTTTTAATTTTAACCCCTACTGTGCCATAGACTTCAGTAGAGGTCCTGAATTAAATTACATTCTACAGTAAATCTGCTGTCACCAAAAACATGTAATAAGCTTGAAAAGCTCAGCATTTCTGACCTGTACTGTTGTGCTTGAGTAATGCAAGTGTAACCCTCCCACAATGGGGTTCACAAAAGTCTTCCTTGAGCTAGCCTACATGCTCACTGCCAGGCTGGTGTCCCTGCTTAGCAGTTTAAATGTGATTACCAGAGCCTGTATAGCCTCTATGTACTATCTCTTTAAGAGCTGCCTGAGAGGGAGCTCCGTTGAAAGATATAACTATTTGCTGAAAATCATTTAGCGTGATAATGATAATGTAGTTTGTCTAACCTGCTTTCTTTGAGCAAGGACTCTTTTGTTTTGTCTCCACTATCTTGGTCCTGGACTGCAAATTGGACTAATCAGTTCTGGTGGGACCTAAAATGTAGCCAGACTACAGCAGCTGTCTGAAGTCAAAATCTGTAGGAATTGTAGTTTACAACTTTTTGCACCTTTTGCAACTGAAGGGGAGCTCTTGCCTTGACTGACAGTCAAATCAGCCAACCAAACGTTTTGGATCTTGGGGAAGTCCTAGGCTGCTTGCAGTTTTCAGTTAATTCTGAGCTGGGAAGTAAAATGAGGAGCTGAAGTGATTTTGGGCAGCAATCCTGAGTGGATCTGCATGGGAAAACTGTGAAAGGGTTGAGTTTTTGGCTTGCATGTCTGCCAGCTGCTCCTGAGAGGGAGAGAAGAGAATTATTTTGGACTCAATCTAAGTTTGTGTGACTAAAGTAAGCTACTGAAGTGGGCCAGGCTCAACCTGAAGAAGACCAAAGATTTTGTTGAATGCGATCAGCTTGTCAGGAGTTCAGCTACCCTAAGCTCCCGTGTGTGCAGAGACTTTGCGATTGTGACGGGGGTGCTTTGCTTAGTACAGTAGAATTCCCATAAATGTAAATGTGCTATGAGCTGCTAGTGGGTTGTGAGTTAGTTCCCCACTGTGAGAACTGTGTTCTTCTTGCTGAAAGCTATATCTAGCCCAAAATGGACTGCATCCAAATTGTCTCCATGTGGTCTGGGCCTTGCCAGACTGGCCCAGCCAGGCTACCCACTGCACAGAGAAGCCATCGAACGAGACCTGCCTGGGGATCAGCCCTCTGCTCTACGTTTGAACAGGAATGATGCCTCAGACTCATGTGGGCCCTGCTTCTCCTGGCATTCCAGATCAACCACCTTCAGTCTCAATTTTAGTCCCCTGTGTCCAGTCTTGGGCATCGTGAGTAAATATCAGGGTAGCTCCCTACAACAGCAGCTTAATCTGAGTGTATCATCGGATTGTCTTGTTGTTTCATTTCCTTTACGAACTGAGCCCTCTGGCTCGGATTACAAATATTGTGTACTGTGCATGATGTGTTTTTCCATCACAGGGCCCCAACCAGCTACAACCCCGGCAACAGTCCTGGCTAGCCCATCTTTCTCCACATGGGTACCCAGAGGTGTGGCTGTGTGGAGGACTCAAAGCGCATGAATAACTGCTTGATTGATATAACCTTTAAGCTAATTAACCTGATTTTGCCCCTTCCTTGTTCAAGTCCCTGAATAAATCAGGTCTAACTTTTCTGCATGTAATCTGACTGTGGTTCCAGTTTGTGCTCAACGTGTACTGTTGCTATTTGTGCTGTGCATAACCTGTTTTACATGGGGTCCCCATGATCTAGCCAGAGGAACCAGCCCTGGTGGTAAGTGCAAACAGTGTGGGTATTTGTGTGGTGTACCAGGGTATTGTGAAAGTGATTATTGTACAGTGTTTAGGCCACTAGAGGGGGTTACAGTGTCCCAGAGGGCAGTGCCCAGGTTAGCTTGACCACTACCAACCCTGACTCCGGGTGGAGGCACCTGCTCAGAACTCAGGCCCTTTAACCTGCTACTAGCCAAGCAGGCAGGGTAGTAGCCCTTGGGATAGCGCCACCGAGGGGTTACACAAGGCCATGTGTTCACATCTGACTGATCACATTTCTTGGTTTACTCATGTTATAATTCATTATTATAAGTAATTATTCCCTTATCTGTTTCAAAAACATCTGACTGTTCCCAAGGATTTCTCACAATTGCTGTTTGTGGCATCAGTCTGTTGTCATGGTAAGCTCTGTGACATAGCAAGTGCAGTATGAAGTCAGACAATACTGATGAATGTTTTTTATAGAGACTTCTAGAGACTGCAAAACCTACGGAAGATAAGTGACAACTTAAAAATGTATGCTTTACTAAATAATAGCATGGCAAATTATGTTTCTATCAAAGTGGATATCAACTTTTGAAGCATTAATGCTTTTAAGGTGTGCCTGATTTCTGGAGGGCCTCCCTGCAATTTGTATGTCATATAATTAATCACACAACCAGGAAAGAGGCAGAACTGTGTGCTGCTGGAAACTGCTGAATGTCTGGAAGTAGTGAAATACTGTACCCCAGCTCACATACAATGTAACACATGCAAACACATTGAAATATCCTGCACACCGTTTAACTCTGAAGGAGAAATATTTAAAATGTGTTTTTGCTACTATTGTAATTATTACCCATTCAATGAGTGTGAGACAACGGGAGTGGAATAGCAAATACAAATAAACATGGCATGTTGATTCCAATAACTGTAAGAAAGACTGGATTATTGTTCAAGGAGCAGGGAACCAAATGCTTTAGTTGTAATATAGCTATAAAGGGGAAAAGGAAAGAGAGCTGGGTTATTGGAAATAAGGGAATATCAGGTTGAAGAAAGGTTACCCTGGCTGGCACAGACATTTGGCCTCACATGGTAACCAGGATTGAGTCGGTTTTGAAGGTGCAGTGGGTGTCAGCAGATCAGAGCGACACAGGAGGTTGTTCCATAGGGAGGGAGCTGAAACTGATAGCGCTGCCAGCCATAGCAGTGGAAATTTGTATCTCCAAAGGTGGGACTGAGGGCACATGTAGGCACCTGGGAGTGGTTCTGGTTTTAGGAGGGACATGTACAAGGACGCACTGCCACCTCTCAGGGTGTTGTCAACTATGTAGCCTAGTGCATCATCATGATGGCCAGAGAGTGGAGTCAGCCAAGAGCCTGGTACAGGTTACAGTGGTGGCTGGAGTAGGATGCCAGTAGTGAAAATTGAAATATATTGTTATAGACAGAGGTTAGAGGTGAGCAAAGGGCATAGGACATACGGGAGTAAATGGGGAGCAGTAGTCTGGGATGGGAGAAGGTTACCTTGGGCTATTGCTAGGTGGTTCTGCTGGTCAGGAACTGTTTCAACCCGATATGCAGCCCCAAGCTTTGTTCACCCGTCCACAATGGAGTTTACTTGTTCCGTGAAAGAGGAAGGGGTCAAGGCTTACGCCCAAGTATTTGAAATGTGGGACATTTTCTAGTAAGGGTCCATCTGGCGTGAGCACTGAGAGGGAGGAGCCAGACTTGACTATGTTGGCCAGGTGTGGTTTGGACCCAAACAGCATCGCTTTTGTTTTTAACACTGACCAGGAGCTTGTGTGACAGGAACCAGTTGTAGCAGAGGAATTGCTCTTCTGGACCCTGCCAGTTTGCATGCACTGATTTCTAATGCCGAATTCATTCCACAGGGCAGGAGAAGGCACATTTGTAGGCAGCGCATGATTTGTCCCTCACCTTCATCAAGGCTAAGAGTTCCTTTGAGACCCAGCGGGTGCAGCCCACTCATACTCTCCAGGTGGTGAGAGGAAATGGCGGTCTTGTATCTAAGGGAGGCACTGGTAAAAGCCCACAGCCTCATATACATCTGCGGGTGTATACAGCTGCCCAATTTACTGCCCTGACATCCTCAAGGAGGAGGCGGTATCAGGACAAGTAAAATTTCGGAAGGAGGGGCCGTAGGTAGGTCAGTGGGACCTGGGTTGCTTTCTACGTCCCCTACTAGCAGCAGCAGCAGTGAACAGGCCAGACTGTAGGGGCAGGGTAGTGTGCGGGGGCAAGTGCAAGGAGAACAGGAAACAAATGCTTGGCGATGCTCGAGGTTTGATAGGCACACATAGAATAGGGAGCCCATTGGGGTAAGTTCCGCTTGTTGAGTGGGGTGAGGGAGGACTGAGGACAGAGTGGAGCCATTCGTGGTCAGGGGAAAGTGCAGAGGCAGTGAAATCAGTAATGAGTAGAGAACATAGTAGGAAGGCTGCTATCAGAGGGAGCACAGCAAGGTTAATGTTTTGAGCCATAGGAGGAAGGGAGAAAGGGAGTATAAATGCAGAATACTTATGCCATAGGAACAATGGAGATAGGGAGTAGAAAATACAGTATAGAGAGGACTGGCAAGAAAAGGGTGAGTAGGAAAGTCAGAATTATAATTCAGTGGTGGGTCAATAGAGGGCAAGGGGGTTAGCTCAGTAGCAGGGGCGATCAGGCAGCCACCAGGTACAGAGGGGATCTGAGAATAAGATAAGGTGAGGCTAAGATGGGGTATAAGAAGCAGAAAAGATAAAAAGTGGCTGACAGGATGGCTTAGAGGTTAGAGTCCCGACTACCGTGCAAAGGGTCAGGGGTTTGATTCCTGGTGGTGGACTCTAGGAGGAGGTAGAAAGTTCACTAGGGATATGGTTGTAGGCTGATAGGATGGCTTAGAGGTTAGAGTCCTGACTACAGTGCGAAGGGTTAGGGTTTGAATCCTGGTGGTGGACTCTGGGAGGAGGCAGATAAAGTTCACTAGGAATATAGTTGCAAGGTAGGGTATCATAGAGAAGGGCTCAGGAATAGCAGTTAAATTATGCTAAGGATACTAGGTGATAGGGGCTCAGCAGTGACTCCTAGTAGTCATGCAGTATAACAAACAATATGGAAATTAGGGAGATTGGTGAACAGGTCATGTGACCTACATATAAAGGTAGAGTCCATTGAGGGTGGGGCGGACGGCTAACACAGTTCACAGGTGTTGGCTGTAATTAGCTTTTGTAGCACTCACAGGAGCTCTGGCCGAGGGGAGGATAGTGAGGATCTAGCTGCCTTATGTAGCACTGCAGGAGCTCTTTGGGCTGGAGGAGGATTGATAGAAGCAGCTTTTCCTCCATAAATTGTAATTCTTTGTTACTGACAGTTCAGATTTTTACATTGATAAAATTAAAGTACTGACAGCAAAATGTTATATATAAATAATAGTTCCCCTTGGGGATTATACTCCTGCTGCCTTGTTTTGCCCTAGCCAAGTGTCTCTTGCATCCTCAGGGTTCCTGTACAAAGCAAAGCTAACACATGCATTCCAAACAGCTGTATATTAGAGGCAGAACGCAACCATTCAGTATTGTTAGTATACAATATAACCGCAGGTTAATATCACTGCTCCAGCATATTCCATTCATTGCAATGTTACGACTCTGACATATGTTCGCATTAGTCATAGTTCTGGCATTTTCATTTATTATTATGTCACCACTCTGACATATCCCATTTGTATTAATGTCACAGCACTGATATATTCCATTGTATCAGAGGCCCTCTAAGCCTAGCAATCTGAGCACAGAAATATGAACCTCAAGAATCCCACCACCACTACGTACTCACTGTGTGATCTTCTGCAAATAAATTAACCTCTATATGTTTAGCATTCCTTTTTGTTTCTTTGTGCTTAACCCCTGAGCCTTCCTAAACCCTCCTTAATCTTACTTCCTCACTGAGTTTATAGTAATTTGTTTCTTCTCTTCCCGGGCATTTCAAGGTAAACAGAGTACTGGTGGAAAGCATATTTCAGAGAAAACTTTGCACAAGAGCAAGGGCATGATATGAGGCTGAAGGGTGGAAGGCTTAGAGTACTGTTAGAAGTACTTTTTCACTGAAAGGGTAGTGGAACAGTGGAACAGCCTTCCAGCAGAAGTGGTGGGGCAAAAACAATATGGGGGTTCAAGAGTGCATGGAATAGACATAAGGATACCCTGAGATGTGCAGAGCAGGAAAGCCACAAATCAAATAGGATCTGGGGCTGCAGGAGCGAGTAGGGAATGAGCAGACTAGGTGGGCCATATGGTCTTTATCTGCTGACAGATTCTATGTTTCTATTTCTTTCCAGAGTTTTCTTTAACCGCCCCAATTCTCACTTACACCGTTTGTGCCTCCTGGCTGATATGAGCTTTCAATGGTTTGTGAAGCCCTTTGGGATACAGTGAGTCTGCAAAGCACTATGCTAGCACAGTGCCTTGGTGCACAGACAACTTATCCAGAAGTCCAAAAGTCATATCTTAGCATGACTCTGGACAAGTCACTTGAACATCCTATGTTTTATTCATCTCAGACAGCTGTAAAACTGGTCATGAGCAGAATTCTGCAGTAAATGAAATAGATGCAGATCTCTGCTGGGCTATCCAAAGAACACAGGACTCACTGGGCAACCTTGGGCAAGTCATCTAACCTCCCTGTGCTCCAGTCTATCCATCTGCGGAAATGGATAGAAGCTGGACCCACTGGAAATCAGAAGCTGCATCTCAGCTGGACTATTCTGGGTAAATATATTGCAAACAAAAATAATAATACATTTTCATTTTAAGAACTCTATATTTACCACTCATTTTCCATGGAATCCTGCAGCAGGGTCGAAAACTGGCACTAGACCACCAGCCAATATTTGTAGAATGTATATACAAATGCACCATGCAGTTCTGCTTAAAGTTGAACCAGCATAATATTTTGTGGTGATCTGCATATACAGCCCATGATGCTTTGTATTATGGGGTATCTGTGATTTTGTATGTCTTTGAAACTTGGCTTCGGCCAATGCCCTTTGGTAATCCTCTGCTCAGTGCTTGCGCACTAAGGTTCTTTGTCTTTAACTTGTTTTTATTTTATTGGGCTCACCGCAACCCAACCCAGATAGGCCAACTTAGGGTAGCTGGTTCATTCCACTGAGGTGTCATGCAGATGAGGCACACTGATGAGTCCTCGTGGATGAAACATGTGTCTGTCTTCTGTTGGCACCTTTGCATACTGTGTGAGGAGGCTTTAGGCACCATGCAGTTCTGCTTAAAGTTGAACTAGAATAATATTTTGTGGTGATTTGCATTACGGGGTATGTGTGACTTTGCATTTCTTTATAGAATGTGTATTATTAGGTCAGTAACAATTTCCTTTCATTTGCCCTGCTGGCTTGTCAGATACAGTAAGACTCTAACAAGTACACCAGTTGGCTAGTGGAATATCAATTGGGTCTATGGAGTTTGTACAGCCACTAGTCCTGCTAGCTAGTGGCAGTGTAATTTTGAACCCCATTGTATATACCCAATTTTATAGCTCTGAGGAAGAGAAGTACCTGTAAGGCAAGTGAATTGCTCAAGACCAAAAGTGGAATAGTGACTATTGTAGGATTCAAACCAAGAGTCTACGTGTTTCAAGTTATGTCCTCTATCCACTAGATCACCTGCCTCCCATTCTGTTACTCATTTTACTTACTGAATTACTAATTGAAGAACCTTAAACTGAGGGACTATTAGGTGTTACTGTAAAAGGGTAGAATATGACTTGTGTAATCATGCTTCTGTCATAAATATGGAGAGACAGTATGGTCTACTGATTAGAGCACCAGCTTGGGAACCAGGAAGTCACAGGTTCTAGCCTGCAAAGTCAAACACTCATTCATCATAAGCAAGTCACTTAACTTCCCAGTTCTCCAGTTGACCCTGCTGCAGAAATGGGTGAAAGCAGGACCTCACTGGAAACTTCATGCTACATCTCAGCTGAGCTATCCTGGTTAAAAAATTGTGTAGTAAAAATTAGTTAAGCAATTATGCTAAATTTGCCCATGCCTGGTGTGGTTTGGTCATGAGGCCACAAACCAAGTGCCCCACACTAGAAGTAGGTAAATCCCAGCCTAACTCACATTCTGGAGTGGATTACTGAGATTATAGAATGTGTATGGAGTACAGGATTAAACAAATATATTAAAAGCTTTAAAACTGATTTTTCATTGAAATTTGTCCGATATCCTTCTCTCTGTAGATAAATAGTCCCCTGTTGCTAGGTAGGATATGTTTGTAGGAAATATTCTGCCAGTAACCCCCAAACACACACACAGGGATTTTTTTTTATTATTATTATTTTTATACTGTGAGAGAGAGAGATAGTGCTAGAGTGGAGCTGCACGGTGCCATAATGTGTTGTGAGCTATATGTGATTGTATACTTCAGTTGCAGTGAGAGTGTGAGAGAAGAGTGCAAGCCTGGTATAAGTGCTGTTAGTAGCTTCTGTATTTTGTGAGACAACCTCGCATGTGCATTGAGCAGCTGACAGAGTTAGCTGCTTGTGGAGATGTGAGGTATTTCTTGTAGTTTTGATTTGGGAGAGGGTAAGCCTGGATTAATTTGGTCAGCACTGCAGTCATTTGAGCGCCGGAGATGGATTGCAGGAGCCAGGTCAAGAGCAGAAGATGGAAGCAAGAGATGACGGTGTGGTCAGAAAACAGTTGCTGGTGATGACACTTTTAAATGCATGATATTTTGGTTGATGAAACTGGGTTTGGGGACTCTATTTAAAGAAGTTGTCAGTGCTGAGACTTTTTGTTTGTTTTCCATATGTAATTTTACTTCTCCAATGGAGCTGGCAGGCGACTCCGGCCCCTCCCTGGAAGGGACTCGTCTCTCCTGGCAAGGCTTTCCCACACCCACCCAACTGGCCATCCCCACTGGTTACCCCGTTACAGGGCTGGTGGCAAGAGTTACAGCTTCCCCCACCCCAGAAGCCAACATCTAGACTGCCAGGGGGATGCGCTGGTGAAGCCTGCCATCATGGACCTCAGCTCCAATTCCTTTCCATTTCTCCTTGGACCCATGCGTGCAATGGGTGGGGTGACTGTCTCCACTGCTGTAGAGGCAGCCTTACACCCTGTGAGTGGGTCCACCCTTTCTAGCATCACACCTGTGCTGGACCCCCAGCCTCCACTGGGTGTCAGTCTACAGTGCTAAACTGAGTCCCCCCACCCTGAGGAAGGACAGCTGTCGATGGATGCTCAATCCTTCCTTGCCCTAGCCAACCCCAAGTGACCTGGGTCCATTCCCAAACATGGGTCTTGACGTGGCGTGAGGTAAGGCATCCAGCGCCTCAGCCCTCTGCACCACCTGGCCAGCTGTGAGGATTTTAAGTGGTTCTGAACAGCATTATGAGCACCATCATGAATTCATTAGCAGCTGAACTCACAAAAAGTGTACTGATTTTAATTCTGCACATCGGTCAGCTGGAAGGACTGGAATTCTACCAGCCGGTAGGGCCAGCCTTGGGGTATGTGGCACCTCTAGACAAACTGGTAAATGGTGGCCCAGCAGACCTGTTGCCAGGATTTTTTTTTTTGGGGGTCTTTTAGTGAGTGGTAGAGGTATGTTGTGCACATAGTGTACAAAAAAGTTTTGTAAGAAGCCAGGGGTCTGGCAGTTACTAGGCCTCCCTGAAGCTGTGGGATTTTAGGTGCTCTGTGATGCATTTTAAAGCTTAAACTGATGATAAAGCAAAGTTCTGTTATCTTTCCAGGAAATCTCACACCCTAAAGTGTGTGTGTGTGGGGGAGAATTACTTCACAATGAAAATATTTGATTATAAAAAATTTCAAAGCCCAAACACTGGAAAACCAGTAATTCAGCAACATATTTTTTCCTTTAACAAAACAATTCGTCACAAAGCACTACATTCTTTAATCTCATCTAGATTCAGCAGGCTA